>JAZHRO010000077.1:146327500-148827500 GCA_037157565.1 Thalassia testudinum
GCTGAAATTTGGAGCTGGCTGCTGCTGAAGAGGCTGGCATGGAGCTATTCTAGCTGGCTTAGCTTGCTAGTTCTTTGCTAGCTACTAAGCCGAGCTAAGGTAAGCTAGCTTCTACCATACTGAGCTAAGGTGAGCCGGGTCTGGTGCTCCCGGGGAGAATCAAGCTGGTTGAGGCAGCTAAGGTAGCTTAGCTCAACTGAGTTGAGCTAAGCTGAGTCCCTGTGAGCTGGACTTGAGCTTCCTGAGCTGGGATGAATTCTTCTTCAGCTGGTTGGAGCTGAGTGGAGCTGGATGTAGCTGGATCTGAGCTGGGGTGAACTCCTGTCAACTTAGCCGAACTAACTAGAGCTCCCTGTGAGCTAGTGGGAGCTGAGATGAGCTAGACTCAGCTAAGTTGAGCTGGATCTGAGCTGACTTGAGCTAGGATGAGCTAAGGTGAACTCTCTTGAGCTGCCATCCAGCTGAGATTAGCTGAATGGAGCTGGGATGAGCTAACCCTAGTTCAAGTAAGCTAGGTTCCAGCTGCGGTGAGCTAGATCAAGCTGAGGTGAGCTGGATCAAGCTGAGGTGAGCTGGATTAGGCTGAGTTCCAGCTAGTCTGGGCTTCTCCTTCACCATTTGCCTTCTTGAGTGCTAGGGTTTTAGGGATCTGTGCATCTGTACATCCCTAACACTCACAAAAACTCATTAAAATGACAATAAAAAATGCAATGCATGCCTATCCTAATTTATGCCTAAATGCAGCCTAAAAACCCGTTTGCGAAGTAAAATCCTAAGAGCTAGGTTAGTTTTAAAGCATAAAAATGATGATAAACTGGTGTTTATCACACCCCCATGCTTATCTTTTGCTAGTCTCTTAGCAAAACATTAATTTTTTTTGGAAAACGGAATTTTTGGGAAATCTAATTTTTTTGACTTTTGAGGAGAAAAAGAGATTAAGGGACCTTGGTAGATTAAAACACAGGAGATACGGGATTTGTTGAAGATAAACATCAGGATTTGTTTTTGGATCCAACCATTAGATAGAACGGGATCAATATATCCTCAGAAAATTCACAAATTAACCCCTTGTTAATTCAGATGACTTGAAATGTTTGTTTTTAGGATTTTTCTGGCTCGTGAATCTGATTCGCAACTTGCAAATTCCTTTAAAACCTTGTGTCGGTGCTTGTGAAAAGCTAACCTTAATAAGGACGTGTTATTATTATTATTATTATATTTTTTTTTTTCTCCCCCATGCTTATTTTTAGCTTAGTCTTACAACAGATGTGTCGGTATCATCATTCCCATTACCATTCCTCGAGGGGGCTCTGGCGCCAGTACTTCGGGATAGCACTGTCCATGACACCACCCAGGAGCTCACAACCCCAAAACACGATGCGGTGAAAAGGGGCGCTCCAAGCAAACTCAAGCTCTTGCTCCGACGCTATAGGTAGAGCACCGTCCAAGACACTTGAGCTGCTGAAATGCGCTTTAATGCTCCGTCTAAAGATATGAAATATAGATATAGAGCAGCGCCGAGGCGGTAACATGTTGACATCGCGTCCTCAAAGAAGGTATTTTCCTTCTTCTCGACGGTGGGAACTCAAACCAATGACCTGATTCAGACTTTTACTAAATCCAAACAAGGGAGTTTTTCAAATTTTTAGTTGTTTTTAAATGTTAGCTTGTGTGTGAAAATTGACACAAGAAGTTTCTCGAGAACCGCAAGTTTTTGAGTCAAAAACTAAGTCAAATACTTTCCATATTACAAAATAGGATCAAGTCACCTGAACTATCATGAGTTCAGGTGGAATTTTAGAGAAGGATATCTGATCTAGTCTAAAATAGACCCTGGAATTCTAATGATTAGATCCAAATCCTCATCCTTAGTTTGTTAAAGATTAAATCCCATTGTACCAGAAGTGAATTTTTCGACCTTAGTCCTGATTTCGAAATTTTTCCTCAAAAAGTTTTCAATATATTTTTTTTTTCTTTTTGTTTTTTTATTTTTGGGTATGCAAGCAGGAAATAAATTAAAGAAAAATGCATGTTTTTAGGTTTTAAACATCCTAAATCGATCGTAAAAATTTAAAAACACCCCCCCATGCTTAAGATATGCCATGTCCTCATGCATTAGGAGGGAAAAGGAATCACCTTAGTGAAGAACGGTCAGGTTTAGGATGAATAAAACCTGGAAAAAGAAGAAAAAAGGAAAGCAAGAAAATGATGGGTTACCTCCCATCCAGTGCTATCTTTTACGCCATTCAGCCGGGCGTGAAGGTATGCACGGAAGACGTAAGATCATGTAAATAATTGGACACTTGGATCCCCGCAAAAAAAGTGTCGTCTTCTAGATCCTTAAAAAATTGATTAGAAATAATATTGGGATCAAAGTTGGATGGAAAATGATAAGTGTAGCTTGAGTCTGGCCATGGGTTTAAATTAGGTTGGGTGCCAAACTCAGGCGGGGTTGGTGGCAGGTCCGTTAGAAAGGGGTCGGGGAAGGAATGGTGAGGATTGGGTGAAGTTAGTGTGGAAAAGTTAGGTGCGTGAATAGTGGGTGGGTTAGGGGGGGTATCAGGAATAAATTTGGGGTCAAGACAAGTTTCCGGATCACAGATCTCGCCGACCACTGAGTCTAAATCAGAGTCCTCAAAAAAACTGTGGTCGGTAAGGGTATCTATTAACATTGTCTCCTCCACCATATTAGAAATTTCAGTATCTGAGTCCTCAAAGAAGTTATCATCATGGAATCTCCTGGAGGATTTAAAAATATCTAAGGTGATAGTTTGGCCTGCACAGTTGATATCCATTTTGCCTGTGTGGCAATTGATATTTGCCTTTGCAGTAGCCAAAAAGGGGCGTCCAAGGATTATCGGGGAGTCCAGTAATGATTCGGGTGCCTCAATGTCAAGAACCAGAAAGTCTGCAGGGAAGACACAATTCTGGACCTTGACTAATACATCCTCGACAATCCCACGAGGTTTGATTGTAGATCGGTCGGCTAATTGCAGGGTAACCTCGACGGGTTTTAATTCACCGATCTGAAATTCTTCGAATAAACTTGTGGGAATAATATTTACAGAGGCACCAAGATCAAGGAGGGCGCGATTAAATGTAGTGTCATCAATAATTACAGAAATTAAAGGCGCCCCCGGATCTTTCATCTTAGGAGGCAGCTTACTCTGTATGACAGAGCTTACTGTCTCTGAAAGATGCACCTGTCCTAGATTTTTAGCCTGCCTTTTAGGAGTACAAATATCCTTCAAAAATTTAGCATAGGCAGGTATATATTTGATGGCATCTAGGAGAGGAATATTGATATGAACTTGCCCAAATAGCTCCATGAGTTCTTCTGTAGTGGGCTCAGATTTCTTTTTTTTGTTGGTGGTGGGGTAGAGAGCTTGTGGGAAAGGGACAGGGATCTTGTCTTGAGATTTTTGTTGTTCTTTTTCTTCCTGATGGGGAGGTGGGGAGTCAACTTGCACATGTATCTTACCAGGTTCGTGCGAAGGCTCGGGGTCAGTGGTGGTTTTCCCACTCCTCAAAGTAACTGCATGTGCAGTCGGATTATTATTTAGAGGAGGTGGGGGGGCCTGTGATTGCAGAAACCTGGGCGGCTGCTGAGGTGGTGGATTAGGAGGAGGCTGATGTGGATAATGTGGATTTCTGCCCATATAATGGTTTCCTTGGTGATTAGGGTTGGGTATGGGTTGGGACGGAAGATGTCCTACAGGTCTTTGCGTGGGAGTAACCCCAATCTGATTGTTCAGATTTCTGATGTTGCGGGTTACTTCCGTCATTTTTGTTTGCATATCCTGCAGGGTTCGCAGCATCTGGGCATTGATATCTTGTTGGGATGGCCCAGGATGGAAATTTGGATTCGACCCATACCCATTAAAATGATATGGTTGGGAGGAAACTTGATTATTCCAGGAGTAGTTCGGGTAATTTTTCCAATTGGAAGAATTTTTAAAGGGCTCCTGGATGGCAGAAATATTTTGGGTGGGGTTAAGATCTGGATAATTGAAATTCCCCAGTGAATCATGGGCAACCTCAGAATAATCAGCAGGAGTGGTGTTGAGATTGTGCAAATTTTCTCTTCGTGGAAAGTTAGGTTGGGTTAGATGTGGGCGTGGAGCTTGAATTGATGTGGCAAGTCTTTCCTCAATTTTCTTCTGATTAATATGCATCTGGTCGAGTTTCTGAGCGATCATTTGAAGATCGTCTTGGGTGACTGGGATAGATTGAGCGCCTATTTCATGAACACCAAACTGCGGGTTTTGGGTTCTGCAAAATGTGTTCATGGAAGCTTGGTTAAATGAGTTTTCACTCATTTCTTCAAATAGATCATAAGCACTTTCAGCATCTTTATTTAAGAAGTTGCCGCCACACGAGGCGTCGACAAATTGTCGGATTTGATCTTCTAATCCATGATAGAAGATTTGCACGAGCTGCCACAAAGGAATCTCGTGGTGCGGGCAACTTCTTAAAAGGTCCTGAAATCTTTCCCAAGAATCATGGAAAGTTTCGCCAGATTTTTGGTGAAAGGTCGTAATAGATCTTCGTAAGGAATTGGTACGACCTATGGGAAAGAATTTCTTGAGGAAGGCACTCTTGAGTTGAGGCCATGTTGTAATGGGTCGGCCAATGGTCCTGAACCAATAAGCGGCCTTATCTTTAAGAGATAATGGAAAAAGCCGCATCAGCCATATGTCTTCTTGCACATTTCGGGAACGGGTTGTCTGTGCAAGAAGAGTTAGTTCTTCAAGGTGGCTGAAAGGGTCTTCCCTAGGAAGGCCATGAAAGTGTTTAATCAGGTTCAGGACGGCTGGCTTGATCTCAAAGTCCCCCTCCGGTATGACCACCCCTGGTCGTTCCTCATAATAAGACGGATCATAGAAATCTTTTAGAGGAACAACAGGCTGCTGACGGGGTGGTGGGTTTGGCCTTGGATTGGCTAGGTTTTGGATGTTCCTAGTCAATGTTTGTTGATTGGAATTTAATTTATTAATCTGATCGGCCATCAATTTTAAAAGATCAGGTAGGGGGTCTTGATGTTGTGTGTGGGGCAACTCAAGATTGGGGAGCTCCAAGTGTGGGAAGTTACTGGTGGTTGGGTTTTGGGTGGAAGGGTTAGAATTAGGGTTAGAGGTGGGGTTAGAGGTAGACGTGGAAGGGTCAGTGGACCTATTTTGTTGTGTTTCCATTTTTTCAGGAGAAGACAGAAAAAGTGGTCTTTTTACGTGGGGGCGAAATCAAATGGTCCTTCCAAGTGCGGATTTTGAGACCGTCGCCCGTGCATAAAATGGAAGAACGGGGAGGGGAGGAGAAGAGGAAGAGATGAGAGAAAGTGTGCAATTCAAACAAACAAAAACTAGACCTAACTTAATTGTGACTCCCTAATAATAACCTAAGACTTGGTCTATATAGGAAATAAGTAATCAATAGTGAATACCCGTTCTATCAACAAATCTAGCCAAGTTGCTTAAGGGGAGGTTTGGGCCCAAACGTTTCCTAGGGAAAACCCCAGGTGCTTGTACAAACCCGCGCCTGGTCGTTTGACACGGCCCCTCAGCCTGAACACCAGATATAGATGACAGAATTGGTACTAACTAAAGAAAACTTAAGACCTAAATAGCAAGCCTAAGTTGATAAAGCCTTAGGGGTCAAGTTGCTACAAATTTTAATTAGGTCTAGGATTCTATAGTGCACACGGAATGTGGAGGGCGTTTATTGGGTTGTTGCCCTGTTATTTGATTTTTTTGTGTGTGTGCAGGAATTGGAGAGTGGCTCCAATGAAAATCAAGTTGTCACACAATTTTTTTTTGTATTTTTGTCTTTTAGGATTTGATTTAATTGAATGTATTTTAGGGTTTCTTTAGTTAAGTTTTCAAACAAGTTTGAAAGTTCACAATCAAAGGAAAGACCAGTTGTATGTGTGATTGTATATTTCCTTTTAATTGAGTCTCTAAAGAGAAAGAAGAAACCCTAAGCCAATTATCCCTAAGACAGAAATTTAACTACCAATGAATTATTTTTAGCTTTCAGAATTAAGTAGTGGTCCAAACAAGTCAAACAACACCACTACTTTGAGGAAAATCAAACAAGGATTCCAGAAAAGATTTTTGTAAGATTTTAGGAATTTGTTTGATAATAGTTTTGAATTTTTAATTGTACTGGTGTCAAAGTCCAGAAATAATACCCGTGGGTATTATAGACTTTTCAGTATTACCACCGACCTCAGAAAATTTTTATGATTTTATATGATATGTAAAATTTCACAGGGATTCCAACAAGATAAATTTCACAAAAATTGGATGAGTATAAAAATTCTGAAAATTCACGGACAGTAGCAAAATAGGAAGATTAGAGGGTGTGACCCCTCTGTAATCCACGAATTTTTAAAAATTAAATACAAATCCAATTGATCTGAAATTTGGAACAGATGTTCCAAACTTAATTGGGAATCACTCTATGAAATTTTATGATTTTAGGAGCCCTGTGGTGTTAGGAATCGATTTTTCAAGTCTAGACAGAAATCTAGACCCGAAAAATAGAACACCAATACTTGCAATGGAATGGTGCTAAAGAAGCATACAAGCAAACAATGATTTTAAAATGCACCACTCCACTTAATTTAAGTGTTTAGGGTCCTGAAAGCCAAGTTTAATATATTTTTGGTAGTTTTAATTAATTATGTGACTAGAAAGAGGAACCAACCTGAATTTTCGCGGGAAGAAAAGGATCTTTAAGCTCTCGCTTCCAGATTCCCGCTTTCCCGCTGTAGTTCCTGCACACACAAAAGAAAGAAAGAGAAGGGGATGAGATCCACTTCAAGCAAGAGAAAATGAGTTAATGCAAAGCCGTGCCTCCCCGGCAACGGCGCCAAAAAGTGATAGCGATTTCACGCGGTTTGTTAAAATACGTCGTTGTAACGCGTAAAATCGATCAACTCTTAAATTTATATTCCTAGATAGGGAAGTATCTAGGGTCGTCCAAGGAGGCAATATGGTTGCAAAATTGATTCTCTTGCTTGGAATATATCTCAACTTTCTTTTGGTAATTTTCAATATACCATTTTTTTTTGTTTTTGAACTAAGGCAACATGCGAAATTATGGCGGGAAAAGTGTTTACACTTCCAATTAAGTAAACTACTCTAAAGTGGCAAGTAGAGCCTCTCCCTAAGCTCACTCTAAGCAAGTGGAGGCCTAGAATAATTAGGGAGAGGAAGTGAAGAATGCTGAAAATAAGCAAATAGAAATGCAAACAAGATATGCGAAGACGGCAACTAGATAATTGATAAAGTGTTTAACAAAAATGCCTAGTAGAGGAATGCTTCTACTACTAGATAATTGAAATAAAGAAAGAAAACACAAATCCTCTAAATAGATGGTGAAGAAGAGGGCTTCTTGCTCCAAGGTTGGTGGCTCCCAAGCTTGAAAAGAATCCTTCAACTCCTTCCTTGTAGAACTCCGCCAAGGTGATGACCTCCAAGGCAAGCCCTAAGGGGGCGTGCCCTAAGTTTCTCTCCAAGGGTGGACGTCCACCCTAAGCTTTTCTCCTTTGCCTGGCCGTCCTCCTTGAAGTGGGAGAGTCCTCCTCCTTGGCGTGGCCCAAGTTGAAGAGAGTGGGGAGAAGAAGGCACCAAAAGGGCTGGTGATGTGCCCCTTTAATCTCCTTCTCTACTCCTTCTTGGCCGTAGGTATAGGTTGTTTAGGTAGAAAATATACTAAGGGAGGATGCCCCAAAATGGTGGTAGGTGGTGGCTTTTTATAGAATAGGATGGGGGGTTAAGGTGCCCCTTGAAATGGAGGGCTAGGATGGAAGGATGAGGGTGGTTGGTGATCCTATGGCTAGGGTGAGTTGGCGCCAACCCAAGGGGTGTTAAAGGGGGTGGTTATGGTGGTGTTGGTGTCTTTTGGTGGTGGAGAGACACCCCCATGTTGGCGCCAACATGGGGTCTTCTAGAAGGGGAGTTAGGTGGATGGTGGAGATGGATTCAAGGGGGATTGTGTGGTGGAGATGAGGGGGGATTTTGGAGGGAAAAGTGGCGCCACTAAGGGGTGGTTATGGGTAGTTTTTGGCGCCACTTTTAGGTGTCTTTTGGAGGTGGTGGGTAGGTTAGGTTGGTGCCAAGTAGGTTAGCTTATGTGGAGCTTAGGTGGAGCTAGTTGGGTGGAGTTGGTAGGTGGGTTTTTGGGGTGGTACAAGCCAAGGAAGTTGGAGCATAGTTAAGCTAAGCTAAGCTAAGCTAAGCTAGCTTAGCTAATGGAGGAGTAGAGGAGAAGGTGTTGGAGCTAGGGTTTGGAGGGAGGAGCTGAGGAGAAGTCTGGAGCTGAAATTTGGAGCTGGCTGCTGCTGAAGAGGCTGGCATGGAGCTATTCTAGCTGGCTTAGCTTGCTAGTTCTTTGCTAGCTACTAAGCCGAGCTAAGGTAAGCTAGCTTCTACCATACTGAGCTAAGGTGAGCTGGGTCTAGTGCTCCCGGGGAGAATCAAGCTGGTTGAGGCAGCTAAGGTAGCTTAGCTCAACTGAGTTGAGCTAAGCTGAGTCCCTGTGAGCTGGACTTGAGCTTCCTGAGCTGGGATGAATTCTTCTTCAGCTGGTTGGAGCTGAGTGGAGCTGGATGTAGCTGGATCTGAGCTGGGGTGAACTCCTGTCAACTTAGCCGAACTAACTAGAGCTCCCTGTGAGCTAGTGGGAGCTGAGATGAGCTAGACTCAGCTAAGTTGAGCTGGATCTGAGCTGACTTGAGCTAGGATGAGCTAAGGTGAACTCTCTTGAGCTGCCATCCAGCTGAGATTAGCTGAATGGAGCTGGGATGAGCTAACCCTAGTTCAAGTAAGCTAGGTTCCAGCTGCGGTGAGCTAGATCAAGCTGAGGTGAGCTGGATCAAGCTGAGGTGAGCTGGATTAGGCTGAGTTCCAGCTAGTCTGGGCTTCTCCTTCACCATTTGCCTTCTTGAGTGCTAGGGTTTTAGGGATCTGTGCATCTGTACATCCCTAACACTCACAAAAACTCATTAAAATGACAATAAAAAATGCAATGCATGCCTATCCTAATTTATGCCTAAATGCAGCCCAAAAACCCGTTTGCGGAGTAAAATCCTAAGAGCTAGGTTAGTTTTAAAGCATAAAAATGATGATAAACTGGTGTTTATCAATCATCTTCAGCTCATTCTTTAGCTTCTTGTGATACCAGCAAAAGCCTCCTAGATCCCCTTCTTCCTCGCCACTCTATCACCGGAGGAATTCTCTTCTCCGATGCCGGCCAATCAAAGCTGGTGCCATCTCTTCCCTTTTCTCCATTAGTTTAGGTCCCTTAACTACCTCCCTCTCCCTACTTCATTTCCCTCTCTTTAGGTATTTTATTTTTAAAGAGAAAGGAAAGCTATCAAATCGCCGATAGAAATCCAGGAGAGCTTTTATTGATTAAATAAAAAGAGAAGTTACAAAATTGAACCCCACAACTGTATGAGATTCCAGCAATTGTTTACAATATTATCCACACTCACTGGTCTCTCCTAAAATAATTTCTCATTTCTATCTCTCCACACCGACCATAACACAGCCACCATGGGCACATAGGGCTTATTCGATACCAAAAAAGAGCTCCACAGATCCTCCCACGTGGGAATGGAATCCCTGCAGACTTTCCTCCAAACACAATATGTTATCATGCATGTAGAGAAGATATGATGACTACAGTCATTGTGTAACCCACACAATTGGCAAAATTGAGCAGGGGTTCCCATTCTCCTTTACCGCATATCTCCCGTTATCAAACCATCTCTTCTGCACAACGACAAAAAATTTTGCACCTTCAATGGTATTTTCAATTTCCATAATTTCCTCCCAACCTCATCCACCTTCGTCGACTTGGACAAGATAAGTTTCTCATAGGCTGCCACTAAAGAGAAAGTCCCCTCCCATTTGTATGTATCACACTCCTCTGGTGTAGGTCTGAAAGCAGGAAGCTCCTGTAGGAGGCGATCATTTTCTGCCCATGTTCTTGTTCCATGGCCATTCCCCACCTCATTGTTTATCTTCCAATTCTCTGAAGCCATGTCCCAATAATCACATATCACAGCATTTTTATTAGGAGTAGCCGAGTATGCAAGAGGATACTTGTCCTTTATCGCCCCACCAGCCAGCCACCTTTCCAACCAGAATCTAAAGTTTCTCCCACCTCCCAAGACTGATTTGAATAGGTGCCAATTATCAGCCAATGCACGCACCATAGAAGCCCAAAAAGGAGACGAATTATGCGGATTCAGATGACTTTTCTCATCATTTGCCGCCCCATAACTATCATGTATAATCTCTGTCCAAAGTTTTTGTTCCCCTTGTAGCAACCGAACCGCCCATTTCAATAAGAAGGCATCATTAAACTCTTTGAGAGATCTCATTCCCATGCCGCCCTCTCTTTAGGTATTAGATTTGATCGCTAGTTCACCCTCAATTCCATCATCTTATTTCACTCCGGCCATGCTCCGACATGGCCCTACACCCTCCACAAACCACCAAACAACACACCACTGCTCCCAAAACCTCCACCATGCTCCCACAACCAAAACCCCTCAAGAAATTTAGGGTTCCATCCACTCCTTCACCCTATCAAACAACCAACCATTCTCTCACAAAATCTGACTCCGTCCGGCCACCTTACACTCTCCCACACCGAATCAACACCACCACCACCTTCGCCGTCCTCCGACGATGCTTATGGACTATCTGATTGGGGCCTAGAGCCTATACTTGTGTGTTTCAGGTTTTGTCGGCTGCTCACCATCGCTGTCGTCTTCCCCGGTGTCATCACACATCATCTGACCATCATCACCATCAACTCCACATCCAAGTGATGCAGAATCAAATCGCGACACCATCTAGAGCTTCAATTGGGCTTCCCAGCGACTGTAGCAACATCAATCAAAGGATTTACACGACTGCTATGCACAAGGAGAGGAAGGTGGGACATAGTCCCACCTCATAAGTGGAAGAATATATTGTGTTGTATAAAAGGAAAATTTGTTCTTAGCTTTCCACCCAAGAACACGAGGAGTCGGGTCCCTACCACGCATGCCCTCACGCACTCCTCACCTGCAATCATGCCCGTAGGTCTGGACCCTGTATGCGACCCGTTTACTCGCTTGTATACCCAATTAGCCCCAGGTCTGAGAGATAAAAAGAAGTGGATTTATGAGGAGGAAAAATGAGGGTTTTGCTTCAAGGTAATCTCCCTCGAGATGTGTGCCAATGACCTTCGCGAAACACGTTTGTGTAAATCGCTCATTGTAGCATGTTTTACGATGTCAATTTTAATAGAAGAATCAGACGTGAGTCCGAGTGTCAAACACAGGGAGGCAAAGTATTAAATCCGCTAATCACTTTCATGTCACAAAAATATCTCAATTTGTTTGTTTGCAAAATGAATAGAGAAAGAGAGAGAGAGATAAAGGGAGAGAGAGAGAGAAAGAAAGAGAGAGAGGAGGAGAAGGGTTAGAGAATCACAATAACTCATTACAAAGACAAGATATCAAAAACATATTCAATTGATTATCAAATGTCATGTTCAACCAAATATAGATGAATGCTTGAATATAAGGAATAACTACAATTATTAAAGAATTAAAACTAAATGCAAAGCAGTGGATGGCATCAAGACAGCCACGGCGGTGGAGGGACTTCCATCGATGGCTCGACGTCTTCACAACCTTTCTTGGGAGCTCTATGGAGTGGTGAAATTGCTTAGGTAGAAGATTGGTGCAGATGAGGGGGGTAAGTCCCTTTTTATAGTGATGAAAAGGGCTAAAATTCGTCCCCAGGTCAACAGCAACATTCAAAGCATCGCTGAAGACCAGCCACATCCGTCGCCAAAGCCCCCCTTGCACTCACTGCCTTCAACGCGCGTGCTGGCCTGCGCACCCCTCGCAGCGTGTCGCGCGTGCATGCACTGCGCGCTACGCACAGCGCCCTGCTACTGCTGCTGCCATGCCACGTCACTATGCGTGCATGCACGCTATGCATGTGCTGCCGCTGCACAATTGTAAAATTGAGGGGGGTCGCTGGTTTTGAACCCGCACCCTCTCTTTGAGAGTGGCCTCATCGACCGCTGTGCCAAGTCCGTGAGTTTGTTGCAAAGAGGAGTTATGGGTGCGTGGTGGAGACGGTTTCTCAACTATTAGATCAAGATCCAACGATTGGGAATGAATGATGAGTTGATGAAGGGTGCATTGGGTAGATGCTGGCCGGTGCTGGGCGACCTAGATGATGCCACATGGCACCATCTGGGCCATCCATCTTCTTCCTGTTGTAGAGGATGCCACGGTGCTCAAATCAGGATAATTCCCATGTTACCAGACTGCAATCGTCGCTCCAGATCCATCCGTACGGTCATATTTTCATCCGAAGCCCGTAAGGATGTCGCATTGCCCCCTGGCCATTGATCTTCCTTAGACTTGTTGTGGGAGCTATGGAGGTCGGATCGAGATGATTTTGAGTCCGTTAGACTCCGTTCGTCCATCCGGATCCATCCGTACGGTCTGATTGCTATCTGAGACCTGTTTCAATATGATCTTGTACACAAGGTCATTAAACATTGATTCTAAGCAATTTAAATGTAAAGATCACGCAATATGCATGCAATGCTCCCAAATCCACTCTAATAATGACATTATCGCACAAGTACCCTCGAATTGACTCTAATTGATGATATTAACACTAATAATTGTAGAGTCATCAGCCAACTAACACTTAATCGCAAAGGAAGGAAGGTTCACCCTTGTGAAATTTGAGAATAGGCTCTGTGCCTTGGTGAAAGTTAAGTCATCTGGCTCTGAAATGCGACATATGACTGAGGTCATTGGTTCTGATACCGTGAAAACATTTAAGTGGTTATCTAATTGAGAGCACTATTAGGTTATTTGAGTTGCTTTGAATACTTAGGATGCATGCTTAATTAAGAGGATTTATGTGGTGATTTAAATCACCATTATTTTTGTATTCTCTTATTCTTTTTATCCTATTATTCTTGAGATATATTAGCCTATGATTGAATATCATTCTGAGAGATTATTCAGTGAAATATCTTTATTGCACTTAATTTACTGTACTCATTACTTCTAAATTAAGATTAGTCCGTGGATTCCATATTTTCTCCCTGCGAACGAACTCGGACTCCAAGTAGATTTCGAGTTTATAAATTTAAGTGTTTTGTGTGATTTTGTCGACTTTACTACAACACTATTAATCGCTCTAAAACGAGTTTTAAAATCCTCGTGTTGTAGTATAGATTGAATCAACACGAAAAACAGATAATATTTATACTTGAAAGAAATTCGAGGTCGTTCGCTGGGAGCAAGTGGCAATTCAATCTCAAAACCACAATTCTAAGTAAAAGATATGAGCAATTGCAATCAGAATTGATTCAAAATGATATAGCAATAATTTCTAGTAATGTACAAAAAGAAGAGGGTAAAATGGTGATTTGAATCACCAAATTACCCTACAATGTTAAGATTTACAAGTTACTCAAGTAACAAAATCATATAACCTAAGCAAATCTCAATTTAACCAACAGAACCGAGGTATTAGCAGATATCAGACAACAGAATAGGCACTCAGACGCCTTAACTGATGCTCAGTAGACAGAGGTAAAGACCTCTTCCTTCTCTTCAAGCCTCAGGGAGAGGCATAGGCACAGTAGCTTCAGAGGCAAAGGCCTCTTAATCGGGTAAGTCTAGAGAGGACCTGAGGCAAAACCCCCTTTCTCTCTCTTCTTCTTTCTTCCCTCTTAGAACCCCACTCTAATCGACGAAACAGGAGAGTAATCAAATCTGGCCAGACCTACGTGGCGTGACCGTGGGTGAGGCGTGCATATGGGTGCACATGTGGGGACCTAACCCCCTATGCGTGTTGAGGCGATAAGCCAGATGCATAAAATCAATTTAAACCGCACGGGAGAGTCTTCCGTATCTGATATGGGACTATCTTGTCCCCTATTCTTCGCACAGCAAGTAACTGAAGATGGCTTTTGATTTAGGCAGCAGCTGCGTATGTCAATGCCAATTGAAGGTCTAGAGCTAAGTTTGGGACTCGGTCACGGAAACTGGAGATGAAATCTGGGAGAATCATGGCTGGAGAACTGATAGCTTTGTCGGAGAACTTGAGGTAGCGGCAAATGTCCGATGAAGATACCTGAGATAGAAATACAGGCTATAAGCCCAAGTTAAAGCGCTTAAGAGGATCGTCGAGGATCGACAAGTGCAACGGTGGCGTCGGTTTGGTGTATGAGCTTGTGAGGAAGTCTGGTGAAATCGAAATGAAGGTGCGATGAGGGTGGTGTTCGGGGGACTCATGGAGTGGCGAATCAGTGAAATAGACAGAGGGCTTTGATAAACGCCAGTCTATCATCATCCTTATGCATTAAAACGAACCTAGCTCTTAGGATTTTACTCCGCAAACGAGTTTTTGGGCTGCATTTAGGCATAAATTAGGTTAGGCATGCATTGCATTTTTTGTTGTCTTTTAATGTGTTTTTGTGAGTGTTAGGGATGTATAGATACACAGATCCCTAAAACCCTAGCACTCAAGAAGGCAAATGGTGAAGGAGAAGCCCAGACTAGCTGGAACTCAGCTTGATCCAGCTCACTACAGCTGGAACCTAGCTTACTTGAACTAGGGTTAGCTCATCCCAGCTCCATTCAGCTAATCTCAGCTGAATGGCAGCTCAAGAGAGTTCATCTTAGCTCACCCTAGCTCAAGTCAGCTCAGATCCAGCTCAACCTAGCTGAGTCTAGCTTATCTCAGCTCCCACTAGTCCACAGGGAGCTCTAGCTAGTAGCTCAACTGAGTTGACAGGAGTTCACCCCAGCTCAGATCCATCTACATCCAGCTCCACTCAACTCCAGCCAGCTGAAGAAGAATTCATCTCAGCTCAGGAAGCTCAAGTCCAGCTCCCGGGGACTCAGCTTAGCTCAACTCAGTTGAGCTAAGCTACCTTAGCTGCCTCAACCAGCTTGATTCTCCCCGGGAGCACCAGACCTAGCTCACCTCAGCTCATTTTGGTAGAAGCTAGCTCACTTTAGCTTGGCTTAGCAACTAGCAAAGAACTAGCAAGCTAAGCCACCTAGAGTAGCCCCATGCCAGCCTCTTCAGCAGCAGCCAGCTCCAGCTCCAGCTCCAGACTTCTCCTCAGCTCTTCTCCCTGAAAACCCTAGCTCCAAATGCCTCCAACTCTACTCCCTACTAGCTAAGCTAGCTAAGCTGCTTAACTTAGCTAGTCCACCTCCATGGCACCAAAACCTACTACCCTACTACCCTACTACCTAAGCTCCAGCAAAAAGACCACCTACTCCTACTTTATTTTGGTGCCAACTATCCCTTCCATCACCACCCTACATCCACCATCAAAGCCCATCTCCACCCTCCATTTTTTCCCTCCAAAATTGCCTTCTAGAAGGTATTTTTGGAGGGAAAACCAAGGCACCTCTTCATTTCCCTCCCATTTTTCCCTCCAAAAATAACCAAGCACCCCTTCATTTCCCTCCAAAAAAACACCATAACCACCCCCCTTCCCATCCTATAAATACCCTACCATACCACCACATAATTCCCATCCTCCATTAGTGTAATTTGCTACCTAAACCACCTATACCTACGGCCAAGAAGAAGGAGTAGAGAAGGAGATTAAAGGGGCACATCACCAGCCCTTTTGGTGCCTTCTTCTCCCCACTCTCTTCAACTTGGGCCACGCCAAGGAGGAGGACTCTTCCACTTCAAGGAGGACGGCCAGGCAAGGGAGAAGGACCTAGGGTGGACGTCCACCCTTGGAGAGAAGCTTAGGGCACGCCCCCTTAGGGTTTGCCTTGGAGGACATCAACTTGGCGGAGCACAACAAGGAAGGAATTGGAGGACTCTTTTCAAGATTGGGAGCCACCAACCTTGGAGCAAGAAGCCCTCTTCTTCACCATCTATCTAAAGGATTTGTGTTTGCTTTTCTTATTTGCAATTTTCTAGTAGTAGAAGCTTTCCTCTACTAGGCCTTTTTGTAAAACACTTTTTCATTTATCAAGTTGCCTTCTTTGCAAGTTTTTTTTACTTTGCATTTCTACTTGCTTGTCTTTAGCATTCTTCACTCCCTCTCCCTAATTATTCTAGGCCTCCACTTTCCTAGAGTGAGCTTAGGGAGAGGCTCTACTTGCCACTTAGAAGTAGTAGTTAAAATTGAAGTGCAAATCACCTTCCCGCCACCATTTCGCATGTTGTCTTGATTTTAAAACAAAAAAATGATATATTGAAAAATACCAAAAAGAAAGTTGATATTTGTATTCTAAGAAAGAGAATCAATTTTGCAAACATATTGTCTCCTTGGATGACCCTAGATACTCTCCTATCTAGGAATATAAATTTAAGAGTTGATCGATTTTACACGTTCCAACGACGTATTTAACAAACCGCATAAAATCGCTATCAGGCTTTTGCCCTCCATGTGATGGCGGAGCTCGTTTTGGTGAGAGAGGCAAGAGTCGAGTAGTGTAGCGCCGTGTAGGCTTCGCCAGAGCGTCGCCGAAGCGGAGGGAAATGAAGAGGGTGCGTGTGGTGCAGCGAGTGTGAGTGAGTTGCGAGTACGGGCAAAGAGAAGTAGAGAGAGAGCGATAGAGGGACTTAGCTTGGTGAAAGAGAGGTGGAGGCAGCCGATTTTGGTCAACCGGTGTCGAAGAAGACAAAGAGATCGGCGAAGCAACGACGGTGTGTTAGGCAGACGCACGTCCTCCCTTTGGTCAAGGAGGATTGCGACAAAGAGGAGAGTTGAGAGGATCGACCAATTTGATCGTTGGACGGCCGGAGGAAGGGGATCGAAGCAGATCGCCGGAGCAGCGGTCGTTGGGTGGCCAGATGAGATGATTTAAGGGTTGTTGACTCGCCAAGACTTGCTGAAGATGTACGATATGCAATAGGGCTTCTTTTATAGGCCATAGGAGGCCTTTTCAAGATTGGAAAGAAGCTTCCAAGCTCGGAAGGTCCTTGCAAAATAGGATACCCGAACCTTCAAATGGTTCACATGACCTTTTGGGAAAGAATTGGAGCCTAAGATCGATCTCATGTGGAAGGGAATTCCACAAAGAATCTCCAGTTCAATTTTGGGAAGGTTTAATTGAGAATCGAGGGAGCAATCTCCGCTCGAATCTCACCGGAGCAAGGTGCATTCACACCAATGGCAGCAGGGACCAGCATCTAAAGAAGATGACAAAAGATAGGGACCTAAATGCAGATTTTTCGAAAGTTAGGGGTACGGGTGTGAGAAAAAATAGTCAAACAAGACCAAAATGCAAACTTAGTCAATATGACCTCAAATTGAGCCCAAATTTTGGTACAAACCTAATTTGGACCTAAGGAATCCAACGGGAAGTTAGATTTAGGTTTTGACCACATTTGACTAGATAAATTGCACTATTACCCAAATTAGGGCAAAAGTCTGTCTATGGCTCTATTTTAGGTCAAGACAGGTTCTGATGGTCAAATTGAAGGCACTAAATCTTAGATAATATTTTTCTATGAATTTTAGAGGATTTAGGTGAATCTTATCCTGACTGAAACCTCAGTTAATTAAGCAGGTCTGTTTTTAGGGTTTCAAATGTCCATTAATTCCTGTAACGCGTGAAAACCCGCTTCGTTCTGTATGAACCCTCTTAATAGACTCTAAAGCATATTTGACCATTGTTCAATCCCTAAAAAACCCACAATTTTTCTATTTTTGCCATAGAACGGTAAATTTGTTGAAATAACCCTATTTTCTTATTTTCTTCTCAAATCAGTGTTTTGTGCCCTTAAGACCTTCTGATGGATATGTAGGAGCTTTTATTTACTTAATCAGATCAAATTAAGCTAGTTATGTCTTATGACGGTGTTCTCATCATACCCCCATGCCTAGCTTTTACTAGTCCCTTAGCAAAACCATCTGAATTGAACCAGCTATCCTGGTCAGATTTTAACCATCAGGATGCCTTACCAAGCCACACTTCTAGGAATCATATCTTAATACCAACAATAGGCCTAGAGGTACTCAAGTATCAACCTAAATCCAGACTTAACTAGCTTTCACCTCAGACCACCACAAAGGTTTCTAAGGCACGCAGAAACTAACCTAAGGTTTGTTGAACCCAACGATTAAAGCACCCGTGATTGAAACATGGTTAGTCCGGTTCAGTTTTCCAATGCATTTTGAGAGAGCCATAGAAGGAGAATTTGATTTGTGGATGATTGCACAGCAAAAATACACCAATAAATATGTCATCTTGTGTTATTTCCTAGCACTGCCATTGCATATTAGGTAGCTATAGTTGCATTTGTAAAAAGACACTTGCATGCATTTATTTGAGAGGGGAGGATAATGCGAATAATTGGCCATGTAAATAACATCTTCATCAAGGGTTGCATTGCAAATTTCACCTTCTTCATTTTTTATTTTGACTTTGAAATCGTCTCCCTCACGCGATTCAGGGCATGGGCATGCACATCTTCGTGCCATTCCTCTGCCTGCAACATGGCGGGGCTTCCTCTGCCAGCAACATGGCAGGGGGTTGCATCTTCTTCTTTAAAATGCCCTGCCCTCTCCCTTGCGCAGGGGGGAGCCTGGAACACACACACCACAGACACCCTTCCTCCAGGCCATCGTCCTCCCCTCTTCCCCTCCATACGCAGTAGCTCTTCCACTGAAGAGACACACTGCAGGCAAGAGCAAGCTCACAGTGGTCCCACGACCACCACTATGAGTTCCACCACCGCCTAGCTCCTTCGTGAGCAGGTGGGAGTGGTGGTTTCATTCTTTGTTTCCATCGCTGAAGCCCTTGCCGCCATTGCCAGAGCTTCAAGGTCAGAAGCTCCAGTAGCAGCAGCCGCAGCCGCTGCGCACACCCCTGCAGACCAGTCGTAGGCTCTCCCCACACGCGCAGTCACCTTCCAGCGCGCCTGCGCACGCAGAACCGGCCGCAACCGGTAGTCCATCCCGCATAGCACTGTAGCTACTGTTCACACCTCTCAGTGCGACACTATAGCTACAGTGCGGTGATCGGGTTGTTTCTCACTTATCCAGTCACCGCGTGCTCCCTCTCCTCCTCGCGACCGCCTCCAGCCAGTCAATGCCAGCGCCTGCATCTGCTCCTGCGCCCACATCTTCGCCCGCATCCACTCCCGCCCGCAACACAGTGCACTGCGCTATGCAGTGTGTTGCGTTGCCCTCTCTCTCACACTCCCGCACTCGCCTGCACGCGACGACAATGTGCGCATTCTCTCCAGCATCTAAGCTCTGCGTTGTGCGCTTGCGTGTTCCTTGGCCACCAGACGTCGCACACAGCCCCAGGCGGCTTAACTCGCCTGCTCCCTCTCACAGCAACCCGCCAGTACACGCACACACACACTCACTTGTACACACTCACGTGTACACACTCACTTGTACACACCTATACATACTTATACATATATACATACATATATATATATATATATATATATATATATATATATACATACATACATACATACATATACATATATATATATATCTATATGTATAGATATAAATACATATATATATATATATATACATATACACATACACATACATATATATATATATATATATACATAGATACTTATATAAATATATCTATATACATATATACATATATATATCTACATACATATATTACTATATATATATATATATATATAGTTAAATATATATACATATATATCTAGTTACAAATATATATATATATTTATTTACATATCTATATATATACATAACTACATATACACCTATATAGTTATAACCCTATCTGTATATATACATATATATATATAGATATATATATTTACATACACATCACCCCACCACACATTATATCGCGGGAATATCTGCACCAGTTGCTGATATTCCCCGATACCCGTGTAAAGAAAGCGCCTCCGCACACACTCCCACACATCCATCCTACACTCTACGCGGCACTTCATCTTGTTGGTTGCGTCTTCCTAGACGTGGACCAACTCGACACTATGCTACACGCCATTTCCACCTCCACCCGCACCCCTATATATATAATATATATATACTATATTTATTTCTCTACAAGCAACCTATCTTATTTTTATTTCTCTTTTGTTTCCTGCTATTAAAAAGATAAAAAAAAAAAGAGTAAAGAGAAAAGATAATCCTTGTCTTGCAGGTACTCGACCTTGCGAATAGCAGGACCAGTTTTTTTGAAAACCTAAGTTGGCTCAAAGCCAAGAACAATTTGGCTCGAAGCCAAGGACCTGATTTTGAGGGTGTACTTCAAGGATAAAATTATCAGTAAAAAAATCTTAAATACAAAAAAAAACCAAAAACATAATAAATGCACGGAAGAGATATGTTTTAGGTAAGGCATAGAAACTTCTTCACCATTAATCCCCGCCTCCCTAAGATCGACCCTGGGCCTAAAAGTGACTAAGATAAAATTAAGTAGGCCAGGTTAAAAATTTTGTAAAAAGATGGTTAGACTCGATTTAGGTTAACCACTATACTCACTTCAACGATAATTTCACCATATTAACATAACCTATTCGAGTCCTAACACGTCCTTTTTCTGGCGCCATTCCCGGGGAGCTACGCATTGAGGTAAGTTTCTACTCCATTCCTTTAATTTTCTCTTCTCACACCCTTCTCTTCACGGGTGTTTTTGTTTGCTGGTGTGGTGGTAAACTAGTTGCAAGGAGGAGGCAAGCAGACGAAGTCAGAGACGTGGGTAGATCCAAGGTGGGAACGAGAGCGTGAAGTCATCGGCGCTGCACTGGAGCTTCACCTATGTTGCTGAAAAGGTAGGTCTCTCTCTTAGCAACTTAGGTCAACTTGTCACCTTAATTAAAAAAAAAAAACTTCTTGGGATTTCTTGAGGCAAGTGGAATAAAAAACTTTCATCGTGTGAATCTTGGGATTTCTTGGGATTAAAAATCTTTCTTGAGGCAAGTGAATCTTGATTCTTGAATCTTTCGCCGTGTGAAGTATTCTTTGAGGCAAGATTAAATAGATTGATTGCCATCCCTCCTTGCCTCATTTATCAGCAATTCGGGATCACATTTTTTGTGGGGAGACTTGGAATTGAGTTGATTCTAACCCCACCACGACCTTCCACGTGCCTTAGATTTGATCCCGAATACTTCAACCCCAACATTTTGATTTTCTCTTTACATTATCTTGTGGTTGAGCCTTGTGTGTGGAACATCATTTTGGTGATTAGGAGCAATTGAATTGAAGTGCTTTGGCTCCCTTTCACACTAACCTAAAAGTGACTCGTGCATCCACACATAGAAATTTCCACCTAGGTAAGCCCATTGCATTTTTAGCATGCATTAACCAACTCACATTGAAGAAGGATTTGTTGGACATAGAAGAACTTGTATTTTCTCAAAACCTGGAGATTGGTTGAATTGGTAACTCAGCGAAATCTTAAAATTCATACTACTTAAAGGCTGAAATTCTAAAAACCATTCACCAGCTAAAACTTCAATTCAAGGAGATTTCCCTGTTGCATGCTTGGTTTATACACTTTATAAAATCAATGCACTTGGGCATTACCCGTATACAACGCCCTTCACATTCCTGAAGCACTTGATCCTAAGCCTCTAGTTAAAACTGGTAGCAACTTGACCATATTAAGGAGTGGATGTCTAACTACCTACGTGTAGCGCCTACGTGCTGGTGCAGGTTCCTACGTGCTATCGGGTGTCTAAGATTAGGGCAAACGGCCTTTCAATCTGGCCCAGTGGTTCCGCGGTGCTCGCATTTGGTTCCGTAGGTTGTGATAGTAGGTAACTTAGATCTTTAGGTCTAAGGGCACACTGTAGAGGTTAGGACTTTGATTGCCTTGATTTGTCATCAAGTGTACCTTTGTGGCGTCATTTCTCTCATCCCCTTTTCCCTTCTTATCTCCTAAATTCTTCCTGCGGTAGTGCATGTTTGGGAGGAGATCACAAAACCCTGACTTGTTTGAATTGTCTGATAATTTTAGAAGAACAGAAATCGAATCGTCATCCTCCACAAATATGGCTGCACGCCCACCCCCAAATCCCGAGGGAGGAAATCGCCCTCAAAACCCACCAGGTGGTGGAGCCATGGACCCCATAACCCGCCTCCAAGCCCAAATGGAAATGTATAATGAGCATATTAAAGCCATTAGGGAAACCTTGGAGGAAATGCAGAACCCTCCCGAATGGGAGGAGCCTAGGTCTCTTAGCTCTTATCAAAATCCCGCTGCTACAGAGACCATAGGACAAATTCGGGTCCCCATGGGCAGGGACGATTTTGAACTGAAACCCAATATAATTGGCCTGATTAACTTCCACTTCCATGGTCATGCAAGTGACGATCCTTTTCTCCATTTGGAAGACCTAACCCGATTGGCTGAAACAGTTAAACCAAGAAACATCAGGTTATCAATTGTCCTCATGAAAATATTCCCGTTTTTGTTGCGGGATAAAGCGTCGCAATGGTTACGCACCCTTGGGAGAACCATCCATTCTTGGGAAGAGATGCGAATAGCAATTCTCAAGAAATTCTTCCCAATCAAGCGAACCAATGCGCTTCGCCATGCTATAACTTCCTTTACACAACAAAAGGCGAACAGTTTCATGAGGCTTAGGAGAGGTATAATGACCTCTTCCGAAAGTGTCCGCACCACGGTCTGCCTAAGTGGCATATAGCCCAGATTTTCTATTATGGGCTAAATGAGACTTTGAAGCAGATTGCAGACGCTTTCTGTAGAGGGAATTTCATGAATAAAGACGAGAATGGAGCATTCGAATTATTTGAAAACATGAGTGAAAACCCAATGAATAATGCCTCCATTGTCTCCTTTAATCGTACCAGACTACCCCGTAATGTTCACGAAGTTGACACGGGACCCTCCCATTCATCCACTGATCTTAACCTTATCGTACAAAAATTGGATGAAGTCTCCGTCGTGCACAAGAAGCTGGACGAGCTTCTGGCCAATCCTGTCCGTTCTATGGCAAACACCCCCACCTCACCACTTCGTCATAATCATAATCCTTCCAACACCAAGCTTATCCCCAAAAGCCCTGTGAGATCTTCCTTACCGAGCGTCGTGCCAAGCGATTCGGTAAGTCATGTGGATCTGGCTTCTGCAAGCCAGTATTTTGACACGGAGGACCAAGCCTCCGTGTGCTCGAATGCATATTTACATGCAGACTCATCTTCAGGCTTAGAAGACGCTTGCGCCCTGGGAAACAACCCATTCTCTGCTACTTATAACCCAGGGTGGCGAAATCATCCTAATTTCCAATTGTCCAATAACCCACAGTGCCAAAACCCCGCAGGTGGGCCAATGTGACCATCCGCACCCGTCATCCCAAGGGCCCAGTCTAATCCTATGGCAAATCCACCATCAGGTCCTTGCATACCGCAAACAGAACACGCATCGAGTCCTCTTGATAAACTGATGTGAATGATGACAAAAATGTCTAAGCGCCATGAAGAGAACATGACCTCTCTTCAGCACCAATTGGCGTAGTAGAATGCTGAGATCAATCAACTACGCATGGCGACTTGATCTCAGGGCACTCTTCCAGCCCAACCTATTCTAAACCCACAAAATTTCGTACCCCGTGGTCGTCAACCACAGGTACGACCTTCTCGGGGGCAGGTTCATCAGATTCTGCAGGCTCTGAGCATTCCACCGAGATTTCAGGCTAATCCCGCTGCAGCATCTCACCCTTATGTCCCTATTGTGAACCCTCCTCCGCCTTATGATCCCACAGGACCCGCGACGTCCAATGCGATTACTACGAGGAGCGGTAAGCAAACCGTCGATCCACCTCGACCTGATCCTGGCCCATCTTTTTCATCGCCCTCTCATTCGGGATGCGCACCGCATTCGCGAGAAGATGATACACCCAAACTAATGCCAGAATCGATCCCATTCCCTGAGGCTCTACTGAGGGAGCCAAAAGGCAAGAAAAAGGATATGCAGGCCTTTGATAACCTGCGTAATTTATTCAGGGATGTTGAAATCAAGGTACCCCTGTTAGAGGCTATCGACCACATACCTACTGTCGCCCGATTTTTCAAAGACTACACTACACCCAGGAGATAGTCAAAGAAAACAAAGAATCCAGTGGTTCTCTCGCCTCATGCGAGTTGTGCTATACTGTCAAATCTACCACTGAAGCAGAAAGATCCGAGCACACCGCTTATTTCTTGTAGCATCCAAGGCTGCAATTTTAACCGTGCCCCACTTAATCTAGGATCTTCCATCAATCTTGTACCAACCATCATGCTCAAGAAATTTTCCTTAGGAAATCTGAAACCCACCCCTGTCACATTACAGTTGGCAGATCGTTCTATCAAAATACCAAAGGGTGTGGTGGAAGACGTGGTGGTTAGGGTCAACAGTCTCTGTTTTCCTGTTGACTTTCTTATTTTGGATATGGAAGTTCCTAGCTCACTTTCAGATTGTCCGATCATCCTTGGTCGACCTTTCTTGGCCACAGCCCGCGCCTATATCGACTGTGAGTCGGGCTGTATTGAGATTGCCGTTAGATCTGAGAAGCTTAAGCTCAACATCTTCAAGGAAACCAAGAACTTTGATTGCGATTGCAAAGAGGATAATATGTATGACGAGGACAGGGCCGTCAGCACGTGTATCGGACTAATTGGGACCTATTCTGACTGCTGTGGATTACCTTTAAACACGGACGATTGCCTGATCGACACATATTGTGACGTTCCCCCATCCCTCCCTTGTCCCGTACCTTCTCCTGACCAGACTTCTGCAAGGTTTTCTCCACTTCCCATACCTCGTGGTCTGAGTCATATTCGGGCTACTCACCGCCGGTCCACACTCTTGAAGACCGGATTGCCCTTTCTTTCCCGCCAAATCAGGCGGAATTGCAACTCCACACTGGGACCTTAAGCCCACATACTACTCACTGGGGCTACCCCTTTTTGGATCCATCTATCCAAGATGCCCCTCTTCTTGTCCAAACTGAGGGCCAACTTCTTCCTCCTGACTTGTTTTCTTCTGATCCGCTTGGGACACTCTCGTCCCAAGGAATGCCAGATCTTTCACCATCCTTTCCCGAGCTGAAAGAGCTGCCTAATACGCTTAAGTATGTTTTCTTGGGACCAAATGAAACGCTCCCAGTAATCATTAGTTCAAAATTGACCAGGGAGAAAGAGTGCAAACTAACAAAGGTCCTTATGGAACACAAGGCAGCCATTGGATGGTCCTTATCAGACTTAACTAGCATTAGCCCCTCCTACTGCACTCACCGTATATATACGGAGGAGGAGTCTCGACCTTCCCGCGAGATGCAGCGACGTCTCAACCCTAACATGCGGGAGGTCATTAAAAAGGAAATTATTAAGTGGCTGGATGCAGGTATAATCTACCCGATCAGCAATAGCCCCTGGGTGAGCCCAATTAACGTCGTGCCCAAAAAGGCGGGACTCACCATCCGTGTCAATGACAGGGGCGAATCCATCCCTACACGCACTCCTACATCTTGGAGAGTGTGTGTAGATTATAGGAAACTTAATGCTGCAACTAAGAAAGATCACTTTTCGCTACCTTTTATTGACCAAATCCTGAAGCGGTTAGCGGAAAATAAATTTTTCTGTTTCCTGGATGGATTCTCTGGATATAACCAGGTGGCAATTGACCCCCGGGACCAAGAGAAAATCACCTTTACCTGCACTTTCGCCACCTTTGCATTTAAAAGGTTGCCGTTCGGACTTTGTAACGCTCCAGCAACTTTCCAGAGATGTATGCTGGTGATATTCCATGACATGGTGGGTGACTTTCTCGAGGTTTTCATGGATGACTTTTCGATCTTTGGACCCTCTTTTGATGACTGTCTTGCCAACCTGACCTGTATCCTTAGGAGATATATTGATGTGAACCTCGTGCTTTCCTGGGAAAAAAGTCATTTTATGGTACACGAGGGAATTGTTCCCGGACATATCATCTCCGATAGGGGTATCGAGGTTGACAGAGCTAAGCTTGATGTAATTGCTAATTTACCTATGCCTAGCTCTGTCAAACAAATCCGCTCCTTCCTGGGACACGTCGATTTCTATAGGAGATTCATCAGAGACTTCTCCAAGATTTCTAAACCTTTAACTCATCTCCTATCGACTGATGTACCCTTTGATATGGGCCCCGACTGCATACGAGCATTCACGTAGTTGCATGATGCTATCACCAAGGCCCCTACTCTCCAGCCACCTGATTGGTCCCTCGACTTTGAACTCATGTGTGACGCTTCCGACCTTGCAGTCGGAGCCCTCCTGGGACAAAGACGCGATAGACACCCCTTCGTGGTGTACTATGCCAGTAAGACGTTGGATGAGGCCCAGCGTAATTATACAACCACTGAGAAAGAACTACTGGCAATCGTCTTTGGGCTGGAGAAATTCCGCTCTTACCTTCTGGGCTCGCATGTTATTGTTTTCACTGACCACGCGGCCATTCACCATCTCATGCACAAGAAGGATGCCAAGCCTAGACTGATTCGTTGGATCCTTCTGCTCCAAGAATTTGACATTGAGATCCGGGATAAGGCCAGAGCCCAGAATGTTGTTGCTGATCATCTCTCTAGACTGGACCCTGAATACATGGGACGTACCCTGCCGATTAACGAAGTTTTTCCCGATGAGCACCTATTGGCAATTAATGTGGAAAGTGGACCTTGGTATGCCGACATTGCCAATTACCTTGCTTCTGGTTCCCTTCCACGTGGCTGGCCTAAAAACCAGCGCGAGCGTCTCATTGCAGAAGCAAAGTATTATTTCTGGGATAATCCACTTCTTTCTCGAATAGGTGCTGATCTGATAATCCATCGCTGTATTCCTGACAGCGAATTCCCCAATGTGCTATCCTTCTGCCACGATCAGGCCTGCAGAGGCCATTTCTCTGGGAGGAAAACTACAGCCAAGGTGTTGCAGTGCGGTTTCTTTTGGCCCTCCCTTGATCAGGATGCACACAATTATGCCAAACATTGCACTAGGTGCCAGTCGTTAGGGTCAATGTCATGTCGTGACATGATGCCCTTGCAACCCATCCTAGCTACTGAAATCTTTGACATTTGGGGAATCGATTTCATGGGTCCCTTTCCTCCTTCCAACGGCTTTGAATACATCCTCGTTGCTGTTGATTATGTTTCGAAATGGATCGAGGCTATTCCCACATGCCATGCTGACCATGTCATATCCACTCGATTTATCAAAGACCACATTTTTGCACGCTTTGGGATCCCTCGAGCCATTATCTCGGATGGAGGAAGCCATTTTACCCATGCTTCTTTTCGAGCATTTCTGAGGAAATATGGAGTCCACCATCGTATCGCATCTCCGTATCATCCTCAGACGAATGGCCAGGCTGAGGTGTCGAACCGGCAAATCAAGCAAATTCTCCAGAAAATGGTTCGGCCTAACCATAAGGATTGGTCCAACAAGCTGATTGACGTACTTTGGGCGTATCGGACCGCCTTCAAGGCTCCCCTAAGTATGTCTCCTTATAGAATCGTTTACGGGAAGCCTTGTCACTTGCCCGTGGAGCTGGAGCACCACGCTTATTGGGCGGTTCGCCAATGTAACCTCGACCCAGACCTGTGTGGTCGAGAAAGGAAACTCCAACTCCAAGAGCTGGATGAGCTCCGTCGTGAAGCCTATGATTCTGCCTTAACTTTCAAGCAACGCACTAAGGCTTTTCACGACAGCTGAATTCGACGGAAGGAATTTGAGCCATCTCAGCAAGTTTGGCTTTACAATGCTCGGCTCAAATTCTTTCCTGGGAAATTGAAATCCAAATGGACTGGTCCCTTCTTGGTCTTGAGACCATTTCCCAACGGAACCGTTGAAATTAAAGATCCCAAATCTGGGCATAAATTTACGGTCAATGGGCAGCGTTTAAAACCTTATCTTACTCATGAACCTGTCCCCGTTAGAGAAACTGTTGCCCTGCTGGAGGGTAACTAATTTCGTGCCTCATTCTGAGTCCAGCTGGGGACGTTAAATTCAACACTCAATGGGAGGCACCCCAGCAGTACTCCTCCACTGTCACATATACTTCACCTTGAACCTTTTCACTTTACCACCCACCATCCACCCACCCTACCACCCTGCTGTATACCCTGCACCTCAACTCTCATTTCCCGATCTTTGGACCTCCCTCTACCCTACCCTGCATGCATATGAGGACATAGCATCATTTGGCATGGGGGGTGGATAGGCATCCATAGGATCTGGGTATTATATTGTATCATGCAGCTTCCATCCATCTATAAATATGTACATAGCATAAAAAAAAAAGGTGTTTAGTAATGATCTGAAGGCTGAAACAAAAATACAATAAGTGTTTATGGATATTCAATCACTGTTTTGAAGACTTTCCAGGCCACAGAAGCTTGATTCGCTCAAGCTCGGCCTCATTCACTTGAGCATTGACAAGATAGATAAGAATCTCTCCTAACTAAGGACGTATTCTTGTACCTGAGACATCAGTACAGGATCCGTTGGTTTGCTTCTACTCAAGAGCCTAAGTAATCTTGGTTCACAACACACATATCAAGAAAGACCAGGTGAACATAAGATCCAACCCTAGTGTTCATTAAGGAAGGTGGAGTCCTTACCTGTGCGCGCAGGTAGACTTTTTATCCCAGGCTTTAGTCTTGTGTTTAGGAGAAACTCTTTCCACCAAAAAGGAACTCTCCCACCAAAGGAAAAGTGTGCTCCTCCAAATAAAGTTGTAAGAGATATACTGACACTTATTTCAAAAAAAAAAAACTGTGCAAATAAGTCAATATATCTCGCAAACGTCTGTAAATTCTTCTCCCTCAAAATGTTTCAGGGCAAAGTTACAAATACGCTGTTTCTACCACATATCTTTGAGCCACAAATGTAATAAAATGGGAGGTGAGTTTTCCATCATCTTCCAAAGGGTCAATCTAAAAACACGAGCTGAAACTGGGACCAACCTGCACTTAAAGATTCGTACTTAAGGTTCATCTGGTCAGTCTTGATCCATCACTATGCACAAGCCACAATCTCTTGAGCTCTCGAGTACGACAAAAACCTTCTGAGTCCTGGAAATCGTACTTAAGGTTTAAATATCAAGAGTCCAAGTTAGTCAAGAGATGGTCTATGTCACATAAGACTTAAAGTACTGGTAGTCTTCTCTGCAATTGGTTCTCACAATATCCAACAAACACACCCATGTTGCCTCGGAAAAAATCATCAGCTTAAGATCATTTCTAAATACAGTACAAAATGTTTTGCTAGGGACTAGCAAAAGATAGGCATGGGGGTATGATTGCACAGCAAAAATACACCAATAAATATGTCATCTTGTATTATTTCCTAGCACTGCCATTGCATATTCGGTAGCTATAGTTGCATTTGTAAAAAGACACTTGCATGCATTTATTTGAGAGGGGAGGATAATGCGAATAATTGGCCATGTAAATAACAACTTCATCAAGGGTTGCATTGCAAATTTCACCTTCTTCATTTTTTATTTTGACTTTGAAATCATCTACCTCGCGCAGCTCAAGGCATGGGCATGCACATCTTCGCTCCATTCCTCTGCCTGCAGCATGGCGGGGCTTCCTCTGCGAGCAGCATGGCAGGGGGTTGCGTCTTCTTCTTTAAAAAGCCCTGCCCTCTCCCTTGCATAGGGGGGAGCTTGGAACACACACACCACAGACACCCTTCCTCCAGGCCATCGTCCTCCCCTCCATACGCAGTAGCACTTCCACTGAAGAGACACACTGCGGGCAAGAGCAAGCTCACAGTGGTCCCACGACCACCACTGTGAGTTCCACCACTGCCCAGCTCCTTCGTGAGCGGGTGGGCGTGGTGGTTTCATTCTCTGTTTCCATCGCTAAAGCCCTTACCGCCATTGCCAGAGCTTCAAGGTCAGAAGCTCCAACAGCAGCAGCAGCCACCAACAACAGCAGCAGCCGCTGTGCACGCCCCTGCAACCCGGCCGCAGGCTCTCCCCGCCTACGTAGGCACCTTCCAACGTGCCCGCGCACACAGAACCGGCCGCAACCAGTTGTCCATCCCACGCGGCACTGTAGCTACTATTCACACCTCTCAGCGCGACACTGTAGCTACAGTGTGGTGATCGGGTTGTTTCTTACTTATCCGGTCACCACGCGCTCTCTCTCCTTCTTACGACTGCCTCCAGCTAGTCAGCGCTAGCGCCTGTGTCTGCGCCCGCACCCGTCTGTGCCCTCGCCCCCGTCTTTGCCCGCATCCACTCCCGCCCGCAACGTTGTGTGCTGCGCTACGCAATGCACTACGTTGCCCTCTCTCTCACACCCCCGCACTCGCTTGCGCATGACAACAGCGCGCGCGTTCTCTCCAGCATCAGCGCTCTGCGTTGTGCGCCTGCGTGTTCCTTGGCCACCAGACGTCGCACACAACCCCAGGCGGCTTAACTCGCCCACTCCCTCTCATAGCAACCCGCTAGTACACGCACACACACACTCACTTGTATACACTATACATACTTATACATACATACATACATACATATATATATATATATATATATATATATATATATATATTTATTTATTTATTTATTTATTTATTTATTTATACATACATATATATATATATATATATATATATATATATATATACATACACATATACACATACATATATTACTATATATATATACATATATATATATACACATATACATATCTATATATATCCATATACATAGGTACTTATACAAATATATCTATATACATATATGCATATATTACTCTATATATATATATATATATATATATAGTTACAAATATATATATATATTTACATATCTATATATATACATAACTACATATATAATTATAAAGTTATAACCCTATATGTAACTATATATATATATATATATATATACACATCACCCTACCATGCATTATATCGCAGGAATATCTGCACCAGTTGCTGATATTCCCCGATACCCGTGAAAAGAATGTGCCTCCGCAAACACTCCCACACATCCATCCTACACTCTACGCGGCACATCATCTTGTTGGTTGCCTCTTCCTAGATGTGGACCAACTCGACACTGTGCTACACGTCATTTCCACTTCCACCCCCACCCCTATATATATAATATATATATAGACTATATTTATTTCTCTACAAGCAACCTATCTTGTTTTTATTTCTCTTTTGTTTCCTGCTATTAAAAAGATAAAAAAAAAAGAGTAAAGAGAAAATATAATCCTTGTCTTGCAGGTACTCAATCTTGCGAATAGCAGGACCAGTTTTTTTGAAAACCCTAAGTTGGCTCAAAGCCAAGAACAATTTGGCTCGAAGCCAAGGACCTGATTTTGAGGGTGTACTTCAAGGATAAAATTATCAGTAAAAAAATCTTAAATACAAAAAAAAAACCAAAAACATAATAAATGCACGGAAGAGATATGTTTTAGGTAAGGCATAGAAACTTCACCATTAATCCCCGCCTCCCTAAGATTGACCCTAGGCCTAAAAGCGACCAAGATAAAATTAACTAGGCCAGGTTAAAAATTTGTAAAAAGATGGTTAGGCTCGATTTAGGTTAACCACTATACTCACTTTAACGATAATTTCACCATATTAGCACAACCTATTCGAGTCCTAACAGTAGAGAGCTTTCTCTTTCTTTTCTTTTCTTTTCATTATATTTTTCCTTAGATCCATCCTCGGATTGGCCCTAAATACGATCTGTATCGGATCCTTGTCCCCACCATCAATCCTTGCAGGGTCCCTGGCAATCGATGTTTCGAGATAGCGCCGCCCATGGCAACCCCCAGAACCCTGGCTTTCAATATTTTGGGATAATCTCACCCATGGCATTCTGTAGCTAAATCCAGATCCTGGCAATCGACATTTCGTAATAATACCACCCATGGCATCTGAACCAGCACAAGGTGCTTACATGCCCCCAATATGATATTTTGATATCCTAAGAGACAAGCACCGAGGAGACGGTATGTTAGCCTCTCCACGCCAAGAACTCATCCAAATCAATTTGTGTTTTCAAGCTGATCCTAATCTAGATCTTAAGACCTTTTTCAAAACAGATTAAATGCCTTTTGGCATGGTTTTATCTTTAAAGCACACTGAACCAAACCGTGTGTGATTTAGGGTGTTTAAGTTACCGAGTCCCGCAAACCAGAGGTCAGTTAACAGGGCCGAATACTCCCTAAGCCTTAGACCTAATACATAAGCTTTGCATTTTCCCCAACCTCTTGAGGATTAATCTGGATCTTGACAAGTATGTGAATGTTTAAATCCAAAGCAGATCCAAGAGGCCTAAGGTCGGTATTCATCATTAATCCCGTAAGTTTTAGCCTTTCAAGTCTTAGTTCATCATTCGATCCAACCTATAAGGTGGGTAGGTTCCAAATTATTTCTAAGGGACTCAATTTTCTTTTCTTTTTCTTTGTGCTCCATTCTTCTCTTTTCAATTTTCTTCCCTCCTTTTCAAAAATGGCTCTTCTTTTTCCTCGACCTCCTTTTTTTTTACAGTATGTAATTTTTTGATGAAACCCTTTTCTTGTGAAGTGATTCTCATAGCATTTTGTACTCTAATACCCCCTATGACTACAATTTGCAATGTCCTCATTGTAAATTAGGTGGGTTCGAGTTCAGCTTAGATCGTACATTAGAACATGTTTTAGGTGGGTGGACGAGTCGGTATGACTGTTGCGAATGATTTCAAGCTCTGGTATGGGTACCAGAGGTGGAGTCAGCTATTCTAATGGATGAACCCTAAAGTGCAATATGAGTTCAGCAATGAGATATGTCAAGAAGGGTTTCGGGTTTTTCATAAAGATGACGGGTTGCATCCTGTTAAGCACTGAGTTTAATGCCATCAGTCGGGCGCAAAATGCTCAGGGACAATGGAGATCAAAAGAGATAGCAACCAAGTTCAAGTTAGTGAGTTCGACAAACGGTTTGAGTCTTTGACTGTTCACGACAAAAGGTTCGGAATCAAGGCTGGCTTGACTAATTTCGACAGCTCCATTTCCAAAGATTCATTTCACCAAGCATGGTCCAATCCATTTCGATCTGAGTTTGCCTGGGAAGGGTTTAAGCTTGGCATCAAAGAGTAGAACTTTTTTATCAGGATGGAATGATTTTCGTATAATATGCCTATCATGGAAGGCTTTGACCCACTCTTTGTAAATACGCGAGTTCTCATTCGCATCATTGTGTAGTTCCTCGATCTCACTCAATTGCAACCGGTGGTGTATTCCAGCCTTCATTAGATCCAGATTGCATTTCTGTACTGCCCAATAAGCCTTGTGCTCCATCTCAATAGGAAGGAGACATGCCTTTCTGTACACTAATATGAAGGGAGACCTAATTGGGTCTTGTGGGCGATCCTATAGGCCCACAAAGCTTCCGAAAGGCGAGTAGACCAATCCTTCCTATCAGGCCGAACAGTGACCTGAAGGATCTTCTTGATCGCTCGATTCGACAGTTCTGCCAGTCCATTAGTCTGGGGGTGGTAAGGAGCTGAGATATGATGCAACACCCCGTACTTTTTCGTCAAGGACTGGAAGTGCACATTGTTAAAATGAGACCCGACATAGCTGATGATGGCCTTAGGAACCCCAAATCTGGTAAAGATGTTCTCTTGGTTAAACCGAAGGACAACTTTATGATTACTAGTTCTTGTGGGGATGTCTTCGATCCATTTGGAGAAATAATCAACAGCAAGAAAAATGTATTCGAAGCCGTTGGATCTGGGAAAGGATCCCATGAAATCAATTCCCCATATGTCAAAGATTTCACACACAATTATTGGGTTTAAGGGCATCATATCCTGCGGGCTCATCTTGCCGAGGGTCTAACAATGAGCACATGCCCTACAATACATCTGTGCGTCTTTGAACAACGTGGGCCAGAAGAACCCACACTGGAGAATTTTCACTGCGATTTTACGCCTAAAGAAATGGCCATCGCAGGCCTGGTCATAACAGCATGAGATCACGTCATTGACCTCGTCATCAGGGATGCATCTCTGAATCACCTGATCATTGCCAATGTGGAAAAGGTATGGTTCCTCCCAAATATAGTACTTGGCCTCGACAATCAATTTGTCCCGCCTGGAAGTTGCCCAATCTGGCGGGACTTTCCCTATAACCAAGTAGTTTACAATATCAGCAAACCAAGGGAGACTGTGAATGGCTAGCAGGTGCTCATCCGGAAAATGCTCGGTGATCGGACCAGATGGGTCGATGGCTGAAGAAGGAAGACGGGACAAATGGTCAGCTACCACGTTCTTATTTTCCACCTTATCGCGAATCTTGAGATTGAATTCTTACAACAGCAAGATCCAGCAGACTAGTCGAGGTTTCACGTCCTTCGCGAGGAGGTGCCTCACTGTAGTGTGATCTGAGTATATGATAACATGGGAACCCAAAAGATAAGATCTAAATTTTTCTAGGCCAAATACGATGGCTAGCAGCTCTTTCTCAGTAACTATGTAGTTACGCTGAGCCTCATTAAGTGTCTTGCTAGCATAGTAGACGACCACGAGTTTCCCGTCTATTTTTTGCCCAAGTACTGCACCCATATCATAATCAGATGCATCTCACATGATCTCAAAGGGTTGAAACCAAGCAAGGGACTATAGGATAGGTGCTTGGGTAACTCGATCACATAGGATCTCAAACACATGAGTGCACTTCTCAGTGATTTCGAAGCGGACATCCTTAGAGAGAAGATTAGTCAGGGGGCACACGATTTTCGAAAAATCGAGAATGAATCAACGGTAAAAACCAACGTGCCCCAAAAGTGAACGGATGTCCTTGACCGAGCTAGACATAGGGAGTTTGGAAATCAAATTTACTTTGGCTCGATCAACTTGGATGCCTTTTTTAGAGACGAGATGTCCCAGGACAATTCCCTCAGGTACCATGAAGTGGCTCTTTTCCCAAGAAAGAACCAAATTCACGTCAATGCACCGCCTGAAGATTTGGACAAAGTCAGGAGGCAATCATCAAACGATTCCCCAAATACCAAAAGTCATCCATGAAGACTTCAAGGTATTCACCTACCATATCTGAGAATATGACAAGCATGTACCGTTGAAAACTAGCGGGTGCCTCACAGAGACCAAATGGCATCCTTCGAAATGCGTACATCCTGAAGGGGCAGGTGAAGGTAGTCTTCTCTTGGCCCTCAGGATGGATTGTGATAAGACAGTTCTCACTTTCGAATAATGTATTAAGATGATTTGTCGTTGTAGGATCAAAGTGGTGGAAAATCGCTTAACAAAATAATTAAAATTAAAATTAAATCACTCGTAGAAGAGCAGGTCATGTCTATAGGGAGGCAATGATGTAATAATATCATGAATATTTTTCTCGTATTCGTTCAGTCAAGTGCAAAATCCATAGTTAAATCTAACATGAAATGCAACGAAAAGAAGATACACAATAACTCAAAAATGTAAGGGTATATGTGTAATTTTTTCTCACTGAAATATTCAATAAATATGTGATGAATCTATGTAATTTCAAATTGACATGCATTAGAGAAAATTTGTGCATATCTTAATCCAAAACTAATGCCAAAAGATGTGAATAACAAAAGCCATGCAATTATAAGAAAAGATGACCATGAAGTTAAAAATTTCACTCAATATTTCAAATATTAAAATAAAAATGAAAGTTTGGCAATGGAATTGAAATGTAATTATTAATTAGAGAAAAAGTAGAGGATTCTACCTCTCTCCTCCTCGCAATCGGGAGAGAGGCTCATTCTAGGAGCTACTCCTACAAGAGGTCAGCTGAAGCGAGGCCTTCGCGATGGTGACGGTGGTGAGTCGTGAGATGGCCGAAGCTGGCTTGCCGGAGGAAAGAAGTGGAGGCAGTGGAGGAGGGTGCTGCTGGCTGCGTGTGCTGCAGGCGCAAGGAGGGTAACGCGCAGGCACTGCAGGCAACGCAGATGCACGCAGAGCGTGGGCGTGTGGAGGCGCGGGCTCTGTAGGGCGCACGAGGGCGTGCTGGTGCCGCCGGCTGCAGGTGCTGTAGGGACGTGCTGGAGCGCGGGCTTGGGGGCGCTGGAGTGTTCTGAGCGGGGGTGCTGAGGGCAAAGGGGCGTGGGCACGTAAGGTGAAGGCACTTCTGGAGAGCGCTCTGCAGGCCGCAAGGGGTGCACGGGCGTGGGTGTTGGAGCGCAGGCTGTTGGTGCGTGGGCGTGAAGGCATGTGGAGGTTAAGGCGCTGGGACTACAGCAGGGTGAAGGCAAACGGGCGTGGAGGTTCTGGTGAAGGCGCACAAGCTGCTGGCGTGCGGGAGAGGTGGTGCATGTAGGTTTGGCCCTACCAGGAGGGGTGACGAAATAAAATGCGGAAATAAAATATAAAGCAATCTCAAAAATCAATCGCACAAGTACACAAGAAATTATAGGTGGAAACCCAAACCGGGTGAAAATCACCACCTAACCCTCTCGAGTTAGGATTTTCCGATCAACCTAGTTGATCAAATCCACTAACCGAATCACTTTAAAACGAGGGTGATTCAACCTCAGTACAACCACGCTACAAGTACGAGGGTAGCGTTCCTCAACCCCTTCTCTCCACGAGAAGGATTTTGTCCCACGAAGGAGACGGGAATTCGCAAAGCGAATACCCAACCAAAAGACAAAGGTAAAATAAACAACACACCTATAGAGCCAACAAAGTAATAAACCTAAGCTTCTATAGGATTTAGGAAACTCCCCTTTGCAAGGAGTGCATCGACGATGACGCGGGTGCGTGAGCCACGCAACGGCGCAATGTCGCTCTCGTAGACAACGGCGGGAGAGCGGGTGCGCAAAGGGAATGATGCTCTCAAGATGATGGAGCTTGAGCTTAGAGAGCAAGAGCTTCTTGGACACAAGAGAGTGGAAATACTTGATCTTAGTGTATCTTGGTCTCTCTAGGTGTGTATCTTGTGTGTTTCTTAGTGTGTCTTTGTGTTGCAAAGGCTCCCATCTATTTATAGAGGCCTTAGGAAGGCTTTGGAAGGCTTGGAAAAGCTTCCATAGCCGTTGGGTGCAAAGCCCAAGAGAATCAGGCCAAAATCAGGACAATGATTACATTTGACAGGGTTATCAGACGTCTAACTCTGGCATCAGACGTCTGGAAGGCCACTTTAAGACGTCTGATTCCAAGGTCAGACGTCTGATTCTATGCGGGTTTCTCCCTGACTTGAATCAGATCTAAACAGGATTTTTACGCAAGTCCATCAGACGACATACAGGACGTCTGGCACTATGTCTGGACGTCTGGAAACCTACTTTTACTGTGGGAATTGATTTCCAAACGTTGCAATGGCTAGAAAATCTCTGAGAAGAGATTTTGGGTCAGCCAAGGCAAAACGGTCATTTATCAGACGTCTGGAAATACCTAAGGACGTCTGATAAGGCTCTAACGGTCATATTCTTGACTGTTTGCTAAGCCAGCCAACGGTCCACTAATTGGACGTCTGGCAAATTCATCAGACGTCTTCTAAGACGTCTAGTCTAAGGTATGGACGTCTGATTTCATCAGACAGAACTAACTATGTCCAGCCTAACAGTTATCAGACGTCTTAAAAAACAGTCAGACGTCTTAAAATGCTTTATCGGACGTCTGATTTGGGAATTAGACGTCTGTAAATTCTGTTTGAACCCTATATTGGTTTTCTAAGTATTCTACAGAAAACCTAAGTATCCTAGGGTTGTGCCGGCGTTCCTAGGACTACTGTTAGGGTTCTTTGAGGCTCTTTAACATAATTTCTAAGGAAAATAAAGAGCAAGAAAAATAAAGATAAAAGTACATGAAAGGATTAAAAAGAATCTATCCTATTCTTCTTGTCTTCTATCTTCAATCTGTCGCTCCACGCGAACCTCCTCTGTTTTCCGTCAAGCTCCTCCAATCCGTCCTGGATGCGAGCTCGAACTCCGTCTAAACACGTCCACATTTGCAATTGACCTGAAATCTAGGACTCAAATTGCAAATGTTAAATAACACGTGTTTTGTTATCATCAAAACAAATGATCGTGGTGCTCTAGCACCAACAGTGCAGGTGCTGGTGCGTGGGTTGGAGCTGCTGGTGAAGGCGAAGGTGCGGGCGTGCACGGCTGAGTTGAGGGCGCGGTGGGCTGGATGAAGGTGAAGGCGCGATGGGCAGATGGCGCATGCACTGAAGGTGGGTGCGCTGGAGGTGGCATGAGTTGCTGGCAGGAAGAGTTGCAGCTCTTTATGCTGCAGTGGGTGTGGCGAGGTTTTTGGGTTCTTTTGGAGTAGAGGAAAAATAGAGAATAGGGAAGAAGATGGAGGTGGATGCTGGTGATGGCAGTGAAGATGGTAGCATGCACGCCTGTGTGTGCTTATGGTGGAGCAGCATGCATTCATGGTGATGCGAGCAAGCTCCGAATGGCAGTGCAGCCTGTCACACCACACGCCCACGATGGTGGAGGCTTACCGCCATGGTTGAGGCTAGTGGTGGTGGAGTGGATGAGAGTGGTGCACTCTCTGCACAGTGATGAATAGGGGTAGGGGCCTCCTCTCAACGGTAGCTCTTCCTTCTCCTTTTGTAGCCATGGCCACACTGATTTGAAATTCAAAACGCTGTAGAATGAATGTGATGCGCAAGAGGAGGAGGTGGAGCTGGAGGAGTTACCTGTGCAAAAGAGAAAAAGAATAAAATAATAAAATAATTAGGGTTATTTATACATAACCCCTTAACTTCTATGTTAATTAAAATAGTGCACCTAATTAATTAACTAATTAAATGTATGCAACCCTAGGTTAATTCTAAATGCATGAATTATGTACTTAAGCTAAAAATATGAATTAATTTATTTACATCCTAATGTATGCTATCTAAATGTTTAAATTAATTTAATGTCTAGACATTTAGATACTTAAATAGCCCATGAATATGGGCTAATCAAATACCCCCATACCTAGTTTTTGCTAGTCCCTAGCAAATCCAAGCAAAACCTAGCACTCCAAGTAAACTAGCCAACCCAATCAGTCTTCCTTTAGAAACATATTAAGTTCAGACTTTAGACCCAAGGTTCCCAAGTAGTTGCTAAGTTACAGACTAGGTTGTCCAAAGACGAGTTGCAAGCACAAGTTTCCCTGATTTCTGACTCTACCCTAGGTTTATTGATCCCTGAGATTAAAGCATCCATGCATGTGCATTGATCTGAGTTATTTGAGGTTGGTATGATTGCCAACCTTTTTTTTTTTTAATAATATATATATTATTCATCTAAGTCTAGCCTCAGATCAGCTAACACGGTCTGTGTCTGATTCACTGTCCCCATCACCGTACCTCGAAGGGTGCCTGGCTTTCGATGCTTCGAGATAGCACCGCCCATAGTGACCCCAAGAACTCCTTGCAATCAACACTTTGAGATAGTATCGCCCATGGATTTCTTAAGCGAATTCAGGCTTGTGGCAATCGGCACTTCAAGATAGGGCCACCCATGGTACCTGAACTGCACAATGCACTTACATGCCCCCAGTAGGATGAATATCCTAAGTGACAAGCGTCAATGAGGTAATATGTTATCATCGCATTCTCAAGGTGAGTATATACTCCACCTCTCCTACAGCAGGAACTCTTCCAATCAAATTGTGTTTTCAAGCCTCTCCTAAGTTAAAACTAAGAGAACCAAATTTCTTTTAAGAAAGGAATTAAGTTGATCACTTACTTACACAAGACCAAGTGTGTGAAATTTAGATGCTTGGGTTACAAGAGCCCGTAAACCAAATGGTAGAACAAGACTCCAGGTACTACCCCACCTTTTAACTCAATCCCTAGCTTTCCTTCCTCAACCTCTTGAGGAATGGTCCACAACTTAACTCCTACTTAAGTTTTTAAGTGTACAAAAAATCCTAAAGGTCTAAAGCTAGTAGCTCACTTAGCTTCTAAAGTTCGACCCTAGAATCAACTTAGTCTAACCTAAAGTTCTGATTTGCTTAAGAATGCAGGACCAACCAGTTAAGCTCAATGATTAAAAAATGTTTTTCTCTTTGCTCTCTTTTTTTTTTTTTAATGTAAATGTATGCAATGCGGAATGCTTTAACTAAATGCATGAATGCACTATGTATAAATACTATGTATATCCCCAAGTACACCCCCCATGCCTAAAATCTGCAATGTCCCCATTGCATAGAAGGATATTACCTGGGTCAGAGATGGACTACCGTTCTTTTGTTAGTAGCCAAGTAGCCAAAGAACCTGCAAATCAAGTTCAAGGATCACAGAAATAGGTCCTAAAATTGAGCAAAGTAATGCCAGCCTAGAAAATAGGTAACCTAGGATGTTGGCGAGCTGATGATGAATCCCAATAGCAAATGCTCGCCCCACCAAGATGGGAATGAAATCTTCCCAGGTCACCAGAGGAGGTTCTAAAGGGTAAACAGGCATAACAACCTCCAAAGGGGTAGGGGGAGGATGACAAGGATCCTCTAAAAGGAATGGGAAGGAATGATGCAGAGATGAACCCCCAAGGCAATGGACTGAGTAAAGAAATCATCAATCCATACCTGATACTCCATTACAGGAAATATTGGTTTGTTAAGCCCCCTGGTCAGAACAAAACTGAGCATATCTCTAAGCCAAGGATCGTCTAGGGTGTCCAAATTTTGAGGTTGCGGAATGGCCATAAGATCTAGGTTGGGTTTAATCAGCTCGGTGTCCATCCCTAACAATCTTCCCAAATCCTCAATTGCATCCCTAGCATTCCCTGCACTATCACAAGTATCTTCTTGCACTTTATCAGGAGTCAAAATTTCGCCTTCAGACATAAGCGAATCAGAGGGTGACTTCGAAATAAATGAAGGCAGGTTGGAAGCAATAGATCTAGGGATTATCCTATCAATGCCATCTCCGGGTTCTTGTTCTTTACTCAAATCTTCCCCAGAGTGTATATGTGAATCCACATAAATCTTAGAAGTTGCTTCCAAATTTTCCATCATTCCATTATAAGGAGAAATATCATCGATGGCTGTGCTAAGGAAACCTAATTTGGTCAAATTTGTGACATCCTCAGAGGCTAACTCTTCAAATAAGACATAATCACCCTTAGTGTCACTCCAAATCTTGAATGTAGGTTCCTCATATAATTCATCTTTCTCCTCATCATACGATTCATCATATACCGGAGGTCTAGAATCATTTAATATCTCAGCAGATCCCCTAGGGCACTCTATCTAGGGTAAATGGTTTACACTGGTAACATCAGACTCCTCAGATAGGTCAATTTCTTCAGGGTTAGGTTCCCTAAGGGTGAGTTTGAGTTCCATCTCGTGATCAGAAGGGAGGGTAGGATTATCAACTTGACTTCGTCCCACTTCATCAAATGTCACGAAAATACTATCAACTGGGTTGAGGTCTTCCAATGGTACCATCATTCCCTTCTTTTGACTCCAATATAATTTAGGTGGATACTCAACCTTATCATCATCTTCCTCGGGTTGCCACCTTTCTTCATCCAATGCATAGCTACTTTCATATGTATCTTCCTCCCACGTAAGGCGTGGATCTCTCAAAGAAGTGTCATCTAACGGGGAGGTTTCAAAATTGATCCTCGAAAAGTAGCTATTCTCCCTTACATAATCCCCAAAATTTCCCTCCAACTTAAAGTGTGGCTCTCCCACGGGAGATGCATCAATTGTAGATGGGTGTACGTCATCCTCAATGGGGTAGATTGGGTGGCTAATTTCATCTCTTTCTTGTTAGCCTACTCTATAAGATTCTCCTAACAATTCAATCATTTCATCTTGCATTTTATGTATTTCCATCTTCAAGGAGGAGAGGTCATCATTTCTATCAGGAGAGAAGTCAGGCTCAGGCTTATAGTACACAGGAGTGTCTGTCCAACCATTATAATTATTCAGGGAGGGTGGGTTGGGTATTTCTTTGGTGTGTGGGATATTAGGCAAAGCAAATCCCGTTCCTAGGTTCTGCTCACTGATTTGGGGCTTAACCAGGCCAATACTCCCATAATAGGAGTAAAATGGGTCCCAATGATTGTCATTATGTCCAAAGGATAGACCATCTCAGCGTATGGGATCGAAGAGTGCAGAGTGGGGGTGAGGGTGTGGGCAAGATGTGAAAGGATGAAAATCAATGTGGTCCATTCTAACTCACACCTCAATCAGAATTCCCAAAGCAAAACACAATTCAAAAAGAAATTTTTAGGTCTTTCCCAATTTAGGCTTTTGATTTTAAGTCAGATTAAGGTGACAATACAATTTGTTCAATCAACTTACGCACTTATTGTCGTCCTACGGATCGCCTAAAAGATCTAGTTGGAGCTTAGGTGCTCTTCCCTAAATTTCAAATGGTAGAGCAACTCCAAAGATGGAAAATTGAGGGATGCAAGTAGGCCTAAGCCTTCCTTTGAAGCTATGCTTTCGCGGTGCTTCTCAATTACCCCCAAAAATATGTGACAAAGTATCTCCCTCTTTGCAATTACAAAACCTTTGATCTCAAGTTCTGAACACTTCAGAATCCAACGATAGGAGGGCTCTTGTCCTAGTATTTCCAAACCTAAGGAGTGTCTAAAAGCGTGCCGTGGTGCAAGAGATATAAGTGTGCATACACCGCAAAAGATTTTTGAATTTTGAATCGCACGCCAAGTTTGAAAATCAAATCCCTGGCTTTTAAAATGTCCCTCCTTTAATTAGTCCTTTTTCCAGAAAATATGTGACCACTTGTTAGATCTATTCAATACAGATTAGGTGGTCTTGAAATTAATCCAAATGCATTTACATGACAAGTAGAAATGCAAAATTAGAAGTGCATACCTGATTCTAGTATTCTTCATGCAATATGCAAGATAAGAATTAAATCTAGATGTTGCTCATTCAATCCTAAATGATTCGACCTAAGGGCAAGCAGCTTCTAGCAGGTAGCTCATGTTTTTTTTTGTTTTAGTTTTTTTATTTTTTTAACTACTTATGCACAAGCAAATTAAAGGTAAACAATCTACAAAATAAATTAAAAACCTAAATCTAAACAAAAGGGAACAGGCTCCCAAAAATTATCCAACACGGGCCTAAAACAAAATCGAAGAACAAACCCCTCAACTGTACCCCAGAACAAGGGTTTCAAACCAAATGTGCAATGAAAAATCAAGTCTAAAGTCTTAATCCTACTCTAATCAAACCAGCAACTAAATGTGTCGAGATGATCGTCGTGTCCTCGTCCTTCCCCTCCTAGCGATGTAGTTCCTTGCAAGGTAGCTCGAACAATTTCTCCTTTGGCGACGTCAAGGGTCGCCTCTCATGACAGCTGGTGTGATTGCGAGTCGTAGAATGTGTGTCACAAATTGTTGCACTCGCATTAGAAAAAAATCCAGAGTTAAATATGATTCAAAATTTAAATCAATGTGAACGAATGAATGAATGAATGCGATTTAATTAAGCCTGTTGCCTCCCCGGCAACGGTGCTATTTGATAAGATGGTTTTCACTTTCAAATAATGTATTAAGATGATTTATCGTTGTAGGATCAAAGTGGTGGAAAATCGCTTAACAAAATAATTAAAATTAAAATTAAACCACTCGCAGAAGAGCGGGTCGTGTTCACAAGAAGGCAATGATGTAATAAAATCATGAATATTTTTCTCGTATTCGTTCAGTCAAGTACAAAATCCAGAGTCAAATCTAACATGAAATGCAACGAAAAGAAGATACACAATAACTCGAAAATGTAAGGGTATATGTGCAATTTTTCCTCACTGAAATATTCAATAAATATGTGATGAATCTATGTAATTTCCAATTGACATGCATTAGAGAAAATTTGTACACATCTTAATCCAAAACCAATGCCAAAAGATGTAAATAACAAAAGCCACGCAATTATAAGAAAAGATGAGCATGAAGTTGCAATTTCACTCAATATTTCAAATATTAAAACAAAAATGAAAGTTTGGCAATGGCATTCAAATGTAATTATTAATTAGAGAAAAAGCAGAGGATTCTACCTCTCTCCTCCTCGCGATCGGGAGAGAGGCTCATTCGAGGAGCTACTCCTACAAAAGGTCGGCTGAAGCGAGGCCTCCGCGATGGTGCATCATGAGATGGTTGGAGCCAACCTACCGGAGGAAAGAAGTGGCGGCGGTGGAGGAGGGTGCTACTAGCCGCGCGTGCTGCAAACACAAGGGCAGTGCGCGGGCACTGCAGGCGCTGCAGAAGCACGAGGAGCGTGGGCATGTGGAGGCACGGGCTCTGCAGGGCGCACGTGGGCATGCTGGTGGCTCCAGCTACAGGTGCTGTAGGGAGGTGCAGGAGTGCGGGCACAGGGGTGTTGGAGTGTTCTGAGCGGGGGTACTGAGGGCGAAGGGGCATGGGCTCGTGAGGTGAAGGCGCTTCTGGAGAGTGCTCTGCAGGCCACAAGGGGTGCACGAGTGTGGGTGCTGGAGAGCAGGCTGCTGGTGCACGAGCGTGAAGGCGCGTGGAGGTTAAGGTGCTAGGACTACAGCAGGGAGAAGGCGAATGGGCGTGGAGGTTCTGGTGAAGGCGCGCAGGCTGCTGGTGCGCGAGCGAGGTGGTGTAGCTGCTGGTGCGTGGGTTGGAGCTGCTGGTGAAGGCAAACGTGCGGGCGTGCACTGGCTAAGTTGAGGGCGCGGTGGGTTGGATGAAGGTGAAGGCGCAATGGGCTAATGGCACATGCACTGAAGGTGGGTGCGCTCGAGGTGGAGTGAGTTGCTGGTAGGAAGAGTTGCAGCTCTTTGTGCTGCAGTGGGTGTGGCGAGGTTTTTGGGTTCTTTTTGGTGGAGTGGAGGAAAAACAGAGAATGGGGAAGAAGATGGAGGTGGATGCTGGTGATTGCAGTGAAGATGGTAGCATGCACGCCTGTGTGTGCTTATGGTGGAGCAGCATGCATTCACGGTGATGCGAGCAAGCTTCGAATGGCGGTGCGGCCTGTCACACCACACGCCCACGGTGGTGGAGGCTTGCCGCCACAGTTGAGGCCGGTGGTGGTGGAGTGGATGAGAGTGGTGCACTCTCTACACAGTGATGAATAGGGGTGGGTGCCTCCTCTCAACAACAACTCTTCTCCTTTTGTAGCCACAGGCACACTGATTTGAAATTCAAAATGCCGTAGAATGAATGTGATGCGCAAGAGGAGGCGGAGCCGGAGGAGTTACCTATGCAAAGGAGAAAAAGAATAAAATAATAAAATAATTAGGGTTATTTATACATAACCCCTTAACTTCTATGTTAATTAAAATAGTGCACCTAATTAATTAACTAATTAAATGTATGCAACCCTAGGTTAATTCTAAATGCATGAATTATGTACTTAAGCTAAAAATATGAATTAATTTATTTACATCCAAATGTATACTATCTAAATGTTAAAATTAATTTAATGACTAGACATTTAGATACTTAAATAGCCCACGAATATGGGCTAATCAGATTGCAACCTGGTTATAATCGGAGTACCCGTCCAAGAAGTAGAATCGATTTCCCGCTAGTTTCCTAAGATCTAATCAATGAACGATAGTGGGAAATGATCCTTCTTCGTGGAGGTATTGAGTCTTCAGTAATCAATGCAGACTCTCCACGAGTTTGCTATACGGGTCAGTATAGTTTCTCTGGTTTTAGTCATGATCACGGTGAGTCCTGCCTTCTTAGGCACACCTTGGATTGGACTCACCCACTGACTGTCGAAGATCAGATAGATGATCCCTGCATCTAACCCTTGATGATCTCCTTTTTCACGACATCCTGCAGATTTGGATTTAGGCGTCTCTGCATTTCATGGGATGGTCATGAGCCCACTTCGATATTGATGTGATGTGTGCAATATGAGGGATTGATGCCAGTCAGATCATTGAGAGTTCATCCAATGGCTCTCCGATGCTGCTAGAGGACAGTAATCAAGCTTGTTTCCTGATCAGATGTGAGTTGGGAGTTAATAATCATAGGAAACATTTGATTTGAACCTAAAAAGACGTATTTGAGATGGTCAGGAAGGGGTTTCAATTCCATAACTGGATTATCAGCAACAGTAGGTGGTTCAGGGTGAGTGTTGGGAGCAAAAGATGGAGCTATGAGTGTGTCTAAGTTTGGTTCAGGCTCCTCTAATTGCGGGTTTTGATCTTCTTATGGTTGATAAAAAATAATCGAGCTTTCCTCAATACATGGGTCGTCAACCACGACCTCGATATTGTAAATTTGTTCGATAACTCCGCAATTAATTCCTTGTTGGGCCTTAAAGATGTCAATCTTTAGTGCCTTGCTCGCAAATTTTAATTCAATTTGGCCCTCCTCACAATTAATATTGGCCCTAGCTGTGACCAGAAAGGGTCTCCTTAATATGATCGGTGTATTCTTCAAGTTCTCAAGAGCATCCATGTCTAAGACCATGAAATCCACGAGAAAGTAAAAATCGTGTACCCTAACTATGACATCCTCGAGTACTCCTTTTGGTGACTTAATAGATCAATTGGCTAACTGCAAAGTCATCTCTGTCGGTTTAAGCTCAGATTCCTCAAAGTGGTCTAGTAGGGATGTGGGTATCAAACTGATGGAAGCTCCTAGGTCTAATAAGGCTCGATCAAACTGTATATCACCGATAGCACAGGAGATCAAAGAGGTGCCTAGGTCTTTTGCCTTAGCCGGGAGTTTGCTCAAAAAGATGGAGCTAGCTTGCTCCAACAATACGATCGGGTTCCCTCCTTTGGTTCGCGACGTACACTTGGGTGTACACACATCTTTCAAGAATTGTGCGTAAGCCGATACGTGACAAATTGCATCCATCAAGGAGATGTTTATATGGACCTGCTCAAAGAGCTTGACTAGGTCCTCCTCAGGTGCCACGGGTTTGGTTGTCTTCTTTCCCTTGGTCAAGACCTCGGGAAATGGAACTTATATGGTTTCTCTAGAATTGTCTCGGGCTCTTTATTAGGAATGGGCGTCCCGGATGACCAATCTAGGTTTAGGGTCTACAAGCTCAGGCATGTCGTGGCTAGGAAAAGGTGGGTCTTGTGTTGTTTTGCCACTACAGGTGGTGACGGAATTTAATCCTGCCTGATTTTGGTTTGGGTTGGGCAAAATAGGTGTCTGCTGCTGAAATCCCGAGCATGAAGTTGAAACATCCATCCTATCAGGTGATGGAGTAGAAGGGGCCTAATAAACAAAGTGAGCTTAGCCCTGATTTGGGTTCATAACATGCCTCTGGTTTGGCACGTTATTCGGGTTTGGAAGAGGCTAGGAAGGAAGTGTACCCAGCTAGCAAGTACTTGCCCGCTGGGCTAATTGATTTCACAGCTCAGAGATCCCTTCTTTGTGTTGTTTTTGCATGTCAACCAAGGTCTGGAGAATCAAAGATGTCTGATCTTCTTTAGGTGGTCTGGATTAGAAATTTTGATTGGGCCTTGGTTGAGTGGGTTGATATGGTCACTGGTTTTGTGGTTAGGGTTGAATTGGGATCTCAAATTCGAGTTATTTCCCGACCACAAAAAGTTAGGATGATTGCGCCATCCAAGGTTGTAGTGTTAGAGAAAGGATTATTCTGGATGGCGTGGAGATCCTCACAGGTCTGAGGAGCTCCAAGATAATCAGGGTACAGGGGTTCAGAGTTCCCCCAACTGTAGTGGGTTGACCCAGAGTTGCCTCCGAAGCCATAATCAGACTGGGGTGGATATGCATCCATCCCCGGAGACTGATAGATGTTATGCACAATCTCCCTTCCCGTGGGCGGGTGCACGTATGTGTTTTGAGGTGCAAAGGTGGATTTGTGTAGATGACGAGTGATGTCGTCCACCTTTTCAATAATAGAGACCTTGTCCAATTAACTAGCTACCAACTCCAGATCAACGGATGAGGAAAGACCTTGGGATTCGTGTACCCCCCGATTGTTTGTCAATGCATGGGTGGACGTTTGGTCGTACGCACCCAGTGACTCATTGTTCAGGGAGTTCTCTCACATGTTCTCGAGAATCTCCCAAATCGTGTCATGTTGAAACATGATGTTACCACCACAGGTTGCATTGACAAATAGCTTGATGTCGTCATGGAGCTGTGGTAAAAGGATTGGACTTGTTCCCACTTCAGAACTCCGTGATGGGGGCACTTACGCATGAGATCCATAAAGCGGTCCCATGCCTCGTGTAGAGATTCTCCCGCTTCTTCGGAGAAGTGTGTGATTTGGTGCCGCATTGTGTTTGTACGACCAATGGGACAGAATTTTTGCAGGAAGGCGGTTTGATGTTCTCCCCATGTGTTAATCATGTGTGGTTGAGTCTGAAACCAATGAGCAACTTTGTCAGCCAGATAGAATGAGAAGAGTTTTAAGAGTAATCCGTCCCGATTCTATACATCTGCCCTAAAAGTGTGGGCTAGATGTTTTAGGTTTTTGATGTGCTAGAAAGGATCCTTAGAGTTCAAGCCATGAAATTTTTGGGTCATATGAAGCATGCTAGGCTTGAGATCCACCTCGGGTCCTCCCACGGGAATGTTGATTCGGGGTTCGATCTCCACCGCTGTGGGATTATAGTAATCTCATATTTGAGGATGCAGTGGTGGATTGATGATGGCATTGATTCGATTTTCTAAATCATGGACTTGTTGCTCAAGGTTAGGTTGATCTTCTTGGTGATCCATAGCTGATAAGGGGGAAGAAGGTTCTAAATCAGAAGATATGTCAATGTGATCAGGTTGTTGCACAAACACAGAAGTCAATGCTTAACCTCGACGAGAGTGTATAGCTAATGGAGACCTCAAGGGTGGTCTTAAGGACTGTTTGCAGAGAGAAATCGATGTTTTAATGCTACGCCATAGTATAGGTCAAAATTGCTTGAAAACAATAGAATTTATTACTCGAATATCATAAATGAAGTCCGAGGTCGAACATAGGGAGCAAATAAGAACTCAATCGCTAATCTCAATTAACAAGTAAATGAGCACAAGAAATAACTCAGAAATGATAATCAATATAAAGCATGAGTTTAACATATGGCAAAAAGAATCTCAAAGCAAAAATAATGGTGATTTAGATCACCAATTATTCAATTTAAGCATATATGCATTGAGTTCAAATAATGCAACATTGCCATCAACCATTCAAATTAGGTACTTAAATAACCAGATAAAGCCTCAAATCAGTCATCGGGTCATTTAATCATACGGCTTAATCAACAGCACTGTTCTTCTTCTCCCTCTTCTCTTCTTCTGGCCTTCTTCCTTTCCTCTTCTTTTCTTTCTTTCCTTAGCTTTCCTTCTTCAGCTGCTCTCTTCCTTCTCTTCTTTGCACATGAGACTTCTTCCTTTCCTCTTCTCAAGTTCTCCTTCTGTGCCTTCTCTCTTCTTCCTTTCTTCTTACGCACAAGGGAGGCATTCTTAGATTTGGCTAAGTGTCGCACAGGGCAAAACCCTCCCCTGCCCCCACTCTATCTCTCCTTCTCTCTCTAGGATCCACCCTCCCAGGGCCACAGTCAGGGTATTCGGGTACACGGGCAAAGCACGCACCCGGGTCTAGGGCTACCGGGGGTGTCTGGTAGCCGAGGAGTGAACAGGGCTTAGGCAGGTATACGGGTGAGCCAGACCCGCGGGTTAGGTTCATGGGTGAGGCGTGGGTGAAGGAGACCTTACCCCGTGTCTCGAGGCGATAAGGCTGATCAACAAAATCCCGCCTGGTTGTCCACTTCTGAGGTGGGACTAAAGTCCCACTGTTCCTTCTGCATGCAACTGCTGTTGGTGGATTGGTCAATTGCAAGTGGAGTGGTCAATGCTCCTAATTGACCGGCTAGTTGTGATCCTGGAAGAGTGCCATGCATCCCAGAGTAGATGCCTGGAGCTAGCAAGCCAAGAACACGCTCTGGAGCTTCTTTGAAGAAGTTTCAGCAATGGCGGCTTCACCTATGGCCTGAAAACAAGAATAAGGCCTAATGGCCACATCAAAATAGTTCAAAACCTTCGCCGGACGTCGTGGAGTGCAACGGTGGTGGTGGTATGCTGTGAGTGCCTATGAGGAGGTCTGATGACCTCGAGAAGGTTGGCCAGAGATGGGTTTGTTCAGCGGAAGGTTTGGAGGGGCAATCAACCTAACTAGGTTAGGGCTTTTGCTCCTGGGGTCAAGGCAAAGGTGTAGGGATGAACGAAGAGGGGTTTGGTGGTGTGAGGAGCGAGATGTGCCTTGCCGGAGGAGTGGCCACACGCGGAAGGGATGATGGTGAACGGGCGGTAGCGTGGTCGAAATTGAGTGTGGCTGGGATGAAAATAAAGTAGAGGAGTTAGGGGACTTATCTAGGTAGTTGGCAGATGACGGGGAGTCAAGGCAGCGCTGATTGCAGTATGGTCAGCGTCGGGGAAGAAAGTGCTCCGGTGAGTAGGAATCAACGAGGAAGATGGAGGAAGGGTCGTCGGCGGGTACAGCACAATGCGGAAGAAAGCGAGGGAGATAAATCCGCCGCCAGTATTGCACGCGGACGAAGGATGGAGTCGAAGGAGCTCGCCGGCCGCCGAGGGGCTTTAGCCGGATGTGGAGAGACGAAATTAAGGGGGAATCCGATCGAATTCGAGTGTGGAATCTTCGGTCTGATCTGGGGGTCCTTTATAGACCTCTGAAGGGAGCTTTGGGCTTGGAAAGCATGCTTCCCAAGCTTGGAAAGCTTACCAGAGATAGGAATTTCAAGATACCCTAATCTCTCATGCGTTTGCATGAGAGATTGGAAAGGTTTAAGGGCATGGGAATTGGCTCAAAAGGAAGGGAATTCCTTGACGAACTTCCCCTTCAAATCTTAGAGGGATTCGTCAAGGAATCAAGGAGAACATGCCAAATTTAGGTCGTTGAAATTTGTATGAATAGGATTCATAGTGGCAGGGACCTATTTGAAGAAAATGATGATAAAGATAGAGGCCTTTTTATAAGAAATTCAAAAGCTAAAGTCCTATGTGGAATAAAGGAAATTAAACTTGAACCAAAGTGAAAACTAGGTTGAAATAATCTTATATTGAGCCCAAATTTTGGTACAAACCTAATTTAGACCTAAGGAATCCAATGGTGAAGTGGATTTTGGTTTTAACCTAGTTTGACTGGGTAATTTGCACAATTACCCAAATTATGGCAAATGTTAGTTTGAGACTATTTTGGGTCAAGACGGATTCTGATGGTCAAATTGAAGGTACTAAATCTTAGAGAATATTTTTCTATGATTTTTAGAGGGTTTAGGTGAATTTTTTCTAATCAAAACCTCAGTTAATTAAGCGGGTCTGCTTTTAGGATTTTAGAAGTCATTTAATTCTCAAAACATGCGAAAACCCTTTTCTATTTGTATTAACCCACTTATTGGACATTTAAGGTCATTTAATCCTTAACTAACCCCTGAGGAAACCCGCGGTTATTCTATTTTTTTGATAGAATGATAAATTTGCAAAAATAACCCTGTATTCTTATTTTCTTCTCAAATCAATGTTTTATGCCCTTAAGACCTTCTGATGGATATGTAGGAGATTTTATTGACTTAAGTAGATCAAACTGAGCTAATTATGGCTCATGATGGTGTTCCCATCAAGGACCTCCTCCCGAACATGCATCAATGGAGTAGATGAGGGATAACAAGTGATGGACCCAAACAAGACACCCAAAAAATTTTTGATGCTTATAAAGGTTCGGGGCGGATGATACCCTTAAGTCAGAAAGTCGTCCACCTAAGAATTACCTGGGTATCCAAAAAGGGAGAGTCCTGCGAAGACCCCTATACGGTAGAGCATCCCTACAAGTTACAGGGTTTCCCCCACCCAACCTTTCTTGTCACTGAGGATCCAGGTAGACAAGAATGGGGACTTGACCTCTTAAGTATACCAATTTTAAGTTAAGAGCACTGGTGCTTTTGATTTCACTTAAACTTTAAGATGTTTTAGTATAAGGTGACCTAATTTGAAGATTAGTTAACCCAACAAGGTAGGTCAACCTCACCTGTTTGTCCTTTGATAAATTTAGGTCCCTCTTTTAGTGTTCAAATGATATTAAGAGTCTGATTTTAGGAATTGCTTGAATAGATCAATTCAATCAAGGATTAGGCACACACTATTTGGAAAGGTTAATTCTTGATTAAGCAAGTGTGTCTCTAAAATCCTAAACTGGAAATCCTAATTAGCTCTGATTGGTCCAATTCAATTTTGTCCAAATATGATACTTAAGGCTCAAGCAAGAAGGTGATAGCCCTAGATACCTTAAGACCCTAAGTAGGTACACAAATCAAGGTTGGGTGTTTTCTAGAAATGAACCAAATCAGGCAACTTGTTATGATTGAATCTAAAAACAGAATGCAAGTTGGACCTAATTGATTTCTTCTTTTTTTAGCTTTTCAGAATCAGGGGCTTAGGAGAGATTGGATTTGTGGTTTACCTGCCTCTGGAGTGGCTGATGTGCGGCTGATCTTACTCCAATGAATCCCTGAAATAGATCACAGTCAAAAGAGACAGAGCAAGTTAGTACCAAGTTAGGAATTGTAATCAAGAGATCGAATTACACGTTACTCCCCGGCAACGGTGCCAAAATGTTAATCACTCTAAAATGGGTTTTAAAATCGTCGCGTTGTAGTATAGATTGAATCAGCGCGAAAAACAGATAATATTTATACTCGAAAGAAATCTGAGGCCATTCGCTGGGAGCAAGTGGCAATTCAATCTCAAAGTTATAATTCTAAGTAAAAGATATGAGCAATTGCAATCAGAATTGATTCAAAATGATATAACAATAATTTCAAGTAGTAATGTGCAAAAAAAGAGGGTAAAATGGTAATTTGAATCACTGAATTACCCTACAATGTTAAGCTTTGCAAGTTACTCAAGTAACAGAATCGTATAAGCCAAGCAAATCTCAATTTAACCAACAGAACCAAGGTATCCGCGGATATCAGACGACAGAATAGGTGCTCAGACGCCTGAACCGATGCTCAGTAAACAGAGGTAAAGGCCTCTTCCTTCCTTCTCTTCAAGCCTCAGGGAGACGCATAGGCACAGTAGCTTCAAAGGCAAAGGCCTCTTAATTGGGTAAGTGTAGAGAGGGCGTGAGGCAAAACCCCCCTTTCTCTCTCCTCTTTTCTAACCTCTCAGAACCCCACTCTAATCGGCAAAACAAGCAGGTAACCGAATCTGGCCAGACCCGCGTGGCATGACCGCAGGTAAGGCGTGCATATGGGGGTGCATGTGGGGACCTCACCCCCTGTGCGTGCTGAGGCAATAAGCCAAATGCACAAAACCAATTCAAACCGCACGAGGGAGTCTTCCATATCCGATATGGGACTATCTTGTCCCCTATTCTTCGCACAGCAGGCAGCTGAAGATGGCTTTTGATTGAGGGAGAAACTACGTATGTCGATGCCAATTGAAGGTCTGGAGTGAAGCCTAGGACTCAGTCGTGGAACCTGGAGATGAAATCTGGGAGAATCATGACCGGAGAACTAACGGCTTTGTCGGAGAACTTGAGGCGGCGGCAGATGTCCGATGAAGGTACCTAAGACAGAAATATGGGCAATAAGGCCTAGCTAAAGCGCTCAGGAGGATCATCGAGGACCGACGAGTGCAACGGTGGTGTCGGTTTGGTGTGTGAGCATGTGAGGAAGTCTGGTGAAGTCGAAACGGAGGTGCGGTGAGGGTGGTGCTCAGGGGACTCATGGAGTGGCGAATCAATGAAATAGACAGAGGGCTTTTGCCCTTCGTGTGATGGCGAAGCTCGTGGCAATGAGAGAGCAGCAAGAGTCGAGCGGTGTAGCGACGTGTAGGCATCGTCGGAACATCGCCGAAGAGTCACCGAAGCAGAGGGAAATGAAGAGGGTGCAGGTGGTGCAGCGACTGTAAGTGAGTTGTGAGTGCGGGAAAAGAGAAGTACAATGAGAGAGAGAGAGCAATAGAGGGACTTAGCTTGGTGAAAGAGAGGTGGAGGCAGCCAGTTTTGGTCAACCGATGCCGGAGAAGACGAAAAGATCGGCGAAGCGACAATGGCGAGTTAAGCAGAGGCACATCCTCCGTTTGGTCGGGGTGGATCGCGACGAAGAGGAGAGTCAAGAGGGCTGGCCAATTTGGTTGTTGAAAAGTCGGAGGAAGGGGATCGAAGGAGGTCGCCAGAGTAGTGGTCGTTGGTGTCCAGATGAGGTGATTTAGGGGTTGTTGACTCACCAAGATGTGCGGTATGCAATAGGGCTTCTTTTATAGGTCATAGGAGACCTTTCCAAGCTTGGAAGGTCCTTGCGAAATAGGATACCTGAACCTTCAAATGGTTCGCATGACCTTTTGGGAAAGAATTGGAGCCCAACATCGGTCTCATGTGGAAGGGAATTCCACGAAGAATCTCTGGTTCAATTTTAGGAAGGTTTGATTGAGAATCATGCCAGAAATCTCTGCTCATACCTCACCAGAGCAAGGTATGCTCACACCAATGGCGGCAGGGACCAACTTGTAAAGAAGATGACAAAAGTTAGGGACTCAAATGTAGATTTTTTGAAAGTTAGGGGCACGATGTAGCCAGACAAGATCAAAATGCAAACTTGGTCAATATGACCTTAGATTTGGCCCAAATTTTGGTACAAATCTAATTTGGACCCAAGGAATCTAATGGTGAAGTTAAATTTAGGTTTTGACCACGTTTGCCTGGAAAAATTGCACTATTACCAAAATTAGAGCAAAAGTCTGTCTGTGGCTCTATTTTAAGTCAAGACAGGTTTTAATGGCCAAATTGAAGGCACTAAACCCTAGAGAATATTTTTCTATGAATTTTAGAGGGTTTAGGTGAATTTCATTTTTACCAAAACCTCAGTTAATTAAGCGAGCTTGTTTTTAGGATTTCAGATGTCCATTAATTCCTGTAACGCGTGAAAACCCGTTTCGTTTTGTATGAACCCTCTTAATAGATTCTAAAGCACATTTGACCTTTGTCCAACCCCTAAAAAACCTGCGGTTATTATATTTTTTTGATAGAATGGTAAATTTGGAAAATTACCCTATTTTCTTATTTTTCTTCTCAGATCAGTGTTTTGTGCCCTTAAGAACTTCTGATGGATATGTAGGAGCTTTTATTTAATTAATCAGATCAAATTGAGCTAGTTATGGCTCATGATGGTATTCCCATCAGATGCATATATTTCTTAACAACAATAATTTCACGTGAACACCTAGCCATGGACCTAAGTGGTCCACTTGACCACTTAGGGCAACACACACACACACACATTCACGCACACACACACCTACACACACTTGATGCCACCTAGGTTGCCAAGAATAGCAAACCAACCTAGTCTTTCTTAGATCCACAATTAGTGGATCTAAGAAGACCCACTCCCAACCAAAGAGACACAAAGTTTGGGGTTCTTCTAGAGAATTCCATAGTTCTATAGATGACCCACCTCTAAGTCTATATAAGACTCCCCTTGGACGGCCAAAAGACCCTATCTTGGATGTCATCTCCACCTCCAACCCAATTGGCGAGTTCCTCCATCATCAAGCACCACCACCTTCACGTCTAAGATCCAAGAAGCTCTCCACCACCTTCATCAAGAGGCATGCCAACCACCTTGGTCGTCCCTCCATTCCCTCCTACCACCTCCAGCCACACAGCCATTGGAGACCACCTCCAATGCCTTAATTTCTAGTAGCAAAGATTTATTGTTCTTCATAGCTTAATTCTAGCATTAATTTTCTGCTTAGTAGTGTAGTATCCCTGCCTTCCAGAGTGCACACATAAACTCTTCATGAGTTCCATGCTTACATCTCTATTCTGTTAGCGAGATCTTGTCACTTTCAATTTCCTTGTACAAGCATTCCTTTAGAATCATTGTAATGACACTATTGTGAGGAAATAAAATCAACAGTTGCCTGCTTCATATATCTATACATTACAATAAACATGTCGATTCCTAAAAATATCAACGATCTTGCGATTGATACGTTTTCCGTCAATAGCCATGGCAAAGTGAGAATTGTGCGCACTAGTACTCATACTTTCACATTTATTGTTTATCTAACGCACGCACTCGTAGTTAGGGTTAACAACGTGACTGGTGAAACTTACATTCGCAAGCTTGAAACTAGCATCCAATTTTAAGTAAGCAAAAGAAGAAAATAAGTTAAAAATCAATTTCACCATTACGCCTCTCTGAGATCAATTAGGACTCACTATCTCATTATTAAGTTTTGTTTGAATAGTGATTTTCACTATACTACGACATTTTCTTAACAAATCTGCCTTTTGTGATAACAACAGTGGTATCTAGGATTGTCCAAGGAAGCCAATTTGTTAGTCAAATAAGTGATTCTCTCTCTCACCTCTCTAATCAACACTTCTTTTTGTATTTTGATTTTTGCAAATTTTTATGTTTGGAAATAAGCGGGATTTGAATGCAAAGATAGAACTACACTAAAGAAACTATGCCTAACAACTAGAACCTAAGTGACAAGAGAAGTCTTCTCTTCTAAGCTCACCCTAGGCAAGTGCGCCTAGGGTAATTACAAGAGAGATGTGTGATGCACTAAAATAAATAAAGTTGCTATTTGAAATTGAAAATTCAAGAATGAAGAAAGGCACTTTTCTATTAAAGAGAAATGTTTACAAAGTACCTAAAGAGCTCAACTAAGCAAAGGTGCCACTTAGTTAATCCCTAGGTAGATGAATGCTTAACAGGAATTAAAATGCAACAAAATAAAAGACAAAAAATTCTCCCGAGTAGCTGAGGCAGCCTTTACTCCAAGAATGGTGGCTCCTAGACTTAAAGAAGACTTCCTTCTGGCTCCTTGAGTTGCTCCTCAAAAAAGGTGGACATCCTCCACCCTTCTTTCATCCTGCCTGGCCGTCCTCCCTAGATGGAAGCCTGCTCCTTGGAATGACACAAGGAAGGAGAGAGAAGAGGAAGAAGGCACCAAGGGAGCGAGTAGGTTACTCCCTCAATCTTCTTCTCTCCTTCTCCTTTCTAGGCCATGTGACGTATGGTGGTTATAGGTGTTTGTTTGATAGAAAGAATTGTTGCTTGCCAAGGATGGTTTGAATGGTGGGATGAGGGATCTTTTTATAGGCTAGTATGGATGGTGGTTAGGAAGCTTCCTTGGCACCATGTGAAAGGGTGCTAAGGAGGGTGGTTAGGAAGCTTCCTTGGCACCATGTGAAAGGGTCCCAAGGAGAGTGGTTAGGAAGCTTCCTTGGTGCCATGTAAAAGGGTGCCAAGGAGTACATTTTAGGTGCCAATGGTTAATGGTTTTAATGTAGGTGGATGGCCATTATGGTGGAGAGGGAGTAGGGTAGGAGCTAGAGTAGTGGAGGAGCTAGCAAAGCTAGCTAGTAGCTTAGCTAAGTAGAGGAGGAGCTAGAAGGAGCTTTCCCGAGTTATTTGCACACTTGTTCCATATGCCTTCCAAACTGCCAGGGCTTTTATGATTTCTAAAGCATTCATCCCTGGCAATCAAATGGTAACTATATAAGATAATTGATGGGAACACCATCATGAGCCATAACTAGCTCATTTTAACCCAATTAAGTCAGTAAATGCTCCTACATAATCGCCAGAGAGTTACAAGTCATTGCATAATCATTCTAAAGGAAAAATAAGAAACCAGGGCTAAAACTGTAATTTTACCAGCTTATCATGAATGCAATATAACCACGGGTTTTCTTAGGTGTTGAATGAAGGTCAATTGGTCTTAAAAAGATAACAAGTGAGATAGAACAATCAGAAAAGGGTTTACACGTGTTCTGGGAATTAAATGACTTTTGAAACACTAAAAACAAACCTACTTAATAAACTGAGGTTATGATCAGAATAAAATTCACCTAAATCCTCTAAAAATCATAGAAAAATATTCTCTAGGGTTTAGAACCTTCAATTTGACCATCAAAACCTGTTTTGACCCAAAACAAAACCACAGACAGACATTTACCCTAATTTAGGTTTTTGCATAAATTACCTAGTCAAACATGGTCAAAACCAAAATCCAACTTCACCATTAGATTCCTTAGATCCAAATTAGGTTTATATCAAAATTTGGACCCAAGATGAATATGTCTCGACCTAGTTTGCAAATTGGTCCTGCCTAATTACATTTCTACCCTTAACTTTCAAAATCCTTTCAAATAGGCCCCTAACTTTATCATCATTCTCACAAATAGGTCCCTACTACCATTAAACCTATTCCTACTTGCTCCGACGACCTTAAAAAGGAAAGAACTCCCTGATTTCTTGACGAATCCCTTTCAAATTTGAAAGGGAAGTTCGTAAAGAAATTCCCTTCCTTTTGGACTTAATCCTAAGCCTTGAAACCTACCCAATCTCTCATGCGAATGCATGATAGATTTGGGTATCAAGAAGCTTCCAACTCCGGTGAGCATTCCTAGCTTGGAAGTTTGGCTTCCAAGCTCAAAACTCTCTCTAAAGCCCTATATAAGTACCCTCAGACCTCGCCAAGTTCCCTAAGCTTGAATTCCGACCATGAAATCCCCTTTTCCTCCTTCCTCTTCCAGCTGCGAAGCTCCACAAGCTCCAGCGACTCCTCCTGCCCTCGCTCATCGTCTGACCACAAAACCAGAGGCCGGATTCTCTTTCCCTCTCTCGTCTGCTCTTAGCCATACCAGCAGGAGCTCCTCTACTGTCGTCATCGTCGCCATCTCCCTCCTTGGAGAACCTTTCATCCACAGTGCCGACCAACCACAGCCGAGTCACCCTACCCCTTTCGTCCTTAGATTAGGTTCTAACGTTCCCTATCCTTCCCTCCTTTTTCCCTACTTCTATCCCTCAAAAGCAACCGCCGACTACACATCTCCCCCTCTGTCTTCTTCCGCTCCGGCGAAGCTCCGGCAATGCCCAACCACCGCTCCACTGCACGAATCACACCGTTATCACCTCCATAAGCTCCATCGTGATCCACTCTTCAAAACCCCTCTTCCCATTCATCTTCTCGCCCACTCAAACCCGCCATCGAACGACCCACTATTCTCTAACCTTCGCCGCTTCCGCCCTACACACACAGACCACGCCACACTACGAAACCACTTCCACCATGTCCGCCATACTCCGACAGACCTTTTGAGCTTGTCTAACGAGGTCGAAAGATCGTATTCACCTTTTTTAGGTCCTAGGTCATACCTCCATTGATGAAGCTTCGACCAAAGCTTGAAGCATGCTTCTCAGCCGATAGCTCCAGGTCTTCGACTCCAAACGAAGCGGGTTTGGTCCAGGAACACACTCGCCTGGTCAATTGGAGTTGTTGATCGTTCCTTGCATGCGAATTAAAAGGGCATCAGCTGCAGGAGCACACGAAGAAGCGGGAGCAGATAGTCCCACATCGGTTGCTGAGCGCCCGCCATCACATAAATTGTATTTGTGCTTTAGACTTATTACCTCAGCACGCACAGGGGTTGAGGTCCCCGCATGCCCCCCTCACGCACCTCATCCGCGACATCTCCCCCGCGGATCTGGTGCACCCGATAACCTACCTAAACCCTGCACTCCTCGGCTGTGACCCACGCCCACAGCCCTGGTCCCGAGTACGCTCTAGGTCCGATTACCCATATACCCAGTACTGTGGAAGGCTCTAGGAGAGCGTGACCCAAAGAGAGAAAGAGAGATTACACAAGGTAGGGGGAGGGTTTTGCTATAGAAGACATTGGCTAACACTTAGCCAAATTCAAGAAGCCTCCCCCCTCTATGTGATAAGAGGGAGCAGCGAAACAGAGAAAGGAAGAAGGAAAGAAGGACCGTAGCTGAAGAAGAGAGACAAGAAAGAGAAGGGCAAAACAAGAAGAAGAGAAGAGGGAGCAGCAGAGCAGAGAAAGAAGAGAAAGAAGAAGAAGAGACTGAGAAGAGAGGAAGAAGGCTATGCATTGTAGCATCAGACATTTAAGCCATCTGATTAACCATTCAGCCGTCTGATATTGCTAAGCTTTATTTGATTGATACTGTTGAGAAATTTAATGTTATTATGAGGGGTATTTGGTGATTCAAATCACCATTTTACCACATTATTTTTGCACTATTGACATCAGTTATCACTTCTATATCATTATTGTTTAGAGTTTTATTACAAATTGCTTATATTACATTTAAATTACAATTCTTGATATTTAAATTCCATATTGCTCCCTATGTTCAACCTCAGAACTTTTTCGAGTAATAAAATTTATTTATTTAAGCGCTATTTTGGCTATACTACAACACGACAATCTTAAATACCGATTTAGCGTGAAGAACAATAATGTAAAATAAATGCTAATGAATGCTCTAAACCTTAAATGCAAATGCATGCTAAATGCAGTGAGATAATGTAATGCAATTAACAAAACCTTAGGAACTAGATGTGAATGGATGTTAAGGATGATGATAAATTGACGTTTATGATGGCCCCACAAGCAGAAAAGTCTTCGATTTTGGGAATTTATCACTCAGAGACTTAGAACTACCCAACCCTTGGGGATGGGACTGCATCACACTCTCATCCACATTTGTGGACATCTGCTAGAGGGTTTAAGGATCAATCTTTTTCTTCGGATCTCAACCCGCCATTCTGATTCTTTTATTCCTTCCCTGCGTTTGTATGTTATGCCTAACTGAAGGCACTAAATTTAGCACTTGTTTATTTTCTATTCGGAGCTGACAGAAATCATCATGGAATTCAGGTGCTATCCCTTTTATTCTGCCTCTATTTTATGCCTTTTTAATACAATGAAAACATTGCATTAACTAGGCATGGGGGGTGGATTATTCATCTCTGAATTATTTTATCAGCTCTGTATTCTATAGAATTTATTTCTTTTTTTTCTCTTTATTAAAAAAAATTGAATTAGGAAAAGAAAACTTAGGCATTAGAAGTTTTTCAACTTTAGGAAACAATACAGCAGGGCCTGAACACTTAGACTCTTCAGATCTTCAGGCTTAATTAGCTCAGGTGTCCACAAAAATGTGAACCTATTTCTCAAGTAATCGCCATCTATAAGTTTATTTTAATTTAGCTAATAAATTGAGGTGATAAGTATACGACTTATCAACCCACCCTCTGATTTGAGGGGACTTACAATCAAGCATTTACACACTATTTGCATTGACTCACTTCTTAGGCGATTTTAACGAAAATTAGGTAGCTAATAAAACTTTCTAAGGTGGTATGGCTAGCACGTTATTATGAGTAACAGCTTATAGCCAGGTGTCCAGAGCTTAGCCATCCAACCCATTCTCTTTGGCTGTTCCCTTTAGGTAAATCTTAGATCAGTGAAATCATTTACTCAAAAAAAAAAAGAAAAGAAAAGAAAAAAATGGAAAAATATCCAAAAAGAAAAGAAAAAAATTGAAAAAAATAGAAAAAGGAGAAAAAAATAACAATAAGCCACACTTTACCATATGGGTATGACTGGCAAGTTACCGCGGATAACCCCCGATTGTTCAGAGTCCAGCCAAAAATAATGCACAAATAATCCCTAGACCTTGGGAGAAACAGGAAAGTAGAATCATTCAGGGAGATACACTGGGTTCGCCTTTGTGTTTACCCCACAAAATAAAAAAAGGGAGAAAGCTACTGGTCGAAAAGAAAAACCTTTAGGTAGATCTTTTCTTTAGGGTCACCTAGGGTTTGTAGAAACCTAAGGTCTATTTTGTTTCATTGTTTAGTGAGTCAATCACATTTTCATAATAAGATACTTAGCACTTAGAGTTCTTGTTAAATCTTGGGTGGGTTGGATTGCCGTAGAAAGTTACCTCGAAACATTAAACTAAAATAGAAAAAATTCCAAAAAAAAAAGAAAAGAAGAAAAAGAAAAAAAAATCCCTCTTTCTTATTCAAAATAAGGTGAAGACTTGGGCAGTCTGCATTTTGGCAGGCACCCGAGCACTGTTGAGACTCCATAGTTTAGGCCCTTAGTTGAAATTTCCTAGTATTGATAAAAAAAAAACTTATGCCTGAATAATTGAATCTTAATTTTTATTTTATAAATAGCATTTAGTTTAGTTTTACTAGGGACTAGCAAAAGATAAGCATAGGAGTGTGATGTAGACACATCTATTTAGCTTAAATTGCCCGTTTATGCGTGTTCCTAGGCTCATGGAAGCACCTATCATTATAAATATTGCATAACATACATCATCATGTATTTAGAATAGATTGTATAAATTATATATTAATTTACTCCTTTTAATGGTCAGGGGAGAGGATGACACATTTATGGGCCTCGGATTGAAGATCTAACTGTACGGATCTGATCAAGGCAACAATTGGAGTCCAACGCCTCCAAAATTACCTCGATCGAACCTCTATAGCATCATATGCAATCCACCAAAGAGCAAAGGCCAAGAGGCAAGGTAACACAAATACGAACCACAGACGATAAATCCGATCACACGGATGGGATCAGGTCGACAATCGCAACCCAACAGCACAAAAATCGACCAAATCTGACATCCGTAGCGCCACCTACAAGATAAAGAAGATGGACGACAAGGATGGCACTACCCCAATTGCCCAAAGTTGTTCAAAGGCCCTTTACTCATCCCTAAAGGCACCTTCATCATGCAATTTGGGTTGTTGAACCCATGATCCAGCTACCATGATGGACCCACCACCAACTGCAAACAAATGGTCCTCGCGACACAGTCGTGCCCTTAGCGCAATGGTTAGCCACGACGCTCTCAAACAAAGGACGGGCATTCAAAACTTAATCCGCCCCCTCCATCTATGTGCACGAGGAGGCAATTTAGCCACTTGATCGAGATCGAGCAGCAGATAGGTGGCCACATCATGCACTGCGGGCACCTCATCTCCTCAACGCACAAAGAAGGTGCGATTTGTGTCATTGATTCACGATTGAGTGGAGGCAAAGGAGCCACGTGGCACAACGGATCTACACGAATGGCAGACACATGATCTGCACCCTTCGATGAGGATCGGACAGTGGTCGGCTTTCCTCAATCCCTTTGAGTGTGCTACGTGCAATCTTAAGCACATCCCCCTGCGCGATCACAGCCTTCGGTCGAGGATCAAACGGCTCTCCTTCATCCACACCCTTCGCCAGTGCAAACCTCCTCAGCGTGCAAGGGACACGCCCAACATGTGTTATGGGCATGAATCGAAGGCCCTTGGTGGCTCTTTCGGTCAAGAAAAGCCTCCCTCCACCCTTATATAAGGCCCATAATCCTCCCTTCTTCCTCATCCCTTCCTAGTCTCTCCTCACCCCTTCCAAAGATCTACGAGCTTGTCCTAAGCCCGAGATGCTCCACTAGAGCAAGAAAATAATTTTTACTTCCCGCTTCTTACCCTATTTGTGGAGCACCCATGGCTATCCTCTCACCTCCATTCTGGAAGCGAATCTCCTTGCGACGTTGTCCTACCCCATTCCCCTTCATCTGGCTCTGTTCTTCTTCCTCCTATCTCTCACCACCTTCGTCCAAGGTGTCATCGGAGCGACTCGTCCTCCAAGTAGCTGTAGAGAAGGATTTTTCTCTTCCCTATCTTTTTACAACCTTCCTAGTGTAGATTTATATTATGCAAGTAGTTGCAATAAATATTGCTCAGCTTTTATAAAATAGTTGTTTCCTCCCTCTCCCTCTGATATTCTGCAAGTAGATTAGAGTGGTTAGATATAATTTCCCGGCCTGATTTCTGTCTTATCAAAAATACCAAAAAAAAAGTAAAAGTAGAAAATCTTCAAAAAGAAATAAAAGTAAATGCGATTTTCCAAAATCAATCGTTCGTCTCCCCGTGTTCCACTCGGGATTCACCTAAGTTTCAGTTAAATTTATTTGGTAAGCAGATTTTTGCAACTATGACGACGAGTTTTCCAAAGTAAATTTTTATCACAAAATCTCGCCAATCACCCCCAATCCCTTCCCTACATCTCTCCCTACCACCTCCTCCACTACCTACTCCTTTCCCTCCCTCCTCATACCTCCTCTGTCACACATATCCCTCCCCACTCCACTACCAACCTCCCTCTCTTTACCTACTTTAGCACCCAACTCCCTGTTAACACCACCTTGCTTGTTACAGTCTGCTATGCCACCTCTATCCTCTTATTTATCTAAGCGTTGCACCATCTTTGTGATCTCTCCCAACTCCAAGACCCTGTATCTCTTGACCTACCTCCTTGCACATCCTCTATAACATTGAAAAGATGAGGCAAATGTCTTTTTTGTAACCATGGAAGATGTATCTTGCTTGCCATTACAAGTTCTTCCATCATGATTTTGTATCACATTTGAGGCTAAAAATGCAAAGGAAAATAAATTTGTAAACTACTATTAGGATTTGACCATTTTGTAACTTTGATCCCTACAAGCATCAGGATGCCAAATTGGGATAAGAAACTAAGTGCACAACCGTTGCCAGCCAAGTCTTGAACACAGGAAATGGTGTGGAGAAAGACAAGGCATGCAACACCATGTGTACACAAATTTGTACGTGTAGATGCAATTTTGTTTACTATATTTTTCATTCCATTTGATGTTTTACTTATTAGTTTTACGTTAATTATTTGATTAGTTAAAGAAATCATATAGAATTCTTATTTTCAAAGTTGTCGAAATTTTAATTTCTGAATTCCTTTTATTGATTCCACACTCCATTATAAAGGGGGCTTTAACTGATGAAAAAAGACAGAATATGTGGATTTTGAATTTTCCTTTCCCAAACTACTTCACCAATCCATCCCCTCCCTTGTGCCTCTTATTCTCACCCTCCGTGAATGTATCCACCCCTCTTATCTCTCTCTCTCTCTCTCTCTCTCTCTCTCACACACACACACACACACACTTCTTTCGTATCCACTCAACTATCCCCTCTTATTCTTCAGAAGAATACCACCAAATCCATAAGATCCAAATTTTGATGATGGCATCAATTGATGTTTCAGGTTCATCAAATGCCATTTTCTGCTTCTTATCTATGTAGAGAAAACCTTCACAACAACATTCTACACCTACACCGATGGTCAATAACCGTCGATATAGGTTAAAATGACCGTCGCTATAGGTCCAAAAAACTATTTCAATGACCATTTAAGTTATTCTTTTAGGAGTCACTATAGGGTATACCAACGATAAAAGTTATCGGTGTTGTGCCTAGAACTACAGTGATGGTCATATTTTTATAAGCCTTTGATTTTATGATTATGCCAACAGCAATGCTTATGATCGTCAATATAGACCTATAGTGCTAACAAAAGCTTTTGTAAATATAGTGCAAATGTCTTTTCCAACCAAAAAATCATTGGTAAAATTATCACTATAAATAAACAAGTGATTACCCTACATGTAACATACATTAACACTTATTTCCATTGATGTTATCATCAATCAATGGAAGACCTTGATGAATATAAAAAAATATATCCCTAGTATATCATCATTGAGATATCCCTGTATTTAATATCTAATTTTTTGTTATATATCATGCCTAAATGAAACTTCCTCCCCCATATAAGATGAACTAAGTATACAAGCAAACAATTAAAGTCACAAATCATTCAATCCAAATAAGGCATTTTAGAAACATTAAGCATTAATAACAAAGAAAAAGAATTTTAATCATCAACAAATATTTCCTTTAACATGAAATACATAAGTTTCATTAGTATTATTTATGCAAAATTTTTTCAAACACAAACTATTATCTAAAATGATATATATACAAAAAAATATGAAAAAATAATTCTTCACTTGAAGCAATCCTCAAATCTCCAACCTCCATGAATGTCACTAATCCTTACATCTCCTAAGAAAAAAATCAAAATTAAATATCATTATTGAAAGTACTCAGGAAAAAAAGATAAAGAAAAAAATAATTACCAAATAAAACATAAGCCAAGTAAGAAACAAATACCAGATTAGTATGAAACTAAATTGGTTTATACAGAGTTCTTGAAACACACCTTATAAAAATATAGGAATGTGGTACCTAAGAATGACCGGACAGAAGGCTTACGAGAATAAGGTGTGGTCTTCCTCCCGGTTAATGCACTATTTTGTAAGTCACCCTTCATCTCTTCCGATGTTCTTTATGCCTCTGCTCTGCCCAATTCTGGATACATCACCTTGAGAAAAGAGGATAGAGAGGTAAGTATTCTAAAATGAAATTGAAAAGAAGATAGAAAAGAGAAGTAGCAAACCCCGTCAAAATGTTCATCTGATCATAGCATTCCTTTGCTAGTTGGCAAGTAATATATGTATACAGTTTGTATTTAAAAGGAAGCTTATCTCACCTAACATCTCATTTAAAAGGAACCTCTTTATCCATTTCCTTGAATCGCTTCTTTGCCCGACGCTTTCTGCAGGAGGGAAAATAATCACTGCAATCTGAAAAACGTACAAAAATTCATTTTTGATAATCATTGGCTTCACTAGGAAATCAGATAATGTTGGGTGTCAAGCCTATAAGGCTACCTTCCGAAAATCTTTAAATGCTCTTAGTTTACGCTTTCTAGCACTCTTGTAAACATTAATTTGATCAAGAACATAATTACGAGGTGTCTAGGCAGCCCTAGAAAGCAAGGTATTGAATATGACAGTTACCCTCTCCATCAAGCGTTTAAAGCCTTCTCCATAATTTTGCTTACGCAATAAACCATATAGTATGTTCATATTTATCTAATGCATTTCAGAAAAATAATATTTTGGTAGCAATGATGACAAAAGAAATATTTTCAACTGTATACCTTCATCTGATCAAGTGTGAGATTTGTTCCAAGGACAACGTATCTTTTTTCAGGATGTTACTTGATCCACTTCTCACACCAAGTAGTTTTTCCAAATGCCGGCAATCCCACCATCAACAGTACTTCACAATCCTTTACTTTGGAAAAAACTGGTCCATCCACAGCATTTCCATCTTCGATCACAGAACTCCAAGGCTTAAAACCTTCCACAGGAAGCAGACCATCCTCTACACTAAACTGCATCTCAACAGTAACATTCTTTAGCATGACGTGTGGGAAGAATGCAGATGCCCAAGCTAGTTTGGCTAACTTTGGATCGACAATGCCATGACCCCTTGGGCCCATATCAAATTTCCATGCAGTTCCTAACCAATATCCATTCTTGGAAAACCCAACTATTGCATCTCCAATGCCAAACTATGACATCTCCAATGCCAAACTTTTCTCCATAGTTTGAAAACTTTCCAGCAGTAGAAAACTTTCCAGTGCCACCAAAACCGAAGCTGTGGTTGCTTTCACTGAGGTTACCCACAGGATCATCCCCTCTGGAGTTACCAATACGACAGAAGTGTTGTTGATTAGGTGGCGTGTCTTCCATTTTAACTTGCTGTTTGGATGTAATTTTACAAAAGGCAATACTTTCCTCTGGTTATTCCTACGGTTGCACCGGCACCAGACCAACAGTATGCAAACCCCCCTTCATGAAATGCATGGCCTTCAAGCCCATTATGTCCAATATCAAAATCTACAAGGCAAAGAGGAGAGTTACCCTGTAACATACAGCATTGTAGATCATAGTATATAAGAACCTTTTCCCTTGTAAGTTCTACTTTCTCTAGAAATGTCAAGGGGAAATGTATCTGGTACCACTAGTTAATGAATTACCTTCTAGCCACAATTCCTGTGCCTACTAAATTATCATTCATAATTTACGACTATCATCACCTTATTACCACAGCACTTTTAACTTTACGCTTATCTGCCTTTCCTTGAAAGTGTAAAAGGGGGTTGACAAGAGATGTTAGCCCCCAAGAATTCATTAATAAGGAGAGCTAGGTATTACACCAAAAATTACAAAACCAAGCAAAATGAGAAACAACACCATCAACGCTAGCTATCTCCCTTCCAAAGATAACTCCATTATGCTCCAAACATACACACCAAAGTAGCATAAAACCTCCCAATTTGCTCCTTTCCACCACAATCTCATGCCCCAGAGGCTTATCTACCTATTTGTTTTGGATCCTTACATAGATCTAGACACCATTGGAAGCCTGGCTCAACCCTCAAACTGAACATATGAATTACTACATGCCTGTTGTCATTCTGATTCTCAAGTTCAGGAAAAAAATTGATAGATAAAGCCACCAGTTAATTGTGCAATGGATGCTGCTGGGTCCTTGCACCACGTGATCAAATATTACAATACACTGCAAATTTTGGGTAAAATATGCCCACCAAACGCATGGTTAGTCCATCAATACTTTTAAGCATTTAGTAAAAAGCCAAAAACTCTCAAATAACAAGTAAATGAAGAAAAAGATGGATGGACTTGCAGAAGGGCAGTAGATTTGTCCTATCCAACTTCTCCAACACAAATACACCACAAATAACAATACATTTTACAGCAGTCTAGCACAGAAACCCTGTCAATTTAACTGCAGCCACACACACCTTACACATCTTTTCCACTCAGGTATCGATTATACACCACTGCAGTGTTTACGGCAAGAATTCAATAAGTCGATGCCAAAAAGGTCAGTTTTCAAGCTGCCACATTCTAGAACATGGTTTCTTATACATATCTCACATAGCAGTTATTCCATGAAGACCAGATTTTACCTTTATTATGAGCTTTTCTAAGGATGCATTCACCTTTTAAGGGTTTTTTTTTTCCTTTTTGTGTGTGTGTTTGTGTGTGTGTGGTGGGGGGCGCTGTGGGGGTGGGGTGAAGGATTTACCATTTAAGAATAAAATATTTTCTGCAGCAGTCTTGTATGAAAATCCCATTAATCCAACTGCATACCCACGTTCAACCCAAAACAAGCAAAGAAATCTCTCATGCTCCACAAAAGGATTAATGAAATGGTGCCTGCAAGGCACCAAACAATTATTGAAGCAATTCCCTTTTAGTACACGGGAAAGAGACCAGAGACAATCACTTCTAACTTTGGAAGATTCTATAGCTTAAAATTCAAGCTGGGCACCCATCACAACGGCGTGGCACCCACCCACTAACAGAAAGGGGCCATGACGAAGCACGTCATCTCATTTCATTTGTTATTTTACCTTATATAAGTCATTCCAAACCTCCATTTCAACATCAAGACGCATCCTGAACCCTGACTCCTAGAAAACTATGGGCTGCCACTGGCTCATTTGACCGCATCATCAGATATAAAACAAACACTAGGTTTATGATGCATGCTTGGCAAATGACAATAAGAATAATTGGAATCAACCACACACACCCCATTTCAAGACGCCAGTAGTCAATGGCTGCAAGCAAAAAGAAATGGCCTCTCTTAAAAGGAAAAAAAGAAAAAAGAAATCACCCATGAACTTGCAGGGGAAAGAATCTCATACATGCCAATTGGGGAGGTGGAGGAATAAATCATGGAATAAGAACTTATGAAGAGCAAGGATTCTTCTCGTTCTCTTCCTTTTTGGATCTCTTGAATGGGTCCTCTACCCACAAACAACCCAAAAATTGTTAATTCAATTTTTTTTTTAAAAAAAAGGAAAGGGTAGTTATCCAGAGTGATAACTACCCAAAAATATATGTAATAGAATCAACAAAATCCACTAATACAACAGGCAGACCCCACGGTCCCCCACTCACAAGGAATCAACCCAAAGAGTAAACAAGGAGTTAATAGACTCAACAAAATTTTCCACGTAAGGTCTCTGGCCCCTGAAAACCACCGCATTCCTGCCCAACCAAATACCCCAAAGTACTGCCAACGGTCTGGCCTTCTCCTTCGTACGGAAGACGAACTGTCCACCAACACCACCTCCGCTTCTAAAGCTATGCCAAAAGTCTCCAAATAGACGACACTCTCACCACCTCCCACCCATCCTGTCCCAAATCTGCACCAAAAAGGGCAAGTGAAAAAAAGGTGGTCAACCTCCTCATCACCTCCACACAAAGGGCAGACCTTACTTTCTCCAGGAGCCCACCTCACCCTCCACACCTTAGTCACAAGCCTTCTCCTCCTAAGGAGCCAAGCAAAAATCTTGACATTCAGGGGACACGCGGCTTTTCAAATCTGTCTGTAGTCCCTCACCAGATCCAGCTCCACCACAGGATCACCAGTGGACAATCTCCTGTATGCAGCCGCTACCGAAAACTCACCATCCCAACCAAACATATCCGTACCAGACGCCGGATGCAGTCCCTCAAACTCTTCAAGTAGGACCTGAAAATCGTGCGCTCTCGCATCTGATAAGCTACCTACGAAGTGCGGGCACCACCCATCTTCCCATACCTCAGCCACGGACGCCATCTTGTTCTGGGACAGGGCAAACAATCTCTTAAATCTTCTGCCAAGCGCTCCATCACCCATCCAATCATCATGCCAAAATCTGAAAATCTCCCCCGTTCCCAACACAGGAACAAAGCAATTCCTCACCTTAGGAGCCACCGTCGACAGGCCTTTCAAAAAGTGAGAGGCACCCCTAGGCGAAGACATCAGGAGATCCCATCGCACCAGGCCACCATATGCCGTCTCGAAAACCTTACCCATCACATCTCCCCTACCTTCCAACAGGCTTCCTACCCATTTCGCCAACAGACTGTCATTAGATCTCCCCAAATCCCTCACCCCGAGCCCCCCGTCTTCCAAAGGTCTACAGACCTCCCAAGCAACCAACCTGGCACCCTACCCATTTGTCCCTTGGTTGAACCAAAAGAAATTCCTCATAGATCTCTCTATCCTTGCAACCACCTGTCGAGGCATCTTCAGCACGGAAGTGAAATACGATGGCATTGCTGACAGAACTGCCTTGAGCAGGACCAACCTTCCACCTCTTGACAATAGCCTGGACGCCCACCCCTCCAACCTCCCCTCCAGCCTTTCCACTAAGGGGCCCAATCTCTCACCAGAATCCTTCCATCTGTCAACAGTAAACCCAGATATCTAATCGGGGGCTTAACCTGCTCTGTACCAAGTCCCAAACTACACCCCCTCGCCTCTGCCTCAGTCAGGTTGAAAGGGACAATTAGACTTAGCTAGGTTGATCTGCAGTCCTGACGCCTCACCTAGTAAGAAGATAAGGAATCGCATTCTTCTGGCCTCCCTTTCTCCACCTTCAATGAAGAAGATCGTATCATCCGCATACTGAAGCAACGGGATACTCGTCCCATCCCTTAAAGAGAAACCTCTCATCAAGTTTCTCTCACATGACCTCTTAGCTGCCCTAGCAAGAGCATCCACGGCAATCACAAAGAGCATCGAGGCCAACGGACATCCTTGTCTCACCCCCCTCCTTGGTTGGATCCAACCCCCAGCTGGGTTTCCGTTGACAAGAACCGAGAACGACGTCGTGGTGATGCATCTCTTCATCCAGTCAATCCACACCAGCAGGAAACCCCTCTTCACCAAGGAAGTCCAAAGAAACAACCACTGGATCGAGTCGTAAGCTTTGCTGAAATCGACCTTCCACAGGAAAGCCTTCTTATCTCTCTTCCAGGACGAAAGGATCTCCGAGGCCAACACATAACCTTCCAAAATATTCCTACCAGGAACAAAGGCCGTCTGCACCGAATCTACAATCCCAGCCAGAATCCTCCTCAATCTATTTACCAGAAGCTTCGCCACTACGAAGTAGATAACATTCGAGAGAGCTATCGGTCTGTACTCCTGGATCTCCTCAGCACCCTCCTTCGGTAGCAGGAACATGTAGAACTTGTTCAGCCTATTGAACCCCGAGTTTCCAGCTCTAAATTCTTGCACCACTTGCATCACGTCCTCCTTCACCACCGGCCAGAACTCTTTGTAGAAGGCAACCGGAAAGCTATCCGGTCCTGGACAACCATCCGCGTTCAACCCCCATATTGCCTCACGGACCTCATCCTCCCCAAACGAGCCCGTCAAGAAGCTGGCTTCTGCCTCCCCGATCTGCGGTATCTCAGACCCTAACCATCTCCACCTTCCCCCCGTCTCCTCCCAGTAAAGTCTCTGAAATACCACGCAGCTGCCCCTCCTACCGCCTCCCTTCCCATAAACTCCTCCCCATCCACCACCAATCTGTCAATCCAGCTCCTCCTCCTACCTGATGCAACCAAATGAAAAAATCGGATGTTGGAATCGCCTTCCTTTAGCCACTTCTGCCTAGAACTCACCCTCCACTCCATCTCCACCTTCCGGTCTTCCTCCTGTATCACCTGAATCTGTCTTGCTTTGTAAACCCTGTCAGCGTCTGAAAGGAGACCAACGTCCTCTGCCCTGTCTAGACATGCAATCTCACCAAAAGCCTCTTTCTTCCTCCCACGTTCCTCCTTAATCTACTTGATACGGACCTTCAAGAAGAATCTCAAATCTCTCAGTTTCACTTCCAACCTGGCAGCCGCCGAACCATCCACCTAAAAAGACCTCCACCGTTCCTCTACCAACCCCCTGAAGCCCTCTTCCAGGAGCCACGCCTTGTCGAACTTAAAGTAAGTACCATGCCTCCATCCCTTGTTCGACACCCACAGCAAGGGAGTGTGGTCCGAGAACGGACGCTCCAGGGGTCTAACCTCCACCATCGGAAACAATTCTGCCATCGCCATTGAGACAAGAAATCTGTCAATCCGGGATCGCTGTCCTCCAGAACTCCTCCACATGTAGAGACAGGACAATGGTGGCATATCAACGAGCCCCTGATCCGCCACAAAGCCTGCAAACGCCTCAGAGCCCTGGTCCAATCCCCCTCGATCACCTGGTATGTCTTCTGCCCACAGTGTAACATTAAAATCACCACCAACCAACCAAGGTATCCCCTGAAAAGCTACTGCGACCTGGCTCAAATCTTCCCACAAGGCCTGCCTTCTTCGACCCTCCGTCGGGTCATAGACTAAGGAAAGGAGCATACATGTGCTATCCCGGCGTCTCTGAAGTCTGATAGTGACAACATGGGACCCAACCAATGAGTCCAGTAGAGAGAACTCTTCATCCTTCCATCCCACAGCAATTCCCCCTGCCATTCCATCCGCGTCCAAGGCCAAGAAACCCCCAAAAACACCTCCCCCCACCTCCCTCCACAACCTTTCATCACAACTTCCCCACTTTGTCTCCTGGAGAAAAATCACATCAGGCCCCCATCTCTTAATATACCCCCGCAGAGCTGCCCGCCGCAACGGGTCATTCAGACCCCTCACATTCCATGACATGACCTTGGTCATGAAGACCTTCGGGAACCTCCTCCTTGCGTCAACCGCCTAAACCCCATCATCGCAGCCACACCATCCTCTTCCATCAACAAACGCAGACCACTCGAGTTCCCCTCACAACCACCCACCAACCCTCCTCGCCCCGCATCCTCCACACCATCTGCAGCCAGCACCTGCGCGTCCCCCAGCGTCAGGACCTCGCCCTCAAGCAACCCAGTTACCACATCAGCCCTCCGCACTGCACCACATTCTCCAGATTCCCAGCTTCACCACCAGCTTCCGCCGCTCGCCGCCCCTCCACCACTGCAGGGGACCCCTGAGCAGATATCCCCTCGTCATCGCCCCCAGCTACGGTCGCCGCAGACGCCGCGTCTCCGCCTGGGAGTGGGGCAACGCCCAGCTCCACTGGTGACCGACACCGGTCAACCCCAGCAACGCCCCCAGTCGAGACCTTACGAGCCTTCCCCCTACGGTAGACCATCGCGGCCTGTAGACGAGTCGCTGCGAGCCAGAAAACCTCCGCTCTTGTCGCCGCCCGCTCCCCTCCTCGCCAGTCGCACCGTGCCCCATCGCCAGGTCCGACCTAGCCATGGTGCGTCGCAATCCTCCAGCAACAGCTCCCCGCCCTTCATCTGCAGAGACTCGGGGTCACGGAACTGAGCGCACGGGAAGACCCAAAACGACCTCAGCACCGGAGCCCCCAACTCCTGTAATCGGGTCACGCCCACCCGACCTGGGTCCGCCACGAGCGCCTCCCACATAACCGGGGGCGACCTCAGCGCCATCAATGGACCTGCAATCAGCGGAGTCGTCCAGCTTCAGTGCCGCATTCACCTCTACCAACCCCTCCGCAAGATCCGCACCGGCCTCCCGCATCCCCAACCCTTCACCTGCCACTGACTGCGCCACGGGGATCGCAATCACCGCACGATCCTCGCAGCAATCCCCAGCATGACTCTCGACCTTCCCAAGAGCAGCCTGTCCCTCCACCCGCCCGCCACTACCGCCTCCAAGCGCCGCCGCCGCTCCGCCAACCACCGCCTTAGCAAAAGACCTAGGGCTCCCGAAACCCCACGAGATGCGAATCAACCAAGCGGAGCTCCCCCACCTGAGCACCAACCTCTCCACAAGCCGTTGTCCCAGCCTCATCTCCACCTAGGCTTCGATCCGCGACAGATCGGTCGACTTCAAGCCCAGGCCTTCGCAGCCTCGCAGAAGGGGCAACCACCGCCGCCACCACCTCCACCGTGCGGAGGAAGAGTGGAACCCCCTCAACCAAGATCTTCCTTCTCGTGCCAATCGGCGGCCTCTCTGCCAGAGCACCATCCAATCTGACCGGCCATCGACACCGCACCACTCCTCGGCCACACTGCAACACCTTGAAGACCAGCCGCCTCAACTCCTCCCGGCCAAGCCCCAACAGCACCAACCACCCACTACCCAGGGAGGCCACCCCAAACCGTCCCCCGCCAGTCCCCAAGAAGGCAGTGACCGCTCTTCTCAGAGCCCCCACCTCCACCTTCCCCTCCGAAACCACCGCTACCAACGCTGACGCCAGCCTCCCTTCCAACGCTCCAAACTCCTCCGACCATGGCGCCTCAATCTCCATGAGGGGCACCCCCTCCAGAGGGGACGGAGGTGTCCCCTCCCTTCTCAAGGAGACCACTCCACCCGACCCCCGGTGCCCGCAACCCGACCTCCGATGGCCCAGATCGCCACATCGCAAGCATCGCATCGGGTCCCTGCATTCCACCACCATATGCCCCCTCCCGAGGCATTTGAAATACCTCACCGGCTCCGCTCCCTTCCGCGACCTCCTGCTCACCACCGTCCAGCCAGGGCCACCTCTCCCCACCCTATCTGCCAACCGCCCGAATGCCAGTATCCCCGTCGCCACTCCTCTCATTTTCTTCCCCAGGAATTTATATCAATTTCCAGTCAAGTTGAGTCTTGAAGACACTACTTTTCTAGAAATAGCATGTTCCCACGTTGAGGAGAGGACTCCTTTATCCGCATCGCTATCCACGGCAAAGTCATGTCTTGAGGACGTGACTTGGCCATTTCCAGCGAAGTCCAATTGTTAATTCAAATTAAATAAGTAAAAACATACAATAACTTATGTTATATCTGAATGGTGCCATAATTTATATCTGCAAATGCCAACATTTCTTGTAGTAATTTGAAAATGGGTTTTGGGTACTTGAAAATTCAACTACCATATAAATTAGTTTGTTCGGCAACTAATTTATCTTTAGCACAAGCATAGATTTTTTTTTTCACAAATATAAGTTCCTCATAATTACAAACACACCTAAAGGGAACTCCACGACAGCAAGGAAATGGAAATAAGCACTCAACCGAACCATGTGGTGAAACAAGTCGAGATCATAATTTTATGCCATCTTTTTCCAAATAAGCCCTTAATTTATCAACTTGTTCTAGTGCCTCCTTTGGATCCATTGAATCCAGTGACAATCTGGAAAACTATTCCAAGAAACGACGAGCACGGTTAGAACATTGTGCAACACCATCCATGCTGCAGATGTGCTTGCACTTGGATCTTGCCTACAAAAATATACATATCCAAAAGAATTACAATTAATTGAAGAATATATTATCCTATTTAATCAGATGACACAACAGATGTAAACATGGCTAGGATAATATTCAAAACATAATGACAGCTAATTTCTGCAAAATCTTAGCAACTAATTTCTACAGCACATAATGATTAGAGAGATTGAATCTCCTTTTGTGAAACACATTAGCAGTAATAAAATTGGTAACCTCATAAACATTTTTGAAAGTCCGCCAATGCATCTTTGATAATATTCTAAGTTGGAAGACTTCATGTTTCAAGTTTTCCCTTAATTTTTTTTTCCTGAAATTTATGGAGAGAGATCCCACATCATAGAAGTCAATCTCTCACTGGCTGAAAAAACTGGCTGACACTCTCTAAAGCTTGACAAAATGCATCTAGGATTTACCATTACTATGAAATGAAGAGGTGCAAGCACAAATCTTTTTGTTCTCTTTCCCTCTATTCGATCTGATGGCTTAGGTAAGTAATGATAACTTTGCACTCTTCCTTTTGAAGACTCATTCTTGGTTCTCATTGGCCTACCTAAGCCATGGGATAGGATCATTAGAGAAAAAACACCAAAATCAGATCAAGCAAAAGCCTACATGCATTGACTCTAGGTGAATGCAAAGGTGGGACTTGACTAGGAAGCACACTCATGATTCCGACAACTGCACCATTGCAAGGTGGGTTTTCTAAATTTCCTCGGTGTAACTGTGTTGTATATCATCCACATAAGAAAAAAGCTTGGTACTACCATATCTGATTCCCTAACTTAAGGAAATACAAGCCATTCACATGATCGCAAAATTTCAACCCAAGTTTACCCATCACATAGATATCAGAAATTCAACCATGAAAATAAATAAATGACAGCACAATTCATGAGTAAAGAAGAAAGATATTGCGAGTTCTAATATAAGAAGAACAAGAAGCTAGAAAAAAAAGGCCAAAATTGGAAGCAGACATCGTGCTTTGGCATCTAGCTTGAATCTCCTTCGTTTATCTAAGAGTCCACTAATGAATGTTACTGAAAGAGCACCCTGCCACTCAGCCCATATCGGCCTGGTTCAAAAACATGCCTAAGAATGATTTCCACACTTCTCCCAACATCCTCTTCCTCATATGCTATGACAACTTTCACTGCAAAGATGGCTTGCAGTGAAATAAAATAATTCTATTGGCAAAAATAACAAGAAGAAACAATGCCAGTCAAGTAGCAAGGTCATTCAACCAAATTACATGTTAATGGAAAGCCTGCACCCTTCTGGATGTGCAGATGGACAAACAAGTGATCAGAAAGACCACATATTTCAAATAGGGAGAACTTCAATCATTCTTTCAAGAAATTTTATGTGATCTTTTGCATCTAATTTAGAAAAAAACAACCGTCTCCTGCATTGGTCACTGCATCTAATATAGAACCATCTTTTGCAATTCTTTAATTGCAGAGGTATATGAATTCTCTGATGTATAAGTTCACTAATGTCTGGTTTCTATTCATGCCTAGAGCTCCTGATGAATTTCATAAATAATTCCCATTAAATCCATCTACTAAATATGATGATGCAATCCTTGAAGACTTGAGTGGAAGACACTCCCATATATACATTTGCCAAAGGTACATGAACATGCATGATACCATTTTGACTTGTAAATAGCCAGATGTTAAGCCGCAAGCAACTACCTAGAGCATATGTGAACTAATAATCTTCATGTTATAGAGGATAGATGAGCATACTAGAGGACTATGCAATTTTACACTATAGTTTTATGCCATTAAAATAGTTTTTTGGTAATAAAAATCAGCGCCTAAGGGGGTAAAAGAAATCTAAAATCAACAATTTCATGCCTGTCAAGCACGATCAAGATTAATATCCTAATCCTCAACAATTTCATGCCTGTCAAGCATGATCAAGATTAATATCCTAACCACATGGAAAAGAGGGAATTCCTATCTCTGAATGAGGACAGTAAGAACATATGAAGTAGCCTATAGCAAAGTTGTGTTGGGATTCTGAGGCAAAATAGAATGCACGAAAATAAATGGGGAGAATTTTTTATAAAAGGCAAAGTGCTAATAAGAATTAATGCAGCCAAAAAACAAGGATATTGAAAAAGTGACAATGTCTCCTCAGTTTCATATAGAAGATCCATTATATCCAAGCACATGGGAAAGCTTAAAAGATCCCCAGCCCGACATAGCTCCCTGAAACCAGATATCAGACACCATAAAGCAAAGCTTAACGGCTAACCCACAAAAAAAAAAGGAAGAGGTTAAACTCAAAGCATAAAAATCACCTAAATTGAGGAAGGAGCTCTTCTAGAAAAATATATGTCAAGTTTAATGCTCCAATCTCAAATCCTAAAACCTTAAAAAGCACTTCTTATCTTAGCAACTAAAAAGTAGCAATTCACCACTTAAAGAAGAGAACACCAAAACAACCTTTACCTCTATGAACACAATCTCCTGCATGCAAAAGAAGAGAGGCAAATAATTAATCATGGAGTCAACAACAAAGAGATGAAATCACTAAAACTGACTACTTTTACGTAGTCCCTCATAGTGAAGCATTGATCTTTTATGACCTCGTCTCCCAAAGACTTCAGAGCTTCCACAGATAAAGGGCAAGTATCGTGTAATTTGCTGGAGATCTAGATCAAAACGAGAGCAAAGAGCTGCAGATTGCACTAGGTCAGGGAGTTCAAGAGCCAACATTGAGCTCAGGAATGATTTGATGAGCTCGTTTCCCATCTTACCTGGAGAGAGTAGGAGGAAGGAAGCGATTGGCAAATAGCAAAAGAAAGGTGTACTTGACAACGGAAGAGACACCAAGCTTCAGAGAGGAGCTAATAAGGAAGTCCATGAGGCTTCGCCTGGATTATATAGCATACTAAACACAAGATTGACAACATCAATAATAACAAAAATAATCCCATTAACAATAACCAGTGAGTGCACCTGGTGGAGATGAGACATCTAGTTATAATCTAGTTATAAACAACAGGAAGGTGGGGAAGGTGAGGGTGGAGACTGTTAGAGCATCAACAAGCTGTAGCAATGGCCACACCGCAATTAGCTATTGCAAAAAGTATAAATAGAATTATATTAGTAGGAACGCACTACATTTGCATGTTGTGCATAACATGTCCATCAAGTTGGAAAATAAGATGTGTTTTTTTATTAATCTCGATAACTTCAACTTCAAGTGCTTGCATCCTTTGCAATAATTGTGGAATAGCTACTTCATAAAAAAATCTCCAAGATTAATGAGAAAAAAAAGTATACTTATGCATAAACTTCAAAAATGAGTCTTTGTTTTTTTCCAAAAAGGAGAAACGACTCAAATATGAATGAATCCATCGAATCAGGATAAAAAGTGATTGGTGTTAGTATCAAACCAAATTAGAAGGATGAAGATCTCATTGTCATGTCATCAAATATCTTGCATGCAGCATGATCCTCACCTTCCCACCATGCCATTTTGTTAAACACCTTGCCATCTGATCCCTGCAATGACACAACAACAACAACCAAGCCTTTTCCCACACTAAGTGGGGTCGACTATATGGATTCTTTGCCTCCACACAGATCGATTTTCAGCCATTTCAAGACTTAAATTAAAGTAATTTAGGTCATACTTAATAGTTTCCTTCCAACACTTATTTGGTCTTCCTCGCTCCCTCTTAGCGGATTCAACCTCCAACTTCTCGCATCTCCTAACTGGAACATCTAGTGGCCTTCTTTATAAATATCCAAACCATCTTAGACATGCCTCTCTCATTTTATCCTCTATCGGTGCCACCCTAACCCTTTTTCTAATAAACTCATTTGAAATACAGTCCTTTTTTGTATGACCACACATCCATCTTAACATCTTCATTTCTGCCACAGACATCTTCTGTACATGCCTATAGTTTATAGCCCAGCATTCAGAGCCGTATAACATGGCTGATCTTACCACAGCTCGATAGTATTTTCCTTTGACTTTTAAAGGAATCCTCTTATCATAGAGAACACCAGAAGCACCCCTCCATTTCAACCACCCTGCATTAATTCTATGTGTAACATCTCCATCAATTCCACCATCATGTTGGAAAATAGATCCCAAGTACTTAAAAATATCTTTCATTGGAATGCACTCTTCTTCAATTTTTACATCAATCCCTTCATTATTCCCTCTACTACTAAACTTATATTCCATATACTTAGTCTTCGTCCTACTTATGCGTAATCCTTTATCTTCCAAGGCTTCTCTCCAAAACTCAAGTTTTCTGTTCACACCATCTCTTGTCTCATCAACCAATACAATGTCATCAGCAAAAAGCATACACCAAGGCACCTCAACTTGGATATGCTTCGTCAACTCATCCATGACCAAGGCAAAAAGATAAGGGCTTAAAGTCGAACCTTGATGCAGACCAATGGTGATATCAAAGTAGTCTGTCAAATCATCCATAGTCTTTACACAAGCAGCTGCTCCATAGTACATATCCTTTATGAGGTTGATATATATAACTGGCACTTGTCTCTTCTCCAAAATTCTTCACAAGATATCTCTTCGGACAGAATCATAGGCCTTCTCCAAAACAATAAAAATCATATGTAAATCATTTTTCTTCACTTTATATGTCTCCATCATACGTCTCAAGAGATGTATTGCCTCAATAGTAGACCTGCTTGGCATAAAACCAAACAGATTTTCAGTTACCATAGAGACTTGCCTCACCCTTCTTTCAATTATTCTTTTCCAAAGTTTTATCGTATGACTCATCAACTTAATACCTCTATAGTTGGAACAATCTTGTATGTCACCCTTGTTCTTGTATAAAGGTACCACAAAACTTTTCCTCCATTCCTCTGGTATCTTCTTGCAACTCCACACAGTATTAAATAAATTTGTGAGCCAAGTTATACCCCGTTCTCCCGTCATTCTCCAAACGTCTATAGGAATATCATCAGGCCCAACAACCCTCCCACTTTTTATCATCTTCAAAACCTCATCTACTTCTTTCTTTTGTATCCTTCGATAACATGCCCAATTCACATACTCTTCTGAATGACACGCCATAAAAAATCACAAAGGGCCACTAAGGTAGATGTAATGAGAATCAGGTGTCACCTTGTGGGAGGACAAGAGGTGTTGCTGGAAAGAATCATCGTTTTAATAATAGCGTCATAGTATAGGACGAAAATTGCTACAACATTTAAATTTATAAAGTGCTCGAAAATCACAAGTGAGTCCGAGGTCGTTCACAGGGAGCAAAGTCAAAATTCACAACACTAATCGCATTTAAAAATGAGCACAATGATTAATTACCACAAAGATATTCAATGAATAATAATATACTCAAAAATATATTCAATTATAGTAATTGTATCTCAAAAGTTGATGGGATAAAAAGAATATAAAGGACTATGAAAATGGTGATTTAAATCACCAATTATATCTACCAATCAAGCACATATCCCAAATTATCAACAATTCAAATTTTGCTAGAACCATTTATGCAAATGTCCACATCAGATAAGCATCTCAATATTTTAACAATGACCAAGATCAGCCACAATCAAACATTGGGTATAACCCCTAAACGCCTTAAGTGTCTCCAAGCAACACAAGGCACAGGGCCTTAGAAACCCAGAAGTAAGCCTTAACACAAGGATTCAGAGCTCAACCCTCAGAAACGACTAAGTATAGAGCATATGGGCATGTTTCTCGAGGTAGAACAATGCAAAACCACCCCCTACCCTTCTCAGATTTCTTCCTTTCCCTCTCTTCCAGACCTTGCTATGGTTGATCAGGTGAACAGTAATGGGTAATCGGATCCAGCCCAGACCCATGTGCACATGAGCGCGAGCAAGGGCATGCGTTGGTGCATGCATGAGGGGACCCAACCCCCATGTTCATGGGTGACAAGGCATGGTGAGGATTTCCTTTTATGCTCCTCTGGAAATTTATCCCACATGATGTGGGACTAAAGATTGTAGCTTCCTTCATGTGAAGCTTTAACCTGCTGCAGCTGATTGACGTGAAGAATCAAGGCAGTGGCTTGTGCTTCTTCAAGCAATTGAAGACCTGGAGCCCTTCGTGGTGTTAATCTGCACCTGATGAAGTTGACGGTGCATGGTGGCTAACGGTGGCGGCGTACAGCGGAGCTCCGATGTAACCAAAAAATCAAGAATGAGCTAAAAGCCCCAATTAGAAGGTTCAACAGGGTCGCCGTGAGGTGGGGAGTGCATCAATGGTGTTAATTTGGTGGATGGAGGTCTATGGTGGCCAGAGGGTGAAGGAATGACCATTGAAGGGATGGGTTCTCGAGCTGAGCTCTCCATAGACTAAAGCTCTTGTTCGTCGCTCACAGGACGCATTTAGAAAGGTCAGATATTATCGTCGTAGTGCGAATCGCGACGGAACAAATGAATTTATAAAAACCGGTGAGTACTGGGTCATTCGCAGGGAGGCAATCACGATTTCATGTAGAAGCATTTCAATAAAACTCATTCTAAACAGATATATATATATATATGTATAGATCAGATATCCAAAAGATCGGAATTTTGTAGAATGCATAAACAGTTTTTTAAAATAGAGATTGCTATGCTAAATAACAACTAGAGAGAGAGATAAGACGACGTCGTTTGTGGGATTCTTGTGTGAAGCGCGGCAGCACTTCAAATCCAGAGTGTCGGGATGATAGTTGGAGCAGAGTTGCAAAGGGAGAGAGACTGATAGAGGGTCTGAAAGAGAGATGGTGGAAGATATATCTGAGATGGAAGAGATGTCTGGAAGATACCTTCAACAGGGGGGCCCTAGGCCTCTTTTTATAGCTTTGATGAAGGGCAAAGTGGGCTTTTTAGCCCTCCAACTCATGTAACTCTTGGGCGATCAGATCCATCAATCGGGAGATCAACGAACCAATTCGCACCTCAAAACACCTTCATTTGCGCCTTCATTGCGCGGATTGAACCTGGGCTTGACACGTGGCAACTCCGCAACCCTTGATCCGCGATCTGACAGTCTCGCTCCCCCACGTGCACCCAATGCCCACTGCTATGCTTTTCTCTCTCCTCAAGCGTGCGCTTCCATTTGAATTGCGCCAACGCTCCTCAATCGTCCAATCTCACGATCGGACGGCTTAAATCAAGCGTGCCACCACCTTTTGAAGAATGCGTGAGATCGCAAGTAAACATCACGCGTTTGATCGTGTGTTTGCTGCGAGAGCCTCTGGTTGCGCCACGCGGCCACTCCAGCGCCTTCCGATCACCATCCAATGGTCAATAATGCCCACACGCTACTACCTTCCCAATTTCGCACTCAGCACCACTCAAACGCACGTCTCGTGCTTACGGTTGAGCGCGCTCACCGCTGTGCTAAGGGCGTGGATTGGCGAGTTTCCGCTTCGGTGCTCACTGCTCTCAGCCGTTGGATGGAAATCCAACTACTGAGATCTTTCCTTTTGTTGAAGCTCGGTGAGGCGTGCGACATGGAAATCCAACGATCCATAATGCACGGGGAAGATGCCTTTAAAGGGTGTGGTGCGGCGAGGGGCGACTACGATGGTGCCACGTGATGCCATCATAGCCATCCATCTTCTCTTCTTTGTAACTAGTGATGTAGGCCTCCGATCAGGTTGATTTTTATGCCATTGGACTGCAATTGTTGATCCAGATCCATCTGTGCGATCGGATTTTTTATCTGAGGCTTGGATCTCTGTCATCTTGCTCCTTGACCTCTGTTCTTTTATTGGTTGCACAAGATGCTATGGTTGTCTGATCAAGACGATTCCGGAAGCGTTAGACTCCCGTCGTCGTCCTGATCAGATTTATACGGTCTGATTTATCATCCGCAGCTTCAAATCATCTGCAATTGATTTCATTTCTCTTTTAGTGTATAAAATGACAATATTATTCATGCAGCTAACAAACTATTATACAAATTACGACACTTATGCATGTTTTGTTCCCAAGTTATACTAGAATCTAACTTAATTCAGGTAATCTAGGTCGCATGATTGCTGTGCAATCACACCCCCATGCCTGAATCTTGCTAGTCCCTAACAAGTGCAAGACTAAATGTGCAGTGGTCCTACATACTGATTTTTATCAAAAGTTTGACTAGAGATTTATTTCTTTTATTTTCATCCAAAACTTTAGTAATCCAGATAATCATGAAAGTGTTTTGTTGTAGCCTATGCAACGGATCCAAGTGAAAAGCCAATCCACATCTAAAGCTCATACTTGACCCTTAGTAAAACTCTATTGGGATGAACAAACTTCTTCCCTCAAGGTTATAAAGTAATCTGTAAATTCAGCCCCGACTTTTGGCTTAGGTAGAAGATAAATTGAGTCAAATAGATTTGCATTTGATGGCTCACATTCATATAATGCTGCATATAGACTAGCACTTTAGAACCTAGATTACCAAATTATTAAATAATTCAACTTAAAAAGAAGTAGAGAAACTGTGCTCTCCTAGTTCCTTTGTACTCATTCTCTCTCTTTCTTTTTTTTCTTTTTCTTTTTCTTCTTTTTCTTATCTTTTCTTTTCTTTCTTTTAGAGCTCACAATCCCACCAGATTTGTCAGCCTATTTGGTGGTTTCTCCTGAAATTAACACTTTGATTAGGTTCTAATAACACTATAACTAAGTCAGAATTCCTCAACCCGTATTCAGACAGCCAGAAATTCAAAAAAGTAGGTTAAGACTGTATTTGGTGAATTGTGAGAGTTGTAGGTGTTGTTGCCTCAATACACTTGAAATACACTCTAACTCAAACTCATTTCCTTTTTTCTTCTTTTTCCTTTTTCTAAATTTTTTTTCTATGTATATTTTTTCTTTTTTTCCTTTTTTTTATAAATATATATGTATTTCTTTTCTCTCTTTCTTTCTTTCTTTCTTTTTTATATATCTACTAACGCAACGCAGTATAGCATACCAAATTTTATTTACGAGGCATTATTCAGAATTAGGGGTGTTCAAGAGGATATCGAGTAGCTTATTTGGTAGAAGTGTCTATTCTCAGCACCGGAAAAGGAATGGATAAAACAGCATATTTCTAACATTGACATTAATACCCTCCTTCAACTAAGGATTCCGTAAAGGACGGTCGTGCCCATCCACCTTAGTCCTAGTTTTATTAGAACTCACTCTCTACGTATTTGCCTTATTCGGTGGCTCTCAAAATATTCACACTAAGAATTTGTACGCAGAAACCGAAAACGAAAACTTATGTCTAACTCCGAGTATCATTATCTAATTATCCAGAAGTTAAGATTCCCTATACCAGCCTTAGAGCACTAGTAAACTCTCTACTCTCACCTCACACTTGTTTGATGGATCTGTTAGGAGATAATTTGCCTGACTCCCTAATTACTGTCCAAGGGCTCAGGAAAAGAAGCATTGCTTCTTCTCGACAAACTAAATATGTCTATCAGAGGATCCATTGCAAATTCTACGTGTAAGTGTGAAATTATACTTGATTCTAAACTTAGGAATCAACTTAAGAATAAATTCCTAATAAAACCTTTTTAATAAAAATTCTTTATGCCTAAATGCATTTTTTTTTTGACAAAAATAAGACATACAATGTCCACCCCCCATGCATATTCATTACAATGTCCTCATTGAAATGTATATAGGAAAATCAAAATATAATAAGTAAGATGAGGGGATATCACCTGACTATGCTTGTTAATCCAAGTCAGCATGAATGCAAAAAACATAAACTACCTGTAAAGAATACTGGGTTACCTCCCAACTAGCGCTAAGTTTAATGTCATTTGCCGGACCTAAACCCAAAAATGAATATTAGATTAATGAGTTGAGTTAGGATTAAAATGAAGATATGATTGTTTGGTCCAAGAATTAATGATCCACAAATGCGGACCAACTGATGATGCAGTCCTACTCCAAAGAGTCTTTCTGGTTTGGAATATGGATTAGGGTCAGGTGGATAAGGTTCAAGATGCAGAGCCTATTCATTAATCCAGTTCCATAGATCAAGAAGAGGTGGTAGAGGGTCTGGTTCGAGATCATGATTGAGATTTAAATCTAGTTCTGAATCAGAATCATAAGGATCCTCGTATCGATAGTTGATGTCAAAAATCATGACCTCTCCAAGCTCTGGGTCATTTAAGGGCAAAGGTAGAATTGTGCTGAATTCGTCAAAATCCTCATCAAATATTACCCCTTCCTCATTCGAAGTCATTTCTCCCTTAGATTCAAGCCATCCACCAGTTGCTTATAAATTCTTCCCCAGTTCATTATGTGTTGAACTTCTTCTGGTGTTATTCCTAGTTCATGTCTTCAGATTGTCCACTCTCTTGAACCCCCTCAAAATTTAATAGTTCCTGGATTTCGGGGTGGATGTATTGAGGAACTTTCATATTATCTTCTAATTCATCATAAGTTACTCGCAAGAGTTTTTCAATCTCATTAATGCCCTTTTCAATTTGATTTTCTATGGGAGGTGGTAGATCAGTATCATTCTCACGTACATTCCCCTTTCCTTTCAAGCTGGTCATTAGTGTGGATTGTCAAAATTTGTTCAATTGTTCCTACAACCTCGATGGAACCACAATTCATCTTATTCTTTTGGGAAGCTTTAAAGATGTTGAGTTGACAATTTTTCCTTCCAAAGGTAATATACATAATCCATGTCTCACAGTTGATTAGAGCCTTGAACGTGGCCAAGAAAGGTCTTCCTAAGATTATCGGGGTGTGGTTCAAGTTTTCTTATGCCTCCATATCTAGAACAAGGAAGTCCACAGGGTACTCAAAATCCCTCACTTTTATAATCACATTTTGTACAAGGTCCTTTGGAATTTTGGTTGACCTATCAGCAAGCTGAAGGGTCACATCAGTGTGTTGCAAGAGGCCTAAATTCAACTCTTCATATAATTCTATGGGGATTAAGTTGATGGAGGCACCAAGGTCCAGTAAGACTCGATCCAGGATAAAACCATATATTTCACATGAAGTTAAGGGGGTCATTGGATCTTTCTTTTTAGGAGGGAGCTTATTTAGGATGATGGCACTAGCTTGTTCAGAAATCATGACCCTTTTTTATGATTTGGCCAAACGTTTCGGTGTGTACAATTCCTTCAAAACTTTTGCATAGGCTGGGATGTTCTCAATAGCCTCAAGGAGTAGTATGTTCACCTGGACTTGCTTTAAAATCTCAAGTCACTCCTTAGATTGGTTGGTTTTCTTTTCCCTGGGTTTGTTCAAGGCTTCAGGAAAATGTGCTTGAGAAAAATCATGAGTATTCAAATCCTGAGTCCTATTTTCTAGATTAGCTTGGTCTCCCAAGTCAGATTCAAGCTCCTCAAGGTCTTGATAAGATTCTGATGTAAAAGGATAAGGATCTTGGATTTGTTTCCCACTTCTCAAAGTAACAGCACAGGAATGTGCACTAGGGTTAGAAGGGTAAGGTGGGTTTTGCAAAATGGGTTGAGCCTGGGTTGGGTTAGGGTTAACAAAACCAGATGGGTGCTAGTGAGCAGGCTGAATTATATGTGCTTGTTGCTCTTGTGTGTTGTGCTGATTAACCCTATTGAAGTTCCTTGGATTTGGGATGGGTTGGGATGGCAACATCCCGTGTTGTCTAGCATCAACCGGCTGGTCTAATCGTCCCGTCAAATCTGTCCTCAATTGATTCATTTCTTCCTTATGTCTCAGATTCATTTCTCTAATTTTTTGAGGACCAAACTCAGATCAGAGGGCTGGTTTTCCTAAATAGGTTGTGACTAATATGTGAGTGGTTGTGTGTACCTACTAGGTTGCCCATAAGTATGTGGCTTAGTCAAGTTAGGACCCTGGGCAGGTTTCTGACTTGACCAAGTAAAGTTAGGATGGTTGCGTCATCCAGGGTTGTAAGTGTTTGAATAAGGCTCATTTCTAGTGCAACCCCGAAGTGCATTCACATCCTCAGGACAACTAGGCATCGAGATGCCTAGTTCAGAATTCGAGGGCATCAAGGTCCCTCCTTAGTACCCAAAAAGAGATGGGTCCAAGTACAGTTGACTCATAGGTGGAGCCATGGTTAGGTCATTGATGTTGTGCACTAATTCCTGACCTAGGGGGTTGGGGAGCTGGTTGCAGGTTAACATAGGTACTCCTTGGGTAGGCATAGGATTCACTCTAGATTATATACCTAAGGAACTCCCGCCCTTTAAAAGATTATCAAGTTTCTTATCCAAATTCTCCACATTCTTTCCCACAAGTTCCACCTTATCTAATCGTTGTGCAATTAATTCTAAATCAACCAAGTGTGAATTATCGTTAACTTCATAAACTCCGCTTCTTGGTTGATTAACTCTGTTAAAAGCGAACATTAAGGTATTGTTAAGGAAATTTTCGCTCATACTTTCAAATAATTGAAAGGCTCCCTCAACGTCTCTACTTAGGAAATTGCCCCCACATGCCGCGTCAACAAAATTCTTTAGATTATCACTCAACCCATAATAGAAAATATAAGCCAAGTGCCACTTCGGAATCCCATGATGAGGGCATTTCCTAGTTAAATCGTTAAACCTCTCCCAAGCCTCATGTAGTTGTTCCCCAGGGTTCTACTTAAAGGTTATAATGGCACATCTAAGAACGTTGATTTTTCCTACGAGAAAGAATTTCTTCAGGAATGTGCTTCTCAGATCTTCCCAGGTTAGGATTGGTCTACCAATAGTCCTCAACCAATGAGCAGCTCTATCTTTTAACGAGAATGGAAACATTTTCATCATCAAGGTGCCCTCATTCATGTTCCTAGGGCCAAAGGTCCTTCCTATGTTTAGAAGTTCTTCAAGGTTGTGGAAGGGGTCATCAAAATCGCGGCCATAGAAGTGGGAAATCAAATTGATAATCTGAGGTTTGAGTTCAAAATCTTCCCCATCTTGAGGTACCCTGACAAAGGGTTCAGGTTGGGCATTAGGAGGGTTGTAAAAGTCATGGAGAGGCTGGTCAGCTCTCCCAATTTGGAGTCGGGTGATAGCCTACACAATAACCTGCATATGCCTATCATGATGCTGACCCTGCTTAGTGATATGCCTCTGTAAGAGGGTCATTGGATCCAGATTTTGTTCTTCCTCTTCGATCTCATCTTCCTCATGGTGACTAGGCATTGCAGAGGGTTCAGATTCAGATTCTGGATAAATAGGCCTTCTCCTAGGATTTCTTTCTAATGGTGGTAGCAAATCAGGATTTTGAGATCTTCTACCTTGCATGCACCAGAAGAATGTCTGTAGATGAGAGGGAGAAAATAGATGAGAGAATACCCCTCCCTTTCAATGCAAGCAATCAAACTGGTCTTTAGAGTTAACCCTAAATAGGCCTGATCCTGACTCCCCAAAACACTACTAGGTTAAATCAACCATTAAATTACTTAGCTGACCAAAAAGATGGGACCCCATAGAACACCCTGCACAGTGGGACACCACTAAGGTTAACGCGGTTACCGTACCAACCTTTCTTATCACCAGTGGGTCTAAGTAGACAAGACCTTGACCTTAGTCCAGTTTAATTTCAAGTCCCCAAGGCTATTAGTCCTGCTTAGGGTACGTCTACTCAGTTTTAGGCTTAGGCTTAATGTGCTTTTAGAAAATGATGGGCATTAAGGGGGGTGTTTACACTTAAAATTGATTTCAGATGTGTGAAATACTCAGGCAAAAGGGTTCACAAGCCATTTTTTATGATGAAGTGAATTTTAATATTCAAATGCTTATGTTAATGCGTTTTAAGGTTCACTTGAGTTAATATCTTCAATCAAGGTTCTGATGAGGCACACAAGAGTTTTGCAAATCCCAATTGTTGGATAGATTTCCTTTAAGTATGGAAATGTAGGTGTGCTCTACCATTAATGTAAAATCCTAAGCAAAGATAGTTCTGGATGTTCCTTTAAGTCCAGAAATTAGATTAATGGTGCGACTCAAGCAATGCAATCAATTGGTTATATTGCATCACTAATTAGGTACTTGGAAAATATTTTTTTTAAGAATTTTAATGCACGTTTTCTTTTTTTTTTTATTTAAAATGTACTGGGGGTTTTACCGTCTGTTTTGACCCCCAGTTCATGATTGAATAATTCGTACAATCAAACATGCGAGAAATATTTTTTTTCATATTTTTCCTAAATTTTTGATTATCTCAGAAATTCGATGTCGTAAATTTCAAGTCAATCGAAGTTGTATAAAAATTTCTATGATATTTTGAACTTTGAAAAATCAAGAACAATAATCGTTTTGATAACAAATCAGTGTGTGAATTTTTAAAAATTTTTTATAACTCCAATTTCCACAAAATTTGGATATATTGTTCCTGACTTCAAAACTCACGTCCAATAAAAATTTGAGAAATTTTGGACGTATGGATCTTCAGAAATTGAATTTATAAGTTAAGAGTTTCTTTCAGCTCAAAAATCACTAACAAGAGAAATGTTTTTTTTTTTCAATAAGCAAGCAAATTCTAAATCCTAATTTTTCTAAATCTAACTAATCTAAACTACATGTACTTACCTGAGATTCGAACACGTGATTTCTTCGTTTGTCGTGTCCTATTGAATTTCCTCACTTCCTGCACACAACGAAAAAAATAGCAAGTTAGAGATCTCGAATAAGCACAGAAAAGCTTCAAAAATTTCCGTTGCCTCCCCAACACGTTTAGAAAAGTTAGATATTATCGTCGTAGTGCGAATCAAAACGAAACAAATGAATTTATAAAAATCGATGAGTACCGGATTGTTCGCAGGGAGACAATCACAATTTCATGGAGAAGTTTTTCAATAAAACTCGTTCTAAATAGATATATATATATGTATGTGTATAGATCGGATATCCAAAAGATCGAAATTTTATTGCATGCATAAACAGTTTTTCAAAATAGAGATTGCTATGCTAAACAATAACTAAAGAGAGAGAGATAAGACGACGCCGCTTGTGTGATTCTTATGTGAAGCGCGGCAGCACTTCAGATCCAAAATGTTGAGATGAAGGTCGGAGCAAAGTTGCAAAGGGAGAGAGCCTGGTCTGGAGGGTCTGGAAGAGATATGGTGGAAGATATATCTGAGATGGAAGAGATGTCTGGAAGATACCTTCAACAAGGGGGCCCTAGGCCTCTTTTTATTGCGTTGATGAGGGGCAAAGTGGGCTTTTTAGCCCTCAAACTCATGTAACTCCTGGGCAATCAGATCCATCGATCGGGAAATCAATAGACCAAATCGCACCTCAAAACACCTTCATTTGCGCCTTCATCGCATGGGTTGAACCTGGGCTTGACACGTGGCAGCTCCGCAGCCCTTAATCCGCGATCTGACGATCCCGCTACCTCACGCGTGCCCAACGCCCACTGCTGCGCTTTTCTCTCTCCTCGAGCACGTGCTTCCATTTGAATCGCACCAACGCTCAGCCATCCGATCTCACGATCCGACGGCTTAAATCAAGCGCACCACCACCTTTCGAAGAGCGCATGAGATCGCACGTAAACATCGCGCGTTTGTTCGTGCATTTGCTACGATAGCCTCCAGTTGCGCCACTCGGCCGCTCCAGCGCCTTCCGATCACCATCCAATGGTCAATGCACGCGTGTGACTGCCTTCCCAATTTAGCACTCAACGCCACTCAAACGCACGTCTTGTGCTTGCAGTTGAGCACGCTCACCGCTGTGCTAAGGGCATGGATTGGCGAGTTTCAGCTTCGGTGCTCGTTGCTCTCAATCGCTGGATGGAAATCCATGGCTGAAATCTTTCCTTTTGTTGAAGCTCGGTGAGGCGTGCGACGTGGAGGTTCCTCGACCGTTGGATGTTAATCCAATGGTCCATAATGCATGGGGAAGATGCCTTCAGAGGGTGTGGTGCAGCGAGGGGCGGCTACGATGGTGCCACATGGCGCCATCATGGCGGTCCATCTTCTCTTCTTTGTAACTGGTGATGTAGGCCTCCGATCGGATTGATTTTTGCGTCGTTGGACAGCGATTGTTGATCTAGATCCATCTGTGTGGTCGGATCTTTCATCTGAGGCTTAAATCTCTGTCATCTTACTCCTTGACCTCTATTCTTTTATGGGTTGCATAGGATGCTATGGTTGTCTGATCAAGACAATTCCAGAAGCGTTGGATCCCATCGTCGTCTTGATCAGATCTATACAATATGATCTATCATCTGCAGCTTCGAATCATCTGCAATTGATTTCATCTCTCTTTTAGTGTATAAAATGACAATATTATTCATGTAGCTAACAAACTAACTATTATGCAAATTACGACACTTATGCATGTATTATTCCTAAGTTATGCTAGAATCTGTAATTTAGGCCGCATAATTGCTGTGCAATCAGCTCTCAATAAGTAGAGGGCTTTTGGTCGCCAGAGTGTAGTGGAGGTTATGGTGAAGGTGGTTTGGTGTTTGAGGGTTGGTGGTGGTCGGGTGACCACGCTGGAGGCATGCCAAAAGCAGATAAGACGGAGGGGAAAGGAGGTGTACGTCGGTCAAATTGGGGTTGGAAGGGGTTGGACCTAACCTACAGAAGAAGAGGAAGAGGGACCTAGCTACGAACGACAGGAATGAGGAATGGCATCGACTTTGATTGGCCAACGCCGGAGAAGGTGAAGACTCCGGTGGGAGAGACGACAAGGAGGAAGGGGTAGGCGGTGCTAGCTAATGTGCACTAAACGTGGATGAAGATGTTGCCTCTGCCTATTGTATGTGGCAGAGGGCGACAACGGAGATTTGAGGAGCACGCCGGAGGGAAGGAAGAAGCTTTTTGGCCTAGAACCGAACTCAAGAAGAGCCTAGGATGTACGTGAGCTTTTATAGAGGAGTTCTAGACCCTTAGTTGCAAGGAATCAATGTGAATTCCTCGCAACTAAGGCAAGGAAATCTCGCTGAAACCACTAGTTTGCCTGAGCTTCTAGAGTTGATTTCGAGTCTTGGAATCAAAGTCCAACGGATTAGGCAACTTCTCTAGATCAATCTCTCCAAATTTGCAAGGGTTTGGCTAAGAAATCAAGGAAGATTCCTTGATTGAAGGTCAGTGGGTTTGGGTTCATACCATTAAAACGATGAGAAATTAGGGATCTGAATGCAATAAATCCAAAAGATAGGGTCTTGGATGTGAAGAATAAAGATTTTAGAGACTAAATTACAAACTAGGTTAAGATGGACTCTGATTGGGCCCAAAGTTTAGTCTTAACCTAATTTGGACCCAAAGAATTTGATAGTGAGCATGGATTTAAGTTTTAACCACATTTGACTAGGCAAATTGCACAGAAGCCCAAATTAGGCCAAAATCCCGTATGAAGCTTTGTTATAGGTCAAAATGGGTTGAAATGGTCAAATCAAAGGTACCAAACCTTTTAGAATTTTTTTATATGAATTTTAGAATGTTTAGATAAATTTTATCCTGACCAGAACCTCTTCAATTTAAATGGGGTTGAAATTAGGATTTTGTGTATTGTTTTGGCTCTCAACATTCACGAAACCCTATTTCTGTTAGTGCTAACCCACTTTTTAGTCTTTAATGCTCAATTGACCTCTAATTAACCCCTAGGTGACCCCATGGTTACTCTACATTCATGATGTGATGTTAAAACTACAAAATTAACCTTATTTTAATGTTCTCTCGTCAAAATGGATCTAAGTGGAATTATGGTCCTCAGGCACTTATTCAGGAGCATTTATCTCTTGATTCCAACTAATTCAAGCTAGTTATGGCGAATGATGGCGTTACCATCAAGAGGTGATGCGAAGATCGTCAAAGTACACATGGTGAGAGAAACCTAGTGAGATCGATTAAAAGCATCCGTGACGGATTGCAAGATAGATAGAGAGAACCTTAATAAGGTTAATCGAGAGAGATATCTAATAAGAGCATCCTAGCGAGATCAGAAGATCAATCAAGGATACTCCAGTGAAATCGATTGGGAGCGAGATTGATCAAGAGTGACTTGGGCAAGATTAATTGAGGATGAGAATGATTGAGATCGTGAGATCAATAGAAAGTACCCAGTAAGATGAGATTGATCAATCATGAGAAAAAATAGGTAAGTGGGAAAATGGGAATGGATCTTTATCATAGTTCTCACCTGAGACTTGTTTGCGCACCATTATATGGAGATCTCGATTGATGAAGCCCAACAAGATCGAAGAAGCATAGTCACTAGTGATCACTACATCGAGGACCAACGCCCTCCCACCATCATCCATGTTATCGCCAAACCATGGAAACAAGAGATGCCCAAGGAGATCTCTTCCGCCATTGCCATCTCGCGAGTTGCTGTCGAGGTGGACGGTGGGGGTGGAAGGCATCCAGGGGGATGTCGTCGTCGTTAGGGGAGGGAAAGGTGATGGTGGTGGAGGGGAAGGGGAGAGGGGAAAGGGAGGGAGAGGAGGCGAAGCTCGATAGGGATGTCAGAGGAGAAAGAGGGCAAGTTGGAGAGGGGGAGGCATCGACGAAGGAGCTTGAGTCGGGAGAGATGGGTGGTTAGGATAGCCGATGGGAAGCTCTAAGGGTTAAGGTTGAAAGAAGCATTTGCATTTTTTTTTTCAAACGGTGCCCACTACATACAAACAGCAAACATTAGTAACGTATAGAATGATCTATTAGCAACACAATTTAGTAATTAATAGCACAATGGACTTTTGGTTTCTTCTCTGTAGATAAAGTTGCAAGATAACACTTATTTGAAAAATAAGATTACACTTATAGTTCACTTAGATGTGTATTCTGATCTTTCCAATGCACATGATATCATTGCCATACTTGTATTTATCCTCATTACATTAGCATTTTCATTTGGATAATCCAACCACGAATTACAATAGCATTTCCAATTGTAATTGGTTACTTGTGAAGCGATCTGTTTTAGAATATAGATGGTAAGAATAGAGATGAAAAAGAAAAATATCAACTGACATTCTCACTGAAGAAAACAAATCACTAACATGAGTCACAAGCACAAGAGGGGCAATGGCAACAACAAAAATGGAGTTGTCTTGTCAGATTTACATTCCAATAAATCTTCAAAAAAAATAGATTTCTTAATGCAACGTTAGATAAGCAAATACTGATTGATGATTCCAGGATTCATGAGATATAGATGTCTTGGGTTCAGATAATATTTCACACTCATAAGACTAGCATTGCATTTGTTTGTAGCAAACCAAAATATCTATTTTCCATGATTAAGTAAGGTCTATTTTACAACTAGTGCTTACTTGGGATGCAACCATACATTGGGGATGCTTACCTTTTATCAGATTTTTTTCTTGAAGAAACTCAGACTTTTACCAAGTCTACCCTCTCCTGAATTATAAGATCCGATAACATGTGAACCAACTTGAATGAAGCTGCCATTCACACATGTTTAACCACACAGGCTAAGTCTCTGCATGTATGAGCAAAAACCCAAACATGTTCTATATACTAACAATCACCAGAATAATGAATACACCCCCCTAACTTTCCTCTGAACCTACCAAGAGATTTTATGTAGACGATAAAATACTTCAAGGCACCGATCCTCCTACAGTTTGCAAGTAGTTCCCCTGTAAACTAATTATGCACTTAATTATCCTCCAAGAAGAAGGACATATCCGCAGTCCCATCATGGGGTTTAGTTCATGAGCCCATCACCCAAAGTGAAGGGGATAACCATCCATCTCCACCTTTGCATCCATATTCACTTTCCATGACAAACAATTTGGTATTCTGGCATAAGTTTATCCTCTTCCTCACCATTGAGTTAAATACCTAACATGGCCCTGCTTGGGAGAGGTTTAAAGCTTAAGACTGTATAAAGTTTAGGAAGTTGTAAGGTTTGGAAGTAATAGGGTAAGTGGTGGGTTAGAAGGGGTAAATGTGATAAGTAAGTTGATATGTTATCGATTTTTTTTTAAATGTTATTATCAATTTTTGTTTCTATTTGTATATTAAATGCGTTAGTAGGGACAGCAGTGTGATGGGTGAGTGGATATATTGTAAGTAATTTTTGTTTTTACATATATTAGGAGTGTGTTCGTGAAAGTAGATGTGATGATTGAGTTGATATATTACAAGGAGTTGATGTAATGGCTATTTACCATTGATGATGGTGGGATTGTAGAGCAACCCATCTTCTCTCTTCACCAACACCCTCACTCTTCCCCTCTGCATGAGATCCCTCAGATATGCCTTATCCGAGTACTCATTTGTTTTCCCAAAAATTTCAAACAAAAAAGAAGAAGAAGGTCCACTCGGCTTATCAGAATGTATAGAGAAACAAATCAACAAAATGTGGAGTGGAGTGAGGTATTTGGAACCTCGACGGCATAGGGGATCATGAGATAGTTGCAGCAGTCGTTGATCTCGATGCAGGTGGGGTTCTTGCAGGCCTTTGCAATGGAACTTCATCCTTGTCCACTTTCTCATTGCCAAATCCATCAGGACCACCCATGGTTAGCCCCTGCAAAATTAAAAGATTGTTAAAAATGGAGCAAGTCAAGGGTTCTTTAAAGCTCCTAATTACCAAAGGCATATTGAGAAAATACATGGATGGCCGTATGCATCATATGCAAAGGTTAGGCAACCTTCGTAGATGCCACATTTCTATTTCTTTAATAAAATTAAACATTCTGGATTTAAAGATTTTCATTAGCTTGCAATAAATGAAGCACATTTGTGCATTTTTTTATGATTTGAGAAAAAATGATCCAAACAATATCTCGGTCAAACAAATGACTTGTTATTCTTTCTTGCATCAATCCCCTCGGCAACAACCACAACCAACCATATCCACTGCAGCATTTCAACAAACACCTTACTTACACCACCACAACCCTCAACCTCCCACAGCACCATTCCATTAAACACCCCACCGCAACCATCGAAACATCACTACCACAACCACCACCACCTAGACATCGCCGCTGTCGACACCACCACCTCCAACATACAACCACCATGGGAAGACCTCACAGGGAAGAGACAATGGGGAGAAAAGAAGAAAGGGTACCTCTATTAGAGGGAGATCGACGGTGGCAGAGTGATCACGATGCTGGAGGAAGATGACGTCGAGGTCGCGAGATCGAGTGAGATCGAAGAGAAGTGATACACGCCACCCGACTGCCACTGCCAGCACCAGGCCATTTTGACGGAAGTAGGCGTGAGGCAGTATTTAGATAGTTGTGTGGACTTTCCCTAACGAGGTCTCTGCTGACCATTTCTTCTTTTTTCCTGTTTGGGGTCTGCTTTCAGCTCCCCCTTCCCCTGACATCAGAGAGACATGGGAATGGAAGATTTAGGGATTTTGTTAGGATCTTGTTTATCGTCTTAGGTTGTTGTGCCATCAAAACCTTCAAGGTTCTCTCTAGATGTAACCACGATGCATTGAATGAAAGGAAAGCAATTATTCTCCTCACATCCAGTTCTGTTCTATCCACATATTCGTGGTTGTTGGTACACCACCCGCCTTATATCAAGCGATCCCCATGCCTCCACCAATCGGACAACGACTCTAACAACTTGGTATCAGGGCACTTTCTGGGAACAATGAAGGATGATGCAGCTTCAGCCGGGGCAAAGCTAGACATGTCGGTGTGCTCCCAACAAGAAATGGTGGGGCTCCTCCAACAGCAATCCAACACCCTCAATGAGCTGATTCACTTGCTGAAGGACTCCAAACTCGGGGACTGAGCACCAGACAACTCGAGGCAATGGGAGACTGGCACCGAAGGAGGCACGGTTTCGGGGGGCGCTGCTACCCTCGCCAAGTCTGTCAAGCTAGTCTTTCCCCATTACTCGGGAAAGGAAAACCCCATCGGGTGGATTCGGAGGGTCGAGCGCTACCTCACCTTCCATCAGGTAGCGGAGGAGGAGGATGTAGGGCTGGCAGCCCTACATCTAGAGGGTGAAGCCAACCAATGGCTCTATTGGATGGAGCGAGCACTCCGGCCGCATCCATTCGTGGGAGGACTTCAAGGAGAGTTACTCTCACGGTTTGGTCACAATTCCATCGACCAACCATTGGGAAAACTGTGCCGTCTAGGACACGTAACCACCATCCTCGATTATCATGCCAAGTTCGAGGCTCTGCAGGATCAGGTTCCCTCCATGAAGGAGGAGAACTTCGTGGAGATTTTCGTCTCCAGCTTAAAGGAAGATCTGCAGACGGAGGTCTTGGTTCTTGAACCAAGAACCATGGCGCAAGCTTTCCGCTACGAGAGGATATTCGAGGAGCGGAATGCCCGCCATGGCAAGGAAGGCGGAGGAACTGGTGGGGCCTCTAGGCCTACCTTCGAAGGTAGAACATTGACCACCCCTACAGGATGCAGGGGAGTGGTCCCAACCCCAATATTCAAGAAGCTCACACCGGAGGAAATGGCAGAGCGATGTCACCAACATCTTTGTTACAACTGTGATGAGAAGTACACTCCCGGCCACCATTGCAAGGCCAAGGTGTTCTACATGGTGGAGGAGGATGGAGAAAAATGGGAAGAGACTTATACCAATCCAAAGGAAATGGAGACCAATGAACATGTCTCTTCGCATGCCATTTTGGGTGGCAAAATCTCTAGCCTCCTCAAGCTCGAGCTGACCATCGACGCTAGGGTCGTTGTAGCCTTGGTGGACTCGAGGAGCTCTAATAACTTCGTCGATCCACGGCTCGTTCCGACAGATCACTTGCAGCAACAACTCCCTCGACCAGTGCGTGTGGTAGTCACAGGGGGGCGGCCCTTTCCACGACAGTCAAGGTGGTGGAACATGTACTTCACGGGCAAAGGTGTTTACACCAGGTAGACACCTTTGTACTCGGCCTTGGCACCTCTGATGTGATATTAGAAGTCTCATGGATTCGCTCTTTGGGAGAAACCTCTTAGGCCTTGAACTCCCTCCCCTCACCTACCATGGGGAGGAGGGCCTAGTGGTGCTCCAAGGTCTATTGCCAGGTGATGGAGTGCTGATGGAGCATGAACTGAGACAGGCCATGGCCAAAGCCACAGACCTCTACTTGTTGCGTGTCCATTATAAGGGGGAGCCCACTGACCCACGTGAGTGACCCCCTTGTGACCCACTCATGTAGAGGTTGTTGATGGAGTTCGAAGACATCTTCAGGGAACCTCATGGTCTCCCTCTAGAGCACGAGGAAGGCCACACCATTACCCTGAAACTTGGAGGCCAACTGATGGTTATCCCCCCTATAAACATGGCTGGGTGCAAAAGAATGAGATTAAATGCCAAATATGACTCCTCAACGAGGAACTCATTCGACCAAGCAAGAGCCCCTTCGTGTCTCCAGTTCTACTTGTTTGCAAAAAGGATGGTGCAGGGAGGTTTTGCGTTGATTACCGAGCCCCTAACTAACGTACCGTTAAGGACCAGTATCCTATTCCCATCGTCAACAACCTCCTTGACGATCTCCAAGGCGCCAACTACTTCGCCAAGCTAGATCTCCGTTCAGGATACCATCAAATCCGAATGAGGGACGACGATGTTTTCAAGATTGTATTTCGCACACACGACGGCCACTACGAGTTCCTCGTCATGCCGTTCGGGCTATGCAATGTGCCCTCCACCTCCCAGAGGTTAATGAATAACCTGTTTCGCTTGTGCCTCCGCAACTTCGTCCTTGTCTTTTTTGATGATAATATCATTTATTGTCCTACCTGGGAGGCAGATGTCAATCACGCTCAAGAGGTTCTAGAGCTCCTCGGCATGCAAAGATTCTACGTCAAGGCACCCAAGTGCTCCTTTGGGGTCACCTCCATAGAGTATTTGGGCCATGTAGTCTCTAGACAGGGAGTGGCATTGATCCTACCAAAATCGCAGCGGTGTTGTCATGGCCACCATCGACCATGGGATGCTTACTGCGTGGATTTCTAGGCCTCGCAGGCTACTACTGCCATTTTGTGAAGAACTATGGACTCATTGCAACCCCATTGCATGATGTACTCAAGGGAAGCCACTTCATTTGGACGGATAAGGCGGGTATGGCCTTCCAAGCCCTCAAGGAGGCCCTCACTTCCACCCTGATTCTCACACTCCCGGACATCTTGGTGGCCTTTGTTATTGAGTGTGACGCATCCAATCACAACATCGGAGTTGTTCTAATGCAACATGGCCACCCATTAGCATACATTAGCCAAGCTCTAACTCTGCATCAATCCACCTTTTCTACATATGAAAAGGAGTTATATGCGTTGGTGGTTGCAGCCCAAAAGTGGCATCGTTACCTATTGGGCAACCGCTTCCTTGTGAGGACGGACCACCGCACCCTCAAATTTCTACTCCGACAACAGTTAACATTTGCTCCCCAATAGAGATGGGTGGCCAAACTCACGACATATGACTTCGAGCTTATGTACAAGAGGGGGCCATGAATCGAGAAGCCGACGCCCTATTCTATTGTGATTAGGAAGAGGTGGCATGCGCAATATCCATGGTGCATTCACCATGGGCAGATCGCCTCCGTGGGGAGTACCAGGCTAATGCCAAATACCAGCAAGCCAAAGAGCTCATCGACGATGTGGAATTCCAGCACTAGACCCTCTGCAATGGGTTGCTCCACTACCATGGCCGTTTATTCATCACTTCCTCATTCCTGCTCATTTCCTAAATGCTGGCTGAATATCGTACCATGCTGACAGGCAACCAAGCAGGGTATGATAAGACGTTGCAACACCTCAAGTGGGATTTCTTTTCGCATTCCATGCATCGCACTATCCGTTGTTCTGTCCATGAATGCACCACTTGTCAACAACACAAGGCAGCGACACTATCTTCGGTCGGGCTTCTCCAACCCAGCCCATTCCGAATCTGATTTGGGATGAGCTCTCCATGGATTTCATGGAAGCACTCTCTCCAGATCACAGGCATATGGTGGTTTTGGTCATCGTGGATCAGTTGTCCAAATATGTCTACATGTCTCCCCTATGCCACCCATAGATAGCCATGGAGGTCACCCGCATCTTTGTCGACACTGTTGTCAAATTGCATGGCATACCCCACACGGTGGTCAATAACTGGGATGCAATCTTCACTAGTAATTTCTAGAAGGAGCTTTTTCACCTCCAAGGCACCCACCTCTAGTTCTTTTCAACCTACCATCCCCGAACGGATGGCTAAACGGAGGTCATCAACCAAAGTCTTAGAACTTATCTTAGGCGCTTTTACAGCGACCACCCCCATTCATGGGTTAAATGGTTGGCGTAGGTAGAGTACTCATTTAATACGAGTTGGCATTCTAGCATAGGAATGATGCCCTTCGAGGCAGTCTATGGCCAGCCCCCACCCTCGTTACTCGATTACATCCACAGGGAAGCTCACTCCAAAGAAGTGGCACGCTCACTCCTAGTACAAGATGTGATTCTTCATGAGCTACGGGAACATCTGTGTTGCGCATAGGATAGAATGTGCTCCCTGGCGAATCGCCATTGGCGTGATGTCTCCTATTAAGAAGGTCAGATGGTGTACCTACGCCTCTTGCCTTTTCTCTCTGCCATGCTACTCAAGAAACCCCACAACAAACTCTCGCCAAAATATTATGTGTCATTCTCCGTCATTTGTCGTATTAGCAAGGTAGTGTATGAACTCCTATTGCCTCTGGGATGGATGCCTCTGGGATGTTGCATCCATCCCATCTTCCATGTATCATAGCTCAAAGGGCACCATGTATCTTCCCTACCCACAACCACACCACCTGAGAATTGGCCTCCGCATGATGACATGGGTCGCTACCCCGACCGCATCATTGTTTGCCGCTTGGTTCGTAACAATGATGCACCAGTTGTTGAGGTCTTACTCCTTTAGGCTGATGGAGATGAGCACTCCGTCACCTGGGAGGATTACCAAGCACTTCGCGTTCAATTTCTCACTTAGGCCATCGAGGACGATGCCCGCTTCTAGGGCAGTGATGTGAGAGAATGTTGCTTGATTAAGAAGATAATAGAATGATATGTCGTTGTAATTTATATGGTGGAAATCTCTCAATCAATGATTAAAATAGATATCAATTTAAACCACAAAAGAGATGTCGTATCCACAGGGAGGAATAGATCCAATAAATTCACAAGTAGAGAGTCATCATGTTCGCAGACACATTTGCGAAATCAATTCAATGAATATGCTACTCTAAATGGAACTTGCAATTTCATGAGAAGTTATGGACTATTTATGTAAATTTTATGTCATAAATCAAGCTCCCAAAAGTACATAGATGATGCATGTGTAGTGGCATATCATGTAATTTTGAATTGCATGCAAATCTGAATTCAATTCAATGTTAAATGATGTGCATAACATAAGTTCAGCCAATTCACGAAATTGTAAGTGCACCCATGCAATTTCACCTAAATAAAATAATCCAAATATTAAATTGACAATGGTAAAAAATGTAAATTTTAATTCACTCTAAAACAGAGGAAATTTTCTCTCTCTTCGCCACACATTGGAGGAGGCGTCGCCGGCAGTTTACTTGGGTGGAGTTCCACTGGAGGAGATCTCGTAGACAATGACGGTGAGGTGGGAGATGGCTGGTGGTGGCCGGCCGGACGGCAGGTGGCGGTGGAGAGGAGTGGCAGGGACTGCAGTCACACGCGGGTGGTTGTTGCGCGCGGAGGTGTTGCACACGCACAAGGGCGTCGCTACCCGCGAGCATAGCTGCGTGCGGGCATGGGCGGCGAGATGGTTGGTTGCGGGGCTGTGGTGGGTTCCTTCGGTTTGGTTGCAAGCGAGTTGAAGGAAGCGAAGGAAGAAGAAGAAGAGGGGATCGGCTGTGGAAGTGGGCGCGCGCAGGCGTGGCTGCGCAGTGAGGGGGACGCACACAGCGAGGCTACTGTTCACTGGCTAGAGCAGCTGCTGCTAGGTGGCTGAACGCGCGTGCTTGCTGGAGCATAGGCGGGTGGTTCTGGCCGTGAGGGGGCACTGAGCGGCACCCGCAGAACGTGGAAAGGAGACTGAAGGGGACGTACGGCCTGGTGCGCGGTGTTGGCTGTGGGAGGGGGTTGGCTACGGGGCAGTGCACTGTCACTGCACCGCCAATCGACGAGGAGTTCGTAGTGGCGCCCCAATGCAAACTAAGAGGGCCACAGTGCACGTGGCTTCCACAGTGCAGGCTTTGCTTCACGGTGGAGAGGAAGGGAAGAGAGCCCCCTCGAGGCCGGCTGTGCCTCTTTTTAACTCTTCTCAGTTTGTTTCTTCCACCAAGATCCTCTCCAATAGTCTTGGTGATGGGGTGGTTTGGAGAGGTTGCTGTTGCGAGATTGTGGGACGCACAATCACCTTGGATGGGCACGAGTGCACTGTTGGCCGCTGGTGGGAGCACGAAGAGGTGCACGGGCATTGCGTTGAGTCTGGAAGGAGTTGCACATTCTGCAGGAAGGAAGAAAACAAAAGAAAACAAAAGAAAACAAATAGGGTTATTTATCAAAATCATCTAAACTAATACATGAAATGCATGTATGCTCCTATATGCAAACATTAATTTATTTACATATCAAAGTATGCTTTGTATATGTAGATGCTACCATAATAATTAGGCATTTATGTATTAATTAGACCACAAATGTGGTCTCATCAAATGCTCCCAAGCCTAAATTTTAGTAGTCCCTAGTAAAAGTGAAAAATAATGGAAGTAACCAACAGATTTCTTCTTCCCTTATTCCAAAAACTTAGAGATCCAGACAATTTTGAAGTGATAATAGCCTAAGTAACGGATTCAAGTGAAAAGCCAACCTTCATTTGCAGTTCGTACTTATCCTTTAGTAAATTTTATTGGGATAGGCAACTTCTTCCCTCAGGGATAAAGCAGAAAATAATCTGTAGTTTGACCCCGACTTTTTGGCTTAGGTAGGAGAGAAAGAGTCAAATGGATTTATACTTGGTGACTCACACTCATCTGGTGCTACCTGTAGTCTAGTACTGCAGACTCTAACTCTCCAAACTATCAAATGAGTCAACCTAAAGAGAAGCTAAACACTATGCTCTCTTGATGTTCCATTGTGCTCACTCTTTTCTTTGTTTTCTTTCCTAGATCACGAATCTCACCAGATTTGGTAAATGTACTCACTGTTTGGTGGCCTCACATGGCATTCATATTTCAACTAAAGTCTTAATAACTCTACAACTAAGTTAGAGTCCTCAACCAGTATTCAGGCAATCAGAAATACTGAAAGGTAGGTATGGGTCATATTTGGTGAATCGTGATGGGTGTTTTTATTGCCTCTGAAACAACATCACAAAGATAAAATTATAAACTTGAACTCTTTTCCTTTTCTTCTCTCTCTCTCTCTTTTCTTTTCTCTCTCTCTCTCTTTTTGAATGTAATTGTTTCTTTTCTTTTTTTTTCTTTTTCTTTCTTTATAAATCAACATAACACAACGTAGACTTTTATTTATGAGGCATTATTAGGGATGATGATGGTCAAGAGGATATTATGTGGCTTATTTGGTGGAAGTGCCTACTCTCGGCACCAGGAAGAAATGGATAGGACAAGCGTATTTTTCACCTTTGACACTATTACCCTCCTTCAACCAAGGACTCTATGAAGGACGTTCGTAACCATCTACCATAGTTATAGCTTTATTAAGACTCAATCTCTATGTATCTACCTTATTTGGTGACTCTCAGGAATTCACACAATGCACACAAGAACAGAGAGCGAAAACTATGCCTAACTCTGAGGTATCATCATCTAATTATCCAAAACTTAGGAGTCCTTACACTAGACTTAGCGCACCAGTAATCTCTCTACTTTCTTCTCACAAATATGAGGTGGATCTACTAGAAGATAGTATGCCTGACTCCCTATTAAATATCTAAGGGTTCAGTAAACTAAAAATGCTTATTGGTTTTCTTCAAAGATCCATTACCCAGTCTACGTGCAAGTGAAGTAAATGTACTGGATTCTAAACTTAAGAAACAATTAAAGAAGAAAAATCTTTAATGGCATCTCCATGACAAAGATGTTTTGCTAGGGACTAACCAATTCAGCTCAAGAAAATAAAAGATTTTTTTTTCACTATCCTAAATGTATGCAAATATTTATAAATGCTATAAACGTTCTCAGGTTATACCCCCCCATGCCTAAGATTGACAATGTCCTCATTGGAAAAATGTAGACATAGAAGAATATCACCTGAGGGGGAGAGTGAGAAGAGCTAAGGCTCCTCAAGCCGAAGTGCGTCCAAAACCTGGCCATCTGAAAGAGTAATATAAGGTTTAAGTGGTTGGCCATTTACCTTAAAGCTTGCACCAGAAGTAGGGTTTCAAATTTCTACAGCTCCATGAGGGAAGGTATTGATAACAACGTATGGCCCATCCCAGCGGGACTTGAGCTTTCCCGGAAATATTTTAAGTCTGGAATTGAAAAGCCAGACCCACTGGTTGGGCTCAAAAGTCTTTCTAATGATGTGCTTATCATGGAAGACCTTTGTACGTTGCTTGTAAGCTTGAAAAGTTTCATAGGCTTTATTACAAAGCTCCTCAAGCTCACTTAACTCTAGCATATATGCCTTTCCTGCTTTATCCAGATTCAAGTTAACGCTTTTAATAGCCCAATAGGTTTTGTGTTGGATTTCAACGGGAAGATGGCACACCTTTCCGTAGACAAGCTGGAAAGGAGACATGCCCAAGGGAGTCTTATATGTTGTTCTGTCGGCCCAAAAAGCATCATTTAGTTTTTTAGACCAATCTTTACGGTCAGGCCTAACAATTTTTTCTAAAATTCGTTTAATCTCCCTATTAGATACTTCAACTTGTCCACTCATTTGGGGATGGCAAGGTGTGACTATCATGTGGTTAACTCCCAAATTTTGGAGTAGTCTTGTGAAGTGTACGTTCTTGAAGTGAGGTCCTCCATCAGTTATTATCGTCCTTGGGTACCCATACCAAGAAATGATATTAGCTTTAACAAAACCCAAGATCACAGAATGGTCATTGGTTCACGTGTGTATGGCTTCTATCCATTTCGATACATAGTCCACAGCCACAAGGATGTACTCATATCCGAAGGATACAGGAAAGGGACTCATGAAGTCGATGCCCCAAATATCAAAGATCTCAACAGGGAGGATAGGTTGCTGGGGCATCTCATCCCTTTTTCTAATGGTTCCCATCTGCTGGCAACGTAGACATGTGCCCACATATGTATGTGCATCTCGGAATAATGTGGGCCACCAAAAGCCAGACTGAAGAACCTTATGGGCAGTCTTTTTCCCACTAAAATGCCCCCCACAGTGGAGGTCATGGCAGAAACTCAGAACACTTCTTTGTTCTTTGTTAGGGACACAACGGCGGAAAAGCTGGTCAGGGCCTATTCTAAAAAGCTCGGGTTCCTCCTAGTGATAAAATTTAGCGTTAGCAAGAAACCTGTCTCGCTTCTACTTATCCCAAGTACTGGGGGTAATGCTCGTGACCAAATAGTTCACTGTGTTAGCGAACCAAGGAGTTTTGGCCTCCACGGCCATCAGAGACTCATCAGGGAAAGTCTCTTGAATACCACCAGCAGGGTTTGATGCCTCAATAGGGATCCTAGACAGATGATCTACTACCACATTCTCAACTCCTTTCTTATCTTTAATTTCCATGTCAAACTCTTGGAGTAGCAGAATCCAACGAATTAGGCGAGGTTTGGTGTCCTTTTTAGCAAGAAGATGCTTTAAGGCAAAATGATTAGTGAACACCACAACCTTGGATCCCAAAAGATAAGACCGGAACTTTTCCAACGTAAACACTACAGCAAGAAGCTCTTTTTCAGTGACCGTGTAGTTTTGCTGAGGATCCGTAAGGGTCTTGCTGGCATAATGCAACACATGAGGTTTGCCATCAACCCTTTGACCTAAGACCGCTCCCACTGCAAAATCAGAAGCATCGCACATTAGCTCAAACGGGAGGGTTCAATCTGGTGCTTGGAGAATCGGCGTGGTAATAAGGGCTTTCTTTAAGTCTTCAAAAGCCTCACCACATCTATCATCAAAATCGAAGGAGACATCCTTCGCTAACAGGTCGTAGAGTGGCTTAGAGATTTTACTAAAATCTCTAATGAAGCGCCTATAAAATCCAGCATGGCCAAGGAAAGATCTAACTTGACGAACATTGGCGGGCGATGGAAGCTTAGAGATGGAATCAATTTTTGCGATGTCCACCTCTAATCCTCTCTCAGAAACTACATGCCCTAATACAATGCCCTGTTGGACCATAAAGTGGCTTTTCTCCCAACTAAGCACTAGCTTTGCCTCTTCGCAAGGGATTAAGATTTTATCAAGGTGCGAAAGGCATAGGTTAAATGACGAGGCGTAAATGGAGAAGTCATCCATGAAAATTTCAACAAACTCGTCAATCATATCAGAAAAGATAGCCATCATACAACGTTGGAAAGTGGCAGGAGCATTACATAACTCGAATGGCATTCGGCGGAACGCAAATGTGCCATATGGACTCGTAAAGGTGGTACACTCTTGATCGTCAGGAAAAATGGCTATCTGATTATACCTAGAGTACCCGTCAAGAAAACAGAAGTACTTGTTCCCCGCTAGTCGTTCCAAAATCTAATCGATAAACGGTAAGGGGGAATGATCTTTCTGGGTAGCCGTGTTCAAATGGCGGTAATCAATGCAGACCCTCCAACCAATTGAGGGTCTAGTGGTCACCAACTCTCCTTGTTCGTTCTCTTCCACAGTGATTCCTACCTTCTTGGGTACCACATGTATAGGGCTGACCCATTTACTATCTGAAATGGGATAAATAATCCCAACATCCAGCCATTTCATAATCTCCTTTTTAACAACCTCCCGCATATTGGGGTTGAGCCTTCTCTGCATGTCTCAGAAAGGTTTCAGGAACTCATCCATGTATATATGATGCATGCAAAGGGAGGGATCAACACCCTTAATGTTAGCAATTGACTAGGCAACTACTTCCTTGTGCCTTTGTAAACACTCATGCAGAGCTCCCTCCTGCGATTCAGATAATGCAGATGAGATAATAACGGGGAGCGTATCATTGGGGCCAAGGAAAGCATACTTCAATGTACTCGGGAGGGGTTTTAGCTCCAACTCAGGAGCCTTTTGGATTGAGGGTTTAAGTTGAGATGTCCCCGCCTCAGGTAGCAGATCTACCTTCACGTTCCAGGGTGGGGACAGAGACTCTGTGTGTATCCCCAGCAACTCTTCTAATTCAGGTATTTCCCTTTTAGTTTCTTTAATAATCGGAGGATGGTCCTTAGATATGACCTTTTGAAGGGGATCTCTACATAGGAATGCTAGAGTAGTCTCTTTAATTATTTCATCAATGACCTCAATTTGAGAACAATCTTCAAATCCAGATTGCTTGTAAGTATCAAAAACATTCAACTGGATCTTCTTGTTCCCAAAGCCCATTTTAAGTGCCCCTAATCTACAATTGATAGAGGCGTTGGCTGTGGCCAAGAAGGGGCATCCTAGAATAATGGATGGCTTTGTGGGCTTATTAGATGGGTCAATATCTAGCACCAGAAAGTCAACAAGGAAGAAGAAGTCCTCCACTCTCACAAGGACATCTTCCAGTAATCCCCGTGGTGTCTTAAGTGATCTGTCTGTGACCTAGAGGATGACTGGACTAGGCTTTAACTTGCCTCCTCCCAAAAGGTCGTAGACAGAGCTCGGTAAAATGTTCACCCCTGCACCCAGATCGAGCAGAGCCTCATCAACGTGTTGGTTTCCTATAACCACTGAAATATACGGGGCCCCTTGGTCTTTCATTTTGGGGGGTGTTCCATGTTGGAGAACCGAGCTAACATGGTCAGGCAGGATGATTTTGGCTTGGACCTGTCTCCTAGATCGGCGCTTCTGGGTGCACATGTCCTTTAGAAACTTGGCATAGGACGGGATCTGTTTGATAGCTTCCAACAGAGGCAAATTAATCTGGATGTGCCTAAAAGTGTCCATAATCTCCTCCATCCTATCCTTGGCTCCAGGCGAGCCAACAGAAGATTCCTCAGGAGCAGATAGGCGCTCTGGATAGGGCACCCTCGGCTTCTGGGAAGAGGGGTCGTCATGGCAAGAGAGGGGTGGTGGAAGGACGACATCCTCATTGTGGTGATTTCAAGCGAGGGTGAGCAGTGTGGCTCTTCCTCTGTGGAGATGGAAGTCGGGTTGGGTGTAGAAGGGGAATTCTGAGACGTAACCGTAGGAGTGTTATCAGGCTTGTCAATTTTCTTTCCACTCCTCAGGAGGGTCACAGCTTGGGCGTGCTCCCTGAATACGACCCCCTTGCCCTTAAGGTTCTCCTCAAAAGAGCTAGGCAGCTTTCCCGGATCACGTTGCCTAATTGCCTCAGTAAGATGACCAATTTGGGATTGCATATCAGTAATCATCTTATTCTGAGATTGGATGACCATATTCTGATGCTCTTGCATCGCTTTCATCATGGCTTTAAGTTCATCCATCTCAGAGGGCTTATTCTGAGGAGGGTTTTCATAGGATGGTTGGTATATGGGTTGGGGAGGTAGGGGTCTTGTATTCCCTGAGTTAAAAGCATCACCTTGCTTCCAAGAGAAGTTTGGATGGTTCCGCCACCTCGGATTATAGGTATTGGAATAAGGGTTATTGCGAGGAGGTGGGCGGAAACCTTGGGCCACGTTCAAGTCGACCTAAATCAACTCAGGGAATTGATTTGCCTGGTAGCACTCCGCAATGGCATGCATTGTGCTTTGGCAAATGGAGCATTCACTTGAAGCCTGAAAGATAGAGGCTGCTTGCAGGTTCATGCTGGGCTTTGCTAAAAGCCTATCAAAGTTTTTATTCAATAATTGAATCTGATAAGCCAAATCCTAAGAAGCCCCGGCTTCATGGGCCTCTATCTTCCTCTACAAGATTGATGGTTTTCTTTCTTGAAAGGTAGAGGACAAATGTATGGAGTTGTCACTTAATGTTTCAAATAATGCCTAGGCTTCATCCTTAGTTTTGGTCATGAAGGTTCCTGCACAGGCTGCATTGATGGTTTGCCTATGCCTTTCAGATAATCCGTTATAGAACCTTTCAACCAACTGCCATCTTGGCACTTGATGGTCGGGGCATAACCTAAGAAGGTCATTAAAGTGCTCCTAAGTCTCATGAAATTGCTCCCCTTCCTATTGAGTAAAACCCATAATCTCTCTTCTGTAATAGTTGGTCTTACTTATAGGAAAATACTTTTTCAAGATTCTCCCTTAAGGGTGACCCAATCATTTACCCTTGCATCGAGGGTATGATACAAGTGCTTGGCCTTATCCTTTAGGGAGAATGGAAATAGAGTCCTCATTAGGGCTTCATCAGTAAAGCCCTTGAGCTTCACCATGGAATAGACCTCGGTGAATTCCTCCGAATGCCGATAGGGGTCCTCCCTAGTAGTGCCATAAAAGGAGGGCAACAAAGATATGGTATTGCTCTTGATCTCATATGGATTATCCCCTGTCAATCGTCTCAATGCTTGTGTGGGTTGGTTGGTTGGAATAAAATAGTCCCTCAGGGTCCTTTGTTGATTTGCTCCTTGATCAACCATGCCTTCTCTTTTCTCTCCTAGGTGAGCTTTCCTAAGAATTCTCTCGGGCTTAGGATCAAACACTAAACTGCCCTCGAGAGAGCATCTACCAAGCATACAATATCAATCACAATTCAAGTTCTTGCTGATTGAGTAAGTGAAACCTCCACTCCAAAGATAGGTCAAAAGGTCAAGGCTTATCCCTCTGTTCCCATGTAAGTGGTATAAGAGGGGTGATGACTTAAGATCTTAACCTTCTTTGTTGCGAAGGTAGAATTGGTTGATATATATGGCCAAACAAGTTATTCACTACGATTACGTGACCTAATTCAACCTTCAAGTGTCCTAGGACCTATACTTTGCTTAGATGATACTCCCAAGTGATCAAGTGAGAAGTTACTCCAAGGACGAACAAAGGGATGAAAGTAGGGCGAACCCTTCCTTTGAGGCGATGCATATGCGGTGCCTCTTAACTACCCTTTTGTTCCTTTAAGGGGTGTCCCCCTCCGTGAAGTATCAAAACACTTGATCAAAAGATAGTACCACCACTACAAAGCACAATAGGAGGGTCTGCACCGATAAAGAGATCGGTGCCTATAGCCTTAAGGGATCGAGCCTTAGTGCAGTGCCTAATGTGCGTACTCAGTGTCAGAAGTGTGCATCACACCGCAATCTTTCTTTATTGACAATGTAGACAAGTCCCTTTGAATCAGATCAAGTGTGATTTGATTTAAAGATCAAATCTGATTATCAGTCCCAATTTCAGTTAGGCAACCACTGAATTAGTAAATTCAATCAATTTGGTGGTCTTGAATTTTAATCCAAATGCAAATGCGTGAACGGGAGCTGGATGCAAAAGTTAGAATGGTGTACCTATCTCCAACAATCTTCGTGCCAATATGCTCGCAATGCAACAATGAGATCTAATGTGCTGCTCAATCACCCCTAAATGCATGCACCTAAGGGCATGCAACTCCCAAACAGGCAGCTCGATATTTTCTTTTGTTTGTTTTAGAGGCAAGCATGCAGAAAAATGAATCACACACGCAGAAGAATGTAAACCCTAGTAGCTAAAGAATGTGGGGACAGACCCCCAAAAATTCAACCCCAATTACTACAAGGGCGAGAAGACAGAAAGAAAATTTGTGACGAAGGAGAATCCCCTGTGAAAGCGGGATCTAGGTCTCCTGCATCTTCTCCTTGAGTGGGCATCGCCCAAGGTTGATGTCACCGCTCTGCTGTGCCTGTCGCCCCGTCAGATTCCTTGCACAAAAAAAAAAGAATGATCAGATAATTGCGCAACTCAGAATACTCAGAAATAATTAGGTGAATCTATTACATCTGTTGCCTCCCCAACAATGGCGCCATTTGATGTGAGAGAATTTCGCTTGATTAAGAAGATAATAGAATGATATGTCGTAATTTATGTGGTGAAAATCTCTCAATCAAAGATTAAAATAGATATCAATTTAAACCATAAAAGGGATGTCGTATCCACAGGGAGGAATAGATCCAATAAATTCACGAGTAGAGAGTCTTCATGTTCGCAGACACATTTGCGAAATCAATTCAATGAATATGCTACTCTAAATGGAACTTGCAATTTCATGAGAAGTTATGGACTATTTATGTAAATTTTACATCAGAAATCAAGCTCCCAAAAGTATGTAGATGATACATGTGTAGTGGCATATCATGTAATTTTGAATTGCATGCAAATCTGAATTCAATTTCAATGTTAAATGATGCGCATAACATTAGTTAAGCCAATTCACAAAATTGTAAGTGCACCCATGCAATTTCACCTGAATAAAATAATCCAAATATTAAATTGACAATGGTGAAAAATGTAAATTTTAATTCACTCTAAAACAGAGGAAACTTTCTCTCTCTTCGTCGCACATTGGAGGAGGCATTGTCGGCAGTTTGCTTGGGTGGAGGAGTTCCACTGGAGGAGAGGATCTCGTAGACGATGACGGTGAGGCGGGAGATGGCCGGTGGCGGCTGGACGGACGGCAGGTGGCGACGGAGAGGAGCGGCAGGGACTGCAGCCGCACGCGGGTGGTTGCTACATGCAAAGGTGTTGCGTGCGCACAAGGGCGTGGCCAGCGAGATGGTTGGCTGTGAGGCTGTGGTGGGTTCCTTCGATTTGGTTGCAGGCGAGTTGAAGGAAGCAAAGGAAGAAGAAGAAGAGGGGACTGGCTGTGGAAGTGGGCACGCGCGGGCGTGGCTGTGCGGTGGGGAGGACGCACACAACGGGGCTGCTATTCGCTAGCTGGGGCGGCTGCTACTAGGTGGCTGAACGTGCGTGCTTGCTTGGAGTGTAGGCGAGTGGTTCTTTTGGTTGAATCACCCTCAATACAACCACGCCACTTAAACGAGGGTAGCGTACCTCAACCCCTTCTCTCCACGAGAAGGATTTTATCTCGCGAAGGAGACGGGAATTCGCAAAGCGAATACCCAACCAAAAGACAAAGATAAAATAAAACAAGTAATCCTATAGAGCCAACAAAGTAATTTAAACCTAGCTTCTATAGGAAATAGGAAACTCCCCTTTGCAAGGAGTGCGTCGAGTTGATGACGCGATGCGTGTGCCACGCGATGGCGCAATGTCGCTCTCGTGAACAACGGCGGGAGAGCGAGTGCGCAAAGGTAATTTAGCTCTCTAGGTGATGGAACTTAAGCTTGGAGAGCAAGATCTTTTCTTGGACATAAAAGGGTAGAAAGTATGTTGCTTAGGTGTATCCAAGTGTGTATGATTGTTGCAAAGGTTCCCCTCTATTTATAGAGGCCTTAAGAAGGCTTTGGAAGGCTTGGAAATGCTTCCATAGCCGTTGGGTGCAAAGCCCAAGAGAATCAGGCCGAAATCAGAACAATGATTACACTTGACAGGGTGATCAGATATCTAATTCCTGCATCAGACGTCTAGAAGGCCACTTTAAGACGTCTGATTTCAAGGTCAGACGTCTGATTCTATGCGGGTTTCCTCCTGACTTGAATCAGATCTAAACAGGGTTTATGCGCAAGTCCATCAGACGACATATAGGACGTCTGGCACTATGTCTGGACGTCTGGAAACCTACTTTTACTGTGGGAATGGATTTTCCAAACGTTGCAACGGCTAGAAAATCTCTGAGAAGAGATTTTGGGTTAGCCGAGGCAAAACGGTCATTTATCAGACGTCTGGCAAGGCCTAAGGACGTCTGATAAGGCTCTAACGATCATAATCTGCAGTGCCTGCTAAGCAGCCAACGGTCCACTATCTGGACGTCTGGCAAGTCCATCAGACGTCTTCTAAGACGTCTGGTCTAAGGTCCGGATGTCTGATTTCATCAAACAGAACTAACTATGTCCAGCCTAATAGATATCAGACGTCTGAAACAACAGTCAGACGTCTTAAAATACTTTATCAGACGTCTGATTTGGGAATTAGACGTCTGGAAATGCTGTTTGAGCCCTATATTGATTTTCTAAGTATTCTACAGAAAACCTAAGTATCCTAGGGTTGTGCCGGTGTTCCTAGGACTACTGTTAGGGTACTTTGAGGCTCTTTAACATGAATTATCTAAGGAAATAAAGAGCAACAAAAGAAACGAAAAATACAACAAGTATAAAACAAGGAAATCTATCCTATTCTTCATTTCCTTCCATCTTCAATATATCGCTCCTCGCGAATCTCTTCTGCTCTCCATCGAGCTCCTCCAATCCGTCCTGGATGCGAGCTCGAACTCCGTCTAATCACGTATCCATTTGCGATTGACCTGAAATCTAGGACTCAAAGCAAATGTTAAATAACACGTGTTTTGTTATCATCAAAACAAATGATCGTGGTGCTCTAGCACCAATAGACTATAGGAAGCTAAATGAGACCACCAAGAAAGATCTTTTCCCTTACCATTCATTGACCAAATTCTCAAACATCTGGCAGGGCAGAAATATTTCTACTTCCTGGATGGATATTCAATATATAACTAGGTTGCTCTAGCACTTGAGGATCAAGAGAAGACCACGTTTAGCTACCCATATGGCACATTTGCATTCTGTCGTATGCCATGTGGGTTATGCAATGTACCTGCCACCTTTCAGTGTTGCATGCTAGCCATCTTTTTCGAGATGGTGGGTGAATATCTAAAGGTCTTTATGGATGATTTCTCCATCTTCGGAGACTCATTCGACCATTGCTTTGGCAACCTCGAGAAAATCCTAAAGCAATGTATTGAGGTCAACCTTGTTTTAAGTTGGGAAAAGACCCATTTTATGGTTCAAGAAGGGATTGTCCTTGGCCACATCATGTCGCAAAGGGGCATAGAACTTGACCGAGCTAAAGTTGACTTGATTTCTAAACTTCCACCACCTAGATTGGCCAAACAAATAAGATCTTTCCTAGGACATGTTGGCTTTTACGGAAGGTTTATAAAGGATTTCTCAAAAATATCTAAGTGCATGACTGACCTTCTAGCCAATGATGCACAATTTGATATGACACCTGATTGCATTAAAGGTTACACTACCTTAAGGGATACAGTCTCTGTTGCACCTGTCTTACAATCCCCGAATGTCCCAGGACTTTAAGATAATGTGTGATGCATCAGACTTTCCAAGTGGAGCTGTCTTAGGATAAAGAAGCAGAATAAACCCATGGTGATCTACTACATGAGCAAGACTTTAGATGATGCTCAGTGGAATTATGCTGTCACGGAGAAGGAATTGCTCACCATAGTTTTTGGACTAGAAAAGTTTTGAATATACCTTTTAGGATCCCACTTGATAATCTACATTGTCCACTCGGCTACCCAGCACTTGTTAGCCAAGAAGGATGCAAAACCCAGCTTGATCAGATGGATCTTGCTCCTGCAGGAATTTGACCTGGAAATACGCGACAAGGTTGGATCCAAGAATGTCGTAGCCGACCACTTGTCACAGCTAATCCTAGAGCATATTAAACCTTTACTACCCGTGAGTTATGCATTTCCTGATGAGCATATTTTGGCCATGCATGGAAAGAATCTCCCTTGGTATGAGGACTTGGTTAACTACTTAGCAATAGGGTACATTCCACATTATTGGCCTAGACAACAGCGAACAAGTTCTTGGCTGATGACAAACATTATTTTTGGGATGACCCCATGTTGTTTAGACTATGCACCGATCAGATAATTAGGAGATGCATTCCCAAGGGAGATGTTCAGAGTGTGTTGTCCTTTTGCCATGATTAAGCCTGTGGTGGTCACTTATAGGGAAAACATACCAGTGCAAAAGTTTTGCAGTCCAGTTTTTACTAGGCATCACTATTGAAGGACGCACACAATTTTGCCAAAACCTATACAAGATGCCAGACTCTTGGAACCATGACTAAGAAGGATATGATGCGTCTCCAACCATTCTTAGCATCAAAATATTCGATATCTTGCGGAATCGATTTCATGGGTCCCTTCCCACCATCCAAGGGTTTCAAGTATATACTAGTCTTTGTCGACTACGTCTCTACATGGATCGAAGCCATGCCTACTCGGAAGTGTGATCATAAGGTCATTATGGAATTTGTTAAAAAGAATATCTTCTCTTTATTCGAGATACCCATGGCCATGATCAGTGATGGTGGAAGCTACTTTATTAATGTCCGATTTTGTGCTTTACTTAGGAAATATGGGATAAGTCATCGCATTGCCACCCCATATCACCTGCAAATGAATGGGCAAACTGATGTCTTAAATAGGCATATCAAGAATATTTTACAAAAGACTGTGAGACCTGATAGGAAGGATTGGTCCACCCGACTTGATGATGCCCTCTGGGCATACTAGATAGCTTATAAGACCCCTATCGCATGTCACCATACCAATTGGTCTTTGGCAAACCTTGCCACCTTCTGGTCGAGCTTGAGCACTGGGCATATTGGGCTATCCAACAGTGTAATATGGATTCTCATATGGCTGATACTCAAAGGAAACTCCAACTTTTTGAGCTAGAGAAAATTCGTCGAGACGCTTATGAGAATAGTAGATTGTACAAGGAAAAGATGAAAGTTGTCCACGAGCGGCATATTCATAGGAAAACCTTCAAGCCAAATCAACAAGTCTAGTTGTTTGACGCATGACTTAAGCTTTTCCCTAGGAAGTTACGATCCAAGTGGGCGAGACCTTACTAGGTGATAACACCATTTCCAATGGGGCGGTCAAAATTGCAAATCCTAAGACCAAGCAAACATTTACGATGAACGAACAAAGATTGAAACATTTTCTTGCCTAGGTACCCCCAAAGGAAGTAGTAACCTCATTGAGGGTTAAGTTGGAGCTTCGCCCAACTAGGACAATAAACTCAGCGCTTCCTAGGAGGCAACTGATTGCACCACAAAAATACACCTGCAAGTGTGCCGTCTTATGCTATTTCCTAGCATTACCAGTGTATATTAGGTATCCATAGTCGCATTTGTAAAGATACATGCATGCATGCATTTAATTGAGAGGGGAGGAGAGTGAATAAAATGGCCTCGCAATTTACATTTTCTCCAAGTGCTGCTTCACAAAATTTCCATCTTTATTTTTATTTCTATTTGATTTTTGAAATCTTCCCCGCAGCTGCAAAGATTGACTTCTTCTTCTTCACACCTTGCCCTGCAGCCGCATGCCCAGCCTCTCCCCGCCATGTGCCATGCATGAGCCATGCACAGCCAGGGCATGGCTGTGCATGCTTTCCTCTTCTTTAAAAGGGTACGGCTCCTTTGCGAAGAGCCTGGTCCCCACGAAAAGAACCCACATCAACTTCTTCTCCAGGCCACCGTCCCCTCCCCTCTCCCTCCATACGCAGGACCTCCTCCTCTGAGGAGACACCCTGTGGACAGGAGCACCTCATGGTGGTGCACAACCACCATCGTGAGTCCACCACCGCCCAGCTCATTAAAGAGCCGGTGGGCGTGGTGGCTCTTTCCTTGTTTCGCCGTTTGAAGCACCTTCAGCCATTACCGCAAAGCTTCAGCTTTGAAGCTCAACCGGCCACCGCACACCCCTGCAGTAGCCGGCCGAGTTCCACAGCAGCAACAGCAAGGCAGCAGCAGCGCACGCAGGCCACCGCGCGTGCCTGCAGGCGCCCTTGCCTCCCTCTCCGCGTGCCTTGTCGCGCTCTCTCTTCCGCCCACAACCAACCGGTGCATTCTTCTTCGACACGTGCGCCAGCCCGCGCGCGCCAGCCGCAAGCCGCCCGCACTCACAGCACCTGCAGTAAGTGGTCGCGCGGCTTGGCCATACACTGTAGCCACTGTTCATGCCAGTCTGCGGAACACTGTGGCTACAGTGGGGTGACTGGTAAGCTTCTCACTTATCCGGTCACCCGGCATGCCGCAACCACTGTTCGCCCGCACCCGCGTCCAGCCCGGCGCCCGCCCGCACGTCTGCGTGCGTCTGCCAACGTCCATCCCGCTCGTGTCGCCCGCTCCCTTCACCCGCGTACGTCTGCGTGCGCCCGCTCCAGCTCTCCGCGCAGCGTTGTGCGCTGCGGTTCTCCCCGCGCTCACTCCCTCCCAATGCGCATGTCCTCGCGCACCTACACGCAGCGCGGTGCGTTGTGGCCATCAGACTACGCCTCTTCGCGCGCAGATGGCTTAAACACCCCCTTCACTCCAGCAGGAAGCCCTCTCTCTCTCATGCTCTCTCTCTCTCACAGTACTCTCTCACTCTCTCTCTGCACACACACAATCACACTCTCGCACACACACACTCTCACTTATATATTATTATATACTTATATATATACATATACATATATATATTGATATATATACATATATTTATATACATATATATATATATACTTATATTTATACATATAGTAGTACCTATATACTTAAGTATTAGTATACATATATATATATATATATATTAGTACTTATATAACTAGGTTTTAGTCTATATACATACATATATATATATACATCTATATACTTATATATACATATATACATATATATACATCTATATACTTATACATACGTACATATATATATATATATATATATATATATATATATATATATATATATATATATCTTTATATACATATATTACTATATATATATATATATACATCTATATAGTTACATATACATACTTATACATATATATATATCTATCTATACATATATATATACATTTATACATATATATATACATATAACTACATATATACCTATATATTTATAACCATATATACATATAGATATATTTACATATATACATATATATATATATATATATATATTCACATTACTTACCATACGTGGTATCGCAGGAATATCTGCACCAGTTGCTGATATTCCCCGATACACGCGTACAAAAAGCGTGGTCACACTCATCTTCCATTAATCCACCTTACACTCCACGCAGCACCTCATCCTGTTGGTTGCGTCTTTCTAGACGACGACCAACTCGACACCGTGCTACACTCCATCTCCGCCTCCACCCCCACCCCTTTATACATATATAGTATATACATATATATCTATACTATATTTACTTTACTTCTATTTCCCTTGCATGATAGTAAAAAGATAAAAAAATATATAAAAAGAGAAAAGATAATCCTTGACTTGCAGGTACTCCATCTTGCGATTAGTAAGACCCATTTTGGAACCCTGATTTGGCTCAAAGCCAAGAACCTAATTTTGAGGGTGTGCCTCAAGGACCAAGATTATCAGAAAAAAATCTTAAATAGAAAAACACCAAAAACACAATAAACGAACAGAAGAGATTAGTTGTAGGAAAGGTGTAGAAACTTGACTTCTAACCCCACTTCCTTGAGTTCGACCCTAGGCCTAAAAGTGACCAAGATAAAATCAAGTAGGTCAGGTTAAAAAATATTTTGTAAAGAGATGGTTAGGCTCGATTTAGGTTAACCACTATACACACTTCAACGATAAAATCACCATATTAACATACCTATCCGGGCCTGACCACCAGCAACCCAGAGGATTCAAGTTAACCTGCTACAAGATGATGCTCAAGTGATTTCTATCCTTACTTTGTCACATGCATTTAATTTCCAATGAGAACATTGTACTAGTTAGGTATATAGGGGTGGTAATTCTTATTTTTTGAGCATGGAATTGTCAGCTTGAATTAATTTTTATTTTTTCCCAAAAAAAATGTAATAAAAATAAGAAAGGAAATTAGAATTGTGGGTACCAAAAATTTACCTACCTTAGAAAATAATACATTTAGGATCTTTTCACTAGGGCTCTTCAGGCCTAGTGACTTAATTAGTCCTGATGTCCACTAAGATATAGACCCATTCCCTTGGCCCTTGCCAACTTAATTTAATCGCAATAAAGTAAATAAAGTGGGGTGATAAGTAGGCGACTTATCAACTCACCCTTCGATTTGGAACATTGTAGCAATCTGATCATTTACACACATCACACACCGACTTGCTGTATGGGCGACCATAGCAAAAATTAGGGAGCCAATAAGCAAGCTAGTGGTGGTATGGCTAGCACGTTGTAGTGGGTAACCTCCCATTGCTAGGTGCCCAGAGCCTAACCATCGGACCTATTTCTCTTTAGCCACCCCATTTAGGTACGTCTCAGATTAGGGAAGCCACTTGCTTGAAAAAAGAAAGAAAAATACCATGGAAAAGAAAAAAAAGAGGAAAAGAAAGACATGGAGAAAGAAAAAAATACAATAAACCACACTTCACCGCACAGGTATGGCTGGCAAGTTGCTCTGGATAACCCCCCATTGTCGTTTGTCCAGAGCCCAACCTATAAAAAGCATAAATAAATTCGTAATTAAGGAGAAGCAGGGAAGTAAAAATAAAGATTCGAGGAGATGTACACTAGGTTCACCTAGTGTTGACCCTACACAAAAGTAGCAAGGAGAAAGCTACTTGTCAGAGAGAAACTTTTAGGTGGAAATAACTTCATTTTAGGGTCACCTAAAGCTTATGGATACCTGAGTGATGTTCGCTGGTCGCGTTTGCGTAAAACCGTTCGTTGCAGTGCGCCTACGACATCAATTTTAAATAAAGAATCAGAGTCGAGTCCGAGTGTGGAACATAGGGAGGCAATAATTAGATCAAATACTCGCTTTTGTGTCATGTAAATATGTCATTTGTGCACTTGAAAATCTATTTGAGAAAACGAGAGAGAAAGAGAGATGGAGATAGAGAGAGAGAGAGAGAGAAAAGGGTTAGAGAACCATATCATAAGATCAATGTGCCAACAATTTCTTATCAAATGTGTAATCAAACATAATGTAGATGAATGCTTTAACAAAATCATGACATGAGCTACACTACAAAATAAAATAACTCTAAGACAAGAAAGAAGAACGTGTCGAGACAGCTACGGCGGTGGAGGGGCTTCTGTCGGCGGTTTAGCGTCTTCACAACCTTGCTTGGAGGTCTAAGGAGTGGTAGAGTTATTTAGGTAGATGATGGCTGCAAATAGGAGGGATAGGTCCCTTTTTATAGTTGAGGAGAGGGTTTAAATTCATTGTCGGGTCAATAGTGACATTCAAAGATGCCGCTGAAGACCCGCCACAAGCATCATTGTAGCCCCGCCTTCACGCTTTCAATGCTCTGCTCTTTGCCGCGTGCCTCGTACGCCGTGTCGTGGGTGCATGCTGGCACACGTTGCTCTCCACGTGCTGCCTCACGCACGTTGCTCCCCGCACGCATGCTTTCTTGCGCTGTCGTTGCTCCTGTTGCGCCGCACCTCAATTGCGAAATTGAGGTGCGGCGGGATTTTAACCCGTGTCGTGTGGTGGAGGCGTGAAGTCTTGACCAATGCGTTGAGGCCGCGCATTGGTCTTGCCTTTGTGTCTGGCGCCTACGCATCTCAACCGTCCGATCATAGATCGGATGACTTAGGTTGGTTGATGAAGGAGTGCTGGAGATGGAGTGGTGATGGCCAGTGTTGGGCATCCGAGATGGCACCATGTGACGCCATCTAGGTCGTCCATCTTCTTTTTGTTGTAGGAGATGCCACAGTACTTGGATCGCAATGATTTCCATGCTACTGGACTACGATCGTCGCTCTGGATCCATCCGTACAGTCAGATTTTTCATCCAAGGATGTCACATTGCCCCCTGGCCATTGATATTTCTCAGGCTTGTTGTGGGAGTTACAGAGGTTGAATCGAAGTGATTTCGAGTCCGTTGGACTTCGTTCATCGAACCGGATCCATCCGTACGGTCTGATCACTCATTTAAGACCTGTTTCAAAATGGACTTGTGCACATGGTCATTAAACATTGATTCTAAGCGATTAAAATGTAAAGATCATGCAATATGCATGCAACGCTTCCAAACCCATTATAATCTGACATTATCGCACAAGTACCCTCGAAATTGACTCTATTGATGTTATTAACACTTGTAATTGTAGAGTCATCACTGAGGTCCGCTATAGTTTCCCGTATAGCGAGTCAATCACATATACGGTAGGATGCTTAGCACTTGTCGATCTTTTCAAGTCCTGAGTGGGTTGGGTAGCCGGAAAACGCTACTCCAGACCCTAAACACAAGAAAAGAAGAAGAAGAAGAAAATATATATCCATATGAATAAGGAAAGGACTAGGGTGATCCGTAACTTGGTTATCATCATGATACTGTTGAGTCTTAGTAGTTAAAACCCTAGGTATCAAATTTCCTCTGGATGGTAAATAACTTTGCCTAGGCAGTCTCTCCATGGCTCGATACTTTTTGATTAACCTTGCTTGGGATTAACAAGGGGTGGTCATGGGGCTATGATGACTCTCTAATTAATAGCATTAACTCAAGTAATTAGAGTCAATTTCGAGGGCCTCTGCAACTAAATACGATAACTCGGTGGGTTTGAGGGCGTGCATGCATTTAGTATAGTCTTTATATAAATATTGCTTGAAACTAATACTTAATGGCCAAGTTGTGACAGTGTATATTGAAGCAGGTTTCAGATGAGCAATTGAGCTGCATGGATGGATTCATGAAGAAAATCAGAGTCCAACGGCTCTGAAATTGCCCCAACCCGACCTCCATAGCCCTCACAATGAGCCGGAGAAGTTCTAAATGTTGATCTGTTGATCAACGATCCACAATGCGCCACGTGACACCCACTTTGCCCTCCATTCCACATCAGCAGCGCCCGTTCCTCCTCATCGCGAGGACACATGCGACGCCAGCCACATGATCTCCATACAACGACTCGCAAAGCGCTACGCCATCGCTTTAACTTAGCCGCACGATTGAGCGCCAATGTTGAAGATCTTCCCATTCTTGGCTATAGCACAGCGGTCTCATAGCGCTCTCGCAAACGTGAGACACACGATTGAAGCTCGATCCACGTGTGCACAAGCGAATTAATTCAATTGTTGGATGAAGATCTTGTGGTTAAGGAGGGGTCGTGTTAGCGCGAAGATCAAAAGAAGTGCATGCATGCAAGATTTGAGCCATGTGATCGCTATCATGTGGTTGTGAGCGTGCGATGTGGCACTTCAGATGGCAAGCGTGCAATACGCACATGATAATGTGCTATCTGACGCGGGGCGGCGTGATTTAAAGGTGCACGTGAGAGCTGATCTCGCGCGTTCAATCTTCATCGGACGGTCATCACTCCTCGTGCGATCCAGCAATGCAGCATGAAATGCACGCCCATGCATTACGCTGGGTGCAACTGTGAGCGATCGCGGCGTGCACGTGTCCGATGCACGGCATTTGGTGCACTACCATGCCAAATCATTTGGCATGGCCTATAAAAGGGTCCTATGATCCCCCCATTGCAAATCATCTCTTCCACGAGTAATCCACCACCTTCCTAGAGTCTAAAGCTAGTCCCCAGAGCTGCCGAGCCACCGACAGAGCCTCTTCCACTGTTGTGGCTGCCTCGACACACTTCTCTTAAAGATAGTTCTAATTCTTCCTAAGTTTGTATTTCGCACTTTATTCAAGCATTCTTCAACTTTTTTTTGCTTATGTTTGTAAGATGATTTTGAGCATTCATAGAAGTAATTTTCACTAGTATCTTGGTGTCATCTTCATGCCTATTTATGTTTCTTCTCGCTACTATCATGATGTGTAGTTAGTTACCCTATTATACCTTGGATTTTCTACTTTCTCTCTTGTTGTTGCAAGGGCACCACAATCGTTGATTTTGATAATAAACAAACACTTGGTATTTAACATTTGCATTAAGTTTAAAGTTTCAAGAATAATGCAAATGGATTCAAGTGTGAAAGAGCTCAAGCTCGCATCCATGGCGGATTGGAGGAGCTTGATGGAAGAGAAGAGAAGATGGAAGCATCGCTTGGAGCGAGAGCTTGAAGACTAGAATAATAGGACTTAGATTTATTTCATATTGTTGTATCTTGTATTTTCTACTCTTTATATGTTTTCCTCTTTTATTTCCTTAGAATTATTATTAAAGAGCCCCAAAGTAACATACGTTAGTCCTACCAACACTATTCCATCACTAGGACACTTAGGCAAGCCCTAGAATAAAATTAGAAAATCAATATAGAATTCAGACATCCTTATCAGACGTCCAATTCTGACCTCAGACGTCTGATCATGAACTTTAAGACGTTTGATAATTAGTACAGACGTCCAAACACTTCGGTTGGACTTAGTGTTCTCTGACCAATGCTTTTGTTGACCGACCCATAGTCTAGACATCTTAGAAGACGTCTGATGAACTTGTTAGACATCTAATTAGAGGATCGTTGGCCTATCAGAGAATACCTTCGAGGATTACCTTTTAATCACATTAATACATTTTCTAGATGTCCGTAGATATGACGAAACATCTAATAAATAGATATTGGATCAAAATTCGAGGATGTCAGACCCATATCAGACCGTTGGTCCTCGGAATCAATTCCCTTAGTTTCTAGATATCCTAACTTTATGACAGATGTCTAGTCTATCGTTTGACCCTTAAGATCTAGAATCCTATTTGGATCTGGTCAAAATAGGAATGAACCTGCCTATTATTAGACGTCAAATTTTAGTGCCAAACGTACTATAATGGCACATCAGACGTCCACCTAGATCCTCATTTCAATCCAATGAGATCAGGGACTCTGACCCTTTAGAGTAGACATCTATACATGACATCAGCCGTCTAACCAGTTGTTTGACCCGATTATTAGACATCTAATAACTCTATCATAATCATAATGACCCTGATTTCACCTAATTTTCCTTGGATTTGTTTCGAACGGCTATAAGCCATCTCCAAGGCCTTCTTAAACATTCTTAGGACCTCTATAAATAGGAGAGGACCCTTCCTAATACACCCACACCTTGATAGAATACTTTCCACCATAGTTGTGTCAAAGAAGAGATAGAAAAGAGTTCTTTCTCTCAACAACAAACTCGGGAGCTATCTCTTAACACAAAGACAATGAATGTGTTATATTGCGCATTGAGCACGAAGGAATTCAATCACACCTCACAATGCGCCACCACATACAAGATTTGGCATACACTTGAGGTAACTCATGAGGGTACCTCAAAGGTAAAAGATTCTATGATTAATGTTTTATCTCAAGATTTTGAATCCTTTGTTATGAAATCTAATGAATCATTGAGTGAGATGTATACAAGGTTCACTCTTATAGTGAACAATTTAAAGGCTTTAGGGAAGACCTTTATTAGGGGGAGTTTCAAGGAAAGCTTCTTTGTTCCCTTAGATCGGAGTGGAAATAAAAGGTCACCGCCATCGAAGAGGCGAATGAAGTAGAGGAGCTCAACATGGAGGATCTCTTAGGCAATCTCATAGCCAATGAGACAAAGATGAAGCAAAAGAAGGATGCATCAGAGCCAAAACTAAGAAAGAGCTTAGCCTTCAAAGCCGCGTTGGACAGCAAGGTATGTTCCGACGACGAGGACCTTAGGATTTTATTTAAAAAATTTTCTATGTTTTGCAGGGATTCAAAGAAGGAGGAGTGAGATATCCCGGTATGTTGCTATCATTGCAACGAAAAGGGGCATCTTCGACACTAATGCCTTCTTCTAAAATAGGAGAAGAAGGGGAACGAGAAGAGATACAAGAAGAAAGTATTCCAAGCTACTTGGGATGATTCGACCTCGGAGGAGGAAGAAAAGGAGGATCCTAAGACAAAGAACGAAATCGCTTGCATGGGTTTCATGACCATTGCAAGTGATAGCGATGAAGACAACAACTCAAACAAAGACGTAAATACTTTTACCAATTTAGAGTTGCAAGAAGCTTTAGAAAAGCTTTATGATCTTAGTAAGACACTAAAGATAGAGAATAAAAATTTGAAAAAGGAAACTAGAGTCTTAAAAATTGAAGTAGATAATCCTATCATTAAAAATCAAAATTTAAATGATTCTTTTGATTCTATTAATTCTGAAAAGAATAGTCTTGTTTTAGATAATAATGAACTAATCTTAGAGAAAACAAAATTGATTAAAGAGAATACATTGCACAAATTTGAAATCTCTAGATTGAAAATCAAAATGAGCTTTATGAAAAAAGAGCTTGCATGTTTTAGGGAAAACTCCAATAATTTGATGAATAAATTAGATAATTTTCCTAATGAAAATGTTAGCTCTAAACAAAAGGTTGAGAAAGGCTCTCCTACACGGAGACTTGCTAATAAATCTAGATCCAATTGACTTGGATACCGAAAAGAGAACTCGAATCTTGTTTTGTAGGTTTCAAAGGAGACAATATGAAAGATTGGACCTACAAGCACAAAAATGATCAACTCGAATTGGGAGGACCAAAGAGTAAACCAAAGAAGAAGACAAGAAGACTGACAAGATGATGAATGGATGATCAAGCTACCAGGTGTCAACTGTTTGGTTGGAGATCGGCACCGATGCCTGGACCTCCAAGTTTCGGATGGGAGCCCCATCAATTTTCGCATCCACCTCAAGGGCCATTTTATTGGCCATGGTAAGTGAGGTAAATTCTTTACCCTATTTTTGAAATTTTTTGACGACATCTAGGTAGGGGGAGTATCATTAAGGGGAGATGATTGCACAACAAGATATACCAATAAATATGCCATCTTGTGTTATTTCCTACCATTACCCATGCATCTTATGTAGCCATACTTGCATTTATAAATATACACCTGCATGCATTTATAAAGAGGGGAAGAGAGTGAGAATAAATGGCCATTCAATCCACTTCTATTATTAACATTTTCCTTGAGTGTGGCATTCCAATTTCACCATTTCTCATTTTTTTATTTTTTTCTTTTTTTCATGTGGCTGCAGGGCATGGTGTGCACCTCTGCTCGCCGCTCCTCCTGCCAGCAGCATGGGGAGAGGCGTGCTCTCCCTCTTTAAAATACCATGCATTCCCCCTTACTGTGGCAGCTGACATCCGCCTTCATATAGACCCATCGCCATCCTCAGACTACACCACACACACCGCTGGCCACCCTCCTTCCCTCTCCCTCTCCATACGCAGTTCCTCTTCTTACAAGTTGAGAAGAGGCACACCATGTGCAAGAGATAGCTCACAGTGGTCTCAGACCACCACTGTGAGTTCCATCACCGCCCAACTCCGTCGTGAGCAGGTGGGCGTGGTGGTTTCTTGCTTCATTTTTTTTATTTGCATTTTTCTTTCCTTTTTTGTTTTGTTGATGTTCTTCTCCTCCACCATTAATGCAGGGCTCCAAGCTCTGAAGCTCACACCCTCCGTGCATCTCTAGTGCCTTAGCCCACCTACGCACCGTCACCACCTGCCTGAGCAAACCGCTCGAGGCTTCTTTCCCCACGCGCGGGCGCTCCATAGCACCGGTCGTGCGCCAAATCGCCTCCAGCTGGTCGCCAGACCGCGCGCGCACTGTAGTGCACTGTAGCACGTGGTCTACGCAACACTGTAGCCACCAGCTCATTTCTTACTTTGCCAGTGGCTATGGTGCTCTCTCTCCTCGCCCGCACCCGCTCCAGCCGGTCACTGCGCTCCCACCCTTAGCGCGAGCACTTCATCTCGCTTGCAGCCACAGTGCACTGCACTCACCTGCGCATGTGCGTTCGCCTTCACCTCTGCGCCTGCGCACCTACGCGCCTCTAAACGATGCCCCCGCACCGCAGATGTCTTAAATGGCTGCCTCAATCCCCTCTAGCGCACACACACCCTGATACACACACACTCACACCTACACGCATACATATACATATATATATATATATATATATATACTCACACACCCTCACCCTTAAATATTTATACATACATAATTAAATATATATATTTTTATTTATATATATATATTCCTATACATATATATATATATACACATCTATATAGTTATAGCTACTTATATAGATATATACATATATACTTATATATCCACACACTCGCATTCTCCCATACTCACCTCACATATACTACTCACATACCCGTGCACTCACCCCTCCACCACGCATTGTATCGTGGGAATATTTGCACCAGTTGCTGATATTCCTCGATACCTGGCAAAGCACGCACGCCCACCCACACTCACACACATCCGCTCCACACTCCACGTGGCACTTAGTCTTGTTGGTTGCGTCTTGCTGGATGTGGACCAACTTGACACCGTGCTACATATCATTCACATTTCCATCTTCACCCCTATCTATATAACATCTATATAATTATACATATTCTATATCTACTATATATACATATATAGATATACTAAGCTAAGTATTTCTTTTCATTGCATTCTATTTTGCTTTCAATTTGTCTTTTCTTCCTGCTACTAAAAAGACTAAAAAGGTATAAAATAGAAAAGATAAATCTTGATTTGCAGGCACATGGTCTTGCGTGTGGCGAGGCAAGATTCATTGTATCTTGGCGTATAGCCAATGACCTATTTGAGGGTGTACCTCAAGAACAAGTTTATCGGAAAAAAACCTAAAAATCAAGAAAACCAAAAACATAATAAATGCAAGGAAGAGATACGTTTTAGGAAAGGAGTAGAAACTTCACAAATCTCCTAATCCCCGCCTCCCTGAGATCGACCCTGGGCCTAAAAGTGATCAAGATAAAATCAATAGGCTAGGTTAAAAATTTTGTGAAACTGGTGTAGACTCGACTTAGGTTAACTCACTATACTCATTTCGACATTAATATCACCATATTAATAAAGCCTATTCGAGTACACATCAAGAGATAGATAAACATTTCTTATATGTTTAAACTCTTTTAAAAAGGGGAAGAAAAATTTCTATCAATTAAAAAGGGAGAGATTTTAAAAAATGAATATAGCTATATTTCCATTAAAAAGGGGAAGTTAATGCATAAAATGAATAGCTATTTTGTTATTGCAAAAGAGGGAGAATGTTGTTCTTGCTTTATTATGTCAAAAAGGGGAGTTAACCCAAATTTATAAGAGCATGTATTAAGGGGGAGTATAGGATAATTGATTTGAATTAATTAAACCTTTTTGATAATGTCAAAAAGGGGGAGAATGTTTTTTATTATTATTTGTGGTTTTGTCATCATCAGAAACGAGCACCACAATTGTTGATTTTGATGATAAAAAAACACTTGGTATTTAATATTGCATTGAGTTTAAAGTTTCAAGAATAATGCAAAAAAGATTCAAGTGTGAAGGAGCTCAAGCTCGCATCCATGGTAGCTTGGAGGAACTTGATGGAGAAGAGAAGATGGAAGCATCGCTTGGAGTGAAATCTTGGAGACTAGAAGAATAAGACTTAGATTTAGTTAATATTGTTATATCTTGTATTTTGTATTCTTTATTTGTTTCGCTCTTTTATTTGCTTAGAATTATTATTAAAGAGCCCCAAAGTAATATATCTTAGTCCTAGGAATACTATTCCATCACTAGGACACTTAGGTAAACCCTAGAATAGAATCAGAAAATCAATATCGAATTCAGACAACCATATCAAACATCCGATACTAACCTTAGACGTCTGATGGGTCGGCCCGAATAGGTTGTTAATATGATATTTTTATCGTTGAAATGCGTATAGTGGTTAACCTAATTTGAACCTAACCATCTCTTTACAGAAATTTTTAACCTGGCCTAATTGATTTTATCTTGTCACTTTTAGGCCCAGGGTCGAACTCAGGGAAGTGGGGTTCAAGTCGAGTTCCTACGTTGTCCTTAAAACGCGTCTCTTCCGTTCGTTTATTGTGTTTTTGGTATTTTTCTTATTTAGGTTTTTTTTCTGGTAATCCTTGTTCTTGAGGCACACCCTCAAAATTGTGTCCTTGGCTTTTAGCCAAAACAGAGTTCCAAAACACGTCTTGCTACTCGCAAGACGGGGGTACCTGCAAATCAAAGATTATCTTTTCACTTTTATACCTTTTTTTATCTTTTTACTAAGAAGGAAGATAACAGATAGAAAGTAAATATAGTAGCTATAGATATATATTTATATGTAGTATATATATAAAGGGGTGGGGGTGGAGGTGGCGATGGAGTGTAGCACTATGTCGAGTCAGTCGACGTCTAGAGAGACGCAACCAACACGACTATGTGCCGCGTGTAGTGTGGATGGATGATGGATGATGAATGCGAACATGCTTTCTGTACACGTGTATCGGGGAATATCAGCAACTGATGCAGATATTCCCGCGATACAGCGTATAGTAAATAACGTGAAAATATATGTACATATGTATGTATATAAATATATAAGTATATATGTATAGATATATATAGATATATATGTATATATATATAGGTGTATATGTATATATGTATATAGCTATGTATATATGTATATAAGTTTATATATATAATACTATATAGATGTATATATATATATGTATATGAGTATGAGTATATAGATATATATACGTATATATATATATATATATATTATATATATTATATATGTATGTATACATAACTATAGATATTACTATGTATATAAGTATATATATATATATAGATATATGTATGTATATATTATATATAGATGTATATAAGTATATATGTGTTACTATAAGTGTGTGAGTGTGTGTGTGTGCGTCGGTGAATGTGTGTGTGTGTGTTGCTGTGAGTACAGAGAGAGAGAGAGAGAGAGAACGGAGAGAGAGAGAGAGTACGTGAGAGAGAGCAGAGAGCGCCAGACAGAGAGAGAGCGGGCGGGAGAGATCGGTAGAGAGAGAGAGCGGGCGAAGGAGTGATCGCGGACGCGTGAGTTAAGACGTCTGCCGGAGGCGGCAGACGTCTGACTCTGCGTCGTCTGAAGGCGGAGGCGGACGTCTGAAGACGGCGGGTGCGGGCGCGCCTTCGCGTATGGTTCCTGCAGACGTGCGCGAAGGCGACGGGCGGGCGAAGGCGTGGAGGAGCGAGCGTGGAGGAGGTCTGCAGGTGGTCGCGGAGGGTCGCGGAGGTCGGCGCGAGGCCGTAACCGGCCGCTGCAGTGCGCGCGGCGGCCGGCTGCGGGTGCAATGCGGGGTGGACAGAACGGAGACGGAGGCGGGGAACGGGCCTGCAGGCGCGTGCGGAGGGTTGCGCGCCTGCGGGGAAGGTCGCGGAGGAGGCGGGGGGTGCTGCTGCTGCTGTTGTCGCCGCGGTTTAGCTGCTGCTGCTGCTGCTTCAAGCTTCGGAGCTTGAAGCGGCAGCAATGGCGTGGAGGCGAAAACGAAGAGAAAAGAAAACACCACGCCCACCGGCTCGTTGAAGAGCTGGGCGGTGGTGCTCCCACTGTGGTGGTGTGCACCACAGTGGGTTCTCCTGCTCGCCGGGTGCCTCCTCGACGGAGGGCCGGCGTATGGGAGGGGAGAACGGTGGAGAGGAAGGTGGTGGCTGCGGGGTCTTTGCAGCAGCTCCCCTTGCGAGGATGAAGCTGCAGCCACTTATAGAGGAGGGGAGAGTGGCGTGCCGGCTGCAGCAGGGAGAGGGTGTGCGAGTTGCAGCTATAGGGAGCGGCGTTGGCAGGGAGAAGTGACGGGAAGAAGTGCTGCGTGGCTGCTGCATGCAGCTGCGGGAAGAGTGCAGCCGCGGGAAGGGTGCAGCCGCGGGAAGGAGAGAAAAGAAGAAATCAAGAGGAAAAATAAAAAGAGGGTGATTTTGCAAGGAGGCACTTGAAGAAAAATGTAACTATGCAGGCGATTGTTTCACTCCTCTTCCTCTCTTGATTAAATGCATGCATGCAAGTGTTTTTACAAATGCGATTACAGGATCCTATTATGCAATGTTAATGCTAGAAAATAGCACAAGAAGGCGTTATTACAGGCGTGTTTTGAGGTGCAAACAACGTATGATTATGGACTTTAAGACGTATGATAGTTTGTATAGATGTCCAAACACTTAGGTTGGACTTAGTGTTCTCTGATCAATTCTTTCAAATGACCAGCCCAAAGTCCAGAGGTCTGATGAACTTGCCAGACGTCCAATTAGAGGACCGTTGGCCTGTTAGAGAATATCTTCCAAGATTACCTTTTAGTCACATTAATACCTTTTCCAGACGTCCGTAGATATGATTAAATGTCTGATAAATAGATGTTGGATCAAAATTCGAGGATGCCAGACCCATATCCAACCGTTGGTCCTCAAAATCAATTCCCTTAGTTTCCATATGTTCCGACTTTATGACAGAAGTCTAATATGTCATCTGACCCTTAAGATCTAAAATCCTGTTTGGATCTGGTCATAACAGGAATGAACCTGCCTATTATTAGAAGTCCAATTTTAGTGATAGACGTCTTATGATGGCACATCATACATCCACCTAGATCCCTATTTCGATCTAATGAGATTAGAGACTTGGACCTTTTAGGGCTAGTTTACTTGGAGGGTTAGAAAATGATGTTAAGAAATGTGAAACTAGTGTTAACCCTCAATTGTGTTTACTTACAGAGTGGTGTTAACATCAATTTATGTTTACTTGAATTGGTGTTAAGTTGTAGTGTAAACCCTTGTGGTGTTTACTGATAGTGGTGTTAAGTATATAAAACATAAAAGATGTTAGAGATAAGAGTGGTGTATAATTTTAACACGGGTTTGGCTAACACTAATTAAAACTGGTGTTAGACAAACCCGTGTTAAAGTGGGTAAACCCGTGTTAGTAAATTAAGGGTTAAGTAGTCAGGTAAACGAAGGTTAACCCCCCTTTTGAGGGGTTAACCCCCCAAGTAAACTAGAACTTAGAGCAGACGTCTAAACTTGACATCAGACGTCTAACCCGATTATTAGACGTCTGATAACTCTGTCAGAGTCATAATAACCCTGATTTCGATCTAATTTGCCTTGAATTTGTCTCTAATGACTATAAGCCATCTTCAAGGCCTTCTTGAACATTCTTAAGACCTCAATAAATTAGAGAGGACCCTTGCTAATACACTCACACTTTGATAGAATACTTTCCACCATTGTTGTGTCAAATAAGAGATAGAAAGGAGTTCTTGGTCTCCAATCTCTATTCAATAAAGTCGATAGCACCAAAACTCTACCGCGATCATGCCTACATACTTCCAATTAAGGGAAGAACTCTTGCCTATAGTAGCGTAGTCTAAATTTCTCTTTGTGGCTCTATAGGTTTTCTTATTTTCCTTTTGGTTTTGGTTGGGTATTCGATTTGCAAATTCTTGTCTCCTTCGCAAGACAAAACACACTTTCTAGAGAAGAGGGATTTGAGGTACGCTACCCTTGATTCAAAGTAACGTGGTTGTAAGAGGTTATGTCACCCTCATTTAAGTGACACAGTTAGTGGATTTGAACAACTAGGTAGATTGGGAAATCCTAAACCGAGAGGTTTAGGTGATAGTTTTACTCGGGTTTGGGTTTTCATCTAAAAATCATTGTCTTTTGTGAGATTGCATATTTGTGTGATTGTTACATTATTTCTGCATTACCTCCCTCCTAGTCTGGAATTACATCTCCCTCTACTTTTCATGCAAGCAAATGAAATAAATGACCATGTGGCAATAAACTAAGTGACTAGAAGATTCAATTTCTCGCCTCTATGTGTTTGCACTCGAATCATCGTCTTATTCTTTTAAAATTGATGCCGTAATCTCCTGGTACAACAAACAAATTATCTTTAGTGCATTTTCTGACGTCATGTAGCAAGCTTTACTCTATATTTGGAGGTTACTTATATGGGAAGCCTCCACCCAAGTGAGCCCTCCAATTGTGAGATTGCTTCTTCATTCAAATTAATATAAAGTTTTGCCTTTCAAATTTGTGTTCAATTATGCCTCTTTGAGTTCCGTAGTTCTTGTTGCACACACCATCTTCCTAATTACCTTAGGCCACACTTGCCTAGGGTGATCTTAGGAAGGTAAGGCTTCATTTTATTTCGCATCTTTACTTAGGTGTATTTCTATCTTTCTTTGCCCTGATTTCCAAAACCCTGAAAAAAATCGTAAAACCATAAAAACCCCAAAAAGGGAAGATTTGAGAGAGTGAGAGAGTTTTTTTTAACTAGAATTGCCTCTTTGGAAGACTTAGATACTCTACTATCTAGGATTATAAATTTGAAAGTTGATTGGATTTACGCATTGCAATGACACTTAATTTGCATCTTTAGTAAAACCACATATTACCACTATGACTTTTTGGCACCATTACCAGGGAGGCACGGCTTAGTTACAATTTAAATCCTCGCTTGCCTAATTGGATCTTCACTTGCTTTTTTTTGTGTTTTGTGCAGGTGTGTATCAAAGTGGGACTAGGAGCAGGATTGATTTGGAGCGAAAGCTTCAAGATTTCTTATCTTCCCACGGATTTAAGGTAAGTCCTCACCAAAAACCCCTTTCAAATCCTAAGAAAACATCAAAAAAACTTAAAAATATCAAAAATCATAAAAATAATAAAATTAAGGGTGGTGGAAGCTTAAAATCCTTTTGGTTGCTTGTTTGAATCACTTTTCCACCACCTTCTCTTCATTGGTGTTTAAAATTTGAAAATCCAGATTCTATTTTAATTTTGAAAAATCAAGTTCAGGCACAAAAAGGATTCCAAAAATTCTCTAACCATGCCATTTGAAGCCCCTTTAAGTCTAGAACTTAAGTTTCAAATTTTCTAAAAATCTAATAAATAGCCTATTTTTAAAAATTCAAGAAGTAAGCAAGGGTCAAACCCTAATTCTTTACTATTTTCCTAATGTTCTCAAATTTTATAAATTTTTATTCTTGTCAAATTTGAACAAAATTTATATTTTTCGAATCCTCGAGAAACTCTCTACAACATACAAAATTTTAAAAATTTTTTGACGTTGATTGAGGATTCTACAGAATTGATTTTTCAAAACTATCATCTCTTGATTTTGACACCAGTGTAGAAAAATCCAAATATTTTGAAAAATCCTAAACAAATCATTTTTAATCTTTGTTTGATTTCCTTCCCAGTGGTAGTGTTGTTTATCTTTTTTGGACCACCACTTAAAAAGATATATAAAAATCTATTCATTTACTTAAGAGTTGCATACTTAGGATTTCAACTTTAAGTTATTTTCTCTTATCTTAGTCACACATCAATTTAAAGGAAAAACTTGTTTACAATTGCTTGTGTGACATTCAAACTTGTTTGAAAACTTAAAAGGAGAAAATTCTAAAAGCAAGCATAAAAATATCAAATCCTAAAAGGCTCATCAAATCGTTAATTTGTTTGCAAATCAAATGTTTTGGCATTAGGCATCACTCCTTAATGATAGTTTTAGTGTTCTTGTGTGAATGTTTTAGTGTGGCACAATTCGCACACTAAAAAAATATTAATTAGGGCAACTACCCCAACAATGCCCTTCACAAGAACCCATTCACATACTCATCCTAAGCCTAATTAAAAAATTGTAGCAACTTGATCCATAAGGGTTTCAATTAATCTAGGATTGATATTTGTGTACTAAATCATTTTTAGTTGGCTTCAATTCCCTTGGTTTAACCTGGTGTCTAGGTTGAGGGGTCTTGTCAAATGACTGGGTGCAGGTTTATACAAGCCCCCATTGATATTCCTAGGACATGCTTAGGTTTAATCCCCCCTCAAGTAACTTGGCCGAGTTAACTAAAGGAAGGGTAGCTTATTGTTGATTTTTTGGTATACAAGTAACCAAGTCTTTGGTCATTAAGGAGTCAACCTTAAGGCTTAGATTTTGTTTGATTGTGTGCACACAAAAATTCTCTCATCACCTTCCCTTCTCTCCTCCCCCGTTCTTCAATAAGTGCATGCATGGGCACCGGTCCCAAAAGCCACACTTGGAGGGACCAATTGATTCCACCTCCCGCCAAAAAGATCTTCAACTTTCTTGCATTCTTCCTCTTTGAAAACAATGGAAAGCAATCAAAATAGGTCCTAAAACACTTCCGCCTCCACCACTAACACACATCAACACCAACACGAAACTAACACCCAAAACCCATCTTCGCAACCTGACATCCCCATCCCTAACCTTCATCTTGAAATGCCGCCCAATCTTGAGATGCCAAACCCTGAAAACCCTAATCCCTTACTCATGATGGTTGAGCAACTTGCTCAACTTCAATCAAATCAACAACAGTTGGCTAGAACTGTGACGAACCTAGCCAACCAAAGGAAAAATCCACCACCCCTTGAGGAACTTGTTATTCCTTTGAATGATTTCTATGAACCTTCCAATTATGAGGAAAGACCTGGGGTGGTTGTACCTGAGGGAGATTTTGGGATCAAACCTGCTATCTTGAACTTAATTAAAACATTTTCATGGCCTACCTAAGTAAGACCCTTTCAGCAACTTCGAGGAGCTGACTATTCTTGCCTAAACTACTCGTTCCCATAAAGTGAGAGAAGATCTATCGCTTATGAGACTTTTCCTCCTAACTTTAAAGGACAAGGTTGTTTACTGGTTCAGGATTATACGTAGACCAATCACCACTTGGCCTCAACTAAAAAGTGCATGTATGAAAAAGCTCTTTCCTATAGGTCGTACTAATGTCCTCTGTCGATCTATTATGACTTCCAACAAAAACATGGTGAATCTCTGCATGAAGCCTAGGAAAGGTTTCAAGAGATTCTAAGGAGCTGCCCACATCATGAGGTGCCATTATGGCAACTTGTGTAAATCTTCTATCATAGACTTGAAGATCAACTTAGAAGTTTTGTAGATGCTTCATGCGGCGGCAATTTCTTAAACAAGGATGTTGATAGTGCCTACCAGTTATTTGAAGAAGTTGGTGAAAACTCGTTTAATCATACTTCCATGAGCACCTTGGATAGAAATACCAACCCGTAAATGTGTGCTCATGAGATAAGCACTCACACTCAATCTATCCCGGTCACATAAGAAGACACCTAAATGACTGCTCAGAGACTTGACCAAATGTAGATTAACTAGAAAAAAAATTAAGGAAAGACTTAATTTTCAAAAACTAACTCCACCCTCGACTACACCTAACTTCCTAAGAAGAGAAAACTTGCATCATGTTGGTGCAGTCCCCATTGAGAATAATTTTACTTCCAAGGTTGTACATGATTTAGCTAGGACTTTTAACTATATGAATCTGAAGTCGTTCAACCTAGCCTGTAAGGGTTCAACAAATTTTATGATCATTTTGAAATGCAACTAAATCCATTTTCATTTCATGGTATAAGACCTTGTGACCCTTTTGATTTTGGATCCCTTTTTGCCCTTAACAAATGTTAGTGAGGGGCTTTTGGTACGGAAAAATTTATTCGCTTTTTCTTGCCACTCAAGCCATTTGGGTGTGGGGGGCTTTTGAGCAAATTCTCCACCCCCAATAAATGGGATGGCTTACTTGAGAAGCCAAATGTTCTTCCTCACTTCTTTTGTGCCAATGAGAGAGTGAGAGGTGAGGGCACCACCACCCCCACCATCCATTCTTCTCCTCCTTTCTCCTCTCACCGACCTCTCTTCTACCCCCTCTCGAGCAACTATAGTTGTTGATACTTCCTTGCTGCTGCGCTTGCAGCTGCTGCCGCTACTCTTGCTACAGCTCCTACTGCTGTTAATGCTGCAACTGTTGTCGCTGCCATGCCACCGCCGCTGTAGCTTAAATACTGCTACTGCTCCTGCCAGTCAGCCGCCTCTGCGGTTGCTGTAGCACCACGACAGCGGTTGTTGCATGTTACTACTACTGCCGCACACTATTGCTATTGTAGCTGCTGCTGCCGCTAGCATTGCAACACTGCAGCTGTTTTTGTTGTTGCTGCTAAACTTGGGGTAAGGGGAGGAGAGCAAGACCTTGTCGAGGTGTTGGCTTGCAGGTGCCTCCTTCCTTCCTTAAATCCCTGTTCCTATTTTGCCCTAATTTTAGGATTTTGTGGTTTTTCTAGTAGGGGCTGCCATTGTGATTATGATTATTGTTGTTGTTAATGTTAGGGAAGACGAAACATAAAAATAAAGGTAGTTAGTCGTAACTTCCTTCGTTGAAAAGCCAAAACATGCCCAAGGTAGGGACCTTTCTCCTCTCTTTAATGCCTAGATAACATGATTTAATGATGGTATGATACAAAAGAAATTCAGACCTAAGATTTTAGACTTTGTCTTGTGGAAATTGTGAAAATGGTGATTAGATATAGTTGTTTGAATGATTCATAAGCAAATATTTTATTCTTGAGGTGCAATGAGTTTTCAATGTAGAAAGAGGAGGTTATATTTTAGCTTCAAAATAGCCCCGACCTAGTACAATAGGTTTCTAGATGTCTAGACCTAGTGCCATACGTCCTGTACGTCGTCTGATTATTTTGCACTAGAACCCTATTTAGGTCTGATGAAAGTCAGGAAGGAAATCCACCTAGATTCAGATGTCTGACTTAGTTCCCAGACGTCTTAAACTAATTTTCCAGACGTCTGATGACCCTGTCAGAATCATAAATGATTCTAATTATGGCCTGTTTTGCCTTGGGTTCAACCCCAACATCTATGGAAGCCTTCCAAGGCCTTCCAAAGCCTTCTTAGGCCCTCTATAAATAGAGGAGTACCCTTGCCTTCCAAAGACACACCTAGAGAAACTACTTTCCACCATATTGTGTCCAATTGATCTTGAGGAGAAGCTCTAGCTCTCCAAGCATTCGTTCCACACCTAAGAGCTTCGTCTTGCTGTGCACCTGCTCTCCTGCCGACGTTACGAAAGCGTTGTTGTGCCAAAGCATGGTTCACACACCCGCATCGTCATGCTGACTCACTCCCACCTAAGGGAAGTTTCTTCACCTATAGTAGCTGGGTTCATTTATGAACTTTGTTGGCTCTATAGCTCTGTTGTATTTTTTCTTTGTTATTGGTTGGCTATTCGCGTTGCGAATTCCCGTCTCCTTCATGAGACAAAATCCTTCTTGTGAAGAGAAGGGGTTTTGAGGTACACTACCCTCGTTCAAAGTAGTGTGGTTGTAAGAGGTTAAGTCACCATCATTTTAAGTGACTTATTTAGTTGATTTGATCGACTAGGTCGACCGAAAATCCTAACTCGAGAGGGTTGGGTGGTGGTTTTCACCCGGCTTGGGTTTCTACATAAAAATCACTTGTGCCATTGTGTGATTGCTTATTTTTGTGAGATTGTTATTTATTTTAATTCCGCATTTTATACGTCATGCATATCACACCCCCTCTTATAGGAAATTACACTTGGTATCAGAGCAGGTTCTTGTTGCTTTAGCGTAACAACCTAGCAAGAAGATCATGGAGGGAAGTAGCTCTGCGATGAGGATTCTTGAGGGACAGTCTACCACCCGTCCACCGTTCTTTGACAGGAATAATTACCCGTACTGGAAGCTGTGGATGAAGACGTGGCTTCAAGCCAACGACTTCACAATCTGGGCCCGATGTGAGACCCCCTTCATCATCCCAGAGAGACCCACCGTGGGATACTCGCAGCAATAGATTCTGGAGCTGTCTCTAAAAGCAAAGACCGTGAATGCCCTCTACTGCGCGCTCAGTCCGGAGGAGTTCAACAAAATCATGCAATGCACCACCGCATACAAGATCTAGTACACACTCGAGGTAACTCACGAGGGTACCTCTAAGGTAAAGACCTCCAAACTCAATTTACTTTCACAAGAATTTGAGTCTTTTGCTATGAAATCTAATGAGTCTTTGAGTGAGATGAACACTAGGTTTACTCTCATAGTAAATAATCTTAAGGCATTAGGAAAGACCTTCATCAAGGGGAGCTTCAAGGGAAGCTTCTTCATTCCCTCAGACCGGAGTGGGAACAGAAGGTCACTGCCATCGAGGAGGCAAACAAGGTGGAGGAGCTCAACATGGAGGATCTCCTAGGCAATCTAATGGCCTACGAGACAAAGCTTAAGCAGAAAAAGAAGGATACACCAGAGCCGAAACTGAGAAAGTCTCTCGCATTCAGAGTTGCTTCAGACACCGAGGTAAGTTTCAATGACGAGGACTTTAAGTATTTACTTAAAAAGTTTTCCAAGTTTTGTAGGGAATCAAAGAAAGAAAGGAAGGAAAAGGAAAGCCCAAGACGCTGCTACCAATGCAATGATAAAGGACATCTATGACCAGAGTGCCCTCTTCTCAAGAAAGAGAAGGAGAAGGAAAAGAAAAAGAAGGCATTCCAAGTAACTTGGGATGACTCGAGCTCGGAAGAAGAAGAGGAGAATCCTGAGGAAGAAATTGCTTGCATGGGTTTCATGGCCACTGCAAGTAATAGCGAAAGTGACTTCGACAACAAGGTAAACTCAGATTTACGAGATGCATTTGATGAGTTATTTGAAATTAGTAAGTCACTTAAAGTGGAAAACAAAAGCATGAAAAAGAAACTTAGCTTTTTAAAATCTGAAAATGATAGGTTAGAAATAAAACTTAAGGACCTAGAAAGTAGTTCTAGTCCTAAAGATGATGATTTGTCATTAAAATATCACAACCTAATCATTGAAAATAGCAAATTGATTGACGAGAATACTAATTTAAAATTAGAAGTTTCTAATTTAAAAACCAAGATGCATATTATAGAAAAAGAAATTGCATGCCTTAGGAAAAATTCTAACAAATTGATAAATAAAGTAGATAATCTATCTAGTCCTAAGGTTGAGAAAGGATCTCCTTCAAGGAGACCCGCTAACAGGTCCGGATCCAAATTGACTTGGATACCGAAGAGACAAATAGAATCATGTTTTGTAGGTTTCAAGGGAGACTACAACATCAAAGATTGGACCTACACAATGAAGAACGGTCAACTCGAGTTAGGTGGACCAACATCAAGACCAAGGAGGAAGACCAGAAGATCTGCAAGAAGACTGACGAGATGGCGAACAAATGATTGAATAGCCTCATGTCGATCGCCCGATTGGAGACCAGCGCCAATGCCCAGACCTCTAAGCTACAGATGGGAACCCCATCCAGTTTGGCATCCACCTCCATTTGGGCCATTCTATTGGCCATGGTAGGTGAGGTAAAACTTTAACCCTATCTCTTTATAAATAGCATGTAGATAGGGGGAGTTAAAATAATGAAACTAATTGTCCATCTTTAAGGGGGAGTTTTAAAAATAGCATAGCTATATTGCTTTTAGAATGGGGGGGGTAACAACATAACTATCTTATTTTTATGAAAAGATGAAATTAGAAGAGCATGTTTTAAGGGGGAGTTTAGGATAAATAAAAAATTTTGTGATACCTTTTTGATAATGTCAAAAAGGGGGAGGTTATTATGCATCATTATTTATAGTTTTGTCATCATAAAAAAGGGGGAGATTGTTGGTGTTAGAGCACCACGATTGTTTATTTTGATGATAACAAAACACTTGCTATTTAACATTTGCTTTTGAGTCCTAGCCTTCAGGTCAAATTGCAAATCGAGACAAGTGTAGAGACAAAGTTCAAGCTTGCATCCATGGTGGATTGGAGGAGCTTGACGGAGGAGAAGGAGCTTTGCGAGGAGCGAAAGCTTGAAGAAGGAAGGAGATGAAGAATATGATAGATCTCCTTTCTTGTTCATTGTACTTTATTCTTTTGTTGCTCTTTATTGTATTTCTCAATAGCATGTTAAAGAGTCTCAAAGTACCCTCAAAGTAGTCTTAGGAACACTTGCACAACCCTTGGAGAATTAAGTTTTCAGTAGAGAACTTAGAAATCCAAGATATGCATCAAATAGCCTGGTCAGTTTCTAATCTGGAAATCAGATGTCTGATCTTGACTTTTAAGATGTCTGACTGTTGACTCAGATGTTCAATAACTTAGGCTGGACTTAGTAGGTTTTTTCTGTTGAAATTAGACATCTAGACCTTAGTCTAAACGTCTTAGAAGACGTCTGATGGTTGTGCCAGACATCCAATTAGTGGAACATTGGCTAACAAAGTAAACGTTAAGGAAAATAACTATTAGGCTTCTATCAGACGTCCATAGAGGACCCCAGACGTCTGATATGTGACCGTTGAGCCTCGACTGACCCAAAATTGCTTTCCTAAACTAATATAGCCGTTTGGACCTTGGGAAATCCATTCCCGTAGTATAATAGGTTTCCAGATGTCTAGACCTAGTGTCAGACATCCTATACGTCATCTGATTGATTTGCATTAGAACCCTATTTAAGTCTGATGAAAGTCAGGAAGGAAATTCGCCCAGATTCAGATGTCTGACTTAATTCCCAAATATCTTAAACTAGTTTTCCAGACATCTGATACCTGGATCAAACATCTGATGAACCTGTCAGAATCATAAATGATTCTGATTATGGCCTGTTTTGCCTTGGGTTCAACCCCAACAGCTATGGAAGCCTTCCAAGGCCTTCTAATGCCTTCCTAGGCCCTCTATAAATAGAGGAGTACCCTTGCCTTCCAAAGACACACCTAGAGAAACTACTTTCCACCATATTGTGTCAAATTGATCTTGAGGAGAAGCTCTAGCTCTCAAAGCATTCGTTCCACACCTAAGAGCTTCGTCTTGCTCTGCACCCACTCTCCCGCCAATGTTACGAGAGCGTTGTTGTGCCAAAGCATGGTTCACGCACCTGCATTGTCATGCCGATGCACTCCCACCTAAGGGAAGTCTCTTCACCTATAGTAGCTAGGTTCATTTATGTACTTTGTTGGCTCTATAGCTCTGTTGTATTTTTTCTTTGTTATTGGTTGGGTATTCACGTTGCGAATTCCCGTCTCCTTCACGAGACAAAATCCTTCTTGTGAAGAGAAGGGGTTTTGAGGTACACTACCCTCGTTCAAAGTAGTGTGGTTGTAAGAGGTTAAGTCACCATCGTTTTAAGTGACTTATTTAGTGGATTTGATCGACTAGGCCGATCGGAAATCCTAACTCGAGAGGGTTAGGTGGTGGTTTTCACCCCGTTTGGGTTTTCACCTAAAAATCACTTGTGCCATTCTGTGATTGCTTATTTTTGTGAGATTGTTATTTATTTTAATTCTGCATTTTATACGTCACACATATCTCACCCCCTCCCGTAGGAAATTGCAACAAGTCCGTTTGCACGCGTGTTTTGAAATATGTCATAATTCATAGTATAGTTGCATGAAACCCTTAATCAAAAATATTTCTAGATTAACGAGACTATTAGTCCCGGTCGTTCGTCTCTGGGAGGTGTTTATGGAAATGCTAATCTTGATTTCGGTCTTTTCCTCCCTACTCACTTAGAAATGCACGTCAGTTTCCAACCAATGAATAAATGTGTTACCAGTCACGTTATTAACCCTAATAATGTGTGCGTGTGTCAGATAGATAACAAAAGCGAACGTGTGAGTATTAGTGCACATGAACCTAGTTATGCGATGGCTATTTACCAAAAAAACATCGATCGTTAGGTCGTTAACATCTTCATGCACGGACATGCTTGTTGCAAAAATATCAGAAATCAAAGCAGGCAACTTATTATCTCAATAAAGATATTTCAAGCAAGCTCATGGTGATTTTTCACACACACATATATATAGAAAGAACTCAAAGATTTCTCATTGATTGCATGATGGCGGTTATAGAGTAAAGCTAGAGGAAAGCTTGTACATGAAATCTTAAAAGATTACTAGCTATTAGAAAATGCATACACGTGAGGATCTACAGGAGACTGCATGTGCACCATGCAGGAGGGAGAGATATAGCTACACTACTAATCAAGGCGTGTTTCACGTGGTAGAAATCAGGGTTTGGAGTAACTCGTCGTCGTAGCTTGCAAAACGCATCTATCAGATAAAATTTATAACCAAAACTCAAAAAGTGAGTCCCAGGTCGAACACGGGGAGGCGAATGTTTGGTTTTGAAAATCCTCTTTTCTCTTTTATTTGTTTTTGGTCATTTTTATCTTTTCTAATTTTTTTGGTATTTTAATAGGGTAAGAGATCAGGTCGATGAATTCTAGCTAATCTACTTGCAAAAACATAATAGAGAGAGGGAGAAAGAGAGAGGGAGAAACAATCATCTATTCATAAGTGTTTGTTACAACTACGAAAGCCTATACTACAAAAACGAAAAAGATAGAAAGAGGTGAGAGAAATCCCCCTCGACGGTTGCTCGAAGGATGACTCACTCTGACGTCTCCAGGAGGAAGGTGGTGAGGAGCGAGACAAACGAGGACGGAGCTGGAGGATGGAGGTTGGGGCAGGACGGCGTCGCAACGAGGATCTTCTTCCCGAAGGGCGGTGAGAGGATGGCCACGGGATGCTCCACGAATGGGGATGAGGGGAGGGAAAACTATTTGATTTTCTACTCTAGAGGAGCATCCCAGCTTGGGACATGCTTTCTTTAGAACCTTGGAGGTGGTGAGGTGAAGAAAGGAAGATATGAAGAAAAATGGGAGGGGTAGGGATCCTTTGATAGTAGAGAAAAGAATCAAATTCGTATACAAGACATTTAGTGACGGTCATAAACGTCGCTGAAGATCCTGCTCATGTGCCCCTGCTACCACACCACTGGCGTGCGCTGTACGCGCCCTTGTTGCACGCACATGCTCGATACGGGTCATTGCTGCCGCTGCCTTCGCGTGCGCATTGCAATGCTGTGCGCACCGCTGCGCTTGCAAGTGAGTGCCCCCGTGAGCACACGTGCGCCCGCGCTTCTGTGCGTGTGCTGTGGTGTGTGCGTGCGCATAGGTAGCCTGGGTTGCGCCACGTGGTGCAATTTGGGCCGTCCATCTTCTTTCCTTTGTAGGGGATGCTACAGAGGTCTGATTGAGTCGATTTTCACACCGTTGGGTTGCGATCATCAATGCAAATCCATCCGTGTGATCGGATTTGTCATTTGACACTCCGGATTGCATCACCTAGTCCCTTGGCTGTTGATCTTCCTTGGATTGCATATGGTGCTACGAGACTCCGATCGAGGCGATTTCGGAGGCGTTGGACTCCGATAATTATCTTGATCAGATTTGTATGATTGGATCGTCAATCCAAGGCTCCAAAATAAATATCCTTCTCTCCTAACCACAAAAATGATGCAATTAACCTAAATTATATACAACTACTCTAAATGCAAAACGATGCATGCTATGCAAATTTATAACATGAAATGCAAACCTAAACCTAGGAACATATATGAATAGGCATTTTACCCTCAATAATTGTGTCTATATCATACCCCCATGCCTATCTTTTGCTAGTCCATAGCAAAATTAAACTACATGCTATGTATAAAATCAGAATTAAGATGCAATCGCTTAGGCCTAAGTTGTTTATTAATAATAGAAAATTTCAACTAAGGTCCTAAACTACGAAGACTCAACAGTACCTGGGTGTCTGCCAGAATGCAGACCGCCCAAGTCCTCGCCTTATTTGAAAAGGGAAGATGCATTTTTTTTTGCTTTTCTTCTTTTCTAATTTTTTTTGTACTTTTGGAGTTTGAGAGTTCTGGGATAACTTTTTACGGCTACCCGACCCGCACAAGACTCGAAAAGGACTCTAAGTGCTAAGCATTTAGTGAAAAGAGTGAAAGACTAACTAAGCGACCGTTAAGATGGACTTCGGGTTTCTACGACCCTAGGTGACCTTGCCTAAAGGTTTATCTTTTCGATTGGTAGCTTTCTCCCTACTTCTTTTATTTATGGGGTCACCACAAGGGCAAACCCAATGTATATCTCCCTGGTTTATTATTGTTAAGACACGAGACATCAAACACCTTTAAGACGTCTGGGAGTTGGTCCAGACGTCTAGTCAGACGTCTGGACGCCTTCCCAGATGTCTGGAAATAAATTTTGGCGTGCGTACGATCGTGAGTCTGCGCGCGTGCCGTGCGCAGACTATAATCCATCGCCCTCTTCTTTCTCTCTCTTCCCTCGCCGACCTGAAGACAGAACCCCTACGCCTTCAAATACCCCTCCCCTCTCCCTCGTTCACCACCCCACCGTCTCCCCTTCTTCTAGCGTGAGCACGAGAGAGAGAGAGCGAGGGCAGCAGCTGCTACCAGGTGCATCGCGGAGAGAAGAGGTGCAGCGAGAGGGAAGAAGAGGGAGAGCGTGCAAGGAAGAGAGAGCCCACCGAGCAGCTCGAGGCCGGCCGACGTGCGCGCGGAGGGGCGTCGTGTGGGGGAGATCTCCCCTAGTGCTGCTGCAACTTGAGCAGCGGATGAGCAGCTGCGTGGCAAGCTCGCACGCAGCGAGAAGAAGGCGAGGAAGTTCTGATTTTGGGAATTTTTCCCAGAATCAGACGTCTGGACCTACGTCCAAACGACGTGGGCGACGTCTGGAGGGAGCTCCAGACGTCTGAGAGGTACGAAATTCCTCCAGATGTCTGAGAGGTACGAAATTTCTCCTCTAACTCCTTTTGCGGATATGGCCATGCAGGCCGTTCCACCAAAGTGCTGAGACATGTCGTGTTGAGGAGGCTTTCGTCGCGCGTGCAGGTTTCATTTTGGGAAGGTGAGGGGACATGCCCTCCCACGCAGTTCAGACGTTTGGGCACAGCACCAAACGGCGGGGAGCGTCTCCAGACGTTTGGAGAGGTGGTCAAACGTCTGGAACTGGGTCTAGACGATTCAGCAGGATCCCTGAACATCTGAGGAGCATCGTAGAGTGAGGTATGACCTAGACCGCTTTTTAAGACATCTGAAAGGTGTTCCATACGTCTGATTTGAGTCAGAGTTGTCATTTTTGACCCGTTTAGGGTCCGTTAGAGGTCCGATTTCTGTGTTTGAAATTTCGTTCTTCTCTGAATTAGTTCCTCTACTTGTTAAAATACTTGTATCCTGCTCTAAGTGTTTCCTTGTGATTGATCCTGGTGTTAGGACCTCGTTCTGTTGCGGCTTTGGGGGTTGCGGAGGCACGAGGACCTGCCGATCACGCCTCCATTACTCTCAGTTTTGCAGGTAGAGTGGCTCCCTTTAGTTATTTACCAACATTAATGCATCTTTGAGATGAATAATAGATTCTAGGGTATGGCATGAATCCTAGGACCTGAAAACTAGATGGAATGATAGGTCCTAGGGTATGGCATGAATCCTAGGACTTGAAAACTAGATTGAATGATTAATCCTAGGGTGTGGCATGAATCCTAAGAACAGAAACACTGAAATGAATGTCGTGAATACATGAATTGCAATCTTGGATAAGTAGATAGAATAATGTTAATTGCCTGTGAAATGTAGAGTACTGTTGCTAGTAACTGCTACATGTGATTCCTGTTGTTGAAGACTAAATTTGAGCTACTTGTATATAAATTGATATTAAATGTTGGAAACACGGGCTATATGAGAATGAAACTGAAATGATGAAACCTAGAATGGCTTGGCCAGAGAAATATGAGCATGAACCCTACGGGGATTTAGAAGTAGAGCTCCTGGAAGATAAATAGAATGGAACTGGGAAAGTGGATGGGGAAGTGAGCTGGCCCTTGAGTACGGAGTACCAAGGAGAGCGACTGTCCCCCTGTTTAGTGCAGAGAGGAGCTAGCCACCCCAGGGACCCGGGGTTATGTCTGGCCACTTTGTACCGACTTTTGGCCCTCGTATACACAGTACCAGGGAGAGCTACTAGTGTAGGGAAAGGGCTACCACCCCACGGGCCCCGGGGTTCAGCTAGCCGTCCTACACTGACTTGTTAGGCCCACTGGGTAAACCAGGGTGTAGGGAAAGGGCTACCACCCCACGGGCCCCGGGGTGCGCAGATTGTGGAGAGGCAAGACCCCTGTTTGGTTACTGTGGAGGGGCTGGACCCCTATTACTGAGAGGGCTCTGCCCTATACTGGTTCCGTGTTGTGCTTTGGGTGCACCCGTTAATGGAAACGACTAACCGCTTGCTAGTGCGGGGTAGCTACCCGTGCGTTTATCGAGTGTGCCGTAGTCGCCGTTACATCCGTCAGTGACCTTGGGGTGGTTGACTGAGGGTAGAACCACCACGGGGGACTCTCCCGGCCAGGAGAGCACCACGTGCTACTTCTACTTTTCGGAAAAGACTATAATCAAGATCATTCCCGCGAGGAACATTCGAGATCAAGAGATCTGAGAAATAATTCAAGAAAGAATAAATAGAGAAATAAAGAAAGAAATTAAAAACAACAGCTACTTGTCCACCTTTATTGATTTCTTAGCTAGCTGGTTGCTACTCTACTCAGCGTTTCGCTGACGTGTCATATTTGTCACCTTTTTCAGGACCAGGTGTTGAGCAGCCAGAGCCTGCGGCTGCAAAGGGTGCTGGGCCTAGTAGAGCCCAGTAGTTGTACTTTTGTTGTACCATTTTCTGTAGTAGTGAGTATTTCTATTTCTCCTTGTACTCTTTATTGTAAACTTCATATTCTGTACATGTTTTAAATTCTCTACTGTTGTGGTGGTATGTACTGTAGTAGTTCTTTTCTTTACTGCTGTACTTTTGTTACTGTTAGTTACTTGCATGGTGAATGTGGTTTATTTTATTGCTTTTTGGTTACTTTCTCGTTGGACGACTGGGTCTTGAGATTAGTCGAGTCGGTCCGATTCTCGTGTCCTGTAGGGATTCGGGAACCAGGTCATAACAATTATTCTTCCCCGCTTCTTCCCTGCGTGTTTTGGGAATTATTGTGTATTTTTATGAGCTGGGCTCTGAACAATCGGCCAATGGGCTACTACCCACGATCACTTGCTTGCCATACTCGTGCAGTGAAGTGTGGCTTTATTATTATTTTTATTTCATTTTCTCCTTTTTCTATTTTTTTTTCTTTTCTTTTTGGGTGTTTCTTTTTTTCTCTTTTTTCTAAGTAGGTGGCTTCCTTGATCTAAGATTTACCTAAAGGTAGTACAAAGAAAATGATCTTGTGGCTGAGCTCTGGACAATCAACCGATGAGCTGTTACCACTGACAACTTTCTAGCCATACCACCCTAGATAGTTCATTAGTTACCTAATTTCTGAAGAAACCGTCGAAAAGTGAGTCAGTGCAAAAGTGTGTAGATGCTCAGGCTTAAAGTCCCTTCAAATTAGAGGGCAGGTTGATAAGTTGCATACTTATCATCCCAATTTATTTACTAAATTAAAATGAATTTGAATTGGTGAGGACTCGAGACTAAGTCCACATTCGAGTAGACACCCAGACTAATTAATCCCGAAGACCTGAAGAGTCTAAGTGTCTAGGTCCTATCGTATCATTTCCTAAAGTTAATAACTTCCAAATGACTAAGTTCTCTTCTCCTAATTCTTCTTTTTTTTTATCTTTTTGAATTTTCATTTTTTTATAAAGAAACTAAAAGAAATTCTACAAAGTTAACAAAATAATTTCAGGAATTGATTATCCACCCCCCATGCCTAAATGATGCAATGTCATTGTAAAAATAAATACATGAAAAGGCAGTCTAAATAGAATATCACCTTAATAACATGAAAATCAGGCCAGCTCCGCAGAGAATGTGAAATATAAACACGTGCTAAATTTAATGCCTTCAGCTAGGCATAACATACATACAAGGAAGAAATTGTGAATTCACAAGCGTAAGTTAGAATCAGAATAAAAATATTTATCCTCCAACCTGCTAACAGAAGATGTCCGCTGATGTAGACCAAGTTATGATGTAGACCCATGCCCCAGGGTCGAGTGGTTTTAAGGTTATGGATGAAAATCACCCAAAACCTAAGATTATTGTGTTTGCGGGGCTGGGCCCGCGATTTTGTGGTGTGCAACCCAAGACCAAAATGTCGGACAACAGGTTGATCTGATTCATTAAAATCGGGTGTCCACTTATAGTTCAGCACAGGAAGATAGTCAATTATTCCAGGCTTGGGTCCCACATGAAAGATATCATAAGGGTCCTGATAGAAGGTAGGTGGTTTCGGGTCAACAGGAACCCTCTGATCCAAAATCAAAGTTCCCTCAGAATTAGCTTCCTAGATTTTTAATTCCAACTTCCTATCCTTCGAAATCAATGTTTCTGGGACCTCCAAACCATTGTACACCCCATCTAAAGTACCCAAGTCTAATAATTGCAGCTAAATTAGGATTGACTTGGGTGTAATGATTTCTAAATCAAAATCAATCCCTTTGGGGTATGGTTGAGGAATGGGGCTATTGATTGAATCTTCTAGTAAATGAGGATTTGAATCCTCCAAGTTAGCCCCAACCGAATCCAAATCTTCAATGAATGGGCTATCAAATGGTTCGTCAGATTCCTCAAGTCCGTTTGTCTCACTAAAATCATCTTCCTTACGCTCAAGTGAGACTTCGCTAAGAGATTCCTCACCCTTAGAGTCAAAGAATTCATGATCCTCATTTATATATGTCTCAAAATCAATTGTCATTTCCTGGTTCAAAGAGACATATTTTTCCTCGCTCCCTGGCTCAGGGATCTTGGGTGAATCAATCTATTCATCCTCTATGGGTTTCTCTAGACCAACTTGGTCATCTCCAATCTCAAAATATGTATCCCCTCTGACAGGTGCTTGAGCGAGTTCAAACATTGGCTCTCCTGAAGGGGGTTCATCTTGAGAATCATCCCAAGATTTGACTAGGGCAACCACAAATTTCATCCTCAACCTCGACAATTTCCTAAGAAGAAACTCACCCAGGTCCCTATCCCTAACACTTTGGAGCAAATCCAATAGAGAACTACTAAGTTCATCAATCATTTTGATCATAGGCTCCAATGCTTCAGTGCATGGTGTTGGCTGAGCTTCTAAAGATTGTATAGTGTTCCTCAAATTAGCCAACAACCTACCCTGGATCTGGTTCACTTGAACCGATTGGTTTGATTTAGGTTTGGGTTAAATCTAGGGGAGTCAAGATGTCGAGGTTCTCGGGTCCGTCCCTGATAGTAAGTTGTTTCAGGTTGTTCAAAGAATAGTGATGACCTATTTTCAATGGAATATTAGGGAGGGTAGGTGTTATAATCAGCATACCCTTCCTGATTATAGATCGGGTTGGTTTTGTCATCAAAGGATGGAGATCCATAATTATTGTAGGTTTGGAAAGGATAGTAATCATAGTCTTGTAGTCCAGGGTTAGGACCTGGACACTGAGGTTCGGATTCGTATCCCCAATCAAAGTTATCCCAGCTAGTGGATGGGTAATTAAAAGTCAAGTTGGGATAGTAATCATCTTGGGGATAAGTGGTGGTAGGAGGATAGGATGTGAAATGTGTGGAGGATGCAGAAGGATACATTGTGGAGTAAGAGGGAAATCAGAAGAGAGAAAGGAACCCTGCAATACAAGCAATCAACCTTGTCTTTAGGTGGGTTAGCCTAAAGACCTACAGAATCCCAGGACCCGTCTTGAGATTATAAATGATTTGGTCTACTTTTATCCGGTCAATCCAACCAGTTAGAAGGAGGGACTAGGGAGAATGTTCTTCCTTTGGCTTACACCTTTGATTCCTAGTGTACCCCCCAGCCGCGGTCATTTGACGCTACTCCCCTAGCTAGACATTAGATGGACCAACAGAAGCAGATTAATCGAAAAAAATCTCAGTCTGAGCCCTGAAGAGTGAATCAATCCTTAAGGCCAACATCTACTCAGTTTTAATTAGGCTTGGGATGATTGTGCTCTTGGAATGTGATGGGCCCTTTAGATGGGTTGTGCCCTTAATGATCAATTAAAATGTGTGTGCATGTACAACCAGGGTTTTCAAATAAGGTTATTTGATGATGTGTCTTTTAGGGTTTAACCTTGTTTAGTAGCTTTTAGGGTTTAATCTTTAGGTTTGTTCAATCAGGGTTCAGTAGAACACTCCAGGTTTTACAAACACTGGTGATGGTGTATTCCTTTAGAAATCAGAAAAAATGTGGAGTGCCTGGTTCAACCCTAAAAATCAACCCTAAGTGGCAAGCTACTGATGAATAGCTTATAATTTGAGTGGTGTAGCCCAAGCAAATCAATCAATTGTCCTATTCGCACCACAGATTAAGGCACACGATGTCTTAGCCTAATCAGATTTCTACTCACTTATGTGTTTCGAGTTGAAGTGTACCAAGCCACAGGTTAGATCCTGGTTAAGTAGTAGAATCAAAGTGGAGTAGTGCACCTTAAGTCGAGAGTTGTGGGAGTTAAGTTGTGTCTCTTTCAGAAAATCCCACAATCAAATAACTTTTTTTTATTTTTTTATTTATGTGGATGGCGAGGTGAGTGGAGGTGGCAAACAAACAACCCAATCTGTCCTAGGATTTTTAAAAAGCACCTAAGTTGATTTGGGCTTGAGTTATTAGGTTATGGAATGAAAACTAAGGTAGGGGTGGTGGGGATAAACTTACAAAACTCTTAAACCTCACTTTACTCCGATCTATCCGCTTTGGCTCACCTTAGAAGGTACCTGTAATCACAGAAAGAAAGGAACAAAGTGAGCTAAAAAGTCAAGTAGGCGGAAAAACTGGAGAAAAACCAAAGAGCATTGCCTCCCCAGCAATGGTGCCAAAATGATCAAGGTGTGTTTCGCGTGGTAGAAATCGGGGTTTAGAGTAACCCATCGTTGTAGCTCACAAAACGCGTCTATCAGATAAAATTTATAATCGAAACTCGAAAAGTGAGTCCTAGGTCGAACACGGGGAGGCGAACATTTGGTTTTGAGAATCCGAGTTTCTCTTTTATTTGTTTTTGGTTGTTTTTATCTTTTCTAATTTTTTTGGTATTTTAATAGGGCAAGAGATCAGGTCGATGAATTCTAGCTAATCTACTTGCAAAAATATAAGAGAGAGAGGGAGAAAGAGAAAGAGAGAGAAACAATCATCTATTCATAAGCAAGTGTTTGTTACAACTACGTAAGCGGAAAAATCTATACTACGAAAGTGAAAAAGATAGAAAGAGGTGAGAGAAATCCCCCTTGATGGTTGCTCGGAGGATGACTCGCTCTGACGTCGCCTGGAGGAAGGTGGTAAGGAGTAGGACAAATGGGGACGGAGCCAGAGGACGAAGGTTGGGACAAGACGGCGTCACGGTGAGGATCTTCTTCTCGAAGGGCTGTGAGGGACGACCACGGGATGCTCCACGAATGGGGATGAGGGAAGGGAAAACTATTTGGTTTTCTACTCTAGAGGAGCATCCCGGGCTTGGGACAAGCTCTATCTAGAGCCTTGGAGGTGGTGAGGTGAAGAAAGGAAGAGATGAAGAAAAATGGGAGGGGTAGGGTTACTTTTATATTTGAGGGAAGAATGAAATTCGTATTCAGGACATTTAGTGACGGTCATAAATGTCATTGAAGATTCGAGGCAAACGTTGCTGAAGTTCCTACTCATGCACCCCTGCTGCCGCTGCCTCAGCGCGCATGCTGCGTTATTGTGCGTGCGTGCCCCCGCGTGCGCGCACGCGCTCGAGCTGTTGTGCGCATGGGGCAGCACGTGCATGCGCATGGGCATCTTGGGTTGCGCCACGTGGCGCAATCTGGGCTGTCCATCTTCTTTCCTTTATAGGGGATGCTTCAGAGGTCGGATTAAGTAGATTTTCACGCCGTTGGGCTACGATAGTCGACCCGAATCCATCCGTGTGATCAGATTTGTCGTCTGACGCTCCAAATTGTGTCACCTAGTCCTTGGATTGCATATGGTGCTACGGGACTCCGATCGAGGCAATTTCAGAGGCATTGGACTCCAATCGTCATCTTGATTAGATTCGTACGATCGGATCGTCAATTCGAGGCTTCAAAATAAAAATCCTTCTCTCCTAACCACAAAAAGGACGCAATTAGACTAAATTATATAAAACTACTCTAAATGCAGAATGATGCATGCTATGCAATATTTATAACATGAAATGCAAACCTAAGCCTATGAACATGTATGAATAGGCATTTTACTCTCAATAATTGTGCCTATATCAACTACTAAGCATAAAATAAGGTAGACAAATTAGAAGAACTAGTTATTTATCTAGCTAGCAGAAGGAAGGGCATTCAGAGGTGGTCTCTAATGGCCTTTGAGGTGGTTGAGAAAAGGAGGGGCGGCCAATGGTGGGTAGGCCGACCCTTGGAGAGGTGGTGGAGAGCTTTATCTAGCCTTTGGCGTGGAGATGGGAGTGGTAATGGTGATGGTGATGGAGCTCGTGGATGGAAGTGGAATGGAGGTGGAGTGCTATGGCTTGATGGCTAGATGAAGGTGAAGCCAAGATGCTAGATGGGTGCATGGCCATCCAAGAGAGTCTTTTTATAGACTCTTGGGTGGCCTTCAAGTGGTCTCTCTAGAGAATTATAGAAGACTCTAGAGAGACCTTTAGGTGGCCGTCCACTAGGTCTTGAGTGGGTCTTCTTAGATCCACAACTTGTGTATCTAAGAGTGGACTCTCCCTTGGTTGCTATTTTTAGCACCCAAGGGTGGCGCCACTTGGAGAAGAGTCTAGAAGACTTTTGGTGTGTGCGGCTAGGTGAGTGTGTGTGGGTGTGTGCGTGACCTAGGTGGCTATGTGGTCTAGTGGTCTAGGTTAGGTCATAAGGGTTTGAGTTAGGGTAGGTCCTAAAAGTAGGGTTGTAAACCCTAATTGCTAAAAGGAAATGTGCAATTAAACTTGTACTAAGTTTAATTGAGTGAGTGTAAACCTAATTGAGAGTGAGATTACTCAATTAAGTTGTGGTTAGGTCAATTGGACTCTCATTGAGTCCAATTGGACTTGTGTGGGTTGAGATCAGAACTCAATTGGACTCTATGAAACCAAATGGCTAGGCAATTGTAATTGACTATGATCCAAGTCGATTGGGCTTAGTGAGAACCTAATTAGGTTCTTAGGAAGATCTAGAGGTGGTGTACTAGGCTTAGGGTACCTTAATTTAGGTTCCTAGGGGGTTGGAATTGGGTTTAGGGTCCTAGGAACTCAAGATCCAAGCTTGAATTCCAAAATAAGGATTGGAGGGCAGTTCCAGACATCTAATTTAAGTGTCAGATGACCTATACTCAAAAATCAAAAGTCTAGACCTCTTGTCTGGACATTCAATTTGAGTAAGGGAAGATCAGGGTTCTATCTTGGGGATTTTACAGAAATTGGATGTCTGACGAAGTGTCTGGACATCCAATAACACTGCAGACATGGGTTTCAGGTGTGCGGGTTGTGGCTAAGGGTCTTGGACATCCAATAACTTTTCTGGATGTCTAGATAAGGGATGGAACTATGGTTTTAGGGTTTCCTAGGCTATGGTGTCTTAATCTAAGGGTGGCTGAGGCTTAGGAAGGCTTTTAGGGCTATCCTAGGGCTTAGAATGATCCTAAGTTCTTCATATTTTACTCTACCTTACTTTTACCTAATAGAGTAACATACCTCAAATCTTACATTATTTCTCTACTACATTTTATTCTAATCTTCTGCTCCAGCTTTGCTGCATCACCATCTTCAGATCCAGCTTCAAATCTAGCTTTAAATCCAACTTTAGCTCCAGCTCATGAGCTTCTTATTACCTGCAATTTATATAATGTACTTAATTAGTGCATTATATCATTATTTCATGCATAGCTAAGGGAAAGTAGTAAAGATGCAATTAATGCTCATGTATGCATGGATTACACTAGCTTATGCTAAGTTCTAGCCTAATTTAGGTCAATTAAGGCCTATGATTGCTGTGCAATCACATAGGGATGAGATACCCATTGTAGGGTAGGAAATTGAATTTCAAAATGATGAGTAGGTCACATAGGTGGATACATAAGGAATGACACCTCGACTACATGAACTGAGAGTTCAGTATTGTGGGATGAAAAACCCGAAGAGTTGAAGTAGCTAGTGGAAACTTATGGTTGCCCTTGGAATTGGGAGGATTCCTGGCTATGATGACATGCTAAGTGAAGCGTCGGTTTTGTATTTGTTATAACGTTGTAGTAAAGCCGGTTATTACCAACACTTCAAATATAAATTTTTTACTCGGAAAATAAAAGAGTTCCCGAGGTCGAACTCAGGGAGCAAGTTGTATTCTAGAGATATACATGTTTCTTTTACAAAAAGAAAGAGAGAGGGAAAGAATTTGTTGTTTTCTCTTTGTTCTGCAGAGGGGATGCTTTTCTTCCTCTCTTTCTTTAGATCTCTTTTTTTCTTTTTGTTCTGCAGAGGTGCTTCTTCCTGCTGTTCCTGCTTTGGTGGTTTTCTTCTTTCTTCAGAGCTCCTTGTTCTTCTTCTTCGTTCTGCAGAGGTGATGCTCCTCTTCAGATCTCTTTCTTCTTCTTCCTTGGTTTCTGTCTTGACCTCTCTTCTTCTTTTTCTGCAATTGTGGTGACCCTTTCTCTTTTACCTTTTCCTCTTTATGGCTGCAGAGCTTCTGCCTTCAGCTACTAAGTCTTCCTTTCTTCTTCTTCTGCTTTGGCCGTTGCTCTTCCTTCTTCTTCAGCCTGCCTTCTTTCCTGCTCTGGCTGCTGACCTTCCGTCGTCTGACCCAGTGCTTAGACGACTTAACTATGCATTTGCTACAGTGCAGCTCCTTCTTCTTCCGCGGGTCTTCTTCTTCGCCTGTGCCTGCACACTTCAGGGTTTTTCGTCAAGAGGCAAAACCTACTCTACCCTCCCCCCCCCGCGTCTCTCTTTCTCTCTGAAACCACTCTTGGGAAAGCTCTCCCAGAGCTACCGGGTAATCGGGTTCGGGTCACACCCGGGTCCAGGCCCACCGGCGTGCGTGGTGGGCGAGGAGTGCAGGTCAGTCTAAGTCGGGTCGGGTCAGGTCCGCGGGGCGTGAGCGCGGACGAGACCGGGTAACCGGGCGGGTGTAAGGGGACCTCACCCCGTGTACTGAGGCAATAGGGCTAGTGCACGAAATCAATTTAAACAGTGGAATGGGAGTGAGGCTTACCGATGTGGGACTAAACGCAGACCGTTCCTCGCGTGCGCCTGCTGCGAGACCGCGGCCTGGCTTCTGCAGCTGCGGCTTCTATTGGCCTAGGTTGCTGGCTGGCTGCCTTCGTGAAAGCGTCGGTTCTGTTATAACGTTGTAGTAAAGCCGGTTGTTACCAACGTTTCATATAAAAATTTTTTACTCGGAAAAATAAAAGAGTTCCCGAGGTCGAACTCAGGGAGCAAGTTGTATTCTAGAGATATACAAGTTCTATTACAAAAATAAAGAGAGAGAGAGAGAGAGAGAGAATTTGTTGTTCTCTTTGTTCTGCAGAGGGGGGTGCTATTCTTTAGATCTCCTTCTTTCTCTCTGTTCAGGTGATATTCTTCTCTTGCAATGGTGGTGCTCTTCTTCTTCTTCCTGCTGTTCTTCCTTGTTTTCTTTCTTTCTTTTTCTTCAGATCTTCTTCTTCTTTTCTTGCTTCTTGCTTCTCTTCATTTCTTCTTCTTCTTTGTCTTCACCTGCCTTGACCTCTCTTCTTCTTCTTTCGCGATGGCCGTTGCTCTTCCTTCTTCTTCAGCCTGTCTTCTTTCCTGCTCTGGCTGCTGACCTTCCGTCGTCTGCCCCGGTGCTGAGACGACTTAACGATGCCTTCGCTACAGTGCAGCAGCTCCTTCTTCTTCAGCGGGTCTGCTTCTTCTTCTTTGGCCTGCACACTTCAGAGTTTTTTTTCGTCAAGAGGCAAAAACCTACTCTACCCCCCTCCCCCGCGTATCTCTCTCTCTGAAATCACTCTTCGGAAGCTCTCCCAGAGCGCTACCGGGTAATCGGGTTCGGGTCAGGCCCGGGTCCAGGCCCACCGGCGTGCGTGGTGGGCGAGGAGTGCAGGTCAGTCTAATCGGGTCGGGCCAGGTCCGCGGAGCGTGGTCACGGACGAGGCCGAGTCGGGTCGGGTCGGGTGAGAGGGACCTCACCCCGTGGTAACTGAGGCAAACAGATGGTGGCACTTTTGCAATTTATGTGGGTGTGTGGCTTCAGAAATTCCCGAGGTGGGACTATCCGCGCACCCCTTTTCTCTCACGCCTGCAGTAGGGATGGTGCTTCCAATTGCAACAGCTGTTGAGGCGCGCAACTCCAATTGAGGGCCAGGGTGTGTGCGCAAGACTCTTTCGCGCTGGCCGTTGCTCTTCAACCTGGGATATCTAGGCTTGGAGCAACCTCAAGCAAGCTTCGAGCTTCCTCGCCAATGGCGGTCAAGGCCTGGAACCTGAAATCAATAGAACGGCCTCTCGGCCAAATCAGACAGGCGGGGGACCTTCGCCGTGGCACGGCGAAGGTGGTCAGGGGGTCTGCAGGGGGCGAGATGGAGCTAACAGGTCGTCCTAGGTCAAACTGTGAGCGAAGGAGTGGGTGTGTTCGGTGGATCTGCAGAGGGTGTTTGGTGGGAAGTGGAGGGGCGGAAGAGGATCAGGGTGAGGAGGCGGAGGTTCTGCGGTGGTCGGCGAGCCGTGTGGGTCGCTGAGGTGATGGGAGCGGCTCGCCGGAGGGTGGTCGGAGGCGGAGAGGATGAGGGTGAACAGGAGCGGTCGAGGGTTTAATTGACTAAATTGAAAGCGGGGAAAGAAAGAGGAGAAGAAGGGGAGTAGGTCTAACTTACTTGCAGGGACGAAGGGGGAGGAACAGGGCGACAGTCGTATCGACTGTCGCCGGAGAAGACGATGCTCAGGGAGAGGGGCGGCGGCGAGCAGAGGGCTGGAGAGGCGCCAGCTGGGTGCGGCGTGGCGCGGGAAGAGCAGGGGAGGAAGTCTCTGCTGCTGGTAGTGCGGCAGAGCGAAGAGGTGGAGGGGGAGGAAGCCGCCGGAGCTGGTGAGCGTCTGCCGGAGAAAGAAGAGAAGAAAGCTGGGGGTTTTCTCCGTCAGATCCAGGCTGCTTTGGTCGGTGGAGCGGCGGGGGGTATTTATAGGGTTGAAGCAGGGAGGAAGGCGGAGGGAGACGACGTGTCTCCCTCGCCGGAGCATGGTCGGAATACGAACCCATACCGTCCGTGCGTTCGCACGGCCGGTATGGTGGCCTACAAGGACCAGGGGGGTGCTCCTGCGACGGCTGACGACGCAGGGCACCCCCGGTACACTTGCCAGGTCCCTCACCTCGCCCTGCGCGGCGCCATGCTCCGCGCAAGGTCGCCGGAGCATGGTGCTGGCAGGGTTTTGCAGGAGGGACCTGATTGCAAAGAACGAAGGAGAGTTAGGGGCCAAAATGCGAGGGTTCAAAAGTTGAGGGCCAAAGAGTAAATATATGAGGACCAAAGTGTGAAGTCGGTCAAGGAGGTTTCTTCTTAGGCTCAAGTTTTTATACATGACTAATTAGGACCTAAGGAATCTGATGGTGAATTTTATTTTCATATTAAACCTTGTTTGACCGGTCAATTTGCGTAAAAACCCAAATTAAGTTATTAATTGGGCATGGTTCTCAATGTAGGTCAAAATGGGTTCTAAAGGCCAAATTGAAGGTTCTAAACCCTAGAGATTATTTTTCTATGAATTTTAGAGGGTTTATTCTATTTTTACTTTGCCTCGAACCTTGTGAATTGAAGTGGGTTGTTTTAGGGTTACAGATTATCATTTGGTTCCTTGGAAGTGCTGTAGCCCTTGCTAGATCATCTCATCCCACTTTTATTCTTATTAAGCTGTTTTGACCTATGTTTGGGCCCTGAATTACCCTGTATGCAGATTATACTGGTAAAATTGCACTTTTACCCCTTATGACTTGTTTTCTTCTCAAACTCAGAATTCTCTGAGTTAAGCTTTTCCTTGAGATATGTAGGAGCTTTTATCCTTTGTATTGGGTCAAAATGAGCTAGTTATGGCTCATGATGAGGTTCTCATCATACCCCCATGCCTAGCTTTTGCTAGTCCCTTAGCAAAAACTTAAGGTTTCAACCCTTGTTCTAGACCATGAAGTTTTCAATAGTTTTAGATAAGTGCCTTCATAGATTAGGTTAGAATGCTGATCATAGGCCTAAAAGGTACTCCAGTACCAGTCAAGATCCAAATCTGTCTAGCCTTAGCCTCAGTCTTTTAGCAAAGGTTTTTAAGGCCCACAAGAACTAACCTAAGGTTTATTGGACTTCGTGGTTAAAGCACCCGTGCTTGAAATGATTTTAGCCCTGGCTCAGTTCGCAGTGCGTTTTGTAAGAGAGAGATAGAAAGTTTTTCTGTTTGGAGAGTTTTCTCTCTCTTTTTCTTTTTAGTTCTAGCCTAGGATTGGCTTTTCAACACGGTCTGTATCAGATTCCTTGCTCCCATCATCAATCCTCAAGGGTTCCTGGCGATCGATGCTTCGAGATAGCACCGCCCATGGCAACCCCCGGAACCCTGGCTATTGAGATTTCGAGATAATCCCATCCATGGTATTCCGTGGCCGAATCCAGACCCTGGCAATTGACATTTCGAGATAATGCCATCCATGGAATCTGAACCAGCAGAGTGCTTATATGCCCCCCGTAGGATATGTAAATATCCTAAGAGACAAGCACCGAGGAGATGATATTTTGTTACGCATCTTCGAGGGGATTTCCCGCCTCTCCGCGCTGGGAGCTCGTCCAAATCAACTTGTGTTGATCGGCCGCTCCTATTCTAGATGTTCTTTTCAGATTTTGTGACGCTTCTGCGTGATTCTGATTTTTACGCTTACTGAACCAGGCTGTGTGTGAGATTAGGGTGCTTAGGTTACTGAGTCCCGTAAACCAAAAATTAGTTAACGAGGCCGAATACTCCCTAAGCCTTAGACCTAATACTTCAGCTTTTCATTTTCCTCAACCTCTTGAGGAGTGTCCAGATCTTAATGGGTACTAAGAGTCTATTCAAGAATGCCTAAGGTTTGCATTCTTACTAATCTCATTGTGCACTTTTCAGTTATTTTCTCGAATGAGGTCTAGAACTTAGGTTAATTCCTTAGTTCCTTACTAATGACTATCACTTTTTCTCATAATTTTGTGCTCCTTTTTTATTTTGTTTCTTTTCTCCTTCACAAAATTTTCCTTCTCCTCTTTTCCTCTTATTCTTTTTCGAAAAATTTTTTAATTTTTATGGTATTTTTGGCATATGTGAATTTTTTGTTTGAAACCTTTTCTTACAAGTTTTTGCACTTTCCTACCCCCCCATGCCTAAGATTTGCAATGTCCTCATTGTAACCTAGGGGGTCTTAGTTCATTCCTTAAGACAGAAATTTGGGTGAGTGGATGGGTCGGGTTGAATTTTTGCGGACGATTTCAAATTTCAGATGCGAACATCTGAGTTGGGGTCGGCTGTCTATAAGGGTGAACTTCGAGTGCTGAAAGGTGTCAGAACAAGTTTCAGGTTTTCAAAGAGAATGACGGGCTGCCTCCCGTTAAGCGCTGAGTTTTACGCCATCGGCTGGGCGCAATAAGCTCAAGGGGAACGGAGGATATAAGATGCCTCAGCCAAATCAGTAGAAGTTACATCAATGAACGGCTTGAGTCTTTGACCATTCACGATGAAAGGTTCAGAATCGTGGCTGAGTGGACTGATTTCGATTGCTCCATTTCCAAAAACCTGTCGGACCAAATATGGTCCGACCCACTTAGATCTCAGTTTTCCTGGGAAGAGTTTGAGTCGGGCATCAAAGAGTAGGACCTTTTGACCAGGATGAAAGATCTTTCTCGAGATGTGTTTGTCGTGGAAGGCTTTAACCCGCTCCTTGTAGATTTGCGAGTTCTCGTACGCGTCTGTGCGTAATTCATCGATCTCGCTGATTTGGAGTTTTCTGTGGGTCCCAGCCTTGGAAAGATCTAGATTACAGTTCCGTACTGCCCAATAGGCTTTATGCTCCAGTTCGACGGGAAGGTGGCATGCCTTTCCGTACACCAATCTAAAGGGAGACATGCCCAATTGGGTCTTGTGGGCGGTCCTATAGGCCCACAATGCTTCCGGAAGTCGGGACGACCAGTCCTTCCTGTCAGGTCGAACAGTGACCTGCAGGATTTTCTTGATCTCCCGATTCGACAGCTCAGCTAGACCATTAGTTTGGGGGTGGTAAGGAGTAGAGATTCGGTGAGACACCCCGTATTTGGTCATCAGTGACCTAAACTGAGCATTTGTGAAATGGGTCCCCCCATCAGAGATTATTGCACGAGGAATCCCGAACCTTGAGAAAATGTGTTGATGAATGAATTTGAGAACGATTTTGTGATCACAGGTTCGGGTCGGTATGGCTTCGATCCATTTGGACACGTAGTCCACAGCCAACAGAATGTATTCGAAACCATCCGAAACAGGAAAGGGGCCCATAAAATCAATCCCCCAAACATCAAAGATTTCGCATACTAGAATCGGTTGCATAGGCATCATGTCGCGATGGCTCATGTTGCCCAAAGTCTGGCAACGACTGCATGCCTTGCAATGACTGTATGCGTCTTTGAACAGTGTGGGCCAGTAGAAGCCGCACTGGAGGACTTTTGATGCGGTTTTATGCCCGGCAAAATGGCCACCGCATGCCTGGTCATGGCAGAAAGAGAGGATATTGTTGACTTCCCCTTCCGGGACACATCTCCGGATGATCTGATCGGCACCTATGCGGAAGAGGTACGGGTCTTCCCAAATGTAATACTTGGCATCGGAGCGTAATTTGTCTTTCTTGGCCTTCGGCCAATCGGACGGGGTCTGATGAGATGCCAAGTAATTTACAATATTAGCAAACCATGGAAGGCTAGTACCAATAGTCAGCAGGTGCTCATCGGGAAAATGCTCAGTGATGGGTCCGGAAGGGTCTATCATTTCAGAAGGAAGACGGGACAAGTGATCAGCTACCACGTTTTGTTTTCCCGCTTTATCGCGAATCTCGAGGTCAAATTCTTGCAACAGCAAGATCCATCGGATCAATCGAGGTTTCGCGTCCTTCTTTGCAAGGAGATGCCTCACAGCCGTGTGATCCGAGTATATGATGACATGGGAACCCAGAAGGTATGATCTGAACTTCTCAAGGGCAAATACTACAGCTAGCAGCTCTTTCTCAGTAACTGTATAGTTACGCTGAGCCTCATCGAGTGTTTTGCTGGCGTAGTAAATGACCACAGGTTTCTTGTCATTTTTCTGCCCTAAAACCGCTCCTACAGCGAAGTCGGATGCATCACACATGATCTCAAAGGGTTGAGACCAATCAGGGGATTGTAGGATCGGGGCTTGGGTGACTCGGTCACGCAGGATTTCAAATGCTTGAGTGCATTCCTTGGAGATTTCGAAGGGAACATCCTTGGAGAGAAGAGTGGTCAGGGGGCGTGCGATTTTTGAAAAATCAGGGATAAATCGTCGATAAAAACCGACATGCCCTAAAAAGGATCGGATGTCCCTGATCGAGCTAGGCATAGGAAGGTGAGAAATCAGATTAACCTTAGCTCGATCCACTTGGATACCTTTCTCCGAAATTGAGTGTCCCAGGACAATTCCCTCAGGCACCATGAAATGGCTCTTTTCCCAGGAAAGAACCAAATTCACGTCGATGCACCGCCTGAGTATCTGGACCAAGTGTTGGAGGCAATCGTCGAATGATGCTCCGAAAACTGAAAAGTCATCCATGAAGACTTCCAGATAATCACCTACCATATCTGAGAATATGGCAAGCATGCATTGCTGAAAAGTAGCGGGTGCATTGCAAAGACCGAAAGGCATCCTTCGGAAAGCGTATGTTCCGAAGGGGCAGGTGAACATGGTCTTTTCTTTCCCTTGGTCAGGGCTTCGGGAAACGGGATCTTGGTTGGTTCCTCTAGGATAGGTCCTGGTTGTGGGTCTGGAACAGCGGTACCTTGGATAACTATCCTAGGGTCATGATTATCAGGCTGGGAGTGGTTTGGATAACGCGGGTCCTGAGTTGTCTTACCACTACGTGTTGTTACAGAATTTAATCCGGCCTGATTTTGGTTTGGATTTGGTAGGAGGGGTGGCTGCTGCTGAAATCCCGTACGAGAAGTAGAGGCTTCCATCTCGTCTGGAGATGGGGCAGTAGGGGCCTGATAAATCCATTGAGCGTGGCCTAAATTTGGATTCATAACGCGCTTCTGGGTTGGCACGTTATTTGGGTTAGGAAGGGGTTGGGAAGGGAGTGTGCCTGGCTGGCGAGAATTTGCCAACTGGGCCAGCTGAGTTTTAACTTCAGTAAGCTCGTCCTTGTGCTGTTTTTGAATGGCCGCATTCGATTTTTGAATGTCAGCCAGAGTCTGAAGGATTAAGGACATTTGATCTTGATTTGGCCCTGATGGATAAGTAGGGTTGGGCCGAGGCTGAGGCGGCTGGTAGTGATGAGAGGGCTGTGGGCGGGACTGAAAAGGTGGTCTTTGGGTTTGGGAATTTCCCGCCCACTGAAAATTGGGATGGTTTCGCCATCCAGGGTTGTAAGTGTTGGAGAATGGGTCGTTCTGGATGGCGTTGAGGTCCTCGCAGGTCTGAGGAACCTCCTGAGAATCAGGGAAAGGGGGAATGGAGTTCCCCCGGCTGGTGAAGAAAGGATCGGATGATCTTCCAGTCCAAGAATCAGATGGGGATGGATATGGATCCATCCCAGGGGAGGATCGGTGTAGGATGTTTTGCACAGTCTCCTGTGTGGAAGGAGGTTGTGCAAAGGAGTTACGCGCAGAGGTGGCTCGCTGCAAGTGCTGAGTCAGCTCATCCACCTTCTTTTCAATAATTGAGACCTTGTCCAATCGACTGGCCATTAATTCCAGGTCGACTGATGCAGACAGGCCCTGCGTCTCATGTGCTCCCTTAAGATTCGTCGCTGCGCGGGTATTCGTCCTGTCGAATAATCCCATGGAGTCATTGTTGATGGAGTTCTCGCACATGTTTTCGAGAATCTCCCATCCGGTGTCTTCATGTTGACCCATGATGTTTCCTCCGCAAGTTGCATTGACGAAAAGGCGGATGTCCTCACGGAGTCCCTGGTAAAAAGATTGGACTTGTTCCCATTTAGGAACTCCGTGATGGGGGCACTTCCTCATGAGATCCTGAAAACGATCCCATGCCTCATGGAGAGGTTCTCCTGATTGTTGAGTGAAGTGTGTAATCTGATGGCGCAAGGCGTTGGTTCGACCAACGGGAAAGAACTTTTTCAAAAACTCGGATTGAAGTTCTTCCCAAGTGTTGATCGGCCGGGTCTGAGTTTGATACCAATGGGCGGCCTTGTCCATAAGAGAAAAGGAGAACATCTTCATGAGAAGAATATCCCGATTTTGCGCATCTGATCCAAAAGTGTGGGCCAGATGCTTAAGCTGTTTGATGTGCTGGAAGGGATCTTCAGAATTAAGCCCATGGAATTTAGGTATAGCGTGAATCATGTTGGGCTTTAGTTCGGAATCAGGTCCTCCAATCGGGATTCTGACTCGAGGCTCAATGGCCACCGCAGCAGGATTGTAGTGGTCCCGCATCATAGGACGCTGCGGTGGGTGCACGAAGTTTTGGAAGAGGTCATTGAGTCGCTGGAGCTGGTGTTCCAGATTATTTTCTTCCTCAACTGGCTGAGCCATGATGGGGGAAGAAGAAGAACTTGGTTCTGAATCAGAAGAGAGAATAATGTGAGGGTGTTGCTGCACAAACACGGGCGTCGAGGCTTGGCCTTGACGAGAGTGAATTTCTAAAGGAGGTCTTAAGGGTGGTCTTAGAGACCTCCTTCCGTACATGCACAGTTGGGAGAGGTAAGTTTAGAAGGTGCTGGACCCAATCAAGACACCCAAAAATGTGTTGGGTGACTATAGAGGTGCGGGGCAGATGGACCCCTTGATCAGAAAGATCGTCCACCTGAGAATTACCTGGGCAGCCAGAGAGGGAGAGTCCCGCGAAGACCCCTACACGGTAGAGCGTCCCCACGGGTTACAGGGTTTCCCCCACCCGACCTCTCTTGTCACTGCGGTTCCAGGTAGACCAGAATGGGGATCTTGACCTCTTAAGTCTACCAATTTTAAGATCAGGGTGCTTAAGGTTTCACTTGAACTTTAGTCTTTTTAAGTGCAAAGAGTGACCTAATTTAAGGTTGGTTAACCCAAGGGGTCAACTTTACCTATTGTTTTCTTTAAGAGCTTTTAGGTCCTGTTTTTTTAGCGTTCAAGTGTTTAGAGAGAGCCAATTGTTTAGGATTTTTCTTGTTAATTATTTTCAATCAATGGCTTGGGCACACCTCTTTAGGATTTCCTCAATTCTTGATTAAGGGGTGTGTCTCTACTGAAATCCTAATGTTTGACCTTATGTTGGCTCTACTTGGTCCATTTAACTCTTTGTTGGGCAATTAGGGCTCAAGCAAGAATGTGTTAGCCCTTAAATACCCTTAATAGTGTGCAGGAGTGATGAGTTGAAAACATGCAACTTTTTATGGTTACTAAGTATGGAAGACAGGTTAGCCCTATATTGCTTTGTTCTTTTCTTTTCTTTCTCTTTAGAGTGTAGGGGTTAATAGTGAGAGAAAAGATTTACCTGTCTTCGGAGTGGTTGTCGTGTGGTTGCTTGTCTTCTTGAGTTCCTGTAGCTGCACAAAAGAGAGGAGATTATCAGAAATTAAAAGATACAGGAATGTTTACCTCTAGAATAGCCGTTGCTCCCCGGCAACGGCGCCAAAATGAAAGCGTCGGTTCTGTTATAACGTTGTAGTAAAGCCGGTTGTTACCAACGTTTCATATAAAAATTTTTTACTCGGAAAAATAAAAGAGTTCCCGAGGTCGAACTCAGGGAGCAAGTTGTATTCTAGAGATATACAAGTTCTATTACAAAAATAAAGAGAGAGAGAGAGAGAGAGAGAATTTGTTGTTCTCTTTGTTCTGCAGAGGGGGGTGCTATTCTTTAGATCTCCTTCTTTCTCTCTGTTCAGGTGATATTCTTCTCTTGCAATGGTGGTGCTCTTCTTCTTCTTCCTGCTGTTCTTCCTTGTTTTCTTTCTTTCTTTTTCTTCAGATCTTCTTCTTCTTTTCTTGCTTCTTGCTTCTCTTCATTTCTTCTTCTTCTTTGTCTTCACCTGCCTTGACCTCTCTTCTTCTTCTTTCGCGATGGCCGTTGCTCTTCCTTCTTCTTCAGCCTGTCTTCTTTCCTGCTCTGGCTGCTGACCTTCCGTCGTCTGCCCCGGTGCTGAGACGACTTAACGATGCCTTCGCTACAGTGCAGCAGCTCCTTCTTCTTCAGCGGGTCTGCTTCTTCTTCTTTGGCCTGCACACTTCAGAGTTTTTTTTCGTCAAGAGGCAAAAACCTACTCTACCCCCCTCCCCCGCGTATCTCTCTCTCTGAAATCACTCTTCGGAAGCTCTCCCAGAGCGCTACCGGGTAATCGGGTTCGGGTCAGGCCCGGGTCCAGGCCCACCGGCGTGCGTGGTGGGCGAGGAGTGCAGGTCAGTCTAATCGGGTCGGGCCAGGTCCGCGGAGCGTGGTCACGGACGAGGCCGAGTCGGGTCGGGTCGGGTGAGAGGGACCTCACCCCGTGGTAACTGAGGCAAACAGATGGTGGCACTTTTGCAATTTATGTGGGTGTGTGGCTTCAGAAATTCCCGAGGTGGGACTATCCGCGCACCCCTTTTCTCTCACGCCTGCAGTAGGGATGGTGCTTCCAATTGCAACAGCTGTTGAGGCGCGCAACTCCAATTGAGGGCCAGGGTGTGTGCGCAAGACTCTTTCGCGCTGGCCGTTGCTCTTCAACCTGGGATATCTAGGCTTGGAGCAACCTCAAGCAAGCTTCGAGCTTCCTCGCCAATGGCGGTCAAGGCCTGGAACCTGAAATCAATAGAACGGCCTCTCGGCCAAATCAGACAGGCGGGGGACCTTCGCCGTGGCACGGCGAAGGTGGTCAGGGGGTCTGCAGGGGGCGAGATGGAGCTAACAGGTCGTCCTAGGTCAAACTGTGAGCGAAGGAGTGGGTGTGTTCGGTGGATCTGCAGAGGGTGTTTGGTGGGAAGTGGAGGGGCGGAAGAGGATCAGGGTGAGGAGGCGGAGGTTCTGCGGTGGTCGGCGAGCCGTGTGGGTCGCTGAGGTGATGGGAGCGGCTCGCCGGAGGGTGGTCGGAGGCGGAGAGGATGAGGGTGAACAGGAGCGGTCGAGGGTTTAATTGACTAAATTGAAAGCGGGGAAAGAAAGAGGAGAAGAAGGGGAGTAGGTCTAACTTACTTGCAGGGACGAAGGGGGAGGAACAGGGCGACAGTCGTATCGACTGTCGCCGGAGAAGACGATGCTCAGGGAGAGGGGCGGCGGCGAGCAGAGGGCTGGAGAGGCGCCAGCTGGGTGCGGCGTGGCGCGGGAAGAGCAGGGGAGGAAGTCTCTGCTGCTGGTAGTGCGGCAGAGCGAAGAGGTGGAGGGGGAGGAAGCCGCCGGAGCTGGTGAGCGTCTGCCGGAGAAAGAAGAGAAGAAAGCTGGGGGTTTTCTCCGTCAGATCCAGGCTGCTTTGGTCGGTGGAGCGGCGGGGGGTATTTATAGGGTTGAAGCAGGGAGGAAGGCGGAGGGAGACGACGTGTCTCCCTCGCCGGAGCATGGTCGGAATACGAACCCATACCGTCCGTGCGTTCGCACGGCCGGTATGGTGGCCTACAAGGACCAGGGGGGTGCTCCTGCGACGGCTGACGACGCAGGGCACCCCCGGTACACTTGCCAGGTCCCTCACCTCGCCCTGCGCGGCGCCATGCTCCGCGCAAGGTCGCCGGAGCATGGTGCTGGCAGGGTTTTGCAGGAGGGACCTGATTGCAAAGAACGAAGGAGAGTTAGGGGCCAAAATGCGAGGGTTCAAAAGTTGAGGGCCAAAGAGTAAATATATGAGGACCAAAGTGTGAAGTCGGTCAAGGAGGTTTCTTCTTAGGCTCAAGTTTTTATACATGACTAATTAGGACCTAAGGAATCTGATGGTGAATTTTATTTTCATATTAAACCTTGTTTGACCGGTCAATTTGCGTAAAAACCCAAATTAAGTTATTAATTGGGCATGGTTCTCAATGTAGGTCAAAATGGGTTCTAAAGGCCAAATTGAAGGTTCTAAACCCTAGAGATTATTTTTCTATGAATTTTAGAGGGTTTATTCTATTTTTACTTTGCCTCGAACCTTGTGAATTGAAGTGGGTTGTTTTAGGGTTACAGATTATCATTTGGTTCCTTGGAAGTGCTGTAGCCCTTGCTAGATCATCTCATCCCACTTTTATTCTTATTAAGCTGTTTTGACCTATGTTTGGGCCCTGAATTACCCTGTATGCAGATTATACTGGTAAAATTGCACTTTTACCCCTTATGACTTGTTTTCTTCTCAAACTCAGAATTCTCTGAGTTAAGCTTTTCCTTGAGATATGTAGGAGCTTTTATCCTTTGTATTGGGTCAAAATGAGCTAGTTATGGCTCATGATGAGGTTCTCATCACTTCGCAAGACTCCCCGTACTCCGCAGCAGCTGGAGACCTGGAGTCCTCAAGCCTGGAGCGCGGGAGAAGCTGCTTTAATGTGCGCTAATGGCGGTCGAACCTCAAAACCTGTCGGACACGAATATGGCCTCGCGGCCTAATCAAACCACTGGGGAACCTTCGCCGTGGCACGGCGAAGGTGAGGAGCTGCGCGGCAGGCCGCAAGGAGGTGTCTGGCGGCAGCCCTGAGTCAGACTGCAACCGGAGGAATGGGTTTGTTCGGGGGAGTGTTACGGAGGTGTGGAGTGGCAGTGGAGGGGTGGGGGGTGCTCAGTGTGATGAGGTGGAGGTTCGGTGAGGGTCGGCGAGCCGTGTGGGTTGCTGAGGTGATGGAAGCGGCTCGCCGGAGGGTGGTCGGAGGCGAAGGGGGTGAAGGTGGTCAGGGTCGGTAGAGGGCTTAATTGAATAAATTGAAAGCGGGGAAAGAAAGAGGAGGAGAAGGGGAGTAGCTCTAGCTTACTTGCAGGGACGAAGGGGGAGGAACAGGGCGACAGTCGTATCGACTGTCGCCGGAGAAGACGATGCTCAGGGAAAGGGGCGGCGGCGAGCAGAGAGCCGGAGAGGCGCCAGCTGGGTGCGGCGTGGCGCAGAAAGAGCAGGGGAGGAAATCTCTGCTGCTGGTATTGCGGCAGAGCGAAGAGGTGGAGGGGGAGGAAACCGCCGGAGCTGGTGAGCGTCTGCCGGAGAAAGAAGAGAAGAAGGTTGGGGATTTTCTCCGTCAGATCCAGGTTGCCCTGGTCGGTGGAGCAGCGGGGGGTATTTATAGGGATGAAACAGGGAGGAAGGCGGAGGGAGACGACGTGTCTCCCTCGCCGGAGAATGGTCGGAAACACGAACCCATACCGTCCGTGCGTTCGCACGGCCGGTATGGTGGGCTACAATGACCAGGGGGGTGCCCCTGCGACGGCTGACGACGCAGGGCACCCCCGGTTTACTTGCTAGGTCTCCCACCTCACCCTGCGCGGCGCCATGCTCCGCGCAAGGTCGCCGGAGCATGGTGCTGGTAGGTTTTTGCAGGAGGGACCTGATTGCAAAGAACGAAGGAGAGTTAGGAGCCAAAATGCGAGGGTTCAAAAGTTGAGGGCCAAAGAGTAAATATATGAGGACCAAAGTGTAAAGTCGGTCAAGGAGGTTTCTTCTTAGGCTCAAGTTTTTATACATGACTAATTAGGACCTAAGGAATCTGATGGTGAATTTAATTTTCATATTAAACCTTGTTTGACCGGTCAATTTACGCAAAAACCCAAATTAAGTTATTAATTGGGCATGGTTCTCAATGTAGGTCAAAATGGGTTCTAAAGGCCAAATTGAAGGTTCTAAACCCTAGAGATTATTTTTCTATGAATTTTAGAGGGTTTATTCTATTTTTACTTTGCCTCGAACCTTGTGAATTGAAGTGGGTTGTTCTAGGGTTACAGATTTATCATTTAGTTTCTTGGAATTGCTGTAGCCCTTGCTAGATCATTTCATCCCACTTTTATTCTTATTAAGTTGCTTTGACCTATGTTTGGGCCCTGAATTACCCTGTATGCAGATTATACTGGTGAAATTGCATTTTTACCCCTTATGACTTGTTTTCTCCTTAAACTCAGAATTCTCTGAGTTAAGCCTTTCCTTGAGTTATGTAGGAGCTTTTATCCTTTGTATTGGGTCAAAATGAGCTAGTTATGGCTCATGATGAGGTTCTCATCACTAAGTGACTATTGTTGAGCATGGGTACTAAGGGGTACTTGGGTTCGACCTGAAGGGTCAGGACACGTGGATGCGGGATTTGGTCATGGCCTCAGTACTGAAGGCAGACTGAAAGGGTGCACCCAGAGGACCATGTTTCATGAGGTAGCAATGGTGCGGCGCGTTAAACATATAACCAATCTTGCCTAAATGGGTTAGAGTTGTAGCCTCAATTAGATGGCAGCCTAAAAGGGCATGCCCAGAGTATGTGTTCCTAGCGGGAGGCACTGGTTTGGCCCATTAAACATCCAACCTACCCTACCACAATTAAACTGAATAAAGTTTGGTCATACCTCAATGGATATGAGTTGAGATACTCTTGAAATCTCGAGGACTTGGCCTGGGTCACTCCCAATAAGCCTATCTCTATTGACTGGTGTCGACACCATCCATGCACGACGACGACAAGTACGCCTCACTCGAGGATTACTAGTGCCGTTAGACTCTCCCCTTATCAAGGAGAGTCAACCAGGATGGGACTTTAGAGGTGGGTATGTCCCAATCACCTCTATTAGAGAGGGAAGGTTCCTAATAAGTTGATCTCTAAGATGAGAGAGAGAATAAATGAAATAAGAATTTTGAATGTTCACGGGATAACCATTGTGTACAAATTAGAATGGATGGCTAGCTTGTAAGGGAGTACCCATACACTACCCGCTTTTGCTTTGTTGGCACATGGATTTTTGTCCCTATTGGCTAGTTGGCTCATCCCATTATTGCGACCCATTTTAGAATCCAATGCTGTGGTGCAACAATTCTCGAACTTTCCCCATAGTAGTTTCAGCTCCATGCACAAGCGGACCGGTGCTCCTACTCGACCTTAGGGTGCCCGAAGATGGTGGTAGCCAATGTGTCACACTGAAGGCCATGGAGGGGCCTGCCTACTGAGCTTTTGGATATCACTCTTTTATTTCCCTTTTTTTTGTTATGACCCCTTGATATGTTATGTAAAAATCTATTGTTGGGCCTGTTTTGTGATGTATATAGTCTTTGAGTTGTGTAGAAATGTTGTAGATGATCGAACTGTGGTACATGAGCATGTATGTATACTTATAGACCTGAACATTGTGGTATGATATGGATGGTGACAGTGGATACTTATTAGTTTTCATTTCGTATATGTTGGATGTATAGGTTGTGATTGTTGCAGGGTGTGTCTGCTTGCGTATATTAATTTTCTACTGTTGCCATGTGAATGTGTAGGTCGTACCCATGTGTGAGTAGAACTTTATATTTATACGTTGTGCATGGGTGTCTATTACAGGTTCAAGTTTAGGGAAAAACATGACAAAATTGGGGAAACTTTACTAGATTTTTGATAGAGCTTAGCCCCTTAGTTAAATGATAAAAATTTTCCCTTAAAATCTACTACTCATACGTAAATTTCAACTCATGCAACCAAAAATTTGCCTAGCAATTGGGACCTCTAGGATTTCACACCTGCTAATACACTCTTGAAAGTTGGGAGAAATTAGTGGGGCATGACATTTGCCCTCTAAGAGAATTTTAAAAACCACTCCAACTCATACAATGCAAATTGAAGGAACCACCTAAATTTCTCTTAGACAAATACCAATCGGATTCCCTTTTAAAGACAAAACCAATTTGGCACCTATGGGAAAAATCAAAAATCATATCAACCTGGATCATTTCAAGAAGATATTAATACCTAGGTTATGAAAACCCTGCAAGGAATGCAAAATCAAATGACTGAAGTAACCTGAGTTGTAACTAATTTACAAAATCATATCGGGGTTACACCAGATCAAAAACCTAGGAACCTGCCTTCACAACCCATACCTAATACCAATAATCAAAGGAATCATCATCAAGGAGGAAATAACCATGGACAACCTCCCATCCACCCTGCGCCTCAATATCCTCCGAGTTTCCAACAAAATCAAGCCCACCGACCTAGAAACAATCACACCGCAAATTCTGTAACTTTGAGGAGCGAAAAGACCACTCAAGACCTTGGGCCTTCTACACATGGAAACCACCTAGCTCAAATGCTAGTTGAACCTACTCCTACCCTAACTCAGGAAAAAAGAAAAAAATTCTAAAGGCAAAGACTCCATTCCCTTCCCTCAAGCCTTAAACTCCACCAACAATAAAAGAAGATTGAGCCCGCAAATCAAGAACTCATGAATTTATTTGGGCAAGTAGAAATCAATATCTCCCCCTAGATATAATAAAAAATATATTCCTACCTATGCCAAATTTCTAAAAGATCTTTGTGCTCCCAAAAGGCAAACCAAAAACCTGCAAAGGGTGATCCTTTATGAGATAGTAAGCTCTGTGGTCCAGAGCGAGCTGCCTCCTAAGAAGAAAGACCTGGGCACCTTGCAGATTTCCATTGTCATTAATGACACAACCTTTAATCGTGCCCTCCTTGACTTAGTTGCCTCCATTAACCTTATCCCCACTATTTTATTTGAAGAATTCCAGTTTGGTGAGTTGAAGCCAGTTGAAGTAACACTACAATTGGTAGACCAATTTGTAATTAAACCTAAGGGAATTGTACAGTATGTGATCGTTTCGATCTAGAACTGTTTATTCTCAATAGATTTTCTAGTCCTAGACATCGAAGTACCTGAGGCCCTGAAAAATGCCCTCATCATCCATGGAAAACCTTTCTTGGCCACCACTAAAGCTAATATTGATTACAATTTAGGAAAAATGGACATTACTTGCAATGGTTAGATGTAAAGATTCATTCTGACCTAAGCCTTTTAAGACGTCTAGACTGTCAGACGTCTGGACCCCTTCCCAGACGTCTGGAAATTGAAATTTTTGGGTACGAGCTTCACGTCTGCACATGGGCTATGCGCAGACGGTACCTCCTTCTCCCTTTTTCCCTCCTCTCTCCTTTTCCAAACCTTAGCAAGCCTTATAAAAGGCCCCTTCCCCTCTTCTTTCTTCCTCACTTCACCCAGCCAGCACCTCCTTCCCTTCCTCTCCACCCCAACGAGAGGAGCGAGTGCATGAGAGAGAGCATGAGAGCGGCGACGAGGAGGAGAGGCGGCGTGAGGAGAGGAGGGAGAGCTTGAGATCATGAGCTCAAGGGAGCTCGCTGGAGGGCGCACGGCCGGAGCGGCACGTGCAGGAGGAGGAGTGCATTGAGGGAGTCATCCCTGACACTGCTGCAGTCGGAGCTGCAGGCGAGGAGGCGAGGCCACGACTGCGTGCAGCGAGGGAGAGCAGGAAGAGGTTCTGGTTCTAGGATTTTCCAGAATCAGACATCTGGCATGACGTCCAGACGTCGGGGTGGATGTCTGGTGACTACACCGGATGTCTGAAGGCATATCTCCGCGAAGCTACGTTTCCTTTTGCGGATACGGCTATGCAGGCCACTCCACAGATACGTTTTGCGTGGTTTATTGAGGGAGATTTGCTATCGCATGCAGGGATTACTTTGGGAAGGCACAGGACATGCCCTCCCACGCGTTTCAGACGTCTGGACAGCTTACCAGACGACCAAAAGCACTCCCAGACGTCTGACAGAGAGGTCGGACGTCTGGAGCTGGGTTTAGATGGTCGGGAAGAGGTTTTGGACATTTGAGGTTAACGCAGAACCTGAGGTGAGTTCCTGTTTACTTTTAAGATGTCTAACCTTGTGCCAAACATCTGATTTAGGTCTGTATCTCTGTTTTTGACCCATTTAGGATCCGTTTGAGGTTCGTTTTACGCAAACAAGTTATTGGTGTTTTCCTTGAGAGTTCCTCTACTTGTTATAAGGCCTTTTATACTGTTCTGAATGTTCTATTGTGATTGTTCCTTGTTATAGGACTTCGTTCCATTGCGGGTTCGGGGCTTGCTGAGGCACGCGAGCCTACCGTTCGAGCCCCTAATACACCTAGGTTGTCTAGTAGAGTGGCTATCTGTTACGAGCAGGGCATCAGATGTAGTTTAAGACATCTGGGAAGTGGCCCAGACGTCTGGAACCCTTCCCAGACGTCTGGTATTAAATTTTTTCGGTGTACGGGTTTGCATCTGCATGCCTAAGCACGCAGACTGAACCCGCTGCCTTCGTTCTTCTCTTTCTCTCCCTGCAGGCGAAGTTTTTCCTCCTCTCTCCCCGCGGCTGCCTTATAAAAATGCTTCCACTCTCCCTCACCCTCACTCCACCGCCTTCTTCTTCTCCTTGTCTGCAAGAGAGCGTGCGGGCGAGAGCGGCCGCAGCGACTACTGCGGGTGTGTGGGGAGGAGGAGCCGTTGTGAGGGGAAGGAGCTCGACCACGAGGGTACGAGCTTGCTGGGGCAGCTAGAGCCGGCAGGCGGGAGAGAGCGAGTGTGGGGTGTCGCGGAGGAGCTGCTGCAGCTCGGGCAGCAGGCGGACGCGGTGCGACACTGCCATGCGCTGCGGGCGGAGAGCGAGAAGGGTTGTGATTCTGGGAAAATTTCCCAAAATCAGACATCTGGACTTACGTCCAGACGATGGATAAGACGTCGGGAGGAAGGACCAGAAGTTTGACAGGTACAATAATTGTTATCTTCTCCTTCTTTCGCATGTACGGCCATGCAGCCATTCGCCGAGTTCTTCTGCCCCCTTCGTGATGAGAGCGAGTGTGTGCGTGTGCAGGATTTGTTCAGGAGGGCGGTAGAGCTTGCCATCCCACACCGATCAGACGTCTGGACAAAGTACCAGACAACGGAGAGGACCTCCAGACGTCTAGGTGACAATCAGACGTCTAGAAACTAAGTCCAGACGATCTAGCAGGCTTCTGGATGATCGACCAAGGTATGGCATGATCGACCTTTTAAGACCTCTGGAAGAAGTTCCAGACATCTGATTTTGGACAGACTCGTCGTTTTTGACCCGTTTAGGGTCCGTTCGGAGTTCGTTTTCCACGTGTCAAGTTTCGTTCTTCCCAGATTTATTTCCTCTACCTGTTTACAGTAATTGTATACTGTTCTGAGTAGCTCCTTATCTTTGATCCTTGTATTAGGACCCCATTCCGTTGTGGCTCTGGGGGTTGCGGAGGCACGCGGGATTACCGACCACTCCCCCAGTACTTCTGATTTTGCTGGTAGAGTGGCCTTTTAATTTAATTATAAAAAATTATACATTTATGAAACAATTAATAGTCTATGGCATTGCATGAACCCTAGGGCTGAAGAATTAGATTGAATGATAGATCCTAGGGTATTGCATGAATCCTAGGACTAGAAAAGTAGATTGAATGATAGATCCTAGGATATGGCATGAATCCTAGGACTGGAAAACTAGTTGAATATATACATTGCAGTCTTGGAAAAGTGGAAAGGAAACGATAACTGCCTGTAAATTGGTTAACAACTGCCTGTTATGAATGGATAAATACGGTTGAGAACATAAATTGTATGGATATAAAGCTGGAACGGTGAAACCTAAATTGGCTGAGTTAAAAGAGCATGAACCCTACAGGGAATTAGGAGTAGAACTCCTAGAAAGTGAATGGAATAGAATTGGGGAAGTGAGTTGGCCCTTGAGTACGGAGTACCAAGGAGAGCAACTGTCCCCCTGTTTAGTGCAGAGCGGAGCTAGCCGCCCCAGGGACCCGGGGTTAGGTATGGCCACTTTGTACCAACTTTTGGCTCTCGTGTACACAGTACCAAGGAGAGATACTAGTGTAGGGAGAGCACTAGCTACCCCATGGGCCCCGTGGTTCTGCTAGCCCTCCTACACCGACTTATTAGGCCCACTGGGCAAACCAGGGTAGTCAGGCGAGGGTGCGCGGACTGTGGAGGGGCAAGACCCCTGTTTGGTTACTGTGGAGGGGCTGGACCCCTGTTACTGAGATGGCTCTGCCCTATACTGGTTCCGTGCTGTGCTTTGGGCGCACCCGTTAACGAAAACAACTGACCGCGTGCCAATGCAGGGTAGCTACCTGTGCATTTATCGTGCGTGCCGTAGTCACCATTACATCTGTCAGCGACCTTGGGGTGGTTGACTGAGGGTAGGACTACCACGGGGGACTCTCTCGGCTAGGAGAGCACCACGTGTTACTTCTACTTTTCGGAAAAGACTGCAATCAAGATCGTTCCCACGAGGAACATTCAAGATCAAGAGAAGGATCTGAGAAATAAATCAATAGTGAATAAATGGAAAAATATAAAGAAAGAAAGTAAAAAAATATAACAGCTACTGTCCACTCTACTGCTTCTTCTAGCTTTTAGTTGCCACTCTACTCAGCGTTTCGCTGACGTGTCACCCTTGTTACTTTTCAGGACCAAGTGTTGAGCAGCCAGAGTCGGCGACTGCAGAGGGCACTGGGCTTAGTAGAGCCCAGTAGTGTCACTTGTAGTACCCACTGTACTTTTTTGCTGTTGTGAGTAGTTTCTATTACCCCCTGTACTCTCTTTATTGTATGCTTCATGTTTATGTATATGTTTATTTCTCTACTGTTGTGGTGGTGTATACTGTAGTATTTCTTTTCTCTACTGCTGTATTTTGTTACTGCTAGTTATATACATGTTGAATGTGGTTTATTTTACTGCTCTTTTGGTTACTTTCTCGTTGGACGACTGGGTCTTGGGGTCAGTCGAGTCGGTCCGATTCTCGTGTCTCGTAGGAATTCAGGAATCGGGTCGTTACACTATCCCTAATTTTAATTATAAACCTGAATGCATATGTGGATTGAATAACTAGAACCTAGGATATGGCATGAATCCTAGGACAAGAAGTTACTTGAAGTGTCTGTATGCGTGTTTGATTTGCTGTCTTGAATGACTAAATAGAAATTATAACAACTGCCTGTTAATGAATAAGAGCTGCTTGTGAAATATGAATTACCTGTGCAAGTTAAACAGTTACATGTGACATTACCTGTTGTATACGTTAAATGATAGAAATACGAGCTGCATGTGTATAACCTGAGAATGGAAATGTGAATGATAAAACCTGGTATGGAATGGCATGAGAAATATGAACATGAACCCTACGGGGAATTAGGAGTGGAGCTCCTAGAAATAAATGGAATGGATCTAGAAATGTGAGTGGGAAGTGTGCTGGCCCTTGAGTATGTGGTACCAAGGAGAGCGACTGTCCCCTGTTTAGTGTAGAGCAGAGCTAGCCGCCCTTGGGTTGGGACCCAAGGTTAGGATTGGCCACTCTGCACTAACTTCTTGGCCCTCACGTACACTGTATCGGGGAGAGCTACTAGTGTAGGGAGAGAGCTAGCCACCCCACGGGGCCCGCGGTTCAGCTAGCCACCCTACACCGACTTGTTAGGCCCATTGGGCAAACCAGGGTAGTCAGACGAAGGTGCGCGGACTATGGAGGGGGGAGACCCCTGTTTGGTTCTGAGGGGCTAGACCCCTATTACTGAGAGGGCTAGGCCCTCTACTATTCCGTGCTGTACTTGGAGCGTACCCGTTAGCGGAAACGACTGACCATGTGCCAGTGCGGGGTAGCTACCTGTGCGCTTATCACATGTGCCGTAGTCACCACTACGTATGTCCATGACCTTGGGGTGGTTGACTGGGTGTAGGACCACCACGGGGGACTCTCCCGGCCAGGAGAGCACCATGTGCGCCTTCTACTCTTCGGAAAAGATTGCAGTCAAGATCGTTTCCATAAGGAACATTCGAGATCAAGAAAGAGATCTAAAAAATAAACCAATGTGTGGAAAAGGAATAACTTGTGAAATAAAATAACTGAAATAGATAATTTACCTGTTAGCTTTTACTACTTTAGTTAGTTGGTTGCCACTCTACTTAGTATTCGCTGACTTTGTTACTCATAACCCTTTTCAGGTCCAGGTGTTGAGCAGCTTGAGTCTCCGACTGCAGAGGGTGCTAGGCCTAGTAGATCCCAGTAGCAGTAGCTTTTTGTAGTACTTTCTGTTGTAGTGAGTTTCAGACTCTTGTGCCTTTACGTTTTCTATACCTTGTTTCTATTTTACTGTTGTGGTGGTGATATGTACTGTTAGCAGCTTTTCTTTCCTTACTGCTTGTACTCTTTTTACTGTTAGTTACATAGCATAGTGAATGTGGTTTACTTTCCTGCTTTTTGGTTATTTCTTGTTGGACGACTGGGTCTTGGGATCAGTCGAGTTGGGCCGATCTCGTATCCTGTAGGGATTCGGGAATCGAGTCGTAACATTAGACAATTACTTTGGATATTTTTCAAACTTCCATAAGATTCCATGAGCTTGATTTCTTTGATGATGCAGACTTTGAAATAGAAAAATTGGTGGAAGAACCAATGCAAATTAGGACTTGTTTTTCTTGGACTACTATTCATGAGTCGAATTTTGATGACTCGGATTCTGAAATGGAACAATTAGTTGAATAAACAGTGACCATTTCACATTTGGGGACTTATGCCTTGACCATTATTCTTGAGTCACCATACCCTCCCACCATGACTTCACCACACATGTTAACCCCTGATCACCCTAACTCGACCCCCACTTTAAACCTCACTTTGGAACTCCCTGAGCTTGGCCCTCATTTAGAATTAAAACCCTTGCCAAACTCCTTTAATTATGTTTCCATTGAACCAAATCATACCATACCCCTTATTTTAGATTCTCATCCTTCTGGGGAACAAATGGAAGAATTGCTTGAAGCGAGTATTCAAATTTCCAACTACCTCCATGATATTATTGAGCCCTGCTACTCATAACGCCCAGCTAAAAAGGCATAAAAGGCAGCCCTTGTTGGGAGGTTCCCCAACACCAATTTTGCATTCTTTCCTATTTTTCTTTTATTTTGCATGCATTTTAGGTTCTGAAAAACCCTAATCCAAACCCGACTTTCTCTCTTCCAGGTAATATCCTTGACCCTTTCTAATGCATGAGAACATTTCAAATCTTTGGTGGGGGGGGGGGGGGAGGGGGGGGGGGGGGGAGGGGGAGGGGGGAGAATGAAAAACCTAAATTTTGATATTTTGCATAAAAAAAATTTGAGGTCTTTAAAGAAAAGGACTAAGGTTGTACTCTTATTTTCAAACATGGACTTAATCCTTAACAAACTTAAGGACAAATTTAAGGATCCTTTGGTTAGACTTTTTAGATCTAAAACCAAACTTAGATTAGATCGGTATATCCCTTAGAGAACTCCTCCTGAACCCCTGAAGAAATTGATTGTCTTGGATTTTGTTTAGCAACCTAAATAGTACTTGGTCCTCAATCCAAAAATTTGAATTTCTTTTGAAGCCCAAGTGTCAAAATGTGTTCACACATAAAGCCAACCAAAAATTACAAAAGCATTTAAATAAATAAATCCCTTGATCTAGCTTAGGATGATCCCAAAATAATTGATTGATTGAGTTCCTACCACTGAGAAGGAGAAAAACCTTCCTTCTAGTTAGTGATGACAACATGTCGCCACCTTAGTGCTTGCTCCATATCTATATTGATATCTATACATGGAGCTTATAAGCACATTTCGCAAATCAGGTGTCTCAGACGGTACTATCCCAAAGTATAACAATGAAAGCCTGGATTTGCTGGGAGTTCCTCTCACGATGCCATGAGGTGTTGAGGTATAGGCTCCCATGAGATTCCTTGGACGGTGCTATCATAGTATCGGAGCAAGGGCCTCTTCAAGGACTGGTGATGGGAACGATGATTTCGACATAATTTGTACTAGGGTTAATCGATGGCTAAGCATGGAGGAGCAAAACCAAAAAAAATACAAGAGCATAAAAAAAAAAAAGTTGGCCAATCACAATCACTGACACTTGGATTTTCAATGACACGCAAATTGCGGATCGAGTTCTTAGCTCAAGGAAGTTCTAACTACGAAGATAGGATTTCAAGATAGCTAGAATCAGAAGGGGTAAATTTGTTGAGTTCGAGGGAGGATACGCAGATCCTAATTAGTCTAGCCCTTGGATCTAAAGACGAAACCTGATGTTTTATAAAAAAATAAATCATGTACCTTCCTTTATCAAAATCAACCAAAGTCCTACAAAAAAATTATTTTCCTCAAAATAATTTTTTTTTCGTTTTCAATAAACATTGTTTTGCAAATCAAGTTTTGCTAGGGACTGACAAAAGCTAAGCATGGGGCATGATAAACTCTTGTTTATCATCATTCTTAAGCTCATTTCACACCTAGTTCCTAGGTATTTGTACTTGCACTACAGTATTAGTCTTGCATTAGGATACCTACATATTTAGGGACATTGCATGCATTGTTAGATTTTCCTACTATTTTATGCTATTAGTACGTATTGCTTGCTTGTCTAGGAGTGCGGTACCTTTGCAGACATGGCTACTAGCTCTCAGCTAGCTAGCTAAGCTAAGTTGTGAAGTCCATGATAGCTACACCTTAGCTCCTTCCAGCAACCTATAGCTCTACCGCAACTCAAATGAACTCCAGTTAACTTTACCTAGCTACTAGCTCTTATCTAACTAGATAAGCTAAGCTTCTAAGCTCTCCTCCTGCAAGTCTTCCACCTATCTCCCTACTCCACCAACCCCTACCAAAAATGACTCCACCTAGATCCCATTTTTTGCCTCTAAAAAAACACCACCAACTACCATCCATAGGCACATCTTCATTTTCCTCCTATTTTTTCCTTCAATGCCAACCACAACCACCTCCTCCATGCACCCCTTCATTTCCCTCAAAAAAAAATCCACATATCCCTTTATTTCCCTCGAAAAATACCATAACCATCACCCTCCTTCATGTCTGTAAAACACCTTCACAACCACCATTTGTCATCATCCTTGGCCACCATAATTCTCTATCAAATATTCCTATTATCTACATAAGAAGAAAGGTGGAATGTGGGACTAGGAGGAATCTCTACCACCCCCTCTAGTCTCCACACTTCCATACTCTCTTCTCCATGGAGACATGCCAAGGAGCACACTAGGTGGATGGCCAGGCAAGGAGGAAAGGTGGACATCCACCACCCTTGGGAGAAAGTTGGAGAGCATCATCATTTAAGGAGCAAGAGGAGCATCTTTTTTACACTCTGAAGCTTTCGAGTTTGGAGTGAAGATCACTTTGAGCATCATTTTTGGGACTTCATTTCTATCTCTTTATTTTCTTTGTGTCTTTATGTTGTAGTAGCAAGCTTTGCTCTACATTTGGAGGTTACTTGTGTGGGAACCCTCCACCCAAGTGAGCCCTCCAATTGTTACATTTGCTTCTTCATTCAAATTAATACAAAGTTTTGCCTTTCAAAATTGTGTTCAAGTATGCCTCTTTGAGTTCTATTATTCTTGTTGCACACACCATCTTCCTAATTACTCTAGGCCACACTTGCCTAGAGTGAGGTTAGGAAGGTAGGGCTTCGTTTTATTTCATGTCTTTACTTTGGTGTATTTCTATCTTTCATTGTCCCGATTTTCAAACCCTAAAAAAAATCGCAAAACCATAAAAACACCAGAACAGGAAGATTTGAGCTAGTGAGAGTTTTTTTAAGCTAGAATTACCTCCATGGACTACCCTAGATTCTCCACTATCTACGATTATAAATTTAAAAGTTGATCAGACTTATGCGTTGCAATGACACTTAATTTGCCTCTTTAGTAAAATCGCATATTTCGATATTAGGTCCAAGAAAATACGAGTGTGGTTGATTTGGAGATCATTGCTAAAAGATTAGATAAGGTGGAATTGGTTGGAAAAAGTGTGGAGAACTTAGATAAAAAGTTGGATAGTATCCTCCAAGGTGAGAGCCCCTTAGGATCGATTTCCTATGCTAATGCAATGAAGCAAGGGACTACTACACTTCTCACCCACACCCCGAGCCTACACTAGGTAGAGAAGTTGTGAATAATATCCACAATCTGACAATGGCTCAATCTGCGAGCCCGCTATTCTTGGACCAAACCCAATCTGGATTCCAAGGAGAGACCTTGACTCCCTTAACTTCTAATTTTGGTGACCAGTCACCTGCATTCTCCACCTATTAGATGCCAATTCCATTTAGGGATATGGCAGGAACAAGACATTTTCTAACACCTTCAACCCTAGATGAAGAAATCACCTTAATTTTTCCTGGTTGGGCCAGAAACAAGTTCAAAACCCCAACCTGGCCAAACAAACGTACAACCCACCCTCCTTAGGACAAACAAGTAGGAAAAATCTAAATCTAACCTATCCGACACCCACACAACAAAGTCAGCCTAATTTGTCCATAATCCTCAAGGAAATAAGAGAAATGAATCAAAGACATAAGAGGAGATGGATCAACTGAGGATCGAATTGGTAGGATGGATAGACCAAATTGTTGATTTTCGACAAGGAATGTTGATTATAACCTTTTTGTTGGATTTAACATCCATTTGAAATGAAGTACTACCATAATGAGCGGTAAAAGCTAATAACACGTGAATTGATTCTAATCGTGCAATAGGTGCGTAAGTTTCATCAAAATACATACCTTTTTGTTGATTATAACCTTGAGCTACTAAGCAAGCTTTATTTTTAATAACAATACCCTCTTCATTTCTTTTATTATGAAAAACCCAACAAGTTCCAATCATTGATTTATTTTATGGAAGTGAAACTAAATCCCAAATTTGATTTCTTTCACATTGATTTAATTCCTTTTCCATAGCTAAAATCCAAGATGAATCATCTAAAGGTTCTTTAAGTCCTTTAGGTTCTAGTTGAGAAGTAAAAGTGTAACGGCTCCAAGTGACTCCCCTAGATTTGGTTTGGGTTGTACGTAGTCGAATCATCAATTCTTAAGTTTAATCCACTCAATAACTATTTCGAGTTTCATATGGCATATTTATATGTACATTAAGTTTGGCAGCAAGAAATATATAATCAACAAGTGTAGCAAAAATAGAAATAACCACAAGGTATAATGTCAAATCTTGCCAGCCCATAAGACACCACAATCATTCCATAGAAAAACCTCAACAGTCATAGTTCACAGTTCATCCACATCATGGCAGTTAATTATTACAACATAGTATAACAGAGTGGGATAAAGCTGCAATTTACATTAAACAGGGCTTACAGTAGCAAAAGAGACAATATAGAAGCTATCTAAGGTCGCATTTCCTCCAACTCGTCCCATCACCCTTCAATGGGAGGGTGCAATAATAGTACTTGGAATAGAAGCTCCACTGTTTAGGCCTCTATGTCTCGAAGTATTCGACAATAGTAGTGTCTTACCAGTGTCTAACAAACCTGCATCGGTCTGCTTGTAGCCGTGGTATAGCTTCACAACCTCAAGTCCTGAAATTTGGCCACAAAGTAGGGTTGAGCCAATTGGCTCAATAGGGAAAACTACAACGGGAACCACAAGAAACAATGAGTACTGTACGAGTTACAGTGGCCCCAGGTTAACCGAACCAACCACCCTGTCCCTATAATTAATTATTCCATGTCTTTCGTTTTAGTTATCATTATAGTTATTTTGCTTACTCTCCTCAGAGGATCCAATTCTCGAAATCATTCCTCTCTACTAGAGGGGATGTCAGTGTATCCTCCTCTTGTATCACTGCCTGGCAGTGTCTCCTTGATCAGGGGAGAGACTAGCAGCATTAATGATGCTCAAGCAGGAGTACCCATTCTCGCATTAAGAGACCATTGTCTGACTTTTGTCAGGGGAGTCAAGCCTCTTGGGAACTACCAAGGCCAAACAATTTGTGGGTAAGATGAGCCATCACTGGCCAAGTTCCACAAAAACCAAGTCATTGATCATCCAGATCATAGTATAGGGCATGGTCAGACATTGTCGGGTCACATTTATGCTCCCTCTCGGAGCTTACCTCTCAGATGTGCCCTCTCAAATCCGTCGTTGGATGAGGTCCCCACCATCCCTCATGGTACCCTGCATCATCCGTCCTCGCAGGTGCCTACATAGCTTATAGCTACGAGTACCAGGTACCCCGACGTCATCCGTCCTCACGGGTGCCTACGGAGCTTATCGCTACGAGTACCTCACATTGAGTCAAATTCAGGTATGCTCAAATACCTCATTTCGATGACATCCCGAGGATCGTCACCGCAACCGGGAACTATTCAGGTTCCAAGGTTCATCACTGGTAGCCACTAGCTACACAGAATTTCCTGGGTCTTCCACCCACCGTCATAAGCATGTGGCTCAAGGGGTCAAGGTGTTAGCCCTATGAGCCCACCTATCTGACCTAGACATTACATTTGTTTTTATTCACAGTTTCTCTCAGGGTTTCATTCAGGATCCTTATGTTCGGGTTTCAAACATCGAATGGGGCTTAATACCTTCATTCTTTGATATTTGGCTCAGATTTAGCCAAATAGATTAGGCTTTTGGTCCTCGTGAGGAATTTCTACACGAAACAAGACCACATATGCCTTATTGGACATCCAATAAAAGTATCAGACGTCCAATTTGGCAAGTTAAGACGTCTGATATATGTCCAAACATCCAAAACCTGTCATCCAGGAAGGACCCTCTCCCTGTCCAATTATTGGACGTCTAGGATCTTTGTTGGACATCCATTCATGGAGTCCAAATGTCTGTTCATGAGAGTTTTGTTCCTGGAACTCTAGGTCTGTTATAGGAACATCAAAGGCAATGGCCCAGGCATCTAAATCAAACAAATTGGACATCTGATCAATAGATTAGACATCCAGATTAAGCAGATTTGATCAATAGATTAGATGTCCAATCTGCAGTTTAGAACCAAACTAGGTTCTAAAATGGGATTTTTGTCTCCCTAACTCATACACATGCATTACAAACCTGTATAAAACATATTTTGGCACATCCACTCCCTCTGAAAACAAGTGGAACACCTCATTCTTATAGGTTTGCTCCTAGAATCAAAATCCCCAAATGCCATTTCCATGAATACATTCACACCGTCTACACCTCTGTTTCAAGTCATGCATGCAAATACCCTCACATGCAACCATGTCTTAGTCAAGCACACATTTCCATTTCATTATTTAGCTAAGGGGAATCAAGAAAAATCCTTCAAGGAAACAAGGATTCCCTACCTCAAGGCTTCAGTTGTAGCTTTTCCCCTCCTTCCTCTTCTTTTCCTTACTTGCTGCAACCACAGTAGCAACAACAATAGAACAACAATAGCAAGAACAGGAGTAGCAGCCGCTCCTCATCTTTTTCCTCTTCTCCTTGCTGCGTCACAACAGCAGCAGCAACAACAAGAGCAATCGCAGCAGCTGAAGGTAGGCCTAAGGAGAGGAGAGGAGGCTCTCCCTTTTCTTTTTCTTCTTTCTTTTTCCTTCTTTTCCTTCTCTCGGTGGATGAAAAGAAGAAGGCTTGGCTTCTCCAACAAGCCAATACAAGAAATTTAAATGGGGAAAATTTATGCTCAAGGCCCTCCACTTCCTTTCTTAAGCCCCAAGCAATCCCTCCAACATAAATTTGTTACAAATGGCCCCTCAACTTTTCCATTACTTAACATTTTGTCAACACTTAAGGGGATTTCTTATCTTTTAAAGGTACCATTTCCAAATCAAGGTCCCCAAAGCCCTTAATTCAACATTAAGTAACCAAATAAGACCTTAATTAGATACTTAGACACAAATAAAAATCCAAGCCGTTACAAAAAGCACTAAGAGTAAAGTTATTATTAAGGAGTTGACCACGTATTCTCACACTTGTTTCAACATTTCTAATAATTAACACTTTAGGGTGATCTCTATTGAAAGTCCAATCTTTAGGAAGATCATGAACATTATTTTCCTTGATATCAAAAACATCAATGAAAGGTTGTTCATCGTCATCATCTTCATTATAAATTTTTTGAATTGAAAATGATGGATCTTCAACAAATTTCACATGAAGAGTTTCTTCAACTATTAGAGATTTCTTATTAAAAACATGATAGGCTTTAGAATGAGTAGAATAACCAATAAAAATACATTCTTCACCTTTTGCTTCAAACTTATCTAAGTTACCCTTTGTATTTAATACAAAACATTTGCAGACAAAGATTTTGAAATAACTTATCTTAGGTTTACGGTCAAAATAGAGTCCAAAGGATGTTTTATTCAAAATAGGTTTAGTCAAAACTCGCCTTAAGACATGACAAGCAACATTTATAGCTTCAACTTAGAAATATTTTGGAAGACCAAATTCAATAAGGTTCTTGCACATTCTTGTAAAGTATGATTTTTGCATTCTACAACTCTATTTTGTTGAGGTGTACGAGGAAAAGAGAATTCATGTGCAATTCCATTTTCATCACAAAATGAAGAAAAATATTGATTTTCAAATTCACCACCATGGTCGAAGTGAATTTTACTAATCATATATCCTTTTTTAGTTTGTACCCTTTTTGAATATGCCTTAAACAATTAAAAGCTTGATCTTTATGCTGCAAAAAGGAACCCAAGTAAAGCAAGAATAATCATCTACAATTATAAAACAAAAATGAGAACCATTTAAACTTTCAAACTTCGTAGGTCCAAATAAATCTAAGTGTAACAATTGCAAAGGTCTAGTAGTTGAAACAACATTTTTGGATGTAAAAGAGACTTTATGAATCTTACTTAATGAACAGGCATCACAAATACTAAGATCATCAAATTTCTTATTAGGAAAACTTTTAACTAAATCATGCTTAATAAGTTTATCTAAGTGCCTAGTATGTAAGTGACCTAAACATTTGTGCCATAAAGAGATTTTATTACTAGATTCAACTAAACAGTCATAAATATTATTTTTGTCAATAATTACAATATAGATATTTTTATATCTTTTTCCTTCTAAAACAACATATTCATTTTTATCTAAAATCTTAAAACATTTAGATGTAAATAAAATAAAAAATCCCTTGTCACATATCTAGTTAACACTCAAGATGTTATGCTTGAGACCTTTAACCAAGACTACATGACTAAAGCAATAGTTACCTTTACCAATAGTTCCTGAACCAATAATGTAAACTTTGTGATTGTTTCCAAAGGTTATGGTACCTCCTTTCTTGAATGTAAGTTCCTTGAATAATTCTTGATTTCCTATCATGTGTTTCGAGCAACCACTGTCCATTGCATATTTTCCTTATATCTTTTCCTACAAAATGAGAGGGTGGCTTCCTTATTGCTTTGATATGACCTTTAGCCATATGAAAAGTCCAATTTGCATAGTCAATTTCTTTCATTCCTACAAAACAAGTATTCAAGATTGATTTTGGTACTTATTATTTCTTGGCTCCATGGGGATTAGTTTTATTCCATTTGTTTTGTATGGAAGTTACTCTTTTTTCAACTTTTTGACTAAGCAAATAATCACTATCGTTAGAAGAACTTGCAAAGTAAGCGAAACCAATTCCATGTTTGTTATTGTACTCATGTTGGTTTCAAATAAGTTTATCCAAATTTTCTTTTCCTTTACTAATCTTGCAAAGATCATTTAATAACACTTCAAAATCTCTTTCAAATTTTGAACCATTGACTCTAAGTAATTTGCTTTTTCAAAATATGCACTTCAAATGTAAGGAATGAATTCTGATCAAGAAGCATTTGATTTTTATCACTAACAGAAGTAAACTCAAAATTGATCAACTGGTTCTTTTTAGTAATAGTAAGGATTTCTTTTTCTAGACTTTCAATCTTTTCAATAAGATAGATTTTCACAAATAAGATTAGTATTTTCATAATTAAGCGACTAATTTTCAGATATAACATTCTTGTTCTCAATTTTTAAACACTTCAAGGTTGAAAATAATTCATTAAAAGCATCAAGTAATTCATAATGAGAAAGATCTTGTACCTGATCATCTTCTAGTGCCATATGACCTAGACAAGCTTCGTGTTCAGGAAAGTCTTCACTTGATAATTTTTCTTCATCAATTGAGGATGAATCAGAATTATCCCAAGTTGCTTGAAAGGCTCTTCTCTTCTTGAACTCTCTTTTGGGCGTGAAGTCCTTCTTTTTGAAATCTTTTTCTTTTCTTTCTTTCAAAAAAGGACAATCTTTTCTCATTTAACCAAATTTCTTGCAATTATAACACGTGATAGACTCTTCCATTTTGTCAACTCTCTTCTTCTTAAATGACCTCTTATTTTTTAGGAAACACTTGAACTTTCATGATAAGAGCACAATATCTTCATTATCTGAACTTTCATCTGAATCTTCTTCTAAATTGAATGCAAGTTGCTTCTTTTTGGAATCTTCATTTCTTTTCTTCCTTTGAGATTGCTTATTTTCATAAGCCATAAGATTATCAATCAAGTTTTCCATATCTAGATTTTCAACATTATCGGCTTCTATTGTGATGACTTTAGACTCAAACTTACTGGTGAGAGATTTAAGAATTTTTCCTTCCTAATTCACCTTTCACAAAATTTTTGCCAAGAGCTTTGAGATTGTTTACAATGTTAGAGAAACTTGTAAACATATCCTCGATGTTTTCATGCTCCTGCATCTCAAATTTCTCAAAATCATTAGTCAACAAAATAATTTTAAAACTTTTTACCTTTGTTTTTCCTTCATTAGTTACTTGAAGGGTTTTCCAAATTTCATTTTCTATGGTACATTGAGAAACCCTATTGAACTCCTTAGCACTTAGAGCATAGTAGAGAGCATTCATGGCTTTGGAATTAAGTGCTAGTTGCTTCTTTTGATCATTCATATAAGTGCTTGTATCAGGTTTTGGAGGCTTTACAAAAGGGGTCTCCATCATATCCCACATAGAGTAGTCACTGGATTGAAGCAAAACTTCCATCCTTTGACACCGATAATTGTAGTATAATCGATTAAAGATTGGTGGTTTGGTGGTAGAATGACCATTGCTCGAGGAGGTAGTTGCAACAGCTCATGCTACAATATTGAATCACCTAAAATGTACTTCAGAAGAATGTGATAACTTATTTTAATATCAAATGACAATGGCATAAGGGGGTGAATTGTGCAATAAAAATAAACTTTCAATTTAAAAGCACAATAATTCAAACCACAAATTTAACATAATAATTTAGAGAGTAAACCCTTCAATCGGGAAAAACCTCTACCTTGTCTCCCAAGAAGAATTTTTCACTTGCTCAATGCAAGTAATCTACTATACTACCATGTTTCAACCGAGGGTAGTAAACCTCAAGTTACAATAACCACTTTCTTATATAACCTGAGAAGAACAAAATTACTTTCTTGTATAACCTACAAGAAAGTAATTATGTTCTTCTCTCCAGGAAGAACGTGAATTCCACAAAACGAAACCAAACGATAACAAGTATCAAAAGATTGAATTTTTACAACAATCCTATAGAGGTAATACGTGTAAGTGTGGTATGAAAGTATTTGCTCAAAGACAAATCAATTTTACTCCAAAATAAACTTTCCTTGAAAGTGTATAATTTAGGCACGTGAAAGCAAGGAGTAAAATATTTTCTTTTCAAATAACCTTTTGATGCATGGAGGTAGTAAAGATATTTGTGATCTGATGAGAGCCTCATCATGAGTCATAACTAGCTCATTTTGACCCAATAAAGAAGATAAAAGCTCCTACATAACCTAGAAGAAGGCCTAACTGAAGGAACAAGTGCTCTGAGAAGAAAACATGAAATAAAGGTTAAAACTGTAATTTTACCATTGCAGTACATAAATGGAATTTCTCAGAGGCAAAACATAGGTCAAATGGTCTAAATGAGATAAAAAGTGGGTTGAGTCAATCAGAAATGGGTTCATGTGTAATCTAGGAATTAAATGACACCTGGTAACCCTAAAACAGACCCGCTTTAATTAACAAGGTTCCAGTCATAAAAAAAGCAAGTAAACCCTCTAAAAATCATGGAAAAACATCCTTTAGGGTTTGGAACATTTAATTTGGCCTTTGGAACCTAGTTTGACCTAGATTAGGGTCCTAGCTCTTCAATTAACCTAATTTGGGTTTTTACGCAAAATGTCCAATCAAACGAGGTAAAACCTAAAATCCAACTTCACCATTGGATTCCTTAGGTCCAAATTAGGTTTGTACCAAAATTTGGACCTAATGAGAAGTCATCTTGACCTACTTTGCAATTTAGTACACCCAAATCACAAATTGGTCCCTATCTTTTGAATACCTTTGCAGAGAGCCCCCTAGGTTCTTCGCCCCCTTTGCAAACCGGTCCTGCCGCCATTGCTAGGGCAGAACCGAGCTCCGGCGAGGTTCAGAGAGAGATTGCTCTCTAATTCCTCAGAAATTCTCTCCCAGAAATGGAAGGGAGATTCTCTGAGGAATTCCCTTCCATTTAAGACCGATCTCGATCCCTGGTGTGAACCCAATCTCTCGTGCGAACGCACGAGAGATTTGGGTATCCTAACTCCTTTCCATCTCCGGCGACCAACCTCAGGTAATTACGTGCCCTTTACGCCCTGCACACCCAGTCCAGCGCCTATATAAGAACCCACAACTCCGGCCGAAGAGGCTCAGCTTGATTTGGCCGAGTTTCCCCCTTCAATTCCTCTCCTCCTGCCCGGCCAAAAACCCCCAGCAAGCTCCGGCGAGCCCCCCTCCCCTCTCTCTTCGCTCTTCCACAAAACCAGTGGCAGAGTTAGCTTCCTGACCTCCCTCCGCGTCGCGCAGTACCAGCGCACGCCGCCGCCGTTCTCCCCCACTGGGCACCATCTTCTCCGGCGACAGCAGGTACTGCTGTTCGCCCTCCGTCCCCTTTCGTCCTTACAATTAGGTTAGAACTCCTCTTCATCCTCTCCTCTCTCTTTTCCCCCTGTTATCTCATCTGATTACCCCTCGACCGACGCTGACCACCCTCATCTTCCACATCTCCGACCTCACTCCGGCGAGCCACCCACACCACTCCGCCACTCCACACGGCTCGCCAACCACCTCGAAAGCTCCGCCTCACCACCAGGAACTCGCTCCACCCTACAACTGCCACTCCAGACCTCCATAATCACCCACCGAACAACCCACCATCTCCGGCCACAGGTTGACCTAGGCACGCACGCCTAGGCCGACCTGCGGCCAGCAGCATCGTCCACCGCCTTCGCCGTGCCACGGCGAAGGTCTCTAGCTGATCTGATTGGGTCGAGAGGCTAGTTTTGTGCATGACAGTGCTTGAGCTCCTGCCGCCATGGACGACCTCTGATGAAGCTCCAACGAAGCTCCAGGCACCCGGTCTCCCAGGCTACAGGTGCTGCATACTCACGCGAGTGTCGCGAGGTGAGTGAGTCCAGCACGGAGCGCCAGCAGAGCCATCAGCTTGGGCAATTGCATACGAGAGTCTGCGGGCGCGCGCAAAGGAAGGGCGGAACCTTTAGTCCCACATCGTGGAATCTCAAGGCACAGGTGCGCCTGGTCCCGGGTACGATCCGATCCGATTATGCCTGTTGTCTCTGGGAGAGCGTCTGTGAGTGAGTTGCTTGAGAGAGAGACGCGCGGGTAGAGGGAGAAAGTTAGGTTTTGTTCTGTGTAGGCACAGGTTGAACGCAGGAGAAGAAAGACTTAGCCGCGAGAAGGAGAAGAAAGAAAGCAAAAGGAAAGGCAGGAAGAACAGAGAAGAGAGAAGCAAGGCAGAAAAGAAGGAAGGAAAGGAAGGCTTCCCAAGGCAGAAAGAAGAAGGATAATCAAGAAGAAAAGGGAAAATACTTTTAAGACGTCTGATCTTGTGATCAGACGTCCAATTTCATATTTTTGTCCTAATTACTTTTAATTGCATACATTCACATTTGAATTGATATTTTGAGTAAATTAGAGTGTTCAATTACATTTTGACTAGTAGTAAATTCCATTTGCTCCCTGTGTTCGACCTCGGATACTCCGATTTTCGAGTAATAAAAATCTTTATTTGTTTTGAACGCTTTAGCGGCTATACTACAACGCGATATTATCTTTTAACAAACCGCACAAAAGCGTGGCGAACATGATCTATCACGCTTGAGAAAGCTTTTGAAAACACTTTGAAAAATAGCGTGCAAATATAGGCTCAATATCTAATGTTTACTCCAGCAGAACTTTCAACCAAAATTGAATAAGTTAACCACATGAAAGTAGGGAGTAAGAAAGAATACTTCACAATGAACTACCCTTAAAGATCAACAACGGAGAGAGAAAGTTGAGTTGCACGTATTTTCTCTTGAGAGCTTTGGCCTGAAAGAGAGAATGCTTGGATAAATGAATGTAAATGATGTATATATATTGTGTAATAAATGGAGGACAAAGGTAAGTATTTGTAGAAATGCTTGGGTTCATTTAAAGGTCATGAATGTTAGGGTACAATCGTTCATCTGGTTATGGAATTGGATAATCGTATGTCAAGTTCGGATGTGTAGTAGTTTACACAAATTAGATGATTAATAAAATTTAGGTAAAAATAATTATGAGGATAATTTTTTGTGAAGACAAATAACTGCAGCATCGGTTATGGATTTAAATTTAATATTTGCATGGGTAGTTAGAATGGCAAAAAATGAAGAGAAATGATCTCACAAAGACATGTGCTCGAAAAAGAATTTCTAGAGTCCATGCAACATTCACGTAAAAAGTGTACGTTATGTAAAAAGTCAATGAAGCACAAATTTTGTTGAAAATTCATCAATTAAGCACATAAATAAGAACTCAACACAGTTGCAACTTATTAGACGATCAATAAAACAAATTTAAAAGTGATAAGTGCAAGTCTATAAGGCTCTTTAACAATATTTCTAATAATAACATAAATGAGGCTTTAGCTGGAGAATAGCTTCTTGAGATAAAGTCCATTGTATTCCATCAATAAAAGGATAACCAGCAATATTGAGATAGAATACAAGCCACATAATAATAATTTTTTTAAACATTAAAATAAAGTAAGTGTAGCACTAATGTACTAACACTAGGCATGCAGTAATTTGACAAAATTCATCTTTCACATAATTCATCACTTTTATTAAATTTCAAATATAAAGTACATGTTATACAAACTTAGGCTTCAAGTTACCCCAATTTATTGAGTACCTCAAAAATCTATATAAGTGCTCCCTCCTTCGAGTATACAATTGAAAATGAAAAGAAAAGAAAATACAAAATAAAAGTAAAATACAATGTCTAGTACAAGTATGAAAACTTAAGAGTGTAGCTATCCAAAATTGAGATGTTATAACCCTTCAATCGATCCATGTTGCAGCATAGAAAACAATATGAAATTTGACTTCTAAAGCCGAGCTCCATCCATTCTTTATGCATCACATTGAGAGCTAATTGAATCTCCAAACTAAATCTCAACAATTCAATTCTGCCATCCATCCTCTGAAACTTTCCTCTTCCTGTATCCTATCGGCCAAGGTAGCATATGCATTTCGAATCCTTTGCTAACCAAGAGAAAAAAATAAATTGTACACGTCAAAATGCTTATATTTAAGCATCAAAAGGCATTCAAAAAAGCTTAAATTAATGAAATAAGCTTAATTAAGGTGATGTGGGTGGTGGGGGATTCTTCAGTTTAGGATAAAAACAACAATCATACTCTTTAAGCATGCAACATTCAAGTGATAAGCATCTCAATTTACTCAAAGAAAAAGACAAATACATCAAATCATCTCAATTTACTCAGATATTCTAAAAGACATTCTGAGTTGTCAATGACATTTTTTTTTATTAGATTCGAATCTAGATCCAAGTACAAGTTGGAGGATTTGATATAATCTGACAATAACAATAAATAAGAGAAAGATGGATCGAGCTAATCATAAATGTATTAAATACCTTGTCATCAATGGTACCAAATTTTGTAGGGAAGATACCATCTATTAACCTTGCGCTAGGAACAACTGAAAGATCTGCCAGTTTCTGCCAAATTGGAAAAAAAAATTTACCTCAGTGAATCAACTAATGCCTCAGCATCTACACTATTCATCATTTGTATGAATTGGAATTCCTTAAAGTTTTGAGACTATCACCATCATCTAGTTGATTGAACTTTGTAAGTTGATCCACAGCATCATTCCCAACTAAAGCCTCCTTAACAAAAAGTGCTAGATTGTTGAGATTAATCATCTTGGAGAGTGCCCTCATCAATGGCTCATTGTCCAGGAGAGGTATGTCTCAATAGTTAATAATACAAGAACAACATAAGCAGTATGCATTCAAGAACTAGAAAACAACTAAATAGGAAAAATACCTGCATTCTTTCAGCCATATCAACAAGAACAACGTCTGAGTTATTGTGTTTGGCTTCTTGAATAGCTTAGCTACTACAATAGGATTTTTTCATATCATTTCTCAAGATAGGTATCTGCAAGAAAAGTAAACTTAGTTTTTTTAAGAAAAAAGAACAAAGAAAAGCAAAGTTAGTGCTTACGTGAAAATATCATGAGAACAAAAATATCAATATACCAGAGATCTGGAAATCAAGATACCACATTAAAAATGTCAATATACAATGAAATGAGAATGGTGAAGAAATGTTGTCAAACCTGGATTCCACGAGCATGGGTGCCAAGTTGCTCCACTGCACTAGATCTAAAGGTATCACAAGCAGTCATCATTACACTAACTTTGCCTGCAGAAGCCAGTATTCTACTTGCAAAATTTTTATCCAGTCATCCATACAGAATAGATTAATTACAAAATATACATGAAAAAACATAATACTTACCTGGGCAAGATTAGTAAATTTTCCAACACCATTGACCACAACAAAGACAAGCATAAGGCTTTCCTTGCTCGTTAGCAACATGTACCTCTCCGAATGTCAATAGATCTCCTTGGTGTTAAAATACGAAGAATCACCTCCTCCATTGCAGTCTGCATTTGACAGAAAAGCCACATGTGTAAAATGTCTAAGATTTCATTTGTAAAAGAAATAGATGACAGATAATTGGAAAAAGGGTCCACCAACCTGAACTGTCAAAGAGATCCTAGTAAATGAACCAAGCTATAAATTTGGTTCCAAAAACCCAAATTTGCATTTGGCTGTAAAGAAATTTATCCTTGTGTCTGAAGTGCCCAAGCAAAGCTTGCCTTTATATTTTCAACAGTTGCCAACAGAAAGCAAACTTTTTCCAGGAGACATTGTGTAAACTTGCTTCCTGACAGAAATCAGACTTTGTTTTTTTTTTTTTATAAGAGACAAAATCAGACTGGTAAACAGTAAAACAAAAATCTAGTGGGTATCCTGAAAATTTTCCTTTAATTTGGAAAATAGAAGCTCAAGCCTCCCCTCAAATTTTTAGTGAGCAGTAAAAGCAGGTTTACCGACGTCAAAGCAAAAACAAGTGACAACATAGCCTAAGATGCAAAATGACCCAAGCAATGCTTGAGTTACAACAAACACGTGTTGCTGCAGTTCCAGAAATGAGCTTGAAATTCTCCGGCTCAGCTCCCCATTATGGCAACAACATATGCTGGAACCTGTAATATCACCCAATTATTCTCCAAAACTGTGATTTTAGCTAAATTGTTGATTTGGATATAATATGGTATAGCTTCAATCTAAGCCTAAATCTTCAACTCCAAGTTTTCTACCCAAATTTTTTCCAACTCTGCAAAACTACTACTACAATCCACTTACTTACTGCTTCATTAGCTCTTGCAAAACTATCAAAGTTCCATTTCTTCCTACAATATAAAAGTTTTTCATTACAGTTGGAAATCAAACTATATCAAACTTGCAAAGGACTATGTCACAGATTTCTCCTCATTTCAAGGAGAGCTACTCATGTCAACCATTTTCTAAAATTTCCATGGAAAATAAAATGAGGTTGCAAGTACCTTTTTTTGCTACACAATTTCCTTCAAAAGAATCTTTCAAATGGTCTAATGGGTGGTCATATAGTATCACCACTATATTATATGTGTTTCTTGCTTTGTACTGTTAATGTTTCTGCCTTTTGATGCAAAGAAGTAGATATAACAAAAGAAAGAATAGAGAAGCTTCTGAAGGCGAGAACAAATGTTATATTAATAACCAAAGGAATTGATGAGATGGACTTGAAGGAAAGTTATCAAGGACTTAATGGAGTTTGCTCTATGGATTTATTTATGTGCTTTGCAAGCATTTTAGTATCAGGAACTATGGCTTTCTTGAATACAGTGAAATTGTGACTACTTGAATGCTATTCCTCTTTGAAAATGGACAACAAAGAACATTGTTCTTCAGTTATTTTTTTCCCAAAAAAAATATCAATTTAATGTTCCTTATTGTATTTTCATGTAAACATGATATCTAACCACATAAAGTTATCTTGAACTTCTGAGCTTCTCAAGATTGCATCAAGACCATGCTTCATACTTTATGGTAAAAAGATCCTTTTGGGTTTAGCAATTGAAATTGCCTACTTATTTTTTTGATGGTAATGACGTATAGTATTCACTAGATCTTGATTATTCTCACTTAATTTTGTGGAAGCTGGTGCCATCGTAGTGCCATGTTGCAAAAGCTCTAGTGCTACCCCAGTAATATTCTAACTCCATGAGAAATATATATTTGAACTTACCTTCTTATGATGCTAGGATTATTTGATGATTTTTGCAAGATGATGAAAAATATTTCTGCCTATGGTGCCGAATTTGTTCATAAATCTCATCCGTAAACTTCTCAAAAAAAAAAATCTCATATGTAACTTACATCTTAAAAACACAGTAAAAGCAATCAAGCCTTTTCCAACATTAGTTGGGGTCAATTACATGAGTTATTCACCTTATTCAAATATGTTCTTGGTCCTTTCAGCATATAAATTCAAAAAACCAAGACCATGCCTTATAGGTTCATTCCAATACTTGTTTGGTGTTCCAGTCTTGACATCCAAGGCTCCACATTAATCAAGGTAAGTCATCTCCTACACCTTTTGGTATGACACATTTAAAGGTGGCTAAATGGATACCTCAATGCAATTTTCTAGTTAGCTACCACTTTATGAACTAGAAGGACTGAGAGTTCCATATCAATAGTTGTGGATAAGTTGAAGGGAAGATTGCTGAGGGAAGACACTATCATTATCCAAGGTTGAATACTAGTTGTTTTACTATTGTCCTCTCAGCAACACTGGTGCTCAATTTTCAGTTTTCTGAATGCCTTGGAAGATAGAGGATAGACTAGAAGTAAGGAAGGTTTTAGTGGAAGTTATAATAGACAGAATAACAAGTTTCCTATTGGTTGCTTTCAATGAGATGCGTGGGCTAACGTTTGGAGGTGGTTTTGGTGTTTTCGAGCTTAAAAGATTAAACAAGGTGTTTTAAACGATTGGTTACTTAGAGAAGGGTCTTAGGTTGATTCATGGAGTCATGTTATGAGAAAATGCTTAATTGGGAAGCACCTATGTGGCCTTCTAAGGGACGTTGTCTTTTTAGCAGGGCACTTGTTTTTTTTTGACCGAGTTTAGTAGGATGTTGTCGAAAAGTGTGTGATTTAAAAATGTGAATTAAGTCGTTGCAACATGCGCTTCAAATCACTTTTAAATTTATAAACTGAGTATTGTGATGAGTATTCAGGTCATCTAAGAGAGGCAGGTTGGTGTAGAAAAATATTGAACTTGCTCTTGCTTGCTTGAAAACTCACTTCTTAGGTTTTTTATATTTTGTACGTTTTAGGGTTTTTGTTTTTTTTTTTTGAAGAAGGATGACTATTGGTAACAATAGTCATCCAGAAATTTTATTACGAAAAAAGATAATACAACTCAAAGAATGTGCCCACAAATTGGACAAAAATGTGGACTCCCCACTCACATTCTCAACCTACACCCGTCTCCTAAAACAAACATCAATCTTTGCCCTTCAAATAGTCCACAAAAGGGCAGCCAAAGTAAGTCTTTGGTGTTGCGTGCTCCCAAGTTGTTGCCATAGCTCGTACCATGTTGGAAGGGGCCCACCACAAACCTTCCCCCATACTTCCCTTGTGAAAAGGCATTCTGAGAACAAATAACAAATATCATCCTCTCCACAGGGACACAGGTGACATTGCCAAAAGGGGGCACCCATATCAATCTTCGTCTGAGACTCCTAGTCACCAACCCACCCCGTCTAGCCAACCAGAGGAAAATCTTGACCTTCAGGGGTGCCCGAATAGACCAAAGTCCATCATAGTCACCATCAACCTCTGTACTGGGTGACAACGTAAGTAGCTGTCAATAGGCCTTCTTAGGTTGGTAGACACCATGTTGCTATCTAAACCCGTTAACTCCATGAGAAGAAGAGAAGCTTTGAAGAGTAAAAAGTTGTCCTCTCTCCTCTGTCGTCCTCCCAACCAGGGCACAACTAAGGAAATCTTGCTTTGGGAGAGGCCATAACATCTTGAATAATGAGAAGCCAAAGGCCCCTGTCCCGTCTAATCATCCAACTGAAAGCGAAAAGCCATATTGTCACCTAAAATCGAGACAAAGTGACTCCAATAGCTAAGAAATAACAACTATAGCTAAGATAACACCCCCTCTTCCTAAGCTCACCCTAGGGACGTGTAGCCTAGGGCAATTAGGAAGAGAATTGAGAAAACTTTTGGCAACTCAAAGAAGCATAAAACGGAAGAGCACGAATTAAAACGACAAATTTTTATAACTTGAAGAAGAATCCAAAATGAATGTAGCATTTAGGGAACTCACTTATGTGGAAGAGTTCCACACAATATATCTCCAAGGCGAATAGTAAAATACTTGATACAACAAAATGGAAATACAAAAATGTAGAGATTGAAGTAATAGCCTCCAAGAAGTAGTGTAGGAGGTGGTCTTCGCTCCAAGCTTGGTGTGCTCAGGGCTTGAAGAAGATGATCATGTGCTCCAATCATGATGCAATCTCCAAGATAGATCAAGGGTGGTGATACATTATTTCTTAACACTATTTATTAGGGTTTTTAACTTAATCAACGATGCCAAAAAATGATGTTTAACGTACCTTGCTTTATTAATTTGTTGTTATTGATTCGTAGTATAGGGAGCTCAATTTGGGCTTAGTATTGAGCTCAGCACAAGCAAAACAATGAGTAAGCTCAACTAAAAATTTATGGTAGCTTTTCACACAGTCTCAACAGTTAAGCTGGAGCAGATGCTACTAAGCTACCCAACAAAGGACACGCGTCACCACCACATACACCCACGCACACACACACTTGGATACATACACATGCGCAACGCACGTTCAGTGCATAGGGTTTTAATTAACACACAAGGCACGCTTGAGGCATCCGCATCTAAGTCACTTGGCAAGGGTATGGGTGCAATTCATTTTATATGCTGGTGAAGGTGTGTTCGTTTCCAAGGTGGGACTAATAAGTTCTCTTCCTTCAGCACGCAACTATGCACACATGTCTCCACAGCCTGATTCCATCTCAGTTTCTAAGCATTCCTCAACAGTTCTTTATAGAGTAACATCTTAGATATATAGAGCTATGATAGGTCTTTCAATTGAACATTTCAAATGCTTGATTGGAGTACTAGAGCTACTCCAAATTAGGTCTAAAAGTTTGCTATCTGGCATTGCTCTAGCAGTAGTAGCTTCACACCTGCAAAGCTTAAATCTAACCCTTATTCTCTCTCTCTCTCTCTCATTCCTAATAGAGTCACACATTGCCTAAAACAAGTTTCGCACATTTGGAAGCTTAGAGGACTATTTCTAGAGCTTCAAAACCACCTAGAAAACTTCTTCACAGCAACAAATCACCAAAGACTAAGTTTGGAACTAAGATTTAGCTCAATCCGTAGCTAAAAGCTTCTAGACTTAATCTAGATATTTCTAAAGGATTAAGACACAATTGATCATATGAGAAGTTTGAATCTCATCCTGAGCTTTAAGAAACTCAACTTCAGGTCATATGAATCCAAAGTACTCAGATGATCTAACAGTCATGAATCAACATTAATTCTTCCTAAAAATGAGTTTAATCAACTTCTAACAATAGTAGAAACACACTCCAACTCTTAAAATGAGCTCAGAAGTTCTCAACTCTCATGGCTGAACAGTTTGGCAAAATCGAGCTAGATTTTGACTTTGAAATCTTGATTAATACCTACCAATCTAACTACCTAGAAAGACCCTCTAGGACCTCCGGAACTTAATGAAATCATCAGGTGAGGAAATTGATTTCTCTACACTATAGTCCAAATTCGTCACCTGTGTCTAAGAGAGGCTTTGGTCGATAGAACACTAGGAACCTCCAACAACCCTAAGAATAAGTGTTCTTAACTCAGTGAAGCATAATGATGCTTTTAGACCTATTTCTAAGCTCTTACAATCCAAGAGACACGGTGGACAACCATGCCAGAGATAAGCTTAGAGAGTATTAATTAATGAACATGAATCTAATGTGTGAAATTTAATCAAAATACTCAAATTAAGTGATCTCGAGTCTTTTAAAGTGATTCAATCAATGTAGCTTACTGTTAGAATCGTCAAACCTCACCGGATCTCTGGTGATCATCGGATTTGGTCGTTAAAAGGAAAGACCTCATGAACAACATGAGAATAAGCTTAGGAACTTCCTGAGAGTCTTGAGAAGCTCAATGACTTCTCAATTTGATCAGTGAAGGCTTAAAGGAGTGGAAACTAAAATTGGATTAACTTGTAACTTGAGTTCGTCTGATTGAGATAGAATAGGATTTCACCAATTTCTGGAGGCGACATTGCCCTAAAGTCGAAGCGATGGTGAATGGAGAGCCAAATAAATGGAAAAACTCCTCCGAAGCTCTACCATAAACAGTGAAGGTCAGAGGTTGAGGGGGAATTCAGCATTTGAAGGATATAAGCTAATTGAGGGAGAAAGAAGGTGGAAACAGTTCATAGGAAGATAGGGAAGGTGATCAAAGAGTGTGCAAGATGAATCGCAGTCCAACGAGTTGAAATTGGCTCACCAGAATTGAGGAAGGAGGTCTGAAATTACACTAGCTATGCCTGCTTAATCACCTAAACCTAAGCTAAAATCTATGCCTAAGCTACTCTACTTGTTACCTGGAGGAAAGGATGAGGGATTCCACCATTGGCAAGGCGGAATTGAGAAGAAAGCAGAGGGAGAGAAACAGAAGTCGTCCGATGAGAAAGGAAATGAAGAGGAAGAAGAATGGGGCGCTTCTCATCCCTGTTACAACACTGGAGAGGAAGAGGGGATGAGGGAGGCGAGCATCTCCACTGAAAGGGGGATGAGAGGTTGCCAGAGTTAGAGATGAATAACCTATTATCGATCTCAGTTGGGGAAGAAGGTAGGGGATTGACCCCTGTAATCACAGATGTCCATGGCTATTTATGGGTAGAGAGTGAGCTTAGGGGAGATGTTTTTGGCCATGAATGTGTCTAGATGCATAGGAACCACCATCGTCATCTCCCACGATGGTAAGCTTAATCACCTTAGAAAAATAGGATTAACAACTCATCAGAGCCATTAGATGAACTCTAACAGCCAAGCTGAAGGAGCTCCATCGTTTAATGAGCAGTCATCGAAGGCTCAGGTCACCGGTGCACGGTGACCGTCCATGGCGAAGAAGAGAGGAGGAAGAAGAGTGTGGATGGACCTATTCGTAACTAATGAAGGACCTGAATGTATGACAAGGACTTAAATGTAATAAAACCTAGGGACTAAAATGCAAATAGTGGATTTTAATGATTAAATTAAATTATTTCTTTTCCAACTTTTTATATATTATTATAAATATGATAAATAGTATATTTATGGCATGAAATTACATTTTTGTCCTTTTTAGCTTTATTTAATTTAATGATTTACATTATTACTTTAATTACTAAATTAGGTATTATATTATAAATAATATAAACTTAGTAATAATTAATTGTATATAGCTAAATGCTTGTATTTAAGTCCTAATTATTAATTGATCATAAATGAATGCTTGTTAATTACTAATAATTTAGATATTTTATCATATAATTAAGGTCCTTGATATTATTATCTTATGATATAACTAACATGATTATTTGTTATTTATTAGTTAATTAGCTAGGTAAACTAGCTTATCCATGTGAATTAGGAGCCATGATGAGTCCCTCATTAGGTGGTCACCCACCCTTTCTTTCCTCTTAGCCATCCTCCACATGTGACTCCCCTTGCTTCTCTCCAAGGAGAAATGGCGTGGGTATGGGCGATTAGAGGGGGGTGGTAGGAATCCCTCTTAATCCCAATGTCCAACCTCCTTCCCAAGGGTTGATGGTGGTTGATTAAGGTAGAAATTAAGGTATCCAAGGTTGTCCTAATTGGTGGTTGTTACAGGGTTTAAATAGGGAAGAAGGATGGGTGGTTGGAGTGGAGTGAAGGGTTGCCATAGTTGGTGTTAATTATGGTGGTTACTAGGTGGTTGGCGCCACCACGGGGGGGTGCTTAGGGTTGGTGATTGGTGGTTGTTGGCTTCAAAATGGAGGAGTATATGAGGTGGCGTGGAGTGGTAGAAAGATGTATAGGGTTGGTGCTACATGAAAACGTGCATGGGTGTTGATGGTTACAAGGAAAGTTGGCACCAAAATGGTAGTTGTAAGGTGGTGGTTATTAGTGTGGAGATGTGTTGGTGGTTGTAGGAGAAATGGAGCCAAATGGAAGGGTGCATGGTGGTGGTTATTGGCGCCAAGGTGAAGGGGTGTGAGAGGTTGGGATGCATGGTGGTTTTAGCGTGAAAATGAAGATTGTGGTTAAGGGAGAGTTGGCGCCAAGGTGAAGGGATGCAAGGGTAGTTTAGGTGGTCGTGGATAAGGTGGTTGAGGAGTGGACTTAGAGCTAGGTAGGAGTAGAAGGAGGACTCAACTAGACTAGAGTAGCTAGCTAGGAGCTAGGTAGAACTTGGTGGAGCTGAGTAGAGTTGACTAAAAGCTAAGAGTAGTTGAGAGTGGAGCTTAAGAGCTCCCATGACCTGGAGTCTTCTCCTTCTTTTAGGGTTTTCCTTTCTTCTTAATCTGATAGGGTTTAGATGATGATTCTAAATCTTTCATATCCTGACAAACCCAAAAATGCATAAAACAAGATAAAATCTTGTAAATACCTAACTATGCATGCAAAGTTCCTAAAATGCAACTATGTCTAATGCACGCCCAAAACTGTCAGATGAGTGCAAAATACCTAGGAACTAATTGTGAAATGTGCATAAGATTGATGATAAACAAGCGTTTATCACAACCCCATGCTTAATTTTTGCTAGTCCCTAGCAAAACTTGGTTTGCAAAATAGTAATTATTGAAAACAACAAAAATCCTTTTTTGTTTTGAGGAAAAATTTTTGACCGGACTTTGGTTGATTTTGAGAAAGAAAGGTACGGGATTTGTTTGAAAAACTTTGGGCTTCATCTTTGGATCTTAAGGTTAGAAAAATCAAGATTTGCATACCCACCCAAGAACATGACTACTTTACCCCTTTGGTTTTAATGATCTTGAAATCTTGTCTCGTAATTTGAACCTCCTTGACTTAAGAACTCGATCCTCAATTTGTGTGTTTATTGAAAAGCCAAATGTTAGTATATTATGATAAAGAGTCAGCCAACAGGTATTTATTATTTTTTTGTCTTTTATCTTTTTGCTTTTTTTTTTTGCTCCCCCATGCTTAACCTTGGATTAGCCCTAGTACAAAAATGTGTTGGAATCCTTATCCCCATTAGTAATCCTCAAAGAGGCCCTTACTTCGATGCTAAGATAGCACTATCCAAGGCACCCCCTGAAAGCCCCTGAATTTCGTATTTCCTCGAGTTCAATTAATTGAAGTTTTCTATGTTTACCGGCTTCATCTAAGTGAGTTCAGCTCTTTTATTACCCAATAAGCCCTATGTTCAAGTTCCACCAGGAGGTGGCATGCCTTTCCATATACAAGTCTAAACAAGGACATGCCAATTCAGGTTTTGCAAAAGGCATGATAGGCCTATAAAGCATCGTCCAGCTTGCCGTACCATTTTCGTAGTACATTCTTGATCTCTTGGTTAGATAAGTTGCCCATTGGTTTGAGGGTGATAAGGAGTGAAAATTTTATGATTTACCCTGTATTTGACTAGAAGTTAACGAAAATGGGTGTAGGTCAAGCGTGAACCTCTGTTACTTATAATTGCTTTGGGCACTCCGAATCTAGCAAAGATGTTCTTTTAAATAAAGTCTATGACAACCCGATAGTCATTTGTGCGTGTGGGTACCGCTTCAATCCATTTTGACAAGTAGTCTACTGCTATGAGTATATATTGGTACCAAAAAGAAGTGACGAATAGTCCCACGAAGTTGATCTCCCAAACATCGAATATTTCAACTTCAAGAATTGGGTTTAGGGGCATCATATCTTTTGTTGTTATGTTGTCGATGCTCTAGCAATGAACACAAGATTGAACAAAATCATGAACATCTTTTTGTATGCTGGGCCAGAAAAATTTAGAATTTAAAACTTTGGCTGTAGTTTTCTTACCTAAAAAATGTTCATCGTAAGCCATCGCATGACAGTGGTTTAGAATATTATAGAATTCTGACTTGGGAACACATCGTCTGATGACCTAGTCAGCGCAAATGCGGAATAGGTCAGGCTCCTCCTAGAAGTAATGTTTGATATTGGCGAAGAACTTGTTCCTTTTTTATTTTGGCCAGTCAGGAGGGAGTCATATCACTGGATAGTTTACTATATCGACGTACCATGGGAGGTTAGTGAGAAAAGGAGGGTTGATAGAGAGAATTTCGCTTATTTATGAAGATGATAGCGACAAAAAGGTATGTCATTGTAGTCGTGTGGTGGAAAATCTCTCAATCAAAGGTTAAACAGATATTAATTTAAACCATGAGGATTAGGTCGTATCCACAGGGAGGTTTAAGCTTAATAAAACTCACAAATTCCTTATCTTATTATTCCATAACGATAGAGCCTACAATTATAGTTTAACATGCAATGTACGTGAGGCTAATAGATTGAATGGATATGCAATCAGATAATATAGTAAAAATGCAAGGGGATGGCTGTAATTCATGCAATAAATAAATATTCTAAGAAAAATAAGCCATAATATTTTAAACCAAGAAAGTCAGCCAACAACTTAATCCCCTTGCATTATTGAATTAGCCATGTGCATTGGAAGAGGGACAGAATGCATAGGAGAAAAGAATGAATCACCATATAATTATAGAAAAGTTGAGGGGCTGGTTAGGAATATTACTCACTAAATCAGAATTATTTTATTTAAAATAAAAACTCATGCATTGGCACATTGTTTGCACCTCAAAACACGCCTATAAGAACGCCTTCTTATGCTATTTTCTAGCATTAACTATGTATATTATAATCCTGTAGTTGCATTTGTAAAAACGCTTGCATGCATGCATTTAATTGAGAGGAGAAGAGAATGGAATAAATGGCTTGCATTTTTACATTTTTCTTCAAGTGTTTCTTTGCAAAAGTCCCTTCTCTATTTTTATTTTCATCTTTTCTTCTTCTTCCCGCGGCTGAATTTCCTCCCGCAGCTGCATGCAACGCCATGCGGCTTGTCCTTCCCGCGCCTCTCCCTGCTGTCCTTCCCGCACCTCTCCCTGCAGCTGCCATTCTCCCCCATTCCCCGCATGCCCCGCCATGCTCTCCTCCTCTATAAAGCCGCAGCTCTTCCTCGCGACAAAGAAGAAGGAGGGACGTTGCTGCAATACGCAGCTGCGGCAGCTGCTGAAAAATCGCCACGCTGCAGTCCACCACCTTCCTCGCCCGTTCTCCCCTCCCATACGCCGGCCCTCCGTCGAGGAGGCACCCGACGAGCAGGAGAACCCACTGTGGTGCACACCACCACAGTGGGAGCACCACCGCCCAGCTCTTCAACGAGCCGGTGGGCGTGGTGTGTTCTTTTCTCTTCGTTTGCATCTCCACGCCATTGCTGCCGCTTCAAGGTCCGAAGCTTGAAGCAGCAGCAGCAGCAGCAGCCCAGCGGCGACAACAGCAGCAGCAGCACCCCCGCCTCCTCCGCGACCTTCCCCGCAGGCGCGCAACCCTCCGCGCGCGCCTGCAGGCCCGTTCCCCGCCTCCGTCTCCGTTCTGTCCACGCCGCAGTTGCAGCCGCAGCAGGCCGCTGCGCGCACTGCAGCGGCCGGCTACGGCCTCGCGCCGACCCCCGCGACCCTCCGCGACCACTGCAGAACCTCCCCTCGCACCTCCGCGACCTTCCCCGCAGGCGCTCAGCTCTCCGCGCGCGCCTGCAGGGCACTTCTCCGCTCAGTCCTCTGCTCTGTCGCCTCTGCCATTCCACCCGCGACCGGCCGCTGCGCGCACTGCAGCGGTCGGCCAGGCCTTCGCGCCGACCCCCGCGAACCTCTGCAACCCTCCGCGACCGACTGCAGACTCCCCGCCGCCTTCTCCGAGCGCGCCATCGCCCGCTCTCCGTCCTCGCACCCGGTCTGCAGGAGACGTCTCACGTCCACTGCGCGAAGGCGCGGTGCACCGCGACGTCAGACGTCCGCCACCGCGAGCAGACGCCTTAACTCGCGCGTCCGCGATCACTCCTTCGCCCGCTCTCTCTCTTCGCCGATCTCTCCCGCCCGCTCCCTCTCTGTCTGCCGCTCTCTCTCTCTCACGTATTCTCTATCTCTCTCTCTCTCTCTCTCTTTTTTTTCACTTACAGCAACACACACACACCCATTCACCGACACACACACTCACACACTAATAGTAACTTATATACATACATATATATATATATATATATATATATACATATACATATATCTATATATATATACTTATATATACATAGTATATCTATATAGTTATGTATACACACATATAATATAATATATATATACATATACATATATAATATATATATATATATATATATATATATATATATATATATATATATATATACACATACTCATATACATATATATATATATACATATCTATATACTTATACATATACACATATATATATACATATATATCTAGATACATATATACTTATATACATATATATATATATATATATCTATATAGTATTATATATATATACTTATATACATATATACATAGCTATATACATATATACATACATATATATATATACACCTATATATATATATATATATATATATCTATATATATCTATACATATATACTTATACATTTATATACATACATATGTACATATATTTTCACGTTATTTATTATACGCTGTATCGCGGGGATATCTGCACCAGTTGCTGATATTCCCTGATACACGCGTACAAAAAAGCGTGGTCCCATACATCATCCATCCTCCATCCACACTCCACGCGGCACCTAGTCGTGTTGGTTGCGTCTCTCTAGACGTCGGCTGACTCGACATAGTGCTACACTCCATCGTCACCTCCACCCCCACCCCTTTATATATATACTACATATAAATATATATCTATAGCTACTATATTTACTTTCTATCTGATAGCTTCCTTAGTAAAAAGATAAAAAAAGGTATAAAAGTGAAAAGATAATCTTTGATTTGCAGGTACCCCCGTCTTGCAAGTAGCAAGACGTGTTTTGAAACTCTGTTTTGGCTAAAAGCCAAGGACACAATTTTGAGGGTGTGCCTCAAGAACAAGGATTACCAGAAAAAAACCTAAATAAGAAAAATACCAAAAACAGAATAAACGAACGGAAGAGACGCGTTTTAAGGAAAACGTAGAAACTCGACTTGAACCCCACTTCCCTGAGTTCGACCCTGGGCTTAAAAGTGACAAGATAAAATCAATTAGGCCAGGTTAAAAATTTTGTAAAGAGATGGTTAGGTCTGAATTAGGTTAACCACTATACACATTTCAACGATAAAAATATCATATTAACAACCTATCCAGGCCGACCATCACACATCAATGTAAATATTAATTCTCTTCAAAATAGAGGAATGATTCTCCCTCCTCCTCACGCATGCGATGGAGCTCGGCGGCCGAAGATGCACTGGAGGATGGTCGGCTGGCGCATGGGGAGTTTGATGATGGTGGAATCATGGTATGGGGCGGCTGGGAGTCGTGGGTCAGAAGAGAGGGAGATGGTGGGTGACGCTCTGTTTGCAGCAGCTTGTGGCACTAGCGGAGGGCGTGTACAGGGTGGGGACGGCTGAGGCGAGCTGCAAATGGAGCGGTCGCTAGGTGGGCGTTGGCTATGCTACTGGTAGTGCAGGCTGTGCAACTGGTGGTGCGCCCACATGTTGGGGCGAGGATGCGCGCGGGGTGGGGACAGCTTGCTGGTGGCTGATCTCACAGGTTTCACGAGTTTGAAATCAGGGTTACAAGTAACCCATCGTCGTAGTTGCAAAACTCGTGATCAAATAAAATTTATACCGAAACTCTAAGGGAGTCCCGAGTCGAACACGGGGAGGTGAACGTTTGGTTTTGAAAATCCGCGTTTCTCTTTTTATTTGTTTATTTCGTTTTTGTCTTTTCTAATTTTTTTGGTATTTTTAATAGGGCAAGAGATTAGGTGAAAACTTTATCTACTTTCAAAAATGTAAGAGAGAGAGGGAGAAAGAGAGAGAGAGAAACAATCATCTATTCATGAACAACTATTTGTTACAACTACGAAAGCAGGAAAACTACACTACGAAAGCGTAAAAAGATAGAAAGAGGTGAGAGAAATCCCCATCGACGGTTGCTCGAAGGACGACTCACTTTGACGTCACCTGTAGGAAGGTGGTGAGGAGTGAGACGAAGGAGGACGGAGGATGGGGTAGGATGGCATCGTGGCGAGGATCTTCTTCCCCAAGGGCGTTGAGAGGACGGCCACGGGATGCTCCATGAATGGGGATGAAGGGAGGGAAAACTATTTGAATTTCTACTCTAGAGGAGCATCCCGGGTTTGGAACAAGCTCTCACTAGAGCCTTGGAGGTGGTGAGAGGAAGAAAGGAAGAGATGAAGAAAAATGGGAGGGGTAAGGGTCCTTTTATAGTGGAGGAAAGAATCAAATTCGTATACAGGACATTTAGTGATGGTCATAAATGTCTCTAAAGATCTGCCACAAACGTCGCTGAAGACAGTCCACGCACCCACGCTGCCGCTGCACTGGAGCACGTTGTACGCTCCCTTGTCGCGTACGCACGCTTGATACGCGCCACTGCCTCAGTGTGCGCTGTGCTACTGCGCGCGCTGCTGTGCTTGCACATGCGTGCCTCTACACGTGCGTGGGCTCCTGTGCTACTGTGCACGTGCGGTGGCGCGTGCGTGCGCATGGGCAGCCTCGGTTGCGCCACGTGGTGCAATATGGGCAGTCCATCTTCTTTCCATTGTAAGGGATGCTACAGAGGTCGGATTGAGTCGATTTTCACCCTGTTAGGTTGCGATCGTTGACTCGAATCCATCCGTGAGATTAGATTTGTTGTTTGATTCTCCAGATTGCGTCACCTAGTCCCTCAGCCATTGATCTTCCTTGGATTGCATATGGTGCTACGGGACTCCGATCGAGGCGATTTTGGAGGCGTTGGACTCCGATCGTTGTCTTGATTAGATCCATACGATCGGATCGTCAATTCGAGGCTCCGAAATAAATATCCTTTTCTCCTAACCACAAAAAGGATGCAATTAACTAAAATTATATACAACTACTCTAAATGCAGAATGATGCATGCTATGCAATATTTATAACATGAAATGCAAATCTAAGTCTATGAACGTGCATGAATAGGCATTTTAACCTAAATAGATGTGTCTACATCATACCCCCATTCCTATCTTTTGCTAGTCCCTAGCAAAATTAAGCTACATGCTATGTATAAAATCAAAATTAGGATTAGATAGCTTAGGCCTAAGTCGTTTATTAACAATAGAAAATTTCAACTAAGGTCCTAAACAACGAAAACTCAACAGTACCTAGGTGCCTGCCAGAATGCAAACTGCCCAAGTTCTCGCCTTATTTGAAAAGGGAAGATACATTTTTTTTTATTTTTCTTCTTTTTTAATTTTTTTGTACTTTTGGAGTTTGATAGTTTCGGGATAACTTTTTACGGATACCTGACCTGCCCAAGACTCGAAAAGGACTCTAAGTCCTAAGCATCTTGTGAAAATAGTGAAAGACTCACTAGGAGGCCATTAAAACGGACTTCAAATTTCTACAACCCTAGGTGACCTTCCCTAAAGGTTTATCTTTTTGACTGGTAGTTTTCTCCCTACTTCTTTTATTTATGGGGTCAACACAAGGGCAAACCCAGTGTATGCCTCCCTGGTTTATTCTACTTCTCCTCTTCTTCCCTAAGTATTTTGGGAATTATTGTGCATTTTTTTGTGAGTTGGATTCTGGACAATTGGCCAATGGGCTGTTACCCACGATAACTTACCAGCCATACTGATGAGAACCTCATCATGAGCCATAACTAGCTCATTTTGACCCAATACAAAGGATAAAAGCTCCTACATATCTCAAGGAAAAGCTTAACTCAGAGAATTCTGAGTTTGAGAAGAAAACAAGTCATAAGGGGTAAAAGTGCAATTTTACCAGTATAATCTGCATACAGGGTAATTCAGGGCCCAAACATAGGTCAAAACAGCTTAATAAGAATAAAAGTGGGATGAGATGATCTAGCAAGGGCTACAGCACTTCCAAGGAACCAAATGATAATCTGTAACCCTAAAACAACCCACTTCAATTCACAAGGTTCGAGGCAAAATAAAAATAGAATAAACCCTCTAAAATTCATAGAAAAATAATCTCTGGGGTTTAGAACCATCAATGTGGCCTTTAGAACCCATTTTGACCTACATTGAGAACCATGCCCAATTAATAACTTAATTTGGGTTTTTGCGCAAATTGACCGGTCAAACAAGGTTTAATATGAAAATAAAATTCACCATCAGATTCCTTAGGTCCTAATTAGTCATGTATAAAAACTTGAGCCTAAGAAGAAACCTCCTTGACCGACTTCACACTTTGGTCCTCATATATTTTCTCTTTGGCCCTCAACTTTTGAACCCTCGCATTTTGGCCCCTAACTCTCCTTCGTTCTTTGCAAACAGGTCCCTCCTGCAAAACCCTGCCAGCACCATGCTCCGGCGACCTTGCGCGGAGCATGGCGCCGCGCAGGGTGAGGTGGAGGACCTGGCAAGTGTACCGGGGGTGCCCTGCGTCGTCAGCCGTCGCAGGAGCACCCCCATGGTCATTGTAGCCCCCCATACCGGCCGTGCGAACGCACGGACGGTATGGGTTCATATTCCGACCATTCTCCGGCGAGGGAGACACGTCGTCTCCCTCCGCCTTCCTCCCTGCTTCAACCCTATAAATACCCCCCGCCGCTCCACCGACGAAGGCAGCCTGGATCTGACGGAGAAAACCCCCAGCTTTCTTCTCTTCTTTCTCCGGCAGACGCTCACCAGCTCCGGCGACTTCCTCCCCCTCCACCTCTTCGCTCTGCCGCAATACCAGCAGCAGAGACCTCCTCCCCTGCTCTTCCCGCGCCACGCCGCACCCAGCTGGCGCCTCTCCAGCCCTCTGCTCGCCGCCGCCCCTCTCTCTGAGCATCATCTTCTCCGGCGACAGTCGATACGACTGTCGCCCTATTCCTCCCCCTTCGTCCCTGCAGTTAAGTTAGACTTACTCCCCTTCTCCTCCTCTTTCTTTCCCCGCTTTCGATTTAGTCAATTAAGCCCTCTACCGACCCTGTTCACCCTCATCCTCTCCGCCTCCGACCACCCTCCGGCGAGCCGCTCCCATCACCTCAGCGACCCACACGGCTCGCCGACCACCGCAGAACCTCCGCCTCCTCACCCTGATCCTCTTCCGCCCCTCCACTTCCCACCAAACACCCTCTGCAGACCCACCGAACACACCCACTCCCTCGCTCACAGTTTGACCTAGGACGACCAGACAGCCCCATCTCGCCCCCTGCAGACCCCCTGACCACCTTCGCCGTGCCACGGCGAAGGTCCCCCGCCTGTCTGATTTGGCCGAGAGGCCGTGCTATTGATTTCAGGTTCCAGGCCTTGACCGCCATTGGCGAGGAAGCTCGAAGCCTGCTCGAGGTTGCTTCAAGCCGAGATATCCCAGGTTGAAAAGCCACGGCCAGCGCGGAAGAGTCTCGCGCACACACCCTGGCCCTCAATTGGAGCTGTGCGCCTCAACAGCTGATGCAATTGGAAGCGCCATCCCTGCTGCAGGCGTGAGAGAAACGGGTGCGCGGATAGTCCCACCTCGGAACCTCTCGAAGGCGCGCGGACACATAAAGGCAAAAACTGCCTTATGCTGTTTGCCTCAGTTACCACGGGGTGAGGTCCCTCTCACCCGACCCGACCCGACTCGGCCTCGTCCGTGACCACGCTCCGCGGACCTGGCCCGACCCGATTAGACTGACCTGCACTCCTCGCCCACCACGCACGCCGGTGGGCCTGGACCCGGGCCTGACCCGAACCCGATTACCCGGTAGCGCTCTGGGAGAGCTTCCGAAGAGTGATTTCAGAGAGAGAGATACGCGGGGGAGGGGGGTAGAGTAGGTTTTTGCCTTGACGAATAAACTCTGAAGTGTGCAGGCCAAAGAAGAAGAAGCAGACCCGCTGAAGAAGAAGGAGCTGCTGCACTGTAGCGAAGGCATTGTTAAGTCGTCTCAGCACTGGCGCAGACGACGGAAGGTCAGCAGCCAAAGAAGAAGAAGACCCGCTGAAGAAAAAGGAAGAGCAACGGCCATCGCGAAAGAAGAAAAAGAGAGGTCAAGGCAGGTGAAGACAAAGAAGAAGAAGGAATGAAGAGAAGCAAGAAGCAAGAAAAGAAGAAGACGATCTGACGAAAAAGAAAGAAAGGAAACAAGGAAGAACAGAAGAAGAGCACGAGGGGAAAATCTGAAGAAAGCAGAAGAAAAAGAAGAAGAAGAAGAAGAAGAAGAACAGGAAGAACCAAAGACAAAGAGGAAGAAAGAAGAAAAGAAGAAGAAGCCAAATTTTCATCTCTCTCTCTCTCTTTATTTTTGTAATAGAACTTGTATATCTCTAGAATATAACTTGCTCCCTGAGTTCGACCTCGGGAACTCTTTTATTTTTCCGAGTAAAAAATTTTATATGAAACGTTGGTAACAACCGGCTTTACTACAACGATATAACACAACCCGGTCAAACCAGACGCTTATCATCATTTTGGCGCCGTTGCCGGGGAGCAACGGCTATTCTAGAGGTAAACATTCCTGTATCTTTTAATTTCTGATAATCTCCTCTCTTTTGTGCAGCTACAGGAACTCAAGAAGACAAGCAACCACACGACAACCACTCCGAAGACAGGTAAATCTTTTCTCTCACTATTAACCCCTACACTCTAAAGAGAAAGAAAAGAAAAGAACAAAGCAATATAGGGCTAACCTGTCTTCCATACTTAGTAACCATAAAAAGTTGCATGTTTTCAACTCATCACTCCTGCACACTATTAAGGGTATTTAAGGGCTAACACATTCTTGCTTGAGCCCTAATTGCCCAACAAAGAGTTAAATGGACCAAGTAGAGCCAACATAAGGTCAAACATTAGGATTTCAGTAGAGACACACCCCTTAATCAAGAATTGAGGAAATCCTAAAGAGGTGTGCCCAAGCCATTGATTGAAAATAATTAACAAGAAAAATCCTAAACAATTGGCTCTCTCTAAACACTTGAACCCTAAAAGACAGGACCTAAAAGCTCTTAAAGAAAACAATAGGTAAAGTTGACCCCTTGGGTTAACCAACCTTAAATTAGGTCACTCTTTGCACTTAAAAAGACTAAAGTTCAAGTGAAACCTTAAGCACCCTGATCTTAAAATTGGTAGACTTAAGAGGTCAAGATCCCCATTCTGGTCTACCTGGAACCGCAGTGACAAGAGAGGTCGGGTGGGGGAAACCCTGTAACCCGTGGGGACGCTCTACCGTGTAGGGGTCTTCGCGGGACTCTCCCTCTCTGGCTGCCCAGGTAATTCTCAGGTGGACGATCTTTCTGATCAAGGGGTCCATCTGCCCCGCACCTCTATAGTCACCCAACACATTTTTGGGTGTCTTGATTGGGTCCATCACCTTCTAAACTTACCTCTCCCAACTGTGCATGTACGGAAGGAGGTCTCTAAGACCACCCTTAAGACCTCCTTTAGAAATTCACTCTCGTCAAGGCCAAGCCTCGACGCCCGTGTTTGTGCAGCAACACCCTCACATTATTCTCTCTTCTGATTCAGAACCAAGTTCTTCTTCTTCCCCCATCATGGCTCAGCCAGTTGAGGAAGAAAATAATCTGGAACACCAGCTCCAGCGACTCAATGACCTCTTCCAAAACTTCGTGCACCCACCACAGCGTCCTATGATGCGGGACCACTACAATCCTGCTGCGGTGGCAATTGAGCCTCGAGTTAGAATCCCGATTGGAGGACCTGATTCCGAACTAAAGCCCAACATGATTCACGCTATACCTAAATTCCATGGGCTTAATTCTGAAGATCCCTTCCAGCACATCAAACAGCTTAAGCATCTGGCCCACACTTTTGGATCAGATGCGCAAAATCGGGATATTCTTCTCATGAAGATGTTCTCCTTTTCTCTTATGGACAAGGCCGCCCATTGGTATCAAACTCAGACCCGGCCGATCAACACTTGGGAAGAACTTCAATCCGAGTTTTTGAAAAAGTTCTTTCCCGTTGGTCGGACCAACGCCTTGCGCCATCAGATTACACACTTCACTCAACAATCAGGAGAACCTCTCCATGAGGCATGGGATCGTTTTCAGGATCTCATGAGGAAGTGCCCCCATCACGGAGTTCCTAAATGGGAACAAGTCCAATCTTTTTACCAGGGACTCCGTGAGGACATCCGCCTTTTCGTCAATGCAACCTGCGGAGGAAACATCATGGGTCAACATGAAGACACCGTATGGGAGATTCTCGAAAACATGTGCGAGAACTCCATCAACAATGACTCCATGGGATTATTCGACAGGACGAATACCCGCGCAGCGACGAATCTTAAGGGAGCACATGAGACGCAGGGCCTGTCCGCATCAGTCGACCTGGAATTAATGGCCAGTCGATTGGACAAGGTCTCAATTATTGAAAAGAAGGTGGATGAGCTGACTCAGCACTTGCAGCGAGCCACCTCTGCGCGTAACTCCTTTGCACAACCTCCTTCCACACAGGAGACTGTGCAAAACATCCTACACCGATCCTCCCCTGGGATGGATCCATATCCATCCCCATCTGATTCTTGGACTGGAAGATCATCCGATCCTTTCTTCACCAGCCGGGGGAACTCCATTCCCCCTTTCCCTGATTCTCAGGAGGTTCCTCAGACCTGCGAGGACCTCAACGCCATCCAGAACGACCCATTCTCCAACACTTACAACCCTGGATGGCGAAACCATCCAAATTTTCAGTGGGCGGGAAATTCTCAAACCCAAAGACCACCTTTTCAGTCCCGCCCACAGCCCTCTCACCACTACCAGCCGCCTCAGCCTCGGCCCAACCCTACTTATCCATCAGGGCCAAATCAAGATCAAATGTCCTTAATCCTTCAGACTCTGGCTGACATTCAAAAATCGAATGCGGCCATTCAAAAACAGCACAAGGATGAGCTTACTGAAGTTAAAACTCAGCTGGCCCAGTTGGCAAATTCTCGCCAGCCAGGCACACTCCCTTCCCAACCCCTTCCTAACCCAAATAACGTGCCAACCCAGAAGCGCGTTATGAATCCAAATTTAGGCCAAGCTCAATGGATTTATCAGGCCCCCACTGCTCCATCTCCAGACGAGATGGAAGCCTCTACTTCTCGTACGGGATTTCAGCAGCAGCCACCCCTCCTACCAAATCCAAACCAAAATCAGGCCGGATTAAATTCTGTAACAACACGTAGTGGTAAGACAACTCAGAACCAGCATTATCCAAACCACGCCCAGCCTGATAATCATGACCCTAGGATAGTTATCCAAGGTACCGCTGTTCCAGACCCACAACCAGGACCTATCCTAGAGGAACCAACCAAGATCCCGTTTCCCGAAGCCCTGACCAAGGGAAAGAAGACCACCAAACCCGTGGCCCCTGAGGAGGACCTGGTCAAGCTCTTTGAGCAGGTCCACATAAACATCCCCTTGATGGATGCAATCCGCCACGTACCAGCTTACGCACGATTTCTAAAGAATATATGTACACCCCAGCGTAAGCCGCGAACCAAGGGAGGGAGCCCAATTGTTCTGTCAGAGCAAGCCAGCTCTGTAATCCTTAGTAGACTCCCACCCAAGGCAAAAGATCCTGGAACTCCCCTGATCTCCTGTAAGATAGGTGGTACCCAATTGGACAGAGCATTGTTAGACTTAGGTGCATCTATAAATCTGATACCCACATCCTTACTTGACCATCTGGAAGAATCTGAGCTGAAACCAACTGAGGTGACATTACAATTAGCAGATCGATCTATAAAGTCACCAAAAGGGATTCTCGAGGATGTTATCGTAAGAGTACGGGATTTCTATTTTCCAGTGGACTTTATAGTCTTAGACATGGATGCACCTGAGAACCCTAGGGATACACCAATCATTCTAGGGAGACCTTTCTTGGCTACTGCTAGAGCCAACATCAGCTGTGAGGAGGGCCAAATAGAGCTTAAGTTTGGAGATCAAACACTGAAAATTGATATATTTAAGGCCCAACAAGGAATTAATTGCGGCGTCATCGAACAAATTTGTGACATCAAGACTTTGGTTGATGAATCACACCTCCAGAATGACTTGAGTATTCCTCATCAACCACAGAAGGATCTTGACCCGCAAATAGAGGAGTCCATTCCGGATGTGAACAACCCAGTAACTCCCACCCTTGAACCTCACATCTATACTGAACCACCCGCTGCTGCTGAAAACCCCATCCTTGAACTGAAACCCCTTCCTGCTCATTTGAAATACATCTTTTTGGGTTCTAATCAGACCCTTCCTGTGATCATCAATTCCAACCTCAATCCTGAACAGGAATACCGTCTGATTGTTGTCCTCCAGCAACATCGCAGAGCCATCGGATGGACCCTCGATGATTTGACTGGAATAAGTCCCTCTTATTGTACTCATCATATCTATTCAGAAGAGGGCACACGACCTTCTCGTGAAATGCAGAGACGCTTAAACCCCAATCTGCAGGAGGTCGTGAAAAAGGAGATCATCAAGTGGTTAGATGCCGGGATCATCTACCCGATCTCCGATAGTCGTTGGGTGAGCCCGATTCAGGTCGTGCCTAAAAAGGCAGGACTCACCACTATAACGACTGAGACCGGAGAAATCATTCCTACCCGATTAGCCAACTCGTGGAGAGTCTGTATAGATTACCGTCGACTCAATTCCTCCACGAAGAAGGATCATTTCCCACTACCCTTCATTGATCAAATTCTCGAAAAACTAGCGGGAAATAGGTTCTTCTGCTTTCTTGACGGGTACTCCGGTTATAACCAGGTGGCAATCCATCCTGAGGACCAAGAAAAGACCACATTCACCTGCCCCTTCGGAACATACGCTTTCCGAAGGATGCCTTTTGGTCTTTGCAATGCACCCGCTACTTTTCAGCGATGCATGCTTGCCATATTCTCAGATATGGTAGGTGATTATCTGGAAGTCTTCATGGATGACTTTTCAGTTTTCGGAGCATCATTCGACGATTGCCTCCAGCACTTGGTCCAGATACTCAGGCGGTGCATCGACGTGAATTTGGTTCTTTCCTGGGAAAAGAGCCATTTCATGGTGCCTGAGGGAATTGTCCTGGGACACTCAATTTCGGAGAAAGGTATCCAAGTGGATCGAGCTAAGGTTAATCTGATTTCTCGCCTTCCTATGCCTAGCTCGATCAGGGACATCCGATCCTTTTTAGGGCATGTCGGTTTTTATCGACGATTTATCCCCGATTTTTCAAAAATCGCACGCCCCCTGACCACTCTTCTCTCCAAGGATGTTCCCTTCGAAATCTCCAAGGAATGCACTCAAGCATTTGAAATCCTGCGTGACCGAGTCACCCAAGCCCCGATCCTACAGTCCCCTGATTGGTCTCAACCCTTTGAGATCATGTGTGATGCATCCGACTTCGCTGTAGGAGCGGTTTTGGGGCAGAAAAATGACAAGAAACCTGTGGTCATTTACTACGCCAGCAAAACACTCGATGAGGCTCAGCGTAACTATACAGTTACTGAGAAAGAGCTGCTAGCTGTAGTATTTGCCCTAGAGAAATTCAGATCATACCTTCTGGGTTCCCATGTCATCATATACTCGGATCACACGGCTGTGAGGCATCTCCTTGCAAAGAAGGACGCGAAACCTCGATTGATCCGATGGATCTTGCTGTTGCAAGAATTTGACCTCGAGATTCGCGATAAAGCGGGAAAACAAAACGTGGTAGCTGATCACTTGTCCCGTCTTCCTTCTGAAATGATAGACCCTTCCGGACCCATCACTGAGCATTTTCCCGATGAGCACCTGCTGACTATTGGTACTAGCCTTCCATGGTTTGCTAATATTGTAAATTACTTGGCATCTCATCAGACCCCGTCCGATTGGCCGAAGGCCAAGAAAGACAAATTACGCTCCGATGCCAAGTATTACATTTGGGAAGACCCGTACCTCTTCCGCATAGGTGCCGATCAGATCATCCGGAGATGTATCCCGGAAGGGGAAGTCAACAATATCCTCTCTTTCTGCCATGACCAGGCATGCGGTGGCCATTTTGCCGGGCATAAAACCGCATCAAAAGTCCTCCAGTGCGGCTTTTACTGGCCCACACTGTTCAAAGACGCATACAGTCATTGCAAGGCATGCAGTCGTTGCCAGACTTTGGGCAACATGAGCCATCGCGACATGATGCCTATGCAACCGATTCTAGTATGCGAAATCTTTGATGTTTGGGGGATTGATTTTATGGGCCCCTTTCCTGCTTCGGATGGTTTCGAATACATTCTGTTGGCTGTGGACTACGTGTCCAAATGGATCGAAGCCATACCGACCCGAACCTGTGATCACAAAATCGTTCTCAAATTCATTCATCAACACATTTTCTCAAGGTTCGGGATTCCTCGTGCAATAATCTCTGATGGGGGGACCCATTTCACAAATGCTCAGTTTAGGTCACTGATGACCAAATACAGGGTGTCTCACCGAATCTCTACTCCTTACCACCCCCAAACTAATGGTCTAGCTGAGCTGTCGAATCGGGAGATCAAGAAAATCCTACAGGTCACTGTTCGACCTGACAGGAAGGACTGGTCGTCCCGACTTCCGGAAGCATTGTGGGCCTATAGGACCGCCCACAAGACCCAATTGGGCATGTCTCCCTTTAGATTGGTGTACGGAAAGGCATGCCACCTTCCCGTCGAACTGGAGCATAGAGCCTATTGGGCAGTACGGAACTGTAATCTAGATCTTTCCAAGGCTGGGACCCACAGAAAACTCCAAATCAGCGAGATCGATGAATTACGCACAGACGCGTACGAGAACTCGCAAATCTACAAGGAGCGGGTTAAAGCCTTCCACGACAAACACATCTCGAGAAAAATCTTTCATCCTGGTCAAAAGGTCCTACTCTTTGATGCCCGACTCAAACTCTTCCCAGGAAAACTGAGATCTAAGTGGGTCGGACCATATTTGGTCCGACAGGTTTTTGGAAATGGAGCAATCGAAATCAGTCCACTCAGCCACGATTCTGAACCTTTCATCGTGAATGGTCAAAGACTCAAGCCGTTCATTGATGTAACTTCTACTGATTTGGCTGAGGCATCTCATATCCTCCTTTCCCCTTGAGCTTATTGCGCCCAGCCGATGGCGTAAAACTCAGCGCTTAACGGGAGGCAGCCCGTCATTCTCTTTGAAAACCTGAAACTTGTTCTGACACCTTTCAGCACTCGAAGTTCACCCTGAACTAAGACCCCCTAGGTTACAATGAGGACATTGCAAATCTTAGGCATGGGGGGGTAGGAAAGTGCAAAAACTTGTAAGAAAAGGTTTCAAACAAAAAAAATTCACATATGCCAAAAATACCATAAAAATTAAAAAATTTTTCGAAAAAGAATAAGAGGAAAAGAGGAGAAGAAAAATTTCGTGAAGGAGAGAAGAAACAAAATGAAAAAGGAGCACAAAATTATAAGAAAAGTTGATAGTCATTAGTAAGGAACTAAGGAATTAACCTAAGTTCTAGACCTCATTCAAGAAAATAACTGAAAAGTGCACAATGAGATTAGTAAGAATGCAAACCTTAGGCATTCTTGAATAGACTCTTAGTACTCATTAAGATCTGGACACTCCTCAAGAGGTTGAGGAAAATGAAAAGCTGAAGTATTAGGTCTAAGGCTTAGGGAGTATTCGGCCTCGTTAACTAATTTTTGGTTTACGGGACTCAGTAACCTAAGCACCCTAATCTCACACACAGCCTGGTTCAGTAAGCATAAAAATCAGAATCACGCAGAAGCGTCGCAAAAATCTGAAAAGAACACCTAGAATAGGAATGGCCGATCAACACAAGTTGATTTGGACGAGTTCCCAGCGCGGAGAGGCGGGAAATCCCCTCGAAGATGCGTAACAAAATATCATCTCCTCGGTGCTTGTCTCTTAGGATATTTACATATCCTACGGGGGGCATGTAAGCACTCTGCTGGTTTAGATTCCATGGATGGCATTATCTCGAAGTGTCAATTGCCAGGGTCTGGATTCGGCCACGGAACACCATGGATGGGATTATCTCGAAATCTCAATAGCCAGGGTTCCGGGGGTTGCCATGGGCGGTGCTATCTCGAAGCATCGATCGCCAGGAACCCTTGAGGATTGATGATGGGAGCAAGGAATCTGATACAGACCGTGTTGAAAAGCCAATCCTAGACTAGAACTAAAAAGAAAAAGAGAGAGAAAACCCTCCAAACAGAAAAAACTTTCTATCTCTCTCTTACAAAACGCACTGCGAACTGAGCCAGGGCTAAAATCATTTCAAGCACGGGTGCTTTAACCACGAAGTCCAATAAACCTTAGGTTAGTTCTTGTGGGCCTTAAAAACCTTTGCTAAAAGACTGAGGCTAAGGCTAGACAGATTTGGATCTTGATTGGTACTAGAGTATCTTTTAGGCCTATGGTCAGCATTCTAACCTAATCTATGCTCAAATAAAAAGGCACTTATCTAAAACCATTGAAAACTTCATGGTCTAGAACAAGGGTTGAAACCTTAAGTTTTTTTTTGCTAAGGGACTAGCAAAAGCTAGGCATGGGGGTATGATGAGAACCTCATCATGAGCCATAACTAGCTCATTTTGACCCAATACAAAGGATAAAAGCTCCTACATATCTCAAGGAAAAGCTTAACTCAGAGAATTCTGAGTTTGAGAAGAAAACAAGTCATAAGGGGTAAAAGTGCAATTTTACCAGTATAATCTGCATACAGGGTAATTCAGGGCCCAAACATAGGTCAAAACAGCTTAATAAGAATAAAAGTGGGATGAGATGATCTAGCAAGGGCTACAGCACTTCCAAGGAACCAAATGATAATCTGTAACCCTAAAACAACCCACTTCAATTCACAAGGTTCGAGGCAAAATAAAAATAGAATAAACCCTCTAAAATTCATAGAAAAATAATCTCTGGGGTTTAGAACCATCAATGTGGCCTTTAGAACCCATTTTGACCTACATTGAGAACCATGCCCAATTAATAACTTAATTTGGGTTTTTGCGCAAATTGACCGGTCAAACAAGGTTTAATATGAAAATAAAATTCACCATCAGATTCCTTAGGTCCTAATTAGTCATGTATAAAAACTTGAGCCTAAGAAGAAACCTCCTTGACCGACTTCACACTTTGGTCCTCATATATTTTCTCTTTGGCCCTCAACTTTTGAACCCTCGCATTTTGGCCCCTAACTCTCCTTCGTTCTTTGCAAACAGGTCCCTCCTGCAAAACCCTGCCAGCACCATGCTCCGGCGACCTTGCGCGGAGCATGGCGCCGCGCAGGGTGAGGTGGAGGACCTGGCAAGTGTACCGGGGGTGCCCTGCGTCGTCAGCCGTCGCAGGAGCACCCCCATGGTCATTGTAGCCCCCCATACCGGCCGTGCGAACGCACGGACGGTATGGGTTCATATTCCGACCATTCTCCGGCGAGGGAGACACGTCGTCTCCCTCCGCCTTCCTCCCTGCTTCAACCCTATAAATACCCCCCGCCGCTCCACCGACGAAGGCAGCCTGGATCTGACGGAGAAAACCCCCAGCTTTCTTCTCTTCTTTCTCCGGCAGACGCTCACCAGCTCCGGCGACTTCCTCCCCCTCCACCTCTTCGCTCTGCCGCAATACCAGCAGCAGAGACCTCCTCCCCTGCTCTTCCCGCGCCACGCCGCACCCAGCTGGCGCCTCTCCAGCCCTCTGCTCGCCGCCGCCCCTCTCTCTGAGCATCATCTTCTCCGGCGACAGTCGATACGACTGTCGCCCTATTCCTCCCCCTTCGTCCCTGCAGTTAAGTTAGACTTACTCCCCTTCTCCTCCTCTTTCTTTCCCCGCTTTCGATTTAGTCAATTAAGCCCTCTACCGACCCTGTTCACCCTCATCCTCTCCGCCTCCGACCACCCTCCGGCGAGCCGCTCCCATCACCTCAGCGACCCACACGGCTCGCCGACCACCGCAGAACCTCCGCCTCCTCACCCTGATCCTCTTCCGCCCCTCCACTTCCCACCAAACACCCTCTGCAGACCCACCGAACACACCCACTCCCTCGCTCACAGTTTGACCTAGGACGACCAGACAGCCCCATCTCGCCCCCTGCAGACCCCCTGACCACCTTCGCCGTGCCACGGCGAAGGTCCCCCGCCTGTCTGATTTGGCCGAGAGGCCGTGCTATTGATTTCAGGTTCCAGGCCTTGACCGCCATTGGCGAGGAAGCTCGAAGCCTGCTCGAGGTTGCTTCAAGCCGAGATATCCCAGGTTGAAAAGCCACGGCCAGCGCGGAAGAGTCTCGCGCACACACCCTGGCCCTCAATTGGAGCTGTGCGCCTCAACAGCTGATGCAATTGGAAGCGCCATCCCTGCTGCAGGCATGAGAGAAACGGGTGCGCGGATAGTCCCACCTCGGAACCTCTCGAAGGCGCGCGGACACATAAAGGCAAAAACTGCCTTATGCTGTTTGCCTCAGTTACCACGGGGTGAGGTCCCTCTCACCCGACCCGACCCGACTCGGCCTCGTCCGTGACCACGCTCCGCGGACCTGGCCCGACCCGATTAGACTGACCTGCACTCCTCGCCCACCACGCACGCCGGTGGGCCTGGACCCGGGCCTGACCCGAACCCGATTACCCGGTAGCGCTCTGGGAGAGCTTCCGAAGAGTGATTTCAGAGAGAGAGATACGCGGGGGAGGGGGGTAGAGTAGGTTTTTGCCTTGACGAATAAACTCTGAAGTGTGCAGGCCAAAGAAGAAGAAGCAGACCCGCTGAAGAAGAAGGAGCTGCTGCACTGTAGCGAAGGCATTGTTAAGTCGTCTCAGCACTGGCGCAGACGACGGAAGGTCAGCAGCCAAAGAAGAAGAAGACCCGCTGAAGAAAAAGGAAGAGCAACGGCCATCGCGAAAGAAGAAAAAGAGAGGTCAAGGCAGGTGAAGACAAAGAAGAAGAAGGAATGAAGAGAAGCAAGAAGCAAGAAAAGAAGAAGACGATCTGACGAAAAAGAAAGAAAGGAAACAAGGAAGAACAGAAGAAGAGCACGAGGGGAAAATCTGAAGAAAGCAGAAGAAAAAGAAGAAGAAGAAGAAGAAGAAGAACAGGAAGAACCAAAGACAAAGAGGAAGAAAGAAGAAAAGAAGAAGAAGCCAAATTTTCATCTCTCTCTCTCTCTTTATTTTTGTAATAGAACTTGTATATCTCTAGAATACAACTTGCTCCCTGAGTTCGACCTCGGGAACTCTTTTATTTTTCCGAGTAAAAAATTTTATATGAAACGTTGGTAACAACCGGCTTTACTACAACGATATAACACAACCCGGTCAAACCAGACGCTTATCATCACATACTCGTGCGGTGAAGTGTGGTTTTGTTTATTTTTTTCTCCTTTTTCTTTTTGTTTATTTTTTTCTTTAAGTAGGTGGCTTCCTTAATCTAAGATTTACCTAAAGGCAGTATAATGAAAATGGTCTTGTGACTGAGCTTTGGACAACCGACTGATGAGCTGTTATCACTGACAACTTGCCAGCCATACCACCCTAGATAGTTCATTAGCTACCAATTTCTGAAGAAACCGCCGAAAAGTGAGTCAGTGCAAAAAAAAGTGTGTAGATGCTTAGGCTTAAAGTCCCCCCAAATCAGAGGGCGGGTTGATAAGTCGTATACTTATCACCCCAATTTATTTACTGAATTAAAATAAGATTGACTTAGCAAGGACTCGAGACTAAGTCTACATTCGAGTGGACACTTGGGCTAATTAAGCCCGATGACCTAAAGAGTCTAAGTTTTAGGTCATCTCGTATCATTTCCTAAAGTTAATGACTTCCAAATGCCTAAGTTATCTTCTCCTAATTCTTCTTTTTTTTAATCTTTTTGAATTTTCAATTTTTTTTTAGAGAAACTAAAAGAAATTCTACGGAGTTAACAAAATGATTTCAGGATTAAGTACCCACCCCCCATGCCCATGCCTAAATGATGCAATGTCCTCATTGTAAAAATAAAGACATGAAAAGGGCGGAGTAAATAAAATATCACCTGAGTATCATGAAAATCCGATTAGCTCTGCAGAGAGAAGTGTATACACACACGCTAAGTTTAATGTCTTCAGCTAGGCGTAACATACATACAAAGAAGAAATTGAGAATTCACAAGTACGGGTCAGAATCAAAATAAAAATATTGATCTTGAAACTCGCCAACAGAAGATGTCCACAGACGTGGACCAGATTATGGTGCAGACCTATGCCCCAGGGTCGAGTGGTTCTCAGGTTCTGGATGAAAATCACCCAGAACCGAAGGTTATTGTGTTTGCGGGGCTGGGCCTTCGATTTAGTGGTGTGCAACCCAAGACCAAAGTGTCGGAAATGGGTAAAGATGGTTTAATAGGTGCGGTTGTCCACTTAACATCTTGCTTAGAAAAATAATCAGTTATTTCGAGCTTGGGTTGCACGTGAAAGATATTGTAAGGGTCCTGGTAGAAAGTAGGTGGTTTCAAATCAATAGGTACCCTTAGATCCAAAATCAAAGTTTCTTCAGAATTAGCCTCCCAAATTTTTATTTCAACAATTCTATCTTCCAACATCAAGGGCTCAAGCTCCGGGACCTCTAGCATATCATTCATCTCATATGATTCTCCCAAGTCTAGAAATCATGGCTGAATCAAGATTGGCTTGGGCACAATGATCTCAGAAGTCAGCTCTTCAGGGTGCAGATGAGGAATGGGGTCACTGATTGAATCATCAAGTAAATGAGGATTTGAATCCTCCAAGTTAGCCCCAACCAAATCAAAATCTTCAATGACTGGGCTATCAAATGGTTCGTCATGCTCCTCGAACCCATTTGTCTCACTAAAATCTTCTTCCTTAAATTCAAGTGAGACTTCACTAAGAGATTCCTCACCCTCAGAATCAAAGAATCCATGATCCTCATTTATATATGTCTCAAAATCGATTGTCATTTCCTGGTTCAAAGAGACATATTTTTCCTCACTCCCTGGTTCGAGGATCTCGGGTGAGAAACTCGATTCATCCTCAAAGGGTTGCTTTAGACCAACCTAGTCATCTCCAATCTCAGAATATGTATCCCCCTCCGATAGGCGCATGAGTGGGTTTAGACATTGGCTCTCTTAAAGGGGGTTCATTTTGAGAATCATCCCAAGATTTGACTATGGCAACCACAAATTTCATCCTCAACCTAGACAATTTCCCAAGAAGAAACTCACCCAGGTCCCTATCGCTAACACTTTGGAGCAAATCCAATAGAGAACTATTAAATTCATGAATCATTTTGATCATAGGCTCCAATGCTTCAGTGCATGGTGTTGGCTCAGCTTCTAAAGATTGTATAGTGTTCCTCAAATTAGCCAACACCCTATCCTGAATTTAGTTCACCAGAAACAACTGGTTTGGTTTAGGGTTGGGTGGGTTGGGGTTAAATCTAGGGGAGTCAAGATTTCGAGGTTCTCGGGTCCTTCCCTAATAGTAGGTCATTTCAGGTTGTTTAAAGGATGGTGGCGACTTATATTCAGCATAATTCTGGGGAGGGTAAGTGTTATAATCAACATATCCTTCATGGTTATAGATCTAGTTAGGTTGATCATCAAAGGATGGAGATCTATAATTATTGTAGCTCTGGGAAGGATAGTAATCATAGTCTTGTTGTCTAGGGTTAGGCCTTAGACACTGAGGTCCGGATTCATATCCCCAATCAAAGTTATCCCGGCTAGTGGATGGGTAATCATAAGTCGAATCGGGATAGTAATCATCTTGAGGATACGTGTTGGTAGGAGGGTAGGATTGGAAATGTGTGAAAGTTGTGGAAGGATACATTGTGGAGTAGGAGGGAAAATAGAATAGAGAAAGGTGCCCTGCAGTACAATCAACCAAACCTGTCCTTATGTGGGTAGCCTAAAGACCTACAAACTCCCAGGTCCTGTCTTGAGATTATAAATGATTTAGTCTACTTTTATCCGATCAATCCAACTAGTTAGAAGGAGGGACTGGGGAGACGGTTCTTCCTTTGGCTTGCGCCTCCGGTTCCTAGTGTACTCCCCAGTAGTGGTCGTTTGACGCTACTCCCCTAGCTAGACATTAGATGGACCAACAGAAGCAGATTAATGGGAAAAAATCTCAGTCTGAGCCCCGAAGAGCGAATCAATCCTTAAGGCCAAATTCTACCCAGTTTTAGTTAGGCTTGGGATGATCATGCCCTTGGAATGTGATGGGCCCTTTAGATGGGTTATGCCCTTAATGATCAGTTAAAATGTGTGTGCGTGCACAACTAGGGTTTGCAAATAAGGTTATTTGATAATGTGTCTTTTAGGGTTTAACCTTGCTTAGTAGCTTTTAGGGTTTAATCTTAGGATATTCAATCAAGTTTAGGAGAACACTCCAAGTTTTGAAAGCACGGGTGTAAATATGTTCCTTTAAAAATAAAAAATAATGTGGAGTGTCTGGTTCAGCCCTAAGAATCAACCCTAAGTGGCAAGCTACTTGATAAATCTCTTTTATCTTAAATGGTGCAGCCCAAACAAATCAATCAATTAACCTATTCGCACCACAGATTAAGGCACACAAAAATGTTTGATCTATTTAGATTTCTACTCACTTATTTGTGTGTTGAATTAAGTGTACCGGGTCCACAGATTAGATTCCAGTTAAGTGGTAGAATCGATGTGATTGTGCGCCTTAGGGTGAGAAGTTGTCGGTGTTAAGTGTGTAGCTTTCAGAAAATCCCACAAGAGAAGAGTATTTTCTTTTTTTGTTATATATGCGAGGGTGAGATGAGTGGGGATAGCAAATAAACAACCAAGTCTATCCTAGGGTTTATAAAAGTACCTAAGTTGATTTGGGCTTGAGTTATTAGGTTATGGAATGAAAACTAAGGTGGGGGTGGTGTGGGGGACAGTTACAGAACCTTCATCCGCATTTTTCTCTGATCTAACCGCTTTGGCCTGCCTCAGAAGAGTACCTGCAATCACAGTAAGATTAGAGAAAAAGTGAGATAAAAGTTAGGTACGGCGGAAAAAAAACATGGAAAAAAAACCAAAGAGCGTTGCCTCCCCGGCAATGGCGCCAAAATGATCGTAGGGGTTTTGCAAGTTTGAAATCAGGGTTACAAGTAACCCATCATCGTAGTTGCAAAACTCGTGATAAAATAAAATTTATACCGAAACTCCAAGGGAGTCTCAGGCTGAACATGGGGAGGCAAACATTTGATTTTGAAAATCCACGTTTCTCTTTTTATTTGTTTATTTCATTTTTGTCTTTTCTAATTTTTTTGGCATTTTTAATAGGGCAAGAGATTAGGTCGATGAAAACTTTATCTACTTGCAAAAATGTAAGAGAGAGAGGGCGAAAGAGAGAGAGAAACAATCATCTATTCATGAACAATTGTTTGTTACAACTACGAAAGCAAGAAAACTACACTACGAAAGTGTAAAAAGATAGAAAGAGGTGAGAGAAATCCCCCTCGACGGTTGCTCGGAGGATGACTCACTCTGACGTCTCTTGGAGGAAGGTGGTGAGGAGTAGGACGAAGGAGGACGGAGGATGGGGCAGGATGGCGTCGCGGTGAGGATCTTCCTGAAGGGCGGTGAGAGGACGGCCACGGGATGCTCCACAAATGAGGATCAAGGGAGGGAAAACTATTTGAATTTCTACTCTAGAGGAAGATCCCGAGCTAGAGACAAGCTCTCTCTAGAGCCTTGGAGGTGATGAAAGGAAGAAAGGAAGAGATGAAGAAAAATTCGAGGGGTAGGGTTCCTTTTATAATGGAGGAAAGAATCAAATTCGTATATATGACATTTAGTGATAGTCATAAATGTCGCTGAAGATCCACCACAAACGTCGCTAAAGATAGCCCACGCGCCCACGCTGCCGCTGCGCTTGCGCATGTGTGCCTCCTCGCGTGCGCACGCACCCATGCTGCTGTGCGAGTGCGATGACGCGTGCATGCGCATGGGCGGCTTGGGTCGCGCCACGTGGCACAATCTGGGCCATCCATCTGCTTTCCTTTGTAAGGGATGCTACAGAGGTCGGATTGAGTCGATTTTCACGCCGTTGGGTTGCGATCGTCAGTATGAATCCATCTGTGTGGTTAGATTTGTCGTTTGATGCTCTGGATTGCATCACCTAGTCCCTTGGCCATTGATCTTCCTTGGATTGCATATGGTGCTACGGGACTCCGATCGAGGCAATTTTGGAGGCGTTGGACTCCGATTGTTGTCTTGATCAAATCCGTACGGTCGGATCGTCAATCCGAGGCTTTGAAATAAATATCCTTCTCTCCTGACCACAAAAGGGATGCAATTAACCTAAATTATATACAACTACTCTAAATGCAAAATGATGCATGCTATGCAATATTTATAACATGAAATGCAAATCTAAGCCTAGGAACATGCATGAATAGGCATTTTAACCTAAATAGATGTGTCTACATCAGTGGTGGGCACAAGGACATGCACGCGGAGCACGGATGGTCGCTGCGTGGTGAGCACGGTGTTGGTGGCGGCTCGGCTATGCGCAGGTGCAAAGGAGATGTTGGGTTCCTTTTGGGAAAGTTGCAGGGGGCGGTTGGAAGAAGGAAGGTTGAAGAAGAAGGAGATGAAGGGAAAAAGGATAGGTGGCATTGGGTTATGTTGGTGAGGGATTTTTCAATGGAGAAGCTGCTAATGGTGGAGGCGGCCGGTGGTAATGGTGGTGCTCTCTGTCACCGAGTACCATTGTGGCTAGGCGGCGACGACGATGTTGGCCTCAATCCACTGTGCACGGTTGGGGTTCACAGTGCAAGTCCAGGCCACGATGCCAATGGTTGAGAGGGAGGTCACTGGCCCGGGGGAGAAGATCCTCCCAACCTTTGCTTTTTAACTTCCTGAATCTATTCCTCCTCCTCTCCCCTTTTCACGGCTGCCGTTACTCTAAAAATAACTTGAAAATTCGGCTGGCCTTGCGTGAAGGTTGAGATGGAGCGGGTCAGGTGGAGGAAGTTGGGTTGCGAGAAGGTGTGCTATGTGCGTGAGTTTGGTCCTACATGGGAGATGAGGTTTGGTTTATTCATGAAATAACAAAATATAAAATAATTATTTATATACAATAAGTTATAAAATTCATTAGATATATGCAAACCTAAGTAATGATGCATGCAATTATTCTATGACCTAGTGTAGTTATTAACGGACATAAATACAAGAATAAAGTTAACTTAGGCGTAACAATAGTCTATTAAAATTGACTCATCAAATACCCCCATGCCTAAGATTTACTAGTCCTTAGCAAAAGTAAAGAATAATGGAAGTAACCAAAAGATTTCTTCTTCCCTTATTCCAAAAACTTAGAGATCCAGTCAATTGTGAAGTAATAATAGCCTAGGTAATGAATCCAAGTGAAAAACCAACTTACATTTACAGTTCGTTCTTATCTCTTGGTAAACATTTTATTAGGATAAGCAACTTTTTCCCTCGAGGATAAAGTAGAAAAAATCTATAATTTGACCTCGGCTTTTTGGCTTAGGTAGGAGATACTAAGTTAAATGGATTCGTATTTGGTGGCACACACTCATCTGGTGCTACATGTAATCTAGTACTACAGACTCTAGATATTTAGACTATTAAACAAGTCAACTCAGAGAAAGGCTAAACACTATGCTCTCTTTACGTTCCCTTGTGCTCACTCACTCTCTCTTTTCTTTTCCTCTTTCTTCCTTCTTTCTTTTCTGAGATCACATATCTTACCAGATTTTTGTAAATGTACTTATTATTTGGTGGCCTCACATGACATTCACACGTCAATAAAAATTCTAATAACCCTACAACTAAGTTAGAAGTCTTTAGCCAGTATTCGAGAGATTAGAAGTACTGAAAAGTAGGTATAGGTTATATTTGGTGAATCGTAATGAGTGCTTTTGTTGTTGCCTCAAAAACATTGACACAAAAAATGACATGAAGATAAAACTCCAAACTTGGACTCTTTTTTTCTTTTTCTTTTTCTTCTTTTTTTTATATAGTTTTCTAAATATATATTTCTCCTTTTTTTCTTTCCTTTTTTTTATATAAATCAACATAACACGACGTAAACTTTTATTTATGAGGCATTATTAGGGATGATGATGGTCAAGAGAATATTGTGTGGCTTATTTGGTGGAAGTGCCTACTCTCGGCACTGGGAAGGAATGGATAGGACAATCATATTTCTGACCTTTGACATTATTACACTCCTTCAGCCAAGGACTCTATGAAGGACGGACGTAACCATCCACCTTAGTCATAGTTTTATTAGGACTCCATCTTTGTGTATCTGCCTTATTTGGTGACTCTCAAGATTTCACACAACGTACGCACACAGGAACAAAGAACGAAAACTATGCCTAACTCTGATGTATCATTATCTAATTATCTAGAACTTGAGAGTCCTTGTACTAGACTTGGCGCACCAACAGTCTCTCTACTTTCTTCTCGCAATATGAGGTGGATCTAATAGAAGATAGTATGACTGACTCCCTATTAATTGTCCAAGGGTTTAGTAGACTAAAAATGCTTATTGATTTTCTACAAAGATCCATTACCCAGTCTATGTGCAAGTGAAGTAACTGTACTGGATTCTAAACTTAAGAAATAATTTGAGAAGAAAATCTTTAATGACACCTCCATGACAAAGATGTTTTGCTAGGGACTAACCAATTTAGCTCAAGAAAAGAGAGATTTTTTTTTTTTATGCTAATGCATCTAACCTAAATGCATGGATACTTCCTAAAATGTAAAATGCACCCCCCAAAGCCTAAATCCTACAATGTCCTCATTGTAAAATTAAAACAGGGGAAGAAAGGAAGGAAATCACCTGATGATGGTGTTATTCTGAATGCTGGGTTGCCTCTTAACAAGCGCTGCATTTTCTGTCGGTAGCCAGACTTATAGAGAACCTGTAAGTCTAGTTCCAGACAGAAAGAGCTAGACCCTAAGAATATGCGTAACAGCGTGGGCCTAGAAAACAGGTAGCCACGAATGTTGGTGAGCTGATGATACAACGTTATCCCAAATGCTCGCCAAAAGACATGAAAGCAAAGAACCTCGTAGGCTACCTGGGGAGGTCTAGGAATAACAAAAGGAATATGAAATGGGACCTCCCAAAATGGAATAAGTGGAGGATAACAAGGGTCCTCCAAAGCAGGAAGGGTTTTAAAAGATATAAAAATAATAATTTCAAACCCTTGAATGGCGAGACTAAAAGTACAAGCATCAATCCACACTCGCCATTCTACCAGAGGATGTACTGGCCTGATATGCTCCCCAGAAGGAATGTATATGAGCAAAGACTTGAGCCGAGGATTAGATAAGGAATCTACAGGTTGCTTGAGTGATTGGGTGGTAATTTTTAACTACCTCCTACATGTTAGGCTTCAACTGTCTTTGCAATTCACAGGTGGGGCGAGTTTTGTCCTCAAGATATATGTAAGGGGTACAGTGGGATGGTTTAATCCCTTTAAGATCTTTGATAATCCAACTAATAGCTTTGCAATTTTTGCTTAAGACTTGGAGAAGTCTTTCCTTTTGATACCTAGAAAGATGAGCATTGATAATCAGGGGCATGGTCTGATTAGGTCTAAGGAAAACATATTTGAATGAGTCTAGCAAGGGTTGCAACTCTCATTGTGGGCCAGGCTCAGAGAGAGGTTTAGAAGTTAGGTCCAAAGTGGGGGATGTGTTAGGATGGTCAATCGTTGGTAGGTGTGGTCAAGTCAGGGTGGGAGGGTGTTGGGTATTAGGAATGGTGTTCAAGGCAAAGTAGGTCCCCATATGTGTAATATGCATTGATTCTCACACCAATTGTTCAGTTTCCAAGTCTAAATCATTAAAGAAATATGGCTCACGGAATCTCCTAGAAGTTTGAAAGAAGTCCAAGGTGATTGGCTGACCATTGTAAGTAATTTTCATTTTTCAATAATCGCAATCGATATTGGCTTTTGTGGTGGCTAGGAACGGTCTTCTAAGGATAATAGGTGCATTTTGTACAATCTTGGGTACCTTAATGTCTAGGACCAAAATATCCACAACAAATAAGCAATTTTGGACCCAAACAATAACATCTTCTATTGGTGAATAACAATTCGGTCTGCCAATTGTAGGGTCACTTCAGTTGGTTTCAACTCACCAAATTGGAATTCTTCAAATAAAACAATAGAGATGAGGTTGATAGAGGCACCTAAATCAAGAAGAGCGTGATCAAAGGTCATGCCAATGATAACGACATAAATCTGTGGGTGCCTAGGTCTTTCTTTTTGAGAGACAACTTGCTCTTTGAGAGGCAACTTGCTTTGAACCACAGAGCTTACTATCTTAGAAAGGACCACCCTACGTAGATTCTTAGTTTGCCTTTTAGGAGTGCACAGGTCCTTTAAAAATTTGGTATAAGCAGGTATATATTTGATTGCATCAAGGAGGGGATATTGATTTCAACTTGTCCAAATAAATCCATGAGTTCCTTATTAGTGGGCTCAGTCTTCTTTTGTCTTTTGGTGGTAGGGTTCAAAGCTTGAGCAAAGGGAATGGGGTTTTGTCTTTTGCAGGTTGATGCTTCTACCAAAAGTATTCATAGATGCATGGTTAAGTGAGCTTTCACCAATTTCTTCAAGTAATTGGTAGGCACTTTTGGCATCCTTGTTTAGAAAATTACCGCAGCATGAGGCAACAACAAATCTTCTAAGTTAAACTTCAAGTTCATGATAAAAGATTTGAACGAGTTTCCAGAGTGGCACCTCATTATGTAGGCAGCTTATTGATAGCTCTTGAAACCTTTCACATGCTTCATGCAGAGATTCACTGCATTTTTGCTGGAAGGTCATAATAGATTGACAAAGGGTATTAGTATGACCTATGAGGAAGAATTTTTTTAAAAATCTGCTTCTTTACTATCAAGAACCAATAAAGGACCCTATTTTTAAGTGTCGAGGGAAAGAGTCTCATGAGCCAAAGGTCTTCCTGGATATTACGGGAAGGGGTGGTTTGGGCAAGGACAGTCAGCTCCTCGAGATGGCTAAATGGGCCTTCCTTAGGTAGGCCATGGAAGTATTTAATCAAGTTCAAGACAAGTTTAATCTCAAAGACTCCTTTAGTCATTTATGGTAACACCATCATTTGTCACAACTAACTTGAATTAGTTGGAATCAAGAGATAAATGCTCCTAAATGATCTCCTGAAGACAATAATTCCACTCTAATCTGATTTGAGAAAAAGATAAGAAAGCATGGTTAATTCTGTTGTTTTAACAACACATCACAAATGTAGATTAACCATGGGGTTACTCAGGGGTTAATTAATGGTCAAATGAACTTTAAAGATCATGAAGTGGGCTCACATTGATAGAATTAGGGTTTCACACATTTCAAGGACTAAAACAGTACTAAAAACTTTGATCATCTGCCCCACTTAAATTGGAAAGGTTCTGGTTAGAATAAAATCAATATAAACCTCCTAAAATTCATAGAAAAATATTCTAAGAGGTTTGGTACCTTTGGTTTGACCATCTGAACCCATTTTGACCTAGAACAACATTTCAGATGGGAATTTGCTCTAATTTGGGCTTCTATACAATTTACCTAGCCAAACATGGTCAAAACTCAAATCCAAGTTAACCATTAGATTCATTGGGTATTAATTAAGTTAAGACCAAAATTTAGTCTCAATCAGAGTCCATTTTGACCTAGGTTGCATTTCAACCCTTAGAAAGTCTATTTCTTACACTCAAGCCCCTAGGTTTCAAGTTTCTCACAAAAAGCCCCCTAACTTTATCTTCGTCTTTGCAATCCGATCCCTACCACCATTGGAGGTGTGAACAGAGTTAAACCCAAGGACACCGACTTTAACCAACTCAAAACTTCATCAAATCTCGACCAAATCTCACCAAATTTGGTGGGATTGGTGTTCACATCATCACCAATCCATTACACCAGATCTTGTGTCCTAATTCACGACCAATCAGCACCAGCAAACTCGATTTCCACATGACCTATGTTGCCAAATTCGCAAGGGATTCTTGTGAACACAAGACAATTCAAGGTCCAATCAACATCTATATAAGTTCACCCAAGTTCCTAGGTCTAATTTGAGCCTGGTTCTAGGCCAAATCTCCCACTTCTCTTCTCCAGCCACCTTCGTCGCGGCTCCGGCGACCTTCCTCCGTCTTCCTGCTGCCTCCCAACAACCAAATTGGGACCACCTCCGTCTCCCTCATCTTTGTCCACTACTCACCAATCAAAGTGAGAGCCACCTACCCCTCTCCTCATCGCCATCTCTCTCGTCGGAGGACTTCATCTCTCCCATGACTGGCAAGCCATGCCAGTGTGGAGATCCACCCCCCCTTCCTCCATAATTAGGTTCTTCTTCTTCCTCTCCTTCTTTAGGTTAGATACAACCCCTTCTCACTCCAATTTGATCACCGAATCCACATTGACCCCCACCGTCTTCTTCGTGTCCGACGAAGCTTCGGCAAGCTTCGCCCGACCGCCACATGCACCCACACAACCTGCCACCACCATTGCATTCCTCACATCACAGTGAAGCCTCTGAACCATCTAATTGGGGTGAAGATCCCATGTTTTGTCTTTTTAGGGATTTGCCAGAACTTTGTCTCTGGTACTCATCACTGTCACACTCCGTCAACCTCAGGGCTTGGCTCCACTACTTGGAGCTATGGTATCACTTCTTGACTCCAGCTGCTGCTTCAATTTGGCACAGGGATCACCACAGCATCAGCAATTGAGATCAACACTCCACTACAGTGCGTAAAGGAGAAGATGACACATTTAGTGCCACATCGCATGTTTTGATTTTGGAAACACGAATAAAATGAATTCTTCATATGTCATTGAATTCCATATTTTCTCCCTACGAACGACCTCGGAACTCACAATTTTTTAAGGATTATAAATTTAAATGTTGTATCAATTTTCCTCGCTATACTACAACGAGTTTTACTCCTACTAAATACAATGATTTTCGCATCGACATTTTGAATTGGGGAGATAAGGGTCAAAATTGAAGCTAGAGAGGGAGAGGAAGCAAGTGACCTAATCTACATGGAAAAGGGGGGTAGAAATCCACGTCGACGTGGCTTGCCAGTGGTGGAGAGATGAAGTCCTCCAGCGAGAGAGATGGCGACGATGAGAGGGGTAGGCGATTCTTTCTTTAATATGCAGTAGCGGACGAAGATGAGGGAGACGGAGGCAGTTCGAATTTGGTCATTGGGAGGCTGTAGGAAGATGGAGGAAAAAGGTCACCGAAGCTACGGTGGAGGTGGTTGGAGAAGACAAGTGGGAGATTTGGCCTGGAACCGGGCTCAAATTGGACCTAACTACTTAGGAGAACTTATATAGATGTTGATTGGACCTTGAATTGCCTTGTATTCGCAAGAATTCCTTGCGAATTAGGCAACTTAGGTCATGTGGAAATCAAGTTCGCTGGTGGTGATTAGTCATGAATTAGGGCACAAGATCTGGTGTAATGGATTGGTGGTGATGTGAACACTAATCCAACCAAATTTGGTGGGATCTGGTGGAGATTTGATGAAGTTTTGAGTTGTTCAAAGTCGATGTCCTTGGGTTTGACTCTGTTCACACCTCCAATGGCAGCAATGACTTGATTGCAAAGTTAGGGGGCTTTTTGTGAGAAACTTGAAACCTAGGGGCTTAAGTGTATGAAACAGAGTTTCTAGGGGTTGAAATGCAAATTAGGTCAAGATGGACTTTGATTGGGCCTAAATTTTGGTCTTAACCTAATTTTGATCCAAGGAATCTAATGGTGAACTTGGATTTGAGTTTTGATCACGTTTGACTGGGTAAATTGCACAGAGGAGCAAATTAAAGAAAATTTCCATCTGAAATGTTGTTTTAGGTCAAAAGGAGTTCAGATGGTTAAACCAAAGGTACCAAACTGTAATTCCCTATGGAAGGGGGTTAGATTTACGTGATATAGAAGATAATGTAGAAATATCAATCAATCACACAAATGCTATCACAAAAGAACATAGGGGATTTTTAAGTGGAAACCCAAACCTCGGTAAAAATCAACACCTAAGCCTCTCGACTTAAGATTTCTCGATCGACCTAGTAGATCAAATCCATTAACCGAGTCACTTAAATGAGGGTGACTCAACCTCTTACAACCATGCTACTTTGAACCCGAGGGTGGCGTAACCTTAAACCCCTCCTCTTCATGAGGAGTATTGTCTCGTGATGGAGACGGGAATTTGCAAACTCGATTGCCACATGCCTAAATTAGTTTAAGAAATCCATGGGTGATACTATCTCAAAGTTTCGATTGCCAAGAGTTCTTGGGGTCGCCATGGGCAGTGCTATCTCGAAGCATCGAAAGCTAGGCATCCTTCGAGGTTCGGTGACGAGGACAATGAATCCGACACAGACTGTGTTGATAACTGATCCAAGGTTAAATATAGAGAAATAAAAAAAACATTCGTACTCTCTTTCTAGGTTGGTAATCATACCAATCTTAAATAAATAAGACCAGTGCATATGCACGGATGCTTTAAACTTTGGGACCAATAAACCCTAAGGTAAAGTTAGATATCAAGGAAACCTGTGCCTGCAACTTGTCCTTAGCCGACCTAGTCTATAACCTAGCAACTACTTAGGTACCCTATGATCTAGGGTTAGATAGTGTAACTTGATTTGTGTGAAAATTGAGTTAGCTTGGATAACTTGAAGTGCTAGGTTGTTGCTCGAACTTGATAGGGAGTAGCAAAAACTAGGCATGGGGGTATTTGATTAGTCCATATTTATGTGCTATTTAGGTATTTGAATGCCTAGACATTAAGTTAATTTTAACATTTATTTAGCATGCATTAAGATATAAATACATTAATTATAGATTTGTTTCATGCATCGCATTTTTATGTAAATTAGATCTTAGCATGCATTAGCTTAGTCTTTAATTTAGTTTGCATTTTAATTTAGTGGGCATTATACACATTACATAAAATTAGATATTTTATAAGGCTTTGTATATAAATAAGCCAATCTTTTATTTTTTTAATTATCTCTTTCTTCTTTTGTAGGACTCTTCGACCGAGCCACCGTGCAACAACTGCAGCCACTAAAGCCTTCGCAATCAAGGAGCAATCCACTCGTCCCAGCAAGGAAGGAACGGGAAAAGTGGATCTAGCTCCGTCATGACTCAATTCAAATGATGTTGGCTGCTATAAGAAGAAGGAGTAGGCTGCGGAGCTGAGGAGGCCTTCACCCTGACCCAAAACTACGCTTCACCTCCATCACCACCAGCCTCAACAACGGTAGCACGACTCCACCACCGTTGGTGTGTGGTGTGACAACCCACGTCGCCAACCCGAGTCCCTGCATCACCGTGCTTCACCTGGAACAACACCATCACCACCACCTTTCCCATTCATCTTCTTCCTTGTGCTTCACCTGCAACATCAAAAAAAACCCAACATCCACAAACCAACAGCCACACTGCCTCTTGCCTCCTCGTGCCCAACTCTCCTCGTCGCATGCGCACCACCCTCCTCGAGCACGCCACCGCACCACCCTTCCCCCAAGCACGCTCAGCACACTTGAGTGTGGAGCTACTGCTGCACGCAGCAGCACCCATCGCCACAAATAGTCCTCGCCACCAGCGCTCTGCCCTCAACACACGCATGCTGAGAGCGCACCTAGCAGTAGCAACCCACTTCCATCCTCTCCTCCATCTAGTCGGCTCTAGCCACATTACGACCCGCCTCGACCACCACTGTGAAGCCCTCGCTCCACTTGACCTTTGGCGAGCTTCTTGCCCCCAACCTCTCCTTCGATGCAAGGGAAGCAATCCAAGGAAATCTTTTGTTTCTTTGTCAATTAAAATTTTCACTCAAATGCTATTGCCGTGGGTTGTTTTTAATTAAAATAATATTTTATGTGGCTCATTTGCATCGAACCTCTTCCTCTTTTGCATAAATGCTTATTTGAAGCTTGAGCTTCATTGTCACCTTGATTTAACGGGGTTTTGGCTTTATTTCTCGAAGTTTTCTTCGGTGAACATTCTATTCCGCTCATGTGCGAGTTTTAATAGGCTAGTGCCTCCCTGTGGACACGAACCACTCCATTTGTGAGTGGTTTATTTACTCTTATTTTGATCGCGCATTTTGCCACTCCACATTTGAATTACGAGTCTTATATTAATTTTTGTAAACCAAAATAGCGTGGTAAAAAATGGGCCCGCTGCCGGGGAGGCAACGGGCCTAATAAGCTCGTATTCGTTCATTTGTTCATGCTGATTTAATTTTTGAGGCATATTTAATATATTCTATCTGATTTGTGCTATTGTGAGGTTCCTTTGGGATAATCGTTGCACCCACCTTAGCATCTCTGCATTGTTGACCTTGGGCCACACATTTGACCAAGAGCATCGTACCTGGTACACCATTGTTCAGGTAGACAGAGCTCCACACCTACGAGGAGGAGCTTAGCATCTTGGTGGACTTTGACACCACCAACCCGTTGGAGAAGACTTTTGAGGAAAAAAGTTCATCTTTATTCTCTACTTTTTGCATTTAGATAGACTTAGAGTTTAGGATATTATATTTTGCATTCATCCATTTGGGACCCTTGTTCTGAGGTCATATTTTTAGGGGTTTATTCCCTGATTTTGTTTTAGGCCTGTGTTGGGTAATCTTTTCGAGAGCTTGTTCCCATTTATTTAGGCAATAGGTTTTTCATGTTCTTTTGTGGAGTTTATCCTTTCTTGTTTGCGCTCAAGTAGTGTAGAAATTAAAAAAAACATAAAAATTTGTGCTGCCTGCTAGAAGTTACATACCCCTAGGCGATTATTTAGGGTTGTATGTTTAACTCCAAGATTTACTTTCTTGCATTGTGAGCATTGCATTGTTGATTGTTGGAGAGCCAGGTACGACCTCTTTCTTAGCATATATATTTGCTCACACATTGCACTAGGATCTTAATTTCAAAGACCACCAAGTTTGATTTGAATTAATTTAACAAGTGGTCACAGTTAATTTTCTGAAAGGTTCTAAGTAAAGGAGGAACACATTAAAATTCAAGGAGTGGATTTGAGACATTGTGCTGTGGTTCAAAGTTCAAAATTTTTCTAGTAAATGCACATGTGTATGACATTTTTGCACCGAGGCACTCATTCTAGACACTCTTTGGTTGGAACCTCTAGGAAAGAGCCTCCTATTGCTGTACACTGAGGTGACCCAAACTATAGTCCAAAAGTGAGGTTGCCTCCAAACCTTGTGAATTGAGGGTAGTTAAGAAGCACCGTGAAAGCAACTCTTCAAAGGAAGGACTTGACCCTACTTGCTTCCCTCTTTGCCTAGTTTGGAGGTGACTAAACTTCTTGATCTTTAGGGAGGATCTCTAAAGTTCCAATTAGGTCTTTATTAAGGCATTCCATAGGATGACAATAAGCGCTTAATTGATTGGGAAATTTATATTGTCACCTACAATTGGACTTAGATCTTAAAAACCTTAACTGATTAAAGACCTAAAAAGTCCCTTTGACTTGTGTTTGTTTGTGTTTAATAGTGCATGTTAGGGCGGCATTCCCTTAGGAGATAGTTAGAGTATTCAGCTGAGCCTGAAAGAATCTTAAGAAGAAATCACCCAAGGGAAGAAATGGTTGGTCAAAGGAGCCTTAGGGAATATTTCATTTCGACCAATCACCCTAGCCCTACACTACTTAGACCTGGAGGGGACAATTCGTATGAGATCAAGAGAAGTACCATATCTTTGCTGCCTTCCTTTTATGGTACTGCTAGGAAAGATCCCTACAGGCATATAGAGGAATTCACTGAGGTTTGTTCCACGGTGAAGCTACAGGGTGTTACTGATGATGCCCAAATGTGGACCCTCTTTCCTTTCTCCCTCAAGGACAAAGCCAAGTATTGGTATCATACCATAGATGGTATTAACACCTGGGATGCCTTGAAGAAGGAAGTTCTGAAGAAGTACTTCCCCATGAGCAAAACCAACCACTTTAGGAGTGAAATTATGAGTTTTGCTCGAAAGGATGGAGAAGCTTACCATGATGCATGGGAGCACTTTAATGACCTTTTGAGACTTTGCCAGCATCACCAAATGCCCAAGTGGCAGTTGGTTGAAAGGTTCTACACCGGACTTAGTGATTCACATAGGCAGACTATGGATGGTGCCTGTGTAGGAACCTTTCTATCTAAGACTAAGGACAAAGCTTGGAACCTTTTCGATACATTGAGTGAGAATTCTATTCATCTGAATTTTGCCTACTCGGATAGAAAACCCACTCTCATGCAAAGAAAGTTGGAGGCAAATGAGGCTAGGGACACCCTGAATTTAGCCTACCAGATCCCATTGTTGAATCAAAATATGGAAAGGCTTATGTCGAGCCTTGTCCAATTCACACCTAGTACCACCACATCCTAAGCTTCAGAATGTTCTATTTGTCAAGGCAATACACACACCACTGTGGATTGCCATTTGGCTTCTCAATTCCCTAAACTTGTACAAGCAAACCCGAATGCCGCCCCAAGGGTTCCATCCCAGACCTTGTAATGACCCTTTTAACAACACTTATAACAAAGGTTGGAGGAACCATCCCAATTTTTCATGGAGATAGGGGAATGTCTCCAATTCAGGGAATTGTAGACCCTAACCCGTTCAGACTCAATAGTATAATCAACCTCCTAACCTCTCCCAACTACCCAAGACCTCCGAGATGGATGAGCTCAAGGCTAAGTTGAAGGCCATGCAGGAGAATCAAAGCATGATCATCCAATCTCATGACAAGGCAATCAATGAGATGAAATCCCAGATTGGACACCTTGTTGAGGCTGTGAGCAAAAGGGAGACTAGGAAGCTTCCTAATTCATCTGAGGAGAACCCTAAAGGGAAAGGGATTGTATTTAGGGACCATGCCTAGGTGGTGACTATTCTGAGGAGTGGGAAAGAAATTTCCAAACCTGATGCTCCTATAGTCCCACCTTTTGAAAACCTATCCACCCTGACTTTTGCCCCCATCGGAGAAGAGCTGCCTAACTCTCCTCTGCTTGAAATCACCTCACCAGAAGAGGTTGTCCCTATTCCACCACTTACTCGACATGACAACCCTTCCACCCAGAGGTCGAGAGTGCCCTTTCTAGAGCACTTATCCACCTCTGGGCAGACTTTTTCTTGCTCATCTGGAGCCAAAGATAGGATAGATGAAATCATGGAGACTTTCAAGCAAGTACAAATAAACTTGCCCTTGCTTGAAGCTATTAGGCAGATTCCATTCTATGCCCGCTTTCTAAAGAACCTGTGCATGAAAAAGCGGCAATCTAGGAAACAGGTCCAATCAAAAGTTGTTTTGCCTGATTTTGTTAGCTCAAGAGTTCAACATGACACACCCCCAAAACTTAAGGACCCAAGAGCCTTGTACATCTCGGTGGTCATTAGTGACCTACATATAGATGAGGCTCTGCTTGATCTAGGTGCGGGGGTGAGCATCTTTTCGAGCTACATGTATGAACAACTTGGAGGAGGCAATATGAAGCCTAGCCCAGTAATCTCTCAAGTTATAGACCGATCACTCAAGACACCCCAAGGAATTCTAGAAGATGTCCTCATGAGAGTGGAGGACTTCTTCTTCCCTGTAGACTTTTTAGTTTTATACATAGACCCTACCAACAAGCCAACCAAGCCCTCCATCATTTTGGGTTGCCCCTTCCTTGCAATTTCACATTCTTCAATCAATTGCAATACTGAGGCATTAAAAATGGGCTTTGGGAACAGGAAATCCAGCTCAATGTGTTTGATGCTTATAAACAAGCTGGGCTTGAGGATTATTCCCAAGTTAAGGTAGTTGATGACCTAATTGAAGAGACAACCCCTGCAATTTTATGTGATGACCCCCTTCAGCATGTCATGCTAAATGAGCATTCCCATCTCTTGGAGGTATGTGAAGGGGATATACTAGAACTTGAGGAGTTGCTTGGTGTTTCTCCCAAGTCACTTTCCCCATCATCTCTGCCTAAGGTAGATCTATTACCTGAGATGGGGACATCTATAATGAAACCCTCAACCATACAAACCCCCGACCATGAGCTAAAACCCCTCCCCGACACTCTCAAGTATGTCTTCCTTGGTCGAAATGATACACTCCCTGTAATCATCTCATTTGCACTATCTAAGCTGCAAGAGGGAGCCTTGCTAGATTGCTTATCACGGCACAAGGAAGCCATATCTTGGACAATCACTGATATTAAGGGTATGGACTCTACACTCTACATGTACCACATTTATACTGATGATTCCATCAAGCCATTTAGGGACATGCAGAGACATCTTAACCCCAACATGAGGGAGGTTGTTAAAAAGGAAATTCTAAAGTGGTTGGATGTTGGGATCATATATCCCATCGCGGATAGTAAATGGGTAAGTCCTATCCATGTAGTGCCAAAGAAGGTAGGCTTTACTATGGAAATTAATGACCAAGGAGAACAAGTGGTGACTAGACCCTCAATTGGATGGAGGGTCTGCATTGATTACCACAAGCTGAACACCGCTACCTAGAAAGATCACTTTCCCATGCCTTTTATTGACCAAATTCTCAAAAAATTGGTAGGGAATAAGTACTATTGCTTTCTCGATAGATATTCTAGGTATAACCAGGTTGCAGTCTTCCCTGATGACCAAGAGAAGATGACTTTCACGAGTCCTTACGATACCTTTGCGTTCAGGCATATGCTATTTGGACTATGTAAGGCATCGGTAACCTTTCAGCAGTGTATGATGTCAATCTTCTCGGACATGATTGATGAGTGCATTGAAGTGTTTATGTATGACTTCTCCATTTACTGCTCATTTTTCGACCAGTGTCTCCTACACTTAGAGAATATGCTAAAGCAATGTAAGGAGACTACTTTAGTCCTCAGCTGGGAGAAAAGCCACTTCATGGTACATAAAGGCATTGTACTTGGGCATGTTGTGTTTGAGAGGGGCTTGGAAGTAGATAAGGCTAAGGTTGATTCTATTTCCAAACTCCCATTGCCCATGAATGTTATACAGATTAGATCCTTTCTGGGCCATGCGGGCTTTTATAAGCTCTTTATTAAAAATTTTAGTAAAATTTCTAGGCCACTTTGCGACCTACTAACAAAGGAATTTTCCTTCGATTTTGATGCAAAGTATGCCGAAGCCTTTCACACTCTGAAGGAGGCCTTGATCTCTACCCCTATTCTCTGAGCTCCAGATTGGACACTCCCATTCGAACTGATGTGCGATGCTTCAGATTATGCCGTGGGAGCTATCCTTGGACAAAGGGTTGAGGGAAGACCTCATGTGCTATATTATGCTAACTAGACCTTAACTGACCCACAACAAAACTACACTATGACAGAAAAGGAATTACTCACCGTAGTATTTGCTTTGGAGAAGTTTAGGTCTTATCTTCTTGGGTCTAAGGTGGTCATTTTTACTAATCATGCGGCAGTGGAGCACCTCATTGCCAAGAAAGGTTCTAAGCCATGACTTATTAGGTGGATTTTGACGGAGAGAGTTTCGCTTAATTGTGATAGCAACAGAATGATGTGTCGTTGTGTTTTATGTGGTGGAAAATCTCTCAATCAAAACTAATTATCAATTTTAACCACAGTAAAGATGTCGTATCCACAGGGAGGAATAGATCAATAAATTCACGAGAAGAGGAATATAATGTTCACAGACACTTTCGCGACTTTAATGTGAGGAATATGCTATTTTAAATGGAGCTTGCAATATCTTTAAAAGTTCAAGGTTAGTTATGCAATTTTCACATTAGGAATTAAGCTCCAAAAATATGCATATGATGCATGTGTAATGGCATATCATATAAATTCAACTTGCATGCAAATTTGATTTGAAATTCAATGTAGAATCATGCACATAACACAAGTGAAGTAATTTCAGGAAAGTATGAGTGCATCAATGCAATGTAGCCTGAATAAAATATGAATATATAATTAGCAATGGCATTGAATGTAATTATTAATTGAGAAGAAAACAGAGGATTTCTCCTCTCTCTTCCTCGAATGGGTGGCCATGCACGGTTGGCAGCGAGAGTCGACGGGGAGGTGTGCTTCGACGAGGGCTACGCAACAGCGGTGACGCGACGACCAAAGGTGGACGACGGTGGCCAGGCGGAGGAGAATGGCCACCAGCCTATTGGAGGAGGAGGCTGCATGTGAAGAGGATGGCATCGTTGCTGCGGCCTGCGTGCTGGGTGCGCGCGCGCAAGTTGTGCAGGGCTAGTCGCTGGCTTGTTACTGCCTGCGGGCGCTGGTGCAACGCGGGGGCGCCTACGGGTGGTCTTGCAGGGCTCGGTGGGGCGCTGAGGCAGAAGGCATAAGGGTGCTGGAGGGGGTGCGCCTGCAGTGGAGAGGGCTGCGCCTGCAGAGGGCGCAAGTGCGGGCAGTGGAAGGCTTGGCACTGTGGCGTGATGGCGTGCAAGGGAGGTGAGTGCCTGTGGGCGCTTGGGAGGGCAGGTGCAGCGGTGGAAGGTGGCGCTTGGTGCAGGCACGGTGAGAGCACAGGTCTGGTGCGGTGAGAGTGCAGGTACCGGCGAGGGCGCACTGCGGTGGCAGTGCTGGTGGGGGCACACGAGAATGTTGGATGCAGGGCGCAGGTTGCCTCTTGCACGCGGTGGGAGGCTTAGGTGCAGGCTGCCAACAGGGCTGCAAGGGAGGTGATGGAGGGCGTTGGCCTACAGTGCACGTAGTGCTTGGAAGGGCTTGGCTATGGGCAATGCAAGGATGTTGGTGCACAATGAGTGCTGGTTGCACAGTGCATGCGGCCTTCGATGGTGGAGAAGAAGGATATCCCCTCAAGGGGGAGGAAGAAGAACCGAAGATCCACTCCCCTCCTATGCAAGTCCTTTTTATCTCCTCTCCCAGCATGAGTTAAGGGATTTTCAAATCCCTTTACTAATTTTGGCCGGCGGCTGTTGGAGGTGTTGAGGCCAGCCGGAGATTGGGTGAGGTGAAGGCGGTTGTTTGAGGGAAATTTCTTTCACCCCCTTGTTCTTTGCCGACCTTATTCCTACAAAACAACAAAACATAAAATAATTACATACTAAATTATAGAATGCAATCAAATAGATAAAAACTCAAGTAATGATGCATGTACTCATTTAATATCTTGATGTAATTATTAATAAACATACTATGTTAGAATTGAAGTACTTAGGCGTAACAATAGTCCATTAAAATGGACTCATCAAATACCCCTGTGCCTAAGATCTGTTAGTCCCTAGCAAAAAGAAAAAAAAATAATAGAAGTAATTAGAAGATTTCTTCTTTTCTTATTTCAAAACTTTAGAAATCCAGACAAATGTGAAGTGATGATAGCCTAGGTAACAAATCTAAGTGAAAAGCCAATTCACATTTGCAGTTCGTACTTCACCCTTGGTAAGTATTTCTGTCGGGATAGGCAACTACTTCCCTCGAGGATAAAGCAGAAGATAATATGTAATTTGACCCCGGCATTTGGCTTAGGTAGGAGATATCGAGTTGAATGAATTTGTATTTGGTGGCATACACTCATCTGGTGCTACATGTAATCTAGTACTACAGACTCTAGATCTCTAGATTATTAGACAAGTCAACTCAGAGAGAGCCTAAACAACTGTGCTCTCTTGATGTTCCTGGGCGCTCACTCTTTTCTTTCTTTTCTTTCTGAGATCACAAATCTCGCCAGATTTAGTAATTGTACTCACTGTTTGGTGGCCTCAATGGCATCTACACTTCAATTAAAGTCCCAATAACTCTACAACTAAGTTAGAGTCCTCAACCAGTATTCAGGCGATCAAAAATACTGAAAGGTAGGTATGGGTCATATTTGGTGGAACGCGATAAGTGTTTTGTTGCCTCAGAAATAATGTTACAACGATAACCCTGGACTCTTTTCTTTTCCTTTTCTCTCTCTTTTCTTCTTTTTTTTTTCTCTTCTTTATTATTATTATTATTTGTTCTTTTTCTTCTTCCCTTTTTTTTGTTTCTTTTTGTTTTTGTTTCTTTTTCAATCAACACAACACGATACAGACTTTTATTTATGAGGCATTATTAGGGATGATGATGGTCAAGAGGATATTGTGTAGCTTATTTAGTGGAAGTGCCTATTCTCGGCACCGGAAAGGAATGGATAGGACAGGCATATTTTTGACATTTGACACTATTACCCTCCTTTAGCCAAGGACTCTATGAAGGACAGTCATAGCCATCCACCATAGTCATAGCTTTATTAAGACTCCATCTTTGTGTATCTGTCTTATTTGGTGACTCTCAGGAAGTCACACAAAGTACGTACATAGGAACAGAGAGCGAAAACTATGCCTAACTCTGAAGTATCATCATATAATTATCCAAAACTTAAGAGTCCTTGTACTAGACTTAGTGCACCAGTAATCTCTCTACTTTCTTCTCACAAATATGAGGTGGATCTATTAGAAGATAGTATGCCTGACTCCCTATGAACTGTCCAAGGGTTCAGTAGACTACAAATGCTTATTGGTTTTCTTCAAGGATCCATTACTCAGTCTATGTGCACGTGAAATAAATGTACTGGATTCTAAACTTAAGAAATAATTCAAGAAGAATAACCTCCAATGACAAAGGTATTCTGCTAGGGACTAACCCATTCAGCTCAAGAAAAGAATTTTTTTTTATATATGTTAACCTAAATGCATGAATACTTGCAAAATGCACCCCCTCATGCCTAAATCCTACAATGTCCCCATTGTAAAATTAAAACAGGGGGAGAAAGGAAAGAAATCAACTGACAATGGTGTTATTCAGAATGCTGGGCTACCTCCCAACAAGCGCTGCATTTTCTGTCAGCAGCTAGACTTAGAAGGAACCTGCAAGTCTGGTTCTAGACAGAAAAGGTTAGGCCCTAAAAATATGCATAACAGTGCGGGCCTAGAAATAGGTAGCCACGGATGTTGGCGAGCTGATGATTCAACGTAATCCCAAATGCTCGCCAGAAGATAAAACCTCGTTGACTACCTGGGGAGGTCTAGGAATAAGAAAGGGAATATGAAAAGAGGCCCCCCAAAATGGAATAAGTGGAGGATAACAAGGATCCTCCAAAATAGGACGGGTTTTAAAAGATATAAACATTAATATTTGAAACCCTTGAATGGCGAGAGTAAAAGTACAAGCATCAATCCACACTCGCCATTCTACCCGAGGATCTACTTGCCTGATATGTTCTCTAGAAAGAATGTACGTGAGCAGAGATCTGAGCCAAGGATCATTTAGGGAGTATAAGGGTTGTTTGTAGTGTTGGAAGGTAATGGTTAAGTCTAATGAGGGCTTAGTCGGTGTCAGGTCCAATTCCAACAATGATTCAGATTGTTTATACTCCCTAACAGTTGTAGACATTTGTACATTACCCTTCCTAGCATTAATGATTGGAGTCATATTTGAATCAAGGGTAGACTCCAAATTACAACTCTTTGATGGCAGGGTCAAAATATCTAAATCATTATCATTAAACTCATCCCCGGATTTGTTTGGTTCACTCAAATTTTTGTCGGGGTGTATATGTGATTCATTAGTGAAGACAGGAGTTGGATCAGTATCCTTAATTATTCCCAAAGGAGGATCAGTCTTAATATTTTGGAGCAAGCCTATATAATTGAATTCGTTATTCTTCTTGGGGTATAAATCCTCAATTGACGTGTTTTGTCCCCGAGGGTCTCCCATAGGCTTCTCACTATTTTGTTTGTCCTCCTCTAATATCAACTCCTGTTTTGATGGAGGATGATTGTCAAAAGAAGGTAGGAATCTGGATTAAACCATATTGTTTATATCCTTTGGAGGCAAATCCTCAAATGATAAATAATTCCCCTGTGATTCACTCCAGATTTTCAATCTAGGTTCCTCTATTGGGGCATCCTCATCCTCTAAAATACTCTTCATATCCCTGAGACCAAAATTGATCTAATTCATCCTCCATTCCATTAGGGTCACCTTCATTGGGTGCATTTAAATCCTCAGGATACTGAATGGTAGGTGTTGATTCCCTAAGTGGAGGGTCAGGAGTAGGCTCACTAAGGGTAGAATGGGATTCCACTAGATAATCAATAGGGGAAGTGATAGGAACAATACAACCTTGACCCGGGTTAGTAGGGGTAAGGAGAATATTGTCATTGGGGTCAAGGTCCTCAAGAGGTACCATCTTCCCTTGCTTTTGACTCCAATATAGCTCGGGTGGTTGGTGGTGTAATGATTGTAAATGTTTGTTGGTAATAATTGTTAATCATGTCGTTGTAGTATAGGGTGTATAATATAACATTAAGGATGTCGTATAGTGGTGAGTATGGGTGAGTTCCAGTCATTACAACCATTATTATCATTTGCTTATTTATCTAATTTTTACTGGTTTTGTTCCAGGTCGTTCTCTGGGAGGCAATTTATTGAATTTAATTCGGTCACTCTTTGATTATCTCCAAAATTGTCTTCTTATTCAAAAAGAAACTTTACATTTAAAGAATGAATGAATGTTTTATTTACCTAGTTATTAAGAAGTGCTTGCAAAAATGCTAACTATGAACAAGCATCAAACAATCTATTATTATACTCTAAACTATGTATTTACAAGTTATACTATTAACACTAATATGTTAGTTCATACTACATTAGGATACCATAGTGTAAAAACTTAACTTACTAGTCATTTATTTATAGTGACATATATATCAATTTTAGTGACAGATATAAACGTCGCTAAAGCTCAGAAAACACTATATACAACCTAAAGAAGCAAACTGAGGTCTTTAGCGACATTTATAGTGTCGTTTTATTCTGTTAGTAATTATGTGGGTTTAATTTTACATATGTATAGAGTCTTTTCTGTTGTTATCTCGTGTTATCTCTTTTTTTCTTTTTTTTTTTTTAAGTCGTCTGTCCTTTCATTTTGTTCTGTGTAGTCTTTTAGAGGCTGCGGTGGAGAGTCCTTAGCGTAAAATGTGTTTAATTAGCGGGTGCGCTTTTCGAGGGATACACAGCACCCTTCGGGTGGGACCAGACCTCTACTAAGCGCGCCCTAATCTCAGATTAGGTGCTTAATTACGTTTTCGTATCAGCGCAGGGCCTCAGCCCAACGCCTTCAATAAGTTCGCACACACTCGGGCTCCCAGCCCCACATAGGAATCACGCATTCAGTATTCAGCACATATCAGAATCGGGTTATCGGATCAGATGGAACAGGTGAAGTTTCGGGCGCCCGGCGCCATGACAACTAACTAAGCTATAGCATAAATTCTATTTATATAGCTGCGTTTCGTTTGCAGCCCACGATGTGGCGCTATTCCAGCGCCACATCGTGCGCTGGAAACCAGACGCAGCTGCGTCTGTGCGCGTTTTTGGCCCTCGATTTGGGGGCCATAAATTATTAAAAAAAATAAAATAAAATATGGTAAATAAAATATTTACATAATACTACATAATTGATTAATTAATTTTGAATTTTAAATATATTTACTATATAAATAAATTCGCTAAACTAGGCTGATTATACAGGTTGATTTAGGTGATTAAATAGTTAATTACTTATAAAATAATTAGTAAATGGTCTAATTGACCTTAAACAGTTTTAACTTACATACTTAAGTATTTAATACATATTTTTATTGTATTTTTACGAATTTATTTATGTTTTATTTAGGCTAAAATAGCAATTCTGTGTAGTTTATAATTAAAACTAAGTTACAGTAAGATATACTAGGTATAATTATACTTTGACTAACTTAAATTACTTAATATATACATATATATATATATTCCCAAGTTTATAGATTTATTTACTTGATTATTGCTCTAACCTATTAACTTAGCTACTAAATCAGTAAATATAAATCTGTACATATATATATACATAGATCAGTAGATACATACATACTAGATTAGTATATATACATATTTTTTACATAGATTACATATGTATACGAATTTCTGTACAGGTTTTATACATATTTACAGTATAACTATGTATCTAACTGATATGCTATAGTTATAATACTATGAATGGGTGTATTTATAGTTTTAAAATAAGTCTATGCCATTAGGCTTTTGTATAAAGTTAGGGAATTAGAGTTGATTGATTTTTTTTATTTGAGTTTAGGCAGCAGCTTCAGCTACTGTCAGAGGAGATGGAGAAGAGAACAATGTGCTGTTTTAGTGTTATTTACAGTGGCAGTGGCTTAAGCCACTGTCAAATGGCTAACTGCTGCTGCAGTTAGTCCACTTGAAGAGGGGGGAAGTATTCTACAGAGAAGAGGGAAACTTAGAGAAGAGGGGAGTTTAGAGAAGAGGGGAATGTAGCTGCTAAATGCAGCATATTGCTGTGTAACTGGGAGTAAGATAGAATTCAAAACAAACTACAATTTACAGAGTTGAAATCCAAATCTGAAAGGGGTTTAAATCTCACGAAAATCTCATGTAAATTTAGCTCAAATACTCATTAGGAAAAAAACCTTATCAGAAGCATCCTTTCAAATCAAAACAGCAAATGGCATTGAGTTAGTCTTCCTAATGCCATAGACAGCATGAAGGAAGACTTAGCTCAATCAATTAAAACCAAAGAAACACAATCCCAGTTTCTTGCAACCTTAAGGAGTATGGAAAACTCCTTAGGTTAGATAATCACCATTCAGAAATGATCATCAACACAAATAGTGCATGGCAGTTCTGAAATAGCAAAAAGAGACTAAGAATGCATTAAGGAAATTTAATGGAAGCTGGCGAATGCATTCAAAACAAAGTATAAACAGAATCATGAAAGGCTCTTCTGATTGGTTCTCTGTCACCAGAGAACTTCTCAGATTCCTTGCCTATAATGAAAACCAAAAATCCTTTCAATTTGTCAGATCTGTCAAAACATTTCAGAGAGTAAAAATCCTTTAAAATCCAGATCAAAAGTGCTCTGACAAACTGAGGCAATCCATTTAAAACAGAGGGGCTTTTGTGAAACAAATGGAGTGAGTGAGAAGCCCCAAATGGTGCTTGTGACGCCACTTTCAGATCTGAGGCAGTGCGCCATCAGATCTGAAATTGGGTCAGGATGTGTGGGTGATTGGTGAAAAATTCGTCGTTAAAAGGAAAAAACAAGAATCAGAATCTGGATGATGGGAAAAACAAAACATGAAGAGGGAGATAAATTGAACAGTGAACAGATGATTCTTCCCCTCTGATCTGGACTGATCAGAGGAGGTGAGGGAGGGGATCTAATACTAATTCTACTCCTAAGACTAATCTAACTACAACTAACATTAAACACTAACAATTAAAACTAAATCTATTCTAAACTACTGCAAACTAAATCTAACACTACTTGTGCAGAATTAAAAACTAAACTAAAAGGAAGAATGGGACCTATGGGTCCTTAGCCGGCGGCTAAGGAGGAAGAAAGGAGGAGGGTGACTCCAGCGGAGGGAAGAGTCTGCTAGTGAGACTCCAGGGTCGTCCTCAGGTGCTACGAGGTCCTTAGCGACGAGGAGGGTCGAGAGCAGGCGATGATTCCACAGCCGGTGGCTATGAAATCAGGGTCTAGATGAGGAGGAGAGACTGGAGTGGAAGAATTGATCGCTGAGAGATGTAGGAGGGAGCGATCCCTTGCGCGCGACACCACTGAGGTGCTTAAATAGCAGCTCAGTGACTGAGATCACCGCAAGGGTGAGGTTAATCAGAATCAGGCCGGCGGTGAGGATGAGATGGGTAGAGCGCGCGGCGAGTCAAGAGAGAGATCTGACCGTCAGATGAGATCTGGGAAGAGAGGTGAACGCACGCACCGAATCGCGCGAAGGTTCCATTTGATTCCAGCCGCAGATCGAGATCAAAAGTGCGATGGACGGTCGAGAATGGCTGTGTTCTTCGCGCGCTACAGTGCGCGTGAGGAACACAGGCTTCTCTCTGAAATGAGGGAAAACTTGCAGGAAGACCCTTAAACGAAGGGGTAGAAGAATAGCGTGCAGGTCCAAAAGTGAGAAGAACTATAACCGGAAGGGCCCTGCAGTCATACAGAAGGGTCCCTGCGGCTTGCAAAAAGGTCCAAGAAGGAGTTTTGAAGGGTAGAAATGTAATGCATGAAGGACCTAATTGTAATCTATTTATTTCTAAGCCTAAATGATGTCCAATTGCTTTCAAATTTTTACATGTGCTTAATTGAACATTTAAGACATTGATTTTACTTCTGATTTGTCTTTTCAAACTTGTTTATGTGTTCAATTGATGCATGGATCATCATTTGTTCTTTAGTTTTCAGAATATCTCATTTTTGTGACCTAATTAGGAGATTTTAACACACATTAAAAGTTTTAGGTCTTTTCTTTAATTCCCACACTTAACCCTTTTTATGTGTTAATTTGATATTGTTTTGCTTAGTATCTAGCTTAATTTCGGCCTTTTAGCTATGATGAGTAGCCACTCATCAGTGGTTTATCACTATGATCGTTCTCGTCTAGTGGCTGTGTCTCATTGGGAGAGTCTAAGTGGTAGCTACATAAAACTGGATCCCTGTTGTCATTGGGTTCCTCAGAATTATTTTCATGATCAGGGCATATGGGTAGGGATCAGAATTACTGGGAAGCATGTAGCTAAGCTGTCTTATTTCTTCATTTAACTGTTGACTATTCCTCAACATCTCTCCCATTGATTCCATCATTTCCTTTTGCTATTTTTGCATTTCTATCATAAAAGAGGAGAGGCTACTATTATTAGGTTGGGGAGGATAGTCAATTTCAGGCTCTGGTTGCCTAGGGGTATCGGTCCAACCTCGATACGGAAAATCATGAAGGGTGGGAGGGTTGGGTGTTTGCATAGAAGTAGGGATTTCAGGGTTGGAAAATCCCACTCCTAGGCTCTGCTCAAAAGTGGGAGTTATCAAGCCAGTACTCCTAGGATAGGAATATGAATGATCCCATGAATTGTCAATGTACCTATCAAAGGATGGATACGCTCGAGGCATAGGATCATGATTAAAAGATGGGAAGTATTGACTCTGATAATCTAACTGCTAGGAGTAAGGGTGATCCATTTCTTTAAGCAAAATAGTTTTAACTCTCTTAGGATTTAGAAGAATTCAGAACACAAGTAGAAACTTCCTAGAGAGTTCTACTGTCAAAGCAAACGCAAGTTCAATGGGATCTATTTTTAGTAAATTGTAGGTCTTAGAATTAAATGTTCAGTTGCCAAACAAGTTTTGCAAAAATTACGCTTCCTACGCCAACCTTCGCTGGTGCCTATAACCTACTCTCAAGGGATGGAAGTCTCGAATCGAGCCCACACACGAGGAACCGAAGTAACTTGGTAGATAGGCTTGTTGATTTCCGACTAACTTCCCTTGTGGTGCAAAAGAGGAGAGGTAGAAATTTATCTAGTGACCTTATGTGTGAGGTGCACAGTGTCTCAGGTGTGCAAACATACGATCGTGTTTTGAGTTTTGAAATTTCGCAAACAAGATCCTTTTGCACATAATTTTTAGTCACAGATTTTAAAGTCCAACCTCTTAGCAGTCCCAATTTTTAAAGTGACCACTGAATTAATTTGATTCAAGCACTTTAGTGGTCATAGATTTAGGTTCAATGCAGATGCATGACAGGTGATTGATGCTCAAGAGAAGACGTACCTTACTCCAGCTTTCTTCATGCAATAATGAATGTAATGTAGTAAAAATAAACTAGATGCTACTCATTCAGTCCTACATGGTCATCCTATAGATATGCAGCTTCTAGTAGGCAGTTCTATTTTTTTTTTCAATAATAATAATAAGCAAACAGACCTAATCTAACTAACTAACCGAAATGCAGTTCAAATAATTCGAATAGTCCTATAATCTAAATAAATGTGAACATGCTCCCGAAAATACACTCCCGCATACAAGAGCGATAATAAATAAAGAGGCACTGGGAACACGTTCCCAAAAATACTCAACAAGGGTCCAAGAGATAGAAATTAAGTTCTAATGTTTATCTAAACTAAAACTAACTAAGATCTACTAACTAAATCAAAAACAGGCTTCTTCGTAAGCCCATGCGCGTGGGATCAAGGCTCACGTGTTCTTGTTGTTGGCCTCCAGGTGGCGTCAAGGTCCACCAAAAAGATCGTCTCCGCCGTGCGTGTCGTTTAAGGTCAATGTCGTCGCTCTGTTGCACCTATTGCCGTGTCAGATTCCTCGCACAATAAAAAAAAATGATCAGATGATTGCACAACTCAGAATATTAAAAAATAATAACGTGAATCTATTGCGTCTGTTGCCTCCCCGACAACGGCGCCATTTTGACAGAGAGAGTTTCGTTTAGTTGTGATAGCAATAGAATGATGTGTCATTGTGTTTTATGTGGTGGAAAATCTCTCAATCAAAACTAAATATCAATTTTAACCACAGTAAAGATGTCATATCCACAGGGAGGAATAGACCAATAAGAAGAGGAATATAATGTTCGCAAACACTTTCGTGACTTTAATGAGAGGAATATGTTATTTTAAATGGAGCTTGCAATATCTTTAAAAGTTCAGGGTTAGTTATGCAATTTTCACATTAGGAATTAAGCTCCAAAAATATGCATATGATGTATGTGTAATGGCATATCATATAAATTCAACTTGCATGCAAATTTGATTTGAAATTCAATGTAGAATCATGCACATAACACAAGTGAAGTAATGTCAGGAAAGTATGAGTGCATCAATGCAATGTGGCCTAAATAAAATATGAATATATAATTGGCAATGGCATTGAATGTAATTATTAATTGAGAAGAAAATAGAGGATTTCTCCTCTCTCTTCCTCATGTGGGCGGCTGTGCACGGTTGGCGGTGAGTCGACGGGGAGGTGCGCCTCGACGAGGGCTACGCAACGGCGGTGATGCGGCGGCCGGAGGTGGCCGACGGCGGCCGGGCGAAGGAGAATGGCCGCCGGCCTGTTGGAGGAGAAGGTCGTGCATGAAGAGGATGGCGTCGCTGCTACGGCCTGTGCGGCTGCTCGCTGGGTGAGCGAGCGCAAGGCGTGCAGGGCTGGTCACTGGCTTGCTGCTGCCTGCGGGCGCTGGTGCAGTGCAGGGGCGCCTGCGGGCAATCTTGTAGGGCGTGGTGGGGTGCTGAGGCAGAAGGCGCAAGGGCGCTGGAGGGGGCGCGCCTGTGGGGGTGCGCTTGCAGTGGAGAGGGCTACGCTTGTAGAGGGCGCGTGTGCGGGCGATGGTAGGCTTGGCGCTGTGGCATGATGGCGCGCAAGGGCAGTGAGTGCCTACGGGCGCTTGGGAGGGCAGGTGCAGCGGTGGAAGGTGGCGCTTGGTGCAGGCGCGGTGAGAGCGCAAGTCTGGTGTAGTGAGAGCGTAGGTACCGGCGAGGGTACGCTGCGGTGGCAGTGCTGGTGGGGGCGCATGAGAATGCTGGATGCAGGGCACAGGCTACCTCTTGCGCACAGTGGGAGGCTTGGGTGCAGGCTGCCTGTAGGGCTACAAGGGAGGCGATGGAGGGCGTTGGCGCACAGTGTACGCAGTGCTTGGAAGGGCTTGGCTGTGGGCAATGCAAGGGCATTGGTGCACAGTGCATGCTGGTTGCATAGTGCATGCGGCCTTCGATGGTGGAGAAGGATATCCCCTCAAGGGGGAGGAAGAAGAATCGAAGAACCACTCCTCTTCTATGCAAGTCCTTTTTATCTCCTCTCCCCACGTGAGTTAAGGGATTTTCAAATCCCTTCACTAATTTTGGTCTGCGGCTGTTGGGGGTGTTGAGGCCAGTCGGAGATTGGGTTAGGTGAAGGCGGTTGTTTGAGGGAAATTTCTTTCACCCCCATGTTCTTTTCCAACCTTATTCCTACAAAATGACAAAACATAAAATAATTACATACTAAATTATAGAATGCAATAAAATAGATAAAAACTCAAGTAATAATGCATGTACTTATTTAATGTGCTGATGTAATTATTAACAAACATACTATGTTAGAATTGAAGTACTTAGGCATAACAATAGTCCATTAAAATGGACTCATTAGATTTGACTCCTTCAAGAGTTTGACTTGAAGATTCATGAGAAGAAAGCAGTGGAAAATGTTGTGGCTGATCACCTTTCTCGCCTCCCACTTGATGACTCTCCATCTGGAGACATCCGCAAGACATTTCTCGATGAAACTCTTATGGCAGTAACACCAACTTCACCTTGGTATGCTGAAACTGTCAATTACTTGGTCACTGGAGAGACTCCTAGCTCTTGAGATGAGCAAAAAAAGAAGAGATTCATTTCCAAGCTAGATACTTTCATTGGGAATAGCCAGAATTATTTAGAATTGGGGAAGACCAGGTTCTAAGGAGATGTGTACCTGAAGAGAAGCAACAAAGTGTGTTGCAATTTTTCCATTAACTTCATTGTGGAGGACACTTTGGTGCTAAGAAATCTGCTTTTAAGACTCTCCAGTCTGGATTTTGGTGGCCTACTGTATTCAAGGACTCTCATAACTTTACTAAGGCATGTGTTCAATGTCAACGGATTGGAACGATTGGGAAGAGGAATGAGATGTCTCAACACCTGATCCAACCTGTTGAAATTTTTGATGTTTGGGGAATAGACTTATGGGCTCCTTCCCTTCATCTCAAGGTTATGAGTATATCTTAGTGGTAGTTGATTATGTCTCTAAATGGATAGAGGCCATTCCTATGAGCATAAATGACCACTCGGTGGTATTGAAATTTGTGAAGGCCAATATCATATCCTGATTCGGCTTCCCTAAGACTATTATTAGTAATGGGGGACCTCATTTCTGGAATCACCACTTCAATCAGTTACTCAAGAGTCTAGGGGACACTCACAAGATCGCTACCCCGTACCACCTGCAGACAAGTGGCCAAGTTGAGGTGTCAAATAGGGAGGTTGATTAGCCCATATTTGTGGGATATTTAAGTATTTAAGTGTCTAGACATTAAGTTAATTTTAACATTTAGATAGCATACATTAGGATGTAAATAAATTAATTCATATTTTGAGCTTAAGTGCATAATTCATGCATTTAGAATTAACCTAGGATTGCATACATTTGATTAGTTAATTAATTAGGTGCATTACATACACTTTTAATTAACATAGAAGTTAAGGAGTTATGTATAAATAATCCTAATTATTTTATTCTTTTTCTTCTCCTTTGTAGGTAACCGCTCTGTCTCTGCCTCCTCCTACGCATTCACTCGTCCAGCATTGACTCGATGGTGGCCTTTTGAATTTCAAATCTTTCTAGCTGTGGCTACAAAGGAGAAGGAATGGCTACCGTTCAGGAGGAGGCCACCACCCCTTTTCCTTATTGCGTAGAGAACTTTGTTTCTCATCCACTCACCACCGGCCTCAACCGCAGCAGTGTGACTCCACCACTGTAGGAGTGTGGTGTGACAGCCCACACTGCTAAGAGTCCCTGCATCACCGTGCTACATTTTCCCTTCCACATGCAGATCCCAGCTTCTACATGCCCCACGCACCCTCGCCACGCCTGCTGCAGCACACAGAGATGCAACCTCTCCTCCCCACGCCTCAGCCCCTGCCGAGCGCGCCACCGTGCGTGCCTCCCCTCGGCGTGCTTCATCTTCTGTAGCAGACCACCCGCACGTGTTGCACCTCCACCGCAACTGGCGCGCGCACCCACTTCCTTTCGCAGTGCACCTTCTTCCCCCGCGCCTCAACCACCGCCCTCACCTCTAGCTAGCGCACCACCCACACGCATGTTGCAACCAACCCCTGCGCCTCCTTCTGCTCGCGCACCCCACCATGTGGACAGCAGCTGGCGCACCTTCATCTCCACGAGCCCTCAACTTTAGCACCTGCACGCTCCCGTGCCAGCGCCTCCAACGCCCCGCTAGCACTTGCAGCCATGTTACCTCCAGAGCCCGCGTGCGCACGTGCGGCCTGTAGGGCCTGCCCCTTCAGCACGCGTTGCGCCTGCGCTCGCCTCCACACTCCCTCCAGCAAGTGTAGCTAGCAGCAAGAGCTGCCGCAAACCACCTTTCGCCAGAGCTCCATCCGACCGACTCTGGCCATCTCGCAACCTACGACCGCCACCGCTGCGAAGCCCTCGCTCCGGCCAACCTATTCCTAGAAGAGTTCCTCGAACGAACCTCTCTCCCATGCCATTGCCATTGCCATTGCCATTGCCATGCCAACCATCCTCTGTTTTTGGTGGTATTAGTATTTACATTTCATGCCATTGCCACAAAAATGATTTTTGATTTATCATTATTTTATTGTGGTGAATTTATGCCTTCATGCTTATGCTTCCAGAGAATTGTTAAGCCTTATTATTCATCTCTATGTGCATTGTATTTAATTTTGAATTACATTTTAGTATGCATGCAAGTGAAAAGTACATGGCATACCCTTGCACATGGATAATTTTTTTACGTAAAAATTACATTAACACCCCTTGACTTCTCCATAAATTTAAGGTCTACATTCAGAGCTACATAGGCATTGTTTGAGTTGACGAATATTTCAGCGAACTTGATTTCTATCTAATTGCAAGTTTAAATAAGTCATTGTCTCCCTGTGGACACAACCTGCTCTCCTGTGAGTAGTTTAATTTTAATTTTAATTATTTTGTTAAGCGATTTTCCACCACTTTGTTACTAAAACGACAAATCATCTTATTCACATTATTCGAAAGAGAAAACCATCTTATCAAATGGCACCATTTCCAGGGAGGCAACAGGCTTAATTAAATCACATTCATTCATTCATTCGTTCACATTGATTTAAATTTTGAATCATATTGAACTCTGGATTTTTTTCTTTTGATGCGAGTGCAACGATCTACGACACACATTCTACGACTCTCAATCACACCAGCCATCGTGAAAGGCAACCCTTGACCTTGCTAGAGGAGAAATTATTCGAGCCACCTTGCAAGGAACCAGATTGCCAAGAGGGGAAGGACGAGGACATGACTATTGTCTCTGCACATTTAGTCGCTAATTTGGTTAAAGTAGGATTAAGACTTTAGAACTTAATTTTCATTGCATATTTGATTTGAGACCCTTGTTCTGGGGTACATTTTTAGGGGTTTGTTCCCCAATTTTGTTTTAGGCCCGTGTTGGGTGGATAATTTTCGGGAGCCTATTCCCTTTTCTTTAGATCTAGGTTTTTATTTTATTTTTTGGTTGTTTATCCTTAATTTGTTTGTGCCTAAGTAGATAAAAAAAATAAAAAAAACACGAGCTACCTACTAGAAGCTGCCTGCCCTTAGGTCGAATCATTTAGAACTGAATGAGCAGCATCTAGATCTAATTCTTTTCTTGCATATTGCATGAAGAATACTGGAATCAGGTATGCACTTCTAACTTTGCATTTCTACCTGTCATGCAAATGCATTTGGATTAATTTTTAGACCACATAATCTGTCTTGAAGTGATCTAATAAAGTGGTCACATTTAATTTTTGAAAAAGGACTAATTAAAGGAGGGACATTTAAAAATCAAGGACTTGATTTTCAAAAATGGCGTGTGATTCAAAATTCAAAATCTTTTGCAGTGTATTCACACTTATATCTCTTGCACCACGACACGCATTTAGACACTCCTAAGTCTTGGAACTACTAGGACAAGAGCCCTCCTCTCGTTGGATTCTGAAGTGTTTGAAACTTGAGATCAAAGGTTTTGTAAATCCAAAGAGGGGGATACCCTGTCACAGATTTTTGGGGGTAGTTGAGAAGCATAGCGAAAGCACAGCTTCAAAGGAAGGCTTAGGCTTACTTGCATCCCTCGATCTTCTGTCTTTGGAGTTGCTCAACCATTTGAGGTTTAGGGAAGAACACCTAAGCTCCAACTAGGTCTTTTTAGGCATTTCGAAGGTCGACAATAGGCGTGTAATTGATTGGGCAACTTGATTTGTCATCGACAATTTCAACTAAAGTCAAAAGCCTAAATTTGTAAAGACCAAACAAGTCCTTTTAAATTGTGTTTGTAGTGCATGCTTGGTAGGCGATCTCTTAGTAGACACCTTATGTTTGATCCTGAACCTGAAAGAATCTTAAGAAGAAACCTCCCAAGGGAAGAAATGGCTGGTTAAAGGAGCCTTAAGGAATATTTCATTCCAACCAATCAAGCTGGCCTTGCACTACGTAGACCTGGAGGGGACAATCCTTATGAGATCAAAAGCAGTACCATATCATTGCTGCCCTCCTTTTATGGTACTGCTAGGGAAGACCCTTACAAGCATATAGAGGAATTCATCGAGGTCTATTCCACGGTGAAGCTGCAGGGCGTTATTGATGACACTCAAATGCAAGCCCTCTTTCCCTTCTCCCTCAAGGACAAAGCCAAGTATTGGTATCACACCCTTGATGATATTAACACTTGGGATGCCCTGAAGAAGTTTTTGAAGAAGTACTTCCCCATGAGCAAAACAAATCACTTTAGGAGGGAAATTATGAGTTTTGTTCAAAAGGATGGGGAAGCTTTCCATGATGCGTGGGAGCGCTTTATTGACTTGTTGAGACTTTGCCCACATTACCAGGTGCCTAAGTGGCAACTAGTTGAAAGGTTCTACACCGGACTTAATGATTCGCATAGGCAAACTGTGGATGGTGCCTGTGCAGGAACCTTTCTATCTAAGACTGAGGATGAAGCTTGGAACCTTTTTGATACTTTGAGTGAGAATTCTATTCACTTGAATTCTGCCTACATGGATAAAAAACCCACTCTCATGCAAAGAAAGTTGGAGGCGAATGAGGCAAGGGACACCCAGAATTTAGCCTATCAGATTCAATTATTGAATCAAAACATGGAAAGGCTTATGTCGAGCCCGAGCTAATTCGTATCTAACACCTCCACATCCCAAGATTCTGAATGCTCCATTTGCCAAGGCAATACACATGCCACTGTGGACTACCACTTGGCCTCCCAATTCCCTGAGCTTGTACAAGCAGATCTGAATGTCGCTCAAGGGTTCCGTCCTAGACCTCGTAATGACCGTTTTTCCAACACTTATAATGAGGGATGGAGGAACCACCCAAACTTTTCATGGAGACAAGGAAATGTCTCAAATTTAGGGAATTATAAACCACAATCCTTTCAAAACCATCAAATGAACCAACCTCAGTCCTTTGCCCAACCTAAGACCTCTGAGATGGATGAATTGAAGGAAATGTTGAGAACTATGCAAGAAAGTCCAAGTGCCATCATCCAATCTCATGACAAGGCTATACATGAGATGAAATCACAGATAGAACACCTTGTTGAGGCCGTTGACTGAGGGAAACTGGGAAGCTCCCCAGTGCTGCTGTGGAGAATCCTAAAGGAAAAGGGATTGTCTTTAGGGAGCATGCTTAGGCGGTGACTATTCTGAGGAGTGGGAAAGAAATTTCCAAACCCGATGCTCCTATAGTCTCACCCCTTGAAAAACCATCCATCCCGACTTTCACCCCCATCGGAGAAGACTTGCCTAAATCTTCTTCGCTTGAAATCACCTCACCGGAAGAAGTTGCCCCTGTTCCACCCCTTACTCGACATGACAACCCTTCCACCCAGAGATCGAGAGTGCCCTTTCCAAAGTGCTTATCCACCTCTGGGCAGACTTTTGCTGGCTCATCTGGAGCCAAAGATAAGACGGATGAGATCATGGAAACTTTCAAGCAAGTGCAGATTAACCTGCCTTTGCTTGAAGCTATCAGGCAGATTCCGTCTTATGCCTGCTTCTTAAAGGACCTGTGCATGAAAAAGTGGCAATCTAGGAAATAGGTCCAATCAAAAGTTGTCCTGCCTGATTCTATTAGCTCAATTGTTCAACATGGCTCAAACTTAAGGACCCAGGAGCCCCGTACATCTCAATGGTTATTGGTGACTTATAGATTGATGAGGCTCTACTTGATCTGGGTGCAGGGGTGAACATCCTTCCAAGCTACATGTATGAACAACTTGGGGGAGGCAATCTAAAGCCTAGCCTAGTAATTCTCCAAGTTGCTAATCGATCACTTAAGACACCGCGGAGAATTTTGGAAGATGTCCTCGTAAGAGTGGAGGATTTCTTCTTCCCCGTTGACTTCTTAGTTTTGAACACTAACCCTACCAACAAGCCAACCAAACCCTCCATCATTTTGGGCTACCCCTTCCTTGCAACTTCGCATGCTTCAATCAATTGCAATACTGGGGCATTGAAAATGGGCTTTGGGAATAGGAAAATCTGGCTTAATGTGTCTGATGCTTACAAACAAGTCGGGCTTGAGGATTGTTCTCAAGTTGAGGTGATAGATGACCTGATTGAAGAGGCAACCCCCACAATGTTATGTGATGACCCCCTTTAGCATGTCATGCTAAATGAGCATTCCCATCTCTTAGAGGAATGTAAAGGGGATATACTAGAACTTGAGGAGTTGCTGGGTGTTTCTACTGAGTCTCTTCCCCCATCATCTTTGCCCAAGGTAGACCTGCTACCTGAGATGGGGACATCTATTATGAAACCCTTAACCATACAAGCCCCCGACCTTGAGTTGAAACCCCTCCCTGACACTCTCAAGTACGTCTTCCTAGGTGCCAACGATACTCTCCCCGTTATCATTTCGACTGTGCTATCTGAGGCACATGAGGGAGCCCTGATTGAATGCTTGTCTAGGCACAAGGAAGCTATTGTGTGGAGCATTGCTGACATTAAGGGTATAGATTCTACACTCTGCATGCACCACATTTATACTGACGATTCCATTAAGCCATTTAGGGACATGCAGAGACGTCTGAACCCTAATATGAGGGAGGTGGTTAAAAAGGAAATCTTGAAGTGGTTGGACGCTGGGATCATATATCCCATTGTAGATAGTAAATGGGTAAGTCCTATTCATGTGGTGCCAAAGAAGGCAGGCTTTACTGTAGAATTTAATGATCAAGGTGAACAAGTTGTTACTAGACCCTCAACTGGATGGAGGGTCTGTATTGATTACCGCAAGCTGAACACCGCTACCCAGAAGGATCACTTTCCCTTGCCTTTTATTGGTCAAATTCTCGAGAAATTGGTAGGGAATAAGTACTATTGCTTTCTCGATGGATATTCTAGGTACAACTAGGTTGCAGTCTTCCCTGATGACCAGGAGAAGACGACATTCACGAGTCCTTACGGTACTTTTGCATTCAGGCATATGCTGTTTGGATTATGTAATGCCCCTGCAACCTTCCAGCGGTGTATGATGTCCATTTTTTCTGACATGATTGACGAGTGTGTTGAAGTGTTTATAAATGACTTCTCCATTTATGGCTCGTCTTTCAACTAGTGTCTCCTGCACCTGGAGAATGTGTTGAAGTGATGTAAGGAGACTAGTTTAGTCCTTAGCTGGGAGAAAAGTCATTTCATGGTACAGAAAGGAATTGTACTTGGGCATGTTGTGTCTGAGCGAGGTTTGGAAGTAGATAAAGCCAAGATTAATTCTATTTCCAAACTTCCATTGCCCACGAATGTCAAACAAATTAGATCCTTTCTGGGCCATGCCGGCTTCTATAGGCGCTTTATTAAAAATTCCAGTAAAATTTTCTAGGCCACTTTGTGACTTGTTGGCGAAGGAATCTTCCTTCAATTTTAATTCAAAGTGTGTCGAGGCCTTTCAAACTCTGAAGGAGGCCTTGATCTCTATGCCTATTCTCCAAGCTTCTGATTGGACACTCCCATTTGAGCTGATGTGTGATGCTTCGGATTATGTAGTGGGAGCAGTCCTTGGACAAAGGGTTGAGGGAAGACCTCATGTGCTGCATTATGCCAGCAAGACTTTAACCGAACCGTAGCAAAACTACACCATCACTGAAAAAGAATTACTTGCTGTAGCTTTTGCTTTGGAGAAGTTTAGGTCTTATCTTCTTGGGTCTAAGGTGGTTATTTTCACTGATCATGCGGTAGTGAAACATCTCATTGCTAAGAAAGATTCTAAGCCATATCTGATTAGGTGGATCCTACTCCTTCAAGAATTTGACTTGGAGATACGTGAAAAGAAAGGAGTAGAAAATGTTGTGGCTGACCACCTGTCTCGCCTTCCACTTAATGACTCTCTATCCGGAGCCATCCGCGAGACATTTCCCGATGAAACCCTTGTGGCAGTAACACCAACTTCACCTTGGTATGTTGATACTGTAAATTACTTGGTCACTGGAGAAACTCCTGGCTCTTGGGATGAGCAGAAAAGAACGAGATTCATTTCCCAAGCGAGATACTTTCATTTGGAAGAGCCTGAATTATTTAGAATTGGACAAGACCAAGTATTGAGACGATGTGTACCTGAAGAGGAACAACAAAATGGGTTGAGTTTTTGCCATGAACTTCATTGTGGAGGACACTTTGGTGCTAAGAAAACTGCTTTTAAGGTTCTCCAGTCCGATTTTTGGTGGCCTTCGTTATTTAAGGATTCTCATAATTTTGTTAAGGCCTGTATTAGATGTCAACGGACTGGAACGATTGGGAAGAGGAATGAAATGCCTCAACACCCTATTCAATCTGTTGAAATTTTTGATGTGTGGGGAATTAACCTTATGGGCCCCTTCCCTTCGTCCCATGGTTATGAATATATCTTGGTGGTAGTTGATTATGTTTCTAAATGGATAGAGGCCATTCCTATGTGCACAAATGACCACTTTGTGGTTTTGAAATTTGTGAAGGCTAATATCATATCTCGTTTCGGCTGCCCCAAGACCATTTTAAGTGATGGAGGACCTCATTTCCAAAACCACCACTTCAATCGGCTAATCAGGAGTCTGGGAGTGACTCACAAGGTCGCTACCCCTTACCATCCTCAGACCAGTGGCCAGGTTGAAGTGTCAAATAGGGAGATAAAAAATATTTTAGAAAAGACCGTTAGACCTGATAGGAAAGACTGGTCCCAAAAGCTCGATGATGCTTTGTGGGTGTATCGAACGGCCTATATGACCCGTTTGGGTACATCTCCCTTTCGGATTGTGTATGGGAAAGCGTGACATTTACCTGTTGAGCTGGAACATAGGGCATTTTGGGCTATTTGAAGTGTTAACATGGATTTAGAAAAGGCGGGTAAGGCACGACTTCTGGAATTAAGTGAGCTTGAGGAGCTAAGGAATGATGCTTATGACACCTCTCAAGCTTATAAAGAGAGAACTAAGGTCTTGCATGATAAGTATATACTTCGCAAGACCTTTGAGCCCAACCAACAAGTCTGGCTTTTCAATTCCAGACTGAAGCTTTTTCCAGGGAAATTAAAATCTCGTTGAGATGGGCCTTACATAATCACTAAAGTGTTTTCACATGGAGCTGTGGAGATTAAAAGCCCTTCCTCTTCAGTAACTCCCTTTATCGTCAACGATCAACGGTTAAAACCATACATTACTTTGGATGGCCATCTGGTTGATGAGGTCACTCTTGAGGAGCCTTAGCTCCTACCATTCTCCGCCTCAGGTAATACCTTCCTTTAACTGTTTTTGTTTCCAATGAGGACATTGTTTAAACCAGGCATGGGGGAGAGGACCTGAGGCATTTGTTTATAGCATGTCTACATTTTGCATTCATTCATGCATATTGCATTAAAAACAAAAAAATAAATAAATAAATAATTTGAGCTTAACTGGCTGGGCCCTGCATTCTCAAGCAAATCAGAACTCTAGGTTAGACTAAGTTAATTCTAGGGTCAAACTTTAGAAGCTAAGTGAGCAACTAGCTTTAGACCTTTAGGGTCCTTTGTGGACTTAAAACCTTAAGTAGAAGTTAAGTTGCCGACCATTCCTCAGGAGGTTGAGGAAGGAAAGCTAGGGATTGAGTTAAAAGGTGGGGTAGTACCTGGAGTCTTGTTCTACCTTTTGGTTTATGGGTCCTTGTAACCCAAGCATCCAAATTTCACACACTTGGTCTTGTGTAAGTAAGTGATCACCTTAATTCCTTTCTTAAAAGAAATTTGGTTCTCTTAGTTTTGACTTAGGAGAAGCTTGAAAACACAATTTGACTAGAAGAGTTCCTGCCGCAGGAGAGGTGGAGTATATACTCACCTTGAGGATGTGATGATAACATGTTACCTCTTCGGTGCTTGTCTCTTAGGATATCCATCCTACTAGGGGCATGTAAGCACATTGTGCAGTTTGGGTACCATGGTCGGCCCTATCTCGAAGTGCCAATTGCCACAAGCATGAATTCGCTTAAGAAATCCATGGGCGATACTATCTCGAAGTGTCAATTACCAGGAGTTCTTGGGGTTGCCATGGGCGGTGCTATCTCAAAGCATCGAAAGCCAGGCACCCTTCGAGGTATGGTGATGGGGACAATGAATCCGACACAGACCGTGTTGATAGCCGATCTAAGGTTAGACTTAGAGGAATCAAACATATATATATATATATATATACAATCCTTTTTCCTTTCTAGGTTGGCAATCATACCAACCTCAAATAACTCAGACCAATGCACATGCACGGTTGCTTTAATCTCAGGGATCAATAAACCTTAGGGTAGAGTCAAAAATTAGGGAAACTTGTGCCTACAACTCGTCTTTAGCTAACCTAGTCTGTAACTTAGCAACTACTTGGGAACCTTAGGTCTAAAGTCTGAACTTAACATGTTTCTAAAGGAAGACCATTGGGGTTAGTTAGTCTACTTGAAGTGTTAGGTTTTTGCTTGGATTTGCTAGGGACTAGCAAAAACTAGGCATGGGGGTATTTGATTAGACCATTTTTGTGGGCTATTTAAGTATTTAAGTGTCTAGACATTAAGTTAATTTTAACATTTAGATAGCATACATTAGGATGTAAATAAATTAATTCATATTTTTAGCTTAAGTGCATAATTCATGCATTTAGAATTAACCTAGGATTGCATACATTTGATTAGTTAATTAATTAGGTGCATTACATACACTATTTTAATTAACATAGAAGTTAAGGAGTTATGTATAAATAATCCTAATTATTTTATTCTTTTTCTTCTCCTTTGCAGGTAACCACTCTGTCTCTACCTCCTCCTGCGCATTCACTCGTCTAGCATTGACTCGACGGTGGCCTTTTGAATTTCAAATCTTTCTAGCTGTGGCTACAAAGGAGGAGGAATGGCTACCGTTCAGGAGGAGGCCGCCACCCCTTTTCTTCACTACGTAGAGAACTTTGTTTCTCATCCACTCCTCACCATCAGCCTCAACCGTAGCAGTACGACTCCACCACCGTGGGCGTGTGGTGTGACGGCCCACACCGCCAAGAGTCCCTGCATCACCGTGCTACATTTTCCCTTCCACACGTAGATCCTAGCTTTTGCATGCCCCACGCCCCACGCACCCTCTCAACGCCCACTGCAGCACACAGAGCTGCAACCTCTCCTCCCCGCGCCTCAGCCCCTGCCGAGTGCACCACCGTGCATTCCTCCCCTCGGCACGCTTCATCTTCTACAGCAGACCACCCACACGCGCTGCACCTCCACCGCAGCAGGTGTGCGTGCCCACTTCCAGCCGCAACACACCTTCTTCCCCCGTGCCTCAACCGCTGCTCGCACCTCCAGCTAGCCCACCACCTGCGCGCGCGCTGCAACCAACCCCCGCACCTCCTTCTGCTCGCGCACCCCATCGGGCGCACAGCAGTTGGCGTGCCTTCACCTCCACGCGCCCTCGCCTTCAACGCCTGCACGCCCTTGCGCCAGCACCTCCAGCGCCCCACTAGCACCTGTAGTCGTGCGACCTCCAGAGCCCGCACGCACCCATGCGGCCTGCAGCACCTGCCCCTTCAGCGCGGGTCACGCCCGCACTCGCCTCCACACTCCCTCCAGCAAGCGCAGCCAACAGCAAGAGCCGCTGCAAACCACCCTTCATCAGAGCTCTATCCAGCCGACTCTGGCCATCTCACAACTTGCCGCCGCCACTGCTGCGAAGCCCTCGCTCTGGCCAACCTATTCCCAGAAGAGTTCTTCGAATGAACCTCTCTCCCGTGTGCTAGGAGGAGTGAGGTAGAATCCTCTGTTTTTGGTGGCATTAGTATTTACATTTCATGCCATTACCACAAAAATGATTTTTGATTTATCATTATTTTATTGTGGTGAATTTATGCCTTCGTGCTTATGCTTCTAGAGAATTGTTAAGCCTCATTATTCATCTCTATGTGCATTGTATTTAATTTTGAATTACATTTTAGTATGCATGCAAGTGAAAAGTACATGGCATACCCTTGCACATGGATAATTTTCTTATGTAAAAATTACATTAACACCCCTTGACTTCTCCATAAATTTAGGGTTTACATTCAAAGCTACATAGGCATTGTTTGAGTTGACGAATATTTCAGCGAACTTGATTTCTACCTAATTGTGAGTTTAAATAAGTTATTGCCTCCCTGTGGACACAACCCGCTCTCCTGTGAGTGGTTTAATTTTAATTTTAATTATTTTGTTAAGCGATTTTCCACCACTTTGTTACTAAAATGACAAATCATCTTATTCACATTATTCGAAAGCGAAAATCATCTTATCAGAGGTCAAGAACATTCTGTAGAAGACCGTTAGGCCTGATAGGATGGACTTGTCCCAAAAGCTTGAACATAAGGCACTTTGGGCTATCCAGAGTGTCAATATGGATTTGGAGAAAGCAGGTAAAGCACGATTACTGGAGTTGACTGAGCTTAAGGAGTTGAGGAATGACGCCTATGACACTTCCCAAGCTTATAAGGAAAAAACCAAGGTCTTGCATGATAGATATATCCTCAGGAAGACCTTTGAGCCCAACCAACAAGTCTGTCTCTTCAATTCTAGACTTAAGTTATTCCTTGGAAAATTAAAATCTTGTTGGGATGGGCCATATGTAATTACCAAGGTGTTTCCTCATGGGGTTATGGAGATCAAGAGCCCTTCCTCTTCAGCAACACCCTTTACCGTCAACGACCAGCGTTTGAAACCTTATGTTAGTTTGGATGGCCACCAGGTTGACAAGGTTAGTCTTGAGGAGCCTTAGCTCCTCTCACTCTCCACCTTTGGTATTTTCTTCCTTTCGCATTTTTTTTTTCAGTGAGGACATTGTAACAGCCAGGCATGGGAGGATAGGACCTGAGGCAGCTGTTTATAGCTTGTCGACATTTTGCATTCACACATTCATATTGCATTCAAAAAAAAATTACATGCTTAATCAGCTGGGCTCTGCATCTTTAGGCATGAGACCAAGACTCTAGGTTTGCTTAGCTAACTCTAGGTGCCTAATTGTAGGACCTATGGCTGGACTACTGACTTTAGAACTCTAGGGTTCGTTTGGAGTTAAAAACACAAGTAGGAGTTAAGTTGTGAATCAATCCTCAAGAGGTTGAGGAAGGAAAGCTAGGGATTGAGTTAAAGGCTAGGTAGTACTTGGTATCTTTTTCTACCTTCTGGTTTACGGGTCCTTGTAACCAAAGGATCCATATTTCATACACACTTGGTCATGTGTAAATAGTGATCACCTTAAATCCTTTCTTGAAGAAAATTTGGTTCTCTTAGTTCGAACTTAAGAGAAGTTTGAAAACACAACTAATGGGAACACCATCATGAGCCATAACTAGCTCAATTTGTTTTGATTAAGTCAATAAAAGCTCCTACATATCCATCAGAAGGTCTTAAGGGCACAAAACATTGATTTGAGAAGAAAATAATAATACAGGGTTATTTATGCAAATTTACCATTCTGTCACAAAAATAGAATAACTGCAGGTTCTCTCAGGGGTGGAAGAAAGGTCAAATGGTCTTAAGAGTCTAATAAGTGGGTCAGAATAGACAAAAAAGGGTTTTCATGTGTTATAGGAATTAATGGACATCTGAAACTCTAATAACAAACCTGCTTAATTTACTAAGGTTCTGGTCAGAATAAAATTGACTTAAACCCTCTAAAAGTCATAGGAAAATATTCTCTAGGGTTTGGTACCTTCAATTTGACCATTGGAACTCATCTTGACCTAAAACAAATTCTCAGACAGACATTTACCCTAATTTGGGTAATCATGCAAATTACCTAGTCAAACTAGGTAAAAACCAAAATCCAACTTCACCATTGGATTCCTTAGGTCCAAATTAAGTTTGTGCCAAAATTTGGGCCCAATATGAGATTGTTTCAACTTATTTTGCAATTTGGTCCAAGTCTGATTTCCTTTATTCTACATGGTCCTTAGCTTTTGAATTTATTACACAAAGGTCCCTATATTTATCATCATTTTCTTCAAAAAGGTCCTTGTTGCCATGAATCCTAATCCTACAACTCTGACGACCTTAAAATGGCATGTTTTCCTTGATTCCTTGACGAATCCCTCTCAAATTTGAAAGGGAAGTTCGTCACGGAATTTCCTTCCTTTTGAGCCAATTCCTAAGTCCTAAAACTTTCCCAATCTCTCATGCGAATGCATGAGAGATTCGGGTATCATAGAATTCCTATCTTTGGTGAGCTTTCCTAGCTTGGGAAGCTTGCTTCCCAAGCCCAAAACACCATCCAGAGGCCTATAAAAGGACCCCCGGATCAGACCGAAGATCCCATGCTTCCCAAGGCCAAAACACCATCCAGAGGCCTATAAAAGGACCCCCGGATCAGACTGAAGATCCCATGCTCGATTTTGGTTGGAAACTCCCCATATTCCTCCTTCCTCTTTTGGTCGAAAGACTCGTCGAGCTCCAGCCTCTGGAAACTCCCCATAGTCCTCGTCCGTTCACAATACCAGCGATGGATTTGCCTTCCTTACCTTCCTCCACGTCGCGCAATACCGGCCGACATCCTTATCTCCTTCGTCCTCGCCGTCCAATCGCCATCAGAGTCACCTTCGTCTCCGGCGCTGGACAAATCGCAACCAGTGCCAACTCCAATCCCCGTCGTCCGCCACCTATCTCTATCGACTCCTCAGCTTCTCCACGTCACGAAAACACCTCCGACACTTCGCTTCGACTTCCACACCGCCTTTCGTGACTTCATCTTCCACCTCGTCGACGTACCACTAGCAAGCTCTAGCAGCCACCACAGACCACCTACGCCACTGCTTCCACGCTCTATACCTTTACCTCAACCTTAGGAGCAAAAGCTCTAACTTAGTTAGGTTGATTGCTCCTCCAAACCCTCTGCCAAACTCACACTCCTCTGTCTACCCTCTGCGAGGTCAACAGACCTAACCAACCACCTTCATGACACTCTGCACCCACCATCGTACTCGCCATCCTACGGTGAAGCTCCTGAACCTATTTAACAAGGCTGAGAGGTTGTATTCTGATTTTTAGGTCTTCATTCCTCCGCCGCCATTGCCGTAGCTTCGAGCGAAGCTTGAAGCTTGCTCTAGCACCTGCAAGCCCCAGGTGAAGTCCCAGGTGCAGCGGAGAGTCTCCAAGATCACAACCCAGGGACCAATTTGGCCCTTTGACCGGGCCTTTGACTGCAATTGAACGAAGCAACAGCTGTAGCTGCACGCAGAAGGAAGGCGGTGGGATAGTCCCACATCGGTTGCTAAAGAGTGCCCGCAGCTGAATAAATTATTTTTGTGCTTATGGCTTATCGCCTCAGCACGCACAGGGGGTGAGGTCCTCGTACACCCCTCACATGTGCCTTGCCCGTGACACTGCTCACACGGGTCTGGCGCTAATCTGATTACCCGCCTAACCTAAGCACTCCTTGCTCACCACCCACTGTCGGTGAGCTTGGTCACGGGTGCGCTCTGCCTAAATATCCGATAACCCACTGTGGCCTTGGGAAGGCGAAGAAGAGAAAACCCAGAGAAAGGAGAAGAGCTCGTGGGGGTAGGGGGTTTTGCTTTGTGGTTCAAACGGCTAACACTTAGCCATTTAAGGAATCCTTCCCCCTTGTGCGTGAAGAGAAAGAAGAGAAGAGCAGCTACAGAACAAAGGAAGCCACAGGAGAAGAAAAAGAAACAGAGAAGGGGAATAAGAGAAGGAGAAGAATGCAGAGAAGAAGCAGAAGGGCACTGTAGCAGTGAGCAGGTTAAGCCATCTGATTGGCTAAGCAGACATCTGAGATTCAAATCACTTATCCTATGTGGCTTTTGATTGATTGTTACTATTTAGTTATTTGATATAATTGTGAAGGGTAATTGGTGATTCGAATCACCATTTTACCTCATTCTTTTTGCACTATTTGACATACGCTTTCATTCATATATCATTATTGCTTGGAATTTTATTATAAACTGCTTATATTGTGTGGAATTGTAATATTGAGAATCATTTTTGCCAATTGCTCCCTGTATTCGATCTCGAACTTCTATTTGAGTAATAAATTCTATTTGTTTTTCGCACTGATTCAACCTATACTAAACGCATTGATTTTAAAACCCCGATTCAGAGCGAATAACAGCAACTTAATTGGACGAGTTCCTGCCGCATGAGAGGTGGAGTATATACTTACCTTGATGATGCGATAATAACATGTTACCTCCTCAATGCTTGTCTCTTAGGATATCCATCCTATTGGGGGCATGTAAGCGCATTGTGCAGTTTAGGTACCATGGGCGACCCTATCTCGAAGTATCGATTGCCACATGCCTAAATTCGCTTAAGAAATCCATGGGCGATACTATCTCAAAGTGTTGATTGCCAGGAGTTCTTGGGGTCACCATGGGCAGTGCTATCTCAAAGCATCGAAAGCCAGGCATCCTTCGAGGTTCGGTGACAGGGAAAATGAATCCGACACAGACTGTGTTGATAGCTGATCCAAGGTTAAACTTAGAGAAATTTTAAAAAAAAATTATTCTTACTCTCCTTCCAGGTTGGTAATCATACCAATCTTAAATAAATAAGACCAATGCACATGTACAGATGTTTTAAACTCTGGGACCAATAAACCCTAGGGTAGAGCTAGAAATTAAGGAAACCTGTGCCTGCAAGTTGTCCTTAGCTGACCTAGTTTGTAACTTAGCTACTACTTAGGTACCTTATGATCTAGGGTTAGATAGTGCAACCTGATTTGTGTGAAAAGGTTAACTGAGTCAGCTTGGATAACTTGAAGTGTTAGGTTGTTGCTTGAACTTGCTAAGGACTAGCAAAAACTAGGCATGGGGGTATTTGATTAGCCCATATCTGTGGGCTATTTAGGTATTTGAATGCCTATACATTAAATTAATTTTAACTTGTATTTAGCATGCATTAGGATATAAATACGTTAACTATAGATTTGTTTCTTGCATCGCATTTTTATGTAAATTAGATCTTAGCATGCATTAGCTTAGTCTTTAATTTAGTTTGCATTTTAATTTAGTGGGCATTATACACATTACATGCATTACATAAAATTAGACATTTTATATTGCTTTGTATATAAATAAGCCAATCTTTTATTTATTTAATTATCTCTTTCTTCTTCAGCAGGACTCTCCGACTAAGCCACTGTGCAACAGCAGTGGCCATTAAAGCCTCAGCAATCAAGGAGCAATCCACTCGTCCCAGCAAGGAAGGAACGAGAAAAGTGGATCTGGCTCCCTCGCGACTCAATTCAAATGATGATGGCTGCTATAAGAAGAAGGAGGAGGCTGCGGAGCTGAGGAGGCCTCCACCCTAACCTAATACTGCGCTTCACCTCCATCACCGTCGGCCTCAACCGCGGCAGCACGACTCCACCACTGTGGGCATGTGGTGTGAGCCCACACAGCCAACTCAAGTCCTTGCATCACTGTGCTTCACTTGGAACAACACCATCACCACCACCTTTCCCATTCCTCTTCTTCCTTGTGCTTTACATACAACATCAAAAACAAACCCAATATCCACAAAATAATAGCCACACTGCCTCTTTCCCCCTCGCGCTTGACTCTCCTCGCCGCACACGCACCAGCCTAGCGCACCACCCTCCTCTCACACACCATTGCGTCACCCTTCCCCCATGTGCGGTCAGCATGCTTGAGCGTGGAGTTGCTGCTGCATGCAGTAGCAACCATTGCCACAAGCAACCCTCGCCACCCACGCTCCACCCTCAAGCCACGCACGTTGAGAGCGTGCCCAGCAGCAGCAACCCAACGTCGTCCTCGCCTCTGTCCGACTGGCCCTGGGCACACCGCAACCTGCCTCGACTACCGCCGCGAAGCCCTTGCTCCACCTGACCTCCAGTGAGCTTCTTGCCTCCAGCCTCTCCTTCTTCGATGCAAGGGAAGCAATCCAAGGAAACCCCCTGTTTCTTTATCAATTAAAATTTTCATTCAAATGCCATTATCGTGGGTTGTTTTTAATTAAAATAATATTTTATGTGTCTCATTTGCATGGAACCTCTTCCTCTTTTACATAAATGCTTATTTGAAGCTTGAGCTTCATTATCATCTTGATTTAAAGGGGTTTTGGCTTCATTTCTTGAAGATTTCTTCAATGAACATTCTATTCCTCCCACGTGCGAGTTTTAATAGGCCAGTGCCTCCTTGTGGACACAACTCACTCCATTTGTGAGTGGTTTATTTACTCTTGTTTTGATCATGTGTTTTGCTACTCCACATTCGAATTACGAGTCTTATATCTATTTTTGTAAACCAAAATAGCACGGTCAAAGGGTTGATCATCCTAGACTAGCTTGGATCTAGAAGGATGTCTAACAGATCATTTTAAGACATCTAGATGAGATATTAGATGTCTAATTCTAAGACGGGTGTGTTCCTATTTTGTCCAAATCTAAATAGGGTTCTAGGGTCTAGTTGCTCAGAAGATAGGTCGGATGTCTGTAATTATAATTCACTGTGGGAATTGATTTCTCGAGGCTCAAACGACTATAATCGTCTGACAAAAGTGATTTGGTCAAATCTTAGCCTAACGTTTATTTATCAATCATCTGGGATGCTCTATGGACATTTGAAAAGAGTTGTTAATATAATCATAGGTTAATCTTCTAAGATTATGTCTGACATGCCAATGGTCCTGTAGTTGGACGTCTGGCGGTCTTTAGACATCTTTTGAGATGTCTGGACTATGGGCTAGACGTTTGAAAGTAAAAGATAGAGTCTGATTCCAGCCTAGGTGTTTGAACATCCAGTTAAATAGTTAGACGTCTTAAAGTCCAAGATCAAACATCTGAGGTCTAGATTGGACATCTGATCTGGCTGTCTAAAACCTATTTTAGTTTTCTAAGTTATTTCTAAGATTGCCTAACTATCCTAGGGTAGTGTAAGTGTTCCTAGGACTACTGTTTGTTACTCTGGACTCTTTAACAAGAATTTAAAATAAAGAATAAATAAATAATACAAATACATTGACAAGCAAACATCTATCCTATGCTTCTTTTCCATCTTCAAGCTCTCACTCCAAGCGAAGCTCCATCTTCTCTTCTCCTCCATCCAACTCCATTCTACCATGGATGCGAGCTTGAGCTCCTTCACACTTGATTCCATTTGCATTTATCCTGAAAACTCAAACTCAAATGCAAATGTCAAATAACAAGTGTTTTGTTATCATCAAAATTAATGATCGTGGAGCCCTTGCACCAACAATAACCTTGTTAGAATATTTTTTTATGAATTTTATGATGTTTAGATTGATTTTATCCTGACCAGAACCTTTCCAATTTAAGTGGGGCTGATGATTAGGGTTTTCAGTACTATTTTAGTCCTCGAAGTGCATGAATCTATCAATGTGAGCCCACTTCTTGGTCTTTAAAGTTCATTTGACCTTTAATTAACCCCTGAGTAACCCTGTGGTTAATCTGCATTTGTGATGTGTTGTTAAAACAACAGAATTAACCCTATTTTCTTGTCTTCTCAAATTAAATCATAGTGGAATTATGGTCCTCAGGCGATCATTTAGGAGCATTTATCTCTTGATTATGAATAATTTAAGTTAGTTATGACGAATGATGGTGTTACCATCATACCCTCATGCCTAACTTTTGCTAGTCCCTAGCAAAATCTTATGAAAAGAACTAGATTTCTAGATCATGTTTCTAATGTTCAGATGCCTGTTTGTATTACTTCTTTAGAAATCAGATTAGAATACCAACAATAGGCCTAGAGGTACTCAAGTACCAACCAAGATCCTGACCTACCCAGCCTCAGCCTTAAGTCTACCGCAAGGGTTTCTAAGGCTCACAAAGACTTCCCAGAGGTTAATTGATCCCAGTGATTAAAGCACTCATGCGTATATGTAGCAAGTCCAGGTTTAGTTTGCCAGTGCATTTTTGGTAAGAGAGATAGACAGGAATATTTATTTTGATATTTTTCTCTCTTTTCTTTAATATTCCCCTAAATCCAACATCGGATTGGCCCTAAACATGGTCTGTATCGGATTCCTTGTCCCCACCATCAATCCTCGAACGGTCCTTGGCTTTCGATGCTTCATGATAGCATCACTAATGGTAACGTCATCATTAGCCATAACTAGCTTTAATTAGTCAGAACCAATTGACAAATGCTCCTACATAATCGCCGGAGAGTCATAATTCACTGAATATCCTTTCTGAGAAGAGTGCATTAAATCAAGGTTAAATTTGTAGTTTTAACTGCACAATATGAATGTAGAATAATTACGGGGTTTCCCAAGGGTTAACTGAAAGTCAAATATTCATTAATGACTAATAAGTGAGTCCATGCAGACAGAAATGAGTTTTCATGCATTTTAAGAATTAATAGCACCCGAAACCCTAATTTCAAACCTAGTTAATTAATAGAGGTTTTGGCTAGAATAAATTCTATCTAAATCTTCTAAAATTCATATAAAAATATTCCATAAAATTTGGTATCCTTGATTTGACCATTGGAACTCATTTTGACCTAAAACAGAGCCTCAGATAGAAAGTTGCCCTAATTTAGGTCTCTACGCAAACTTCCCAGTCAAACTTGGTCAGAACCAAAATCTGATTCCACCATCAGATTCTTTGGGTCCAATTTAGGTTTGTACCAAAATTTGGATCCAATCAGATATCATCTTGACCTAGTTTGCATTTTGTTCCAGTCTAACTCTTTTTCTCTCAAATAGTCTCTCAACTTTAAAAATCTATTGCATTTATCCCCCTATGTTTATCATCACCTTCACCAAGAGGCCCCTGCAGCCATTTCCATGTGAACACACCTTGCAGCCGAGTTTCCATCTGGGATTTCTCCCTGATTTCACGCCCAAACCCTTCCAAAATTGGAAGGGGAACTCCTAAAGAAATCCCCGTCAATCTGAACCTGATCTCACCTTCCAATTCGTGCACTAAAGCTCATGCAAACTCTTGGAAGTTCCAAATCCCCATCCCTGCTTTCTCGAGCTTTCAACCTTGTTTCCAAGCTTGGAAGCTCGTTTAATGCCCTATAAAAGACCCTCATTGACTTCCTCACCTCCTTAGCTTGGTTTGGACTGGATTCCACCCTTCTTCACCTCTCTCCGGCCAAATTCTCTGCAAGCTCTGGTGAGCTTCTCCTTCCACCCTCTTCATCGGCCGCCACAGGCCATAGTCAGCCAATTCTTCTTCCTCGTGATCATTTGTGTCTTGCAATAGCAGCAAGCGCCATCTTCCTCCCTCTTCCTCGCCGTTCTCCCCCACCGGAGGCTTCACCTTCTCCGACGTCGGCCATACCACAACCGGTGCCTTCATCCCCTTTCATCCTTTATCTTTGGTTAGTTAGGTTCCCCTCTCCCTCTACTTCCTTTCCATCTCCTTTATCCCTCAATTCGACCACCGACGTTGCAATTTGCCTGTCATCGTCTCCATGTCCGGCTGCACCTCCGACGAGTCCTCCACACCACAATAGACCACCATTTGGCTTGCCATCACCTCCACAAGCATCGCTTCATCCACCCACACCAAACCCCTCAAAAAATTGAGGGGATTACCACCTCAATCACACCCCCGAACACCTCTGCCTTCGCCTTTACATTCCGCCTTCGCCAACCCCCTACAACCAACTTCGTAGCTCGCCACCGCCACCACCACCCTCACCGTGCTGCAGCGAAGTTCCTGAGCGCTTCTAATGTGGCTGTTAGGCCATTTTCATCTTTTCAGGTACTAGACCCTCGGCCACCATTGGCGGAGCTTCTTTGCGTAACCTTGGAGCTGTGTTCTAGCAGCATTCAACCTCGCTTGCACCTCTAGGTCACGCGGATGCCTTCCAGGCATCATCTCAGGGCTTCAATTGGAAGCCTTACTGATTAGCCCATATTTGTGGGCTATTTAAGTATTTAAGTGCCTAGACATTAAGTTAATTTTAACATTTAGATAGCATACATTAGGATGTAAATAAATTAATTCATATTTTTAGTTTAAGTGCATAATTCATGTGTGGCATCCATATCTAAATGCATTTAGAATTAACTTAGAATTGCATGCATTTGATTAGTTAATTAATTAGGTGCATTACATAATTATTTTAATTAACATAGAAGTTAAGGAGTTATGTATAAATAATCCTAATTATTTTATTACTCTTCTTCTTCTCCTTCTGCAGGTAACTACTCTGCCTCCACCCTGCAGACACAGCAGCGCACATCCTCCAGCAGCTCTGCTTGCATGGGTCCGCTTGCTGCACCTTCACCTGCGCACACCTCCAGTGCGCACAGCAGGTAGCGCGTGCATCCCCCCGCGCCTCTTCGCCTCTAGTCCGCGCGTCCCTCTCGCCGCCTACGCTCACCTCCATTAGGTGTGCCACCATCTTTGCAGCTGTCGCACACCACCATCTCCGCTCCCTCCTCCTCGCAGGCAACAAACAGGGGTTGCAGCCGGCACCCACCATCCATTCCCCTACACCGCCGCCATCTCTGGCCGCCATTCTTCAAACCACCACCACCATCGGAAGCGGCTCAGAGGTCTTATCCTTCACCGTGAATCTCGCCTCCAGCCACGGCTTGCCATGCACGCATGCCAAGCACGAAGGGAATCTCCTGTTCCACTCTCAATTAATAATTACATTAGCTGCCATTGTGAGATTTTTATTAGTATTGTATTGTGTCACATTGCAAAATCTATCCTTCAGATGTGCGTAATTGCTATTTCAGTATCAGCTCGTGTTGTTTACTTAATCTGAGGGTGGATTTGGCTCGATTTCTTGACAAAATCAATAGTGAACATTCATTTTTGATATTAACGAGTTTAATTAGGTGATTGTCTCTCTGTGGATACAACCTGCTCTTCTGCGAGTGGTTTAATTTTTAATTATTTTGATTAGTCGATTTCCCACCACTTAGAAATACAACGACAAATCTTCTTAATCAACATTTTCGAAAGTGAAAATCGACTTATCAAATGGCACCATTGCCGAGAAGGCAACATGCTTAATTAAATCTCATTCATTCATTCATTCACATTGATTTAAATTTTGAATCATATTTAACTCTAGATCTTTTTATTCTGGTGCTAGTGCAACGATCTGCGACACACATTCTACGATTCACATCACACTAGCCATCATGAGGGGTGACCCTTGACGTCGCCAGAGGCGAAATTGTGCGAGCGACCTCGCAAGGAACCAAATTGCCAGGGGAAAGGACGAGGACGTGATGATCGTCTCTGCACATTTAATCGCTAATTTGATTAGAGTAGGATTGATGAGAACCTCATCATGAGCCATAACTAGCTCATTTTGACCCAATACAAAGGATAAAAGCTCCTACATAACTCAAGGAAAGGCTTAACTCAGAGAATTCTGAGTTTAAGGAGAAAACAAGTCATAAGGGGTAAAAATGCAATTTTACCAGTATAATCTGCATACAGGGTAATTCAGGGTCCAAACATAGGTCAAAGCAACTTAATAAGAATAAAAGTGGGATGAGATGATCTAGCAAGGGTTACAGCAATTCCAAGGAACTAAATGATAATCTGTAACCCTAAAACAAACCCACTTCAATTCACGAGGTTCAAGGCAAAGCAAAAATGGAATAAACCCTCTAAAATTCATAGAAAAATAATCTCTAGGGTTTAGAACCTTCAATTTGACCTTAGGAACCCATCTTGACCTACATTGAGAACCATACCCAATTAATAACTTAATTTGGGTTTTTGCATAAATTGACCAGTCAAACAAGGTTTAATCTAGAAATAAAATTCACCATCAGATTCCTTAGGTCCTAATTAGTCATGTATAAAAACTTGAGCCTAAGAAGAAACCTTCTTGACCAACTTTACACTTTGGTCCTCATATATTTACTTTTTGGCCCTCAACTTTTGAACCCTCGCATTTTAGCCCCTAACTCTCCTTCGTTCTTTGCGTTCAGGTCCCCCTGCAAAACCTGCCAGCACCATGCTCCGGCGACCTTGCGCGGAGCATGGCGCCGCGCAGGGTGAGGGGGAGAGCCTGGCAAGTAAACCGGGGGTGCCCTGCGTCATCAGCCGTCGCAGGGACACCCCCCTGGTCGCTGTAACCCACCATACCGGCCGTGCGAACGCACGGACGGTATGGGTTTCCATCTCCGGCGTCCTCCGGCGAGGGAGACACGTCGTCTCCCTCCGCCTTCCTCCTTGATTCGATCCCTATAAATACCCCCGTCGCTCCACCGTTCTTCCCAGCTCGGATCTGACGGAGAAAACCCCCAACTTTCCTCTCTTCTCACTCCGGCAGACGCCCACCAGCTCCGGCGGTTCTTCCTCCTCCTCCTCTTCGCTCTGCCGCAATACCAGCAGCAGAGACTTCCTCCCCTGCTCTTCCCGCGCCACGCCGCACCCAGCTGGTGCCTCTCCGGCCCTCTGCTCGCCGTCGCCCCTTCCCCCGGGCATCTTCTTCTCCGGCGACAGTCGATACGACTGTCGCCCGCTCCGGCCCCTCCTCCTCCTGCTAAGTAGGTAGAACTCCTCCTCTTCCTCCCCTCTTCCTTTTCCTCACTTTAAACATCTACTGTCGCCCTCGATTCCGACCCCTCACCCTCACCTTCTCCGCCTCCGGCCATCCTCCGGCGAGCCGCTCCCATCACCCCAGCAACCCACACGGCTCGCCGACCACCGCAGAACCTCCGCCTCCTCACCCTGATCAACCCCCGCCCTTCCACTTCCTCCACATCACCCTCTGCAACCCCACCGAACAAACCCATCTTCCGACCCACAGTCCGACCTAGGGCAGCCCTTGCACGCCGCCCCACGCCTTGCCACCACCCACACGAGCTTCGCCGCACTCTGGCGAAGCTCCCGGCACCTTCTGATTAGGCCGAGAGGCCGTTTTGCTGTGAACAGGTCACCCGACCTCCGCCGCCATTGCCGTGCAGAAGGAGCTGCTTCCGCCTGCAGCTGCAGGCGCGCCACGCCCAGATTCGACTCCCAGGCCGTGCGAGGCATTTCTACAAAGCGTCAGGCTGCAGCTGAAGCGAAGCCCTCGCGCGAAGGCCTCGCGTAACGCCGCGATTACCAGCTGTTTCCTCCGCGCAGGCGCCAACTCGGGGTGGGACATTTAGTCGCACCTCGGAAAACTCTGAAGAGGCGCAGCGGTATAAAGTGAAAAAGTGCTGGAGGCTTGTTGCCTCAGCACACGGAGTGAGGTCCCCTTCACCCGCCCGGTTACCCGGTCTCGTCCGCGCTCACGCCCCGCGGACCTGACCCGACCCGACTTAGACTGACCTGCACTCCTCGCCCACCACGCACGCCGGTGGGCCTGGACCCGGGCGCGACCCGTACCCGGCTACCCGGCAGCTCTGGGAGAGCTTTCCCAAGAGTGGCTTCTGTGAGAGAGAGACGCGGGGGGGGGGGGGGGGGAGGGTAGAGATAGGTTTTGCCCCTCTCTGATCAAGCTGTGTAAGTGTGCAGGCACAGGTGAAGAAGAACCGTGGAAGAAGACGAAGGCTGAAGGAAGGAGGATCACCGAGCGGCACTGTAGCAGCGGCGGTTTAAGTCGTCTGATTGGAAAATCAGACGACGTCCTGAAGGCAAGGAAGGAGAAGGAAGGCGAGGCAGAGGAAAACGCAGAGAGGCCAAGACAAGAACTGAAAGAAGAAGAAGAACACGAGAAGAAGAAGGTCTGAAGAAAGGAAAAGAAGAAAGAAAGAAGAAGAAGAAGAACAGGACCACAAGGGAGAAGAAAAAGAAAAAGACGAGCAGAAACAAGAACTGAAAGAAGAAGAAAAGCATCACTACGGCTGCAGATAAAGCAGGAGAGTCAAGCAGAAGAAGATAGGCAAAGAGAAAAGAAGAGAAGAAGAAAGAAGCCAACAAATTCTCTCTCTCTCTCTTTCTTTATTTTTGTAAAAGAAACTTGTACCCCTAGAATACAACTTGCTCCCTGAGTTCGACCTCGGGAACTCTCTTTTATTTTCCGAGTAAAAAATTTATATATTTGAAATGATGGCAATAACTGGCTATACTACAACGCTATAACAATAAAACCCGGTTATCTCTCGAAGCCAACGTTTCAAAGATTAAGACTTTAGACTTAATTTTCCTTGCACATTTTGGTTTGAGACCCTTGTTCTGGGGTATAGTTGAGGGGTTTGTTCCCCGACTTTCTTTTAGGCCCGTGTTGGGTAACTTTTTGGGAGCCTGTTCCCTTTTCTTTAGAGTTTTACTTTCTTTTGTGGATTGATTTTATTTTTCTTGCTTGTGCATAAGTAGTTAAAAAAAAAAAAAAAAACATGAGCTGCCTGCCTTAGGACGACCATTTAGGTGTGAATGAGTAGCCTCTAGATTTATTTTGCTTGCATTTGCGTGCATCTTGCATTGCTGATTGCTGGAGGAAAGGTACGTCCTCTTTCTTTGCATTCTATATTGTTCACGCATGTGCATTTGGATTTAATTGCATGACCACCTAATTGAATTAAAAAGATCTAACAAGTGGTCACATATTTTATTGAAAAAGGACTTTAAGTTAAGGAGGAACACTAAAAACCAAGGACTTGAATTGAGACATTGTGCTGCAGTTCAAAATTCAAAACTCAGAATTTTTATGGTGTATGCACCCTTGTATCTCTTGCACCATGGCACGCATTTAGACACTCCTAGGTGTTGGAACTACTAGGACAAGAGCCCTCGTACTGTTGGATTCTAAAGTGTTCAGAACTTGAGATCAAAGATTTTGTAACTCCAAAGAGGGGGATACCTTGTCACAGATTTTTGGGGGTAGTTAAGAAGCACTGTGGAAGCACAGCTTCAAAGAAAGGCTTAGGCCTACTTGCATCCCTCAATCTTCCATCTTTGGAGTTGCTATACCATTTGAGATTTAGAGAAGAACACCTAAGCTCCAACTAAGTCATTTTAGGCATTTTGTAGGTCGCCAATAGGCGTGTAATTGATTGGGCAACTTGCTTTGTCACCTACAATTTGAATTAAAGTCAAAAGCCTAAATTTGTAAAGATCTAACAAGTCCTTTTGAATTGTATTTGTAGTGCATGCTTGGTAGGCGATCTCTTAGGAGACAACTTGTGTTTGATCTTGAACCTGAAAGAATCTTAAGAAGGAACCTCCCAAGGGAAGAAACGGCTGGTCAAAGGAGCCTTGAGGAATATTACATTCCAACCAATCAAGCTGGCCCTGCACTACGTAGACCTGGAGGGGACAATCCTTATGTGATCAAAAGTAGTACCATATCCTTGCTGCCCTCCTTTTATGGTACTGCTAGGGAAGACCCTTACAGGCATATAGAGGAATTCACCAAGGTTTGTTCCACGGTGAAGCTGTAGGGGGTTACTGATGACGCTCAAATGCGGACCCTCTTTCCTTTCTCCCTCAAGGACAAAGCCAAGTATTGGTATCATACCCTTGATGATATTAACACTTGGGATGCCCTTAAGAAAGAGTTTTTGAAGAAGTACTTCCCCATGAGCAAAACAAATCACTTTAGGAGGGAAATTATGAGTTTTGTTCAAAAGGATGGGGAAGCTTTCCATGATGCGTGGGAGCGCTTTAATGACCTGTTGAGACTTTACCCACATCACCAAGTGCCTAAGGAGCAACTGGTTGAAAGGTTCTACACCAGACTTAATGATTTGCACAGGCAGATTGTGGATGGTGCCTGTGCAACCTTTCTATCTAAGATTGAGGATGAAGCTTGGAACCTTTTTGATACTTTGAGTGATAATTCTATTCACTTGAATTCTGCCTACATGGATAGAAAACCTACTCTCATGCAAAGAAAGTTGGAGGTGAATGAGGCAAGGGACACCCAGAATTTAGCCTATCAGATTCAATTGTTGAATCAAAACATGGAAAGGCTTATGTCGAGCTCGGGCCAATTCGTATCTAGCACCTCCACATCCCAAGCTTCAGAATGCTCCATTTGGCAAGGAAATACACACGCCATTGTGGATTGCTACTTGGCCTCCCAATTCCTTGAGCTTGTACAGGAGGATTTGAATGCCGCTCAAGGGTTCTGTCCTAGACCTCGTAATGACCCTTTTTCCAACACTTATAATGAGGGATGGAGGAATCACCCAAACTTTTCCTGGAGACAAGGGAATGTTTCAAATTCAGGGAATTATAAACCACAACCCTTTCAAAATCAGCAAATGAACCAAAGTAAAACCTTTGCCCAACCTAAGACCTCTGAGATGGATGAATTGAAGGCAATGTTGAGAACTATGCAAGAAAGTCAAAGTGTCATCATCCAATCTCATGATAAGGCTATACATGAAATGAAATTGCAGATAGGACACCTTGTTGAGGTCGTTAAACAGAGGGAAACTGGGAAGCTTCCCAGTGATGTTGAGGAGAATCCTAAAGGAAAAGGGATTGTCTTTAGGGAGCATGCCCAGGCGGTGACTATTTTGAGGAGTTGGAAAGAAATTTCCAAACTTGATGCTCCTATAGTCTCACCCTCTGAAAAACCATCCAACCTGACTTTCACCCCCACCGGAGAAGACTTGCCCAAATCTCCTCCGCTTGAAATCACCTCACCGGAAGAAGTTGCCCCCATTCCACCCCTTACTCAACATGACAACCCTTCCACCCAGAGATCGAGAGTGCCCTTTCCAGAGCGCTTATCCACCTATGGGCAGACTTCTGCTAGGTCATCTGGAGCCAAAGATAAGATGGATGAGATCATGGAAACTTTCAAGCAAGTGCAGATTAACCTACCTTAAGGAACCTGTGCACGCTTCTTAAAGGACCTGTGGACAAAAAAGCGGCAATCTAGGAAACAGGTCCAAACAAAAGTTGTCCTGCCTGATTCTATTAGCTCAATTGTTCAACATGGCTCAAACTTAAGGACCCAGGAGCCCCGTACATCTCGATGGTTATTGGTGACCTACAGATTGATGGGGCTTTACTTGATCTGGGTGCGTGGGTGAACATCCTTCCGAGCTACGTGTATGAACAACTTGGGGGAGGCAATCTGAAGCCCAGCCCGGTAATCCTCCAAGTTGCTGATCAATCACTTAAGACACCACGAGGAATTCTAGAAGATGTCCTTGTGAGAGTGGAGGGTTTCTTCTTCCCCGTTGACTTCTTAGTTTTGGACACTGACCCTACCAACAAGCCAACCAAGCCCTCCATCATTTTGGGCCGCCCCTTGTAACTTCTCATGCTTCAATCAATTGCAATACTGGGGCATTGAAAATAGGCTTTGGGAGTAGGAAAATCTGGCTTAATGTGTTTGATGCTTATAAACAAGTCATGCTTGAGGGTTGTTCTCAAGTTGAGGTGATAGATGACCTGATTGAAGAGACAACCCCTACAATGTTATGTGATGACCCCCTTCAGCATGTCATGCTAAATGAGCATTCCCATCTCTTGGAGGAATGTGAAGGGGATATACTAGAACTTAAGGAGTTGCTGGGTGTTTTTGCTAAGTCTCTTTCGCCATCATATCTGGCCAAGGTAGATCTGCTACCTGAGATGGAGACATCTATTATGAAACCCTCAACCATACAAGCCCCAAACCTTGAGTTGAAACCCCTCCCAGACACTCTTAAGTACGTCTTCCTGGGTGCTAATGATACGCTCCCCGTTATCATTCCGGCTGTGTTATCTGAGGCACAGGAGGGAGCCCTGATTGAATGCTTGTCTAGGCACAAGGAAGTTATTGCTTGGAGCATTGCTGACATTAAGGGTATAGACTCTACTCTGCATACACCACATTAAGGGTATGACATTAAGGGTATAGACTCTTCTTCTTCTCAAGGATCTACCCATGGTCCTAACGCCTCAGTTAACGCGGTTACCTTAAGAAGCGACACTAAAACCCAGGACCCCAAATGGACGACCCCTCCCGTGACCTCGCTTACTGAGATGCCTGATTCTGAGGATGAGCGGGAGGAACCCAAGGACCTGGAGACTGAACCAATTCAAACCCAAACACCATACCCTAAGGACTTGGAGAAAATGAAGAAAAAGAAAAATGTAGTCGAGAATGAGGAGTTGTGACAGAAACCATTTTCACACGTTTTGAAAGTCGTCGGAAATCTTAGTATAGTCGCGCAAAAACGTTCGTCAAAAATTAAGTTTGTAAAAATAACGAGACTTGAGTCTTGGTCATTCGTCTCTGGAAGGTGTTGCTTTTACTTTCGAAATCAATCTTTGTACTGCTCTAGTTCATTTAAAATCACATGCTGGTTTATGATTATTACGTATTGAAGTATGACATGCTTAGTTGTAAGTATATCAGGAATTAAAAACAGGCAACATTAATCACTCAAAAGATATTGCAATAAGCTCATGGTGATTCTCAACACATAGACATATATATAAAAATATATCTTCTATTCATTCAAGAGAGTGTTTGCAACATGGAAGTTAGAAGAAAGCTTGTACATGAATGCTTAAAAATGTAAATCTAGCTACCAGAAAACGATCGCATACAAGAATCTACGGGGGTATTTTGCATGCATCATTGGGGGAGAATAAGGGCTACACTACTAAGCAGTAAATAAAAGTAGTAAAAATCATGGAGAGCATAAACTAAATCTAGCATAATAAAGGGCATTCAGGGGTGATCCCTGATGGCCTTGGAGTGGTCGGGAGAAGAATGAGGAGCGGCCAATGTAGCTTAGGCCGACCCTTGGAGAGAGGGAGGATTGATCCAGCATCCTGGCATGATGTCCTCCATGGTGGTGGTAGTAAGTTCATGGAGGTGGAGTGGCTACCTAAGTGGAGGTGGCGTGAATGGCACCAATGGAGTGAATTTTCCAAGGAAGTGAATGGCTGCAAATGGCCACCCCTTAGGTCTTTTTATAGACCTAAGGGAAGCTCTCTAGAGAATTATGGAATTCTCTAGAGAGAACTATGGTGGGAGCTCGTGGGAGAGTGAGAGAGAGAGAATGGATGGTGGTTTTTAGATCCACCAAATGTGGATCTAAAAATTGAATGGCTCTTGGTTGCTAATTTTGGCAACCAAGGCAACCACACATTGTAGAGAGTTCTAGAGAACTCAAGGCTAGGTATTTTCGTGTGGATGGTGTGTGTGGGTGCGTGTGGGTGTGTGTGGGTCAAAACTTAGGTGGCTAGGTTGATTAGGTTAGGTTCTAGTGGGTTTAGGTCAAGGTATGTCTCAAATTAGGGTTATAAACCCTAATTCACTAAGGTAAAGTGCAATTAAACTTAATACAAGTTTAATTGGGTGTGTGGAAACTTAATTGAGAGTAAAACAACTCAATTAATTTAGGTCTAGGTCAATTGGACTCTCACTGAGTCCAATTGGATAGTGTGTGTTGAGATCAGGGCTCAATTGGACTCAATGAGTCTAATTGAATAGGCTGATGGAATTGACTAAGATCCAAGTCAATTAGGTTTAGTGAGGACCTAATTAGGTCGTTAGGGAGGTCTAGAGGTGATGTACTAGGGTTAGGGCATCTTAATTTAGGTTCCTATGAGGTTGGAATTGGGTTTAGGGACCTAGAGATCCAAGATCAAGTCTTAAATCTCAAAACAGGAATTGGAGAGCAGTATCAGACGTCTAATAATAGTGTCAGACGTCTTATACTCAAAAATCAGAAGTCTAGACTTGTTGTCTGAATGTCCAATCAGAGTCAGGAGGGATTTTGGGTTCTATTTTGGGTATTCTACAGAAATTGGACGTCTGACAAAGTGTCTGGACCTCCAATAACACTACAGAAGTGGGTTTGAGGTGTGCGGGAGATGGCTAAGGGTCCTGGACATCCTATAACTTATCTGGATGTCCAGATAAGGGTTGGAACTAGGGTTTTAGGGCTTCCTAGGATGTTGTGACCTAATCTAAGGGTGACTAAGGCTTGGGGAAGTCTCTAGGCTATCCTAGGGCTAGGATGGACCTAAGCTCTTCATATTTTACTGCTTTATTTCTACTTAATAGAATAGAAAACCTTTAACCCTCTTACATTATTGTTCCTATATCTAAACTAAGCCTTCTACTCTAGCTTTGCTACAACTCCCATTACTCCAGATCCAGCTTCAGATCCTGCTCCAGATCCAGCTCCAGATCTGCTTATTGCCTGTAATTGACATAATGCATTTAATCAGCACATTATAACATTATTTCATGCATAGCTAAAGAAGAGCAGTAAAGATGCAGATAATGCGTATGTATGCATGAATAACCCTAACTTATGCTGAGTCATAGCTTAATCTAGGTCAATTAGGACCTATGATTGCTGCGCAATCAAGTTGTTAGAGATTTTTAAACAAGTTCAGATTAATATCCCTCTCCTCGAAGCAATCAAGCATATCCTAGCTTATGCTAAGTTCTTGAAGGATGTCTGTACCCTGAAGCGTAAGCCGAGAACCCAAGCACCTAGGAAGGTAGTGCTCTTAGAACAAGCTAGTTCAGTGATATTGAGTAGCCTACCTCCTAAATGAACTGACCCAGGAGTGCCCCTGATATCTTGTAATATCAGGGACATGACATTTGATAGAGCGCTCTTGGACTTAGGTGCTTCAATCAACCTAATCCCGACTACCCTTTATCACCCGTTTGGATTTGGGGAGTTGAAACCCACACCTGTAACTATCCAATTGGTTGATAGATCCGTGAAAACCTCGAAGGGGGTAGTCGAGGACGTAATTGTTCGGGTCAAGAACTTCTTCCCGATCAACTTTTTGGTCCTCGACATGGAAGTCCCCAACAGCTACAAAACACACCCATCATCCTGGCAGACCCTTCTTAGCTAAGACTAAGGCAAACATTGATTGTGACATGGGATGCATGGAAATTGCCTTTGGAGACAAGAAGATGCAATTGGATATCTTCAGGGCAGCTAAGTCTTTTGATTGTGGCTAGGTTGAGGAGCTCGATCCTGTGGAACCTCTGGTTGAAGAATGCCTCACTCTTAGCTCTTTAGTAGACCATCTGAGTAAACTAGTTGATGACTACCCTGACCCACCCTAGCCTGTGGAGGTTGACCTTTGTAGAGATGATTACCTTCGACAACCTCCATTTGAGGAGATTGATGTTGATCAACTCCCGCCTTTCCCTTACCCGTCAAATGTTGTCCCACCTACACTCGAACTAAAGCCTTTGCTCGATAATCTCAAGTATGTCTTCCTGGGACCTGACCAGACCTTCCCTGTGATTATCAATGCCCATTTAACTAGGGATCAAGAACTTAGGTTGACTGCAACCCTCTTTGAACATCGGGTAGCCATTGGGTGGACAATTTCTGACTTAAGGGGAATTAGCCCTACCTATTGCACTGACAAGATCTATTCAGAAGATGGGGCTCTACCTTCTCGCCAGATGCAGAGGTGATTAAACCCGAATATGCGAGAGGTTGTTAAAAAAGAAATAATCAAGTGGCTTGACGCAGACATCATTTACCCAATTGCCGATAGCCCCTGGGTGAGCCCCACTCAAGTCGTACCCAAGAAAGCTGAGCTCACCATGGTCACCAATGACCAGGGTGAATCCATCCCTACCTGCATGGCTACCTCATGGCGGGTGTGCATCGACTCTAGGAAGCTTAATGAGGCCACCAAGAAAGATCATTTCCCTCTGCCATTCATTGACTAGATTCTCGAGCAATTGGCAGGACAAAAATATTTTTGCTTCCTGGATGGATATTCAGGATACAACCAAGTTGCTATTGCATTAGAGGATCAAGAGAAGACCACATTCACTTACCCGTATGGCATGTTCGCATTCCGTTGTATGCCATTCGGGTTATGCAACGCACCTGCTACCTTTCAGTGTTGCATTCTAGCCATCTTTTCAGAGATGGTGGGTGAATACCTGGAGGTCTTTATAGATGATTTCTCCATGTTCGGGAACTCATTCTACCATTGTTTTAGCAACTTGGAAAAGATCCTGAAGCGATGTATCGAGGTCAACCTAGTTTAAGCTGGGAAAAGAGCCATTTCATGGTTCAGGAAGGGATTGTCCATGGTCACATCATCTTGCATAGGGGCATCGAACTTGATCGAGCTAAGGTTGATTTAATTTCCAAACTTCCAACTCCTAGCTTAGTCAAGCAAATCCGATCTTTCCTAGGACATGTTGGCTTCTATAGAAGGTTCATTAAGGATTTTTCCAAGCTTTCTAAGCCCTTGACTGACCTCCTACCAACGATGCCCTTTTTCACATGACACTTGATTGCATCAAGGCCTACAATACCCTTAGGGAAACAATCTCCACTGTACCTGGTTTACAACCCTCAGACTGGTCCCAAGACTTTGAGATAATGTGTGATGCATCAGATTTTGCTGTCGGCACAGTCCTAGGACAAAGAAGAGAGAAGAAATCTGTTGTGATCTACTATGTAAAACATTGGATGAGGCTCAACAGAATTAAACTATCACAGAAAAAGAACTGCTCGCCGTAGTCTTTGGGTTAGAAAAGTTCAGATCATACCTTCTAGGATCCCACGTGACGGTTTACACTGACCACTTGGCTATCCGGCATTTGTTGGCCAAAAAGGATGCTAAACCTAGGCTCATCAGATGGATCCTACTCTTGCAGGAATTTGACCTTGAAATATGCGACAGAGTCGGGCCCAAGAACGTTGTAACCGACCACTTGTCCAGGCTTCACTCGGACCACATTGGACCCTCATTACCAGTAACTGACACCTTCCCTGATGAACAACTTCTACCCGTGCAAGGAAGGAGGCTACCTTGGTATGCAGAATTAGTCAACTATCTAGCGGTAGGTCAGACTCCACACGGCTGGTCCAAACAGCAACAGGATAAGTTCTTGGCTGAAGCCAAGCACTATTTCCAGGATGATCCTATGTTGTTTAGACTTTGTGCTGACCAGATCATTAGGAAGTGTATTCCTGAAGAGGAAGTCCAAAGTGTGCTATCCTTCTGTCACGACCAAGCCTGTGGTGGCCATTTCTCTGGGAAGCAGATGGCTGCAAAAGTTTTGCAGTCCAATTTTTACTGGCCATCCTTATTCAAGGACACACATAGCTTTGCGAAGACTTGCCCTCGATGCCAGACATTAGGGACTATAACCAAAAAGGATATGATGCCCCTATAGCCCATTCTGATCGTCGAAATTTTTGATGTCTAGGGCATCCATTTTATGGGTCCCTTCCCACCATCCAACGGCTTCGAGTACATATTAGTCTTAGTGGACTATGTCTCGAAATCAATCGAAGCCGTAGCCACCTGAAGATGTGACCATAAGGCTGTCATGGACTTTGTTAAGCAAAACATCTTCTCTCGATTTGGGATACCGAAAGCCATGATCAGTGATGGGGGGAGTCACTTTATTCATGCTTAATTCCATGCCTTACTTAGAAAATACGAGGTTACTGATGAGAACCTCATCATGAGCCATAACTAGCTCATTTTGACCCAATACAAAGGATAAAAGCTCCTACATATCTCAAGGAAAGGCGTAACTCAGAGAATTCTGAGTTTGAGAAGAAAACAAGTCATAAGGGGTAAAAGTGCAATTTTACCAGTATAATCTGCATACAGGGTAATTCAGGGCCCAAACATAGGTCAAAACAGCTTAATAAGAATAAAAGTGGGATGAAATGATCTAGCAAGGGCTACAGCAATTCCAAGAGACTAAATCTGTAACCCTAAAACAACCCACTTCAATTCACAAGGTTCGAGGCAAAGTAAAAATAGAATAAACCCTCTAAAATTCATAGAAAAATAATCTCTAGGGTTTAGAACCTTCAATTTGGCCTTTAGAACCCATTTTGACCTACATTGAGAACCATGCCCAATTAATAACTTAATTTGGGTTTTTGCGCAAATTGACCGATCGAACAAGGTTTAAGATGAAAATAAAATTCACCATCAGATTCCTTAGGTCCTAATTAGTCATGTATAAAAACTTGAGCCTAAGAAGAAACCTCCTTGACCGACTTTACACTTTGGTCCTCATATATTTACTCTTTGGCCCTCAACTTTTGAACCCTCGCATTTTGGCCCCTAACTCTCCTTCGTTCTTTGCAATCAGGTCCCTCCTGCAAAACCCTGCCAGCACCATGCTCCGGCGACCTTGCGCGGAGCATGGCGCTGCGCAGGGTGAGGTAGGGGACCTGGCAAGTAAACCGGGGGTGCCCTGCGTCGTCAGCCGTCGCAGGGGCACCCCCCTGGTCATTGTAGCCCACCATACCGGCCGTGCGAACGCACGGACGGTATGGGTTCGTATTCCGACCATTCTCCGGCGAGGGAGACACGTCGTCTCCCTCCGCCTTCCTCCCTGTTTCATCCCTATAAATACCCCCCGCTGCTCCACCGACCAGGGCAGCTCGGGTCTGACGGGGAAAACCCCCAACTTTCTTCTCCCCTCCCTCCGGCAGACGCCCACCAGCTCCGGCGGTTCTTCCTCCTCCTCCTCTTCGCTCTGCCGCAATACCAGCAGCAGAGACTTCTTCCCCTGCTCTTCCCGCGTCGCGCAATACCGGCGCGCGCTGCCTCTGCCCCGTCGTCACCGCCGTCCTCCCCCCACTGGGCATCGTCTTCTCCGGCGACAGTCGATACGACTGTCGCCCTGTTCCTCCCCCTTCGTCCCTGCAAGTAAGTTAGAACTACTCCCCTTCTTCTCCTCTTTCTTTCCCCGCTTTCAATTTAGTCAATTAAACCCTCGACCGCTCCTGTTCACCCTCACCCTCTCCGCCTCCGACCACCCCCCGGCGAGCCGCTCCCATCACCTCAGCGACCCACACGGCTCGCCGACCACCACAGAACCTCCGCCTCCTCACCCTGATCCTCTTCCGCCCCTCCACTTCCCACCAAACACCCTCTGCAGATCCACCGAACACACCCACTTCTTCGCTCACAGTTTGACCTAGGACGACCTGTTGGCTCCATCACGCCCCCTGCAGACCCCCTGACCACCTTCGTCGTGCCACGGCGAAGGTCCCCCGCCTGTCTGATTTTTGCCGAGAGGCCGTTCTTCTGTGACCAGGTGACTCGCCCGCCGTCGCCATTACTGCGCAGGCAGAGCTGCTTCACCTGCAGGTGCAGGCACGCCTTCGCCCAAGTTTGACTCCCAGGTTGCACAGGAACTCTCCGCGAAACGTCCCAGGTTCACAGATGGGGCGAAGGCCGCGCGGGAAGCCACGATCGCCCACTGCTCCCTCCGCGACGCGCGCTCAATTGGGGTGGGACATTTAGTCCCACCTCGGAACGTCTCGGAGGCACGCGGACGCATAAAGGCAAAAAGTGCCTTATGCTGTCTGCCTCCTGACCACGGGGTGAGGTCCCTCTCACCCGACCCGGCCTCGTCCGTGACCACGCTCCGCGGACCTGGCCCGACCCGATTAGACCGACCTGCACTCCTCGCCCACCACTGCACGCCGGTGGGCCTGGACCCGGGCCTGACCCGAACCCGATTACCCGGTAGCTCTGGGAGAGCTGTCCCAAGAGTGGTTTCAGAGAGAAAGAGAGACGCGGGGGGGGGGGGAGGGTAGAGTAGGTTTTGCCTCTTGACGAAAAACTCTGAAGTGTGCAGGCCAAAGAAGAAGAAGAAGACCCGCGAAAGAAGAAGTGCAGGCGAAGAAGAAGGAGCTGCACTGTAGCAAATGCTCAGTTAAGTCGTCGAAGCACCGGGCCAGACGACGGAAAGTCAGCAGCCAGAGCAACACAGAAGGCAGGCTGAAGAAGAAGGAAGGGAGACTTAGTAGCTGAAGGCAGAAGCACCACGATTGCAGAAGAAGAAGAAGAGAGGTCAAGGCAGAAAACCAAAGAAGAAGAACAAGGAGCTCTGAAGAAAGAAAAACATCACCAACGCAGGAACAGCAGGAAGAAGAAGAGCATCACCATTGCAGAAGAAGATTATCACCATAGCAGAAACCAAGGAAGAAGAAGAAGGAGATCTGAAGAAAGAGAAAGAAAGAAGAACATCACAACAAATTCTTTCCCTCTCTCTTTATTTTGTAAAAGAAACATGTATATCTCTAGAATACGACTTGCTCCCTGAGTTCGACCTCGGGAACTCTTTCATTTTCCGAGTAAAAAATTTATATATGAAATGTTGGTAATAACCGGCCTTACTACAACGTTATAACAAACCCGGTGAAACCAGACGTTTCATTTTGGCGCCGTTGCCGGGGAGCAACGGCTATTCTAGAGGTAAACATTCCTGTATTTTTTTTATTTCTGATAATCTCCTCTCTTTTGTGCAGCTACAGGAACTCAAGAAGACAAGCAACCACACCAAAGACAGGTAAATTTTTCCTCTCACTATTAACCCCTAAGCTCTAAAGAGGAAGAAAAGAAAAGAACAAGCAATATAGGGCTAACCTGTCTTCCATATTTAGTAACCATAAAAGTTGCATGTTTTCAACTCATTATTTCTGCACACTATTAAGGGTATTTAAGGGCTAACACATTCTTGCTTGAGCCCTAATTACCCAACAAAGAATTAACTGGACCAAGTAGAGCCAACCTAGGATCCAACACTAGGGATTTAGAGACACACTCCTTAAGCAAGAATTGAGAAAACCAAATGAAGTGTGCCCAAGCCCTTGTCTGAAAATACCTATTCAAAGAAAATCTAAAACAATTGGCTCTCTAAACACTTGAACCCTAAAAGACAGGACCTAAAAGCTCTCAAAGAAAACAAGAGGTAAAGTTGACCCATTGGGTCAACCAACCTTAAATTAGGTCACTCTTTGCACTTAAAAGACTAAAGTTCAAGTGAAAACCTTAAGCACCCTGATCTTAAAATTGGTAGACTTAAGAGGTCAAGATCCCCATTCTGGTCTACCTGGAATCTCAGTGACAAGAGAGGTCGGGTGGGGGAAACCCTGTAACCCGTGGGGACGCTCTACCGTGTAGGGGTCTTCGCGGGACTCTCCCTCTCTGGCTGCCCAGGTAATTCTCAGGTGGACGATCTTTCTGATCTAGGGGTCCATCTGCCCCGAACCTCTATAGTCACCCAACAATTTTTGGGTGTCTTGATTGGGTCCAGCACCTGCTTATCTCATCCAGCCCTTCAGTATTTTTCAGGAGGTCCTTGAAACCTCCTATAGAAATCGGTATGAAAGTGCAAAAACTCGTAAGAAAAGGTTTCAAACAAAAAATTCACATATGCCAAAAATACCATAAAAATTAAAAAATTTTCGAAAAAATAAGAGGAAAAGAGGAGAAGAAAATTTTGTGAAGGAGAAAAGAAACAAAATGAAAAAGGAGCACAAAATTATAAGAAAAGTTGATAGTCATTAGTAAGGAACTAAGGAATTAACCTAAGTTCTAGACCTCATTCAAGAAAATAACTGAAAAGTGCACAATGAGATTAGTAAGAATGCAAACCTTAGGCATTCTTGAATAGACTCTTAGTACCCATTAAGATCTGGACACTCCTCAAGAGGTTGAGGAAAATGAAAAGCTGAAGTATTAGGTCCAAGGCTTAGGAAGTATTCGGCCTCGTTAACTAATTTTTGGTTTACGGGACTCAGTAACCTAAGCACCCTAATCTCACACACAGCCTGGTTCAGTAAGCGTAAAAATCAGAATCACGCAGAAGCGTCGCAAAAATCTGAAAAGAACACCTAGAATAGGAGCGGCCGATCAACACAAGTTGATTTGGACGAGTTCCCAGCGCAGAGAGGCGGGAAATCCCCTCGAAGACGCGTAACAAAATATCATCTCCTCGGTGCTTGTCTCTTAGGATATTTACATATCCTACGGGGGGCATGTAAGCACTCTGCTGGTTCAGATTCCATGGATGGCATTATCTCGAAGTGTCAATTGCCAGGGTCTGGATTCGGCCACGGAATACAATGGATGGGATTATCTCGAAATCTCAATAGCCAGGGTTCCGGGGGTTGCCATGGGCGGTGCTATCTCGAAGCATCGATCGCCAGGAACCCTTGAGGATTGATGATGGGAGCAAGGAATCTGATACAGACCGTGTTGAAAAGCCAATCCTAGGCTAGAACTAAAAAGAAAAAGAGAGAGAAAACTCTCCAAACAGAAAAACTTTCTATCTCTCTCTTACAAAACGCACTGCGAACCGAGCCAGGGCTAAAATCATTTTAAGCACGGGTGCTTTAACCACGAAGTCCAATAAACCTTAGGTTAGTTCTTGTGGGCCTTAAAAACCTTTGCTAAAAGACTGAGGCTAAGGCTAGACAGATTTGGATCTTGATTGGTACTAGAGTACCTTTTAGGCCTATGATCAGCATTCTAACCTAATCTATGAAGGCACTTATCTAAAACTATTGAAAACTTCATGGTCTAGAACAAGGGTTGAAACCTTAAGTTTTTTGCTAAGGGACTAGCAAAAGCTAGGCATGGGGGTATGATGAGAACCTCATCATGAGCCATAACTAGCTCATTTTGACCCAATACAAAGGATAAAAGCTCCTACATATCTCAAGGAAAGGCGTAACTCAGAGAATTCTGAGTTTGAGAAGAAAACAAGTCATAAGGGGTAAAAGTGCAATTTTACCAGTATAATCTGCATACAGGGTAATTCAGGGCCCAAACATAGGTCAAAACAGCTTAATAAGAATAAAAGTGGGATGAAATGATCTAGCAAGGGCTACAGCAATTCCAAGAGACTAAATCTGTAACCCTAAAACAACCCACTTCAATTCACAAGGTTCGAGGCAAAGTAAAAATAGAATAAACCCTCTAAAATTCATAGAAAAATAATCTCTAGGGTTTAGAACCTTCAATTTGGCCTTTAGAACCCATTTTGACCTACATTGAGAACCATGCCCAATTAATAACTTAATTTGGGTTTTTGCGCAAATTGACCGATCGAACAAGGTTTAAGATGAAAATAAAATTCACCATCAGATTCCTTAGGTCCTAATTAGTCATGTATAAAAACTTGAGCCTAAGAAGAAACCTCCTTGACCGACTTTACACTTTGGTCCTCATATATTTACTCTTTGGCCCTCAACTTTTGAACCCTCGCATTTTGGCCCCTAACTCTCCTTCGTTCTTTGCAATCAGGTCCCTCCTGCAAAACCCTGCCAGCACCATGCTCCGGCGACCTTGCGCGGAGCATGGCGCTGCGCAGGGTGAGGTAGGGGACCTGGCAAGTAAACCGGGGGTGCCCTGCGTCGTCAGCCGTCGCAGGGGCACCCCCCTGGTCATTGTAGCCCACCATACCGGCCGTGCGAACGCACGGACGGTATGGGTTCGTATTCCGACCATTCTCCGGCGAGGGAGACACGTCGTCTCCCTCCGCCTTCCTCCCTGTTTCATCCCTATAAATACCCCCCGCTGCTCCACCGACCAGGGCAGCTCGGGTCTGACGGGGAAAACCCCCAACTTTCTTCTCCCCTCCCTCCGGCAGACGCCCACCAGCTCCGGCGGTTCTTCCTCCTCCTCCTCTTCGCTCTGCCGCAATACCAGCAGCAGAGACTTCTTCCCCTGCTCTTCCCGCGTCGCGCAATACCGGCGCGCGCTGCCTCTGCCCCGTCGTCACCGCCGTCCTCCCCCCACTGGGCATCGTCTTCTCCGGCGACAGTCGATACGACTGTCGCCCTGTTCCTCCCCCTTCGTCCCTGCAAGTAAGTTAGAACTACTCCCCTTCTTCTCCTCTTTCTTTCCCCGCTTTCAATTTAGTCAATTAAACCCTCGACCGCTCCTGTTCACCCTCACCCTCTCCGCCTCCGACCACCCCCCGGCGAGCCGCTCCCATCACCTCAGCGACCCACACGGCTCGCCGACCACCGCAGAACCTCCGCCTCCTCACCCTGATCCTCTTCCGCCCCTCCACTTCCCACCAAACACCCTCTGCAGATCCACCGAACACACCCACTTCTTCGCTCACAGTTTGACCTAGGACGACCTGTTGGCTCCATCACGCCCCCTGCAGACCCCCTGACCACCTTCGCCGTGCCACGGCGAAGGTCCCCCGCCTGTCTGATTTTTGCCGAGAGGCCGTTCTTCTGTGACCAGGTGACTCGCCCGCCGTCGCCATTACTGCGCAGGCAGAGCTGCTTCACCTGCAGGTGCAGGCACGCCTTCGCCCAGGTTTGACTCCCAGGTTGCGCAGGAACTCTCCGCGAAACGTCCCAGGTTCACAGATGGGGCGAAGGCCGCGCGGGAAGCCACGATCGCCCACTGCTCCCTCCGCGACGCACGCTCAATTGGGGTGGGACATTTAGTCCCACCTCGGAACGTCTCGGAGGCACGCGGACGCATAAAGGCAAAAAGTGCCTTATGCTGTCTGCCTCTTGACCACGGGGTGAGGTCCCTCTCACCCGACCCGGCCTCGTCCGTGACCACGCTCCGCGGACCTGGCCCGACCCGATTAGACCGACCTGCACTCCTCGCCCACCACCGCACGTCGGTGGGCCTGGACCCGGGCCTGACCCGAACCCGATTACCCGGTAGCTCTGGGAGAGCTGTCCCAAGAGTGGTTTCAGAGAGAAAGAGAGACGCGGGGGGGGGAGGGTAGAGTAGGTTTTGCCTCTTGACGAAAAACTCTGAAGTGTGCAGGCCAAAGAAGAAGAAGAAGACCCGCGAAAGAAGAAGTGCAGGCGAAGAAGAAGGAGCTGCACTGTAGCAAATGCTCAGTTAAGTCATCGAAGCACCGGGCCAGACGACGGAAAGTCAGCAGCCAGAGCAACACAGAAGGCAGGCTGAAGAAGAAGGAAGGGAGACTTAGTAGCTGAAGGCAGAAGCACCACAATTGCAGAAGAAGAAGAAGAGAGGTCAAGGCAGAAAACCAAAGAAGAAGAACAAGGAGCTCTGAAGAAAGAAAAACATCACCAACGCAGGAACAGCAGGAAGAAGAAGAGCATCACCATTGCAGAAGAAGATTATCACCATAGCAGAAACCAAGGAAGAAGAAGAAGGAGATCTGAAGAAAGAGAAAGAAAGAAGAACATCACAACAAATTCTTTCCCTCTCTCTTTATTTTGTAAAAGAAACATGTATATCTCTAGAATACGACTTGCTCCCTGAGTTCGACCTCGGGAACTCTTTCATTTTCCGAGTAAAAAATTTATATATGAAATGTTGGTAATAACCGGCCTTACTACAACGTTATAACAAACCCGGTGAAACCAGACGTTTCATTTTGGCGCCGTTGCCGGGGAGCAACGGCTATTCTAGAGGTAAACATTCCTGTATTTTTTTTATTTCTGATAATCTCCTCTCTTTTGTGCAGCTACAGGAACTCAAGAAGACAAGCAACCACACCAAAGACAGGTAAATTTTTCCTCTCACTATTAACCCCTAAGCTCTAAAGAGGAAGAAAAGAAAAGAACAAGCAATATAGGGCTAACCTGTCTTCCATATTTAGTAACCATAAAAGTTGCATGTTTTCAACTCATTATTTCTGCACACTATTAAGGGTATTTAAGGGCTAACACATTCTTGCTTGAGCCCTAATTACCCAACAAAGAATTAACTGGACCAAGTAGAGCCAACCTAGGATCCAACACTAGGGATTTAGAGACACACTCCTTAAGCAAGAATTGAGAAAACCAAATGAAGTGTGCCCAAGCCCTTGTCTGAAAATACCTATTCAAAGAAAATCTAAAACAATTGGCTCTCTAAACACTTGAACCCTAAAAGACAGGACCTAAAAGCTCTCAAAGAAAACAAGAGGTAAAGTTGACCCATTGGGTCAACCAACCTTAAATTAGGTCACTCTTTGCACTTAAAAGACTAAAGTTCAAGTGAAAACCTTAAGCACCCTGATCTTAAAATTGGTAGACTTAAGAGGTCAAGATCCCCATTCTGGTCTACCTGGAATCTCAGTGACAAGAGAGGTCGGGTGGGGGAAACCCTGTAACCCGTGGGGACGCTCTACCGTGTAGGGGTCTTCGCGGGACTCTCCCTCTCTGGCTGCCCAGGTAATTCTCAGGTGGACGATCTTTCTGATCTAGGGGTCCATCTGCCCCGAACCTCTATAGTCACCCAACAATTTTTGGGTGTCTTGATTGGGTCCAGCACCTGCTTATCTCATCCAGCCCTTCAGTATTTTTCAGGAGGTCCTTGAAACCTCCTATAGAAATTCACTCTCCCCGAGGCTAAGCCTCGGCTCCTTTGTTTTTGCAGAAATCATTCACATAGCCCCTCTTTCCTCTGATTCTGAACAAAATCCCCTTCTTCCATCTTGATTCAAACTTTGATTCTATTCCACCACCTGATCCAATTATGCAGCCTAATTACCTAGCAAGACTACCATTCAAGAAACCTGAATATCGGAGATCTATGAAAGATAAAATGATCGAGGATGCCATAAAATTCTATGAAAAAGAAGAAAAAACCTCAACACCAATAGGAGATATTCAGGTTGATGTCCCAACAACCACATCCTTCATCATAAACTGTGCCCAAATTCTATTGACTGGAATTTCAAAAGGATCAACCCGAGACATGCTCATGACAGGATACATTGAGATGGAAAAAGTACACCAATCTGAATACCTTCAATGCTTAACAAATCCTGTACTTTGGGAACAACACCAAGATGCCCTTATAAAACGGGTAGAAATGATGAAATCAGTAGAACAAATTATCAACCAGAAATACCCGTATAAACCAGAAACAGAGGATGAACCATCTTGGAACAGTATTAAGGAACAATTCAGTTTCCCAGATCCCGGGATTGAGGCACAAAGTGGTTGTAAAATCCCAACCCAGATAGAAGACAATGTTGAATTAGGTTGGGATATTGCAGGAGAACACAATGCTGAGCCAACCCTAGGCCGTAAATCACCAAGCTTAGAACTCCAAGACTCCTGCAATAACAAGATTAGAATTGAACCTCTGGAGGGTATAAATTCCGCCCCTTGTTTTGATAAGGTAACCCTCGAAGGTTATTCAGACTTAGGTTCTAATAATTCTACCCACATCCTAAGCCTAGAACCTAGACTGAAACTTATTGGGAAGATTATGAGGCCCCTTATGAGAAAGATCAAATTTTTACAGAATATGATTCCGGGCCTTTATTTGATGAATGTCCTTTTCCAACACCCTCAGGAAATCTGATTGATTTTTCAGAAAACATGCCAATTTATGATACAGAAACTGAGGAGTTGGATGAGCAAGGTTTTAATGGGATCTATCCTACCAGCTTAGAGCTTGAACAGAACATCTTTTTGAGCCCAGAAGTGACATATAGGCTAGAACCCAGTCAGGCTGCTGATTCCACATCTGATGATTTGTGCTGTGGTGGAATTCATGATCATTTTCGCCAACTCTCCGACAATTTCAGATCTGACTATAATTGCGGAGAGATTCCCCTTCCTGAACACACCAGGCCTATCCACGACCTCAGTTCACATGACTCTGACTCTGAGGTCCTGATTCCCGAGATCACTGATAACACAGAATCATTCCTTTTCGATCCTCAGGAACCAAAAACAGAAAATGCCAAGAGTGATTGTAACCCAGAATCCAAATTTTTTCTCGAATCCGATTTCTTTCATCCTACAGACACTCTTCCGGCATTTGATAGTTACCCAGAGGACTCTCTACAGGAAACCACCTATCATCCGTCTCTAGAAGAGCCCTCGTACACAATGGCCACCTCAGCCGCACACACAGAACGGATCAAAACCTCTTCCCAACCTCAACCTGCAACCGGACTCAATTTCTATTCAGATTCACCTCTCACCAAGCCGATTGCATTTCCACATCGGGTTTCGAACATTGATCAGACTACATGCCATGCTCTATCATTCTCTGATCACCCCTGTAGGGTTCCTGCATCAACCACTGATTATCCTACGGGTCCCTACTCTGACCAGGCTGATTCGGCACAGCCAAACCCTGCGTTTACACTTCCACATCCATCTGAGCCTCATAGTTTATGGTGGGTTCCACACTTTTTTATCCACATCTATCAACCCACTAGATTGATTGGGTTTGGGCTGCATCATCAGCCTGTTGATCTGAACAAGCACCTGGTTGGACCAACCAGGCTCTTAATCAAGGTGCTTGTCTTACAAAACTCTGCTGATTTGACCATCCCCTCTCCATCGCATTTCCCGCTTGGCTGAAGGCATCAAATTTAGCGCTCAACGGGAGGCAGCCCGTCATTCTCTTTGAAAACCTGAAACTTGTTCTGACAGCTTTTTGCACTTGAAGTTCACACTTTAGGACAGCCGACTCCACCTCAGGTGCTTGCATCTGAGATTAGAAATCGTCCGCAACAGTCACCCCGACCCATTCACTCATCAAAACAGCTATCCTAATGTATGAACTTAGTTGAATAAAAACCCCTAGGTTACAATGAGGACATTGCAAATCTTAGGCATGGGGGGGTATGAAAGTGCAAAAACTCGTAAGAAAAGGTTTCAAACAAAAAATTCACATATGCCAAAAATACCATAAAAATTAAAAAATTTTCGAAAAAATAAGAGGAAAAGAGGAGAAGAAAATTTTGTGAAGGAGAAAAGAAACAAAATGAAAAAGGAGCACAAAATTATAAGAAAAGTTGATAGTCATTAGTAAGGAACTAAGGAATTAACCTAAGTTCTAGACCTCATTCAAGAAAATAACTGAAAAGTGCACAATGAGATTAGTAAGAATGCAAACCTTAGGCATTCTTGAATAGACTCTTAGTACCCATTAAGATCTGGACACTCCTCAAGAGGTTGAGGAAAATGAAAAGCTGAAGTATTAGGTCCAAGGCTTAGGAAGTATTCGGCCTCGTTAACTAATTTTTGGTTTACGGGACTCAGTAACCTAAGCACCCTAATCTCACACACAGCCTGGTTCAGTAAGCGTAAAAATCAGAATCACGCAGAAGCGTCGCAAAAATCTGAAAAGAACACCTAGAATAGGAGCGGCCGATCAACACAAGTTGATTTGGACGAGTTCCCAGCGCAGAGAGGCGGGAAATCCCCTCGAAGACGCGTAACAAAATATCATCTCCTCGGTGCTTGTCTCTTAGGATATTTACATATCCTACGGGGGGCATGTAAGCACTCTGCTGGTTCAGATTCCATGGATGGCATTATCTCGAAGTGTCAATTGCCAGGGTCTGGATTCGGCCACGGAATACAATGGATGGGATTATCTCGAAATCTCAATAGCCAGGGTTCCGGGGGTTGCCATGGGCGGTGCTATCTCGAAGCATCGATCGCCAGGAACCCTTGAGGATTGATGATGGGAGCAAGGAATCTGATACAGACCGTGTTGAAAAGCCAATCCTAGGCTAGAACTAAAAAGAAAAAGAGAGAGAAAACTCTCCAAACAGAAAAACTTTCTATCTCTCTCTTACAAAACGCACTGCGAACCGAGCCAGGGCTAAAATCATTTTAAGCACGGGTGCTTTAACCACGAAGTCCAATAAACCTTAGGTTAGTTCTTGTGGGCCTTAAAAACCTTTGCTAAAAGACTGAGGCTAAGGCTAGACAGATTTGGATCTTGATTGGTACTAGAGTACCTTTTAGGCCTATGATCAGCATTCTAACCTAATCTATGAAGGCACTTATCTAAAACTATTGAAAACTTCATGGTCTAGAACAAGGGTTGAAACCTTAAGTTTTTTGCTAAGGGACTAGCAAAAGCTAGGCATGGGGGTATGATGAGAACCTCATCATGAGCCATAACTAGCTCATTTTGACCCAATACAAAGGATAAAAGCTCCTACATATCTCAAGGAAAGGCGTAACTCAGAGAATTCTGAGTTTGAGAAGAAAACAAGTCATAAGGGGTAAAAGTGCAATTTTACCAGTATAATCTGCATACAGGGTAATTCAGGGCCCAAACATAGGTCAAAACAGCTTAATAAGAATAAAAGTGGGATGAAATGATCTAGCAAGGGCTACAGCAATTCCAAGAGACTAAATCTGTAACCCTAAAACAACCCACTTCAATTCACAAGGTTCGAGGCAAAGTAAAAATAGAATAAACCCTCTAAAATTCATAGAAAAATAATCTCTAGGGTTTAGAACATTCAATTTGGCCTTTAGAACCCATTTTGACCTACATTGAGAACCATGCCCAATTAATAACTTAATTTGGGTTTTTGCGCAAATTGATCGGTCGAACAAGGTTTAAGATGAAAATAAAATTCACCATCAGATTCCTTAGGTCCTAATTAGTCATGTATAAAAACTTGAGCCTAAGAAGAAACCTCCTTGACCGACTTTACACTTTGGTCCTCATATATTTACTCTTTGGCCCTCAACTTTTGAACCCTCGCATTTTGGCCCCTAACTCTCCTTCGTTCTTTGCAATCAGGTCCCTCCTGCAAAACCCTGCCAGCACCATGCTCCGGCGACCTTGCGCGGAGCATGGCGCTGCGCAGGGTGAGGTAGGGGACCTGGCAAGTAAACCGGGGGTGCCCTGCGTCGTCAGCCGTCGCAGGGGCACCCCCCTGGTCATTGTAGCCCACCATACCGGCCGTGCGAACGCACGGACGGTATGGGTTCGTATTCCGACCATTCTCCGGCGAGGGAGACACGTCGTCTCCCTCCGCCTTCCTCCCTGTTTCATCCCTATAAATACCCCCCGCTGCTCCACCGACCAGGGCAGCTCGGGTCTGACGGGGAAAACCCCCAACTTTCTTCTCCCCTCCCTCCGGCAGACGCCCACCAGCTCCGGCGGTTCTTCCTCCTCCTCCTCTTCGCTCTGCCGCAATACCAGCAGCAGAGACTTCTTCCCCTGCTCTTCCCGCGTCGCGCAATACCGGCGCGCGCTGCCTCTGCCCCGTCGTCACCGCCGTCCTCCCCCCACTGGGCATCGTCTTCTCCGGCGACAGTCGATACGACTGTCGCCCTGTTCCTCCCCCTTCGTCCCTGCAAGTAAGTTAGAACTACTCCCCTTCTTCTCCTCTTTCTTTCCCCGCTTTCAATTTAGTCAATTAAACCCTCGACCGCTCCTGTTCACCCTCACCCTCTCCGCCTCCGACCACCCCCCGGCGAGCCGCTCCCATCACCTCAGCGACCCACACGGCTCGCCGACCACCGCAGAACCTCCGCCTCCTCACCCTGATCCTCTTCCGCCCCTCCACTTCCCACCAAACACCCTCTGCAGATCCACCGAACACACCCACTTCTTCGCTCACAGTTTGACCTAGGACGACCTGTTGGCTCCATCACGCCCCCTGCAGACCCCCTGACCACCTTCGCCGTGCCACGGCGAAGGTCCCCCGCCTGTCTGATTTTTGCCGAGAGGCCGTTCTTCTGTGACCAGGTGACTCGCCCGCCGTCGCCATTACTGCGCAGGCAGAGCTGCTTCACCTGCAGGTGCAGGCACGCCTTCGCCCAGGTTTGACTCCCAGGTTGCGCAGGAACTCTCCGCGAAACGTCCCAGGTTCACAGATGGGGCGAAGGCCGCGCGGGAAGCCACGATCGCCCACTGCTCCCTCCGCGACGCGCGCTCAATTGGGGTGGGACATTTAGTCCCACCTCGGAACGTCTCGGAGGCACGCGGACGCATAAAGGCAAAAAGTGCCTTATGCTGTCTGCCTCCTGACCACGGGGTGAGGTCCCTCTCACCCGACCCGGCCTCGTCCGTGACCACGCTCCGCGGACCTGGCCCGACCCGATTAGACCGACCTGCACTCCTCACCCACCACCGCACGCCGGTGGGCCTGGACCCGGGCCTGACCCGAACCCGATTACCCGGTAGCTCTGGGAGAGCTGTCCCAAGAGTGGTTTCAGAGAGAAAGAGAGACGCGGGGGGGGGAGGGTAGAGTAGGTTTTGCCTCTTGATGAAAAACTCTGAAGTGTGCAGGCCAAAGAAGAAGAAGAAGACCCGCGAAAGAAGAAGTGCAGGCGAAGAAGAAGGAGCTGCACTGTAGCAAATGCTCAGTTAAGTCGTCGAAGCACCGGGCCAGACGACGGAAAGTCAGCAGCCAGAGCAACACAGAAGGCAGGCTGAAGAAGAAGGAAGGGAGACTTAGTAGCTGAAGGCAGAAGCACCACGATTGCAGAAGAAGAAGAAGAGAGGTCAAGGCAGAAAACCAAAGAAGAAGAACAAGGAGCTCTGAAGAAAGAAAAACATCACCAACGCAGGAACAGCAGGAAGAAGAAGAGCATCACCATTGCAGAAGAAGATTATCACCATAGCAGAAACCAAGGAAGAAGAAGAAGGAGATCTGAAGAAAGAGAAAGAAAGAAGAACATCACAACAAATTCTTTCCCTCTCTCTTTATTTTGTAAAAGAAACATGTATATCTCTAGAATACGACTTGCTCCCTGAGTTCGACCTCGGGAACTCTTTCATTTTCCGAGTAAAAAATTTATATATGAAATGTTGGTAATAACCGGCCTTACTACAACGTTATAACAAACCCGGTGAAACCAGACGTTTCAGTTACTCACCGCATTACCACTCCTTATCGCCCGCAAACAAATGGGCAAACTGAGGTCTCTAATAGGCAGATTAAGAATATTCTGCAAAAGATTGTGAGACTTGACCGGAAGGATTGGTCCACACGATTGGATGATGCCCTTTGGGCATACAGGATTGCTTTTAAGACCCTGATAGGCATGTTGCCTGATCGATTGGTCTTTGGCAAGGCTTTCCACCTTCTAGTCGAGTTGGAACACTGGGCATACTGGGCTGCTAAGCAGTGTAATATGGATTCCCAGTTGGCCGGAGCACAAAGGACACTCCAACTCTTTGAGCTCGAAGAAATCCATCAGGATGCTTATGAGAACAGTCGACTTTACAAAGAAAAGATGAAAGCCATCCACGATAGACACATTCATAGGAAAACCTTCGAGCCCAATAAGTAAATTTGGCTTTTTGATGCAAGACGTAAACTTTTCCCCGGGAAGCTGAGATAAAAGTGGATAGGACCATTTCAGGTGGTCAAACCTTATCCCAACGGGGCAGTTGAAATTGCAAATCCTAACACTGGACAAACGTTCACAGTAAACGGCCAGAGATTAAAACATTTTCTTCCCCAGGCTCCCCCAAAGGAAGTAGTCACCCTCATTGAGGGTTGACACGGAGCTTCGCTCAGCTGGAGGAAATAAGCTTAGCACTTCCTGGGAAGCAACCTAGAAGATTCAGACTGATCAGGTACATAGCGGCACTCTGGTGATTTCTTTCTGTACCCCCTTGCATACATTTATTTGCCAATGAGGATATTATCCAACTTAAGCATGGGGGGGTGGTGATTCACATTCTCTCAGTTTATATTATCAGCTTGAATTATAAAAAAAAAGGAGAAAATTAGGAAGGAAAACTTAGGCATTAGGAGCTTGTCAGTGGTAAGAAATAATACGAGAAGAACCTGAACACTTAGACTTTTCAGGTCTTCAGGCTTAATCAACCAAGGTGTCCGCTAAAATGTGGATTTAGTCTCGAATCCTCGCAACCTTAATTTACATTAATCTGATCAATAAAGTAGGGTGATAAGTATACGACTTATCAACTCACCCTCTGACTCAGAGGGACTTTTAGTCTAAGCATCTACACACATTTTTGTACTGAGTTACTCCTTGGAGATTCTAACAGAAATTGGGTAGCTAATGAACCTTCTAGGGTGGTATGGTTGGCAAGTTGTTGTGGGTAACAGCCCATTGGCCAGTTGTCCAGAGTCCAACCACATAACCATTCTCTTTTATTATTGCCTCTAGGTAAATCTTAGATCAGGGAAGCCACCTACTAAACAACAAAAGAAAAAGAAAAGAAAAGAAAGGAGAAATAGAAAAATACAAAAAGAAAAAAAAAGAAGATAAATAAGCCACACTTCACCGCACGAGTATGGCTGGCAAGTGGTCGTGGGTAACAGCCCATTGGCCGGTTGTCTAAAATCCAACTCACTAAATGCATGAAAAAGCCCAAAACACTTAAGGAAGAAGCGGGGAAGTAGAGCAATCCGGGAAGATATACACTGGAAGTACCCTTGTGTTGATCCCACACAAAATAAAAGTATGGAGAAAGCTACCAATCGGACAGATACACCTTTAGGCAAGCATTTTCTTTTTTAGTCACTTAGGGGTGTAGAAACTTGAAGTCTATTTTAATTACCGTTGAGTGAGTCTATCACAATCTTCACACCAAGATGCTTAGCACTTAAAGTCTTTTTCAAGTTATGGGTGGGTTGGGTAGCCGTAAAAGGATACCTACACACTCTCAACTCCAAAAATCCAAAAAAAAAAATAGAAAAGGTGAAAAAGAAAAAAAATATATATAACTGTATATTTGCTTTAGAGCGAGGACTTGAGCGGTTTACATTTTGGCAGACACACGGACACTGTTTAGTCTCTGTGGATTAGGCTCTTAGTATATATTTCCTCCCGTTGACAAGCAACATATGTCTAAGTAATCAATTTCTAATTCCGACTGAAAATAATGGCTAGGATAAACCTTGCTAGGGACTAGCAAGGGATGAGCATGGGGGTATGATAACTTTTCATTTAATGATGATAATTCCATCAACCAGAGTTTATTTTAGGGGTATATATGCACTAATAACATACCATGATAGGCATGGGAGCACTGCATGCAGTGAGAATTAAGATTGCTTATAAATCAACGTTTAATAGCCATATGTACAAGTGCATGTTGGAACAGGCCTCAGATAAGCAATCGGACCACACAGATGGATTCAGATCGACTAATGGAGTCCAATAGACTCAAAATCGCTTAAATCTGACATCTGGAGCTTCCCCAACAAGTCCAAGAAGTTCTGGTCGTTGATTTGATGATCAACGGCCCACAATCGGCCATGTGGTGCTTGCACCTGCCTCCATCGCGCCAACACACTCGAAGCTCCTCCAACATGAAATCCCAACCATTGGATCTCCATCCAACGGTCGATCGTGCCCGCACCTGTCCTCGCCTCCGCAACAACTCGTGAAGGCAGCACAGTGGGTAGCGCCTTGGCCTCGCAAGCAAGCAATGAGTGTTTGAAGCTCCGCGCATTGCCAAATCATGCTCGATTGAGAGCGCGGTGGATTACAACCGTCGATGCGGGTGCGAACGGCACATATGGAATCCACGCGGTGCCTCCAGATGAAAGCTTGCCCGACGCGTGCGATCATGCACGTGAGGCGTGATCTAGTGCACCCGGTCATGCGCAATCCCAGCCGTTGATGTACGATCAGATGGCTTACCGCATGAGCACGCAGATCGCACACGAAGAAGCACCCGCGAGCATAGCGGGGGGGCAACGTGGCGCATCCTCTGTTATCTAATGGTGTTCTGCGCCTCAGATCCGACAGTTGAGGATGCGTAGGCGCGGCTTGAGAAGAAGAAGCATGGGTGCATGGACCGGTGGGTGTGGGACTTCAGCGACACTTTTGGAAGGGATTAGCAATGTACCGGACGTCGGTAAAGACCTGTACCTCTTTTGGAAGCCCTTTTCTACTATATAAACCCCCTCAACCACCCCATTCAAAGGCATTCAATTCACACACACTCTCCATGCAACACTAGCCTTCTCCTAGCTCCACCAAACACTCCATATCTGCCCTGGAGTTGTCGAGCTGCCGACGGAGCCCCCCTCCACCGCCGTGGCCACCTTGCCTCCTCCTCGCACTCTCTCTTACTCTAGTTTTATGTTGCACTATTTTAAGCTTTCATCTATTGTTGTATTTGTAAACAAACTCTAATTGCATGCTATATGTTAATGTTGCTTCTTATATCGTAGTTCACATCTCCCTAAAGTGATTGTCATATTTTAAATGCAAGCTCTAACCCTACTCTCTCTCTCTCTCTCATTTTCACAAGCAAACCACGCTACCATTTTGTGACACCCAAAATGATTAAAACTAATCTGATTTCACGCCTCCTTGAGATCGACACTTGGACTCATCAAATCCAAATCTTAAATTAAAATCGACGTTGCGAATGCATGCTACAATGACATAATTAAACCAACGTGTTCCACGCGCGTCAGTCGACTGATGCCTTAGGTCCAACACGTCCGCCCCTACAGCCCTGCCCACGGCCACGTCCGACGAGGCATCTCCTCTAAGGAGATAAAAGAGAAAGGATAGGGACTATCAACGATATCAAGTTACATAAAGAAATAAGACTTGGAAGCGAAGACCAAGACAATACGTTGTGATTGCTATTCTAGCTACATGTACATGAGTGGTTACTTTCAGACCATTTGGTTCATTTCTCAGAACAATCTTGCTCTGATACCATCTTTGTTACGACCCGATCCCAACTCCCTACAAGACCCGAGATCGGCTCGCCTCGACTAATCCCAAGACCTAGTTGTCCAATGAGAAATAACCAAAAGCAGAAAATATACTACAACCACACATGCATTGTAACTAAGAAGAAATAAATAGGAGACAGTAATGGAAAACAGGATGAGAAATCTCAAAATTATTACATGAAGAGCACTATTACATACATAGCCATCACAACTAGAACAGAAAGAAATATAACAAAAACATAGCAGAAACAACTAATACATGCTAAAGGTACTCACTACTATAAAAAGAGCTCTGAAACAAAAATAAACAACACTATGGCTAGACTCGGTTGGGCCAGCACCCTCGGTAGCCGGTGGCACTGGTTGCTCAACTCCCTAGCCTGAACACAGTTATATAATCTATGGTCAGCTAATGTTGGGTAGAGTGGTGGTTAAGCCATTTACATACAATTTAACATAAAGAAACAAGCAAATAACTAATCATTCATTTTCATTTATCTCAACTAGGTGTTTCTTATTTGGTTATTCTAATAAGGATTCACAATATTTCTTAATCCTTTTGTTCCCTAAGGGAATGATCTTGATTGCAGTTTATTCCGCGATGTAGGATGTATACGTGACACTCTTTTGGCCAGGAGAGCCCCCGTGGTAGTCCTACACCCGGTCTACCACCCCGAGGTCATGGTTGCGATGTGGTGGTGACTATGGCACGTGTGATAAGCGCATGGGTAGCTACCCCGCACTGACACGCGGTTAGTCGTTTCCGCTAGCGGGTACGCCCAAATATATAACACAGAATAGAACGGGGTTTTGTCCTCTCAGAACAGGGGTCGCACCCCTTAGAAGTCTGCGTACCCTCGCCCGACTATCCTGGTTTGTCCAATGGGCCTAACAAGAGTCGGTGTAAGGTGGCCAGTCCTAACCTTGGGCCCCATGGGGCGGCTGGCTCCCCCCTACACTAAAGTAATAAGAGTCGGAGTAGGGGGCCATTCCTAACCTCGGGTCTCAACCTAAGGGCGGCTAGCTCCCCTTACACTAAAGTGATTGTAGCTCTCCTTGGTATCGCGTACACGAGGGCCAGCTCACTTTCCATGCAAAAGGGACAGTTTCTCTCCTCGGTACCATGTACTTAAGGGTCAGCTCACTTCCCTCCTACATACGATATTTGTTTCATATACGTGAGTTCATCTTCTAGTTTCCTCGTAGGGTTCATGCATTGTATTCATTTCATTTCATTTCACGACATGCGTATCTCATTGTTCACAACTTGGTTCTTAACCATATAATAGGAAACTCGTGATTTAATAACTGAAAGAAGCATCACATTATTTAACTATTCATTTGCTAGCATTAAGGGTTCTAGCAAGCATTTCAGAATAGACTGCGTGGCTCAAGTAATGTTCATTCACTCAATTCTGCCTTAGGGTTCATTTCATATCCTAGAGCTCAATCAATTCATTCTAAGATAGCATGCACTTGATTAATTAATTCATAATATTGAGAAAAACCACTCTACCAGGATACACAGATAGAATGGGGGCTCGAATAGCAGATCCCGTCGTCTCCGCGGGCCCCGTATACTCTACTGGCTGGAGACCTATACAATTGATCAAATCACATTAAACAAGTTCAAAACAGTATATGAGTGACATAAACACGTATAGAACTCCGAACTGAAACCAACGATACTTCTTTTACGCAAAATCGACTCTGTTTGGGCCCTGAACGGGCCAAAAATGTGCACTCTAACTGAAATCAAATGTTTGGGACTAGACCCAGATGTCTTAAACGACCTCAAAATCTCACCTTGCTTCTTGCGCTGATGGCGATCGTCTGGAACCCCTCACGGTCGTCCTGGAGTCTTCCCAGACGTCTGTCAATGCACCGGGATGTCTGAGATGGTCATTAGACGTCTGTAGAGACATATAGACGTCCTAAAGCACCTCGAAGGGCACACCACTGGCCTTTCCAATGTCCTGTACCTGCGCACGTGCGCGTGGTTCAAAAACATGACGCCTAAAACTTAACGTACGTGCATGCGGCATGTATAGAGCATGTACCTCGGCACTCTGCGTGCTGTAAGACATCTTGCGCCAGCTCTGGACGTTCTGAGGCTCCTATAGACATCTGGATGGCGTCCTAGACATCTGATACTGCGAAAAAAATGGTTCCGCAGTACACCCTACGAGCTTCTCTCCCCGCACGACCCTCCACCCTCAGAGTTGCAGTTGCTCCTCCAGTAGCTGCAAGAGGTCACGGAGATCCTCTCCACGAGCTCCCTCGGTCGTACCTCTGGCCGCACCTCCTCTCCCGAGCCCCTCACTCTCCCTCTCCCTCGCCCACACTCTCCCTCTCTCTATCTCTCCCATGCTCCTCCATCTCTAGCTCCCCTCCTTCCTCCCTACTCGTGGCTATAAGGGGGACGGGGAAGGAGGTGGTCACCGGCAGGTGGTGGAGGAACGAAGGTGGAGGTGTGGAGATGGAGAGGGTGGAGGGGTATTAATAGGGAGAGGGTTAGGGTTTTGTGAGGGGAGGTGTGTGTGCGTGGGTGTGGGAGTGGGTGTGTTGTGTGGAGAGAGAGAGAGAGAGAGAGAGAGAGAGAGAGAGAGAAATTATGGAATCTCCCCTACAAAACCTTTCTCTTCCTCGCAAGGCCCACACACCTAAACCTAGGGAGTTTAAAATTGTGCTCATGCCCCTATCTTTCTGGAAAACTTTGAATGACCCTTGGGAAGGGTCATTTCAATTCGCATGAGCTTTCTAGAGCAAATTGAGGTCTAAGACTTGGTTCAATCAAAAGAGGATCTCTTGAGGATTCTTCCTTCCAATTTTGGGAGGATTTGGTTGAGTATCGAGCGAGAAATCTCGTTCGAATCTTGGTGAAAGAGCTTCATTCACACCAATGGCGGTAGGGACCTTTTTGCAAAAATAATGACAAAGTTAGGGATCTGATTGCAAATATTTCAAAAGTTAGGAGCTTAATTGAGAGGAATAGAGTTTAAATGGACTAAAATGTAAACTAGGTCAAGATGGACTCTAATTGAGCCCAAATTTTGGTAAAAATCTAATTTAGACCCAAGGAATCTGATGGTGAAGTTGGATTTGAGTTTTGACTAAGTTTGGTTGGGAAATTTGCACAGAAACCTAAATTATGGTAGAATTCCGTTTGCGACTCTATTCGAGGTCAAAATAAATTCAGATGGTCAAATAAAAGATACCAAACCTTTAAGAATACTTTTCTATTAATTTTAGGAGGTTTGGATGATTTTTATCCTGACCGAAACCACTTTAATTTAAGCGAGTCTGAAATTAGGGTTTTGGGTGTTGTTTTGGTTCTCGAAATGTGTAAAACCTTGTTTCTGTCTGCATGGACCCACTTAGTAGTCTTTAATCATTTGACCTTCAGTTTACCCCTGAAAAATCCCGTGGTTATTCTGTGCTCATGATATGCTATTAAAATTACAGAATTAACTCTAGTTTCTTGTTCTCTTCTCAAAACATAATGATGTGGAGTTATAACCCTCAGATGGTTATGTAGGAGCATTTATCTTTCAATCCTGACTACAAGTGGCTAGTTAAGGCCTATGATGGTGCTCCTATCATAGATCTTTCCAACTTTAACCATTTTTGGTTCTCTTCCTCTTCTTCTTCTCCTTTATTTTTCTCTTCTTCTACTCATTTCTCCTCTTGTTCATGCTTTCTTCTTTTTTTTGGAGTTTCTTTTTTTTCTTCCACCTCCTTTTTCTTCTTTTTGGCTTATGGGAGATCAACTCCTCCAAATGGGTCTTTTCTTAAATCCTCTTTAGTTGCTTTCCTAACTTTTAGATCCAATGATGTTGCATGGCTTGTGAAGGAGAATTGTGGCTATACCTTGCAACAACTGTTGGTGCCTTATTGTTATTGGGTTCTAAGACATTAAACATCTCAATTGCTCATAGGTGCAGTGTAATGGTACAACCTTTGATATATGTTTGTTTGTCCTTCTCCTTGTTTTCCCTTAGGCCTTCATGAATGTAATCACACACCAATTCAACCCAATTGTAATTGCTTAGAGAATCCAGATCTTTTACTGTGTTAAACAATGAAGTTACAATCACTTGATCTCCTTATGATAGAAGAAATGACCCTAGAGTTAGGAGAACCAACATCTTTGTTCCTTTCACTACTTGATTTCTCCTTTCTTGAGCCCCATATTTCTTATGCTTCCTTTTTTCCCTTCTGTCTTTCTTGTTTTCTTCATTGTATTCTTGAATCTTCTCAGTTATTTTTCTCACCTTGGGCTTTAGTGATGTGAAATTCTCACTCCAAATTACAGGTCTATCATTTGCATTTATCTTTCCATCACTTATGAAGATTTTCTCTCCCTCATTCTTCAATCCAAGTATTCCCTCTATGTGATTAGGAGTGAGAATCAATGTTAGTTCTCTTAGATGAAAGTCCCTTGTTTTTTGATTATATGCATGTACCAATTCAAAAAGTAGGTCTTTGTCTTTGTAGTTGGGGTATATTTTTCCACCACCAACTAGGATGTCAAAGGGGGTCTTTTGAAACTCCTCTTTCTCATCTTCTTTGACCATTTTCCAGGCTTTTCGTATAGTGTAGATCGTGCATCTAGAGTTTATCTCATGTCTACAAAAATAAAAATAAAGGAAGCGTTGAACAATAACATATTGTACAGGTGCAATGCAACTTTGCACTGGTGTAAAATAAATTAATAAGGTGGCAATGCAACTTTCCACTTGTGTAATGAAACTTTACATTGGTACAAAATAAATTAATAAAATGGGGAATGTAGCTTTGCACTGGCTTTGCACCGATGCAAAATAAATTAATAAGGTAGCAATACAACTTTGTACCTATGCAATGAAATTTTGCACCAGTGCAAAATAAATTAATAATGTGGGGAATGTAACTTTGCACTTATGCAATGCAACTATGCACCTGTGCGATGTAACTTTGCACCAGTGGAAAATAAATTAATAAAGTGGGGAATGCAACTTTGCACCTGTGTAATGAAACTTTGTACTGGTGCAAAATATATTAATAAAGTTGGGAATGTAACTTTACACCTGTGTAAGGAAACTTTGCACCGGTGCAAAAATAAGTAATATTTTTACTTATGTAAGGTGCAAAAAGAAAAAACATTCATCTCAAAGAGATCACCGTAGTGTATATCACCTAAACCCTAAATACGATGATATTACTCAAAATATCTCCGATGATAAACACATTCTTTGCTTTTCTCATTTTGAATGAGATATCATTCGTCTGAAGGAGATATTACCGTAGTGTATATTACCTAAACCCTAAACGTGATCATAATATCTTCGATGATAAATACATCGTTTACTTCGGAGGAATATTACTTATGATAAAGGACATGTGCAAAATGGAAAATCACTTGTTCTTTTTCTCATTTTTCGATTAGATATCACTGGAGGTTACAACATATTACTTGAGTGAAATATCTCCGATGATATTATGCCAAATATCTCCAATAATATTAAAATTATTTGCTTCAGAGGTTTTAGAGATGTACCTCTTTGATCCGTTTCCTTTTCTCATTTCGATTCCTTCTTTCATTGTGGAGTTTTCTTAATGTTGATTGAGTTTCTTTTAGTGTAGTAAAGCTTGATGACGCTGCTACAGCGATGGAGGATGTTTGGAGAAGTGAGAATGTCGCAAGAAAAGAGTGCATTTAGGAATAGAAGAGATGCGGAGATTACTTTTTATCGGTAGATATTTGTGTAGACTATAGTTGCATTTAATAAAATTTTGAATCTGAAGTCAATACGTGACATGTCCACATATTATTTTTTATATTATTTTTTACATTTGTTAACCTAGATCTTTAATAATAATATATCAACTTAAGCCATCGTATCCACACCTATTAATCCTTCTCTTACCCACCGATTTATAATTTTATCCAACATTAAAATAAACTTCTGACAAACGGGCTTGAGAGACCAACCTGCGAAGAATTCATCATTCACCAACTAAAAACTCTAGCCCACATACGTATTCGTTCCCTCAATTTCATAAAAAGGCATCACATCGCGAGATGGGCGGTGCATGACGTGGAGACGTTGATTTGGACTCCCAGGCCCGAAACAGCTCTCCAATCCATCCATGTAAACATAAAGAATTAAAAAAAAAAAAAAAAAAAAAAAAAAAAAAAAATATATATATATATATATATATATATATATATAGAGAGAGAGAGAGAGAGAGAGAGAGAGAGAGGGGTATATGTTACGCCGTTCTCTGCGGTTCTCTTCCGCTTTCGCGGGGTGGCACAAAAGGGCAACGGGGGGGAGAGAGAGAGAGAGAGAGAGGTTGCCATTAATATTGTTCACCTCCATCCTTCTCCACAGCAGGTAATTCCAAATCCCCCACCCCTCTACCTCACACTATTAAGGCGTTCCCGATTATAATAGTTGTCAACAAGAACTGCGGCCGCTGTTGTTGGAATCCTGAGAAAAAGTAGGAGAAGGAGGATCTCTGAGATGATATAAATCCGCGTTAAATTCCTTTTTCCAGGTTGGTGGGTGAGTCTTCATCGTAATGTCTTCTTTTTTCTGAATTTCGTGTTCGGCTTCCTTCCGCTTGCTCTTGTCTCGTCGTTGGTAATGGCACCTTCGTTGCGAGCCGATGAGTACCTTTGTGTGTGTTTGTCTTTCGGCCCTAAATCTCTGATGGTTTCTTTTGGTTGGAGTATTACAGGAAAATAGAAGGGGAGAAGAACAAAGAGAGATAAGGATATGTCGAGTTTCGTGGGGGTGCTCGTTTCAGATCCCTGGCTTCAGAGCCAATTCACGCAGGTTGAGCTCCGTGGCCTTAAATCCAAAGTAAGCACCACCACAGCGGTACATCTAAACCCCCCACCCCCACCCCCACCCCCCGAATGTGTCTATTGTTCTATTTCTCTGTTTTCGTTCATCAATTAGATCGATTCTTCGTGATCAAATGTCGTGAGAATGTGAAATTGATCGCGTTATTGCAGTTCCTATCCGTACGGAGGGGATCGGGTCATGTGACTGTTGCAGAATTGCCTCCTGTGATGGCCAATGTGAAAGCTCTGGGCGATAAGCTGAAGGTGGAAGAGATTACAGCCATCTTGCGGGAATCCCATCCCGAAGCGAGTGAGGAGATCGACTTCGAATCCTTTCTGAGGGTAACGTAACATCCATAACCGTGTAGTACTCACTCAGTAGTCAGTAGTCAGTGGTCTGTAACCAATCATCGTTGATTGGATCTGGTTTTGGTAGCACAAGGAATGGCTCTCTCCTCTTACTGGGAGTGGACAATTGTGGTTTTTGCACAGGCTTATTTGAAATTGCAGTCTCGGGCGGCCGAAAAAGTCGGCGATGCTAAACATTCTTCCACATTTTTGAAGGCGGCCACGACCACTCTGCTTCATACCATAAGCGAATCCGAGAAGGCGTCATATGTTTCGCATATTAACAGCTTTCTTGGCCAAGATCCGTTCCTGAAGAATTATTTACCTATTGATCCTGCTACCAATGATATATTCAACCTCGCTAAAGGCGGTGTTCTTCTCTGGTATGGAGATGATTATATTAGCAGCTATCCTGCTACCAGTGATCATTTGGCCTCTCTATGTCTAGTGGGTGTTTACCCCCTTACGCTTTCCCTTTTATTTTTCTGCCTGGTCATTAAAGTGTCAGTCGATAATTTCTTAAGCTTTCTTAGGATGAACCACTGATATCAGATTTTAACAAGTAAATACAAATGTAATGCCACCTCATATCTGTGATCCAGTGGACAAAGTATCCCGTGATTGTCAAAAATTCGGGGTGTTCCTCTGATTATGCTGATTTTGTCTTGATTTAGTAAGCTGATCAATGTTGCGGTTCCCGGAACAGTAGATGAGAGAGCAATCAATACAAAAAAGGTACTGAACCCTTGGGAGAGGAACGAGAATCATACTCTTTGTCTAAATTCTGCAAAAGCTATTGGTTGCACTGTGGTCAACATTGGGACACAGGACTTGGTTGAAGGGAGGGTAAGTCCAACACAAACCTGAAGTGATTTCTTACTCTTCATTCCCCTATGTTTAGAAAGGAAAAAAAAAGTCTGAAATGTCAATTGGATACTTTTGCAGCCACATTTGGTTCTTGGACTGATATCCCAAATCATAAAGGTATGTTTTGAAAAACCTGGAACTAGCTTATCTTATATCCAGATTGCAGAAACTGGAAGCAAGTTCATATGAGAAAATCACTAATCAAATTCTTAAGGAATCTTTTTTTTTGTTTTTTGAAGAAATAAAAGAGGATCACTTTGACAATGATCCTCCGGATTCATTAATCTCCTTTAAAATTTTACAAAAGTTTACAGAGCCGACCAAAGCCCTTTGAAGGTGCCTGATGTAATACATTTTCCACATAAGTTTTTTTTCCTCTAAATAGCACCCCATTTCTGACTAACTACAACGACCAAAGAACAGTAATCGGAAAGGCCCTCGCCTGTTTTGATCTAAAATTCCACCCCCAGAAGAATCCCAAAATGTGTCCCAAGAGGAGTAATCAATCCATTCAACCTGTGCTGCCCACCATACTTTGCAAAGTTGCATGAAAATAATAAGTGATGTCAATCTTCAGGAGCTTCATTACAAAGAGAACATGTCATGTTAGAGAGAAACATATTGCTGAAAGTTTGTAATTGCATATGCTGATATTTGTAGGCATATTGAGTTGCCATTCATTGTAATGTAGTTTCAGTGTTTTTAATATCAGATTCAACTATTAGCTGACCTCAATCTGAAGAAGACACCCCAGTTGGTAGAATTGGTCGATGATAGCAAGGTTAGTTCATACATTTTGATAATATTTAGAAGGTGTAAATATATCATTTCCATTCTTTTGAGAATGATATATTGTTTCCTTTATCATACAGGATGTGGAGGAACTGATGAACTTAGCCCCAGAAAAGGTCCTACTCAAGTGGATGAATTTTCATTTGAAGAAAGCTGGATATAAGAAATCTGTAAACAACTTCTCATCAGATGTGAAGGTATGTGATATTGAATCTGTCTAATTGATGCAACAATCTTTATCTGTACACCTCGTTTGATTGTATGGATTTCTATTGAGAACAAATGTAGCTAAATGGATTTGCAAATTCATAGAATGATCAAACTGATGTCAATCACAGTGGGGGGAAACAGGCTTAAACAATGAGTTTTTTATTGGGCTTGGGGCTTCTAACATGATGATTAAAAAAAAATATCTTTCAATTATTGTGTGAGCCATTATTTCAAAAAAAATATTCTGAGAGCCAATTGCACTAAATTAGGTATATCTGTTGCTCTTTGGGAAAACATAGGACCGTGCATGGAAATTATGTGGGGCTTTATGTGCTAAACATAGTAACTTTTAAGAATTTTGAGTGTGTAATCTCATATTTATCAAGGCTTGATTCAATTCCATTATCATTAGGGATATTAATAAAAAGTTGTATGTAAAAAAATGTCTTGTGAAAGCTTATATTTAATTGCTAAAATAATGAGAAGCTGTGACTTTCTCTTTTGTGGAGGTGTGTGGCCACTAAAAAGGTATGCATAGTCAAGGCTGCAAAAATTGGTCTATGCGGCTGATTAATTGACCACATAACTGTATGCAGTCAAGAAATGAACCGTATATGCATATTTAGACCTATAATCAAGTAGGTCGATTAATCAACTGATTATTCGGGCAATCAAACTTTGGGTTTCAAGTTTTTTTTTAGGCCTTGATTCCTACACAAATAAGGCCCCACGCTCCCCCCCACCCTCAACTTCTCCCTTCCCCTCCCAACACTCGATAGTCCCCTCCGTAAACCCTAAATGACTCCCTTCTTAGCTCTTTGGTTCCCCTCAAAGGCCATTGCCCTCTTAACCTTTAGTTGGTGGCTACTGCTCCAACTCTCCTATCTCCCTGCAAAGCTTCTTACAGTGGTTGCTACTCTCCACTGGTGGGTATTGGTCACCGTTGGTCAGCCTCTTCAAGGGCCAACTCCGGTCTCTGTAGCTCTCCTTTCTTCTCACCACCCGACCGGTTCTCCTCCCCTTTGTACCTTTTTTTTTTTTTGTTTATTCTACTGATTTTGTTGCTTATGTTACTTTAGATTAGTTTTTGTTCTTATGAGGTGCATATGTTACTTTAGATTAGTTTGTGAGTTGCATATGTTTTTGTGTATAGTATATGTAATTTAGAGTTGTATTTATGAGTTGCATATGTTATGATTTTGTGATTTAGGCTTTTATTTGTGATTAGTTTGTTAATCATATATGTTCTTGTGAGTTGCATATATTCATGTAACATATTATCGTTCAAGTCTTTTTGCCCTGATGTGATGTCAACTGCAAAATAGTTGCCTGCCCTAATTTTATATTATGTTCTCTAAATCACCTATTTGACCTAATTTCATATCATTGTTGACGTAATTTCAGTTCATTTTTTTATCCTAATTTAGTCATTCGTATGCTGATTATGATGCTAATTTATAAGATAGTTGTTTATGGTGCCCTAAGTTGTTGATTATGGTTCTAATTATATGTTAATTTGTTTCATATTTTAGTTTAATAGGTTCTAAGATCATATTTTATTTTTACAATTGGTTGTGTTTCATTTATGGATACATGTTACTGATTTGGTTGTTGTCATGTTATTTTCAACTCTCAACATATATGATACGTTGAATATTAATTTATTTTACAAATTTACATGCAAGAGGATTTATTTGAGTGTTGATTCCGAGTTTTAATTATCAGCATATCTCATGATGTATTTCCTCTTGCTTTGTTATATGATTGAATTGAGCACATAGTTTGTGGATATTTCAATATATATATATATATATATATATATATATATATATATTAAAAAAAGACTAAATCAATTAATTCCCGATTAATCGCCTGATTGCCAATATCTGCAGCCTTTTGCACAGTAACCCGAGACCAAAAAATACAATTTTAGGTAAAATGAAGACACAAAAGAGGATAAGGTACAATGACTTTGTACATTTGGTGGGCATGCATATAAAATCAAAACATTTTTATTGTGCAGGTGCAATGACTTTAAATGTGAAATTAGTTTGAATGAAAAATTCCAACTACAAAGTTCCTGAACTAAAAGAAGAGCTTAAAATCCAATAGTTGTATATGGTATATGGTGTATCAAATACCAACAAAAATCTACATATTTTGTACTATGGTGCATATATCATGTCAAAAATGTATAGGATAGTGTGATTACAATAAGAGCCAAGCCCTTTCCCTGTTAAGCAGGGTCGACTAAATACCGTAATCATACAGGACTATGTAAGTGCAAATCTAAAATATCAAAACATTTAGAAGGCAAAATATATTATCGCTGATCTCTAATTTTCAACATACATTAAATAATTTGATTATGTATAAGCATACTCTGAATAAACTTTTTGTCAACTGACAGGCATTTATCTATTTAAGTTATAACAGAACTAAATCAAGAGTTAAAAGTATAAATTTATATTTCAAATAGATGTTATGTACATGTGCACACGTGTCTGAGTGGGGTGGTGGTGGTTTTTCTTTTCTTTTCTTTTTTTTTTTGTGTGTCTTGGGGGGGGGGGGGGTGGTTGTGTGAGGGGGAAGCTGCAGAATTCCAGACTAACCTTCCCTATAGGGATCTGTTCCTCATGTATACATAAAGAGAGGGTAGGTGGGTGTGGGTGTCAACATTGCTGGTCTCAAGGTGTGACGAGTAATATTATCAAATCTGAATGGTAAAATACCTGAAGTTTTAGCAATTGTGAATATCAACAAACATGTGCAATTTCCTTAATATTTGGGAGGCCCTGGTCCCCCTATCTCCATCACTGATAAGCAACGATCTCTATGAACAATAAATACAGCACAACATGATCAGAGAACAATTTGTAGAATGTTCTCTGAAGAAAATAAGTAATATTTCCAATTTCTTTGGCAGTCAATTCTTACATGGACTCAATGAAATGACCGCTGCTATTCCAGGATCCTTTATGTTCTCTTTTGGTAGTTGAATTGGACTACCATGACGTGACTATGTATCTGTTCACCATCAAAAAGAGTTCAAACAATTGCATTTGCAAGCAGATAGTGACCGACTTCCGGTAACTATCCTTTTTTTTCAACAAAAATAAAGGCATTTGCATCCTTGGAAATCATGATTGACCTTTGCTGCTAATTAAAGATTTAGCATTGGATGTATTCTTGGTGTTTCCATGTGATTGCTGTAGGAATTAAAGTCAATGTCATTGATTGAACACAGGTTTGATTAGTCAAGACAAGGTTATAATTTGGGGAGAATAATTTGGGAGGTTAATCTATCCATCACATTGTTAATAACTCTTGTATTTGCCTTAATGTCCCATTGAGGTTTCATGTCTAGCTGATGCTATAACAAATATTGATCTATTTGTTTTTCACTAGTCCTGCAGATTTCCTTCTTGCTATTTACTTGATGGCTTCAGCAAGCTATCTCAGATCTGGCAAGAGTTGTAGTTTGTTTGATTGCAGTGCATAATCCTGTTGATAGAATAATAACATGGGAGTTTATAGATCGATTCCAGTTAATCTTGAAACCAACACCCTCCCCCCACCCCCCCACACATACAAATTCACCCGGAGAAAAGAAAAGTTGCCATATCTTTCCCTGTTTCGCCCTTGTTCTACAATAGACAAAGATGCGTGTGGCTGTTTCTTCACTGCTTAAAATCTGCTTACTTTTTTAATTGCTCAAATGTAGCAATGACATCTATTATAACAATGCTATTCTTTTGCCACAAGACAGACCACATCAATTTCATGTTGCAAAGGCCTACAAAGCCTTAGCTGTTCATTCCTGTCTTTGCCATTCGCTGGAGATGTATTCTTTAGTAGATCAAGGGCCATATTTAGACCTTTTTCTCTCTTAATAACAGAATGATTTGCACCTGGACACATTCCACACACAGTAACCCGTTTGTGGTGAGTCTCACGGTCATCCTTGGCTGTAGACATCATGGTGATATTCTCACCAAATTGACTTGATGACAATGAATTCGAAGCAGGTGCCAATTGCCAATCAGCCAATCAGGAATCCATACTATATGTATTTAACTATGTCTATCATTCTTTGCTTGGAAAAAGCTCTCCATGATTCTATTTATGACAAACATAGAAAGTTTCTGAAATATGTTATCTTTGTTTTCATGACATAACTGGTTCCCACTACTGCAGTATTTTTATTTTTCCAAGAAGAAAACCTCATTGGTTCTTTTTTCTGCAGGATGGTGAGGCTTATGGGTATCTTCTTAATGCCCTTGCACCTGAACACTGTAACAAAGAATTATTAGAGACCAAGGATCCTACTGAAAGGGCGAAACTGGTATTGGAACAAGCACAGAAATTGGACTGCAAACAATATCTAACTCCCAAGGACATAGTCGAGGGTTCAACAAATTTAAATCTTGCATTTGTTGCACAGATTTTTCAGCATAGGTAAGACAAACGACTTTTCTTTCTCCTGCTCCTCCAACTCCCCCTTGTTTAGTTATTTGCACAGTTCACAGTTGGAAAGGTTTGCCTTTATTTTTCCACTTGTGCTTGTCTAAACTGCAAGAAGCTATATTGGTCATTCGTTCTCCCAAGTTACCTCATACTTCTTGCCTCACATCCTTTTCTGGTTGTTGTCCCACGTGTTTAGTCATTATGGTGAAAGTATGCTGCTAATTCTTTGGCACTTTATTGTTGTTTCAGTCACCACATTGTCGTTAAATGCAATAGATATGAAAAAATGTCCAGTCCTTGTGCGTTATTCTTGCTTTACTCACAATGTTTTTGTGAAGAGTGCAGTCACTCACGTGGACTGCCACATGGCACAGTGGGCCATGTGGCCCTTGGGTTTAGTTGGGTGGTTTGCAAGCCAGGTTGTGTCAAATGTGACAATTTTGTTTTAGGTAATAGGATTCTAAATTTAGGAAGAGATATTTTAGGAGTGGTGATTGATTGAGTTAGGCTTGATTTTATCTTATTTGATTTGGGCTGTTTTAGGAAATAAGAATAGATGTCTTTATAAAAAGAGATCAACATTATTGCTTTGAGTGGAGTTGTAATAAATTAAGTTTTACCAAAACAACTCCCTCTCTCTCTTTCTTCTCATCGTTGGCCTCTCCCTCTCTCTCCCTCTCCACCGCCCACCAAGCTCTACATGTGGGTTCTTCCACGTGCCAAGGTTCATTCTGCTTCCACGAATCTTCACAGGGCATTAGAGACATCAGTCTAGGCCTCTTCGTTCTTCCATGCGTGGACCAAGGAATTGCGAGGAAAGGAGATCACGCACAAGAAAGCCCAGTCTTGTGCGTGACTCTCTACGTGCATCAAAGCCTCGATTTTTGAGGCGTCTTTGTCGACTTGAGAGTTCTCTCAAAGAACTACTTGAAGGACCTTGGCACCTTATGCAAGGCCCAAGGAGAAAAGATGGGGGCTCCGACGAGTTGCTTCCCTCACGTATTTAGTGCCTTACGTGAAATGTACAAGTAAAGGAAGGCTTGTTCTTTTAGGACGAGGATGTCTGAAAATGAGAATTAGATTTACATAGAAGAAAATGTTAATAGTTCAAGATATCACAATCAAGTTTCAGGGTACCTCGAACTATATCCTATGGGCGTATGCATTCAAGATCTTCGTATGTGGTCGAGAGAAATTGCATGTCCTATTGGAGGAGAAGTCTGAGTCCAAGGACATGATGAAGAAGTTGGAGAAGAAAATCTATCAAGTTATATGAAGATAAAACGATTGCTCCAACCACGACTTTAGAGATTGTCAAAAAAGCAATGACTACATAGGTGACAAGAGGAATCATAGTCACATCAAAGGAAAATAGTGAAGCATCTAGATGCACCAACAACGAGTCAAGTTGGTCAAGTCATCGTCCTCCAAGCCTCAATTTGAGGGGGAGTGTGGAGAATGTAGTCAGCCATGTGGACTGCCATGTGGCACAGTGGGCCACGTGGTAGCCAGTTTGTTCGCCAGTGGGCCATGTAGCCTTTGGGTTTTGTTGGGTGACTTGCAAGTCAAGTTATGTCACATGTGGCAATTTTGTTTTAGGCAATAGGATTGTAAATTTAGGAAGAGATATTTTAGGAGTGGTGATTGCTTGAGTTAGGCTTGGTTGTATTTGATTTGATTTGGACTGCTTTAGGAAATAGGAATAGATTTTTTTATAAAAAGAGATCAACATTATTATTTTGAGTGGAGTTGTAATGAATCAAGTTTTACAACAACACCTCCCCCTCGCTCTTACTTCTCACCGCCGGCCTCTCTCTCTCTCTCCATTGCCCACTAAGCTCCATGTGTGGGTCCTTCCTAATGCTAAGGCCTGCTCTGCTTCCAATGAATCTTCACAGTTTTTAACATGCAACATATCTGAAAAGTCAACGTATCTGAAAAGTGTTCAAATCTGCAAATAATGGGAGCTGTGAACACCAGGCCGCAGAGATCTCTTTTAATTTTACTTTTTTAATTGTGTTTCTTTCTTACACTGGTATCTAGTCTGCGGTTGAGTTTTAACTAAATTTTTGGGAAAGGATAAGAGAGGGCAAGGGCGAAATGGGCTCTGAATATGTGAAATTTATTCATTCCTATAATCAATTCAGGCAAGGGCGAAATGGGCTCGAAATATGTGAAATTTATTCATTCCTATAATCAATTCAGTTGGAAAAATATGGCTAATTAGTGTTTGTTCACATTTCACTTGTTTGTTCGCTCGGTTGCATTCTTGTTTAAATGTTCCGCAAAGAAAGTATGAAAAGTACGTTGGCTTATAAGTTATGAAAATCACCTTCAGGAACAGTAGTTTGGCCAGTTCCACTGCCCTATGAGAATATGGAAATATCTGAATTCTTTTGGAGACGTATGCAGACGGAATACTGACATTGTTGTCTTCCTAGGAATGGGCTCTCAACAGACAAGAAGAAGATTCCAGTGGCTCAGATGACAAATGATGACATACAAGCATCGAGAGAGGAGAGAGCTTTTCGACTGTGGATAAATAGCCTTGGCGTTGAAACATATGTCAATAATGTCTTTGAGGATGTCAGAAATGGGTAACACTCTATTTTGGTTGAACTATACAATGCATACCTGAAATTTTTGAAATACTGATCAATATCCCACATGAACAGGTGGGTTCTTCTGGAAGTTCTTGACAAAATATCCCCTGGATCAGTTACTTGGAAGCTTGCTACAAAGCCTCCAATTAAGTTGCCATTCAGAAAAGTAGAAAACTGCAATCAAGTTGTTAGAATTGGGAAGCAACTGAAATTCTCCCTTGTTAACGTAGCTGGAAATGATATCATGCAGGGAAATAAAAAGTTGATACTTGGTAAGTTCTTGCTGTTGCAATATACGATAAGCTTTTTTTTTTCCATAAAAAGAATATATTTTTGTTTGGCTTCTTTCTCTCAACAAAAAAAAAGTTTGGCTTTTATGGAAATTGGATGTTCATGGCACTGATTCAGTTTTGATGCTACATGGCCACTATCCATTTCTATCCAATGCATTGGTGCATTTCTCTGCCATTCAGAACTCACTGGATAATCTGGTCCAGTGGACTACTTTCTTTCTCAGGATGATGTGTGTTCTATTTACTTTTCAGCATTTTTGTGGCAGTTGATGAGGTTCAACATTCTTCAGCTCTTACAGAATTTAAGAGCTCATTCACAAGGACAAGGGAAAGAGATAACTGATGCGGATATCCTGAATTGGGCGAATGACAAAGTTAAGAGCACAGGCAGGAGTTCTCGCATGGAGAGTTTCAAGGTACTTTTTTCTCTTCAGGTGAAGGTTCGTGGTAAATTCCTTTGTTCTAAAACATGTTGCCTTGAGTTCCCAGTCAAAAGTCATCTTTTTGAAGCTGATTGATTACCTGTAAGAAGTTCTATTCGATCAGGCCAGCAGGTGTTTAATATGCATTGCTCTCCCTTTTTAACTCTGTAGGACCGGAACTTGTCAAATGGGAGATTTTTCCTTGAACTTCTGAGTTCTGTAAAACCAAGGGTCGTCACCTGGAAACTTGTCACGAAAGGCGAAAATGGTAAGTTCGGCTCCTCGGGAAAAATTGATATGATTACCAGGAATAGATCTTTTCTGCACCATAAAGGCTATTTATTTGGCTCTATATGTTGATGTCGCCACCTTTGTTCTGAGATGCAGATGAGGAAAAGAAGTTGAATGCAACATATATTATTAGCATTGCTCGAAAGCTTGGATGTTCCATCTTCTTATTGGCAGAAGATATAATTGAGGTAACTGCAGTATAGAACTAGGCAATAGAGTAAATTATGAACTTTAACTGATGCTATCTTTCTAATTTCCAGGAGCAAAGCTCCTAGTTTCTCCTGCAGAACTAGCTTTGCCCCTTGTGTATTTTGTCATACTTGACATCTGGCTGAGTTGCTTTCCCTATGCAATTAAGTTGACCCAGCACATCATATTAGGGTGAAACCTGCATTTTGTAAATCAAGCCCTTTGTGATTTCTAACATGCCACGATATGCATTCCCCACTTGATCTCTGAATGAGAAGACTACGTCCACATACTTTACTACAGGATTCTCAAGTATCCATAATATATATCCCGAGGCTTCAATTCATGCATTGAATGTGTACTAAATCAAAATCAAAGGAAATGAAAATTATTAGTGATTGGACGTCTCATACCATCCCTCTGCTAAAACTTCAGGTGAACCAAAAGATGATTCTCACATTAACGGCCAGCATCATGTATTGGAGCCTCCAGCAATCCCCTGAAGAGACAAAACCTTCTGCTGACGAGACCTCAATGCAGAAGGCTCCTCCATCTGAAGACGAGAATGGTTCCATGCGTGCCAATAGTTTCTTGAACTTGACAATACACGACTCTTCTTCGGATTGCTCTCAGGTTGAAAAGTCAGCGAATGATGTCGCATCTGTGGAGGCTGAACCCTGATATCGCCCTTGTCAGACCAGTAGGATCAATAAGTGCTTTACAAAATCTATATGGATCATCCTCTGCAAGGGATCCGTGCAAAGGGGAATTTTTGTAGCTCATTTTTTCATTTTTTCCCTAAAATTCCCTTGAATAGGAAAAAAGGTAGAAAAGGAAAAGAAACGAGAGTTATAGATGTCAAAGCATATTTGTTGGTATAGATTTGGTCTCTTATAGTTAATTCTGGAACTATCAGATTCGTTGGAGCCGGGAGTAATGGAAAGAATAAATGGCTTTATAAGCGCTTTTGTTTGTTCTTTATGATAATGTTATTTAATCTCTTTGTCAATTTCTTCATCTATTTGGTCCATGTGGTACTAAAAACAAGTCCGGTTTAACTAGTTTCCAGAGGTTGACAACCTCTTAGTCATTTATAAGTTTGTGTTCTGAAGGAGAGGGTACGTTAACAAGAATTATTTGGTAGAACTTGATTGATCTTGTCTATTATACTGCATTGCCATGCATTTTTTAGAGTAATTTCCGGTGCAAAACGCCGCGATGTCATCCATCTCTGTAATTGTAGTACTGTTCCCATTTCATTGCCCACACCAGGAGTATTAATTATTTTTTATTGCAAATTGAACCTTCATTAGATTAAAATGGGACGAAATCATGTAAGTGATGCAAGGACAGAAGAAACTCCGTCACTTCGAAAGGAGGTGAAACGTAACCCCTAAAAAAGGGGGGATCCAACAACCCAAGCACCCAAACTTGAGCTAAAAAAAACATGGATTTCAGCTGCAGCTGGAAACCCAACCATTGCAACATACTCTGAGATACAACAGTACAATCAGAAGAAACTTTTAACTATCAGTGCTAACGAGAATCCGGCTAAGCCGGGCATCAGAAAAAACTGAGTAATTCTCGGTTGTGTGAAGCACCATGTCTCGCATGTTCTCCGCAAACAAACCAGAACAAAACTACCTAAAAAAAAAAAGAGAAAGAAGACCAATCTCTCCCGAAGCACGAACCCACAACACCAGGAGATCGAGGCCACCGTGATTGCCGAAGCCGGAGCCGAAGGAACAGAGCGACGCTCGCGGTCCTGCAGCCAGAGCCAAGCCCCCATGGATTTCGATGTCGGTTGGCCACCATCATGGTGACCTAACGTCGGACCGACCATGGTGAGCGTAGCAACCGTAGCCAACGGGACCGTGCCCCCGACCACAGCGAGCGTAGCAACCGCAGCCCTCCGACGCACCACCAGAGTCAACGACCACGAGCTCCGCTCACCGCCGGAAGGCACCGCCTCCACTACCGCGGCCAGCACGCTTCAACCGGTCGTCACAGCCCACCATCGACCATGCATGTCGATGTCGTGGCCCAAACCCCGGAGAGAAGAGGTTGGTTGGAGAAGGAGAGAAGGCTAATCCGGTGGTGGGGGGTGCTCCGATCGACCCTGTACAGCCGATCGGAGCCCAACGTTCACAGTCGAAGGTTGTGCTGTAGAGGAGGAGAGGGCTTAAGAGAAAATGTGTTGTTAACTCAGCGTCTAGTGTTTTGGCCGTTAGGAGCATTATTTATTTACTCGATCTAAAGTTGGTCTAAACAATAAATCATATTTTGAAATAGGTCAAACCTAAATGTAAACTATGAACCCCAGCAAATGTTAACGCCATCAGAATGGTTACGGAAGGACTATATTGATATCAGAGAAATAACGATATTATTGTGCTTTAAGATCTAAGAATTACATTCAGACTTACAAGTATGTTTGGGGATTTAAATGTAGATTTCCTTTTCTTAAAAGAAGAAAAAGACCACGTTGATTTGACACGTCCAAACATACAAAAAAGTTTTCATTAATTTAAGAGTAATAGTATATATTTTCCTCTTTCCATGGGACAATTGACATATACTTAAACACCTCGCAGGAAGCATCTATCACTACGACACTTTGCCAAGGAAGCATCTATCACTACGACACTTTGCCAAGATAGCACCTCCTCTAACACACCAACTCACCTCTATCACCCATCTTCCTCCCTGTGAATTACATAAGAGGAGGGAGGAATTGTGCGATGATATAAAAAAGATAATCAAATAAAATACAGAATAATCACATAAAATCATTCATCACAAGAAATAAAATATTTTTAGGTAGAAACTTAATTCAGGTGAAAATCACCTCCTAAGTTTTCCAACTTAAGATTTTCGATCGAATTAATCAATGAAATTACTATTGTGTCACTTAAAACGAAGGTGACACAACTTTAAATACAACATACTACTTTGAATTGAGGGTAGTATACTTCAACAACTATTCTTCTCCATCAAGAGTATTTCTTCTCCCATGGACTTGGAAATTTAGAATCTGAATACCCAAACAAAAGCTAAAATAACCTATAGAGCCCAAATATAAAGTTAAAATTAAGCTTTTATAGGCAAAGAGTACTTTCATGAACTGGAAGTGTAATGGCATGGAAGCGTGGTGTAATCAGTGCTCTTAGATGTGGACTGCAAAGCTTGAGAGTGACTTTGACAGAGTTTCACCTTGATCTTCGCTCGATATGTGTGGGTGGAAGTTGATAAATGCATGATTATTGATATTAAAATGCATAGATTATGTTAGTTTCCAAGTTAGCTTTAGTGTAAATAGTTGCATATTAGGTTTGGAGCATGCATTTAGCACAAATTTAATTTGGTACTAATTCTTGTCTTTTGTATATATGTAGGTTGTAAATAGAATAAAGCTTGGAGAGCTTAATAAAGAATAGAAGACAAGAAGCTTAAAGTCAAGGGACAAGAGGATGCATGGCAACACTCAAATCCTTGTCCAATTTCACCTTAGTACAACCTATCCTATCCAAAACCTATGTTCTAGAACCTATTTTTAGAAATCCAACTACACACCTCCACCTGATCTTTAATCCTAAGGCCTAAACTTCATTGCTAAAAATAAAAACAAAAGGGCATATCCTCATCCAATGGTTGGCCAAGTGAAGCTTCTCTTGGAAGCTACATGGCTAGCCACCATGGTCCCGACATCCACCCTTGATCACCCTTTGGAAGGCCAAGATTCTTCACCCACCCAAAGCACCCTCCAACTCCCTCCTATGGCTGGCCACATCACTAGGCTTAATCATTGCCAATCATCCTCCATCTAAGAGCTCTACATCCCTCCCATGTGGCTGGCCACTTTAGTAGAAATTTTAACATTTATGGTCAGCCACATGGAGTGTAAGCCTAGCCCTCCATGTTGCTTACACTTCCATCTCCACCCTCCATTCAAACTCATCTAAATCTAATTATCCAAGCCCTACATTTTAAACCTCCTAATCCTATCCCTTCATTCACCTTAATCTATGGCTAACCTAATGGAACAATCACATTCATCTTCCATTTCTATAAATACACCTAGCCTCCCACCATTTCCATCATTACATTCACTATCTACCTTAGTCTATTTAGGCCACCACTACAGTAGCCCTAGTCCTAAGCCCTGGCTATCCACCTTCCTCCTTTCCATCATCTTTACTTTGAGGCCTTCCTCTAGGTCAAGGTTAGTCCATGCCACCTTTGGTGTGGATCCTTCGTTGAGTGCACCTTCTCCTCCACTTCCTCGCTAGCATCTTTGCCTTCTGGGCTACGCCTTCGTGGCCTTTGCAACTTTTATTTTTATTCATTTTATTAAGTATTCCTCTAGTTGTAGTTTTATTTTGATGGTAGTTCAATCTTAGTCTATAATAAACTCTTTTGATTAGCAATAAAAGTTATTTTTTATTTCCATATTTGCTGTCTATTTCATTTGCTTTGTTAGTAGTTGCTAGTTTCCTAATCTCATATTATCAACAAAAATCACGATTATCCGACTACTTCCCTGTGAGACGAGCCAGACTCTAATTTTCAAATACAATTTTCTTCGACTTCGGTAAAAATTTTTCTTAAGTATTTGAGCGATTTCAACTGCAATGAATGTGTTTTCACGACTTAGATTTCATGTAGGTAACTTTTTGGCACCATTTCCAGGGAGTTACAATGAATATTCCACTTTCTTTTGAATGTATGCAACTTGAATCTAACTCGTTTGTCTCTCTCTTGGTCTTTGGTTGCGTAAGAGCCGTGGGAAAATGGATCACGAAAAATAGATTTGCAAGCAGCTAAGATCAAGTGCCGTTAAAGACCCAAGGTAAGACTCTCTCTCTCTTATACATGACAAAAAAGAAACTAAAAAAAAATTTGAAAAAAAAATCTCCTTTTATCTTTGAGTTTATTTCTTTGATGACTACAATGCTCATATTTGTTTGCCCATCTAATTTCAAAAATTCACTCCGAGCACCCATAACATTAAAAATTTCTAAAAATTTTTTTGAGGAGTTTTCGTGAAGTCAGGACAAAACCTACCATATTTATTTAAAAATTCATTATATATTTTTCTAAAAATTTCACTAACTAGTGGTGGGTCAGGTTGAAAATAGGAAATAAAATTTTCAGAATCATGAAATTTTTTCTGATTTCTGTAGTGCTCCAAATCGCCTGAAATTTGTGGCATTTGATTCTTGATCAAGTCTAGATTTGTAGATGAAATTTTGAAAATTTTATGAAATTAGGATCATTACTATTTTTATAAAGTCCTCGGTAGGGATTGCTGATCTACAAAGAAAAATAATTTTGAAATATCTAAAAGCCCATAAAATTTTTGGGAAAATATTTTTTGTGCTCCTGATCAAGTGGTGCTTAGAAGCCATATCTTGCTTTATTTGGTCTACATCACTTGTTAATCTAAAATTGATAATCTAATTAGGGTTGAAAACATTAAGGCTCTATTGCATTTAAAACACACCAATTATTTTTGATTTTAAAGAAAATCTCCTCTCACACATGTTTCTACAACTTGGTGTGCCCACAAGAACTTAATTGAATAAACCCTAATTGAAACCCTAAAATTTGACTAAGCAAGACTTAAGCCTAAAAGACGTGGACTCCATAATCTAAAGGCATTATTTGCTTGGTTGTTACTGCATTACACACATATGAAATTGGTAATTAAGGGCAACCACCCCCCCAACTCCTGTCACATTCCAGAAGTATAAAAATCCTAGCCCTTAAAATTGAGTAGACATACCCTAGGTGGGATAATCTAGTCTTGGGTGTATAAGCATATTCGTAGGTAAATTACCTGCATTTCTATCAGTACATAACTTGGTATCAGGCTAAAGGGTGGATTTATTCATTGATATATTTATATAGTTAAAGCCTTAGGTCTAATATGGTTACATTTTAGGGTTAGTTCTTTTTGCTTGATTGATTAGTTAGGGACACTACTTCTCTCTCTTGTTCCCTCCGCATCTCCTCTATCTCTTCTTACAGTGTATGCACGAGAGAAGATCCCAAAATCCATATATCTTTGAACCTTTGGAACCTAAATCTAAAAGGAGGCTTGATTTTGGGAAATCTGAATATGAATCTATGGCTGAACCATTTGGATCTGGATCTAGAAACCCCCAACCCAATGACCCACATGTTGATCTTAGAAAATAGTTGGCCCAAATGCAGCAACACCAAGAATGGATTGTAGAACACATGACTCCACCCAAGGAGAAGAAGCTCAAATTATGTGATTTCTATGATCCATTAGACCACCAAGCTGGCCTAGGTGTTAGAATCCCAGAGGGGGATTATGAGGTTAAGCCACAGGTGTTGGGTTTGATTAAACACTTCTATGGGAATAACAATGAGGATCCATTCTAGCACTTGGAGAATTTGACCACCTTAGCTGAGACCACTAAACCCAGCAATACTAATGTTGATGATATGATGATGAAGTTATTCCCCCATCCCCTCATGGATAAAGCGACACATTGGTACATGACAATAGGAAGGCCAATAAGCACTTGGGTTGAACTCAAAGTGCTTTCCAAAAGAAATTCTTCCCAATTGGTTGAACCAATGCCATTAAGAGGGCTATTACCACCTTCACACAAAAGCTCAGGGAGCAACTTCATGAATCTTGGGAAAGATTCATGGAGCTACTAAGAAAGTGTCCACATCATGAGGTTCCTAAATGGCAATTAGTCCATATATTTTACCATGGGCTATCCACCCAAAATAAGAAATATGTGGGTGCTTCCTGTGGGGGAAATTTCCTTAATAAAGATGCTGATTATGCCTACCAATTGTTTGAGGAATTGAGCAAAAACTCTCTTAACCATGCCTCCATGGATACTTTTGATAGATTCGTGCAACCAAGGGCTAGACTGTATGAAATTCAGGATAAATCAAGCAAGGTTGATATGGATGCTCTTTGCCAGAGGGTGGAAAGCATGGTTTTTAAAAATCTTGATTAGTACTTATCCCTAAATCAGAGTCCCACTAGGTCCACTATTAAAGGAATAGTATCTGATTATCCTACCTCCTCACAAACTACCTATACTAGGTAGTTTGTGAACAATCTTGATTTCGCTCCACCCTTGAACCTCACAGGGACCTTTGATCCCAAGTATTCTAATTCGTACATCCTGTCCTCAACCTGTGAGGATGTCCAGCTATCGAAGGCAACCTAAGGAACAATCCATATTCAAATACCCATAATTTGGGTTGGAGAAACCACCCTAACATTTTTTGGAAGTCTCAAGGGCTAGCTTAGACTCAAATGACTCAACCTAGGCCCTACTATCCTTAGAAACAACAAAGAACAATGAGTCAAGGTTAACCCAACCCTCTTATACCCTCTAATCAGTTCACTCAACTTAACTAAACCATTTTGGACTAGAAAAGCCAAGACAAATTGAACCAAAGAATGGTGGATATGTAGGCAACTATGTTGCAAATGATGTAACGAATGAAGGTCTCTATTGACATTATCTCGAATCGACTTAGGTCCAGTGAATGACAACCTGGTGCCCTGTCTGTACAACCTACAACCAACCTTAGAAATGTACCTAATAGAGGAAACATGTCTCTAGGGTCTCACTAGAACTAGGAGCCACAAAACCAAGCCCACCTGATTTAGCAAGCTCCTGTGATTCCTCCAAGTTTTAAGCTACCTCCACATCTTGCTAATCCTAGACTTTATTACAATCAGATTCCTCAACCGGACCCTTCTATCCTACCCAGCTCATCTCAAGGTCCGAATCCATATCCATTTGCTTCAGCTACTGCCATAACATTAAGGAGTGGACAAACAACCCAAGACCTTGTTGTGAATCATGATCTACACTTTAAGGGTCTTGGTGCACCCAACTTGATTGAGGAGCTTGAAGTAAAGGAAGAAATCTAAGCTGATGATCTTGAGAACCCTAAGATCCAAATCTCTTTTCCTGAGGTCCTGAATAGGTCTATGAAGAAGAAGCATGAGTTTAGTAATGAGACCTAGTTAGATGTGTTTAAACAAGTTCCTGTCAATATCCCACTTCTTGAGGCTATTAAGCACATCCCGATTTGTGCTATGTTTTTAAAAGAGTTAACCACAACCAAGCACAAGCCTAAATCATGTAATCCAAGGAAGGTAATCTTGACTGAACATGCAAGCTCAATCATCTTGAACAACCTTCCTTCCATGAAAAAGGATCTAGGCGCTTCTATTAACTTGATATTGACTGTATCATACGAGAAATTCAAAATTGGTGACTTGAAGCCCACAAATGTGATACTTCAGTTAGCCAACCAAGCTATAACCACATCGTGAGAGATCCTAGAAGACGTGATTGTTAGGGACAAGGACTTTTACTTTCCTGTTGATTTTTTGGTCCTTGATATGGAAGTGCCTAAAAAACTAAGTAATACTCCAATAATTCTTGGCAGACCTTTCCTAGCTACTACAAAAGCACACATAGATTGTGAATTTGGTAAAATGGAAATTGCCTTTTGTAAGGGTTTAGAATTTTATAAACATTTTGAAATCAATCAAACCCTTATTTAATCACATGATTAAGGAATTTGGAACCCCTTGAAATTGATCCCATCCAATGGTCCTAACAATTTTAAATGAGGGAAAGCTTACTTGATGGCCTTGTAAATAAATGGATGGGTGGGGTACAAGGGCATGGGTGATATTTCCCACCTTATTGTTGAGTTGGGAAAGACCCCATCCCCTCCCATTCCTTCTTGCACATGCCACTTCTTCCGTACCCATCCTCGTGCAGTCACACACCATCCTCCTCATGGCTGACGGCCTCCACTTTTCTTCTCCTTTGATCTAATGACTCCTCCTCCTCTCCCTCATCAATTGCAGTTGTCGACCAAGGGAGGGAGTTACTGACACTACTGCTTGTTGTAGCAACCCTCACGCTTCTACTACTGCTCGCGTTTGGGGTAGCCACACCCCTTGTAGCGATTGCAAATTTTTGGCAATAACGGTTGCTATTGTAATTGATGCCATGATTGTTGTTGTTGTCATTGGTTGTGATGATCGAAGGAGTATAGACCACTAGGAGGCCTTGGTTTACAGGTATATATATATATTTATTTTCCCCTCTAGTTGAAATCCCTAGTCCATGTTTGCCCAAACTCTTAGGATTTTAGGGTTTTATGTGGAGAGGGCCACCATGGTAATGGATGTTGTGGCTGCTGTTGTTGTTAATAGTGTCATTGTTTTGTTGATGATGTTAGGGAAAAAGGAATGAGTGGAGGAGGCGACTACATTTTCTTTTCGACGATGTAACCCCCCTTAACCACGCCAAGGTAGGGATCACCCCCTCCCCTTGAAAATCATAATTTGATGCCAATGAAGATGAATGAATAGGTATTATTTAGATCAAGTGACAAATTTGATTTTTTTATTTTTCTTAAATTACTTTTGCTGTGGAGACGATGGATGGGGGTTAGCTTAACGTACGTGTTGGGATAAAAATCGGGATGGTAGGGATTTCCTTCTCTCCATGAGAATCATCCTTTGTACTTGGGTTTTGTGGTTTGGTAGAGCGATGAATTAAAATTTTTGATCTACTGAAATTATCATGGACCCTTGGAGATGGTAGGTATGGGATCCAAATATATGTGATAGGGTGGGGTAAGAACACCCGATTTCTGATGTAGTAATTTATAACGATGTTGGGCCAAGAAGAAATTTTCATTTCAATTTAAAGTAGCCATAAACTCGATGTGAAGGGTATGTAGCAAGTCATGATAAATCGAGGATTTAGGAGCTTTTTGTAGTAAATGTTGGGTTCTCAATGTATGATTGAAGAAGAGGTCTTAATGGGGCTTTATCCCACCAACCCCCCTACAAGTGAGTAGTGATAAGAGGATGGTGAGGGCAATGAGTGTGCATGTGGGATGTTGGTCTGTCATGGAAATGTGGCCTCATAAATAAAATAATGAGGGCTTGAGAGCCCCTGAAATTTTAATTAAAAGTGTGGTTTGACAAGTCGATCTTCGCTTTCGAAGAATTTTTACACATGAAATGTCGTGTCATTGTAATGCTTTTGTGGTAGAAAATTAACTGTCAAAACATATAATATTCAAAATCTAACCATGAAAATAGTTAGGTCATCTCCATAGGGAGGAACTAGCCTATTAAGATAATTAATGGTGACTCATCTATTCAAGAACATCAATAGGTAAGCATATTAACCATTGCAACCTCATTTCCAACATGAATCATCATTCTATGCAATTGAATAAGAACTTAATGGTTAACGTGCAAATCAACCAGAATATAATAATCCTTTAAATCTCAACAATGGCATTTGAATGTAAATATTAATACCCTAAACATTGTTGAGAAACAAAGCACTACGCTCTTGCTCGATTGCGCACATGTGGAAGCTTCGTTGGAGGAGTTGCTGCTAGTGGAGGTGCGCCGGAGGTAGGGCATTGTAACTGCGGTGATGACACGGCGAGTGGTGGCCAGAGGTGACTGGAGTCGGCGGTCACACATGGAGGTGCTATCGATGGTGGGGTTGGGTGCTCCGGTAGCACGTGGATGGTAGGCTGGTCGGGGGCTCGAGGCTATCGTGCCTATGGCATTGACGGTGAGGATGGGGCTGGCCAGACGTGGTTGCTGGGAGCAAGTGGCCGGTGTTGTTGATGGGTTCTTGGTGTGGTGGAGAAGATGAAAAGTGGTGGCTCTACGTTTGCGATGGGTGTTGTGGAGAGGAAGAAGGCAAGTGGTTGAGGGGGTCGTTTGCTGGTGGTGTTGGCGGTGGTGATCATGGTCGGGATGGACTGCTATGGTAGGGCCATCAATTGGTTTGGTTGGACAGTGGTGCGGGTGTGGCGATGAAGGTGTGGGTTCACATAACAGAGAAACATGGGAAGAAGAAGGGAGAAGGGAAAGGGGTTGGTGTTGATGGTGGTGATGGTGGAAGAAACGACTGATGGTTAGGTTGGTGCTATCACCACACGACCTTCACAGTGAAGGAGGAGAGTGAAGATCGCCTGAGCCACAGTGCAGGCCAAATCCACAGGGTCTGTTTCGACCACAGTGCCGGTGATGTAGGTAGAGAGGTCGCCCAGCCTCGAGATGACGCATATGGGCCATCTCTTTTATAAATAGCCCTTCGATCTGTTTCTTCCCTAGATATCTTCTCCAATAACTTTTACGAAGATATTAAGAGGATATGTTGAGGCTCGGAGGGATAGTGCATGGTCGGTGGTGGAGAGTGGTGGCAATGCGTCCGTCGGCTCGTGCATTCTGTAGGAAAGAAAAAGAAAAATTGGTTATTTATATAAAAACCCAAAAGAATGTCTAAATTCTATTTTTATTGAATAATGCATGTAATATATGCATGCCAACTAAATTATAACCTAGCCTCAAATTCTAATTCATACTATCCTCATTTACATTTACATATAAATGCAACGTATGAAAATATGCATGCAAGTAATTTAATGGACTAATCTATTTACATATTAAGGTATGCTATGTACATGTAAATATCAATCTAATATCTAGGCATTAACGTATTTAGTTAGCCCACAAATGTGGTCACATCAAATGCCCGCATGCCTAATTTTTGCTAGTCCAAAGCAAAAGTGAAAAATGATGAAAGTGACTAAATATTTCTGCTTTTCTTATTCTAAAAATTTAGAGATCCAGACAAATGTGAAAATAAAGTGATAGTAGCTTAGGCAACAGATCCAAGTGAAAAGTCAACTTACATTTAAAGTTCTTACTTAACCCTTGTTAAAAATTCTATTAAGATAGGCAACTTTTTCCCTCGGGAATAAAACAGAAAATAATTTATGATTTGACCCTGACTTTTTGGCTTAGGTAGAAGATGTCTGACTCAAATGGATTCATATTTGGTGGCTCACACTCATCTGGTGCTACGTGAAGTCTAGTACCGTAGACTCTAAATCTCTAGACTGTTAAACAAGTCAACCCAGAGAGAGACTAAAAATTATGCTCTCTTAGAGTTTCTTTATGCTCACTCATTTTTTCCTTTCCTTTTTGAGCTTACAATCTCACCAGCTTTTGTAAATGCACTTAATATTTGGAGGCCTTACATGACATTTACACTTTAATTAGAGTCCTAATAACCTTATAACTAAGAATTCCTCAGCTAGTATTCAAGCGATCAGAAATACTGAAAAAGTAGGTATGGGTCATATTTGGTGGATTGCAATGGGTATTTTTGCCTCAATGACATCGACACATGATGAAATCAACACCAAGATATAACTATGAACACTTTTTTTTTTCTCTTTTCCCTTTTTTTTTGCTATGTTTGTCTTTCCTTCATCTTTTTTTTTTCTTTTTTCTTTTTCATAACTACCAACACAACTCAACACAACACAACACAAACTTTTATTCATGAGGCATTATTTGGGATGATGATGTTCAAGATGATATTGTGTGGTTTATTTGATAGAAGTGCCTACTCTTAGCACCGGAGATGGCTGAATAGAACAAGCATACTTTTGACCTTTGGCATTAATACCCTCCTTTAGCTGAGGATTCCATAAAAGATGGTCGAGACCATTCACCATAGTTATAGTTTTATTAGAACTCGATCTTTGCGTGACTTCCTTATTTGGTGGCTCTCAAGAATTCTCACAACATCATTCACATGCAGGAACTAAGAGCAAAAACTATGCCTAACTCTGAGGTATCATCATCCAATTATCCAAAACTTAAAAGTCCTTGCGCTAGACTTAGCACACCAGTAGACACTCTACTTTCACCTCACATATGTTAGGTGGATCTAATAAAAGATAGTTTGCTTGACTCCCTAATTAATTGTCCAAGGGTTTAGGAAAAGAAGTAATGCTTCTCTTCGACAAACTAAAAATGTCTATTAGTTTTCTTAAAAGGTCCATTACCAAGTCTATGTGCAAGTGAAGTAAATGTATTGTATTCTAAACTAAGAAACAATTTAAGAAGAAAATATTCAATGAAACCTCCTTGATAAAGATCTTTTGCGAGGGGCTAACTAATTTAGCTCAAGAAAACAAAAGGAAATTTTTTTTTTCAGCCAATAACTAATGCACTAACTTAAATGCATGCAACTATAAATGCTATAAAATAGCCTCAGGTTATACCCCCCCATGCCTAAATCCTACAATGTTATTGTAAAATTAAGACAGAGGGAGAGAGGAAAGAAATCACCTGATGAAGGCATTATTCTAGACATTGGGTTGCCTCCCAATAAGCACTGCATTTATGGTGGCAGCTAGATGAGTGGAACCTGCAAATCAGGTTGTATATACAGGTGGACAGACCCTATAAATATGCGTAACAAGGTGGGACCACAAAATAGATAGCCAAAGATGTTGGCGAGCTAATGATGTAGAGTTGCCAAATGCTCGCTAGAACGTGGAAGTGTGAGGGACTTCACGGCTACCTGGAGAGGTCTCGGAAAAGGAGTAGCATTGGAAGGGACCTCTCTAAATGGAAGTGGAGGATAGCAAGGGTCCTCTAAAGCAGGAGGGCTTGTAAAAGATATCACAATTATTTCATACCCTTTAATGGAGAGACTAAAAGTACAAGCATCAATCCACAATCGCCATTCTACTTGGGGATGTATTGGTCTAATATGCTTCCCAGAAAGAATGTATGTGAGCAGAGACCTGAGCCAAGGGTTGATTAGGGAGTGTAAGGGTTGTTTGGGCTGTTAGGAGGTAATGATTAAGTCTAATGAGGGCTTAGTCTATGTTGAGTTTAGTTCTAACAATAATTCCAATTCTGTATTATTTTCCCTAATAGTTGTCGTGGAAAAATTCAAGTCACCCTACCTATCATTGATGATTTCCTCAAGAATGGGAGTCATATTTTTACCTTTAAGTATATGAGAATCAATGGTGGACTCCAAATCACATTCATTTGCTGGCAAGATCGAAGCAACTAAATCATTATCATCAAATTCATCCCCAGATACTTTTGGTTCACTTAAGTTTTTGTCGGGGTGTCTATGTGATTCACTAGTAAGGGGAGGAGTTACTTTAGTATCCTCAATTACGTCCGAAGGAGGATAGTCTCAAGGTTATAAGAATGGAGAAGGCCTATATCTCTCAATTCTTTATTCTCCTTGGGGCATAAATCCTCAATTGATACATATTATCCCTTAGAGTCTCTCCTAGGCTCCTCAATCTTATGTTCGTCCTCCTCCAACTTCAACTCCATATCTTCCTGATTTTGGGGAGGATGATTTTCAAAATCACAAGTTGGGAGGAATCCAGATTTCAATAGATCATTCATATCCTTAGGGGGTAAGTCCTTGAATAACACATAATCCCCTCGAGATGCATTCCAAACTCTAAGTCTGAGTTCCTCCATTGGGTCATCATCCTCCTCTAAAATAGACTCTTTGTATTCCCGAGACCAGAATTGATCCAAATCATCCAGATCTTGTTCTATTCCCTTAGGGTGACCTATATGGGGTACATGTAAATCTTCAAAATGTTGTATGGTAGGTGTTGGTTCCCTAAGTTGAGGATCGGGATTAGGCTCACTACGAGTAGAATGGGGCTCCACTTCATGATCAATCAGGGAAATGGTTTGAAGAACACGACCTTGACCTGGGTCATCAGGGGTATGAAAGATACTATTAGTGGGGTCAAGGTCCTCTAGTGGTACCATCACTACAACATATTCTACTTTTGCTGTCTGTTAGAAACCGACGACAAAAACCTAATAATCGATGCCATTAAGCGACGCCATTATGATCATCGCTATTTCGTTTTCCCGTCAGTTTAAGAGCACATCTGACGATAAAATAGTGTCTGACCACAAGATGGCTTGGCCATTTTGACGTCAGTTAAAAATCGATGGAAAATACAATTGACGTCGGTTCATTAAGAATCGACGGGAAAAAATGTGTTCACTTAAGGTTATTCCAGTAACCGATAGGAAAAATATATTTGCCGTCGCTTAATAAATCAACGGTAAATATTAATGACCACTGTGTCACCCAATCGTCGATGGTAGGTCAAGTACTGACCTTTGTCGTCACTTGTTTGAATAAGAGATGACAAAAATATCTTTGTCGTTGGTTGAAATAACCGATGGCAAGTGATCGATGGCATAACCCATTTTTCTAGTAGTGCATCTTCCCTTTCTTTTGACTCCAATATAACTCTAGTGGATAATCAATAGGATCATCCTCCTCTAGTGGCTGTATCTCAAGAGTAGAGTTCATGTGAAAGCTACTCCTCAAAATAGGATCCCTTTTGTCTTTGGTTTCCTCAAAATCAGTTTTATGATCACAGGTGTAGGGTTAGGAATCAGAATCAATAGCAGGAGGATAGCTAAGTTGACTAATTTCCTCATTCAGTCGTTGATTATTCCTTAAAATCTCTCCCATAGGCTCTATCATTTCTTTCTATTATTTTTGCATTCCTATCATAAAAGAGGAGAGGTTACTGTCAGAATGGGGAGGATAGTCCATCTCAGGCTTAGGTTGCTTAAAGGTATCGGTCCAACATTAATAAGAAAAATCATGAAGGATGGGAGGGGTTGGTTGTTTGCATACTAGTGGGGATTCCAAGGGTAGAAAATCCCGCTCTTAGGCTTTGCTCAAAAGTGGGAGTTATTGGGTTAGTAGTCCCAAAATGGGAGTAGGAATGACCCCATGAATTGGATATGCTCAGGGCATAGGATCATGGTTTAAAGATGGGAAGTATTGGTTCTGATAATCTAAATGATAGCCATAAGGGTGATCCATTTCTTTAAGCCAAATAGGTTTAACTCTCTTAGGGCTTAGAAGAAATCAAAAACAAAACCTTCCTAGAGAGCTCTACCATTGCCAATACAAATACAAATACAAATACAAATACAAATACAATGGGATCTGCTTTTAGTAGATTCTAGGTCTTAGAATTAATTATTCAATTGGTGGCCAAACATATTTTGTTGCGATTACGAATCCTACCTGACCTCTGTCTATGCTTAGAACCTACTCACACAGGATGGAAGCCTCAAATTGAGCCTCTGCACGAGGAACTGAAGTAACTTGGTGGATAGGCTTGTTGATTTCTGACTAACTTCCCTTGTGGTGCAAGAGGAGAGGTAGAAGAATTCCTAGTGCCTAAGTGTGTGGTGCACAAATGTTCAAATGTGCAAACACGTGCACATTCAGATTTGAAAATTTCGCAGTTGACTAAGTTAGCACGCAACTTAGGTCACTTGATTTTAAAATCAATCCTCTTAGTAGTCCCAATTTCTTAAAGTGACCGCTGAATTAATTAGATTCAAACACTTTAGTAGTCTTGGATTTAAGTCTAATGCAAATGCAGGACAAGAATTTAATGCTAAAGAGAGGATGTACCTTACTCCAGCTCTCTTCAATGTAGTGATGTATGCGATACAATAAAGTAAACTAGATGCTGCTTATTCAATCCTAGATTGTTGCCCTATGGATATGTAGCTTCTAGCAGGCAGCTTAGAATTTTTTTTTTTTATGCACAACCAAAAGAAACTAACTACCACAGACAGAACAAACCTACTATCTAAAGAACTGGGGACACTCCCCCGAAAATTAGCCCCAGGTTACAAGGGTGAGAAAACTAATAATTAGAATCTAAATGTCTTAAATTAAGTCTAAATCTAAACTAAGATCTAATGCAGAGAAAGTAGTGAAATCAGGGAAGCAGTCCTCCTGGTTGTTCCCTCGTATGCCTTCACGTGCGTGGGATCAAGGCCCACAAGCACTTGTTGTTTTCCAGGTGACGTCAAGGTCCATCAAAAATATTGTCTCTGTCGTGCATGCTTGTCGCGTTCATTCATATGTTTTTTGCACATAAATAGAATTAATGTTGGTAATTTAGAAAAGCTTCAGAAATAGCACCGAAATAATTTAAATTCCAGGAAAAATCTAATAGGCGTGTTTCCTTCTTGGTAATGGCACCATTTGACAAGTCGATCTTTGCTTTTGAAGAATTTTTGCACATGAATTATCGTGTTGTTATAATGCTTTTGTGGTAGAAAATCGACTATCAAAACATCTAATATTCAAAATATAACCATGAAAATAGTTAGGTCGTCTCTATAGGGAAGAACTAGCCTATTAAGATAATTAATGGTGACTCGTCTATTTGGGAATATCAATAGGTAAGCATATGAACCATTGCAACCTCATTTCCAACATGAACCATCATTCTATGCAATTGAATAAGAACTTAAGGGTTGATGTGCAAATTAGGCAGAATATAATAATCCTTTAAATCTCAACAATGGCATTTGAATGTAAAGATTAATACCCTAAACACTGTTAAGAAACATAGCACTTTGCTCTCACTCGATTGCACACACATGGAAGCTTCGTTGGAGGAGTTACTGTTGGTGGAGGTGTGCCAGAGGTGGGTTGTCGTAACGGCTGTGACGACATGGCGAGTGGCATCTGGAGGTGGCCGGAGCCGACGGCCATGCGTCGAGGTGCTACCAGGGGCGGGGTTGGGTGCACTGGCAATGTGTGGATGGTAGGTTGGTCGGGGGCTCGAGGGCATCATGCCTGTGGCGTTGACGACGAGGATGGGGCTGGTCGGACGTGGTTACTGGGAGTAGGTAGCCGACGTTGTTGATGGGTTCTTCGTGCGTTGGAGAAGATGAATAGTGGTGGATCTACGTTTACCGTGGGTGATGTGGAGAGGAAGAAGGTGGATGGCTGAGGGGGTCATTCGCTGGTGGTGTTGGTGGTGGTGATCATGGTCGGGATGGACTGCTATGGTAGGGCCACCGGTTGGTTTGCTTGGATAGCGACACAGGTGTGGGTTCACGTAACAGAGAAACAGGGGAAGAAGAACAAGGGAGAAGGGAAAGGGGTTGGTGTTGATGGTGGTGATGGTGGAGGAAACGACTAATGGTTAGGCTGGTGCTGTCACCACATGGCCTTCATTGTGGAGAAGGTGGAGAGTGAAGATTGCCTGAGCCATAGTGCAAGCCAGATCCACAGGGTCTGCTCCGGCAATGGTGCCAGTGATGGAGGTAGAGAGGCTGCCCAGCCTTGAGATGATGCGTGCGGGCCATCTCTTTTATAAATGTCCCTTCAATCTGTTTCTTCCCTCGATATCTTCTCCAACAACTTTGACAAAGATATCAAGCGGATACGTTGAGGCTCGGAGGGATAGCGCACAGTTGGTGGTGGAGAATGGTGGTGGTGCATGCGTTGGCGCATGCATTCTGTTGGAAAAATAATAAGAAAAATTGGTTATTTATTTAAAAACCCAAAAGAATGTCTAAATTATATTTTTATTGAACAATGTGTGTGATATATGCATGCAAACTAAATTATAATCTAGACTTTGTAAATTCTAATGCATACTATCCTCATTTACATTTACATATGAATGCAATGTATGTAAATAGGCATGCAAGTAATTTAATAGACTAGTCTATTTACATATTATGATATGCTATGTACATGTAAATATTAATCTAATATCTAGGCAATAACATATTCAGTTAGCCCACAAATGTGGTCTCATCATGGTTTGAACTAGCACGTTAAGGAGGATCAACTTTGTACAAGAAAATTTGTTGACTTCGTCGAGAGTCAGAAAGGAGGAACTTTCTTGGATTCGAAGAGTCTCAAGTGAAGACCCCAAGGAATGACACAATGACTATGTAAACCAAGGGTTCACGGTTGCGGGTTGAAGACCCAAAGAGTTGAAGTAGCCAATGGCTACTTGGGGTTGACCTTGGAATATGGAGGATTCCCAGTCACAATGACATGTCAGGTGGTTGCCGTCGTGCTACAGTACTAAGGCATACATGAATTCGATTGAAAGTATTTAGATGTGTGGGATGTAGGAATTGGTCATGGCCTCAGTACTAATGACGGATTGGGAGGGCACATTGAGGGGATCGTGTTCCACTAGGGAGCAATGGTGCAACCTGTTAAATATCTGACCAACCTTTCTTGAGATGGATAAGGTAAAGTGTCGTAGCCTTAGTTAGATGGCTGATTGAGAGGGCACACTTGGAGTACGTGCTCCTAACAGGAGGCATTGGTGTGGGTCGTTAAGCATCTAACCTACCCAACCACAACTAAATACAGATAATTATGATTGACCTCAATTGATCAAGTAGAGCCTACTAGCTGGGACTCCAGGGGAGGGTACGTCCCTATCACCTCTATTAAAGAGGGATGATTTTCAAAATTTGACTTGTGAGGCGAGCGAGAGAATAAAACACGAGGCTAATTAAAAATAAGAGTTAATTGTGGGCTGAAATGGGAAAAAGTGTAGCTGCCAATTTAGACTGTAGTACAAAAACCCACACACAAACCATTTTATGTAGCTGGCAATTCTATTTAAATTCTTACACATAGTTCCGTCCCTATTGAGCCGCTTGGCTTATCTCTATTCTTATAACCCATTTTCAGGTCTCGATGTTGTGGAGAGGTACGCTCTACATGAGCAGGGTGGAGTGAGTTTTGCTAGATCAAGTGAGGCACCACTTTTACAAGGTTCTTTGGGGTGTGAGGGCCCGGATGGGGGAGGCTCAAGTCCTAGTCCAATAGTAGGACCTCACCATTGAAGAGTCATTGGAGGCTTTGTCTGAGTTGGTCACCAGGGCTTGCCTCCTTCATTCGGTGATCTGCTGGGCAGGATATCGCTATGGATAGACTTAATTTTTTATTTCTCAATTAGGCCCTTTTTGTTCGTGTTGTAACTAAAGCGGATGTGCCCTGCCTTTTGATTTAGTCCTGTACATAACTAGTTTTTCTTTTAAAGTTCGTGTATAAACAACTTTGATCTTTTTATAAGTATTTATACATAGATAGTCAACAGTGGACGACATATTGGTTGTTTACATTTTAATGATGGCTGATGTAACAAATGTAGTGATTATTGCTTGATGCACATTTCCTATGTTTTTTCATGCTTTTATCGCCTTGTGATTGTGGGTATACCCACCATATTATTTCTTAGTATGCATGCACGAGTTCCTTTTTAGGTATAGGATTTTGGGAAATACACAATAAAATAGGGGAAATGCTGTTGGATTTTTGGTAGATTTTAGCCCCTTAATTAAATAAGTACTCCCTACTTGTACCTTTATAATGGACTATTATAACCCTAACTAACTCGGTAATTGGGGCCCTTATGCCATCATACTCATTAATCCACTCCCGAATTATCGAGGAAAATTAGCGGGGCTTGACAACCTCCGATGGTATCAGTGCATTGCACTTCTCCGAAAGTGTGTTTACTGGGTTTGGTTTGGGGTTATAGTTAGGAAATTGATGGCAGTTTGTTTGCACTGCATACCTTCTGTTGTCGGACCTCTATGCGGTGAATCTGACATAAGTTTGTGCTTGTTTCAGGATGCCTCTAAAATCCTGAAACTAATGGGGTTGTGGCCAGAATCACCTCGATCAACTCGTGGCCGTAAATCAGTTCCAAGGTGCCATACAATAGATGTAGGTGACCCTTTAAACCCTGATCGACACTATGAGTCAAATTAGGGTTGGATTAGGGAACCAGGGTAATAATGGAACCAGTAGTAGTGGTGGAGGAGACATTCCGAATGAGCCTCCCTACATTGAAGAGCCCAACTAGCCATTGTCTGCATCGCTCACCAGGAGTGCTGAGTTTGAGTAGTTCAAAAAAATGAAGCCATTGACATTCTTGGGATTCGATGATCCATCGGTAACAGAAGATTGGTTATTGAAGATTGAGAAAATCTTTGGTGCCCTTTAGGTGGGAGAGGAGCATAAGGTGAGATTGGATACCTTTCAGCTTGAAGGGATAGCGGAGTGATGGTGGGTGACAACTAAAACTACTAAGTGGATGTCGATAAAATGGGATAGATTCTTAAAGCTCTTTAATGACCAATTCTACCCTCAAGAGTAGAGAGCACAAAAGAGGGATGAGCTCATCAGCCTCCAACAGGGTCAAATGACAGTCACCGAATATAGGGTGAAGTTTATGGAGCTACTTCGTTTTGCGGGAGAGGCATTTGCTGGGGAAGAAGTATAGGTGCGGCAATTTGTCAGCAAGTTGTGAAACAATTTAAAGATCAAGTTGGCTAGGACACTGATGGATAGTTTAGCTGGGGTAGTCGAGAAAGCTCTAGCCTATGAAAGGGTGGTAACTGTAGTGCGCTGGTAGGAACAGTCCCAGAAGAAGTTGGGTGGCCCAAACTGATGTAATAATCACCAGGGGAAGAGATTTAACCCTATGACTAGTGGGCCTCAAGTGTTTGGGCCCCTCTACCCCAGCAAGGTTCAGACCAAGTGCCACCAGCCAGGACACCTGAAGAGGGACTGCCTGATGAAAAGGTCGATTGTATCAGCATCAATAAGGCAACTAAATGTGAGCTAGGTGGCAGAAAGGGTGAATACTTTGACTCTAAGAGACGCTCAGGCCTCTACCTCAGTCGTTCAAAGTATGGTTTCCATTTGTAATGTAGTAGTAAATGCACTTTTTGATTTGGGGGCCACAAATTCATTTGTGTCACCTAGATTTGTTGCCAAACTAGGCAGACCAATGTTAGATCTGATCATTCCTTATGTGATCACTGGGTTAGGGGCAGAAATATTTGTGTCTAAGTAGTGGATGCCTGGTTGTTTTTTCGATATAGCTAATAATGAGTTATCGACGGACTTGGTAATCCTTGAGATGAAGGATTTTGCCGTGATTCTAGGAATGGATTGGCTAGCTAAACATCATGCATTCCTAGATTGTTTTGGGAAGAAAGGAATCCTTTCTCCACTGGGATAGTGTTCGTTGCGAATCACATAAAAAGATCTTTATATCGTTGTAGTTGCTAATCATGTAGAAACAAAATAAATTTTTAAATCTTTTGGTGTAAGTACTGAGTCGTTCGTAAGAAGGAAACACATGATTTTCGTGCGAAAGCTTTTTGGAAAGATGTTCTAAGTAAATATTTATATATGTATATATGTATATATAGACAAGCATTCATGGGATCAAATAAACATTTTATTGATAAGAGAATGTCTCACAAATCTAATGTAATTGAATACTTGAAAATAAAAAGAAATAGAAGAATAAACCATAGTGGAGGAAACATAAGAAAAAAATGTGGTGGATATGATGGAGTCGCTTGAGGGATGCATGTGCAAAGTGCAGCAGCACTTCAGACCCAAGGCACTGGGAAGAAGTACGGAGAGAGAGATGCTACAGAGAGAGGGGGCGTGCACTATGGTGATCTAACTTATACTAAGGCTCTCCCTTCTAAGTGGTAGAGGCTACGTTCTTTTATAGAAGAGTAGAAAGAATTATGGCCATTGGATTTAATCTAAGGGCTACTAAAAGGGCACTTAATATAAGGGTAAGATAACCCTTGGATTTTCATCCAAGGGTGGCTAGGTGGACAACTCATAACCAGCCATATGTGGTGGTTTCGGGAAGTTGCATGGCCGGCTATAGGTGGTGGAAGGGGATCCACAGAATAAGGGATCTAAGGTGGAGATTGGTTCTCAAAAGATCTTATCTCTTTAGATCTTTCATAAGAAAGATTCAAGAGATAAAATCTTTGCTTTGTTGGGTGGCTAAGAGGATAGCCTCTTTGCTTAGGGGCTAAGCAAAGAGGACGTGGGTGTGTTTGTGTGTGTGTGTGTGTGTGTGTGAAGCTATGTGAGTGTTGTTGTGGGTGCGTGCATGAGTATAGGTGGGTTCAACCTAAGTTGGGTTTGGTTCTAATCTAATCAAGCCTAATTAAGATAAGTGTGGTAGATGTGCACCTAATTGGATCTATGGTGTCCTAATCTAGGTATGGGAGAACTCAATTAGGTGTAAGTACACCCAATTGGTAAAGGGCTTGGTCCAATGGGTTTGGGTTTAGGTCCTAATTAGGTTCCATGAAACCTAATTGACTTATACTAAGTCAATTAAGTGAGCTCATGGATCTAAATAGGTTTTGGGATTAGGGATTGGTTCTAGGATAGGTTGGTTAGGTTCTTAGATAGTAGGAAAACTCCATGGATAAAGGATTAGGATCATGGATAATGCTATCCATGATTTTGGCTTTTGAGCTCACTTATCCAATTTGGGCTATGCTAAGGATTGAAGTTGGGATAAGGGTATCCTAAGGTTCTAAGGGTAGGGTTAGGTCATGCTAGTCCGTCCCTCTCTTCTTCTTTAATTGGATCTTCATTTTTACCTTAATTAAGTCTTGGTCTTCAACCAGTTCTAACTTTGTAGCTTTATCTTCTATATAGCTTTTATTCTACATGGCTCTAAGTCATTCTACGTACTTTACCTACATTATTCACAAAAGATTGGAATTAGATAATTAGGCCTAAAATAAACACAATGCATATGATATGCATGAAAGCTCTAAATGTAATATTCACATTCTAAATGCATGATTTTACTAAGGAGCTAACCCTAGATTAAGGAAATTTATGTAATAAATTACGCTATTATCACACTCTCATGCCTATCTTTTGCCAGTTCCTTAGCAAATGAAAGAATGAAAAATGAATGCAAAATGAATGATCTATGCTAATTACAACTCGGCCCCTGACCGGTCGATCTTTCGCTTTTAAGTCGTTTGTAGTTTAATGTGGTGGAAAAATCGACTAATCAATTTTTAATAAGAAATAACCACTCGCAGAGGAGCGGGTCGTATCCACAGGGAGGCAATAACGTATTAAAATTCGTGCCACTTAAAAATGTTTGTTCGGAGTCAATTTGGACAAGAACCAAGCCAAGATTGCCTTTAGATTACGGTTTAAGCAAGAAACAATGCTGAAATGGCAATTATGAGAAACTACAGGATATTTTCCGCAATGCAGAGTGAATAGAATATGATTAAAATGTGGCAATGGCAGAAAATGTAAATTTTAATTAACGTTTTACTGTAGCAAAACAGGGGAATTTTTCCCCATTGTCTTGCGCGACGAGGAGCCGATGGTCGGGCGCGGGAAGCTCGGAGGAGGTCCCTTGGATCAAGGGCTTCGAATCGGTGGTGGCGGCGAGTCGCGCGGCGGTCGGAGGTGGCCGGACGAGCTCCGGCGGAGGTACTGCAGCCGGCAGCTTGCGTGGGCGCGCGGCGGGTCTGCGGAGGGCGTGCGGTTGTGCGCGGGTGGTGGTCTGCAGGAGGGCGCTTGCGCGGTGGTCTGCAGGCGGTTGGCGTGTGCGGTGGAAGCTGGCGTGGGCAGAGGGTCTGCAGAGGTCGGTTGCTGGCGGATCTGCAGGCGCAGTGGTGAACGGCGTGGACTGCAGGCGCTGTTGGAGGGTGCAGGCGCGTGGGCGAAGGACTCTGCAGTCGCGAGTGAATGGCGCTTGCAAGCGGCAGGCGCGGGAGGAGGCGTGCTCGGTTGTGCTGATCTGCAGGCGTGCGTAGGTCTGCAGCCGGTGAGCGGTGGAGGAAGCAGGCGTTGGTGCGCTGAAGGTTCTGCAGGCTGTTGAGCGGAGGCGTGGCTGTTGGAGAGTTGAGGCGCGTTTGAGCTGAAGGTTGACGGACGTGGGTGCGCTGAAGGTTCTGCAGGTGCGGGAAGGGGTCTGCAGGCGACTTCAGGCGTGTGCGGTGAAGTGAGCGGGTAACTTCAGACGTCTTAAGTTACTGAGAGGGTGGCTGATCAGTAGCTCGGTGGTGGTGGTCTGCGACGACGGCGAGGGAGTTGCACGCTAGGGTGCTCACGGTGATGCGGGCGAGCTCCGGATGGCGGTGTGGCCTGTCACACCACACGCCCACGGTGGTGGAGACTCGCCGCCACGGTAGAGGCCGGCAGTGTGGAGTGGAAGAGAGAGGTTCTCTCTGCACAGTGGTGGGTCGGTGGCGGAGGCCTACTGAGCTCGGCTGCCTCCGTGCTCCTTTTGTAGTGTCTTGAACAATTTTGAAATCAGCCGCCGACCAGATCCACCACATCCGCTCCCCCTTGAATGGCTTCATCACTGCAGCAGCCGGGCGTTGGAGCGGCAGCCAGCTGTTCTGAAAGAAGACGAATAAAGAAAATATTATTAAAATATTAGGGTTATTTATGTATAGACCCTCAACTTCTATGTTAATAAAAATAATATACCTAATTGGTTATCTAATTAGATGAATGCTATTCTAAGCTAATTCTAAATGCACTTAAGATATGAATGCAATGTATGGATTATGTAATTAGATTAAAACTATGAATTAATCTATTTACATCCTAATTTATACTAAATAAATGTTAGAATTAACCTAATGTGTAGGCACTTAAATACTTAAATAGCCCACAACTATGGGCTAATCAAATACCCCCATGCCTAGTTTTTGCTAGTCCCTAGCAAAATTAAGCGAAACCTAGCACTCTAAGTAGACTAGTCAACTCACCTAGTCTTCCTTCAGAAGCATATTAAGTTCAGGCTCTAGATCCAAGGTTCCTAAGTAGTTGCTAAGTTACAGACTAGGTCGGCTAAAGACGAGTTGCAAGCACAAGTTTCCCTGATTTCTGACTCTACGCTAAAGTTTATTGATCCCTGAGATTAAAGCATCCGTGCTTGTGCATTGGTCCGAGTTATTTGAGTTAAAGGAAAATTTTTTTATATATACACCCTTTTTTTTTTTTTTTTGTTTGTTTGATTCTTCTAAGTCTAACCTCAGATCAGCTATCAACACGGTCTGTGTCGAATTCATTGTCCCCATTACCATACCTCGAAGGGTGCCTGGCTTTCGATACTTCGAGATAGCACCGCCCATAACGACCCCAAGAACTCCTGGCAATCGACACTTCGAGATAGTATCGCCCATGGATTTCTTAAGCGAATTCAGGCCTATGGCAATCGGCACTTCGAGATAGGGCCGCCCATGGTACCTGAACTGCGCAATGCGCTTACATGCCCCCAGTAGGATGGATATCCTAAGAGACAAGCGCCGAGGAGGTAATATGTTACCATCGCATCCTCAAGGTGAGTATATACTCGACCTCTCCTGCGGCGGTAACTCTTCCAATCAAAATGTGTTTTCAAGCCTCTCTTAAGTCAAAACTAAGAGAACCAAATCTCTTTTCAGAAATTAAGTTAATTACCAGACCAAGTGTGAAAAATTTGGATGCTTGGGTTACCAGGACCCGTAAACCAAAAGGTAGAATAAGACTCCAGGTACTACCCCACCTTTTAACTCAAACCCTAGCTTCCCTTCCTCAACCTCTTGAAGAATGGTCCGCAACTTAACTCCTACTTAAGTTTTTAAGTCCACAAAGGACCCTAAAGGTCTAAAGCTAGTAGCTTATTTAGCTTCTAAAGTTTGACCCTAGAATTAATTTAGTCTACGCTAGAGTTCTGATTTGCTTAAGAATGCAGGACTTAGCCAGTTAAGCTCAAAACTTTTTTTTTTTTTTTTATATGTACAAATGTATGCAATTATGCTATGTATATCCCCAAGTACACCCCCCCATGCCTAAAATCTGTAATGTCCTCATTGCATAGAAGGATATTACCTGGGTCAAAGCTGGGCTGAATAGCCGAAGAACCTGCAAATCAGGTTCAAGAATTGCAGAAATAGGCCCTAAAAATGAGCAAAGCAAAGTTGGCCTAGAAAATAGGTAACCTAGGATGTTGGCGAGCTGATGATGAATCCCGATAGCAAATGCTCGCCCAACTAAAATGGGAATGAAATCTTCCCAGGTCACCAGAAGAGGTTCTAAAGGATAAACAGTTAAAATAACCTCCAAAGGGGTAGGGGTAGGATGACAAGGATCCTCCAAAAAGAATGGGGAAGGAATGGTATAGAGATAAACCCCCAGGGTAATGGACTGACTAAAGAAATCATCAATCCATACCCGATACTCCATTACAGAAAATATTGGTCTGTTAAGCCCCCTAGTCAGAACAAAAATGAGCAATTCTCTAAGGCAAGGATCGTCTAGGGTGTCCAAGTTACGAGGTTGTGGGATGGCCATAAGATCTAGGTTGGGTTTAATCAGCTTGGTGTCCATCCCAAACACTCTTTCTAAATCCTCAATTTCATCCCTAGCATTCCTTGCACCATCACGTGGATCTTCCTGCTCTTCATCAGGAGTCACAATTTCGCTTTCAGATATAAGAGAATCAGAGGGTGACTTCGAAGTGAATGAAGGCAGGTTGGAAGCAACAGATCTAGGGATTATCCTATCAATGTCATCCCCAGGTTTTTGTTCTTTACTCAAATCTTCCCCGGAGTCTATATGTGAATCCACATAAATCTTAGAAATTGATTCCAAATTTTCCATCATTTTATCATGAGGAGAAATATCATCAATGGGTGTGCCAAGGAAACCTAATTTGGTCAAATTTGTGACATCCTCAGGGGCTAACTCTTCAAATAATACATAATCACCCTTAGTGTCACTCCAAATCTTGAATGTAGGTTCCTCATATAATTCATCTTCCTCCTCATCATACAATTCATCATGTACCCGAGGTCTAGAATCATTTAATATCTCAGCAGATCCCCTAGGGTGCTCTATCTGAGGTAAATTATTTACATTGGTTACATCAGACTCCTCAGATAGGTCAATTTCTTTAGGGTTAGGTTCCCTAAGGGTGGGTTTGAGTTCCATATCATGATCAGAAGGGAGGGTAGGATTAACAACTTGACTTTGACCCACTTCATCAAATGTCACGAAAATACTATCATCTGGGTCGAGGTCTTCCAATGGTACCATCATTCCCTTCTTTTGACTCCAATATAATTCAGGTGGATACTCAACCTTATCATCATCTTCCTCGGGTTGCCACCTTTCTTCATCCAATGCATAGCTACTTTCATGTGTATTTTCCTCCCACCTAAAGTGTAGATCTCTCAAGGAAGTGTCATCTAATGGGGAGATTTCAAAATCGATCCTCGAAAAGTAGCTATTTTCCCCAGAATTTCCCTTCAACTTAAAGTGTAGCTTTCCCACGGGAGATGCATCTATTGTAGAGGGGTGTACGTCATCGTCAATGGGGCAGATTGGGTGGCTAATTTCATCTCTTTCTTGTTGGCCTGCTCTCAAAGATTCTCCTAACAATTCACTCATTTCATTTTGCATTTTCTGTATTTCCATCTTCAAAGAGGAGAGGTCATTTCTATCATAAGAGAAGTCAGGCTCAGGCTTATAGTACCCAGGAGTGTTTGTCCAACCATTATAAGTTTTCAGGGAGGGTGGGTTGGGTATTTCTTTGGTATGTGGGATATTGGGCAAAGCAAATCCCTCTCCTGAGTTCTGCTCACTAATTTGGGGCTTAACTAGGCCAATACTCCTATAATAGGAGTAAAACGGATCCTAATGATTGTCATTATGTCCATCAAGGAATGGACCATCTCGGCGTCTGGGATCGAAGGATGCAAAGTGGGGGTGAGGGTGTGGGCAAGATGTGAAAGGATGAAAATCAATGTGGTCCATTCTAACTCATACTTCAATCAGAATTCCCCAAGCAAGACACAATTCAAAAAGGACCTTTTAGGTCTTTCCCAATTTAGGCTTTTGATTTTAAGTCAGATTGCAGGTGACAATACAATTTGTTCAATCAATTTACGCGCCTATTGTCGACCTACGGCTCGCCTAAAAAGACCTAGTTGGAGCTTAGGTGTTCTTCCCTAAATCTCAAATGGTCAAGTAAATCCAAAGACGGAAGATCGAGGGATGCAAGTAGGCCTAAGCCTTCCTTTGAAGCTGTGCTTTCGCGGTGCTCCTCAACTACCCCCAAAAATCCGTGACAGGGTATCCCCCTCTTTGGATTTACAAAACCTTTGATCTCAAGTTCCGAACACTTCAAAATCCAACGAAAGGAGGGCTCTTGTCCTAGTATTTCCAAACCTAAGGAGTGTCTAGAAACGTGCCGTGGTGCAAGTGAAATAAGTGTGCATACACCGTCAAAGATTTTGAAATTTGAATCGCACGCCAAGTTTGAAAATCAAATCCTTGGTTTTTAAAATGTCCTTCCTTTAATTAGTCCTTTTTCTAAAGAAAATATGTGACCACTTGTTAGATTTATTTAGTACAGATTAGGTGGTCTTCGCATTAAATCCCAAATGCAATGCATGATCAAAAATAGGATGCAAAGTAAGAGAATGCGTACCTTGCCTCCAGCGATCTTCGATGCAAAAATGCACGCAATGCAGAAAAGCAAATCTAGAGGCTGCTCATACAGACCTAAATGGTTCGTCCTAGGGCAGGCAACTTCTAGCAGGCAGCTCATTTTTTTTTCTTTTTCTATTTTTTTTAGAACTACTTATGCACAAGCAAATAAAAGTAATAATAATAATAAAAAAAAAATAATAAACCTAAATCTAAAGAAAAGGGAACAGGCTCCCAAAAATTACCCAACACGGGTCCAAAACAAAATCAGGGAACAAACCCTCAAAATATGCCCCAGAACAAGGGTTTCAAACTAACTGTAATGAAAAATTAAGTCTTCAGTCTTAATTCTATTCTAATTAAATTAGCGATTAAATACAATGGTGTTCGTCGCGTCCTCATCCTTCTCCTCCTTTCAAAATTGCTTGTCCACTTCTCGTCTGGCGACGTCAAGGGTCGCCTCTCACAGTGGCTGATTCTTGCACAAAATTTCTCGCACAGAAAAGAAAATAATAGATGGTCAAATCTCTGTGCAATTGACAAATAATCAAACTAAAATTAGGTGAAATTATTACGTCTGTTGCCTCCCCGGCAACGGCGCCATTTGACCGGTCGATCTTTCGCTTTTAAGTCATTTGTAGTTTAATGTGGTGGAAAAATCGACTAATCAATTTTTAATAAGAAATAACCACTCGCAGAGGAGCGGGTTGTATCCACAGGGAGGCAATAACGTATTAAAATTCGTGCCACTTAAAAATGTTTGTTCGGAGTCAATTTGGACAAGAACCAAGCCAAGATTGCCTTTAGATTAAGGTTTAAGCAAGAAACAATGCTGAAATGGCAATTATGAGAAACTACAGGATATTTTCCGCAATGCAGAGTGAATAGAATATGATTAAAAAGTGGCAATGGCAGAAAATGTAAATTTTAATTAACGTTTTACTGTAGCAAAACAGGGGAATTTTTCCCCGTTGTCTTGCGCGACGAGGAGCCGATGGTCGGGCGCGGGAAGCTCGGAGGAGGTCCCTTGGATCAAGGGCTTCGAATTGGTGGTGGCGGCGAGTCGCGCGGCGGTCGGAGGTGGCCGGACGAGCTCCGGCGGAGGTGCTGCAGCCGGCAGCTTGCGTGGGCGCGCGGCGGGTCTGCGGAGGGCGCGCGGTTGTGCGCGGGCGGTGGTCTGCAGGAGGGCGCTTGCGCGGTGGTCTGCAGGCGGTTGGCGTGTGCGGTGGAAGCTGGCGTGGGCAGAGGGTCTGCAGAGGTCGGTTGCTGGCGGATCTGCAGGCGCAGTGGTGAACGGCGTGGACTGCAGGCGCTGTTGAAGGGTGCAGGCGCGTGGGCGAAGGACTCTGCAGTCGCGAGTGAATGGCACTTGCAAGCGGCAGGCGCGGGAGGAGGCGTGCTCGGTTGTGCTGATCTACAGGCGTGCGTAGGTCTGCAGCCGGTGAGCGGTGGAGGGCGCAGGCGTGGGTGCGCTGAAGGTTCTGCAGGCTGTTGAGCGGAGGCGTGGCTGTTGGAGAGTTGAGGCGCGTTTGAGCTGAAGGTTGACGGACGTGGGTGCGCTGAAGGTTCTGCAGGTGCGGGAAGGGGTCTGCAGGCGACTTCAGGCGTGTGCGGTGAAGTGAGCGGGTAACTTCAGACGTCTTAAGTTACTGAGAGGGTGGCTGATCAGTAGCTCGGTGGTGGTGGTCTGCGACGACGGCGAGGGAGTTGCACGCTAGGGTGCTCACGGTGATGCGGGCGAGCTCCGGATGGCGGTGTGGCCTGTCACACCACACGCCCACGGTGGTGGAGACTCGCCGCCACGGTAGAGGCCGGCAGTGTGGAGTGGAAGAGAGAGGTTCTCTCTGCACAGTGGTGGGTCGGTGGCGGAGGCCTACTGAGCTCGGCTGCCTCCGTGCTCCTTTTGTAGTGTCTTGAACAATTTTGAAATCAGCCGCCGACCAGATCCACCACATCCGCTCCCCCTTGAATGGCTTCATCACTGCAGCAGCCGGGCGTTGGAGCGGCAGCCAGCTGTTCTGAAAGAAGACGAATAAAGAAAATATTATTAAAATATTAGGGTTATTTATGTATAGACCCTCAACTTCTATGTTAATAAAAATAATATACCTAATTGGTTATCTAATTAGATGAATGCTATTCTAAGCTAATTCTAAATGCACTTAAGATATGAATGCAATGTATGGATTATGTAATTAGATTAAAACTATGAATTAATCTATTTACATCCTAATTTATACTAAATAAATGTTAGAATTAACCTAATGTGTAGGCACTTAAATACTTAAATAGCCCACAACTATGGGCTAATCAGCCCCCAAAGGACTGCTTATTCCTTTTTATTAAGGGTTTGACAAAAGATTTCTTCTTGTCTTCTAAAAATTTAGAGATCCAAACAAATGTGAAAATGATGTGATAGTAGCTTAAGCAATGGGTCCAAGTGAAAAGCCAACCTACATTTAAAGTTCGTACTTGACCCTCGGTAAAAAAATTCCATCAGGTTAGGCAAACTTCTTCCCTCGGGGATAACATAGCAAGTAATATGTGATTTAACCCCAACTTTTTGGCTTAGGTAAAAGATGTCTGAGTCAAATTAAAAGTTTCATATTTGGTGGCTCACACTCATTCGGTGCTACACATAGCCTAGTACTACAGAATCTAGGTTTCTAGATCATCAAACAAGTCAATCTAGAGAGACTCAAAACTGTGCTCCTTTTGAGTTCCTTTGTGCTCACTTTCTTTCTCTTTCTTTTTTTTAGATGTGAGCTTTTCTTTAGAGAGCTCACGATCTCATCGAGTTTGTAGAAGCACTCAATATTTGGTTAGCTCACATAGCATCAACACTCCAATTATAATTTTGGTAACCCTACAACTAAGTCAGAATCCTTCAGCTAGTATTTGAGCAGTAAGAAATATTGAAAAAATAGGTAAGGGTCATATTTGGTGGATCGCAATGGATGTCTTCTTGCCTCAATGAAATTGACTCATACATAGACTAAACTCTAAACTTGAATTTTTTTTTTTGCAAATATATATATATATTTTCTTTTCTTTTTCTCTTTCTCTATTTCTTCTTTTCATTGAATACCAACACAACATAACACAACACAAACTTTATTTAAGAGGCATTTTTGGGGAATGGTGTTGTTCAAGAGGATATTATGTGGTTTATTTGGTGGAAGTGCCTACTCTTGGCACTAGGAAGGGATAGATAGGACAATGTACTTCTAACTTTTGGCACTAATACCCTCCTTCAGCTGAGGATTCCATAGAGGGCGATCGTAACCATCCATCTTAGTCATAGTTTTATTAGAATTCAATCTCTACGTATCTACATTATTTGGTGGCTCTCAGGAATTCACAAATGTTTGTACGTAGGAATTGAGAGTGAAAACTATGCTTAACTCTGAGGTATCATCATCCAATTATCCAGAAGTTAAGAGTCCTCACATTGGACTTAGAGCACTAGTAGACACTCTACTCTCACCTCACAAATGTTTGGTGGATCTAATGAAAGATAGTTTGCCTAACTTCTTAACTAACTGTCCAAGGGTTCAGGAAAAGAAGCCATGCTTCTCCTCGACAAGCTAAAAATGTCTATTGGTTTTCATTAAAGATCCATTGCAAAGTCTACGTGCAAGTGAAATAATTGTAGTGGATTCTAAGCTAAGAAACAATTCTAGAAGAAAATTCTCAATAAAGCCTTGATAAAAATACTTTATGCATGAGTGAAATATGTATAAATAGTTTTTTTTTCAAAAATGCTATTTATAAGTTTTGACAAGATTAGCTGACACAAAAATAAGACATGCAATGTCCACTCCCCATGCCTATTCATTACAATGTCCTCATTGAAATGTATATAGGAAAATCAAAATGTAATAAGCAAAAGGAGGCGATATCACCTAACTGAGCTTATTAATCTAGGATAGCTTGGAGAGACAAAAATGAAAAATACCTATACAGAATACTGGGTTGCCTCCCAGTCAGCGTTAAGTTTAACGTCATTTGTCAGACTTAGTTCAGCTCTAAGATAATTCTAGGAGGTTAATGTGATTATTAGGAATAGGATCAAGATACCGAGTAATATAAGGCTTCAGCCTCTAATCATTGACCTTAGTTTCCTGGCCAATCTTAAGATCTAGAATTAGAACAACTCCATGAGGGAAAATTTTTCTCACAATAAAAGGACCTGCCACTTTGATCTTAATTTTCCTGGAAAGAGCTTCAAGCGAGCATCAAATAGCCAAACTTTCGGATCAGGGACAAAACTTTTGCAGGAAATATATTTGTCGTGTAAAGCTTTTGTCCTATTTTTATAAAACTTTGCACTATCATAAGCATCGTTTCAGATTTCCTCCAATTCAGTCAATTGGAGCTTCCTTTTTCATTGATAAATATGCATTTATTCATGATAAAATGTCTACTTATGTTAATTCCTAAGCTTAACATTGCATTTAGCAATGTGAATAAATCATAACATTCATCATATTGCATTTAGGATAATTTATACAAATTGCATAATAATTTATATACTATTGCAGCCACGAGACAGGGCGATATACTTTGGAGATTCAAATGGGGAATCCAATCGTACGAATGGATCCAGATTGATGATTGCAACCCAACAGCATAAAAATCGGTCCTATTTGATACCAGTAGCACTTTCAAGAAGCATTTGAAGATGGATGGGCCAGATGATGCCACGTGGCATCATCCAAATTGCCCAAGGCCAACCACAAGCTCTCCTCATCATCCACACCCTTACATCCTAGTCGTTGGATCATCATCCAATGGTTGGGAAGCATTCGCACCCTTGGTAGCCATAGTGTCCACTTGATAAAGTGTGACTCTTGGCATAGTGGTCGAAGTGCACACTTCCAAAGGAGGGGCACGGGTTGAAGCCCTGCAACCCCCCCCCCAAATTTCTTAATTGAAGCGGTAGTAGCAGCAGCAGCAGCGTGCATAGCGTTCGTGCGGTGCGCGTATGCAGCACAAGGCACTGGCAGCAGCAACGCGTGCACGTGGGTAGCCAGAGCTAGTGCATGCACGTGATACGGGTGCGAGGAGCGTGCGCAAAAAGGGCGTGCATGAGCTGGTCTTCAGTGACATTTGAGGCAGAGTTTTAATGACGGTTTGGATGTTGCTGTTGACCAAAGAATGGATTTTGGCCCTTTTCCTCCATTATAAAAGGGCCCATCCTCCTCCACTTTTGGGCATCTTCTACCAAGCAAGTCCACCACTCCATAGAGCATCCAAGCAAGGTCTCGGAGACACTGATGGAAGCCCCTCCACGGCCGTGGCTGCTTCACCTCTCCATTTAGCTGCTAGTTTCCTTAGTTTAATATTTTTGTTGCTTTAAGCTTTCATCTATTATTATAGTTGTACAACTATTCTAGTTATGCAATATATTATCATTCTCTATCATCATGTTTGTGTTTCTCTCATAGTTAGTAATCATCACATCTTCAGCATGAATTTCTGACCCTATCTCTCTCTATCTCTCTCTCTTTCTCTTAAGTGAACAAAATGAAATATTTTGTGACAATGAGTGATTAAATGATTCAGATTTTCGCCTCCCTGTGTTTGACACTCATACTCACTTTTGATTAGTTTCTTTAAAATTGATGTCGTAAGTGCACACTACAATGAACGAATTATCTAAAAATGTTTTGTGACGTTAGTCATCTAGATTGATCAAGATTCAGATTAAAAGTCTTGATTGCCTAATAAGCTTTATGTTCATGTTCAACTGGTAAATGAAAAGATTTTCCGTAGACCAACAGAATGGAGACATTCCAATCGGGGTCTTATGTGCAGTACGGTAGGCCTAGAGAGCGTCATCCAAATTTGTAGATCAATCCTTCCAATCCAGGCAGATCGTCTTTTGAAGGATTTTCTTAATTTTCCAATTGGAAATTTCAGCTTGTCCGTTGGTTTGTGGATGGTATGGAGTAGAGATTTTATGATTGACTCCATACTTAGTCAATAAGGTCTTGAATTGGTTATGAGTAAAATGGGACTTGCCATCACTAATCAAAGCCTTTGGTACACCGAACCGACTTAAGATATTTTTCTTTATAAAGTCCATGACCACCCTATGGTCATTGGTTCGAGTTGGGATGGCTTCAATCCACTTAGATACATAATCAACTGCAACATGAATGTACAGGTACCCAAAGGAATTGATAAAAGGTCCCATAAAATCAATGTCCCAAACATCAAAGATTTCGATTTCAAGGATTAGATTAAGGGGCATCATGTCCTTCCTGGTCATGTTTCCCAAGGTTTGGCATTTAGTACATGACCGACATAAATTAAATGAGTTGTGGAATAAAGACAACCAATATAATCCACTTTGCAACACTTTGGTTGTCATTTGTTTTCCTGAGAAGTGACCTCCACAAGTAAAAGTATGGCAAAATTCTAGCACACTTGTGATCTCTTCATCTAGAACAAAATAGCGGATAACCTGATCAACGCATATTCTAAACAGTTCTAGGTCTTCCCAAAAGTTGTATTTGGCATCAGAAATTAACTTATCATGCTTATGCTTAGGCCAATCCATGGTTAATTTTTCAATTGCCAAATAGTTAACAATGTCTGCAAACCAAGGTAGTTTATAGACAGTCAAAAGAGTCTCATCAGGGAATGAATTAGAAAATTGAGGAGTTGCAAATTCTACAAGGATTCTGGAAAGATGATCTGCTACTACATTTTGGGCACCATATTTATCTCTGTTTTCTAACTGAAATTCTTGGAGTAGAAGTATTCATTTGATTAATCTGGGTTTTGCATCCTTCTTAGACATCAAGTGCTTTAATGTAGTATGATCTGTGAAAATTGTGACATGAGATCCAAGTAGATAGGGTCTAAACTTTTCTAGAGCAAACACTATTGCTAGTAACTCTTTTTCTGTAGTGGTGTAATTCTTTTGAGCCTCATCAAGAGATTTACTAGCGTAGTAAATCATGGAGGGTTTCTTATCAATCTTTTGTCCCAAGACCACGCCAATAGCAAAATTAGAAGCATTGGTCATGATTTCAAATAGATGATCCCAATTACGTGGTTATAGGATAGGTGATTGCATAATGGACTCCTTCAATAGATTAAAAGCCTTTAAGTAACTTGAATCAAAATCAAAGGTTTAATCTTTCACCGGTAGATTACTTAAGGGCCTCACACATTAGAAAAATCCTTAATGAATCAACGGTAAAATCCCACATGTCTAAGAAATGATCTCACTTGTTTAACTGTCGAAGGTGGTGGGAGTTTTATGAGAGTGTCCACCTTGGCTTTATCCATGCCAATTCCTCTTTCAGATATGACATGGCAAGGACAATGCCTTCCCTAACCATGAAGTGGCTCTTTTCGTAAGATAGAACAAGATTTACCTCTATGCACTTTTGTAAAGTTTTCTCCAGATTGATCAGTCAAGATTCAAAGGAGTCCCCAAACACAGAAAAATCATCCATAAAGATTTCCATAAATTCACCCATCATGTCTAAAAAGATTGCAAGCATGCACCTTTGAAAAGTCGTTGGCACATTGCATAATTCAAAAGGCATCCTACAAAATGTGAAGGTTCCGTAGGGACATGTGAAGGTGGTTTTCTCTTGATCGTTGGGGTGGATAGCTACTTGATTGTAGTTGGAGTGGTCATCCAAGAAACAGAAAAACTTTTGGTCGACTAGTCTTTTAAGAATTTGATCAATGAAGGGAAGTGGAAAGTGGTCTTTTCTTAGTTGCATTAGTTAGCTTGCTGTAATCGATACAGACTCTCCAAGAGGAAGTTGTGCGGTTTGGAATCAATTCCCCTTTATCATTAGTAATCACAGTCAGCCCAACTTTCTTAGGAACCACTTGTACAGGACTGATCCACGGGCTATCAGAGATTGGGTAGATTATTCCCGCATCTAACCACTTAATCATCTCCTTTTCCACAACCTCTCGCATATGAGGATTCAATTGTCTTTGCATTTCCCATGAGGGTTTAGATCCGTCCTCAACATATATTCTATGGGTGTAGTATGTAGGACGAATTCCCTTCAGCTCATCCAATGTCCAACCAATTGCCTTACTGTTTCTTCCCAAAACTTGAATTAATTGATTTTCCTGAGTTGGGGTTACATAAGTGTTGATGATCACTAGATAAGTCTAACCAGATCCCAAGAAAACATACTTTAGATAATCAAGAAGAGGTTTTAGTTCAGGTTTGGGTCCTTAGGATGAAGGGTCTAAAGGTGGATCACAGTTATCCTCAAGAGGCCTTGGAATCAAGTGATTGGGTGACTGATTGGTCGGGCCCGGATAGGTCGTGTTAATATGGTGATTTTATCGTTGAAATGAGTATAGTGGTTAACCTAAATCGAGCCTAACCATCTCTTTTACAAAATTTTTTACCTGGCCTACTTGATTTTATCTTGGTCACTTTTAGGCCCAGGGTTGAACTCAGGGAAGTGGGATTAGAGGTGAAGAAGTTTCTACGCCTTTCCTACAACGAATCTCTTCCGTTGGTTTATTATGTTTTTGGTGTTTTTCTATTTAAGATTTTTTTCTGATAATTTTTGTCCTTGAGGTACACCCTCAAAATCAGGTTCTTGGCTTTGAGCCAAATTAGGTTTCCAAAACTGGCCTTGCTATTCGCAAGACTGAGTACCTGCAAGTCAAGGATTATCTTTACTCTTTTGTATATTTTTTTATCTTTTTACTGGCAGGAAAGAGAAACAGAAATAAAGTAAATATAGTATATATATATGTATATATTATATATGTATATAGGGGTGGGGGTGGAGGTGGAGATGGAGTGTAGCACGGTGTCGAGTCGGTCATCGTCTAGGAAGACGCAACCAACAGGATGAAGTGTCGCGTGGAGTGTAGGATGGATGGGTGAAAGATGTGTGCGAAAAATGCTTTCTATACGCATGTATCGAGGAATATCAGCAACTGGTGCAGATATTCCCACGATACAACGTATAGTAGGTGATATGAAAATATATATATGTATGTATATATGTAAATATATATATATATATATATATGGTTATAATTATATAGGTGTATATGTAGTTATAGATATATATATATATATATGGTTATAATTATATAGGTGTATATGTAGTTATAGATATATATATATATATATGGTTATAATTATATAGGTGTATATGTAGTTATAGATATATATATATATATATGTATATATAGTAATATATGTATATAGTTATATATATATGTATATGTATATATATATATATATATATGTATATATAGTAATATATGTATATAGTTATATATATATGTATATGTATATATATATATATATATATATGTATAAGTATCTATGTATATAGATATATGTAGATAGATATATATATATATATTTATAATTATAGATATATGTATATATGTATGTATAATTATATATATATATGTATAAGTAATTATGTATATATATGTATATATATATATGTATCTATACTTATACTTAGTTATATAGGTAATAGTATATATATATATATATAAGTATATAGTAGTGTATAAGTGAGTGGGTGTGTGTACAAGAGAGAGTGTGTGTGTATGTGTTTGCAGGAGGGAGTGAGAGAGTGCTGTGAGACAGAGAGCGAGAGAGAGAGAGCATCTGCTAAGGAGGAAGGCGAGTTAAGTCGTCCGGAGGCAGCGGCCGACGTCTGATGCCAACGTGTAGGCGCAGGCGTGTAGGCGCGCGAAGGCGTGCGCACGTAGGAGGGAGTGAGCGTGGGAGGAACCGCAGCGCACAGCGCTGCACGTTGAGGCGGGTGCGGGCAGACGCGAGCACTGAAGCGGGCGGGTGCAGACGCGAGAGCGGGCGCAGGCGTGTGCGGACAGGCTGGCGATGGTCGCGGCGCGGAGAGAGAGCGCCTGGTGACCGGATAAGTGAGAAACTTTTCGGTCACCGCACTGTAGCCACAGTGTCGCGCTCTCTAGTGTGAATAGTGACTACAGTGCACGCTCGTCTCGCGCGACCGAGTGCTGGCGGTTCTGCGTGTGCGGGCATTGCTGAGCGAGCTGGCGCACGCGTGGAAGGACTGCGTCGGCTGCTGGCTAGAGCATTGAGGGGGAGGGCGACCTGTGGGCGCACGTGGAAAGAGCTGCATTGGCTACTGGCGTGCGCGGTGGCCTGCGCGCGCGGATGAAGAGTCCGGTGCCGTGCTGCTGCTGTGCTTGAGCTTCAAAGCTCGGCTCTGTGGCAATGGCGGGGTTGGCTTGGAACGACGAAACAGGGAAGAGAACCACCACGCCCACCGGCTCTTTGATGAGCTGGGCGGTGGTGGGACTCATAGTGGTGGTTGTGCACCACTGTGAGTTGCTCCTGCCCGCAGCGTGGTTCTTCAAGGAGAAGAGGGGGCTGCGTATGGAGGGGAGAGGGGAGGAGACGGCTTGGAGGAAGGAGGTGCTGTTGGTGGTTTTTTTTTTGTGTTGGGCCAGGCTCAACCGCAAGGAAGAAGGCTGTACTCTTTTTGAAGAGGAAAGAGGCATGCACAGCCATGCCCTGGGCTGTGCATGGCTCTGCATGGCTGGCAGGGAGTGCTTACTGCAGAGAATGGAGCGAGGAGGAAGCTGCCATGCCTTGCAGCTGCGCGAAGAAATTCAAAGCAAAATAGAAATAAAAAATAAAGATGGAGATTTTGCGAGGCAGCACTTGAGGAAAACGCTAATTTCAAGGACATTTTATTCACTCTCCTCTCCTCTCAAATAATTGCATGCATGCATTTATTTTCACAAATGTGACTATGGCCACCTAATATACACTGGCAATGCTAGGAAATAGCACAAGTTGGCACAATTGTTGGTGTATTTTTGCTGTGCAATCACTGACCTCTTGAATAGTTTGGGGATCAAGGCCTGTAGGGTCGGATTGAGAAACTCCTAAGTTCATACAGTATAAAACATTATGGTCCACATCCTCGGAATCTTGTATCATTCCACAATCCAAAAATTATTTGATGGCCTTAAAAATATTAATCCTTGTCTTCTTGTCCCCAAATTTAATTTTCATACTGCTAGATTCATAATCAATATTAGCCTTTGTAGTAGCTAAAAATGGTCTTCCCAAAAATATTGGAGTGTGATGGGAACACCATCATGAGCCATAACTAGCTCAATTTGATCTGATTAAGCCATTAAATGCTCCTACATAACCGTTAGAGAGCCCTTATTCATTGCATAATCATTCTGAGAGAAATACAGTAAAACAAGGTTAAAACTACAATTGTACCACCATATCTTGAATGCAGAATAACCGTGGGTTTTCTTAGAGGTTAGATAAAGGTCAAATGGTCTTAAAAGTCTAACAAGTGGGTTAGAACAGACAAAGGGGTTTTCACGTGTTTTGAGAATTAAATGACTTTTGAAACCCTAAAAATAGACCCGCTTAATTATCTGATGTTCTGGTCAGGATAAAATTCACCTAAACCCTCTAAAATTCATAGAAAAATATTTTCTAGGGTTTGGTATGTTTGATTTGACCATCAGAACCTATCTTGACCTAAAATAGAGCCACAGGTAGATTTTTACCCTAATTTGGGTTTTTGCATAAATTACCCAGTCAAACTAAGTATAAACAAAAATGCAACTTCACCTTTGAATTCCTTAGATCCAAATTAGATTTGTACCAAAATTTAGGCCTAATCTGAGACTGTCTTGACCTAGCTTGCAATTTGATCCTATCTGACTCTTTTATCTCACACATATGCCCCTAACTTTTGAATTATTTGCATTTCAATCCTTAACTTTATTATCGCCTTCAAAAGAAAGTCCCTACCGCCATGAAATCCTAATCCTACCAACTTCGACGACCTTTAAAGGGCAAGATCTTTGTGATTTCTTGACGAATCCCTCTCAAAATTGAAGGGAAACTCGTCAAGTAATTGACTTCCAAATGAGCCCATCTAGGGATCCTAAATCCCTCTAGAATCCTAATGCGAATGGGTTGATTGATTAGGTATCCTATGCCGGCAAGAAGCTCGAAGATTCTAAGTTTGTTTTCCAAGCTTAGAACTCCATCTAGAGCCCTATAAAAGGACCCCTGTGGCCTTGCGCATTTCCTCAGCAAGTTTTGGTGCGTCAACTTCCTCTGATTCTCCTTCTCAGGCCACCAAAACCCTTGCTCCGGTGACCCTCTTCGATCCTCTTCCTCTGGCTGTCCAACGACCAAATTGGTTGTCTCCCTCGACTCCTCTCTTCGTCGCGACCCTCCCCAGCCAAAGGGAGGGCGTTTCTCCATCTGTTTTGTCGTCGCCGTCTTGCCAATCGCTCCTCCTTCTCTGGCACTGATCGACCAAAATCGGCTGCCTCCGCCTCTCTTCCATCTAGCTAAGTCTCGCTATTGCTCTCTCTCTCACTCTATTTCTCTCTCTCACACTTACAACACACTCACGACTGCTAACCACTTCCCTCGCACTTCATCTTCTCTGCCTTTCGCCACATCTCCGGCGAAGCATCTTCACCGCTCCACAACTCCATCCACTTTGCCAACCGATCCAAAACCTCCACCACGACTCACTTTTTAAAATCCCTAAAGAAATTTAGGGTTTAACACCCTCACCTTCTTGCCGAACACACCCATCGTCCGCCCTCATCCGCCTCACCGTCAGCCCTCCACACATGCATACACATCAAACCACGACCATCGTTACACTCGCCGTGGTTTGATGAACCTTCTAAGCATACTGATTAGGGCATTTAGCTCGTGTTCTTGGTTTTAGGTTGTCGTCGGAGCTCCGTCGCCGCCGCCTCCTTCTTCGACGTCATTCAAGCTCCTGCAGCCGTGTTCGCCAAATCCATGCCCAGGCGACGCGGAGTGTCTCCAGGATCTTTCCCAAGTCTTGGGCTGAAGACCACAATAACTCCACCTTCAATTGGAGGCATTACCTTTTGCAATTGCACGCGAAGAATAAGGGGCAAGATAGTCCCAACTCATTTACTAACGGGTGCGTGAAGGCGCATAAATTGAAAGAGTGATATCGGCTTATCGCTTCAGCACGCATAGGAGGTGAGGTCCTCGCACACACGTGCATACGCACGCCCTCACCTGCGCTCATGCCTCGTGGGTCTGGGCTCGATCCGTTTACCTGGATATCGGGGTCTATTCTGGTTTGCTGGTTCTGACAGAGGAAGAAGGGAAAAAGAGAGGAGAGTGGGGGGTTTTACTCTGCCGCCCTCCTCTCAACACTTGTGAGATCTGAGAGAGGCCTTTGCCTCTACTAGCATGCTGAGTCCTGTGCTGCGTTTTCTCTGAAGCTGAGGGAAGAAGAGAAGGAAGAGGAAAAGAGAAGAGAAAAGGAAGAAGAAGAAGAGAGAACAAGAAGAAAGAAGGAGCTGAAGAGGAAGAAGAAAAGAAATACCTTGAGTAGGATAAGCCATCTGATTGGCTGAGCAGACGTATGAAGTGCACTGTGCACTTATCCTGTGGCATTTAATTGATTAGTACTGTTGAAATATTTGATATAATTGTGAGGGGTAATTGGTGATTCAAATCACCATTTTACCCCATTTTTTTTGCATTATCTGACATTCACTTTCATTTATATATCATTCTTGTTTGGAGTTCTACTATACACTGCTTATATTGTGATCTTGAGAATTATTGTTGCCAATTGCTCCCTGTGTTCGACCTCGGACTTCGTTTCTGATATTCGAGTAATAAATTCTATTTGTTTTCAAGCTATTTCGACCTATACTATGACTCAGCATTTAAAACATCTATTTCGCTCTGCAAACATTTTGGCGTCGTTGCCAGGGTACAACGCGCAATTCACCACTATTCTCTGCATTATTTGATTATATTTGATCATTGACTTGCCCTATTTGCTTTATTGTGATTTTGCGAGGTACTTCACAAGGAGATCTTCCGCGCAAAATAGCCACACCAGGGCAGGTAACATCTCTATTCTTCCCTAATCAACCTCCTAATCTTGGGAAGACAAAAAAAAAGGAATCAATCAATTAGGAATCACCTGCCTTATTTTTCATAGTAATCATCATTTAAAAGGCAAGTTTCCTGATTTGCGAATTTTTTTTTCAAATCTGAGTGAAGTTTGAAGCGATTCTGTTTAGAATTCCTTACCCCAAATTTCTTGTGCTTATTAGGGACTACACTTAATTTCTAATCACTTTGAGCTAACACATTTCTTTCTTGAAGCCCAAGGTGAACAAGTTAAGATCAATTGGTCTTGGAAATAGAGCCAATTAGGGTTTCAATTTTTAGGATTTTGGAGTGCTAGTTCACACTGGCCTATGTAAAAGGAAAACAAACCCACCCACATTTGTGTGCTACCCAAGACCTTGGTTGAAAAGATCTATTCAGAAAAATCCTAAAATTAGGCTCTAAATTCTCTTGAATCTTAAAATCCTTGGACCTAATAACCTGAGAGTCAAATCAGGGTGATTTTTGGGTCTTCACCTAGATCTCATTCTGCCATCTTTAGGGCAGGTCAGGTAGAGTTCGTCTACATTGTAGGCCAACCAATCTCCAAATTAGGTCACAAGTCAAATTAAACTTTTAATCAAGTGTAATCAAAGGAACAAATTAGGACATAAAATTGGTAGACTTAAGGACTTAAGTTTGTACATTTCAGTCTATATGGACCCTGAGTGACAAGGAAGGTTGGGTGGGGGAAACCCTGTAACCAGTGGGGATGCTCTACCGTATAGGGGTCTTTGCGGGGCTCTCCCTTCCTGGCTACCTAGGTACTTCTCGGGTGTGCGAATTTCTGATTCAGAGGTATCATCCTCCTCGAAATTGCCTTAGTCATCCTAAAATCTTTGGGTGCCTCGATTGGGTCAAATATCACATCCAGTCCCTCACCCTTTCTATTAGAACACATACACAGGAAGGTTATTAGGTTTTTAACCTAAGAATCCTCACTAGATCTTCTTGGGAATCTCTTTCAGATCAGATCAATTTCAATCTAACCTGAGTTTGATTCTACATCTTGATTCCACCATTTTGATTCAAAGATGCAACCTAACATGTTAACAGACCCGTTTGAGGATATACAGGTTAATGTGTCAAACACAACAACATTCATTTTAGAACAAGCACAGCTAATTTTGACACAACTAGAAAACATGGCAACTTGGGATGTTCTCATGTCAAAGTTCCGGGAAATTGAGAGATGGCATAATGGTGAGTATATTTTGTGTAGATTTGAGCCATCACTATGGAAAGTACACCGAGATGACCTTGAAAAAAGAGACAAGGTAATGCAGATGTTGAAACGTTTTATCGATCATAGGCATCAGTACACCCTTGTGACATCTTGGATTAACCAGCACAATCTCCCAAGTCCTGGATTTGATAATCAAGTTTATTACGGACCCCCAACCCAAAAGAATTCCAATTTAAATTTCATAGCAATTGACATACCTGAATTTGAAATGGGTGCGGAAGATCCGATTATAGGTGATCATAATTACGAGCCAACCCTACCATGCCTTAATGTTCCAGACACCTGTGATACCAAGATTGAATCAGAACCTCTCGAGGGTGTAAATTCGTCTCCTTATTCTGATAAGGTGATTCTCGAGAGCAATTTTGACATCCCTGTAGAACCCAACCTAGATTCTAGTGATCCAACCTACACCCTTAACCTAGAATTTGGATTTGAACCTTATTGGGATGATTATGAGGCCCCGTGCGAAACACATCAGATTTCGAATCCGGACTACGATTCTGGGCCCGTATATGATGAGTACACATCTCCAACCTCCTTAGAGATACAGATTGATTTTTCGGAAGTCACGCCAATCTATGATACAGAAATCGAGGAGTTGGAAGAGTTGGGTTTTGATTGGGTCTTCCATACAAGCCAAGAAATCAAGCCCATGCCTAATAAGGATACCTTTTTGAGCTCGGAATTTGAAACTAGGCTAGATCAAGTTAGGTTGCTGCTTTTCCACATCTTGATTTATTTTGTGGTGGAACCTCTAATCTCGAATCAAATTCAGAACTTAATTCTCGCAAGTTCTCCGACAATTTCGAATCTTACTCTGATTTCGGGGAATTGTTGTTTCCTGACAACTCTGAGCCAATTTACGACCTTAGCAACTACGACCCATCTTTTGATTCTGACACTGAGGTCATTGATTTGAAAGAAAACACCTCTTCAACACATGTAGAACCTTCCCAAACCCGTTCTCAACCCCGATCCGCAACTAGACTCAATTTCTATTCTGATTCTCCTCTCGATGAGCCAGTTGCACATGATTCTCCTCCACATCTTAAATGGGTTTCGGACATTGATCAGACTATAAATCATGCCCCATCCTTCTCTGATCATTTTTGTAGGGTTCCTACATCCTCCATTGATTCACTTTCATTTGAGGATCCCTACTCTGATCAGGCTGATTCGACTTAGGCAAACCCTGGATTCACACTTCCACATCATTCCAAGCTTCAGAGCATCTGGTGTGTTCCGCATCTACTCATTCACATCTATCAACCCACCAGATTGATTGGGTTTGGGCTGTATCATCAGCCTGCTGATCTGAACAAGCACCTGGATGGACCAACCAGGCTATTAATCAAGGTGCTTATTTTACAAAATTCATCTGATTTGACCGCTCCTCCTCCATGACCATTTTTGCTCGGCTGAAGGCATTGAATTTAGCGCTTAACGAGAGGTAACCAGTCATTCCAAAAAACTCGAGATCCTTCTGATTATCTTTCTGTACTTCACATCTATTGCACTCTGAGTTCAGTTTTAGAACAGTTGATCCCACCTCTGGTACTCATACCAGAGCTTGAAATCATCCACAACAGTCATCCCAATCCATTCACCTACTCGATTATCCTATTCTAATCCCTGAACCCAAAACTGCTTCATACCCTCTATTTACAATGAGAACATTGCAAAATTTAGGCATGGGGGTGTGGTAAAGTGAAAACATACAAAAATACACAGTTCGGAAGGGTTCTCACAAAAAATACGTATTCAAAAAAAAACCAAAAAATAATAAAATGAAAAAAAATAAAAAAAAAGATGGAGAAGGGAGGAAATTTTAAAAATTGCATATCATTCTTGAGGAGGAAAAAGGGAGGTAATATAAATGTAAGAAAAAAGCATAGTTTGAAACAAAAAGAGTCATTAGTAAAAGATTAAGGAATCTACTTAGTTCTAGACCAAATTAAAGGAAAGAAATAAAAATAAAAGTGCTAAGAGACAAAAGAGATTAGTATGAATGCTGATCTTAGGCCTTTTGGGCTATCTTTTAAGCTTAAAAATTCAAGTATTCATTAAGATTTGGATAGTCCTCAAGAGGTTGGGGAAAATGCAAAGCTTAAGTATTAGGTCTAAGGCTTATGGATTATTCAACCTCGTTAATTGACCTCTGGTTTGTGGGACTCGGTAACCTAAGCACCCTAATCCACACACAGTTTCGTTTAGTACGCTTAATTATCAAAATCACGCAAAAGCATTCATTCTGTTATGAAAAAGCTACCTAGATTAGGAGTGACTGATCAACACAAGTTGATTTGGAAGAGTTCCCGACGTGGAGAGGTAGGAAATTTCCTTTAAAGATGCGTAATAACATATCATCTCTTCGGTGCTTGTCTCCTAGGATATCTAAATATCCTATCGGGGGCATGTAAGCACCTGGTGCTGGTTCAGATGCCATGGGTGGCATTATCATGAAATGTCGATTGTCAGGGTCTGGATTTAGCTATAGAAAGCCATGGGCGGGATTATCTCGAAATATCGAAAGCTAGGGTTCTGGGGGTTGCCATGGGTGGTGTTATATCGAAGCATCGATTGCCAGGGACCCTGCGAGGATTGATGGTGGGAGCTAGAAATTCGATACAGACCATGTTGTAAAGCCAATCCGAAGCTAGAAATAAAGAAGAAAAAGAAAGAGAAAACTCTCCAAAAATAAAAAGAAATCTTCTATCTCTCTCTTACAAAAACACACTGCAAACTTAACCGGGACTAAACATGTCTTAAGCACGGGTGCTTTAACTGTTGAGTTCAACGAACCTTAGGTTAGTTCTTGTGGGCCTTAGAAACCTTCACGGTGGACTAAGGCTAGAGCTGGTCAGGTTCGGATCTTGGTTGGTACTTGAGTAACTCTAGGCCTACTATTGGCATTCTGACTTAATCCACAAAAGAAAGCACATAGCAGAAATTTGAGCATAAAAAGGCATAGTCTAGAATTTAAGTTAATTCCATGAGATTTTCTAAAGGACCAGCAAAAACTAGGCATGGGGGTATGATGGGAACACCATCATGAGCCATAACTATCTTAATTTGATTTGATTAAGTCATTAAATGCTCCTACATAACCGCCAGAGAGCCCTCATTCATTGTATAATCATTATGAGAGAAATACAGTAAAATAAAGTTAAAACTGTAATTTTACCATCATATCTTGAATGCAGAATAACTGTGGGTTTTCTCAGGGGTTTGATAAAGGTCAAATGGTCTTAAAAGTCTAACAAGTGGGTTAGAATAGACAGAAAAGGGCTTTCGCGTGTTTTGAGAATTAAATGACTTCTGAAACCCTAAAAATAGATCTGCTTAATTAACTGAGGTTTTGGTTAGGACAAAATTCACCTAAATCTCTGAAATTCATAGAAAAATATTCTCTCGGGTTTTCTATGCTTGATTTGACCATCAGAACCCGTCTTGACCTAAAATAGAGCCACAGGCAGACTTTTGCCCTAATTTTGGTTTTTGCATAAATTACCCAGTCAAACTAGGTCAAACCAAAATCCAAGTTCACCATTGAATTTTTTAGGTCCAAATTAGGTTTTGACCAAAATTTGGGCCAAATCTGAAACTGTCTTGACTTAGTTTGTAATTTGGTCCTGTTTGACTCTTTTATCTCACACATATGTCCCTAACTTTTGAATTATTTGCATTTCAGTCCCTAACTTTATCATTATCTTCACAAAAAGTCCCTACTACCATGAAATCCTAATCCTACAAACTCCGACGACCTTTAAAGGGCAAGATCTTTGTGATTTCTTAACGAATTCCTCTCAAAATTGAAAGCGAAACTCGTCAAGTAATTGCCTTCCAAATGAGCCCATCTAAGGATCTTAAATCCCTCTAGAATCCTAATGTGAACTGTTTGATTGATTGGGCATCCTACGTCAGTGAGAAGCTCGGAGATTCTAAGCTTATTTTCCAAGCTTAGAACTCCATCTAGAGCCCTAGAAAAGGACCCCTGTGGCCTTGTGCATTTCCTCAGCAAGTTTTGGTGCATCAACGTCCTCTAATTCTCCTTCTTCGGCCACCACAACCTTTGCTCTGGCGACCCTCTTCGATCCTCCTCCTTTGGCAGTCCAACGATCAAATTGATCGGCTCCCTCAACTCCTCTCTTCATTGCGACCCTCCCCACCCAAAGGGAGGGTGTTTCTCCATCTGTTTTGTCATCGCTGTCTCGCCGATCTCTCCTCCTTCTCCGACGTCGGTTGACCAAAATCGATTGCCTCCGCCTCTCTTCCACCTAGCTAAGTCCCGCTATTGCTCTTTCTCTCACACTATTTCTCTCTCTCACACTTACGACACACTCACGACCGCCAACCACATCCCCTACACTTCATCTTCTCCGCCTCCGGCCACATCTCCGGCGAAGCATCTCCACTGCTCCACAACTCCATCTGCTTTGCCAATCGGTCCAAAACATCCACCATGACTCACCTTTCAAAAGCCCTAAAGAAATTTAGGGTTTAACACCCTCTACCTTCTCATTGAACACACCCATCGTCCACCCTCATTCGCCTTATCGTCAGCCCTCCACACATGCATACACATCAAACCACGACCACAGTTACACTTGCCATGGTCCGGTGAACATTCTAAGCATACTGATTAGGGCGTTTAGCTCGTGTTCTTGGTTTTAGGTTGCTGCTGGAGCTCCGTCGCTGTCGCCTCCTTCTCTGATGTCAATCAAGCTCCTGCAGCTGTGTTTTTTGCCAAATCCACGCCCAGGTGACACGCAGTGCCTCCAGGATCTGTCCTAGTTCTTGGACTAAAGACCACAACAACTTCTTCGCCTTCAATTGAAGGCATTACCTCCTGTAGCTATACGCGAAGAATAGGGGGCAACATAGTCCCACCTCGTTTACTGACAGGTGCACGAAGGCACATAAATTGAAAAAGTGATATCTGGTGTCGGATCTGAATAGGTTGTTGATATGATGATTTTATCATTGAAGTGTGTATAGTGGTTAACCTAAATCGGACCTAACCATCTCTTTACAAAATTTTTAACCTGGCCTACTTGATTTTATCTTGGTCACTTTTAGGCCCAAGGTTGAACTCAGGGAAGTGGGGTTACGAGTCAAGTTTCTACGCCTTTCCTACAACGAGTCTCTTTCATTCGTTTATTGTGTTTTTGGTGTTTTTCTATTTAGATTTTTTTTCTGGTAATCTTTGTCCTTGAGGCACACCCTCAAAATTAGGTTCTTGGCTTTGAGCCAAAACAGTGTTCCAAAATGGGTCTTGCTATTCGCAAGACGGAGTACCTGCAAGTCAAGGATTATCTTCTCTCTTTTATATTTTTTTTATCTTTTTATTGGCATGAAAGAAAAGCAGAAATAAAGTAAATATAGTATATAAATATAGGTATATATTATATATGTATAAAGGGGTGGGGGTGGAGGCGGAGATGGAGTGTAGCATGGTGTCGAGTCGGTCATCATCTAGAGAGACGCAACCAACAGGACGAAGTGCCGCGTGTAAGGTGTAGGATGGATGGTGGAAGATGAATGCGAACACGCTTTTTGTACGCGTGTATCGGGGAATATCAGCAAATGGTGCAGATATTCCTGCGATACCACGTATGGTAAATAATGTGAAAATATATCTATATGTATATATGGTTATATATAGGTATATATATGTATATATATATATGTGTATATATATATGTATATATGTATATATATAAGTATATGTATATATGTATGTAGCTATATGTATAGATAGATATATGTATAGATGTATGTATATATATATATATATGTATGTATGTATATATAGTTATATAGATATTTATGTATATATGTATGTATATATATATATATATATATATATATATGTATAAGTATATGTATGTATAAGTATATGTGTATATATATGTATATATATATAAGTATATAGATGTATATATATATATATATATATGTGTATATGTATATAGACTAATACATATTTATATAAGTACTAATATATGTATAGATATATGTATAAGAATATATATATATATATATATATATATATATATATATATATATATATATATATAGGTATATAGATATATGTATATATATATGTATGTATACTAATACATAAGTATATAAGTACTACTATATGTATAAATATAAATATATATATATATATATGTTTATAAATATATGTATATATATCAATATATATATATATATATATATATATATGTATACGTATATATATATGTATATAATAGTGTATAGGTGTGTGTGTGTGTGTATGAAAGTGTGAGTGTAGGTGTGTGTGAGCGTCGGTAAAGAGAGAGTGAGAGAGAGAGAGAGCGGGAGAGCGCTCGGTTCCTGCTGGAGGTTAAGGCGTCTGAAGGACCAAGCATCGTCTGGAGGCTCAAGGTCGCGCGCAGGCGCACATGCGCGCAGAGAAGTGTGCACTGGAGGGTGATGGGTGCAGAGAGAAGACACGCAGTGCACCGTGCCGCGTGAGGACTGGAGCGGGCACTGGCAGGCACGCGTGGGTGAAGAGAGCGGGCGAAGGCAAGCGTACGCGGGCTGGCAGACACGTGGGCTGGTGCGGGCGACGCGGGCGGAGACTCGCGCGTGGGTTACGGCCAGTTGCGGCGCGCCGGGTGACTGGTAAAGTGAGAAACTCACCGGTCACCCCACTGTAGCCATAGTGTTGCGCAGACTAGCGTGAACAGTGGATACTGTGTAAGGCCGCGCCGCGCAACGGGAGCTGCAGGTGCTGTGAGTGCGGCCGGCTCGCGGCTGGCGCGTGCAGGCTGGCGTGCGAGGAAGAAGGTCTGCGCCAGCCGGTTGCGGGTGCAGAGAAGTTTGCGACAGAGCACGCAGAGAGGGAGGCAAGGGCGCCTGCAGGCACGCGCGGAGGCTTGCGAGTGTTGTTGGGGTTCGCGGTGAGGCTTGGCCGGCCACTGCAGTGACGCACGGTGGCCGACTGCGGGCGGAAGAGAGAGTGCGACAGGGCGGAGAAGTGGGAGGTGATGGTGCCTGCAGGCGCGCGAGGAAAGGCGAGGGTGGCCTGCAAGCTTGCGCGAAAAGGAGTGGGGCGGATGCTGCTGCGTGCTGCTGCTGCCCTTGCTGCTGCGTGTGGAGCTTTGAGCTTCAAAGCTTGAGGCTACCGCTCCAATGGCTGGAAGTGCTGGAAACGTAAAAACGAGGAAAGAGCCACCACGCCCACCGGCTCTTTGAAGAGCTGGGCGGTGGTGGTCTCACTGTGGTGGGTGTGCACTACAGTGAGGGCTCCTGTCTGCCGGGTGTCTCCTCGGAGAAGGAGGGCCAGCGTGTGGAGGGAGAGGAAGAGGATGGTGGCCTGGAAGGAAGTGGAGCTGCAGGTTCTTTTCGTTGGACCAGGCTGCTGATGAAGAAGAAGTCGTGGTCTTTTTATAGAAGAAGAAAGCCATGCACAGCCATGCCCTGGCTGTGCATGGCTTGGCAGGGAGTGGGCTGCTGCGGCTGGCAAGGAGACGACTACTGCAGGGAAGCATGGCGCGAGGAGGAAGAAGTTAATTCATGCACAGCAGCCGCGGGAAGAAAGATTTCCAAATCAAATGAAATAAAAAATAAAAAGATGGTGAATTTGCAAAGATGCACTTGAGGAAAAATGTTAATTGCAAGGCCACTTATTTTATTCTCCTCCCCTCTCAATTAAATGCATGCATGCATGTAATTTTACAATGCAACTATGGAGACTTATATGCATTGGTAATGCTAGGAAATAGCACAAGATGGCACAATTGCAGACATATTTTTGCGGTGCAATCATACCCCCATGCCTATCTTTTGCTAGTCCCTAGCAAAATATTTTTTTGTTGTATTTAGAAATGATCTTAGGCTGAAGATTTTCTTCTGCAGCGATATAGGTGTGTTTATTGTTGGCTATTGTGAGAACCAATTGTAGAGAAGACTACCAGTACTTTAAGTCTCACATGACAAAGATCATCTCTCGACTAACCAGGACTCTTGATATTTAAACCTTAAGTACTATTTCTAGGACCCGGAGGTTTTTGCCATACTCGAGAGCTCAAGAGGTTATGGCTTGTGCTTAGTGAAGGATCAAGACTGACCAGATGAACATTAAGACTCAAGCCCAGGGTTTCACGATTTAAGTAAAGGTTGGTCCCAGTTTCAGCTCGTGTCTTCGGATTGACCCTTAAGAAGATGACGGAAAACTCAACTCCCATTTTCTGACATTTGCGGCTCACAGGAAAACAGGGTATTTGCGACTTGCCCTGAGGAACTTTTTTAGGGTAGAGACTTTGTATATATTTGCGAGATATATTGACTTATTTACAATTTTTTTGAAACACGTGCCAGTATATCTCTTACAACATTTTTTGGGGGAGCACACTTTTCTTTTTGGTGGGAGAGTTCTTTTTTTTTTTTTTGGTGGAAAGAGTCGCTCCTAAACTCAAGACTAAAGCCTGGGATAAAAAGTCTACCTGCGCGCATAGGTAAGGACTCCAACTTCCCTAATGAACACTAGGGTTGGATCTTATGTTCACCTGGTCTTTCCTGAATGTGTAGTGTGAACCAAGTTTACTTAAGCTCTCAAGTAGAAGTAAACCAACAGATCCTGCACTGGTGTCTCAGGTACAAGAATACGTCCTTAGTTAGGAGAGATTCCAATCTATCTTGTCAATGCTTAAGTGAATTAAGCCGAGCTTGAGCGAATCAAGCTTTTGTGGCCTGGAAAGTCTTCAAAACAGAGGTTGAACATCCATAAACACTTATTGTATTTTTGTTTCAGCCTTTAGATCATTACTAAACACCATTTATTATTATTATTATATATATTATTATTATTTATTTTTTCTTCTTTTTCTTTTTCTTGCATATTTATAAAGAGGTGGGAACTGCATGATACCATAAAATACCCAGATCCTATGAATGCCTATCCACCCCCGCATGCCAAACAATGCTATGTCCTCATATGCATGCAGGGAAAGGTAGAGAAAGGATGGAAGATCGGGTAACGAGAGCTGAGGTGCAGGGTATACAGCAGGGTGGTAGGGTGGGTGGATGGTGGGTGGTGAAGTGAAAAGTGAAGTGATCATGACAGTGGCGTGAAAAGTGATGGTGGAAGGTGAAAGATCTGGCATTTCCTGGGATGAGGGTGTCCCATGCGGATCAGAAAACAGATTAGGAGGAAGAAGTTAGCCCTCAGATTGGCCAAGAAGAGGGGCTCTTTGGATAGATGGATCCAAAAGGGAAAAGCCCCAATGAGTAGGATATGGGCACAAGGTCCCAGTGTGGAGTTGCAAATCTGCCTGATTTGGCGGGAAAGAAAGGGCAATTCGGTCTTCAAGAGTGTGGACCGGCGGTGAGTAGCCCGGATATGACTCAGACCACGAGGTATGGGAAGCGAAGAAAACCTCGTCAGAAGTCTGGCCAGGAGAAGGTACGGGACAAGGGAGGGATGGGGGAACGTCACAATATGTGTTGGTCAGGCAGTCATCAGTGTTTATAGGTAATCCGCAGCAGTCTGAATAGGTCCCAATTAGTCTGATACACGCACTGACGGTCATGTCCTCATCAGATGTGTCATCCTTGATGCAATCGCAATCAAAGTTCTTGGCTGCCTTGAAGATGTTAAATCTGAGCTTTTCAGATCCAACGGCAATCTCAATACAGCCCGACTCGCAGTCGATAAGGGCACGGGCTGTGGCCAAGAAAGGTCGACCAAGGATGATCGGACAATCAGAAAGTGAGCTAGGAACTTCCATATCTAAAACAAGAAAGTCAACAGGAAAACAGAAATTGTTGACCCTAACCACCACGTCTTCCACCACACCCTTCGAGATTTTGACAGAATGATCTGCCAACTGTAATGTGACAGGGGTGGGTTTCAGATTTCCCAAGGAAAATTTTTCGAGCATGACGGTCGGTATAAGATTTATGGAAGATCCTAGATCAAGCAGGGCACGGTTAAAATTGCAGCCTTGGATGCTACAGGAAATGAGTGGTGTGCTCGGATCTTTCTGCTTCGGTGGTAGGTTTGACAGTATAGCACAACTCGCATGAGGCGAGAGAACCACCGGATTCTTGGTTTTCTTTGACTGTCGCCTGGGTGTTGTGTAGTCTTTAAAAAATCGGGTGATAGTAGGTATGTGGTCGATAGCCTCAAGCAGGGGTACCTTGATTTCTACATCCCTAAACAAATTACGCAGGTTATCAAAGGCCTGCGTATCTTTCTTTTTGCCTTTTGGCTCCCTTAGTAGAGCCTCAGGGAATGGGACTGATTCTGGCAACAATTTGGGTGTATCGTCCTCTCGCGAATGCGGTGCGCATCCCGAATAAGAGGGCGATGAAGAAGACGGGCAAGGATCAGGTCGAGGCGGATCGACGGTTTGCTTATCGCTCCTCATAGTGATAGCATTGGACGATGCGGGTCCAGTGGGATCATACAGCGGAGGAGGGTTTGCAATAGGGACATAAGAGTGCGGTGCTGTAGTGGGATTAGCCTGAAATCCCTGTGGAATGCTCGGAGCTTGCAGAATCTAATTAACCTACCCCTGAGAAGGTCGTACATGTGGTTGAGGACCACGGGGTACGAAATTTCGTGGGTTTGGAACAGGTTGGGCGGGAAGAGTGCCCTGAGATTGAGTCGCCATGCGTAGTTGACTGATCTCAGCATTCTGCTGTGCCAATTGGTGCTGAAGAGAGGTCATGTTCTCTTCATGGCGCTTTGACATATCCATCATCATTCGCATCAATTTGTCAAGAGGACTTGATGTGTGTTCTGCTTGCGGTATGCAAGGGCCTGATGGCGAATTTGCCATAGGATTAGACTGGGCCCTTGGGATGACGGGTGCGGATGGTCTCATTGGTCCATTCACGGGGTTTTGGCATTGCGGGTTGTTGGACCATGCGAAGTTCGGATGATTGCGCCACCCTGGGTTATAAGTGGAAGAGAACGGGTTGTTCCCCAGGGTGCAAGCGTCTTCTATGCTAGAAGACGCGTCCGCATGTAAGTATGCGTCCGAGCACACGAAGGCTTGGTCCTCCGTGTCGAAATATTGGCTCGCAGAAGCCAGTTCCACATGACTTACTGAGTCGTTCGGTGCGACACTCGGTAAGGAAGGTCTTACAGGGTTTCTCGGGATAAGCCTGGTGTTGGAAGAATTGGGATTGTGATGAAGTGGTGAAGTGGGGGTGTTTGCCATAGAACGGGCGGGGTTGGCCAGAAGCTCGTCCAGCTTCTTGTGCACGACGGAGACCTCATCCAATTTTTGTGCAATAAGGCTTAGATCAGTGGATGAATGGGAGGGTCCCGTGTCAACTTCGTGGACATTTCAGGGCTGGCTGGTACGATTAAAGGTGACAATGGAAGCATTGTTTATTGAGTTTTCACTCATATTTTCAAACAATTCAAATGCTCCATTCTCATCTTTATTCATAAAGTTCCCTCCGCAAGAAGCGTCTACAATCTGCTTCAAAGTCTCATTTAGCCCGTAGTAGAAAATCTGGGCTATATGGCACTTAGGCAGACCGTGGTGCGGACACTTCTTGAGGAGGTCATTATACCTCTCCCATGCCTCATGAAAATGTTCGCCGTTTTGTTGCGTAAATGAAGTGATGGCACGGCGAAGTGCATTCGTTCGCCCGATTGGGAAGAACTTCTTGAGAAACGCTGTTCGCATCTCTTCCCAAGAGTGGATGGTTCTCCCAAGGGTGCGTAACCACTGCGAAGCTTTATCCCGCAATGAAAACGGGAACATTTTCATGGGGACTATAGGTAACCCAACATTTCTTGGTTTAACCGTTTCAGCTAGTCGGGTTAGGTCTTCCAAGTGGAGAAAAGAATCTTCACTTGTAAGACCATGGAAGTGAAAATTTATTTGGCCAATTATGTTCGGTTTCAGTTCAAAGTCGTCCCCGCCCATGGGGACCCGAATTTGTCCTATGGTCTCTATAGCAACAGGATTCTGGTAGGAGCTAAGAGACCTAGGCTCCTCCCACTCGAGAGGGTTCTGCATTTCCTCCAATGTTTCCCGAATGGCTTCAATTTGCTCATTATACATCTCCATTTGGGCTTGGAGGCGGGTTATGGGATCCAAGGCTCCACCACCTGGTGGGTTTGAGGGTGGTTTCCTCCCTCGGGATTTGGGGGTGGGCATGCAGCCTTGTTTGTGGAGGAGGAGGACGATTTGGCTTCTTTTCTAAGTTTATCAGGCAATTCAAACAGTTCAGGATTTTGTGACCTCCTCCCAAACATGCACTACCGCAGGAAGAATTAGGGAGATGAGAAGGGAAAAGAGATGAGAGAAATGACGTCGCAAAGGTACACTTGATGACAAATCAATTCAATCAAATTCCTAACCTCTACAGTGTGCCCTTAGATCTAAAGATCTAAGTTACCTACTATCATGAACTACTGAACCGAATGCGAGCACCGTGGAACCACCGGGCCAGATTGAAAGGCCGTTTGCCCCAATCTTAGACACCCGATAGCACACGGGAACCCTCACCAGCACGTAGACACTACATGCAGGTAGTTAGACCTCCAATCCTTAGTAAAGGTCAAGTTACTACCAATTTTAGTTAGAGGCTTAGGATCAAGTGCTTTTGGAATGTGAAGGGCGTTGTTTACAGGTAATGCCCAAGTGATTGATTTTCAGAGTGTGTAAAACAAGCATGCAACGGGGAAATCTCCCTGAGTTGAAGTTTTTAATTGGTGAATGATTTTTAGAGTTCAGCCTTAAGTAGTATGAATTTTAGGATTTTGATGAAATACCAATTCAACCAATCTCCGGGTTTTGCAAGAATACAAGTTTTCTTCTAAGCCCAACAAACCCTTCTTCAATTTCAATTGGTTAATGCATGCTAAAATGCAATGGGCTACCCTAAATGGAGATTTCTATGTGTGGATGCACGAATCAGTTTTAGATTAGTGTGAAAGGGAGCCAAAGCACTTCAATTCAAGTGCTCCCAATCACCAAAAAGATGTCCACACAAGGCTCAACCAAAAGATAAAGAAAATCAATTTGTTGGGGTTGAAATATTCGGGATCGAATCTTAGGCAAGTTGAAAAGTCATGGTGGGGTTGGAATCAACTCAATTCCAAGTCTCCCCACCAAAAATGTGATCCCAAATTACAGGTAAATGAGGCAAAGGGTGGCAATCAATTTTTTTGTGTTTGCCTCAAAGAATACTTCACACAGCGAAAAATTCAAGAATCAAGATTCTTGGATTTTCGCTATGCGAAGTAAGGCGGGAAATCCCGGGGTGGTGGGAGTAAAGGCAATCAATCAAGCAAGTGAATTTTAATCCACTTGCCCCAAGAGATCCCAAGAAGTTTTTTCTAGTTTTTAGTTTTTTTTTATTAAGGTTACAAGTTAACCTAGGTTGCTAAGAAGAGAAGACCTACTAGTTCGACAACGTGTGCGAAGCTCCAATGCGGTGTCGGCGTCTTCAAGCTCTCGTTCCCACCTTGGATCTGCTCATGTCTTTGACTTCGTTTGCCTGCCTTTTCCTTGCAACAGGTTCACCTGCACACCAAAAACAGAGACACCCGTTGAGAGAGAAGAGAAAAAATTATAGGAATGGAGTAAAAACTTACTTGAAGGTGCACTTCCTCGGCAACGGTGCCAGAAAAGGTATGGTGTCGGATCTAAATAGGTTGTTAATATGATGATTTTATCCTTGAAGTGTGTATAGTGGTTAACCTAAATCGGAGCTAACCATCTCTTTACAAAATTTTTAACCTGGCCTACTTGATTTTATCTTGGCCACTTTTAGGCCCAGGGTTGAACTCAGGGAAGTGAGGTTACGAGTCAAGTTTCTACGCCTTTCCTACAACGAGTCTCTTTCGTTCGTTTATTGTGTTTTTAGTGTTTTTCTATTTAGATTTTTTTTCTGGAAATCTTTGTCCTTGAGGCACACCCTCAAAATTAGGTTCTTGGTTTTAAGCCAAAACAGGGTTCCAAAACGGGTCTTGCTATTCACAAGATGGGGTACCTGCAAGTCAAGGATTATCTTTTCTCTTTTATATTTTTTTTATCTTTTTATTGGCATGAAAGAGAAGCAGAAATAAAGTAAATATAGTATATATATATAGGTATATATTATATATGTATAAAGGGGTGGGGGTGGAGGGAGAGATGGAGTGTAGCACGGTGTCGAGTCGGTCGTCGTCTAGAGAGACGCAACCAACAGGACGAAGTGCCGCGTGTAAGGTGTAGGATGGATGGTGGAAGGTGAATGCGAACACGCTTTTTGTACGCGTGTATCGGGGAATATCAGCAACTGGTGCAGATATTCCCGTGATACCACATATGGTAAATAATGTGAAAATATATCTATATATGTATATATGTAAATATATCTATATGTATATATGGTTATATATAGGTATATATATGTATATATATATGTGTATATATATATGTATATATGTATATATATATAAGTATATGTATACATGTATGTAGCTATATGTATAGATAGATATATGTATAGATGTATATATATATATATATGTATGTCTGTATGTATATAATACTATATAGAAGTATATATATATATATATGTATATATATATATAATAATATATGTATATAGGTATATGTATCTAGATATGTATATATATGTATATATGTATGTATATATATATATATGTGTGTGTGTGTGTGTGTGTGTGTGTGTGTGTGTGTGTATAGACTAATACATATTTATATAAGTACTAATATATGTATAGATATATGTATAAGTATATATATATATATAGGTATATAGATATATGTATATATATATATGTATGTATACTAATACATAAGTATATAAGTACTACTATATGTATAAATATAAGCATATATATATATATGTATATAAATATATGTATATAAATATGTGTATATATATCAATATATATATATGTTTATAATAGTGTATAGGTGTGTGTGTGTGTGTATGAAAGTGTGAGTGTAGGTGTGTGTGAGCGTCGGTAAAGAGAGAGTGAGAGAGTGTTGTTAGAGAGAGTGAGAGAAAGAGAGAGAGAGAGTGGGAGAGCGCTCAGTTCTTGCTGGAGGTTAAGGCGTCTGAAGGACGAAGCGTCGTCTGGAGGCTCAAGCTCGTGTGCAGGCGCGCATGCACGCAGAGAAGCGCGTGCTGGAGGGCGATGGGCGTGGAGAGAAGACACGCAGTGCATCGTGTTGCGCGAGGGCTGGAGCGGGCGTTGGTAGGCGCACGTGGGCGAAGAGAGTGGGTGAAGGCAGGCATACGCAGGCTGGCAGACGCGCGGGCGGGTGCGGGCGACGCGGGTGGAGACGTGCACACGGGCTACGGCCGTTTGCGGCGCGCCGGGTGACCGGTAAAGTGAGAAACTCATCGGTCACCCCACTGTAGCCACAGTGTTGCGCAGACTGGCGTGAACAGTGGCTACAGTGTAAGGCCGCGCCGCATAATCGGGAGCTGCAGGTGCTGTGAGTGCGGCCGGCTCGCGGTTGGTGCGTGAGGAAGAAGGTCTGCGCCGGCCGGTTGCGGGTGCGGAGAAGTTCGCTACAGAGCGCATGGAGAGGGAGGCAAGGGCACCTGCAGGCACGTGCGGAGGCTTGCGGGTGCTGCTGGGGTGCGCGGTGAGGCTTGGCCGGCCGTTGTAGTGACGCACGGTGGCCGGCTACGGGCGGAAGAGAGAGCGCGACAGGGCGGAGAAGCGGGAGGTGATGGTGCCTGCAGGCGCACGAGGAAAGGCGAGGGCAGCCTGCAGGCTTGCGCGGAAAGGAGTGGTTTGGCTGCTACTGCTGCCCTTGCTGCTTCGTGCAGAGCTTTGAGCTTCAAAGCTTGAAGCTATCGCTCCAATGGCTGGAAGTGCTGGAAATGTGAAAACGAGGAAAGAGCCACCACGCCCACCGACTCTTTGAAGAGCTGGGCGGTGGTGGTCTCACTGTGGTGGGTGTGCACCACAGTGAGGGCTCCTATCCACCGGGTGTCTCCTCGGAGGAGGAGGGCCGACGTGTGGAGGGAGAGGAAGAGGACGGTGGCCTGGAAGGAAGTGGAGCTGCGAGTTCTTTTCGTTGGACCAGGCTGCTGATGAAGAAGAAGTCGTGGTCTTTTTATAGAAGAAGAAAGCCATGCACAGCCATGCCCTGGCTGTGCATGGCTTGCGCATGGCTTGGCAGGGAGTGGGCTGCTCGGTTGGCAGGGAGAGGGCTGCTGCAGGGAAGCATGGCGCGAGGAGGAAGAAGTTAATCCATGCACAGTAGCTGCAGGAAGAAAGATTTCCAAATCAAATGAGATAAAAAATAAAAAGATGGTGAATTTGCAAAGATGCACTTGAGGAAAAATTTTAATTGCAAGGCCACTTATTTTATTCTCCTCCCCTCTCAATTAAATGCATGCATGCATGTATTTTTACAATGCAACTATGGAGACCTAATATGCATTGGTAATGCTAGGAAATAGCACAAGACGGCACAATTGCAGGTGTATTTTTGCGGTGCAATCAATATCAGCTTATTGCCTCAGCATGCATAGGGGGTGAGGTCCTCGCACGCACGCGCATATGCACACCCTCTCCCGTGCTCACGCCTCGCAGGTCTAGGCTTGGTCCGTTTACCCAGATACCCGGGTCTGTTCTGGTTTACTGGTTCTGAGAGAGGAAGAAGAGAAAAAGAGAGGAGAGGGGAGGTTTTGCTCTGCCGCCCTCTTCTCAGCACTTATGAGATTTGAGAGAGGCCTTTGCCTCTGTTGGCGTGCTGAGTCCTGTGCTGCGCCTTCTTCGAAGTTGAGGGAAGAAGAGAAGGAAGAGGAAAAGAGAAGAGAAAAGGAAGAAGAAGAAGAGAGAAAGAGAAGAAAGAAGGAGCTGAAGAGGAAGAAGAAGAGAAATACCTTGAGTAGGATAAGCCATTTGATTGGTTGAGCAGACGTCTGAAGTGCACTGTGCACTTATTCTACGTGGCATTTAATTGATTAGTACTGTTGAAATATTTGAAATAATTGTGAGGGGTAATTAGTGATTCAAATCATCATTTTACCCCATTCTTTTTGCATTATCTGACATTCACTTTCATTTATATATCATTCTTGTTTGGAGTTCTAGTATACATTGCCTATATTGCGATCTTGAGAATTATTGTTGCCAATTGCTCCCTGTGTTTGACCTCGGACTTCATTTCTGATATTCAAGTAATAAATTCTATTTGTTTTCAAGCGATTTCGACCTATACTATGACGTAGCATTTAAAACATCGATTTCGCTCTGCAAATAGAGTGTTCAAATTTTTTGGCACCTCCATGTCAAGGACCAATAAATCCATAGGAAAATAAAAATTGGGAACCTTGACAATTATATCCTCAATAATTCCCCATGGTATGGTCATTGATTGATCAGTTAGCTATAGTGTGACCTCAGTAGGTTTTAATTCTCCAAAGTTAAATTTCTCATATAACATTGTGGGGATCAAATTGATGGAGGCACCTAAATCTAAAAGAGCCCTATCAAAGATAGTATCTCCAATAACACAAGAAATCAGAGGGGCTCTAGGATCTTTTTGTTTTTGGGGTAGGTTTTTAAGGATAACTGCACTAGCTTGTTCAGATAACACTACCCTTTTAGATGATTTGGCCTGGCGTTTAGGTGTGCACATTTCCTTCAAAAATTTCGCATAGGCTGGGATATTCTCTATTACTTCTAGGAGTGGTATATTCACTTGGATTTGTTTAAAAATATCAAGCCACTCCTCAGATCAATTGCTTTTCTTTTTCCTGAGTTTGTTCAAGGCTTTAAGAAAGGGTGCTTGATAGAAATCATGGTTGTTCGGGTCTTAATCCTTGTCTTCTAGGTTAGCTTGGTTTCCCAAGTTAGATTTGGGCTCCTCAAGATCTTGATTAGATTTAGATTTGGAAGAGTAAGGATCTTGGATTTGTTTCCCACTTCTCAAAGTTATGACACCAGCAAAAGCATTATAGTTAGAAGGTTGAGGTGGGTTTTGCAAGATAGGTTGAGCCTGGTTAGGATTAGGGTTAACAAAGCCAGGGGGTGCTGGGGAGCAGGTTGAACTATATGTGCCTGTTGCTCCCATGTGTTGTTTTGGTTGACCCTATTAAAGTTTCTAGGGTTGGGGACGGGTTGGGATGGCAGCATCCTGTGTTGTCTAGCATCAACTAATTGGTCCATCGTTGCGTCAATTCTGTCCTCAATTGATTCATTTCTTCTTTATGTCTCAAATTCATTTCTCTCATTTCCTTGGGGACTAAACTCAGATCAGATGGGTAGGCTTCCTGGGTAGGTTGAGGTTGGTAAGTTCATGGTTGTGTGTAGCTACTAGGTTGCCCATAATTATTCTGCCTAGTCAAGTTAGGACCTTGGGCTGGTGTCTGACTTGACCAGGTAAAATTAGGATGGTTACGCCATCCAGGGTTGTAAGTGTTTGAATATGGATAGTTTCTAGTGTATCCCTAGAGTGTGTTAACGTCCTCAAGATAATTAGGCATCGGGATGCCTAATTTAGAATTTGAGGGCATCAAGGTCCCTTCTTGGTACCTAGAAAGAGACGGGTCCAACTAAAGTTGTCTTATGGGTGAAACCATGGTTAGGTCATTAATATTGTGCACTAATTCTTAACCTAGAGGATTGGGGAGTTTGGTGAGGGTTAACATAGAAATTCCTTGGGTAGGCATAGGGTTTACTTTGGGATGTGTACCAAAGGAATTCCCACCCTTCAGAAGGTTATCCAATTTCTTATCCAAATTTTCAACATTTTTTCCAACAAGTTCCAACTTATTCAATCATTGTGCAATCAGTTCTAAATCAACTGAATTTGAATTATCCTTAATCTCATGGACTCCACTCCTTGGTTGATTTGATCTGTTGAAGACGGATATCGGGGCATTGTTGAGGGAATTTTCACTCATATTTTTAAATAATTCAAAGGCTCCTTTAGCATCTTTACTTAGGAAATTGCTTCCACATGCTACATCAACAAATTCTTCAAGTTTTCACTTAACCCAAAATAGAAAATATAGGCCAAGTGCCACTTGGGAATCCCATGATGAGGGTATTTCCTAGCTAAGTTGTTAAATCTCTCCCAAGACTCATGCAATTGTTCTGCAGGGTTCTGCTTGAAGGTTGTAATGGCATATCTAAGGGCATTTGTTTTTCCTATGGGAAAGAATTTCTTCAGAAAAGTGCTTCTCAAATCTTCCCAAGTTAGGATTGGTCTACCAATTATTCTCAACCACTGAGCAGCTTTATCTTTTAAGGAAAATGGAAACATTTTCATCATCTGGGTATCCTCATTCATGTTCCTATGGCTAAAAGTCCTTCCTATGTGTAGAAGTTCTTCAAGGTAACCTATCACACTCCACCATCCACCCAAACCGCCCATCGAGTAACCCACCTTCATGCGACCTACTCCGTCACCTACTGACCACCTCTGTGCACTAAACTCCATGAATCAAAATGTTAGTCGCTTCTGAATTGGGTTTTAAAATCGATGCATCATAGTATAGATTGAATCAGCATGAAAACAGATAAAATTAATAACTCAAATATCAGAAATGAAGTCTGAGGTCGAACACAGGGAGAAAGTGGCAAATATGAATCTCAAGATTGCAATTCAAGCACAATACAAGAAATTTATAATAAAACTTCAAACAAGAATGATATATAAATGAAACAGATGTCAATAATGCAAAAAGAATGGGGTAAAATGGTGATTTGAATCACCAATTACTCATAATTATACCAAATATCTCAATAGTACTAATCAATCTAAATTCCACGTAGGATGAGTGCATTGTGCACTCCCTTTAGAGATCAGCTAATAGAACTCTAAGTGCCAAGAGGGCACTCTTCCTCTTCCTTCCCTTTCTCTTCTCTGGCTACTCTTCTCTTCTCTTCTTCTTCCTTCTCTTTCTCTCTTCTTCTGCCTCCTTAAGCTTCAGAGAAGGCACAGCATAGGGCTTAGCAATGCCTGCAGAGGCAAAGACCTCCCTCAGAGATCACAATTGTTGAGAGGAGGGCGGCAGAGCAAACCCCCCCTCTCCTCTCTCTTTCTCTTCTTCCTCTCTCATAACCAAGCAAACAAGAGCAGACTCGGGTATCTGGGTAAACGGATCGAGCCCAGACCCGCGAGGCATGTGCACGGGCGAGGGCATGCGTGAGGCGTGTGTGTGTGGGGACCTCACCCCCTATGCGTGCTGAGGCGATAAGCCGTAAGCACAAAATCCTCTTATGTGCCTTCGTGCGCTCGTTAGCAAACAAGGTGGGACTAATCCCACAAGGCTCGTTCGTGCAGCAGGCAGGTTGACTTCCCTCATCGAATTGGAGCAGCAACCACGTACTTTGATGCCAATTGAAGGTCTGGAGACCTAGAGCATGTAGTTTCGCACCACCTGGAGGTGATGCCTAGGGCGGAAGATGCAAGAACACCTTCGTGAAGGTGTGCGTGTAGCAACGTTAATGGCAGTGGCACGGGCGATACCTGAAATAAGGAATACGGCTTGATGGCCACGTCAGAGCAGCTCAGAAGGTTCATCGGACCATGGTGAGTGCAACGGTGGTGGTCCAAGAGCGTGTAGAGGTCACCGGAGGCCGGACGACCTTGAGAAAGTGGTGCATAAGTGGTGGTGTTCGACAGGGAGGTAGAGGGTATTAAACCTTAAATTTCTTTAGGGCTTTTGGAGGGTGAGTTGTGGCGGAGGTTTTGGATTGGTTGGCGAAGCGGATGGAGTTGTGGAGCAGTGGAGACGCTTCGTCGAAGATTTAGCCGGAGTAGAGGATGACGATGGGGTCAGTGGCATATTGCCATTTGAAATGAAGTCTTGAAGTGATTGTGGGAGAGGGAGAGAGAGTTTAGGGAACTTAGGGAGATATTGGGAGGTGGAGGCGGTCGGTGGTGGTGGACCGGCGCCGGAGAAGGAGGAGCGAACGACAAGACGACGATGACGAAGTAGGTGGAGATATGCCCTCCCTTTGGCTAGGGAGGGTCGCGACGAAGAGAGGAGTCGAGGGAGCCGACCAATTTGGTCATTGGACGACCAGAGGAGGAGGATCGAAGAGGGTCATTGGAGCAAGGGTTTTGGTGGCTGAAGGAGAATCAGAGGTGGTTGACTCACCAAAACTTGCTGAGGGGATGCGCAAGGCCACAGGGGTCGTTTTATAGGGCTCTAGATGGAGTTCCAAGCTTGGAAACAAGCTTAGAAACTTTGAGCTCTTCGCTGGCAGAGGATACCCAATCAATCAAAACGTTCGCATGAGGATTCTAGAGGGATTTAGCATCCTTGGATGGGCTCATTTGGAAGACAATTACTTGACGAGTTTCCCTTTCAATTTTGAGAGGATTCGTCAAGAAATCACAAAGATCTTGCCCTTTAAAGGTCACCAGAGTTTGTAGGATTAGGATTTCATGGAAGTAGGGACCTTTTTTTGAAGACAATGATAAAGTTGGGGATTGAAATGCAAAGGATTCAAAAGTTAGGGGCATATGTGTGTGATAAAAGAGTCAAACAGGGCCAAATTGAAAACTAGGTTAACATGATCTCAGATTGAGCCCAAATTTTGGTACAAACCTAATTTGGACCTAAGGAATCCAATGGTGAAGTTAAATTTTGGTTTTGACCTAGTTTGACTTGGTAATTTATGCAGAAACCCAAATTAGGGTAAAAGTCTGCCTATCTCTATTTTAGGTCATGACAGGTTCTGATGGTCAAATCAAGCATACCAAACCCTAGAGAATATTTTTCTATGAATTTGAGAGGGTTTAGGTAAATTTTATCCTGATCAGAACCTCAATTAATTAAACAGGTCTGTTTATAGGATTTCAGATGTCATTTAATTCTCAAAACATGCGAAAACCCTTTTCTGTTTGTACTAACCCACTTGTTATACTCTTAAGACTATTTGACCCTTAATTACCCCTTGAGAAAACCCGTGATTATTCTACATTCAAGATATGATGGTAAAATTACAGTTTTAACCCTGATTTCTTGTATTTTTCTTTGAAAGGATTTGCAATGAATTATGGCCTTCTGGTGATCATGTAGGAGCATTTAATGACTTAATTAGATCAAATTGAGCTAGTTATGGCTCATGATGGTGTTCCCGTCAGCAAGGTTCTGCTTGAAGGTTATAATGGCATATCTAAGGCCATTTGTTTTTCTTATGGCAAAGAATTTCTTCAGAAAAGTGCTTCTCAAATCTTCCTAAGTTAGGATTGGTCTACCAATTTTTTTCAACCACTGAGCAGCTTTATCTTTTAAGGAAAATGGAAACATTTTCATCATTTGGGTATCCTCATTCATGTTCCTACGGCCAAAGGTCCTTCCTATGTGTAGAAGTTCTACAAGGTGGTGGAAGGGATCATCAGAATTGTGGCCATGGAAGTGGGGAATCAGATTGATGATTTGTGGTTTGAGCTGAAAATCATCCCCATCTTGAGGTACTTTAATAAAAGGTTCAGGTTGGGCATCAGGAGGATTGTAAAAGTCTATGAGAGGGTGGTTTGATCTCCCAGTTTGGAGTCAGGTAATGGCCTGCACTATAATCTGCATTTGTGTGTCATGATGCTAGCCTCGCTTATCAATTTTCCTTTGTAAAAGAGCCATTGGATCCAGATTTAGTTCTTCCCCGTCAAGATCATCTCCCTCATGGTGACTAGCCATTGTAGAAGATTCAGATTTAGATTTTGGAAAATCAAGTCTTCTCCTAGGATTTCTCTCTAAAGGTGGTAGCAAATCTGGTTTTAGAGATCGTCTCCCTTGCATAAACCAGAAGAAAGCCTATAGATGAGAGAGAGAAGATAGATGAGAGAATCCCCAAATAAGCAAACAAACTAAACCTTAAAGTGTAAACCCTAATTAGACCTAATCCTGGATCCCCAAAATACGATTAGGTTAGATAAACCCTTGAATTACTTGGCTAGTGATGTAAACATGTTTATATCACATAAACTATCTATTTACGCATGTTCATAGGCATAGAATTGCATCACATATTATAAATATTACATAACATGCATCATCTTGCATTTAGGGTAGTCTATATAAAATTTAGGTTAATTGTCTCCTTTTAAGTCCAGGGATAGGGAAACTTGTTAATCGAGGCCTCAGATCGAAGATCCAACCATACGAATTTGATCAGGGCGACAATTGGAGTTCAACGACTCCAAGATCACCTTGATCGGACATCCGTAGCACCCGATAGAGACTGAGGAACCCTAAAGATTAAGGGCCAAGATGGTGACAATCCACACTTCAGATGACAAATCCGACCACACGATTGATGATCGCAGCCTAACAGCACAAAAATCAGTCCAATCTGACATCTATGGCACCATCTACAACATAAAGAAGATGGACGATCAGTATGGTGCCACGTGGCACCATCCCAACCATCCGCACCCGGCCGCCCCCCCTCCATTCAACTTCTGAAGGCAAAGGCACGGATGATCTGGGCCATTGGATCAAGATCCAACGGCCACGTGGCACCATCCCAACCATCCGCACTCGGCCGCCCCCCCTCCATTCAACTTCTGAAGGCAAAGGCGCAGATGATCTGGGCTGTTGGATCAATGTTAACATGGCTTGATCGTGTTTTAACAGTTAGTTACGTCGTAGTATAGGTGATCAAGCATTGTCAACAAATAAAAATTTATTACTCGAAAACCTACGTATGCGAGGTCGAACACAGGGAGCAATTGGAATTTATTACTAATCTCAAGAATGTAATTGAACACTTAGAGTTACCCAAAACTTAATTCAAAATATATATGCATGAGTTTAAGAATTAATTATGGTAAAAATAGAGGAATTTGGATGTCTGATCATGGGATCAGACGTCTTAAAAAGATGTTTTCTCCTATCTTGTTCTTGTTCTTCTTCTTCTGACTTCTGATTTTCTTCCTTTCTTCTTTGTGCTTCTTCTTCCTTGTTTCTTCTCTGCAGTTCTCTTGCCTTGCTTCTTTCTTCTTATTTTCCTCTATCTTCTACCTTGCCTCTCTTCTGCAGTTTCTTTCTCCTTCTTTTCTCTGTGGGTCTTCTTCTTCCTTCCTTAGCTCTGCTTTCTCTTCTTCTTCTTCTGCTTGTCTTTCCTTTTCTTTATTTCTTCTTTAGTTCATCTTCTCTTTGGCTTCGCTTCTTCCTTCTGCCTGGCCTTTCCTTCTCTTTTTCCTCTGCGAAGCTTCCTTCCTTCTTCTCCTTCGCTTATAGTGGCTAAGTCTCTGCTTCCTTCTTTAGTTCCTTCCCTGCAAAACCTACCCCTCTAACCACACCTGCGTCTCTCTCTCTATGTATATCACTTTTCAGCACGCTCCCCCAGAGTCAGGTAATCGGGTCGGGTCGCGCTCTCGGGTCCAGGTGCATCGGCGTGGGTATGGTGCGCGAGGAGTGCTCAGGAGGGTATCGGCTCAGGTCACTAGATTCCCGTGATGAGCTCACGGATGAGGCACGTGTATAGGTGAGGAACCTCACCCCATGTGTTCTTGGAGGCAACCAGCCGATAGCATAAAATCAATTTAAAGTACTCAAAGAGGTTACTGCTTACCGAGGTGGGACTATTGTTCCACCGCTCTTTCTCGCGCGCCCGCAGTAGACCGTTCCTCCAATTGCAGCAGCTGCAGGTCTTGCGACGCCACTTGCTGGAACAACTGGCTACGCAAGACCTCCCCGAGTTTACTGGACCTGGAATCCTGGAGCACTGCAGCCTGGGATGAGCTTGCAACCTCCTTGAGTCGTCGCTAATGGCTGCTGGAGCTCGAACCCTGCTTGACACAAAAGGGGCCTTGCGGCTCTATTAGACCACAGGAGCACCTTCGTAGTGTCACAGCGAAGGTGAGGAGGTAGGTGGCAGGTCGCGGGGTGGCCTAGGCGTGCTTGCCTAGGTTGCTCTGTGGCCGGACGAATGGGTTTGGTCAGGGGACGGTTGTGGTGGTGTAGAGGGTCTGTGGATGAGCGGAGGATGTTCAGTGGAGTGTGGTGGAGGTTATGCGGTGGTTGGCGAGACGTGTGGGGGTGTGGAGTGACGGCGGCGTCTCCCCGGAAGGTGGCCGGAGATGAGGAAGATGGTGGTGGACAGTGGCGGTCGAGGAGCGTTTGGTAAAATAGGATGAGAAAATGAAAGAGGGGATAGAGATGAACAGTTCTAACATAACTAAGTGGATGAAGGGGGCGAGAGGGCAGCTAGCAGTACCTGCTGTCGCCGGAGAAGGCGTCCAGTGGAGGAAGACGGTGGCGACGACGGAGCTAGGGAAGCGTGCGCAGGTGCTACGAGTCGCGGAGGAGGATGAGGAGGACAACTCTGCCACTGGTATTGTGGCAGAGCGACGAAGAAGAGGAGGGGGCTCACCAGAGCTTGCTGGACCCCTTGGTCAGAGGAGAAGAAGAGGAAATCGAGGTGGAATTCTGGCTAAGTCGAGCTGAGGAGGTATGGCCGGAGATGGGGGTCAATTTATAGGCACTGGCAGGGACTCAGGAATCCTCGCCGGAGATGGAAGTCTGTTAGGTACCCAAATCTCTCGTGCGTTCACACGAGAGATTGGGTGCAAATTAGGGATCAGGATTGAGTTCAGATGGAAGGGAATTCCTTAAAGAATCTCCCTTCCAAATCTGGAAGGAGATCTCTGAGGAATCAGAGAGTATTCCCTCTCTATTCCTCGCCGGAGTAGAATTTCTCCCCAATAATGGCGGAGGGACCTGCTTGTAAGAGTGGTGAGGAAGTTAGGGGGGTTTATGAAATGGCTTTCAAAAAATAGGGACCAAAATGTAATTGGGTGTACTAATTTGCAAAGTAGGTCAAGATGACCTCCCCTTAGGTCCAAATTTTGACATAAGGAATCCAATGGTGAAGTTTGATTTTAGGTTTGACCACGTTTGACTAGACATTTTGCATAAAAACCCAAATTAGGTTAATTGATGAGCTAGGACCCTAATCTAGGTCAAAATAGGTTTCAAAGGCCAATATGAAGGTTCTAAACCCTAGGGGATATTTTTACATGAATTTTAGAGGATTTAGTTGATTTTTATCCTGATCGAAACCTTGTTGAATTAAGCGGGTCTATTTTAGGGTTACGAGATGTCATTTAATTCCTGGATTGCACATGAACCCTTTTATGATTGAATCAACCCACTTTTTATCTTATTCAGACCAGTGGACCTATGTTTTGTCTCTGAGAAATCCTATTTATGTACTGCAATGGTAAAATTATAGTTTTAACGTTTATTTCATGTTTTCTTCTCAGAACACTTATTCATTCAATTAAGCCCTCTTCTAAGTTATGTAGGAGCTTTTATTCTCTTTATTAGGTTAAAATGAGCTAGTTATGGCTCATGATGTGGCTCTTATCATACGCCCATGCCTATCTTTTTCTAGTCCCTTAGCAAAATTTCAAGGTTTTAACTTCTGTTCTAGACCCTGAGTGTCTGTCATCAGTTATGATAAGTGCTTCTCTTTTTTTTTTGTGATTAGGTCAGAATGTCGATAATAGGCCTAGAGGTATTCAAGTATCAACCAAAATCCAGACCTGACTTGCTTTAGCCTCAGTCCTCCGCAAAGGTTTTTAAGGCCCGCAGAAACTAACCTAGGGTTTGTTGGATTCCGCGGTTAAAGCACCCGTGCTTGAGACATTTTTAACCTAGCTTTAGTTTGCAGTGCATTTTTTGTAAGAGAGAGACAGAAGTTTTATTTGTTTGGAGAGTTTTCTCTCTCTTTTCTTTTTATTTCTAGCTTCAGATTGGCTTCTCAACACGGTCTGTATTGGATTCCTCGTCGCCATCATCAATCCTCAAGGGTCCCTGGCTATCGATGCTTCGTGATAGCACCGCCCATGGCAACCCCCAGAACCCTGGCTTTCGAGATAATCCCGCCCATGTCGTTCCATGGTCGAATTCAGACCCTGGCGATCGACATTTCGTGGTAATGCCGCCCATGATGTCTGAACCAGCAGAGTGCTTACATGCCCCCGATAGGATATTTAAATATCCTAAGAGACAAGCACCGAGGACATGATATGTTGTTACGCATCTTCGAGGGGAATTTCTCACCTCTCCGCACTAGGAACTCATCCAAATCAACTTGTGTTGATCGGCTGCTCCTAATCTAGGTGAATTTTTCAGAACATTGAAACGCTTTTTGCGTGATTTTGATATTTATGCGCATTGAACTAGACTTTGTGTGGATTGGGTTGCTTAGGTTACCGAATCCCGCAAACCAAAGGCCAGTTAACGAGGTCGAATACTTCCTAAGCCTTAGACCTAATACTTAAGCTTTGCGTTTTCCCCGACCTCTTGAGGATTATCTAGATTTTAGCGGATACATGAATTACTAAGCCTAAGAATCTAGCCCAAGAGGCCTAAGACCAGTGTTCCTACTAATCTCTTTTTATGTCTCCTTAGCACTTTTCTTTCATTTGTCTTGATCTGGTCTAGAACTTTAGTTAATCCCTTAATCTCTTACTAATGACTATCTCTCTTTTTTTCATTTTGTGCTCATTTTTGTCATTTTTGCTCTTTTTCTCCTCCTTATAATTATGTGACTCACAAAATTTCCTCCCTCCTCCATTTTTTGTTCTTTTTCATAATTTTTCAATTTTTTTGTGTTTTTGACATATGTGAATTTTTTTGTGAGAATCCTTCTGACTTTTTCTTGGTTCTATATGTATGCACTTTATCACCCCCCCATGCCTAAGTTTTGCAATGTCCTCATTATAAACGGAGGGTGTGAACTAGTGTTGAGGTCAGGGACTTAGAACAGGATATATCGAGTGGGTGAATGGGTTGGAAATGGCTGATGCAGACGATTTCAAGCTCTGGTACAAGTACCAGAGGTGGGATCAACTGTTTAAGGCTGAACACAAGGTGCAATGGACATGGAGTACAGATAGATAATCAGCTGGGTCTCTATTTTTGGGATGACGGGTTGCCTCCCGTTAAGTGCTAAATTCAATGCCTTCAGTCGAGCGGAATATGGGGTAGAGAGGGAGTGGTCAAATCAGTGGAGTTTTGTAAAACAAGCACCTTGATTAAGAGCCTGGTTGGTCCAACCAGGTGCTTATTAAGATCAGTGGGCTGATGATGTAGCCCAAACCCAATAAGTCTGGTGGGTTGATGATAAACACCAGTTTATCATCATTCTTATACATTAAAACAAACCTAGCTCTTAGGATTTTACTCCACAAACGGGTTTTTGGGCTGCATTTAGGCATAAAATAGGTTAGGCATGCATTGCATTTTTTATTGTCTTTTTAATATGTTTTTGTGAGTGTTAGGGATGAACAGATATATAGATCCCTAAAACCGTAGCACTCAAGAAGGAAAATGGTGCAGGAGAAGCCCAGACTAGTTGGAACTCAGCCTGATCCAGCTCACCACAGCTGGAACCTAGCTCACTTGAACTAGGGTTAGCTCATCTCACCTCCATTCAGCTAATCTCAGCCGAATGGAAGATCAAGAGAGTTCATCTTAGCTCACCATAGCTCAAGTCAGCTCAGATCCAGCTCAACTTAGCTGAGTCTAGCTCATCTCAGCTCCCACTAGTCCACAGGGAGCTCTAGCTAGCTCAGCTGAGTTGACAGGAGTTCACCCCAGCTCAGATCCAGCTACATCCAACTCCACTCAACTCCAGCCAGCTGAAGAAGAACTCATGCCATCTTAGGAAGCTCAAGTCCAGCTCCCGGGGACTCAGCTTAGCTCAACTCAGTTGAGCTAAGCTAGCTTAGCTGCCTCAACCAGCTTGATTCTCCCCGGAAGCACCAGACCTAGCTCACCTCAGCTCATTATGGTAGAAGCTAGCTTACTTTAGCTTGGCTTAGCAACTAGCAAAGAACTAGCAAGCTAAGCCAGCTAGAGTAGCCCCATGCTAGCATCTTCAGCAGCAGCCAGCTCCAGCTCCAGCTCCAGCTCCAGCTCCAGACTTCTCCTCCTCAGCTCCTCCCTCCAAACCCTAGCTCCAACACCTTCTCCTATACTCCACCTTTAGCTAAGCTAGCTTAGCTTAGCTTAGCTTAACTTAGCTAGCAACCAGCTCCTTGGCCATCCACCACCTTCAAATTCAACCCTAGCTAGCTCCACCAACTTAAGCCTACCTAAGCTAGCTACCCTACTCAAGTTGGCGCCACCTCCTAGCCATCCCTTCACCCCATTATCACCACCAAAAGACACCATAAGTTGGCACCATAAATCATCCCTAACCACCTCTATATTGGCGCCAACTTTCAGCCCTTAATCCACGCTACACCTACCCACATAATCCATCCTAGCCATCCACCTACCCCTCCTTCTAGAACCCTTCTTGGCGCCAAATTAGACCACCTTCTAGAATCCTTTTTGGGGCCAACATCAAGGGGTTTCAACCACCATAACCACCCCTTAGGTGTCCCTTAAGGTGGCGCCAACTCACCTTGGCCATAGGATCTTTAACCACCTCCATCTCTTCATCTTAGCCCTCCATTCCAAGGGTCACCTTAGCCCCCTTCCTATTCTATAAAAACCCATCACCTACCACCATTTGGGGCATCCTCCATTAGTGTAATTTGCTACCTATACCACCTATACCTACGGCCAAGAAGAAGGAGTAGAGAAGGAGATTAAAGGGGCACATCACCAGCCCTTTTGGTGCCTTCTTCTCCCCACTCTCTTCAACTTGGGCCACGCCAAGGAGGAGGACTCTTCCACTTCAAGGAGGACGTCCAGTCAAGGGAGAAGGACCTAGGGTGGACGTCCACCCTTGGAGAGAAGCTTAGGGCATGCCCCCTTAGGGCTTGCCTTGGAGGACATCACCTTGGTGGAGCACAGCAAGGAAGGAGTTGGAGGATTCTTTTCAAGATTGGGATCCACCAACCTTGGAGCAAGAAGCCCTCTTCTTCACCATCTATCTAGAGGATTTGTGTTTGCTTTTCTTATTTGCAATTTTCTAGTAGTATAAGCATTCCTCTACTAGGCCTTTTTGTAAAACACTTTTTCATTTATCTAGTTGCCTTCTTTGCAATTTCTTATTTGCATTTCTACTTGCTTTGTTTTTAGCATTCTTCACTCCCTCTCCCTAATTATTTTAGGCCTCCACTTGCCTAGAGTGAGCTTAGGGAGAGGCTCTACTTGCCACATAGAAGTAGTATTTAAATTTGAAGTGTAAATCACTTTCCCGCCACCATTTCGCATGTCTTAATTCAAAAACAAAAAAAAATGATATATTGAAAATTACCAAAAAGAAAGTTGAGATTTGTATTCCAAGCAAGAGAATCAATTTTGCAAACATTTGGCCTCCTTGGACGACCCTAGATACTCCCCTATCTAGGAATATAAATTTAAGAGTTGATCAATTTTGCGCGTTACGACGTATTTAACAAACCACGTGAAATCGCTATCAGTTGATAGATGTAGATCAACAGATGCGGAACCCACCATATGCAATGTGGCTTGGATGGATATGGAAGTGAAAACTCGGGTTTAGGCTGAGTCGAATCAGCCTGTTCAGAGTAGGGTTCCGAAAAATAATCAGTGCATGGTGTGGAAACCCTACAGGGGTGATCAGAGAATGATGGCTCCTGTTTTTCAGTCTGATTGATACTCGATACTCGGTATAGATGTGGAGTTGAATCATCTGCAAACAGCTCAGTGAGAGGTGAATCAGAATAGAAATTGAGTCTGGCTGCGGGTCGGGGTAGAGAACGGGTTTTGATTGGTTCTGTATATGTGGAGGAGGTGACTTCAATGAGAATTGGCTTGTTATAATCAGGAAGCAGATTTTCTCCAATGTTATGGTCAGATTCGAAATCGTCGGAGAGTTTGCGAAAATCAAAATTTGAATGAGATTCAAGATCATGAGTTCCACCATAGAATAAATCATATGTTGTAGATTCAGTAGCCTGACTGGGGTCTAGCCTAGATGTTAATTCTGAGCTTAAAAAGGTGTCCTTACCAGGTAGAGGCTCAGGTTCTAAGCTGGTAGGACAGACCCAATTTAAACCCCACTCGTCCAACTCCTCAGTTTTTGTATCGTAAATTGGCATGACTTCTGAAAAATCGATTAGTTCGTCTGAGGATGTTGGCGAGGGATATTCATCAAATAGAGGCCAAAACTCATGTTTTTCATTGAAAGATTGATCTTCCTCATATGGGGCCTTGAAATCTTCCCAATAGGTTTCAGATCTAGATTCTGGGCTTAGGATGTGGGTTGAATTACTAGAATCTAGGTCCGAATAACTTTTGAGGGTCACCTTATCAGAATAAGGGACATAATTTACACCCTCAAGAGGTTCAGTTCTACTCTCATTATTGTAGGAGTTTTGGGATTCTAAGCCTGGTGATTCATGGTCTAGAGTGGGCTCAACATGGTGTTTTCCTGCATTTGGAGCTTCCCAACCTTCTTCAATATCAGACACATTGTATTCCATCTGGGTTGGGAATCCACAACCATTTTGTGCCTCAAACCTGAGATCAGATTGATCCTCGATGTTGTCCCAAGATGGTTCATCCTCTGTTTGTGGTATATACGGGTACTTCTGGACGATAATTTATTTTACTAATCTCATTATCTCTTCTTATTTTTCAAGATCATCTTGGTGTTGCTTCCAAAGTCAAGGATTTGTCATACATTGAAGGTATTCAAGATTGTGCAGTTTTTCTATCTCAATGTACCCTGTTGATGAGAACCTCATCATGAACCCTAACTAGCACAATCTAACTTAGATATGCGAGAAAAAGCTCTTACATAACTCATAGAAAGGCTTGACTCAAAAAATTATGAGTTTGTAAAGAAAATAGGTCATAAGGGGTAAAAATGCAATTTCACCAACACAATCAGTAAACAGGGTAACTCAGGGTCCAAACATATGTCAAACTAACCTAATAAGAAGGAAAGTGGGACCATTTGATCCAACAAGGGCTACAGCAACTCCAAGGAATTAAATGACATTCTGTAACCCTAAAACAAACCCACTTCAATTCACGAGGTTTGAGGCAGAGTAAAAATCGACTAAACCCTCTAAAATTCATAGAAAAATAATCTCTAGGGTTTAGAACCTTCAATTTAGCCTTGGGAATCCATTTTGACCTACATTGAGAACCATGCCCAATTAATGATTTAATTTGAGTTTTTACGTAAATTGGCCGATCAAACAAGGTCTGACCTAGAAATAAAATTCACCATTAGAATCCTTAGGTCCCATTTAGTCAAGCATAAAAACTTGAACCTAGGATGAGACCTTCTTGACTGACTTTGCATTTTGGCCCTCATCTATTACTTTTTGACCCTCAACTTTCGAAACCCTTGCATTTTGGCCCCTAGGTTCTTCATCGTTCTTTGCATACAGGTCCCTCCTGCAAATCTCTGAGCAGCGCCATGCTCCAGCGACTTTGCGCGGAGCATGGCGCCACGTAGGGTGAGGGAGGGTACCTGCCAGTTGAACCGGGTGTTCCCTGCGACATCTGCTGTCGTAGGGACACCGCCATGACCTCTGCCCTCGCCCACACCTTCCGTGCGAATGCGCGGAAGGTATGGGTAGCGGTTCCGACCACTCTCCGGCGAGGGAGGCACGTCGCCTCCCTGCGCCCACCCCTCCGCCTCCGCCTTTATAAGGACCAGCGTTGCCAGCCGACTCTGGTAGCTCGGTCCTGACGGAGAAAAACCCCCACCTTTCCTCTCTTCCCACTTCGGCAGAAACCCACCAGCTCCGGCGGCTCCTCCTCCTCCGTCTCGTCGCTCTACTGCAATACCAGCAGCAGAGCCACCTTCGCCTGCTCTTCCCACGTCGCGCCGTACCTAGCGCGTGCCCTCCCACTCTCTTCCTCGCCGCCACCCTCCCCCTCTGGGTATTTCTTCTCCGGCGACAGTCGATACGACTGCTGCCCTGCTCCGGCCCCTTCGTCCCCGTAATTAGGTCAGAACTATTCCCCATCTCCCCCTCTTTCTTTTCCTCACTATCTTTCATTCGATTAAACCCTCGACCGCTCCTGTCCACCGTCACCTTCCTCGACTCCAGCCACCCTCCGGCGAGATGCTCCCATCGCTCCGCAGCCCCACATGCCTCGCCGACCCTCATGTAACCTCTACCTCATCACGCTGAACAACCTCCGCCCACCCACTGCCGCTCTACACCCTCTCATCGCGCCCCCGAACACACCCACACCTCCAGTCACAGGACGACCTAGGCACGCACACCTAGGCCGCCCCATGACCTGCTGCACCTCACACCACCTTCGCCGTGCCACGGCGAAGGTCCCCCGCTAGTCTGATTAGGCCGAGAGGCCGTGCTTCTGTCTGACAGGGTCGTAGCCCCAGCTGCCATTAACGACAACTGAAGCAGCTTTGAGGCAAGCTCCAGGCCTTGCAGCTTCAGGATCCCAGGTGCTGCAGGTTGGGGTGAAGTCTGCGGAGACTTCTGCCTCAGCATTTGGCACCGATAGTGGCTACAGCTGAGCGGAGAGCAAGGCGGAATCGTCCTGCGGGCGCGCACAAGAAGAGCGCCGAGGATAGTCCCACATCGTGAGTTTACCAAACCCTACAGTAGTATAAGTTGATTTTGTGTTTTCTACTGGTCGCCTCCGAAAGCACTGGGGTGAGGTCCCTCACCTTACTCATGCTCGCCTCGTCCGCGGTTTCACCTCGCGGATCTGGCGGGATCCGACCCGACCCTATCTAAGCACACCTCGCGCATCACCCACACATCGGTGCGCCTGGTCACGGGCACGAAACCCGACCCGATTACCCGCGGCTCTGGGGGAGCGTCCTGTGAGTGGTTTACAGAGAGAGAGACGTGCGGGTAGAGGGACAGGGTAGGTTTTGCTCTTTATGCAGGGATAGGGTGCAAGGGAAGAAGAACACACTTGGCCGAAGGAAGAAGAGAGAAGGAGAAGGCCAAGGAACAAAGCAGAAGAAGACCGCAGAAGAAGAAGAAGGAGAAGCACAAAGGAAGCACTGTAGCAGACACCACTTAAGCCGTCTGATTGAGAAATCAGACGACGGATGAAGCTCTACAGACAAAGCAAAGAAGAAGAAAAGAGAAGAAGATAACGAAAGAAGAAGAACTGAAGAAGATCAAGAACTGTGAAGAAAGAAAAGAGAAGAGAAAGAAGAGAAAAAGAAGACAGGCAAAGAGAGAAAGAAAAGAAGAAAAAGCCAAGAAACAAAATCTACTTCTCCCTCTCTCTCTCTTTCTCTCTCTTATTTTTGTAATAAAGAAGCATTGTACTTCTAGAATTCTAGTAGCTCCCTGAGTTCGACCTTGGAAAGAAAATATTTCTGAGTAAAATTGTAATAGTGGTAATGACGACAAACCGTAGCTATTTTATCTGTACCACAACGACATTACTATAATAAGAACAAACAAAAGGCTAAGCTTCAGTGTCATCATTAGACACTATTTTTGGCACCGTTGCCGGGGAGCAACGGCTATTCTAGAAGCTTTAAATTTCTTTTAAGAGATTGCTAATCTTTTTCTCTCTCTTGTGTGCAGGTAAAAATGAGAAGAGTAGCTGCACAACAAACACTCCACCAAACAGGTAATCCTCATTAGCCCTTTTCTTAACTCCCTTAAAATCTGAAAAGGAACAAAAAGAAAAATCAACTTAGGGCTACCTGCATCATACATAGTAATTCATCAGAGTTGCCTAATTTTCATTTCAACACATGCTTAACTGTCCATCCAACTAAGGTAACTAGGGCTAAAACCTTCTTGATTGCGCCCTAGATACTAAAATTTTGAGGCAACTAAAATGGACCAACTAGAGCCAATCCAAGGATTAAAAATCTAGGGTTTTTAGAGACACACCTTCTATTAACAAAGAAAATATCTTCCTAAAAAGAGGTGTGCCTAAGCCATTGGTTGAAAATACCTATTAAGAAAAACCCTAAACAATTGGCTCTCTAAACACTTGAACCCTAAAAAAGGAAACAAGGCCTAAATTGTCAAAGGAATCCCTAGGTAAAGTTGACCCTTAGGGTCAACCAACCTTCAAATTAGGCCACCTTGTTCACAAAAATACCTAAGAGTTCAAGTGAAACCTTAAGCACCTTGATCTTAAAGTAAAAGAGGTAGACTTAAGAGGTCAAGATCCCCATTCTGGTCTACCTGGAACCGCAGTGACAAGAGAGGTCGGGTGGGGGAAACCCTATAACCCGTGGGGACACTCTACCATGTAGGGGTCTTCTTGGGACTCACCCTCTTTGGCTGCCCAGGTAATTCTCAGGTGGACGATCTTTCTGATCAAGGGGTCCATCTGCCTTGCACCTCTGTAGTCACCCAACAAATTTTTGGGTGTCTTGATTGGGTCCAGCACCTTCTAAACTCATCTATTCCAATAGTGCATGAACGGTAGGAGGTCCTTAAGACCACCCTTAAGATCTCCTTTAGGAATTCACTCTCGTCAAGGCCAAGCCTTGATGCCCGTGTTTGCACAGCAGCCCTACCCCATCATTCTCTCATCTGATTCTGAACTAAGCTCTTCTTCTTCCCCCATCATGGCTCAGCCAGTTGAGGAAGAAAACAATCTGGAGCACCAGCTCCAGCGACTCAATGATATCTTCCAAAACTTTGTGCACCCACCGCAGCGTCCTATGATGCGGGACCATTATAATCCTGCTGCGGTGGCCATTGAGCCTCGAGTCAGAATCTCGACTGGAGGACCTGATTCCGAATTGAAGCCCAATATGATTCATGCTATACCTAAATTCCATGGGCTTAATTTCGAAGATCCTTTCCAACACATCAAACAGCTAAAGCATCTGGCCCAAACTTTTGGGTCAGATGTGCAAAATCAGGATATTCTTCTCATGAAGATGTTCTCCTTTTCTCTTATGGACAAGGCCGCTCATTGGTATCAAACTCAGACCCGGCCGATCAACACTTGGGAAGAACTTCAGTCTGAATTTTTGAAAAGGTTCTTTCCCGTTGGTCGGACCAATGCCTTGCGCCATCAGATTACTCACTTCACTCAGCAAACAGGGGAACCTCTCCATGAGGCATGGGATCGCTTTCAGGATCTCATGAGAAAGTGCCCCCATCACGGAGTTCCTAAATGGGAACAGGTCTAATCTTTTTACCAGAGACTCCGTGAGGACATTCGTCTTTTTGTCAATGCAACCTGCGGAGGGAATATCATGGGTCAACATGAGGACACCGTGTGGGAGATTCTCGAAAACATGTGCGAGAACTCCATCAACAATGACTCCATGGGATTATTCGACAGGACGAATACCCGCGCATCGGCGAATCTTAGGGGAGCACATGAGACGTAGGGCCTGTCCGCATCAGTTGACCTGGAATTAATGGCCAGTCGATTGGACAAGGTCTCAATCATTGAAAAGAAGGTGGATGAGCTAACTCAGCACCTGCAGCGAGCCACCTCTGCGCATAGCCCCTTTGCACAGCCTCCTTCCACAAGGGAGACTGTGCAAAACATTCTCCATCGATCTTCTCCTAGGATGGATCCATATCCATCATCTGATTCTCGGATCGGAGGTCCATCCAATCCTTTCTACACCAGCCCGGGGAATTCCATCCCCCATTTCTCTGACTCTCTGGAGGTTCCTTAGACCTGCGAGGACCTCAACGCCATCCAGAACGACCCGTTCTCCAACACCTATAACCCTGGATGGCGAAACCATCCCAACTTTCTGTGGGCGGGAAATTCCCAAACCCAAAGACCACCCTTTCAGCCCTGCCCACAACCCCCTCGTCCTTACCAGCCGCCTCAGCCTCGGCCCAACCCTACTTATCCATTAGGGCCAAATCAGGATCAAATGTCCCTTATCCTTCAAACTTTGGCTGACATTCAAAGAACGAATGCGGCTATTCAAAAGCAACACAAGGACGAGCTTACAAAGGTCCGAAATCAACTGGCCCAGTTGGCAAATTCTCGCCAGCCAGGCACTCTTCCTTCCCAACCTCTTCCTAACCCGAATAACGTGCCAACCCAGCGACGCGTTATGAACCCAAACTGGAGCCAAACCCATATGAGTTATTAGGCCCCCTCTGTTCCTTCACCCGACGGGATGGAGGCTTCCACTTCCTATGCGGGCTATCAGTAGCAACCCATCTCACCCAATCCCAACCAAAATCAGGCAGGACTTAATTCCGTAACAACCTGTAGTGGTAAGGAAACCCAAGATCCACCTCATCCAAACCACTCCAAGCTTGGTAGTGATCCCAAGCCTAGGATGGTAATCCAGGATGTTCCTACCCCTGTCTCAGATCCAAGACCTGGACCTATCCTAGAAGAACCAACCAAGATTCCATTTCCCGAGGCCTTGACCAAGGGAAAGAAGACTACCAAGCCCGTGGCACCTGAGGAGGACCTGGTCAAGCTCTTTGAGCAGGTCCACATAAACATCCCCTTGATGGATGCAATCCGCCACGTACCGGCTTACGCACGATTCTTAAAGAATGTGTGTACACCCCAGCGTAAGCCACGAACCAAGAGTGGGAGTCCAATTGTTCTGTCAGAGTAAGCCAGCTCTGTAATCCTAAGCAGACTCCCACCCAAGGCTAAAGATCTTGGTACTCCCCTGATTTCCTACAAGATAGGTGATACCCAATTTAATAGAGCCTTGCTAGACTTGGGTGCTTCCATAAATCTGATACCCACATCCTTACTTGACCATCTAGAAGAATCTGAGCTAAAACCAACTGAGGTGACATTACAATTAGCAGATCGATCTATAAAGTCACCAAAAGGGATTCTCAAGGATGTTATTGTGAGGGTACGGGATTTCTACTTTCCTGTAGACTTCATAGTCTTAGACATGGACGCACCTGAGAACCCTAGGGATACACCAATCAGTTTAGAGAGACCTTTCTTGGCTACTGCTAGAGCCAACATTAAGGCCCAACAAGGAATTAATTGCGGTGTCATCGAACAGATTTGTGACATTAGGGCTTTGGTTGATGAAACACACTTCCAGAATGACCTGATTATACCTCATCAACCTCAGAAAGATCTTGACTCGCAAGCAGAGGAGTCGAATCCAGATTTGGACAACCCAGTAACTCCTACCCTTGAACCTCACGTCTATTCTGAACCACCCGCCGCTGCTGATAACCCCATCCTCGAGCTAAAGCCACTTCCTGCTCACTTGAAATACATCTTTTTAGGTTCTAATCAGACCCTTCCTTTGATTATCAATTCCAACCTCAATCTCGAATAGGAATCCCGTCTGATTGCTGTCCTCCAGCAACATCGCAGATCCATCGGGTGGACTCTTGATGATTTGACTGGAATAAGTCCCTCTTATTGTACTCATCATATCTATTCAGAAGAGGGCGCACGACCTTCTTGTGAAATGCAGAGACGTTTAAACCCCAATCTGCAGGAGGTCGTGAAAAAGGAGATCATCAAGTGGTTAGATGCCGGAATCATCTACCCGATCTCCGATAGTCGTTGGGTGAGCCCAATTCAGGTTGTGTTTAAGAAGGCAGGACTCACCACTATAACGACTGAAATCGGAGAAGTCATTCCTACCTGATTAGCCAATGCGTGGAGAGTCTGTATAGATTATCGCCGACTCAATTCCTCCACGAAGAAGGATCATTTCCCACTACCTTTCATTGATCAAATTCTCGAGAAACTAGCGAGAAATAGGTTCTTCTGCTTTCTTGACGGGTACTCTGGTTACAACCAGGTGGCAATCCATCCTGAGGACCAAGAAAAGACCACGTTCACCTACCCCTTTGGAACATACGCTTTCCGAAGGATGCTTTTCGGTCTTTGCAATGCACCCGCTACTTTTCAGCGATGCATGCTTGCCATATTCTCAGATATGGTAGGTGACTATCTGGAAGTCTTCATGGATGACTTTTCAGTTTTTGGAGCATCATTTGACGATTGCCTCCAACACTTGGTCCAGATACTCAGGCGGTGCATCGATGTGAATTTGGTTCTTTCCTGGGAAAAGAGCCATTTCATGGTGCCTGAGGGAATTATCCTGGGACATTTAATTTCGGAAAAAGGCATCCAAGTGGATCGAGCTAAGGTTGATCTGATCTCTCGCCTTCCTATGCCTAGCTCGATCAGGGACATTCGTTCTTTTCTGGGGCACGTCGATTTTTACCGTCGTTTCATTCCTGATTTCTCGAAAATCGTGCGCCCCTTGACTTCTCTTCTCTCTAAGGATGTACCCTTTGAAATCTCCAAGGAATGCACACTAGCCTTTGAAAACCTTCGTGACCGAGTCACCTAGGCACCTATCCTACATTCCCCTGACTGGTCTCAACCCTTTGAGATCATGTGCGATGCGTCTGATTTCGCTGTAGGAGCGGTCCTGGGGCAGAAAGCTGACGGAAAACCCGTGGTCATCTACTATGCTAGCAAGACACTTGACGAGGCTTAGCGTAACTATACAGTTACGGAGAAAGAGCTGCTAGCCATAGTATTTGCCCTTGAAAAATTCCGATCGTATCTCCTGGGTTCCCATGTCATCATCTACTCAGATCACACGGCTGTAAGGCATCTCCTTGCTAAGAAGGACGCGAAGCCCCGATTAATTCGTTGGATCTTGCTGTTGCAAGAATTCGATCTTGAGATTCGCGACAAGGCGGGAAGGCAGAATGTGGTAGCTGACCATCTGTCCTGTCTTCCTTCTGAGATTATCAACCCTTCCGGACCCATCACGGAACATTTTCCTGATGAGCACCTGCTGACTATCGGTACTAGACTTCCATGGTTTGCTGATATAGTAAACTACTTGGCATCTCATCAGATCCCCTCTGATTGGCCGAAGGCCAAGAAAGACAAATTGCATTCTGATGCCAAGTATTACATCTGGGAAGACCCGTACCTTTTCCGCATAGGTGCTGATCAAGTCATCCGGAGATGTGTCCCGGAGGAGGAAATCAACAATATTCTCTCTTTTTGACATGACCAGGCATGCGGTGGCCACTTCTCTGGGCATAAAACCGCATCAAAAGTCCTCTAGTGTGGCTTTTACTGGCCCACGCTGTTCAAAGACGCATACAGTCACTGCAAGGCATGCAGTCGTTGCCAGACTTTGGGCAACATGAGCCGTCGCGACATGATGCCTTTGCAGTCGATTCTCGTATGCGAAATCTTTGATGTTTGGGGATTGATTTTATGGGCCCCTTTCCTGCTTCAGATGGTTTCGAATACATTCTGCTTGCTGTGGACTACGTGTCCAAATGGATCGAAGCCATACCGACCCGAACCTGTGATCACAAAATCGTTCTCAAATTCATTCATCAAAACATTTTCTCAAGGTTCGGGATTCCTCGTGCTATAATCTCTGATGGGGGGACCCATTTCACAAATGCTTAGTTTAGGTCACTGATGACCAAATACGGGGTGTCTCACCGAATCTCTACTCCTTACCACCCCCAAACTAATGGTCTAGCTGAGCTATCAAATCGGGAGATCAAGAAAATCCTGCAGGTCACTGTTCGGCCTGACAGGAAGGACTGGTCGTCCCGACTTCCGGAAGCATTGTGGGCCTATAGGATCGCCCACAAAACCCAATTAGGCATGTCTACCTTTAGACTGGTATATGGGAAGGCGTGTCACCTTCCCGTAGAACTGGAGCATAAAGCCTATTGGGTAGTACGGAACTGTAATCTAGATCTTTCGAAGGCTGGAACCCACGGAAAACTTCAAATCAGCGAGATCGATGAATTATGCCTAGACGCGTATGAGAACTCGCGAATCTACAAGGAGCGGGTTAAAGCCTTCCATGACAAGCATATCTAAAGAAAGATCTTTCATCCTGGTCAGAAGGTCCTACTCTTTGATGCCCGACTCAAACTTTTCCCTTGAAAGCTGCGATCCAAGTGGGTCGGACCATATTTAGTCTGACAGGTTTTTGGAAATGGAGCCATCGAAATCAGTCCGCTCAGCCACGATTCCGAACCTTTCATCGTGAACGGTCAGAGACTCAAGCCGTTCATTGATGTGACTTCTACTGATTCGGTTGAATCATCTTATATCCTCCATTCCCCTTGAGCTTATTGCGTCCAGCCGTTGGGGTAAAACTCAGTGCTTAACGGGAGGCAGCCTGTCATTTTCTTGAAAATCTAAAACCTTTTTCACACCTTTGTGCACTTAAGGTTCGCCCTTATAGACAGTCGACTCCACCTCAGATGCTTGCATCTGAGATTATAAATTGTCCGCAAAATTCATCCCGACCCATTCACTCATCAAAACATCTGTCTTAAGGAATGAACTAAGTAAATAAAAACCCCCTAAGTCACAATGAGGACATTGCAAACCTTAGGCATGGGGGGGTATAAAAGTGCAAAACTTGTAAGAAAAGATTTTAAACAAAAAATTCATATATGCCAAAAACACCATAAAAATTAAAAAAATTTTTCAAAAAAAAAAGAAAAAAAGAGAAGAATAAAAGAATAAGAGGAGAAAGGAAATTTTGTGGGAGAAGGAAAAGAAACAAAATGAAAAAGGAGCGCAAAAATGAAAGAAAAGAGTCATTAGTAAGAAACTAAGGAATTGACCTAAGTTCTAGACCTTATTCAAAAAAAAAAAAATGAAAAGTGCATGGTGAGATTAGTAAGAATGCAAACCTTAGGCATTCTTGGATAGACTCTTAGTACCCATTAAGATCTAGACATTCCTCAAGAGGTTGAGGAAAATGAAAAGCTTAAGTATTAGGTCCAAGGCTTAGGGAGTATTTGACCTCATTAACTAACTTTTGGTTTACGAGACTCAGTAACCTAAGCACCCTAACCTCACACACAGCCTGGTTTAGTAAGCGTAAAAATCAAAATCACGTAGAAGCATCACAAAATTATGAAAAGTACGCCTAGAGTAGGAGCGGCCGATCAACACAAGTTGATTTGGACGAGTTCCCAGTGTGGAGAGGCGGGAAATCCCCTCGAAGATGCGTAACAAAATATCATCTCCTCGGTGCTTGTCTCTTAGGATATTTACATATCCTATTGGGGGCATGTAAGCACTCTGCTGGTTTAGATTCCATGGATGGCATTATCACGAAGTGTCAATTGCCAGGTCTGGATTCGGCCACGGAACACCATGGATGGGATTATCTCGAAATCTCAATAGCCAGGGTTCCGGGGGTTGCCATGGGCGGTGCTATCTCGAAGCATCGATTGCCAGGAACCCTTGAGGATTGATGATGGGAGCAAGGAATCTGATACAGACCGTGTTGAAAAGCCAATCCTAAGCTAGAATTAAAAAGAAAAAGAGAGAGAAAACTCTCCAAACAAAAAAAAAAAATTATCTCTCTCTTACAAAACGCACTGCGAATTGAGCCAGGGCTAAAATTATTTCAAGCACGGGTGCTTTAACCACAAAGTCCAATAGACCTTAGGTTAGTTCTTGTGGGCCTTAAAAACCTTTGCTAAGGACTGAGGCTGAGGCTAGACAGATCTGGATCTTGATTGGTACTAGAGTACCTCTTAGGCCTATGGTCAGCATTCTAACCTAATCTAAGTTCAAATGAAAAAGCACTTATATGAAGTTATTAAAAACATCATGGTCTAGAACAAAGGTTAAAACCTTAAGCTTTTGCTTAGGGACTAGCAAAAGCTAGGCATGGGGGTATGATGAGAACCTCATCATGAACCCTAACTAGCATAATCTAACTTAGATATGCGAGAAAAAGCTCCTACATAACTCATAGAAAGGCTTGACTCAGAAAATTCTGAGTTTGTAAAGAAAATAGGTCATAAGGGGTAAAAATGCAATTTCACCAACACAATCAGTAAACAGGGTAACTCAGGGTCCAAACATAGGTCAAACTAACCTACTAAGAAGGAAAGTGGGATGATTTGATCCAACAAGGGCTACAGCAACTCCAAGGAATTAAATGACATTCTGCAACCCTAAAACAAACCCACTTCAATTCATGAGGTTTGAGGCAGAGTAAAAATTGACTAAACCCTCTAAAATTCATAGAAAAATAATCTATAGGGCTTAGAACCTTCAATTTGACCTTGGGAACCCATTTTGACCTACATTGAGAACCATGCCCAATTAATGATTTAATTTGGGTTTTTATGTAAATTGGCCGATCAAACAAGGTCTGACCTAGAAATAAAATTCACCATTAGAATCCTTAGGTCCCATTTAGTCATGCATAAAAGCTTGAACCTAAGATGAGACCTTCTTGACCGACTTTGCATTTTGGTCCTCATCTATTACTTTTTGACCCTCAACTTTCGAAACCCTTGCATTTTGGCCCCTAGGTTCTTAGTCATTCTTTGCATACAGGTCCCTCCTGCAAATCTCTGAGCAGCGCCATGCTCTAGCGACTTTGCGCGGAGCATGGCGCCGCGCAGGGTGAGGGAGGGTACCTGCCAGTTGAACCGGGTGTTCCCTGCGACGTTTGTTGTCGCAGGGACACCGCCATGACCTCTGCCCTTGCCCACACCTTCCGTGCGAACGCACGGAAGGTATGGGTAGCAGTTCCGACCACTCTCCGACGAGGGAGGCACGTCGCCTCCCTGCGCCCACCCCTCCACCTCCGCCTTTATAAGGACCAGCGTTGCCAGTCGACTCTGGTAGCTCGGTCCTGACGGAGAAAAACCCCCACCTTTCCTCTCTTCCCACTCCTGCAGAAACCCACCAGCTCCGGCGGCTCCTCCTCCGTCTCGTCGCTCTACTGCAATATCAGCAGCAGAGACACCTTCGCCTACTCTTCCCGCGTCGCGCTATACCCAGCGCGCACCCTCCCGCTCTCTTCCTTGCCGCTACCCTCCCCCTCTGGGTATTTCTTCTCCGGCGACAGTCGATACGACTGCCGCCCTACTCCGGCCCCTTCGTCCCCGTAATTAGGTCAGAACTATTCCCCATCTCCCCCTCTTTCTTTTCCTCACTATCTTTCATTCGATTAAACCCTCGACCGCTCCTGTCCACCATCACCTTCCTCGACTCCGGCCACCCTCCGGCGAGACGCTCCCATCGCTCCGCAGCCCCACACACCTCGCCGACCCTCACGTAACCTCCACCTCATCACGTTGAACAACCTCCGCCCACCCACTTCCGCTCTACACCCTCTCATTGCTCCCCCGAACACACCCACACCTTCGGTCACAGGACGACCTAGGCACGCATGCCTAGGCCGCCCCACGACCTGCTGCACCTCGCACCATCTTCGCCGTGCCACGGCGAAGGTCCCCCGCTAGTCTGATTGGGCTGAGAGGCCGTGCTTCTGTCTGATAGGGTCGTAGCCCCAGCCGCCATTAACGACAACTGAAGCAGCTTCGAGGCAAGCTCCAGGCCCTGCAGCTTCAGGATCCTAGGTGCTGCAGGTTGGGGTGAAGTCTGCGGAGACTTCTGCCTCAGCATTTGGCACCGATAGTGGCTGCGGCTGAGCGGAGAGCAAGGCGGAATCGTCCTGCGGGAGCACGCGAGAAGAGTGCAGAGGATAGTCCCACATCATGAGTTTACCAAACCCCGCAGTAGTATAAGTTGATTTTGTGTTTTCTACTGGTCGCCTCCGAAAGCACTGGGGTGAGGTCCCTCACCTTACTCACGCTCGCCTCGTCCGCGGTTTCACCTCGCGGATCTGGCGGGATCCGACCTGACTCTATCTGAGCACACCTCGCGCGTCACCCACACACCAGTGTGCCTGGTCACGGGCACGAAACCCGACCCGATTACCCGCGGCTCTGGGAGAGAGTCCTGTGAGTGGTTTACAGAGAGAGAGAGACGTGCGGGTAGAGGGACAGGGTAGGTTTTGCTCTTTGTGCAGGGACAGGGTGCGAGGGAAGAAGAACACACTTGGCCAAAGGAAGAAGAAAGAAGGAGAAGGCCAAGGAACAAAGTAGAAGAAGACCGCAGAAGAAGAAGAAGGAGAAGCACAAAGGAAGCACTGTAGCATACACCACTTAAGCCGTCTGATTGAGAAATCAGATGACGGATGAAGCTCTACAGACAAAGCAAAGAAGAAGAAAAGAGAAGAAGATAAAGAAAGAAGAAGAAGAACTGAAGAAGATCAAGAACTGTGAAGAAAGAAAAGAGAAGAGAAAGAAGAGAAAAAGAAGACAGGCAAAGAGAGAAAGAAGAGAAGAAGAAAATGCCAAGAAACAAAATCTACTTCTCCCTCTCTCTGTTTCTCTCTCTTATTTTTGTAATAAAGAAGCATTGTACTTCTAGAATTCTAGTAGCTCCCTGAGTTCGACCTCGGAAGAAAAACATTTTTGAGTAAAATGGAAATAGTGGCAATGACGACAAACCGTAGCTATTTTATCTGTACCACAACGACATTACTATAATAAGAACAAACAAAAGGCTAAGCTTCGGTGTCATCATCAGACACTACCTGTGATGAGCAAGTCACGGGTTGATCCGTTTGTGGCTTCTGCCAATAGTACTTGGGCACTAGTTATGATAAAGGTTGTGGTTGTTGGGGCATCAACCTGAATGTTTCCTACTGGTGTTGAGGTTTTGTCTTCTTTTTCATAGAATTTCAGGGCATCCTCAATCATCCTATCTCTCATGGATCTCCGATATTCAGGTTTCTTGAATGGTAGTCCTAAGTGGTGTGGCTGCATATTTGAATCAGGTGGTGGAATCAAGATGTAGAATCAGAGTTTGAATCAAGGTGTAGAATCAAGTTATGAAGCGATTAGATCCGAGTCCCACTGAAAATGTGTGTGCTCTAAAGAGAAAAGATGAGGGACTGGAGATGTTTTTGACCCAATCAAGACACCCAAAGACGTTTGGATGACTATGGAGGTTCGGGGCGGATGATACCCCTGGATTAGAAGGTCGTCCACCTGAGAATTACCTGGGCAGCCAGAGAGGGAGAGTCCTGCAAAGACCCCTACACGGTAGAGCGTCCCCACGGGTTACAGGGTTTCCCCCACCCGACCTCTCTTGTCACTGAGATTCCAAGTAGACCAAAATGGGGACCTTGACCTCTTAAGTCTACCACTTTTTTTTCAAAGGTGCTTTTGGGTTCTCACTTGAACTTTAGATGTTTTGATGTTGTGACCTAATTTAGAGGTTGGTTGACCCAAGGGGTCAACTTCACCTGACCTGTCCTATAGATGGCAGAATGATTCTAGGCTTGGGGCCTAAAGATCACCTTGATTTGACTCCCAGTTTATTAGGTCCAAGATTTTAAGATTCAAGTGATCTTAGAGCTCAATTTTTCTTAGGGTTTGTCTTGCTTAGATTTCTTCAATCAAGGGCTTGGGTAGCACACTAATGCGGGAGGGTTCATTTCCTTTTATACAGGCATGTGTGAACTAGCACTCCAAGACCCTACTGTAGAAACCCTAATTTGGTTCTATTTCCAATCTTCTTTTTCACAAAAATTCTCTTTGGACTTAAAAGCAAGAAGTGTGTTGTCTGCAGAGATTAAGCGTTATTTCTATTAGGCACATGAATGTTGTGGGATAGGATCTAAAAAAAAAAAAATCGCTCCAACTTCAAGAAGATTTGAAAAATTTTCGCAAAATCAGGAAACGTTTGTCTTAAAGATGGTGATTACTATAGAAAGAAGGCAATTGATTCCTAAATTAATTTCTTCCTTTTGTCTTTCAAGGATTAGGGGATGGTTTAAGGAAGAAAAGAAATTACCTGCCCTGGAGTAGTTGACTTGTGGAAGGGATCTTCTCGTGAAAATACTGTAAGATCACAACAAAGCAAAGTAGGGCAAGTTAGTGTTCAATATGATAAAAAGAATGTAGAGACTAGTGATAAATTGCACGTTTCTCCCCGGCAATGGTGCCAAAATGTTAACGCGGCTTGATCGTATTTTAACAGTTAGTTACGTCGTAGTATAGATGATCAAGCGTTGTCAACAAATAAAAATTTATTACTCGAAAACCTAAGTATCCGAGGTCGAACACAGGGAGCAATTGGAATTTATTACTATTCTCAATAATGTAATTGAACACTTAGAGTTACTCAAAACTTAATTCAAAATATATATGCATGAGTTTAAGAATTAATTGTGGTAAAAATAGAGGAATTTGGACGTCTGATCATGGGATCAGACGTCTTAAAAAGATGTTTTCTCCTATCTTGTTCTTGTTCTTCTTTTTCTGACTTCTGATTTTCTTCCTTTCTTCTTTGTGCTTCTTCTTCCTTGTTTCTTCTCTACAGTTCTCTTGCCTTGCTTCTTTCTTCTTATTTTCCTCTATCTTCTGCCTTGCCTCTCTTCTGTAGTTTCTTTCTCCTTCTTTTCTCTATGGGTCTTCTTCCTTCCTTGGCTCTGCTTTCTCTTCTTCTTCTGCTTGTCTTTCCTTTTCTTTATTTCTTCTTCAGTTCCTCTTCTCTTTGGCTTCGCTTCTTCCTTCTGCCTGGCCTTTCCTTCTCTTTTTCCTCTATGAAGCTTCTTTCCTTCTTCTTCTTCTCCTTCACTTGCAGCGGCTAAGTCCCTGCTTCCTTCTTCAGTTCCTTCCCTACAAAACCTACCCCTCTAACCACACCCACGTCTCTCTCTCTCTGTATATCACTTTTCAGCATGCTCTCCCAGAGCTGGGTAATCGGGTTGGGTCGCGCGCCCGGGTCCAGGTGCATCGGCGTGGGTGTGGTGCGCGAGGAGTGCTCAGGAGGGTATTGGGTCGGGTCACCAGATCTGCGTGATGAGCTCACGGATGAGGCGCATGTATAGGTGAGGGACCTCACCCCATGTGTTCTCGGAGGCAACCAGCCTATAGCACAAAATCAATTTAAAGTACTCAAAGAGGTTACTGCTTACCGAGGTGGGACTATTGTTCCACCGCTCTTTCTCACGCGCCCGCAGCAGACCGTTCCTCCAATTGTAGCAGCCGTAGGTCTTGCGGCGCCACTTGTTGGAACAACTAGATGCGCAAGACCTCCCTGAGTTTGCTGGACCTGGAATCCTGGAGCACTGCAGCCTGGGACTAGCTTGCAACCTCCTTAAGTCGTCGCTAATGGCGGTTGGAGCTCGAACCCTGCCTGACACAAAAGGGGTCTTGCGGCTCTATCAGACCACAGGAGCACCTTCGTCGTGTCATGGAGAAGGTGAGGCGGTAGGTGGCAGGCCGCGGGGTGGCCTAGGCGTGCGTGCCTAGGTCGCTCTATGGCCGAATGGATGGGTTTGGTCGATGGACAGTTGTGGTGGTGTAGAGGGTCTGTGGATGAGCGGAGGATGTTTAGTGGAGTGTGGCGGAGGTTATGCGATGGTTGGCAAGACGTGTGGGGGTGTGGAGTGACGGCGACGTCTCGCCGGAGGGTGGCCGGAGATGAGGAAGATGGTGGTGGACAGCCATGGTTGAGGAGCGTTTGGTGAAATAGGATGAGGGAAATGAAAGAGGGGATACAGACGAACAGTTCTAACCTAACTAAGTGGATGAAGGGGGAGAGAGGGCGGCTGGCAGTACCTGCTATCGTTGGAGAAGAAGGCATCCAGTGGAGGAAGATGGTGGCGACGACGGAGCTAGGGAAGCATGCGCGGTTGCTGCGAGACGTGGAGGAGGATGAGGAGGACAGCTCTGCCACTGGTATTGTGGCAGAGCGACGAAGAAGAGGAGGGGGCTCGCCGGAGCTCGCTGGACCCTTGGCCGGAGGAGAAGAGGAAATTGAGGTGAATTCCGGCCAAGTCGAGCTGAGGAGGTGCGGCCGGAGATAGGGGTCAATTTATAGGCACTGGCAGGGACTCCTGTGCTTGGAAGACAAGCTTCCAAGCGTGGGAATCCTCGCTGGAGATGGAAGTCTGTTAGGTACCCAAATCTCTCGTGTGTTCGCACGAGAGATTGGGTGTATATCAGGGATCAGGATTGAGTTCAGATGGAAGGGAATTCCTCAAAGAATCTCCCTTCCAAATCTGGAAGATCTCTGAGGAATCAGAGAGTATTCCCTCTCTATTCCTCGCTGGAGCAGGATTTCTCCCCAATAATGGCGAAGGGACCTGCTTGTAAGAGTGGCGAGGAAGTTAGGGGGGTTTACGCAATGTCTTTCAAAAGATAGGGACCAAAATGTAATTGGGTGTACTAATTTGCAAAGTAGGTCAAGATGACCTCCCCTTAGGTCCAAATTTTGGTACAAACCTAATTTGGACCTAAGGAATCCAATGGTGAAGTTGTATTTTAGGTTTGACCACATTGGACTGGACATTTTGCATAAAAACCCAAATTAGTTCAATTAATGAGCTAGGACCCTAATCTAGGTCAAAATAGGTTCTAAAGGCCAATATGAAGGTTCTCAACCCTAGGGGATATTTTTACATGAATTTTAGAGGATTTAGTTTATTTTTATCCTGATTGAAACCTTGTTGAATTAAGTAGGTCTGTTTTAGGGTTACCAGATGTCATTTAATTCCTGGATTGCACATGAAGCCATTTCTGATTGAATCTACCCACTTTTTATCTTATTCAGACCATTTGACCTATGTTTTGTCTCTGAGAAATCCCATTTATGTACTGAAATGGTAAAATTACAGTTTTAACCTTTATTTCATGTTTTCTTCTCAGAACACTTATTCCTTCAATTAAGCCCTCTTCTAAGTTATGTAGCTTTTATTCTCTTTATTAGGTCAAAATGAGCTAGTTATGGCTTATGATGAGGCTCTCATCAATCAAGATCCAATGGCCATGATCGCGCAGACCTAATTCCTAAGCGAGATAAAGAAGGCCCCTTGGCGTGTTGGTCTAGTGCTCTACAAGCTCTGAAAGGCGCCGGTTTGAATCGCTCCTGACCTTCAAATCAAGAGTGCGAGGTGGCACCGCTAAATTCAGCCACACAATCTTCATCGAGTGACTCTGAAATGCATAATGTGGCGCTATCTCAATGCGTCCAATGCCCACGCGCGATCGCACGCCGCTCCGGATGCATGATCAAACGTGCAGGCGTTAGAGGCGCTGAAGAGGAGCAGGTGCATGCTTTTTAAGCTGTTCGATCTCTTGATCAGATGGCTGGGAGCCTTTGAACGTGCAAGAGTGTTAAGGCAGCCAAAGAGGAAGATGCGCACGTGGCGCGTGACCTATGTCCACGTCCAGGGGCTTTAGTGAAGTTTAAATACGTCACTAAAGACCCTGAATTAATATTTTTAAGCATAAAATGACTAAATTACCCTCAATTCTTGTAACTATAAAAGGAGACCCCTGCCCTACGAATTTCTCATCCCTTCTCTTCTCTCACCCCTTCCAAAGCTCTAAGAGCTTGTCCTACACCCGGAATGCTCCCCTAGAGTAGAAATCATAATTTTTCCACCTTCATCCCCCTTCGTGGAGCATCCTGCGGTTGTTCTCTCTCTGTATTCGGGAAGCGGATCCTGTGATGACGACGACATGCTGCTTCATTCCCATTCCTCCCACTTTGTCCTCCTTCTTCTTGCTCTATTCCTCATCTTCCAGGTGTCGTCTCATCCGACTCGTCCTCCAAGAGATCGTCGAGGAGGATATTTCTCTCTCCATTCTCTTTGCTGCTTTCTAGAGTAGATTTACTGCTTTCTAGTGTAGATTTCCCGTTTTCTAGTCGTAATGAGTAGTGTAATGAACAACTTCTGATAATGAAATCTCTGTTTATTCTACCCCTCTTTTGGTTTTATTTGTAATATTCTCTCTCTTTCTCTTATATTTATTATTTGTTAAATAGATAGCTAGTTTTCGACCAGCTAATCTGTTTCATGACAAACAAATAAAATGTGTATTTTTAATCAAATGTCCGCCTCCCTGTGTTCGACCTGAAACTTATTTACAGATTTTCAGTATAAATTTTATCTGTTGAATGGATTTCTTTGCGATTCGAACTATGACGGGTTTTCGAATCCAACTCCAACCGCGTAGTTTTCCACCCTCATCATTTTGGCACCGTTGTCGGGGAGGTGACGCTTTTTGATTCTTTGTGTTTTCTGACTTACGAATCATTTACCTCACTTCTCTCCTTTCTTATTGTGATTACAGGTACTCTTTTGAGATGAGCAAAAGCGGTAGATTGGAGCAAAGTGTTGTTGAAGGTTCTGTAGGTTTATCCCCACCTCCTACTCATTAGTTTTCATTGCACCACATAATAACACAAACATAAATCAACCTAGGTGTTCTTATAAGCCCTAAGGTTAGTTTTGATTGTTTGTTTGATACCTACACCCACCTTACCCTCTGCATTTAAAAAGAAAAATTAAAAAAATCTCACAGAGGTACACAACCTCATTTGATTTTCAAACTTAATTGGTAAACCGATCTTTGGAACTGGTACACACACCCAAACACATAATCGAGTAGAAATCAGATTAGGTAATCACTTGTGTGCCTAATTAAGTGGTGCAACAGGTCGATTGTTTGAGTTGATTGGGCTGCACCACTTTAACTAAAATCAACTCATTAAGTAGCTGCCACATAGGTTCAACTCCTAGGGATTTACCAGGCACTCTGTATTTTTTTAAGCTTCAAAGGAAAACATCTTCACCTGTGCTTTCAAAACCTGGTGTGCCAACTGACCTTGATTGAAAATACCTAAAGTTGAATCCTAAAAGCTACTAAGCAAGATTTGAACCCTAAAATTCATCGCATCAAAAATAATCTTGCTTGAAAACCACTGGTTGTGCACACATACACACATCAATCAATCATTAAGGGTACAACCTAGATAAAGGGTCCATCACATTCCAAAGCACATTCAAACCTAACCCTAAATAAAATAGAGTAGACGTTGGCCTTAAGGATTGGACTTGCTCTTCAGAGCCTAGAACGAGATTATTTTCGATTAGTCTATTTCTACCGTTCAATCTGATGTCTACCTAGGGGAGCAGAATTGAACGATCGCAGCTGGGGGGTACATTAGGAACCGGAGGCACAAGCTGAAGGAAGAACCTTCTCCCCAGCCCCTCCCTCTAACTGGTTGGATTGAATGGAAAGAAGTAGATCAAATAATTTTCTTATCTCAAGATGGGTTCTGGGAGTTTGTAGGTCTTTAGGCTAGCCCACTTAAGGACAGGTTTGATTGTTTGTATTACAGGGCGCCTTTCTTCCTCCCATTTATCATGAATCTTTCCACATTTTATACACATTCCCGCTCTTTCCCTCCTATTATGACTTATCCTCAACATGATGATTATCCCGACTCGTACTGTAATCAACCATCTGTTAGTTGGGATAACTCTGATTGGGGATACAATTCCGAACTTCCGTGTTCAGAATTTGACCCTGGACACCATCATCAAGATTTTTATCCTTCTCAGTGCCACATAGACAATAGATTGTCATCCCTTCATGGAGAACCTAATACGATATACAATCAAGAAGGATACCCTGATCCTTACCCATCCCCTGAATACACTGCCTTTAGGTCATCATCACCTTATGAACAATCCGAAATGACCTATTATCAGGGAGGGTATCACGAATCTCAATTCATTAACTCCTCTACATTGATCCCAAACCTGCCCAACCCTGAACCAAGCCATTTGTTTCAGGTTAACCAAGTCCAAGATAAGGTTTTGGCTAACTTGAGGAATACTATACAATCTTTAGGAGCTCAGCCAATACGTTGCACTGAAGAATTGGAGCCCTTGATTGAAATGATTGATGATCTGAACAAGTATTTGTTGGATTGGCTCCAGGATGTTAAGGATAAGGACTCGGGTGAGTTTTTACTTGGGAAGTTAGCGAAATTGAGAATGAGGTTTGTGGTTGCTTTAGTTCAATCATGGGATGATTCCCAGGATGAACCCCCTTTAGGAGAGCCAATGTCAGAACCCGCTTAGGCACCTATTGGGGGGGACACATGTTACGAGGCTGACTAGATTGACCTAGAGCAATCAATTAAGGATGATCTGATTTCTTCACCTGAGATCCCTGAGTCGGGGTATGAGGAAACATATGTCCCCATGGATCAGAAAGTGATGGATGATTTTGGGACGTACATTAATACGGATTTAGATTTCTTTGATTCTGAGGGTGAAGAATCAATTTGCGAAGTCTCACATGAGTTTATAGAACACGATTTCTGTGAGACGATTGGGCCTGCGGAGTCAGTTAAATCATTTGATAGCCCAATAACTAAGGAAATTGATCTTATTGGGGCTCACATGACAGATTCAGAATCGCATTTTCTAAAGGATTCAATTCAATGCCCCGATTGTCAGTTACACCCTATTGAGTTTACTGACAATTTTATTTTTGAGATAACTAGAACCAAGTCAATTATGATTTAGTTACATCTTTTAGACTTGGAAATTTTAGACGGGGTGATTAATATGCAGGAGGTCCTGGAATTTGACATTCTAAATGAGGAGGATTGGAGCTGGGAAATTTTGATTTGGGAAGCAAACTCCAGAGGAAGTAGAAGATCGAGTCTAAGGGTTCCAATTAATCTGACACCATCAAACTAGGACCCCTACAACATTTGTTCTGAGGATGTCCAACCCAAGCACACCTTCATTGATTATCCTTTTGATCTCGAATTCTCTGTAACCCGACTTTTTGGTCTTGGGTTGCATCCTCATAAATCGCAGGCCCAACCTCACTTGCATACTGATTTTAGGTTTTGGGTAATTTTTATCCAGAACCTTAGATATACTCGACCATGGGGTATGGGTCTGCATCACAATCTGGTCCACATCTGTGGACATCTGCTCACAGGTCTTAGGTTGCATATTTTTATTCTGATTCTAACCTGCACCTGTGAATTCGATATTTCTTCTTCTTTGTATAGTGTGCCTAGTTGATGGCACTAAATTCAGCATGTACACAGTCTCTGTTCATCTCAGAGCGGACACATTATTCATGCAATTCAGGTGCTTTCTACTCTACTCCACTCTATTCCATGTCTTTTTAATACAATAAGGACATTGCATTAGATAGGAATGGGGGGGTGGATATTCATCTCTGAATTATTTCGTTTGCTCCGTATATTCATTTTGTTTTCTTTTTATTTATATATATATAAAATTATGGAATTAGGAAAGAGAACTTGAGCTTTAGAAAATTTTCAATCTTAGGAAATAAAACTGTATGATTTGAACACGAAGACCCTTCAGGCCTTCAGAATTGATCAGCTCGGGTATTCACTAAAATGTGGTTTTGTTTTTGAGTCCTCGCCATCCTAAATTTGATTTCAATTTGATTAAATAAGTTGAGGTGATAAGTACACGACTTATCAACCTGCCCTCAGATTTGAGGGAATTGTAAGTCTAAGCATCAACACACTATTTGCTTTGACTTGTTGTTCGTCGATTTTAACGAAAATTAGGTAGCTAATGAACCTTCTAGGGTAGTATGGATGGCAAGTTATCGTGGGTAACAGCCCATAGGTAAGTTGTCTAGAGCCCAGCCACTGGACCATTCTTTTCCTGCTACCTTTAGATAAATCTTAGACCAGGGAAGCCACCTACTTAAAAAGAAAAAGAAAAGAAAAGAAGAAAAAAAAAGAAAAGGAGAAAAGAAAGAAAAAGAAACAGAAAGATTTAAGCCACACTTCATCGCACAAGCACGGTTGGTAAGTTGTCGGTGGTAATAGCTCGTCGATCGGTTGTCCAGAACCCAGCTCAAGAAATGCACTAAAAATTTCAAAACACTTAGGAAGAGGCGGAGAAGTAGAATAAGCTAGGGAGATATAAAGTAGATTCACTTTTGTGTTGACCCCATAAAAAATAAATAGTAGGGAGAAAGCTACTGGTTTTATAGATACACCTTTAGGAAAAACTCATTTTAAGGTCACCTAGGAGTGTAGAAACTTGAAGTCCGTTCTGATTGCCGATCAATGAGTCTATCACATTCACAAAAAGATGCTTAGAACTTATAGTTCTCATCAAATATTGGGCAGGTTGAGTGGCCGTAGAAAGTCGCTCTGTAACCCTGAACTCAAAAATTCAAAAAAAAGAAAATAGAAAAGAAGAAAAAGAGAAAAGAGATCCATCTTTGAATAAGGCGAGAACTTGAGGTGGTCTACATTTTGGCAGATACCCGGGTGCTGTTGTGTCTCTGTAGTTTAGGTCCTAGTTGAAATCCCTAAGTGTTGAAAATAACTATTGCCCAAGAAATCCGACTTAATTCTCTTATAAATAGCATGTAGTTTTGCTAGGGACTTGCAAAAGATAGGCATGGGGGTGTGATGTAAACATGTTTATATCATATAAATTATCTATTTACGCATGTTCTTAGGCATAGTATTGTATCACATATTATAAATATTGCATAACATACATCATCTTGCATTTAAGATAGTCTGTATAAAATTTAGGTTAATTATCTCCTCTTATGGCCAGGAACAAAGCAACTTGTTAATCGGGGCCTCGGATCGAAGATCCAACTGTACGGATCTGATCAGGGTGACGATTGGAGTTCAACGACTCCAAGATTGCCTTGATCGGACATCCGTAGCACCAGATAGAGATTGCGGAACCCTTAAAGATCAAGGGACAGGATGGTGCCAATCCACACTTCAGATGACAAATCTGACCACACGGATGGGCTCGAATCGATGATTGCAGCCTAATGATGTAAAAATCAATCTAATCTGACATCCGTGGCACCATCTATAATACAAAGAAGATGGACGGTCAGGACAGTGCCACGTAGCACCATCCCAACCATCCGCACCCAACTGCGCCCCCTCCGTTCAACTTCTGAAGGCAAAGGCGTGAATGAACTGGGCCATTGGATCCTGATCCAATAGCCACGATCGTGCACGCCTAATTCCTAAGCGAGACAAAGAAGGCCCCTTGGTGCGTTGGTCCAGCGCTCTACAAGCTCTGAAGGGCGCCAGTTTGAATCGCGCCCAGCCTCCAAATCAAGAGAGCGAGGTGGCGCCACTAAATTCAGCCACACGATCTTCATCGAGTGGCTTTGAAGGGCACAACGTGGTGCTATCTCAATGCGTCCAACGCCCATGCGCGATTGCATGCCACTTCGAACGCACGATCAAACGCGTAGGTGTTAGAGGCGCTGAAGAGGAGCAGGTGGATGCTTTTTAAGTCGTCCGATCTCTTGAACGGATGGTTGGGAGCTTTTGAACGTGCGAGAGTGTTGAGGCAGCCAAAGAGGAAGAGGCACGCACGGCGTGCAACCTATGCCCATGTCCAGGGGCTTTAGTGACGTTTAAATACGTCACTAAAGACCCTGAATTAATGTTTTTAAGCATGAAATGACCAAATTGCCCTCAATTCTTGCAACAATAAAAGGAGACCCCTACCCTATGAATTTCTCATCCCTTCTTCTCTTCTCTCACCCCTTTCAAAGCTCTAAGAGCTTCTCCCACACCCGGGATGCTCCTCTAGAGTAGAAATCATACTTTTTCCACCTTCGTCCCCTTTCGTGGAGCATCCTGCGGTTGTCCTCTTTCTGCATTCGGGAAGCGGATCCCGCGAAGACGAGGACGTGATGCTTTGTTCCCGTTCCTTTCGCTTCGTCCTCCTTCTTCCTGCTCCATTCCTCATCTTCTAGGCGTCGTCCTGTCTGGCTCATCCTCCAAGTGATCGTCGAGGAGGATATTTCTCTCTCCATTCTCTTTACTTCTTTTTAGAGTAGATTTACTACTTTCTAGTGTAGATTTCTCGCTTTCTAGTCATAATGAGTAGTGTAATGAACAACTTCGGATAATGAAATCTCTGTTTATTCTACCCCTCTTTTGGTTTTTTCTATAATATTCTCTCTTTCTCTTCTATTTATTATTTGTTAAATAGATAGCTTGTTTTCGACCAGCTAATCTATTTTGCGACAAACAAATAAAATGAGTATTTTTAATCAAACGTTTGCCTCCCTATTTTCGATCCAGAACTTCTTTACGGATTTTCGGTATAAATTTTATCTGTTGAACAGATTTCTTTGCGACTCGAAGTACAACGACGGGTTTTCGAATCCAACTTTGAATGCGAAGTTTTCCGCCCTCAAGAGTTGGCCAGAAGGGTGGGACCCCCTAGGACACCCCGTATGGTGGGACACCACTAAGGGTTAATGCAGTTACTGTATCGACCTTTCTTGTCACTAGTTAGTCCAAGTAGATAAGGCCTTGATCTTAGCCTAATCTAACTTCAAGTTATCGAGAAAATTAGTCCTACCTAGGGCACGTTTACTCAATTTTAGGCTTAGTCTTGAAGTGCTTTTGAAAGATGATAAGTGTTAGGGGGGTGTTGCCCTTAAAATTGATTTCAAAAGTGTGAAGTGCACAAGCAAGGGCTTCACAAGCAATTTTTATGATGAAGTGAATTTTAAGTTTCAATTGCTTGTATAAAGGTGTTTTAGGGTTTTGTAGTTAGATAAATTCAAGCAAGGTTTTGATGAGCACGCAAGTGTTTCTTTGCAAGTCCCAATCTATGAGATAGATTTCCTTTAGAAGTATGCAATGTAAAGGGTGCTTTACCTTAAGGTTTGAAACCCTAGAAACAAGTAACTACTAGGATGATTCTTTTTAGTCTAAAATTCAGAAATGTGGTATGACCCAAATAATATAATCAATTGGCCTTGTTGCACCACTAAGTAGGCACTGAAAAAATATTTTTCTAGGAATTTAATGCATGTTTTTTCAAAATCTTCAAGATTTAAAGTGCACCAGGGGTCCTGTAGTCTATTTTGACCCTTAGTTAGTGATTGGATAATCTGTGTAATCAAACATGTAGAAAATATTTTTTTCAAAATTTTTCCTAAATTTTTAATTTCCATAGAATTTCACTACCGTAAATATCAAGTAATCAGAGTTATATAAAATGTCTATGATTTTTTGAACTCTAAAAAATTAGGAACAATAATAGATTTGATAATAGTTCAGTTTGCGAATTTTTTAAATTTTTATATAAATTAGAATTGCGAAATTTGGATATATTGTTCTTGACTTCAATACACACGTCCAATAGAAATTTCAGAACTTTTGGACGTATAAATTTTTGGGAATTGAATTTTTAAAAGCTGAATTTGTTGCTGCACGAAAATTTAAGAGGTGATTTGTTAAGACTTTCAAGAGAACATAGTCTACAAAAAAAAAGCTTTTTTTCTTTTAATTTCTTTTTAGAAAGCAAGCAAATACTTCTAACCTAAGGAACAAGCAAAGTACCTAATTTTTTTTGGATTTTTTTTTGAAAGGAAATCTGACCTAATCTAAGATACAGGTACTTACTTGAGATTCGAACCCATTTTTTTTTTGTTGTTGCATGTTTCTTCTTGTAATTCTGCAATTCTTGCGCATACGCAATCAAAGAGAATAGTAAGTTAGAATCTCAAATAAGCACTTATAAGAAAAGCTTTTAAAAATTTCCATTGCCTCCACGACAATGACGCCAATTTATTCGTTGCAAATAACATAAAAAGATTTTTATATCATTATAGTTGTGAATCACGCAGAAACAAAATAAATTTTTAAATCTTTTGGTAACTACAGAGTTGTTCGCAGGGAGGCAAAACGTGATTTCTATGCGAAAGCTTTTTGGAAAAATGTTCTAAGAAAATATTTATATATGTATATATGTTTATATAGACAAGCATTCATGAGATCAAATAAACATTTTATTGATAAATAGATTGTCTCATAAATATAATGTAATTGAATGCTTGAAAATAATAAGAAACAGAATAATACACTATGGAGGAGGAAACAAAAGAAGAAAATGTGGTGGAGATGAGGAAGCCACTTGAGGTTTGCTTGTGAGAAGTGTAGCAGAGCTTTAGATCTAGGGCGCCGGGAAGAAGACCGGAGAGAGAGATGCTGTAGAGAGAGGGGGCATGCCCTATGGTGACCTAACTTATGCTAAGGTTCTCCCTTCTAAGTGGTAGAGGCAACGTTCTTTTATAGAAGAGTAGGAAGAATTATGGCCATTGGAGTTAGTCTAAGGGCTACTAAACGGGCACTTAATCTAAGGGTAAGATAACCCTTGGATTTTCATCCAAGGGTGGCTAGGTGGACAACTCATAACTAGCCATATGTGGTGGTTTTGGGAAGTTACATGGCCGGCTATAGGTGGTGGAATGGGAAACATAGGATGAGGGATCTAAGGTGGAGATTGGTTCTCAAAAGATCTTATGTCTTTTGATCTTTCATATGAAAGATCCAAGAGATAAAATCTTTGCTTTATTAGGTGGCTAAGAGGATAGCCTCTTTGCTTAGGGGCTAAGCAAAGAGGACGTGGGTGTGTTTGTGTGTGTGTGTGAGTAAACCTATGTGGGTGTTGTTGTGGGTGCGTGCACATCTGGATAGGTGGGTTCAACCTAAGTTGGGTTAGGTTCTAATCTAATCGGGTCTAATTAAGCTAAGTGTGGTAGATGTGCACCTAATTGGATCTATGGTGTCCTAATCTAGATAGGGGTGAATTCAATTAGGTGTAAGTACACCCAATTGGTTAAGGGCTTGGTCCAATGGGTTTGGGTTTAGGTCCTAATTAGGTTCCATGAAACCCAATTGACTTATACTAAGTCAATTAAGTGAGCTCATGGATCTAAATAGGTTTTGGGATTAGGGATTGGTTCTAGGATAGGTTGGTTAGGTTCTTGGATAGTAGGACAACTCTATGGATAAAGGATTAGGATCATGGATAATGCTATCCATCATTTTGGCTTTTGAGCTCACTTATCCAATTTGAGCTATGCTAAGGATTGAAGTTGGGATAAGGGTATCCTAAGGTTCTAAGGGTAGGGTTAGGTTATCCTAGTTCGTCCCACTCTTCTTCTTTAATTGGATCTTCATTTTTTCCTTAATCAAGTCTTGGTCTTCAACCAACTCCTAGCTTTGTAGCTTTATCTTCTATCCCGCTTTTGTTTTACATGGCTCCAAGTCATTCTACGTCCTTTACCTACATTATTCACAAAAGACTAGAATTAGATAATTAGGCCTAAAATAAACACAATCCACATGATATGCATGCATGCTCTAAATGAAATGTTCACATTCTAAATGCATGATTTTACTAAGGAGCAAACCCTAGATTAAGCTAATTAGGGTAATAAATTAAGATATTACCAGACAGTGGCAACTTGAGATCCAAGGATAGTGGGATGATGTTTAAAGGATCTCAGTAATGAAGGCCTGTAGACTTTTAGCTAATGGATGTAAGGGGTTCTTAGACTGCGCGGTTGAAGTGAAGGACAATGGGTTAGACCTTTGATATATCACTGTAGTCAATGAGTTTTTGGATGTGTTTCCTGAGGAGTTATCGAGAATTCCTCCACATAGAGAAATCGAATTCAACATCCAATTGGTTCTGGGAATTGGTCTAATCTCCAAAGCCCCATACAGGATGGCTTCGGCTGGTCTCAAGAGTTGAAAATCCATTTGTAGGAGCTTTTGGATAAGGGATTTATTCGACCTAGAATGTCGCCATGGGGGGCACCTGTACTCTTTGTGAGAGATAAGGACAGGAGCTTATGGCTTTGCATTGACTATAGACAACTAAATAAAGTCATGATTAAGAATAAGTATCCTCTCCTAGGATCAACGATTTGTTTGACCAGCTGTAGAGATCTGCGGTGTTTTCAAAGATTGATCTATGGTTAGTATATCATTAGCTACGAATAAGGGAGGACGATATCCTAAATTGCCTTTGGACTGGATATGGCCACTATGAGCTTTTGGTTATGCCATTTGGGCTAATCAATGCTCCTGCAGCATTTATGGACCTAATGAATTGGGTGTTTAGACCCTTTTTGGATTGATTCATTGTAGTGTTCATTGAAGATTTGATTTATTCTCGGATTATGGATCAGTATGTGGAACACTTGAGCGCTGTGTTGGATACATTGCAATGTAACTAGTTTCCCAAATTCAATAAGTGTGAATTTTGGCTGAGAGGTCACCTTCCTTGGTCATTTAATCAATGTTAAAGGAACATCAATGGATCCATTTTAGATTAAAATAGTGTTGACATTGTCTCAATCGAGGTTAGTGACTGATATCTGAAGCTTCTTAGGACTAGCTGGGTACTATCAATGCTTTATCCAAGACTTCTCTAAGATTGCGATCCTGTTAATAGGCTTGATTATGAAAGGAGTCAACTTAGTTTGGACTCTAGATTGTGAGCAAAGTTTTCAAGAGTTGAAGTAAAGATTGATGTCAATGCTGATCTTGGGCTCTCTCCTGAAGAAGTGGTGGGTTTGTAGCGACTGATCATTTCGTTCACCAATGGAAATAATATCTGAGATTGGAATCAAAAACTTCATTGCATGTAATGGTAAATCAAGCAAATCAGAAAAATATCAAAGATTAAAACCACATGTAGCAGAGGAAGTGTCGTATCCTTAGAGAGGCTAATCAACAAATACACATCTTGGCTTTTATTACATCACATTGATCTCACAACAAGAACAATGTTCACATATCATGAAAAGCAAAATAAAAACATGCAAAATAGTAAAAGAGAGACATGGAAATGGAGGTGAGGTAGTCCCCTCAAGCGTGGGAAGTGTGGGTGGTTGATGGTGCTTGGCCTGCAGTGCAGGGAGTGGCTAGAAGCAAGGTGCTCGCGCGTCCCTCATGCTGTCACTATGAGGGAGTGGTTGCCTGGTGGTTGTGAGGGTCCAGACGCCTTTCTTGGCGCATTAGGAGAACGGTAAGGACTGTGGCATGATGATGAAGGTGGCTAGCATGAGTGGTAGTAGTAAGGAGCTGTGGTACGTGATTGCATAGTAATCATAGGACTTAATTAGCTTAAATAATGTTAAAAACCTAGCTACATTGTACATATTGCATTCATATTTAGAATATCATGCATTGCATTACTTTGTATAGTTATAAATAGAATAATGATAGATTATCCCACTATTTAATGATTTATTCGCATTTGTAGGCAATAAGAAGATCAAGTGATGATCTTGACCTGGATAGACCATAAAGTGAAGTAGAGAAGACTGCTGATAGGCAGAGAGAAGAATAAAAGCAAGGAATAAAGAGCAGAAGATAGGAGAAAGAGAGAGAGATTGGCACAGAATGAAGAAGAGAGGAGGATAACCTTATTACAATCCCCAAGCCCTAGGATAGCCTCACCCAAACCCAGAACCATCTCCACCTTAGTTGACTTAACCCTATAATCCAAAACATGGACAACACTATCCATGACCTTGTCACCACTATACATTATCACAATCTATCTATCACTATCCCAATTTCACTATTCCTACCCCAATTACCCTCTTAGATTTCTAATTAGGCTAATTTTACAAAAGATGATATGACTTGACTGGAAGGATTGGTCTGACTAATTGATTGATGCACTATGGGCATATCAAACCGTGTACAAGGCTTTGCTTAGAATGTCTCCATACTGAATGGTGTATGGAAAAGCCTATCACCTTCCGATTGAGTTGGAACATTGCACATTTTGGGTGGTGCAAAAGTGCAATTTCAACCTCGATGCAGAAGGTTATGAGTGAAAGCTCTAGCTCAGTGAATCAGAAGAGATTCAGTGACAGGCCGACGAGAATTGCAAAAATTTACAAGGATAAAACAAAGGCCTTTCATGACTGCCATTTCTCGATGAAAACTTTCGTTCATAACCAACAAGTCTAGTTATTTGATTCTAAGCACAAATTCTTCACGGGGAAGCTTAGGTCGAAGTGGACTGGCCCTTTTATTGTGATCTGCCCGTATTCTAACAAAGCTATCCAAATCAAAGACTCAAAGACTGGGCATGTTTCTACTATGAATGGCCAATGCCTCAAACCATTCTTGGCCATGGAACCTCTAGTTGACGAAATGATAAATCTAATTGACAAAATTTGATTGAGTTTTCACCTAGCTGGAGGCATTAAACTCAACATCTATACATATAACATGGTTTTATTTTTGTACAACATATTTCCTTTTATGCTAAATAGGTGTTGAATGTGTTGAAAGAAAAAATTTGGATACCATTCCAAGTGATTTCTATTGTTGTTTCCTTTTTGTTTATTTTCATGCATGAGGACATGTAAGAACATAGGTAAGGGGGGTAGTACAATTGTTGAATTTATTTTTATCAATACTGTGGTATCATTTTATTTTTGAAAAAAAAGTAGAAAAAGGACAAAAATATGGTTTTTATTTCTGTAAATAGAATGTTTTGCATGTCTCCAACTAAGTTGAGTAGAAAGACTAGGTGCATAGAGTTAAATAAAACTAAGATGTTAGTAAGGAACGTTAGACCAAAAGGCCTTGCAAACTATAGTTAGCTTTATCAGTCAAGGATGGTTCGCTAGATTTGGGTTTGGTCGGATTCTTGATGAATCTAGCCAGCTGAAATCAATGGTCAAGAAGTAAGAAAGTATAGGGCTTTGATGTCCACTCCAATTTGAGAACTAAGTAACCTAAGTAGTCAAAAATTTCACACACATTAGAATTAACTTTCATGCATCTAAAATCGTGAAAACACAGATATCATTGGGATAATATTTATTTCCTTTTTACCCCAAGGATCGTTGAGGGGCAATTCTTGAAAGGATGAAGGATGAGCCACTCACCTAAAAAAATGAGTTGGAGAATAAAACAAGGGAAAAGAAAAAAAGAGAAGTTGGGAAATATTAAATAAATTCACACCTCATTACAAATGGGTGTCAAAAGTCCACAAATAACTAAGACATCTCGCTACATATGGGTGTCCTGTCCCTCTAAAAATAGAGAATAGAAAAAATAAATAAAAGAAAAAAATGTAGAGAAAAAATATTAGGAAAAGTGACCTAGGGTTTAAAAGAGCAAAGAATTAAAAATCAAATCAATTAGCCAATCGCCTCCCTGAGTTCGATCAGGACTCACATTTCAAAAATCGAGTTTCGTTAATTTATTGTTGTTTGGGATTTACTGTACGACAAAATATGATATTTCGTGTAAAGTGGCCAAACAAATGACACCATTACTGAGGAGATATGATAGTTTCTGATTTGATTTCTAATCACTTTTTGTTATTTGTGATTTTGTGTGCAGGGAAATAAATGCGATGATCTGCTTATGCATATGAGTCGTGGTAGAAAAAAAATAGGTGCACACAATTCTTCATAGTTAGATTTATTTTTGAATTTGAATTTGAATTTCCATAGGTTTACATAACTAGAGTTTCATTTGAAAATTTGGGTTTTAGATTTTCTTTAGCATTATCTAGAAAAAAAAGAAAAAAATTTCAAAATTCAAAAACTTAGGATAGATTTAGCATTGCTTTATCCTTAGGTTAGTTTGTTTTAAATTCTAGAAATATATAAATATAAATATAAATTCAAATATCGAATTTGAATTTAAAAAAAAAAAGAATTTTTGGTGTGATCACTTCCTATTTGGTTAAAACCTTCTTAAATCACACTTTCACTATTTTCTGAAATTCAACTAGACCTTGATATTGATTTTTAAAAACACGTTTTCTATCTGTCCAGAGCCCCAAAAATTCCAACATTCAGGATGTAGTTAGGTATTTAAAGTATCTTTCTAAAGCCACCTTTTAATAGGAAAAATCTATACTTTACAAATTTATAAAATTCCATCAGTGGGTAGGGGTTAGACTAGTCCGGAACTGAATTTTATTTAGCTCTGGCAATTTATTGTAGACACTAAACAACTCCAATTGCCTCAAAATTGGTGGGGTTGGAAAGCCACTGAAATCTATTATCTACAGTATTTTTGTGAAAATTTTTGGGCTTGTGTTTCCGTAGTGGATTTTTGATTTATTGAGAAGGGTCTGATTGGCCTATTTGACCCCTTCAGACTTTAAAAATCATAATTAATTCTCTGAAACAACAAAAAATCCACAAAAATACTCCCTAGAATCCTTACTAACAAAGGGATCTGTACACCAAATTACAAAACATTTTGATACCAGTTCCATTCTTTGGAGTTATTTGAATTTGCAATTGGGTCTTTCTGACTTAATTTCTAAGAAGCATTAACCCTAGGTCTTTCCTAAAAACAAATTGATTAAGAACTTAAATCTTTAAAATCTGCTTAGTATTTAAAGGACCACATCTCTTCTTCAAGGCTTCTTGCCTTGTTATTTGGCTTCACCTGCCCTTGTAGTTGGTGTATGCATGGTAGGAGGTCTTTAAGACCTAAGCTAGTTGGACCACGGGAACCTGCCCTAAGGCAACCTGCTACCTCTCGTAGGTGTCTCTTTTCTTCACCCCTCTTCTCATCCTTCTTCATCAGTTGCAATGGTTGATTAAATATCTCAACCTCCTCTTAATAGGAATCCCTTGGCCCTTCTAAAGGCCAGACTGGCTGCATTCAAGTGGCATAATCAAGAGTGCCTTGATGCCATCATGAACACTCTCAATGTAATGTGAAATCCACCTTGAGCAGAACAACCTAGGCAACTACAGGAGTTTTATGATTTGGTAGCATGTAATGTGCAACCCCAAGTCTGGATGCCTGCAGATGGTGATGCATTCAATCTCAAGCCGAATGTAATTAGCTTGATTCAGACTTATTTTTTATGGAAACTTGAATGAAGATCCATTTCAACATCTAGAGGATTTAGGTTGGATTGTTGCGATAGTTTGACTTAGGAATGCCGACCTAGGTATCATTCTCATGAAGCTTTTCCCACTTTCTCTCAAGGACAAAGCTTCCTACAAGTTCAAGACCATCAGAAGACCTATACCATGTGGGAGGAATTGCATCGAGAATTCCTCTAGAAAATTTTTCCGATTGGTCAAACAAATGCAATGAGGCAGAACATCGTAACTTTTTCCCAGCAACTGGTGGAAAAGTTGCATTAGGCCTAAGAATGATTTCATGACCTTCATAGGAAGTGTCCCCACCATGATGTGCCATGTTGGCACCTCACTTAAATTTGCTATCATAGATTAGACGACACCCATTAGTATCTGGCCGATGAGTCTAGTGGTGGGAACTTTCTTGTTAAGGTTGAAACTAGTGCCTTTGAGCTATTTGAATCCTTAGCGGAGAGCTCATTGAATGCAGCCTCAACGAACCAATTCCAAAGACCTAGTTAGCAGAGACTTTCCATCCACGAGGCTCAGGTAGAGTTAAGGTGGATTTGTTGGACAAGAAACTTGATGAGCTTATCCATTCTCATCTAACAAGATCAGGGATTGCTCCTTCCTATTATTGTTCATTATCATCCTAAGCTCCTACTCGAGCTTATATGCTCTCTCGAGATGCATCTATTCCCCCTTCCCCCTCTATCTCTTCATGGCTCCTACTTATCAGGAACCCGTGAACAATTTGGATTTGGTACCAGTGGGCCAGGGTTATGCACATCATGAAGACTTGAGTATGTATTCTTTTGATGATTGTGCATCTCAGGCATCTTCGGCCTACGAAGATGTCAATGATATCCAAGGTTATGGGTGTAATAACACATACTCCAAGACATATAATCGTAGTTGGCACCAGCATCCTAACTTCTCCTAGGCTGGGAACTCACAAATACCCAATCCTGCTCCATAGCACTAGGTCAGACCTTACGGGAATGTGGCCCCCACATACCATAGGTAGTAGCCATTCACGTCTCAATAACCAGCTTGGTCAACCTACCAGACAATATGCAATGTTGCCCCTGATCATCCACTATAGGCTGACCCAGTAGAGAGTCTGAAAAAGGACATGCAACAAATGGATAAACATTATATAGCTATTATGGAAGACTTAGTGAGCCAGAGCTAAAACATGCAAAATCAACTGAACCAGTTGACACAACAAACTAAATTGTAGGGAGCCTTGCCCTTCCAATCTATCTCTAACCCACGAAATGTGCAGAACCCGGGTGCCCTACCTAGGTTTCACGCACCTCAGGGACATGCTCATGCAGTACTTTCGGCACCACCTGTACCTCCTAGTATTCATATTCATCCTTAGTCTGGCCCTTTCTTACCAGACTCGACCCATTCTGCTCCTTTTGCTCGTTCCCCACCTCATGGTCAGCATGTCAATTCTAAGGCCTTCTAAACCCTTCTTAGGGCCTCTATAAATAGAGGAGGGCCCTTCCTTTGTTCAACACAATTTGACATACTACTTCCACATCATATTGTGTCCAAGTGAAGAAGAAATCATCTAGAAGTGATCTTGCTCTCCAAGCTTTAGTCTACACATCTGAGAACACCATCCTAGTTGTTTACTCGCTCTCCCACCTTCGCATATGAGAGTGTTCTTGTGCCTTGTGTGGATCACACAAATCACGTTGCTAGTCGATGCACTTCCATCTCAGGGAAGTACCTTTTGCCTATGGTAGCTAAGTTTAATATATTTACTTTGTGGCTCTATAGGATATTTGTAATTTGGTTTTGTTTGGGTATTCGCTTTGCGAATTCCTATCTCCACCACGAGACAAAATACTCCTCATGAAGAGGAGGGGTTTGAGGTATGCTACCCTTGGTTCAAAGTAGCATGGTTGTATTGAGGTTGAACTACCCTCGTTTAAGTAGTTTGGATAGTAGATTTGATCAACTAGGTCGATTGGGAAATCCTAAACCGAGAGGTTTAGGTGGTGGTTTTTACTTGGGTTTGGGTTTTCACCTAAAAATCATTGTGTACTTGTGAGATTGCATATTTGTGTGATTGTTATACTTTATTTTGCATTATTTTGTATCACGCTTGAGCTCACCTCCCTCCATCAGGATTTATAGGAAGTTTATCAGGTGAAGTCTGATATCATTTCCCGCTTACCTTCGCCTAGTTCGGTTAAATAGATTAGGTCCTTCTTGGGACACATTGGTTTCTACAAGAGATTCATAAAATAATTTTCCATGATTACTCGCCCATTGACAAATCTCCTAGTAGTTGATGTCCCATTCAATTTTGATTCTTCTCATCTCAGCACTTTCATGACTTTTCGAAAGGCTGTATCTGATTTCCTATTCTCCAACCACCCGACTGGGCTCTTGATTTCGCGATTATGTGAGATGCTTCTGATTTCACAATCGGACCAGTGTTAGGTCAGCATCAAGAACACCTTCCATTTGTCATATACTATGCTAGCAAGACGCTGAATGAGGCTTAGCATAATTACATAATTACCAAGAAAGAACTGCTAGGAGTAGTATTCAGGTTGGAGAAATTTCATTCTTATCTCCTTGGGTCGAAAGTTATAGTATTCATTGATCATTTAGCCCTTCGGCATTTGTTGGTGAATATGGATGCCAAACCACGATTAGTTAGATGGATCCTTCTATTACAAGAATTTGACATTGAGATTCACAATAAAGTTGGAGTGCAAAATGTCATGGCTAATCATTTATCACGTCTTGACCCAGCCCACATTCCTCCTTCCCATCCAATTTTGAAAAATTCCTGGATTAATCTCTTTTGGCTGTGGATTCATTGGAGCTCCCCTGGTTTGTGGATATCACAAATTATCTTGCCAGCAGCAAGATGCCTTTAGGATTATCGAAGGACCAGAAGCTCAAATTTCTTTCTGATGCCAAATTCTATTTTTGGGACGACCCCCTACTTTTCCAATTAGGTTCTGATCAAGTGATCAGAAGGTGTGTCCCAGATTTTGAGTGTTTTTTCTTTGTGCCACACCGAGGCCTATGGTGGGCATTTCTTAGGTAGGAAGATCACTGCAAAGATCTTGCAGTTAGGTTTCTTCTGGCCAACTATCCTTAGAGATGCACACGATTTAGAACTGTAGGCAATCCTAATCGATAGGTTCCATTACCAGGAGAGACATGATGCCTATCCAACCTATCTTGGTTGTGGAAGTGTTTGATGTTTGGGGCATTAATTTTATGTGCCCTTTTCCTGTCTTGCATGGATTCAAGTATATTCTTCTCGCTGTTGATTATGTCTCCAAGTAGGCTAAAGTCATCCTAATGTGATGTGTTGATCATAAAATTGTTATTTCATTCATCCAGGAGTATATTTTTACAAGATTTGGTGTTCCTCGTGCATTGATTAGCGATGGGACAATCATTTTATTCATGCTCAATTTTGAAGTATTTTGAAGAAACATGGGGTGAATCACCACATAGCCACCCCATGCCAACCTCAGACAAATGGGCAAGCTGAGGTGTCAACTATTAAATCAACCTAATTTTACAAAAGATGGTAAGACTTGACAGGAAGGATTGGTCTGATTGATTGATTATTGCACTATGGGCATATCAGACCATGTACAAGGCTCCGCTTAGAATGTCATCATACCAAATGGTGTATGGAAAAACCTATCACCTTCCGATTGAGGTAGACACTACGTGCTTGGGCGATGGAGAAGTGTTATTTCAACCTCGATACGAGAAGTTATGAGAGAAAGCTCCAACTCAGCAAATTAGAAGAGATTTAGCGAGAGGCCTATGAGGATGCAAAACTTTACAAGGATAAAACAAATGCCTTTTATGACCGCCATATCCAGAGGAAAGCTTTCATTCCTAACTAGTAAGTCAAGTTATTTAATTCTAAACTCAAATTCTTCACGAGGAAGCTTAAGTTGAAGTGGATCGGCTCATTTATTGTGATTTGCCCATATTCTAACAGGGCTGTCTAAATCCAAGACCCAAAAACTGGGCATGTTTCTGCTGTGAATGGGCAACGCTTCAAGCCATTCTTGGCCCAGGAACCTCCTCCTGTTGACGAAATGATAAATCTAATTGAGGAAATTTGAATGAGTTTTCGCCTAGCTAAAGGTGTTAAACTCAACATCTATAAATATATACATAGTTTTATTTTTATACAACATATTTCCTTTTCTGCCACATAGGTGTTGAATGTATTGAAAGAAAAAAATTTGAATACCAATCCAGGTGATTTCTATCCTTGTTTCCTTTATGTTTATTTTCATGCATGAGGATATGCAAGAACTTAGGCATGTGAGTGTAGTAAATTGCCGAATTTATTTTTATCAATACCTAGAAGTTCTGGTAGTATCATTTTATTTCTAAAAAAACTTGAAAAGTGACAAAAATATAGCTTTTATTTATGTAAATAGCATGCTTTGCATGTCTCCAACTAAGTTGAGTAGAATGACTAGCTGCTTAGAGTTAACCAAACTAAGAGATTAGTAAAGAACCTTAGACCATAAGGCCTTGTTGGATATAGTTAGCTTAATCAGTAGAGGATGGTTTGCTTGATTTGGGTCTAGTCTGATTCTTGATGAATCTGGCTAGTTGAAACCAATGGTCTAGAAGTAAGAAAGTATAGGGCTTTGTTGTCTGCTCTCCAATTTGAGAACTAAGTAACCTAAGCAATAAAAAATTTCACATACATTAGAATTGACTTTCAGGCATCTAAAACCTTGAAAACGTAGATATTATTGGGATTATATTTATTTCCTTTTTACCCCAAGGATCTTTGAGGGGCAATTCTTGAGAGGAAGGATGAGTCACTTACCTAAAAAAATGAGTTGGAGAATAGAAAGAAAGGGAAAAGAAGAAAATGAGAAGTTGGGAAATATCAAGTAAATTCACATCTTGTTACAAATGGGTACCGAAAGTCCACGAATAACTAAGACACCTCTTTACATATGGGTGTCCTATCCCTCCAAAAATAGAAAATAGGAAAATAAATAAAAAGAAAGAAAATGCAGAGAAAAAATATTAGGAAATGAGACCTAGGGTCTAGTTTGGGAAATATAAGCCAATGAGCATTGACCTTGGGATAGAAGCAGGTGAGGAGAAAGCTACCAATTCTAAATAAGGGCAAACCAAAGGTGAAAATTGGGTTGATTAAGAATGAATCTCAATGTCATGAGACCTGGATTTTTACAACATTGGAATCTATAACACATGCACGAATGCTTTAAACTCATAGCTATTGATGTGCACATATCTAATTGGCCTAAAATGCCTATTTATGCATGTTCGTAGGTCTATAGAAGCGCCATGCATTATAAATATTGCATAACATGCATCATCATTCATTTAGACTAGTTTGTACAAATTATAGGTTAATTTGCCTCTTTTTGTGGCTAGGGGAATGGGCGATATCATTTCAGGCCTCGGATTGAAGATCCAACCATACAGATCTGATCAGGATAATGATCGAAGTCCAATGCCTCCGAGATCGCCCCGATCAGACTTCCATGGTATCAGATGCAGTTTGAGGAAGATCAGAGGCCAAGGGTCAAGGTGGTGTAAATCCATACCTCAGATGAAGAATCCAATCGCATGGATGGGTTCGGATCGGTGATCACAGCCCAATGACACGAAAATCGGTTCAACCCGACAACCATGGCACCACTTACAAAATAAAGAAGATGGACAGCCATGATGGCACCATCACAGCTGCCCAACATGCTGTGATGGCCCCTCCTCTCAACAGCTGAAGGCATATGTATCACGCAATCTCAGCCGTTGATCCATGATCCAATAGCAGAGAGCGTGTGTTCTAAATTTTGCAAATTCGACAAAGTCGACGCAGTAAAGTGGTTGTGCGCCTTACGCACGACGCGCGATGCGTGTATGATTCACGGCAAGGGGCGAAATCCAATTACCGGATCTGCATTAGGCAGCTACGAAGCTTCAACGTGGTACCTTCTCATGCGCTGGATGATTAATCGTGGCACACGTGCGTGATGACGCCCCATTAGACGCGCCATCGTACGTGGGCACTATATGAGGCGAAGACGAAGCATGCACACCTGAGTTTGATCAGACAACTAAGATGGATTTGGCGCGATGGAGCGTACAATGGCTGAAGGTGGGGTGGCATCGATGTGGTAGCATGTGGAGCGTTGGATCTTCATCACACGGCTAAGGATGAATGCGTGACTACAGCAATGTGTGTCTACAACAATGCACATATTTTTCACTAAAGGGATCAGAGTTAATTTTTGAAAGATAAGATGCCCTTTTTATGCTCATATCTTCAACTATATAAAGTTCCTACATCCCCTCCTTATTCTTCATCCCTTCCTTCATCTCTCTCCCTCTCTAAAAGCTAAGAACTCAAATTCTAATGCTCGCTCTAGTGCTCTCAAGCTACGGGAAGCTCCGCTAGAGTTAAAAATAAAAAATTTTCACTTCTCACCCCCTTCACGGAGCTCTCACCAGCCGTCCTCTCACCCTCATTCTGGAAGTAGATCCCACGATGTCGATGCCCTTCCTCATGCCCAGTTCTTTTAGATTCTCCCTCCGTCCTCCGTCTTCACTCTCCTTCCAGGCGTCGTTCGTCTGGCTCGTCCTCCAAGCTGTCATCGAGGAGGATAACTTCTCACCTCCTTATCTTTTTATCACTTTCTAGAGTAGATTTCCTGGTTTCTAGTTGTAGAAATTAGTTGTAATGACATTATCCTTATTACAAGTAGATTTCTTGGTTTCTCTCTCTCTCTCTAGCGCTATTATTTATATTACAAGTAGATTAGCTATTTATACTCATTGTGAATTCCCTTTATAAACAAAATTACAAAAAAATATAATTACTTATTTAGAATCGACGTAGCCTCCCCATGTTCGACCCGGGAGTCACTTTGAGTTTTGGTAAAATTATTTGATTGATAGATTTTTACGCATTCCAACAAGTTTTTTAAACCAAATCTTTTAGCATACGAAATTCCATTCATCATTTTGCTGCCGTTGCCGGTGAACGAACTCGGGTCACTCGTGTGATAGGCAGGAATACTCACCACTATACTACAATGACCTTGGGCATGGGTTTGCATCATAACTTGGTCCACATCTATGGAAATCTTCCCCTTGTAGGTCTAAAAATTGGTCTTTGTATTTTGATCCTGACCTACAGTTGTGAATTCCTGGTTCCTCTTTGTTTGTACAATGTGCCTAGCTGAAGGCAATATATTTAGCACATATATAGTCTCCTTTCCATCTCGAAGTTGACCTATTAATCGCGAAATTTAGGTGCTTTCTTCTCTACTCCGCTCTTTTTCAAGTTATTTAATATAATAAGGACATTGCATTAGATAGGCATGGGGGGTGGATATTTATCTCTAAATCACTTTGTTAGTTTTGTAGATTCTTTCTATTTTCTTTTTATTTAAAAAAAAATTGAATTAGGAGAAGAGAACTTTTTGAGTCTTGGGTGGGTTGGGTAGCCGTAGAAAGCTGCCCCAAAACTCTTAACTCAAAAATAAAAAAAATTAGAAAAGAAGAAAAAGAAAAAGATGTACTTGCTTTTGAAGAAGGTGAGGGCTTGAGCGGTCTACAGTTTGGCAGACACTCGGGCACTGTTGAGTCTAGGTAGTTCAGGTCTTTAGTAGAAATTTCTTAGTGTTGAAAAATAACTTTTGCCAAAGTAGTTTGATTCTAATTCCTTTATAAATAGCATGTAGTTTTGCTAGGGACTAGCAAAAGATAGGCATGTGGGTGTGATGTGCACACATCTAATTGGCCTAAAATGCCTATTTATGCATGTTCCTAGGTCTATAGAGGCATCATGCATTATAAATATTGCATAACATGTATCATCATGCATTTAGACTAGTTTGTACAAATTATAGGTTAATTTACCTCTTTTTATGGTTAGGGGACGGAGCGATATCATTTCAAGCCTCGGATTGAAGATCCAACCGTGAGGATCTGATCAGGGCAACGATCGGAGGCCAACACCTCCTAGATAGCCTCGATCAGACTTCCGTAGTATCAGATGCAGTCCGAGGAAGATCAGAGGGAAAGGGTCAAGGTGGTGTAAATCCGTACCTCAGATGAAGAATCGAACTACACGGATGGGTTCAGATCAACAGTTGTAGCCCAACGGTGCAAAAATCGGTTCAATCCGACAACCATGGCACCGCTTATAAAACAAAGAAGATGGATGGCAATGATGGCACCACATGGCGCCATCATAGCCATCCAACATGCCAAGGCCCCTTCGCTCAATAGCTAAAGGCATATGTATCGTGCAGTCTCATCTGTTGGTCCACGATCCAATGATAGAGAGCACGCGTTCTTAATTTTGCAAATTTGAAAAAGAAGTCAACGTAGCGAAGCGGTCGTGCGCCTTATGCACGACGTGTGACGCACGTTCGATTCGTGGCAAGGGGCGAAATCCATGAGTGCCAGTGGCAATCGAAGTTCAATTGCCAAATATGCATTGGGTGGTTGCGAAGCTTCCATGTGACACCTTCTGATGTGCTGGATGATTGATCGTGCCATACATGCGTGATGATGTGACATCAGAGGCGCCATTGTACGTGGGTGCCATATGGGGAGAAGACGAAGCATGCGTGTGGAATTTAAGCTGTCTGATCGGACGACTGAGATGGATTTGGTGCGATGGAGCATGCAACAGCTAAAGGTGGAGCGGCGCCGACATGGCAATGTGTGGAGCGTTGGATCTTCATCTCACGACTGAAGATGAATGCATGGCTATAGGGATGTGCGTCTATAGTGATGCACGTATCCGTCACTAAAGGTAGCAGAGTTAATTTTTGAAAGATAAAATGCCCTTTTACCCTCATATCTTCAACTATATAAAGGCCCCACATCTCCTTATTCTTCATCCCTTCCTCCATCTCTCTCCCTCTCTAAGGGCTAAGAACTCAAGTTCTAAAGCTCGCTCTAGTGCTCCCAAGCTATGGGAAGCTTCGCTAGAGTTAAAAATCAAAATTTTCCACTTCTCACCCCCTTCGTGGAGCTCTCGCCAGCTGTCTTCCCACCCTCATCCCCAATTCTTCCAGATTCGCTTTTCGTCCTCCATCTTTGCTCTCCTTCTTCCAGGAGTCGTTCGTCTAGCCCGTCCTCCAAGTAGCCGTCGAGGAGGTTAACTTCTCACCCCCTTATCTTTTTATCGCTTTCTAGAGTAGATTTTCTGCTTTCTAGTTGTAGAAATTAGTTGTAATGACATTATCCTTATTATAAAAAGTTGGTTTGTCTCTCTCTCTCTCTAGCTCAATTGTTTACATTACAAGTAGATTAGTTGTTTATACTCATTGTGAATGTTCCGTTTATAAACAAAATTATAAAAAAATATAATTGCGGATTTAGAATCGACGTAGCCTCCCTATGTTCGACCTAGGACTCACTTTGAGTTTCGGCAAAATTATTTGATTGACAGATTTTTTACACACTCCAAGAAGGGTTTTCAAACCAAATCTTTTGGGGTATGAAATTTCGTTCATCAACTACCAAACCCTGAGTGGGTAATGAAGCCTAAGAAATCAAACTTTAGTAATTAAAGGTTAAAGCTAAAAAGAGATGGAAAGATTTAGCCACTTGGGTCTAGATGTTTGTCCTTGACACTGTAGGCCTACTGGAATAAGTGTCCTAACTGTCTCTCTAAAATTTGATTGATAATAAGTGTTTGGTTAATCTGCAAAACTTTAGTGGAGACAAAAGCATTCATGTAATTGTTGCTAAGGACTAGCAAAGTTTAGGCATGGGGTTATGTTTGATTGCGAATCAATACACAAATTTAATCCATTAATTGGTCGTCATAGTTCAAAACTTGCTTTTAATTCTCAAATCAAAATAAATTTATAATGAGACCAAGAATCAGATTGTGAATTTGATTTTGGTTCGGAGAGTCCCAAACGATACTCAGGGAGGCGAAATTTGGCTCTTATCACTTGAAATCCACTTAATGATTATTTTATTTTTGGTGTTTTTAGCTTTTGATTTTTTGTGGTCTTTTAATTGATTATGAAAATGAAACTAAGACTAACTATACCAACCTTTTTTTTCTTTTCTTAATTTGCTCATTTTTTGTTATCTTTTGTTAATAAGGAAATAGCTCAATAAGAACAACAAAATGGAAATCAATCTTTATTGCTTGTGAATATAAAACTACACTTCAAGAAGTGACAACATTGGAATTAAAATGTTTATTACAAAAGCATGTGGACTAAGCCACTTATACAAAGCTTAAAAGGAAAGAAAACATTAAATGGTGGGGATGATATGGGTGTAGTGAAAGGCTTAGGATAAGTGTGATGGGATTAGGATATGATTGGGGATTTGTTAGGACAAGGTTTGGATTGGGACAAGGTGTTAGGATACGGGACAAGGGGTGCTGGCCGTGTGGATATGAAGTGGGTGGTCGGTAAGTAGTGAGCAAGGTGGCTGAAGTGGGTGTTGGATATATAGTGTCAATGGTGGTGCGTGTTGTAGTGTGTGTGTTGGTGTTTCCGATGGGAGATGGTCACTTTAGGTGGTGGGATGCAGTGGTGTGTTGTTGCAGTAAAGGAAAAAATAAAAATAGAGGTCAAATAGGGGAAAAGAAGGGTGTGGTGGTAGCTAAACATGTGCGGGTGTGTGTGGGGATAAGGCCTAGCCGTATGGATATGAAGTGGATGGATGTGGTGGGTGGTTGGTAGCAACAAAGTGGTGGAATGGCCGGTGGCCTATTGCTGTGTGTAAAAGAAAAAAAAAAAAGAGGAGGAACAGGGTAGGTGGTGGTGGCTGGTTTTGGTGAAGAAAAGGAAAGGGATAGCGTGAGGGAGGTGATGTGGGTGGTTGCAGCTGGTGTTGTTGCTGATGCGTGGATGGCTATGGTGGAAGAGAGTGAGATGGCCATATAGTGGTGGTGGCTGAAGTGGTGGCCGTGGAGAGATGGAAGTGTGCAGCTCGTGTGTGTGTGTGTGAAGTGCAGCAAAAACAAACTAAAACGTGAAGAATTAGAGCAAATAAAAATGGAAATGGAAATAAAACTAACTAATCTACTTGCAACCAATAAAATCTAGCTACTGAAAAATAAGAAAAGCAAAAGAAGAAGAAAAAGAGAGAGCATCCACGCCAATGGGTGCTGCTATAGCCGTTGGCTGTGGAGACAGGCTGGTGACCCTTGGCCTTGAAGGCCTACACCACCATGATAGGAAGGTGATCGGTGAGGGCCATGAGGCCACCAACCACTAGTCAGGGAGAAGTAGAGAGGTGGAGTAGAGAGGAAGAAGAGAATGGGGGGGATACCACCCCAAAGAGAGTGTGGAGGGTGGGGGTCAACTGTGGAATCGTGGAGTACATGCACCTTAAGGGAGGAAAGAAGAGTCTAGAAGCTTTGGGAGAGGGCTAGGAAGTTCTCTCCTAATTATGGGATTAAGGGTTTTTAGTTGGGGGTTAATGAGGATTAGGTTGGTTATTTAGGTGGGAGTTTAGGTTGTGGTATTGGGCCTCTAAACTGGGTAGGCGTTGGGCTTAGTGTGTGGGGAATTTAATGGTGGGTTAAGTGGTGCATTAGGTGGGTGTTTTGTGGATGTGTGTGGAATAAATTAGGTGTAGAAATGTGCATTCCATATGTACATGTGTTCATGTATGTGTCAAATGCATTGTGAGCACATGTGCGTGTGAATTAAATGTGTGTGCACATAAGTGTGTAGGCTAATTAGAGCATGCTAGGTTGAGTGGTGTTAAGTGAGTTTTGGCTTGGGGTTGAATTGGGTTAGGTGCATAATTTGCATGGTGATGTCCGAATCTGCTCGGGCTTGTCTTGGGCTGGTCATGGGTGTCTTCCTCTCTTGATTTAATCTGTGTGCATGCTCTCATCTCCACCTTATCTGTTGTGGGAAGCAATTGATGATGGCATTGTCGTGTGTCACCTCGCATTTCCAATTGAGCATAAATCTCGCTCATCTCCTATCAATCTCTATACATGAATTGATAGTATCAATAATAGGCCCATAAAAATAGAGAAAATAGATTAAGAATATACATGAATGCAGATGCGTGATATGCATGAAATGAATGCTCTATTGATGATAACGTCATCATCAGCCATAATTAGCTTTAATTAGTCAGAATCAATAGACAAATGCTCCTACATAATTGTTGGAGAGTCATAATTCATCGCATATTCTTTCTGAGAGAAATACATTAAATTAGGGGTAAATATGCAGTTTAATAGTATATCATAAATGCAGAGTAATCATGAGTTTTCCCAAGGGTTAAATCAAGGTCAAATGAGCATTAATGACTAACAAGAGGGTTCATGCAGACAAAAATGGGTTTTCGCACATTTTGAGAATTAATGGTCATCCGAAACCCTAATTTCAGACCCGCTTAATTAACAGAGGTTATGGTCAGGATAAAATTCACCTAATCCTTCTAAAATTCATAGAAAAATATTCTATAAGGTTTAGTATCTTTGATTTGACCATTGGAACCCATTTTGACCTAAAATAGTGTCTCAGACAGGAAGTTGCCCTAATTTGGGTTTTTGCTTAAACTACTCAGTCAAACTTGGTCAAAACCAAAATCAAACTTCACCATCAGATTCCTTGGGTCCAAATTAGGTTTGTACCAAAATTTGGACCCAATCAGAGATCACCTTAATCTAGTTTGCATTTTAGTCTATTCTGACTCTTTTTCTCTCAAATAAACCCTTAGCTTCTGAAATCCTTGCTAACAACCCCCTAACTTTGTCATCTTCTTTGAGTTTAGGTCCTTGCCACCACTGCCATGTGAACACACCTATAGTTGACCTTCAATCAAGGAGTTCTCCCTGATTTCACTCTCAATCTCTTCCAAAATTGGAAGAACTCCTGAAGAGATCCTCTTCAATCTGAGCCGCATCTTGGGCTCTAATTCTTACTCAAATCCTCAGGAGAACCCTTTGAAATCAAGGGTTTCCCTTTTTATGAAAGCTCCAAGATTCCAAGCTTGGAACTACTTCTGAACCCTATAAAAGAACCCACATTGCATTTCTATGCTCCTTAGCTTGGTTCAGAGGTTGGATTCCCCCTCTACCCTTCTCCGTGACCTCCGTCTCCATCAACTCTGGCGAGCTCCTCCATCCACCTTCCTCGTCCACCGTCATAGACAATAGCTGGCAGATTCTTCTTCGTCTCATTCTTCTGTGTCTTGCAACCCCGGTGAATGCCTCCTTTCGTGTCTTCCTCGCCGCTTCTTCACCTCTGAAGAATTCATCTTCCCCACGTTCGGCATACCACCAGTGTGGGAATCTTCCCCTTTCATCCAATTAGGTTAGCGTAGTTAGGTTTATCTTCTCCCCTACTCTCTTTCCCTATCTTTATCCCTTGTTTCAACCCACTCTACCACCGTTCTCCTGTGATCTCGCTCATCTCTGGCCGCACCTCCAGCGAGTTCGCCCCACCATCAAAATCCACCAAACAGCTCGCCACCAAGTCCATGACCTCCTGATAAAACACACATGAAGTCATGATAAAATGCTTATTTATGATAGTTCCTAGGCTTAGCATTGAATATCATGTTATAAATACTGCATAACATCCATTGCATGGCATTTAGGATAGTTGCGTATTATGTACATTAATTTTTCCATTTTACATGGCCAGGAGGAAGTGCGACATCTTTACAGGCTTCAGATGAAGAATTCGACCACGAGGATGAATCCGGAGCGACAATCTCAGTTCGTCAATGTGAAAATCACCCCGATCGGAGCTCTGTAGCACCCTCTATAAGAAGATGAAGACGGACGACCCAGATGGTGCCATGTGGCACCATCCAGGTCACCCCCACCTGAACCATCGCACCTGGCCTCAAGCAAGGACTCACCTCGACTGTTGGATCTTAATCCAACGGTCAAGGCGCGTGTGACTACACCGCCCTCCACTAGACAAAGTAACACTTTGGCTCAACAGTGAAGACAAGTGCTCGCAAACCGTGAGTGTGAGTTCGAGTCGTAATCCACCGCGTCTGCTACAGTGCCAGATGAAATAGGGTTGCTCAATCTTGATTAAGCATCTAAGACTCTCCACGCTTGATCTGACGCCACCCACCAACTCTAGGGTGCACGCCAGATTGCACGCACCCCATCTGGGGTGTGCATTTAAGACGACAAGGAGCTGTGCTCACTGTCCGATCCTCGTAATTGCATGAGGCGTGCGATCCATATCAAGGCATGCGTGATCTACGGGTGAGTCTCAGCCGTGCAATGCTTCATCCGACGGCTGCCAACGCACGCGCCAACGGTGCGGATTTCAAACACGGGCGAGTGTGCGTTCTCTTGTCACGATCATAGTCGTCCACGCCTGATCCAACGACCAACGATCTCCATGCCCTACGCCAGCTGCAGCCAAGCTTCCAAGCACTAGCCAATGCACGTGAATGCTTTAGCGACGTCCCTGGCGGGTCTTTGGAGACGTCTTAAATGTCACTAAAGGCCCATGCATGTAAACCACCTCCATCCCTCCACTATATAAACACCCGTACACCCCCCATTCCTCTTCATCTCTACCTACTCTATTCCCACCTACTCCTAAGTTGTAGTAGCCTACCAAAGCTCCATTAGAGATTACTCTGAAGCTCCAAATGCCTCTTATTAGTGTAGCATTCCTTTATCCCACCAAATTTTCATTCCTCATCCCATCACCTTCATAGGTTGCCTTGGAGCCATCCTTCCACCTCCATTCCGGTAGCAGATCACCTCCGCCTCCTCACCTCCATTCCAGAGCCTCAGTGAAGCATTACTCTACCTGGTGTCCTCCTGCATCTCACCTCCGTCATCTCGCTCCTCAACTCCATTGTCCAAGCTTTTGCTAGGCGCTGTCATCTCGTCAAACAGCCGATTCGGGAGATTCCTTCTCACCTCTCTCTCTTTTATGCTTTCATAGATTATTGTAATAGACATTTTTGAAATATATCATATTTGATTCCATCTATATTGTGATCCATCTTGTTTGCATCCTTTATAAAAACAAAAAAAAAATAAAACACCAAAAAGAAACAAAACGAAGTGTGGTTTCCAAACAAAGTAAACGTCGCCTCCCTGTGTTCGACCTGGGACTCCCTTGGAGCTTCGGTAAAATTGTATTTGATAATGAGTTTTGCGACTACGATGACGGGTTCCTCTAAACCCCAATTTCTACCACGCGAAACATGTTCATCATTTTGGCGTCGTTGCCAGGGAGGCAATAGAATTTACTTTCTTATTTTCTAGGCTTCTTTGCATTTACATATTACTAACCCTGCTTATCTTTGATCTATTGTCATGCAGGTACCCTTGCATGGAGATCCAAGTGCGGTAGACCGAAGTAAAGTGCGGGTAGAGTACTTTGTAAGTGCCCCCCACATCCCCCCCACTAGTTTCATTTCGCCAAACTCATAACCAAGACCAAATCTACTTAGGTGCTTGCATAAACCCTAAGATAGATTTTGGTTGACTTGTTTGCCACCTCCACCCCCACATTTTATAAAAAAAAAATAAAAAGATACTTTCTGTGGGATGAATCAATATACAACTTCATACACCCACATTTGAGGCACATAACCTGACTTGATTTTCATCTAGTCAACCGGGATTCCGACCTGTGGAACCGATACACCAATTCAACACATAAAGGAGTAGAAATCATATTAGGTTAATCACCTTTTTGTGTGCCTTAATTGCTGATGCATTTGGGCCAATTGATTGAATTGTTTGGGCTGCACCACCTAATTTAAAAGAGATTCATTTTGTAGCTGCCCCATAGGATTCAATATTTAGGTCAAGCCAGGCACTCCATATTTTCTTGATTTATAAAGCAAAAACACTTGAACTTGTGCTTTCAAAACTTGGTTTGCCTCACAAAACTTTGTTGAATATACCTAATATTTGAATCCTAAAAGCTACTAAGCAAGATTCGGACCCTAAAATTCATGTAACGTCCCGATTCCCGAGTCCCTATGGGACACGAGAATCGGACCGACTCAACTAATCCCAAGACCTAGTCGTCCAACGAGGAAGTAACCAAAAGAGGAGTAAAATAAACCACATTCAACATGAATATAACTAGCAGTAACAAAATACACTAGTAAGAAAAGGAACTACTACAGTATACACCACCACAACAGTAGAACAACGAATATGTACATAACATAAAGCTTACAATAAAGAAGTACAAGGAGTAACAAGGAAACTACTCACTACAGTGGAAGAAAAGTACAAAAAGAACTGTGGCAACTCTACTGGACCCTACTAGGCCCAGCGTCCTCTGCAGTCGCTGACCCTGGCTGCTCAACACCTGGTCCTGAAAAGTAACGAGTGTAACACGTCAGCGAAACACTGAGTAGAGTGGAAGCTAAAAGCTAAAGAAACAGTAGAGTGTACAGTAGCGGTTATATTTTTACTTTCTTTAATTACATCTTTCTATTATTTCACGATTTATTTATTCCTCAGATCCTTCACTTGATCTCGAATGTTCCTCGTGGGAACGATCTTGATTGCAGTCTTTTCCGAAAAGTAGAAGTAACACGTGGTGCTCCCCTGGTCGGGAGAGTCCCCCGTGGTGGTCCTACCCCCAGTCAACCACCCCAAGGTTGCTGACAGACGTAACGGTGACTACGGCACGCGCGATAAGCGCAAAGGTAGCTACCCCACACTGGCACGCAGTGAGTCATTTTCGTTAACGGGTGCGCTCAAAACATAGCACGGAACTAGTATAGGGCAGAGCCCTCTCAGTAACAGGGGTTCAACCCCTCCACAGTTCGCGCACCCTCGCCTGACTACCCTGGTTTGCCCAGTGGGCCTAACAAGTCGGTGTAGGAGGCTAGCAGAACCCTGGGGCCCATGGGGTAGCTAGTGCTCTCCCTACACTAGTAGCTCTCCTCGGTACTGCGTACGCGAGGGCCAGCAAGTCGGTGTACAGTGGCCAAACCCACCCCGATCTCAACCTGAGGGTGGCAAGCTCCCCTCTACTCTAAGAGGTAATGTGTGCTCTCTTTGGTACCACGTACCCAAGAGACAACACACTTCCACGTTTCACTTTCTCAGTTCCATTCTATTCTCTTTCCAGGAGTTCTACTCCTAATTCTGCGTAGGGTTCGTATTCGTTTTGTTTGGCCATTGTAGGTTTCACTGTTCCAGTCTTATGTTCATACAACCCATATTCTTAATCATGTTTATCCATTCATAACAGGAAGCTATTAATTTACAGGCAGCTATTATTTCCTTTCCACTTTTCCAAGACTGCAATATATATATTCCACTAGTTTTCCAGTCCTAGGATTCATGCCGTACCCTTGGATCTATCATTCAATCTAGTTTTCCAGTCCTAGGATTCATGCAATACCCTAGGATCTATCATTCAATCTAGTTTCTCAGTCCTAGGGTTCATGCAATACCCTAGACTCTATTAATTGTTCTACAATTGTAACAAATTATGCTAATTAAATTAAAAGCCACTCTACCAGCTACAATGGAAGTACTGGGGGCATGGTTGGAAATCCCGCGTGCCTCCGCAACCCCCAAGACTACAATGGAACGGGGTCCTAACACAAGGATCAAACACAAGGAGTTTCTCAAAATGGTATATAATTGCTGTAAACGGGTAGAGGATTTTATTCTGGAAAGAACGCAACTCGAAACGTGAAAAACAGACTCTGAATGGGCCCTAAACGGGTAAAAAATGACGAAACTGCCCAAAATCAGACGTCTGGAACCTCTTCCAGACATCTTAAAATGTGGGTCAGAGTGTACCTTCGCTCTGTGTAGTCCTTCAGACGTCCAGAAGCCTGCGGGGGCATCTGGCTTAGTTCCGAGACGTCCGATGGTCACCCCGGACGTCTGGAAGTCCTTCCCGTCGTCCGGCACTGCGGCCAGACGTCCGATTCACGTGGGATGGCGAGTCCTCGCGCCCTCCCGAGCAGAACCTACACGCACCCACCCTGCTCTCAGCACGACGGTTCGCAGACGAAGGCGCGGCGGACGGCCGCATGGCCGTACACGCGAAAAAGGAAGAAGATAGAAATATCTTATCGGCCAGACGTCTGGACAGTCCTCGAGACGTCTTCACCGTCGTCTGGTCGTAAGCCCAGACGTCTGATTCTGGAAAATTTTCCAGAATCAGAGGCCGACTTGCTCTCCGCCCGCGACGCACGGCTGCACCGCGCCCCGTCCGCCTGCTACTCGAGCTGCAGTAGCCCCTCCTCGATACTCCACGCCCGCTGCTCCCCCGCCGGCCGGCTCTAGCTGCCCCGGCAAGCTCGATCCCTCACGGTCGAGCATCTTCTTCTTCTCGTAACACCCCCTCCCGCACACTCGCCGCGGCCGCTGCTGCCGCCGCTCACTTGCTCGCTCGCGCTCTCGCACCGGCAGGGAGAAGGAGAAGAGGAAAGCTGAGGAGATGAGGGTGAGGGAGAGGGCGAGGGGCCTTATACGGCCGCGCGGGGAGAGAGAGAGAAAGGAGCTGTGCCCTGTAGGAGGAGAGAGGGAAAAAGAGAGAAGAGAACGGCGGGTGCAGTCTGCGCGTGCATGCGCACAGATGCAACCCCGTACGCCGCAAAAATTTAATACCAGATGTCTGGTCAGACGTCTGGGCCACTTCCCAAATGTCTTAAAAGCCCATCTTGAGGCCACGTTCATAACAATATAACAAACTCAAAGGAAGTTTCATCCCCGAAACTTGCGCTAACTAGGGTGCGAAAAGAACGACATATAAAACATAACAAACTCAAAGAGGACCGAAACCGGTCCGAAAAGACGTACCCGCGAAGAGCTCCGGGTACCGCTCCCGCATTGCCTCCTCAGGCTCCCAGGTAGCCTCCTTGTACCGCTGGCTCCTCCACAAAACCTTCACCAGGGGTACTTGCTTTCGTCTCAAACTGCAGACGGCTCGGTCAAGAATCTGTCTGGCCGCTCGGGGTAGGTCAGGTCATCACGCACCTCGACGCTCTCGTGACTCAGTACATGACTGGGATCGGCTACGTACTTCCTGAGGTTGGACACGTGGAACACGTCGTGCACACCAGAAAGCTGAGGAGGGAGGGCAAGTCTGTAAGCAACAGGTCCAACCCGCTCCAGGACCTCAAAGGACCCCACGAACCTCGGCGCGAGATTCCCTCTCACCCTAAACCGCTGCAGGCCCTTCATGGGTGAAACACGAAGGAAGACGTGGTCCCCAACCTCAAACAGCACCTCTCTGCATCTCCGATCCGCGTAGCTCTTCTGCCTGCTCCTGACAGTACGGAGTCGCCTGTGAATCTGTTTGACTACCTCCTGACTCTGCCGGATCATCCTGGGGCCAACCTCCCACTTGGTCCCCAACTCAACCCAACTCAAGGGTGCCATACACCTCCGTCCGTACAGAGCCTCGTAGGGAGCCATGCCGATGCTCGAGTGATAGCTGTTGTTGTATGCAAACTCTGCCAGGGGCAAGTGCTCCTCCCAAGAGCCCCTCCAGTCCAGTACACAGGCACGAAAAAGGTCCTCAAGTGTCTGTATTGTGCGCTCAGACTGTCTGTCTGTCTGGGGGTGGTAAGCAGTACTAAATCTCAACCGCATCCCCAGGGCCTGCTGAAACTCAGTCCAAAACTGGGACGTAAAGTGGGTATCTCAGTCGGATACGATCTCCTGCGGAACTCCGTGTAGTCGTACCACGTCACAGATATACCTCTCTGCCAACTGTGCTGGTCCCAAAGTGACTCGGATTGGCAAGAATTGTGCCGTCTTCGTCAGTCTATCCACAATTACCCAGACTGTGTCGTGTCCTCGTTGGGTAACAGGTAAGCCCACCACCAAGTCCATGGTGATGCTCTCCCACTTCCACTCTAGCACTGGAAGCGGCTGTAGCGGCCCTGCAGGCCTCTGATGCTCGGCTTTCACCTGCTGGCACACTAAGCACTGCTGCACGAATTCACCCACATCCCGCTTCATCCCCCTCCACCAAAACTCGCGTCTCAAGTAGTGGTACATCTTCGTGTTTCTCGGATGTATGGTGAATCTGGAACCGTGTGCCTCAGTCAGGAGCTCTCTCAATAGCTCCTCCTCACTGGGAAAGCACAACCGTCCCCTCAGGCGCAATACCTGGTATGTGAAAGAGAAGTCCCCTGGGTCTCCTGACAGTACTCTGTCGCGTAGGGACTGCAAGTACGGATCGGCCATCTGTCCTGTGATGATGCGGTCTATCAGCTCTGGCCTAGTCTGCCGTGTCATAGTCACTGCTCCACAGTGCCCCCGTAACTCTAGGGGTCGCCAACTGCCCACCTCCTCCAAAATGCTCCAACTATGTAACTGTAAACTGGCTAAGTGTGCGGGCGCCTTCCGGCTCATGGCGTTAGCCACCACGTTGGCCTTTCCCGGGTGGTAGGAAATGCTGCAGTCATAGTCCTTCAGGAGCTCCAACCAACGTCTCTGTCTCATGTTGAGCTCCTTCTAATCAAAAAGGTATCTGAGGCTCTTGTGATCTGTGAAAATCTCGAAGGTCTCTCTGTACAAGTAGTGCCTCCAGGTCTTCAGCACGAAGACAACAGCTGCCAGCTCCAGGTCGTGGGTAGGGTAGGTATGCTCATGGGGCTTCAGTTGCCGCGAAGCGTAAGCGACAATGTGACCCCTCTGCATGAGTACACCTCCTAACCCCTGCAAGGAGGTGTCCGTGTACACAATGAACCCGCCACTACTGTCAGGGATGGTGAGCACGGGAGCCGAAGTCAACCTCTCCTTCAGCTCCTAAAAACATGCCTCACAGGCGTCTGTCCAAGTGAAGGGAACGTCCTTCCGGGTCAACTGTGTCATATGACGCGCAATCTGTGAAAAACCCCTGATGAACCGTCTGTAGTAGCCTGCCAGTCCCAGGAAACTGCGAATCTCAGTGACTGAACGCGGTCTCTCCCACTTGAGCACTGCCTCGACCTTGGCTGGGTCCACCGCCAAGCCATCCCCAGAGATCACATGGCCTAAGAAGGTCACCTCCCCCAACCAGAACTCACACTTGCTGTATTTGGCGTATAGCCTGCGTCGTCTCAGTGTGTCCAGAACCATCTGCAAGTGTTGTCTGTGCTGCGTCTGATCTCGAGAATAGATGAGTACATCATCAATGAATACCACCACGAACTGGTCCAAGTACTGCCTAAGCACCCGGTTCATTAGGTCCATGAATGCAGCGGGGGCATTGGTTAGCCCAAACGGCATGACCAAAAACTCGTTGTGTCCGTACCGAGTGCGGAAAGCTGTCTTGGAGACATCTGCCTCCCTGATCCTCAACTGGTGGTATCCAGACCTCAAGTCGATCTTGGAGAACACCGTGGCACCTCGCAACTGGTCAAACAAGTCATCGATCCTTGGCAGCGGATATCTGTTCTTGATGGTGACCCTATTCAGCTGTCGGTAATCCACACAAATGCGTAGGGTACGATCCTTCTTCTTCACAAACAGTACCGGGGCTCCCCAGGGAGATGCACTGGGCCTCACGAAGCCCTTCTCCAAAAGATCCTGCAACTGAGACTTGAGCTCTCGTAGCTCAAGCGGTGCCATCCAGTATGGTGCGGTGGAGATGGGGCTGGTCACTAGTACTAGTGAGATCTCAAACTCGATCTCACGCTCGGGCGGTAGTCCTGGTAACTCGTCTGGGAACACGTCAGGGTACTCTCTGACCACCGGGATGCTCTGGAAGTCTGCCACAGGGCTGGGCTCTGCCACCACACAAGCTAGGAAGCCCTCACGCCCCTGGCTCAAAAGTCTCGCCACCCGAAGTGCCGAAATGCACCTGAAGCCTCCGTCCACTGGCTGTCCATGAAACTCGAAAGAAGGCAACTCTGGTATGGAGAAGACGATCTTCCTCTCAAAACAGTCCACCAAAGCGTGGTAAGCGGACAACCAGTCCATCCCAAGAATTACGCCAAAGTCCTCCATCTGTATCATAATCAGGTCAGCTGGCAAACTATACCCCCCGACACTGACCTCGCAACCCGTGTACACCTCCTCAGCCACAAACAGCTGACCACTCGGACCTCTGATTACGAATGGATTCTCTAACAGTGTATAGTCCTGGCCCAAACTAACTGCGAAACTAGCTACGACAAACGAGTGCGTAGCGCCGGAATCGAAAAGTGTGTAAATGAGTCTGCCGAAAACTGAAACCATACCTGCCACCACCGATCCCGAAGCTCTGGCATCCCTGTGTGTCAGGGAGTTGATACGCCCCTCAACTCTAGGTGCGGATGAAGTAGCCACACTCTGCATCGGATGGGTAGGTGCTGGCTGGTACCCTCCTCGTGACTGCCGTCCTCCTTCTCGCGTATGGGAACTGCGACCTCCTGCGTACCCTCCAATGCTCGACGCGGGAAGTATCTGCTGACCTCCTACCCTAGACGGGCAGTCCCTCCTGATGTGGCCCGACTGGTCACATTGGTAGCAGATGGGAACCCGACTCCCGCCCTCAGTGGGTCCCTGCTGTCGGCTGGGCGGGGGTTCAGTGCTGGCGACTGGCCCCTGTCGAGGGCCCCCAAAGGCCACTGATGGCCCTGCAAAATGTGATGGCTCTCCTATGGACGCCACGTGTCTCCTCTCTCACCGGCCCTGTGAAAAGTCTGACTGGAAGGGCCTCTTTCGCCCGTCGTCAGTGTCTCGCGCGGACGGGTTGGTCTCCTCGTAGGTCATAGCTGCCTCCACCACCCTCGAAAACGTAGGCAGCTTCAGGGGTTTGACATACCCCCGAATCGCAGGCTAGAGCCCCTCGGTGAACCCCCAAAGGGGTTCCTCCTCGGTGGCTACCGCTGTTGCTGCAAAGCGGGACAGCTCCAGAAAATGCGTGCGGTACGCGCTCACGGTCATCGTCCCCTGGCGGAGAGTGTGGAACTCCTGCCTCCTCTGGTCCTGCCACATCTGGGGAAAGTACTGCTCGCAGAAGAGGGTGACGAACCGATCCCAGGTCGGCTCGTCCCTTTCCTGTCCCCTGACTGCCCTCCACCACCTGTGTCCCGCACTCTCCAGCTGGTACGTGGCAAAGGCCACGCGGCACTCCACCAGGGGGCGAAGGGTGTCTAAAATCTTCTCAAGCTACTCGAGCCAGTCCTCTGCCTCGGTCGGGTCCTCATCCCCCTTGAAGGAGGGAGGCTTCAGCTTCCGGAACTGCCCGAAGAGCTCGAAGTGGCGCTGCAGTGGAGATGCTGGTGCACCTCCAGGCAAAGGTGCCTCGTGTACAGAAGTGTTGGAGGAAGGTGGGGGCGGCGACGGCCCATCCCCTCCCCCATGTCCAGCGCCGCGTCTGTCGTGTGGTCCCACAGAGGACTCCCCCTCCGCAACCCCAGGGAGAGGCGCTCGGGGCGGTGGGTGGAGCTCATCTCGCACAATATCCCGTATCAACTGGGCGAGGTCCTAGGCCTGAATGCCTGGGAGCAGTGGTTGGTCCACCGAGGCGCCGATAGCAGCACGCCCACCTTGCCAACCTCGTCCTCGACCGTGCCAGCGGCCCGCCTCGCTAGTCCCGCGACGAGGCATCTCCTGCAAGGAGATGCGAAACAAAATGGAATCACGTCAATATGGAACGATATTTAACGAGAACATCTAAGAGATCATGTCAAAAGATATGTTGTGGTGGCTACTCTAGTTACAGACATGTGAATTGGTTATTTTCCAGTCAGTTGATTCACTTCTCGGGACGACCTTGCTCTGATACCATCTTGTAACGACCCGATTCCCGAGTCCTTACTAGACACGAGAATCGGACCGACTCGACTAATCCCAAGACCTAGTCGTTCAACGAGGAAGTAACGAAAAGAGCAGTAAAATAAACAACATTCAGCATGAATATAACTAGCAGTAACAAAATACAGTAGTAAGAAAAGGAACTACTACAGTATACACCACCACAATAGTAGAACAACGAATATGTACATAACATAAAGCTTACAATAAAGAAGTATAAGGAGTAATAAGGAAACTACTCACTACAGTGGAAGAAAAGTACAAAAAGAACTGTGGCAACTCTACTGGACCCTACTAGGCCCAACGTCCTCTACAGCCGCTGACCTTGGCTGCTCAACACCTGGTCCTGAAAAGTAATGAGTGTAACACGTCAGCGAAACGCTGAGTAGAGTGGCAGCTAAAAGCTAAAGAAATAGTAGAGTGTACAGTAGCGGTTATATTTTTACTTTCTTTAATTACATCTTTCTATTATTTCACAATTTATTTATTCCTCAGATCCTTCACTTGATCTCGAATGTTCCTCGTGAGAACGATCTTGATTGCAGTCTTTTCCGAAAAGTAGAAGTAACACGTGGTGCTCCCCTGGCCGGGAGAGTCCCTCGTGGTGGTCCTACCCCCAGTCAACCACCCCAAGGTCGCTGACAGACGTAACGGTGACTACGGCACGCACGATAAGCGCACGGGTAGCTACCTCGCACTGGCACGCGGTCAGTCGTTTTAGTTAACGGGTGCACTCAAAACACAGCACGGAACTAGTATTGGGCAGAGCCCTCTCAGTAACAGGGGTCCAACCCCTCCACAGTCCGCGCACCCTCGCCTGACTACCCTGGTTTGCCCAGTGGGCCTAACAAGTCGGTGTAGGAGGCTAGCAGAACCCCGGGGCCCGTGGGGTAGCTGGTGCTCTCCCTACACTAGTAGCTCTCCTCGGTACTGCGTACGCGAGGGCCAGCAAGTCGGTGTACAGTGGCCAAACCCACCCCGGTCTCAACCTGAGGGCGGCAAGCTCCCCTCTACTCTAAGAGGTAATGTGTGCTCTCTTTGGTACCACGTACCCAAGAGACAACACACTTCCACGTTTCACTTTCTCAGTTCCATTCTATTCTCTTTCCAGGAGTTCTACTCCTAATTCCCCGTAGGGTTCGTATTCCTTTTGTTTGGCCATTGTAGGTTTCACTGTTCCAGTCTTACGTTCATACAACCCATATTCTTAATCATGTTTATCCATTCATAACAGGAAGCTATTAATTTACAGGCAGCTATTATTTCCTTTCCACTTTTCCAAGACTGCAATATGTATATTCGACTAGTTTTCCAGTCCTAGGATTCATGCCGTACCTTAGGATCTATCATTCAATCTAGTTTTCCAGTCCTAGGATTCATGCAATACCCTAGGATCTATCATTCAATCTAGTTTCTCAGTCCTAGGTGGTTATCATGCTCGCTCGGGTTTTAAAAGATAACACGTTTTAATATAGCCGACAAAGCGTTCAAACAAATAGAGAATTTTATTACTCGAAAATCGGAGTATCCGAGGTCGAACACAGGGAGCAATCTGAGTACTTTTAAAAACTAAAGAATGCAACTTTTAAATAAAAAATAATTGATTCAGAGAGAGTTATAAAAAGAAACAGGATTGGACATTTGATTTCTATATCAGACATCTTAAATGCAACTATTCTTCTTCCTATTTTGATTCTGTCTTGGCCTTCTCTGATTTTTGCTTTCTCTTCTCTCTTCTGCCTTCTTCTTCTTCTTTGTAGGCTCTTCTTCTTCTTTTCTTCTGCTCTACAGGTCTTCTTCTTCCTTGAACTTCTTTCTCTTCTTTTCTCCTTCCTGCGAAGGCTTCTCCTTCCTTGGTCTTCTTTCTTCTCTCTGCAGTCCTTCTTTCTTCTTTGGCTAAGTTTCTTCTCTTAAACTCTCAGCCTGCCTGCACAACGAGGAAGCAAAACCTACCTCGTCCCTCTACCCGCGCATCTCTCTCTTTCTCTGCAATTCACTCAAGGACGCTCTCCCAGAGCCACGGGTAATCGGGTCGAATTTCGCACCTGGGACCAGGCACACCGGCAGGTGGGTGATGCGCGAGGTGTGCTCAGATTAGGTCGGGTCAGAGCCCACCAGATCCGCGAGGTGAAACGCGGATGAGGCAAGCGTGGGTAAGGTGAGGACGTCACCCCTGTGCATTCGGAGGCGAATAGCAGATAACACAAATTCAATTTATATCATACCTGCGCGTCGTATTTCCCCGATGTGCAACTATTAGGCCTGTCCTGCTCTTGCACGTGCTCGCAGAAGATTCGTGCAATCGGCACAACTGCAGACATCGCTGCGCTCCTTGCTGGACTTAGATGCTTCGCACTGATTGCCCGGGTCATCTGCACCTGAAGGCTGGAGGTCCTCACGCCTGGAGCTGCTGAAGCCTGGAGTTGCTCCAACCGTCAATGGCGGCAGGGGCTGGAATCCTGTCAAACACAAATATGGCCTATTGGCCTAATCAAACCAGTTGGGCACCTTCGCCATGGCACGACGAAGGTGGTACACGGTGCTGCAGGTCGTGGGACGGCCTAGGCATGCATGCCTTGGTCGTCCTGTGACCGAAGGTGTGGGTGAGTTCGGGGGGCTATTGTGGAGGCATAGAGGGATGGCGGATGGGCAGAGGTTGTTCCTTGTGGTGAGGCAGAGCTTATGAGACGGTTGGCGAGGCGTGTGGAGGGGTTTAATGGTGGCGGCGACTCGCCGGAGGTCGGCCGGTGACGTGGAAGATGAGGGTGGTCAGGCAGTGTCGAGGGGCATAAATGAAATGTAAGGGGGAAAAATGAGAGGGGAAGATGGAGAATGTATCTGGAGTGTTCTGGAAGGGAGGGAGGCAGCGGAGTGGACGACGCGTAGCTGCCGTCGTCGGAGAAGAAGAACCCTGAGGGAGGGAGCGGCGACGAGGACGAGGTTAGGGGAACGTGTGCTTGGTACGGCGTGACGCAGGAGGAAGAGGCGAAGTGGACTCTGCTGCTGGTATGGCAGTAGAGTGACGAGAAGGAGGGGGGAGGTCGTCGAAGCTTGCGGGTTCCTTGGTCGGAGATGGAAGGGAGGAAAATTTGGGGGAATCTTCGCCAAGACAAGTCTGAAATTCATCGGCCGGGTTTGGGGATTCTTTTATAGGTGCTGGCCGAACTTTCTTGTGCCTGGAGAGCGTGCAATCATCTCTGACGGCTCGCTGGAGAAGGAAAGAGGGTGGATACCCAAATCCCTCGTGCGTTCGCACGAGAGATTGGGTTCACACCAGAGATCGTGATTGGCCTTAGATGGAAGGGAATTCCTCAAAGAATCTCCCTTCCATTTCTGGGAGGGGATCTCTGAGGAATCAGAGAGTATTCCCTCTCTAAACCTCGTCGGAGGTCGATTCTGTCCCAACAATGGCGGCAGGACTTGATTGCAAAGGTGGCGAGGAAATTAGGGGGCTCTCTGCAATGATTTTCAAAAGATAGGGCCCAAATTGTGATTTGGGTGTACTAAATTGCAAAGTAGGTCAAGATGACCTCCCCTTAGGTCCAAATTTTGGTACAAACCTAATTTGGACCTAAGGAATCCAATGGTGAAGTTGGATTTTAGGTTTGACCTTGTTTGACTGGACATTTTACGTAAAAACCTAAATTAGGTTAATTAATGAGCTAGGACCCTATTCTAGGTCAAACTAGGTTCCAAAGGCCAAATTAAGTGTTCTAAACCCTAGAGGATATTTTTCCATGATTTTTAGAGGGTTTAATTAATTTTTATCCTGACCGGAACCTTGTTGATTTAAGCAGGTCTGTTTTAGGGTTACCAAATTTCATTTAATTCCTAAATTGCACATGAACCCATTTCTGATTGACTCAACCCACTTTTTACCTTATTTAGACCATTTGACCTATGTTTTGCCTCTGAGAAATCCCATTTATGCACTGCAATGGTAAAATTACAGTTTTAACCTTTAATTCATGTTTTCTTCTCAGAGCACTTATTCCTTCATTTAGGCCTTCTTCTAGGTTATGTAGGAGCTTTTATCTTCTTTATTGGGTCAAAATGAGCTAGTTATGGCTCATGATGAGGCTCTCATCATACCCCCATGCCTAGCTTTTGCTAGTCCCTTAGCAAAATTTTAAGGTTTTAACTTCTGTTCTAGACCCAGAGTGTCTGTCAACAATCATGATAAGTGCTTCTTCTTTTCTTTTGTGATTAGGTAGGAATGCCGACAATAGGCCTAGAGGTACTCAAGTACCAACCAAAATCCGGACCTAACCCGCTTTAGCCTCAGTCCTCCGCAAAGGTTTCTACGGCCCACAAAAACTAACCTAGGGTTTGTTGGACTCCGCGGTTAAAGCACCCGTGCTTGAGACATTTTTAGCCTAAGTTCAGTTTGCAGTGCATTTTTTGTAAGAGAGAGATAGAAGATTTATTTGTTTGGAGAGCTTTTCTCTCTCTTTTCTTTTTATTTCTAGCTTCGGATTAGCTTCTCAACACGGTCTGTATCGGATTCCTCGTCCCCATCATCAATCCTCAAGGGTCCCTGGCTTTCGAGATTTCGAGATAATCCCGCCCATGGCAACCCCCAGAACCTTGGCTTTCGAGATTTCGAGATAATCCCACCCATGGCGTTCTGTGGCCGAATTCAGACCCTGGCGATCGACATTTAGTGATACTGCCACCCATGGTATCTGAACTAGCAGAGTGCTTACATGCCCCCAGTAGGATATTTAAATATCCTAAGAGACAAGCATCGAGGAGACGATATGTTCTTACGCATCTTCGAGGGGAATTTCCCGTCTCTCCGCGCCGGGAACTCGTCCAAATCAACTTGTGTTGATTGGCCGCTCCTAATCTAGGTGACTTTTTTAGAACATTAAACGCTTTTGCGTGATTTGGATATTTATGCGCACTGAACCAGACTGTGTGTGAATTTGGGGTGCTTAGGTTACCGAATCCCACAAATCGGAGGTCAGTTAATGAGGTCGAATACTTCCTAAGCCTTGGACCTAATACTCAAGCTTCGTATTTTCCTCAACCTCTTGAGGATTATCCAGATTTTAACGGATACGTGAATTTTTAAGCTAACAAATCTAGCCTAAGAGGCCTAAGACCAGCGTTCTCGCTAATCTCTTGTTATGTCTCCTTAGCACTTTTTCTCTTTTTCTTGATTTGGTCTAGAACTTCAGTTAACCCCTTAATCTTTTACTAATGACTATTTCTTTTCATTTTCATTTTGTGCTCCTTTTTGTCATTTTACTCTTTTCCTCTTCTCATTTGTATGACCCTGAATTGTTCCTCCCCTCCATCAAGTCTTTTTTTTTTTTTATTGAAACCCTTTCTTGATATGAATTTTCCTGACATTTTGCACTTTCATACCCCCCCATGCCTAAGATTTGCAATGTCCCCATTGTAAATTAGGTGGGTTCGATTTCAGCTTAGTTCATGCATTAGGACAGGTGTGTGGTGAGTGAATAGGTTGAAGTGACTCGTTGGGAATGATTTCTAATCTCGGGTAGGGATACCTGAGGTGAAGTCGGCTGTTCTAATGGATGAACCCTAAAGTGCAATATGAATTCCACATAGAGATGTCAGAAAAGGTTTCGGGTTTTTCAAAGAATGACGGGTTGCCTCCCGTTAAGCGCTGAGTTTTACGCATCGGCTAGGCGCAAGGAGCTCAAGAGGAATGGAGGGTAAAGGATGACTCAACCAAATCTATATCGGTCATGTCAATGAACGGCTTGAGTCTCTGACCGTTCACGACAAAGGGTTCAGAATCGTGGCTGAGTGGGCTGATTTCAATGGCTCCATTTCCGAAGATTTTTCAGACTAGGTAGGGTCCGACCCACTTAGATCTTAGCTTTCCTGGGAATAATTTGAGTCGGGCATCAAAGAGTAAAACCTTTTGACCAGGATGAAAGACCCTTCTAGAAATGTGTTTGTCGTGAAAAGCTTTAACCTGTTCTTTGTAAATTCACGAGTTCTCATACGCGTCGTGGCGTAATTCATCGATCTCGCTCATTTGAAGTCTTCTGTGGGTTCCAGCCTTAGAAAGATCTAGATTACAAGTCCGTACTGCCCAATAGGCTTTATGCTCCAACTCGACGGGGAGGTGACATGCCTTCCCGTACACTAATCTGAAGGGAGACATTCCTAATTGGGTCTTGTAGGCGGTCCTATAGGCCCACAATGCTTCCGGAAGCTGAGAAGACCAATCTTTTCTATCAGGTCGAACAGTAACCTGAAGGATCTTCTTGATATCTCGGTTAGATAGCTCAACTAGACCATTAGTTTGGGGGTGGTAAGGAGTAGAGATTCGGTGTGACACCCTGTATTTGGTCATCAGTGACCTGGACTGAGTGTTTGTAAAATGGGTCCCCCTGTTGGAAATTATAGCACGTGAAATCCCGAACCTTGAGAATATATTTTGATGAAGGAATTTTATAACAACTTTATGATTGTTGGTTCGGGTTGGAATAGCTTCTATCCACTTGGACACATAGTCAACTGCGAGTACGATGTATTCGAAGCCATCCGAGATTGGGAAGGGTCCCATGAAATCAATCCCCCAAATATCAAAAATTTCGCATACCAAGATTGGCTGTAGAGGCATCATGTCTCGATGGCTCATGTTGCCCAGAGTCTGGCAACGGGAACATGCCTTACAGTGATCGTATGCATCCTTGTGGGCCAGTAAAAGCCACACTGGAGGACTTTTGATGCGGTTTTATGTCCTGAGAAATGTCCACCGCATGCCTGGTCATGGCAGAATGAGAGTATGTCTTTGATTTCCACTTCTGCGATGCACCGTCGAATTATCTGATCAGCACCAATGCGGAATAGATACGGGTCTTCCCATAGGTAATACTTGGCATCTGAACGCAATTTGTCCTTTTTGGCCTTCGGCCAATCGGACGGAATCTGATGTGATGCCAGGTAATTAACTATATCAGCGAACCATGGAAGACTTGTACTGATAGTCAGGAGGTGCTCATCAGGAAAATGTTCTGTGATAGGTCCGGAAGGGTCAATTATTTCAGAAGGAAGGCGGGACAAGTGATCAACTACCACATTTTGCTTTCCCGCCTTGTCACGAATCTCAAGGTCAAATTCTTGCAACAGCAAGATCCATCGGATTAATCGAGGTTTCATGTCCTTCTTTGCAAGGAGATGCCTCACAGCTGTGTGATCCGAGTATATGATAACACGAGAACCCAGAAGGTATGATCTAAATTTTTTTAGGGCAAATACTACGGCCAGCAACTCTTTCTCAGTAACCGTATAGTTACGCTGAGCCTCATCCAGTGTTCTGCTGGCGTAGTAAATGACCACAGGTTTCCCGTCAATTTTCTGCCCCAAAACTGCTCCTATAGCGAAGTCAGATGCATCGCACATGATCTCAAAGGGTTGAGACCAATCAGGGGACTGTAGGATTGGGTCTTGGGTGACTCGGTCATGTAGGACCTCAAATGCTTTAGTGCATTCCTTAGAAATTTTGAAAGGCACATCCTTGGAGAGAAGATTGGTCAGGGGGCATGCGATTTTGGAGAAATCAGGGATAAATTGACGGTAGAAACCGACGTGCCCTAAAAAAGATCGGATGTCCTTAATCGAGCTAGGCATAGGGAGCTTGGAAATCAGGTTAACCTTAGCTCGATCCACTTGGATGCCTTTCTCCGAGATTAAATGTCCCAGGGCAATTCCCTCAGGCACCATGAAATGGCTCTTTTCCCAGGAAAGAACCAAATTCACATCGATGCACCGCCTGAGTATTTGGACCAAGTGTTGGAGGCAATCGTCAAATGATGCTCCAAAAACTGAAAAGTCATCCATGAAGACTTCCAGATAGTCACCTACCATATCTGAGAATATGGCAAGCATGCACCGTTGAAAAGTTGCAGGTGCATTGCAGAGACCGAATGGCATCCTTCGAAACACGTATGTCCCGAAGGGGCAGGTGAATGTGGTCTTTTCTTGGTCCTCTGGATGGATTGCCACCTGGTTGTAACCGGAGTACCCATCAAGAAAGCAGAAGAACCTATTTCTCGCTAGTTTTTCGAGGATCTGATCAATAAACTGTAGTGGGAAATGATCCTTCTTCGTGGAGGAATTTAGTCTTCTGTAATCAATGCAGACTCTCCACGAGTTAGCTATTCGGGTAGGAATGACTTCTCCGATTTCAGTCGTGATGATGGTAAGTCCTGCCTTTTTAGGCACCACTTGTATTGGACTCACCCAACGACTGTCGGAGATCGGGTAGATGATCCCTGCATCTAACCACTTTATGATCTCCTTTTTCACGACCTCCTGTAGGTTAGGGTTTAGGCATCTTTGCATTTCTCTTGAAGGTCGTGTGCCTTCTTCTGTGTAGATTCGATGTGTACAGTATGAAGGGCTTATACCAGTCAAATCATCGAGAGTCCATCCAATGGCTTTATGATGTTGCTGGAGAACAGAAATCAAATGGAGTTCCTGGTTAGGTGTGAGTCGAGAGTTGATAATCAAAGGAAACGGCTGATTCAAATCCAAAAAGACGTACTTCAGATGCTCGGGAAGGGGCTTGAGTTCCATGACAGGATTTTCAGCAGCAGCGGGTGGTTCGGGGTTTGTATCAGGAACAAGGGTAGGAGTCATAGGTGTGTCTAGATCATGTTCGCACTCCTCTGTTAGCGGGTTTTGATTCTCTAGTGGTTGATCAGGGATAATCAGGTTGTCCTCTATATGCAATTCATCAACCACAACTCTGATATCACATATTTCCTCTATAACCCCGCAATTAATCCCTTGTTGTGCCTAAAATATGTCAATCTTCAGGTTTTGATTCCCAAATTTTAATTCTATCTGGCCCTCTTCGCAGTTTATGTTGGCCCTAGCAGTGGCCAAAAAGGGTCTCCCTAATATGATTGGTGTGTTCCTTGGGTTCTTAGGTGCATCCATGTCCAGTACTATGAAGTCCACTGGGAAATAAAAATCTCGTACCCTAACAATGACATCCTTGAGTATTCCTTTAGGTGACTTGATGGATCGATCGGCTAACTGCAATGTCACCTCAGTGGGTTTAGGTTCAGATTCTTCAAGGTGGTCAAGGAGGGATGTAGGTATTAAATTTATGGAGGCACCTAGGTCTAGTAAGGCTCTACCAAATTGGGTTTCACCAATTTTACAAGAAATCAAGGGAGTTCCTATGTCTTTAGCCTTGGGTGGGAGTTTGCTCAAGATGACAGAGCTGGCTTGCTCTGACAGTACGATTGGATTCCCATCCTTGGTTCGCGGCTTACGTTTAGGTGTACATATGTCTTTCAAGAATCTTGCGTAAGCCGGTATGTGGCGAATTGCATCTATCAATGGGATGTTTATCTGGACCTATTCAAAGAGCTTGACCAGATCCTCCTCGGGGGCCACGGGTTTAGTTATCCTTTTTCCTTTGGTCAAGGCCTCAGGAAATGGGATCCTAGTTGGTTCCTCTAGGATAGGTCCAGGTTCTTGATCTGGGATAGTAGTATCTTGGATGACTATCCTAGGGTCTTGGCTATTATCAGGCTTGGAGTGGTTTGGATAATGTGGATCTTGGGTTGTTTTACCACTACGTGTTGTTGCAGAGTTTAATCCAGCCTGATTCTGGTTTGGGTTTGGTAGGAGGGGTGGCTGCTGCTGAAATCCCACATAAGATGTCGAAGCTTCCATCCCGTCTGGCGATGGAGCAGCAGGGGCCTGATAAATCAAATGTGCTTGGCTTGAATTTGGATTCATAACGTGCTTCTGGGTTAGCACGTTATTTAGGTTGGGCAGAGGTTGAGAGGGAAGGGTGCCAGGTTGGCAGGAATTTGCCATCTGGGCCAGTTGGTTGCGAACCTCTGTGATCTCGTCCTTGTGCTGTTTTTGCATTGCCGTATTTGTCTTTTGAATGTCACCTAGTGTTTGAAGGATAAGAGTTAGTTGATCCTGGTTTTGCCTGGATTGGTAGGTGGGATTGGGCCGAGGCTGAGGCGGCTGATATGGACGAGGGGCTTGTGGACGGGGTTGATATGGTGGTCTTTGAGAATTTCCCACCCACTGAAAGTTAGGATGATTTCTCCATCCAGGGTTGTAGGTATTGGAGAATGGGTCATTCTGGATGGCGTTGAGGTCCTCGCAGTTCTGAGGAACCTCAGGAAAGTCAGAATACGAGGGTTCAGAGTTCCCCCAACTCGAGTAGAATGGATCGGAGGTCACTCCGGTCCGAGAGGCAGACGAGGGTGGATATGGGTCCATCCCCTTGGTAGATTGGTGATAGATGTTTGCACAGTTTCCCTTGCCAGAGGTGGCTTGCTACAAATGCCGAGTTAGCTCGTCCACCTTCTTTTCTATGATAGAAACCTTGTCCAACCAACTGACCATCAGTTCCAAGTCGACAGAATTGGACAGGTCCTGCATCTCATGTGTCCCTCTCAGATTCGTCGATGCGCGGGCATTCGTCCTGTCGAATAAGCCCATGGAGTCATTATTTATGGAGTTCTCTCACATGTTTTCGAGAATCTCCCACACCGTGTCCTCATGTTGACCCATGATGTTTCCTCCGCACGTTGCATTGACGAATAAACGAATATCTTCACGGAGTCCCTGGTAAAAAGACTTGTTCCCACTTAGGAACTCCGTGATGGGGACACTTTCGCATGAGATCTAAGAATCGATCCCATGCTTCATGAAGAGGTTCTCTCGGTTGTTGAGTGAAATGAGTGATCTGGTGGCGCAAGGCATTCGTCCGGCCAACGGGGAAGAATTTTTTCAAAAATTCGGACTGAAGTTCCTCCCATGTGTTGATCGGACAGGTCTAATTTTGATACCAATGTGCGGCCTTGTCCAAGAGGGAGAACGAAAACATTTTCATGAGTAGGATATCCTGGTTTTGTAGATCTGACCCGAAGGTCTGGGCTAGATGCTTGAGTTGTTTAATGTGTTGGAATGGATCCTCAGAGTTAAGCCCATGAAACTTTGGTATGGAATGAATCATATTGGGCTTCAGTTCAGAATCAGGTCCTCCAATCGGGATTCGTACTCGAGGTTCGATGGCCACCGCAGCGGGATTATAGTGATCTCGCATCATAGGTCACTGCGGTGGGTTTACAAAGTTCTGAAAGAGATCATTAAGGCGTTGAAGTTGGTGTTCAAGGTTATTCTCCTCTTCAATGGGTTGTGCCATGATGGAAGAAGAAGGAGAACCAGGGTCTGAATCAGATGAAAGATTTATGTGGTGGGGTTGCTGCACAAACAAGGGCGTCGAGGCTTGGCCTCGACGAGAGTGAATTTCTAAAGGAGGTCTTAAGGGTGGCCTTAAGGACCTCCTACTGAACATGCACCGAAGGATCTGATGAGATTAGAAGGTGCTGGACCCAATCAAGACACCCAAAAATTGTTGGGTGACTATAGAGGTTCGGGGCGGATGGACCCCTTAGTCAGAAAGGTCGTCCACTTGAGAAATACCTGGGCAGCCAGAGAGGGAGAGTCCCGCAAAGACCCCTACACGGTAGAGCGTCCCCACGAGTTACAAGGTTTCCCCCACTTGACCTCTCTTGTCACTGCGGTTCCAGGTAGACCAGAATGGGGACCTTGACCTCTTAAGTCTACCTTTTTTACTTTAAGATCAAGGTGCTTAATGTTCCACTTGAACTTTTAGGTATTTTGAGTGAAAAAGTGACCTAATTTTAAGGTTGGTTGTCCCAAGGGATCAATTTCACCTCTTGTTCCTTTGAGAGCTTTTAGGTCCTTTCTTTTAGGGTTCAAATGGATTAAAAGCCTGATTTGCTTAGGATTCCTCTTGTATAGATCTTTTCAAACAAGGTTTAGGCACACCTTTTTTTTGGAGAAGTTTGTTTCTTTGTTTAAGATAAGATGTGTCTCTAAAAACCCTAGCTTTGTAATCCTTAAATTGGCTCTAGTGGGTCCAATTTAGTTGCCTCAGAGTTTAGTACCTAGGGCTCAATCAAGAAAGTTTTAGCCCTAGTTACCTTAGTTGGATGAGCAGATAAAAATGTGTTGAAATGAAAATCAGGCAACTTGATGAGTTACTAAATATGAAGCAGGTAGCCCTAAGTTGATTGTTCTCTTTTTCTTTTTAGATTTTGAGCGAGTTAAGAGGGAGGGCTTATGGAAATTACCTGTTCCTTGGAGTGTCTGTTGTGCAACTGCTCTTCTTTCCTTTTTGCTTTCCCTATTTTGCACAACAAAAGAAAGGAGTTAGGTCAAATATTGGATCAAAAAGTTGTAATTAAAAGCTTTAAAAGTGCCCGTTGCTCCCTGGCAATGGCGCCAAAATGGTTATCGCGCTCGATCGGGTTTTAAAAGATAACACGTTGTAATATAGCCAACAAAGCGTTCAAACAAATAGAGAATTTTATTGCTCGAAAATCGGAGTATTCGAGGTCGAACACAGGGAGCAATCTGAGTACTTTCAAAAACTAAAGAATACAACTTTTAAATGAAAAATAATTGATTCAGAGAGAGTTATAAAAAGAAACAGGATTGGACGTCTGATTTCTATATCAGATGTCTTAAATGCAACTATTCTTCTTCCTATTTTGATTTTGTCTTGGCCTTCTCTGATTTTTTCTTTCTCTTCTCTCTTTTGCCTTCTTCTTCTTCTTCGTAGGCTCTTCTTCTTCTTTTCTTCTGATCTACAGGTCTTCTTCTTCCTTGAACTTCTTTCTCTTCTTTTCTCTTTCCTGTGAAGGCTTCTTCCTTGGTCTTCTTTCTTCTCTCCGCAGTCCTTCTTTCTTCTTTGGCTAAGTTTCTTCTCTTCAATGCCCGGCCTGCCTGCACAACGAGGAAGCAAAACCTACCCTGTCCCTCTACCCGCGCGTCTCTCTCTTTCACTGCAATTCACTCAAGGATGCTCTCCCAGAGCCACGGGTAATCGGGTCGGATTTCGCACCCGGGACCAGGCACACCGGCAGGTGGGTGATGAGCGAGGTGTGCTCAGATTGGGTCGGGTCGGAGCCCACCAGATCCGCGAGGTGAAACCGCGGACGAGGCAAGCGTGGGTAAGGTGAGGGACCTCACCCCTGTGTGTTCGGAGGCGAATAGCCACTGATGGCCCTGCAAAACGTGATGGCTCTCCTGCGGATGCCACGTGTCTCCTCTCTCACCGGCCCTGTGAAAAGTCTGACTGGAAGGGCCTCTTTTGCCTGTCGTCAGTGTCTCGCGCGGACGGGTTGGTCTCCTCGTAGGTCATAGCTGCCTCCACCACCCTCGAAAACGTAGGTAGCTTCAGGGGTTTGACATACCCCATAATCGTAGGCTGGAGCCCCTCGGTGAACCTCCAAAGGCGCTCCTCCTCGGTGGCTACCGCTGTCGCTGCAAAGCGGGATAGCTCCAGAAAATGCGTGCGGTACGCGCTCACGGTCATCGTCCCCTGGCGGAGAGTGTGGAACTCCCGCCTCCTCTGGTCCTGCCACGTCTAGGGAAAGTACTGCTCGCAGAAGAGGGTGACAAACCGATCCCAGGTCAGCTCGTCCCTCTCCTGTCCCCTGACCGCCCTCCACCACATGTGTGCCGCACTCTCCAGCTGGTACGTGGAAAAGGCCACGCGGCACTCCACCGGGGGGCGAAGGGTGTCGAAAATCTTCTCAAGCTGCTCGAGCCAGTCCTCTACCTCGGTCGGGTCCTCATCCCCCTTGAAGGAGGGGGGCTTCAACTTCCGGAATTGCCCGAAGAGCTCGAAGTGGCGCTGCAGTGGAGATGCTGGTGCACCTCCAAGCAAAGGTGCCTCGTGTACAGAAGTGTCGGAGGAAGGTGGGGGCGGCGGCGACCCATCCCCTCCCCCGTGTCCAGTGCGACATCCGTCGTGTGGTCCCACAGAGGACTCCCCCTCCGCAACCCCAGGGAGAGGCGCTCGGGGTGGTGGGTGGAGCTCCTCTGGCACAATATCCCGTATCAACTGGGCGAGGTCCTAGGCCTGAATGCCTGGGAGCAGTGGCTGGTCCACCGAGGCGTCGACCTCGTCCTCGGCCACGCCCGCGGCCCGCCTCGCTAGTCCCGCGACGAGGCATCTCCTGCAAGGAGACGCGAAACAAAATGAAAACACGTCAATATGGAACGATATCTAATGAAAACGTCTAAGAGCTCATGTTAAAAGATATGTTGTGGCGGCTACTCTAGTTACAGACATGTGAATTGGTTATTTTCCAGTCAGTTGATTCACTTCTCGGCACGACCTTGCTCTGATACCATCTTGTAACGACCCGATTCCCGAGTCCCTACGAGACACGAGGATCGGACCGACTTGACTAATCCCAAGACCTAGTCGTCCAACGAGGAAGTAACCAAAAGAGCAGTAAAATAAACCACATTCAGCATGAATATAACTAGCAGTAACAAAATACAGTAGTAAGAAAAGGAACTAGTACAGTATACACCACCACAACAGTAGAACAATGAATATATACATAACATAAAGCTTACAATAAAGAAGTACAAGGAGTAACAAGGAAACTACTCACTACAGTGGAAGAAAAGTACAAAAAGAACTGTGGCAACTCTACTGGACCCTACTAGGCCCAGCGTCCTCTGCAGCCGCTGACCCTGGCTACTCAACACCTGGTCCTAAAAAGTAACGAGTGTAACACGTCAGCGAAACGCTGAGTAGAGTGGCAGCTAAAAGCTAAAGAAACAGTAGAGTGTACAGTAGCGGTTATATTTTTACTTTCTTTAATTACGTCTTTCTATTATTTCACAATTTATTTATTCCTCAGATCCTTCACTTGATCTCGAATGTTCCTCGTGGGAACGATCTTGATTACAGTCTTTTCCGAAAAGTAGAAGTAACACGTGGTGCTCCCCTGGCCGGGAGAGTCCCCCGTGGTGGTCCTACCCCCAGTCAACCACCCCAAGGTCGCTGACAGACGTAACGGTGACTACGGCACGCGCGATAAGCGCACATGTAGCTACCCCGCATTGGTACGCGGTCAGTCGTTTTCGTTAACGGGTGCGCTCAAAACATAGCACGGAACTAGTATAGGGCAGAGCCCTCTCAGTAACAGGGGTCCAACCCCTCCACAGTCCGCGCACCCTCGCCTGACTACCCTGGTTTGCCCAGTGGGCCTAACAAGTCGGTGTAGGAGGCTAGCAGAACCACGGGGACCATGGGGTAGCTAGTGCTCTCCCTACACTAGTAGCTCTCCTCGGTACTGCGTACGCGAGGGCCAGCAAGTCGGTGTACAGTGGCCAAACCCACCCCAGTCTCAACCTGAGGGTGGCAAGCTCCCCTCTACACTAAGAGGTAATGTGTGCTCTCTTTGGTACCACGTACCCAAGAGACAACACACTTCCACGTTTCACTTTCTCAGTTCCATTCTATTCTCTTTCCAGGAGTTCTACTCCTAATTCCCCGTAGGGTTCGTATTCTTTTTGTTTGGCCATTGTAGGTTTCACTGTTCCAGTCTTACGTTCATACAACCCATATTGTTAATCATGTTTATCCATTCATAACAGGAAGCTATTAATTTACAGGCAGCTATTATTTCCTTTCCACTTTTCCAAGACTACAATATATATATTCCACTAGTTTTGCAATCCTAGGATTCATGTTGTACCCTAGGATCTATCATTCAATCTAGTTTTCCAGTCCTAGGATTCATGCAATACCCTAGGATCTATCATTCAATCTAGTTTCTCAGTCCTAGGTGGTTATCGCGCTCGATTGGGTTTTAAAAGATAACACGTTGTAATATAGCCGACAAAGCGTTCAAACAAATAGAGAATTTTATTACTCAAAAATCGGAGTATCCGAGGTCGAACACAGGGAGAAATCTGAGTACTTTCAAAAACTAAAGAATACAACTTTTAAATGAAAAATAATTGATTCAGAGAGAGTTATAAAAAGAAACAGGATTGTACCTCTGATTTCTATATCAGACGTCTTAAATGCAACTATTCTTCTTCCTGTTTTGATTTTGTCTTGGCCTTCTCTGATTTTTGCTTTCTCTTCTCTCTTTTGCCTTCTTCTTCTTCTTCGTAGGCTCTTCTTCTTTTCTTCTGATCTATAGGTCTTCTTCTTCCTTGAACTTCTTTCTCTTCTTTTCTCTTTCCTGTGAAGGCTTCTCCTTCCTTGGTCTTCTTTCTTCTCTCCGCAGTCCTTCTTTCTTCTTTGGCTAAGTTTCTTCTCTTCAACGCCTGGCCTACCTGCACAACGAGGAAGAAAAACCTACCCCGTCCCTCTACCCGCGCGTCTCTCTCTTTCTCTGCAATTCACTCAAGGACGCTCTCCCAGAGCCACGGGTAATCGGGTCAGATTTCACACCCAGGACCAGGCACACCGGCAGGTGGGTGATGTGCGAGGTGTGCTCAGATTAGGTCGGGTCAGAGCCCACCAGATCCGTGAGGTGAAACCGCGGATGAGGCAAGCGTGGGTAAGGTGAGGGACCTCACCCCTGTGCGTTCGGAGGCGAATAGTAGATAACACAAATTCAATTTATATCATACCTGCAAGTCGTATTTCACCAATGTGCGACTATCAGTCCTGTCCCGCTCTTGCGCGTGCCCGCAGAAGATTCGTGCAATCGCCACAACTGCAGACGTCGCTGCGCTCCTTGCTGGACTTAGATGCTTCGCACTCACTGCCCGAGTCCACTGCACCTGAAGGCTGGAGGTCCTGATGCTTGGAGCTGCTGAAGCCTGGAGCTGCTCCAACCGTCAATGGCGGCAGGGGCTGGAATCTCGTCAAACACAAATATGGCCTATTGACCTAATCAAACCAGCTGGGCACCTTCGCCGTGGCACGGCGAAGGTGGTGCACGGTGCTGCAGGTCGTGGGATGGCCTAGGCATGCATGCCTAGGTCATCCTGTGACCGAAGGTGTGGGTGAGTTCGGGGGGCTATTGTGGAGGCGTAGAGGGATGGCAGATGGGCGGAGGTTGTTCCTTGTGGTGAGGCGGAGCTTATGAGATGGTTGGCGAGGCTTGTGGAGGGGTGGAATGGTGGGGGCGACTCGCCGGAGGTCGGCCGGTGACGTGGAAGATGAGGGTGGTCAGGCAGTGTCGAGGGGCAATTAAATGAAATGTAAGGGGGAAAAACGAGAGGGGAAGATGGAGAATGTATCTGGAGTGTTCTGGAAGGGAGGGAGGCAGCAGGGTGGACGGCGCGTAGCTGCCGTCGTCGGAGAAGAACCCTGAGGGAGGGAGCGGCGACGAGGGTTCATGCAATGCTATAGACTCTATTAATTATTCTATAATTGTAACAAATTATGCTAATTAAATTAAAAACCACTCTACCAGCTACAACGGAAGTACTGGGGGTGTGGTTGGAAATCCCGCGCGCCTCCGCAACCCCCAAGACTGCAATGGAACGGGGTCCTCACACAAGGATCAAACATAAGGAGTTTCTCAGAACGGTATATAATTACTGTAAATGGGTAGAGGATTTTATTCTGGAAAGAACGCAACTCGAAACACGAAAAACAGACTCCGAACGAGCCCTAAACGGGTTGAAAACGACGAAACTGCCCAAAATCAGACATCTGGAACCTCTTCCAGATGTCTTAAAATGTGGGTCAGAGTGTACCTTCTCTCTGTGTAGTCCTTCAGACGTCCAGAAGCCTGCGGGGGCGTCTGGCTTAGTTCCTAGAAGTCCGATGGTCACCCTGGACGTTTGGAAGTCCTTCCCATCGTCTGGCACTGTGGCCAGACGTCTGATTCACGTGGGATGGCGAGTCCTCGCGCCCTCCCGAGCAGAACCTGCATGCACCCACCCTGCTCTCAGCACGACGGTTCGCAGACGAAGGCGCGGCGGACGGCCGCATGGCCGTACACGCGAAAAAGGAAGAAGATAGAAATATCTTACCGGCCAGACGTCTGGACAGTCCTCAAGACGTCTTCACTGTCATCTGGTCGTAAGCCCAGATGTCTGATTCTGGAAAATTTTCCAGAATCAGAGCCCGACTTGCTCTCCGCCCGCGACGCACGGCCGCACCGCACCCCGTCCGCCTGCTGCCCCAGCTACAGTAGCTCCTCTACGACACTCCACGCCTGCTGCTCCCCCGCCGACTGGCTCTAGCTGCCCCGGCAAGCTCGGGCCCTCACGGTCGAGCGCCTTCTTCTTCTCGCAACACCCCCTCCCGCACACTCGCCGCGGCCGCTGCTGCCGCCGCTCACTTGCTCGCTCGCGCTCTCGCACTGGCAGGGAGAAGGAGAAGAGGAAAGCTGAGGAGATGAGGGTGAGAGACAAGGCGAGGGGCCTTATAAGGCCGCGCGGGGAGAGAGAGAAAGGAGCTGCACCCTGCAGGAGGAGAGAGGGAAAAAGAGAGAAGAGAGCGGCGGGTGCAGTCTGCGCGCGCATACATGCAGACGCAACCCCGTAGCCGCAAAAATTTAATACCATACGTCTGGAAAGGGTTCCAGATGTCTGGTCAGACGTCTGGGCCACTTCCCAGGCGTCTTAAAAACCCATCTTGAGGCCACGTTCGTAACAATTCACCTCATCTTCAATAATCTTGCTTGAAAATGTTTTGGTCATGCACGTACACACATTCTCAAACAAATCATTAATGGCATAACCCTTTAAGGGCCATCACATTCCAGAAGCACCAATATCCCAAGCCTAACTAAAATTGCTTAGACGTTGGCCCTAAGGAATGGTTCACTCGTTGGGATCCAGATTGAGATTCTTCACGATTAACCTGCTTATACTAGTCAATCGGATGTCTAGCTAGGGGAGTAGTGTCAAATGACCATAGCTGGGGGGTACACTAGGAACCAGAGGTGTAAGCCAAAGGAAGAACCTTCTCCCTAGTCCCTCCTAATTGGTTGGATTGCCTGGATATAAGTAGAGTAAATCATCCATAATCTTAGGACAGATTCTGAGAGTCTGTAGACCTTTAGGCTACCTAACCTAAGGACAGGCTTGTATTTTTTGTGTTGTAGGGTTCCTTCTCTTCCCCGTCCTTTCGACTTCCTTCCAGTGTATGCTTGGAAGGAGGTCATTGAACCCTAGATTAGAAGGACCTTTAGACCATTCCCGGAGGCAGAGATTGAGCTATAGCCAAGCAGATCTCATGGCTGATCAACAACCACCTCCCCCTCCCTCGAACTAGCAGGAGCTAAGTTAGAGGCAGTTGGAAGAATTACAGTAGATACAGCAATGGTTCCAATGAATGAATGGTCAGGGAGCTCGGCCCATGAAGGATTTCTATGATCCTTCAAACTATGGGGAACATCCTGGCGTCATGATTTTCGCCAAAGACAGAAATCAAGCCCTAAGTCTTAAGTTTGATTAAGCATTTCCATGGGCTTTGATGGGAACACCATCATGAGCCATAACTAGCTCAATTTAGTTATTATGAATGAATAAATGCTCCTACAAAACTGCCAGAGAGCCATAATTCATTACATAATCATTCTGAGAGAGACAAGAAAATAGGGTTAAAATTACAATTTTACCACCATATCTTGAATGCAGAATAACCACGGGTTTTCCCATGGGGTAATTAAGAGTCAAATGGTTTTAAAAGTCCAACAAGTGGGTTAGAATCGACAGAAAAGGATTTTTGCGTATTTTGAGAATTAAATGACATATGAAACCCTAAAAACAGACCTGCTTAATTAACTGAGGTTCTGGTCAGGATAAAATTCACCTAAACCCTCTAAAATTCATATAAAAATATTCTCTAGGATTTGATACCTTCAATTTAACCATCAGAACCTGTCTTGGCCAAAAATAGAGTCCTAGACAAACATTTACCCTAATTTGGGTTTTTTCATAAATTACCCCATCAAACTTGTTCAAAACCAAAATCCAACTTCACCATTGGATTTATTAGATCCAAATTAGATTTGTAACAAAATTTGGGCCCAATCTGAGACTGTCTTGAACTAGTTTGCAATTTGGTCCTGTCTAATCACATATATGCCTTTAACTTTCAAAATCATTACAAAAAGTGCCCTAACTTTGTCATCATTTTTACAAATAGGTCCCTATTGCCATGAATCCTATTCCTACAAACTCCGGAGACCTAAATTTGGCAAGTTGTCCTTGATTCCTTGACGAATCCCTCTCAGATTTGAAAGAGAAGTTCGTCAAGGAATTCCTTTCCTTTTGAGCCAATTCCCATACCCCAAAACCTTCCCAATCTCTTATGCAAATGCATGAGAGATTTGGGTATCCTAGAAAACTCCTATTCTAGCGAGCATTCCTAGATTGGAAGCTTGGCTTCCAAGAACAAATTGACCACCTAAGCCCTATATAAGAACTTTAACATCATACCGAACTTCTCAAGCTCAATTTTGGTCAGAAATTCCCCATAATACTCCTCCCTCTTCCGGCCGAAAGGCTCCATGACCTTTGGCAATTCCTCTCGACCTCATTCCTTGTCCATTCGCAATATCGACGATGGATTTGCCTTCCTCATCCTCCTCCACGTCATGCCATACCAGCAGGCGCTCCTATCTCCATCATCGCAGTTTCCTTCTCACCGGAGTCACCTTCTTCCCTAGAGCCGACCACACCACAACTGGCATCGCCTCTGCCCCTCTTCATCCGCCAATCACCTAGATAAGTTCCCTAACTCCTCTACTTCGTTTACAGACCAACTGCACTTCATTTCGACCGCAGTATCACATCGACCACCTTCACCTTCCTCCGCTTCGACCAGACCTCTGGCGAGGTCCCTTGCTCATTCCACTACTCCAAATGCCTCGCCAACCACCTCATGACCTCCGTTGTGCTCCACTCTTCAAAACCCCCATCCTATTTCGCTCTATTACACCTCTAAACCCTCTGCCAAATACACCCACCTCCGTGCACCAACTCCGACACTATCTGGCCACCACAGTCATCTTCACGACACGCCGCACACACCATCACATCGACTGTGCTACAGTGAAGCCTGTTGAATTTTCTGACGAGGCCGCAAGGCTGTGTTCTTCATTTCCAGTCTTTGCTACCTCGACCTCCATTAGCAAAGTTTCGAGCGAATCTTGATGCTCGCTCCAGCACCTGCAGGTCCCAGACTAAGCCCCAGGCACAATGGAGCATCTCTAGGATAGAATTCCAGGGGCCAATTTGGCTCTTTGATTGAGCCTTTGACCACAATCGCGCGAAGTAGTAGCTGTAGTTGCATGCAGAGGAAGGGAGGTGGGATTAGTCCCACCTTGGAAGCTGACAAGCACCCATGCCCGCATAAATTGAAAAATTTGTATAGGTTGTTCCCCTCCTAGCCATGGGGTGAGGTCCCATACACCCCCACGCACCTCACCCGTGACACTGCTCACACGGGTCTGGTGCATTTGATTACCCGCCTAGCCAAGCACTTGGTTGCCACGGATGGCCGGCAGCCCTAGTCCCGGGTGCATTCTATCCGAATACCCGATTACCCGAGGCCTTAGGAGGGTGGATCCTATAGAGAAGGAAAGAAAAGTGTGTGGGGGCAAGGGGGGTTTTGCTCTCAAGACTAACGATTGACACTTAGCCGTTTGAGGAACCTCCCCTTTGTGCGTGAAGTAGGAAGAAGAGAAGGAAGCCAGAAGCAGAAGGAAGAAGAAAGAAAGAAGAAGAGAAGGTGTAGGAGAAGGAGCTGTAGAAGGAGCAGAAGAAGGAAGAAGAGACTCTTGAGTCTCTTGGAGGCACTGTAGCAACCGGCTGTTTAAGATGTCTGATCTATGCATCTACCATATGATTTCACATATCCAAGCCTCTCAGGATCTATTGCTTACTCATCTTGCATGAATTAATTGTGGTTGATACTGTGCAAACATTTGAAATAATTGTGGTTAAATTGTAGGGTTAATTTGGTGATTCAAATCACCATTTTGCCCTTCATTTCTATTAAAGTTTTGATTGCAATTTCTTATATCTTTGACTTAAATTGTGATCTTGAGTATTAAATTTCCATTTGCTCCATGTATTCGACCTCGGACTTCATTTTTGATATTCGAGTAATAAATATTATTTGTTTTTCTCACTGATTCAATCTATACTGCAACGCGATGATTTTAAAACCTATTTCAAAGTGACTAACATTTTGGCACTATTGCCAGGGAGAATGTGCAATTTGATCTCTTGATTGGAATATCTGATTTGGTACTAACTTTCTCTATCTCTTTTTAATGTGAGCTGTTTCAGGGGGCGACTCATTAAAGGAAGATTAGCCACACATCAACCACTCCAGAGGCAAGTAAACTCCATCCACCTTCTTCTAAGCCCCTGATTATGAAAAGCTAAAAAAGGAAAAAATCAATTAGGGCTACTTGCATTATATTCTTAGATTAGTCATCAAGAGGCCTGATTTGATACATTCTAGAGAAACATCCAAACCCTGATTTGTGCACCTACTTAAGATCTTAAGGTATCTAGGGCTATCACCTTCTTGCTTGAAGCCTTAGGTACCACATTTGGACAAAATTGAATTGGACCAAATTAGAGTCAATTAAGGTTTTCCAGTTTAGGGTTTTAGAAACACACTTGCTTAATCAAGAATTAACCTTCCCAAATAGTGTGTGCTTAAGCCTTCGTTGAATCGATCTATTCAAGCAAACCCTAAAATCAGGCTCTTAATTTCATTTGAACACTAAAAGAGGGACCTAAATTTCTCAAAGGACAAAACAGATGAAGTTGACCCACCCTATTGGGTTAACCAATCTTCAAATTAGGTCACTTTGCACAAAAACATCTTAAAGTTCAAGTGAAATCATAAGCAACTTGCTCTTATTCTAAAACTGGTAGACTTAAGAGGTCAAGTCTCCATTCTGGTCTACCTGGATCCTCAGTGACAAGAGAGGTCAAGTGGGGGAAACCCTGTAACTCATGGGGGCACTCTACCATGTAGGGGTCCTTGCGGGACTCTCCCTCTCTGGTTACGCAGGTAATTATCAGGTGGATGGCTTTCTGACTAAGGGGTATCATCCACCCTGAACATCTATAGTCATCCAAAATTTTTGGGTGTCTTGATTGGGTCCATCACCTGCTATCCCTCCTCCATTCCATCAGTGCATGTTCTGGAGGAGGTCCTTAAGACCATCCTTGAGGCCTCCATTAGTTATTCACTCTTGTCGAGGTCGAGCCTCGACTTTCGTGTTTTTTCAACAACCTGATCACATTGACATATCCTCTGATTTAGAACCTACTTCCCCTTCATTAGCTATGGATCACCAAGAAGAATAACCTAATCTTGAGCAACAATTCCATGATTTCCAAAATCGAATCAATGCCATCATCAACCCACCGCCGCATCCTCAAATGCAAGATCACTATAATCCCGCAGCGGTGGTGATTGAACCTCGAATCAACATTCTCGTGGGAGGACCCGAGGTAGATCTCAAGCCTAGCATGCTTCATATGATCCCAAAATTTCATGGCTTGAAATCTAAGGATCCTTTCTAGCACATCAAAAACCTAAAACATCTGGCCCACACCTTTGGGGCAGATGTATAGAATCGTGACGGATTACTCTTAAAGCTCTTCTCATTCTCCTTGGCTGACAAAGCTGCTCACTAGTTTCAGACTAACCACACACGATCAACACATAGGGAGAACTTCAAACCACCTTCCTGCAAAAATTCTACCCCATTGGTCCTACCAACACGATGTGGCACCAAATCACGCACTTCTCCCAAGGAGCAAGAGAATCTCTACATGAAGCATGGGATCGCTTTCTGGATCTCATGCGTAAGTGCCCCCATCACGAAGTTCCGAAGTGGGAACAAGTCCAATCCTTTTACCATGGACTCCATGAGGATATCAAGCTCTTTGTCAATGCAACTTGTGGTGGTAGCATCATGGGTCAACATGAGGACACGATCTGGGAAATTCTTGAGAACATGTGTGAGAACTCCCTGAATAATGAGTCATTGGGTGAGTATGACTGGACGTCCACCTGCGCATTGACAAATAATCGAGGGTACATGAATCCCGAGGCCTTTCCACATCCGTTGATTTGGACTTGGTAGCCAATCAATTGGACAAGGTCTCCATTATCGAAAAAAAGGTGGACGACATCACTTGTCATCTGCACAAATCCACCTCAGCACCTCAAAGCACATATGTGCACCCACCCACGGGAAGGGATGCTGCGCATAACATCTGCCGCTCCCTGAGGATGGGTGCGTATCCACCCTTGTTTGATTATGGCTTTGGAGGTAACTCCGGGTCAGCCCACATTAATTGGGGGAACTCTGAACCCCCGTACCATGATTATCTTGGAGCTCCTCAGACCTGCGAGGATCTTCATGCCGTCCAAAATAAACCTTTCTCTAACACTTACAATTCTGGATGGCGTAATCATCCTAACTTTTTGTGGTTAGGAAATAACCCAAATCTAAGATCTCAATTCCAACCCCAACCATAGGCTCCGCGACCTTATTAGACCACCCAACTAAGGCCCACTCAAAACTTCCAATCTGGACCACCTAAAGAAGATCCTACATCTTTGATTCTCCAAACCTTGGTTGATATGCAGAAACAACACAAAGAAGAGATCTCTGAGTTACGAAATCAATTGGCCCAACTGGCAAGTGCTCACCAGCCTAGTGCACTTCCCTCTCATCCTCTTCCGAACCCAAATAACGTGCCAAAGTAGAGGCGTGTGATGAACCCAAATCAGGGCCCTTCTACTCCATCACCTGATGGGATGGATGCTTCAACTTCATACTCAAGATTTCAGCAGCAAACACCTATTTTGTCCAACCTAAACCAAAATCATGCAGGATTAAATTCCGTCACCACCCGTAGTGGCAAAGCAACACAAGACCCACCCTTTCCTAGCCACAACATGCTTAAGATCATAAACCCTAATCCTAGATTGGTCATCCAGGATGCACCTGTCCCTGATAGAGAGCCTAAGCCAATTCTAGAGGAACCATCTAATGTTCCATTTCCCGAGGCCTTGACCAAGGGAAAGAGGACAGCCAAACCTGTGGCACTTGAGGAGGACCTGGTTAAGCTCTTCGAGCAGGTCCATATAAACATCCTCTTGATGGATACAATTTGCCATGTACTAGCTTACACACGATTCTTGAAAGATGTGTGTATACTTAAGCGTAAGCTGCGAACCAAAGGTGCGAACTCGATCGTACTGTCGAAGCTAGCCAGCTCCGTCATTTTGAACAAACTCCTGCCTAAGGCAAAAGACCCAGGCACCCCTCTGATCTCCTACGCTATCGGTGACATACATTTCGACTGAGCCTTACTAGACCTAGGAGCTCCCATAAATTTTACACCAACATCCCTACTTGACTACTTTGAGGAATCTGAGCTTAAACCGACAGAGATGACGTTGCAGTTAGCCGATCGATCTATTAAGTCACCAAAAGGAATTCTCGAGGATGTCACAGTTAGGGTATATGATTTCTATTTTCCTGTGGATTTCATTGTCTTAGACATGGATGCTCCTAAGAACTTGAAGAATACACTGATCATATTAGGGAGACCCTTTTTGGCCACTGCTAGGGCCAACATTAATTACAAGGAGGGCCAAATTGAGTTAAAATTTGGGAGCAAGACACTAAAGATCGATATCTTTAAGGCCCAACAAGGAATTAATTATGGGGTTATAGAATAAATCTATGATATCGAGGCTGTGATTGACGACCTGTGTATTGAGGAAAACCTAAATATGTCTGATCAACCACAAGAAGATCAAACCTTGCAATTAGAGGAGCCTAAACATAACCTAGCTCCTTCCTTTGCTCTCGACAACCACTCTGAACCACCTGTTGCTGCTGATAATCCTGTTATGGAATTGAAACCCCTCCCTGACCATCGCAAATACGTCTTTTTGGGTTCCAATCGGATGTTTCCTGTGATTATCAACTCTTGACTCACACCTAATCAGGAAACACGCCTGATTTCTATTCTCCAACAGCATCGAAGAGCCATTGGATGGACTCTCGATGATCTGACTGGTATCAACCCTTCATACTGCACACATCACATCTATATCGAAGAGGGTTCACAACCATCCCATGAAATGTAGAGATGCCTAAATCCTAATCTGCAGGATGTCATGAAAAAGGAGATCATCAAGTGGTTAGATGCAGGGATCATCTACCTAATCTCCGATAGTCGGTGGGTGAGTCCAATCCAAGATGTGCCTAAGAAGGCAGGGTTCACCATCATCACGACTAAAACTGGAGAAACCATACCGACCTGTATAACAAACTCGTGGAGAGTCTGCATTGATTACAGAAGACTCAATTCCTCAATGAAGAAGGATCTTTTCCCACTATAGTTCATTGATTAGATACTCGAGAAACTAGCGGGAAATAGATTCTTCTTCTTTTTGGATAGGTAATCCAGTTATAATCAGGTCGCAATCCATTTTGAGGACCAAGAGAAGACCACCTTCACCTGCCCCTTCAGAACATACGCATTCTGAAGGATGTCGTTTGGTCTCTGCAATGCACTCGCTACTTTTCAGCGGTGCATGCATGCCATATTCTCAAATATGGTAGGTGAATACCTTGAAGTCTTCATGGATGACTTCTCGGTATTTGGAGAATCTTTTGATGATTACCTCTTGCACTTGGTCCAAATCCTCAGGTGGTGCATCGACGTGAATTTGGTTCTTTCCTGGGAAAAATGCCACTTGATGGTACCTAAGGGAATTGTCTTGGGACATCTCATCTCTGAAAAAGGCATCCAGGTTGATCGAGCCAAGGTGAATTTTATTTCCAAACTCCCTATGCCTAGCTCTGTCAAGGACATCCGATCCTATTTGGGTCACGTTGGTTTTTATTGTCGATTCATTCCCGATTTCTCCAAAATCGCGTGCCCCCTGACTGCTCTTCTATCTAAGGATGTCCCCTTCGAAATCATCGAAGAGTGCACTCAAGCATTTGAGATCCTACGTGATCGAGTTACCCAAGCACCTATCCTGTAGTCCCCTGACTGGTCTCAACCCTTTGAGATCATGTGCAATGCATTTGATTATGCTATAGGTGCGGTACTTGGGCAGAAAATAGACGGGAAACCCGTAGTCATCTACTACGCTAGTAAGACACTTAACGAGGCTCAGTGTAATTACACAATTACTGAGAAAGAGCTGCTAGCCGTAGTATTTGTCCTGGAGAAATTTAGATCATATCTTTTGGGTTCTCGTGTTATCATATACTAATATCACACTGCAGTGAGGCACCTCCTCATGAAGAAGGAAGCGAAACCTCGACTAATCTGCTGGATCTTGCTATTGCAAGAATTTAATCTCGAGATTCGTGATAAAGTGGGAAAATAGAATGTGGTAGCTGACCACTTATTCCACCTTCCTTCTGATAGTATCGACCCTTCTGGACCTATCACAGAACACTTTCCCGATGAGCACCTCCTGACTATTAGTATGGGACTTCCTTGGTTTGCTGATTTAGTGAACTACTTGGCATCACATCAGATTCCGTCCGATTAGCCGAAGGCTAAGAAAGATAATTGTTTTCCGATGCCAAGTACTACATCTGGGAAGACCCGTACCTCTTCCGCATTGGTACTGATAAATCATCAAATGGTGCATCCTAGAAGTGGAAATTTAGGACATTTTGTCCTTCTGCCATGACTAGGCCTGCGATGGACACTTTTCCAAACATAAAACTGTAGCAAAAGTCCTCCAGTGTGGCTTTTATTGGCCACGATTTTCAAAGATTCATACGATCACTGTAAGGCATTCACTTGTTGCTAGACCTTGGGCAACATGAGCCACCGCGATATGATGCCTTTACAGCCGATTCTCATATGCAAAATCTTCGATATCTGGGGGATTGATTTCATGGGACCCTTCCTTATCTCGGACGACGTCGAGTACATTCTTCTCACTGTTGACTATGTGTCCAAATGGATCAAAGCCATTCCAACCTGAACCAATGATCATAAGGTGGTAATCAAATTCATTCATCAGAACATCTTTTCTCGGTTTGGGATTCCACGTGCCATTATCTCTGATGGAGAGACCCATTTTATGAATGCTCAGTTTAGATCATTGATGACCAAATGCGAGGTGTCGCACTGAATTTCTACTCCTTATCACCCCCAAACCAACGGTCTAGCTGAGCTATCAAATCAGGAAATCAAAAAAATCCTTCAGGTCACTATCCGACTTGATAGGAAAGATTGGTCATCCCGACTTCTGGAAGCCTTGTGGGCTTATAGGACCACCCACAAGACCCAATTGGGCATGTCTCCTTTTAGATTGGTGTATGGGAAGGCATGTCACCTCCCCATCAAGTTGGAGCACAAAGCCTATTGTGCTGTACGGAAGTGTAATCTAGATCTTTCTAAGGCAAGAACCCACAGAAAGCTTCAAATGAGTGAGATTAATGAACTACGCAATGATGCATATGAAAACTCAAAAATTTACAAAGAGCAGGTTAAGGCCTTTCATGACAAGCACATATCCAGAAAGATCTTCCACCCTGGTTAGAAAGTCCTACTCTTTGATGCCAAACTCAAACTGTTCCTAGGAAAACTCAGATCAAAATGGATTGGACCATATCTTATCCGACGGATTTTTGGAAATGGAGCCGTTGAAATCAGCCAACCCAGCCTTGATTCCGAACCCTTTATTGAGAATGGCTAGCGACTTAAGCCATTCATTGAAATCACCGATACGAACATGGTTGAGGTATCTTTTGATCTCCATTCTCCATGAGCTCATCGCACTCGGGTGATGACGTTAAACTCAGTGCTTAACGGGAGGCAACCCATCATCTTTTTGAAAAACCTGAAACCCTTCTTGACACATCTTATGCTGAACTCATATTGCACTTTAGGGTTCGTCCATTAGAATAGTCGACTCCACTGGTACTCGTACTTGAGCTTGAAATCATTCGCAATAGTGACCCCGACCTGTCCACCCACCCAAAACCTATTCTAATGTACGATCTAAGCTGAACTCGAACCCACCTAATTTACAATGAGGACATTGCAAATCGTAGGCATAGGGGTGTATTAAAGTACAAAACACTGTGAGAATCACTTCACAAAAAAGGGTTTCATCAAAAAAATACATAGTCTAAAAAACCAAAAAAATAAAAAATTGAAAAAGAATAAAAAAATGGAGAAGGGAAGAAATTTTGAAAATTACATACCATTCTTGAGGAGGAAAAGAGGAGGTGATATAAATGTCAGAAAGGAGCACGGTTTGAAATAAAAAAGAGATAGTCATTAGTAAAAGATTATGGAATCTACTTAGTTCTAGACAAAATCAAAAATAAAGAAAATGAAAGACAAAAAGTACTAAGAGGCAAAAAGAAATTAGTATGAATGCTGATCTTAGGCCTCTTGGGCTTGTGTTTAGGCTTAAAAATTCAAGTATCCATCCATTAAGATCTGGATAGTCCTCAAGAGGTTGGGGAAAATGCAAAGCTTAAGTATTAGGTCTACGGCTTAGGGATTATTTGGCCTCGTTAACTTACCTCTAGTTTGCGGGACTCGGTAACCTAAGCACCCCAATCCACACATAGTTTGATTCAGTGCGCTTAATTATTAAAATCACGTAAATGCATTAAGTCTATTCTGAAAAAGCTACCTAGATTAGGAGCGGTTGATCAAGCGAAGAGGTGGGAAATTCCCTTCAAAGATGCACAATAACATATCGTCTCCTCGGTGCTTGTCTCCTAGGATATCTAAATATCCTACCAGGGGCATGTAAGCACCTTGTGCTGGTCCAGATGCTATGGACGGCATTATTATGAAATGTCAATTACTAGGGTCTAGATTTAGCTATAGAATGCCTGGGTGAGATTATCTTAAAATCTTGAAAGCCAGGGTTCTGGGGGTTGCCATGGGTAGTGCTATCTTGAAGCATCGATTGCTAGGGACCCTGTAAGGATTGATGGTGGGAGCTAGGAATCTGATACAGACCGTGTTGTAAAGCTAATTCAAAGCTAGAGATAAAGAAAGAAAAGAGAGGGAAAACTCTCCAAAAATAAAAAATCTTATGTTTCTCTCTTACAAAAATGCACTGCAAACTAAACCTAGGGTAAAACATGTTACAAGCATGGGTGCTTTAACCGTGGAGTTCAACGAACCTTAGGTTAGTTCTTATGGGCCTTAGAAACCTTCGCAGCGGATTGAGGCTAGAGCTGGTCAGGTTTGGATCTTGGTTGATACTTGAGTACCTCTAGGCTTATAATCGGCATTCTAGTCTAATCTACAAAAGAAAGCACACAGTAGAAATCTGAGCATAAAAAGGCATATGGTCTAGAATTTGAGTTAATTCCATGAGATTTTGCTAAGAGACTAGCAAAAGCTAGGCATGGGGGTATGGTGGGAACACTATCATGAGCCATAACTAGCTCAATTTAGTTATTATCAAGGAATAAATGCTCTTACATAACTGCCAGAGAGCTGTATTTCATTCATAACCATTCTGAGAGAAAGATAAGAAAATAGGGTTAAAATTGCAATTTTACCACCATATCTTGAATGCAGAACAGCCATGGGTTTTCCCAAGGGGTAATTAAGAGTTAAATGGTCTTAAAAGTTCAACAAGTGGGTTAGAACAGACGAAAAGGGTTTTTGCGTATTTTGAGAATTAAATGACATCTGAAATCCTAAAAATAGACTTGCTTAATTAACTGAGATTTTGGTTAGGATAAAATTCACCTACACCCTCTAAAATTCATAGAAAAATATTCTCTAGGGTTTGGTACCTTCAATTTCACCATCAGAACCTATCTTGACCCAAAATAGAGTCTTAGATAGACATTTGCCCTAATTTCTATTTTTGCATAAATTACCTAGTCAAACTTGGTCAAAGCCAAAATTCAACTTCATCATTGGATTCTTTAGGTTCAAATTAGGTTTGTACCAAAATTTGGGCCCAATTTGAGACTGTCTTGACCTAATTTGCAATTTGGTTTTGTTTGATCACACATATGCCCTTAACATTCAAAATCCTTACAAAAAGGACCCTAACTTTGTCATTGTTTTCACAAATAGGTCCCTACCGCCATGAATCCTATCCTACAAACTCCGAAGACCTAAATTTGGCAAGTTCTCCTTGATTCCTTAACAAATTTCTCTCAGATTTGAAAGGGAAGTTTGTCAAGGAATTCCTTTCCTTTTGTGCCAATTCCCACAACCCAAAACCTTCCCAATCTCTCTTGCGAACGCATGAGAGATTTAGGTATCCTAGAAAACTCCTATTTTGACGAGCATTCCTAGCTTGGAAGCTTGGCTTCCAAGCACAAATCGACCTCCTAAGCCCTATATAAGAACCTCCAGATCATACCGAACTTCTCAAGCTCAATTTTGGCCAAAAATTCCCCATAATCCTCCTCCCTCTTTCGGCCGAAAGGCTCCATGAGCTTTGGCGATTCCTCCCGACCTCATTCCTCGTTCGTTCGCAATACCGGTGATGGATTTGCCTTCCTCATCCTCCTCCACGTCGCGCCATACCAGCAGGCGCTCCTAGCTCCATCATCGCCGTTTCCTTCTCACCGAAGTCACCTTCTTCCTCGACGCCAACCACACCACAACTGGTGTTGCCTCCACCCCTCTTTTCTCGCCAATCACCTAGATAAGTTCCCTAACTCTACTTCATTTACACACCAATCGCACTTTGTTTTGATCGCCGTATCACATCGACAACCTTCACCTTCCTCCGCTCCGACCAGACCTCTAGGGAGGCCCCCTGCTCATTCCACTACTCCAAATGCCTTGCCAACCTCCTCACGACCTCCGTCATGCTCCACTCTTCAAAACCCCCATCCTATTTTGCCTTATTAAGCCTCCAAACCCTCTGCCGAACATACCCACCTCCGCGCACCAACTTCGACATTGTCTCGCCACCACAGTCATCTTCACGACATGCCACACACACCACCGCATCCATCTTGCTATGACAAAGCTTGCTGAACCTTCTAATGAGGTTGCAAGGCCATGTTCTTCATTTTAGGTCTTCGCTGCCTCTACCGGCATTAGCAAAGCTTCGAGCGAAGCTGGAAGCTCTCTTCAGCAGCTGCAGGCCCCAGGCTAAGCCCCAGGCACAATGGAGCATCTCTAGGATAGCATTCTAGGGGCCAATTTAGCTCTTTGACTAAGCCTTTGATCGCAATCACGTGTAGCTGTAGCTGCAGTTGCATGCAAAGGAAGGGAGGTGGGATTAGTCCCACCTCGGAAGCTGATAATCACCCACGCTCGCATAAATTGAAAAAGTTGTATAGGCTATTTGCCTCCTAGCCATGGGGTGAGGTCCCATACACCCCCACGCACCTCGCCCGCAACACTGCTCACACGGGTCTGGTGCATCCGATTACCCGCCTAGCCAAGCATTCCTCTGCTGCCACGCACAGCCGGCAGGCCTGGTCCTGGGTTTGTTCTATCTGAATACCTGATTACCCGAGGCCTTGGGAGGGAGGATCTGTTGAATGTCAGGTTGCTTCACTAACGTGTTTGGTTTTGAAAACCTGTCGTCGTAGTATGAAAGCGAAGAACTCGTGTTCAACAAATAAAATTTATATCGGAATGGAAATCCCAGGTCGAACACAGGGAGGCGGATGTTTGATTTAAAAACACGTGTTTGTTTTATTTGTCACGAAGTAAATTAATTGATTAGAACTATCTAACTATCTATAATAAATAGAAGAGAGAGAGAGAGAGAATAAGAGAGAGAGAGAATATTACAAACAAAAACCAAAAAGAGATGTAGAATGAACATGGAATTTCATCATTAGAAAGATTGTTCATTACACTAGAAAGTAGGAAAATGATTACACTAGAAAATAGTAAATCTACTCTAGAAAGCAGTAAATCTATTCTAGAAAGCAGTAAAAAGAATGGGGAGAGAGATATTCTCCTCGACGGTCGCTTGGAGGATGAGCTGGATGGGATGACGCCTGGACGAAGGAGGACGAAGGAGGGAAAAGCGAAAGAACAGGAATGGGGCAGCATGTCATCGTCGTCGCGGGATCCGCTTCCGAAAGGGGAGGAAAAATTGACTTTATCTCGCGAGAAGCATCCCGGGTGTGGGACAAGCTTCTCTTGAGCTTTGGAGAGGGAGAGAAGAGAAGGAAGGGATGAGAATTTCGTGTGGAGGGGGTCTTCTTTTATAGTTGCAAGGAGTAGGGGCAATTTGGTCATTACAACTCTAAAAACATTAAATCAGGGGTCTTTAGTGACGGATAAAACTATCTCTAAAGCCCCATCATGGGCATAGTGGGGGTGCCCGCTCATCTTCCACGCCTCCCATGTTCAGTTGCTCTCAGCCATCCGATCTTAAGTCGCGCCTCCGCCCGCCTCCTTTGCGTGCCTGCCCGTATGTGATTCCGTGTGAGGTGCAGTGTGCGATACGACGTGAGTGCAATTGCGCGCGCGTGACCGTTAGATCGCGATCGAGCGATCAATCGTGCCTGCTTGCCCGCTCCTTGCTCTTCGAATGCGCGTCGCCCGCTCGCGATAAAGCCTTCACCCACTACGCTACGGAGGGGAAATGGTTGCGCAGATGAGTTAAGGCGCGCGCATCCACAGCCGTTGGATCTTGATCCAACAGCCCAGATCGTGCGTTGGATCTTCTTTGGAGAGGCAGCGGTGGTCCTGAGGGCTGGTTGGATGGCTGAGATGGCACCACGTGGCGCCATCTTGGCCGTCCATCTTCTGGATGATGTAGATGGTGCCACAGGTGTCGGATTGAGTCGATTTTCACGCTGTTAGGCTGCGATCGTCAATCCGAATCCATCCGTGCGGTCGAATTTGTCGTTTGAAGTGTAGATTTACACCATCTTGGCCCTTGATCTTCTAGGGTTCCCTAATCACTATCTAATGCTACAGATGTCTGATTAGGGCGATCTTAGAGTTGTTGAACTCCAATCGTCGCCCTGATCACATCTGTATGGTTGGATCTTCGATCTGAGGCTCCGATAAAAAGTTTACCCTGTCCATGAACATAAAAGGAGACAATTAACCTCCATTTTATTTAACTAATCTAAATGCAAGATGATGCATGTTTTGTAATATTTATAGTATGCAATGCAATCCTATGCTTAAGAACATGCATAAATAGACATCTTAAGTAGTGTAAACATGTTTACATCATACTCCCATGCCTATCTTTTGCTAGTCCTTAGTAAAAACTATATGCTATTTATAAAAGAATCAGGTTGGATTATTTGGGCTTGAGTTATTTTCAATCAAAAAGAAAATGTTTACTTTGGATCTGAACTTTCAAAGACACAACAGTGCCCAAAAATGTAGACCGCCTCAAGCCCTCGCCTTATTCAAAGAAAATTTTCTTTTTCTCTTTTTTCCTCTTTTCTAATTTTTTTGGATTTTCAAGTCTTAGGGTTTAAGAGTGACTTTCTACGGCCATTCAACTCACCCAGGATTTGATGAGAACCCTAAGTTCTAAGCATCTTATTGTGAATGTGATAGACTCGTTGACCGGCATTTAAAATGGACTTCGAATTTCTACGCCTCTAGGTGACCTTAAAAAGAGAATTCTGCCTAAAGGTGTATCTTTACAACTGGTAGCTTTCTCCCTACTTTTATTTTTTATGGGGTCAACACAAGGGTGAATCCAATATATATCTCCCCGGTTTATTCTACATCTCCACTTCTTCCTAAGTGTTTTGCGAATTTTCAGTGCATTTATTGAGCTGGGTTCTGGGCAACAGGTCGATGAGCTGTTACCACCGACAACTTGCTAGCCATACTCGTGTGGCGAAGTGTGGTTTATTTCTTTTTTTCTTTTCTCCTTTTTTTTTTTTAAGTAGGTGGCTTCCCTGGTCTAAGATTTACCTAAAAGCAGCAAAAAGAGAAAGGTCCAGTGACTAGGCTCTGGACAACCTACCTATGGGCTGTTACCCACGATAACTTACCAGCCATATCACATTAGAAGGTTCATTAGCTACCCAATTTCCGTTAGAATCGTCGAACAACGAGTCAGTGCAAAGAAAGTGTGTAGATGCTAAAAACTCAAAGTTCCCTCAAATCAGAGGGTGGGTTGATAAGTCGTGTACTTATCACCCAAACCTATTTACTCCAATTAAAATAGAATTCAGGTTGGCGAGGACTCGAAAAACAAATCCACATTTTAATGGATACACGGGTTGACTAAGTCCAAAGACCTGAAGGGTCTTTGTGTTCAGATCATAATGTAGTATTTCCTAATTCCACAAATTTTCTTTTAATAAAAGAAAATAAAATAAATCTACGGAGCTGACGAATAAATTCAGAGATGAATATCCACCCCCCATGCCTATCTAATGCAATGTCCTCATTATATTAAAAAGACATAAAACAGAGTGGAATAGAGTAGAAAGCACCTGAATTGCGTGAATGTTAGGTCCGCTCCGAGATAGAAACTAAAAAGAACTATATACGTGCTGAATTTAGTACCTTCATCTAGGCACACTATACAAAGAAGAGAAATAAAGAATTCACAGGTGCAGGTCAGAATCAGAATAAACATAAGAAACTTCTGACCTGTCAGTAGATGTCCACAAATGTGGACCAGATTGTGGTGCAGACCCATACCCCATAATCGAGAATATCTCAGGCTCTGGGTAAAAATTGCCTAAAACCTACAATCAGTATGAAAGCGAGGTCGAGCCTGCGATTTATAAGGATGCAATCCAAGACCAAAAAGTCAGGATACAGAGATATCAAAAGGATAATCAATGAATGTGTGCTTGGGTTGAACATCCTCAGAACAAATTGATGGAGCGATTTTCACTTTGAATAATTAATATTAAGATAATAAATCGTTGCAGCACAAAAGGTGGTGGAAAATATCTCAATCAAAGATTAAATAGATATGAATTTAAATCATAATAACGGATGTCGTATCCACAGGGAGGAATAGACCAATAAATTCACGATAAATTTTCCTCTTGTTTACTTAAAAGTAATTTCATTCATTCATCCGAATCCCAAAGAAAGAACACTAATAAATGAATCAAATAACCAATTTCTGAAAAAATGTGGACCAATCACGTAAATTCTCCTTCACTAGAATACTCCTATAAAATCAATCAACCCCAAAATATTCAATGGCATCCAATGTAAAGCATAATCTCACCATTTAATGAAAAGCTAATAGATGGGGGAAGATAATCATGCAATTTGATAGGCCAATTAATTGGAGTAAACTAAAGGGGCTTGGCTATAAATTCATTCAATTAATAAAATAATAAATCAAAAATCAACTTTCGGCAATGGAAGCAAATGTAATAACAAATTGATGTCAAAACAGAGCATTTGCTCTCTCTCCTCCTCGCGAGAGAGAGAGCACCGGCGGGGCTGTTAACTGCAAGGGAGGTTGGCGAAGACGAGGCCGATCCGATGGAGGTTGCGGCGTCAATGGAGATGGCTGGAGGTGGTCAACCAATGGAGGAGAACCGTCGGTCTGTTGGAGGAGCTTGTGGGGCAGCGCCTGCAGTGAAGGGCGCGCTGCAAATGGTACGCGCCTGTGGGTGCGGCAGGAGGGTGCGTGGACGAGGGTGGTGCAGTGCCTTCAGTGAAGGGCACTGGCAGAGCGCCTGCGATGTGGCTGGAGTGAGTGCTGGACACCTGCGGGAGACTGGTGTTGGCGTGCGGTTGCAAAGGTGGGTGCTGGAGAAGGGCGCCTTGTGGGAGCGGGCAAGGTGGAGCAGGAGCTTGGTGGTGTGCCTGAAGGCGGTGGAGGCTGAGGCGTGCTCCTACAGGCACGCAAGGTGGAGGAGTGGGCACCTGCAGTGCCTGGCAGTGGCGCGGGTGAGCGGAGCGGCTATGCAGCGCCTGCGGATGCTGGCCTGGCAGTGGTGAAGGCGCGGCTGGAGGTAGCTCTGTGTGCAGCACTAGAGGTGCAGGCGTGGTGCCTATGGGGAATGCTAGGTGCTGGAGAGGGGCGCTGGCTTGAGGCGACGCTGGAGGGGCGCCAACGCCTGCGGTGGTAGCTTCTGCAGGCGGGAGAAGGTGCCTGCAGGGGCGATGGAGGCGCACCTGCAGTAGGGGCGCGTAAGGTCTGCGGAGGAGGGGTGCTGTGCTGTGGTGGCTGGTGAGAGTGTAGCACCTGCAGGGAGCGCTAGTGGCAAGGCAGTCTACAGAGAGGAGCACTAGGCGTTGACTTGAGGTGGGTGGAGTGGGGCAGAGCGGCTGCTGGCGCTGGAGAGAGGCACGCCCTGCGGGAGCGGGTGGCGCGGTGCTAGCGCCTGCAGGAGGGCTGGAGCAGGCAGAGGTGATGGCGTAAGCGCCTGCAGCGTGGGAGGGGAGCGCTAGGTGCTGGAAGGAGGAAGCACCTTGCGGGAGCAGGTGGGGAGATGTGGTGATGGCAGGTGCAGGCTTGGTGCATAGGGCACACAGGTTACACCATTTCTGGATGATGATCTTCCTCCCCTTTCTCCACCTCCTCTTTAACTCCTCTCCTTTGCACGTGCGTGAGTTAAGGGATTTTCAAATCCCTTAGCTATTTCTGGCCGGCGGCTGTTGAGGGTGCCCGGAGGATGGGGAAAAGAACATCCTCTGGTTGTTTGAAAGGGTAATTTACCCTCCCCTCATTCTTTTGCCAAATATTTTTTCTGCACATAAAAAGAACATAAAATCATTACATATTAAGTTATAGAATAGATGTAAACCTAAATCATGGTGCATGCAAACATTCTATAACTTATTGTAGTTATTAACAATCCTAAAAGATATAATTAAAGTTACTTAGGCATAATATTAGTCCATTAAAATGGACTCATCAAATACCCCCATTCCTAAGATTTGCTAGTCCCTAGCAAAAATGAAAAATAATAGAAGTAATCAGAAAACTTTAGAAATCTAGACAAATGTGAAGTGCTGATAGCCTAGGTAACAGATCCAACTTAAAAAGCCAATTCGCATTGGGAGTTCGTACTTCACCCTTGGTAAATATTTCTGCCGGGATAGGCAACTACTTCCCTCGGGGATAAAGCAGACGATAATCTGTAATTTGACCCCGGCATTTGGCTTAGGTAGGAGATATCGAGTTGAATGGATTTGTTTTGGTGGCACACACTCATCTGGTGCTACATGTAGTCTAGTACTACAGACTCTAGATCTCTAGACTAGTAGAAAAGTCAACTTAGAGAGAGGCTAAACAACTGTGCTCTCTTGATGTTCCTGGGCGCTCACTCTTTTCTTTTTTTCTGAGATCACAAATCTCGCCAGATTTAGTAATTGTACTCACTGTTTGGTGGCCTCACATGGCATCCAAATTTCGATTAAAGTTCTAATAACTCTACAACTATGTTAGAGTCCTCAACCAGTATTCGGACGATCAGAAATACTAGAAGATAGGTATGGGTCATATTTGGTGGAACGTGATAGGTGTTCTGTTGCCTTAGAAATAGTGTTACATTATAAACTTGGACTTTTTTTTTTGTAATATAACTATTTCTTCTTTTTCTTCTTTTTGTTTCTTCTTTTTCTTCTTTTCTCTCTTCCTTTTTTCCCTTTTTTTTTTAATATTATTTCTTCTTGTTTTTGTTTCTTTTTCAATCAACACAATACAATACAAACTTTTATTTACGAGGCATTATTAGGGATGATGATGGTCAAGAGGAAGTTGTGTGGCTTATTTGGTGGAAGTGCCTATAAGGAATGGAAAGGGCAGGCGTATTTCTTACATTTGACACTATTACCCTCCTTTCGCTGAGGACTCTATGGACGGTCGTAACTATTCACCATAGTCATAGCTTTATTAAGACCTCATCTCTATGTATCTGCCTTATTTGGTGACTCTCAGGAATTCACACAAAGTACGTACACAGGAACAGAGAGAGAAAAACTATGCCTAACTCTGAAGTATCATCATCTAATTGTCCAAAACTTAAGAGTCCTTGCACTAGACTTAGCGCACTAGTAATCTCTCTACTTTCTTCTCACAAATATGAGGTGGATCTTACTAGAAGATAGTATGCCTGATTCCCTATGAACTGTCCAAGGGTTTAGTAGACTAAAAATGCTTATTGGTTTTCTTCAAGGATCTATTACCAAGTCTACGTGCACGTGAGATAAATGTACTGGATTCTAAACTTAAGAAATAATTTTAAGAAAAACCTTCGATGACAAAGGTATTCTGCTAGGGACTAACCCATTCAGCTCAAGAAAAGAGAACTTATATATATATATATATAAATATGTATGCAAATATTTATAAATTCTATAAACATTCTCAGGTTATACCCCCCCATGCCTAAGACTGACAATGTCCTCATTGGGAAAATGCAGACATAGAAGAATATCACCTGAGGAGAGTGGGAGGAGCTAAAGCTCCTCAAGCCGAAGTGTGTCCAAAACCTAGCCATCTGAAAGAGTAATATATGGTTTAAGTCGTTGGCCATTTACCTTAAAGCTCGCACCTGAAATAGGGTTCCTAATCTCTACAGCTCCATGAGGGAAAGTATTGATAACAACGTATGGCCCATCCCAGTGTGACTTGAGCTTTCTAGGAAATAATTTAAGTCTAGAATTGAAAAGCCAGACCCACTAATTGGGCTCAAAAGTCTTTCTAATGATGTGCTTGTCATGGAAGACTTTTGTACGTTGCTTGTAAGCTTGAGAAGTTTCATAAGCTTCATTATGACGCTCCTCAAGCTCACTTAATTCTAACATACGTGCCTTTCCCGCTTTATCTAGATTCAAGTTAACATTTTTAATAGCCCAATAAGCTTTATGTTGGATTCCAAAGGGAAGGTGGCACGCTTTTCCGTAGATAAGACGGAAAGGAGACATGCCTAAGGGAGTCATATACACAGTTCTGTAGGCCCAAAGAGCATCATTTAGTTTTTTAGACCAATCCTTCCTATCAGGCCTGACAATTTTTTCTAAAATTCGCTTAATCTCCCTATTAGACACTTCAACTTGTCTACTCGTTTGGGGATGATAAGGTGTGGCTATCATGGGGTTGACTCCCAAATTTTGGAGTAGTCTTGTGAAGTGTACATTCTTAAAGTAAGGTCCTCCATCAATTATGATCATCCTTGGGCACCCATACCGAGAAATGATATTAGCCTTAACAAAGCCCAAGACCACGGAATGGTCATTGGTTAATGTGGCTATGGCTTCTATCCATTTCGATACATAGTCAACAGCCACAAGGATGTATTCATATCCGAAGGACACAGGAAAGGGACCCATGAAGTCAATGCCCTAAATATCAAAGATTTCAACAGGGAGGATAGGTTGTTGGGGCATCTCATCCCTTTTTCCAATGGTTCCCATCTGCTGGCAACGTAGACATGTGCCCACATACGTATGTGCATCTCGAAATAATGTGGGCCACCAAACCCAGACTGAAGAACCTTATGGATAGTCTTCTTCCCACTAAAATGTCCCCCACAGTGGAGGTCATGGCAGAAACTCAGAACACTTTATTCTTCATCAGGGACGCAACAACTAAACAATTGGTCAGGGCCTATTCTAAAAAGCTCGGGTTCCTCCTAGTTATAAAATTTAGCGTTGGCGAGAAACCTGTCTCGCTTCTGCTTGTCCCAAGTACTGGGGGTAATGCCCGTGACCAGATAGTTCACTATGTCAGCGAACCAAGGAGTTTTAGCTTCCACGGCCATTAGAGACTGATCAGGGAAAGTCTCTTGAATACCGCCAGCAGGGTTTGATGCCTCAATAGAGATCCTAGACAAATGGTCTGCTACCACATTCTCAACTCCTTTCTTGTCTTTAATTTCCAGGTCAAATTCTTGGAGTAGCATAATCCAACGAATTAGCTGAGGTTTTGTGTCCTTTAGGTGAAGATGCTTTAGGGCCGAATGATCAGTGAACACCACAACCTTGGATCCCAAAAGATAAGACCAAAACTTTTCCAAAGCAAATACTACAGCAAGTAATTCCTTTTTAGTGACCGTGTAGTTTTGCTGAGGATCCGTAAGGGTGTTGCTGGCATAATGCAGCACATGAGGTTTGCCATCAACCCTTTGACCTAAGATCGTTCCCACTGCAAAATCAGAAGCATCACACATAAGCTCAAATGGGAGGGTCCAATCTAGTGCTTGGAGAATCGGTGTGGTAATGAGGGCTTTCTTCAAAACTTGGAAAGCCTCGCCACATCTATCATCAAAATCGAAGGAGACATCCTTCACTAACAGGTCGCAGAGTGGCTTAGAGATTTTACTGAAATCTCTATTGAAGCGCCTATAAAATCCAGCATGGCCAAGGAAAGATCTAACCCGACGAACATTGGCGAGCAATGGAAGCTTAGAGATGGAATCGATTTTTGCGATGTTCACCTCTAATCCTCTCTCGGAAACTATATGCCCTAACACAATGCCCTGCGAAACCATAAAGTGGCTTTTCTCCCAGCTAAGCACCAGCTTTGCCTCTTCACAACAGGTTAAGACTTTATCAAGGTGCGAAGGCATAGGTCAAATGACGAGCAATAAATGGAGAAGTCATCCATGAAAATTTCAATGAACTCGTTGATCATATAAGAAAAGATAGCCATCATACAACGTTGGAAAGTGGCAGGAGCATTACATAACCCGAATGGCATTCGGTGGAATGCAAAAGTGCCATACGGACTCGTGAAGGTGGTATGCTCCTGATCATCAGGAAAAATGACTATCTGATTGTATCCAGAGTACCCGTCAAGAAAACAAAAGTACTTGTTCCCTGCCAATCGTTCCAGAATTTGATCGATAAACGGTAAGGGGAAATGGTCTTTCTGGGTAGCCATGTTTAAACGGCGGTAATCAATGTAGACCCTCCAACCAGTTGAGGGTCTAGTGGTCACCAGTTCTCCTTGGTCATTCTCCTCCACAGTGATTCTTGCCTTTTTCGGAACTACGTGAATAGGACTGACCCATTTACTATCTGAAATGGGATAGATAATCCCTGCATCCAGCCATTTCAGAATCTCCTTTTTAACAACCTCCCACATATGTTGATTGAGCCTTCTCTGCATATCTCAGAAAGGCTTCACGGACTCGTCCGTGTATATATGATGCATGCAAAGAGAGGGATCAACACCCTTAATATCAGCAATTGTCCAGGCAATTGCTTCCTTGTGCCTTTGTAAACACTCAAGCAGAGCTCCCTCCTGCAATTTAGATAATGTAGACGAGATAATAATGGGGAGCGTGTTATTAGGGCCAAGGAAAGCATATTTCAATGTGCTCGGGAAGGGTTTCAACTCCAATTCAGGAGCCTTTTGGATTGAGGGTTTTAGTTGAGATGTCCCTGCCTTAGGTAGTGGATCTACCTTTACAGTCCAGGGTGGGGACAAAGACTCAGTATGTATCCCCAGCAACTCTTCTAATTCGGGCATTTCCCTTTCAGTTTCTTTAATAATCGAGGGATGGTCCTTAGATATGACCTTCTGAAGGGGATCTCTACATAAGAGTGTTGGAGTAGTCTCTTCAATTATTTCATTAATGACCTCAATCTGAGAACAATCTTCAAATTCGGGTTGCTTGTAAGTATCAAAAAAATACAACTGGATCTTCTTATTCCCAAAGCCCATTTTAAGTGCCCCAGATCTACAATTTGTAGAGGCATTGGCTGTGGCCAAGATGGGGCGTCCCAGAATAATGGATGGCTTTGTGGGCTTATTAGATGGGTCAGTATCAAGTACCAGAAAGTCAACGGGGAAGAAGAAATCCTCCACTCTCACAAGGACATCTTCCAACAATCCCCACGGTGTCTTAAGTGATCTGTCTGCAACCTGGAGGATTACTGGACTAGGCTTCATCTTTCCTCCTCCCAAAAGGTCGTAGATAGAGCTCGATAGAATGTTTACCCCTGCACCCAGATTGAGCAGAGCCTCGTCAATGTTTTGGTTACCTATGACCACTGAAATATATGGGGCCCCTAGGTCTTTCATTTTGGGGGGTGTTCCATGCTGGACTACCGAGCTAACATGGTCAGGTAGGATGACCTTGGTTTGGACCTGTTTCCTAGATTGGCACTTCTGGGTGCACAGGTCCTTTAGAAACTTGGCATAGGATGGAATCTGTTTAATCGCTTCCAACAGAGGCAAGTTAATCTGGACTTGCCTAAAAGTATCCATAATCTCTTCCATCCTATCCTTGGCTCCAGACGAGCCAACAGAAGATTCCCCAGGAGCAAATAGGCGCTCTGGATAGGGCACCCTTAGCTTCTGGGTAGAGGGGTCGTCATGGTTGGAAAGGGGTGGTGGAAGGATGACATCCTCATTGTGGGTGATTTTGTGCGAGGGAGAGTGGGTGGCTCTTCCTCAGGTGAGATGGAAGTCAGGTCAGGTGTGGAAGGGGAATTCTGAGATGTAACCATAGGAGTGTTATCAAGCTTGTCAATCTTTTTTCTACTCCTCAACACGGTCGCTGCTTGGGCGTGCTCCCTGAATACAACCCCCTTGCCCTTAGGGTTCTCAGAAGAGCTAGGTAGCTTCCCCGGATCACGTTGCCTAACTGCCTCAGTAAGATGACCAATTTTGGATTGCATATCAGTAATCATCTTATTCTGAGATTGGATAACCATATTCTGATGCTCTTGCATTGCTTTCATCATGGCCTTTAGTTCATCCATCTCAGAGGGCTTATTCGGAGGAGGGTTTTCATAAGAAGGTTGGTATGTGGGCTGGGGAGGTAAGGGTCTTGTATTCCCTAAGTTAGAACCATCAGCTTGCTTCCAAGAGAAGTTTGGATGGTTCCGCCACCCTGGATTATAAGTGTTGGAGTAAGGGTTATTGCGAGGGGGGTGGAAACCTTGGGCCACGTTCAAGTCGGCCTGAATCAACTCAGGGAATTGGTTTGCCTGATGGCACTCCACAGTGTCGTGCGTTGTGCTTTGGCAAATGGAGCATTCTCTTGCAGCCTGTAAAATAGATGTTGCTTGAGGGTTCATGCCGGGGTTTGGTAAAAGCCTATCAAAGTTTTTATTCAATAGTTGAATCTGATAAGCCAAATCTTGAGAAGCCCCAGCTTCATGGGCCTCTATCTTCCTCTGCAAGATTGATGGTTTTCTTTCTTGATAGGCAGAGGACAGATGTAGGAGTTGTCACTTAATGTTTCAAATAATGCCCAGGCTTCATCCTCAGTTTGGTCATGAAGGTTCCTGCACAGGCTGCATCAATGGTTTGCCTATGCCTTTCAGATAATCCATTATAGAACCTTTTGACCAACTGCCATCTTGGCACTTGATGGTGGGGGCATAACCTAAGGTCATTAAAGCGCTCCCAAGTCTCATGAAATTGCTCCCCTTCCTATTGAGTAAAACCTATAATCTCTCTTCTGTAATGGTTGCTTTTACTCATAGGAAAATACTTTTTTAAAAATTCTCCCTTAAGTGTGTCCAAATCATTTACCCTTGCATCGAGGGTATGATACCAGTGCTTGGCCTTATCCTTTAGGGAGAAAGGAAATAGAGTCCTCATCAGTAAAGCCCTGGAGCTTCACCGTGGAACAGACCTCAGTGAATTCCTCCAAATGCCGGTAGGGGTCCTCCCTAGTAGTACCATAAAAAGAGGGCAATAAAGATATGGTATTGCTCTTGATCTCATACGGATTATCCCCTGCTGGTCGTCTTAGTGCTTGTGCAGGTTGGTTAGTTGGAATAAAATAGTCCCTTAGGTCGCTTTATTGATTTGCACCTTGCTCAGCCATTCCTTCTTTTTCCTCTCCTAGGTGAGCTCTCCTAAGAATTCTTTCAGGCTCCGGATCAAACACTAGATTACTCTCAAGAGAGTGTCTACCAAGCATACAAAACATAGTTCAGGTTTTTATTAAGTTAAACCTCCAAGCCAAAGATATGTCAAAAGATCAAGACTTATCCCTCCATTCCCACGTAAGTGGTATAAGAGGGGTGTGGACTTGAAATCTTAACCTCCTTTATTGCGGAGGTCGAATTAGTTAATATAAATGTCCAAACAAGCTTTTCACTGCAATTACGTGCCTTAATTCAACCTTCGAGTGCCTTAGGACCTATACTTTGCTTGGATGATACTCCCAGGTGATCAAGTGAGAAGTTACTCCAAGGACGAACAAAGGGATGCAAGTAGGGCGAACCCTTCCTTTGAGGCGATGGGTATGCGGTGCCCCTTAACTACCCTTTTGTTCCTTTAAGGGGTGTCCCCCTCCATGGAGTATCAAAACACTTGGTCAAAAGATAGTATCACCACCACCACAAAGCACAATAGGAGGGTCTGCATCGATAAAGAGATCGGTGCTTATAGCCTTAAGGGATTGAGCCTTAGTGCGGTGCCTAATGTGCGTGCTCAGTGTCAGAAGTGTGCAACACACCGCAAATCTTTGTAATTTTTTTTGAAATCGCAGACAAGTCCCTTAGAATCAGATCAATTGTGAATTGCTTTTAGGGTTGAATCTGATTATCAGTTCCACTTTTAGTTATGTGACCACTGAATTAGTAAATTCAAACAACTTGGTGGTCTTGAATTTTAATTTGAATGCAAATGCGTAAACAGGAGCTGGATGCAAAAGTTAGAAAGATGTACCTGTCTCTAGCAATCTTCATGCTAATATGCTTGCAATGCAATAATAGGATCTAATGTTCTACTCAATCACCCCTAAATGCGCGCACCTAAGGGCATGCAACTTCTAAATAGGCAGCTCGATATTTTCTTTGTTGGTTTTAAAAGCAGGCTAGCAGAAAATAGAATCACGCACACACAAAAAAGAAATATTGTAAGCCCTAGTAGCTAAAGAATGTGGGGACAAACCCCCAAAAATTTAGCCCCAATTACTACAAGGGTGAAAAGACAGAACTACATTTGTGACGATGGAGAATCCTCTGCAAAAGCAGGATCTTGGTCTCTTTCGTCTTTTCCTCGTGTGGCTTAACTAGTGGTTGCTGTTGCCGCTCTATTGTAACTCGTCGCCTCGTCAGATTCCTCGCATAGTAAAAAAAATTGATCAGATAATTTTGCAACTCAGAATATTTAAAAATAATGAAGTAAATCTATTGCGTCTGTTGCCTCCTCGGCAATGACGCCAATTTGATGGAGCGATTTTCATTTTGAATAATTAATATTAAGATAATAAATCGTTGCAGCACAAAAGGTGGTGGAAAATCTCTCAATTAAAGATTAAACAGATATGAATTTAAACCATAATAACGGATGTCGTATCCACAGGGAGGAATAGACCAATAAATTCATGATAAATTTTCCTCTTGTTTACTTAAAAGTAATTTCATTCATTCATCCAAATCCCAAAGAAAGAACACTAATAGATGAATCAAATAACCAATTTTTGAAAAAATATGGACCAATCACGTAAATTCTCCTTCACTAGAATACTCCTATAAAATCAATCAACCCCAAAATATTCAATGGCATCCAATGTAAAGCATAATATCACCATTTAATGCAAAGTTAATAGATGGGGGAAGATAATCATGCAATTTGATAGGCCAATTAATTGGAGCAAACTAAAGGGGCTTGGCTATAAATTCATTCAATTAATAAAATAATAAATCAAAAATCAACTTTTGGCAATGGAAGCAAATGTAATAACTAATTGAAGTCAAAATAGAGCATTTGCTCTCTCTCCTCCTCGCGAGAGGGAGAGAGCACCGGCGAGGCTATTAACTGCAAGGGAGGTTGGCAAAGACGAGGCTGATCTGATGGAGGTTGCGGCATCAACGGAGATGGCCGGAGGTGGCCGGCTGACGGAGGAGAACCGCCGGTCTGTTGGAGGAGCCTGTGGGGTAGCACCTACAGTGAAGGGCGCGCTGCAGATGGCGCGTGCCTGCGAGTGCGGTAGGAGGGCATGAGGACGAGTGTGGTGTAGCGCCTTCAGTGAAGGGCGCTGGCAAAGCACCTGCGGTGCGGCTGGAGTGAGCGCTGGACACCTGTGGGAGATGGGTGCTGCCGTGCGGTTGCGAAGGTGGGTGCTGGAGAAGGGCGCCCTGCGAGAGTAGGCATGGTGGAGCGAGCGCTTGGTGGTGTGCCTGAAGGCGGTGGAGGCTGAGGCGCATGCTTGTGGGTGTGCAAGGTGGAGAAGGAGCGGGTGCTTGCAGTGCTTGGCAGGGGCATGGGTGAGCGGAGTGGTTATGCAGCACCTGCGGATGCTGGCCTGGCACTAGTGAAGGCACGGCTGGAGGTGCGAGCGCGGTGCCTGCGGGGAACGCTAGGCATTGGAGAGGGGCGCTGGCTTGAGGCGACGCTGGAGGGGTGCCAATGCCTGCAAGGGAGATGGAGGCGCACCTGCAGTAGGGGAGTGCAAGGTCTGCGGAGGGGGGGCGCTGTGCTGCGGTGGCGGTGAGCACGCAGCACCTGCGGGGAGCGCTGGTGGCGAGGCGGTCTACAGAGAGGAGCACCAGGCGCTGACTTGAGGTGGGTGGAGTGGGGCAGAGCGGTTGCTGGCACTGGAGAGAGGCGCGCCCTGTGGGAGCGGGTGGCGTGGTGCTAGCACCTACAAGAGGGCTGGAGCAGGCAGAGGTGATGGCGTGAGCGCCTGCAGCGTGGGAGGGGAGCACTAGGCACTGGAAGGAGGAAGCACCTTGCGGGAGCAGGTGGGGCGGTGTGGTGATGGCAGGTGCAGGCTTGGTGCACAGTGCTCACGGGTTACACCGTTTCTGCATGATGATCTTCCTCCCCTTTCTTCGCCTTCTCTTTAACTCCTCTCCTTTGCGCGTGCGTAAGTTAAGGGATTTTCAAATCCCTTAGCTATTTCTGGCCGGCGGCTGTTGAGGGTGCTCGGAGGATGGGAAAAAGAACAGCCGCCGATTGTTTGAAAGGGTAATTTACCCTCCCCTCCTTATTCTTTTGCCAAATATTTTTCTGCACATAAAAAGAACATAAAATCATTACATATTAAGTTATAGAATAGATGTAAACCTAAATCATGATGCATAGAAACATTCTATAACTTAATGTAGTTATCAACAAACCTAAAAGATACAATTAAAGTTACTTAGGCGTAATATTAGTCCATTAAAATAGACTCATCACAAATGTCATAAGGGTTTTGGTTTGATGGTTTCAGATGAAATGGAACCCTTAGACACAGTCTTCTACTTCCTCTGGGGTTAGCTTCTCAAATCAAAATTTCCCAGCTCCTATCCTCCTTTAGGATGTCAAATTCTGGGATCTCCTGCATATTAATCACCCCATCTGAAATTTCCAAGTCTAAAAGATGTGGCTGAATCAGAATTGACTTGGGTCTAGTTATCTCAAAAACAGAATCATCGATAAGCTCAACGTGGTGTAACTGACAATTAGGGCATTGGATTGAATCCTCCAGAAAATGCAATTCTGGATCTATAATGTGAGCCTTAATAAGATCAGTTTCCTCAGTTATTGGGCTATCAAATGATCTATCAGATTCGTCTGGCCCAATCGTCTCACAGAAATCATATTCTGTAAACTCGCGTGAGACTTTGCAACATGAATCTTCACCATCAGAATCAAAGAAATCAAGATCCGTATTAATGTATGTCCCAAAATCATCTGGCACTTTCTGTTACAAGGAGACATACGTTTCCTCGTACCCTGCTCAAGGATCTCAGGTGAAGAAATCAGATCTTCCTTAATTGGTTGCTCTAATTCAATCTGGTTAGCCTCGTAACACGTGTCCCCCCAACAGGTGCCTGAGCAGGTTCTGACATTGGCTCTCCTGAAGGGAGTCCATCCTGGAAATCATCCGAAGATTAAACTAAAGCAACCACAAATCTCATCCTCAATTTCGCTAACTTCCCCAGTAAAAACTCACCCGGGTTCTTATCCTTAACATCCTAGAGCCAATCCAACAAATACTTGTTCAAATCATCAATCATTTCAATCAGGGGCTCCAATCTCTCAATGCAAGGTATTGGCTGAACTTTTAAAGATTGTATGATATTCTTCAAGTTAGCCAGAACCTTATCTTGAACCTGGTTACCCTGAACCAAATGAGTTGGTTTAGGGTTGGGCGGGTTTGGGATCAATGAAGGGGAATTATCGAATTGAGATTCATTATACCCTTCCTGATAATAGGTCATTTCAGATTGTTCAAAAGGTGGTGATGACCTAAAGGCAGTGTAATCAGAGGATGGGTAAGGATCAATGTATCCTTCTTGATTGTAGATCATATTAGGTTGTTCATGAAAGGATGATGATCTATAATTGACGTGGCTCTGAGAAGGATAGAAATCATAATCATTGTGTTCAGGGTTAGACCCTAAACACGGAGGTCTGGAACTGTATCCCCAATCCGAGTTATCCCAACTAACTGATGGTTGATTATAGTACGAATCGGGATAATCGTCATGTTGAGGATAATTCAAAATAGGAGGGAAAGAGCAGGAATGCATATAATATGTGAAAGGATTCATGAGAAACAGGAGGAAGAAAGGCACCCTGCAATACAAGCAATCAAACCTGTCCTTAAGTGGGCTAGCCTAAAGACCTACAGACTCCCAAAACCCATCTTGAGATAAAGGAACGATTTGATCTACTTCTGTCTGTTCAATCCAACCAGTTAGAAGGAGGGATTGGGGAGAAGGTTCTTCCTTCAGGTTGCGCCTCTGGTTCCTAGTGTACCCCCCAGCCGCGATCGTTTGATTATGCTCCCCTAGCTAGACATCAGATTGAACAGTAGAAACAGACTAATTGAAAATAATCTCATTTTGGGCTTTGAAGAGTGAGTCGAATCTTTAAGGCCAACGTCTACTTTGTTTTATTTAGGGCTAGGTTTGAATGTGCTTTGGAATGTGATGGGCCCTTTATATAGGTTGTGCCCTTAATGATTGATTATGTGTGTGTGCGTGCACAACCAGTGGTTTTCAAGCAAGATTATTTTTGATGCGGTGAATTTTAGGGTTTAAATCTTGCTTAGTAGCTTTTAGGATTCAACTTTAGGTGTTTTCAAACAAGTTTTGTTGGCACACCAGGTTTTGAAAGCACAGGTGAAGATGTTTTCCTTTAAAACTTAAAAGAATGTGGAGTGCCTGGTAAATCCCTAAGAGTGGAACCGATGTGGCAGCTACTTGATGAATTGATTTTAATTGAAGTGGTGCAGCCCAATCAACTCAAACAATTGGCCTGTTGCACCACTTAGTTAGGCACACAAGTGATCACCTAATCTGATTTCTACTCAATTATGTGTTTGGATGTGTGTACTGGCTCCAAAGGTTGGTTTACTGACCAAGTTTGAAAATCAGATGAGGTTGTGTACCTCTGTGAGATTTTTTTTAAAATTTTATTTTTAAATGTGGAGGTTGGGGTGGGTGTAGGTGTCAAACAACAAACAATCTAACCTTAGAGTTTATAAGAACACCTAGGTTGATTGATGTTTGTGTTATTACGTGGTGGAATGAAATCTAATGGGTGGGAGGTGGGGGATAACTCATAGAACCTTTAACAACACTTTTCTCCAATCTACCGCTTTTGCTCGTCTTGAAAGAGTACCTGTAATTACAATAAGAAAGGATAGAAGTGAGGTAAATGATTCGTAAGTTGTAAAAGTGTGAAGAAAAATCAAAGAGCGTCTCCTCCCTGGCAACGGTGCCAAAATGTTGAACGTCGGGTTGCTTCGCTAGCGTGTTTGGTTTTGAAAACCTGTCGTCGTAGTATGAAAGCGAAGAACTCGTGTTCAACAAATAAAATTTATACCGGAATGGAAATCCTGGGTCGAATATAAGGAGGCAGACGTTTGATTTAAAAACATGCGTTTGTTTTATTTGTCATGAAGTAAATTAATTGATTAGAACTATCTAACTATTTACAATAAATAGAAGAGAGAGAGAATATTACAAACAAAAATAAAAAAGAGATGTAGAATGAACATGGAATTTCATCATCAGAAAGATTGTTCATTACACTAGAAAGCGGGAAAATGATTACACTAGAAAGTAGTAAATCTATTGTAGAAAGCAGTAAAAAGAATGGGAAGAGAGATATCCTCCTCGACAGTCGCTTGGAGGATGAGTCGGACGAGACAACGCCTGGAAGAAGGAGGATGGAGCAGGACGAAGGAGGGCGAAGCGGAAGAACGGGAATGGGGTAGCATGTCGTCGTCGTCGTGGGATCCGCTTCCGAAAGGGAAGGAAAAATTGACTTTATCTCGCGAGAAGCATCTCGGGTGTGGGACAAGCTTCTCTTGAGCTTTGGAGAGGGAGAGAAGAGAAGGGATGAGAATTTCGTGTGGAGGGGGTCTCCTTTTATAGTTGCAAGGAGTAGGGGCAATTTGGTCATTACAACTCTAAAAACATTAAATCAGGGGTCTTTAGTGATGGATAAAACCGTCACTAAAGCCCCATCGTGGGCGTAGTGGGGGCGCCCGCTCATCTTCCACGTCGCCCACATTCAGCTGCTCTCAGCCACATCATGGGTGTAGTGACGATCAGATGGCTTAAGTCACGCCTCCGCCCGCCTCGTTTGCGTGCCCGCCCGCGTGTGATTCCGCGTGAGGCACGGCGTGTGATATAGCATGAGCACAATTGCACGTGCGCGACCATTCAATCGCAATCGAGCAGTCAATAGCGCCCGCTCACCCTCTCCTTACGTTTCGAATGCGCGCCGCTCGTTCGCGATAAAGCCTTCGCCCACTGCACTACGGAGGGGAAATGGTCTCCCAAATGAGTTAAGGCGTGCGCATCCACAACCGTTGGATCAAGATCCAACGACCCAGATTGTGAGTTCGATCTTCTTTGGAGAGGCAGCGGCGGTCCTGAGGGCCGGTTGGATGGCTGAGATGGCACCATGTGGCGCCATCTTGGCCGTCCATCTTCTGGATGATGTGATGGTGCCACGGGTGTCAGATTGAGTCGATTTTCATGTCGTTAGGTTGCGATCGTCGATCCAAATCCATCCGTGTGGTCGGATTTGTCATTTGAAGTGCGGATTCACACCATCTTGGCCCTTGATCTTCTAAGGTTCCCCAATCACTATCTGATGCTATAGATGTTTGATTAAGGCGATCTTAGAGTCGTTGAACTCCAATCGTCTCCCTGATCACTTCTGTATGGTTGGATCTTCGATCTGAGGCCCCGATAAAAAGTTTGCCTTGTCCATGAACATAAAAGGAGACAATTAACCTCCATTTTATTTAACTAGTCTAAATGCAAGATGATGCATGTTATGCAATATTTATAGTATGCAATGCAATCCTATGCTTAAGAACATGCATAAATCGACATCTTAAGTAGTGTAAACATGTTTACATCAGGATCCTAGAGAGAAGGAGAGGAAAGTGTGCGGGGGCAAGGGGGTTTTGCTCTCAGGACTGCCGGCCGACACTTAGCCATTTGAGGAGCCTCCCCCTTACACGTGAAGCAGGAAGAAGAGAAGGAAGCCAGAAGCAGAAGGAAGAAGAGAGAAAGAAGAAGAGAAGGCGTAGGAGAAGAAGGAGCTGCAGAAGGAGCAGAAGGAAAAAGAAGTGACCCTTGAGTCTCTTGGAGGCACTATAGCAACTGGCTGTTTAAGACGTCTAATCTACGCATCCGCCGTATGATTTCACATATCCAAGCCTCTCAGGATCTATTGCTTACTCATCTTGCGTGAATTAATTATGGTTGATACTGTGCAAACATTTAAAATAATTGTGGTTAAATTGTAGGGTTAATTTGGTAATTCAAATCACCATTTTAACCCCTTCTTTTTGCCCTTCATTTCTATTAAAGTTTTGATTGCAATTTCTTATATCTTTGACTTAAATTATGATCTTCAGTATTAAATTGCCACTTGTTCCCTGTGTTCAACCTCGGACTTCATTTCTGATATTCTAGTAATAAATATTATCTATTTTTCGCACTGGTTCAATCTATACTGCAACACGACAATTTTAAAACCCGTTTCAAAGTGACTAATAGGCTCGGCTCGGAGGACCCATTCCAGCACCTGGAGGATCTGACCACTTTGGTTCAAATCACCAGAGCAAGGAATGTGAATGAAAGAGCAAATGATCATGAGGCTCTTTCCCTACTCTCTCAGGGATAAGGCCGCACATTGGTAACATACCATCAAAAGGCCGATAGAAACATGGGCAGATCTTAAGTTGGCTTTCTTGAAGAAATTCTTCCCAATCAGACGGACTAATGCCTTGCGACTGGAGATTACCACTTTCTCCCAGTGTCCAGGGGAACTGTTTCATGGTGCCTGGGAGTGATTCCAGGAACTTTTGAGGAAGTGTCCACACCACAAGGTGCCGAAATGGCAACTCGTGCAGATTTTCTATCACGGGTTGGTTGAACAACTCCGTAATCATGTGGATGCCTCCTGTGGAGGTAATTTCCTCAACAGGGATGCAGATAGCGCATACAACCTATTTGAGGAAATGAGTGAGGACTCAATTAATCATGCCTCCATGGATGCATTCAACCGGTCCCAACAACCTAGGTCAAATGCTAATGAGATCTAGGATTCTCATTCATTTGACATGGAATTGATTTGTAATAAGCTTGATAAGATGGACTTGGTTGCTAAAAGAATGGAAGAATGGGTCTGGGAATTCGAGAAACACTTCTACACCCACTGAATCCCAGAATTTGGGATTTCATTCCTCACGAGCTCCCACAGGGTGGGAGTTCGTGAACCAACTTGAATTGGCTCAACCTATGAGCCAGGATTTCTTGGAATCTTATGGGCTCCAAACTGGGGCCTTTGATCCCAATTTTTTTGATACTTCCTTCTCTCCATCCTCGTCCTATGAGGATGCATATGCAATGTAGGAGAATGCTAAGTCAAACTCGTATTCCAATACTTATAACTCGGGTTGAAGGAACCGCCCTAACTTCTCCTGCAAAAGCCAGGGGCAATAGACCCAAACACGACCCAACAACTATGCATCTCAAAGGCCTATCGGTCAGGGTCAAGTATACACCCAGTTACCCCCGAGACCTGTTACTCAGCCATCTTGGAATGCCCAACAATCTGCAGGTAGGTCTATTTAAACTGACAGATGGTGGAAATGCAAGGGTCCATGCTTCAGCTGATGCAGCAAATGTAGACATCATTGGATAACTTGCAATCCGGGTTAATTACTAACACTCGACAACTCGGATCTCTACCATCCCAACCCGTACCCAACTTGTGCAATGTACAAAATTAGGGCAATAGAGCCCAAGGGTACGGGAATCAAAAGGACCCACACGCACATGCTCAGGTGGTTGAGAAGGATCCCTCTTCTTCTTCTTTTGGTTACATGACCAATCAAGTTCCTCCAATCTTCACTAACCCACCTCAAGACCCGAACCCATATGCCTCTGCAAACTCCGTCACCTTGAGAAGTGGAAAGCAGACCCAGAACCCTGAATTACATTCTAGAAGCCAAAACCTTGGGGAGCTTGAGAGGGAGGAGGAGATTGAAGAAGATAATAAGGCCCAGGGATCGAAAATTGAAAATACCACCCACATCCTATTCCTTGAAGCCCTATTGAAAACCAAGAAGAAGAAAACCTTAGATAGCAACAAGGAGCTCCTGAATTTATTCAAGAGCATAGAGATCAATATTCCGCTCCTTGATGCTATTAAGTACATCCCAGCTTACTCTAAATTTCTAAAAGAACTATGTACCCAAAAGTGTAAGCCAAGAGAACCCACTCCGAGGAAGGTGATTCTCGCTGAGCAGGCAAGTTCTGTCATCCTACATCACCTTCTTCAAAAGAAGAAAGATCCTGGTGCCCCCTTGATTTCATGCATTATTGGGGAATACACTTTGATAGGGCACTATTGGATTTAGGTGCATCCATCAACCTAATCCCAACTCTTTACGAGAGGTTTGGGTTAGGCAAACTTAGGCCAACCTCAGTAATGCTACAATTAGTAGACCGCTCGGTCACCACACCGAAGGGTTTATTGAGGATGTAATCATCAAGGTCAAGGATTTCTATTTTCCTATAGATTTCCTGGTCCTTGACATGGATGTACCTAACAATTTGAGGAGCACGCCCATCATTCTGGGGTGCCTGTTCCTAGCTACTACCAAGGCCAACATAAACTGTAAGAGCGGTAGTATGGAGATCTCCTTTGGTGATAAGAAGCTAACTTTTGATATTTTTAAGGCGAAAAGAGGATTTGAGAATTTTGGATTCATTGAGGAGCTCGAGGATCGTGATTTTGAGACTTGTATGATGATTAGTGCACTCGAGGACTCCACCAGCTTTGGCGAGCCCAACCCACAACCCTCTGTGGCAAACCTGCCACATTCTGAAGAGGCTGTTGATTTTGTTCATTCCCAACCTTTTCCATTGGATCATCTTGATGAATCTTCATCATCATCCTCCCTACTTTCTATACTAAACCCACCTCAGCTTGAATTGAAACCATTGCCTAAAAATTTGAAATACGAGTTCTTTGGACTTGAGAACACGCTCCCTGCGATTATTAGTGTTGATTTAACTAAGGAGCAAGAATTGAGGTTGATTAAGGTCCTTAAGAACAATAAGGAGGCAATTGGTTGGACCATCCACGACCTTAGGGGGATCGAGCCATCTTATTGTAATTATCCTATTTTCATGGAAGATGGATCCCGCCCTTCTCGCGAAATGTAAGGGAGACTGAACCCGAATATGCGAGAAGTGATTAAGAAGGAGATAATCAAGTGGCTCGATGCTAGAATTATATACCCAATCTTGGATAGTCTGTGGGTTGTACCCAAGAAGGTGGGAATAACCGTTATGACTAACGAGAAAGGGGAAACCTTCACCACTCATTCAGCTTCTACTTGGAGAGTTTGTATTGACTATAGGAAGTTGAACACAGCCATCAAAAAGGATCACTTTCCCTTGCCATTCATCGACCAAATCTTAGAAAGGTTAGCTGGGCAGAAATACTTTTGCTTCCTGGATGGTTATTTAGGATATAATCAAGTCCCTATTGATAAATGCTAGTTTATCATCATTCTTATGCATTAAAACAAACCTAGCTCTTAGGATTTTGCTCTGCAAATGGGCTTTTAGGTTGAATTTAGGCATTAACTAGGTTAGGCATGCATTGCATTTTTTCTTGTCTTTTTAATGTGTTTTTGTGAGTGTTAGGGATGAACAGATATACAGATCCCTAAAACCCTAGCACTCAAGAAGGCAACTGGTGAAGAAGCCTAGACTAGCTGGAACTCAGCTTGATCCAGCTCACCACAGCTGGAATCCAGCTAACTTGGACTAGGGTTAGCTCATCCTAACTCCATTCAGCTCATCTTAGTTGAATGGCAGCTCAAGAGAGCTCATCTTAGCTCACCATAGCTCAGGTCAGCTCAGATCCAGCTCAACTTAGCTGAGTCTAGCTCATCTCAGCTCCCACTAGTCCACAGGGAGCTCTAGCTAGCTCAGCTGAGTTGACTGGAGTTCACCCCAACTCAGGTCTAACTACATCCAACTCCACTCAACTTCAGCCAGCTGAAGATGAATTCATCCCAGCTTAGGAAGCTCAAGTGCAGCTCCCGAGGACTCAGCTTAGCCCAACTTGAGCTAAGCTACCTCAGCTATCTCAACCAACTCAATGCCCCGGGAGCACCAGACCCAACTCACTTTAGCTTGGCTTAGCAGCTAGCAAAGAACTAGAAAGCTAATCCAGCTAGAGTAGCCCCATGTTGACCTCTTCAGTAGCTACCAGTTCCAATTCAGGTCCAGATTCTTCATATCCAGCTCCTCTCTTCAAACCCTAGCTCCAACACCTCCTCCTCTACTCCATTACTAGCTAAGCTAGCTTAGCTTAGCTATGCTCTAGCTCCCTTGGCTTTTACCACCTAAAAACCCTACCTAACAACTCCACCAACTCGCTCCACCTAAGCTCCACATAAGTTAACCCTACTTCCACCTCACCTTGGTGCCAACCTAGCCTACCCACTACCTCCAAAAGACACTACAAAGTGGCACCAAAACCACCCTAACCACCCTCCTTATTTTCGCCACTTTTTCCCTCCAAAACCCCCTTCATCTCCACCACATATCTTCCCTTAAACCCATCTCCACCATCCACCTAACCCCCCCTTCTAGAAGCCCTCATGGTGGTGCCAAAACCAAGGCATCCCTTCATGGTTGGCACCACCTTTAGGTGGCTCTTCACCACTATAACCACCACCTTCACACCCCCTACTCGGCGCCAACAATTCTCCACCATAAGATCACCTAGCCACCCTCATCTTCCCATCTTAGCCATCCAATTCAAGAGTCACCTTAACCCTCTCATCCTACCCTATAAAAAGACCAACACCCACCACCTTACAACCCATCCTTGGCTAGCAAAATACCTCTCATATTCTACCAAAAGCTCACGCCCAAGAGAGAAGAAGAAGAAGATTAAGGGGATATTCTGTTCCCTTGGTGCCTTCCCCTCTTCCCTTCTCTCTTGTGCCCACGCCAGCCAAAGGAGAATCCAGGCAAGGAAGACCTTTGGAGGAGGTATTGAAGGTGGTCCACGCCACCTTGGAGGAGAGCTTGAGGGTGGTGCATGCCCACCCTTGGAGGAAAGAATTGAGGTGGAGAGCATCCACCTTGGAGGAGCATTCAAGGAAGGAGAAGAAGGAGACCTTCTTTTCAAGCCAAGGAGAAGCTAGGCTTAGAGCAAGAAGACTCCCTTCTTCACCAGATTCTGTAAGAGGATTTGTGTTTCTTTTTATTGCTTTTATATTTTCCATTTCTAGTAGAAGCATTCCTCTAGATGTTTTTGTAAAAAGAACACAAATTCTACTAAATCAATTGCCTTCTTTTCAATTTCTATTTGCAATTGCTTGTCTTTGTTCTAGCACTTTTTTCACTTCCACTTCCTAATTACTCTAGGCCTCCACTTGCCTAGAGTGAGCTTAAGGAGGGGTCATAATTGTCACTTAGGTTTTAGCTTAGTGATTATAGGTGTTAGTTACTTTTTCGTCAACAATTTGCATTTTGCCCTCATTATTTCAAAACATAAAAAATTTATATAATTAAAATAATAAAAAGAAAGATTGAGTTTCCCTTAAAAGCAAGAGATTTGAATTGCAAACTTGCCTCCTTGGACGACCCTAGATACTCCCCTATCTAGGTTTATAAATTTAAGAGTTGATCGGTTTCACGCGTTACAATGACGTACTTTACAAATCGCGTAAAATCCGTATCACCTATCCATCCCGAAGACCAGGAAAAGACAACTTTCACATGTCCTTACGGATCCTTTGCATTCCGTAGAATGTTGTTCGGGCTTTGCAATGCACTTGCGACTTTTCAAAGGTACTTGCTGGCCATCTTTTCTGACATGGTGGGAGATTGTCTTGAGGTGTTCTTGGATGATTTCTCTATTTTTGGAGATTCTTTTGAGTTCTACCTAGCTAACTTGGAATTGATCCTTTAGAGATGCATCAAGACACGACTGGTCCTTAGCTGGGAAAAGAGCCACTTTATGACTCGAGAGGGCATTGTCCTGGGTCATGTGGTTTCTAATCAGGGTATTGAGGTTGATAAGGCTAAGGTGGATGCTATCTTTAGACTTCATTCACCCACATCCGTGAAACAGGCCTACCCTTTCCTTGGGCATGTGGGTTTTTATAGAAGATTCATTAAGAACTTCTCGAAGGTTGCTCGATCCTTAAGTAACCTTCTGGCCAAAGACATGCCATTCAAGTTTGATGAATCATGCTGTAAGGCATTTGATTTGTTCAAAACGGCAGTCACCTGTGCCCTGGTGTTGCAACCACCGGTGTGGACAACCCCATTTTAGATTATGGCTAATGCATCTGATTATGCTGTTGGGGCTATCTTGGGTCAGAAGATTGAGAAAAAGCCCTCTGTGATTTACTATGCTAGCAAGACTCTAGACGACAGAGGAACTACACCGTTACTGAACAGGAATTGCTAGCTGTAGCTTTTATTTTGGAAAAATTCAGGGCTTATCTTTTAGGTTCTCGTGTAATCATTTATATTGACTACTCGGCCTTGAAACATCTCTTGGCCAAAAAGGATGACAAGCCCTGGCTTATTCGTTGGATTCTGTTACTTCAAGAATTTTATCTTGAAATCAGGGATAAAGTCGGGGCACAAAATGTAGTGGCGGATCACCTCTCAAGAATCCTAATTGATTCTCCTCATCCGGATATCCCTATTCCAGACATTTTTCCGGATGAGACTATCCTTACAATCTCCGGTATCCAAACCCCCTTGCTTGCGGATGATAAATGCTAGTTTATCATCATTCTTATGCGTTAAAACAAACCTAGCTCTTAGGATTTTGATCCGCAAATGTGTTTTTGGGTTGCATTTAGGCATAAATTAGGTTAGGCATGCATTACATTTGTTATTTTATTTTTGATGTGTTTCTTGGAGTGTTAGGGATATGCAGAGAGTCAGATCCTTAGAACCCTAGCACTTGGGAAGGTAACTGATGAAGAGGAAGCTCAATCAAGCTAGGCCTCAGCTAATTCTAGCTCATCATGGCTAAATACCAGCTCCCTTGACCTAGGGTTAGCTCCATTCAGCTCCATTCAGCTCACCTTTGCTGAATAGTAGCTCAAGAGAGCTCATCTTAGCTCACCCTAGCTCAAGTCAACTCAGATCCAGCTCCACTCAGCTGAGTCTAGCTCATCTCAGCTCTCATTATTTCACAGGGAGCTTTAGCTAGCTTAGCTGAGTTGACTAGAGTTCACCTCAGCTCAGATCTAGCTCAACTTAGTTGAGTCTAGCTCATCTCAGCTCCTACCAGTTCACTGGGAGCTCTAGCTAGCTGATAAGTCAATTTTCTCTTTCGTTGTTTCACATATAGAATGTCGTGTTGTAGTATGTAAGTGGTGGAAAATCGCAAATCAAAACAATAAAAATAAACCACTCAATGAGGAGTAGGTCGTGTCCATAGGGAGGTAATGACTATTACAAACTCGCGATAATTAAAAATTATTGTTCACGAATGATTTCCTCAAGAAATTATGTCAAAAATCGTGTAGATATGAGTTTAAATAAAAGTGTAAGTTGAAATTGCATTTAAGCCAAATAGGAGGGGGTTCAATGTAATGTGTACCACAATAAAATAAGAATAAAATCCTTACAATGGCGCTTAAATGTAAATACGAATTAAGCTTCTCCTATAGCAAAATTCTTCTAAGTATTGAATGAAAACTCACTTAGATTAAGGTTAAGAAATTGATTTGCTTAATAAGCTAAACAATGAAGGGGGTTCTCATCAAATTACCATAATAATGAAATTAGAAAAATGAAGTGGCAAGGCATATGATGGTAATAACTCATGCAAGTTTTACTATGGCAAAACTAGGGATTTCTTCCTCGTGATCATGCGTGAGGAGGAAATGGTCGGAGGCGTGAAGCTCGAAGGAGGATTGCTAGACCAAGGGCTCCGTGATGGCAGTTGCGGCAAAGTGCGAGGTGACCCGAGGTGGCCGGATGGAGCTATGGTGGAGGTGGGTTTCGATGGCTGCTCGCCGTGTGAGGAAGTGCGATGCACGAAGGAGAGGCAGAGGACATGCGGGCACGCGCGGGGGTGGTGCAGGGCATGCTCCTGGCGAGGGGGCGCACGTGCTGGACTACACGCGCGCGAAGTGTGGCACTGCTGGAAGACTCGCGCTGCTGCGAGCGTAGCGGAGGCCCAGCGTGGTGGGCATGATTGCGCAGCAATCATAGGTCTTAATTAACCTAAGTTAAGCTAGAACTTAGCATAAGTTAGGGTAATTCATGCATGCATAAGCATTATCTGCATCTTTACTGCTTTACTTTATCTATGCATAAAATAATGTTATAATGTGCTGATTAAGTGCATTATGTCAATTGCAGGCAATAAGCTAATCAGAAGCTAGATCTAGAGCTGGATCTGAAGTTGGATCAGGAATAAGGGGCGTTGCAGCAGGACTGGAGTAGAAGACTTAGATTAGACATAGGAATAATGATGTAAGGGAATTAAGGTATGCTATTCTATTAAGTAGAATAAAGTAGTAAAATGTGAAGAGCTTAGGTCCATCCTAGCCCTAGGATAGCCTAGAGACTTCCCCCAAGCCTTAGCCACCCTTAGATTAGGTCACAGCACCCTTAGATTATGGGGTATGGGTCTGCACCACAATCTGGTCCACATCTGTGGACATTTGCTGGCAGGTCAGAGGTTTCATCTTTTTATTTTGATTCTGACCTGCATCTGTGAATTCTTTATTTCTCTTCTTTGTATAGTGTGCCCAGCTGAAGGCACTAAATTCAACACGTATACAGTTCTTTTTAGTTTTTATCTCGGAGCGGACCCGACATTCACGCAATTCAGGTGCTTTCTACTCCAGTCCACTCTGTTTTATGCCTTTTTAATATAATGAGGACATTGCATTAGATAGGCATGGGGGGGTGGATATTCATCTCTGAATTAATTCATTAGCTCCGTAGAATTATTTTATTTTCTTTTATTTATATTAAAAAAAATTTGTGGAATTAGGAAAGAGAACTTGGGTTTAAGAAAATTTTCAATCTTAGAAAATACTACATTAGGATTTGAACACAAAGATCCTTCAGGTCTTCAGACTTAATCAGCCTGTGTATCCATTAAAATGTGGATTTGTTTTTCAAGTCCTCGCCATCTTAATTCTATCATAATTGGAGTAAATAAGTTTGGGTGATAAGTACACGACTTATCAACCCACCCTTTGATTTAAGGGAACTTTAAGCCTAAAGCATCTACACACTATCTTGTCACTGACTCATTGTTCAGCGATTTTTACGAAAATTGGGTAGCTAATGAACCTTCTAGGGTGATATGGCTGGCAAGTTATCGTGGGTAACAGCCCATAGGTAGGTTGTTCAGAGCCCAGTCATTGGACCCTTCTCTTTTTGCTGCCTTTAGGTAAATCTTAGACCATGGAAGCCACCTACTCAAAAAAAAAGAGAAAAAGAAAGTCAAAAGGAAAAGAAAAAGAAAAGGATAAAAGAAAAGAAAATAAAAGAAATAAGCCACACTTCACGCATAAGTATGGCTAGCAAGCTGTCGGTGGTAACAGCTCATCGACCGGTTGTCCAGAACCTAGCTCAATAAATGCACTGAAAATTTCCAAAACACTTAGGAAGAAGTGGAGAAGTAGAATAAACTGGGGAGATTTACACTGGATTCACCCTTGTGTTGATCCCATAAAAATAAAAGTAGGGAGAAAGCTACCGGTTGTAAAGATACACCTTTAGGCAGAATTCTCTTTTTAAGGTCACCTAGAGGCATAGAAATCCGAAGTTCGTTTTTACTGCCGGTCAACGAGTCTATCACATTAACAATAAGATGCTTAGAACTTAGGGTTCCTATCAAATCTTGGGTGAGTTGAATGGCCGTAGAAAGCCACTCCTAAACCCTAAAACTCAAAAATCCAAAAAAATTAGAAAAGAAGAAAAAGAGAAAGAGACATTTTTCTTTGAATAAGGCGAGGGGTTGAGGCGGTATGCATTTTGGCAGATACTTGGGCACTGTTGTGTCTTTGAAAGTTCAGATCCTAAGTAAATATTTTCTTAATGATTGAAAATAACTTATGCCCAAATAATCCAACCTAATTCTTTTATAAATAGCATATAGTTTTGCTAGGGATTAGCAAAAGATAGGCATGGGAGTGTGATGTAAACATGTTTACACTACATAAGATGTCTATTTATGCATGTTCTTAAGCATAGAATTGCATTGCATACTACAAATGTTGTATAACATGCATCATCTTACATTTAAATTAGTTTGAATAAATTGGAGCTTAATTGTCTCCTTTTATGTTCAGGGACAGGGTAAAATTTTTATCGGGACCTCGGATCGAAGATCCAACCGTACAGATTTGATTGTGGTGGCGATTGGAGTTCAACGACTCCAAGATTGCCCTAATTAGACATCTGTAGCATCAAATAGAGATTGGGGAACCCTAGAAGATCAAGGGCCAAGATGGTGTGAATCTGCATTTCAAATGACAAATCCGACTGCAGGATGGATTCGGATTGATGATCGCAGCCTAACGGAACAAAAATCGACTCAATCCGATACCTGTGGCACCATCTACATCATCTAGAAGATGGACGGCCAAGATGGCGCCACGTGGTGCCATCTCGACCGCCCAACCAACCGCCCTCAACCTCTAAAGCCGCACCTAAAGAGACACCTTGGCCGTTGGATCTCAATCTAACAGTCCTGATCGCGTGTGCACGAAAACATCTTCGCGACACAAACGCCGCTATAGCGCAGTGGGTGAACGCGCTTAAGGGATGCAATAGCGCGCGTTTGATTTCTCGCAAGTGGTTGTTGGGGCATGGGCGAGCGGGCTCTGCGACTGCTCAATCGCGATCGAGCGACTGCGGGCGCTCAATAGCACCCACGCGCTATTGCACGCTCGCGCGTCATGCTAGATCGCACGCGGTGAGCATGCGATGAGGAGGTGGGCGAGGGCGCATCTCAGCCGTTCGATCTCGCGATCGAACGGTCGAGAATCGTAGAACATGAGCACGCGTTTCATGCGCGGGAGGCGAGCGGGTGGTGCGCGTCGCCCACGATGGGGCTTTAGCGAATGTTTTATTTGTCACTAAAGACCCCTGATTTAATGTTTTGAGATTAAAAAGACAAAATTGCCCTCATTCCTTGCAACTAGAAAAGGAGACCTCCATACGAAATCTTCATCCCTTCTTTCTCTTCTCTCCCTCTACAAAGCTCAAGAGAAGCTTGTCCCACACTCGGGATGCTTTTCAAGAGATAAAGTCCAATTTTCGTCCCACTTTTGGAAGTGGATCCCACGACGATGACGACGTGCTACCCCATTCCCGTTCATCCTGCTTCGTCCTCCTTGTCCTACTTCGTTCCCTGTCTTCCAGGCATCGTCCCATCCAACTCATCCTCCAAGCGACCGTCGATGAGGATAATTCTCTCTCCATTCTTTTTAATGCTTCCTAGAGTAGATTTACTGCTTTCTAGTGTAATTGTTTTCTGCTTTCTAGTCGTAATGTTTAGTGTAACGAACAATCTCTTTGATAATGAATTCCATGCTCATTCTACATCTCTTTTTGGTTTTTGTTTGTATTATTCTCTCTCTCTCATTCTCTCTCTCTTCTATTTAGTGTAAATAGATAGTTTCTAAGCAATTAATCTACTTTGTGACAAATAAATTAAATGCGTATTTTTAAATCAAACGTCCGCCTCCCTGAGTTCGACTCGGGATTTCTATTCCGATATAAATTTTATTTGTTGAACCTGATTTCTGTGCTTTCAAACTACAATGACAGGTTTTCAAAACCAAATACGTTAGCGTAGCATCATGTAGCTTCAACACACTCCAAGGCCATCGGAGCCCACCTTCGAATGCCCTCACTTTCTGATAGATTAGTAGCTAGCTCTTTACATTTACTACTTCTATGTACTGCTTAGTAGTGTAGTCCTTATTCTCCTCCAATGATGCATGCAAAATCCCCCCGTAGATTCCTGTATGTGATCATTTTCTGGTAGCTAGATTTACATTTGCAAGCATTCCTGTACAAGCTTTCCTCTACATCCATGTTGCAAACACTTCTCTGAATGAATGAATAAAAGATATATTCTTATACATATCTCTATGTTTGAAATCACCATGAGCTTATTTGTTGCCATCTTTTCTGCGTAATTCAAGTTGCCTGTTTTTCACTTATATACATATTTTGCAAAGCATGTCGGTTCCGAAAAATATAGAAAACCTAACTATATATGCATTTTCTGTAAATAGCCACCATGTAACTAGAATTGTGCGCACCGAAACCCACACTTTCACTTTCGTTATCTATCTGACACACGCACATGTAATCAAAATTCATAATGGAAGTGGCGAAGTCTTAATTCGAAGATTGGAAACCGGCATGCGATTTGAAATAAAGTAGAGTGATAAAAGATCGATTTCAGAATTAAACAAATGCCTCCCAGAGACGAACGACCGGGACTCAAAGTCTCATTATTTTTACAAACTTATTTGTGACGAACGTTTTTGCATGACTATACTACGATCCCGACGACTTTCAAATGTGCCAGAATGGCTTCCCATTAGGGTGCAACACTCTGTAGCGCACTGGTGAAGCTGCTCTTGGTGGTGCGTGCGGCAGGCACGTGGGTACGTGAGTGCAGCTGCACAGGGAGCCGGCGAAGGACTTGCTACATGCGTTGACTTGCTGTAAGCCCGTGGAGTGGACGGGTGTGGCAGAGGTGTGCTGCCGACTGCGTGCAAGAGGTGAAAGCACGGAGGACAACACCTACCCTGCTGGGCAAGCGCAAGGGGGGCAGGGGGCTTGTGCTGCTGGCCACGCATTGAGCGGAGGTGTGCAGACCACGCGTGGTGCGTTGCTACATGCGAGGGAGATTGGTGCGAGGTTGGGCATGCGTTGGTATGCATGGAGATGGTAAGGAGAGGGTGTAGGTGGTGCTGGGTTCTCTTGAGGTGGAAGAGAAATCAAGGAAGGAGAGGATGAAGGTGATGGTGGCATTGGCTGCACGGAGGAGAGGCGGAGGATGTGCAGGCAGACATGGGGGTGCTGCTGGTTGTGCAGAAGTGCAGCGAAGGGGGCGTCAGATGTCCAGGAAACTTCCCGAACATCTTAACTGTCGGGGGAGCTGAAGATTTAGGGCATGGAGTTGCAGCGTCTGCGGTAGGGGTTGCTGGTGATGGCGGTGAGGGTGGTGATGTTGATTCTGGTGAAGCACGATGATGGATGCATGGCCATCGGGGACACACGTTCATGGTGTTGGCACGAGTCCACCGGCTTGGCATGGCGAGTTGTCACCTCGTCGACCCACAGTGTGGTGTAGCTCAGCCTTGGAGACCATGGTGGTGGAGTGGAGTACACGGTGGTGGAGTGGGGCGGTGTCTCCATGAGCATGGTAGCAGCTGCCCCTCTCTTGTAGTCGTCTGCATGGATTTGAAACGGAGAGGTGGGAGCAGATCCACATTCTTCGCTAGTCTTCACTGCAGCCATTATTGCATGCGTTTCGCGCATCTACAACAGCCGTTGAAGAAAAAAAATAGATTAATAAGAAATGAAATGATGACTTATTTATCTTCAAACCCTCACATAAAATGTTAATTCTAATGCATCCATATAATGCAACCTAAGGACTAATGCATGTTATTCTAATGCAATCTAAATAATATATATATGAATGTAATGCATACAAGAAATTATATATAAACTAAATTTTTTATTTCTTAATGCATGCTATGTATACGATAATATTAATCTACTGCCTAGTTACTTAAGTAACTAATTAGTCCACAAATATGGGCTCATCATTAGCTCAATTGAGTTGACTTGAGTCCACCTCAGCTCAAGCTCAGCTTACCTCATCTCACCTCAGCTCCAGCCGGCTCACAAAAGCTAGACTCTAAGCTAGCTGAGCTACTACTTGTCAACTTGTAGCTTAACTAGCTGTGGATTTCTCATTAGAGGCAGTTCCAGCTCAACCTAGCTCCAGCTAGGTTAGGGCAAGCTCAATTGAGCTCAACTATCCAAGCTTGGCTACTTGCAAAAGAACTAAGTAGCTAAGCTCAGTAGTTGAGCTCCCCTTAAAGCTGTCTCAGCAGTCCTAGCTCTAGAGTATCTGATACCAGCTCTAGAAAACTCTTCTTCAGCTCTCCTCCATGAAACCCTAATTCCTCCACTTCCACTCTACTAGCTAATCTAGCTTAGCTAAACCCTTAGCTCCACCAAAAAAATGCCATGGCCGTCCACTTCTCCACCTTAACCCTAACCAACCCTAACCTAACCCAACCTTTTTTTGGCGCCAACCCACACCAACCACCACCACTCACACCCCTTCAAGTTGGCACCAAAAACACCACATGCACCCCTTCCTTTTGGTGCCAACTTCCCCTTCAATCCTAACCATTCACATCACCACCTAAAGCCATCCCTACCACCCACCTAACCCCTTCTAGAAACCTACACTTGGTGCCAACCTTAGCCCCCCTTAACTACCCTAAACCACAACCTAGTTGGCGCCAAAATACATCACCCACACCCCCTCATTTTGGCACCACCTATATCTACCCTTAATCCCATAACCACCACTAAATAAAGCCATCTCAACCCTTCCTAAAACCCACACCACCTAACCCACCTAAACCCCCCTTTAATTGGCACCAAAACACCTAACCACACCTCCACACATCTCTATAATTGGCGCCAACTAAACATAGCCATCCATCTCCTAACTACCACCCTATGATCTAATCCTAGCCCTACAACACACATAACTAAACCCTTAACCCTAGCAACCACCTAGAGTTGGCGCCAACCACCAAGTGCCCTTCCATTTTGGTGCCAACAACCCTAGCCCTAGGATCCTATAATCACCATCTAAACCCCATCATAGCCGTCCATCCTATAACTAACCCTAACCCCTCCTACTCCTATAAAAACCCCCTACCACCACCATTAAAATCCAACCTTGGCTACATTTTTTCTACTCATATTTCTACCTACATAGAAGGTCAACAGAAGAAGAAGAAGAAGAAGATTAAGGGGATACTTTGTCCCCTTGGTGCCTTCCCCTCTTCTCTTCTCTCTTGTGCCCATGCCAGCCAAGGGAGGAAGCCAGGCATTGGAGGACAACCTAGGGTACACGCCTACCTTAGGAAGAGGAGGATTTGAGGGTGGTACACTACCACCCTTGGAGGAAGACTCAAAGGTGGTCCATTCCACCTTAAGGAGGAGTTCTTGGAGTGGGAGCCATCCACTCTAGGAAGGAGAAGGCACGCCCACCTAGGGTTTGCCTTTGGAGGACATCCAAGAAGGAGGAGGAGCCCTTTTCAAGCCTAGGAGCACTAAGCTTGGAGCAAGGAGCTTCCCCTCTTCACCATCATTTCAGGAGGATTTGTGTTTCTTTTGTTATTTGTTATATTCTAGTAGTAGAAGCATTCCTCTACTAGGGTTTTTGTAAAACACTCTTTCTCAATTAAAAGTTGCCTTCTTTTTAATATAGCTTTTGTCGCAATTATTTTTGTTGTTTTTATTGCATTATTTCTAGTGCACAAACACTCTTTCTAGTTACCCTAGGCCTCCATGTGCCTGGGGTGAGCTTAGAAAGAATCAACTTTTGTCACGTAGATATTAGCTATTAGGGTTAGTCTTTTTCAACAAAACTATAGTGTTCCAGTTATTTCAAAATCTAAAAAAAAATTCATATATATAAAACACCAAAAAGAATGTTGAGTCCCCTTTAAAGCAAGAGATTTGATTTAGTAATCAATTTTTCCCCCTTGGACGACCCTAGATACCCCACTATCTAGGTTATAAATTTTAAAAGTGAATCCATTTTTTTGCGTTGCAACGAGTTAAAACCCTAAATTAGCAAACCATGCAAAAACAGGATTAGCAGATATCGTCAATTATTTGGCCGTTGGTCAAATCCCTTAGGATTGGACCAAACAACAATTAGACAAACTTGTGTCTGAGGCCAAATATTATTTTTGGGATGATCCCGAGCTGTACCGTATCGGCGCAGACTAGATTATTCATCGATGCATCCCGGAAATTGAGTCCCATAGTATACTTGAGTTTTGCCATACATTTGCATGTGGTGGACACTTTTTCGGGACAAAGACGACATCAAAAATCTTGCAATCTAGATTCTATTGGCCATCATTATTTAAGGATGCCTAGAAATTCTCAAAGTCGTGCACCCGATGCCAGACACTTGGGAACATGGCTAAGAGAGATATGATGCCCCTTAACCCAATACTTTCCATCAAAATTTTTGACATTTGGGGCATCGACTTCATGGGACCTTTTCCTCCTTCATTTGGACACCAGTATATTTAGGTCACTGTTGATTACATGTCCAAATGGATTGAGGCAATCCCCACCTAGACCAATGACTGCATACTGGTCATCGATTTTGTGAAGAAGAATATCTTCAGTTGGTTCAGGATTCCTCAGGCGATTATCAGTGATGGTGGCACGCATTTTACTCATGCCTAGTTTCAAAATTTACTGGGGAAATACGGGGTGAATCATCAGATTTCCACACCTTACCACCCTCAGACGAACGGACTAGCCGAGGTCTCCAATTGGAAGACCAAAAACATTTTGCTTTAAACAGTAAGGCTTGATAGGAAGGTGATGAGTCCATTTTAATGGACTAATATTAAGCCTAAGTACCTTTAATCGTACCTTGTTGTTGTGTTAATAATTACAATTAAGTTGTAGAAGAATTATACATCTCATGATTTAAGTTATAACATTCTATAACTTAATGATTTTATTATTTTTATATGCAGGTAATAAAATGCACAAAGAGCAAGGGTGGGGGGATAAATTTCCCCAAACAGCCGCAACTCTTTCCCCCCTCCCCCGCTGGACATTGGGGTAATCTTCTTCTTTCGCCGCCTTTCTCAACAACTGTGACCGGGGATTTGGGAAAATCCCTGAACTCACGCGCAAGAGAGAAGTTAAAAAGGAAGAGGAGGGGAGCAAAGGGGAGGAATTTTTCCCCCCTTGCGGGGAAAGGCTCCATCTTCTCAATAGCTCCTTCTCCACCACATGCACTGTGTCCACAGGCGCACACCGCTCCTCCTTGCGTGCCCGCAGGCGTGTGCCATCTCCAGCCGGCCTTGCTTCTACCGAACCTGCCTTCACTACGCGCGCAAAACCCACGCAACAGCAGGCACCCGCACGCCACCAAGCCTGCAGGCCATCTACTGCAAAACGTCATTACGCCTCAACCTCGCCTGCTTTCCAGCCACCACTCCAGCCTGCCCTGCAATGCAAGCACCTCTCCCTCCAGCCACAGCAGGCGCATCCACCAAGCTAGCGCGCTCCACCTCCAGCCATTGTAGGAGCTCTCCGCCTGCGCGCATCCACACCACGCCACTCCCTGCATCCGCACCCTGCTACAGGCACTCACGCACCGCAGACGCTGCACCTCTCACGACCGCGCGCCCTCTCTGCCCGCAAGTCCTCTCCGCCCATGCGCCTCCTCCCACCTGCAGACCGCAGCCTGCAAGCGCCTGCCCGCTCAACATCGCGCGTGCGCGCACGCTCGCACTGCCGCAGCAGCACCTCCGCCTTCTTGCTCCACAGGCCGGAGCTCCAGCCACTGCCGCCGGCCTCCTCCAGCTACCTCCGTCACCGCAGCTGCCACCGTCGGAGAGCTCTCGACCTCGCCGTTCTCTTGAGCCTCGCATCAACCCCCGCGGTTCTCTCTCTCTCTCGCGAGGAGGAGAGAGGAAGGAAGCCCTGTTTTCATATTAATTAAAATTTACATTCAACGCCATTGCCAACAATTTGATTTTTTTTATTATTATTATATGGTGGCAGAATTGCATTCAAACAATCATAGTTCTTTATAATTGCATGGTATTGATATTAACTAGTTTCAAGATTGATTTTGGGCTTAATTTAAGTACTAATTGTCTTTAGTACACATCATGTGAAAACTTCATGAATTCATCCTAAATTTATTGAGGATTTCTATGAGGGAAAATTGCACTTATACCCTTAACTTTTTAGGTTATTGCAAATCTACTTTCCTTCACATTTTAAGTCTGATTTGAAAAGGGATTTCGCACTATCCGAAATAACATTAATAATTGAGTATTGATTGCATCATTGCCTCCCTGTGGACATGACCCGCTCTTCTACGAGTGGTTATTTACATTGCTTTTTATTAGTCGATTTTTCCACCACTTAAATACTATAACGCTAAGCGAAAAGTCATCTATCAGAAGGATTAAACCCAAAAGCTAGATGATGCACTTTGGGCCTACGGTATGGCGTACAAAATGCCTATCGGTATGCCTTCATTCCGTTTGGTGTTTCGTAAGGTGTGTCACTTATCCTTAGAGCTAGAACACTGGGCATTTTTGGCCATCAAAAAATGTAATTTTGACCTTGAGTTGGCTGAGAAGTCCAAGAAACTCCAACTATTAGAGATGATGCTTATGAAAATGCCATAATATATAAGGAAAGGACCAAAGCTCTCCATGACCAGATGGTTTCACGTAAGAGCTTTGAGCCAAACCTAAAGGTCTGGCTTTTCGATTCACAACTAAAGCTCTTCCCCGGTAAACTTACGTCTAAGTGGGATGTCCCATTCGTTATTGAGCAGATTTTCCCTAACGGGGCCGTCGAAATCTCTGACCCAAAGGTGGGTAATTCCTTCAAGGCCAATGGACAGCGTCTCAAACCCTTTGTTGACCATGTGCTCCCTGAACCCGTCTCGGACAAGGTTGCTCTTACCTTGCCCTAACCACCATGGGCTAATCATTTTCTAGCTGAAGGCACTAAACTCAGCATGTGTAAAGACTGATCCGAGCTGACTAGAATCTCATGGAAACCAGTTGCTATTCTTCCACTTCTACTCTCCTACATGCTTTCATTTTTAACAATGAGGACATTGCATTAGCTAAGCATTGGGGGGTGAATATTTCTTATGAATCTTTTTGTCAGCCGTAATAGTAATTTCTTGTTTTTCATCTTAAAAAAAAGAAGAATTAGTAGACGAGAACTTAGGCATTAGGAGTTGTAAACATTAGGAATTGATACTTAGGGACCTGAATACCTAGACTCTTCAAGTCTTCAGGCTTAATTAGCCTGGGTGTCCACTCGAATGTGGACTTAGTCTCAAGTCCTCGCCAAGTAATTCTATTTTAATTTGGTCAATAAATTAGGGTGATAAGTATACGACTTATCACTCCGCCCTCTGATTTGAGGGGACTTTAAGCCTAAGCATCTACACACTATTTTCACTGACTCACTTTCCGACGATTTTTACAGAAATTGGGTAGCTAATGAACTATCTAGGGTGGTATGGCTGGCAAGTTGTCGTGGGTAACAGCTCATTGGTAGGTTGTCTAGAGCCTAGCCACATGACCATTTTCTTCGTACTGCCTTTAGGTAAATCTTAGATCAGGGAAGGCACCTACTTTAAAAAAAAAAGAAAAAAAAGAAAAATGAGAAAAAAAAACAAAACCACACTTCACCACACGAGTATGGCTGGCAAGTTGCCGTGGGTAATAACCCATTGGCTGGTTGTCTAGAGCCCAGCTCACAAAAATACACAATAATTCCCAAAACACTTAGGGAAGAAGCGGGGAAGCAGAATAAACTAGGGAGATATACACTGGATTCACCCTTGTGTTGACCTCATAAATAAAAGAAATAGGGAGAAAGCAACTATTCAAAAGGATAAACCCCTATGCAAGGTCACCTAGGGTCGTAGAAACTTTAAGTCCATTTTAACGGTCACCTAGTGAGTCTTTCACTCTTTTCACTAGATGCTTAACACTTAGAGTCCTTTTCGAGTCTTGGGCGGGTCGAGTAGCCATAAAAAGTTATCCTGGAACTCTCAAACTCCAAAACTCCAAAAAAAATTAGAAAAGAAAAAAAAATTGTGTATCTTCTCTTTTTAAATAAGGCAAGGGCTTGGGCGGTCTGCATTTTGGTAGACAACCGAGCACTGTTGAGTTTTTGTAATTAGGTCTTGGGGTTGAGATTTTCTAAAGCAATCGATGAATTTTGCCTAAGTAATCAAATCCTAATTCTACTTTTATACATATCATTTAGGTTAATTTTGCTATGGACTAGTAGAAAGTAAGCATGGGGGTATGATAAACGCACATGAATTCATGATAAAATGCTTATTTATGATAGTTTCTAGGCTTAGCATTGCATATCATGTTATAAATACTGCATAACATCCATTGCATGGCATTTAGGATAGTTGTGTATTATGTACATTAATTCTTCCATTTTACATGACCAGGAGGAAGTGCGACATCTTTACGGACTTCAGATGAAGAATCCAACCATATGGATGAATCCAGAGTGATGATCGTTGTTCGTCAACATGAAAATCACCCCGATCAGAGCTCCATAGCACCCTCTACAAGAAGATGACGATGGACGACCCAGATGGTGCCACGTGGCGCCATCCAGGCTACCACCCACCTGAGCCATCGCACCTGACCTCAAGCTAGGACTCACCTCAACCATTGGATCTTCATCCAACGGTCAAGGCACTTGTGACTTCACCAGCCTCCACTCGACAAAGCACTACTTTGGTGCAATGGTGAAGACAAGAGCTCGCAAACCACGAGTGCGAGTTTGAGCATCAATCCACTGTGTCCGCTATAGCACCACATGAAATAGAGCTACTTGATATTGATCGAGCGGCTGAGACTCTCCACGCTCAATCTGATGCTGCCCACCAACGCGAGGGCACATGCTAGATCCCACGCATGCCATCTGGGGCATGCATTGAAGATGATTAGGAGCTGCACCCACCGTCCGATCCTCGCAATCACGCGAGGCACATGATTCCAATTAAGGCACTGTGATCTGCGGGTGAGTCTCGGTCGTGCGATGATTCATCCAACGGCTGCCAACTCACGTGCTAGCGGTGCAGATTTCAAACGCAGGCGAGTGCGGGTTCTCTTCTCACGATCACAGCCATCTACGCCTGATCCAACGGCTGACGATCGCCGTGCCCTACGCCAGCTGCAGCCAAGCTTCCAATTGCCAGCCAATGCACGTGAATGCTTTAGCGACGTCCCTGGCGGGTCTTTAGCGATGCCTTAAATGTCAGTAAAGGCCCATGCGTGCAAACCTCCACGAACCAAACCCCCATCTTTATTACGCCTTTCACCCACTTACGTGACCCACCGAATAACCCACCTTCTCACCTTCATCTTCGTCACCGTCCACCCGCCATATGCATTCACAAGCCATGAAACGCCCACCACCACCTTCTCCATGCTTTGGCGAAGATTCTGAGGTATTTTAATGTGGCCGAGAGGCCTTAACTTGTGTTTCAGGTATCAGCTACCTTCCACCATCGCCACCATCACGCCCGACTGTTGGGACTCAAACAGGTTGTGTTAATATGATGAAATTATCGTTGAAGTAAGTATAGTGGTTAACCTAAATCGAGCCTAACCATCTTTTTACAAAATTTTTAACCTGGCTTACTTAATTTTAGGTTGGTCACTTTTAGGCGCAGGGTCGAACTCAGGGAGGCAGGGATTAAGGGTGAATAAGTTTCTATGCCTGTCCTACAACGAATCTCTTCCGTGCATTTATTATGTTTTTAGTTTTTTTTCTATTTAAGATTTTTTTGCTAATAATTTTGTCCTTGAGGTACATCCTCAAAATCAGGTCCTTGGCTTTGAGCCAAATTTTTCTTGGCTTTGTGCCAAATTAGGGTTCCAAAAATTGGTCTTGTTATTCACAAGATCGAGTACCTGCAAGACAAGGATTATCTTTTCTCTTTTACTTTTTTTTTTAATCTTTTTACTAGCATGAAACAAAAGAGAAATAAAAACTAGATAGGTTGCTTGTAAAGAAATAAATATAGTCTATATATATATATTATATATATAGGGGTGGGGGTGGAGGTGGAAATGGCGTGTAGCACAGTATCGAGTTGGTCCACGTCTAGTAAGATGCAACCAACAAGACGAAGTGTCGCGTAGAGTGTAGGATGGATGTGTGGGAGTGTGTGCGGAGGCGCTTTCTTTATGTGGGTATCGGGGAATATCAGCAACTGGTGCAGATATTCCCGCGATATAACGCATGGTGGAGTGACTAGTGCGTATGGATACAGGTAGGTGATATGTATATAAATATATATATATGTATATATGTGTATGTATATATAGATAGGGTTGTAACTATATAGGTGTATATGTAGTTATGTATATATATATATAGATATGTAAATATCTATATAATTATATATATATATTTATAACTAGATATATATGTATATATATTTAACTATATAGATATATATATATATATATATATATATATATATATATATATATATATATATAGTAATATATGTATATGGATATATATATATACATATATATATATATATGTATGTATGTATAAGCATGTATAGGTGCATACAAGTGAGTGTGTGAGTGTACGAGTGTGTGTGTGTGTAAGGGTGAGGGAGTGTTTGCTGGAGAGGAGTGTGAGAGAGAGCGGGCGTTTAAGCCGTCTGGCGGACACAAGCGTCGTCTGATGGCACGGGAACAAGGATGTAGGGACGGGCGCAGAGGGCATGCGCGCGTGCTGGAAGGAGCACGTGGGCGAGAGAGTGCAGTGCAGCGCACTGCATAGCGTAGCGCACCGCGTTGCGAGCTAGAACGGGAGCGGGAGTAGACGCGGGTGTGGGCGCGGGCGCTGGAGCGGGCGATTGGCTGGAGGCGGTAGCGGCGAGGGGAGAGAGCGCGCGGTGAACGGGCAAATGTCTCACAAATGTCTGTAAATAAGTCAGTATATCTCACAAATGGTTGTAAATTCTTCTCCCTCAAAATGTTTCAGGGAAAAGTTACAAATACCCTATTTCTGCCATATATTCTTTGAGCCACAAAAGAAAAAAATGAGGGTTGAGTTTTCTGTCAACTTTTTTAGGGTTAATCTGAAAACATGAGCTAAAACTGGGACCAACCTGCACTTAAAGATTCGTGAAACCCTGGGCTTGAGTCTTAATGTTCATCTAGCTAGTCTTGATCCTTCACTATGCACAAGCCATAATCCCTTGAGCTCTTGAGTACGGCAAAAACCTTCTGAGAAACTCTTCGGTCACCGCACTGTAGCTACAGTGTCGCGCTAAGAGGTGTGAATAGTATCTACAGTGCCACGCGCGATGGCCAACTGGTTACAGCCGGTTCTACATGTGCAGGCGCGCTGGAAGGTGCCTACGCACACGGAAGGAGCCTGCGAAGGTCACTGGCGTGCGCGCAGGGCTGCTGCTACTATTGCTGGTGCCGTGCTGCTGCTGTTGAGCTTCAGACCTTGGTGCGTTGACAATGGTGGCAAAGGTGTTGAGTGGTGAAAATAGGGAGTGAAACCACCATGCCCACCTGCTCTTGGATGATCTGGGCGATGGTGGAACTCACAGTGGTGGTCGTGGGACCACTGTGAGCTTACTCCTGCCCGTAGTGTGTCTCTTCAGAGGAAGAGCTACTGCGTATGGAGGGGAGAGGGGAGGAACTTGGCCTGGAGGAAGGTGTCTATAGTGGTTTCTGTTCCAGGCTCCCCTTGCAAGGAAGAGGGTAGGGCTTTTTAAAGAAGAAGATGCCTGCCCATGCCATGCTGCAGGCAGAGCAAGTCCAGCCATGCAGTTGGCAGAGGAATGGCGCGAAGATGAGCGTGCCCATGCCCTGAGCCGCACGAAGGAGAAGAAATTCAAAGTCAAAATAAAAAAAATGAAGAAGGTGAAATTGAGAGGCAGCACTTGAGGAAGATGTTATTTACATGGCCAATTATTTGCATTATCCTCCCCTCTCAAATAAATGCATGCATGTGTCAATTTTACAAATGCAACTATAGCTACCTAATATGCAATGGCAGTGCTAGGAAATAACATAAGATGGCATATTTATTGGTGTATTTTTGTTGTGCAATCATACCCCCATGCCTATCTTTTGCTAGTCCCTAGCAAAACATTTTGTATTGTATTTAGAAATGATCTTAAGCTGAAGATTTTCTTCTGAGGCAACATGGGTGTGCTTATTGTTGGATATTGTGAGAACCAATTGCAGAGAAGACCACCAGTACTTTAAGTCTTACGTGACATAGACCATCTCTCGACTAACCTGGACTCTTGATATTTAAACCTTAACTATGATTTCCAGGACTCAGGAGGTTTTTGCTGTATTCGAGAGCTCAAGAAATTATGGCTTGTGCATAGTGAAGGATCAAGACTGACTAGATGAACATTAAGACTCAAGCCCAGGATTTCACGAATCTTTAAGTGAAGGTTGGTCCCAGTTTCAGCTCATGTTCTCGGATTAACCCTAAAAAAGTTGACAAAAAACTCAACCCTCATTTTTTTCTTTTGTGGCTCAAAGAATATATGGTAGAAATAGGGTATTTGTAACTTTGCCCTGAAACATTTTGAGGGAGAAGAATTTACAGACATTTGCAAGATATACTGACTTATTTGCATAGTTTTTTTTTTTTTGAAACACGTGTCAGTATATCTCTTACAACTTTATTTGGAGGAGCACACTTTTCTTTTGGTAGGAGAGTTCCTTTTTGGTGGAAAGGGTTTCTCTTAGACACAAGACTAAAGCCTGGGATAAAAAGTCTACCTGCGCGCATAGGTAAGGACTCCACCTTCCCTAATGAACACTAGGGTTGGATCTTATGTTCACCTGGTCTTTCTTGATATGTGTAGTGTGAACCAAGATTACTTAGGCTCTCGAGTAGAAGCAAACCAACGGATCCTGTACTGATGTCTCAGGTATAAGAATACATCCTTAGTTAGGAGAAATTTCGATCTATCTTGTCAATGCTCAAGTGAATTAAGCCGATCCTGAGCGAATCAAGCTTCTGTGGCCTAGAAAGTCTTCAAAATAGTGGTTGAATATCCATAAACACTTATTGTATTTTTGTTTCAGCCTTCAGATCATTACTAAACACCTTTTTTTTTTATGCTTTGTACATATTTATAGATGGATGGAGGTTGCATGATACCGTATAATACCTAGATCCTATGGATGCTTATCCACCCCCCATGCTAAATGATGCTATGTCCCCATATGCATGCAGGGTAGAGTAGAGGAAGGTCCAAAGATCGGGGAGAGAGAGCTGAGGTGCAGGGTATATAGCAGGGTGGTAGGGTGGGTGGATGGCGGGTGGTGAAAAGGTGTGAAGTGTGAGTGTCAGTGGAGGAGTGCTGCTGGGGTGCCTCCCAATGAGCGCTGAATTTAACGTTCCCAGCTGGACTCAGAATGAGGCACAACATTAGTTACCCTCCAGCAGGGCAACAGTTTCTCCAATGGGGGAAGGTTCATGAGTAAGATAAGGTTTTAAATGCTGCCCATTGACCGTAAATTTATGTCCAGATTTGGGATCTTCAATTTCAACAGCCCCGTTGGGAAATGGTCTCGAGACCAGGAAGGGACCAGTCCATTTGGACTTCAATTTTCCAGGAAAGAATTTGAGCCGGGCATTGTAAAGCCAAACTTGCTAGGATGGCTCAAATTCCTTCCGCCGAATTCGGCTATCGTGAAAAGCCTTAGTGCATTGCTTGAAAGTTAAGGCAGAATCATAGGCTTCACGATGGAGCTTTTCCAGCTCTTGGAGTTGGAGTTTCCTTTCTCGACCACACAGGTCTGGGTCGAGGTTACATTGGCGAACTGCCCAATAAGCTCGGTGCTCCAGCTCCACGGGAAAATGACAAGGCTTCTCGTAAACGATTCTATAAGGAAACATACCTAGGGGAGCCTTGAAGGCTGTCCGATACACCCAAAGTGCGTCAATTAGCTTGTCAGACCAATCCTTATGGTCAGGCTGAATCATTTTCTGGAGAATTTACTTGATTTGCTGGTTCGACACTTCAGCCTGACCGTTCGTCTGAGGATGATATGGAGATGCGATACGATGGTGGACTCCATATTTCCTCAGAAGTGCCCGAAAAGAAGCATGGGTAAAATGGCTTCCTCCATCCGAGATAATGGCTTGAGGGATCCCAAAGCGCGCAAAAACGTGGTCTTTGACAAATCGGGTGGGTATGACATGGTCAGCATGGCACATGGGAATAGCCTCGATCCATTTCGAAACATAATCAACAGCAACGAGGATGTATTCAAAGCCGTTGGAAGGAGGAAAGGGACCCATGAACTCGATTCCCCAAATGTTGAAGATTTCGGCAGCTAGGATGGGTTGCAAGGGCATCATGTCACGACGTGACATTGACCCTAACGACTGGTAACTAGTGTAATGCTTGGCATAATTGTGTGCATCCTAGTGAAGGGAGGGCCAAAAGAAACCGCATTGCAGCACCTTGGCTACAGTTTTCCTCCCAGAGAAATGGCCTCCGCAGTCCTGATAGTGGCAGAAGGAAAGCACACTGGGGAATTCGCGGTCAGGAGTATAGCGACGGATGATCTGATCAGCACCTATTCGAAAAAGAAGTGGATTATCCCAGAAATAATACTTTGCTTTTGCAATGAGATGCTCGCGCTGGTTTTTAGGCTAGCCACGTGGAAGGGAACCAGAAGCAAGGTAATTGGCAATGTCGGCATACCAAGGTCCACTTGCCACATTAATTGCCAATAGGTGCTCATCGGGAAAAATCTCATTGATCGGCAGGGTAAGTCCAATGTGGTCAGGGTCCAGTCTCGAGAGATGATCAGCAACAACATTCTAGGCTCCAGCCTTATCGCGGATCTCAATGTCAAATTCTTGGAGCAGAAGGATCCAACGAATCAGTCTAGGCTTGGCATCCTTCTTGTGCATGAGATGGCGAATGGCCGCGTGGTCAGTGAAAACAATAACATGCGAGCCCAGAAGGTAAGAGCGGAATTTCTCTAGCCCAAAGACGACCGCCAGTAGTTCTTTCTCAGTGGTAGTATAATTACGCTGGGCCTCGTCCAACGTCTTACTAGTATAGTACACCACGAAGGGGTGTCTATCACGTCTTTGTCCCAGGATGGCTCCGATTGCAAGGTCGGAAGCGTCACACATGAGTTCAAAGTCGAGGGACCAATCAGGTGGCTGGAGAATAGGGGCCTTGGTGACAGCATCACGCAGCTGCGTGAATGCTCGTTTGCAATCGGGGCCCATATCAAAGGGTACGTCGGTTGATAGGAGATGAGTTAAAGGTCGAGAAATCCTGGAGAAGTCTTTGATGAATCTCCTATAGAAACCGACGTGTCCCAAGAAGGAGCGGATTTGTTTGACAGAGCCAGGCATAGGTAAATCAGCAATTACATTAAGCTTAGCTCTATCAACCTTGATACCCGTATCGGAGATGATATGCCCGAGAACGATTCCCTCGTGTACCATAAAATGACTTTTTTCCCAGGAAAGCATGAGGTTCACATCAATACATCTCCTAAGGATATGGGTTGGTTGGCAAGACAGTCATCAAAAGAGGGTCCAAAGATCAAAAAGTCATCCATGGAAACCTCGAGAAAGTCACCCACCATGTCATGGAATATCGCCAGCATACATCTCTGGAAAGTTGCTGGCACGTTACAAAGTCCGAACGGGATCCTTCTAAATGCAAAGGTGCCGAAGGGGCAGGTAAAGGTGGTTTTCTCTTGGTCCCAGGGGTCAATTGCCACCTGGTTATATCCAGAGAATTCATCCAGGAAATAGAAAAATTTATTTCCCACTAACCACTCTAGGATTTGGTCAATGAAAGGTAGGGGAAAGTGATCTTTCTTAGTTGCAGCATTTAGTTTCCTATAATCTACACACACTCTCCAAGACGTAGGAGTGCATGTAGGGATGGATTCACCCCTGTCATTGATACGGATGGTGAGTCCCGCCTTTTTGGGTACGACGTGAATTGGACTCACCCAGGGGCTATCGTTGATCGGGTAGATTATACTCGCATCTAGCCACTTAATAATTTCCATTTTAACGACCTCCCGCATATTAGGGTTGAGACGTCGCTACATCTTGCGGGAAGGTCGAGCCTCCTCCTCCGTATATATACGGTGAGTGCAGTAGGAGGGGCTAATGCCAGTTAAGTCTGATAAGGACCATCCAATGGCTGCCTTGTGTTCCATAAGGACCTTTGTTAGTTTTCACTCTTTCTCCTTGGTCAATTTTGAACTAATGATTATGGGGAGCGTTTCATTTGGTCCCAAGAAAACATACTTAAGTGAATCAGGCAACTCTTTCCTCTCGGGAGTGGATGGTGAGAGATCTGGCAATTCTTGGGACGAGAGTGTCCCAAGCGGATTAGAAGAAAACAAGTCAGGAGGAAGAAGTTGGCCCTTAGTTTGGCCAAGAAGAGGGGCATCTTGGATAAATGGATCCAAAAAGGGATAGCCCCAGTGAGCAGTATGTGGGCTCAAGGTACCAGTGTGGTGTTGCAATTCCGCCTGATTTGGCGGGAAAGAAAGGGCAATCTAGTCTTCAAGAGTGTGGACCGATGGTGAGTAGCCCGAATATGACTCAGACCACGAGGTATGGGAAGCGGAGAAAACCTCGTCAGAAGTCCTGTCAAGAGAAGGTATGGGAAAAGGGAGGGATGGGGGAACGTCACAATATGTGTCGGTCAGGCAATCGTTAGTGTTTAAAGGCAATCCACAGCAGTCAGAATAGGTCCCAATTAGTCTGATACACGCGCTGACGGCCATGTCCTCGTCAGACGTGTCATCCTCGATGCAATCGCAATCAAAGTTCTTGGCTGCCTTGATGATGTTAAGCTTGAGCTTCTCAGATCCAACGACAATCTCAATACAGCCCGACCAGCAGTAGATATGGGCGTGGGCCGTGGCCAAGAAAGGTCGACTAAGGATGATCGGACAATCAGAAAGTAAGCTAGGAACTTCCATATCCAAAATAAGAAAGTCAATAGGAAAATAGAGACTGTTGACCCTAACCACCACGTCTTCCACCACACCCTCTGGTATTTTGATAGAACGATCTGCCAACTATAACGTGATAGGGGTGGGTTTCAGATTTCCTAAGGGAAATTTCTCGAGCATGATGGTTGGTATAAGATTTATGGAAGATCCAAGATCAAGCAGGACACGGTTAAAATTGCAGCCTTGGATGCTACAAGAAATAAGTGGTGTGCCCGAATCTTTCTGCCTCTGTGGTAGATTTGACAGTATAGCACAACTCGCATGAGGCGAGAGAAACACCGGATTCTTTGTTTTCCTTGACTGTTGCCTAGGTGTAGTGTAGTCTTTGAAAAATCGAGTGACAGTAGGTATGTGGTCGATAGCCTCTAACAGGGGTACCTTGATTTCAACATCCCTGAATAAATTACGCAGGTTATCAAAGGCCTGTGTATCCTTTTTCTTGCCTTTTGGCTCCCTCAGTAGAGCCTTAGGGAATGGGACCGATTCTAGCACTAGTTTGGGTGTATCATCCTCTCACGAATGCGGTGCGCATCCCGAATGAGAGGGCGATGAAGAAGATGGGCCAGGATCAGGTTGAGGCAGATCGACGGTTTGCTTACCGCTCCTCGTAGTAATCGCATTGGATGTTGCGGGTCCAATGGGATTATGAGGCGGAGGAGGGTTCACAATAGGGACATAAGGGTGAGGTGCTACAGCAGGATTAGCCTAAAATCTCGATGGAATGCTCAGAGCCTGCAGAATCTAATGAACCTGCCCCTGAGAAGGTTGTACCTGTGGTTGAGGACCACGGGGTACGAAATTTCATGGGTTGGGAACAGGTTGGGCTGGAAGAGTGCCCTGAGATCGAGTCGCCATATGTAGTTGACTGATCTCAGCATTCTGCTGCGCCAATTGGTGCTGAAGAGAGGTCATGTTCTCTTCATGGCGCTTAGACATTTCCGTCATCATTCGCATCAGTTTATCAAGAGGACTTGATGTGTGTTCTGTTTGAGGTATGCAAGGACCCAAGGGTGGATTTGCCATAGGATTAGATTGGGCCCTTGGGATGACGGGTGCGGACGGTCGCATTGGCCCACTCGCGGGGTTTTGGCACTGTGGGTTGCTGGACCTTGCGAAGTTCGGATGATTTCACCACCCTGGGTTATAAGTGGCAGAGAATGGGTTGTTCCCCAGGGCGCAAGCGTCTTCTAAGCCAGAAGACGAGTTTGCATGTAAATATGTTTCCGAGCACATGGAGGCTTGGTCCTCCATGTCAAAATACTTGCTTGCAGAAGCCAGATCCACATGACTTACCGAATTGCTCGACGCAACACTCGGTGAGGAAGATCTCACGGGGTTTTTGGGGATAAGCCTGGCGTTGGAAGGATTGGGATTGTGATGAAGTGGTGAGGTGGGGTGTTTGCCATAGAACGAGAGGGATTGGCCAGAAGCTCATCCAGCTTCTTGTGCACGACAGAGACTTCATCCAATTTTTGTGCGATAAGGTTAAGATCAGTGGATGAATGGGAGGGTCCCGTGTCAACTTCGTGAACATTTAGGGGCAGGCTGGTACGATTAAAGGTGACAATGGAGGCATTGTTCATTGAGTTTTCGCTCATGTTTTCAAATAATTCGAATGCTCCATTCTCATCTTTATTCATGAAATTCCCTCCGCAGGAAGCATCTGCAATCTGCTTCAAAGTCTCATTTAGCCCATAATAGAAAATCTGGGCTATATACCACTTAGGCAGATCGTGGTGCGGACACTTTCGGAGGAGGTCATTATACCTCTCCCAAGCCTCATGAAACTGTTTGCCATTTTGTTGCGTAAAGGAAGTTATAGCACGGCGAAGCGCATTGGTTCGCTCGATTGGGAAGAATTTCTTGAGAAATTTTATTCTCATCTCTTCCCAAGAATGGATGGTTCTCCCAAGGGTGCGTAATCATTGCGACGCTTTATCCCACAACGAAAACGGGAACATTTTCATGAGGACGATTGGTAACTCGATATTTCTTGGTTTAACAGTTTCAGCCAATCGGGTTAGGTCTTCCAAATGGAGAAAAGGATCTTCACTTGCAAGACCATGGAAGTGGAAGTTCCAATTATGTTGGGTTTCAATTCAAAATCGTCCCCGCCCATGGGGACCCAAATTTGTCCTAGGGTCTCTGTAGCAGCGGGATTTTGATAAGAGCTAAGAGACCTAGGCTCCTCCCATTCGAGAGGGTTTTGCATTTCCTCCAAGGTTTCCCTAATGGCTTCAATCTGTTCATTATACATTTCCATTTGGGCTTGGAGGCGGGTTATGGGGTCCATGGCTCCACCACCTGGCGGGTTTTGAGGGCGGTTTCCTCCCTCGGGATTTGGGGGTAGGCGTGCAGCCATATTTGTGGAGGATGACGATTCGGCTTCTTTCCTAAAATTATCAGACAATTCAAACAATTCAAGGTTTTGTGACCTCCTCCCAAACACGCACTACCGCAGGAAGAATTGGGGGAATAAGAAGGGAAAAGGACATGAGAGAAATGACACCGCAAAGGTACACTTGATGACAAATCAAGGCAATCAAAGTCCTAACCTCTATAGTGTGCCCTTAGTTCTAAAGATCTAAGTTACCTACTATCACAACCTAAGGAACCAAATGCGAGCACCGTAGAACCACCGGGCCAGATTGAAAGGCCGTTTGCTCCAGTCTTAGACACCCGATAGCACGCGGGAACCTGTACCAGCACGTAGGAGCTACACGCAGGTAGTTAGACCTCCAATCCTTAGTAAGGGTCAAGTTGCTACTAGTTTTAATTAGAGGCTTAGGATCAAGTGCTTCAGGAATGTGAAGGGCGTTGTTTACGGGTAATGCCCAAGTGTGTTGATTTTAGAAAATGTGTAAACCAAGCATGCAACAGGGAAATCTCCCGGAATTGAAGTTTTAGTTGGTGAATGATTTTTAGAATTTCAGCCTTAAGTAGTATGGATTTTAAAATTTCGCTGAGTTACCAATTCAACCAATCTCCAGGTTTTTGAGAAAATGCAAGTTCTTCTATGCCCAACAAACGCTTCTTCAATGTGAGTTGGTTAATGCATGCTAAAAATGCAATAGGCTTCCCTAGGTGGAAATTTCTATGTGTGGATGCACGAGTCAATTTTAGGTTAGTGTGAAAGGGAGCTAAAGCACTTCAATTCAAGTGCTCCCAATCACCAAAATGATGTTCCACACACAAGGATCAACCACAAGATAATGTAAAGTGAAAATCAAAATGTTGGGGTTGAAGTATTTGGGATCAAATCTAAGGCATGAGAAAGGTCGTGGTGGGGTTGGAATCAACTCAATTCCAAGTCTCCCCACCAAAAATGTGATCCCGAATTGCGGATAAATGAGGCAAGGAGGGATGGCAATCAATCTATTTAATTTTGCCTCAAAGAATACTTCACACGATGAAAGATTCAAGAATCAAGATTCTTGGATCTTCTCTATGCAAAGTTTGGCGGGAAATCCTGGGGCGGTGGGAGTGATGGTAAACAATCAAACAAGTAATTTTTAATCCACTTGCCCCAAGAAATCCCAAGGATTTTTTTTTTTATTATGGTGACAAGATGACCTAAGTTGCTAAGAGAGAGACCTACCTTTTCAGCAACGTGGGCGAAGCTCCAGTGCGGCGCCGACGACTTCACGCTCTCGTTCCTGCCTTGGATTTGCCCACGTCTCCGACTTCCTCTGCTTGCCTCCTCCTTGCAACTGGTTTTCCTGCACACCAACAAATAAGAACACTCGTGAAGAGAAGGGTGTGAGAAGAGAAAATCAAAGGAATGGAGTAGAAACTTACCTCAATGCATACCTCCCCAGCAACGACGCCAGAAAAAGGTGTGTTGGGACTCGAATAGGTTGTGTTAATATGATGAAATTATCGTTGAAGTATAGTGGTTAACGTAAATCGAGCCTAACCATCTTTTTGCAAAATTTTTAACCTGGCTTACTTAATTTTAGCTTGGTCACTTTTAGGCCCAGGGTCGAACTCAGGGAGGCAGGGATTAAGGGTGAATAAGTTTCTACGCCTTTCCTACAATGAATCTCTTCCGTGCGTTTATTATGTTTTTGGTTTTTTTTTCTATTTAAGATTTTTTTGATGATAATTTTGTCCTTGAGGTACACCCTCAAAATCAGGTCCTTGGCTTTGAGCCAAATTGTTCTTGGCTTTGAGCCAAATTAGGGTTCCAAAAATTGGCCTTGCTATTCACAAGATCGAGTACCTGCAAGACAAGGATTATCTTTTCTCTTTTACTTTTTTTTTAATCTTTTTAATAGCAAGAAACAAAAGAGAAATAAAAACTAGATAGGTTGCTTGTACAGAAATAAATATAGTCTATATATATAGATATATATATATTATATATATAGGGGTGGGGGTGGAGGTGGAAATGGCGTGTAGCTGATGAGTGGCTACTCATCATAGCTAAAAGGTCGAAATTAAGCTAGACACTAAGCAAAACAATATCAAATTAACATATAAAAAGGGTTAAGTGTGGGAATTAAAGAAAAGACCTAAAACTTTTAATGTGTGTTAAAACCTCCTAATTAGGTCACAAAAATGAGATATTCTGAAAACTAAAGAACAAATGATGATCCATGCATCAATTGAACACATAAACAAGTTTGAAAAGATAAATCAGAAGTAAAATCAATGTCTTAAATGTTCAATTAAGCACATGTAAAAATTTGAAAGCAATTGGACATCATTTAGGTTTAGAAATAAATAGATTACAATTAGGTCCTTCATGCATTACATTTCTACCCTTCAAAACTCCTTCTTGGACCTTTTTGCAAGCCGCAGGGACCCTTCTGTATGACTGCAAGGCCCTTCCAGTTATAGTTCTTTTCACTTTTGGACCTGCACGCTATTCTTCTACCCCTTCGTTCAAGGGTCTTCCTGCAAGTTTTCCCTCATTTCAGAGAGAAGCCTGTGTTCTTCACGCGCACTGTAGCACGTGAAGAACACAGCCATTCTCGACTGTCCATCGCACTTTTGATCTCGATCTGCGGCTGGAATCAAATGGAACCTTTGCGCGATTCGGTGCATGCGTTCACCTCTCTTCCCAGATCTCATCTGACGGTCAGATCTCTCTCTTGACTCGCCGCGCGCTCTACCCATTTCATCCTCACCGCCAGCTTAACTTTGATTAACCTCACCCTTGCGGTGATTCCAATCACTGAGCTGCTACTTAAGCACCTCAGTGGTGTCGCGCGCAAGGGATCGCTCCCTCCTACATCTCTTAGCGATCAGTTCGTCCACTCCAGTCTCTCCTCCTCATCTAGACCCTGATTGCACAGCCACCGGCTGTGGAATCATCGCCTGCTCTCGACCCTCCTCGTCGCTAAGGACCTCGTAGCACCTGAGGACGACCCTGGAGTCTCACTAGCAGACTCTTCCCTCCGCAGGAGTCACCCTCCTCCTTTCTTCCTCCTTAGCCGCCGGCTAAGGACCCATAGGTCCCATTCTTCCTTTTAGTTTAGGTTTTTAATTCTGCACAAGTAGTGTTAGATTTAGTTTGCAGTAGTTTAGAATAGATTTAGTTTTAATTGTTAGTGTTTAATGTTAGCTGTAGTTAGATTAGTCTTAGGAGTAGAATTAGTATTAGATCCCCTCCCTCACCTCCTCTGATCAGTCCAGATCAGAGGGGAAGAATCATCTACTCATTGTTCAATTTATCTCCCTCTTCATGTTTTGTTTTTCCATCATCCAAATTCTGATTCTTGTTTTTCCTTTTAATGATGAATTTTTCATCAATCACCCACACATCCTGACCCAATTTCAGATCTGATGGCGCACTGCCTCAGATCTGAAAGTGGCATCACAAGCACCATTTGGGGCTTCTCACTCACTCCATTTGTTTCACAAAAGCCCCTCTGTTTTAAATGGATTGCCTCAGTTTGTCAGAGCACTTTTGATTTGGATTTTAAAGGATTTTTACTCTCTGAAATGTTTTGACAGATCTGACAAATTGAAGGGATTTTTGGTTTTCATTGTGGGCAAGGACTCTGAGAAGTTCTCTGGTGACAGAGAACCAATCAGAAGAGCCTTTCATGATTCTGTTTATACTTTGTTTTGAATGCATTCGCCAGCTTCCATTAAATTTCCTTAATGCATTCTTAGTCTCTTTTTGCTATTTCAGAACTGCCATACACTATTTGTGTTGATGATCATTTCTGTATGGTGATTCTCTAACCTAAGGAGTTTTCCATACTCCTTAAGGTTGCAAGAAACTAGGATTGTATGTTGTTGGTTTTAATTGATTGAGCTAAGTCTTCCTTCATCTGTCTATGGCATTAGGAAGACTAACTCAATGCCATTTGAGTTTTGATGTGAAAGGATGCTTCTGATAGGGTTTTTCCTAATGAGTGTTTGAGCTGAATTTACATGAGATTTTCGTGAGATTTAAACCCTTATCAGATTTGGATTTCAACTCTCAAAATTTTTAGTTTGTTTTGAATTTTCTCTTATTCCCAGTTATACAGTAACATGCTGCAACTTGCAGCTACATTTCCCTCCATCTCTAAATTCTCCTCTTCTCTACAATTCCCCTCTCATCTGTGAATACATCCCTCTCTTCAAGTGGACTAACTGCAGCAGCAGTTAGCCCATTTGGCAGTGGCTTAAGCCACTGCTGCTGCTACAAAACTCACCCTGAACAGCACACCTTCTCATCCCTCTCCATCTTCTCTGACAGTAGCTTAGCTGCTGTTTAAGTTGAAATCAAAACTTAATTAACCCTTCTTCCCTCATTTCCTAACTTCCTACTAAAACCTAATTATACATACTTATTTTAAAACTGTAAATATACCTATCTATATCATTCTAACTATAATATACAGACTAATTATGTAAGTATAAATACATAGATATACTGTAATTACTGTACAAACTTGTATATATATATATCTATGTACATATGTAATCTATGTAAATATATGTATAAATACTAAACTATTATGTATGTATTTACTTAATTATGTTTATATAAAGATACAGATTTCTATTTGCATATTTAGTAGCTAGATTATAGATTAACTTAGCTAAATTAATAATTTAGAGCTATAATTAAATCAAATAAATCTATAAACTTAGGATAATATTTATAGTAAGTAATTTAAGCTAATTAAAGTGTATTTATACCTAGTACAGCTTACTGTAACTTAGTTTTAATTATAAACTACATAGAATTGCTATTTTAGCCTAAATAAAACATAAATAAATTCGTAAAAATACAATAAAAATATGTATTAAATACTTAAGTATGTAAATTAAAACTTTTTAAGGTCAATTAGACCATTTACTAATTATTTTATAAGTAATTAACTATTTAATCACCTAAATCAACCTGTATAATCAGCCTAGTTTAGCGAATTTATTTGTATAGTAAAAATATTTAAAATTCAAAATTAATTAATCAATTATGTAGTATTACGTAAATATTTTATTTACCATATTTTATTTTATTTTATTTTTAATAATTTATGGCCCCCAAATCGAGGGCCAAAAACGCGCACAGACGTAGTTGCGTCTGATTTCCAGCGCACGATGTGGTGCTGGAATAGCGCCACATCGTGTGCTGCAAACCAAACGCAGCCATATAAATATAATTTATGCTATAGGCTAAGAAGTCATCACGGGCGCAGGGCGCCCGAAACACCGCCGATTTGATCTGATTACCCGATGTGTGCTGAACTCTGATATGTTTGTGGGGCTGGGGGCCCGAGCGTGTGCGAGCTTGAAGGCGTTGGGCTGAGGCCTGGCGCTGTATGAAAATGTAATTAAGCCACCTAATCCGAGATTAGGGCGCGCTTAGTAGAGGTCTGGTCCCGCCCTCTGGGTGCAGCGTATCCCTCGAAAAGCGCACCCGCAAACTAAGCACGTTTTAAACTAATGACATTAGTCTAACCCCCTCCCCACCGCAGCCTCTGAAGTATCTTAAGACAGAAGAATTAACACAGAAGAAAAGAACAGACGAGTTAAGTTATAACACAAAGAGAAGAAAAAGAGAGAACACGAGATAACAAGAACAGAAAAGACTTACTGTACATACAGCAGTAGAATAAGTAATATACATACGTATAAGTAAACCCACATAATTACTAACAGAATAAAACGACACTATAAACGTCGCTAAAGACCTCAGTTTGCTTCTTTAGGTTGTATATAGTGTTTTCTGAGATTTAGCAACATTTATATCTGTCACTAAAACTGATATATATGTCACTATAAATAAAAGACTAGTAAGTTAAGTTTTTACACTATGGTATCCTAATGTAGTATGAACTAACATATTAGTGTTAATAGTATAACTTGTAAATACATAGTTTAGAGTATAATAATAGATTGTTTGATGCTTGTTCATAGTTAGTATTTTTGCAAGCACTTCTTAGTAACTAGGTAAATAAAACATTCATTCATTCTTTAAGTGTAAAGTTTCTTTTTGAATAAGAAGACAATTTTGGAGATAATCAAAGAGTGACCGAATTAAATTCAATAAATTGCCTCCCAGAGAACGACCTGGAACAAAACCAGTAAAAATTAGATAAATAAGCAAATGATAATAATGGTTGTAATGACTGGTACTCACCCATACTCACCACTATACGACATTTTTAATGTTATATTATACACCCTATACTACAACGACATGATCATAACAATAATCATTCATCATCATACAACCATTGTGTTATATACACATTGTAGATCATCGATGTCATTATTATCATTGTCATTCACACATTACACACATTACACCATCATCATCAGTAGCACAGTGTCGAGTTGGTCCACGTCTAGTAAGATGCAACCAACAAGACGAAGTGCCACATAGAGTGTAGGATGGATGTGTAGGAGTGTGTGCAGAGGTGCTTTCTTTACGTGGGTATCGGGGAATATCAGCAACTGGTGCAGATATTCCCTCGGTGTAACATGTGGAGTGACTAGTGCGTATGGATATAGGTAGGTGATATGTATATAAATATATATATAAATGTCGATATGTATATATATGTGTATATATATATAGATAGGGTTGTAACTATATAGGTGTATATGTAGTTATGTATATATGTATATAGATATGTAAATATCTATATAATTATATATATATATTTATAACTAGATATATATGTATATATATTTAACTATATAGATATAGATATATATATATATATATATATATAGTAATATATGTATATATGTATATAGATATATTTGTATAAGTATCTATGTATATGGATATATATATATAGATATATATGTATATATGTATATATATATGTATATATGTATAACTATATATATATATATATATGAATATATACTTATATTTAGTGGTATCTATATTAATATGTATGTATAAGTATGTATAGGTGCGTACAAGTGAGTGTGTGTGTACAAGTGTGTGTGTGTGTAAGGGTGAGGGAGTGTCTGCTGGAGAGGAGTGTGAGAGAGAGTGGGCGTTTAAGTCGTCTGGCAGACGCAAGCATCGTCTGATGGCGTGGGAGCAAGGATGCAGGCGCGGGCGCAGAGGGCACGTGCACATGCTGGAGGGAGCACGCGGGTGAGAGAGTGCAGCGCAGCACACTGCGTAGCACAGCGCACCGCGCTGTGGGTTGGAACGGGAGCGGGTGCAGACGCGGGCATGGGCGTGGGTGCTGGAGCAGGTGACTGGCTAGAGGTGGTAGCGGTGAGGAGAGAGCGCGCGGTGACTGGATAAGTGAGAAACTCTCTGGTGACTGCACTGTAGCTGCAGTGTCGCACTGAGAGGCTTGAACAGTAGCTACAGTGCCACGTGCGGTGGTCAACCGGTTGCGGCCGGTTCTGCGTGCGTGGGCGCGTTGGAAGGTGCTTGCACACGCGGAAGGAACCTGCGGAGGTCGCTGGCATGCACGCAGGGCTGCTGCTGCTGCTAGTGCCGTGCTGCTGCTGCTGCTGAGCTTCAGACCTTGACGCGTTGACAATGGCGGAGAAGGTGTTGAGCGGTGAAAACAGGGAGTGAAACCACCACGCCCACCTGCTCTTGGATGAGCTGTGCGGTGGTGGAACTCACAGTGGTGGTCGTGGGACCACTGTGAGCTTGCTCCTGCCCGCAGTATCTCTTCAGTGGAAGAGCTATTGCGTATGGAGGGGAGAGGGGAGGAACTTGGCCTGGAGGAAGGTGTCTACGGTGGTGTCTGTTCCAGGCTCCCCTCGCAAGGAAGAGGGCAGGGCTTTTTAAAGAAGATGCCTGCCCCAGCCATGCTACAGGCAGAGCAAGTCCAGCCATGTAGTTGGCAGAGGAATGGCGCGAAGATGAGCATGCCCATGCCCTGAGCCGTGCGAAGGAGAAGAAATTCAAAGTCAAAATAAAAAAATGTAGAAGGTGAAATTGAGAGGCAGCACTTGAAGAGGATGTTATTTACATGGCCAATTATTTGCGTTATCCTCCCCTCTCAAATAAATGCATGCATGTGTCAATTTTACAAATGCAACTATAGCTACCTAATATGCAATGGCAGTGCTAGGAAATAACACAAGATGACATATTTATTAGTGTATTTTTGCTGTGCAATCACCGACCTTGTCCATAGTGCTTCGATGAGCTCAAGGCTTAACTCCACCTCCAGGTGCTGCAGTTTAGCTTCAGGCATACCTCCAGGCTCTCAATTGGAGACCTCTCCCATGATTCCCCCCTCAATTGGAAGAGCCTCTGTGCTGATGGCGCACATGAAGTAAGGAGGGGGACAATAGTCCCATCTTGTGAAGTGAAGAGGCGGTAGTAGCGAATATAACATTTTGTGCAATATGCTGATTGCCTCAAGAACATGCGGCGAGGTCCCCTTCATGTCTCATGCACTCCTCGGTCACCACCCTCGCTGGTGACTCTGGTCAGACCCAATTACCGGGATCCATATGCCAGGTTATTGACCCAATTATGCCTTGGGTTTAAGAGAAAAGAGGAGAACAATTGTGAGAGATTGGGGGAGGGTTTTGTTGCGTAACTCTCTACCTTGTACTGGAGAGAAGAGGGCCCTATCCGACACTTAGTCACTGCAAGGAGTTGGGTCCCTTGTGTTGTGAAGAAGAAAAGAAGTGGAAGAATAGAGGGGTCGTGTTTGAGAAAGAGGGAGGTTTAAGGTAGAAAGGAAGGCCTGAGAAGAAGAAGAAGGAAAGAAGAAGAGAGAGAGAAGCTGAAAGGAAGAAAAGCATAAGAAGAGAAGAGAAGAGAAGGCTTGTGAAAGAAGAAAGGTCTGAAAGAAAGAAGAAGAAGAGAGGAAACAAAGAAGAAGGCTCTGAAGAAGCACTATAGCAGGGCTGCATTTAAGTCATTTGATGATAAATGTCCGACATCTGTTGTGGCATTGAAGCTTGATACTATGGCCACATATCTTCGTGACATTTCCGATTGATGATACTGTTCACTTATTGAGTAGTTAATATGCATTCTTGTTTAGATTAATAATTGGCAATCTAAATCACCATTATTTTGTCTTAAAATTCATTTTGTCATATCAAACTCTTGAGGTACTCATGTTTTATCAAATTGAGTTGATATTATTCATTGAATATCTCTTTTGTGCTTCGATTATGGTTCTCATTTATATACAATTAAAGATTAGCACATGAATTCCATATTTGCTCCCTATGTTCAACCTTGGACTTCAATTTAGATTTCGAGCAATAAATGTTGAGCGGGCTGGATGGGAGTTTTTCTGAAGTCGTTTCGTTATAGTAAAATCTCCTGAATAGCTCAATCAACAGATAAAATTTATAACTCGAAATCACGAAATAAAATCCGAGCTCATTCGTTGGGAGCAAATGTGAAATTCACATACTAATCTTTAATTAAAATGAATGAGCATAATAAATGGAGCAAGATACAAGATATTCAATGTATGCTATAGGCAGAAATATGCTCAATGAGAACCAACATATAATGGAGCAAAAAGAATAAAGGAGTTTAAAACAATGGTGATTTAAATCACCACTTAACTCCCATATTTAAACATGTATCAAATATCTCAATTTAACCAAATAAATGAAGAGTAGCTTGAACACTACAGTGCCTCAGACGACAGGCATATGAATCTGATGGCTTAACTGTTCCTCAGTAAGCATAAGGCTCTTCAGAGCTTCTCAAGGAGCCTCTCCTCTCGAGTTCTTCTTCTTCTCAAGACTTGTCTTCTTCTTCACAACATTAGCACAGGCTTCCTTCAGAGGTTAAGTGTAGAGAGCCTCTTCCTCCCTTAGCACAAGAGTCTTCCTTAGAGAGCAAAACCCCCCTCTCTCTCTCTCTTTCATTCCTCTTCTTTCTCTTCTCTTACGCAACTAGGTATGTAATCAGGTATTCGGATCCAGGTGACTAGGGCTACCGAGTGTGGAAATAACTGAGGTGTGAGCGGGTAAGCTGAGAGGGACCTCACCCCTATGTCATGAGGCAAAGAGGCAAGGGCACAAATGCCTCTTATTTCGCAGCAGTGCCTTCTAATCCCACTATGTAGGACTAAAGTACCCAGTTTCTTCACGCGTCTGCAGCAGTGCATGCTTCGATTGATTAGAGTTGTTGGCGCTTTGTTGCTGTCCAATTGAGGTCTTGGAAAGCTTCGTGGTGTTCGTCCACAGAACCTGGTGGCATTTGGAGGACGTATGATGGTCGGTGCAAGTCAATCATTGATGGAGAAGACATCGGTGATTGGCGAAGGGTGGTGATAACTTGAAACATGAGTTACAACCTCACAGCCACATTAGAATACCTCAGGGGAATCTCTAGGTGATGGCGAAGATGGTGGTGGTGTTTTTGTGGTGAGTTAGGGTGTTTGGTGACCTGAGGAAGTTGGAGAGGGTGGTTAGCGGTGGGTTTATTTGGGAGCAGTCGTGAGTGTGTGGTTGATGGAATTAGGAGAGGGGTTTTGTGCATGGAGGGATGGCGATGCTTGTGGAGGTGGAATCGTGGTGTTTGGTGGTCTGTGGCAAGCTCGCAACCTCGCTGGAGTTTGGCTAAAGTGAGAGAAGATGGAGGGGGAGGCGCATGATCTTGGGTCGAAATTAGAGTTTAAGGAGGGGAATTTGAAGTAGAGAGGAAGAAGGAGCTAAAGGACCTAATTTTAGCAGATGAATGAGGCAGGGTGGCGTTGGCTGTGGTTGGCCGACACTGAGGATGAAGCTTGCTTCGGTGAGGTGAACGACGACGAGGAAAGGGCAAAATAGCCCTTGCTGTGGCTGACGAGGCACGGAGGAGGATGAGGAAGAGGATGGTTTGGACAATTTGGCCATTGGCTGTCCGTAGGAAGATGGGGAAGTAGGCCGTCGGAGCTGAGGTGGAGCTGGGCCAGAGATGGCGGAAGAAGGGGTATTTGGCCTCAAAACCTTTCTAAGGAAGATGCTGGGAGGTGCACAAGCTTATATAGAGCTTGAAATCAAGCTCAATTCCTAATTTGAGTGAGGTTTATTTTAGGAAACAAGGAAGTTCCTTCTTTTTTTGAAAGCTTCGTTGGAGCTCTTGAGTCTCCAAACTGGGAAACTAATGGGTGCAAATCGTAGGGGATCCTCTTAGGACCAATCCCTCCAAATTTGGAGGGATTTGGTTGCCTGATGGAGAAGATTCCTTTCCTTGCAAACTGTGGGTAGATGGGTTTAGGAATTGGCTTGAAGGAAGGCAGCAAGGGCCGTTTGGTGATGGAGGAGACAAAGGTAGGCGGCTTTATGCAAATATTTCAAAAGTTAAGGGCATAAATTAAAGAGAAAGAGTTACACTGAACCAAAATGCAAACTTGGTTAAGATGATCTCTGATTGGGCCCAAATTTTGATAAAAACCTAATTTTGCCCCAAGGAATCTGATGGTGAAGTCAAATTTTGGTTTTGACCAACTTTGAATGGGTAATTTATGCAGAAACCCAAATTTGGCCAACTTCCTAGGTAAGACTCTCTTTTTGGTCAAAATGGGTTCTAATGGTCAAATCAAGGATGCCAAACCTTATAAAATATTATTTTTATGATTTTTAGAAGGTTTAGGTAAATTTTATCCTGACCAGAATCACTGTTATTTAAGCGGGTCTGAAATTAGGGTTTTAGGTGTCCATTAATTCTCAAAATGCGTGAAAACCCGTTTCTATTTGCACGGACCCTCTTATTAGTTATTAATGCACATTTGACCTTCATTTAACCCCTGGGAAACCCCATGATTACTTTGTGATCACATTTTTGCACCGTTTGTTAAATTGGGGTTTTAAGTCGTTGCAATGCACAAACACGGATTCGTTTTTAAAATTTATAAGACCTAGATAGTGGGTATCTAGGGTCATCCAAGGAGGTAAGTTTGCAAATCAAAATCCTTTTCTTAGAAATGGAAATCAACTTTCTTTTTGGTGTTTTAAAATATTTAATTTTTGTTTTGAAATAACTAAAGAAACATAAAATTGATGGTGGGAAGATGGCTAACACCTAAATTCACTAAACTAGAACCTAAGTGACAAGTAATTCCTCTCTTAAAGCTCACCTTGATAGGTGGGAACCTAGAGTAATTAGAGAGAGGGTGTGATTACACTAAGATAAAATTAAAAGAAAATAATTAAGAAAAGGCAACTTTACTCAAGGAGAAAAAAATGTTTTACAAACCCTAGTAGAGGAATGCTTCTACTACTAGATAATTGCAACAAATAAAATAAAACACAAATCCTCCTAAATTGTTGGTGAAGAGGGGAAGCTCCTTGCTCCAAGCTTAGTGGCTCCTAGGCTTGAAAAGGGCTCCTCCTTCTCCTTCCTTGCTATGCTCCTCCAAGATGGTATCCTCCAAGGTGGTAGCTACCACCTTCAATTCTCCTCCTCCAAGGGTGGACGTCCACCCTAGGTCCTTCTCCTTTGCCAGGCTGTCCTCTTTGAAGTAGAATAGCCCTCCTCCTTGGCGTGGCACAAGTTGAAGAGAGTGGGGAGAAGAAGGCACCAAGGGGGCGGGTGATGTGTCCCCTTAATCTCCTTCTCTACTCCTTCTTCTTGGCCGTAGATGTAGGTAGGTCTAAGGTGGAATAAAACACTAATGGAGGATGATTTTTATGTGGTGATATGGTGGGTTTATATAGAGGTGGAGAAGGGGGTAGTTGGCGTGAATAGGTGGAGGGCTAGGATGGAGTTTGGTGGTGGTTATGGGTGGTTAGAATGCTCCTAGGGCTAGGGTTAGTTGGCACCACCTTAAAGGTGTTAAGGGGGTGGTTATGGTGGTGTTGGTGGCTTTTGGTGGTGGAGAGGCCACCATTTTGGTGCCAACCTAGGGTCTTCTAGAAGGGGGGTTAGGTGGATGGTGGAGATGGATTTAAGGGGAGATATGTGGTGGAGATGAAGGGGATTTTGGTGGGAAAAAGTGGTGCCAAAATGGAGGTGGTTATGGTGGTTTTTGGCGCCAAAATGGTGGAGTCTTTTGGTGGTGGAGTGGGGTGGAAGGGTGCCTATGGTTGGCGCCAAGAGTAGGGTTGACTAGGTAGCTAAAGTGGACTTAGGGTTAGGGTTAATTGGTGGAGCTAGTTAGGTGGGGTTTTAAGGTGGTAAATGCCAAGGGAGCTGGAGCATAGCTAAGCTAAGCTAGATTAGCTAGTAGTGGAGTAGAGGAGGAGGTAATAAGAGCTAGGGTTTGTGGAGAGGAGCTGGGTAGAAGACATCTAGAGCTGAATTAGGGCTGGCAGCTGCTGAAGAGGTTAGCATGGAGCTACTCTAGCTAGCTTAGCTTGCTTGTTCTTTGCTAGCTACTAAGCCAAGCTAAAGTGAGCTGGCTTCTACCATAATGAGCTGGGGTGAGCTAGGTCTGGTGCTTTCGGGGAGGATCAAGTTGGTTGAGGCAGCTAAGGTAGCTTAGCTCAACTGAGTTGATCTAAGCTGAGTCCTCGGTAGCTGGACTTGAACTTCCTGAGCTGGAATGAAGTCATCTTCAGTTGGATGGAGTTGAGTAGAGCTGGATGTAGCTGGACCTGAGATGGGGTGAACTCCAGTCAACTTAGTTGAGCTAGCTGAAAGTTCTTCCCTACTTGGAGGGGTGACGTAATAATGCGGAAATCAAATATATAAAGCAATATCACAAAAATAAGCAATCACAAAATGTACACAGGTATTTTTAGGTGGAAACCCAAACCGGGTGAAAACCACCACCTAACCCTCTCGAGTTAGGATTTTCCGATCAACCTAGTTGATCAAATCCACTAAACCGAATCACTTAAAACGAGGGTGATTCAACCTCAATACAACCACGCTACAAGTACGAGGGTAGCGTTCCTCAACCCCTTCTCTCCACGAGAAGGATTTTGTCCCATGAAGGAGACGGGAATTCGCAAAGCGAATACCCAACCAAAAGACAAAGATGAAATAAAACAACAGGTCCTATAGAGCCAACAAAGTAATTAAACCTAGCTTCTATAGGAAATAGGAAACTCCCCTTTGCAAGGAGTGCGTCGACGATGACGCGGTGCGTGTGCCACGCGATGGCGCTACGTAGCTCTCGTTAACAACGCCGGGAGAGCGGGTGCGCAACGCTTGATGCTCTCAAGAGAATGGAGTTTGAGCTTGGAGAGCAAGAGAGTCTTTTCTTTGGACACAAAAGGTTTGAAAGTGTATTGCAAGGTGTGTGTCTTAGTGTGTATTTCTAAGTGTATATCTTGTGTGTTTTTGTGTTGCAAAGGCTCCCCTCTATTTATAGAGGCCTTAGGAAGGCTTTGGAAGGCTTGGAAAGGCTTCCATAGCCGTTGGGTACAAAGCCCAAGTGAATCAGCCCGAAATCAGGAACAATCATTATTCTGACAGGCTTATCAGACGTCTAATTCTAGCATCAGACGTCTGGAAGTTCACTATAAGACGTCTGATTAAAAGGTCAGACGTCTGATTTTGGGCGGGTTTCTCCCTGACTTGAATCAGATCTAAACAGGGTTTTTGTGCAAGTCCATCAGACGACATGCAGGACGTCTGGCACTATGTCTGGACGTCTGGAAACCTACTTTTTCTGTGGGAATTGATTTCCAAACGTTGCAACGGCTAGAAAATCTCTGAGAAGAGATTTTGGGTTAGCCGAGGCAAAACGGTCATTTATTAGACGTCTGGAAAGGCCTAAGGACGTCTGATAAGGCTCTAACGGTCATAATCTTGAGTGCCTGCTAAGCTAGCCAACGGTCCACTAATTGGACGTCTGGCAAAGTCATCAGACGTCTCCTAAGACGTCTGGTCTAAGGTCTGGACGTCTGAATTCATCAGACAGAACTAACTATGTCCAGCCTAACAGTTATCAGACGTCTGAAACAACAGTCAGACGTCTTAAAATGCTTTATCAGACGTCTGATTTGGGAATTAGACATCTGGAAGTGCTGTTTGAACCCTATATTGGTTTTCTAAGTATTCTACAGAAAACCTAAGTATCCTAGGGTTGTGCCGGTGTTCCTAGGACTACTGTTAGGGTTCTTTGAGGCTCTTTAACATGAAATATCTAAGGAAATAAAGAGCAACAAAAGAAATGAAAAATACAACAAGTACAAAAGAAGGAAATCTATCCTATTCTTCATTTCCTTCCATCTTCAATCTTTCGCTCCACGCGAACCTCCTCTGTTTTCCGTCAAGCTCCTCCAATCCGTCCTGGATGCGAGCTCGAACTCCGTCTAAACACGTCCACATTTGCAATTGACCTGAAATCTAGGACTCAAATTGCAAATGTTAAATAACACGTGTTTTGTTATCATCAAAACAAATGATCGTGGTGCTCTAGCACCAACACTAGCTAGAGCTCCCTATGGACTAATGGGAGCTGAGATGAACTAGACTCAGCTAAATTGAGCTGGATCTAAGCTAACTTGAGCTAGGGTGAGCTAAGATGAGCTCTCTTGAGTTGCCATTCAGCTGAGATGAGCTGAATGGAGCTAGGATGAGCTAACCCTATTTCAGGTGAGCTGAATTCCAGCTATGGTGAGCTGGATCAAGTTGAGTTCCAGCTGGTGAGAGCTTCTTTTTCACCAGTTGCCTTCCTGAGTGCTAGAGTTCTAGGGATATGGCAATCTGTTTATCCCTAACACTCACAAAAACACATAAAAAACACAATAAAAAATGCAATGCATGCCTAACTTGATTTATGCCTAAATGCAACCCAAAAACCCATTTGCAGAGCATAATCCTAAGAGCTAGGTTTGTTTTAATGCATAAGAATAATGATAAATTGGCGTTTATCACTCTACATTTATGATCTTCTGTTAAAATTGCAGATTTATCCATGTTTCAATGTATGTCTCTCAGAGTGGATATGCATTGAATTACGACTCTCTGGAGGCTATGTAGGAGCATTTATCTATTGATTCTGATTAACTAAAGCTAGTTATGGCTGATGATGATGTTATCATCATACCCTTATGCCTAACTTTTGCTAGTCCCTTAGCAAAATCTTATGGAAAGAACTATAGTTCTAAACCATGCATTGATGTTCAGAGTCCTGATTAATTCTTCTCTTTAGAAATTAGGTCAGAATGCTAATAGTAGGCCTAGAGGTACTCAAGTACCAATCAAGATCCAAACCTGACCTGCCCTTCGGATTGCTATCGTCCTATGATAGCATTCCTCACTGTTTAAAAAAAAAAAGATCCAAACCTGACCAGCTTTAGCCTTATTCTTCCTTGAAGGTTTCTAAGGCCTGCAAAAACTATCCAAAGGTTCGTTGGACCCAGCGGTTAAAGCACCTGTGCTTTTAACATGGTTAGTCTAGGTTTAGTTTGTAGTGCATTTTTGTAAGTGAGAGGGGTAGAAGAATTTCTTTGCATTTTTTTTGAAACCAAAAGGAAAGCTATCGTCTTATGATAGCAATCCGGGAGGAATTTCTTTGCATTTTTAGAGAGTTTTCTCTCTCTTTTTCTTTTATTTTTCTATCCTCGGATTGGCCTTAAACGTGGTCTATATTGGATTCCTAGTTCCCACCATCAATCATCGCAGGGTCCCTAGCAATCGATGCTTCGAGATAGCACCGCCCATGGTAACCCCCAGAACCCTGGCTTTTGACACTTCTAGATAGTGCCGCCTATGGCATTCTGTAGCTAAATTTAGGCCCTGGCGATCGATATTTTGGGATAATCCCACCCATGGCTCCTGAATCAGCAAAAGGTGCTTACATGCCCCTGGCAGGATATTTAGATATCCTAGGAGTCAAGCACCGAGGATACGATATGTTATTGTGCATCTTTGAGGAAAATTTCCCACCTCTCCGCGCCAATAACTCATCCAAATAGCTTGTATTTTTAAGCCGCTCCTATTCTAGGTAGCTTTTTCAGAACAGAATAAACGCTTTCGCGTGATTTTAATTATTAAGCGCACTAAGCCAGCTTGGAGTGCGGATTAGGGTGCTTAGGTTATTGAGTCCTATAAATCAGAGGTTAGGTAACGAGGTTGAATAATCCCTAAGCCTTAGACCCAATACATATGCTTCACATTTTCCTCAACCTCTTGAGGATTATCTAGATCCTAATGGATACTAAGTGTTTAAACCCTAAAATAGATCCAAGAGGCCTAAGATCAACGCTCATACTAATCTCTGTGTCTCTTAGCACTTTTGACTTTATTTTTCTTTATTTTGATTTGGTGTAGAACTTAATTAGATTCCATAATCATTTACTATGACTATCATTTTTGTTTCAAAGTGTTGCTCCTTTTTGACATTTTGAATCACCTCCTCATTTCTTACTCAAGAATGATATGCAATGATCTCACAAAATTTCCTCCCCTTTCTCCAATTTTTTAAAATTTTTTTTATTTTTCTGGTTTTTTGGATATTTATTTTTTTGTGAGAATGCTTCTGAGAATTGAATTTCCTTAAGTTTGCACTTTAACACCCCCCCCATGCCTAAGTTTTGCAATGTTCTCATTGTAAACTGGAGGGTATGCAATCAGCTTGGTTCATGGGTTAGATCAGGTTCAAAGGGTGAGTTAATAAGTCAGGATGACTGTTGCGGATGATTTCAAGCTTTGATACAAGTACTAAAGGTGGAGTCGGCTATTCTAACTCTAAACTCTAAGTATGGTAGGAGTGTAGCTCAAAAGATGATCAGAAGGGTCTCAATTTTTTGGAATGATGGGTTGCCTCCTATTAAGCACTAAATTCAATGCCTTCGGCCGAGCTGAAGGTGATCATGGAGAGGGAGTGGTCAAATCAGAGGGGTGTTGTAGAACAAGCACCTTGATCAATAGCCTGGTTGGTCCAACTAGGTGCTTGTTCAGATCTACAGGCTGATGATGCAGCCCAAACCCAATCATTCTGATGTGTCGATGGATGTGAATCAAAAGATGTGGAGCCCACAGATGCTTTGAGGCTCAAATGGATGTGGAAATGAGAATCTGGGGTTTGGCTGAGTCGATTTAGCCTGGTCAGAGTAGCGGTCCTCAAAAGAAAATGAATCTGAAAAGGATATAGGAACCCTACTGGTAGAATTAGAAAAGGATGGGAAGTGAGTATCGATCTGATCAATGTCTGAAACCCGATCAGCAGATGGAGAAGAAGCATATGTGACCAAATCAGAGAGAGGTGAATCAAAGTAGAAGTTGATTCCGATGGCGGGTCGGGGTTGAGATCGGATTTTGGAAGGTTCTGTGTGTGGATTAGAAGGTGGGACTTCTTTGAGATTCAAATCATTGGAGTCAACATCAAAATCAAACAACGAATCGTTTGATGCTGAGGTCGTAAACTAGCTAATAGTTATCAGGAAACAAAGGTTCTTCGAAATTAGAGGAAGATTTGAAATCATCAGATAATTTGCGAAGATCATGTTCTGAAACTGATTCTAGATCGGGAGTTCCACCACAGAATGAATCAAGATTTGTAGAATTAGCAACCTGACTTGGATCTAACCTAATTCAAATTCTGAGCTCAAAGAGGTGTCCTTATTAGGCATGGGCTCAGGTTCTTGGTTCCTAGGATAGACCCAATCGAATCCCAGCTCTTCTAACCGCTCGATCTCTGTATCATAGATTGACGTGACTTTCGAAAAATCAATTCGTATCTCAGAGGAGTCTGGAGAGGTATATTCATCAAATATAGGCCCACAATCATAATCTAGATTCAAAATATGATTCTCAACACACTGGGCCTCATGATTATCCCAAAGAGACTCGTATCCAGATTCTAGGTTAAGGGTAAGGATTGGATCACTAGAATCCAGGCTGGGCTCTATTGGGATGTCAGAATTATTCTCGAGAATCACCTTATCAGAATAAGGAGAGGAATTTACATTCTCGAGAGGTTTTCACTCAGTATCATCATCACAAGTGTCTAGGAATTCAAGGCTTGGTGAACTAGGTTCATGATTTTCTAAGGCTGGTTCAAAATTGAGAACACCTGTAATCGGATCCTCCCAACCCATCTCAAGATTTGGTGTATCAATCTGCACATAATTTGAATCAGATTCCATCTGGGTTGGGGGTCCACAACAACCTTGATTCTCAAGCCCTAGATTCGGGAAATCAGATTAATCCTCAATCTTATTCCTTGATGTCTCATCATCTTCTGAAGGAATGTATGGGTATCTTTGATCAATTGCTTACTGTAATGTATTTAGCATGTACCCACATTTCTCCATGAGACCTTGGTACATTTCCCAAAGTTGTGGATCTGACAAACATTGTATATACTAGTATTGTGTAGTCCCCACAATTCATTATATTTTGATAAAAGATTGTCTCGGATTGAACAATGTAAGATTTGTGTAAATAGCATTCCAGCACGATTCAAAATTTAGGTTGTTGTTTCTGGAACATTAACTAAAATCCTGATAATTGGATTTGAGGTTCTTTCATAATCTTCATAATATTTAAGGGCATCCTCAATCATTCTATCTTTCATGGACATTAGGGATTCAGTTTTCCTAATTGGTCTTCCTAAATTGGCAGGTTGCATTTTCAAATTAGTTGGTGGATCAGGATGTAGAATCAAACTTAGGCTCAGATTGAAGTAACCAGATTAGATAAAAAATCCCTGTAGAGGATCTAATGAGGTCTCTTAGGTTAAAAACCTAATGACCTTCATGCGTATGTGCTTTATAGAAGGGATGAGGGACTGGATATGAATTGAACCCAATCAAGGCACCCAAAGATTTTTGGATGACTAAGGCTTGTTTTGAGGTGGATGATACCTTTGAATTAGAAATCTGCGCACCCGAGAATTACTTGGACAGCCAGGAAGAGAGAGTCCTGCAGAACCCCTACATGGTCGAGCATCCTCACGGGTTACAGGGTTTCCCCCACCCGACCATCCTTATCACTGTGGTTCCAAGTAGACCAGAATGTATAAATTGAGACCTTAAGTCTATGAATTTTAGCCTAGTTTGTGCCTTGGATTTAACTTGATTAGAAGTTAATTTAATTTGTGACCTAATTTGGAGGTTGATTGGCCTACAAAGTAGACCAACTTCACTTGACCTATCCTAAAAGATGAAGAATGAAATCTATGTCAAGACCCAGGAATCATCCTAAATTGACTCTCAGGTTATTAGGTCCATAATTTTAAGGTTCAAGTGAATTTAGAGCTTGATTTTAGTGTTCTTCTAGTTAGATCTTTTCAAGCACGGGTTTGGGTAGCACACAAATGAGGGAGGGTAAATTTCCTTCTATGCAGGTAAAATGTGAGCTAACACTTCAAAACCCTAATCTAGAAACCCTAATTGGCTCTATTCAAGTCCAACTAAATCTCAAGATGTACACCTTGGACATCAAACAAGAAGGTGAGTAGTCCAAGATGTTTAAACTAAAGCGTAAAATGATGAGTCCATTTTAATGGACTATTATTACGCCTAAGTAATTCAATTCTAACAATGTATATTGGTTAATAATCACATTTGTTCATTAAATGATTGCATGTGTCATTATTTAAGTTTACATTTCTTTTATTTCTTATTATGTAATTATATTTCATGTAGGGACCCGCAACAGCGTGCTCATCTTCTCCAATTAATCTACTCTAATCATCGGGAAGAAGAGGGAGGAGGATCAAATGTGGAAAAGAGTAAGGGGGTGGAAAGATATTTTCCCCCCACAAATATCTCCACCTACGGCCAACGGAACCCAACAGGCGTCGGCTAAAATTAGGAAGGGATTTGAAAATCCCTTGATTAGCACGGAAGAGAGGAGTTAAGAGGAGGCGGAGCACAGGAGAGGAGGATCTTCTTCCTCCCCCTTGAGGAGATGTCCACTGCATGCACTGCGAACATTGAAGGCTTGCACTGTGCACCCACCGCCAGCCACAGCCTATACTGCAAGCGTTACACCAGCCTGCACCAAGCACAGCCAAGTGCTCTCTACAGGTGCTACACCCTCCACCGCAGGCGCTGCCCCACCTGCAGCATACCCTCGCCACCCGCACTCCTGCCTGCAGTGCACCTTCGCCACCAGTGCTCTCGCCTGCAGCGCACCTTTGCCACCAGCGCTCACATCGCCCTGCATCCAGCGCCCTCGCACGACCGCAGGCGTTGGCTTCATGTAGGCGCCCAAGCCAGCAATCGACTGCAGGCGCTAAGCGCCCTCCAGCACTCACACTGCCTTGCACCTTGCGCGATCTCCATCACCTGCAGTCTTTTTCAGGCGCTCCGCGCCACCCGCACCAGCACCATCGCCCCACCAGACGCTGCACTGCAGGAAGCAAAGGCCATGCCTTGCGTGCGTGTCCAGCGTGCAGCCAGCTGCGTGGCTGTAGCAGCAGCCATCCTCCTCCAACAGGCCGGCGGCCATCCTCCTCCGTCCGGTTGCCGCCGGCCACCACCAGCCGCTGCGTCACCGCCATTGCATAGCCCTCGTCGAGGCGCACCTCCCCGTCGACTCTTGCGGCCAACCGTGCACTGCCGCACACGTGAGGAGGAGAGAGGAGAAATCCTCTATTTTTGCCTCCATTAATAATTACATTCAATGCCATTGCCAATTTTATATTAATATTTTATTCAAGCCACATTGCATTGATGCACTCAGAATTTCCTGAAATTATTTTACTTGTGTTACGTGCATGATTCTACCTTGAATTTCAAATCAGAATTGCATGAAAGTTGAATTTACATGATAAGACATTACACATGCATCATACACATGTTTTTGGAGCTTAATTCTTGACGTGAGAACTGCATAAATACCCCTGAACCTTTAAGGAAATTGCAAGCTTCATTTAAAATAGCATATTCCTCGCATTAAAGTTGCAGAAGAGTCTGTGAACTGTGTATTCCTTGACTCGTGAGTTTATTGGTCTATTCCTCCCTATGGATACGACATCCTTTATTGTGGTTTAAATTCATATCTATGTTAATTTTTGATTGAGAGGTTTCCACCACATTAATTACAACGACATATTCTTCTATAGCTATCATAAGTAAGCGAAAATCTCTCCGTCAAAATGGCGTCATTGCCAGGGAGGCAATAGACGCAATAGATTCACATTATTATTTTTTTGAATATTCTAAGTTGTGCAGTTATCTGATCATATTTCTTTTATTGTGCGAGGAATCTGACATGGCGACAGGCGCAGCAGAGCCATGACATTGAACTTGAACGACGTGCACGGTGGAGACGATCTTTTTGGTGGACCTTGACGCCATCTGGAGGCCAGCAACAAGAACACGTGGGCCTTGATCCGACGCACATAGGCTTACGGAGGAGCCTATTTCTGATTTAGTTAGTAGATCTTAGTTAGATTTAGTTTAGATAGACATTAGAATTTAATTACTGTCTTTTGGACCCTTGTCGGGTATTTTTGGGAAGGTGTTCCCGGTGCCTCTTTATTTCTTACCGCCCTTGTATGAGGGAGTGTATTTTTGGGAGCGTGTTCCCATTTATTTAGATTATAGGATTATTTGAATTATTTGAAATGCATGTTTGTTAGTTAGTTAGATTAGGTATGTTTTCTTATTGTTATTAATAATAATAATCGAACTGCTAGAAGCTGCATATCTATAAGACGACCATCTAGGACTGAATGAGCAGCATCTAGTTTATTTTTACTGCATTGCATACATTGCACGAAGAAAGCTGGAGTAAGGTACGTCTTCCCTTGAGCATCAATTTCCTGTCATGCATATGCATTGAACCTAAATCTAAGACCACTAAAGTGCTTGAATCAAATTAATTCAGTGGTCACTTTAAAAATTGGGACTGTTAAGAGGTTGGACTTTAAAATCTGTGACTGAAAATTGTGTGCAAACGGATCTTGTTTGAGAAATTTCAAAAATCAAAACACGATCGTATGTTTGCACACTTGAGACACTGTGCACCTCACACATAAGGTCACTAGATAAATTTCTACCTCTCCTCTTTTGCACCACAAGGGAAGTTAGTCAGAAATCAACAAGCCTATCCACCAAGTTACTTCGGTTCCTCGTGTGTGGGCTCGATTCGAGACTTCCATCCCTTGCGAGTAGGTTATAGGCACCAGCGAAGGTTGGCCTAGGAAGCGTAATTGTTTGCAAAAGTTGTTTGGCCATCAACTGAACATATAATTCTAAGACCTACAATCTACTAAAAATAGATCCCATTGAATTTGTGTTTGCTTTGATAGTAGAACTCTCTAGGAAGTTTCTACTTGTATTATGAATTCTTCTAAATCCTAAGAGAGTTAAAGTTGTTTTGCTTAAAGAAATGGATCACCCTTACTCCTATCATTTAGATTATCAGAGTCAACACTTCCCATCTTTTAATCAGGATCCCATGCCCCGAGCGTATCCATCCTTTGATGGGTACATTGACAATTCATGGGATCATTCTTGTTCTTATCCTAAGAGTACTGACTTGATAACTCCCACTTTTGAGCAGAGCCTAGGAGTGGGAGTTTCCAACCCTTAAATCCCTACTTCCATGCAAACACCCAACCCTCCCACCCTTCATGATTTTCTGTATCGAGGTTGGACCTATACCCCTAGGCAACCAGAGCCTAAAATTGACTATCCTCCCCAACTTGATAATAGTAGCTTCTCCTCTTTTATGATAGAAATGCAAAAATAGCAAAAGGAAATGATGGAATCAATGGGAGAGATGTTGAGGAATAGTCAACAGTTAAATGAAGAAATAAGATAACTTAGCTACACGCTTCCCAATAATCCTAATCCCTACCCATACGATCATGATCATGAAAATAATTATGAGGAACCCAATGACAATAGGGATCCAGTTTTATGTAGCTATCACTTAGACTCTCTCAATGAGACACGGCGACTAGAGGACAACGATCATAGTTGTTATCCACCCGAGCTTTATTGGAGTCAAAAGCAAGGGAACATGGTACCTCATGAGGACCTTGACCCCAAAGATAGTATTCTCCTTACCCCTACCAACCCGGGTCAAGGTTATATTGTTCCTATCACTTTTATTGATTATTTGGTGGAATCCCATTCTACCCTTAGTGAGCCTACTCCTGACCCTCCACTTAGGGAATCAACACCTACCATTCAGCATCTTGAGGATTTAAATGCACCCAATGAAGGTGACCCTAAGGGAATAGAGGATGATCAATTTTGGTCTCAGGGATATGAAGAGTCTATTTCAGAGGATGGGAATGCACCAATAGAGGAACCTGGACTAAAAATCTGAAGTGAATCACAGGGGAATTATTTATCATTTGAGGATTTACCTCCAAAGGATATAAACAATATGGTGAAATCTAGATTCCTCCTTTCTTTTGAGAGTCATCCTCCATCAAAGCAGGAGTTGATATTAGAGGACCACAAACAAAATAATGAGAAGTCTATGGTAGACTCTCGGGGACAAAACACGTCAATTGAGGATTTATACCCTGAGAAGAATGACAAATTCAATAATATAGACTTGCTCCAAAATATTAAGACTAATCCTCCTTTAGGAATAATTAAGGATACTGATCCAACTCCTATCTTCATCAATGAATCACATATACACCCCGACAAAAATTTGAGTGAACGAAATGAATCCGGGGATGAGCTTAATGATAATGACTCAGATATTTTGACCCTGCCATCAAAGAGTTGTAATTTGGAGTCTACCCTTGATTCAAATATGACTCCGATCATTAATTCTAGTCAGGGTAACGTGAAGTTGTCTACAACTGTTAGGGAGTATACACAATATGAATCATTGTTGGAATTGGACCTAACACCAACTAAGCCCTCACTAGACTTAACCATTACCTTCCAACACTACCAACAACCCTTATACTCCTTAACAGATCCTTGGCTCAGATCTCTGCTCATGTACATTCTTTCTAGAGAACATATCAGGCCAGTACATCCTCGGGTAGAATGGTGAGTGTGGATTGATGCTTGTACTTTCACTCTCGCCATTCAAGGGTTTGAAATAATAATGTTTATATCTTTTAAAACCCATCCTGCTCTGGAGGATCCTTGTTATCCTCCACTTATTCAGTTTCGAGAGATCCCTTTTCATATTCCGTTTATTATTCCTAGACCTCCCAAGCTAGCCAACGAGGTTCTTCATTTTCATATCTTTTGGCAAGCATTTGGTATTACGTTGCATCATCATCTCGCCAACATCTGTGGCTACCTGTTTTCTAGGTCTGCACTGTTACGCATATTTTTAGGGCCTAACTTTTTCTGTTTGGAACCAGACTTACAGGTTCCTTCTAGGTTTGGTTGCTGATAGAAAATGAGTGCTTGTTGGGAGGCAACCCAGCGGTCGGAATAACACCGTTGTCAGGTGATGTTTTTCCTTTCTCCTCCTATTTTAATTTTACAATGGGGATATTGTAGGATTTAGGCATCGGGGGGTGCATTTGCATTTTAGGAAGTATTCATGCATTTAGGTTAGCATATAAAAAAAATTCCTCTTTTCTTGAGCTGAATGGGTTAGTCCCTAGTAGAATACCTTTGTCATTGGAGGTTTTTCTTCTTGAATTATCTCTTAAGTTTAGACTCCAGTACATTTATTTCACGTGCACGTAGACTGGGTAATGAATCCTTGAGGAAAACCAATAAGCATTTGTAGTCTACTAAACCCTTGGACAGTTAATAGGGAGTCAAGCATACTATCTTCTAGTAGAACCACCTCATATTTGTGAGATGAAAGTAGAGAGATTACTGGTGCGCTAAGTCTAGTGCAAGGACTCTTAAGTTTTGAACAATTAGATGATGACACTTCAGAGTTAGGCATAGTTTTCACTCTTTGTTCTTATGTGTGTACTTTGTGTGAATTCCTGAGAGTCACCAAATAAGGCAGATACATAGAGATTGAGTTTTAATAAAGCTATGACTATGGTGGATGGTTATGACCGTCCTTCATATAGTCCTCGGCTGAAGGAGGGTAATAGTGTCAAAGGTCAGAAATATGCCTATCCTATCCATTCCTTCCTGGTGCCGAGAATAGGCACCTCCACCAAATAAGCCACACAATATCCTCTTGACCATCATCATCCCTAATAATGCCTAATAAAAAAAAATCTGTATCGTGTTGTGTTGATTAATAATGAAAAAAAAAGAAAAAGAAAAATAAAAAAAGAAGAAGAAGAAGAAAAGAGAGAAAGAAAAGAAAAAGAAAAGAGTCTAGGGTTATCGTTGTAACACTATTTTTGAGGCAACAAAACACTTATCACGTTCCACCAAATATGACCCATACCTACCTTTCAGTATTTCTGACCACCCGAATACTGGTTGAGGACTCTAACTTAGTTGTAGAGTTATTGAGACTTTAATTGAAGTGTGGATGCCATGTGAGGCCACCAAACAATGAGTACAATTACTAAATCTAGCGAGATTTGTGATCTCAAAAAGAAAAAAAAAGAAAAGAGTGAGCGCCCAGGAACATTAAGAGAGCACAGTTGTTTAGCCTCTCTCTGAGTTGACTTTTCTAATAGTCTAGAGATCTAGAGTCTGTAGTACTAGACTACATGTAGCACCAGATGAGTGTGTGCCACCAAATACAAATCCATTCTACTTGATATCTCCTACCTAAGCCAAAGGTCGAGGTCAAATTACAAATTATCTTCTACTTTATCCCCGAGGGAAGTAGTTGCCTCTTCTGACAGAAATACTTACCAAGGGTGAAGTATGAACTTCCAATGTGAATTGGCTTTTTCACTTGGATCTGTTAGTTAGGCTTTTATCATGTCACATTTATCTGGATCTCTAAAGTTTTGAAATAAGAAAAGAAGAAATCTTCTGATTACTTCTATTATTTTTCATTTTTGCTAGGGACTAGAAAATCTTAGGCATGGTGGTATTTGATGAGTCCATTTTAATGGACTATTATTATGCCTAAGAATTCAATTCTAACATTGTATGTTGGTTAATAATCACATTTTTTCATTAAATGATTGCATGTGTCATTATTTAAGTTTACATTTCTTCTATTGCTTATTATGTAATTATATTTCATGCAGGGACCCGCAATAGCGCACTCATCTTCTCCAATTAATCTACTCTAATCATCGGGAAGAAGAGGGAGGAGTATCAAATGTGGAAAAGAGTAAGAGGGTGGAAAGATATTTTGCCCCCACAAATATCTCCACCTACGGCCAACGGAACCCAACATGCATCGGCTAAAATTAGGAAGGGATTTGAAAATCCCTTGATTAGCGTAGAAGAGAGGAGTTAAGAGGAGGAGGAGTATAGGAGAGGAGGATCTTCTTCCTCCCCCTTGAGGGGATATCCACTGCGTGCACTACAAACATTGAAGGCTTGCACTGTGCACCCACCGCCAGCCACAACCTCTACTGCTAGCATTACACCAGCCTGCACCAAGCACAGCCAAGTGCTCTCTACAGGTGCTGCGCCCTTCACCGTAGGCGTTGCACTGCTCACCGCAGGCGTTGCACCGCTCCCTGCAGGCGCTTCCCCCCTCCAGCGCCCGCCTTCAGTACCTGCCACCAGCGCTCCCCTCTGCAGGTGCGCCTTCAACCCCGCCAGTGCCTTCAAGCCTGTAGGCGAACCCACACCTGCAGGCACTTGCCCCTCTCCAGAGCCTACGCAGACCAACCTCCAATGCCTCCAGCCATCACCACCGCAGCACGCCCCCTCCTCTAGTGCCCTTCACCACAGAAGCAGCCCCACCTGCAGCGCGCCCTCGCCACCCGCGCTCTTGCCTGCAGTGCGCCTTTGCCACCAGCGCTCCCGCCTGCAGCGTGCCTTCTCCACCAGCGCTCCCACCTGTAGCGCTCCTTCACCACCAGCGCTCACACCGCCCTGCATCCAGCGCCCTCGCGCGACCGCAGGCGCTGCCTTCATGCAAGCGCCCAAGACAGCAATCGGCCGCAGGCGCTAAGCGCCCTCCAACGCTCACACCACCCTACACCTTGTGCGATCTCCATCTCCTGTAGGCTTGTTCAGGCACTCCGTCCCACCCACACTCGCACCAACGCCATCGCCCCACCAGACACTGCACTACAGGTAGCAAAGGCCACGCCTTGCACGCGCATCCAGCATGCAGCCAGCCGCGTAGCTGCAGCCGCGGTCATCCGCCTCCAACAGGCCGGTGGCCATCCTCCTCTGTCCGATTGCAGTCGGCCACCACCGGCCGCCGCGTCACCGTCGTTGCGTAGCCCTCATCGAGATGCACCTCCCCGCCGACTCTTGTGGCCAACCGTGCAAGGCCGTACACGCGAGGAGGAGAGAGGAGAAATCCTCTATTTTTTTCTCCATTAATAATTACATTCAATGCCATTGCCAATTTTATGTTAATATTTTATTCAGGCCACATTGCATTGATGCACTCAGACTTTCTTGAAATTATTTTACTTGTGTTATGTTCATGATTCTACCTTGAATTTCAAATCAAAATTGCACGAAAGTTGAATTTACATGATAAGCCATTACACATGCATCATACACATGTTTTTGGAGCTTAATTCCTGACATGAAAACTGCATAAATACCCCTGAACCTTTAAGGAAATTGCAAGCTTCATTTAAAATGGCATATTCCTCGCATTAAAGTTGCAGAAGAGTCTGCGAATTGTGTATTCCTTGACTCGTGAATTTATTGGTCTATTCCTCCCTGTGGATACGACATCCTTTATTGTGGTTTAAATTCATATCTATGTTAATTTTTTATTAAGAGATTTCCACCACATTAATTACAATGACATATTCTTCTATTGCTATCATAAGTAAGCAAAAATCTCTCCGTCATAAATCCCTAGTAGGTACAGGAAATTTGGGTAGGGATCTCTAAAATAGAATTGTCTCAACTTCAATCAGATTTTGTTTGGAATCACAAATAAGGAAACTTGCCTTTTAAATTATGATTACTAGAAAGTAAGGCAGGTGAATCCTAATTATTTTATTTCCTTTTCTCACTTCCAAGGATTAGGGAAGAAGAGAGATTACCTACCTTGGGAGTGGCTGATTTGTGCAGAAGATCTCCTTGTGATGTACCTCGTAAAATCACAAGAAAACAAATAGGGCAAGTTAGTGCACAAATAGAATCAAGTAAAACAAGGATAGCAGTGAATTACGTGTTACTCCTCGGCAACGGTACCAAAATGTTGAGCCGACTAGATGGGAGTTTTTTTAAAGTCATTTCATTATAGTAAAATCTCCTGAATAACTCAATCAACAGATAAAATTTATAACTCGAAATCAAGAAATGAAGTCCGAGCTTGTTCCTTGGGAGCAAATGTGGAATTCACGTACTGATCTTTAATTAAAATGAATGAGCATAATAAATGGAGCAAGATACAAGATATTCAATGAATGATATGGGCAGAAATATGCTCAATGAGAATCAACATATAATGGAGCAAAAAGAATAGAAGAGTCTAAAACAATGGTGATTTAAATCACCACTTAACTCCCTTATTTAAACATGTATCAAATATCCCAATTTAACCAAATAAATGAAGAGTAGCTTGAACGCTAAGTGCCTCAGACGACAAGCATATGCATCAGATGGCTTAAGTGTTCCTCAGTAAGCATAAGGCTCTTTAGAGTTTCTCAAGGAGCCTCTCCTCTCGAGTTCTTCTTCTCAAGACTTCTCTTCTTCTTCACAACATCAGCACAGGCTTCCTTCAGAGGTTAAGTGTAGAGAGCCTCTTCCTCCCTTAGCACAAGAGTCTCTTCCTTAGAGAGAAAACCCCCCCTCTCTCTTTCCTTCCTCTTCTTTCTCTTCTCTTACGTAACCAGGAATGTAATCGAGTATTAGGTTCCGGGTTACCAGGACTACCGGGTGTGGAAGTAGCCGGGGTGTGAGTGGGTAAGGTGAGAGGGACCTCACCCCTGTGTCATGAGGCAAAGAGGCAAGGGCACAAATGCCTCTTATTCCGCAGCAGCGCCTTTTAATCCCACGATGTGGGACTAAAGCACCTGATCTCTTTGCACGTCTACAGTAGTGCGTGCTTCGCTTGATTAGAGCTGCTGGCGCTTTGTTGCTGTCCAATTGAGGTCATGGAAAGCTTCGTGGTGTTCGTCCGCAGAACCTGGTGGCATTTGGAGGATGTATGATGGTCAGTGCAAATCAGTCATTGACGGAGAAGACATCGGTGATGGGCGGAGGGTGGCGATAACCTGAAACATGAGTTACGGCCTCATGGCCACATTAGAATACCTCAAGGGAATCGCTAGGTGATGGCGAAGATGGTGGTGGTGTTTTCATGGTGACTTAGGGTGTTTGGTGACCTGCAGAAGTTGGAGAGGGTGTTTAGTGGTGGGTTTGCTCGGGAGTGATCGTGAGCGTGTGGTTGATGGAATTAGGAGAGGGGTTTTGTGCATGGAGGGATGACGATGATTGTGGAGGTGGAATCATGGTGTTTGGTGGTCTGTGGCAAGCTCTCAACCTCGCCGGAGTTTGGTCGGAGGGAGAGAAGATGGAAGGGGAGGCACGTGATCTTGGGTCGAAATTAGAGTCTAAGGAGGAGAATTTGAAGTAGAGTGGAAGAAGGAGCTAAAGGACCTAATTTTAGCAGACAAAGGAGGCAGGGTGGCATCAGCTGTTGTTGGCAGACACCGAGGATGAAGCTTGCTCCGGTGAGGTGAACGATGGCGAGGAAAGGGGAAGACAGCCCTCGCTCTGGCTGGCGAGGAAGATGAGGAAGATATGGAAGAGGATGGGTAGGATAATTTGGCCATTGGCTATCCGTAGGAAGATGGGGAAGGAGGCCACCAGAGCTAAGGTGGAGCTTGGCCAAATATGGAGGAAGAAGGGGTATTTGGCCTTAAAACCTTGCTAAGGAAGATGTTGGGAAGTGCACAAGCTTATATAGAGCTTGAAATCAAGCTAAATTCCTAATTTGAGCAGGGTTTCTTTTAGGAAATGGAGAAGTTCCCTCTTCTTATTTTGAGAGATTCGTTGGAGCTCTTGAGTCTCCAAACTGGGAAACCAACAGGTAAAAATTGTAGGGGATCCTCTCAGGACTAATCCCTCCAAATTTGGAGGGATTTGGTGGCTTGATGGAGGAGATTCCTTTCCTTGAAAATCGTGGGTAGATGGGTTTAGGATTAGCTTGAAGGAAGGTAGCAGGGACCGTTTGGTGAAGAAGGAGACAAAGGTATGGGGCTTTATGCAAATATTTCGAAAGTTAAGAAAATAAATGAGAGAGAAAGTCAGACTGGACCAAAATGCAAACTAGGTCAAGATGATCTCTGATTGGGCCCAAATTTTGGTACCAACCTAATTTGTACCTAAGGAATCTGATGGTGAAGTTTGATTTTGGTTTTGACCAAGTTTGATTAGGTAATTTACGTAGAAACCCAAATTTAAGCAACTCCTATCTTAGATTCTTTTTTAGGTCAAAATGGGTTTTAATGGTCAAATCAAGGATGCCATTTTCTAATCCGATATAGACCGTGTTTGGTTTCTTTGATTTGACCATTGGAATCCATTTTAACCTAAAACAGAGTTTCAGATAGGAAGTTACCCTAATTTAGGTTTCTGTATAAATAACCTAGTTAAACTTAGTCAAAACCAAAATATGACTTCACCACTAGATTCTTTGAGCCCAAATTAGGTTTTTACCAAAATTTGGGCCCAATCAGAGATCATCTTGACCTAGTTTGCATTTTGGTCCAGTTTGACTCTTTTTCTCTCAAATAAACCCCTAGCTTCTGAAATCCTTGTGAAAAACCCCCTAACTTTGTCACCTTCTTCACATTTAGGTCCCTGCTACCATTTCCATGTGAACACACTTGCAGCCAACCTTCAATCAAGGAGTTCTCCCAGATATCACGCTCAATCTCTTCCAAAATTGGAAGAACTCCTGAAGAGATTCTCTTCAATCTGAGTCACATCTTGGAATCTAATTCTTACCTAAATCTTCATGCGAACCCTTTGAAATCAATGGTTTCCCATTTCAAGAAAGCTACAATCTTGCAAGCTTGGTTTCCAAGCTTGGAACAACCCCCTGAACCTTATAAAAGGACTCACATTACATTTTTGTGCTCCTTAGCTTGGTTTGGAGGTTGGATTCCCCCTCTTCCCTTCTCCCTGACCTCCATCTCCACCATCTCCGATGACATCCTTTGTCCACCTTCCTCATCCGTCGTCACGGACAATAGCCAACAGATTCTTCTTCGTCTTGTTCTCTTGCATCTCGCAACACCTGAGAACACCTCCTTCCTCGTCTTCCTCGCCACTTCTTCACCTCCAGAGAATTCATCTTTGCCATGTTCGACATACCACCGTCATGGGAATCCTCCCCTTTCATCCAATTAGGTTAGCGTAGTTAGGTGTATCTTCTCCCCTACTCTCTTTCCCTATCTTTATCCCTTGATTCAACCCATGCCGCCACTATTCGCCCTTCATCTCCCTCATTTCTGACCGCACCTCCGACAAGTCCGCTCCACCTTCACAATCCACCAAACAACTCGCCACCAAGTCCATGACCTATGCCTCACCTCCGTGAACCAAACCCCCATCTTTATTATTCCTTTCACCCACTCACATGACCCACCAAACAACCCACCTTCTCACTTTCATCTCCATCACCATCCACCCGCCACATGCACTCACAAGCCATGACACACCCACCACCACCTTCACCGTGCTTTAGCGAAGCTTCTGAGGTATTTAATGTGGCTGAGAGGCCTTAACTTGTGTTTTAGGTATCAGCTGCCTTTCGCCATCGCTGCTATCAGACCAGACCATGTCCACAGTGTTCGATGAGCTCAAGGCTTAATTCCACCTCCAGGTGCTGCAGTTTAGCTTCAAGCATACCTCTAGGCTCTCAATTGGAGACCTCACCCACGATTCCCCCCTCAATTGGAAGAGCCTCTCTGCTGATGGCACGCATGAATGAAGGAGGGGGACAATAGTCCCACCCCATGAAGTAAAGAGGTGGTAGTAGCAAATATAACATTTTTGTGCAATACGCTGATTGCCTCAGGAACATGGGGTGAGGTCCCCTTCATGCCTCATGCACTCCTCGGTCACAACCCACGTCGGTGACCCTAGTCAGACCTGATTACCCGGATCCATATGCTAGGTTATTTACCCAATTATGCCCTGGGTTTGAGAGAAAAGAGGAGAAGAATTGTGAGAGAGTGGGGGAGGGTTTTGCTGCGTGATTCTCTACCTTATGCTGAATAGAAGAGGGCCCTATGTGACACTTAGTCATTGTAGGGAGTTGGGTCCCTTGTGTTCTGAAGAAGAAGAAGAAGAAAGGAGCCATGCTTGAGAAAGAAGGGAGGTTTAAGGAAGAAAGGAAGGACTGAGAAGAAGAAGAAGGAAAGAAGAAGAGAAGAAAGAAGAAGAAGAGAGAGAGAAGCTGAAAGGAAGAAAAGCATAAGAAGAGAAGAGAAGGCTTGTGAAAGAAGAAAGGTCTGAAGGAAATAAGAAGAGAAGAAACAAAAGAAGAAGGCTCTGAAGAAGCACTGTAGCAAGGCTGCATTTAAGTTGTCTGATGATAAATGCTCGGCATCTAATGTGGCATTTAAGCTTGATACTATGGCTACTTATCTTGCGTGGCATTTGTGATTGATGATACTGTTCACTTATTGAGTAGTCAATATGCATGCTTGTTTAGACTAATAATTGGTGATCTAAATCACCATTATTTTGTCTTAGAATTCTTTTTGTCATATCAAACTCTTGAAGTACTCATGTTTTATCAAATTGAGTAGATATTATTCATTGAATATCTCTTTTGTGCTTCAATTATGGTTCTCATTTATATACAATTAAAGATTAGCACGTGAATTCCATATTTGCTACCTGTGTTCGACCTCGAACTTCAATTTAGATTTCAAGTAATAAATTTTATTTGTTTGAGAGAGATTTGTTGAATGTATTACAACGCATTTCCTAAACTTGACGAAAAGCTTGACAAACATCTATTTACAATGTAAGCTAGGTAGTTAGCCAAATTTACTCATTTTAGGACCCATTGCTGCGCAATCAGGGTATGATTGCATGGCAATCATAGGACTTAATTAACCTAAATAATGTTAGAAACCTAGCTACATTGTACATATTGCATTCATATTCAGTATATCTTGCATTGCATTAGTTTGTATAGTTGTACATAGTATAATAATAGATTATCTTGCTATTTAATGATTTATTCACATTTGTAGGCAGTAAGATCAGGTGATATCCTAACTTGGATAGTGAATAAAGTGAAGTAGAGAAGACTGCTAAGAAACAAAGAGAAGAATAAAAGCATGGAATAAAGAGCAAATGATAGGAAAAAGAGAGAGATAGGTTGACACAAAATGAATAGCAGAGGAGGATAACCTTATTCCAATCCCCAAGCCCTAGGATAGCATAACCCAAACCCAGAACCACCTCCACCTTAGTTGAACTAACCCTATAATCTAAAACATGGATAACACTATGCATGACCCTATCCTCACTATCCATTATCCCAATCTATCTACCATTATCCCAATTTCATTATTCATACCCTGATTACCCTCTTAGATTTCCAATTAGGTTTAAGGCAACTCAATTTGACTCTTCCTAAGTCAATTGGGTTAGCTAATACCTAATTGAGCTCACTTATAACTAATTAGGTTGACCTAGATCTAATTTGGTTCAATCATATCTGGTTAGATCCACCTAGACCTAATTAGGTCCACCTACTACTTAATTAGACTCATTAGGGTTCACAACCACCTAGACTAGGTTGACCAAACCAAAATCTACCTAAACCCTATAACATAGCCTACAAATTTCAAGCACAACACACACATGCACACTCAAACCAATGCCACCAATAAAGTGGAGACACTAGAACAAGCTGTTGGAGAGGAAAATCGGCGCAAATGGAAGTTGAGTTTTGAAAACCTGCCATTGTAGTGAGATTTGCGAGAAAATTGTCAACAGATAAATTTAACTGAAACTCGAAAAGAATTCCGGGTAGAACACAGGGAGGTGGACATTTGATTAAAAATTACATTTTTTTTATTTGTCACGAAGCAGATTAGTCGGTCGAATTGAATCTAAACTAGCTATCTACTTAAAGAATAAATAATAAAAGAGAGAGAATATTACAAATGAAGAGAAAACAGAGATAGAATAAACATGGATTTCATTACCATATAGCGATGTTCATTACAACCTCTTGCTACACTAGAAAGTAGGAAATCTACACTAGAAAGAGATACAAGAAGGTGGAGAGAAGTTGTCCTCCTCGACGGCTGCTTGGAGGATGAGCTACAACGACGAAGAGCCCGGATGAAGGTGGTGAGATGTGGGATGAAGGAGAACATTGAAGGACGATGGAGAATGGGGTAGGATGACGTTGTAGAGGGATCCGCTTCCCAAATGCCGGTGAGACGACCCCCGCGGATGCTCCACGAAGGAGGTGACAAGGTGGAAAAATTGTATTTTTAACTCTAATGGAGCATCTCGGGTTTGGAACAAGCTTTTAGAGCTTTGGAGGGGGTGAGACAAGAGAGGAAGGGATGAAGAATTTGTGTGGTAAGGGTCTCCTTTTATAGTTGTAGGGATTGAGGGCAATTAGGTCATTTTATGTTAAAAACATTAATGCAATGGCCTTTAGTGACTAATTTTAGCGTCACTAAAGGTCTGAATGTGGGTTTCGTGCACTTGCCCACGCCTGTCGCTTCTACTCTTCACACCCAATGCCTACGCATGTTCATGCATTTATGCGCAAGCGTCGCTTCATCTTTGGCTGCAGTGCATGCCTGCATGCGACGACACGTTGGATCGCGCGTCATCGTGCGCATACGCGATCCTTGATCATCTATTGCGCCATGTGGCGCCCCCGCTATTGCACATCATGCATCCAGTGATTGAATTCAATCACGCCCGCACCCCCCGCTCAATTTGAGGCTCGTGGGGCTCGAACCCATGCCTCTTCTTCGCGAGAAGATGCTTCACCAATGCACCACGACCGTTCTTTGTTGTGTTTTGCTGTTAACGCATATGTGTCCTTAGCTATTGGATCTCAATCCAACGGCTGAGATCTCTCCTCGCTCGCACCTTCAGAAGATGAGAGTGTCGCATAGGGCATGATGTGGCAAGTTCTTGGCTATTGGATGGGTATCCAACGGCCAAGGTTCATCGAGCAAGCGAAGAAGTGTAGCAGCTGGTGCTGGGCAGCTGTGATGGTGCCATGTGGAACCATCATGGCCGTCCATCTTCATTGAGTTGTAGATGGTGCCACAGATGTCAAATTGGATCGATTTTCATGACGTTGGGCTGCGATCGTCGATCCAAACCCATCCATTCAGTTGGATTTGTCATCTAAAGTGCAAATTGACACCATCGTGTCCCTTGACCTCTAATCTTCTTTAGACTATATTTGATGCTACAAAAGTTCGATCGAGGTGATCTTGGAGTTGTTGAACTCCGATCATCACCCTGATTAGATCTATACAGATGGATCTTCAATTTGAGGCCTCGATTAAATGTCGCCCTGTTACCTGATCACAAAAAGAGAAAATTAACCTAAAAATTTATACAACCTAACCTAAATCTAAAATGATGCATGTTATGCAATATTTATAATGTATGATGCAACTCTACGCCTAAAAGCATGCATAAATAGACAGTTTGTGTGATATAAACGTGTTTACATCACACCCCCATCCCTATCTTTTTCTAGTCCCTAGCAAAACTACACATTATTTATAAGCAAATTAGGTCAGATTTCTTGGGCAAAAGTTATTTTTCAACACTTTGAGATTTCAACTATGACCTGAACTACAAAGACACAATAGTGCCTAGGTGACTGCCAAAATGCAGACTACCTCAAGCCCTCGCCTTATTCAAAGAAGGATCTTTTTCTTTTCTAATTTTTTTTGGACTTTCGAGTTTAGTGTTTCGGAGCAGCTTTCTACGGCCACTCAACCCACCTAAGACTCAAAGAGAACCCTAAGTTCTAAGCATCTTTGTGTGAAATGTGATAGACTTACTGATCGGCGATTAGAATGGACTTCGGGTTTCTACACCCCTAGGTGACCTTGAAAAGAAATTCTACCTAAAGGTGTATCTATTTGACCAGTAGCATTCTCCTACTTTTTTTTTTATGGGGTCAACACAAAGGCAAACCCAGTGTATATCTCCTCAGCTTATTCTACTTCTCCGCATCTTCCTAAGTGTTTTGGAATTATACATGCATTTCTTGAGCTAGGTTCTGGACAACCTACCAATGGGCTATTAGCCACGATAACTTGACAGCCATACTCGTGCAGTGAAGTGTGTCTTATTTCTTTTTTCTTTTCTTTTTGGATATTTTTCTTTACTCTTTTCTTTCTTTAAGTAGGTGGTTTCTCTGATCTAAGATTTACCTAAAGGAAGTAGGAAAAGAATGTTCATGTGACTAGGCTCTAGACAACCAATGGGCTGTTACCCACGATAACATGCCAGCCATACCACCCTAGAAGGTTCATTAGCTACCCAATTTCCATAAAATTGTTGAAAAGCGAGTCAGTGCCAATAGTGTGTAGATGCTTAGACCTAAATCCCCTCGAATCAGAGGGTAGGTTGATAAGTCGTGTACTTGTTACCCCAACTTATTTAACCAATTAAAATCTGAATTTAGAATGGCAAGGACTCGAGAAACAAGTCCACATTTTGGTAGACACTTAGGCTGATTAAGCCTGAAGACCTGAAGGGTCTAAGTGTTCAAATCATACAGTTTTATTCTCTAAGATTGAAAATTTTCTAAAGCCCAAGTTTGCTTTACTAATTTCACAATTTTTTAATTTTTTTAAAATAAATAAAAATAAAACAAAAAGAATCTACGGAGCTGACAAAATAATTTAGAGATGAATATCCACCCCCCCATGCCTATCTAATGCAATGTCCTCATTGTATTAAAAAGACATGAAACAGAGTGGAGTAGATTAGAAAGCACTTGAATTTCATGAATAATAGGTCGGCTCCGAGATGAAAGGAAACTGTATACGTGCTGACTTTAGTGCCTTCAGCTAGGCACACTATACAAAGAAGAAGAAATAAAGAATTCACAAGTGCAGGTCATCATCAGAATAAAAAAAATTAGCTTTGGACCTGCTAGGAGAAGATGTCCACAGATGTGGACCAGATTGTGATGCAGACTCATGCCCCATGGTCGAGTATATCTAAGGTTCTGGATAAGAATTATCCAAAACCTGAAATAAGTATGCAAGCGTGGTCGGGCCTGCAATTTGTAAGGATGCAACCCAAGAACAAAAATTCATGTTATAGAGAAATCAAGCTCAAAAGGATAATCAATGAATGTTCACTTGGGTTGGACATCCTCTGAATCAAAGATGTCATAAGGGTCCTGGTAAAGAGTTGGTGGTTTCAGACAAATAGGAACCCTTAAACTCAATCTTCTGCTTCCTCCAGAATTAACTTCCTAAATCTTCATTTCCCACTTCCTATCCTTCGTAATCAGTATTTCAAATTTCGGGACCTCATGCATGTTAATCACCCCATCTAAAATTTCCAAGTCTAAAAGATGCGACTGAATTAGAATTGACTTGGGTCTAGTGATCTCAAAATCAAATTCGTCAGTAAACTCTATGTGGTGTGATTGAGGATAGGGGCTATGAATTGAATCCTTCAGAAAGTGAGGATCTGACTCCACCATGCGAGCCCCAACAGGATCAATTTCCTTAGTTATTGGGCCATCATATGATTTATCAAATTCTTCAGGCCCAGTCATATCACAGAACTAAAACAATCACAAATCTCATCCCCAATTTAGATAACTTCCCAAGTAAAAACTCACCCAGGCCCTTATCCTTAACATCCTGGAGCCAATCCAACAGATACTTGTTAAGATCATCAATTATTTCAATCAGGGACTCCAATTCTTTAGGGCAAGGTGTTGGCTAAGCTTCTAAAGATTGTATGATATTCCTTAAGTTAGCCAACACCTTATCTTAGACCTAGTTCACTTGAACCAAATGGTTTGGTTCAGGGTTGGGCGGGTTTGGGTTCAGTGCAGGGGAGTTAACAAATTGAGGTTCTTGATACCCTCCCTGATAATAAGTCATTTCAGGTTGTTCAAATAGGGGTGACGACCTATACGCAGTATAATCTGGGGAAAGGTAAGGATTAACATATCCTTCTTGATTGTAGATCATATTAGGTTGTCCAAATGAGGGCGGTGATCTATAATCGATGTAGCTCGGAGAGGGATAAGAATCAAGATTATGGTGTCCAAGGTTGGACCCTGAACACGGAGGTCCAGAACTGTATTCCCAATCAGGATTCTCTTAACTAGAAGATGGATGAGAATAAGTCTGGTTGGAATAATAATCATTTTGGGAATAAGTAGTGGTAGGAGGGTAGGAGCGGAAGTGCGAAGAGGATGTGGAATGATTCATGACAGAACGGGAGGAAGAAAGGTGCCCTGTAATACAAACAATCAAACCTATTCTTAAGTGGGCTAGCCTAAAGACCTACAGACTCCCAGAACCCATCTTGAGATGAAGAAATGATTTGATCTACTTCTTTTCGATCAATCCAACCAGTTAGAGGAAGGGTGATGTAAACATGTTTACACTACTTAAGATGTCTATTTATGCATGTTCTTAAGCATAGGATTGCATTGCATACTATAAATATTGCAAAACATGCATCATCTTGCATTTAGATTAGTTTGAATAAAAATGGAGGTTAATTGTCTCTTTTTATGTTCATGGACAAGGCAAACTTTTTATTGGGGCCTCAGATCGAAGATCCAACCATACAGATGTGATCAGGGCGACGATTGGAGTTCAACGACTCCAAGATCGCCCTAATCAGACATCTGTAGCATCAGATAGAGATTAGGGAACCCTAAAAGATCAAGAGCCAAGATGGTGTGAATCCACACTTCAAATGACAAATCTGACCGCACGGATGGATTCAGATCGACGATCGCAGCCTAACGGCGTGAAAATCGACTCAATCCGACAACCGTGGCACCATCTACATCATCCAGAAGATGGAGGGCCAAGATGGCACCACGTGGCACCATCTTAGTCGCCTAATCATCTGCACGCACCCGCTGAAGGCGTCTGCATCAATGTTTCCCCACTGTTGGATCAAGATCCAACTACTGGGACGGATCTGCGCTTAAGTTAAGAGCCCGCCCATCCGCGCGCATAGCGTAGTGGGCGAGAACACTTAACTGAGGCGCTGGCGCTGGTTCGAATCGCAGTGGGAGGGGTAAGCGGGCGCGGCGAGCGGGCGCGTGCGACCATGCGATGAGTATTGAGCTGCTGCGGGTGCTCGATAGTGCCCACGCGCTATTGCACGCCGCACCTCATGCGGGATCGCATGCGGGCGCACGTTGAGGAGTGGGCAGAGGTGCGAGATAAGCCGTCCGTTCTCACGATTGGATGGCTAAGATAGGTAGAATGTGTGCATGCATTACGTGCAAGGAGGCGAGCAGCTGCGCGCGGGCAGTGCCCCACTACGCCACGATGGGGTTTTAGCGACGGTTTTATCTGTCACTAAAGACCCCTGATTTAATGATTTTCAAATTAAAATGACCAAATTGCCCTCACTCCTTGCAACTATGAAAGGAGACCCCCTCGATAGGAAATTCTCATCCCTTCCTTCTCTTCTCTCCCTCTCCAAAGCTCAAGAGAAGCTTGTCCCACACCTAGGATGCTTCTCGCGAGATAAAGTCAATTTTTCGTCCCCCTTTCTGAAGCGGATCCCGCGACGACGACAACGACGTGCTACCCCATTCCCGTTCTTTCGCTTCATCCTCCCTTGTCCTACTCCATCCTCCTTCATCCAGGCGTCGTCCCGTCTGGCTCATCCTCTAAGCGACCGTTGAGGAGGATATCTCTCTCCCCATTCTTTTTACTACTTTCTAGAATAGATTTACTGCTTTCTAATGTAATCATTTTCCTGCTTTCTAGTTGTAATGTTTAGTGTAATGAACAATCCTTCTGATAATGAATTCCTTGTTCATTCTACATCTCTTTTTGGTTTTTGTTTGTAATATTCTCTCTCTCTCTTACTCTCTCTCTCTTCTATTTATTGTAAATAGTTAGATAGTTCTAATCAATTAAAGTACTTCATGACAAATAAAACAAACTCGTGTTTTTAAATCAAACGTCCGCCTCCCTACGTTCGACCCAGGATTTCCATTCCGGTATAAATTTTATTTATTGAACACGAGTTCTTCGCTTTCAAACTACAACGAAAGGTTTTCAAAACCAAACACGTTAGCGTAGTAACCCGTGCGTTCAACAGAGGTGTTGGGGAGAAGGTTCTTCCTTTGGATTGCGCCTCCGATTCCTAGTGTACCCCCTAATCGCAATTGTTTGATTCTGTTCCGTTAGCTAGATATCAGATTGAATGGTAGAAATAGACTAATTGAAAATAATCTCGATCTGGGCTTTGAAGAGCGAGTCCAATCCTTAAGGCCAACGTCTGTTCTATTTTAATTAGGGTTAGGTTTGAATGTGCTTTGGAATGTGATGGTCCCTTTGTCTGGGTTGTGCCCTTAATGATTGATTTATATGTGTGTGCGTGCACAACCAATGGTTTCCAAGCAAGATTATTTTTGGATGTGGTGAATTTTAGGGTTTAAATCTTGCTTAGTAGCTTTTAGGCTTCAACTTTAGGTATATTCAATCAAGTTCAGTTGGCACACCAGGTTTTGAAAGCAAAGGTGGAGATGTTTTCCTTTAAAGCTTAAAAGAATGTGGAGTGCTTGGTAAATCCCTAAAAGTTGAACCTATGTGGTAGCTACTTGATGAGTTGATTTTAGTTGAAGTGGCATAGCTCAAACAACTCAAACAATTGGCCTAATGCACCACTTAATTAGGCACATAAGTGATTACCTAATCTGATTTATACTCAATTATGTGTTGATGAGTGTGCTGGTCCTAAAGATCAGGTTATCAGTTGAGTATGAAGAATCAGAAGAGGTTGTGTACCTCTGTGAGATTTTTTTTTTAATTTTTCTTTATATGCGGAGGGTAAGGGGATGGAGGTGAAAAACAAACAATCAAAACTACCCTTAGAGTTTATGCAAGCTCCTAGGTTAATTAGGGTTTGTGTTATTAGGTGATGGAATGAAATCTAGTGGGTGGGGAGTTAGAGGTAAACTTACAGACCCTTCAACAACACTTTACTCCAATCTACCGCTTTTGCTCGCCTCGTGAGAGTACCTACAATCACAATAAGAAAAGAGGTAAGCGAGGTAAAAGATAAGTAAGGCGAGAATTGTGAAAAATCAAAGTGTGTTGCCTCCCTAGCAACGACGCCAAAATGTTGAATGAAAAATCCTTGGCAATGGTGCCAAAATGTTGGGCCGAAAAATCTATGCAAAAGGATTTGAGTGTCGAAAACCTGTCATTGCAACATGATTTGCAAGGAGAAACTGTCAACAGAGAATTTAATCGAAACTCAAAAGGAATTCTGAGTCGAACACAGGGAGCGGACGTTTGATTAAAAATCGCATTTGTTTAATTGTCTTGAAGCAGATTAACTGGTCAAATTGAATCTAAACTAGCTATCTACTTAAAGAATAATGAATCAAAGAGAGAGGAATATTACAAATAAAGACAAAATAGAAGTGGAATACACATGGATTTCATAATCACCAAGTTATGTTCATTACAACTAACAACTACTCGTTACACTAGAAAGCAGGAGATATACACTAGAAAGTAGTAAATTTACTCTAGAAGCAATAAAGAGAAGGTGGTGAGAAGTTATCCTCCTCGACGGCTGCTTGGAGGATGAGCCGAGTTGACGAAGCACCCAGATGAAGGTGGTGAGATGTGGGATGAAGGAGAACGATGATGGACGACGGAGAATGGAATAGGGCGACGTTGCAATGGGATCTGCTTCCTGAATGGTGGTGAGAGGACCACCGTGGAATGCTCCATGAATGGGATGAGAAGGGGGAAAAATTATATTTTTAACTCTACAGGGAGCATCCCGGGTTTGGGACAAGCTCTTAGAGCTTTGGAGGGGATGAAGGAGTGGAGGTCGTAGGGCTATTTATAGGTGAAGAATGGAGGGGCAATTAGGTCATTTCATCTCAAAATATTAATATCAGGGCCTTTTGTGATGGATTTATTCGTCACTAAAGCCCTAAACATGGGCTTATGTGCAAACAATTGGCTTGATTAACCACTTAGTTAGGCACATAAGTGGTTACCTAATCTGATTTCTACTCGATTATGTGTTTGGGTGTGTGTACCGGTTTCAAAGATCGGCTTACCGATTGAGTTTGAAAATCAGAAGAGGTTGTGTACCTCTTTGAGTTTTTTTAAAATTTTTCTTTTATATATGGAGGGTGAGGTGGGTGGAGGTGACAAACAAATAATAAAAAACTAACCTTAGAGTTTATAAGGACACCTAGGTTGATTTTTATTTGTGTTATTACGTGGTGGAATGAAAACTAGTGGGTGGGAGGTAGGAATAAACTTACAGAGCCTTCAACAGCACTTTACTACAATCTACCACTTTTGCCTGTCTCGAGAGAGTACCTGCAATCACAATAAGAAAGGAGAGAAGTGAGGTAAAAGATAAGAAAGGCAGGAAAATGCAAAAAATCAAAGAGTGTCGCCTCCCCGACAATGGCGCCAAATTGTTGGAGCAGAAAATCTGCACAAATGGAAGTTGAGTTTTGAAAACCTATCATTGTAGTGCGATTTGCGAGAAAAACCATCAACAAATAAATTTAACCAAAACTCGAAAAGAATTTCAGGTCGAACACAGGGAGGCGGATGTTCGATTAAAAATCATGTTTGTTTTATTTGTCATGAAGCAGATTAGCCGGTCGAATTAAATCTAAACTAGCATCTACTTAAAGAATAAATAATAGAGAAAGAGAGGGAATATTACAAGTAAAGAGAAAACAGAGATAGAATAAACATGGATTCAATTACCATAAAGCAATGTTCATTACAACTACTTGCTACAACTATTCGCTACACTATAAACGGTAAAAGAAGGTGGAGAGAAGTTATCCTCCTCGACAGTTGCTTGGAGGATGAGCCGCAACGACGGAGCACCTGGACGAAGGTGGTGAGATGCGGAACGAAGGAGAATGATGAAGGATGATGGATAACGGGGCAGAATGGCATCGTAGCGGGATTCACTTCCCGAATGATGGTGAGAGGACCACTGTGGGATGCTCGATGAAGGAGGTGAGAAGGTGGAAAAATTGTATTTTTAACTCTAATGGAGCATCCCAGGTTTGGGACAAGCTCTTAGAGCTTTGGAGGGGGTGAGAGAAGAGAGGAAGGGATTAAGAATTCATGTGGTAAAGGTCTCCTTTTATAGTTGTAGGGATTGAGGGCAATTAGGTCTTTTTATGTTAAAAAATTAATGCAAGGGACTTTAGTGACGGATTTAAGCGTCACTAAAGGCCTGAATGTGGGCTTCGTGCACTCGCTTGTGCCTGCTGCTTCTACTCCTCATGCCCAACGCCTACACACGTTCGTGCATTTTCAGTGATTGGACAACTTAAAATGCGCAAGCGTCTCTTCATCTTCAACTGTAGTGCTCGCCTACGTGCAATGGTGCGTTGGATCATGCGTCATCGCATGTGTACATGATCCTCGATCATCTGTTGCACCATGTGGAGCACTCGTTGCCACACGTCATGCATCTGATGGTTGAATTCGATTGTGCCCGTGTTACCCGCTCAATTTGAGGCTTGCGGGGCTTGAACCCACACTTCTTAGTGAGAAGATGCTTCACCAATGCGCCATGGCCGTTCTTTGTTTTGTTTTGCATTTAATGCATATGTGCCCTCAGCCATTGTATCTCAATCCAACAGTTGAGATCTTGCCTTGCCTGCACCTTCAGAAGATGAGAGCGTCGCATAGGGCGCAATGTGGCAAGTTCTTGGCCGTTGGATGGGCATCCAATGGCCGAGGTTCATCGAGCGGGTGAAGAAGAAGTGTAGCATCAGTGCTGGGCGGCTGTGATGGCACCACGTGGTGCCATCATGGCCGTCCATCTTCATTGAGTTGTAGATGGTGCCACAGATGTCAGATTAGACCAATTTTTGCACCGTTGGGCTGTGATCGTCAATCTGAATGCATTCATGTGGTTGGATTTGTCATCTGAAATGCGGATTGACACCATCTTGGCCCTTGACCTCTGATCTTCCTCGGACTATATCTGATGCTACGAAAGTCCAATCGGGGTGATCTTGGAATTGTTGAACTCCGATTGTCGTCCTGATCAGATCTGTACTGTTGGATCTTCAATCGAGGCCCAATTAAATGTCACCCTGTTACCTAACCACAAAAAGAGAAAATTAACCAAAAAATTTATACAACCTAACTTAAATGCAAGATGATGCATGTTATGCAACTCTATGCCTTAGAACATGCATAAATAAATAATTTATGTGATATAAACATGTTTACATCACTAGCCCTCCCTTAAAACCCTACCTTTGAACTTGCAACACCCATTCATCACCTCCACCTCTCAAGGCTATCCCCCCTTCCTCCTTGGGTGGCCGACCAACAACCTTCACCACCATGAAGGTCGGTGGTTCCTCCTATTTGGAGCACCACCACCGTCCTTCTCCCATCTCCCCTAGTATAGTTGACCTCCTCCTCCCCTCCTTCACCTTATGCAAGCTCTCTCCATAGGGTATGCCCAAAATTTCTCCATAGCTTTATGGGTACATTCCATCTCCTTGTGGCATGTAGATGACCATCTCAGCCTTAGTCTAGCCACCACCACCCTCCGATAGACAACAACTCTTCGGAGCAATACCGATGAGGTAGTTTTCTATTAGTGTAGTTTTCTCTTTTAATGAAGCATTTCTCTATATTTTGTTGCTTTAATATGTTGATGCATTATAATCCTTTTCATTTTGACTAGCATTTTTTCTTATTGATCTTTATTGTTTTCGCCACCACTTTCATTGTTGTGATCACCAACACCATACGCCAACCACCACCATCAAGGGTGGTTAGTCGTCCATCAACATCACCACATTTATGTCCCCTTAGCTAGGCTCGCTAGATCGCCTAAGTGTCACTTCATGTAGTTAGATTTAGTCATATTAGGAATTGTATTTGTTGTTGGTTTCAAAAAAATCAAAATTGAAAAAAAGGTACAAAGCAAAAAGAATAAAAAAGAATGTTAGTCGCTCTCCTCATCATTACACCTATCATCACCACCACCACTATTGTTACACCTACTCCATTCCCACACCTCACACACACTATGCTCCAATGGACCCAATGGACAACTTACATCATCACCATCATCCTCCTTCATTAGATTAGTTTTTTTTCCATTATGTTGATTAGGTTAGTCATATTAGGGTTCGCAGTTGCATTCGTTTCAAAAATAAAAAATAAAAAAAAATTAAAAAATGAAAATAAAAAAATTATGGCAGTTCCCATGCATATTAATGACGTAAATATTTTTTCTAAACTCACTCCAGAGCATACAAGTAATTAAAATAGTGAGGAACAATCAATTCAAGTTTACATTTTACTTTTCGTTGACACACACCCTCATTATTCATGAGACAAATTCCACGGGTGAGCTTCTTGTGGCGGAACTCGCAATCAGGGTTTAAAGCCTGGTTAGATCTAGGTTAGGTTAGTCTTTAGGTTAACGAGTTTAAAAGAGAGAAGAATTAAAAATCAAATCAACAGCCCAATCGCCTCCCTAAGTTCGACCGGGACTCACATTTCAAAAATTGAGTTTTGTTCATTTATTATTGTTTGGGATTTACACGATAACTATACTACGACAAAAATATGATATTTTGCGTAAAGCACCCAAATAGTAGGTAGTGAGTAGTGGTGGAGATGGTGGTGGTGGTGGCTAGCCTTTGAGGAGGAAGAAAGTGGTTGATGGAAGGGTGATGGAAGTGGAGATGGCTAGCCCCCACAAGGGAGGAGGAGGGTGGTCGTAGGGTCCTCTCCCAAGGGGGTTCAATGGAGGAAGGGAGGGGAGCCTCTACGATCAAGAGAGATGGGGAACCTCCCTAACTCGTGAGGAGGTGAAGCCTTTAGGGCCTGTTGGTTGATGGGAACACCATCATAAGCCTTAACTAGCCTGTTTTGGTCTTAAAGAGGTAATAAAGGCTCTTACATATCCATCAAAGGGTCCTAAATGCTTGATATTCTATTTCGAGAAGAAAAAATGAATACAAGGTTATTTTTACAAAATTAGCAGCATTCCACAAACACAGAATAACCACAGGATATTTTCATGGGTTTATTAAAGGTCATATGTCATTAATGTCTAATAAGTGAGTCCATGCAGAATGAAATGAGTTTTCATGCATTTCAAGAATTAATGGACATCTAAAAACCTAAAAATGGACCCACTTAATTAACTGACGTTCTGGTCGAGATAAAATTCACCTAAGCCCTCTAAAATTCATAGAAAAATATTATAAAGGGTTTAGTATCTTTGATTTGTCCATCAAAACCTATTTTAGCCTGAAATAAAGTCTCAGACAGAAAGTTGCCTTAATTTGAGTTTATACATAATTTTCCCATTCAAACATGGTCAAAGCCAAAATCTGATTTCACCATTAGATTCCTTGGGTCAAAATTAGGTTTGTACAAAAATTTGGGCTCAATCTGAAATCATTTTGACCTAGTTTGCATTTTAGTCCAAGTCTGACTCTTTTCCTTACAAAAAGCCCCTCAACTTTCAACACACACCTGAGGTTTCAATCATGGATTCCTCCTTGATTACTTGACCAATCCCTTCCAAAATTGGAAGAGATGATCCTGAGGATATCCCTGATCATCTAAACCTATTTCTAGTTTCTAAATCCTCCCTTGTGGCTCATGCAAATCCTTGGACCTCAAGCCTTCTTTCCCTAAAATTTTGAGCTTCTCAAGCTTGTTTCCAAGCTTGGAAGCTTGCTTGAAGGCTTATAAAGGACCTCCATCACAGCCTCACCTCCTTAGCAAGTTTTGGCAAGCCAAATACCCCTATTTCTCCTCCTCCGGCCACCGAAACCTCTGCTCCGGCAATCGCCCTCAATCCCCCTCTTCCGACCGTCCAACCATCAAATTGGATGGCCAATCCTATTCCCTTTGTCCTCACGATCCTCCCTGGCCAAAGGGAGGTCGTTCCTTCGTCTACATTGCCATCACCTTCCTCCCACTCCGTCATCATCTCCGACTCCAATCAGCTGCAATTGGAGCCTCTCGGCCTCAACTCTCTCTCCTAAGACCCCCTTTCTCTTCCTTTATCCCTCTACATCATTTCCTCCTCACATACACTCCCAATCGACCACACAACACACCCTAACGCCCTCACCTTCTTCCGCTCCGGCGAAGCTTTGACAATGCCTCTAGCTCGCTCCATCGCACAAAACTCACCACCACCAACTCCATTAGCTCCGCCTCAACCTCCGCAACAAAAGCCCTCTATTAATTAGGGCGTTCACCCTATCCATCACTCCACCAGCCAACCCACCTCCGCAGCTCCTCCGTCACCAATAGGCATCCACTGGCCACCATACACCCTCTACCTGCAACCGCTGAGTTCGCCTTCCCACAACGAAGCCATTAAGCGTTCTAATTAGGGCTTAGCACTCGTATCTTGTGCTTTAGGTGCCTCACCGGATGGCCGTTGTCGCCACCGTCTTCTCCGACATGTTCTTCCACCTCTAGGCTTCAAATTATTCTGCTATAGTTTTTTATTGAAGCGGCCCCAGGTCCTTTAGCGTTTCAGGTGCACAATTGAAGACCGTGACTGCATCTGTTGCTCCAAATTGAGGGAGGTCGTCCTGCTGCCTTTGTGCAAAGAACATAGGGACGTGATAGTCCCACATCGGTGGGAGAGAAGCCAATGCGCACGCATATATTGATTTTGTCACTTGGGCTCATCGCATCCGAGAGCACCGGGGTGAGGTCCCACTCGCACGCTCCAACGTATGTGCCCTCTCCCGCACTCACGCCACGTGGGTCTTGGTGTGGGTCCAATTACCCGGATTCATTCGGGTTTCTGATAGAGAGATAGAATAGAAGAGAGAGGGGGTTTTTGCCCTCAGCTGTGCCCTCTCTCTACACTTAGTCGTTAGGAGGCAATCGTGCCTCTATGCTGTGCTTCCCCTTGTGCTTGAGAAGAAGGGAAGAAGCTTATCCTTGTGCAAGAGAAGAGGACAATGCCTTTTCACTGTAGCATCTGAGCATTTAAGCCATCTAATAAGGAGTTCCATCGTCTGATATCTCTGATAGTGCACTATGCACTTGGCTTGTGTGGATTAAATTGATTGATACTATTCAAACATTTGCTATTATTGTAATTAGGCGAATTGATGATTCAAATCACCATTTTACCCTAATCATTTTGCATTATTGACATTTGCTATTATATATACATCATTATTGCTTGAATTTCTCATTAAATATTGTTATCTGGTGCTTAAATTGTGATCTTGAGAATTAATCGTTACTTGCTCATTGCATTAGACCTTGGACTTTAAGTTCGAGTACAAATTATATTTATTTTGACGCGATTTCAATCTATACTACGATGAAGTATTGTGAAACATCGATTTTGCATGGTAAACACTGGTCGCATGGGAAATGGGCACTTTGGTTTGGTGTCCTGCAGGTGTAGGTGAAGTGTGCTAGCACGCAAGAGAGAACCTTCCAGAATTTGGTGCACTCCTCAATTTGCAATTGGTTGGTCACATGTGTTGAGTGGAATTGAGAGAGTGTGATGGAGGATTGGGAAATGGGTTGCACTCATTTGGGAAATCAGAAGTTGCGTTGGCCATTGCATGGAGATTGCCTGTCGCATAGGAGAGAGTAGAGAGAGAATTGTTGGGTGGTGGCCGCCCCTCCCAGGCATTTTGCAATATAGTCCAAGGTCTTAATCCTTCCATTCCTTATATTCGCCTCCCACTAAGTTTTCATCAATTAATATTCCTCCACCTAGGTCCTTGTAAATCATCACACACATAATTATTTATGTGACATAAACATGCAAGAAATTTTATGCAATCGTAAATTCTAAGGCATGCAATTATTTATAATTAATTACAGAATATTACTATACCTAGAGTGAAGGGACTAACCCACTTAGGCAAAAATATAGTCCACTAAATTGGACTCATCAATGATGCTTCTCACCTTGGACTTGATTGTGTCTTGATGTAGAATGGTAGGGTGATTACCTACACCTCATGATAGTTGTGAGATCATGAAAGGAATTGCTCGACACATGACCTAGAATTAGCAGCCAACATGTTTGCTCTCAAGGTTTGGAGGCATTATCTTTGTGGTGAAAGCTTTGACATTTTCATTGACCACAAGAGCCTTAAGTATATCTTCTCTTACAAGGAACTTAAGATGAGGCAACATCACTTGATGGACCTGTTGAAGGACTATAATTGCAGAATCTATACCATCCAGGCAAAGGAGAGGTGGTAGCTGACACCTTGAGTTGAAACCTGACGATAGTGGTGTCTCAGCTTCAAATGCAAGAGTGGGTTTGGCTTACTGAGATCAGTAAGTGGAAGCCAATCATTGGGCTGAATTTCTTAGGCACTCTAACCATGTCATGTAGACTGCAGCCAAAGTTGATCATAGAAATTAAGGAAATGTAGTTTACTGATCTAAAGTTGGCCCAGATCCGAAACAGAGTCATGTTGGGATAGTCACCTAACTTTACTCAATGGAGTGTTCTATTTTCGAAAATGACTTGCATGACTAGGAATAAGATGTTGAAGAGATGGCTGATGTTTGAAATGCATAACTCTAAGCTGACCATCCACATGAGGAGTGCCCACATGTATAAGAGTATTTGGAAGGACTTCTGGTGGAAAGGAATGAAGCGAGAGGTGGCACGATATGTCAATCGATGTCTGACTTGCTAGTAGGTGAAGGACGTGCATAGAATCCTTGCAGGTCTACTACAACTTTTGCTAGTACCACAGTGGAAGTGGGAGAATATCACTATGGACGTTGTGTTGGGATTTTCGAGGACTTCTCACGGGCATGATGCTACCTGGGTCATTATTGATTGACTATCCAAGTCAGCTCTCTTTTTGGCAATTAAGACCACTCATAAGTCGAGTCAACTAGCTGAGATCTATGTTAAGGAAATTGTCAGGTTACTTGGGGTTTTGAAGGATGTTATTTTAGATTGAGATTCGAGGTTTGTATCACACTTTTGGATCAACCTACAAGAGGCCTTAGGTGCCTAGCGAAAATTCAACTCAACATATCATCCCCAAACCAATAGACAATTAGAGAGGACTATCCAGACCTTGGAGGACTTATTGAGGTCCTACGTACTAGAATGACAAGGATCATGGGAGGACCATCTGCCATTGGTCGAATTTGCCTATTACAATAGCTACAATGATAGTATAGGCATGGTACCCTTTTAGGCACTATATGAGTGGAAGTGCTCTTTGCCAATTAGCTGGGTAGAAGCGGCAAAGAAATTCATGTAAGGCCCAGAACTAGTGCAATAGATGTTAGAAAAGGTTGCCCTCATCAGAGAAAAGTTGTTGGCCTCCAAATCAAGACAAACTTTAGTGATTGTTGTTAGCGGGGTCTATAGTTCCAAGTAGGAGATAAAGTATTTCTCCATGTGTCATCGATGAATGGCATTCATTGGTTTGGGATTAAGGGAAAGCTGAGACCCCATTACATAGGCCCATTCGAGATTATCGAGTGAGTTGGTCCCGTGCCGTATCAACTAGCCTTGCCTTCCGCAGTTGTCATTGGTGCATGATGTGTTTCATGTGTCTAGGTTGAGGAAGTACATTACAGATGAACACTATGTGGTACACTATAATAACCTTCGAATCAAGCCCAATCTAAGCTATGAGGAATAACTAGTGTAGATCTTAGATCGGGCAATGAGAAGGCTGCGTAATAAGTCTATACCCTCGGTGAAAGTATTATGGCCCAATCAAAGATTTGAAGAGGCCACTTAAGAGCCCAAGACTGAGATGCACATCAAGTACCCTCATCTTTTCCAGATTTGAGGTATGTTTGATTTTGCGGACAAAATCTCTTTAAGGGAGTTAGGGTGTAAGGGTTTAGAATTTTATAGCCATTTTGAAATCAATCAAACCCTTCTTTAATGACATGATTAAGGAATTTGGAACCCCTTGAAATTGTTCCCATCCCATTGTACTAATAATTTTAGATGAGGGGCTTTTGGGTGAAAAGCTTACTTGATGGATTTGTAAATAAATGGATGGGTGGGGTGGAAGGGCATGGGTGATATTCCCACCTTATTCTTGAGTTGGGAATGACCCCATCCCCTCTCATTCCTTCTTGCATATGCTAGCCCTCCCTTGTCCATCCTCATGTAGCCACACATCATCCTCCTCATAAAAGACAACCTCCCCTTTTCTTCTCCTATGATCCAGCGCTTCCTCTTCCACTCCCTCAATGATTGCAGCTACCGACCAAGGGAGGGAGTTGATAGTGCTACTAGCTGTTGCCATACCAGCCCTAACTTTATTGCTGCTGCTCACATTTAAGGTAGCCACACCCCCTGTAGTGGTTGGAAATTTTTGCAGTAGCAGTTGCTACTACTTTTAATGCTGCAGTCACCGCTATTGTGATTGGTTGCGAGGGTCGGAGGAGTATAGACCACTGTGAGGCCTTGTGATGTAGACACATCCATTTAGGTTGAAATGCCTCTTTATGCATGCTCCTAGGCTTAGATTTACATTCCATATTATAAATATTGCATAGCCTGCATCATTATGCATTTAGAGTAGTTGTGTATATTCTAGGTTAATTGCATCCTTTTTGTGTTCAGGAGAGAAGGATATTTATTCTACTAACGCTCAGATTGATGATTCTACTGTATGGATCTGATTAGGATGACGATCGGAGTTTAATGCCTCCAAAATCGCCTTGATCTGAGTCCCGTAGCACCATATGCAGTCCAAGGAAGATTAACAGCCAAGAGACTAGGTGACATAATTCAGAGCTCCAAATGACAAATCCAACCATACGGATGGATTCAGGTCGACAATCGCAGCCTAATGGTGCAAAAATCGACTCAATCCGACCTCTGTAGCAGCCCTTACAATGGAAAAAAGATGGATGGCCCAAATTGTGCCACGCGGCACAACCTAGCCTACCCATGTGCATGCACATGCCACCACATGCACATAGCAGCACGGGCGCGCATAGGCATGCGTGGAGGCAGCGGCAGCACACGCAGGCATGTAGCGTGCAACAAAGGCGCGTGGAGTGACAATCCCATTTTCGTGCATTTTAAAGTCATCGGAAATCGTAGTATAGTCATGCTAAAATGCTCGTAAAAAAAATGATTTTGTAAGGATAACGAGACTTGAGTCCCGGTCGTTCGTCTCTGGGAGGCATTTATGCAAATCTGAAATCGATCTTTTTCGCTCTACTTGTTTAAAATTGCATGCCAGTTTATAATCGTCAGATCAATGTTTTGCCACTTTCATAATGAACCCTGATTACGTGCGCATTTGTTAGATAGATGAAAAATGTGAAAGTGTGAGTTTCAGTACTTACGATTCTAGTTATGTGGTGGCTGTTTACAGAAAATGCACTAATAGTTAAATCCTCAATATTTTCTAGTACCGACATGATGGTTGCAATAGATAATACTTAAAAGTAGGCAACTTTAATCACAAAAAATATGTTGCAATCAATAAGCTCATGGTGATTCTCAACACAGAGATATATATATATATATAAATTTCTTTCATTCATTGAGGGTGTTTGCAACATGGAACTAGAGGAAAGCTTATAGAGGAAAGCTTGAAAACATAAATCTAACTAACAAAAATGATCGCATACATGAATCTTTGGGGGGATTTTGCATGCATCATTGGGGGAGAATAAAGAGCTACACTACTAAGCAGTAATAAAAGCATATAACTATGAAGAACTAAGATACTAATATAGCAGAAATGAGGGCATTCAGAGGTGGTCTGCAATGGCCTTTGAGTGGTTGAGAGGAGGAGGGGCGGCCAATGGTGCTTAGGCTGGCCCTTGGATAGAGGTTGGAGAGGTGATCCAGCATCCTGGCATGGAGATGGTGGTGGCCATGGTGAGGCAACTCGTGGTGGTGGAATGTAGCTAACCTAAATGGAAGTGAATAAAGACAAGAGATGGATGGGTGCAAATGGCCACCCCTTAGGTATTTTTATAGACCTAAGGGAGACTCTCTAGAGAAGTGTGAACTCTCTAGAGAGAGCTCCGAGAGTGGCCAGCCAAAGAGAGAGAGAGGTTGTTTTTAGATCCACCATTTCTGGATCTCCAATTTCAATGGCTCTTGGGTGCTAATTTTGGCAACCAAGAGTGGAGCCACCTTGAAGAGGGTTCTAGAGAACTCCAGATGGGTGTGTGTGTGTGTGGCCATGCCCTATGTGGCTAAATGGTCTAGGTTAGGTCCTAAGGGGTTTGGGTTGGTGTAGGTCTGAAATTTGGGTTACAAACCCTAATTGCTATGGAAGAAATGCAGTTAAACTTAACACAAGTTTAATTGAATGATTGTGAACCTAATTGAGAGCGAAATAACTCAATTAGGTTGGGCTTAGGTTAATTGGACTCTCACTGAGTCCAATTGGACTTGTATGGGTTGAGATCTGAGCTCAATTGGACCCTATGAATCCAATTGACTAGGCAATGCTAATTGACTATGATCTAAGTCAATTAGGTTTAGTGAGGACCTAATTAGGTCCTTAAGGAGGTCTAGAGGTGATGTAATAGGGTTGGGGTACCTTAATTTAGGTTCCTAGGGGGTTAGAATTGGGTTTAGGGAGCTAGACATTCAAGATCAAGGCTTGAATCTCAAAATAGGAACTGGAGAGCAGTTCCAGACATCCAATAAAAGTATCAGACGACTTATACTCAAAAATCAGAAGTCCAGACTTCAATTCTAAACGTCTAATTAGAGTCAGGAAGCATTCTAGGTTCTGTCTTGGGTATTCTGCAGAAATTGGACATCTGACCAAGTGTTTAGATGTCCAATAATACTGCAGAAATGGGTTTAAGGTGTGCAAGAGTTGGCTAAGGGTTCTGGACATCCTATAACTTATCTAGACATCCAGATAGAGGTTGGAATTAGGGTTTTAAGGTTTCCTAGGGTGCGGTGGCCTAATCTAAGGGTGGCTAAGGCTTAGGGAAGCTTCTAGGCTGTCCTAGGGCTAGGATGGACCAAAGTTCTTCACAATTTATTGCTTTATTCATACCTAATAGAATAGCATACCTTAACTCCCATACATTATTATCTACTACATCTAATCTTGGTCTTCCAGTTTAGCTCTGCTGCAACACCATTTATTTTTTATTCTTCAGATCCAGCTTTAGATCCAGCTTTAGGTTAGCTTATTACCTGTAATTGTCATAATGCACCTAATCAGTACATTATATCATAATTTTGTGCATTGCTAAAAGAAAGTAGTAAAGATGCAAATAATGCTTATGCATGCATGAATTACCCTAACTTATGCTAAGTCCTAGCCTAATTTAGGTCAATTAAGACTTATGATTGCTGCGCAATCATATCCCCTTGCCTAAATCTTGCTAGTCCCTAGCAATTGCAAGACTAAATTATTCACAGAAGGTTCCCTAATGGATTGATTATTTTATCAAGTGTAAGCATAGAGATTTTTCTCCTTTTTATTTTCATCCTATGCTCTAGAAATCCAGGCAATTGTGAAAGCGTAGCTATGTAGCTTTTGTAATGGATTCGAGTGAAAAGCTAATTCACCTTTAAAGCCTGTACTTGACCCCTGGTAAAATTCTAGCGGGATAGGCGGACTTCTTCCCTCGGGGTATTCAAGATATTCTATGAATTTCACCTCAGCTTTAGGCTTAGGTAGAGAATCTCTGAGGGGTACAGGTGTTTATTTGGTGGCTCACTCTCACTTGGTGCTACATAGTGCTTAGTATTTCAGAATCTAGATTCCTGGATTATCAAGTAACTCAACTCAGAGAAAGATGAGAAAAACTATGCTCTCTTCTAGTTCCTTTGTATTCATTCTCTCTTTCTCTTTTTCTTTTTCTTTTCTTTTCTTTCTTTTTCTTAGAGCTCACAATCTCACCAGATTCACACATATGACCTGTATTTGGTGGTCTCACTTGGCATTAACACTTTAATTGAGTTCCCATAACTCTAACACTAAGTCAGAATTCCTCAACCAGTATTCAGGCGGTCAGAAACACAGAAAAATAGGTTAAGGCCATGTTTGGTGGATCTCAAATTTATTTGGTGGTATTGCCTCAATGCAACTGAAATAAATACTAAACATTCACTCTTTTTTTCTTTGCTTTTTCTTCTTTTTCTAATTTTCACTTTTTCGGTTCCCTTTTTTTTTCATCATTTTTTTTTTCAACATATACACAACTAGCACACATCCAAGAACTTTATTGAGGAGGCATTATTAGGGATTGGTGGTACTCAAGAGACATTGGGTGGCTTATTTGGTGGAAGTGCCTACTCACGGCACCAGGAGAGATGGATAGGGCGGTGTATTTCTGACCTTGACATCAATACCCTCCTTAAGCCGAGGATTCCGTAAAGAATTATTGTAACATCCTCCATAGCCCAAGTTTTATGAAAACTCGCTCTCCACGTATTTTCCTTATTTGGTGGCTCTCAAAATTTCACACAAAATGTATACGTAGAAACCGAGGGCGAAAACTATATCTAATCTCAGAGTATCATCACCTAATTATCTAGGACTCCAGATTCCTTGTACTAGTCTTAGAGCACCAGTACACTCTACTATCATCTCACACTATTTGGTGGATTTTTGGAGGAACATCTATCGACTCCCAAAACACTTTCCAGGGGTTCAGGAAAAGAAGCACTGCTTCTTCTCGACAAACTAAAAACATTTATTAGACTTCACCGTGAATCCATTGCAAATTCTATGTGTGTGTGAAAAGTTGTACTGGATTCCAGATTATAGGAATCAACTAGAGGATAAAATCCCTAATGTATTCTCTTAATAAAATAATCTTATTCACGAATGCAATATGTATATATGCTATAAACAAGTAACCTCGTATAATTTGTACTTCGTGAAATTCCTGTATCGGGTTACATTCAGCTTGACCCTAAATTTAGAACAAGAGGTGAGCGGGTGAATCAGAAATGGCTGTTGCGGATGATTTCTAGCTCTAATGCGAGCATTGGAGGTGGAGTCAGTTGTTCTTTTATTTAGGGTCCTAAAGAATGTTTGACATGCAGCTCCGAGGTTTTTCCTAAATGTTAGCATAAAAATTTTTTAGTTTTACTGTATCTACCCTCCCATGTCCAAGTTCTTGCATGTCCTCATGCATGAATGTAAAAGAAAATAAATACAGCAGGGAGTAGATGGGTAGAAATCACCTATAATTGCTCTTGAAATTATACATTCAGCACCAGCCAACCTGACAGTATGCAATATGTAGAAAGAAAATTTGCTAAAAGGAAAAATGTGCCATACATAAAAATGAATATGTATAGGGTGATGGATGCAGAGTAGATTCACAACATATGGGTCCATGATTTGGATCGCCCCATTAGGATATGGGTGAATCACAACATATGGGCCAGTCCACTTGGACTTGAGCTTCCCTACAAAAAGTTTTAATCGTGAATCGAACAACCAGACATGCTGGTTGGGTGTGAATGCTTTCCTCTAGATGTGGTGGTCATGAAAGGCATTGGTCTTGTCCTTGTATATCAATGCGTTCTCATAGGCCTCTCGCCAGATCTCTTTTAATTCGCTGAGCTGGAGTTTTCATTCTTGACCCCCTGCGTCGAGGTCAAGGTTCGCACCGTCCAAAAGGCGCGGTGTTCCAGCTCTACAGGAAGGTGACAGGCCATTCCATATACCATACCATATGGTGACATTCCGAGTGGGGCCTTGTACGTGGTCTGATATGCCTAGAGTTCATCGACTAATTATTAGACTGGTCCTTCTTGTCTAGTCTAACCGTCTTCTAGAGAATCAGCTTGATCTGACGGTTAGACACTTCCGCCTGCCCATTGGTCTGCGGGTGATACAGGGTGGCTATACGGTGATGTACCTTGTATTTCTTTAATAATGACCTGAAGTGGGCGTGGATGAAGTGGCTTCCCCCATCGCTAATCAGAATGCAGGGTATTCCAAATCTCGCGAAGATGTATTATCGTACGAAAGAAATGATGGTTTTATGATCAGCCCGTCTCACCGAGATGGCCTTAGCCCACTTCAAGACATAGTCAATGGCAAGTAATATGTACTCGGAGCCATGTGAGTTCGGAAATGGGCCCATAAAATCAATGCCCCGGTCGTTGAACACTTCTACAACCATGATGGGCTGGAGTGGCATCATGTCTCTCCTGGTCATAGAACTGACCGACTGGCTTCATTTGCAGTGTTGGGCATATTCATGTGTATCTCTGAAAATAGTTGGCTAGAAAAATCTTGATTGCAAAATTTTTGCAGCGGTTTTCCGTCCCGAGAAATGACCACCACAAGCATCATTGTGGCAAAAAGATAACACACTGGAGATTTCAGAATCTAGGATGCATCTTCGAATAATCTGATCCACTCCAATGCGAAAGAGCGTTGGGTCATCCTAGAGGTAGAATTTGGCCTTCGTAGTAAATTTGAGTTTCTAGTCCTTGGATAGGTTCGTGGGAATCTTGCCTGTGGCAAGATAGTTTGCAATATCCGCATTCTAGGAGAACTCAACAGAGTGAACTGCCAAAAGGGATTCATCCGGAAATTGCTTGTGGATAGGCAAGGAATAAGGAATGTGGGCTGGGTCCAGTTTGGATAGGTGATCCACCACAACATTCTGCTTTCTGGCTTTGTCGCGGATTTCAATATCAAATTCTTGCAATAGAAGGATCCATCTAATGAGTCGGGGTTTGGCATCCTTCTTTGCCAACAAATGTCGGAGGGCGGAGTGGTCAGTGAAGATGATGACTTTGGACCCTAATAAATAAGATCTGAATTTCTCCAACCCAAATACTATTGCTAGTAGTTCTTTTTCGGTGACTGTATAATTGCGTTGAGCCTCATTCAGTGTCTTGCTGGCATAGTATATGACAAAAGGTTGTTTTCCTGATGCTGGCCCAAAACAGCACCGACGGCAAAATCAGAAGCGTCGCACATCATCTCAAAATCAAGCGACCAGTCGGGTGGTTGGAGAATCGAGGAATCAGAGATAGTGCTTCCTAAAGTCTCGAAGGCGCTGAGACATGAGGTGTCAAATTCAAATGGGGCATCGGCAACAAGGAGATTCGTCAAAGGTCATTCAATTTTCAAGAAATCACGTATAAATCTCCGATAGAAGCCGACGTGACCGAAGAATGATCTGACCCGCTTGATCGAGCTAGGTGGTGGTAAGTGGGAAATAATCTCAGATTTAGCTCGATCAACCTCGAGTCCATTTTTAGAGATCTTGTGCCTTAGTACTATGCCATCCCTCACCATGAAATGGCTTTCCTCCCAGGATAGTACTAGGTTTACCTTAATACACCATTTCATGATTTTGGTGAGGTTATCAAGATAAGATGATAAATCATCTCCGAAAATGGAGAAGTCATCCATGAGCAACTCCACATAGTCGCCAATCATGTCAGAGAAGATGGCCATCATACAACGTTGAAATGTTGTTGGTGCGTTGCAGAGGCCAAAGGGCATCCGCTTAAAAGCGAATGTTCCAAAGGGGCATGTGAATGTGGTCTTGTCCTGATCTTCCAGGCTAATCGCTACTTGATTATACCTATAGTATCCATCCAGAAAGGAAAAGAAATTACGTCCGGCTAATCGTTCCAAGATCTAATCAATGAAAAGCAAAGGAAAGTGATCCTTCTGGGTAGCCATGTTTAGTTTCCTATAGTCGATGTAGACCCGCCAAGATGTCACAGTGCGGGTTGGGATGGATTTGCCTTTATCATTTTTCACGACGGTGAGTCCAGCTTTCTTAGGCACTATCTGGATCAGACTCACCCATTGGCTGTCAGAGATTGGGTATACAATACCTACATCCAGCCATTTAATGATCTACTTCTTAACAACCTCTAGCATATTCGGGTTTTTTTTGAAACAGTGAGGAAAGCTATCGTGAAACGATAGCAATCCAGAGGGTAATATAATTCAAATTAAACAAACATTACAAAACAGATCCCCAACTATGTATGAGGGACCAGCACTCATTTACAATTTTCTCACATCGAACTGGTCTCTCCTGAAAAAGCTTTTCATTTCTCACCCTCCACACACACCACAAGGTGGCGACCATCCACCTGTACGGTCGTCCAGGTGTATCAAATCTTTGCCAAAGGGAGTCCCAGGTAGGTAGAGGTTCCTAGCAAATTTTCCTCCAGAGCTTGTCTGTGACCAGGCATGAAGAAAAAATATGAGACAAACTATCAGTGTATAATCCATAGAGATGACAAGCGTTCAGCGTTGTCCCCATTCTTCTTTGTCTAAGATCACTCGTGATCAAGCCATCCCGCCTACAAAGCCACAAGAAGATTTGAACTTTCAAAGGAATCTTCAATATCCAAATCTTCTTATCAATCGGGTCATTTTCCACATTTGTGTTTGATCTGATGATCCTTTCATAGGCCTGCTGCACTGAAAAGATCCCATTCCAGCCATAAGTGTCAGCCACATCCTGCCTAGGATGTATTTGCTGCAGGGTCGACAACAAATTCTGCCTATCCTCCCATTGTCGTGTACTTGTACTACTGAAATTAGATCCATCCAGCCTCCAGCAGCTCCCTGCAATAGACCACAAACTGCTGACAGTAGCATCTTTGTCTGCAGCTATTGCATGTGCCCTTGAGTAAGCATCTCTTAGCATCCCCAATTCTGACCACTGCTCATTCCACAGGCTGAAATCACAGCCATCTCCAAGCCTAGTTTGCATAAGATGCCAGTTATTTTTTATTGCAAGGATAACTGATCTCCAAAAAGGAGATGGTTTAGCTGGATGTAGCCTCTTCAGTGCACTATTGGAGCCACCATAATAGTCTTTGATCAAGTCTGTCCAGATTTCATCCTTGCCCTCAAAGATCTTGATGGCCCATTTGATCAAAAGAGCTTCATTGAATTCCTTAAGTGCCTTAATCCCCATACCACCTATTTCCTTTAGCCTGCAGATCTTTTCCCATTTCACAGGCTGCATGAAACTTCCCTCATGATTAGCCCCTTTCCAAAAAAATTTCTTCTGCATTACATCCAACCGTTTCCAAATAGATTTGGGGGCCTTAAAGATGCTGAAATAGAAGACTAGAATGGAAGTTATGACTGAGTTTAGAAGAATTAATCTCCCACCCTCAGATAGAAATTTACTACTCCACCCTTTCAGCTTGACAGATACTTTGTCAAATAGAAAATTCCAATCATTCTTCTTCATTTTTGCAGCTCTCAATGGCATTCTGGTGGAGCCCGAATAGGTTGTGTTAATAGGGTGATTTTATCGTTGAAATATGTATAGTGGTTAACCTAAATTGAGCGTAACCATCTCTTTACAAAATATTTTTTTACCTGGCCTATTTGATTTTATCTTGGTCACTTTTAGGCCCAGGGTCAAACTCAGGGAAGTGGGGTTAGAAGTCAAGTTTCTACACCTTTCCTACAATGAATCTCTTCCGTTCGTTTATTATGTTTTTGGTGTTTTCCTATGTAGATTTTTTTCTGATAATTCTTGTCCTTGAGGCACACCCTCAAAATTAGGTTCTTGGCTTTGAGCCAATTTAGGGTTCCAAAATTGGTCTTGCTATTCGCAAGACTGAGTATCTGCAAGTCAAGGATTATCTTTTCTCTTTTATATATATTTTTGTTTATCTTTTTAATGGCAAGAAAGAGAAATAGAAATAAAGTAAATATAGTATATATATATGTATATATTATATATGTATAAAGGGGTAGGGGTGGAGGTGGAGATGGCATGTAGCACGGTGTCGAGTCGGTCGTCGTCTAGAAAGACGCAACCAACAGGACAAAGTGCCGCATGGAGTGTAAGGTGGATTGATGGAAGATGAGTGACAACACGCTTTTTGTACGCATGTATCAGGGAATATCAGCAATTGGTGTAGATATTCCCGCGATACAACGTATGGTAAGTGATGTGAAAATATATATATATGTATAAATGTAAATATATCTATATGTATATATATATAGGTATGTAACTATATGTATAGATAGATATATATATATATATATATATATATATATATATATATATATATATGTATGTATGTATGTATGTATATATAACTATATAGATGTATATATATATAGTAATATATGTATATAGATATATGTAGATAGATATGTATATTTATATATATATGCATATATGCATGTATATTTGTATATATATATATGTATAAATATATGTATATATACGTAGATACATACATATTTATATATATATATATATATATATGTATGTATCTATACTTATACTTAGTTATATAGGTAATAATATATATATATAGATATATATGTATATATATTTATACGTATATAAGTATATGTATATATGTAAATATATATGTATATATATATATATGTATGCATACTAATACTTAGTTATATAAGTACTACTATATATATAGATATAAGTATATAATATATGTATATATATCAATATATATATGTATATGTATATATATATATAAGTATATAATAATGTATAAGTGCGTGTGTGTGTGCGAGAGTGTGAGTGTGTGTGTATGTGTATCTGGAGAGAGAGAGAGGGAGAGAGTGCTGTGAGAGAGAGAGAGAGAGAGGGCACTCGGTTCTGCTGGAGTGAAGAAGGCTGGAGTTAAGTCATCCGCACGCAGCAGGGCATCGTCTAATGATCCACATGCACGTGCAGGCACGTAGGCATGCAAAGGCGCGTGCACGCAGGAGTGGGCGCGGAGGAAGGAACCGCAGCGCACAACACTGCGCGGAGGGGCGTACGCGGGCGAAGATGCGGGCAAGTGCGGGCGCTGGCAGACGCGGGTGCATGCAGACGTGTGGGTCGGCGTTGGAGTGTACGTGGGGCAAGACGCGGGCGCGGGCTGGGGCCTGTTGCGGCGCGCCAGGTGACCGGTTAAGTGAGAAACTTACTGGTCACCGCCCTGTAGCCACAGTGTTCCTCTAAAACGCATGAATAGTGGCTACAGTGCATGGCCGAGCCACGCGACTGGGCGTATCCGGTGCTGTGAGTGCGGGAGGCGTGGAGCTCTCGGCGCGCGCGTTGAAGAGGCTGCATCGACTGGGCTGCAGGCGGGACTTCGCGACAGAGCACGTGGAGAGGGGTGCGGGTGACTAGCCCATAGTTGTGGGCTATTTAAGTATTTAAGTGCCTACACATTAGGTTAATTCTAACATTTATTTAGCATAAATTAGGATGTAAATAGATTAATTCATAGTTTTAATTTAATAACATAATCCATGCATTGCATTCATATCTTAAGTGTATTTAGAATTAGCTTAGAATGGCATTCATCTAATTAGATAACCAATTAGGTACATTATTTTCATTAACATAGAAGTTGAGGGTCTGTATATAAATGACCCTAATATTTTAACATTATTTTCTTTATTCTTCTTCTTGTAGGAACGGCTGTCTGCCGCTCCAACGCCACCAGCTGCCGCAGTGAAGAACCCATTCAAGAAGGAGCGGATGTGTTGGATTCGGTCGGGTAGCTGATTTCAAATTGGTGCAGGACACTACAAAAGGAGGAGGGAGGTAGCCGAGCTCGGGAGTCCTCCACCACCGACCCACCACTGTGCAGAGAGACCTTCTCTCTTCCATTCCATACTGCCGGCCTCTACTGTGGCGGCGAGTCTCCACCACCGTGGGCGTGTGGTGTGACAGGCCACACCGCCATCCAGAGCTCGCCTGCATTACCGTGAGCACCTTAGCGTGCATCTCCCTCGCCGTCATCACCAACCACCACTGCCGCAACAACCGTCAACCACCCTTTCAGTCACTTAAGACGTCCGGGAAATTTCCCGGACGTTTGAAGTCCACCTCCCAATCCAGAGTAATCTCCGTCCTCCCACTTCACTTCCACCACACACGTCTGAAGTCACTCGCAACCTTCCACGCCTACAGAACCTTCCCCGTGCCTGCAGCCCACGCCAACCTCACGCGTGCGCTCCTACGCCCACAGCACCTTCCTCGCACCTTTTGCCTTCGCCCGCACGCCCCCTCCAGCCTCTGCGAGACCAGCGGCCGGCGCCCTTCCCCGCGCCTGCAGACCAGCACAACCGCGCACACTTCTTCCTGCGCCTGTAGAGCCACCCGCTCACCTCCAACCACGTGCCCGCACCCGCTCATCTCCAACCGCGCCCTCCTCAGCCTGCAGCGCCCTCCTCCCACACCTGCAGACCCGCACAACAGTGCTCACCGCCTGCAGCGCCCTTCTCCCACGCCTACAGACCCGCACAACAGCAGCCACCCACGCAGCAGCAGCGCGCTGCAGTCTTCACGTCAACAGGCCGCGTGCGCTCATCGGCTACAGCACCTCCGTCGGAGCTCGTCCGGCCACCTCCAGCCGCCGCGCGACACGCTGCCACCACCACTTCGAAGCCCTCGGTCCAAGGGACTTCCTCCGAGCTTCCCGTGCCCGGCCATCCACTCCTCGTCGCGCAAGACAAAGGGGAAAAATTCCCCTATTTTGCTACAGTAACCTGCCAATTAGAAATTACATTTTCTGCCATTGTCACTTTTTAATCGTATTTTATTGATTCTGCATTGCAAAAAATATCCTCTAGTTTCTCAGAATTGCTATTTAGCATTGTTTCTTGCTTAAACCTTAATCTGAAGTCAATTTTGGCTTGATTCTTGTCCAAACTAACTACGAACAAACATTTTTAACTGGTGCGAATTTTAATACGTCATTTCCTCCCTGTGGATACGACCCGCTCCTCTGCGAGTGGTTATTTCTTTTTTAAATATTGATTAGTCGATTTTTCCACCACATTAAACTGCAAACGACTTTAAAGCGAACGATCGACGAGTCAGCAGGCAGCCTACTGGCGTGCGTAGTGGAGGGCGAGGGTGACCTGCTGGCTTGCACGGTGGCTTGCGTGCGCGGAAGAGGAGTCCAGTACTGTGCTGTTGCTGTGCGGAGGTTGAGCTTCAAAGCTTGAAGCTCCTGCTCCAATGGTTGAATTGGCTTGAACGGCGAAACAGAGGGAGAACCAGCTCGCCCACCAGCTCTTTGATGAGCTAGGCGGTGGTGGACGCACGGTGGTGGTTGTGCACCACAGTGAGGTACTCCTGCCCGTAGAGTGGCTCCTCAGAAGAGGAGAGGCTACGTATGGAGGGAGAGGGGAGGAGACAGCCTGGAGAAGAAGCTGCTGTGGTGTTTTCTTGGCGTGGACCATGCTCTCTTTGCAAAGAAGAAGCCGTGCCTGTTTTATAGAGGAAGAAGGCATGCACAGCCATGCCCTGGCTGTGCATGGCTGTGCATGCGGCTGCAGGGAGTGGCTTGCAGAGCATGCTGAGCAGGACATGGTGAGAGGAAGAGGCTGCCATGCATTGCAGCTGCGGAGAAGAAATTCATAGTCAAATAAAATAAAAAATAATGATGGTGAATTTTGCAAGGCAACACTTGAGGAAAAATGTAATTTCACGGCTATTTATTTTACTCTCCTCCTCTCTCAATTAAATGCATGCATGCATGTATTTTTACAAATGCGACTATGGATACCTAATATGCACTGGTAATGCCAGGAAATAGCACAAGACGACACAATTGCAGGTGTATTTTTGCTGTGCAATCACATTCCCAGATATTTCATTGGCAGCTTAGACCGAGGTGAACCCAGTTTAGTCTCAAGATCCTTCTATTCCTGCTAATTCATGCCAAAGCATATTAAAGTAGACTTTTCTCTATTCAATTTCAGACTTGATATATCTCCAAAAATTTTCACCATATGCCCTAAAGCATGGGCAGCAGCATTGGTCCCTTCCACAAAAAAAACTGTATCATCTGCATATTGCAAAATAGGAGCCAAGGATCTCCTGTTGGACATTGAGTACCCTCTGATGACCCCCATCTCTATCATTCTACATGCATATCTTGCGAGCCCATCCACTACAAGGCTAAAGATCAAGGAGGCTAGAGGACACTCTTGTCTAACTTCACGTTGAGGTTGAATCCAAGCACCACATGGTTTCCCATTGATCAATGGGGAGGAGGCCATTGTGATACATCGCTTCATCCACTGGATCCATAGAGGGGGGAAGCCTCTCCTTTTGAACACCTCCCAGATGTATGACCATGAAATTGAATCATATGCCTTTTGGAAGTCAACTTTCCACATAAATGCCTTGCATTTCCTTCTGTGCCATCCACTCACCGTTTCTTAGGCCAAAATGAAGGATTCTTGGAGGGATCTATTGGGTAAAAAGGCAGACTACACTGGGTGTATTAAGCTCCATAGAACAGTTCTCAGTCAGTTTGCCAATATCTTACTCACCACAAGGTAGATGGAATTTGATAATGAGATCGGCCTGAAGTCTGAAAACTTCTCAACTCCCACAGTCTTTGGTAGTAAGAAAAGATATGATTTATTGATCTTATTGAAACCTGCATTGCCTTTCTCAAATTCTCTTATGACTTCCATCACCTCCTTGCCAATCACGCTCCACATTTCTTTATAGAAGAACACTTGTATCCCATCAGGTCCTGGGGAGCCTTCCATATTAAGTTCTTTAATAGCCTGCAATGTTTCTTGCTTAGAGATGGTTGCTATTAGTTGAGAGGCTTGATCCCTTGTAACTCTTGGTGCATCATTCCCAGCCATCCTCCATTCCCCTCTCTTTGTTGCCCGAGAGGCTCCCCTGTAATACCTTATAGCTTTAGACGTTATTTCTTGAATAGAAGAAAGTCTGTGTCCATTTTTGAGAATGGAAGAGATATAATTTACACGCCTCCTAGAGCTAGCCACAAGATGAAAGAATTTTGTGTTGGCATCTCCCTCCTTGAGCCACAATTGTCTTGATCTCTCCCTCCAATCAACCTCCTGTTTGAAATCTTCCTCCATTACCACCCCCTGCCACATTTTTCTATCTACTAGCTCCTCATCAGATAGAGGACCTGTTGCTTCCTTAGAGTCCAACTCCTGTATGTTAATCAAAGCCTCTACCCGCCTTTGTTGCCTTAATGTGCTCACAGTAGTACCATACTCTTTCAAAATTGTGCGCAGGGCTGCCAGCTTGGATGCCAACCTGATAGTAGCTGAGCCCTCCACCAGTTTAGCTTGCCACAATGAGCTGATCATCTGGTGGAATCTAGGTTCACTCAGCCAGGACTTCCTAAGTTTGAAATATGAGCCTACTTGGATCTCTTCCCCACTATCCCAAACTAAAGGAGTATGGTCAGAGAAAGGTCGGTCCAAGCCAAAAACACTTGACAATTGGAATCTATCAAGAATAGTCACATTTCAAAAGATCTATCAATTTTAGATAGAAGACTGTTAACATTGCACCAAGTAAACTCAACACCTGATGAAGGATACTCATTCAGTTCAAGGGATTGAACCACCAATTGAAAACCAATAGCTAAACTGTCTGTGGCACCATGTGGCCTATCTGCCCCTGTCAGACACAGTTGAAGTCTCCTCCTGTCAGTCAAGCTTCCCCTTGCACCAATTTAGTCGCAGCAGCCCAATCCTCCCATAGTTCCTGCCTCGCAGATGCAGGACAAGGGCCATACACACCAGTAACCCAGATACTATCCTGCCCCTGGTGAGTCTAGAACTTGCAAGTCAACAAATGTCTAGCCTTGTGTACTTCCAAAATGTGTGCCCAAGCCTTTCTCCACCAAATAACAATGCCCCCCGACCTACCATGTGCATTAAGCATCACACATTCATTCGCCCCTGCAGCCGTCAAGTCACTCCATATTCTATCAGACTCATTCTCAATGTGAGTCTCTTGAATGATCGCACACTCGATCCCCCACTCTCTCAAGTATCTCAACAAAGCATATTCGAGTTTAGCCTTCTTTAAGGTTGTCTCAAAGGTTTTATCCCCTCATCAGTGTAAATTTGATGAGTGCAATACGAGGGGTGAATACCGGGGAGATTAGCAATGCTCCACCCTATAGCAGCCCTATGGTTTTGTAGCGTAGAAATCAATTGATGCTCCTGTTCTTGGGTTAGGTGGGCACTAATAATGACTGGGTATGTCTCACTTTCACCCAAGAACACATACTTAAGTGAGTTAGGTAAAGGCTTCAATTCAATCATGGGTGGGTCAGAGTCAGAGATGGGAATAGGAGGAGCAAACTTGAAGGTGGGAATCTGATGATCCGTATGCATGTGAATTCCTGCTGATTCGCTACCTGTGAGATAATCGGTTGTGACTGCGTTAACGAGAAACCCATTAGCTGTGGTCACGTCTTCTTGTAACAACAGAGGCGATCTAGTAGTGTACGGATCAGGATATCTAGATTCAGGGGTGCTGTGGTCAGAAACACACCCTAAATAGTCGAATCCTTGGGGAGATATGTGCAGTGCAGTGGTCTCAGTCCCTTGTGGATCGAGGTCCAAGAACCCTGATAGTGTAGACGAAGGAGACATTGGGTCATCACAAAGGAGCCCAATGTTACCACAGTATGCCGAATCTTTGTCTTCACCATCTTCCTCTATGCGATCACAGTCAAAATTCCTTGATGCCCTGAATATGTCAAGTCGAAGTCGCTCATTACCTAGGGCTATCTCCATACAGTCGAATGCACAATCAATGTTTGCTAGGGCTGTTGCTAGAAATGGGCAACCCAAAATGATTGGTGCATCTCGGAGATTAAGAGGAACTTCCATATCAAGAATGAAAAAGTCTGCGGGAAAGTAGAATCCGCAGACTTTTACAGTTACATTCTCAACCACCCCCTCGGTGTTTTTACTGATCTATCAACCAGCTGAATCGTGATCGAGGTAGGCTTTAACTCCTAAATCAAAATATATCAAATACGGTAGTGGGAGTTAGGTTGATGGACGAACCTAGATCTAGAAGGGCCTGATCAAATGGAGAATCCTGCAAGAAGCAGGATATAAGTGGGGTACCAGGGTCTTTCTTTTTCGGTGGCAAGTTGGCTAGAATTATGGCGCTAGCTTCTTTGGACAATACTACCTGTCATCCAATTCTAGGTTGTTGCTTCAGGGTACAATAGTCCTTGAAGAACCTAAGGACAGTGGGGATGTGATCAATTGCCTCGAGGAGGGGAACCTAAAAATGTACTTCCTTGAACATTGACTTCAAGTCCTCAAAATTCCGTGTGTCCTTAAGTACTACATTTTGCGTCAGAGCCTCAGGAAAAGGGATGGGAATCTCAGGGTCAAGTGGCCTCTTACCCTTATCTACCGTAGGTAGCTCCTGAGATGGAGTTGAAGCTGCCTGCGGTGAAGGGTAAGAAAAATCAGGACCTGCCTGCCTATGTGGTGAGTCAAATGTCTTCCTTCCACTCCTCAATGAGACAGCATTTACATTGGCTTGCTGTCCATGAGGTGGTGTGGGAGCGGAAGGGGCAAAGTATGCATGGTTCTGCATCAAAGGCGGCTGGCCTTGAGCGTAACTAGGTGGTGCAGGAGGCGCCTGTAATACGACGTGTGCCTGTCCCTATGGTGCCTGAAACCTAGGCGGGGCGCCTTGGTTCTACACATACCGAGGGTTCGGGACATGTTGGGAGGGCAAGGCTCCATGAGTCCTATGCTCCTGTAACAGCTGGTTTTGCGTGTTCTGTATAGTCTGTATCTGGTCAGGCATTGCCTTCATTATCTGCAAGCTATCCTGTGTGGATTTCCTCATCGATTCCTGTAGCTCCTCTTTCAGTGCCCCCAAAGGATCAGCCTGCTTTGGAGGGTGACTGGCAGCTTGGTGCAGCGGTTGGTATATAGAACGGGGTTGCTGCTGATATGAGAATGGCTGCTGCCTAGGGTATTTGTTTTGTGCATTCCTGTATTGCCTGGTTTGGTAGTGTGGATCTTGATGTGGTCTCTGTGAGTTACTAGACCAGGAGATGTTCGGATGCTGGTGCCAACTAGGGTTATACATCTCTGAATACGGGTTATTATGCCCGTATCTTTGAATAGCACTGACGTTCTCGTAGGCCGAAGATGTCTGAGATGTATATCTATTAAGGGGATAAGTATTATAGTCTGCAGGTGGTGCGTAACCCTGGTCATATGGTGCTAGATCGGGATTGTTTACGAGATCCTGATATGTAGGATCTCGTAAATAAGGAGAAGATGCATCCTGAGTGAGTAGATTAACTCGAGTAGGAGGGGCTTGTAGCAGCAGAGTTCAGGTCAGATTGACCCTGACTAATTTGGTCAATCTTTTTTTTGATCAGGTTTATTCTGTCTAGTTGCTTGACGATGATATCCATGTCGGCTCAAATAGACTCAGTGTGATCGGGTTAGGACGCGGCATTCATCAAGTTCTCCGCCAAAGATTCAAACAATTCAAATGCGCTGTTCTCGTCTTTCGCGAGGAAATTCCCGCCACTAGATTCATTGGCTAGATACCGATGTGTGTCATCTAGCCCATGGTAAATGATCTGAGCTAGGTGCCATCTGGGTATACCATGGTGAGGGCATTAACGGAGGTCATGAAATCGGTCCCAGGCTTCATGCAACTTCTCCCCAGCTCCTTGGGAGAAAGTCGTGATCATACGCCTCATCGCGTCGTTCGACTGATTGGGAAGAACTTTTGCAGGAATTCACGTCGTAATTCCAGCCAGGTTCCAATTGGCTTCCCAATGGTCTTGAACTAGTATGAAGCTTTGTCCCTCAGATAAAATGGGAAAAGCTTCATCAGAACAATCCCAAGATCAATATTCTTGGTTTGAATCATTTTTGCGAGTCGACTCAGGTCTTTTAAGTGCTGGAACGGATCTTCACTTGAGTTTCCATAAAAGTGACTGCTGATCGAACCAATCACATTGGGCTTGAGCTCAAATGCATCTCCACCTATGGGAATCCTATCTAAGGGTGCGACGATCGGTGCAGTTGGATCATAGAAATCTTGAAGTTGTTCTCCTCGTGGTAGGTGCTACATTTTGTCAAGCATTGTCAAGATACGATCCATGCTCTGCTGCTGCCGCTCCTCAGAGTCAACAACCCGGGCCTCCAGACAAGCAGGTCCAGATTACCAGCGTCCTGACCCGGTATAGGTCTATGTCCAGGATTAGCCATTACAGCTAAGGGAGTAGAAGAAGTGGGGGGAGAAGATGGTCCTGGAGAGGTGACTCGCCTCCTTGGGAGCGGCACCCATGGTCCAACAAATTGAGGTCTAAGTGACCTCCTTCCTTTCATACACCACCCAACCCCTGGGTTGGTGTAGCCAAGGCAGACAAGGCTAAGGCCCTGTCAATCAGATGGTCCTTATGATCAAGGGACCATATTTTTCGTTCTAAGTTCGAATTCTTGAAGAGAAATTCATTGTACAACCGACTGAAAGTGATTCCCACCTCTCAAGCTAACCCAGCCAAGAGGTTGGAAGCACCCAGTAGTATGACAACGAATTCAGGTTGATTTCGTATTTTAGAATTGATTTTAGCCCATTTTTCTTCAGTTGGGGTTTGTGGTGAGTGGCCCACAAGGTGACCAAGCTCACCGGCTAAGCACTAGACATGATTAAGAATAGTCTAGCAAAAATGTGCTCTCTAGATTGTAACTCTAATGATCTAACCTAGGGTTCATGCAATTCTAGGGTTTTTTTGTTCTTTTGTTTTGTTCTTCTTCAGTAGATCAAAAGAATAAAAATAGTTCTCTAAACAAAATTGGAATTCAATTAAATTGAAATTTGGTGAGTAGATTCTTTTTTCAATTATCTTTGCAGGGAATATTTTTTTATAATTTTTACTATTTTAACCGAATTTATAGAGATTTTTAAATGTCAAAGGGTCAGATCTGGAATTTTCACCCTTGTCGATTTTTCAAATTGAAACAGTATCAAATGATTTTCAAAAATTTGGGGAAAATATGGAAATTAAAGCCAATGAGATCATATTTCAAACCCCACCATTTTTAGTTAAAACAGATTCGCGGATTGCTTGGAATTGCTTTTTGAATTTTGAAAAATCTCAAATTTGGGTTAGTCTGACTCCCTTGTACTTCACGAATTTTTAAAAATTTTTTACATACAATTTTTCAAATGAACGGTGGCATTTGAAAGATGGTTTAAAAAAAAAGTTCTAGCTCAATTTTCAGAGTTTTTCATTCACTAATTTTTCGGTAATTGAATTTTTAAATCAGAATTTAGATTCTAACCGAAAATCAGAGGGTGGTGGAGAAGCTTTTAAAAGGTGCTTGAGTTTAAAATTCAAACTTTCCACCAAATTTATTTTTTCCTCAAAAAAAAATTTGATTTGTTCTTTTTCAAGAAGGATTTTTTTTCAATGGATTTTCAACTTTTTTCTTTTGCTTTTTCAAAACTAACCTAGGATTCAAAAAGAAGCCTTATCTAACTACCTAGATTTCTTTTTTCTTTGATTTTTTTTTCTTTTTCAAAAAAATAAATAAGATTTTTTTTCCATTTTCAAATGAAATTGCTAGAAGCAAATCTAACCTAGGGTTCAAGAAAATGAAAAAAACCTAGACTAAGGCAGATATGATGTGCACTTGGAATTTTTTTCCGCACTCGTTGTGTGTGTAGATCCCATTTTTTCCTATTTTTCCTACACATCCAAAGACAAGCAGAGAAAGATTTGTCAGTGATAGAGCAAAAGATCGAAATCAAAAATTGATGTAGCCACCCCGGCAACGATGCCATTTGACAAACCCATTTTCGCGCATTTTAAAGTCGTCGGAAATCGTACTGTAGTTGCGCTAAAATGCACGTAAAAAAAAAGATTTTGTATGGATAACGAGACTTGAGTCTCGGTCGTTCATCTCTGGGAGGCATTTATGCAAATCTGAAATCGATCTTTTTTGCTCTACTTGTTTAAAATTGCTCGCCGATTTCTAATCTTCGGATCATTGTTTTGCCACTTTCATTATGAACCCTGATTACATGCGCATGTGTTAGATAGATGACAACTGTGAAAGTGTGAGTTTTAGTATGCACGATTCTAGTTATGTGGTGGATGTTTATGGAAAATACACTAATAGTTAAATCCTCAATATTTTCTGGTATCGACATGCTGGTTGCAAAAGATAATAATTAAAAGTAGGCAACTTTAATCACACAAAATATATTGCAATCAATATGCTCATGGTGATTCTCAACACAGATACATATATAAATTTCTAATTGAGGAGGGTGTTTGCAACATGGAACTAGAGGAAAGCTTGAAAACTTAAATCTTACTAACAAAAAATGATCGCATACATGAATCTATGGGGGGATTTTGCATGCATCATTGGGGGAGAATAAAGAGCTACACTACTAAGCAGTAATAAAAGCATGTAACTATGAGGAACTAAGCTACTAATATAGCAGAAATAAGGGCATTCAAAGGTGGTCTCTGATGGCCTTTGAGTGGTTGAGAGGAGAAGGAGGGGCGGCCAATGGTGCATAGGCTGGCCCTCGGAGAGAGGTTGGAGAGGTGATCCAGCATCCTGGCGTGGAGATGGTGGTGGCCATGGTGAGGAAACTCGTGGAGGTGGAATGTAGCTAACCTAAATGGAAGTGAATAAAGCCAAGAGATGGATGGGTGCAAATGGCCACCCCTTAGGTCTTTTTATAGACCTAAGGGAGACTCTCTAGAGAAGTGTGGAACTCTCTAGAGAGAGCTCCAAGAGTGGCCGGCCAAAGAAAGGGAGAGGTGGTTTTTAGATCCACCATTTGTGGATCTCCAATTTGAATGGCTCTTGGCTGCTAATTTTGGCAACCAAGAGTGGCGCCACCTTAAAGAGGGTTCTAGAGAACTCTAGATTGGTGTGTGTGTGTGTGTGTGTGTGTGTGTATGTGTGTGGCCGTGCCCTATGTGGCTAAATGTTCTAGGTTAGGTCCTAAGGGGTTTGGGTTGGTGTAGGTTTGAAATTAGGGTTACAAACCCTAATTGCTATGGAGGAAATGCAGTTAAACTTAACACAAGTTTAATTGAATGATTGTGAACCTAATTGAGAGCGAAATAACTCAATTAGGTTGGGCTTAGGTTAATTGGACTCTCACTGAGTCCAATTGGACTTGTATGGTTTGAGATCTGAGCTCAATTGGACCTTGTGAATCCAATTGACTAGGCAATGCTAATTGACTATGATCTAAGTCAATTAGGTTTAGTGAGGACCTAATTAGGTCCTTAAGGAGGTTTAAAGGTGATGTACTAGTGTTGGGGTACCTTAATTTAGGTTCCTAGGGGGTTAGAATTGGGTTTAGGGAGCTAGAGATCCCAGATCAAGGCTTTAATCTCAAAACAGGAACTGGAGAGCAATTCCAGACGTCCAATAAAAGTATCAGACGACTTCTACTCAAAAATCAGAAGTCCAGACTTCAATTCTGGACGTCTAATTATAGTCAGGAAGGATTCTTAGTTCTGTCTTGGGTATTCTGCGGAAATTGGACGTTTGACCAAGTGTCTGGACGTCCAATAATACTGCAGAAGTGGGTTTAAGGTGTACGGGAGTTTGCTAAGGGTTCTGGACATCCTATAACTCATCTGGACATCCAGATAGAGGTTGGAATTAGGGTTTTAAGGTTTCCTAGGGTGCGGTGACCTAATCTAAGGGTGGCTAAGGCTTGGGGAAGCTTCTAGGCTATCCTAGGGCTAGGATGGACCAAAGTTCTTCACAATTTATTGCTTTATTCCTACTTAATAGAATAGCATACCTTAACTCCCATACATTATTATCTACTACATCTAATCTAGGTCATCTGCTCGAGCTCTATTGCAACACTAGTTATTTTTTATTCTTCAGATCCAGCTTTAGATCCAGCTTTAGGTCAGCTTATTACCTGTAATTGTCGTAATGAACCTAATCAGTACATATAGCATTATTTTTTCCATAGCTAAAAGAAAGCAGTAAAGATGCAAATGATGCTTATGCATGCATGAATTACCCTAACTTATGCTATGTCCTAGCCTAATTTAGGTCAATTAAGGCCTATGATTATTGCGCAATCACGGAGCATGCGACAGCGAAGTGACAACATGGGCATAAGGCTATCTTCTGCGATTTTTGTGGTCGATCTTCAGTGACGTTTATGACAGTCACTAAATGTCCTGTATACGAAATTAATCCTTTCCTACACTATAAAAGGACTCTACCCTTCCCATTCTTCTTCATCTCTTCCTTTCTTTTCCTCACCACCTCCAAGGCTCTAGGGAGAGATTGTCCCAAGCCCAGGATGCTCCTCTAGAGTAGAAACAAACATTTGTTCCCACCTCTCATCCCCATTCGTGGAGCATCCCGTGGCCGTCCTCTCATCTCCCTTGGGGAAGAAGATCCTCGCCGCAATGCCGTCCCACCCTGCCCTCCGTCCTCTGGTTCTGTCCTCGTTCGTCCCGCTCCTCACCACCTTCCTCCAGGCGACATCAGAGTGAGTCATCCTCTAAGTGACTGTCAAGGGGGATTTCTCTTAGCTATCTCTATCTTTGTTGCTTTCATAGTATAATTTTCTTGCTTTCCTTGTTTTAACAAACATTTGCTTTGAAATATATTATTGTCTCTCTCTCTCTCTCTCTTATATTTTGCAAGTAAATTAGCTAGATAAAATTTCATCGACTTGATCTCTTGCCCTATTAAAAATACAAAAAAAGTATAAAAGATAAAAAAAGGACAAAAAACAAATAAAAGAGAAACACAACATTTTCAAACCAAATGTTCGTCTCCCCATGTTCGATCCAGGACTCATCTCGAGTTTCGGTTATAAATATTATCTAATCGACGAATTTTCATGCAAATCGAACTATGACGATGGGTTTTCCAAACCTGAACCCTTTCCACGTGCGAATCCACCGTTGTCATTTTGGCACTGTAGCCAGAGAGGCAACTCTCTTTGGGTTTTTCGCATTTTCCCGCATTACTTACATATTTTTCTAACCTATCTTTCTTCTTCGATTTATTGTATTGCAGGAACTCGATCGAGGAGCTGAAGGCGGTAGATTGGAGTGAAGTGCGGGTAGAGACATTTGTAAGTTTATCCCCCACCATCCCCACCCTAGTTTTCATTTCACCACACTAATTACTCAAACCCAAATCGACTTACGTGCTTTTTAGAAATACTAGGATAGATCTGGTTGTTCGTTTGCCACCTCCACCCATCTCATCGCTACATATATATATATATATATATACTCTTCTCTTGTAGGATTTACTAAAAGTGACACACATTAAACACCCACAAATTTTGACTTAAGGTGACCCATTCCACTTTGATTCTACGAATTAACCGAGATCTGACCTGTGGACCCGGTACACTTTAACTCAATACACATAAGTGAGTAGAAATCTGAATAGGTTAAACATTTGTGTGCCTTAACTAAGTGGTGCAATAAACCAATTGATTGGGCTGTTTGGGCCGCACCACTGAAGATAAAAGTCATTCATCAGTAGCTTGCCACTTAGGGTTAATCTTTAAGGCTGAACTAGGCACTCCACATTATTTTTTGATTTCTAAAGGAATATATCATCACTAGCGCTTTCAAAACTTGGAGTGTTTTCTTGAACTTGATTGAATACACCTAAGATTAAATCCTAAAAGCTACTAAACAAGGTTAAACCCTAAAAGACACATCGTCAAATAACCTTATTTGCAAACCCTGGTTGTGCATGCACACACATTTGAAGTGATCATTAAGGGCACACCCCATCTAAAGGGCCCATCACATTCCAAGAGCACAATCATCCCAAGCCTAATTAAACCTGAGTAGATGTTGGTCTTAAGGATTGATTCACTCTGCGGGGCTCAGACTAAGATTTTTTTCGATTAATTTGCTTCTACTGGTCCATCTAATGTCTAGCTAGGGAAGTAGCATCAAACGACCGCAGCTGGGGGGTACACTAGGAACTAGAGGCGAAAGCCAAAGGAAGAATCTTCTCCCTAGCCCCTCCCTCTAACTAGTTGGATTGACTGGATAGAAGTAGAGCAAATAGTTTAAAATCTCAAGATAGGCCTAGGCGTCTGTAGGTCTTTAGGCTAGCCCACCTAAGGATAGGGTTGATTGCTTGTATTGCAGGATCCTTTCTCTCTTCTGATTTCCCTCCTATTCTACCATGTATCCTTCCACATCTTACACGCATTTTCGATCCTACCCTCCTACCAACACTTATCCTCAAGATGAGTACTATCCTAACTCGACTTATGATTACCCATCTACTAGCCAGGATAACTTTGATTGGGGATATAAATCCAGACCTCAGTGTCCACGGCCTAACCTTGGAAAACAAGACTTTGATTACTATCCTTCCCAGAGCTACTATGATTATAGATCCCCACCCTTTAAAAACCAAACCAACCCGATCTACAATCAGGAAGGATATGATGATATAACAACTACCCTCCTTAGTATTCCACTAAATATAGGTCACCTCCATTCTTTGAACAACTCGAGATGACGTACTATCAGGAAGGGACCCGAGAACCTCAATAAGTTGACTCCCCTAGAATAAACCCAAACCCACCCAACCCTAAACCAAACCACTCGATTTAGGTGAACCAGGTCCAAAACAAGGTGTTGGCTAACTTGAGGAACACCATCCAATCTTTAGAAGCTCAGCCAGTATCATGCACTAAAGCATTGGAGACTATGATCGAAATGATTGATGAACTTAATAGTTCTCTATTGGATTTGCTCCAAAATGTTAGGGATAGGGACCTGGGTGAGTTTCTACTTGGGAAATTGTCTTGAGGATGAAATTTATGGTTGCCCTAGTCCAATCTTGGGATGATTTTCAAGATGAACCCCCTTCAGGAGAGCCAATGTCTGAACCTGCTTAGGTGCCTGTTAGGGGGGATACATGTTCTGAGACCGGGGATGACCAGATTGGGCTAGAGCAACCCATTGAGAATGGACTGAGTTTCTCACCCGAGATCCCAGAGCCAAGGAATGATGACAAATATGTCTCCATGGACCATGAAATGACATATGATTTTGAGACATATATAAATAAGGACAATGAATTCTTTGATTGAAAGGATGAGGAATCTCTTAGTGAAGTCTCACTTGAGCTTAAGGAGAATGATTTTAGTGAGACTAATGGGCTCGAGGAGCAAGATGAACCATTTGATAGCTCAATTATTGAAGATTGTGATCCAATTGGGGCTGACATGGAGGATACTAATCTTAATATAATAAATGATCCCATCGATGGCCCTAGCCTTCAACCACATCCTAAAGAGCTAAATGATCATACTTTTGAGATCATTGTACCCAAGTCAATTTTGATTCATCCACGATTTTTGGACTTGGGTAAATCATATGGGCTGAATGATATGCTAGAGGTCTCGAAACTCGAACACTTGATGTTGGAGGATAGAAATGTGGAAATGAAAATCTAGGAGGTTAATTATGAGGGAACTACGATTTTGGATCTAAGGGTTCCTGTTGACTTGAAACCACCTACTTTCTACCAGGACCCTTGCGATATCTTTGACGTGCAACTTAAGCTCGGAATTATTGACTATCTTTCTGAGCTGAATTTTAAGTGGACATCTGAACCTTGTAAATTAGATCTACCCATTGTCCGCCACTTTTGTCTTGGGTTGCACACCACTAAACCGTAGGCTCAGCCCCACAAGCATAATAATCTCCGATTCTGGGTGATTTTCATCCAGAACCTGAGAACTACTCAACCCTGGGGCTTGGGTCTGCACCATAATCTGGTCCACATCTGGACATCTTCTATAAGTAGGTTTGTAGATTAATCTTTTGATTTTGATTTTGATCCGCACTTGTGAATTTTCAAATTCTTCTTTGTATGCATATTATGCCTAGCTGAAGGCATTAAAACTTAGCACGTGTGTATACTCTCTTCTCTCTGTGGAGCTGACCAGATTGTCATGAAATTCTGGTGATATTTTGTTTACTCCGCCCTTTTCATGTCTCTATTTCTACAATGAGGACATTGTATCAATTAGGCATGGGGGGGTGATACTTAATCCTAAAATTATTTTGTTAGCTCTATAGAATTTCTTTTATTTTCTTTAAAAAAAATTTAAAAATTCAAAAAGATAAAAAAAAGAAAAAAATAGAATTAGGAGAAGAGAACTTAGGGTTTTGGAAGTTATTAACTTTAGGAAATGATACGTTAGGACCTGAACACTTAGACTCTTTAGGTCTTCGGACTTAATTAGCTCGGGTGTCCACTCGAATGTGGACTTAGTCTCGAGTCCTCGCCAAGTAATTTTATCTTAATTTGGTAAATAAATTGGGGTGATAAGTACACAACTTATCAACCTGCCTTCTGATTTGAGGGGACTTTAAGCCTAAGCATCTACACACTATTTGCACTGAGTCACTTTTCGGCAGTTTCTATGGAAATTGGGTTGTAAATGAACTGTCTAGGGTGGTATGGCTGGCAAGTTGTCGATGGTAACAGCTCATCGGCTGGTTGTCTAGAGCCCACCATACGACCATTCTCTTCATACTGCCTTTAGGCAAATTTTAGATCAGGGAAGCCACCTGCATAGGAAAAAGAAAAAAAAAGTACCCAACAAGAAAAAAGAAAAAGGAGAAAATAAAAAAATAAATCCACACTTCATCGCACGAGTATGGCTGGCAAGCTACCATGGGTAACAGCCCATTGGCCGGTTGTCCAGAGCCTAGCTCACAAAAATGCACAATAATTCCCAAAACAAGTAGGGAAGAAGAGGGGAAGTAGAATAAACCAGGGAGATATATACTAGGTTCACCCTTGTGTTGACCCCATAAAAAATTTAGGGAGAAAGCTACCGTCTGGAAAGATAAACCTTTAGGCAGAAACACTTAAGGTCACCTGGGTTCGTAGAAACCTGAAGTTCATTTTAACGGCCGCCTAGTGAGTCTTTCACTCTTTTCATAAGATGCTTAGCACTTAGAGTCCTTTCTGAGTCTTGGGTGGGTCAGGTAGCCGTATAAAGCTCTCCCGAAACTCTCAAACTCCAAAAGTCCAAAAAAATTAGAAAAGAAGAAAAATAAAAAATGTATCTTCCCTTTTCAAATAAGGTAAGGACTTAGGCGGTCTGCATTCTGGCAGACACCCACGTACTGTTGAGTTTTCGTAGTTTAGGACCTTAGTTGAAATTTTCTATTGTTAATAAAAAACTTTGGCCTAAGCGATCGAGTCCAAATTCTATTTTTATACATAGCAGGTAGTTTAATTTTGCTAGGGACTAGCAAAAGATAGGAATGGGGGTATGATGTAGACACGTCCATTTATGTTAAAATTCCTATTTATGCATGTTCTTAGGCTTAGATTTGCATTCCATATTATAAATATTGCATAGCATGCATCATTCTGCATTTAGAGTAGTTGTGTATATTTTAGGTTAATTACATCCTTTTTGTGTTTAGGAGAGGAGATTTATTTCAGAGCCTTGGATTGACGATCCGACCATACGGATCTAATCATAACGACGCGGAGTCCAACGCCTTCGAAATTGCCTTGATTGGAGTCTCGTAGCACCATATGTAGTCTAAGGAAGATCAACAGCCAAGAGACTAGGTGACGTAATTTGAAGCTTCAAATGACAAATCCGATCGTGTGGATGGATTCGAGTCGACGATCACAATCTAATGGCGCAAAAGTTGACTCAATCAGACCTTTGTAACAGCCCTTACAATGGAAAGAAGATTGATAGCCCAGATTGTGCCACGTCGCATGATGAGAACCTCATCATGAGCCATAACTAGCTCATTTTGACCCAATACAAAGGATAAAAGCTCCTACATATCTCAAGGAAAAGCTTAACTCAGAGAATTCTGAGTTTGAGAAGAAAACAAGTCATAAGGGGTAAAAGTGCAATTTTACCAGTATAATCTGCATACAGGGTAATTCAGGGCCCAAACATAGGTCAAAACAGCTTAATAAGAATAAGAGTGGGATGAGATGATCTAGCAAGGGCTACAGCACTTCCAAGGAACCAAATGATAATCTGTAACCCTAAAACAACCCACTTCAATTCACAAGGTTCGAGGCAAAGTAAAAATAGAATAAACCCTCTAAAATTCATAGAAAAATAATCTCTAGGGTTTAGAACCTTCAATTTGGCCTTTAGAACCCATTTTGACCTACATTGAGAACCATGCCCAATTAATAACTTAATTTGGGTTTTTGCGCAAATTGACCGGTCAAACAAGGTTTAATATGAAAATAAAATTCACCATCAGATTCCTTAGGTCCTAATTAGTCATGTATAAAAACTTGAGCCTAAGAAGAAACCTCCTTGACCGACTTCACACTTTGGTCCTCATATATTTACTCTTTGGCCCTCAACTTTTGAACCCTTGCATTTTGGCCCCTAACTCTCCTTCGTTCTTTGCAATCAGGTCCCTCCTGCAAAACCCTGCCAGCACCATGCTCCGGCGACCTTGCGCGGAGCATGGCGCCGGGCAGGGTGAGGTGGGGGACCTGGCAAGTGTACCGGGGGTGCCCTGCGTCGTCAGCCGTCGCAGGAGCACCCCCCTGGACATTGTAGGCCACCATACCGGCCGTGCGAACGCACGGACGGTATGGGTTCATGTTCCGACCATTCTCCGGCGAGGGAGACACGTCGTCTCCCTCCGCCTTCCTCCCTGCTTCATCCCTATAAATACCCCCCGCCGCTCCACCGACGAAGGCAGCCTGGATCTGACGGAGAAAACCCCCAGCTTTCTTCTCTTCTTTCTCCGGCAGACGCTCACCAGCTCCGGCGACTTCCTCCCCCTCCACCTCTTCGCTCTGCCGCAATACCAGCAGCAGAGACTTCCTCCCCTGTTCTTCCCGCGCCACGCCGCACCCAGCTGGCGCCTCTCCAGCCCTCTGCTCGCCGCCGCCCCTCTCCCTGAGCATCGTCTTCTCCGGCGACAGTCGATACGACTGTCGCCCTGTTCCTCCCCCTTCGTCCCTGCAAGTAAGTTAGACCTACTCCCCTTCTTCTCCTCTTTCTTTCCCCGCTTTCAATTTAGTCAATTAAACCCTCGACCGCTCCTGTTCACCCTCATCCTCTCCGCCTCCGACCACCCTCCGGCGAGCCGCGCCCATCACCTCAGCGACCCACACGGCTCGCCGACCACCGCAGAACCTCCGCCTCCTCACCCTGATCCTCTTCCGCCCCTCCACTTCCCACCAAACACCCTCTGCAGATCCACCGAACACACCCACTTCTTCGCTCACAGTTTGACCTAGGACGACCTGTTAGCTCCATCTCGCCCCCTGCAGACCCCCTGACCACCTTCGCCGTGCCACGGCGAAGGTCCCCCGCCTGTCTGATTTGGCCGAGAGGCCGTTCTATTGATTTCAGGTTCCAGGCCTTGACCGCCATTGGCGAGGAAGCTCGAAGCTTGCTTGAGGTTGCTCCAAGCCTAGATATCCCAGGTTGAAGACCTAGGCTGCGCGAAAGAGTCTTGCGCACACACCCTGGCCCTCAATTGGAGTTGCGAGCCTCAACAGCTGTTGCAATTGGAAGCACCATCCCTACTGCAGGCATGAGAGAAAAGGGGTGCGCGGATAGTCCCACCTCGGGAATTTCTGAAGCCACACCCCCACATAAATTGCAAAAGTGCCACCATCTGTTTGCCTCAGTTACCACGGGGTGAGGTCCCTCTCACCCGACCCGACCCGGCCTCGTCCGTGACCACGCTCCGCGGACCTGGCCCGACCCGATTAGACTGACCTGCACTCCTCGCCCACCACGCACGCCGGTGGGCCTGGACCCGGGCCTGACCCGAACCCGATTACCCGGTAGCGCTCTGGGAGAGCTTCCGAAGAGTGATTTCAGAGAGAGAGAGATACGCGGGGGAAGGGGGGGGTAGAGTAGGTTTTGCCTCTTGACGAAAAAAATTCTGAAGTGTGCAGGCCAAAGAAGAAGAAGCAGACCCGCTGAAGAAGAAGGAGCTGCTGCACTGTAGCAAAGGCATCGTTAAGTCGTCTCAGCACCGGGGCAGACGACGAAAGGTCAGCAGCCAAAGAAGAAGAAGCAGACCCGCTGAAGAAGAAGGAAGAGCAACGGCCAACGCGAAAGAAGAAGAAGAAAGGTCAAGGCAGAAAACCAAAGAAGAAGAAGAACAAGGAGCTCTGAAGAAAGAAGAACATCACCAACGGAAGAACAGCAGGAAGAAGAAGAAGAGCACCACCATTGCAAGAGAAGAATATCACCTGAACAGAGAGAAAGAAGGAGATCTAAAGAAAGAGAGAAAGAAGAGCACCCCCCTCTGCAGAACAAAGAGAACAACAAATTCTCTCTCTCTCTTTATTTTTGTAAAAGAAACATGTATATCTCTAGAATACAACTTGCTCCCTGAGTTCGACCTCGGGAACTCTTTTATTTATCCGAGTAAAAAAAATTTATATTTGAAATGTTGGTAATAACCGGCTTTACTACAACGTTATAACAGAACCGACGTTTCATTTTGGCGCCGTTGCCGGGGAGCAACGGCTATTCTAGAGGTAAACATTCCTGTATCTTTTAAATTCTGATAATCTCCTCTCTTTTGTGCAGCTACAGGAACTCAAGAAGACAAGCAACCACACAACCACTCCAAAGACAGGTAAATCTTTTCTCTCACTATTAACCCCTACACTCTAAAGAGGAAGAAAAGAAAAGAACAAGCAATATAGGGCTAACCTGTCTTCCATACTTAGTAACCATAAAAAGTTGCATGTTTTCAACTCATCACTCCTGCACACTATTAAGGGTATTTAAGGGCTAACACATTCTTGCTTGAGCCCTAATTGCCCAACAAAGAGTTAAATGGACCAAGTAGAGCCAACATAAGGTCAAACATTAGGATTTCAGTAGAGACACACCCCTTAATCAAGAATTAAGGAAATCCAAAAGAGGTGTGCCCAAGCCATTGATTGAAAATAATTAACAAGAAAAATCCTAAACAATTGGCTCTCTCTAAACACTTGAACCCTAAAAGACAGGACCTAAAAGCTCTTAAAGAAAACAATAGGTAAAGTTGACCCCTTGGGTTAACCAACCTTAAATTAGGTCACTCTTTGCACTTAAAAAGACTAAAGTTCAAGTGAAACCTTAAGCACCCTGATCTTAAAATTGGTAGACTTAAGAGGTCAAGATCCCCATTCTGGTCTACCTGGAACCGCAGTGACAAGAGAGGTCGGGTGGGGGAAACCCTGTAACCCGTGGGGACGCTCTACCGTGTAGGGGTCTTCGCGGGACTCTCCCTCTCTGGCTGCCCAGGTAATTCTCAGGTGGACGATCTTTCTGATCAAGGGGTCCATCTGCCCCGCACCTCTATAGTCACCCAACACATTTTTGGGTGTTTTGATTGGGTCCAGCACCTTCTAAACTTACCTCTCCCAACTGTGCATGTACGGAAGGAGGTCTCTAAGACCACCCTTAAGACCTCCATTAGAAATTCGCTCTCGTCAAGGCCAAGCCTCGACGCCCGTATTTGTGCAGCAACACCCTCACATTATTCTCTCTTCTGATTCAGAACCAAGTTCTTCTTCTTCCCCCATCATGGCTCAGCCAGTTGAGGAAGAAAATAATCTGGAACACCAGCTCCAGCGACTCAATGACCTCTTTCAAAACTTCGTGCACCCACCGCAGCGTCCTATGATGCGGGACCACTACAATCCTGCTGCGGTGGCCATTGAGCCTCGAGTCAGAATCCCGATTGGAGGACCTGATTCCGAACTAAAGCCCAACATGATTCACGCTATACCTAAATTCCATGGGCTTAATTCTGAAGATCCCTTCCAGCACATCAAACAGCTTAAGCATCTGGCCCACACTTTTGGATCAGATGCGCAAAATCGGGATATTCTTCTCATGAAGATGTTCTCCTTTTCTCTTATGGACAAGGCCGCCCATTGGTATCAAACTCAGACCCGGCCGATCAACACTTGGGAAGAACTTCAATCCGAGTTTTTGAAAAAGTTCTTTCCCGTTGGTCGAACCAACGCCTTGCGCCATCAGATTACACACTTCACTCAACAATCAGGAGAACCTCTCCATGAGGCATGGGATCGTTTTCAGGATCTCATGAGGAAGTGCCCCCATCACGGAGTTCCTAAATGGGAACAAGTCCAATCTTTTTACCAGGGACTCCGTGAGGACATCCGCCTTTTCGTCAATGCAACCTGCGGAGGAAACATCATGGGTCAACATGAAGACACCGTATGGGAGATTCTCGAAAACATGTGCGAGAACTCCATCAACAATGACTCCATGGGATTATTCGACAGGACGAATACCCGCGCAGCGACGAATCTTAAGGGAGCACATGAGACGCAGGACCTGTCCGCATCAGTCGACCTGGAGTTAATGGCCAGTCGATTGGACAAGGTCTCAATTATTGAGAAGAAGGTGGATGAGCTGACTCAGCACTTGCAGCGAGCCACCTCTGCGCGTAACTCCTTTGCACAACCTCCTTCCACACAGGAGACTGTGCAAAATATCCTCCACCGATCCTCCCCTGGGATGGATCCATATCCATCCCCATCTGATTCTTGGACTGGAAGATCATCCGATCCTTTCTTCACCAGCCGGGGGAACTCCATTCCTCCTTTCCCTGATTCTCAGGAGGTTCCTCAGACCTGCGAGGACCTCAACGCCATCCAGAACGACCCATTCTCCAACACTTACAACCCTGGATGGCGAAACCATCCCAATTTTCAGTGGGCGGGAAATTCCCAAACCCAAAGACCACCTTTTCAGTCCCGCCCACAGCCCTCTCATCACTACCAGCCGCCTCAGCCTCGGCCCAACCCTACTTATCCATCAGGGCCAAATCAAGATCAAATGTCCTTAATCCTTCAGACTCTGGCTGACATTCAAAAATCGAATGCGGCCATTCAAAAACAGCACAAGGACGAGCTTACTGAAGTTAAAACTCAGCTGGCCCAGTTGGCAAATTCTCGCCAGCCAGGCACACTCCCTTCCCAACCTCTTCCTAACCCAAATAACGTGCCAACCCAGAAGCGCGTTATGAATCCAAATTTAGGCCACGCTCAATGGATTTATCAGGCCCCCACTGCTCCATCTCCAGACGAGATGGAAGCCTCTACTTCTCGTACGGGATTTCAGCAGCAGCCACCCCTCCTACCAAACCCAAGCCAAAATCAGGCCGGATTAAATTCTGTAACAACACGTAGTGGTAAGACAACTCAGGACCCGCATTATCCAAACCACTCCCAGCCTGATAATCATGACCCTAGGATAGTTATCCAAGGTACCACTGTTCCAGACCCACAACCTGGACCTATCCTAGAAGAACCAACCAAGATCCCGTTTCCCGAGGCCCTGACCAAGGGAAAGAAGACCACCAAACCCGTGGCCCCTGAGGAGGACCTGGTCAAGCTCTTTGAGCAGGTCCACATAAACATCGCCTTGATGGATGCAATCCGCCACGTACCAGCTTACGCACGATTTCTAAAGAATATATGTACACCCCAGCGTAAGCCGCGAACCAAGGGAGGGAGCCCAATTGTTCTGTCAGAGCAAGCCAGCTCTGTAATCCTTAGTAGACTCCCACCCAAGGCAAAAGATCCTGGAACTCCCCTGATCTCCTGTAAGATAGGTGGTACCCAATTTGATAGAGCATTGTTAGACTTAGGTGCATCTATAAATCTGATACCCACATCCTTACTTGACCATCTGGAAGAATCTGAGCTGAAACCAACCGAGGTGACATTACAATTAGCAGATCGATCTATAAAGTCACCAAAAGGGATTCTCGAGGATGTTATCGTGAGAGTGCGGGATTTCTATTTTCCAGTAGACTTTATAGTCTTAGACATGGATGCACCTGAGAACCCTAGGGATACACCAATCATTCTAGGGAGACCTTTCTTGGCTACTGCTAGAGCCAACATCAGCTGTGAGGAGGGCCAAATAGAGCTTAAGTTTGGAGATCAAACACTGAAAATTGATATATTTAAGGCCCAACAAGGAATTAATTGCGGCGTCATCGAGCAAATTTGTGACATCAAGACTTTGGTTGATGAATCACACCTCCAAAATGACTTGAGTATGCCTCATCAACCACAGAAGGATCTTGACCCGCAAATAGAGGAGTCAAATCCAGATGTAAACAACCCAGTAACTCCCACCCTTGAACCTCACATCTATACTGAACCACCCGCTGCTGCTGAAAACCCCATCCTTGAACTGAAACCCCTTCCTGCTCATTTGAAATACATCTTTTTGGGTTCTAGTCAGACCCTTCCTGTGATCATCAATTCCAACCTCAGTCCTGAACAGGAATCCCGTCTGATTGTTGTCCTCCAGCAACATCGCAGAGCCATCGGATGGACCCTCGATGATTTGACTGGAATAAGTCCCTCTTATTGTACTCATCATATCTATTCAGAAGAGGGCACACGACCTTCTCGTGAAATGCAGAGACGCTTAAACCCCAATCTGCAGGAGGTCGTGAAAAAGGAGATCATCAAGTGGTTAGATGCCGGGATCATCTACCCGATCTCCGATAGTCGTTGGGTGAGCCCAATTCAGGTCGTGCCTAAGAAGGCAGGACTCACCACCATAACGACTGGGACCGGAGAAATCATTCCTACCCGATTAGCCAACTCGTGGAGAGTCTGTATAGATTACCGTCGACTCAATTCCTCCACGAAGAAGGATCATTTCCCACTACCCTTCATTGATCAAATTCTCGAAAAATTAGCGGGAAATAGGTTCTTCTGCTTCCTTGACGGGTACTCCGGTTACAACCAGGTGGCAATCCATCCTGAGGACCAAGAAAAGACCATGTTCACCTGCCCCTTCGGAACATACGCTTTCCGAAGGATGCCTTTCGGTCTTTGCAATGCACCCGCTACTTTTCAGCGATGCATGCTTGCCATATTCTCAGATATGGTAGGTGATTATCTGGAAGTCTTCATGGATGACTTTTCAGTTTTCGGAGCATCATTCGACGATTGCCTCCAACACTTGGTCCAGATACTCAGGCGGTGCATCGACGTGAATTTGGTTCTTTCTTGGGAGAAGAGCCATTTCATGGTGCCTGAGGGAATTGTCCTGGGACACTCAATTTCGGAGAAAGGTATCCAAGTGGATCGAGCTAAGGTTAATCTGATTTCTCACCTTCCTATGCCTAGCTCGATCAGGGACATCCGATCCTTTTTAGGGCATGTCGATTTTTATCGACGATTTATCCCTGATTTTTCAAAAATCGCACGCCCCCTGACCACTCTTCTCTCCAAGGATGTTCCCTTCGAAATCTCCAAGGAATGCACTCAAGCATTTGAAATCCTGCGTGACCGAGTCACCCAAGCCCCGGTCCTACAATCCCCTGATTGGTCTCAACCCTTTGAGATCATGTGTGATGCATCCGACTTCGCTGTAGGAGCGGTTTTGGGGCAGAAAAATGACAAGAAACCTGTGGTCATTTACTACGCCAGCAAAACACTCGATGAGGCTCAGCGTAACTATACAGTTACTGAGAAAGAGCTGCTAGCTGTAGTATTTGCCCTTGAGAAGTTCAGATCATACCTTCTGGGTTCCCATGTCATCATATACTCGGATCACACGGCTGTTAGGCATCTCCTTGCAAAGAAGGACGCGAAACCTCGATTGATCCGATGGATCTTGCTGTTGCAAGAATTTGACCTCGAGATTCGCGATAAAGCGGGAAAACAAAACGTGGTAGCTGATCACTTGTCCCGTCTTCCTTCTGAAATGATAGACCCTTCCGGACCCATCACTGAGCATTTTCCCGATGAGCACCTGCTGACTATTGGTACTAGCCTTCCATGGTTTGCTAATATTGTAAATTACTTGGCATCTCATCAGACCCCATCCGATTGGCCGAAGGCCAAGAAAGACAAATTACGCTCCGATGCCAAGTATTACATTTGGGAAGACCCGTACCTCTTCCGCATAGGTGCCGATCAGATCATCCGGAGATGTGTCCCGGAAGGGGAAGTCAACAATATCCTCTCTTTCTGCCATGACCAGGCATGCGGTGGCCATTTTGCCGGGCATAAAACCGCATCAAAAGTCCTCCAGTGCGGCTTTTACTGGCCCACACTGTTCAAAGACGCACACAGTCATTGCAAGGCATGCAGTCGTTGCCAGACTTTGGGCAACATGAGCCGTCGTGACATGATGCCTATGCAACCGATTCTAGTATGCGAAATCTTTGATGTTTGGGGGATTGATTTTATGGGCCCCTTTCCTATTTCGGATGGTTTCGAATACATTCTGTTGGCTGTGGACTACGTGTCCAAATGGATCGAAGCCATACCGACCCGAACCTGTGATCACAAAATCGTTCTCAAATTCATTCATCAACACATTTTCTCAAGGTTCGGGATTCCTCGTGCAATAATCTCTGATGGGGGGACCCATTTCACAAATGCTCAGTTTAGGTCACTGATGACCAAATACGGGGTGTCTCACCGAATCTCTACTCCTTACCACCCCCAAACTAATGGTCTAGCTGAGCTGTCGAATCGGGAAATCAAGAAAATCCTGCAGGTCACTGTTCGACCTGACAGGAAGGACTGGTCGTCCCGACTTCCGGAAGCATTGTGGGCCTATAGGACCGCCCACAAGACCCAATTGGGCATGTCTCCCTTTAGATTGGTGTACGGAAAGGCATGCCACCTTCCCGTCGAACTGGAGCATAAAGCCTATTGGGCAGTACGGAACTGTAATCTAGATCTTTCCAAGGCTGGGACCCACAGAAAACTCCAAATCAGCGAGATCGATGAATTACGCACAGACGCGTACGAGAACTCGCAAATCTACAAGGAGCGGGTTAAAGCCTTCCACGACAAACACATCTCGAGAAAGATCTTTCATCCTGGTCAAAAGGTCCTACTCTTTGATGCCCGACTCAAACTCTTCCCAGGAAAACTGAGATCTAAGTGGGTCGGACCATATTTGGTCCGACAGGTTTTTGGAAATGGAGCAATCGAAATCAGTCCACTCAGCCACGATTCTGAACCTTTCATCGTGAATGGTCAAAGACTCAAGCCGTTCATTGATGTAACTTCTACTGATTTGGCTGAGGCATCTTATATCCTCCGTTCCCCTTGAGCTTATTGCGCCCAGCCGATGGCGTAAAACTCAGCGCTTAACGGGAGGCAGCCCGTCATTCTCTTTGAAAACCTGAAACTTGTTCTAACACCTTTCAGCACTCGAAGTTCACCCTTATAGACAGCCGACCCCAACTCAGATGTTCGCATCTGAAATTTGAAATCGTCCGCAAAAATTCAACCCGACCCATCCACTCACCCAAATTTCTGTCTTAAGGAATGAACTAAGACCCCCTAGGTTACAATGAGGACATTGCAAATCTTAGGCATGGGGGGTAGGAAAGTGCAAAAACTTGTAAGAAAATGTTTCAAACAAAAAAATTCACATATGCCAAAAATACCATAAAAATTAAAAAAAAAATTTTCGAAAAAATAAGAGGAAAAGAGGAGAAGGAAAATTTTGTGAAGGAGAAAAGAAACAAAATGAAAAAGGAGCACAAAATTATGAGAAAAAGTGATAGTCATTAGTAAGGAACTAAGGAATTAACCTAAGTTCTAGACCTCATTCGAGAAAATAACTGAAAAGTGCACAATGAGATTAGTAAGAATGCAAACCTTAGGCATTCTTGAATAGACTCTTAGTACCCATTAAGATCTGGACACTCCTCAAGAGGTTGAGGAAAATGAAAAGCTGAAGTATTAGGTCTAAGGCTTAGGGAGTATTCGGCCTCGTTAACTAATTTTTGGTTTACGGGACTCAGTAACCTAAGCACCCTAATCTCACACACAGCCTGGTTCAGTAAGCGTAAAAATCAGAATCACGCAGAAGCGTCACAAAAATCTGAAAAGAACATCTAGAATAGGAGCGGCCGATCAACACAAGTTGATTTGGACGAGTTCCCAGCGCGGAGAGGCGGGAAATCCCCTCGAAGATGCGTAACAAAATATCATCTCCTCGGTGCTTGTCTCTTAGGATATTTACATATCCTACGGGGGGCATATAAGCACTCTGCTGGTTCAGATTCCATGGATGGCATTATCTCGAAATGTCAATTGCCAGGGTCTGGATTCGGCCACGGAATACCATGGATGGGATTATCTCGAAATCTCAATAGCCAGGGTTCCGGGGGTTGCCATGGGCGGTGCTATCTCGAAGCATCGATCGCCAGGAACCCTTGAGGATTGATGATGGGAACAAGGAATCTGATACAGACCGTGTTGAAAAGCCAACCCTAGGCTAGAACTAAAAAGAAAAAGAGAGAGAAAACTCTCCAAACAGAAAAACTTTCTATCTCTCTCTTACAAAATGCACTGCGAACTGAGCCAGGGCTAAAATCATTTCAAGCACGGGTGCTTTAACCACGAAGTCCAATAAACCTTAGGTTAGTTCTTGTGGGCCTTAAAAACCTTTGCTAAAAGACTGAGGCTAAGGCTAGACAGATTTGGATCTTGACTGGTACTGGAGTACCTTTTAGGCCTATGATCAGCATTCTAACCTAATCTATGAAGGCACTTATCTAAAACTATTGAAAACTTCATGGTCTAGAACAAGGGTTGAAACCTTAAGTTTTTGCTAAGGGACTAGCAAAAGCTAGGCATGGGGGTATGATGAGAACCTCATCATGAGCCATAACTAGCTCATTTTGACCCAATACAAAGGATAAAAGCTCCTACATATCTCAAGGAAAAGCTTAACTCAGAGAATTCTGAGTTTGAGAAGAAAACAAGTCATAAGGGGTAAAAGTGCAATTTTACCAGTATAATCTGCATACAGGGTAATTCAGGGCCCAAACATAGGTCAAAACAGCTTAATAAGAATAAGAGTGGGATGAGATGATCTAGCAAGGGCTACAGCACTTCCAAGGAACCAAATGATAATCTGTAACCCTAAAACAACCCACTTCAATTCACAAGGTTCGAGGCAAAGTAAAAATAGAATAAACCCTCTAAAATTCATAGAAAAATAATCTCTAGGGTTTAGAACCTTCAATTTGGCCTTTAGAACCCATTTTGACCTACATTGAGAACCATGCCCAATTAATAACTTAATTTGGGTTTTTGCGCAAATTGACCGGTCAAACAAGGTTTAATATGAAAATAAAATTCACCATCAGATTCCTTAGGTCCTAATTAGTCATGTATAAAAACTTGAGCCTAAGAAGAAACCTCCTTGACCGACTTCACACTTTGGTCCTCATATATTTACTCTTTGGCCCTCAACTTTTGAACCCTCGCATTTTGGCCCCTAACTCTCCTTCGTTCTTTGCAATCAGGTCCCTCCTGCAAAACCCTGCCAGCACCATGCTCCGGCGACCTTGCGCGGAGCATGGCGCCGGGCAGGGTGAGGTGGGGGACCTGGCAAGTGTACCGGGGGTGCCCTGCGTCGTCAGCCGTCGCAGGAGCACCCCCCTGGACATTGTAGGCCACCATACCGGCCGTGCGAACGCACGGACGGTATGGGTTCATGTTCCGACCATTCTCCGGCGAGGGAGACACGTCGTCTCCCTCCGCCTTCCTCCCTGCTTCATCCCTATAAATACCCCCCGCCGCTCCACCGACGAAGGCAGCCTGGATCTGACGGAGAAAACCCCCAGCTTTCTTCTCTTCTTTCTCCGGCAGATGCTCACCAGCTCCGGCGACTTCCTCCCCCTCCACCTCTTCGCTCTGCCGCAATACCAGCAGCAGAGACTTCCTCCCCTGTTCTTCCCGCGCCACGCCGCACCCAGCTGGCGCCTCTCCAGCCCTCTGCTCGCCGCCGCCCCTCTCCCTGAGCATCGTCTTCTCCGGCGACAGTCGATACGACTGTCGCCCTGTTCCTCCCCCTTCGTCCCTGCAAGTAAGTTAGACCTACTCCCCTTCTTCTCCTCTTTCTTTCCCCGCTTTCAATTTAGTCAATTAAACCCTCGACCGCTCCTGTTCACCCTCATCCTCTCCGCCTCCGACCACCCTCCGGCGAGCCGCGCCCATCACCTCAGCGACCCACACGGCTCGCCGACCACCGCAGAACCTCCGCCTCCTCACCCTGATCCTCTTCCGCCCCTCCACTTCCCACCAAACACCCTCTGCAGATCCACCGAACACACCCACTTCTTCGCTCACAGTTTGACCTAGGACGACCTGTTAGCTCCATCTCGCCCCCTGCAGACCCCCTGACCACCTTCGCCGTGCCACGGCGAAGGTCCCCCGCCTGTCTGATTTGGCCGAGAGGCCGTTCTATTGATTTCAGGTTCCAGGCCTTGACCGCCATTGGCGAGGAAGCTCGAAGCTTGCTTGAGGTTGCTCCAAGCCTAGATATCCCAGGTTGAAGACCTAGGCTGCGTGAAAGAGTCTTGCGCACACACCCTGGCCCTCAATTGGAGTTGCGAGCCTCAACAGCTGTTGCAATTGGAAGCACCATCCCTACTGCAGGCATGAGAGAAAAGGGGTGCGCGGATAGTCCCACCTCGGGAATTTCTGAAGCCACACCCCCACATAAATTGCAAAAGTGCCACCATCTGTTTGCCTCAGTTACCACGGGGTGAGGTCCCTCTCACCCGACCCGACCCGGCCTCGTCCGTGACCACGCTCCGCGGACCTGGCCCGACCCGATTAGACTGACCTGCACTCCTCGCCCACCACGCACGCCGGTGGGCCTGGACCCGGGCCTGACCCGAACCCGATTACCCGGTAGCGCTCTGGGAGAGCTTCCGAAGAGTGATTTCAGAGAGAGAGAGATACGCGGGGGAAGGGGGGGGTAGAGTAGGTTTTGCCTCTTGACGAAAAAATTCTGAAGTGTGCAGGCCAAAGAAGAAGAAGCAGACCCGCTGAAGAAGAAGGAGCTGCTGCACTGTAGCAAAGGCATCGTTAAGTCGTCTCAGCACCGGGGCAGACGACGAAAGGTCAGCAGCCAAAGAAGAAGAAGCAGACCCGCTGAAGAAGAAGGAAGAGCAACGGCCAACGCGAAAGAAGAAGAAGAAAGGTCAAGGCAGAAAACCAAAGAAGAAGAAGAACAAGGAGCTCTGAAGAAAGAAGAACATCACCAACGGAAGAACAGCAGGAAGAAGAAGAAGAGCACCACCATTGCAAGAGAAGAATATCACCTGAACAGAGAGAAAGAAGGAGATCTAAAGAAAGAGAGAAAGAAGAGCACCCCCCTCTGCAGAACAAAGAGAACAACAAATTCTCTCTCTCTCTTTATTTTTGTAAAAGAAACATGTATATCTCTAGAATACAACTTGCTCCCTGAGTTCGACCTCGGGAACTCTTTTATTTATCCGAGTAAAAAAAATTTATATTTGAAATGTTGGTAATAACCGGCTTTACTACAACGTTATAACAGAACCGACGTTTCATCGCACAACCCAGGCTGCCCATGCGCACGCACGCGCCATCGCACATGCACAGCAGCGTGAACATGCGCATGCAAGAGGAGGCAAGCATGTGCAGCAGTGCAGCGGGCACGTGCGAGGCAACGGCAGCGCATGCGAGTGCGTAGTGTGTGGAGGTGCGTGCACCAGTGCATTGACAATGTAGGCGTAAGGCTATCTTTAGTGACGTTTGCGGTGGATCTTCAGCGACATTTATGACCGTCACTAAATGTCCTGTATACGAGATTGATCCTTTCCTCCACTATGAAAGGACCCATACCCCTCCCATTCTTCTTCATCTCTTCCTTTCTTCTCCTCACCACCTCAAAGGCTCAAGAGAGAGCTTGTCCTAAGCCCAGGATGCTCCTCTAGAGTAGAAAACAAACATTTGTTCCCGCCTCATCCCCATTCGTGGAGCATCCTACGGTCGTCCTCTCATCTCCCTTCGGGAAGAAGATCCTCACCGTGATGCCGTCCTGCCCCACCCTCCATCCTCCGACTCCATCCAGGTTCGTCCCGCTCCTTACCACCTTCCTCTAGGTAACGTCAGAGTGAGTTGTCCTCCAAGCGACCATCGAGGGAGATTTCTCTCACATATCTCTATCTTTATTGCTTTCGTAGTATAGTTTTCTTGCTTTCCTAGTTGTAACAAACATTTACTTCGAAATATATGATTGTCTCTCTCTCTCTCTCTTATATTTTGCAAGTAGATTAGCTAGATAAAATTTCATCGACTTGATCTCTTGCCCTATTAAAAATACAAAAAAAGTTATAAAAGATAAAAAAAGGACAAAAGAACAAATAAAAGTGTAATGCGGACTTTTCAAACCAAGCGTTCGCCTCCCCGTGTTCGACCTGGGACTCATTTTGAGTTTCGGTTATAAATATTATCTAATCAACGGATTTTCGTGCAAATCGAACTACGATGATGGGTTTTCCAAACCTGAACCCTTTTCACGTGCGAATCCGCCGTCATCACCTTGGTTTATAGTTATATATATTTACATTTTTTCCCTTTAGCTAAAATCCCTAGTCTACATTTTCCCATACACTTAGGATTTTGGGGCATTATGTGTAGAGGACAACCATGGTAATGGATGTTGTGGTTGCTGTTGTTGTTAATAGTGTCATTGTTGTGTTAATAGGAGGAAGGAGTAGGTGATCACATTTTCCTTTTGATGATGTAACCCCCTTTAACCATACCAAGCTAGGGATCACCCCCTCCCCTTGAAAATCATCATTTAATGCCAATAAATATGAATGGATACGTGTTATTTAGATCAATTGCCAAATCTGATTTCTTTATTTTTCTTAAATTACTCTCTAAGCATAGTTGGTGAATAGGGGTTAGCTTAATGTATGTGTTGGGATAAAAATTGGGATTGTAGGGATTTGCTTTCTATCGATTGATGGGAATCATCCTTTGTAGTTGGGTTTTGTGGTTTGGTAGAGAGTAAATTAAAATTTCTAATTTGCTAAAATTATCATGGACCCTTGGAGATGGAAGGTATGGGATCCAAATACAAGTGATAGGGTGGGGTAATAACACCTGGTTTCTAGTGTGGTAAGTTATAATGATGTCGGCCCAAGAAAAAATTTTCATTTCGATTTAAAGTAGTCGTAAACTCAATGTGAATGGGTATGTAGTGACTCGTGATAAACCAATGATTTACAAGCTTTTTGTCTCAAATGTTATAGCTCTCAATGTTCGATTGAATAAGAGGTTTCGACAGGGCATTTTCCTACCAACCCCCCTATGAGTGAGTAGTGATAAGAGGATGGTGAGCGAAATGGGTGTGCATGTAGGATGTTGGTTTTGCATGGTAATGTGGCCTCATAAATAAAATAATGAGGTCTTGAGAGCCCCTAAAATTCTAATTAAAAGTGCAGTTTGAACCAGCATATTAAGGAGGATCAACTTTGAACAAGAAAACTTGTTGATTCTGTTGAGGGTTCGAAAGAAACTTTCTTGGATTCGAAGGGTCTCAAGTGAAGACCCTAAGGAATCCAGTAGGTCCATAGGGTTGAGGATCTATTGAGGGACAAGAATTAGATATAAATTGTGATTAGGTCCAATAGGCGGACCCATAAGAAATGACACAATGACTATGTGAACCAAGGGTTCACTGTTGTGTGTTGGAGACCTAAAGTGTTGAAGTAACCAATGGTTACATGGGGCTGACCTTGGAATCTAAAGGACTCCCTGTCACGAGGACACCTTAGGTGGTTGTTGTCGAGATACGGTACTAGGGGGTACTTGAATTTGATTCAAAGTATCAGGATGTGTGGGATACAAGAATCGGTTATGGCTCAATACCGATGACGGATTGAGAGGGTGCATAGAAAGGATCGTGTTCCATAAGGGAGCAATGGTGCAGCTTGTTAAACATTTGGTAAACCCTGTTTGAGATGGGTAAGAGTTGTAGCCACAATCAGATTTTTGACTGAGAGGGCTTGTTGAATCAAGAGTAGTGTTATCTATTTAGGTGATGTTAGTGTGAAAATGAGTATAGTGGAAGTGGTTATCTACAAGAAATCCTACATAGATTTTTGAAATGTCTTTAACCTGGACTAAATCAGATTTTAAGTTGTCACTTTTATGCCCAGGGTCAAACTCAGGGAGGCGGGTTTAAGGTTCTTGATTTCTACGCAAATCCTAAAGGTGGGTCATTTCCTTTCGCTTATTATGTTTTTGGATTTTTCTTGGTTTTAAGTTTTTTTTGTGATAACCTTCGTTCTTGAGGTACACCCCCAAAATAAGTCCTTGGCGACACACCAACTTCAATTCGAAATAATCTCATTATGCGTGAGACTAGATACCTGCAAGTCAAGGGTTATCTTTTCTCTTTTATATTTTTTTGGTGTTTTCTTAATTAACAAATAAAAGAGAATAATAGAACAAAAGAAGAATTGTTGGAATTGAAATGAATTGAAATACTTAGCCTATGTATATATGTGTATGTGTATGTATAAGATATATATATCTATCTATATATATGTATATAGATATAGAGAAAGAGAGAAGAAAAGGAGGATGGGATTGGAAAATTGGATGTAGCATCGTGTTAGGTTCACCGATGTTCAGAGAGATGTGATTAACCCTAGCTATGTGCTGCGTGATGTGTGGATTAGACGTGTGTGCGTGTGTGTGTTTGAATGCTTCATGTGAGCCAAAAATCGCCTATGTGTTTACAACTTATGCGTACACACATGCAAGAAAATGCGCGATAAATGGAGACGTGCGTGTGATGGTGAATGGGCATATGTGTAGAATGTGTATGTAGGAATATATATGTGTTTGTGCGTGTGTCTGTGTGAGTGTGGGAGTGAGTGCATGTGTCTGTGTGTATGTGTATGTGTATGTTAGTGTGTGTGTGTGTACGTGTATGTCTGTGTGTGTGCGTGCAATGAGGAGTGGCACGAGTGTGCGCTTGTGCGTAAGTGAGTGAGCGTAGGGAGTGATGTAAAGCTTGGTGTGACTGGCAGGTGCGCTGAGGAGAGGGTGCACTAGCGCGGTGATTGGCTAATTGAGACGTTGGTCAGTCACCTTGTCATGCCAAGCAGTGACAGTGGGCACGCGAAGGATGCCGTGAGAGGTTGGGGCAATTTGTCACTGGTTAAGTTTCTCACTTAGCTGGTGACTTGAAGAGAGACTGGAGTGGGGACGCTGGTGCGGGTGACCGGCAGCGAGTGATGCGTGAACCCTTGTTACCGCTTAACTGAGAATCAAACCGGTGACCTAGCAGAAAAATGAATCGCGATTAGGGATACTATGCAAAACAGAGCAAAGAATAGGATACTATGGAAAACATAGGGTATATGTAGTGTACCCTGAAACAAACATTTTTGGTGGATATGTACAAAGGCATTTACAATTGGATTTGGAGAACATATTGACTTATTACAAAGAATAGTTTTTTCTTTTGACTTTCTATTTTTTTTCTATTTTTCTCATTTTTCTAATTTTTTTCTTCTTCTTGTTTTTTTCTTCCTAAAAATAGATGTCTGCATGTCTCCATCAACTTTATTTGGTGGGTGAATATTTGGTGGAAAGAGTTTCTCCTAGACACAAGACCAAAGACTGAGACAAAGAGTCTACATGTATGCACAGGCAAGGACTATACCTTCCTTAGTGAGCACTAGGGTTAAGAACTTAAGTTCGCCTGGTTCTTCCTATATCCATGTATTGTGAACTAAAGTTACTCAACTCTTAAACAAAAGCAAATAGATGAATCCTGTACTAGTTGACTCAGGTACAAGAATAAGTCCTAAGTTAGGAAAGATTTTTGTTTTATCTTGTCAAAGCTCAAGTGTATTAAGCCTAAGCCTGAGCGAATCAAGCTTATGTGGCCAAGAAAGTCTAAAAGCAAAGGTTGAATGTCCATAAACACTCATTTTGTTTTTGCATAAACTTTCATATCATAAATAAACACTTTTGAAAACCTTTTTGGAGTTTTTGAATTTTCAATTTTTATGCATTTTATAATTTTTCTTAAGATTTTTCAACATTTTTTCAATTTTTATGGACTTTTCAATAGAGTTGTACATACACTAAAGATGGATATGTATAATGGAAGGGAGTCCTGCATGATACCCAAAGAATATACAAGATCCTCTGGATGCCTATCCATCCCCCCATGCCAAATCTTGCGATGTCCTCATATGTATGCAAGAGGGGTGAGACATGATTAAAGGCTCTTGGTACAAGAGTGAGTAAGGGGTACACAATAGGGTGGACGGGTGGGTGGATGGTGGGTGGTAGAAAACATGTGGAATAGGCAAAGTGTGAAGCGAAGTGAAGTTTAGTGAAGTGAAATGGAATGTAGAGTGAAGTGGAATGTCGAGTGAAGTGGTGAAAACTTGAGAGATGAAATGATGGCTGAAGGTGAAAGGGTGTTGGGGTGCCTCCCAACGAGAGCTGAATTTAATGTCCCCAGCTAGACTCGGAGTGAGGTAGAAATTAGTCACCCTCCAGTAAGGCAACTGTCTCTCCAATGGGGGCAGTTTCTTGAGTGAGATAAGATTTCAACCGCTATCCATTTACTGTAAATATGCCCAATTTTGGGGTCTTCGATTTCAACGACACCATTGGGAAATGGTTGTGAGACAAGGAATGGCCCTGTCCATTTGGACTTTAGTTTACTAGGAAAGAATTTAAGTTAGGCATTATAAAGCCAAACTTGCTGTGATGGCTCAAACTCCTTCCACCGAATGCAGCTATCATGAAAGGCCTTGGTTCGTTGTTCAAAGGTCAAAGTAGAGTCATAGGCCTCACATCTTAATTCTTCTAATTCTTGGAGTTGGAGTTTCTATTCTTGATCACATAGGTCTGGGTCAAGGTTACATTGGTGAATCGCCCAATTAGCGCAGTGCCCCAACTCAACAGGCAAGTGACAAGGATTCTTGAAAATAATTCTATAAGGTGACATACCCAGAGGAGCCTTGAAGGTGGTCCGATACGCCCATAGGGCTTCAGTTGGCTTGTCGGACCAATCCTTATGGTCAGGATGAACCATTTTCTGTAGGATTTGCTTGATCTACTGATTTGACACCTCAGCCTAGCCATTTGTCTAGGAATGGTACAGAGATGCAATACTATGGTGAACTCTGTACTTCCTCAGATGTGACCAGAAGAAGAATGAGTGAAATGGGTTCCTCCATCTGAAATGATGGCTTGAGGGATCCCAAAGAGCGAAAAGATATAGTCCTTCATAAATTTAGTGGCGACAAGATGGTCAGCATGGCGTATGGGAATAGCCTTAATTTATTTTGAGACATAATCAACGATAGAGAGGATGTACTCGAAGTCGTTGGTTGGAGGAAAAGTACCCATAAAATCGATTCCCCATATATGAAAGATTTCTGCAGCTAAGATGGGTTACAATGGCATCATGTCATGGCGTGACATTGACCTTAGCATCTAGCATCTAGTGCTGCGCTTAGTATAATTGTGTGCATCTTGATGAAGGGAGGTGACTAGGAGCGATTCTCACGTGTGTTTTGAAAATAGAGATCTCGTCGTAGTATAGTGCGTGAAAATGCTCGTCAAAAATAATTTATAAAGATAACGAGACTTGAGTCTCGGTTGTTCATCTTTGGGAGGTGTTTATGGAAATGCAGATTTGAAATCGATCTCTCACTCTACTTGCTTAAAATTGCACGCAAGTTTCTAATCGTTGGATCAATGTTAGGCCACTTTCATTATTAACCCTAATTACGTGCGCATGCGTTAGGTAGATGACAAATGTGAAAGTGTGAGTTTCAGTATCACGATTCTAGTTATGTGGTGGCTGTTTACGAAAAATGCGTTAATAGTTAGATCCTCGATATTTTCAGGTACCGACATGCTAGTTGCAACAGATAGTAATTAAGAGCAGGCAACTTTAATCACACAAAAATATTGCAACAAGGCTCATGGTGATTGTCACAAATAGATATATATATGTAGAAAAAGATTTTCATTGATTCATGATGGTGTTAGCAACATAAAGCTCATGGAAAGCTTGTCGAGGAATTCTTGAAAACATAAATCTAGCTAGCATAAAATGATTGCATACATGAATTTAAGGGGGGATTATGCATGCATCATTGGGGGAGAATATAAAGCTACACTACTAAGTAGTAAATAAAGCATTACATCTATGAAGAATTATAATCTAGTCTAGTAGAACTAAGGGCATTCAGAGGTGGGCTCTGATGGCCTTGACTTGGTTGAGAGGAGAAGGGCAGCCAATGGTGCTTAGGCCAGCCCTTGGAGAGAGGTTGAGGAGGTGATCCAACATCTTGGCGTGGAGATGGTGGTGGCCATGGTGAATCTACTCGTGAAGGTGGAGTGGAGATGGAATGAAGCTAAGCTAAAATGGAGCCAAGAGTGAATGGTTGCAAAGTGCCACCCCTTAGGTCTTTTTATAAACCTAAGGGAGACTCTCTAGAGAAGTGTGGAACTCTCTAGAGAGAGTCCCAAGTGTGGCCATCCAAGGAGAGAGAGAAGGTGGTTCTTAGATCCACCAAAAGTGGATCTAAGAGAAGACTAATCCTTGGTTGCTATTTTTGGTAACCAAGGTGGCGCCACCTTTGGAAGGTCCTAGAATACTCTAGGTGGTGTGGGAGTGCATGAATGGGTGTGTGTGTGTGTGTGTGGGGTTGTTCCCTAAGTGGTTAGGTGGGTTAGGATAGGTTTTAATGGGTTTAGGTCTAGGTTAGGTCTCAAATTAGGGTTGCAAACCCTAATTCACTAAGTCAAAGTGCAATTAAACTTAACACAAGTTTAATTGGGTGTGTGGAAACCTAATTGGGAGTAAAACAACTCAACTAAGTTAGGTCTAGGTCAATTAGACTTTCACTGAGTCCAATTGGACAGTGTGTGAGATCAGGGCTCAATTGGACTCAATGAGTCCAATTGAATTGGTTGATGGATTTGACTAAGATCCAAGTCAATTAGGTTTAGTGAGGACCTAATTAGGTCCTTAGGGAGGTCTAGAGGTGATGTACTAGGGTTAGGGCACCTTAATTTAGGTTCCTAGGGGGTTAGAATTGGGTTTAGGGGGCTAGAGATCTAAGATCAAGGCTTGAATCTCAAAATAGGGTTTGGAGGGTAGTTCTGGACATCTGATAAAAATGTCAGATGACTTATAGTGAAAAATTAGAAGTCTAGACTTACTGTCTGGACGTCCAATCAGAGTCAAGAAAAATTGGACGTCTGACCAAGTGTCTGGACGTTCAATAACACTATAAAGGTGGGTTTAAGGTGTGCGAGAGTTGGCTAAGGGTTCTGGATGTCCTATAACTTATCTGAATGTCTAGATAGAGGTTGGATTTAGGGTTTTAAGGTTTCCTAGGGTGCGGTGACCTAATCTAAGGGTGGCTAAGTCTTAGGAAAGCTTCTAGGTTGTCCTAGGGCTAGGATGGACCTAAGTTCTTCACAATTTATTGCTTTATTCCTACTTAATAGAATAGCATACCTTAACTCCCTTACATTATTATCTACTACATCTAATCTAAGTCTTCTGCTCCAGCTCTGCTGCAACACCAGTTATTCTTTATTCTTCAGATCCAGCTTTAGATCTAGCTTCTGATCAGCTTATTACTTGCAATTGGCATAATGCACCTAATCAGTAAATTATAGCATTAAGAAAGCAGTAAAGGTGCTAGTAATGCTTATGCATGCTTGAATTACCCTAACTTATGCTAAGTCCTAGCCTAATTTAGGTCAATTAAGACCTATGATTGCTGCGCAATCAGGAGGGCAAAAAGAATTCGCATTGCAACACCTTGGTTGTTATCTTCCTCCCTGAAAAATGGCCTCCGAAGCCTTGATCATGGCAAAATGATAGCACACCAGGGATCTCATAGTCAAGAACACAGCGATGGATAATCTGGTTGACACCTAATCTAAAAAGCAGTGGATTATCCTAGAAGTAATACCTTTCCTCTGAAATAAGATGCTTGCACTAGTTTTTAGGCCAGCCTCGGGGAAGAGAACCAGAGGCAAGGTAATTAGTGATATCAGCATACAAGGTCCACTTGCCACATCTATTGCCAAAAGGTGCTCATCAGTGAAATATTCATTCATTGGAATGGAAAGTCCAATATGGTCAAGGTCAAGTCTAGAGAGATGGTCTACGACCACATTCTAGGCTTCAACCTTATCTCGTATCTCAAGATCAAACTCTTATAACAGGAAGATCCATCGAATCAATTTGGGTTTAGCATCCTTCTCATGCATGAGACGACAAATGGCTGTGTGATCGGTGAATATGGTAACATGGGAGACTAGAAGATAAGATCTAAATTTCTCTAGCCCAAAGACGATCATCAGTAACTCCTTTTCAGTGGTCGTGTAGTTACGTTGGGTGTCATCTAGCATCTTACTGGCGTAGTGAACCACCAAGGGGTGTCTATCACGTCTTTCTCCCAAGATGGCTCTGACAACTAGGTCAAAAGCATTATACATCATCTCAAAGTCAAGGGATCAATCAGGCGGCTAGAGAACAAGGGCCTTAGTGATAGCATCACACAACTGTGAATTTTCTAATATAGTCGAAGCCCATGTCGAAAGGCACATCGGTCGATAGGAGATTCATCAAAGGTCTGGAGAGCTTAGAGAAATACTTGATAAATCTCTTATAGAACCCGACATGACCCAAAAAGGAGTAGATTTACCTAATAGAGCTAGGCATAGGTAAATTACCTATCACATCCACCTTAGCTTTGTCCACCTCAGTACCTCTTTCAGAGATGATATGTCTCAGAACAATACTCTCGTGCACCATAAAGTGACTTTTCTCCCAGGAAAGCATGAGATTTACATCAATACATCTTTGAAGGAGGTGGGTCAAGTTGGCTAAACAATCATCAAAGGTCGGTTCAAAGACTAAAAAGTCATCCATAAAGACCTCAAGAAAATCACCTACCATATCATGGAATATCATTAGCATGCAATGATAGAAGGTAGTTGGCACATTACAAAGTTTGAATGGCAACCTTCAAAAGGCAAAGGTGCCAAAGGGGCAGGTAAAGGTGGCCTTCTCTTGATCACGGGGGCCAATAGCCACTTGATTATAGCCTAAGAACCCATCCAGGAAACAAAAGAACTGATTTCTTGCCAACCGCTCCAAGATTTCGTTGATAAAAGGTAGTAGGAAATGGTCTTTCTTAGTAGTAGCATTAAGCTTCCTATAGTCTACACACACTCTCCAAGATGTAGGAGTGTGTGTAGGGATGGATTCGACCCTAACATTAACACTAATGGTGAGACCCGCCTTTTTGGGCACAACATGAATCGGGCTCACTCAAGGCTATCGCTGATCAGGTAAATGATGGTTGCATCAAGCCATTTATTGATTTCTATTTTAACGACCTCCCACATATTAGGATTGAAACATCGCTGCATCTTGTGGGAAGGTCGAGCCTCCTCCGCATATATACGGTGAGTGTAGTATGAGAGGCTAATGCCAGTCAAATTAGAGAGAGACCATCCAATGGCTGCCTTATGCTTAGTTAGGACCTTCATTAGTTTACACTCATGCTCCCTGGATAATTTTAAATTAATGATTATAGCGAGAGTCTCATTTGGTCCTAAGAAAGCATATTTTAGCATGCCAGGTAGCACTTTAAGCTTGGGAGTTGATGGGGAAAGATCTGGCAAAACTTGGGATGAGAGTGTCCCAAAAGGATCATAGGGAGAAAGAATCAGGGTTGAAGGAAACTGACCCTCAAGTTGGCCAAGAATAGGGGCATCTTGGATTGATGGATCCAAGAAAGGGGTGCCCTAGGAACTAGTATTTGGGAACAAGGTCTTAGTGTAGAATATTGCTTCTGCAAGATTTGGCATCGAAGAAAGGGCACTTCGATCTTTAAAGGGGTAGATCGGAGGTGAGCAGCTTGGAAATGACTCAGACCATGAGGTGTAAGAAGCGGAGTGAGCCTCATTAGAGGTCTGGTCAGGGTGGGATAAGAGAAGGGGTAAGGAAATGTCACAATGTAAATCAGTCAAGATTTGGTGGTTCTCCAAGGGTATGCCATGGTAATCTGAATAAGTCCCTACCAACTTGATACATGAACTGACGGCCATGTCATCGTCAGATGTGTCATCCTTGATTAGGTCGCAGTCAAAATTCTTGGTGGCCTTAAAATATTTAGTTTGAGCTTTTCAGAACCCATGCCTATCTTAATGTAGACCATTTCACAATCAATATAGGTGCAGACTATCGCCAAGAATGGTCTCCCAAGAATGATTGGGTAATCAGAAAGTGAATCAGGAACTTCCATGTCTAATACAATAAAGTTAATAGGAAAATAGAGACTGTTGACCCTAAGCACCACATCATCCACCACACCTCACAGGATTTTGACAGAGTGATCTGCCAGTTGTAATGTAATAGGGGTGGGTTTTAGATTTCCCAATGCAAATTTTTGAAACATGATGGTCGGAATGAGGTTAATGGAAGATCCTAAATCAAGCAAGGCACAATAAAAATTGCAGCCTTTCATGCTGCATGAAATTAGAGGGGTGCCTAGGTCATTTTGTTTCGATGGTAATTTTGAGAGAATAGCACAACTCGCATGATGCGAGAGAACCACCGGAGTTTTAGTTTTCTTTTGTTGTCGCCTTGGTGTAGTGTAATCCTTAAAGAAATGAGCGACGGTAGGGATGTGGTCGATTGCCTCCAACATGGGAACCTTGATTTCAACATCCATGAATAAATCACGCAGATTATCAAAGGTCAGTGTGTTCTTTTTCTCGCATCTTGGCTCCCTTAGTGTGGACTCAGAGAATGGGACCAATTCTGGCACAAGTTTAGGTGTGTCGTTCGTATGAGAATGCGAAGTGCAATCCGAATGGGGGGATGACGAAGAAGATGGACTTGCATCAGGTCCAAGTAGATTGATGATTTGTTTACAACTCCTTGTGCTAATCACATTGGATGTCGTAGGTCTAGTGGGATCATAAGGTGGAGGAGGGTTCACAACAAGGATGTAGGGTTGCTTTGTTGTTGCAGGATTTGCCTGAAATCCTGGGGGAGTGCTTGGAGCATGCAAAATCTGGTCAACCTACCCCTGAGATGGTTGTACCTGTGGTTACGACGATGGGGTATAAAATTTCGGTGGTTAGGGACAGGTTGAGTGGGAAGAGTGCCCTGAGATCGAGTCATCATGCATAGTTGGCTAATCTCAGCATTCTACTGTGCCAATTGGTGCTGAAGAGAAGTCATGTTTTCTTCATGGCGCTTAGACATTTCTGTCATCATTCGCATAAACTTGTCAAGAGGGTTTGATGCGTGATCCTCTTGAGGTGCACAAGGGCCTGATGGCTAATTTCTCGGGACAATATTGGGCCCTTGGGATAGCGAGGGCAGACGGTCGTACTGGTCCACTAGCAAGGTTTTGGTACTGAGGAATGTTGGACCAAGCGAAGTTCGGATGATTGCGCCACCTTGGGTTATAAGTAGTAGAATAAAGGTTGTTCCCCAGGGCATACACATCTTCGAATTCTGAAGATGTGTCCACATACAATAATGCGTCTGAGTACATGGAGGCTTGCTTCTCCATGTCAAAATACTGGCTAGTAGAAGCCAAGTCCACATTGCTTACCGAGTTGCTTGACGCAATACTCTGCAAAGACGGTGTAGGTCATACGGGATTCTTGGAAATAGGCCTAACTTGGGAAGTATTAGGTTTGTGACATGTGGGAGGAGCCAAAGTGTTGGCCACAGAATGGGTGGGGTTGGACGAAAGTTTGTCTAGCTTCTTGTGAACGAGGGAGACTTCGTCCAATTTTTGTGCGGTCAAATTCATATTAATGGATGAATGGAGGATCCCATGTCAACCTCATGTGCTCTGCTACGAGGTGTGCTAGTTCAGTTAAAGGTGACGATGGAGGCGTTGTTCATTGAATTTTCACTCATGTTCTAGAATAGTTCAAATTCTCTACCCTCATCTTTATTCATGAAATTGCCTCCACAGGAAGCACTCGAATTTGTTTAATGGTTTCATTTAGCCCATAATAGAAGATCTGAGCTACATGTCATCGAGTCAGACTATGATGCAAGCATTTCTTGAGAAGGTCATTATACCTCTCCCAGGCATCATGAAATTGTTCGCCATTTTGTTGCGTCAAAGAAGTGGTTGAACGACAAAGCGCATTGGTGCACTCGATCGAGTGGAATTTCTTGAGAAATGTTGTGCACATCTCTTCCAAAGAATGAATGGGTCTTCCAATCGTGTGCAGCCAATATGTGGCTTTGTCCCGCAATGAAAATGGGAACATTTTCATGAGGACAATATTTAACCTAATATTTCTTGGTTTAATTGTTTCCGCCAATCAGGTCATATCCTCTAGGTGAAGAAAAGGGTCTTCACTAGCATGTCCATTATAATAGAAATTGATTAGACCAATGACATTCGATGTCAATTCAAATTCAACCCCGCCCATGGGGACACGAACTTGCCTATGGGTCTCTGTTGCAACTGGGTTCTGATATGAGCTTAGAGACCTAGGCTCCTCCTAGTGGGGAGGGTTTTGGTTCTCCTCCAACGTTTCCCTGATAGCTTCAATTTGTTCTGTGTACAATGCCATCTGGGCTTGTAGGTAGGTTAACGGGTTTGGTGGAGGGGGTGGGGGATGATTCCCCTCGGGATTTGGGGGTGGGCAAGCAGCCATGTTTATAGAGGTGGAGGATGATTCACCAATTTCTACCCTCCTAGAATTATTAGACAATTTAAGAAGTTCAGGGTTTTATGACCTCCACTCAAACATGCACCACCCGAAGAAGAATTGGGAAGATGAGAAGAGAGAAGGGGATGAGAGAAATGATGCCCAATAGGTGCACTTGATGACAAATCAAATAAACAAGGTCCTAAATTCTAAAGGTGACCCTAGACCTAAAGATCCAATTTACCTACTATTGCCACCTATAAAACCGTATACGAGCATCGTGGAACCACTGGGCTAGATTGAAAGGCCATTTGCCCCAGTCTTAGACACCTGATATCATGCGGGAACCTGTATCAGCATGTAGGCACTATACGTAGGTAGTTAGACCTCTAAACCTTAATGGGGTCAAGTTGCTACCAATTTTAATTAAGAGGCTTATGATACAAGTGCTTTGGAATGTGAGGGACGTTGTTTGGGGGGTAATGCCCAAGTGTGTTGATTGAAGAGTGTGTAAATAAAGCATGCAATGGGGAAATCTCCCTGAATTTAAGCTTAGATTGGTGAATAGCTTTCAGAATTCTGCTATTTAGTAATATGTGTCTTAAGATTCAAATGGATTACCGTTTCAACCAATCTCCAGGTTTTCTAAAAATAAGTTTTTATGCCCAAACAACCCTCCTTCAAATTGATTGGTTAATGCATGCTACAATGCAATGGGCCCCTAAATGGATATTTCTAAGTGTGGATGCATGTGTTTCTTTTAATATAATGTGAATGGGAGCCAAACAATGCAATACAATTGCTCCCAATTACCAAAATGTAGAATCCACACAAGTCTCAACCACCAAAATAAGAGAAACAAAAATTTTAGGGTGGAAATCCGGGATTAAATCAGAGGCAAAATATGTGATGGTGGGGTTAGAGTCAACTTGATTCTAAGACTCTCTAAACAAAAATAATGTGATCCCAGATATGAATAATGAGGCGAAAAGATGTATAACAAGCACATGATTTTAATTCGCCTCGATGAGATTGCACGTTATGAAAAATCAAAGAGTCAAGATTCTTGACTTTTACATGCGTGAGTGTGTGGGAAATCGAGGGCGATGGATGTGATGAAAACAATCAATAAGTGGATTTTAATCCACTCGCCCTAAATCCTAAGAAGAAGAACTTTGTTTCTTAGGTTTTTTTATTTTTTTAATCTTTTTAATGAAATTTACGGTGACAAGAGAACTTAAGTTTGCTAAGAGACAAGGGCACCTACATCCTCAGCAACGTGTACGAAGCTCCAATCTACGCTGGTGACTTCACGCTCTCACTACTGCCCTAGACTTGTCCACGTCATTGACCTCCTCTGCATGTCTTCTCCTTCACAATAGGTTCACTTGCAGGAAAACAAACAAGGGATACTGATCGCGTAACTTCACTCAACTCAGTAATTAAGTTAATTTCACTTAATTAAGAGTAGAAAAAGTCACTTATGTTAACTCGAAATTATGTCGGTTGTGTAGTATAGGGTCGAATTAACCTAACATTTTAGAAATTTTTACTGGTTTAGTCCAGGTCGTTCACTGGGAAGTATAATTTTTTCTAAATTCACCAATTATCTTCTATTTCCTTTCAAGTTTAGGAGGTATAACTAAGTTGATTTTAAAACATGAATTTTGCAAAAATATTTAAACTATAAAGAATATACAAAATTCCATATGAAATACATGTTTACTCAAATGATGTACTTTATTAACAAGTAAACATGTTAGTTTTCTAATTTTATTTCAAAGAAATTAAGGCAATAAAAGTTCTTTTATTAAAACATGCCTTAATACAACATTTAAGAACAAAAACTAATTAAAATGATGTAAGAAAAATAATATCCTTTCTTTTCTTCTTTATCTCTCTTCTTCTCTCTTTCTTTCTCTTCTTTTCCTTTTTATCTTTTATTTTTTTTCTCAAGCTCTTTACTTCTTCTGTTCTGTTGTTCTTGCCTCTTCTCTTCCCTTAGTGCCTGTTCACTTAGTTCCTTTCGTGCCTGTTCTTCTTTCTTTCCTTTGCTATAGCTCTTCACTTAACCTTAGCTTTCAACACTTAGCTTAACAACCATCGGCTCTTCTTTTCCTCAAGCTTTCTTTTGAACCATCAGTTGAACTAAGTTTATTTTCCTTTTTAACCAAAAAATTATTTTATTTACGGTGAGGTCCTTTCGAGGATACACAGCACCCTGAGACCAGGGTGGGACCGGACCCTACTCGGTCCTCGCTTAATCTCAGTTAGGTTCGATTTCGATTTATTTCATTTCGGTTCATACTTTCGAGCCAATCCGGCTCGACCAGCCTCCTAGGCCTCGCCCTCCCAGGGCACACTCGCTCACGCCCACTCGGGCACACACCCAAAGGCACACATGCCCACACACACACATACACATGCTCAATAGATTCAGAATGCTCAGATCGGTAACTGGTGCGTCGAGTGCTGATGACTGAAGTGCCAGGGTAACAAATCACTTTTGTTCCCATGCGTGTGCTCAGAGACTGACGATGTGGGACTATCTTAATCCCTTCCAGACCCAACTTCAATCAATCATATCTCCCAGCTCAGAGCTCCGTTTCAAGTGATTTAAAGTCTGTTAGAAAGCTCTAAGATAGATCTACACAATTGCAGGGCCAATTTAAGGTTTAAAGGATGTTTTCCTCTTCGATTTGAAAGGTAAAATAAGGGGTTCCTACGGGTTATTTATTTGCCAGGAAATAGAAATTAATGTCACAAAGTCCTCATATGGACTTTTCTCTCTCATTTAAAGGTCTGTACAGGTTCTACAAATGATTTCGCAGCTACTAGAGTAGGTTCTAAGCTCACAAGACCTTTAGGAACAACATAAAAGCTCTACACTTCTCTGAAAGTTTCAAAGTTCAAAATTTTCAGACTGAAATGGATGAACAGACACAGAGAGACATCTCTGATTGATTTAACTAGTTCTAAAGGTTATAATAGACTTATCTGGGCAGGATTCAAAATCAAAACTCAACAAAATATCACTAGTGTAAGTTTGGGTTCGAAAATAACCCAAATTGACAGAGTTCAAATTCTCACACAATAAATCATCTGAGCTCACTTTATTCTCTCTCAGATGATTCAACAAGATTTCAGAAACAATTTAAACTCAATACCTCAATTCGAGCTCGGAACTCCATAATCAAACTTAGTTTGACTGTGAAGGCATAAAAATTTGACTTTATGTTCAAAGCCTTCTCTCAAGAAATCAAAGCCTCGAATAGGATCTTCTTAACCTTAGAAACTCATTCAGATTCTCAGATAGGCACTCTGACCAAGATTTCTAGGATTTCAGGCTTGCCGCCTGAGCTTGAAAAGGTGTGTGTTCGTCAGAGCCATTCAGAGGTTGTTACAGTATTCTAAGAGCATAAACAGCTTTAGTGCATTGCACTGAAGCTTCTAGGTACCTTAAATTCTTCTCAGATCTCTTCTATCAGACTTCTCCAACTCCGGCGGAGTTGGAGAAGATGAAGATCTATCTACAGCTCCAATGGCTAAATCCTCAATTAAATGACTTCAAATTAATTAGTGATCCACATTATATCATTCTAGAGCTTCTCAACGAAATCTAAAGGCTGAAGCACAGATTTGGCTCGCCGGAGCTCTGGTGAGTCCAGAAAATGTGAAAAGTGTGCACAGATTGTTTAAACTTACCATTTTTAATCTAAAAAGGTTCCTGAGGTTGCAAGGAACCTCAAAATCACATTTAATTCTTCATTATTTCATTATAGTTAAGATTTGACAGTGAATTTGTTTCTTTAAAAATTTGATTTGAATTAAGCTCAGGATATGTTTTACCACTCGATTGAGTGGCTAAAACAAGTTAACAAGTGTTTATGGTCATAAATATATATTTAATTTAGGATTTGAACTGCTCCTGAGCTGCCATTGATAGTGAGCTTAGAAGCTTAATTAAGATTGGGTGTTTAATTTATATGTGGTAATTCTATGTATTATAGTGTCGATTAGGGTCCTAAAGTGGTGAATAGATGATGAAGAACCCAGTGGAGGTAAAATTAAACCCACTACTGTCACCATGGATAGTGACAGCAGTCGTTGGAGGTGAAATATGAATTACGCGATTAGGTGATCAATTAAGTGATTAAGTGGATTAGAAATGGTCATGAGAGAAAGGAAGAGGTGAACAGTGATTTAAAAAGACAAGATTAAGACTCTGGCGAGCTCAAGGAGTTTGCTGGAGTCAAAGAAGATGAACACTAAAATTCTAAAATTACTCTAATCTAGCTACCTAAACTAACTAACCAAGCTAACCTACTCCTACTCCTACTTCTAATCTACTGTTACCTGGACGAAGGGGTCAATAGGGTTTCGCCGAAGTCTCATGTAGAATGACGAAATCAGAGGGTGGAAGAAAGATCTTCGGCAGGTGGATTTGAGGTGGAGTAGAGGATTCCTTTAGTTAGTGCCTGTGTCAGAGACGCGGAAGATCATGGTGGATCTCCTCAGCTGATCAGAATGGATGGAGGAAGTTGGAAAGTGAGATGGAAAGTCACTGGAGTTTTGGACGAATAGCCTATTGGGTCGGCTGCAGTGTTAGAAGAGGGAAGGGAGCCAACTTGAGTAAAATCCGAGGGGTGAGGGGGTATTTATAGTAGTTGGCGGCGAAGAGAATGGTGAGGTCTGGTCGAAGAAGGAGCTTGAGGAGCTTAACCTCTGGCGTCGTCTCCGACGACGGTGAGGTTATCTCCCACTGAAAAATAGGATTTCTGGTTAATCTAGACCGGTGGATCAAGAGGAGGTGGTGAGCGCAAGTTGCAAGAGCTTGGACAAAGAAGGTTGATGTCGGCAGGGCGGTGATCATGCGGTGGCGTGACTCTCCATCACTAGCCGTTCAATCGGCTGAAGAAGAAGAAGAAGAAGGCAAGGGACTTAGATGTAATAAAATGTAAGGACATGTGTAAGAAATATGGACCCGATTGTAATGAATTTTAAGGACCAAAATGTAAACTCAGGTTTTGAAGGTTTATTTTAATTTAGATCTTTTTCAACTTTTTATATATGTTAGTAAATAAAGTAAATGTTATGTTTTCACCTTGAATTTACATTTTTAGGTTAATTTATTAGATTAAGTAAAATTACTTAAGTTATTATATACTTAGGTTTACATTAAGTTTAAGTTACTTAACTTATTAATTAAGGGAATGATTAATAGAATTTCGAGTCCAATTATTATGTAAATTATTAAAAATGTTAATTGAATGATAAAATGCCATTTTAAACTTATTTTAAGGTCCTTTACTAAATATCCCTTATTCTATAATTAACCCTTATATGTTCATAACCTTAGCTAATTAACTAGGAAGACTAGTTAATTAGGGGTAATTAGAGATCATGATGAGTGTCTCATCAGATACTCGTGAAGAGATGGGTGGAAAGAAGAATAATGTTAAAGGAAAAGAGTAGAAATAAAACCTGAATAGTGCCTTCCCGACATCGACGCCAGAAAACTTATGTCGAATCACAAGTAGTGTTATTTAATTTGGTGATATTAGTGTGAAAATGAGTATAGTGGAAGTGGTTAACTACAAATGATCCTAGAAAGATTTTTCAAATGTATTTAACCTGGACTAAATCAGATTTTAGGTTGTCACTTTTATGCCTATGGTCGAACTCAGGGAGGTGGGTTTAAGGTTCTTGATTTCTATGCGAATCCTAAAGGCAGGTCATTTCCTTTCACTTATTATGTTTTTAGATTTTTCTTGCTTTTGAGATTCTTTCGTGGTAACCTTGGTTCTTGAGGTACACCGTCAAAATAAGTCCTTAGTGATACGCCAACCTCAATCCAAAATAATCTTGTATGCATGTGATTAAGTACCTGCGAGTCAAGGGTTATCTTTTCTCTTTTATATTTTTCTGGTATTTTCTTAATTAACAAATAACTGAAAATAATAGAACAAAAGAGAAATTGCTGGAATTGAAATGAATTGAAATACTTAGCCTATGTATACATGCATATATGTATGTCTAAGATATATATATATATATCTATGTTTATATATGTATATAGATATAGAGAAAGAGAAAAGAAAAGGTGGAAGGGATTGGAAAATTGGATGTAGCACCGTTCTAGGTTAACCGATTTCTAGAGAGATGTGATTAACCCTAGTTATGTGCTGTGTAATGTGTGGATTAGACGAGTGTGCGTGTGTGTGTTTGAATGCTTGATGTATGCTAATACTCACATATGTGTTTGCAACTTGTGGGTACACATACGCAAGGAAATGCACGGTAAATGGAGCTGTTCATGTGATGGTGAACAGGTATGTGTGTATTTGTATGTGGGAATATATATATGTATGTGCATGTGTTTGTGTGGGTGTGGGAGTGAGTGTATATCTGTGTGTGTATGTGTATGTCTGTGTGCATGCATGCAATGAGGAGTGGCGCGAGTGTGTGCTTGTGTGTAAGTGAGTTCACGTAAGGAGTGATGTGAAGCTTAGTGTGACCAGCAGGTGTGGTGATGAGAGGGCACACTAGTGCGGTGACCGGCTAACTGAGAAGTTGGCCAATCACCTTGTCGTGCCAAGCAATGATAGGGGTGGCACGCGAAGGAGGCTGTGACCGGTGGGGATGATTTGTCACTGGTTAAGTTTCTCACTTAGTCAGTGATGTGAAGAGAGAGTGGAGTGGGGACGCGGGTGCAGGTGACCAACAATGAGTGATGCATGGACCCTTATCACTAGTTAACTGAGAACTAAACCAGTGATCGAGAGGAAAAATGAATGGCAATTGGAGATACTGTGCAAAATATGGCAAAGAATAAGAGCTTCTAAGCTACGCTAATGATGATGAAAACTCGATGAAAATAGCAAAATTAAAAGGGAATCCACCACGTCTACCTGCTCACAAAGGAGCTAGACGGTGGTGGACCTCACCGTGGTGGCTTGCGACTACAAGAGGCTTCCCAATGTCATCGGCATGACTGTGAATGGAAAAGGAAGAGAGGGAGAAAGGAGAGGTTCCCAGTTGAGTGGGTGTGCTGTAGTGTGTGTGAGGATGGAGTGTGGTGTGTGTGGGAGATAGGTGCCGACATTGAGAGTGGAGGTGGGGTGGTAGTTTTATAGGTGAGGGGTAAGATGTGGTGGGAAAGCAAGTGGTCGTTAGGATATGGATATTTGGGTATTTTGTGGGGTCGGTACATGAGGTTTTGGTTAATTATTGTATGTGATTGGTGGGTGACATTAGGTGGTAGTGCAAAGATAAGGTCTCTATCTCTCTCTCTCTTTCTTCCACTCTCATTATGCAAGAATGCAGGTATTTATAAAATGCAAGTATTGTTACCTAATCTTAGATGTGTAAAGCCAGAAGATAGTATAAGATTGGCAATTTGTTGGTGTGAAATGCTACGCAATGAGGGCACACCTAAAGTATGTGGTCCTAATGGGAGGCATTGGTGTGGCCCTTTAAATGTCAAACCTACCGTACCACAACTAAATATGATCACTTATGACCAACCTCGATGGATATGAGCCAAGTTGCTTCTTGAAATCTTGAGGATTTGTCTTAGGTCCCTCTTGAAAAGGCTCGACTCTTCTGATTGACATCAGAACTGTCCTTGCTAGGCAAGGATGGGTATGCCTCACTCAAGGATCACTAGTGCTAATAGTCTCTCCCTTGATGAAGGAGAGCCTACCAAGCTATGACTCTAGAAGAGGGTGCATCCGTATGACCTTTATTAGAGTGGGATGATTTTTAGAATCTGACTTGTGACGTGAGCGAGAGAATAAGACACAAGGCTAATTAAAAACAAGGGTTAATTGTGGGCTGAAATGGGAAAATGTGTAGCCAGCACTTTAGACTGTAGTACAAAACCTCCATAGTAACCATTCCATTTAAATTCTTACACATAGTTCTATCCCTACTGAGCCACTTGGCTCATCCCTATTCTTGTGACCCATTTTCAGGTCTTGATGCCATGGGGAAGTACGCTCCACATGAGCATGGCAGAGCGAGTGTTGCTAGAGCAAGTGAGGCACCGCTTTTACAGGGTACTTTGGGGCATGAGGGCCCAGATGGGGGAGCCTCAGGTTTTGGTCCAACTACAGGACCTCATCGCTTAAGAGTAGTTGGAGGTCTTGTCTGAGTTGGTCACCATGGCTTGCCTCCTCCTTTCGGTGATCTGTTAGGCAAGATATTACTATGGATAGACTTAGCTTTTTATTTCTCAGTTAGGCCTTTTTTGTACATGCTGTAACTAGAGCAGACGGGCCTCACCTTTTGATTTGGTGCTGTACATAACCAGTTTTTCTTTTAAAGCTATGTATAAACAACTTTGATCTTTTTGTAAGTACACTACTACAAAAGGCACACTTTGTGACGCTTTACTTGCGATGGTTTGACAATCATCTCTAAATGATATATTCGGCCATGGTTATTAATAAATATTGTTGCCTAATGCCCGATTGTTTTGAACGCGGATGTGATTGCGTAAAATACACTTTTGTCGTTGTATAATTGCATTAGAAACTCTTAAATTTATTTCAATCAAACTTAAAAATATGAATTTAATGTTTTCAAAATGGAGTCCGAGTTGTTTGCAGGGGGCTACTGGACTAATTTGCTTTCCTAAGTACTAAGAATGAGAGTACTACTAGAATGCAAATGAAATTGACTAGAACTACAAACTGACTAGAACTACGAACATGGAAAGTAGACAAATAACTCGAAGGCGAGTTGAAGAAAAACTATTAAAACTTTTATCAAATGTTTGAATAAGATGGTTACAACTAGAAGAATGCTTGAAATCAAATCTAATGACAACTAGAACTAGAAAGTAAAGACTAAGAACTATGGGCTTCACAGACGAAGTTCAGAGTGGCGGCGTAGTAGCGAATGTAGAGGCGCATCCATGAACTCCAAGAGAAGAAGGAGAACTAGTTGTAGTTGGTGGCCTGAGGCTAATTCTATGCTAAGGCTAATTGGGTTATAAGGGTTGGAGGCTAGGTCCTTTTATAGGAATCTAGGTGTCTTCCTATTGGTTCATCTAGAGTGCTTAGGATCACCAATTTGGATGGCTTAGGTTTCATCCTAGGATTGGTAAAATAAGGACCTTAGGATCTATATTGTAAGGCTAGGATAGGTTGGTTGTTTTCCAAAAATAGGATTTCTTAGTTTGGTTAGAGGATAAAATAAGTTCTAGTGCTTGGGGATAGAGTTTGGGTGGGTTTTGGGTTGTTTTGGGACGATAAGGCAGAACTCGAAGGCTCTTTTCTGCTGGAGAAGTTCTCTGGATGTCCAAGAGTGTGTCTGGACGTCTTATACTGCAAAGTTATATGTCCAAATGATTTTTGGGTTGTTTCAATAGGATAAGGCCATATTCGATGGGTTTTGCTTGTTGGAGAAGGGTTTTGGATGTCTAGGAAGGTCCTTCAATGTCTTATACTATAGAGTTAGAAGTCCAAATGATGTTCTGGATGTCCAGATTAAGGTTATGGGCTGAGAGTACCTCTGGGAATAATTTTAGTGCTAGGGTGTTAGATTAGACGTCCAGGAAGGGTGCAGGTCCAAGTTTAGATGTGTGTAAGTGTGTAATTGGCTTGTGGAAGCTTCTAAATGGTTAAGGGAAATGCTAATTAGGTTTTAGGTTGGGTTTAGGTCTAATAGAGTTTCTAAGTAACTCCACCAACTAGGCTCAGTCCTTTTCCAAGTGAGCTTCGATCAGAAAGTCCAATCAACTATGCTCTGATCAACCTAAAATTTTGTATCTGCATATATAAAAATAAACTCATCAAGGTACTAGATACAATTGCAGGAAAAATTACATAAAAGCCCAAAAGTATGCATTATTTATAGAACAACCTAAAATGACTAATCTAACCTAACTAAATGCAATCTAACCCAAATTACCCTTAGACTAACATTTATTAGGCATTAATTAGCATAAGTAAATATAGAAATATCATCGATCCATCCTTCTCTTCCTAAAGTGAGGTGGGCAAAATTTGCTTCAATAGGTGACAGTTACGAAACTGCTGCTGAATACTTTTGGGAACGGTTATTAAATTATCGTCCCTAAAAGTGTCTAGGATTTTGCATTTCATGCACGAGAACTAATTTTTTAAGTGATTCGGCGATGGTATTTTAAAAGCTGCCGTTAATAATGGTGGCGATGACGTGACAGACGTGATTTTATTAATACATTTGGCAATGGTCTTTTAGAAATCATGGCCAATGGTGGTATATTAGGGTGCACTGCAATTGATTGTCACCATTCCTCCCTTCTTTCTCAACTCTATCTATTTTTTGCTCCTCCTCCACTTGCGTATTGCATGACCTCCTCGTCGTGTTGCTCTCATCCTCAAGGTATCGATCTCCTCCTACTCCTCCCATCCACCCTTTCATCCTTCGCCCTCTCCTCCTCCTCCACCTCCCCCTCCTCCAGCTATCCACCTACCTTCCTCCTCCAACCGTGTCCTCCTACCCCCCACCTCCCCTGCTCTCTCCTCCTCCGCCCTCTCCACCTTTGCCTCCTCTAGCCATTCACCTGCCTTCCTCCTCCAGCCATGTCCTCTCCCCCCCTTTCACCCCCCCATCCTATCCTCCTCCGCTCCCCTCCTCCAACTGTGTCCTCCGACCCTCTAGTATTGTCTTTAGGGCTTTCTACCACCCTCCACTGCCTTAGAATGTTAGTAATCATCACTAGAAGGGAAAAAGCACAAGTAAAGATCTTTTCACTTTTGATGGGGCTTGAAATTTAGAAACACTACTCAGTTATCACAATGCACTACCTTAGCAAAGTGACATTTAGGAAAATGAACCATTATCTCATAATAGAAAGGAGAAATCTTATGATCTAAATATGATCTCTTTGAAGCCAACACAAACTAATCACCTCCTTTGGAAAGCTAGTATATCTACCAAATACTTCTCACCTCTTGTCTATATAAAGGGTTGGAGCTAGATATGAAATTCATACTATTTAACCCTATATCATTCCTATCAAAAAAGAGAACTTGTTTTTTGGGGCAAATACATTGTGAGAGAACTTGAATGTTAAAAGGTTATAATTACGATTCACTTCTGTATTATCATTAGATTATAGACCCCTTTTTACAATATATGTTGTAATGAGGTTGGATTAACTCTAGATTATGTCCCATCTTTTTCATCCAACTTCTCCCCTAACATCCAACCCCATAGGAAGTTTAAAGTGTTAACTCAGACATGACTACCTTATTTTCACAACCACCCAGTTGATTGATAACATATGATTTGTCTATGAAAGGGGATGTAGTAAGAGTAGGCAAAGTGCAGGCTTTGAAAAGATCAACCAACCACATCTAGTGCCCTTTTAGAGTTGAAATAGACTTATAACACTATTTTAAATTACTCTTAATACTTTGTCAAAATTTTTTGGGATTTTTTTATATCTATCATTAATTAATTATAATTTGATGTGTAGATGAAGTTTTAAAAAAAGGCCTCTAGGGAGAATCAAGAGGCACCGATTAAGGAGGAGGCCTAGACTTAGCCTCCAATCTCGTAGCCTACACCTATTTCCAGCCTCCACCATGGCCCCGGACCAACAGATTCCCTTCCGAGTATATCCCCACCCCACCCTAGGGTATCCCTAACATGACATTCCATGTCCACACCACTAGGTATAGGCTATATAGGCAGGCTCTTCCTAGATACAGTACATAGCCCCACATACTCTTTCCCAGGGGCATCATCTTCCGAGGAAGGGTAAGGCTCAAGCTCTTCCCACCCATCTTCCTCCTACACTTGTTTTGTTGAGTAGCCTGATGATGACTAAGGTAGGTATGTCTATGCCTGCTATGACTGAGGCATGCACTAGTGCTGGTAAAATTATCCTTCTTTTAATTTAAGTTTAGCTTCTTGACGTTAACTTGTGTTTAATTTAATGATAATATGATATAATTTATTTTCAAGTAAGAAAATAAGGGGTCCAACACAGAATGTGGACCTAGATAGATTACCAGTAGGCATTAGGATCTCAGTCAAGATTAATCCTTCAGGGGAAGCAAAAGAATACCTGAAGTTCACTAGTAGGCTGGCGGCGCTTATGAAGTAGATCGTGCTTCTTCAAGCTTCGATTGGAGGAAAGTGTTGAAGGAGTTGAGGGCGACACTTATTCGTGAGTTGTAGGTAAATACATTTCCACTATCCATTTTATAAGCCTTAATTAATATTTATTTATATAACATTTATAATAATTTTCTAATTGTAGGTGATATTTGATTGGGGGTTCAATTTGAATGTGCCCACGTATACTCTAAAGCACGTGGGTAAGATCCACCGTGGTTGGAGGGAGGAGGTGAAGAGTGATTAGCCCATATTTGTGGGCTATTTAATTATGTGAATGCCAAGACATTAAGATATCTTTAAGATTTAGTTAACATGCATTAGGAAGTAAATAAATTAATTTATGTTTTTAGCTTGATTGCATAATTCATGCATTGCACTCATATGAATTTAGAATTGACTTGGTTAACCAATTAGGTGCATTACACACATTGTTTTGGGTTTAACATAGAAGTTAAGGGTTTGTGCATAAATAACCCTAATATTTTATTTTATTTCATTTCTCTTCTTCTTTACAAGAAACGGCTCCGCTTCCTCCTCCTCTAGCCATGAAATCTCCTTAATGGCCATGAGAAGCAGATCTACTCCTGCCTCTCCCATTTCAAACCTAGGCAATCTTAGCTACAAAGGAGGAGGGCCTGCCATTCTAAGGAGGCCACCATCCCACCCATTTCACTATTGTGCAGAGAATTCAAACTCTCCTCTCATCATAATCAGCCTCAACCATGGTAGAGCTTCGCCACCGTGGGAGTGCAGGGTGACAGCCTGCACCGCCATCGTAGAGCTTCGCACTACAACCTCAACATGCCCCCTGTTCATTGTAGGAGACCACCTTTACCACCACCTCCACACTCATTGTTCACCCACATCATAGCAGCACCACCTTCACCAACTTCACGTCATTTCTTTTCTCTTCAGCCAACAACTGCCATGACTCCATGCACCTTGCCCGCACCTAGTAATGCCCTCCCCTCTGAGTCTTCCCCTCCCATGCGTGGTCAGCAAGGCACCTGCATGCACCTCCAGCAGGTTAGTAGCACACTCGTGTGCACCTTCAGCAGGGCAGCAATGCGCTCCCACACGTGGCCAGTAGCACCCCTCGTTGTACCTCCGCATGCACGCACGTGCCTCTTCGTGCGCACGCTGCAGCACCTGCCACCGCACGCGCCCTCCTTCGACAGCCTACACATGGAGCAGCTCGAACAATAGCAGCAGGCCATCAGAACCCACAAACTCCATTACTCTGTTTGGCCACCGGCGACCGCTATTCGTTGTGCCACCAACTCTGTCGTGAAGCCCTCACTCCACTCCAGCTCTGGTGAGTTCCTCACGACCGATCGCTCCCTCTTGTGCATGCAGTATCTAGCCAAAGGAGATGCTCTATTTTAGGTTGAATTAATATTTACAATTCTTTGCCATTGGAAGAGAAGGATTTTAGATTTAATATTATTCTAATCCAATTAGTTTTTGAGAACTCCCTCAATCTTTCATGCAAATACAATACTAGCATGATCATATCTTGTTACCTTTATTGAAAGGCATTTTGATTCGATTTGTGAAATTAATCATGAACAACTGTTTCTGACCTGTACAAGTTTGTAATAGACATTGCCTCCCTGTGAACACAACCTGCTCTTATCTCGAGTGGTTTAATTTTAATTCAATACTTTAATTAGTCGATTTTCCACCACTTAGAAATACAAATAACAAATCATTTTAATTATCATCTTGTTAAGTGAAAATCATCTTTTCAAAAGGTGTTGTTGCCGAGTGGGCAACGGGCCTGATGAACTCGCAGTTATTCATTTGTTCATGTGGATTTAAATTTTAGAGGCATATTTAATTTATTCTATCTGGTTTGTGCGAGGTACCCCTGAGAGAATCTTTACACCTACGTCAGTGATGGGAACACCATCATGAGCCATAACTAGCTTAATTTAGTCGCTATCAAGGAATAAATGCTCGTACATAATTGCAAAGAGCCATGTTCATTACATAATCATTCTAAGAGAAAGGCAGGAAATCAGGGTTAAAACTATAATTTTACCATCATATCTTGAATATAAAACAACCAAGGGTTTTTCCAGGGGGTAATTAAGGGTCAAATGGTCTTAAATATCTAACAAGTCAGTTAATACAAATAGAAAAGGGTTTTCGTGTGTTTTGAGAATTAAATGACTTCTGAAACCCTAAAAATAGACCTGCTTAATTAACTGAGGTTATGGTCAAGATAAAATTTACCTAAACCCTTTAAAATTCATATAAAAATATTCTCTTGGGTTTGGTACCTTCAATTTTACCATCAAAACCTGTCTTGACCCAAAACAGAATCTCAGACTAACATTTGCCCTAATTTGGGTTTTTGCATAAATTACCCAAACAAACTAGGTCAAAACCAAAATCCAACTTCACCATTGGATTCCTTAGGTCCAAATTAGGTGTTCACCAAAATTTGGGCCCAATCTGAGACTGTCTTGACCTAGTTTCCAATTTGGTCTTGCCTGATTCTTTTATATCTCACATATGTCCTTAACTTTAAAATCCTTACAAAAAGGCCTCTAAATTTGTCATCATTTTCACAAAAAGGTCCCTACAGCCATGAATCCTATTCCAACAGACTTCGGCAACCTAAATTTGGCATGTTCTCCTTGATTCCTTGACGAATCCTTCTCAGATTTGAAAGGAAAGTTCATCAAGGAATTCCCTTACTTTTGAGCCAATTCCCAAACTCTCAAACCTTCCCAATCTCCCATGCGAACTCTTGAGAGATTAGGGTATCTTGGAATTTCTTTCTCTGGCAAGCTTTCCAAGCTTGGGAAGCTTGCTTCCCAAGCATAAAATGCCATCCAGAGGCATATAAAAAGGCCTACAGATCAAACTGAAGATCCCAAGCTCGATTTTGGCTAGAAACTCCCCATATTCCTCCTTCCTCTTCTGGTGGAAAGGCTCCTCGAGCTTCGATGATTCCTCCCGACCTCATTCTTCATCCATTCACAATACCAGCGATGGATTTGACTTCCTCACCTTCACCCGCGTCGTGCAATACCGGCCGGCATCCCTATCTCCTCCATCCTCACCGTCCAACCCCCACCGGAGTCACCTTCGTCTCCAGCGTCGGCCATACCACAACTGGAGTCGCCTCTGCCCCTCTTAATTCAACAATCACCTAGATAAGTTCCCTAACTCCTCTACTTCATTTACACACCAACCATACTTCATTTCGACCGTTATATCACCCCGAACATTGTCACCTTCCTCTACTCCGACCAGACCTCCAGTGAGGCTCCATGCTCATTCCACTACTCCAAACGCCTCGCCAACCAACTCACGACCTTCGCCACATGACCTTCTTCAAAACCCCCATCCTATTTCTCCCTACTATGCCTCCAAGCCCTATACCAAACACACACCTCCGTGCACCAACTCTTTCATTGTCCGACCACCATAGACACCTTAACGCCATGCCGCACATACCACCACATCCGCCGTGCTACAGTGAAGCCTGTTGAACCTTCTGACAAGGCTGCAAGGCCATGTTCTTCATTTCAGGTCTTCGCTCCTCCGCTGGCATTAACGAAGCTTCAAGCAAAGCTTGAAGCCTTGCTCCAGCATTTGCAGACCCCAGGTGAAGTCCCAGGTGTAGCGGAACATCTCCAGGATCATGACCCAGGGGCCAATTTGGCCCTTTGACTAGGCCTTTGACCGCAATCGCATGAAGCAGCAACTGTAGCTACACATAGAGGAAGGGAGGTGGGATAGTCCCACCTCGGAAGCTAACAAGCACCTACACCTGCATAAATTGAAGAAGTCGCATAGGCTTATCGCCTTAGCAAGCACAGGGGGTGAGGTCCCCACATGTGCCCCTCATGTACCTCGCCTGCGACACCTTACACGTGGGTCTGGCCGATCTGATAACCTGCCTAACCTAAGCACTCCTTGCTTACCACCCTTACTAGTGAGCTTGGTCCCAAGTGAGCTCTACCTGAATACTCGATAACCCGAGACCCTAAGAGGGTGGATCCCAGGGAGAGAAGGAGAGGAAAGCACGTGGGGGCAGGGGGTTTTGCTCTTAGGACCAACGACTGACACTTAGTTGTTTAAGAAATCACCCCCTTATGCGTGAAGATAAAGCAGGAGAGGAAGCCAGAAGAGAAGAAGAAGAGAGAAGGCACAGCTAGAAAGAGAAGAAAGAAGAAGGAGCTGAAGAAGAAGAAGAGGGAACCCAGAGAAGCTGCAAAAGAAGAGAAGAGGAAAGGGTGCCCTCTTAACACTGTAGCAGAGAGCAAGATAATCTATCTGATCAGCTAAATAGACATCTGAGCATCATTTGAAGTGCACTGTGCACTTATCATACGTGGAATTGAATTGCTTAGTACTGTTGAAATATTTGAGATAATTGTTAGGGGTAATTGGTGATTCAAATCACTATTTTACCCCATTCTTTTTGCATTATCTGACATTCACTTAAATTCAAATATACTTGGAATTATGCTGCTTATATATTTGTGTTGAATTGCAATCTTGAGAATTATTTTTTCCAATTGCTCCTTGTGTTCCACCTCGGACTTTCATTCGAGTAATAAATTCTATTTGTTTTTTGCGCTGATTCAATCTATACTACAACACGACGATTTCAAAACCCGTTTCAGAGCGAACAACACTCAGCATCTTGGCATCTTGGTGGACCTTGTTGCCACCAATCTGGAGGAGAAATTCTTTAGGATAGGAGCTTCATATTTATTCTCCTCTACTTTTGTATTTTGATTGACTTAGTCTTTAGGATTTCTTACATTCATTATTTAGGACTCTTGTTTTGGGGTCATATTTTTGGGGTTTGTTCCCCGATTTTATTTTAGGCCCATGCTGGGTAATCTTTTTGGGAGCTTGTTCCCAGTTATTTAGGCAATAGGTTTTTCATTTTCTTTTGTGGAGTTTATCCTTTCTTGTTTGCACTTAAGTAGTGTAAAAAAAATAAAAGAGGCATGAGCTACCTGTTAGAAGTTGCCTACTCCTAGGGATGACCATTTACGATTGTATAAGAAGCATTTAGACTTTATTTTCTGCATTGCATGCATTCTTGCACCGTTGATTGATGGAAGCAAGGTACGCATCCTCTTACTTTGCATCCATATCTTGACCATGCATTTGCAGTTGGACTTAATTCCTAGACCAGAAATTTGTCTTGAAATGATCTAACAAGTGGTCGCATTAAATTTCTAAAAAGGACTAATTAAAGGAGAAACACATTAAAACCCAAGGAGTTGATTTGAGACATTGTGATGTGGTTCAAAGTTAAATTTTTTTTTTTCGGTGAATGCACACGTATATGACATTTTTTTCACTGAACCACGCACTCTAGACACTCCTAGGTTGGAACCTCTAGGAAAGAGCCTCCTATTGCTGGACACTAAGGTGATCCAAACTATATTCCAAAAGTGAGGTTGCCTCTAAACCTTGCGGATTGAGGGTAGTTAAGAAGCACTGCGAAAGCAACGCTTCAAAGGAAGGGCTTGACTCTACTTGCATTCCTCTTTGCCGTGTTTGGAAGTGACTAAATTTTTTAGTCTTTAGGGAGGATCTCTAAAGTTCCAGTTAGGTCTTTATTAAGGCATTCCGTAGGTCGACAATAGGCACATAATTGATTGCGCAATTTGTATTGCCACCTACAATCTGAACTAAAGTCGAAAGCCTAAATATGTAAAGACCTAACAAGTCCTTTTGAATTGTATTTTTAGTGCATGCTTGGTAGGCGATCTCTTAAGAGACAACTTGTGTTTGATCTAGAACCTGAAAGAATCCTAAGAAGAAACCACCCAAGGGGAGAAATGGCTGGTCAAAGGAGCCTTAAGGAATATTTCATTTTGACCAATTATCCTGGCTCTGCACTACGTAGACCTGGAGGGGACAATCCCTATGAGATCAAAAGCAGTACCATATCTTTGCTGCCCTCCTTTTATGGTACTACTAGGGAAGATCCCTATAGGCATATAGAAGAATTCATTGAGGTTTGTTCCACTGTGAAGCTGTAGGGCATTACTGATGATGCCTAAATGCATACCCTCTTTCCTTTCCCCCTCAAGGACAAGGCCAAGTATTGGTATCATACCCTAGATGGTATTAACACTTGGGATGCCTTGAAGGAGTTTATGAAGTACTTCCCCATGAGCAAAACTAATCACTTTTGTAGGGAAATTATGAGTTTTGCTCAAAAGGATGGGGAAGCTTTCCATGATGCATGGGAGTGCTTTAGTGACCTTTTGAGACTTTGCTCGCATCACCAGGTGCCTAAATGGCAACTGGTTGAAAGGTTTTGCACCAGACATAGTGATTCGCATAAGCAGACTGTGGATGGGGCTTGTGCAGGAACCTTTCTGTCTAAGACTGAGGATGAAGCTTGGAACCTATTTGATACTTTGCATCAGAATTCTATTCACCTGAATTTTGCCTACTTGGATAGAAAACCCACTCTCATGCAAAGAAAGTTGGAGGCAAACGACACTAGGGACACCCAGAATTTAGCCTACCAAATCCAATTGCTGAATCAAAATATGGAAAGGCTTATGTCAAGCCTAGTCTAATTCACGCCTAGTACCTCCACATCCGAAGCTTCATAATGCTACATTTGCCAAGACAATATGCATGCCACTGTGGATTGCCACTTGGCCTTCCAATTCCCTAAGCTTGTATAGGCGGAACTGAATGCCGCCCAAGGGTTTCGTCCCAGACCTCGTAATGACCCTTTTTCCAACACTTATAATGAAGGATGGAGGAACCACCCAAACTTTTCATGGAGACAAGGGAATGTCTCAAATTTAGGGAATTATAAACCATAACCCTTTCAAAACCAACAAATGAACCAACCTCAGACCTTTGCCCAACAAAAGACCTCTGAGATGGATGAATTGAAGGCAATGTTGAGAACTATGCAGGAAAGTCAAAGTGCCAGTATCCAATCTCATGACAAGGCTATACATGAAATGAAATCACATATAGGACAACTTGTAGAGGATGTTAGATAGTGGGAGATTGGGAAGCTTCCAGTGCTGTTGAGGAGAATCTTAAAGTAAAATGGATTGTCTTTAGGGAGCATGCCTAAGTAGTGACTATTCTGAGGAGTGGGAAAGAAATTTCCAAACCTGATGCTCCTATAGTCTCACCTTATGAAAACCCATCCACCCTGACATTTTCCCCCACCAAAGAAGAGTTGCCCAACTCTCCTCCACTTGAAATCACCTCACCAAAAGAGGTTGTCCCTACTCCACCCTTTACCCAACATGACAACCCTTCCATCCAGAGATCGAGAGTGCCCTTTCTAGAGTGCTTATACACCTTTGGGCAGACTTTTGTTGGCTCATTTGGAGCCAAAGATAGGACAGATGAAATCATGGAAACTTTCAAGCAAGTGTAGACTAACCTGACTTTGCTTGAGGCTATCAGGCAGATTCATCCTATGCTCGCTTTCTAAAGGACCTATGCACGAAAAAGTAGCAATCTAGAAAATAAGACCAATCAAAAGTTGTCCTTCCTGATTTAGTTAGCTCAATAGTTCAACATGGCACACCCCCAAAACTTAAGGACCCAGGAGCCCCATATATCTCGGTGATCATTGGTGGCCTACATATAGATGAGGCTCTGCTTGATCTGGGTGTGGGGGTGAACATCCTTCCGAGCTATGTGTATGAGCAACTTGGAGGAGATAATCTGAAGCCTAGCCTGATAATCCTCCAAGCTGTAGACTGATCACTCAAGACACCCTGGAGGATTCTGGAAGATGTACTCGTGAGAGTGAAGGACTTCTTCTTTCCTGTAGACTTTTTAGCTTTGGATACAGACCCTACCAATAAGCCAACCAAGCCCTCTATCATTTTGGGCCACCCCTTCCTTGCAACTTCACATGCTTCGATAAATTACAATAATGGGGCATTAAAAATGGGCTTTAGGAACAGGAAAATCTGGCTTAATGTGTTTAATGCTTATAAGTAAGTTGGGCTTGAGGATTGTTCCCAAGTTGATGTGGTTGATGGGAACACCATCATGAAACCTAACTAGCTCATTTTGACGCAGAAAAGAGAATAAAAGCTCCTACATAACCAACTAGAGGTCCTAACTCAATGAATAACCATTCCGAGAGAAAAGTAAGAAACAAGGGGTAAAACTGTAATTTTACCATTGCAGTACAACAACAGGATTTCTCATGGGCTAAACACAGGTCAAATGGTCTTAACAAGATAAAAAAGTGGGTTGATTCAAATAGAAAAGGGTTAATGTGAATTCTAGGAATTAATGACTTCTTGTAACCCTAAAATAGAGCCACTTGATTTAACAAGGTTCTGGCCAGGATAAAATTCACCTAAACCCTCTAAAAATCATGTAAAAATATTCTCTAGGGTTTAGAACCTTTAATTTGGCCCTTAGAACCTATTTTAACCTAAATTGGGGTCTTAGACAAATAGTTATCCTAAATTGGGTTTTTACATAAATTACTGATTCAAACATGGTCAAACCCAAAATTCAACTTCACTATTGGATTCCTTAGGTCTAAATTATGTTTGTATCAAAAATTGGACCTAATTCGAATTCATCTTGACCTACTTTGCAAACAGGTCCAGCCCCATTACATTTCTACCCCTATCTTTTGAAAACCTCTGTAGAAACCCCCCAACCTCTCCGTTCTTTGCAATTAGGTCCCTCCACCATTATAGTAGAGGGAATCCTACTCCGGCAAGAAACTGAAGGCAAGATCTCTCTGATTTCAAAGAGAATCCCCTTCAAAATTGAAAGGGAGATTCTCTGAGAAATCTCCTCCAGTTTGAACACAATCAAAGGCTGTATTTGGTATCCAATCTCTCATGCGAATGCATGAGAGATTCGGGTCTCCTTCAACCTTCCATCTCTGGCAAGCTTACCGTGCTTGGAAGCTTGGCTTCCAAGCACAAATCCGTCCTCCAGGGCCTATAAAAGCATACCCAAATCCCTCCGCATCTTCCACTCTTGAAATTAACCAGAGAATCTCTCTATTTCGTCTCTTCCCCTTTGACCAGTGGCTTAGCAAGCTCCGGCGACCTCCCTCTCTTACCCTCTTCACCTAGCCATAATACCAGTGGCAGGGCTCTCTTCCTCATGTTCATTCGCATCGTGCCGCACCCGCCGACGCCTCTACAACCTCTTCGTCGTCGCCATCCTCCCCCACTAAGTGTTTCATCTTCGACGACGGCAATACAAGCCAGCCGCCATCTCTGCTTCCCCCTTCATCTCTCTACATCTAACTAAGTCCTCTCTCCTTTCTAATTCCTTTTCTCTCCTTATTACGTGAAAATGCCCCTCGACGCACACAACCACCATCACCTTCATCTCTGGCCAGACCTCCAGCGAGGTGTCCCCGCCGCTTCACACCTCCATTCGCCTCACCAACCACCCCATAAGTACCGCAACACTCCACTGATCATAAACCCTCACTCCACTCACCATGCCACGCCCCCAAAACACCCGCCGAACACACCCACTCTCACGCACACAGGGTACCCTAGGCACGCACACTCTGGCCACACCATGCCACGTCGACCCCCGCACTACGTTCGCTATGTCTCAGCGAAGCTTTCTAATGAGGCCGCAAGGCCATTTTCATGTTGACAGGTTTGGAGGCCCGTTGCCATTGACACACGCAAGCTGCTAGTATGTAAGCTTCTTCCAGGTCTCCTCACTCCAGGTGCATGGCCCCAGGTTGCATGGACTCTCCTCGCGCACGGCTCCAGGTAGGCAATTGGTTTCGAAGGGCTCAGTAGCAGCTGCAATCAAGCAACATTGCCGGCTGCGAATGCACGTGAAGGGAGTTGGGAAGATAGTCCCACCTCTGAAGTGGGTGAGCGGGCACAGTGGAATAAGAGGAAAAAGTGCAGTAGCCTCTTCGCCTCTTGACCACGGGGTGAGGTCCCACTTACCCTCTCACTGCCTCGTTCGTGACCTGATCCCTGCGGACCTGGCTTGACCCGTATACCCAACCAGCACTCCTCACCCACCACCGTATGCTAGTGGGCCTGGTCCCGGGCACGTACTCGACTCGATTACCTGAGAAAGCAGCTCTAGGAGAGAGAGCCTAAGAGAGAAAGAGGAAGAGAGATTGCGGGCAGGTAGGGATTGGTTTTGCTCTCGCAGGAAAGAAGAAGAAGAAGCCAAGGAATAAGAGGGCGGAGGCCAGAGAAGCTTTGGGAGGAGAAGGCAAGGACTGAAGAGGAAGAAGCTGAAGGCTGAAGGGCTGAGGAAAGAGAAAGGGAAGGAATAGGAGAAGGAACTGAAGGTAGTATGCAATGAGTCCTTACCCACCTGGGGAAATTTGTGGAGCTGTCTAGTAGATGGGAATAAGCCTTATATACATATGGTGGCTGTTCTGTGGGCGGTATGGAGGGCTAGAAATGAGTGTGTTTTTCAGGAGACCCCAGCTCATGTGGAAAATATTGTAAATTTATGCTGGAGGCTCATATAGTGCTGGGAGTCGAACTTGTAAATTATTTTTTTTATTATCAATAATAGCTCTCCTGGTTTGCTATAGGTGATTCGATAGCATTCCTTTCTTCCTCAAAAAAAAAAAAAAAAGAAGAAAGAGGAGCCGTAGAGAAAGAAGAAGAAGAAGAAAGAGAAGAAGCCAAAGGCAAAAGATAAAGGCAAAGGCACAGGCATGAGAGCAGAAGAAAAGAGAGAAAGAAGAAGGAATGAAGTAGCCCGAGATAGAGATCAGAGAAGAGAAAAAGAGAAATAGAAGCACTGTAGCAACCATAAGTTTAAGATGTCTGACTCACAAAATCAGACGTCCATTTTCTTGTGCTTTCTTTATATACATTGATATTCTGTGGCTGCATTTACATTTTTGCATTACAACTCCAGTTTTCATTGCATATTATATTCAATTTTTCAAAAGTTGTGCTTTTGACTTTTAAACCCCAATTTTTCTCATTGTGTTCGACCTCGGACTTAAAACTTCAAGTAATAAAATCTATTTGTTTTCGAGCGATTACAACTATACTACGACACATCGATTTTAAAACCTGATTTCACCTTGCAAACATTTTGGCACCGTTGCTGGGGAGGAACGGGTGATTTAAAAATCTTAATCATAATTTCTGATTTGGTACTAACTTGATATATCTCTTTTGTTGTCATTGTTTTAGGGGAGAAGATTCAAAGGAAAATGGCTGCACAGCAAACACCTGGGGCAGGTAATCTCTGATTAGTTCTTTCCCTTAAGCCCCTCATTCTGAAAAGGAAAAACAAGATAAAAATCAATTAGGGCTACCTACTTTCCATCTTTAGCTAAGTCACCAAAGTTGCTTGATTTTGATTTCAACAAATATTGATTTGTGCATCCATTTAAGGTAACTAGGGATACCACCTTCTTGATTGTGCCCTTGATACCATATTTTTGGCAACTAAATTGGACCAAAATTAGAGCCAAATTAAGGATTCCAATTTACGATTTTAGAGACACATCTTTCTAAGAAAGAATCAACTATCCCAAAAGAGGTGTGCCTAAGCCTTGCTTAAAAAGACTTATTCAAGAGAAACCCTAAATTTCAAGCTCTTAATTTCACTTGAATCCTAAAAGAAAGGACCTAAAGCTTTTCATTGGACAAATAGGTGAAGTTGACCTCTTGTTGGGTCAACCAACCTTGAAATTAGGTCACTTTTGCACTCAATACATCTAAAGTTCAAGTGGAATCCTAAGCACCTTTTTTCTTAAATAAAAGTGGTAGACATAAGAGGTCAAAGTCCCCATTCTAGTCTACCTGGAATCTCAGTGACAAGAGATGTCTGGTGGGGGAAACCCTGTAACTCATGGGGATGCTCTACCGTGTAGGGGTCTTTGCGGGACTCTCCCTCTCTAGCTGTTCAGGTATTTCTTAGATGGACGACTTTCTGACTAAGGGGTATCATCCGCCTCGAACCTCTATAGTCATCCAAATTTTTGGGTGCCTTGATTGGGTCCAGCACATTCTAATCTCGTCCAAAACATCGGTGCATGTTCGGTAGGAGGTCCTTAAGGCCATCCTTAAGACCTCCTTTAGCAATTCACTCCCGTTGAGGCCAAGCCTCGACGTCCGTGTTTATGCAGCAACCCCACCACATAGACATCTTGATGAGAACCTCATCATGAGCCATAACTAGCTCATTTTGACCCAATACAAAGGATAAAAGCTCCTACATATCTCAAGGAAAAGCTTAACTCAGAGAATTCTGAGTTTGAGAAGAAAACAAGTCATAAGGGGTAAAAGTGCAATTTTACCAGTATAATCAGCATACAGGGTAATTCAGGGCCCAAACATAGGTCAAAACAGCTTAATAAGAATAAAAGTGGGATGAGATGATCTAGCAAGGGCTACAGCACTTCCAAGGAACCAAATGATAATCTGTAACCCTAAAACAACCCACTTCAATTCACAAGGTTCGAGGCAAAGTAAAAATAGAATAAACCCTCTAAAATTCATAGAAAAATAATCTCTAGGGTTTAGAACCTTCAATTTGGCCTTTAGAACCCATTTTGACCTACATTGAGAACCATGCCCAATTAATAACTTAATTTGGGTTTTTGCGCAAATTGACCGGTCAAACAAGGTTTAATATGAAAATAAAATTCACCATCAGATTCCTTAGGTCCTAATTAGTCATGTATAAAAACTTGAGCCTAAGAAGAAACCTCCTTGACCGAATTTACACTTTGGTCCTCATATATTTACTCTTTGGCCCTCAACTTTTGAACCCTCGCATTTAGGCCCCTAACTCTCCTTCGTTCTTTGCAAACAGGTCCCTCCTGCAAAACCCTGCCAGCACCATGCTCCGGCGACCTTGCGCGGAGCATGGCGCCGCGCAGGGTGAGGTGGAGGACCTGGCAAGTGTACCGGGGGTGCCCTGCGTCGTGAGCCGTCGCAGGAGCACCCCCATGGTCACTGTAGCCCCCCATACCGGCCGTGCGAACGCACGGACGGTATGGGTTCGAATTCCGACCATGCTCCGGCGAGGGAGACACGTCGTCTCCCTCCGCCTTCCTCCCTGCTACAACCCTATAAATACCCCCCGCCGCTCCACCGACAAGGGCAGCCTGGATCTGACGGAGAAAACCCCCAGCTTTCGTCTCTTCTTTCTCCGGCAGACGCTCACCAGCTCCGGCGACTTCCTCTCCCTCCACCTCTTCGCTCTGCCGCACTACCAGCAGCAGAGACCTCCTCCCCTGCTCTTCCCGCGCCACGCCGCACCCAGCTGGCGCCTCTCCAGCCTTCTGCTCGCCGCCGCCCCTCTCCCTGAGCATCATCTTCTCCGGCGACAGTCGATACGACTGTCGCCCTGTTCCTCCCCCTTCGTCCCTGCAGTTAAGTTAGACTTACTCCCCTTCTCCTCCTCTTTCTTTCCCCGCTTTCGATTTAGTCAATTAAGCCCTCTACCGACCCTGTTCACCCTCATCCTCTCCGCCTCCGACCACCCTCCGGCGAGCCGCTCCCATCACCTCAGCGACCCACACGGCTCGCAGACCACCGCAGAACTTCCGCCTCCTCACCCTGATCCTCTTCCGCCCCTCCACTTCCCACCAAACACCCTCTGCAGACCCACCGAACACACCCACTCCCTCGCTCACAGTCTGACCTAGGACGACCTAACAGCTCCATCACACCCCCTGCAGACCCCCTGACCACCTTCGCCGTGCCACGGCGAAGGTCCTCCGCCTGTCTGATTTGGCCGAGAGGCCGTGCCATTGGTTTCAGGTTCCAGGCCTTGGCCGCCATTGGCGAGGAAGCTCGAAGCCTGCTCGAGGTTGCTCCAAGCCGAGATGTCCCAGATTGAATAGCTACGGCCAGCGCGGAAGAGACTCACGCACACACCCTGGCCCTCGATTGGAGCTGTACGCCTCAACAGCCGACGCAATTGGGAGCATCATCCCTGCTGCAGGCGTAAGAGAATTGGGGTGGGACATTTAGTCCCACCTCGGAATCTCTCAAAGGCGCGCGGACACATAAATTGAAAAACTGCCGTATGCTGTTTGCCTCAGTTACCACGGGGTGAGGTCCCTCTCACCCGACCCGACCCGACTCGGCCTCGTCCGTGACCACGCTCCGCGGACCTGGCCCGACCCGATTAGACTGACCTGCACTCCTCGCCCACCACGCACGCCGGTGGGCCTGGACCCGGGCCTGATCCGAACCCGATTACCCGATAGCGCTCTGGGAGAGCTTCCGAAGAGTGATTTCAGAGAGAGAGATACGCGGGGAAAGGGGGTAGAGTAGGTTTTTGCCTTCTGATTAACTCTTGAGCGTGCAGGCACAGGTGAAGGACTGCGGAAGAAGAAGCAGCTGCACTGTAGCAACTGCTCAGTTAAGTCGTCGAAGCTCCGGGCCAGACGACGGACAGCCAGCAGCCAGAGCAACACAGAAGGCAGGCTGAAGAAGAAGGAAGGGAGACTTAGTAGCCGAAGGCAGAAGCACCACGATTGCAGAAGAAGAAATGAAAAGAAGCAAGAAGCAAGAAAAGAAGAAGATGATCTGAAGAAAAAGAAAGAAAGGAAACAAGGAAGAACAGAAGAAGAAGAGCACGAGGGGAAAATCTGAAGAAAGCAGAAGAAAAAGAAGAAGAAGAAGAAGAACAGGAAGAACCAAAGACAAAGAGGAAGAAAGAAGAAAAGAAGCAGAAGCCAATTTTTCATCTCTCTCTCTCTCTTTATTTTTGTAATAGAATTTGTATATCTCTAGAATACAACTTGCTCCCTGAGTTCGACCTCGGGAACTCTTTTATTTTTCCGAGTAAAAAAATTTTTATATGAAACGTTGGTAACAACCGGCTTTACTACAACGAATTAACAATGAAAATCGACGTCCCGTCATTTTGGCGCCGCTGCCGGGGAGCAACGGCTATTCTAGAGGTAAACATTCCTGTATCTTTTAATTTCTGATAATCTCCTCTCTTTTATGCAGCTACAGGAACTCAAGAAGACAAGCAACCACACGACAACCACTCCGAAGACAGGTAAATCTTTTCTCTCACTATTAACCCCTACACTCTAAAGAGAAAGAAAAGAAAAGAACAAGCAATATAGGGCTAACCTGTCTTCCATATTTAGTAACCATAAAAGTTGCATGTTTTCAACTCATTATTTCTGCACACTATCAAGGGTATTTAAGGGCTAACACATTCTTGCTTGAGCCCTAATTACCCAACAAAGAATTAACTGGACCAAGTAGAGCCAACCTAGGATCCAACACTAGGGATTTAGAGACACACTACTTAACTTAAGAATTGAGAAAACCAAATGGAGTGTGCCCAAGCCCTTGTCTGAAAATACCTATACAAGAAAAATCCTAAACAATTGGCTCTCTCTAAACACTTGAACCCTAAAAAACAGGACCTAAAAGCTCTTAAAGAAAACAATAGGTAAAGTTGACCCCTTGGGTTAACCAACCTTAAATTAGGTCACTCTTTGCACCTAAAAAGACTAAAGTTCAAGTGAAACCTTAAACACCCTGATCTTAAAATTGGTAGACTTAAGAGGTCAAGATCCCCATTCTGGTCTACCTGGAACCGCAGTGACAAGAGAGGTCGGGTGGGGGAAACCCTGTAACCCGTGGGGACGCTCTACCGTGTAGGGGTCTTCGCGGGACTCTCCCTCTCTGGCTGCCCAGGTAATTCTCAGGTGGACGATCTTTCTGATCAAGGGGTCCATCTGCCCCGCACCTCTATAGTCACCCAACACATTTTTGGGTGTCTTGATTGGGTCCATCACCTTCTAAACTTACCTCTCCCAACTGTGCATGTACGGAAGGAGGTCTCTAAGACCACCCTTAAGACCTCCTTTAGAAATTCACTCTCGTCAAGGCCAAGCCTCGACGCCCGTGTTTGTGCAGCAACACCCTCACATTATTCTCTCTTCTGATTCAGAACCAAGTTCTTCTTCTTCCCCCATCATGGCTCAGCCAGTTGAGGAAGAAAATAATCTGGAACACCAGCTCCAGCGACTCAATGACCTCTTCCAAAACTTCGTGCACCCACCACAGCGTCCTATGATGCGGGACCACTACAATCCTGCTGCGGTGGCAATTGAGCCTCGAGTTAGAATCCCGTTTGGAGGACCTGATTCCGAACTAAAGCCCAACATGATTCACGCTATACCTAAATTCCATGGGCTTAATTCTGAAGATCCCTTCCAGCACATCAAACAGCTTAAGCATCTGGCCCACACTTTTGGATCAGATGCGCAAAATCGGGATATTCTTCTCATGAAGATGTTCTCCTTTTCTCTTATGGACAAGGCCGCCCATTGGTATCAAACTCAGACCCGGCCGATCAACACTTGGGAAGAACTTCAATCCGAGTTTTTGAAAAAGTTCTTTCCCGTTGGTCGGACCAACGCCTTGCGCCATCAGATTACACACTTCACTCAACAATCAGGAGAACCTCTCCATGAGGCATGGGATCGTTTTCAGGATCTCATGAGGAAGTGCCCCCATCACGGAGTTCCTAAATGGGAACAAGTCCAATCTTTTTACCAGGGACTCCGTGAGGACATCCGCCTTTTCGTCAATGCAACCTGCGGAGGAAACATCATGGGTCAACATGAAGACACCGTATGGGAGATTCTCGAAAACATGTGCGAGAACTCCATCAACAATGACTCCATGGGATTATTCGACAGGACGAATACCCGCGCAGCGACGAATCTTAAGGGAGCACATGAGACGCAGGGCCTGTCCGCATCAGTCGACCTGGAATTAATGGCCAGTCGATTGGACAAGGTCTCAATTATTGAAAAGAAGGTGGATGAGCTGACTCAGCACTTGCAGCGAGCCACCTCTGCGCGTAACTCCTTTGCACAACCTCCTTCCACACAGGAGACTGTACAAAACATCCTGCACCGATCCTCCCCTGGGATGGATCCATATCCGTCCCCATCTGATTCTTGGACTGGAAGATCATCCGATCCTTTCTTCACCAGCCGGGGGAACTCCATTCCCCCTTTCCCTGATTCTCAGGAGGTTCCTCAGACCTGCGAGAACCTCAACGCCATCCAGAACGACCCATTCTCCAACACTTACAACCCTGGATGGCGAAACCATCCAAATTTTCAGTGGGCGGGAAATTCTCAAACCCAAAGACCACCTTTTCAGTCCCGCCCACAGCCCTCTCATCACTACCAGCCGCCTCAGCCTCGGCCCAACCCTACTTATCCATCAGGGCCAAATCAAGATCAAATGTCCTTAATCCTTCAGACTCTGGCCGACATTCAAAAATCGAATGCGGCCATTCAAAAACAGCACAAGGACGAGCTTACTGAAGTTAAAACTCAGCTGGCCCAGTTGGCAAATTCTCGCCAGCCAGGCACACTCCCTTCCCAACCCCTTCCTAACCCAAATAACGTGCCAACCCAGAAGCGCGTTATGAATCCAAATTTAGGCCACGCTCAATGGATTTATCAGGCCCCTACTGCCCCATCTCCAGACGAGATGGAAGCCTCTACTTCTCGTACGGGATTTCAGCAGCAGCCACCCCTCCTCCCAAATCCAAACCAAAATCAGGCCGGATTAAATTCTGTAACAACACGTAGTGGTAAGACAACTCAGGACCCGCGTTATCCAAACCACTCCCAGCCTGATGATCATGACCCTAGGATAGTTATCCAAGGTACCGCTGTTCCAGACCCACAACCAGGACCTATCCTAGAGGAACCAACCAAGATCCCGTTTCCCGAAGCCCTGACCAAGGGAAAGAAGACCACCAAACCCGTGGCCCCTGAGGAGGACCTGGTCAAGCTCTTTGAGCAGGTCCACATAAACATCCCCTTGATGGATGCAATCCGCCACGTACCAGCTTACGCACGATTTCTAAAGAATATATGTACACCCCAGCGTAAGCCGCGAACCAAGGGAGGGAGCCCAATTGTTCTGTCAGAGCAAGCCAGCTCTGTAATCCTTAGTAGACTCCCACCCAAGGCAAAAGATCCTGGAACTCCCCTGATCTCCTGTAAGATAGGTGGTACCCAATTTGACAGAGCATTGTTAGACTTAGGTGCATCTATAAATCTGATACCCACATCCTTACTTGACCATCTGGAAGAATCTGAGCTGAAACCAACTGAGGTGACATTACAATTAGCAGATCGATCTATAAAGTCACCAAAAGGGATTCTCGAGGATGTTATCGTAAGAGTGCGGGATTTCTATTTTCCAGTGGACTTTATAGTCTTAGACATGGATGCACCTGAGAACCCTAGGGATACACCAATCATTCTAGGGAGACCTTTCTTGGCTACTGCTAGAGCCAACATCAGCTGTGAGGAGGGCCAAATAGAGCTTAAGTTTGGAGATCAAACACTGAAAATTGATATATTTAAGGCCCAACAAGGAATTAATTGCGGCGTCATCGAGCAAATTTGTGACATCAAGACTTTGGTTGATGAATCACACCTCCAGAATGAATTGAGTATTCCTCATCAACCACAGAAGGATCTTGACCCGCAAATAGAGGAGTCCAATCCGGATGTGAACAACCCAGTAACTCCCACCCTTGAACCTCACATCTATACTGAACCACCCGCTGCTGCTGAAAACCCCATCCTCGAACTGAAACCCCTTCCTGCTCATTTGAAATACATCTTTTTGGGTTCTAATCAGACCCTTCCTGTGATCATCAATTCCAACCTTAGTCCTGAACAGGAATCCCGTCTGATTGTTGTCCTCCAGCAACATCGCAGAGCCATCGGATGGACCCTCGATGATTTGACTGGAATAAGTCCCTCTTATTGTACTCATCATATCTATTCAGAAGAGGGCACACGACCTTCTCGTGAAATGCAGAGACGCTTAAATCCCAATCTGCAGGAGGTCGTGAAAAAGGAGATCATCAAGTGGTTAGATGCCGGGATCATCTACCCGATCTCCGATAGTCGTTGGGTGAGCCCAATTCAGGTCGTGCCTAAGAAGGCAGGACTCACCACTATAACGACTGAGACCGGAGAAATCATTCCTACCCGATTAGCCAACTCGTGGAGAGTCTGTATAGATTACCGTCGACTCAATTCCTCCACGAAGAAGGATCATTTCCCACTACCCTTCATTGATCAAATTCTCGAAAAACTAGCGGGAAATAGGTTCTTCTGCTTTCTTGACGGGTACTCCGGTTATAACCAGGTGGCAATCCATCCTGAGGACCAAGAAAAGACCACATTCACCTGCCCCTTCGGAACATACGCTTTCCGAAGGATGCCTTTCGGTCTTTGCAATGCACCCGCTACTTTTCAGCGATGCATGCTTGCCATATTCTCAGATATGGTAGGTGATTATCTGGAAGTCTTCATGGATGACTTTTCAGTTTTCAGAGCATCATTCGACGATTGCCTCCAGCACTTGGTCCAGATACTCAGGCGGTGCATCGACGTGAATTTGGTTCTTTCCTGGGAAAAGAGCCATTTCATGGTGCCTGAGGGAATTGTCCTGGGACACTCAATTTCGGAGAAAGGTATCCAAGTGGATCGAGCTAAGGTTAATCTGATTTCTCGCCTTCCTATGCCTAGCTCGATCAGGGACATCCGATCCTTTTTAGGGCATGTCGGTTTTTATCGACGATTTATCCCTGATTTTTCAAAAATCGCACGCCCCCTGACCACTCTTCTCTCCAAGGATGTTCCCTTCGAAATCTCCAGGGAATGCACTCAAGCATTTGAAATCCTGCGTGACCGAGTCACCCAAGCCCCGATCCTACAGTCCCCTGATTGGTCTCAACCCTTTGAGATCATGTGTGATGCATCCGACTTCGCTGTAGGAGCGGTTTTGGGGCAGAAAAATGACAGGAAACCTGTGGTCATTTACTACGCCAGCAAAACACTCGATGAGGCTCAGCGTAACTATACAGTTACTGAGAAAGAGCTGCTAGCTGTAGTATTTGCCCTAGAGAAATTCAGATCATACCTTCTGGGTTCCCATGTCATCATATACTCGGATCACACGGCTGTGAGGCATCTCCTTGCAAAGAAGGACGCGAAACCTCGATTGATCCGATGGATCTTGCTGTTGCAAGAATTTGACCTCGAGATTCGCGATAAAGCGGGAAAACAAAACGTGGTAGCTGATCACTTGTCCCGTCTTCCTTCTGAAATGATAGACCCTTCCGGACCCATCACTGAGCATTTTCCCGATGAGCACCTGCTGACTATTGGTACTAGCCTTCCATGGTTTGCTAATATTGTAAATTACTTGGCATCTCATCAGACCCCGTCCGATTGGCCGAAGGCCAAGAAAGACAAATTACGCTCCGATGCCAAGTATTACATTTGGGAAGACCCGTACCTCTTCCGCATAGGTGCCGATCAGATCATCCGGAGATGTATCCCGGAAGGGGAAGTCAACAATATCCTCTCTTTCTGTCATGACCAGGCATGCGGTGGCCATTTTGCCGGGCATAAAACCGCATCAAAAGTCCTCCAGTGCGGCTTTTACTGGCCCACACTGTTCAAAGACGCATACAGTCATTGCAAGGCATGCAGTCGTTGCCAGACTTTGGGCAACATGAGCCATCGCAACATGATGCCTATGCAACCGATTCTAGTATGCGAAATCTTTGATGTTTGGGGGATTGATTTTATGGGCCCCTTTCCTGTTTCGGATGGTTTCGAATACATTCTGTTGGCTGTGGACTACGTGTCCAAATGGATCGAAGCCATACCGACCCGAACCTGTGATCACAAAATCGTTCTCAAATTCATTCATCAACACATTTTCTCAAGGTTCGGGATTCCTCGTGCAATAATCTCTGATGGGGGGACCCATTTCACAAATGCTCAGTTTAGGTCACTGATGACCAAATACGGGGTGTCTCACCGAATCTCTACTCCTTACCACCCCCAAACTAATGGTCTAGCTGAGCTGTCAAATCGGGAGATCAAGAAAATCCTACAGGTCACTGTTCGACCTGACAGGAAGGACTGGTCGTCCCGACTTCCGGAAGCATTGTGGGCCTATAGGACCGCCCACAAGACCCAATTGGGCATGTCTCCCTTTAGATTGGTGTACGGAAAGGCATGCCACCTTCCCGTCGAACTGGAGCATAAAGCCTATTGGGCAGTACGGAACTGTAATCTAGATCTTTCTAAGGCTGGGACCCACAGAAAACTCCAAATCAGCGAGATCGATGAATTACGCACAGACGCGTACGAGAACTCGAAAATCTACAAGGAGCGGGTTAAAGCCTTCCACGACAAACACATCTCAAGAAAGATCTTCCATCCTGGTCAAAAGGTCCTACTCTTTGATGCCCGACTCAAACTCTTCCCAGGAAAACTGAGATCTAAGTGGGTCGGACCATATTTGGTCCGACAGGTTTTTGGAAATGGAGCAATCGAAATCAGTCCACTCAGCCACGATTCTGAACCTTTCATCGTGAATGGTCAAAGACTCAAGCCGTTCATTGATGTAACTTCTACTGATTTGGCTGAGGCATCTCATATCCTCCTTTCCCCTTGAGCTTATTGCGCCCAGCCGATGGCATAAAACTCAGCGCTTAACGGGAGGCAGCCCGTCATTCTCTTTGAAAACCTGAAACTTGTTCTGACACCTTTCAGCACTCGAAGTTCACCCTGAACTAAGACCCCCTAGGTTACAATGAGGACATTGCAAATCTTAGGCATGGGGGGGTAGGAAAGTGCAAAAACTTGTAAGAAAAGGTTTCAAACAAAAAAATTCACATATGCCAAAAATACCATAAAAATTAAAAAATTTTTCGAAAAAGAATAAGAGGAAAAGAGGAGAAGGAAAATTTTGTGAAGGAGAAAAGAAACAAAATGAAAAAGGAGCACAAAATTATAAGAAAAGTTGATAGTCATTAGTAAGGAACTAAGGAATTAACCTAAGTTCTAGACCTCATTCAAGAAAATAACTGAAAAGTGCACAATGAGATTAGTAAGAATGCAAACCTTAGGCATTCTTGAATAGACTCTTAGTACTCATTAAGATCTGGACACTCCTCAAGAGGTTGAGGAAAATGAAAAGCTGAAGTATTAGGTCTAAGGCTTAGGGAGTATTCGGCCTCGTTAACTAATTTTTGGTTTACGGGACTTAGTAACCTAAGCACCCTAATCTCACACACAGCCTGGTTCAGTAAGCATAAAAATCAGAATCACGCAGAAGCGTCGCAAAAATCTGAAAAGAACACCTAGAATAGGAATGGCCGATCAACACAAGTTGATTTGGACGAGTTCCCAGCGCGGAGAGGCGGGAAATCCCCTCGAAGATGCGTAACAAAATATCATCTCCTCGGTGCTTGTCTCTTAGGATATTTACATATCCTACGGGGGGCATGTAAGCACTCTGCTGGTTCAGATTCCATGGATGGCATTATCTCGAAATGTCAATTGCCAGGGTCTGGATTCGGCCACGGAATACCATGGATGGGATTATCTCGAAATCTCAATAGCCAGGGTTCCAGGGGTTGCCATGGGCGGTGCTATCTCGAAGCATCGATCGCCAGGAACCCTTGAGGATTGATGATGGGAGCAAGGAATCTGATACAGACCGTGTTGAAAAGCCAATCCTAGACTAGAACTAAAAAGAAAAAAAAAAGAGAGAGAAAACTCTCCAAACAGAAAAAAACTTTCTATCTCTCTCTCTTACAAAACGCACTGCGAACTGAGCCAGGGCTAAAATCATTTCAAGCACGGGTGCTTTAACCACGAAGTCCAATAAACCTTAGGTTAGTTCTTGTGGGCCTTAAAAACCTTTGCTAAAAGACTGAGGCTAAGGCTAGACAGATTTGGATCTTGATTGGTACTAGAGTATCTTTTAGGCCTATGGTCAGCATTCTAACCTAATCTATGCTCAAATAAAAAAGCACTTATCTAAAACCATTGAAAACTTCATGGTCTAGAACAAGGGTTGAAACCTTAAGTTTTTTTTGCTAAGGGACTAGCAAAAGCTAGGCATGGGGGTATGATGAGAACCTCATCATGAGCCATAACTAGCTCATTTTGACCCAATACAAAGGATAAAAGCTCCTACATATCTCAAGGAAAAGCTTAACTCAGAGAATTCTGAGTTTGAGAAGAAAACAAGTCATAAGGGGTAAAAGTGCAATTTTACCAGTATAATCAGCATACAGGGTAATTCAGGGCCCAAACATAGGTCAAAACAGCTTAATAAGAATAAAAGTGGGATGAGATGATCTAGCAAGGGCTACAGCACTTCCAAGGAACCAAATGATAATCTGTAACCCTAAAACAACCCACTTCAATTCACAAGGTTCGAGGCAAAGTAAAAATAGAATAAACCCTCTAAAATTCATAGAAAAATAATCTCTAGGGTTTAGAACCTTCAATTTGGCCTTTAGAACCCATTTTGACCTACATTGAGAACCATGCCCAATTAATAACTTAATTTGGGTTTTTGCGCAAATTGACCGGTCAAACAAGGTTTAATATGAAAATAAAATTCACCATCAGATTCCTTAGGTCCTAATTAGTCATGTATAAAAACTTGAGCCTAAGAAGAAACCTCCTTGACCGAATTTACACTTTGGTCCTCATATATTTACTCTTTGGCCCTCAACTTTTGAACCCTCGCATTTAGGCCCCTAACTCTCCTTCGTTCTTTGCAAACAGGTCCCTCCTGCAAAACCCTGCCAGCACCATGCTCCGGCGACCTTGCGCGGAGCATGGCGCCGCGCAGGGTGAGGTGGAGGACCTGGCAAGTGTACCGGGGGTGCCCTGCGTCGTGAGCCGTCGCAGGAGCACCCCCATGGTCACTGTAGCCCCCCATACCGGCCGTGCGAACGCACGGACGGTATGGGTTCGAATTCCGACCATGCTCCGGCGAGGGAGACACGTCGTCTCCCTCCGCCTTCCTCCCTGCTACAACCCTATAAATACCCCCCGCCGCTCCACCGACAAGGGCAGCCTGGATCTGACGGAGAAAACCCCCAGCTTTCGTCTCTTCTTTCTCCGGCAGACGCTCACCAGCTCCGGCGACTTCCTCTCCCTCCACCTCTTCGCTCTGCCGCACTACCAGCAGCAGAGACCTCCTCCCCTGCTCTTCCCGCGCCACGCCGCACCCAGCTGGCGCCTCTCCAGCCTTCTGCTCGCCGCCGCCCCTCTCCCTGAGCATCATCTTCTCCGGCGACAGTCGATACGACTGTCGCCCTGTTCCTCCCCCTTCGTCCCTGCAGTTAAGTTAGACTTACTCCCCTTCTCCTCCTCTTTCTTTCCCCGCTTTCGATTTAGTCAATTAAGCCCTCTACCGACCCTGTTCACCCTCATCCTCTCCGCCTCCGACCACCCTCCGGCGAGCCGCTCCCATCACCTCAGCGACCCACACGGCTCGCAGACCACCGCAGAACTTCCGCCTCCTCACCCTGATCCTCTTCCGCCCCTCCACTTCCCACCAAACACCCTCTGCAGACCCACCGAACACACCCACTCCCTCGCTCACAGTCTGACCTAGGACGACCTAACAGCTCCATCACACCCCCTGCAGACCCCCTGACCACCTTCGCCGTGCCACGGCGAAGGTCCTCCGCCTGTCTGATTTGGCCGAGAGGCCGTGCCATTGGTTTCAGGTTCCAGGCCTTGGCCGCCATTGGCGAGGAAGCTCGAAGCCTGCTCGAGGTTGCTCCAAGCCGAGATGTCCCAGATTGAATAGCTACGGCCAGCGCGGAAGAGACTCACGCACACACCCTGGCCCTCGATTGGAGCTGTACGCCTCAACAGCCGACGCAATTGGGAGCATCATCCCTGCTGCAGGCGTAAGAGAATTGGGGTGGGACATTTAGTCCCACCTCGGAATCTCTCAAAGGCGCGCGGACACATAAATTGAAAAACTGCCGTATGCTGTTTGCCTCAGTTACCACGGGGTGAGGTCCCTCTCACCCGACCCGACCCGACTCGGCCTCGTCCGTGACCACGCTCCGCGGACCTGGCCCGACCCGATTAGACTGACCTGCACTCCTCGCCCACCACGCACGCCGGTGGGCCTGGACCCGGGCCTGATCCGAACCCGATTACCCGATAGCGCTCTGGGAGAGCTTCCGAAGAGTGATTTCAGAGAGAGAGATACGCGGGGAAAGGGGGTAGAGTAGGTTTTTGCCTTCTGATGAACTCTTGAGCGTGCAGGCACAGGTGAAGGACTGCGGAAGAAGAAGCAGCTGCACTGTAGCAACTGCTCAGTTAAGTCGTCGAAGCTCCGGGCCAGACGACGGACAGCCAGCAGCCAGAGCAACACAGAAGGCAGGCTGAAGAAGAAGGAAGGGAGACTTAGTAGCCGAAGGCAGAAGCACCACGATTGCAGAAGAAGAAATGAAAAGAAGCAAGAAGCAAGAAAAGAAGAAGATGATCTGAAGAAAAAGAAAGAAAGGAAACAAGGAAGAACAGAAGAAGAAGAGCACGAGGGGAAAATCTGAAGAAAGCAGAAGAAAAAGAAGAAGAAGAAGAAGAACAGGAAGAACCAAAGACAAAGAGGAAGAAAGAAGAAAAGAAGCAGAAGCCAATTTTTCATCTCTCTCTCTCTCTTTATTTTTGTAATAGAATTTGTATATCTCTAGAATACAACTTGCTCCCTGAGTTCGACCTCGGGAACTCTTTTATTTTTCCGAGTAAAAAAATTTTTATATGAAACGTTGGTAACAACCGGCTTTACTACAACGAATTAACAATGAAAACCGACGTAGCATCACATCTCTAATTCATCAGAACCAAATTCTCCTTCTTCCATCATCATGGCACAACCAGTAGAAGAAGAGAACAATCTTGAAAACCAACTCTAGTGCCTGAATGATCTATTTCAAGCCTTTGTAAACCTGCCGCAGCGTCCTATGATGCGAGATCACTACAATCCCGCTGCAGTGGTAATCGAACCTCGAGTCCAAATCCCAGCTGGGAGGTCTTGATTCTGAACTCAAGCCCAGCATGATTCATGCTATTCCAAAGTTTCCTGGGCTTAATTTCGAGGATCCCTTCTAGCACATCAAACAACTCAAACATCTGGCCCAAATCTTTGGGTCAGATGTACAAAATCAGGATATTCTTCTTATGAAGATGTTTTACTTCTCTCTCGTGGACAAGGCAGCTCATTGGTATCAGACTCAAGCACGTCCAATGAACACATGGGTTGAACTGCAATCCGAATTCTTGAAAAAGTTCTTCCTAGTTGGTCAGACGAATGCCTTAAGACACTAGATCACACACTTCACCCAGCAATCTGGAGAACCTCTTCATGAAGCGTGGGACCATTTCCTAGATCTCATGCGAAAGTACCCCCATCATGGAGTTCCTAAATGGGAACAAGTCCAGTCTTTTTACCAGGGACTCCATGAAAATATCCGCTTATTAGTCAATGCAACCTGCGGAGGAAATATCATGGGACAACATCAAGACACTGTGTGGGAGATTCTCGAGAATATGTGCAAGAACTCCATCAATAATGACTCCATGGGCTTATTCGACCGGACGAATGCCCGTGCATCAATGAATTCAAGGGGAGAACACGAGATGCAGGGCCTATTCGCATCCGTCAACTTGGAACTGATGGCCAGTCGGTTGGACAAGGTCTCTATCATCGAGAAGAAGGTGGATGAGCTAACTCAACATCTGCAGTGAGCCACTTTTGCACAAAACCTGTTTGCACAGCCGCCTCTTGGGAGGGAAGCTGTGCATAACATCTATCACCGATCTTCTCAGGGGATGGACCAATATTCACCCCCGTCTGACTCTAGGACTTGAGGAGACTTCGATCTGACCTACTCTAGTTGGGGGAACTCTGAACCCTCGTACTCTGACTTTCCTAAGGTTCCTCAAACCTGGGAGGACCTCAACATCATCCAAAATGACCCATTCTCTAACACCTATAACATTGAATGGTGGAATCATCCCAACTTCCTGTGGGTGGGAAATAATCAGAATCAAAGACCACCTTATCAACCCCATCCACAAGCTCCTCGTCCATATCAGCCGCCTCAGCCTTGGCCCAACCCCACCTGTCAATCTGGGCCAACCCAAATAGATCAAATGACTCTTATCCTGCGGACTCTGGTTGACAAAATCGGGATATTCTTCTTATGAAGATGTTTTACTTCTCTCTCATGGACAAGGCAGCTCATTGGTATCAGACTCAAGCACGTCCAATGAACACATGGGTTGAACTGCAATCCGAATTCTTGAAAAAGTTCTTCCTAGTTGGTCAGACGAATGCCTTAAGACACCAGATCACACACTTCACCCAGCAATCTGGAGAACCTCTTCATGAAGCATGGGACCATTTCCTAGATCTCATGCGAAAGTAACCCCATCATGGAGTTCCTAAATGGGAACAAGTCCAGTCTTTTTACCAGGGACTCCATGAAAATATCCGCTTATTAGTCAATGCAACCTGCGGAGGAAATATCATGGGACAACATGAAGACACTGTGTGGGAGATTCTCGAGAATATGTGCGAGAACTCGATCAATAATAACTCCATGGGCTTATTCGACTAGACGAATGCCCGTGCATCTATGAATTCAAGGGGAGCACATGAGATGCAGGGCCTATTCTCATCCGTCAACTTGGAACTGATGGCCAGTCGGTTGGACAAGGTCTCTATCATCGAGAAGAAGGTGGATGAGCTGACTCGACATCTGCAGTGAGCCACCTTTGCACAAAACCTGTTTGCACAGCCGCCTCTTGGAAGGGAAGCTGTGCATAACATCTATCACTGATCTTCTCAGGGGATGGACCAATATTCACCCCCGTCTGACTCTAGGACTGGAGGAGACTTTGATCCAACCTACTCTAGTTGGGGGAACTCTGAACCCTCGTACTCTGACTTTCCTAAGGTTCCTCAGACCTGGGAGGACCTCAACATCATCCAAAATGACCCATTCTCTAACACCTATAACACTGAATGGTGGAATCATCCCAACTTCCTGTGGGCGGGAAATAATCAGAATCAAAGACCACCTTATCAACCTCGTCCACAAGCTCCTCGTCCATATCAGCCACCTCAGCCTCGGCCCAACCCCACCTGTCAATCTGGGCCAACCCAAACAGATCAAATGACTCTTATCCTGCGGACTTTGGTTGACATTTAGAAAACGAATGCGGCTATGCAAAAATAGCACAAGGACAAGATCGCAGAGGTTCGCAATCAACTTGCCCAGATGGCAAATTCCCGCCAACCTGGCACACTCCCTTCGCAACCTCTGCTAAATCCAAATAACGTGACGAACTAGAGGCATGTTATGAACCCAAATTCAAGCCAAGTCCACATGATTTATCAGGCCCCTTCTATTCCATCACTCGACGGGATGGAAGCTTCAACATCATATGCAGGATTTCAATAGGAACCACCTATTTTACCAACTCCGAATCAAAACCAGGTAGGACTAAATTCGGTAACAACCCGTAGTGGCAAAGCAACACAAGACCCACCTTATCCAAGCCACTTTCAGCCTGGTAGTAACCCAAGCCCTAGGATAGTTATCCAGGATACCCCTATCCCAGATCAAGAACCTGGACCTATTTTAGAGGAACCATCCAAGGTTCCATTTCCCAAGGCCTTGACCAAGGGAAAGAAGACAAACAAACCCATGGCTCCTGAGGAGGATCTGGTCAAGCTCTTTGAACAGGTCCATATAAACATCCCCTTGATGGATGCAATCCGCCATGTACCGGCTTACGCAAAATTTCTGAAGGACATGTGTACACCCAAGCGTAAGTCATGAACCAAAAGTAGGAGTCCAATTGTACTGTCAGAGCAAGCCAGCACTGTAATTTTGAGCAAACTCCCACCTAAGGCAAAAGACCCAGATACTCCCATGATTTCATGTACCATTATTGATACCCAATTCGATAGAGCTTTATTAGATTTAGGTGCCTCCATAAACCTAATACCTACATCCCTCCTTGACCACCTTGAAGAATCTGAGCTTAAACCGACAGATGTGACATTGTAGTTGGCTGACCGATCTATTAAGTCACCGAAAGGAGTTCTTGAGGATGTCAACGTTAGGGTAAGGGATTTCTATTTCCCGGTGGATTTTGTAGTCTTAGATATGGATGCTCCAAAAAACCCAAGGGATACACCAATTATACTAGGAAGACCCTTTTTGGCCACTACTAGGGCTAATATAAATTGTGAGGAGGGCCAAATTGAATTGAAATTCGAGAACCAAACACTAAAGATTGACAACTTTAAGGCCCAACAAGGGATTAATTGCGGTGTTATAGGACAGATATGTGATATCAAGGCTGTGGTTGATGAGCCGTATATTGAGGACAACCTAATTACTTCCAATCAACCACAAGAGGATCAAAACCCACAGTTAGAGGAGTCGAAATCTGACTTAGATACACCCATAACTCCTTCCCTTGCCCCTGACACACACCTTGAACTGCCCGCTACTGCTGATAACCCTGTTCTGGAACTCAAGCCCCTTCCCGACCATCTGAAGTATGTCTTTTTGGGTTCCAATCAGATGTTTCCTATGATTATCAACTCCAGACTTACACCTGACCAGGAATCTCGTTTGATTACTATTCTCCATCAACATCGTAGAGCCATTGGATGGACTCTCGATGATTTGACTAGTATCAGCCCTTCGTACTGCACACACTGTATCTACACAGAAGAGGGCACACGACCTTCCCATGAAATGCAGAGATGTTTGAATCCTAATCTGCAGGAGGTCATGAAAAAGGAGATCATCAGGTGGTTAGATGCAAGGATCATCTACCCGATCTCCGACAGTCGGTGGGTGAGTCCAATCCATGTTGTGCCTAAGAAGGCAGGACTCACTGTGATCATGACTGAAATTGAGGAAGTCATACAAACTCGCGTGGCGAACTCGTGGAGAGTCTGCAATGATTACAGAAGACTCAATTCCTCCACGAAGAAGGATCATTTCCCACTACCATTTGTTGATCAGATCCTTGAGAAACTAGCGAGAAATAGGTTCTTCTGCTTTTTGGATAGGTACTCCGATTATAACCAGGTGGCAATCCATCCTGAGGACCAAGAAAAGACCACTTTCACCTAACCCTTTGGGACGTACACGTTTCAAAGGATGTCGTTCGTTCTTTGTAAGGAACCACTACTTTTCAGCAGTGCATGCTTGCCATATTCTCAGATATGGTAGGTGATTATCTGGAAGTCTTCATGGATGACTTTTCAGTATTCGTAAAATCATTTGATGATTGTCTCCTGCATTTGGTCCAAATCCTCAGGCGGTGCATTGACGTGAATCTGGTTCTTTCTTAAGAAATGAGCCATTTCATGGTGCTTGAAGGAATTGTCCTGGGACACCTCATTTCAGAAAAAGGCATCCAAGTGGATCAAGCCAAGGTGAACTTGATTTCCAAACTCCCTATGCCTAGCTCGATCAAGGACATCCGATCTTTTCTGGGGCACATTGGTTTTTATTGTTGATTCATTCTTGATTTCTCAAAGATCACGCGCCCCCTGACCACTCTGCTTTCTAAGGATGTACCTTTCGAAATCTCCAAGGAATGCACTCAAGCATTTGAAATCCTCCATGATCAAGTTATCCAAGCCTCGATCCTATAGTCCCCTGATTGGTCTCAACCCTTTGAGATCTTGTGCGATGCATCTGATTTTGCTGTAGGAGTGGTACTCGGGCAGAAAATTGATGGGAAACCCGTGGTCATCTACTACGCTAGCAAGACACTTGACGAGGCTCAGCGTAACAACACAGTTACTGAGAAAGAGCTGCTAGCCATAGTATTTTCCCTGGAAAAATTCAGATCTTATCTCCTGGGTTCCCGTGTTATCATTTACTCGGATCACACAACTGTGAGGCATCTCTTGTGAAGAAGGACATGAAACCTCGATTAATCCGTTGGGTCTTGCTGTTGCAAAAGTTTGACCTCGAGATTCATGACAAAGCGGGAAAACAGAACGTGGTAGTTGATCACTTGTCCCACCTTCCTTCTTAGATCATCAACCCTTTCGGATCCATCATAGAACATTTTCCTGATGAGCACCTCCTGACTATCAATACAGGGCTTCCATGGTTTGCCGATATTGTAAACTACCTGGCATCACATCAGATCCCATTCGATTGGCCGAAGGCCTAGAAGGACAAATTGCTTTCCGATGCCAAGTATTACTTCTGGGAAGACCTGTATCTTTTCGGCATTGGTGCTGTTCAGATCATTCAACGATGTGTCGCGGAAGAAGAAATTCAAGACATATTATCTTTCTACCATGACCAGGCATGCGGTGGACATTTTTTAGGTCATAAAATAGCTGCGAAAGTCCTCCAGTGCAGCTTCTATTGGTCCACGATTTTCAAAGATGCATACAATCACTGTAGGGCATGCACTCGTTGCCAGACCTTAGACAACATGAGCCATCGTGATATGATGCCCTTGCAGCCGATTCTTGTATGCAAAATCTTTGATGTATGGGGGATTGATTTTATGGGACCCTTCCCTATTTCGGATGGCTTCGAGTACATTTTACTCGTTGTTGACTACGTGTCCAAATGGATCGAAGCCATTCTAACTCGAATCAATGATCATAAAGTGGTTATCGAATTCATTCATCAGAACATCTTTTCATGGTTTGGGATTCCACGTGCTATAATTTCTAACGGAGGGACCCATTTCACTAATTCTCAGTTCAAGTCACTGATGACCAAATATGGGGTGTTGCACCGAATCACTACTCCATACCACCCCCAAACTAATGGTCTAGCTGAGCTATCAAATCGGGAGATCAAGAAAATCCTCTAGGTTATTGTTCGACCTAATAGGAAGGATTGGTCATCCCGACTTCTGGAAGCTTTGTGGGCTTATATGACCGCCCACAAAACCCAATTAGGTATGTCTCCCTTCGGATTGGTGTACGGGAAGTCATGTCACCTCCCTGTAGAATTGGAGCACAAAGCATATTGGGTAGTACGGAACTGCAACCTAGATCTTTCTAAGGCAGGAACCCACAGGAAGCTTCCAATGAGTGAGATCGATGAATTATGCAACAACGCATATGAGAACTCACGAACTTACAAAGAGTGGGTTAAGGCCTTTCACGACAAGCACATATCCAGAAAGATCTTCCACCCTAGTCAAAAAGTCTTACTCTTTGATGCCAAGCTTAAACTGTTCCTAGGAAAACTATGATCAAAATGGATCAGACCCTACCTCATCCGATGAATCTTTGGAAATGGAGCCATTGAGATCAGACCACTCAACCATGATTCAGAACCTTTCGTCATGAACAGTCAGAGACTTAAATCGTTCATTGACTTGACCAATACAAATTTGGCTGAGATATCCTTTACCCTCAATTCTCCCTGAGCTCATGGCGCCCAGCCGATGACGAAAAACTTAGCGCTTAACGGGAGGCAACCTGTCATTTTTGAAAAATCTGAAACCTTTCCTAACATTCCTATGCTGAATTCATATTGCACTTTAGGGTTCATCCATTAGAACAACCGAACCCACCTCAGGTACCCCTACCCGAGTTTTGAAATCGTTCGCAACAGTCACTTCGACCCATTCGCCCACCCAAAACCTGTTCTAATGAATGATCTAAGATGAACTTGAACCCACCTAATTTATAATGGGGACATTGCAAATTGTAGGCATGGGGGGGTATGAAAGTGCAAAACACCATGAAAACTCATCTCACAAGAAAAGGTTTCAACAAAAAAATCACATATCACAAAAACACCAAAAAATTGAAAAAAATCTTGAAAAAGAAAAAAAGAAAAATTCTGAGGGAAGAGAAAATTTGGAGGCCATACAAATCATGAGGAGAAAAAGGGGAAAAGTGAAAACTATCAAAAAAAGGAGCACAAAATGAAAAGAAAAAAAATAGATAGTCATTAGTAAGAAATTAAGGGATTAACTAAGTTCTAGACCACATCAAGAAAAAGAAAATGAAAGAAAAAAGTGCTAATGAGACACAAAAGAGATTAATAGGAACGCTAATCTTAGGCCTCTTGGACTAGACTCCTAGGCTTAAAAATTCAAGTATCCGCTAAGATTTGGATAGTCTTCAAGAGGTTGTGGAAAATGTGAAGCTTAAGTATTAGGTCTAAGGCTTAGGGAGTATTCGGCCTCGTTAACTGATTTCTGGTTTGCGGGACTCGATAATCTAAGCACCCCAATCCACACACAGTCTGGTTCAGTGTGCATAATTATCAAAATCACGCAAAAGCATTTAAGTGTTCTAAAAAAGTCATCAAGATTTGGAGCGGCCGATCAACACAAGTTGATTTGGATGAGTTCCCAACGCGGAGAGGCAGAAAATTGTCCCCTCGGTGCTTGTCTCCTAGGATATTTTCATATCCTATTGGAGGCACGTAAGCACCCTGTGTTGGTTCAGATGCCATATGCGGCATTATCACGAAATGTCGATTGACAGGGTCTGGATTTAGCTACAGAATGCCATGGGCGGAATTATCTCGAAATCTTGAAAGCCAGGGTTCTGGGGTTTGCCATGGGTGGTGCTACCATGAAGCATCGATTGCCAGGGACCCTTCGAGGATTGATGATGGGGACGAGGAATCCGATACAGACCGTGTTAAGAAGCCAATCCGAAGCTAGAAATAAAAAGAAAAGAGAGATAAAACTCTCCAAACAAAGAAAATCATGTCTCTTTCTTACAAAAAATGCACTGCAAATTGAACCAAGGCTAAAATACGTTACAAGCATGGGTGCTTTAACCGTGGAGTCCAACGAACCTTAGGATAGTTCCTGTGGGCCTTAAACACCTTCGTGAAGGACTGAGTCTAGAGCCGGTTAGGTCAGGATCTTGGTTGGTACCTGAATACCTCTAGGCCTACTATCGGCATTCTAACCTAATCAAAAAGAAAAAAAGCACTCATCATAATTTGTGAACATCAAGGAACTCATGGTCTAAAACATAAGTTAAAACCTTAAAATTTTGCTAAGGGATTAGCAAAAGTTAGCCATGGGGGTATGATGGGAACACCATCATGAGCCCTAACTAGCTCATTTTGACCCAGAAAAGAGAACAAAAGCTCCTACAAAACCAACTGGAGGTCCTAACTCAATGAATAACCATTCTGAGAGAAAAGCAAGAAACAAGGGGTAAAATTGCAATTTTACCATTGCAGTACAACAACGGGATTTCTCATAGGCTAAACACAGGTCAAATGATCTTAACAAGATAAAAAGTGAGTTGATTCAAACAGAAAAGGGTTCATGTGAATTCTAGGGATTAAATGACTTTTTGTAACCCTAAAATAGACCTACTTGATTTAACAAAATTTTGGCCAAAATAAAATTCACCTAAACCCTCTAAAAATCATGAGAAAATATTCTCTAGGGTTTATAACCTTTAATTTGGCCCTTAGAACCTGTTTTAACCAAAATTGGGGTCTCAGACAAATAGTTGTCCTAAATTGGGTTTTTGTGCAAATTGCCCAATCAAACGTAGTCAAACCCAAAATCCAACTTCAACTTTGGATTCCTTAGGTCAAAATTAGGTTTTTACCAAAATTTGGACCTAAGAGAATTCATCTTGACCAACTTTGTAAATAGGTCGAGCCTAATTACATTTCTACCCCTATCTTTTGAAAACCTCTGTAGAAACACCCCTACCTTTGTCTTCATTCTTTGCAATTAGGTCCCTCTGCCATTATAGCTGAGGTAATCCCACTCCGGCGAGAAACTGAAGGCAAGATCTCTCTGATTTCTCAGAGAATCCCCCTCAAAATTGAAAGGGAGATTCTCTGAGAAATCTCCTCCAGTTTGAACACAATCAGAGGCTCTATTTGGTACCCAATCTCTCATGCGAATGCATGAGAGATTTAGGTCTCCTTCAACCTTCCATCTCTAGCGAGCTTGCCATTTTTGGAATCTTGGCTTCCAAGCACAAATCCGTCCTCCAGGGCCTATAAAAGCATACCCAAATCCCTCCGCATCTTCCATGCTTGAAATTTGCCAGAGAATCCCTCTATTTCATCTCTACCCCTCTGGCCAGTGGCTCAGCAAGGTCCGGCGACCTCCCTCTCTTTCTCTCTTTGCCTAGCCATAATACCAATGGTAGGGTTCTCTTCCTCCTGTTCGTTCACGTCGCGCCGCACCTGCCGACACCTCTACAACCTCTTTGTCGTCGCCGTCCTTCCCCCCACTGAGTGTTTCGTCTCTGGCGACGGTAATACGAGCCAGCCACCATCTCTGCCTTTCCCTTCATCTCTCTACATCTAGCTAAGTCCTCTCTCCTTTCTAATTCCTTTTCTCTCCTTATTTCGTGAAAATGCCCCTCGATGCACACAACCACCATCACCTTCTTCATCTCCAGCCAAACCTCCAGTGAGGCATCCTCGCCGCTCCACACCTCCAATCACCTCTCCAACCACCCCATAAGCACCGCAACACTCCACTGATCATAAACCCTCACTCCACTCACTGTGCCACGCCCCCAAAACACCCCCCGAACACACCCCCTCTTACGCACACAAGGTACCCTAGGCATGCACACTCTGGCCACACCACGCCACACCGACCCCTGCACTACGTTCTCCATGTCTCGGCGAAGCTTTCTGAGCTTTCTAACGAGACCGCAAGGCCATTTTCGTGTTGACATATTTGGAGGCCCGTCGCCATTTACGCACGCAAGCTGCTAGCTTGTAAGCTTCCTCCAGGTCTCCCCGCTTCAGGTGCACGACCCCAGGTTGCGTGGACTCTCCTCACGCACGGCTCCAGGAAGGCAATTGGTTTCGAAGGACTCAGTAGCAGCTGCAACCAAGCAACCTTGCCGGCTGTGGATGCACGCGAAGGGAGGTAGGAAGATAGTCCCACCTCATAAGTGGGTGAGTGGGCGCAGTGGAATAAGAGGAAAAAGTGCAGTAGCCTCTTCGCCTCCTGACCACGGGGTGAGGTCCCACTCACCCTCTCACCGCCTCGTCCGTGACCCGATCCCTACGGACCTGGCTTGACTCGTATACCTGACCTGCAGTCCTCTCCTACCACCGTACGCTGGTGGGCCTGGTCCCGGGCGTGTACCCGACCCGATTACCCAAGAAAGCGGCTCTGGGAGAGCGAGCCTAAGAGAGAAAGAGGAAGAGAGATCGCGGGAGGGTAGGGGTTGGTTTTGCTCTCGCAGGAAAGAAGAAGAAGAAGCTGAGGAAGAAAAGGGCGGAGGCCAGAGAAGCTATGGGAGGAGAAGGCAAGGACTAAAGGGGAAGAAGCTAAAGGATGAAGGGCTGAAGAAAGAGAAAGAGAAGGGGAAGGAACTGAAGGCAGAAGAAAGAGGAGCCACAGAGAAAGAAGAAGAAGAAGAAGAAGAAGAAGAAGAAGAAAGAGAAGAAGCCATTGTCCAAAGAGAGGCAAAGGCACAAGCACGATAGCAGAAGAAAAGAGAGAAAGAAGAAGAAGGAAGGAAGCAGCCAGAGACAGAGATCAGAGAAGAGTAAAAGGGAAATAGAAGCACTGTAGCAACCATAAGTTTAAGACGTCTGATTCACAAAATCTGATGTCCATTTTCTTGTGCTTTCTTTATATACATTGATATTCTGTGGCTACATTTACATTTTTGCATTACAACTCCAGTTTTCATTGCATATTATATTCGATTTCTCAAAAGTTGTGCTCTTGATTTTTAAACCCCATTTTGCTCCCTGTGTTTGACCTCAGACTTAAAACTTCGAGTAAAAAAATCTATTTGTTTTCGAGCAATTTCAACTATACTACGATGCATCAATTTTAAAACTTGATTTCACCTCGCAAACAGTGGCAGATGACCTGATTGAGGAGACAACCTCTGCAATTTTATGTGATGACCCCCTTCAACATGTTATGCTTAATGAGCATTCCCATCTCTTGGAGGAATGTGAAGGGGATATACTAGAACTTGAGGAGTTGCTTAGTGTTTCTGTTGAGTCTCTTTCCCCATCATCTCTACCTAAGGTGGATCTGCTACCAGAGATGGGAACATCTATTATGAAACCCTCAAACATACAAGCCCCCAACTTTGAGCTGAAACCCCTCCTGGATACTTTCAAGTACATCTTCCTGGGTGCCAATGATATGCTCCCCGTTATCAATTCAGCTATGCTATCTGAGGCACAGGAGGGAGCCCTGATTGAATATTTGTCTAGGCACAAGAAAGCTATTGCTTGGAGCATCGCTGATATTAAGGGTATAGACTCTGCACTCTACATGCACCACATTTATACTGATGATTCCATCAATCCATTTAGGGACATGCAGAGATGTCTTAACCCCAATATGAGGGAGGTGGTTAAAAAGAAAATTCTAAAGTGGTTGGATGCTGGAATTATATATCCCATTGTGGATAGTAAATGGGTTAGTCCTATCCATGTGGTGCCAAAGAAGGCAGGCTTTACTGTGGAAATTAATGATCAAGGAGAACAAGTGGTGAGTAGACCCTCAACTGGATGGAGGGTCTGCATTGATTACCGCAAGCTAAACACTGCTACCCAGAAGGACCACTTTCCTTTGCCTTTTATTGACCAAATTCTCAAAAAATTGGTCGGGAATAAGTACTATTGCTTTCTCAATGGGTATTCTGGGTACAACCAAGTTGCAGTCTTCCCTAATGACCAGGAGAAGATGACTTTCACGAGCCCTTACGATACCTTTGCATTCAGGCATATGCCATTTAGACTATGTAATGCACCGGCAACCTTCCAGCGATGTATGATGTCCATTTTCTCGGACATGATTGATGAGTGTGTTGAAGTGTTTATGGATGACTTCTCTATTTACAACTTGTCTTTCAACCAGTGTCTCTTGCACCTAGAGAATTTGCTCAAGCGATGAAGGAGACTGGTTTAGTCCTCAGCTGGGAGAAAAGCCACTTCATGGTACAAAAAGGCATTCGATGAAGACACATGTAATTAGGATAAATTGCCTATTTATGTATATTTCTAAGCTTAGATATGCATTCCATGTTATAAATATTGCATAGCATGCATCATTCTGCATTTAGAGCAGTCTATACAAATTCTAGGCTAATTGCATCCTTTTATGGACAGGAGAGAAGGAGATTTAATTCGGAGCCTTAGATTGACAATTCAACTATACAGATCTGATCAGGACGACGATCAGAGTCTCATAGCATCTTATCCAGTCCGAGGAAGATCAACGACCAAGGGACTAAGTGATGCAATTCAGAGCTTCAAACGACAAATCTGATCGCATGGATGGATTCGGGTCTATGATTGCAGCCTAACGGTGTGAAAATTGACCCAATTTGACTTCTGTAGCAGCCCCTACAAAGGAAAGAAGATGGACTGCCCAGATCGAGCAACGTGGCGCTATCTCGGCTACCCATGGGTGCGCATGTGCCACTGCTCTCATGCAGTAGCACAGTGCACCGGTGCGCACAGCAACAAGTAGTGCATGGAGTGCGTGAGGCACGTAGCATAGAGCCAACAGGCATGTGTGACATAGGGGTGCAGAGCGCATACGTGAGCGTCGTGCGTAGGGTGCATGAGCTATAGCTTTAGCAACGTTTGTGGTGAATCTTCAGTGATGTTGATGACTGCCACTAAATGTCCTATGTACGAAATGGATCCTTCCTCCACTATAAAAGGTCCCCTACCCCTCCCATTCTTCTTCATCTCTTCCTTTCTCTCCCTCACCACCTCCAAGGCTCTAGAGAGAGCTTGTCCAAAGCCCGAGATGCTCCTTTAGAGTAGAAAACCAATATTTGTTCCCACCTCTCACCCCTATTCATGGAGCATCCCGTGGTCATCCTCTCACCACCTTCTGGAAGAAGATCCTCGCTACGACGCCATCTTGCCTCGTCCTCCTTCCTTCGCCGCCATTCTCCTTGCTCTAGCTTTCCACCACCTTCATCCAGGTGATGTCAGAGCGAGTTATCCTCCAAGCAATCGTTGATGGGGACTCTTTTCACCTCTCTCTATCTTTATTGCTTTTGTAGTGTAGTTTTCCACTTTCTATCTTTAGCAAACGTTTGTTTAGATAAATATATTGATGTTCTCTCTCTCTCTCTTATTTTGCAAGTAGATTAGTTAAATAAACATTTGTCAATCAGATCTCTTGCTTTCTATAAATACTAAAAAAATCATAAAATACAAAAAATAACAAAAATAAATAAAATTGAAAGCTCGGATTTCAAAGCCAAATGTTCACCTCCCTGTGTTTGACCCGGGACTCACCTCGAATTTTGATTATAAATTTTATCTGGCAGCGGATTTCTATGCCACTATGACGACGGGTTTTCTATCTCAAATCTTTTTGTGTACGAAGTCACGCTCATCATTTTGGCACCATTGCTGGGGAGGTAATGCTCTTTGGTTTTTTCCACATTTTTTGCCTTAACTTCTTAGCTCACTTTGCTCCTTTCTTTTTGTGATTATAGGTACCCTTCCAAGGCGAGCCAAAGTGGAATAGATCAGAGTAAAGTTGGTTAGAAGGTTCTGTAAGTGTATCCCCACCAGCCCTACCCATTAGATTTTCATTCTGCCACCTAATGACTCAAACTCAAATCAACCTAGGTGCTTTTATAAACCCTAGGATAGATCTGATTGTTTGATTGTCACTTCACCTCCCTCACCTACCCACATAAATTAAAAAATGAAAAAATATTCTTCTCTTGTGGGATTTAACTAAAAGTTACACACATTAAACACCCACAACTCTCGACTAAGGTGCACCACTCTGCATTGAATCTATCACTTAATTGGAATCTAACCTATGGATCCGATACACCTTAATTCAGCACACAAATAAATGAGTAGAAAATTTTAATAGGTTAAATAATTGTGTGCCTTAATTAAGTGGTGCAACAGGCCAATTGCTTGAACTGTTTGGGCCGCACCACTCAATTTAAAACTGATCCATCAAATAGCTTGCCATTTAGGGTGATTTTTAGGGTTGAACCAGGCACTCCACATTATTTTTGATTTTTAAAGGAATATATCTACACCCGTGTTTTCAAAACATGACTGAACCTTGATTGAACCAACCTAAGGATTAAACCCTAAAAGCTACTAAACAAGGTTAAACCCTAAAAGACACATCATCAAATAACCTTGTTTGCAAACCCTGGTTGTGCACACACACACATATTAACTAATTTTTAAGGGCACAACCCATCTAAAGGGCCCATTACATTCCAAGAGTATAATCATCCTAAGCCTTAATTAAAATTGAGTAGACGTTGGCCCTAGGATTCATTGAGACCGTTTTAGGGTGTTCTCTTGAACGTGTTTCAAATTAGTGACGTCTGCTTACTTTAAAAGGTGCTAAATTGGGGGGCCCGATTGTCAACGACTTAAGCAAGCAAGGGTTTGGCATAATTAACGGCCCTTAGGATACACTCCCTCTGCTTCACAGGCCAAACTTTAGCACCTTCTGGATTAAGGACAACACCAAATTCGTTGTGTGGTCAGAGTTCATTTTTGAAGCATAGGTCCTTAAGCTACCCAATTTAAGGACATGATCGATTGATTGCATTGCAGGGCACCTTTCTTTGTTCTATTTTCACTCCTACTTCACCATGTATGCTTCCACATCCTACACACATTTCCAATCCTACCCTCCTACCAACACTTATCCTCAAGATGATTACTATCCAAGCTCGACTTATGATTACCCATCCACTAGCCGGGATAACTTTGATTGGGGATATGAATCCAGACCTTAGTGTCTATGGCCTAACCCTGGACAACAGACTATGATTATTATCCTTCTCATGCTTACAATGATTATATATCTCCACCCTTTGATGATCAACCTAACCCAATCTACAATCAAGAAGGATATGATGATTATACCACCTCCCTCCCTAGGATTATACTGAATATAGGTCGCCACCTCTCTTTGAATAATCCGAAATGACCTATTATTAAGGAGGACTTCAATTTCTTGACTCCCCTGGATTAAACCCAAACCCACCCAACCCAGAACTGAACCATCCTGTTTAGGTGAACCAGGTCCAGGATAGGGTGTTGGCTAACTTGAGGAATACTATACAATCTTTAGAAGCTCAACCAACACCATGCACTGAAGCATTGGAGCCTATGATCAAAATGATCGATGAGCTTAATAGTTATTTCTTGGATTGGCTCTAAGATGTTAAGGATAAGGGCCTGGGTGAGTTTCTACTTGGGAAATTGTCGAGATTGAGAATGAAATTTGTGGTTACCCTAGCCCAATCTTGGGATGATTCTCAAGATGAACCCCCTTCAGGAGAACCAATATTTGAACCCGCTCAGGCGATTATGTGGGACACATTTTATGAGATCGGGGATGGCCAGGTTGGGTTAGAGAAACCAATTGAGGATGAACAGATTGCCTCACTCGAGATCCCAGAACCAAGGAGTGAGGAAAAATATGTCTCCAAGGACCTGGAAACAATAGATATCTCTGAGACATATATAAATAAGGATCTTGAATTCTTTGATTCTGAGGGTGAGGCATCTCTTAGTGAAGTCTCACTTAAGCTTAAGGAAGATGATTTTAGTGAGACAAACGGGCTCAAGGAACATGATGGACCATTTGACAGCTCAATAACTGAGGATTATGATCCGATTGGGGCTAACATGGAGGATTCTGGTCCTAATATAATAGATGATCCAATCGGTAGCCCTAATCTTCAACCACACCCCAAAGAGCTGAATGATCATAGTTTTGAGATCATGGTGCCCAAGTCAATCCTAATTCAACCATGATTTTTGAACTTGGGTGAATCACGTGGGGTGAATGATATGCTAGAGGTCCCGGAACCTCAACACTTGATGTTGGAGGATAGGAATTTGGAAGTAAAGTTTTGGGAAGTTAACTTCAAGGAAGATAGGAGTTTTGATCTAAGGAGTCCTATTGATCTAAAATCACCAACCTTCTATCAGGGCCCTTATGATATCTTTGTCATGCAACCCAAATATAGAATAATTGATTATCTTTATGAGTTGAACTCTAAGTGGACACATGAATCTATTGAATCAGATCCACCCATGTCCGATATTTCAGACTTGGGTTGCACACCACCAAACTGTAAGCCCGGCCCTGTAAGAACAACAATCTCAGGTTTTGGGTGATTTTCATCCGGAAGCTTAGAACCACTTGACCCTGGGGCATGGGTCTACACCATAATCTGGTCCACATCTGTGGACATTTGCTGGCAAGTCCTGATATCAATATTTTTATTTTGATTTTGACCTACACCTGTGAATTCTTAACCTCTTCTTTATTTGTATAATATGCTTAGGTGAAGGCAATAAACTTAGCACGTGTGGATATTCCATTTTCTCTGCGGAGCTGACTGAAGTTTCACAAAATTCAGGTGATATTCTCTTTATTCTACCTTTTCATGTCTATATTTCTATAATGAGGACATTGCATCATTTAGGCATGGGGGGTGGATACTTAGACCTGAAAATATTTTGTTAGCTCCGTGGAATTTCTTTGATAAAAAAAAATAGAATTAAGAGAAGAGAACTTAGGCATTAGGAGTTGTTAACTTTAGGAAATGATACTTTAGGACTTGAACACTTAAGACTCTTTAGGTTTTCGGGCTTAATCAACCTGGGTGTCCAATAAAATGTGGACTTGGTCTTGAGTCCTCGCCAAGTAATTCTATTCTAATTTGGTCAATAATTTGGGGTGATAAGTACACGACTTATCAACCCACCCTCTAGTTTGAGGGGATTTCAAGCCTAAGCATCTACACACTATTTGCACTGACTCACTTTTCGATAATTTTTATGGAAATTAGGTAGCTAATGAACTTTCTAGGGTACTATGATTGACAAGTTGTCATGTGTAACAACCAATTGGCTGGTTGTCCAAAGGCCAGCTACATGACCATACTCATTCTACTACTTTTTGGTAAATCTTAGATCAGGGAAGCCACCTACTTAGAAAAAGAAAAAAAATGATACTAAAAAATAGAAAGAAAAAAATAGAAAAATAGAAAAATGAGAAAAATAAAAATAGAAAAATAATAACACTTCATCGCATGAGTATGGCTGGCAAGTTGTCATGGGTAATAGTCCATTGGTAGGTTGTTCAAAGCCCAGCTCATAAAAATGCACAAATAATTCCTAAAACACTTAGGGAAGAAGCAGGGAAGTAGAATAAATCGGGGAGATATACACTGGGTTCGCCCTTGCGTTTACCTTATAAAAATTAAAAGAAAGTAGGGAGAAAGTTACAAATCAAAAAGATAAACCTTTAGGTAGAAACTCTTAAGGTCACCTAGGGTCGTAGAAACCTAAAGTCCATTTTAATGGCCGCCTAGTGAGTTTATCACTCTTTCACAAGATGCTTAGCACTTAAAGTCCTTTTCGAGTCTTGGACAGGTCAGGTAGCCGTAAAAAGTTATCCCAAAACTCTCAAATCCAAAATTCCAAAAAAACTAGAAAAGAAGAAAAAGCAAAAAATTGTATCTTCCCTTTTCAAATAAGGCGAAGACTTGGGCGGTTTGCATTTTGGCAACCACCTGGGTATTGTTGAGTTTTTGTAATTAGGTGTTTAGTTGAAATTTTCTAATGTAATCAACAAATCTTTCCTAAGTAATCAGATCCTAATTCGATTTTTATAAATAGCATTTAGTTTGATTTTGCTAGGGACTAGCGAAAGATCGGCATGGGGGTATGATGAAGACACATGTAATTAGGATAAACTGCCTATTTATGCATGTTCCTAAGCTTAGGTACACATTCCATGTTATAAATATTTCATAGCATGCATCATTCTGCATTTAGAGTATAAATTTTAGGTTAATTGCATCCTTTTATGACCAGGAGAAGAGATTTAATTTGGAGCCTCAGATTGACAATTCGACCGTACAGATTTGATCAGGACGACAATCAAAGTCCAATGCCTCCAAAATCATCTTGATTAGAGTCCCATAGCACCTTATGCAGTCTGAGAAAGATCAACGGCCAAGGGGCTAGGTGACGCAATTCAGAGCTTCAAAAGACAAATCCGATCGCATGGATGGATTTGGGTCGATGATTGCTACCTAATGGTGTGAAAATCGACCCAATCCGACTTCTGTAGCAGCCCCTACAATGGAAAGAAAATGGACAACCCAGATCACGCCTCGTGGCGCTATTCAGGCTGCTCATGGGTGCGCACGTGCCACCACACGGGTGCAGCACATGAGTGCGCGTAGTGCACAGTTGCTCGCAGCAGCAGGTAGCGTGTGGTGCGTTTGAGGAGCATAGCATAGCATGTGTAGGTAGCACAGCACCAGTGGTCGCTTGCAACACCGGCACGTGGAGTGCGCGCGCGAGTGTCTTGTGTGGGGTGCGTGAGTTGGAGCTTTATTGACTCTTGCGATGGATCTTCAGCGACGCTTATGGCTGTCACTAAATGTCCTATGTACAAAATGGATCCTTTCCTCTACTATAACAGGTCCCCTACCCCTCCCATTCTTCATCTCTTCCTTTCTCTCCCTCACCACCTCCAAGTCTCTAGAGAGAGCTTGTTCCAAGCCCATGACGTTCCTCTAGGGCAGAAAACCAACATCGCCTCTCACCCTCATTCGTGGAGCATCTTATGGCCATCCTCTTACTCCCTTCTGGAAGAAGATCCTCGCCACGATGCCATCCTGTCTCGTCCTCCTTCCTTCTCCGTCGTTCTCCTTCCTCCAGCTTCCCATCACCTTCATCCAAGTGACGTCAGAGCTAGCCATCCTCTAAGCGACTATCGAGGGGGACTCTTCTCACCTTTCTCTATCTTTATCACTTTTGTAGTGTAGTTTTCCGCTTTCTATCTGTAGCAAAATTTGTTTAGATAAATATATTGATGTTCTCTCTCTCCCTCTCCCTCTTATTTTGCAAGTAGATTAGTTAGATAAACATTTGTTGATCTGATCGCTTGCTTTCAAAAAATACTAAAAAATCATAAAAGACAAAATACAACAAAAACAAATAAAATTGAAAGTGCGGATTTCAAAACCAAACATTCACCTCCCAATGTTCGACCCGGGACTCACCTCGAGTTTTGCCTATAAATTTTATCTGGTAGTGAATTTCTATGCATTACGATGATTGTTTGCTCGCCAGACATGTTAAGTATTAGTTTTGTCATTGTAGTTCTAATCACAGTGAAACAAATAATATTTATAAAGTTTCATTGAATACCGAGTCATTCGTAGGGAGGCAAACACGATTTCTATGCGAAAGCTTTTTAGAAAGTCATTCTAAACAAATATTTATATATTTATATATAGGCATCAGATATGCAGATAATCAGAAATTTATTGTTATTTGGAAACCATTTTTCAACTATGAATAGAAATAATTATGCTAGAGAGAGAGAAGAAGCAGATGTAGGGCGACGTTGCTTGTGGGATTCTTGTATGAAGTGCTGCAGCACTTCAGATCTAGAGCACTGGGATGAAGTTCAGAGAAGAGTTGTAGAGAGGAAGAGAGGCTGGAGTTGTATCTAGTGGGAGTTATGGTCGAAGAGATGTTCAACAGGGGGGACCTGGTCATCTTTTATAGCTTTGATGAGGAGCAAATAGGGCATTGTAGCTCTTAAAATTGTGCAACAACTCTAGGTCAATCAGATTTGTCGATCGGGAGATCAACTGCTTTGATTTGGCCTCAAAACACCCCATTTGCGCCTTCTACGCTCAGATTTACTCTGGGCTTGACATGTAGTGCACCTGCAGCCGCCCGATTGTGATCGCACGGTCCTCGCATGCCTTCCACTTCTTTGTGTGCTTGACACACTTTTTCATCACGTTCTTCAAATTCAAAATGCGCGTGCTTGATTTCAGCCATCTGATCTCGCGATTGGACAGCTTAAATTACACGTGCCACCGCCTTAAGATTAATGCGTGTAACTGCACGTTTGTGGTGGGTTAGATCACGTGTTGCCATCCGATGGCCTTTGTTGTGTCACCCGCCTGCATCCACGCCCTTCACTCATCATCCAATGGTCCAATTGAGATCGAGCACATCGTCTTCTTGATTTGGTGCATAGCAAGGCTTGAGCGCGCGTCTCGCGCTTGTGTGCAAGTGCACTAACGAACACGCTAAGGCATGTTTTGTGTTGCATTTAGGTTTTTGGCAACTCCATTCTCAGCCGTTGGATGGAGATCCAACAGCTGAGATCTCTTCTTAGTTGATGGAGCATGGGGCAGGGGTGACGTGGGTGCATGGTGGTCGTTGGATGATGATCCAACGACTTATATTGTGTGAGGAGGGCTTCTTCAGAGATGGGGCACGGCGAGGGGTGGCTGTGATGGCGCCACGCGGTGCCATCGTGATCGTCCATCTTTCTTGCTTTGTAGATGGTGCTATAAGCCTCCAATTAAGATGATGTTTGCACCGTTGGACTGCAATCATTGATCCGGATCCATTTGTGCGGTCAGATTTGGCATCTAAGGTCTAGATTTCTATCTTTTTGCTCCTTGGCTTCTGATCTTCTATCGGTTGCACGTGATGCTACGAATGTCTGATCAAGATGATTCTGGAAGCGTTTGACTCCCATCGTCATCCTGATATGATCCATATGGTTTGATCTATCATTTGTAGCCTCAGATTATCTACAATCAATTTCATCCCTCTTTTTGAGCATAAAATGGTAATATTATCTTTAAGGATACTAAACTAATTATCATGCAAATTATGATGCTTATGCATGCCTTGTTCCTAAGTTATGCTAGATTCTAACTTAATTCATGTATATTAGGTTGTATGTTTGTTGTGCAATCAAGGATGGGTTTTCTAACTTAAATCTTTTCTCATACGAAATCACGCTCATCAGCATTGTACTTGGGCATGTTGTGTCTAAAAGGGGCTTGGAAGTAGATAAGGCTAAAGTTGATTCTATTTCCAAACTCCCATCGCCCACAAATGTCAAATAGATTAGATCCTTTCTGGGCCATGCAGGCTTTTATAGGAACTTTATTAAAAATTTTAATAAAATTTCTAGGCCAGTTTGCGACTTATTGGTGAATGAATCTTCCTTCGATTTTGATTCAAAGTGTGCCGAGGCCTTTCATACTCTGAAGGAGCCCTTGATCTCTACACCTATTCTTCGAGCTCCATATTGGACATTCCCATTTGAGCTAATGTGTGATGCTTTAGATTATGTCGTGGGAGCTATCCTTAGATAGAGGGTTGAGGAAAAACCTCATGTGCTACATTACGTTAGCAAAACCTTAACTGACCCACCGTAAAACTACATTGCGACAAAAAAGGAATTACTCACCATAGTATTTTCTTTGGTGAAGTTTGTCTTATCTTCTTGGGTCTAAGGTGGTCATTTTTACTGATCATGCGGCAGTGAAACACCTCATTTCCAAGAAAGATTCTAAGCCATGACTTATTAGGTGGATTCTACTCTTTCAAGAGTTTGACTTGGAGATTCATGAAAAAAAAGGAGTGGAAAATGTAGTGGCTAATCACCTGTCTCGCCTCCCACTTGATGACTCTCCATCTAGAGACATCCACGAGACATTTCCTAATGAAACCCGTATGGCGGTAACACCAATTTCACCTTGGTATGCTGATACTATCAATTACTTGGTCATTGGAGAGACTCCTGGCTCTTGGGATGAGCAGAAAAGGAAGAGATTTATTTCCCAAGCTAGATACATTCATTGGGAAGTGCCTAAATTATTTAGGGTTGGACAAGACCAAGTACTGAGACGATGCATGCCTGAAGAGGAGCAACAAAGTGTGTGGAAATTTTGCCACGAACTTCATTGTGGAGGATGCTTTGGTGCTAAGAAAACAACTTTTAAGGTTCTTCAGTTCAATTTTTGGTGGCCTACTTTATTTAAAGATTCTCATAACTTTCTTAAGGCCTTTACTAGATGTCAACGGATTGGAACGATTGGGAAGAGGAATGAGATGCCTCAACACTTGATCCAACATGTTGAAACTTTTGATGTTTGGGGAAGATTTTATGGGCCCCTTTCCTTTGTCCCAAAATTATGAGTATATTTGGTGGTAGTTGATTATGTCTCTAAGTGGATAGAGGCCATTCCTACGTGCACAAATGACCACACTGTGGCTTTGAAATTTGTCAGGGCCAATATCATATCTCGCTTTGGCTGCCCCAAGACGATTATAAGTGATGGGGGACCTCATTTTCGGAACCACCACTTCAATCGGCTACTCAAAAGTTTGGGAGTAACTCACAAGATTGCTACCCGTTACCATCCTCAGACAAGTGGCTAGGTTGAAGTGTCAAATTGGGAGATAAAAAACATTTTGGGAAAGTCCGTTACGCCTGATTGGAAGGACTGGTCCCAAAAGCTGGATGATGCCTTATGGGCTTTTCGAACATCCTACAAAACCCCTTTGGGTATGTCTCCCTTTTAGATAGTGTACGGGAAAGAGTTCCATTTACTCGTTGAGCTGGAACATAGAGTACTTTAGGTCATCCGAAGTGTCAACATGGATTTAGAAAAGGTGAGTAAGGCATGACTTCTGGAATTAAATGAGCTTAAGGAGTTGAGGAATGATGCTTATGACACCTCTCAAGCCTATAAAGAGATAACTAAGGTCTTGCATGATAAGTATATCCTTAGAAAGAACTTTGAGCCCAACCAACCAGTCTGGCTTTTCAATCTCGTTGGGAAATTAAAATCTTGTTGGGATGGGCCACACTTAATCCCTAAAGTATTTCCGCATGGGGCCGTGGAGATCAAGAGTCCCACCTCTTCAGCAATGCCCTTTACCGTCAATGGCCAACGGTTGAAACCGTATATTACTTTGGATGGCCGTCTGGTTGATGAGGTCACTCTAGAGGAGCCTTAGCTCCTGTCATTCTTCGCCTCAGGTAACATCTTCCCTTGGTTATTTTACTTCCAATGAGGACATTGTTTGAACCAGGCATGGGAGGATAGGACCTGAGGCATTTGTTTATAGCATGTCTACTTTTGCATTCACGCATGCATATTGCATTCAAAAAAAAAAAGGCCATGTTGTTATGCTTAACTGGTTGGGTTCCACATCTTTAGGCATGAGACCAAGACTTTAGGTTTGCTTAGCTGACTCTAGGTGCCTAATTATCAAAGTTAGGGTTGAACTACTGACTTTAGAACTCTAGGGTCCATTTAGACTTAAAAACTCAAGTAGGAGTTAAGTTGCGAACCACTCCTTAAGAGGTTGAGGATGGAAATCTAGGGATTGAGTTAAAAGCTGGGTAGTACCTGGTGTCTTTTTCTACCTTTTGGTTTACAAGTCCTCATAACCTAAGCATCCACATCACACACACTTGGTCATGTGTAAATAGTGATCACCTTAATTCCTTTCTTGAAGAAAATTTGGTTCGCTTAGTTCTGACTTAGGAGAAGCTTGAAAACACAACTTGATTGGATGAGTTCCAACCGCATGAGAGGTGGAGTATATACTCACCTTGATGATGCGATGATAACATGTCACCTCCTTGCCATTTGTCTCTTAGGATATCCATCCTACTGGGGGCATGTAAGTGCATTGTGCAGTTCAGGTACCATGGGCGGCCCTATCTCAAAGTCTCGATTGCCACAAGCCTGAATTCGCTTAAGAAATCCATGGGCAATACTAACTAGAAGTGTCAATTTCCAGGAGTTCTTGGGGTCGCTATGGGTGGTGCTATCTCAAAGCATCAAAAGCCAGGCACCCTTCAAGGTTCGGTGATGGGGACAAGGAATCCAACACAGACCATGTTAATAGCTGATCCAAGGTTAGACTTAGAGGAATCATACAAAAATATATATATATTAAAAAAAAAAATCCTCTTACTCTCTTTCTAGGTTAGCAATCATACCAACTTCAAATAAATCAAACCAATGCACCTACACGGATGCTTTAATCTCTGGGACCAATAAACCCTAGGGTGGAGTTAGAAATCAAAGAAACCTATGCCTGTAACTTGTCCTTAGCTAACCTAGTCTGTAACTTGGTAACTACTTAGGTACCTTATGATCTAGAGTTAGATAGTTCAACCTAATTTCAATGAAAAGGTCAATTGAGTTAGCTTGAATAACTTGGAGTATTAAGTCATGCTTGAATTTGCTAGGGACTAGTAAAAACTAGGCATGGGGGCATTTGATTAGCCCATATTTGTGGGCTATTTAAGTATGTGAATGCCTAGACATTAAGATATCTTTAAGATTTAGTTAACATGCATTAGGATGTAAAAAAAATAATTTATGTTTTTAGCTTGATTGCATAATTCATGCATTGCACTCATATGCCTTTAGAATTGACTTAGTTAAACAATTAGGTGCATTACATACATTATTTTGAGTTTAACATAGAAGTTAAGGGTTTGTGCATAAATAACCCTAATATTTTACTTTATTTCATTTCTCTTCTTGTTCACAGGAAACGGTTCCGCTTCCTCCTCCTTAAGCCATGAAATCTCCTTAATGGCCATGAGAAGCGAATTTGCTCCTGCCTCTCCCATTTCAAATCCAAGTAGTCATAGCTACAAAGGAGGAGGAGGGCCTGCCATACTGAGGAGGTCACCATTACACCCCTTTCATTACTATGTAGAGAATTCAAACTCTCCTCCTTTCATCACCATCGGTCTCAACCACGACGAAGCTTTGCCACCGTGGGCATGCAGGGTGACAGCCTGCACTGCCATCATAGAGCTTCGCACTACAACCTCACTATGCCCCTTGTTCATCATAGGAGACCACCTTCACCACTACCTCCACGCTCGCTGTTCACCCACATCACCGTAGCACCAACTTTACCAACTTTACATCATCTCTTTTCTCTTCAGCCACCAACCACCACGCCTCCGTGCACCCTGCTCACACTTACCAAGGCCATCTCCTCTACGCCTTCCCCTTCCATGCGTCGCCAGTGGTGCGCCTGCACGCACCTGCAGTAGGCCAGCAGGAAGCTCCCACACGTGGCTAGCAGCTCCCTCTTCGCACCTTTGCCTGCACTTGCATGCCTCTTCATGCATGCACAGTAGCAACAGCCACCACATTGTTGAGATCGTAGACTGCATATTTGATCAAAAATGCATTATAGTACAGTTGCGAAATACGATCAACAAAAATAATTTCTAAGATAACGAGACTTGAGTCTTGATTGCTCATCTCTGGGAGGCATTTTGGAAATGCAAAGTCAATTTCAATCTTGCTCACTCTACTCATTCAAAATCACATGTCGATTTATACTAAATACATATTGATGCCTGACATGCTGTTGCCAGAATATCAGAAATTGAAAGCATGCAACTTTAATCACACCAAAAGATGATAAATAGGCACATGGTGATTTTCAACATATAAATATATATAAATATTTTCATTGAGGCATGATGGTGGTTATAGCACAGCTAGCGGAATGCTTGTACATGGAAATTTAAATCTAGCTAGCAGAAAATGACTACATACATGAATCTATGGGGGGGATTATGCATGCATCATTGGAGGAGAATATGGAGCTACACTACTAAGCAGTAAATAAAGCATTAAATCTATGAATAATTATAATCTAGTCTAGTAGAACTAAGGGCATTCAGAGGTGGACTTCGATGGCCTTTGAATGGGTGAGAAGAGAAAGAGGGGCAACCAATGGTGCTTAGGCCGGCCCTTGGAGAGAGGTTGGAGAAGTTGATCCTGGTCTAGCCTTGGTGTGGTGGTGGTGGCATCATGGTGTAGCTCGTGAACATGGAGGAGGAGGTGGTGATGGCTTATGGAAGGTGGAGCTGCACTAAAAGACCAAGATGGACCAAATGGCCACCCCTTAGCTCTAAAAAGACATAAGGGAAGCTCTCTAGAGAATTATGGAATTCTCTCGAGAGGCCTATGGTGGGAGCTCGTGGGAGAGTGAGAGAGAGGATGGATGGTGGTTTCTAGATCCACCAAATGTGGATCTAAAAATTGAATGGCTCTTGGTTGCTAATTTTAGTAACCAATGCAATAACGCATGGTAGAGAGTTCTAGAGAACTCTATGCTAGGTATTTTCATGTGGATGGTGTGTGTGGGTGTGTATGGGTTGAAACTTAGGTGGCTAGGTTGATTAGGTTAGGTTCTAGTGGGTTTAGGTCAAGGTAGGTCACAAATTAGGGTTGTAAACCCTAATTCACTAAGTTAAAGTGCAATTAAACTTAATACAAGTTTAATTAGGTGTGTGGAAACCTAATTGAGAGTAAAATAACTCAATTATGTTAGGTCGAGGTCAATTGGATTCTCACTGAGTCCAATTGGATAGTATGTGCTGAGATCAGGGCTTAATTGGACTCCATGATTGCAATTGAATAGGAAGATGGAATTGACTAAGATCCAAGTCAATTAGGTTTAGTGAGAACCTAATTAGGTCCTTAGGGAGGTCTAGAGGTGATGTGCTAGGGTTAGGGCACCTTAATTTAGGTTCCTAGGGGGTTAGAATTGGGTTTAGGGAGCTAGAGATCCAAGATCAAGGCTTGAATCTCGAAACAGGGTTTGGAGGGCAGTTCTGGACATCCAATAAAGTTATTAGACACCTTATAATAAAAAATCAGAAGTCCAAACTTATTGTCTAGACATCTAATGAGAGTCAGGAGGGATTCTAGGTTCTGTCTTGGGTATTTTGTAGAAATTGGAAGTCTGATCAAGTGTCTAGACGTCCAATAACACTATAGAAGTGGGTTTAAGGTGTGCAGGAGTTGGCTAAGGGTTCTGGACATCCTATAACTCATTTAGATGTCCACATAAAGGCTAGAATTAGGGTTTTAAGGTTTCCTAGGGTGCGGTGACCTAATCTAAGGGTGGCTAAGGCTTGGGGAGGCTTCTAGGTTATCCTAGGGCTAGGATGGACATAAGTTCTTCACAATTTATTGCTTTATTCCTACTTAATAGAATAGCATACCTTAACTCCCTTACATTATTATCTATTGCTTCTAATCTAGGTCTCCCGCTCCAACTCTACTGCAACACCAGTTATTCTTTATTCTTCAGATCCAACTATAGATCCAACTTCAGATTTAGCTTCTGATTAGTTTATTACCTGCAATTGACATAATGCACCTAATCAGTACATTATAGCATTATTTTATGCATAGCTAAAAGAAAACAGTAAAGGTTCTAGTAATGCTTATGCATGCTTGAATTACCCTAACTTATGCTAAGTCCTAGCCTAATTTAGATCAATTAAGACCTATGATTGCTGCGCAATCACACATGCACCACTCTTTAGTAGCCTACGCATAAAGCAGCTCTAACAGCAGCAGCAGGCAGCCAAAATCAACAGCCTCCATCACTCTATCCAGCCATCGATGGTCGCTATTCATCATGCCACCGACTCGCCATGAAGCCCTCACTCTAGTCCAGCTCTGGTGAGCTCCATATGGCAGATTGCGCTCTCTTGTGCGCGCAGTAGCTCACCAAAGGGGATGCTCTGCTTTAGGTTGAATTAATATTTACAATTCTTTGCCATTGGATGAGAAGGATTTTAGATTTAATAATATTCTAATCCAGTTATTTTGTGAGAACTCCCTCAATCTTTCACGTAAATACAATATCAGCATGATCATATCTTGTTACCTTAATTGAAAAGCAATTTTGATTCAATTTCTTTGTGAAATTAATCATGAACATCTATTTTTGACCTGTGCAAGTTTGTAGTAGACATTGCCTCCCTATGGACATGAGCCACTCTTATCTCGAGTGGTTTAATTTTAATTCAATACTTTGATTAGTCAATTTTCCACCACTTAGAAATACAAATGAGAAATCATTTTAATTATCATCTTGTTAAGTGTAAGTTGTCTTTTCAAAGAGTACGGTAAGAAGTTTTACAATTTAAAAATACAAAAGGTAATATTTTTTTTAAAAGGTTGTCAATGATTTATATAAATGTTTTAGCACTTTAATAATAGTTCATTTATGGAGGCATTGAGTAATGTCCCTCCAATGGTTACGCCTGATATTTGAAGGGAGGTGCGAGAGCATTGGAGAAATCCAACGAAAGAGCTAAAGAATTAGTTGTTTATATATAATTTTAAATGATTATATTGTTATTTACTATTGATAATTTCTTGTAGGAGCAAGCTAAAAGAAATAAGGGCAACAGGGCCCAAGCTCCACCACAGACCCATTGCTTGGGTCAAATGAGTATTGACTAATTAAGATTCAGATATTTAAGTAAAAATATTTATTTGCATTCAATATATACATACATGACAGATTAAGTGAAAGTTTTTCCTTTATTAAATTTTCAGGATGATGCACATGAGGGTGTTGAAGTAGATCGAGTGGGAATTTATGAGCACATTAATAGTAAGCACACATTCGATGGCCCCCATGAATGGATTCATGAGATATATTAGGAGAGACATGTAAGTATCATGGATTTTTACACTACTAATTTACTACACTAATTTACATTTTGAAATAATTACAAATGTATTTACAGACTCGTATGATGGACTTGATTCATCCTCCAGAGGTCACGGACGAGAACTCCACAACTTTTCCACAGCCTCCGATGACACCAGAGGAGGCATTTAGGATCGTGATGCCTTTGGAGCATAGAGGCTTCGTCCATAGCAAAGGAAGGAGCACGCCAGCTCTTCTTGGTATGGAAGGAAAGGATCATCATCGTCGACATGCCAAGTGGAGAATCTAATTAAGAAAATAGTGATAATGGAATGTTGAGAGGTGAAGAGGGAGAAGAGGTTGGAGGATGTGACCTTGTAGATGTAGGCAGCCAGTTGCAGGCTAGAGCGACAGGATGAGTAATTAGAGTGGTAGAACCAGTAGTTGATGGACCTGATGGCATTCCTGTGAGGATCTGTACCAGACCATTCGACGTTTCACATACCTCTATGATGGGACGATGATGATAGGGATGGAGCTAGTGGCATAGGTGCACCAGTGCAGTGTATATATATTAGGAACATTTCTTATCTTTTGTAATAGCTAAACTCTTTTTATATATAAATGTTTTGCATTTTTATTGTGGTTTGATTTACTTTTATAAGTTGGTTTGGTAAGTATAGCTACAAACCCTAATTTAAATTTTATTTTTTTTTAAAAATAGCATATATTTGGTGACAGTCTACGTTAAAATCGTCACCAATTATATTATGGCAACCTTTATAAAACCATCGATGAATATCAAATTTTGATACCACTCACTCTCGTCCCGCCAACTCGTCAACTACGGCGACAGTTACAGGAAATTTGGCGACGATCATAAACTGTCGCAAACAATCAATACTTTCCCATGCAAATTACTTTCACACCAACTCATGGTTTACATGGATGGCATTGTGTGATATGGCGACGGCTCTTAACTATCGTGAAATGAATTCTTTTCCCTCATAAATTATTCTCTTCCAACATTTGGTGACAGTTATTTGAAAAACCGTCACCAAATACATTTAATGACGGTCGATAACCACCACAAAAGTTCACAATCCTCGGACTTGGCATCGAGAGATATAACGTTGGAATGTCACTTTAACCATCTCCAACTCCTTACAGCAACGGAACATTCCACAATGGTAGTTGGCGATTGATTTAAGGCAAAACTGTCGCCAAAAGCATCTTTTCCTGCAATGGTATTTATACATAGATAATGGATTGTGGATGACATGTTGGTTGTGAACATGTTAATGATGGATGATGTGAATAATGTAGTGATTACTGCTTGATGTGTGTTTCTTATGGCTTTTTGTGCTTTTATCACTTTGCGGTTGTGGGGCGTAACCACAATATTATTTCCTTGTATGCATACACATGTTGCTTTTCAAGTATAGGACTTTGGGAAATAGACAATAAAATAAGGGAAACACTATCGAATTTTCGATAGATTTTAACCCAAGGGTTGCACATGAACAGTACATGCGTGGAGGACTAAGAAGAAGAAAAGAGAAGGAGGATGATAGCAATGAGGGTGGCCAACGTGGAGTTGCTGTGGTCAAGGATGGCCATGCGTGGTCGGAGGTGGTTGACTACGGGTGGTTGTCCCCTGCCAACGTGCATGGAAAGAGAGAAACAACTGGCGAAGAAGATGACATGAAGAGATTAGGGAAAGGGGTTGAGTACTTAAAAAATTATGAAAATAAAATTTTAGGTTTTTGAAATTACATTTTAGTCCCTTATAGCTACTTCTTTTAATTGATTGATTGACAGATCATTTGAAATCTGATTTTGGGAAGTTGCCTATCGTTGGAATCACATTGAGACGTACTTTGACGTGGTAAGGCCTATTTTCCCATTAGAAGTTGTAAATTGTGGTTACATCTTTGAGATTCTTATTATTTACATTTTATATTGTGTCCCGCTGATTGCCCTAGGTAGAGTAGTCTTGTATTTCCAACCTCATGACCTTTTTACTCCAAAAGATGCTCATTTTGAACTACTATTGGTTTACTATATTCTCTCTTAGTGCATGCATGAGTCCCACATATATTTACAAAATTATCAAGATAATCAAATGATATTTAACCAATGGAGTTACATGGTCAAATGATTAAATAATCAATGATGCATGTATGTGAATTCATTTGCTTAATTAATTGAGAATTCTGCTTGAATAGTTGATAACATTAGTCATGTGATAAGTTGGCACATGTTAAGAATACGGATAATGAATGAACATGATTGAATGAAAGGAAAGGATTAACCGTTACATTCACATTAAATTGATGAATTTGACTGACAATGTAAATGGAAATGAACTAATAAAATACCTAAACCTATACTATCAGAGCCTAATATATTGATAATGGGTAAACTGAATGATAATGGGTTGGTGAACCCAAAATCTGTGATAGTTTTCAAAGTCAGTACTCAAGCTCAGTATCAACATCAAGGTTAGCTATACCTGTTAAGGGCAGAGACTGGCTCAAGGAGTGAGCCAGCCTCCTTGTGACTCGTTTGTCAGGCCATTTTGGGGAACCAGGTAGTGGGGTGTTGGATACGCATTACTGTTATGAGTGGTTGCAGGTACTTTGTTCTTGTACCCTATAGTGGAAAGGACTAACTATGTGTCAGTGTGGGGTAGCTTGCTGCATGTTTATCACACAGACCATAGTGACCTCTTCACCTTTATTAGCTAGGACCTCGAGATGGTTAACTAGACAATAGAGTGGGTACGGGTCAACCTCTTGACAAAGAGGGTAAGCCATATACAATCTACCATCTTGGATATCATAGCAAGATCTCCTTACTCCTTTCAAAGAAACTGATTTGAACATATAACGACTGGGATTGTGGCAAGGCATGAGTAATGGGACTATAAAAGATAAATTAAAATAATGATACTTTCCTTATTTTTTTGTACTTGTTTAGCTTTATTCTCTTTATGCTATTTTCGCTACTCTACTCTGTGTTTGTTGACATTTTCTGTTGAATTTATACTTAGGCCGTAGAGAATTTTAGTTAGACTCTATGGTTGTAGGAACTGACGGTGCCAACCCAAGCACTACACTATAGTTGGGTAGTGGTAGTTCTAGTTTGGCGTTTCGTTTATTAATTTCAGTTGTTCAATACTCTATTTAGTTTCTTCTAATACCAGTTCCATTTTCTTCTTTTTCATGTCATTACATAGGATGGCTATGAATATTCTGACAACATTTTTCTATTTTGTGATATTCCATTTATTTGATATTATAACTGATATGATGCATTTTGAATGATTTATTTATTCTATGTTTATGTGATGGATGGCCAGATCTTAGGTAGTTGGCAAATCAACTCGAGTCCCTATCAAGGTGGTGCCTCGGGTCATAACAGTTCATATCAAAGCAAGGTCATCCCGTATAGACGTAGGATAGTCTGGTTAAGTGATGCATTGGTATTATATCACGAATCATAGCCATCAAATTGAGTCTTGATCTAGTGTCTTAAGATTCGTCTCATTTCTTGGGTTCCGTAGGACCTACTTGGCTAGTCACACTATTGTTAAGAAGCCTTGAGCAATCATAGTGAATGTTTGTTACCACATTTGTATCTTAATTATGTCGAAGTTGGTATTATTTTCCCTCCTACTCACCATGGGACCTATTTGCCCAAGCTATAAACTTCAATGTGTCGATAAGTAGCTTATCGACGTCACCTTCATTTCTTACTTTAGAGTTATATTAACTTTTCTGTCAAACAAGGCTAACTTGTTTAGGTTGTGGGTTTTGAGGTGAACCTTATGTCAACTACTATTATCTTGGTTTATATTTCTATATTAAGTCTCCTTGATTATTTCTCTAGGGTTTTTGTTTAAGGGTTGAGAGCACGTAGTTTCTTGAAGCCATGGAGAAATTGATTAATACAAACTCTAAGTGATAGAGTTGGTTGTTAATCTACTCTTTTTCCCCTTGGTTGCAAGAAGATGAAATTGGCAAAGGTTGATGTGAATAGATAAGATAATGTGTGGATATGCCTAGTACATTCCCTACTGCTTGACCTTTCATCTCGCTGATAGTATTCACGTGAGGAGAGGAACAAGGAATGCCTTATTGCCACAAGGACAATAACAATGATCAGGGTAATTTGGTCGAAAGTTCAATATTATTTTGAGGCATCCTAATCCACTTTGTGGAAGGGAAAGGTAGATTCCCTTTGCAATAAGGATTTCTAAGGATGGAGCATCCTAAACAAGTGTAAGTGGCTATTGAATGCGACAACTATCTTGAATTGGAATCCAACACCATTCTAGATGTGAATTTACTACTTATAAACTTTGTACTTATGAACTTCTATTGTGAGGAGGTGGTTTGCTTAATTCTAAGCTTGCACCTAGTCTAAGCCAGCTTGGTAGTACCTTGGACAATTCATTTTGAACAAGGAACCAGGATGGAAGCCTTTTGTGTCTGAGATGGTTTCTCAGGGGCGTACAATCCGAATAGGTGAGAGTGAGCTTCCTACAGATTTGAAAGTACTCAAACTGGAGGACTTGGAAGTCACATTGGGCATGCATTGGTTGTCCGTGTATCACGCACCTATGGATTACTTTGAGAAAAACGTAGTTTTCTTTATTCCAAGAGTACCACAGTTTGATTTCATGGGTAGGCCAAATTGGCTAGTTTGTAGGCTTAGAGATGAAGCCAGATACTACAGGTCAGTACTTAGTGACCCCAGGAGATAAATAGACATTTGGTGGTTGACATAGTGATGAGGTAGTTACACCCACAGCTTCTGACTGAGTCCTGAACAGAAGATGGAAGTCCCTCTAATCGAGGTACTCTGAGGTTGCATTTGGTAGGAAGATAAGGGTTATACTGGGATAAAATATTCTAGGAATAAGTTGTGGGGTATTTGGTCATGGTATAAGAATAAGTAGTGGGATAAAATGGTTGGTAGTGTGATGTGTCGTTGGTGGATGATTTTTTTTTCATATTATGATATTGGTGTAACTGGGTTGATGTGATATAATGAATATATTTTAATGGTATATTATGTTGAAGTGGATATATTTTAATGCATATTGTTGTTGATGTGATAAAGTGGGATGGTTTGATGTTGATGTTGATTGGTGGAGTGGAATAAGTTGTATCATTTGACTTTTGAATTAATTCTTTTCACTTCCACTAGTAATCCTTTGACCAAGGGATAATCATTGAGTTATCCCCCAGTCAAGCACAACCTGAAGGAGCCAGAGGTACAAAGAGGTAACCTGGGAACCTAAGGTGAACATGCGAGAACAACATCTAGAGTTGTTTTCTAGTGAGTTCTAGAACCCTACTTTTGTCCTCTTTAAGGTTGTTATACCCTTTTATGGTTGTTATGGACTTCCTATTACTTCTATAGTTGTATCTTATTCGAGTTTCGGGGGTGAAACTCCCTTTAAGGTTGTTATATTTGCTATGTACTAAAATTCAAATCCAAGTCAAGGTTAGATTAAGTGTGTCAAGATGAACTTGCCAACACTTGTCAGACATGAATCGGGCTAGCATAGCCCAAAAATGAGGAATTTTGGGTTTTGATCAACTTTGGTCAACCCTTAGGAAAATTTGCATGAATGGGGTCATAATTAATATCGTTGGATTCCCCACATCACAAGCTTTCCAATGAGACTAATTTTGTAGAAATCCAAGTTATGTAACAAAGTGTATGCGAAAAACAAATTTCACAGTAAGAAGGTTTATGTAAACCCAACCTAAGGCTATAACGGCCAATTGAATGGTTCTCTAAAACCCTAAATGACCCACTTAGGACCTGTTTAAACCCTAGCAGCTACCGACCTTACCCTTCATGCATCTCAAGCATGGAAGAGAGAGAGAGAGAGAGAGAGAGAGAGAGAGAGAGAGAGAGATAGAAAGAGAGTCCTCTTCTTCTTCTCTTCTTCCCCTCCCCTCCACACCATGCAAGAGGGTGACATAGACGATGACTGGAGGCATCAACAACAACGAGTCATCTAGGACTCATGATCAACATCTTTGGTATGGTTCCCTTTCTATTCTTTTCTTTTTTTCCATGCATGCATGTAAGAAAGAGAAGGTGAGGAAGGGAAGAATATGGTCAGTCGAGAAAGGAGGAGAGGTAAGGTGGGAATGGCATCAAGGATAGCGACGATCGGACAGGTTGAGGGTCGACCATGTTCATTCAGCCAAGTGGTAGTGGTGCCATGGCCATGGGTGCAGTTGCACCCATGGACGTGTGCATGCAATCCAAGGAAGGAGAAGGACAAGAAGGGGGAAGAGACGCCTATCGGTGGTGGCTACCGGCAAGGGTTAGCGTGGCTGGCCATGATCGGAGGGTTAGCAAAGGAGGTCTATGGCATGTGTGTTCTACGTGCATGGGTTGCGTGTGAACGGTACATTAGTGGAGGAAGAAGAAGAAGAAAAGGGAAGGAGGAGGTGGACGACGACGGGGGTGGTCGACGTGGTGTTGTCATGGTCAGGGATGGCCGTGAGCGATCAGAGGAGACCGAACATAGGTGGGTTCTCCCTTGCGGACATGCATGGAAGGAGAGAAATGACAAATGAAGAAGATGACGTGGAGAGATGAGGGGAGGGTTTGACTAAAAAAATTGTGAAACTAAACCTTTCGCTTTCTTAAATTTTATTTTAGTCCTTGATGCTTACCTCTTTTAATTAAATGATTCACAGATCACTTGAAACCTGAATTTCATGAGCCACCTATTGCTGTAATCACGTCGAGATGTGCTTCGACATTGTATGAACTATTTTCTCATTAGAGGTGGTAAATTGTGGTTATACCCTTGAGATTCTTATTATTTACATTTTATAATTTGTCACTCTTGTTTGATTTAGAGAGTTGCACGAAGCATGTGTGGAGTCCGAAGAGTCTCTAACGTGTATCTCAGAGTCATCATGGCACGTCGATTGCCCTAGGTAGAGTAGCCCTGTATTTTCAACCTTATGACCCTATTAGTCCAAAAGTTGCTCGTTTTGAACTACTGTTGGTTTACTATATTCTCACTTGTTGCATACTTGAGTCCCACAAATACTTGCAAAATCATTAGGATAGTGAAATGATATTTAACCAATCGAGTTGCATGGTCAAATGATTATATAATCAATGATGCATGTCTGTGAATTCATTTTGTTAATTAATTTAGAATTCTACTTGAATGATTGATAACATTAGTCTTGTGATAAGTTGGAATATGTTAATAATACGGATAATGAACGAACATAAGTGAATGAAAGGAAAGGATTAATTGCTACATCCAAGTTAAATTGGTGAATTCAATTGGCAAAGTAAAAGGAAATGAAAGGAAAGGATTAATTGCTGTTGAACCTCGAGTTGCTACGCTAACGTGTTTGGTTTTTAAATCCTGTTGTCGTAGTATGAAAGCAAAGAACTCGTGTTCAACAAATAAAATTTATACCGAAATGGAAATTCCGGGTCAAACACAGGGAGGCAGATGTTTGATTTAAAAACTACGCGTTTGTTTTTATTTGTCACAAAATAATTCAATTGATTAGAACTATCTAACTATTTACAATAAATAGAAATGAGAGAGAGAATAAGAGAGAGAAAGAATAGTACAAACAAAAACCAAAATGAGATGTAGAATAAACGTAGAATTTCATCATCAGAACGATTGTTCATTACACTAGAAAGCGGGAAAATGATTACACTAGAAAACAGTAAATCTATTCTAGAAAGCAGTAAAAAGGATGGGGAGAGAAATACCCTCCTCGACGGTCGCTTGGAGGACGAGCCGAACGGGACGATGCTTGGACGAAGGAGGACGAAGGATGAAGGAGGGCGAAGTAGGAAGAACGGAAATGAGGCAACACGTCATCGTTGTCGCGGGATTCGCTTCCGAAAGGGGGATGAAAAATTGACTTTATCTCGTGAGAAGCATCCCGGGTGTGGGACAAGCTTCTCTTGAGCTTTGGAGAGGTAGAGAAGAGAAGGAAGGGATGAGAATTTCATGTGGAGGGGTCTCCTTTTATAGTTGCAAGGAGTGGGGGCAATTTGGTCATTACAACTCTTAAAACATTAATTCAGGACCTTTAGTGATGGATAAAACTATCGCTAAAGGTCTGAACATGGGCATAGTGGGTGGTGTGCGCACGCCCACTCGCTTGCCCGCGTGCTCAATGCACGTGCACGTCCAGCCATTCTCAGCTGTCCGATCGTGAGATCAGATGGCTTAGATTGCGCTACGCCCGCCTCCTCAGCGCACGCCCGCCAGCGTACGATGCTGCATCTTCGCCACGTGTGAAATAGCATGTGGGCGCTATCGGGTGCGCGTGATCGTTCGGTCGCGATCCAACACTCGATCAGGTGCGCGCCTCTGCTCCAATTGCTGTGCGGCGAGGCTCAAACGCGTGCCTTCGCTTCGAGTTAGAGCGCTCGACCAACGGGCTATGGGCGTGTTTGTGTCAAGCGCCTAACTTTAGTGCGGGCACGTTGCAACCATTGGATCTTGATCCAATGGCAGGGAAGGGCGGATGCGGAAGCCTTCAGCGGGTGCGTGCAGACGATTGGGCGACCAAGATGGCGCCACGTGGTGCCATCTTGGCCGTTCATCTTCTGGATGATGTAGATGGTGCCACGGGTGTCGAATTGACTTGATTTTTGCGTCGTTAGGCTACAATCGTCAATCCGAATCCATCCGTGCGGTCGGATTTGTTGTTTGAAGTGCGGATTCACACCATCTTGGCCCTTGATCTTCTAGGGTTCCCCAATCACTATTTGATGATACAGATGTCATATTAGGGCGATCTTGGAGTCGTTGAACTCTAATCGTCGTCCTGATCACATCTGTACGGTTGGATCTTCGATCCGAGGCCCCGATAAAAGGTTTGCCCTATCCAAGAACGTAAAAGGAGATAATTAACCTCCATTTTATTCAAACTACTCTAAATGCAAGATGATGCATGTTATGCAATATTTATAGCATGCAATGCAATCCTATGCTTAAGAACATGCATAAATAGACATCTTAAGTAGTGTAAACATGTTTACATCAATTGCTACCCAAATACCCGATAACCCAAGGTCCTGAGAGGGCGGATCCCAGAGAGAGAACGAGAGGAAAGCATGTGGGGTCAGGGGGAGTTTTGCTCTCAAGATCAACGGCAGACACTTAGTTGTTTAAGAAGCCTCCCCCTTGTGCGTGAAGAGAAAGCAGGAGAGGAGGCCAGAAGAGAAGAAGAAGAGAGAAGGCACAGCTGCAGAAGATGGAAAGAAGAAGGAGAAACAGAAGAGAAGAAGGCACAGATAGGAAAGAAGAAGAAGAGAGAAATCAGAGAAGGAGCTGAAGAGGAAGGGTGCCCTCTTGGCACTGTAGTAGCGAGTGATTTAAGTCATCTGACTGGCTAAATAGACGTCTGAGCTTCATTTGAAGTGCACTGTGCACTTATCCTACATGGCATTTAATTGATTAAGTACTATTGAGATAATTTTGAGGGGTAATTGGCAATCCAAATCACCATTTTATCTCATTTTTTTTGCATTATCTGACATTCACTCATTCATATTTGCTTGGAATTCTATTGATTATATATTTGTGTTGAATTGCAATCTTGAGAAGCATTTTTTCCAATTGCTCCCTGTGTTCGACCTCGAACTTCATTTCTGATATTCGAATAATAAATTTTATTTGTTTTTCATGCTGATTTGACCTATACTACATGCATTGATTTTAAAACCCGTTTCGGAGCAAACGACACAGTTGTAATTTGATCATATGTGATATACGTATTAGACACAATATATTATATATTGCAAAGTATCTATGACACATTGCACATAATATTCAAAGAGCTTCACAAGTTAGTTGTTGCAATATTTTATTTGGTTTGTTACAAGAACCCATTTATTCGTTACAACTTACATGTAAAGCTGTTACAATTGTAGACACTTACCTCTAGAGACGTCATTCTATTTTGTTACAATAATTTTAAAGATAGTAACATAGATTCTTTTCTAATTTCAGGCAGAACAATTGGATTTTTTACTTTGTCGGTCCTACATTTTTGAATTCTTACTCACTTAATATGGATATTGATGGTTTTGAATATATTGTTGTTGTGTTACAATCAATCTACATATCTATTTTTAGAATATGTAGATATGATTAGTTATATTACATCCTACTTTTAGGTATTTTAAATGCACGTGGATTACGTTAATATTAAGTGCCTTCAAGCTTGAAGTTGTTGCAATACCACCTTCGTTGGTATGGGTGGTATTTATGATGTTCATGCGATCTTAATGCAATGGATTATATTATGTGATCATCACCTATTTTGTAAGCACTGTGTTCTCTAGATCCGCCTGCTATGTATATGTATATGTATATGTATATACATGTATATATATATATATGTATATATATATATATCTATATAAATATATACATATGTATATATATATATCTATATAAATATATACATATGTATATATATATATCTATATAAATATATATATATAGGGGACGGATCCAGAAGGCATAGTACCTACAGACTTATGATTAGGCATGGAATACTTACCATTGGATGACAATCAGATATACCACCAATGGTGTGGAAAGTTGTTTCTTAACATACCCAAGATTGCCAGTTAGAGATATTTTTTCAAATTAAAAGTTAGTGTAATTGCTACCATGCCTAAAAAGTGTAGCATAAAATAAGCTATTTGTGCATGTGATTTCTATAAATAGGTTGGGCAAATTAAAGTAGTACCTGGGCTTAAAACTTGAGTTCTATAGTTTAAAATGTAAACAAGTGCTTTATAAAAATGAAGTATTGTTGTAACAAAATAACAGAGATGATGTAACAACTAACAATGCAAGTTTTAACAAATATAACTATACAATGTACTAGGAGGCTATGTTGTAACAAGAATGCAATAGCATTGTAACTGATCAACGTGTCATCGAATGTTGTATTACAACAAATTAGATAATCACTTAAACATACGTGGACATAGAAATGGTCTTGACAAAAAGTGTGTTACAAAAAAAGCATATGTGGGAATAGCAACTAAATCTTCTAGTATGTAATGCAAATATTGTAATACAACAAATTAAACTAACACATAAATATACTTAAGCACGACAATGATCTCATAAAAGATTGTGTTACAATTAAAATGAATGTGGGCATAACAATTTATCTTATAATAATAAATGGATGCAACACATTAAACACACCTTGGTTGACTTTGTGAAAAAATATTATTCGCGGTGAAAAATGACAAATATAAGATACTTGTATTACAATTGGTGATTGCTTAAAATAATATAAAGAATGCGAGACGTTGGTAAAGGCCGAATGATGGTTGACAGTGAGTGAAATGATGTGTTGCTTATCGGTTAAAAAGGCAAAAAGTGAAAAATAAAATATTGCACAACAAAACATACCCAATACTGTGGTGACAAGAGCAAGAGTAGTGAGCGGCATCAACATCTGTCCAGACCTTTAGTTCGATCGATTGATGGAAGAGGTTCACAGTAATCAGGTATGTTGAAAAATTGATGCATATATGAAGTACATGATGTAGATGTCTAAATTTTCCTAGTAGAAAAATAGTCGAATGAAAATATGCTACGGCATTCTTCGACTTTCCAGGTATAAGGGTTTTGTCTTGGTTGTCAAAGATATTCAAATAGGTATACATGGTTGGGTTAATGACAAAAAAGAGTTTTTCAAAAAATAGGTCCACAGCTAATATAGTTTGACATTGATAACGAATGATGGTGTTTGCACAAAAAACACTTGTTTCGTGGCATGGATGTAAAAAGGGGAAACTGATGTGTATAAAATGCCTAGTGGGGTATAGGTCCCATGATGTAATGTTTTCTTTCACATATTTGTAGCTGTACAATATCGAACAAAAAAGATGTAGATGAAAACACATGTTCCTAGGTTATGCTTCATTTTGTAGTACAAAAATATATATACATTAGATGTGCACGTTTGAAAGGGGTTTAGCGCCAGAATGTGCTTTGTTGCCTATAGGTGTAATAAGTTGTAATATGTGCATTGAGATGTTGATAAACACACATAAATTCATGATGAAATGATTATTTATGATAGTTCCTAGGCTTAGCATTGCATATCATGTATAAGTACTACATAACATCCATTGCATGGCATTTAGGATAGTTTTGTATTATGTACATTAATTCTTCCATTTTCTATGGCTAGGAGGTAGTACGACATCTTTACAGGTTTCGGATGAAGAATCCGACCGTACGGATGAATCCAGAGCGATGATCGCAGTCTGTCAGTGCAAAAATCACCCCAATCAGAGCTCCATAGCACCATCTACAAAAGGAAGAAGACGGATGGCCCAGATGGTGCCACGTGGTGCCATCCAAGTCGCCCCACCTGATCCATCGTGTCCCCAGCCTCGCCGTAAGAAGAGATCCCAGCCATTGGATCTCAATCCAATGGTTGAGACATGTGCTCCCACGGCTGAAGGGCACCCAGCCTCAAGCAAGGATTCGCCTCAACCGTCGGATCTTCATCCAATGGTCAAGGAACGTGGGACTGTACCACCCTCCACTCAACAAAGCAGCGCTACCAAAGCTCCATTAGAGCTTACTCTCAAGCTCCAAAGGCCTCCTATTAGTGCAATGATCCTATTTCCCACCAAATAATCATCCTTCATCCCACCACCTTCATAGGTTGCCTTGGAGCCATCCTCCCACTTCCATTCAGGTAGATCGCCTTCGTCTCCTCACCTCCATTCCAAATCCTCGGTGAAGCATTCCTCTACCCAGCATCCTATTGCATCTCACCTCCATCGTCTTGCATCTCACCTCCTTCATCCAAGCTTCCGCTAGGCACCATCGTCTCGCCAAACAGTCGATTCGAGAGATTTCCTCTCACCTTTATCTCTTTTATGCTTTCATAGATTATTGTAACAAACATTTACATAATATATCATAGTTATTTCATCTCTCTTGTGATCTATCTTGCTTGCTTTTTCTATAAAAACAAAAGAAAAAAATAACAAAACCGCAAAACACCAAAATGAAACAAAACGAAGCGCGGATTTCAAATAAAGTAAATGTCGCCTCCCTGTGTTCAACCCAGGACTCCCCTAGAGTTTCGGTTATAAATTGTATTTGATAGACATGTTTTGCGAGCTACAATGATAAGTTCTCCAAACCCTAATTTTAATTCACGAAACACAACTAATCATTTTGGCACCGTTGTCGGGGAGGCAACGGAATTTACTTATTTTCTGAGATTCTTTACATTTACATATTATTAACCTTTCTTGTCTTTGATCTATTGTCCTGCAGGTACCCTAGCTGGAGATCTAAGTGCGGTAGACCAGAGTAAAGTGCAGATAGAGTAATCTATAAGTGCCCCCCACATTCCCCCCCACTAGTTTCATTTCGCCACATTCATAACCAAGACCATATCTACTTAGGTGTTTGCATAAACCCTAGGATAGAAATTGTTTGTCGCGTTTGTCACCTCCACTCATCTCACCCTTGCATATTATAAAAAAAAAAACAAAAAGATACTTCTTGTGAGACAAATCAACATACACACTACATACACCCACATTTATAGCACATAACCTAACATGATTTTTATCTACTCAACTGGGATTCCAACTTGTGGAACCAGTACACACAAATCAACACATTAAGGAGTAGAAATCAGTCTAGGTTAATCAACTCTGCGTGCCTAACTGGTGGTGCATCTGGGTCATTTGATTGATTTGTTTGGACTACACCACCCAATTTAAAACTGATTCATTTTGTAGCTGCCCCATAGGATTCAACATTTAGGTCAAGCTAGGCACTCCATATTTTCTAGATTTGTAAAGGAAAATACTTGAACACATGATTTCAAACTTGGTTTGCCTCTTGGAAATTTGGTTGAATATACCAAACACTTGAATCCTAAACGCTACTAAGCAAGATCTGAATCTTAAAACTCACTTCATCCTTAATAATCTTTCTTGAAAACTTTTTGGTTGTGCACTTATACACATTCTCAAACAAATCATTAAGGGCACAACCCATTAAGGGCCCATCACATTCCAGAAGCACCAATATCCCAAGCCTAACTAAAATTGATTAGACTTTGGACCTAAGGATTGGTTCTTGATAGCGAAATACGCGTGATTTGTAAAAGCAGTTTTTTAACGTCGTTGTAACACGCGAATCCGCTTTCGCTTTTAAAATTTATATCCTAGATAGGGGAGTATCTAGGGTCGTCCAAGGAGGCAAAAATTGCAATAATGATTCTCTTGCTTGGAATACAATCTCAACTTTCTTTTTAATATTTTTTAATATGTAATTTTTTTTTGTTTTTGAACTAAGGCAACATGCGAAATTATGGCGGGAAAAGTGTTTACACTTCCAATTAAGTAAACTACTCTAAAGTGGCAAGTAGAGCCTCTCCCTAAGCTCACTCTAAGCAAGTGGAGGCCTAGAATAATTAGGGAGAGGAAGTGAAGAATGCTGAAAATAAGCAAATAGAAATGCAAACAAGATATGCGAAGAAGGCAACTAGATAATTGATAAAGTGTTTAACAAAAATGCCTAGTAGAGGAATGCTTCTACTACTAGATAATTGAAATAAAGAAAGAAAACACAAATCCTCTAAATAGATGGTGAAGAAGAGGGCTTCTTGCTCCAAGGTTGGTGGCTCCCAAGCTTGAAAAGAATCCTTCAACTCCTTCCTTGCAGAACTCCGCCAAGGTGATGTCCTCCAAGGCAAGCCTTAGGGGGGCGTGCCCTAAGTTTTTCTCCAAGGGTGGACGTCCACCCTAAGTCCTCCTTTGCCTGGCCATCCTCCTTGAAGTGGAAGAGTCCTCCTCCTTGGCGTGGCTCAAGTTGAAGAGAGTGGGGAGAAGAAGGCACCAAAGGGGCTGGTGATGTGCCCCTTTAATCTCCTTCTCTACTCCTTCTTCTTGGCCGTAGGTATAGGTGGTTTAGGTAGAAAAATATACTAAGGGAGGATGGGAATTATGTGGTGGTAGGGTAGGGTATTTATAGGATGGGAAGGGGGGTGGTTATGGTGTTTTTTTGGAGGGAAATGAAGGGGTGCTTAGTTATTTTTGGAGGGAAAAATGGGAGGGAAATGAAGAGGTGCCTTGGTTTTCCCTCCAAAAATACCTTCTAGAAGGCAATTTTGGAGGGAAAAAATGGAGGGTGGAGATGGGCTTTGATGGTGGATGTAGGGTGGTGATGGAAGGGATAGTTGACACCAAAATAAAGTAGGAGTAGGTGGTCTTTTTGCTGGAGCTTAGGTAGTAGGATAGTAGGTTTTGGTGCCATGGAGGTGGACTAGCTATGTTAAGCAGCTTAGCTAGCTTAGCTAATAGGGAGTAGAGTTGGAGGCATTTGGAGCTAGGGTTTTCAGGGAGAAGAGCTGAGGAGGAGAAGTCTGGAGCTGGAGCTGGCTGCTGCTGAAGAGGCTGGCATGGGGCTACTCTAGCTGGCTTAGCTTGCTAGTTCTTTGCTAGTTGCTAAGCCAAGCTAAAGTGAGCTAGCTTCTACCAAAATGAGCTGAGGTGAGCTAGGTCTGGTGCTCCCGGGTGGAATCAAGCTGGTTGAGGCAGCTAAGGTAGCTTAGCTCAACTGAGTTGAGCTAAGCTGAATCCCCGGGAGCTGGACTTGAGCTTCCTGAGCTGAGATGAATTCTTCTTCAGCTGCCTGGAGTTGAGTGGAGCTGGATGTAGCTGGATCTGAGCTGGGGTGAACTCCTGTCAACTCAGCTGAGCTAGCTAGAGCTCCCTGTGAACTAGTGGGAGCTGAGATGAGATAGACTCAGCTAAGTTGAGCTGGATCTAAGCTGAGGTGAACTCCTGTCAACTCAGCTGAGCTAGCTAGAGCTCCCTGTGAACTAGTGGGAGCTGAGATGAGCTAGACTCAGCTAAGTTGAGCTGGATCTGAGCTGACTTGAGCTAGGGTGAGCTAAGGTGAACTCTCTTGAGCTACCATCCAGCTGCGATTAGCTAAATGGAGCTGGGATGAGCTAACCCTAGTTCAAGTAAGCTAGGTTTCAGCTGTGGTGAGCTGGATCAAGCTGGGTTCCAGCTAGTCTGGGCTTCTCCTTCACCATTTGCCTTCTTGAGTGCTAGGGTTTTAGGGATCTGTGCATCTGTACATCCCTAACACTCACAAAAACACATTAAAACGACAATAAAAAATGCAATGCATGCCTATCCTAATTTATGCCTAAATGCAGCCCAAAAACCCATTTGCGGAGTAAAATACTAAGAGCTAGGTTAGTTTTAATGCATAAGAATGATGATAAACTGGCGTTTATCACACCCCCATGCTTATCTTTTGCTAGTCTCTTAGCAAAACTTTAATTTTTTTGGAAAACAGAATTTTTGGGAAATCTAATTGTTTGACTTTTGAGGAGAAAAAGAGATTAAGGGACCTTGGTAGATTAAAGCACAGGAGATATGGGATTTGTTGAAGATAAACATCAGGATTTGTTTTTGGATCCAACCATTAGATAGAACGGGATCAATATATCCTCAGAAAATTCACAAATTAACCCCTTGTTAATTCAGATGACTTGAAATGTTTGTTTTTAGGATTTTTCTGGCTCGTGAATCTGATTCGCAACTTGTAAATTCCTTTAAAACCTTGTGTCGGTGCTTGTGAAAAGCCAACCTTAATAAGGACGTGTTATTATTATTATTTTTTTTTTTTCTTTTCTTTTTTTTTTTTTTTCCCCATGCTTATTTTTAGCTTAGTCTTACAACAGATGTGTCGGTATCATCATTCCCATTACCATTCCTCGAGGGGGCTCTGGCGCCAGTACTTCGGGTTAGCACTGTCCATGACACCACCCAGGAGCTCACAACCCCAAAACACGATGCGGTGAAAAGGGGCGCTCCAAGCAAACTCAAGCTCTTGCTCCGACGCTATAGGTAGAGCACCGTCCAAGACACTTGAGCTGCTGAAATGCGCTTTAATGCTCCATCTAAAGATATGAAATATAGATATAGAGCAGCACCGAGGCGGTAACATGTTGACATTGTGTCCTCAAAGAAGGTTTTTTCCTTCTTCTCGACGGTGGGAACTCAAACCAATGATCTGCTTCAGACTTTTACTAAATCCAAACAAGGGAGTTTTTTTTAAATTTTTAGTTATTTTTAAGTGTTGGCTTGTGTGTGAAAATTGACACAAGAAGTTTCTCAAGAACCGCAGGTTTTTGAATCAAAAACTAAGTCAAATACTTTCCATATTACAAAATAGGATCAAGTCACCTGAACTATCATGAGTTCAGGTGGAATTTTAGAGAAGGATATCTGATCTAGTCTAAAATAGACCCTGGAATTCTAATGATCAGATCCATATCCTCATCCTTAGTTTGTTAAAGATTAAATCCCATTGTACCAGAAGTGAATTTTTCGACCGTAGTCCCGATTTCAAAATTTTTCCTCAAAAAGTTTTCAATATTTTTTTTTTTCTTTTTGTTTTTTGTTTTTGGGTATGCAAGCAGGAAATAAATTAAAGAAAATTCCATATTTTTAGGTTTTAAACATCCTAAATCGATCGTAAAAATTTAAAAACACCCCCCCATGCTTAAGATATGCCATGTCCTCATGCATTAGGAGGGAAAAGGAATCACCTTAGTGAAGAACGGTCAGGTTTAGGATGAATAAAACCTGGAAAAAGAAGAAAAAAGGAAAGCAAGAAAAAAAATGATGGGTTACCTCCCATCCAGTGCTATCTTTTACGCCATTCAGCCGGGCGTGAAGGTATGCACAGAAGACGGAAAATCACGTAAATAATTGGACACTTGAATGTCCACAATAAAAGTGTCTTCCTCAAGATCCCTAAAAGGATGAGTGGTAAAGATAAAGGGATCAAAATAAAATAGAGAAATGGAAAAGTGACCCGAATCTGGCCATGGTTTAAGTGCTTGTAAATTGCCAGATTCTGGTGGGTCGAGTGATAGGTCCAATGGAAAGGGATGGGGAATGGAGTCAATGAGATGTAGGGTGTGTGAAGTTAGTGTGGATGTTTCAGGAAGATGAAAAGGGGGAAAGTCAAACCCTAGTTGATCTGGAAAGTCTTGGACCACATAACTATCCTTAGAATAAGAATCAAAAAAATCTAGATCAATAGTGGTCAAAGATGAATGAGATTGGATCAACATAGACATTTCAAATACTGCTTCCATTTTATTATCAGTGTCCTCAAAAATTTTGTGATTAATGGACCTCTTGGAAGCTTGAAATAAATCTAATGAGAAAGTCTGGTTACTGCAACTTATATTCATTTTCTCAGAATGAGAATTGATATTAGCTGCTGCCATAATCAGAAAAGGTCTTCCAAGGATGGCATTAATGAGAGCCTTGGGTACCTCTATGTCAAGGACTAGAAAATTTACCGAAAATAGACAATTCCAGACCTTGATAATACTATCCTCAACAACTCCCCGCGGTTGAATGGTAGATCGATCTTCCAATTGAAATTGAACCTTGGTAGGTTTTAAATCACTGAATCGAAATTCCTCGAATAAGACAGGGGGGATGAGATTACTAGAGGTACCTAAGTCGAGAGGGGCACGAAAAATGGTGTCAGTTACGACAATTGAGATAAGTGATGTGCCCTGGTCCTTTTTTGTGAAAGGCAGCTTGCTCTGAAAAACTGAGTTGGCTGTCTTTGAAAGGACCAACCTTTCTAGATTCTGATCATGCCCTTTTGCAGTAAATTCTTTAGAGGCATGGGGGGAATCTAGGAAGGGAATATTCCTCTCGACTTGCTCAAATAAATCCAAAGAATTGTGGTCAGAGGGCTCTGATTTTGGATTGTTGGATTGCAGTTTTTGAGAGTGGGAAATAGGGTTTGAATCAAGTGTTTTTGGGGTTTCTTTTTCTTCTTCCTTATTAAGGTTAGGGGGGTCAATCTGCATTGGTTGAGAATCAGTTTCATCATTTGATTGAGAAGGCCTTAAATCCATGGTGGTTTCCTCACTCCTCATAGTCTCTGCATATGCAGCTTGGTGTTCACTGAGAGGAGGTAGGGGGGCCTGATGTTGAAAGAAACTGGGTAGGTGCTGTGATATTGGGTTAATAGGAGGCTGAATCATGTGGTTCTGATGTTGGTAGACACCCGGGTGTTGGTTCCTGTGATTAATAAAGTTTGGTGTGGGTTGGGATGGTGAGTGTCCTGCAGGTCTTTGAGTCGGAATATCCCCAATTTGATCATTGAGATTGTTAATAAGATGGGTTGTTTCCTTTGTTTTTCTTTGTAACTCTTGCAAGGTTTTCATCATCTGGGCATTAATGTCTTCTTGAGATTGCCCAGATTGATAAGTCTGATTTGAACCATACCCTCCAAACGGGTTCTGTTGTTGGTGTGGAACCGGATTGGTCCAGGAGTGGGTCGGATAATCCCCCCCATTAGAGGAATTTTTCAATTTCTCCTGGATAGTAGGGACATTTTGGGTGGGGTGATGATTGGGATAAACATAATTCCCTGTTGAACCATAGAAAGCCTCAGAATAACAATTATACTCAGCATGGGATTTATGCAGATTTTCTCTCTTGCGGGTGTTAAAAGGGGTGAGATGTGGAATGTGTGGAGCTTGGGCAGGTGTGGCAGGATTCCCTTGGTTGGCCAGGTTTGTTAAATCCTTATGCAACTGTTGTTGCTTAACTTGTAGCTGAGCCATGATAGAGTAGAAATTAGGTGGAGGGGCCTGATTAAGAAGCTCCTGGGTGGAAGAATAGGGGAAAGAAAAATTAGCATGCGGGTTAGAGGACCAATTTTTATTTTCCATTTTAAAAGAATAGGAAGAATGCAGAAAAGTCTTTTCTTGGGGAGGCAAAATCAAGTGGTCCCTCCAAGTGTGGAGTTTTGGACCGCCGCCCGTGCAAAATGGAAGAAACGGGAGGGGAGGAGAAGAGATGGAGATGAGAGAAAGTGTGCAAATCAAACAGACAAAACTAGACCTAACTTAAATGTGACTCCCTAATAATAACCTAAGACTTGGTCTATATAGGAAATAAGTAGTCAATAGTGAATACCCGTTCTATCAACAAATCTAGCCAAGTTGCTTAAGGGGAGGTTTGGGCCCAAACGTTTCCCAGGGAAAACCCCAGGTGCTTGTACAAACCCGCGCCTGGTCGTTTGACACGGCCCCTCAGCCTGAACACCAGATATAGATGACAGAATTGGTACTAACTAAAGAAAACTTAAGACCTAAATAGCAAGCCTAAGTTGATAAAGCCTTAGGGGTCAAGTTGCTACAAATTTTAATTAGGTCTAGGATTCTATAGTGCACACGGAATGTGGAGGGCGTTTATTGGGTTGTTGCCCTGTTATTTGATTTTTTTGTGTGTGTGCAGGAATTGGAGAGTGGCTCCAATGAAAATCAAGTTGTCACACAATTTTTTTTTATATTTTTGTCTTTTAGGATGTGATTTAATTAAATGAATTTTAGGGTTTTTCTCTTTAAGTTTTCAAACAAGTTTGAAAGTTCACAATCAAAGGAAAGACAAGTTGTATGTGTGATTGTATATTTCCTTTTAATTGAGTCTCTAAAGAGAAAGAAGAAACCCTAAACCAATTATCCCTGAGACAGAAATTTAACTACCAATGAATTATTTTTAGCTTTCAGAATTAAGTAGTGGTCCAAACAAGTCAAACAACACCACTACTTTGAAGAAAATCAAACAAGGATTCCATAAAATATTTTTGTAAGATTTTACGAATTTGTTTGATAATAGTTTTGAATTTTTAATTGTACTGGTGTCAAAGTCCAGAAATAATACCCGTGGGTATTATAGACTTTTCAGTATTACCACCGACCTCAGAAAATTTTTATGATTTTATATGATATGTAAAATTTCACAGGGATTCTAACAAGATAAATTTCACAAAAATTGGATGAGTATAAAAATTCTGAAAATTCGCGGACAATAGCAAAACAGGAAGATTAGAGGGTGTGACCCCTCTGTAATCCACGAATTTTTAAAAATTAAATACAAATCCAATTGATCTTAAATTTGGAACAGATGTTCCAAACTTAATTGGGAATCACTCTATGAAATTTTATGATTTTAGGAGGCCTGTGGTGTTAGGAATCGATTTTTCAAGTCTGGACAGAAATCTAGACCCGAAAAATAGAACACCAATACTTGCAATGGAATGGTGCTAAAGAAGCATACAAGCAAACAATGATTTTAAAATGCACCACTCCACTTAATTTAAGTGTTTAGGGTCCTGAAAGCCAAGTTTAATATATTTTTGGTAGTTTTAATTATTTATGTGACCAGAAAGAGGAACCAACCTGAATTTTCGCGGGAAGAAAAGGACCTTTGAGCTCTCTCTTCCAGATTCCCGCCTTCCCGCTGTAGTTCATGCACACACAAAAGAAAGAAAGAGAAGGGGATGAGATCCACTTCAAGCAAGAGAAAATGATTTAATGCAAAGCCGTGCCTCCCCGGCAGCGGCGCCAAAAAGTGATGGCGAATTCACGCGGTTTGTTAAAATACGTCGTTGTAACGCGTAAATCCGCTTTCGCTTTTAAAATTTATATCCTAGATAGGGGAGTATCTAGGGTCGTCCAAGGAGGCAAAAATTGCAATAATGATTCTCTTGCTTGGAATACAATCTCAACTTTCTTTTTAATATTTTTTAATATGTAATTTTTTTTTGTTTTTGAACTAAGGCAACATGCGAAATTATGGCGGGAAAAGTGTTTACACTTCCAATTAAGTAAACTACTCTAAAGTGGCAAGTAGAGCCTCTCCCTAAGCTCACTCTAAGCAAGTGGAGGCCTAGAATAATTAGGGAGAGGAAGTGAAGAATGCTGAAAATAAGCAAATAGAAATGCAAACAAGATATGCGAAGAAGGCAACTAGATAATTGATAAAGTGTTTAACAAAAATGCCTAGTAGAGGAATGCTTCTACTACTAGATAATTGAAATAAAGAAAGAAAACACAAATCCTCTAAATAGATGGTGAAGAAGAGGGCTTCTTGCTCCAAGGTTGGTGGCTCCCAAGCTTGAAAAGAATCCTTCAACTCCTTCCTTGCAGAACTCCGCCAAGGTGATGTCCTCCAAGGCAAGCCTTAGGGGGGCGTGCCCTAAGTTTTTCTCCAAGGGTGGACGTCCACCCTAAGTCCTCCTTTGCCTGGCCATCCTCCTTGAAGTGGAAGAGTCCTCCTCCTTGGCGTGGCTCAAGTTGAAGAGAGTGGGGAGAAGAAGGCACCAAAGGGGCTGGTGATGTGCCCCTTTAATCTCCTTCTCTACTCCTTCTTCTTGGCCGTAGGTATAGGTGGTTTAGGTAGAAAAATATACTAAGGGAGGATGGGAATTATGTGGTGGTAGGGTAGGGTATTTATAGGATGGGAAGGGGGGTGGTTATGGTGTTTTTTTGGAGGGAAATGAAGGGGTGCTTAGTTATTTTTGGAGGGAAAAATGGGAGGGAAATGAAGAGGTGCCTTGGTTTTCCCTCCAAAAATACCTTCTAGAAGGCAATTTTGGAGGGAAAAAATGGAGGGTGGAGATGGGCTTTGATGGTGGATGTAGGGTGGTGATGGAAGGGATAGTTGACACCAAAATAAAGTAGGAGTAGGTGGTCTTTTTGCTGGAGCTTAGGTAGTAGGATAGTAGGTTTTGGTGCCATGGAGGTGGACTAGCTATGTTAAGCAGCTTAGCTAGCTTAGCTAATAGGGAGTAGAGTTGGAGGCATTTGGAGCTAGGGTTTTCAGGGAGAAGAGCTGAGGAGGAGAAGTCTGGAGCTGGAGCTGGCTGCTGCTGAAGAGGCTGGCATGGGGCTACTCTAGCTGGCTTAGCTTGCTAGTTCTTTGCTAGTTGCTAAGCCAAGCTAAAGTGAGCTAGCTTCTACCAAAATGAGCTGAGGTGAGCTAGGTCTGGTGCTCCCGGGTGGAATCAAGCTGGTTGAGGCAGCTAAGGTAGCTTAGCTCAACTGAGTTGAGCTAAGCTGAATCCCCGGGAGCTGGACTTGAGCTTCCTGAGCTGAGATGAATTCTTCTTCAGCTGCCTGGAGTTGAGTGGAGCTGGATGTAGCTGGATCTGAGCTGGGGTGAACTCCTGTCAACTCAGCTGAGCTAGCTAGAGCTCCCTGTGAACTAGTGGGAGCTGAGATGAGATAGACTCAGCTAAGTTGAGCTGGATCTAAGCTGAGGTGAACTCCTGTCAACTCAGCTGAGCTAGCTAGAGCTCCCTGTGAACTAGTGGGAGCTGAGATGAGCTAGACTCAGCTAAGTTGAGCTGGATCTGAGCTGACTTGAGCTAGGGTGAGCTAAGGTGAACTCTCTTGAGCTACCATCCAGCTGCGATTAGCTAAATGGAGCTGGGATGAGCTAACCCTAGTTCAAGTAAGCTAGGTTTCAGCTGTGGTGAGCTGGATCAAGCTGGGTTCCAGCTAGTCTGGGCTTCTCCTTCACCATTTGCCTTCTTGAGTGCTAGGGTTTTAGGGATCTGTGCATCTGTACATCCCTAACACTCACAAAAACACATTAAAATGACAATAAAAAATGCAATGCATGCCTATCCTAATTTATGCCTAAATGCAGCCCAAAAACCCATTTGCGGAGTAAAATACTAAGAGCTAGGTTAGTTTTAATGCATAAGAATGATGATAAACTGGCGTTTATCAGTTCTCTCGTCAGGATCCAGATTGAGATTGTTCACGATTAACCTACTTATACTAGTCAATCGGATGTTTAGCTAGGGGAGTAGTGTCAAACGATCGTGGCTAGAGGGTATACTAGGAACCGGAGGCGCAAGCTAAAGGAAGTACCTTCTCCCCAGTCCCTCCTAACTGGTTGGATTGCCTGGATACCAGTAGAGTAAATCATCCATAATCTTAGGACGGATTCTGAGAGTCTATAGACCTATAGGCTACCCAACCTAAGGACATGCTTGTATTTTTTGTGTTGCAGGGTTCCATCTCTTCCTCGTCCTTCCGACTTCCTTCCAGTGTATGCTTGGAAGGAGGTCATTGAACCCTAGATTGGAAGGACCTTTAGACCATTCCCAGAGGTGATGGTTGAGCTATTGCCAAGTAGATCCCATGGCTGATCAACAACCACCTCCCTTGCCCTTGAACCAGTAGGAGCTTATTCAGAGGCAATTGGAAGAATTGTAGTAGATGCAGCAATGGTTCCAATGAATGAATGGTCAAGATTCTCGGCCCTTGAAGGATTTCTATGATCCTTCAAACTATGGGGAATGTCTCGGTGTCATGATTCCCACCGGAGACATAGAAATCAAGCCCCAAGTCTTAAGCTTGAATAAGCATTTCCATGGGCTTGGCTCGGAGGACCCATTCCAGCACTTGGAGGATCTAACCACTTTGGTTCAAACCACCAGAGCAAGGAATGTGAACAAAGAGCAAATGATCATGAGGCCCTTTTCTCACTCTCTCAGGGATAAGGAAGCACATTGGTACCGTACCATCGGAAGGCCGATAGAAACATGGGCTACTCTTAAGTTGGCTTTCCTAAAGAAATTCTTCTTAGTCGGACTAACCAATGCCTTGGGATGGGCGATTACCACTTCCACCCAGCAGCCGAGGGAACTGTTTCATGGTGCTTGGGAAAGATTCCAGGAAGTTTTAAGTGTCCACACCACGAGGTGCCAAAATGGCAACTCATGCAGATTTTCTATCATGGGTTGGTTGAACAACACTGTAATCACGTGGATGCCTCCTGCGGAGGTAATTTCCTCAACAGGGATACCGATAGCACATACGACCTATTTGAGGAAATGAGTGAGAACTCAATTAATCATGCCTCCATGGATGCATTCAACCGATCCCAACAACCCAGGTCAAATGCTAATGAGATCTAGGATTCTCATTCATTTGACATGGAATTGACTTGTAATAAGCTTGGTAAAGTGGACTTGGTTGCTAAAAGAATGGAAGAATGGATGTCTGGGAATTCAAGAAACACATCTACACCCACTCAATCCTAGAATTCAGGATTTTATTCCTCATGAGCTCCCACAGGGTGGGAGTTCGTGAACCAACTTGAATCGACTCAACCTATGAGGTAGGATTTCTCGAAACCTTATGGGTTCCAAACTGGGGCCTTTGATCCTAGTTTTTCTGATCCTTCCTTCTCTCCATCATCACCCTATGAGGATGCATATGCAGTGTAGGAGAATGCTAGGTCCAACCCATATTCCAATACTTATAACTCGGGTTGGAGGAACCAGCCTAACTTCTCCTGGAAAAGTCAAGGGCAATAGACCTAAACACAACCCAGCAACTATGCACTCAAAGACCTATGGGTCAGGGTCAAGTATACACCCAGTTGCCCCCGAGATTGGTTACTCAGCCATCTTGGAATGCCCAACAATTTGTAGGGCAGGCTGATTTATACCGACAGATGGTGGAAATGCAAGGGTCCATGCTTCAGCTTATGCAGCAAATGAAGACATAATTGGACAACTTGCAATTCAGGTTTATTGCTAACACCTGACAACCTAGATCTCTACCATCCCGACCCATGCAATGTGCAAAATCAGGGAAATAGAGCCCAAGGATACGAAAACCAAAGGGACCCACACGTACATGCTCAGGTGGTTGAGTAGGGTCCCTCCTCTTCTTCTTCACTTACATGACCAATCAAGGCTCGCCAATCTTCTCTAGCCCACCTCAAGAGCCGAACCCATATGCCCCTACAAACATCGTCACCTTAAGAACTGGAAAGTAGACCCATGACCCTAAATTACCTTCTAGAAGCCAAAACCCTTGGGAGCTTGAGAGAGAGAAGGAGGAGATTGAAGAAGACAATAAGGCCCAAGGATCAAAAATTGAAAATACCACTCACATCCCATTCCCTAAAACCCTATTGAAAACTAGGAAGAAGAAAACCTTAGATAGCAACGAGGAGCTCCTGAATTTATTCAAGAGCATAGAGATCAATATTCCGCTCCTCAATGCTATTAAGCACATCCCTGCTTATGCTAAATTTCTGAAAGAACTATGTACCCAAAAGAATAAGCTGAGAGAACCCACTACAAGGAAGGTGATTCTCTTTGAGCAGGCAAGTTTTGTCATCCTGCATCACCTTCCTCAAAAGAAGAAAGATCCTAGTGCCCCCTTGATTTCATGCATTATTGGGGAATACACTTTTGATAGGGCACTATTGGATCTAGGTACATCCATCAACCTAATCCTGACTTCTCTTTATGAGAGGTTTGGGTTAAGTGAACTTAGGCCAACCTCAGTAACTCTACAATTAGCAGATCGCTCGATCACCACACCGAAGGGTGTTATTAAGGATGTAATTGTCAAGGTCAAGGATTTCTATTTTCCTGTAGATTTCTTGGCCCTTGACATTGATGTGCCTATCGATTTGAGGAACACACCCATCATTCTAGGGCACCCATTCCTAGCTATTACCAAGGCCAACATAAACTTTGAGATCAGTAGTATGGAGATCGCCTTAGGGGATAGGAGGCTAACTCTTGATATTTTTAAGGCGATAAGAGGATTTGAGGATTGTGGATTCATCGAGGAGCTCAAGGATCATGATTTTGAGCCTTGTATGATGATTAGTGCACTCGAGGACTCCATCAGCTTCAGTGAACCCAACCCACAACCCTCCGTGGTAGACCTGCCACATCCTAAAGAGGCTGTTGATTTTGTTCATTCCCAGCCTCTTCCACTGGATCATCTTGATGAATCTTCATTGGCGTCCTCCCTACCTTCTATACTAAACCCACCTCAGCTTGAATTGAAACCGTTGCCTAAAAATTTGAAATATGAGTTTTTAGGATCGGAGAACATGCTCCCTATGATTATTAGTGCTGATTTGACTAAGGAGAAAGAATTGAGGTTGATTAAGGTCCTTAAGAACAATGAGGAGGCAATTGGTTGGACCATCCATGACCTTAGGGGGATCGAGCCATCTTACTGTAATCATCATATTTTTATGGAAGATGGATCCTGCCCTTCTCACGAAATGCAAAGGAGACTAAACCCAAATATGCAAGAAGTGGTGAAGAAGGAGATAATCAAGTGGCTCAATGCTGGAATTATATACCCAATCTTGGATAGTCTGTGGGTTAGCCTCGTTCAAATTGTACCCAAGAAGGCGGGAATAGCCGTTATGACTAACGAGAAAGGGGAAACCTTCACCACTAGTTCAGCTTCTGCTTGGAGAGTCTGTATTGACTATAGGAAGCCGAACACAGCCACCAAAAAGGATCACTTTCCCTTGCCATTCATCAATCAAATCCTAGAAAGGTTAGCTAGGCAAAATTACTTTTGCTTCATGGACGGTTATTCAAGATAAAACCAAGTCCTTATCCATCTCGAAGACCAGAGAAAGGCAATTTTCACCTGTTCCTATGGAACCTTTGTATTCCATAGAATGCTGTTTGGGTTTTGCAATGCACCTGCGACTTTTCAAAGGTGCATGCTGGCCATTTTTTTTGACATGGTGGGAAATTGTCTAGAGATGTTCATGGATGATTTCTCCATTTCCGGAGATTCTTTTGAGTCCTACCTAGCTAACTTGGAATTTATTCTCCAGAGATGCATCAAGACATGGCTGGTCCTTAGCTGGGAAAAGAGACATTTTATGACTTGGGAAGGCATTGTCCTAGGTCATGTGGTTTCTAATCGGGGTATTGAGGTTGATAAGGCTAAGGTGGATGCAATCTCTAGACTTCCTCCACCTACTTTCGTAAAACAGATTTGCTCTTTCCTTGGGCATGTGGGTTTTTATAGAAGATTCATCAAGGACTTCCTAAAGGTTGCTTGACCCTTGAGTATCCTTCTGGCCAAAGACACGCCATTCAATTTTGATGAATCATGCCGTAAGGCATTTGATTTGTTAAAAACAGCAGTCATCTGTGCCTCGGTGTTGCAACCGTCGGTCTAGACAGCCCCATTTAAGATATGGCTAATGCATCTGATTATGTCATCAAGGCTGTCTTGGGTCAGAAGATTGAGAAAAAGCCCTCTGTGATTTACTACGCTAGCAAGACTCTGGATGAGGCATAGATGAACTACATAGTTATTGAAAAAGAATTGCTAACTGTAGTTTTCACTTTGGAAAAATTCAGGGCTTATCTTTTAGGTTCTCGTGTCATCATTTATACCGACCACACGGCCTTGAAACATCTCTTGACCAAAAAGGATGCCAAGTCCCAGCTTATTTGTTGGATTCTGTTACTTCAAGAATTTGATCTTGAAATCAGGGATAAAGCTGGGGCACAAAATGTAGTGGCGATCACCTCTCGAGAATCCTAATTGATTCTCCTCATCCGGATATCCCTATTTCAAATACTTTTCGAGATGAGACTATCCTTACAATCTTGAGTATCTGAACCCCCTGGTTTACGGATATTGTCAATTATTTGGCCATTGGTCAAATCCCCCAGGATTGGACCAAACAACAATGGAACAGACTTGTGTCTAAGGCCAAATATTATTTTTGGGATGATATCGAGCTTTACTGCATCGGCGCAAATCAGATTTTTCGTTGATGCATCCCAAAAATTGAGTTCCATAGTATACTTGAGTTCTGCCATATATTTGCGTATGGTGGACACTTTCTCGAGAAAAAGAAAGCAACAAAAACCTTGCAATTTGGATTCTATTGGCCGTCATTATTTAAGGATGCCTAGGAATTCTCAAAGTCGTGCACCCAATGGCAGACACTCGGGAACATGGCTAAGAGAGATATGATGCCCCTAAACCCAATACTGCCCGTTGAAATTTTCAACATTTGGAGCATCAACTTCATGGGACCTTTTCCTCCTTCATTTGAACACCAGTATATTCTGGTCGCTGTTGATTACGTGTCTAAATGGATTGAGGAAATCCCCGCTTGGACCAATGACCACAAGGTGGTCATTAATTTTGTGAAGGAGAATATCTTCAGTCGGTTTGGGATTCCTTGGGTGATTATGAGTGATGGTGGCACACATTTCACTCATACCCAGTTTCAGAATTTACTAGGAAAATACGAGGTGAATCATCGGATCCACACCCTACCACCCTTAGACAAACGGGCAGGCCGAGGTCTCCAATTGGGAGATTAGAAACATTTTGTAGAAAATCGTAAAGCCAAATAGGAAGGATTGGACCTAAAAGCTAGATGATGCTCTTTGGGCCTACTGTATGGTGTACAAAATTCCTACTGGTATGTCTTCATTCTGTTTGGTGCTTGTTAAGGCATGTCACTTACCCGTAAAGCTAGAACATCGGGCATTTTGGGCCATTAGGAAATGTAATTTTGACCTAGAGTTGGTTGGGAAGACCAGGAAACTCCAACTATTTGAGTTGGAGGAGCTTAGAAATTATGCTTATGAAAATGCCAGAATCTATAAGGTAAGGACCAAAGCTTGCCATGACCAGATGATTTCATGTAAGAGCTTTGAGCTGAACCAGAAGGTCTGGCTTTTCGATTCTCGACTAAAGCTCTTCCCCCACAAGCTTAGGTCTAAGTGGGATGGCCCATTCAGTGGATTTTCCTTAAAAGGGACATCGAAATCGCTGACCCAAAGACGGGTAATTCCTTCAAGGTCAACAGACAGTGTCTCAAACCCTTTGTTGACCATGTGCTCCCTAAACCAGTCCTAGACAAGGTTGCTCTTACCTTGCCCTAACCACCGTTGGCCCATCATCGCTTAGCTGAAGGCACTAAACTCAACACGTGTAAAGACTATTCCAAGCTGACCAGAATCTCACGGAAACAAGGTGCTATTCTTCCACTTCTATTCTCCAACATGCTTTCATTTTTAACAATGAGGACATTACTATAGCTAAGCATGGGGGGTTGGATATATCTTATGAAATAATCTTTTTGTCAGCCATAACAATAATTCCTTGTTATTCTTAAAAAAAAATGGAGACGTGAACTTAGGCATTAGGAGTTGAAAACTTTAGGAATTGATACTTTAGGACCTAAATACTTAGACTCTTTAGGTCTTCGAGCTTAATTAGCCCAAGTGTCCACTCGAATGTGGACTTAGTCTCGAGTCCTCGTCAATTTAATTTCATCTTTAATCTAGTAAATAAATTGGGATGATAAGTACATGACTTATCAACTCTCCCTCTGATTTGAGAGGATTTTAAGTCTAAACATCTACACACTATTCACACTGACTCACTTTTCGACGATTTTTACGGAAATTGGGTAGCTAATGAGCTATCTAGGGTGGTATGGCTGGCAATTTATCATGGGTAAGAACCCATTGGCCGGTTATCCAGAGCCCAGCCACAAGATTATTTTCTTTGTACTGCCTTTAGGTAAATCTTAGATAAGGGAGCCACCTACTTAGGAAAAAGAAAAAAAAGAAAAAGGAGAAAATAAAAAATAAACAAATAAAACCACACTTCACCGCACAAGTATGGTTGGCAAGTTACAGTGGGTAATAGCCAATTGGCCGGTTGTCTAGTGCCCAACTCACAAAAATGCACAATAATTCCCAAAACGCATAGGGAAGAAGTAGGGATGTAGAATAAATCGGGGAGATATACACTAGGTTCACCCTTGTGTTGACCCCATAAATAAAAGTAGGGAGAAAGCTACCGTTCGAAAAGATAAACCTTTAGTCAAGGTCACCTAGGGTTGTAGAAACCCAAAGTCCATTTTAACGGTCGCTTAGTGAGTCTTTCACTCTTTGCACTAGATGCTTAGCACTTAGAGTCCTTTTCGAGTCTTGGGTAGGTCGGGTAGCCGTAAAAAGTTATCTTGGAACTCTCAAACTCCAAAAGTACAAAAAAAAATTAGAAAACAAGAAAAAAAATGTGTGTCTTCCCTTTTCAAATAAGGCGAGGGCTTGGGCAGTCTTCATTCTAGTAAACACCTGGGCACTATTGAGTTTTTGTAATTAGCTCTTGAGGTTGAGATTTTGTAAAGCAATCGACAAATTTTTCCTAAGTAATCAAATCCTAATTCTACTTTTATACATAGCATTTAGGTTAATTTTGCTAGGGACTAGCAAAAAGTAAGCATGGGGGTATGATAAACACACATGAATTCATGATAAAATGCTTATTTATGATAGTTCCAAGGCTTAGCATTACATATCATGTTATAAATACTGCATAACATCCATTGCATGGCATTTAGGATAGTTGTGGATTATGTACATTAATTCTTCCATTTTCTCTGGCCAGGAGGTAGTGCAACATCTTTACGAGTTTCAGATGAAGAATCCAACCATATGGATGAATCTAGAGCAACGATCACAGTCCGTCAATACAAAAATCACCCCGATCAGAGCACTGTAGCACCCTCTAGAAAAAGAAGATGGACGGCCTAGATGGCACCATGTGGAACCATTCAGGCTGCCCCACTTGATCCATCACGTCCCCAGCCTCGCCGCAAGAAGAGATCCCAGTCATTGGATCTTAATCCAACGGTTGAGACACGTGCTGCCATGGCTGAAGGGCGCCCAACCTCAAGCAAGGATTTGCCTCGACCGTCAGATCTTCATCCAACGGTCAAGGCACGCATGTCCGCACCACCCTCCACTCGACAAAGTGGCACCTTGGCAAAACAGTGAAGTGCCCACTCCTTAAATGAGAGGTGCTGGTTCAAGCTGCAATCCACCGTGCTCGCTACAGTGCTAGTTGAAATAGGGCCGCTCGATCTTGATCGAGTGGATGAGATTCTTCACACATGATCTGATGTTGCCCACCGACGCAAGAACGCATGCCAGATTGCATGCATGCCATCAGGACCATGTAGTTAAGATGACCGGGAGCCGCATCCACCATCCGATCCTTGCAATTGCGTGAGGCGCATGATTCAAATCAATGAGGCATGATCTGCAGGCAATTCTCAGCCGTGCGATTGATGATATGATGGCTGCCAACGCATGTGCCAGCAGTGTGAAATTCAAACATGGGTGAGCGTGCGTTCCCTCCTCGCGATCATAGCCGTCCACGCCTTATCCAACGGCTGATGATTGCCGAGCCCTACGCCAGTTGCAGCCATGCTTCCAAGCTCCAGCCAAGGTGCGTGAATGCTACAACACCTTCGGTGGGTCTTTTGCGATGTCTTAAATGTCTCAAAGACCCGTGAGCACAAGCTATCTCCATTCCACCACTATATAAGCACCCCTACACCCCCCATTCCACTTCATCTCTACCTACTCTACTCCCACCTACTCCTACTCTCTAGTAGCCTACCAAAGCTCCATTAGAGCTTACTCTCAAGCTCCAAAGGCCTCCTATTAGTGTAATGATCCTATTTCCCACCAAATATTCATCATTCATCCCACCACCTTCATAGGTTGCCTTGTAGCAGCCCACCCACCTCCATTCCGGTGGAAGATTGCCTCCATCTCCTCACCTCCATTCCAGAGCCTCAGTGAAGCATTCCTCTACCCGACGTCGTCCTGCATCTCACCTAACTCATCCAAACTTCCTCCAGGTGTCGTCGTCTCGCAGAACAACCGATTTGGGAGATTTCCTCTCACCCTATCTCTTTTATGCTTTCATAGATTATTGTAACAAACATTTGCATAATATATCATAGTTGTTTCATCTCTCTTGTGATCTGTCTTGCTTGCTTTTTCTATAAAAATAAAAGAAAAAAATAACAAAACTCCAAAACACAAAAAAGAAACAATATAAAACATGGATTTCAAATAAAGTAAATGTTGCCTCCCTATGTTCGACTCGGGACGCCCTTGGAGTTTCAGTTATAAATTGTATTTGATAGACGTGTTTTGCGAGCTACGACAATGGGTTCTACAAACCCTAATTTTAATTTGCGAAACACAACTAATCAGATGTTGTAACACAAAAATTTAAAAGTTGTATTACACATTAATAAGCCTCACTACATGATCTTTTCTATTACTCCAAGGTTTCATCTATTGTAATACTTGATAAAAGGTGCAATATATTAGGCATCGCTAATTTCGTAATACGACTTTCGTACAGAATGATTTATGATGACTTGTTCAACTATGTCTAACTCCAACTTCTTGTTCGAATGATCAGGCAGAATGGCATTAGGCATTTCAAAAAATAATGATAGAGTGGATGATGTATCCGATCGCATACTCAAAGAAGAGCATTCAAAAGAAGGAGACCATCCTATACCAGACATGAATGCAAAGAAAAAGAAAATTTCAAGCCAACGGTCGTTTGGGGTAGTTGGTGAGGGATGCAAGAACAAAGGTTTTGTAAATATTTCTTACCTCTATATTGAAATAGTACTCTTCCAATAACAAGATAGCATGTCATAACTATTGCATTTACGTGTGCTGTCAAATTTATGTTAAAAAAGCATTGTAGAAATCTGACAACAAAATCAAACTAAATAACAAATGCTTGGAAGATCACACACCGATGCTACATCTATCTTTTCAAGGAGTTCATGGACAAGCATGAATTGATGGATAAGCAGAGGGACCTCCTTGAAAAAACATCTTTTTATAGGCTGGTGGGGTGTCAAAGGTCAACATTGACATAAATGTTCTCATGTGGATAGTCTGACGGTATAAAGGTAACAGGAAATTTCTTCTGGGTGGGATAGTTATTGAATTCTCAAATGAGAATATCAGCCTCATACTAGGGATACCCAGTAGTGGGTACGATGTAAATGTGAATTAGGAAACACTTCCATGGGTGAGCTATTGTCAAGAGAACATATTCAAGACGGATAGACATTTGTATAGAAGGTCTATTGAACCGATCTTGAATTCATATTATCATTACGATGATGACAAGTTGGTGTACATATTCATGACATGTTTGATATGCATGATGTTTACTACCTTCTTGTTTCCGAATTCTAGTTATTCATTTCCAAGGATCCTTCTAAATTATATTGACTTGTTTGAAGACAGTAAGTATTTAATTGGTCATCGGTTGTTGTGGATTGCATTCTATTTAAGATGAAATACATGACAAGAAAGTTAGAGTCAATGGATGAAGGAGGTAGCTCAGAATCTCCAACTTCATGCATCTCCTAACTGGAGCACCTAGTGGCCTTCTTTGAAAATGTCGAAACCATTTTAGGAGTGCCTCTCTCATTTTATCCTCTATCGGTGCCACCCTAACCTTTTCTCGAATAATCTCATTTGAAATATGGTCATTTCTTGTATTACCACACATCCATCTTAATATCTTCATTTTTGCTACAAACATCTTTTGCACATGCCTATAGTTGATAGCCCAACATTCAGAACCATATAGCATGGTTGGTCTTACTGCAGCTCAATAGTACTTTCCTTTGACTTTTAAAGGAACCCTCTTATCACAGAGAACACCAGATTCACCCTTCCATTTCAACCACCTTACATTCATTCGATGTGTAACATCACCATCAATTCCACCATTTTGTTGGAAAATGGATCCCAAGTACTTAAAAGCATCTTTCATTTGAATGAACTCTTCTCCAATTTTTACATCTATCCCTTCATTGTTTCCTCTAGTACTAAATTTGCATTCCATATACTCAGTCTTTGTCCTATTTAGGCGTAGGACTTTTGCTTCCAAGGCTTCCCTCCAAAGCTCAAGTTTTCTATTCACTCCACCTCTTGTGTCATCAACCAACATAATGTCATTAGCAAAAAGCATACACCATGACACCTCAGATTGGATATGCTTTGTCAACTCATCCATGACCAAGGCAAAGAGATAGGGGCTTAAAGCCAATCCTTGATGTAGACCAATGGTGATATCAAAGTAGTTCATCAAATCATCCTGAGTCCTTACAAAAGTTGCAGCTCCATATTACATATCTTTTATGAGGTTGATATATAAAAGTGGTACTTGTCTCTTCCCCAAAATTCTCCACAAGATATCTCTTGAAACAGAATCATAGGCCTTCTCCAAATCAATAAAAACCATGTGTAAATCCTTCTTGACTTTGTAGGTTTCCATCATATAGAGACTTGCCTCACCCTTCTTTCAATTATTCTCTCCCAAAGTTTCATCGTATGGCTGATCAATTTAATACCTCTATAGTTGGAACAATTTTGTATGTCTCCCTTATTCTTGTATAAAGGTATCAAAAAACTTTTCCTCCATTCCTCTGGAATCTTCTTGCCTCTCCGAATAGTATTAAATAATTTTGTGAGCCAAGTTATACCCCCTTCTCCCATCACTCTCCAAATGTCTATAGGGATATCATCAGGTCCAACAACTCTCCTCCTTTTTATTATCTTCAAAGCCTCCACTACTTCTTTCTTTTGTATCCTTCGATAGCTTGCCTGATTCACAAAATCTTCTGAGTTGGCTAACTCCCCTAAGATGATATCATTCTCTTATTTTCATTAAAATGCTTATGAAAATTTCTTTTCCATCTTGTATTTATATCATCACTAGCTATAAGCACCCTTCCTTCTTCATCCTTGATGCACCTTACATGTGTAAGGTCCTTTACTTTCCACTCTCTTGCTTTAGCTAACTTGAAGATATCTCTTTCACCTTCTTTAGAATCAAGTTTCTTATAAAAATGCTCCTAAGCTTTTGCTTTTGCTTTACTAACCACTTTCTTTGCTTCTTTCTTTGCTTTTTTGTAGTTTTCTATGTTTTCATCAGTCTTATCTCGATATAAGGCTTTAAAGCAAGCACCTTTAATTTTAAGCTTCTCCTACACTTCCTCACTCCACCACCAAACTTTCTTTTGTCGTAGAACTCCTCCTTTAGACATGCCTAACACCTCCTTTGCCACATTTCTAATACAGTTTGCCATATTTAACCACAATTCATCAGCACTTCCATCAAGATCCCAAGTATTTTCTTGCAACATCTTCTCTTTGAATCTCTCTTGCTCTTTCTTAAGATTCCACCATTTAATTCTCAAATTCTTAAACACCAATTTTCTCTTCTTTGCCTTCTTCATATGAACTTCCATCACCAAAAGATAATGCTAAGCAGTTAAACTCTGCCCTGGAATAATCTTACAATCTTTACAAGATAAGTGATCTCTTCTTCTCAAAGCAAAGTAATCAATCTACGTTCTTATTAAGCCACTTTTATAGGTGATCAAATGTTCTTCTTATTTTTTGAAGGTATTTGCTACGAAAAGATCATAAGCCATTGCAAAATCGAGAAAAGTCTTCCCTTCCTCATTCTTAACAGCAAACCATGATTTCCATGCACTCCAGCATACACTAAAGCACCTTTTCCTACATGCCCATTTAAATCTCCACCCAAGAAAATCATTTCTCTTCATGGGATTCCTTGAATTATCATATCAAGCTCCCTCTAGAATTTGTTCTGTATTCTTTCCTTTAGACCAACTTGAGGTACATAAATTGAAATGACATTCAGGATCTCTTCTTCTAACGCTAATTTTATCAAAATAATTCGATCACCTAATCTCTTAACCTCATCCACACTCTCCTTCAAATCTTTATGAATAATAATGCCCACGCCATTTCTACCTTTGTCCCTTCCTGAATGCCACAATTTGAAACCTGTTCTTTTGATTTCCTTTGCTTTTTTTTTCACCCCATTTAGTCTCTTGAAGGCAAAGAATTTGAATCCTTCTCCTTACCATTGTATCCACAATGTCTATGAGCTTGCTTATGAAAGTACCAATATTCCAACTGCTGAATCTCAACTTCTTTTGTGACACACTTCAATGGCGAAGTGGTGGAACTAGCTTCTCTACTCTCATGCATTCCTCATGCAAGAACCCTTGTTCATTTTGGACTACATCTAGGTGACAATGCAGTTGAACTAACTTCTTTACTCGCATGCATTCCTCATGTAAGAACCCTTGCTCATTTTTCACTACACCCGAGCACTGATGCAGCGTGTCGCAAGTAGGGAACGCCCCAACAAAATCTGAGTGTTTGCTAGAATCCCTATTTAAAGATCCAACAAATTTTACACTGGTCATCGGCTACCTAACACAACCCTCCTCCTTTACCTGGGCTTGGGATCGGCAATGAAAAGGCATAAGAACCTTGACACACGCAGAGTTGCAATTATGTATAGTGTAATTAAATAAAATACATTAAACAGGTTTATGAAAAACTTGTTGTTGAAAAGAATGAAATGTTTCAGGTGGGTGCAAATGATTACATATTTTCATTGGAGATGTTTGAGGCCTTAGGGTTTGTACATAGGAGGCCATTTGTGATAGTGGGTTTTCCAAAGGACCTTGTTCCATTGAGAGTAGAAAAGCCAACGAAGCAGTATGGTGGATGTAGTACATGTGGGGAATGCATATTAACCACTTGTACTAAAGAGAAGAAATTTCTAAAGGAAGAAAATGAGATTTTGCAGGTGTTTGAGTTTGAGGAAGTGTTCAGTGAATTGCAGCAAAGACAAAGGAACAAGTCGAAAGAATAAGAGCATAGGAATACAGACAAGCTTATCACCAGCAGAAGCCATATCTATCAAAGATGTGCCTGATGGATGTAATGGAGGAGAGACAGGTGACAATGATTTAAGAATGTTTGATACAAATATTAATGCACCATCCTTTGATCTAGGTTTAATGTAGGGGGTGTAGGATTTGATGATTTAGGCTATGTTCAAGGCTCTAAAACAAGAACTAGGGCAAGTGAGATCATGGAGGAAAGGGTTGATTGTGACGACAGCAGACGTTTGGGAGAGAAATTTTCACATGCAGAAGATGAAAAGCAAGCGAGGGAGAAGAAGAATAGAGGAAAGAAAATGGAAAAAACACCAAGTTCTATGGGAGGAAGGAGAAAATCGAGAACAACGATCAAGAGGGGACGAGATGATGTACAAGAGAAAAGTGTGGTGAGGAATTTGGGTGAGGAAAGGTTGGTGGATGAAGGTAAGTTTGAAATAAAAAAATTAAAGAAGGAAAAGGAGGAGTCAAAGGTTGTTGTTGATGTCAATGACGAACATGATGAAGGGGAAAAATTTGCTAAAGGTGGAGATGGTAAAAAAAACTCAGGTTTAAAACTACCTATGAATGATGATGTTGATAGTGTCGCTGTAAGTATTTGAATAATTCTGGCATACATGACTTCTATAAAAAAATTTATTATCCATATGGGAGATTATGAATATTTTCTAACCTTATTATGTGTAGTATTTGTGTGATCCAAGGGACGACTACGAGGGGCATCATGATGTGACAGATGAGGAGAACTAGATAATCCAATCATTTCTATGTTGACAAGTAAGAATTAGATGATGTGTAATAATCCATTTGTATATACGTCATGCATATTTGATGACTATTGGTCTTATTTTCTTTGCAACTCAATTCTGTAATACATCAAACCGTGGACCAACCTATTGTGTATAAGCACATAGTAATATAATTTGCTAATACAAAGATGCCCATTCAAAAGATTTGTAATACAATTATCTGAGTTCAACATGCATCTAGTTCAATGTAACGCAATAAATGCAATCAATGGATATTCACAGTTCATATGATAAGTTAATCGTAACACACAAAACTCCAATAAAGACATTACTTATAATTTTGGCTCTTCTAATTATGTTCAAAAATCTTAGGTTTTGTAGAAATTATCATACACCACTTGACAACTATTGTACAGGACAGCATCTACACAACCTTTCATATAGAGGGATGGTTGAGGATATAGTAAATAAATTAAAGCTTACAAAAAGGGCCTAATATTTAATATCATACATAGTAATATTATTCAATGTGTGCGGTGTAATATATATCATCAACATATACATGGATTGCCTTTTCTTTAAGCATTCTATACTTTTCAAGGGGGAAGCGCCTTACTTCTTCGCATCATTGACCATCATGGTGAGAAAACCTACTGCTGAACGTTGATCTTTGTAATAAACAAGTGTTATGTCATATAAGTCTGGTTGATCCCGTTGTGCTTGTCGTATGCAGTGCTTGATAAACAATAAAGGACCCAATATGACTAAAGAAGAACATAAAAATTTGGATGAAATCTTTGATGGAAGGCCAAGCACATATGGAAACATCAATAAGGCATTCTTCCCTGTTCATCTTTCAAGACATTGGATACTACTTGTAGCTTGCTTCGAAGCTAAGGAATTCCAGGTCTATGACTCCTTGGGTCATGATAGGAGTAGGGCCGAGGCATATCTATGGGTAAGATTGCAATGTATTGATTTAAAGTTTATTAGATACCAATTTTAATGGATATAGATGAAAAGATATAAATATTATGCAACTTTTCTTTCCTAGACAGAGCGACATAGTAGCAAGATTTTTTGCAAGAATAATTCAAAGTGAGGACATGGGATTGGGGAATACGATTCGTGAAGGACATGCCCCAGCAACCAGATACTAGCATCAACTGTGAGATATATCTCCTGAAATACATGGACTTCATTTGTGACAGAAAGTAGATAAAATTCAAGCATAGTGAGATTGGGAAGTTCAGTGCACAGATAGCAACCATTCTTCTCGAATGTGGGTCAGCTAAAAATTACCAGATTGTTAACAAATTCATGATAGGTAATTCATAGTACACCTAGGAATTGGTGTCTTCTTTAGACTTAAGTTTTTTGGTAGATTTTTACTTAAGTTATTCAGTAAACAATGTTACAAACAACTTTGTTTTGGTGGTATGAACAAATTCATGTTTTTTGGGTTCTACTTATAGGTGTTTAAATTATAAATATTTAGTGTAGTTAAAAACATGTACATGATTTATGGATTGCATTGAATAGTTGTGTAACTTGTTTTATAGTCTTTAGTGTAGTTAGAAACTACTTTATGTGGTCTGAATAATTTCAGTTTGACTTCTTACTTGTAATTACATGTGCTTAAATCCTAAAATATTTTGTGTAGTGGAAATGTACCTGATTTATGGATTGTCCAGAAAAATTGCTATGCATTTTTTATAATCCCATGTAATTAATGCAGCTTTAAACAATATTGCTAATAGATCATAGATTCATTTGAGTTTTCATGATTAAATGTTGTACTACATCCATTTTTTTTGTTTGTATTACAACTAAAATCACATTATTTTGAAAAATGTTTGGTGTTTTAGTATACACTGATGAAGTATGTGTTTGTTCTATTAAAGGGCCACCTATATGACATATTACAAATCTCCAATTGTAATGCAAAATTATATGGGTTGTATTACAAAGTATGTATTGACTAAATCTTTGTAATATATCTACATAGGTCTGTTGTAATACATAAAATCATCGAAATAAGATACAAGCGATTTTTGTTTTTATCAACTTGTATTACATTGCTTATGAATAGTTATTCATGAACACATGCTTCAAGGCCCAGCTACTGATTTAGTCATGAAACAAACAGATCAGCAACTTCATCCATGAAGAAATTAAGAAACCATGTTATGGATTCTAATATAAACAAAATCTAATTACTAACACAATAAACATAAAGTGATTATAAAATCTTCTTGATAGTGTATCTATCAATTTATTGGGTAGAAAAGGTAGCTAAAATCATTTAACATGTGGAAAAATTTTAACATCTGGTTGACTTCGAAAAAGCATATGGCCTGAATGACGAGGATCAAGTGCTTGTGAGCTTGCCAGTGTTCATGTTTCCATTTGGTCTGCACAATGGAAAAATGAATGAACATTAAATAAGCAGACAAGAATGAGTAGTAATATGGAAAAAAAAACCATTTTATTAATTGTACCTACTTAATACTTGCAAGATAGAGTTTCAGAAGATGTGTTCTTCAACGAACAGCTCCTTGAGTCATGCCCTACGTTGAACTTTAGGTAATACTTGCATTGATGACTTTGACATTGCTTCAATTCAGATGCAGGCTTAATTCAGTCACTACCAAGTTTTTTCCTACCACTTTTGCCACTTCCTTTCGTCTTCGAATATTTTAGTTCCATTACCCTTATATCATTATGGTGGTAGTTGCTCAGTGAATGATTAACTGGTTCTTTGTTAAGTGAAATCTTCTTGTTTACTAACATACATATATCATTAATTGCAGACTCAATGGCATCTTTAGCCACTGCAATAGTGTCTTCATACTTAATAGCATCGTTAATGAGAACTGAGCAAAGATGGTGTGGCTCCTTAGCATCATCATTGTGGTTTGATGCCTTGTAAATAGGGTAGTTGCCTAATTTCTTGATGTTATTCCTCCATCTAGGTAGAATGTAAGAATCCTCAATGCATGATACATTATTACATTTCAAAACAGTAAAGATGTGCTTGCAAGGTATACCAGAAAAATCTATATACCTGCAATCACATCTATATACTTTATCAGCTATTGAAAATGTAACCTCATTTTCTTCATGTCTCAGATCGATGCTTATTGTCCTATATTTCGATCCACAATCACCAATGCTTGTATCGAAAACATTCAACATCAAAGAACCATTGATCTCTCTTTGAGCATCATAGAAGACACTTTTTTTATAAATGTCTGATAGTTTTTTCTCAATTTCCTAAGAGGTATGGATGAACGGCCATCTCATCAAAGAGTCATTTTCCATTGCATTCTCATTCTCTTTGATCTTGTTGAGAGTTGTTTGAAACCAACATATGAACTCATATAGCATATTTTGCTTTGTAATATAATTGTTAAGAAATGAGTGGAAGCTCTCTCTTCTCTACGTAATCTTAAACCCCACAAAAAATCTTACACATGTATGTAGGTACCCATCTGGATCTTAATTCAAAAATACACTTTAGCCACTTGTTGTCGAGAAGACCACAACTCTCAATGATGTTGTTGATGATAACATCATCATCAGCCATATCTAGATTTCATTAGACAAAATCCATTAAGAAATGCTCCTACATAACTGCCAAAGGACTGTAATTCGCTGCACATCCTTTCTGAGAGTTTAACATGAAACCAGGGTTAGAAGTGCAATTTTACCATCATATCATGAATGTAGAACAACAGTGGGTTTTCTTAGGGGTTTATTAAAGGTCAAATATGCATTAAAGTCTAATAAGAGGGTCCGTGCAGATAGAAACGAGTTTTCACATGTTACGAGAATTAAATGACATCTGAAGCCCTAAAAATAGACCTACTTAATACACTTAGGTTCTGGTCAAGATAAAATTCACATAAACCTTCTAAAAATCATAGAAAAATATTATCTAAGGTTTGGTGTGCTTGATTTGACCATTGGAACCCATTTTGACCTGAAACAGTCTCAGACAGACAGTTGTCATAATTTAGGTTTCTATGCTAATTACCCAGTCAAACTTGGTTGAAACCTAAATTTGTCTTCACCATCAGATTCCTTAGGTGCAAATTAGGTTTGTACCAAAATTTGGGCCCAATCAGAGATTACCTTGACCTAGTTTACATTTCAGTCCTGTTTGACTCTTTTCTCTCACACATATGCCCCTAACTTTCAAAATAATTGCAAATGGGTCCCTAATTTTATCATCGCCCTTTGTAAATAAGTCCTCGTGCCATTTTTGGAAAGTCAACTTCACTGTAGAGATTCAAGCGAGATTTTCTTACTCCATTCTCAACCAAATAATCCTAAATTTGAACCAGAGATTCCTTATGATATTGTCTTCCAAATGAGCCCATCCACGAATCCTAAATCGCCGCCAAATCCTCAAGTGAATCTTTTGAAGGTTCGCATATCCAACTTGCAAGAAATTTGAGGAGTTCCAAGCTTGAAGCCCCTCCCCATGGCCTATAAATGGAACTACATTGCATGCTGCTTCTCCTTAGCTAGGTTTTCGCCCAAAAACCCTCTTCAAACTCCCTCTCTGGCCACCTCTGCCCTAGCTCCAGTGAGCCTCCTCCTCCGGCATCCTACAGCCTCCTAATGGCTAAATTGGGAGTGTCTCCCTCCCCGACTTCCTCCACCTCTCGACGGTCAACTCAGAGGCACCTTAGCCCCTTCTTCCTCGCCATCACACTCATGGAGCTCTTTCCTTCTCCGTGCCGGCAATCACACCGATGCCAATTCTTCCCTCTTTCATCCGTAATCTTGGTCCTAAACTCTTCTTGTCCTTCCCCAAAATCCTCCTCTACTCTTCTCTCTTCGTTTCAACCCTCGATGCCACCGCCATCCACCTCCGTTCTCATCTCCAGCCATACCTCTGGCAGGGTCATCTGCTCACCTCACACCTCCATACACCTAGCCAAACCTCCCAATAGATCCACCATCCATCCACCAACAAAACCCCTCTTTTATTTCATCCTCTCAACCACCCAAACTCTCTGTCGACCAACCCATCAGCCGCACGCCGTTCTCGACTCTATTTGACCACCATATGCCCTCTTATGCCATGCCACCACCACCCACACATTCGTCGTGGTCTGACAAAGGTCCTAACCTAGTTTAACTTGGCTGCAAGGCCATATTCATGCTTTTCAGGTCTTTAGCTGGAGCTCCGCCACCATCTTCCTCGTCATCTTGGTCTTCGAGCTTCAAGCCACAAGAGCTCCAGGCACTGCGGACAAGTCCCAGGAAGGCATTCAAGTATTCAATTGAGGATCTCAACTCAGCGGCTGCATCAATTGGATGAGGACACAACTGTAGCTTTGGGTGAAAGAGTGACGTGGGTTTAGTCCCACATCAGTGGGAGAAGCATTGCCGTGTGCGCATAAATTGATTTTACGCTTTCAGCTAGTTGCCTCAAGCACACGAGGGGTAAGGTCCCCCACTCACACTCCGTGCACCCTCACACCTTACCAGTGCACATGCATGCGGGTCTGGCCACTTCATAAGATCCGATAACTTGACCTTTAACCCGATTACACCTGGGTTTGAGAAAGAAGAAAGAGGAGAGTTCTGTGAGACGAAGGGGGCAGGTTTTGCTTCATTGGTGCATGCACTCTCCATTCTTGGCCATGAAAAGAGTTTGAAAGAAATGCCTTGTGGTGAGGCTTGTAGAGAGAAGAAGAGAGACTCCTTACACTTAGCCTCTAAAGGAAGCCTCTACTAATCGTTGAGAAGAAGAACTCAAGAGGAGAGAGATAGGCTTTGCATTCGAAGAAAAGGAAGGGAGGCTCTGTTAAGTCGCTTGAAAAGAGAATCTGTCATCTTATCACTGTTGATTCATTTGAGATTAATTGATGGATGAGATATATGCTTAATAAGTGGTGATCGAAATCACCATTCTTTTGCCTTCTTACTTTCTTTTATCCCAATAAGCTTTTGAGTACTTGAGTTTCTTATAGAACATATTTTTTGAGTAAATGAACTATTGAGAATCTTTATTATACTTCGATTATTGTGCTTATTTAGATTTTAATTGAGATTAGCACGTGAATTCCTATTTGCTCCTTGTGTTCGACCTTGGACTTCAATTTGAGTTATAAATTGTATTTGTTTGAGTGCATTTGTCCTATACTACAACGCATGTCTTAAACAATGATGAATTCGCTATAAACAGTTGTACCAATGATCATCAAACTCTCTCCGATCCTTGCATTGCCATATCAATCCACTCAATCCGATATTGCTTTTGCATCAGAGTTCCCAAAGCCTTTCTTTTTTTTTGAAAACGTAAGGAATGTTATCAAGAACGATAACAAATCGGGAAAAATTTTATTAAAAAATCAATTATTGATATTTACAAAGTATCACTAAAGTCTCTAATAGGAGCCCACATGCTCGTACAATGTTCCCCATACAGACAGATGCCCCCCTAAACACCTTCTCATTTCTTGCCCTCCACATGCACCATAGGAGTGCAGCCATCTTCGCATGTGGTTTCCCAGTCACTTGAAAGTCACTCCACAATCCTTCCCATGTGGGAAGGGGGTTTCCCATAGATGGATCTCCATACTTGGTCAGCCACCAAGCACGAGGAGAATAGATGCCATGCACTATTGGTAGGGAACTCGCAAAGGTGGCATTGCTGGGGTGGAACTCCCATCCTTCTGTGTCTCAGCTCCCTGTGATGAGCCCTTCCTTCCTACTCAGCCAAAGAAAAATCTATACTTTGAGAGGGATATGTAAACTCTAGAACATGGCATGCTTCTGATTAATATCCTCAATATTATCATGGTCTTCGGTGCCCAACAGATGCTTATACGCCCCAGGAGAAGTATATCTCCCATGTGACCACTCGAATCGATTTGTTCCTCTCTTTGGCTCAAAAGCATCCAGATCATGCAGCATTCTATCAACTTCCTCATGTGACCTTGCACCTTCCCTCAGACTGCTACTTGCAATTTTCCACTTGTTTCGTTCAACTTCCCAGCTATCCACCATCAAAAATGCTTTGTCAGGGGTTGCATTATAGGCACGTGGGTACCTCTCCCTTAGCGTGCCTTGCTAGGACAAATTATTAGTCTAGAATGCAAATTGAGCTCCAACCCCTGGGTTCGGCTAGTAGTGTTGCCAGTTGTTTTGCAAAGCCTTCACCACTGAATTCTAAAAGGGTGAAGGCCTGTGTGGGTTTGATTTGGCCCTGAAAGGTAATCTTTTAGATAAATTTTTTCACAATGTGACATGCACAAAATTGATGTACTGTGTTGGGGAAACAAGCTAAAATAGCAGCACCAATAGATAGGACTTGGTTGGCTACAATTGATGTGGGGTGCCCACCAATAGCATCGAATAATGACCTTATTAAAAGACCACTCAAACAATTCTATTGACTCATTCATCAAAAGTACATTCGCAAACATAATAGTCTTCTTCTGGTGGTTAGCACCACAAAGTGTTGCAAAAATCAATTTGTACTTATTTGTGTTATATGTTGTATCGAATGATACAACATCCCCAAAAATCTTGTAATTTTTAGTGGAGATTGGATCCATCCACATGAAATGTCTCAAACAATTTTCCTCATCCAAATCAAATGAGTAATAAAATTCTGGGGTCATTGCCTTGTAGCACCCAAAATGATCTATCAACATTTGTGCATCAAAACCTAATATTTTCCTCTGCTCATCCCTCTTCTTATTATATATATCCCTTACAACATCCGCAACATGCTCACCAACACCATCATGCCTCGATGTAAATGCAACTTGTTTATTCACAGGAATGTCCATGTCAAACATCGTGTCTAATAGACCCTTCGAGTGATCAATAATTTTCTTAATGGGTTTCAAATACCTCTTCTTCGAAAGTGACGATATAGGGTGATTGTGGTTATTCTCAAACTTCTATACCTACTATTTGTTATTTAGAAAATTAAGCTTAATTGTCATTTTTGCATCGCACCCGATCCTATGTGTACCAAATTTCTTCTTCATATTAGTCTTCGAAGGTAATGCGGAATCAGGAAATGGATCAAAAAATGATAGCGACTTACTACATAACACATCAAATGTTTTGTTTGAAAATCCCTCGAATATAAGAATAAACTTCTTATATGACGATACCATGTCTTTGGAAACCTTGCCTATGGAATATTTTATGCTACTCTTATGAATGCTAAATCCACGAGCAATCACAGTGTTCATAGAAAATTTTTTCCTCAACTACAGAGTTAAATTCCATACCAATTTAGGGTCTCAGCCGATCCAGCTCTTCGCTTTGAGATGGTGTAGCATTGGAGTCATCCAATATAATCAAAGATTGGGATTCTACATTGAGTGAAAAAAAAAACATTCGCATATAATACATCATGTCCATTTGAAATAAAAATATGTGCATGAGGATTTATATGTAAACCCATTGTAATACAAGGTATAAGTGTTACACAATCATAAATGCATAATATTGGTTGCTGTTGAGTTCAAAAGATTGTGTTACAAAACTTGTGGTTTGAGTATTACAAACACATTCGTGAGTGGTATCCTTCCCTAAGATTTGCTCCATTCAAAAGGTTGTGTTAGAAATTGTTGATTTGACATATTACAAGTACATAATGAGAAGTTACCTCTTCATGAGTACAATTGCAATCAAAATGTATGTGTAAACCTGGTGTAATACAAAGTATAAGTGTTACATAAACATAAATGCATAATATTTGGTTGCTCCTGATTTCAAAGGGTTGTGTTACAAAACTTGTGGTTTGCATATTACAAATACATTAGCGAGTATCTTTCCCTGAGTACTGCTCCATTCAAACGATTATGTTACAAAATTGTTGATCTGTCGTATTAATTACAAGTACAAACACGAGTATTTATCTCTTCATGGGTACAGTGTGTTCAAAATATTGTTTTACAAAGCTTCTAATTTGAAGTATTACTGACTCATACATGAATATGTATCCCTCCGTGGTACAAATGTGTTACAAGAAATTGATAACATACCACGTAGACATAATTTCTGAAGGATTCAAAATGAGATATCGAGGTAACATAATAGCATATTAACATCATTGTATTCGAATTCATGTGATACAGCTACATGATGGAAATATTGTATGTCATTAAAATGAACTAAATGTGTTATTCTCCATTGCAAAGAAAATGATAGATCAAAATGTAATACATATAGCTGGAGTAAAATTTACAAATGGTATTTTACAAGTATTTCGATGGTTGTGAATGCCAAGGTTGAAATATATGATATCTAAAATATTATTATGATAAAGGGGTTTCAAACACATATTGTATTACATATATACATACCATTACTTGCATGAATGGTCTCGTTTGGGTTTTTATACTCAAGTGACGAAAGATCTCTTCCTTGCACATCTAGATATTCACCTGTAAGTATAGAAACAAACGTTACTACATTCAAAATGCATACAATCTGATACATTGAGATTCAAAACATATACAATCCAAAAATATAAGTGAGCGAGATTCATACTTATGATATTCCATTGAATAAGAGGATAAGACTTTCAAAAAGTGAATCCATGCAAAACCAAGACAAAGCCACAGATGAACGAAGCAATGAAGAGTACAAGTGTCAAATAAAAGAAATGAAAGACGATGAAGAACAAAATATCAAAACAAACAAATTTAGCAACAAATTAACATAACAGACTATGCATAAATTAAGGGATACTTATTTACTTTTTTATTTTACATACCAAATATAAATTGCAATGTTTTGAAAATATTACAAACCACTTATGTGATAGATGAGTGGTTTCATCAACCTCGTGCTCAATCAGATGTACGAGAAGTTGAGCTTTTCGTTGGAAAAAAGGGCACTGTGCTGATTGGATACACATACACACATACATATATATATACATATATATATGTATATATAAGTTAACACTTATTCTCTTCTTATTCTTAACACAACACTTCACACATGCAACCTTTACACTCTTCTTTTAACACTTAGTCAATTCTTAAGCTTTCAACACTTAGCCAAATTTTAATACAAAAAGCCCACAGTTAGTCTAAAATAATGGTTGTTGGGTTGCCTCAAATTGAGTCAACATCCCGATATGGTCCAGACTATAGTTGCACTGATAGCCCAACTTGCCTGAAGGCTGCTGAAATGGGCCACCCCTAGGGTGCCGCACCTCATGCGCCTTAACCTATGGGCTCTAAAACTCTAGACACATACTCAATAGGTCAACCTACTCATGTGTACAAATGGTACATAGGTCAGACAAGGCACCCGTAGTGCTCGCCTCGCCATGGAGCCCATCCCTCATTCCTGGGCGATCAGCTTATGGGGGGAATTAGTTATTGATGGAGGCATGTTTTGCAAATTAAAATTAGGGGTTCGGAGGACCCGTCATCGTAGCTTGCAAAATGAGTCTATCAGATAAAATTTATAACTGAAACTCGAAAAGTGACTCCCGGGTCGAACACGGGGAGGTGAACGTTTGGTTTTGAAAAATTCGCATTTCGTTTTTATTTGTTTATTTCATTTTTGCCTTTACTAATTTTTTTGGTATTTTTAATAGGGCAAGAGATCAAGTCGATGAAATCTAGCTAATCTACTTGCAAAAGAGGGAGACAGAGAGAGAGAGCAATAAAGAAGAACAATCACATATATTTCTGAATCTAATGTTTTCTACAACTAAGAAAGTGGGAAAACTACACTACAAAAGTGAAAAAGATAGAAAGAGGTGAGAGAATTCCCCTCAACGGTTGCTCGGAGGATGACTTGCTCTAACGTCACCTGGAGGAAGGTGGTGAGGAGTAGGATGAAGGAGGATGGAGCCGGAGGATGGGGCAGGACGGCGTCGCGGCGAGGATCTTCTTCCTGAAGGGAGGTGAGAGGATGGCCACGGGATGCTCCATGAATAGGGATGAGAGGTGGGAAAGCTATTTTCTTTTCTACTTTAGAGGAGCATCCCAGGCTTGGGACAAGCTCTCCCTAGAGCCTTGGAGGTGGTAAGGTGAAGAAAGGAAGAGATGGTTTGGAATGGTAGTGGGTAGGTCCTTTTATAGTGGAGGAAGAACAAATTTGTATATGGGTCATTACTGACATCAGTAAATGTTGCTACAGATCCACCCTTTCTATTACTGATGATCTACGCCTTCAATTCCTTTGCTGGTGTGCACGGGCCATTAGTGACAGCTTCAATTACTTTGCTGAAGATCCACCACAGGTGTCACACATTATGTTAAAATCAATGGACCAATCTGGGGGCTGGAGGATAGGATAGTCAGTGACAACATTTCTAAGGATAATAAAGGATTCAAGACAATCCTTACTAAATTCAAATGGGACATCATTTAAAAGGAGTCTGGTCAGGGGTTGAGCTATCTTAGAGAAATCCTTTATGAAATGTCTATAAAACCCTACATGCCCCAAAAAAGATTTGATTTGTCGGACCGAAGTTGGTGGTGGTAATTTGGAAATTACATCTGATTTTGCTCTGTTGACCTTTAATCCTTTCTCTAAAATTTTATGGCCTAGTACTATTCTATCTTGAACAACAAAATAGCTCTTTTCCCATTAGAGTACTAGGTTCACATCTATGCACCTTCTCAAGCTCTTGGCTAGATTTTCCAGATAGGTTGAAAAATCATCTCCAAATATGGAGAAATCATCCATGAAGTCCTCGATGTAATCCTCTATCATACTAGGAAAGATAGCTATCATATAATGTTGGAATGTTCCTGGAGCATTGCACAAACCAAATGGCATTCTTTTAATGCAAAAGTACCAAAAAGGCATGTGAATGTGGTCTTATCTTGGTCCTCAGGATTGATGGATACCAGGTTGTGTCCCGAGTACCCATCCAAGAAACAGAAAAACTTTTGCCCAACAAGCATTTCCAATATTTGGTCGATGAATGGTAGTAGGAAATGGTCTTTTTTGGTTGCTGAGTTAAGTTTCTCGTAGTCTATACACACCCTCCAAGAAAAGGTGGTGCAGGTGGGGATGGATTCACCGCCTTCAATTTTAATAACAATCAGTCCTATCTTCTTGAGTACTTTTTGGATAGGGCTTCGATATAGACACATCTACTTAGGTAAAAATGCATATTCATGCATGTTCCGAGGCTTAGATTTGCTTTTCATGTTATAAATATTGCATAACATGCATCATTGTGCATTTAGAGTAGTTGTATATATTTAAGGTTAATTAAGTCCTTTTATGGTCAGGAGAGAAGAAGACTTATTTCAGGGCCTCGGATGGATGATCGGACCATACGGATCAGATGAAGATGGCAATCGGAGTCTTACGCCTCTGAAATCGTTTAGATCGGAGAACCGTAGCATCGTACGAAGTTCGAGGAAGATCAAAGACCAAGGTGCAATGCGACATCCATACAAGCTTTGAATGAAAAATCCGACCGTACGGATGGATCCGGAGCAACGATTGTAATCCAACAGTTCGGGAATTATCTCGATCTGAGCACCGTGGCACCCACTACAAAGGAAAGAAGAATGGACAGCTTAAATGGTGCCTTGTGGCACCATCCAGGCCGCCCAATGCTGGCTACCAGTAGCGCATGCGCACAGCCATAGCCACGAGTAGCGCACCGTGCACAGCCATAGTAGCAGCAGCGCACTGCATGCCAGCGTGCACACGTGCAAGGAGAGGGGAGCACGGGCATGTGAAGCGCATAGCGCGCGATGCACATGGTAGTGGGGTGGGCATGGATCTTTAACGAGGCCCACCTTTAGTGATGCTTACAACTGTCACTAATGGTCTGTGCGCAGCAGCAAGAGGATTTGAAGGGCGAATCTTCAGCGATAGTTGCAGCAACATTTATGGACGTTAGTAATGACCTAGATGCAAATTTATTCTTCCTCCTCCACTATAAAAGGACCTACCCACCACCATTCCAAACCATCTCTTCCTTTCTTCCTCTCACCACCTCCAAGGCTCTAGAGAGAGCTTGTCCCAAGCCCGGGATGCTCCTCTAGAGTAGAAAATCAAATAGTTTTCCCTCCCCTCATCCCCATTCGTGGAGCATCCCATGGCCATCCTCTCACCACCCTTCAGGAAGAAGATCCTCGCTGCAACGCCATCCTGGCCCATCCTCCTTCGTCCCACTCCTCACCACCTTCCTCCAAGCGATGTCAGAGCGAGTCATCCTCCGAGCAACCGTCGAGGGGGATTTCTCTCACCTCATTCTATCTTTTTACGCTTTCGTAGTGTAGATTTTCCACTTTCATAGTGAAATAAACAATTCTTCATGAATAGATGATTGTTTCTCTCTCTCTTTCTCCCTCTCTCTTATTTTTGCAAGTAGATAAAACTTTCGTCAACTGAATCTCTTGCTTGCTAAAAATACCAAAAAAATTAGAAAAGACAAAAATGAAATAAACAAATAAAAATGAAATGCGGATTTTTCAAAACCAAACGTTCGCCTCCCTGTGTTCGACCTGGGACTCACTTTTCGAGTTTCGGTATAAATTTTATCTGACCATGATTTTTCCAACTACGATGATGGGTTACTTGTAACCCTAATTTCAAACTTGCGAAACATGTGTGATCATTTTGGCGCTGTTGCCGGGGAGGCAATGCTCTTTGGTTTTTCTTTTCTGTGTTTTTTCCACCTTACCTAACTTTTATCTCACCTTTTATCTGATCTTACTGTATTGCAGGTACTCTTCTAAGGTGGGCCAAAGCGGTTAGATCAGAGAAAAGTGCGGATGAAGGTTTTGTAAGTGTCCCCCACACCACCCCCACCTTAGTTTTCAGTCCATAACCTAATAACTCAAACCCAAATCAACTTAGGTGCTTTGCATAAACCCTAGGGTAGATTTTGGTTGTTTGATTGTCACTCCACACACCTCACCTACCTACATATATAAAAAAAAATAAAAAAAATTCTTCTCTTGTTGGATTTAACTGAAAGCTACACACTTAACATCCACAACTTTTTATCATAAGGTGCACAATCACTTTGATTCTACCACTTAACCAGGATCTGACTTGTTGACCCGGTACACTTCAACTCAATACACATAAGTGAGTAGAAATCTGAATAGGTTAAACATTCTTGTGTGCCTTAACTAAGTGGTGCAACAGGCCAATTGATTGAGCTGTTTTGGTTGCACCACTCAATCTAAAACTGATCCATCAAGTAGCTTGCCACTTAGGGTTGATTCTTAGGGCTGAACCAGGCACTCCACATTATTTTTGATTTTTGAAGGAACATATCATCACCCATGCTTTCAAAACTTGGAGTGTTCTACTAAACCTTGATTGAACCAACTTAAGAATTAAACCCTAAAAGCTACTAAACAAGGTTAAATCCTAAAAGACACCTCATCAAATAACCTTGTTTGAGAACCCTGGTTGTGCACGCACACACATTTTAACTGATCATTAAGGGCACAACCCATCTAAAGGGCCCATCACATTCTAAGAGCACAATCATCCCAAGCCTAATTAAAATTGAGTAGATGTTGGCCTTAAGGATTGATTCACTCTTTGGGGCTCAGACTGAGTTTTTTTTGATTAATTTTCTTCTGTTGGTCCATCTGATGTTTAGCTAGGGGAGTAGCATCAAACGACCATGATTGGGGGGTACACTAGGAACCGGAGGTGCAAGCCAATGGAAGCACCTTCTCCCCAGTCGCTCCTTCTAACTAGTTGGATTGACCGGATAAAAGTAGACTAAATCGTTTATAATCTCAAGATGGGTCCTGGGAGTTTGTAGGTGTTTAGGCCACCCACATAAGGATAGGGTTGATTGATTGTACTGCAAGGCACCTTTCTCTCCTCTGATTTCCCTCCTTACTTCACCATGTATCCTTCCACTTCTTACACACATTTCCCATCCTATCCTCCTACCGCCACTTATCCCCAAGATGATTACTATTCTGACTTGACCTATAATTACCCATCCACTAGCCGGGATGACTTTGATTGGGGATACGAATCCAGACCTCAGTGTCCAGGGTCTAACTTTGGATAAGACTATGATTACTATCTTTCCCAGAGCTACAATGATTATAGATCTCCACCCTTTGATGATCAACCTAACCAGAGCTACAACCATGAAGGATATGCTGATTATAACACTTACCCTCCCTAAAATTATGTTGAAAATAGGTCATCACCAGTTTTTGAACAACCCGAGATGACCTACTATCAGGGAGGAACCCGAGAACCTTAATATCTTGACTCCCCTAGAATGAACCCAAACCCACCCAACCCTAAACTGAACCTGTCGGTTCAGGAGAACCAGATCCAAGATAGGGTGGTGTTTAACTTGAGGAACACTATACAACCTTTAGAAGCTTAGCCAACACCATGCACTGAAGCATTGGAGACTATGATAAAAATTATCGATGAGCTGAATAGCACTTTATTGAATTTGCTCCAAAGTGTTAGGGATAGGGACCTGGGTGAGTTTCTTCTTGGGAAATTGTCGAGGTTGACGATGAAATTTGTGGTTGCCCTAGTCAAACCTTGGGATGGTTCTCAAGATGAACCCCCTTCATGAGAGCCAATGTATGAACCCGCTCAGGCGCCTGTTGGGGGTGATACATTTTCTGAGATTGGGGATGACCAGGTTGGGCTAGGGCAACCCATTGAGGTTGAACCGATTAATTCACCCGAGATCCCCGAGCTAGGGAGCAAGGAAAAATATGTCTCTTTGAACCAGGAAATGACAATCGATTTTGAGACATATATAAATGAGGATCATGGATTCTTTGATTCCGAGGGTGAAGAATCTCTTAGTGAAGTCTCACTTGAGCGTAAGGAAGATGATTTTAGTGAGACAAACGAACTTGAGGAATTTGACGAACCGTTTGATAGCCCAATTATTGAAGATTTGGATTCGGTTGGGGCTAACTTGGAGGATTCGAATCCTCATTTACTAGAAGATTCAATCAATAGCCCCATTCCTCAACCACACCCCAAAAAGGATTGATTTTGATTTGGAAATCATTGTACCCAAGTCAATTCTGAGTCAGCCACGATTTTTGGACTTGGGTAAATCTTATGGGGTGAACGGTATGCTAGAGGTCCCGGAACCTGAGCACTTGATGTTGGAGGATAGGAATGTTGAAATGAAAATTTGGGAGGTTAGTTTTGAGGGAAAAACAAGTTTGGATCTAAGGGTTCCTATTGACCTAAAACCACCTACTTTCTACCAGTACCCTTACGATATCTTTCATGTGCAACCCAAGCTAGAAATAACTGATTATTTTTCTGAGCTGAATGTTAAGTGGACATCTGAACTAGTTAACCAGACCTACCTATTGTTTGCCACTTTGGTCTTGGGTTGCACACTGCAAAACCGTAGTCGCAACACTGCAAGCTTAACAACCTTCGATTTTAGGTGATTTTCATCCAGAACCTGAGAACCACTCGACCTTAGGGCATGGGTCTGCACCATAATCTGGTCCACGTCTGTGGACATCATCTATTGGCAGGTCTAAGAATCAATATTTTTATTTTGATTCTGACCCGCACTTGTGAATTTTCAATTTCTTCCTTGTATGTATTTTATGCCTAGGTGAAGTCATTAAATTTAGCATGTGTTTATATTTCACATTCTCTACAGAGCTGACTGGATTCCTCACGATGTTCAGGTGATATTCTGTTTACTCTGCCCTTTTCATGTCTTTATTTTTACAATGAAGACATTACATCATTTAAGCATGCGGGGGTGGATAGATAATCCTGAAATCATTTTGTTCACTCCGTAGAATTTCTTTTAGTTTCTTTAAAAAAAAAAGAAAAAAAAATCAAAAATTCAAAGAGATAAAAGAAAAAGGAACAAGAAGAATTAGGAGAAGAAAACTTAGGCATCTGGAAGTTATTAACTTTAGGAAATGATATGATAGGACCTAAACACTTAGACTCTTTAGGTCTTTGGGCTTAATTAGCCTGGGTGTCCACTCGAATGTGGACTTAGTCTCGTGTCCTTGCCAATTCAAATTCATTTTAATTTGGCTAATAAATTAGGATGATAAGTATGCGACTTATCAACCCGCCGTCTGATTTGGGGGGACTTTAAGCCTAAGCATCTACACACATTTTTTGCACTGACTCACCTCTCGACGATTTCTTCAAAAATTAGGTAGCTAATGAACTATCTAGGGTGGTATGGCTAGCAAGTTGCTGGTGGTAATAGCTCATCGGCCAGTTGTCTAGAACCTAGCCAAAATACCATTTTCGTCGTACTGCCTTTAGGTAAATCATAGATCATGAAAGCCACCTACTTAAAAAAAAAATAAAAGAAAATAAAAATAGTAAAAAAAAGGAGAAAAAATATAAAACCACACTTCACTGTACGAGTATGGCTGGCAAGTTGTCGGTGGTAACAGCTCATCGGCTAGTTGTCTAGAACCCAGCTCACAAAAAAATGCACAATAATTCCCAAAACACTTAGGGAAGAAGCGGGGAAGTAGAATAAACTAGGGAGATATACACTGAGTTCGCCCTTGTGATGACCCTATAAATAAAAGTAGGGAGAAAGCTACCGATCGAAAAGATAAACTTCTAGGCAAGGTCACATAGGGTGGTAGAAACCCGAAGTCCATTTTAACGGCCGCCTAGTGAGTCTTTCACTATTTTCACAAGATGCTTAGCACTTAGAGTCCTTTTCAAGTCTTGGGCAGGTCGGGTAACCGTAAAAAGTTATCCCGAAACTCTCAAACTCCAAAAGTACAAAAAAAATTAGAAAAGAAGAAAAATAAAAAAAATGTATCTTCCCTTTTCAAATAAGGTGAGGACTTGGGTAGTCTGCATTCTGGCAGACACCTGGGTACTGTTGAGTCCGTGTAGTTTAGGACCTTAGTTGAAATTTTCTATTGTTAATAAACGACTTAGGCCTAAGCGATGTAATCCTAATTTTGATTTTATACATAGCATGTAGTTTAATTTTTCTATGGACTAGCAAAGGATAGGCATGGGAGTATCATATATACACTTCTATTTAGGTTAAAATGCATATTCGTGCATGTTCCTAGGCTTAGATTTGCATTGCATGTTACAAATATTGCATAACATGCAGCATTGTGCATTTAAAGTAGTTGTATATATTTTAGGTTAATTAGGCCCTTTTTATGGTCAGGAGAGAAGAAGACTTATTTCAGGGTCTTGGATGAATGATCGGACCATACGAATCTGATTAAGAGGACGATCAGAGTCTTACACCTCTAAAATCATCTAGATCGGAGAACCGTAGCATCATATGAAGTCCGAGGAAGATAAAAATGGCCAAGGGGCAATACGACATCCATACAGGTTTCATATGGAAAATCCAACCGTATGGATGAATCCAGAGCGACGATAACAGTCCAGCAGTGCGGGAATCATCTCGATCTGAGCTCCGTGGCACCCTCTACAAAAGAAAAAAGAATTGATGGCCCAGATGGCACAACGTGGCGCCATCCAGGTCGCCCAATGCTGACCAACAGCAGCGCACGTGCACAACGGCAGCCGCGCACAGCACACCGTGCATAGCCATAGCCACAGCCACGCGCAGCAGCAGCGCACCACGCACAATGCAGTAGCAACGCAGCGCATGCCAGCACGCGCACATGCAATGCGGGCACCAGCGAGGCCGACGTGGATCTTCAGCTATGCGCACCTTCAGTGATGCTTGCAGTTGTCACTAATGGTTTGCATGCGCCAGCAAGAGGATTTGAAGGGCAGATCTTCAGTGACAGTTGCAGTGACGTTTATGGATGCCAGTAATAATCCAGATGCAAATTTGTTCTTCCTCCTCCACTATAAAAGGACCTACCCACCACCATTCCACACCATCTATTCTTTTCTTCTTCTCACCACCTCCAAGGCTCTAGAGAGAGCTTGTCCCAAGCCCGGGACGCTCCTCTAGAGTAGAAAATCAAATAGCTTTCCCTCCTCTCATCCCCATTCGTGAAGCATCCCGTGGCCATCCTCTGACTGCCCTTCAGGAAGAAGATCCTCATCGCGACGCCATCCTGCCCCATCCTCCGACTCTATCCTCCTTCGTCCCACTCCTCGCCACCTTCCTCCAGGCGACGTCAGAGCTAGTCATCCTCCGAGCAACCGTCGAGGGGGATTTTCTCACCTTATTCTATCTTTTCACGCTTTCATAGTGTAGATTTTCCACTTTCATAGTGTAACAAACAATTCTTCATGAATAGATGATTGTTTCTCTCTCTCTCTTTCTCCCTCTCTACTATTTTTGCAAGTAGATAAAGTTTTCATCAACTGAATCTCTTGCTTTCTAAAAATACCAAAAAAATTAGAAAAGACAGAGACAAAATAAATAAATAAAAATGAAACGTGGATTTTTCAAAACAAAACATTCTCCTCCCCATGTTTGACCTAGGACTCACTTTTTGAGTTTCCGTATAAATTTTATTTGACCACGAGTTTTGCAACTTCGACGACGAGTTACTTGTAACCCTGATTTCAAACTCATGAAACACATGCGATCAAGCTTACCCATTGACTTTCAGAGATTGGGTAAATGAGGGGCATCAACCACTTAATGATCTCCTTGACAACTTATAGCACGTTAGGATTTAGTCTTCTTTAGGGTTGTCTAGAAGTTCAATTAGATATGTTGTGTGATTGCGTAGTAATCATAGGTCCTAATCAACCTAGATAATGTTTGAACCTAGCTTAATTTTTAAATATTGCATTCATATCATGCATATCATGCATTGCATCATTTTATATAGAATAAGATAAGATCATCCTGCCATTTAATGTTTTTGTTGCTATTTGCATGTAATAAAGTGATCCAGGATGCAAGATAGAGTGGAATAAGGCAATAAAGAGCGAAGAAGATAGATCCAAACATGAGAAGTGAGGAGGATAGCCTTATCCCTACCCTTAAGAAGCCTAGGATAGCCTTCTTAAACCCAAACCTCTTCCATTAGAACATCTTAGCCTTAGAACCCAAAACATGGATAGTACTATCCATGTTATTATCCACCCTATCCCTCTCCTAAACACTTAAGAACCAAAACCTACCTTAAAAAACCCAAAACTCACTCTCCAGCAGCTTTCTGGACATCCAGATATTAGGCTAGACATCTGATTTCTGTAGAAACTCAATCCAGGAAGCTAAAACTCGAACAGACATAGAATTAGACATCCAAGCTAACCTCCAGACATCCAATTTTGGAGTACAAGATGTCTAATCACTTGTCTGGATGTCTGGAGGTCCTCTCTAGTTCCTGTTTTGTGTGCTAGAACCCCGAGCTTGCCTCTTTTGACCTAGAAACCACACTAAACACCTTAGGAAACCTAATTAGAGACCTCCTAAGCCTATCCCACTATCCATACCCTTAGTTATCCTATCCCTAACATAATTGAACTAGCCCATACCAAATTGGTGCATCTACAGTTCATTGGGTGCACATGGACCTAATTAGATCCGCCCAGGATCTAATTAACTCATACCTATTAGGATTACCCTAGCCTAATCACACACACATCTAATTAGACATGACCTAGATCCAATTTGGCTCAGTCCTCTCCAATTAGAAACACCTAAGCCTAATTAGGTCCACACCCACTTAATTTAGGTTAACCCAACCTAGATTTACAAAAAACCCATAACATAGCTCTACGAATTTAAACTACACACAACTTCCTATTCTATTCCTACCAAAAACAAACCCTAAAGCCTATGTGTCAAACCTAGATCCTAAATAGGTGGTCACTACCTATTTTAGGAAGCCACTTCCCATTTAAGCATAAGGAAGAAGTGTCGCACATCATTCTCTCCCCATCATTTCAACTTGTGGCCACCATCTCCCTCCTCCTCCTCTCCAAGACAACCTCCATGGATGCCTAAAGAAGGTCCTCCAAGGTGCTCCTCCATGGATGACCAAGTGAAGCTCCAAGGTGCTCTCCTTTAAGGCTTCAAGGATGGCTAGAAGAGAAAGGGTCCACCACCCTCTTCTCCTCTTCTTCTTTATGGGCGTGCCCTCTTCTCTCTCTCCTTGAAAGAAGAGCCTATGCCCTCCCTTTATTTCTCTTCTTGAACAACCAAGAAGGCTTCTTCATAGCCTCTCTTGGTTGATCCTATCATTTTCTTGGTTCTAGTTTCTTTCTATGTACTTTTGCAACTTTGTATAATTAATTAATGCATGATTAGTTTCTCTTTCAATAAGTAGTGATATGCTTCTATTATCAATATGAATACATGCCCATTAGTTAGGTTAAGATTAGGTTTTTGCTAGCATATTTAGATCTTGGTTTCATGTTCACTTTTCAAAAATCAGAAGCATAAAAAAATCTCAAAAGCAAAAATACCAAAACATATATATATATTAGGCTAGATCTAGGTTGATAATAAGCGAATCGCAAATCTAAAACTTATTTCTTATGCCTCCCAAAGACGAACAACTGGGACTCAAGTTATAAAAGAAAAAAAAATCTCTACGTGAAATTTGTTTAAACAAGTATTTTTGAGCAAGGGTTTAGCACAACTACACTACGAATTCGATGTATTTTAAAGCAACTGCGAAAATTGCTTGTCAAATGACAGTGTTGCCTGGGAGCCAACGAGCAAGTTTTTAGATTTGGATTTGCTTAATGATGACTCTACAATTTTTGCTGTTAATATTATCAATAAGTGTCAATTTCGAGGGTACTTGTGTGATAATGACATATTATAATGGGCTTGGGAGCATTGATGCATATTACATGATCTTTAGATTTTAATCACTTACAATCAATGTTTAATGACCATGTGCACAAGACCATTTTGAAACAGGTCTCAAATGAGCGATCGAACCATACGGATGGATCCAGATTGACGAATGAAGTCCAACGGACTTGAAATCACTTTGATTCGACCTCCGTAGTCGCACAACAAGCTCGAGAAAGATCAATGGCTAGGGGGCAGTGTGACATCCTTACGAGCTTCGAATGAAAAATCCAACCGTACTGATGGATCCAGAGTGACGATCGCAATCTGGCTATGTGAGAATCATCTCGATCTGAGCACTGTGGCATCTTCTACAACAGAAAGAAGATGGATGACCTTGATGGTGCCACCACCCAATACCAGCCAGCACCTACTCTTCATCAAGGCATCACCCATTCTTAGCCGTTGGATCTTGATCCAACGACTAAGAATTCGTCTCCGTCGCGCGCCCATAAATCATCTTCACGACATCTCTTGGCCACAACTCATTGGTTGTGAAGGCACCTCTTAAAGAGAGGGCACGAGTTCGAAACCCATGGCCCCCTCAATTGGGTACTTGAGGCGCAATGCAGCAGCGCATAGCGTGTGGGGCGCAGCATTGCAAGCAGTGTGTTCATGCATGTGCGGAGATAAGCACAACATGCGCTAGCTGATGTAGACACAATTATTGAGGGTAAAATGACTATTTATGCATGTTCCTAGGCTTAGATTTGCATTTCATGTTATAAATATTGCATAGCATGCATCATTCTGCATTTAGAATAGTTGTATATAATTTAGGTTAATTGCATCCCTTTTATGGTCAGGAGAGAAGATGATTTATTTCAAGGCCTCGGATGGATGATCGAATCGTACGGATCTGATCGGGACAACGATCGGAGGCTAACGCCTCCGAAATCGTCTAGATCGGAGTCCCGTAGCATCATATGAATTTGAGGAAGATCAACAGCCAGGAGAGCAATGCAACAACTTTACGGGCTTTGAATGAAAAATCTAACCATACAGATGGATGCAGAGTGACGATTGCAGTCTGGAAACACAAAAATCAACTCGATCTAAGAACCATGGCACCCTCTACAAAAGAAAGAAGAATGGATAGCCCAGATGGCACCATGTGGTGCCATCTAGGCCACCCAACACCAGCCAGCAGAAACTGAAGGTACTTCCTCATCGCTGATCTCGAGGATTCTTCTCCATCCCAAGCGTTAAGATGTCGCGCGTCATTCTGGATGTCCTGGCGTACTGGTGAAGGTAGGAGCTTTCAACGAAGGGCCGCAGGTTCGAAACCCACTATGTCCCCAATTGAGCGCATGAAGCAGCGTAGCGCAAGCACGCACATGCACAGGCATAGCACAGCCAACCGCAGATCCAGCACGTGAGTGCCCGAGTGCGACTAGGGGTGCGTAATGCACAGACTAGCTGTGGGCGAGTGCTTGGTTGGTGTGATCTTCTATGATAGTTGCGCGGGCCTTTAGTGATGCCTACCGCTGTCACTAATGGCCCGTGTGCGCTAGCAAAGGAATTGAAGGCACGAATCTTCAGCGACAAAAAGGGCGGATCTGTAGAGATGTTTATGGATGTCAGTAATAACCCAGATGCAAATTTGTTCTTCCTCCACTATAAAAGGACCTACCCACCACCATTCCAAACCATCTCTTCCTTTCTTCCTCTCACCACCTCCAAGGCTCTAGAGAGAGCTTGTCCCAAGCCGGGGATGCTCCACTAGAGTAGAAAAGAAAATAGTTTTCCCACCTCTCATCCCCATTCATGGAGCATCCTGTGGCCATCCTTTCATCGCCCTTCGGGAAGAGGATCCTCGCTGCAACACCGTCCTACCCCATCCTCCGACTTCCAACTCTATCCTCCTAAGTCTTGCTCCTCACCACCTTCCTCCAGGCGACGTCAGAGTGAGTCATCCTCCGAGCAACCGTCGAGGGGGATTTCTCTCACCTCATTCTATCTTTTTACGCTTTCGTAGTGTAGATTTTCCGCTTTCATATGTAACAAACATTCGTTTATAAATAGATGATTATTTGTCTCTCTTTCTCTCTCACTCTTATATTATTGCAAGTAGATTAGCTAGAAGTCATCAACCTGATCTCTTGCTTGCTAAAAACTAAAAAAATTAGAAAAGATAAAAACAACCAAAAACAGATAAAAGAGAAATGCGGATTTTCAAAACTAAATGTTCACCTCCCCTTGTTCGACCCGGGACTCACTTTTCAAGTTTCGATTATAAATTTTATCTGATAGACTCATTTTGCGAGCTACGATGATGGGTCCTCCAAACCCCAATTTTAATTCGTGAAACATGCCCACATCATTTTGGTGCCGTTGCCGGGGAGGCAATGCTCTTTGGTTTTTCGCATGTTTCTCCCGCCTTACCTAACTTTTATCTCACCTTTTCCCTGATCTTATTGTGATTGCAGGTACTCTTTCGAGGCGAGGCAAAGTGGCTAGATCGGAGAAAAGTGCAGATGAAGGTTTTGTAAGTTTATCCCCACCATCCCCACCCACTGGCTCATTTCACCACACTAATAACTCAAACCCAAATCAACTTAGGAGATTTTTAGAAACCCTAGGATAGATTTGGTTGTTTGTTTGCCACCTCCACTCATCTCACCCCCGCATATATAAAAAAACAAAAAAAAATACTCCTCTCTTATGGGATTTTCTGAAAGCTACACACTTAACACCCATAACTTCTTACCCTAAGGTGCACAATCACATCGATTCTACCACTTAATCAAGATTTGACCTATGGATCCGATACACTTAACTCAACACACAAATAAGTGAGTAGAAATCTGAATAGGTCAAACATTTCTGTGTGCATTAACTAAGTGGTGCAATAGGCCAATTGATTGAATTGTTTGGGCCGCACCACTTAAGATAAAAGCGATCCATCAAGTAGCTTGCTACATAGGGTTGATTCTTAGGGCTAAACCAGACACTCCACATATTATTTCTGATTTCTAAAGGAATATATCTACACCCGTGCTTTAAAAACTTGGAGTGTTCTCCTAAACTTGATTGAATATACCTAAGATTAAACCTTGGGAGGAGAAGGGCGACATGGTGGCGGCGCTGGTGAGGTGACATGGTGGCAGCGATGGCGATGGAGAGGAGAACAAGGGCTGGAGGGTTTGGATGTCCAAAGGCTGGAGTTGGTGAGATCGAGAAGGACTGCCCTCATCGATTGCTCGTCGAAACCAAGAGGACAGTGGCAGATGGAACTATGTTAGACGAGAAAACGTCAAGATTGTTTGTTATAGATGCAGAAGAAGAGGGCACATGGCTGCGACCTGCAATTGTCCTATTCTCTGTCTAGCATGAAGAGGATTTAAACATAGAAAGGACGTTTGTAGAAGAAAACCTTCTTATCGTCCTGGTAGAGAGGTATACCGAAAATACCTAAATAAGAGAAATCCTTGGCCTCCACATCCGCCTGAAGGTTTTTGTCATATTCTTGACATGGAGATCCCTCTATCCAAGGATGCTGGTGATGCGGAGATGTTACTGTGAGGTGCCCTAATTGGTGAGGCCATGACTGCGATGATTTCATTCACACAAGCAAAGAATTTGGTGAGTTCTCTATCTCTATCTTCTAAGGGGTGGAAGATTGCAATTCTAGGGGGTTCACGTTTTTTGTTGTTTGGCCTGGGCATGATGGATATTGAGAGACTTCGCTTTCGCACTAGTCTCTTTGAAGGGCTAAATGTCATGTGGAGATTAGTATCTCCATTTGATTGGGTGTTATAGAAGTGGCCTCCCCAAAGAGCGCAGGTGCGAATGGGGACTTTGGAAATCAAAGGATTAGCACTACATCTAAGAGTCCATAGTGTTGCTTCAAATGCGATTGCTAGTTTTGCAACCATAGTTGATGGAGCAAGTGTGGGTTTGTTGGAGGGAGATGGAAGATGCACTTCTGTTGATATCAAACTGACTAGGGGTGCCCATGTTCCAAGAAAAATAATCATTAGATATGGTGGGAGTTCATGGCTTCTCCATGTGAGATTTTTCCTTCACCGAGATGACAAACAAGAACTTGGGCAACAGAAGTCATATATAGAAGTGGTTGGGGGGCAGGGTAACAACTCTGAAAATCAACCACTCCATCAAGAAAATCATGAATCGAAGAAGAGAAAGGGACTTCATGGCCTAGCAACATAGGTCGATTTGATGAACATGCCTACCCGAATCCAGCAGGGAGATGAGGAGAATTTTGAATACCCCGAAGGGAGGGAAATTGTGCCTGTAGGAGGGAATGTACATGGGAAGCAAGATGAAGTGATGGCAGATAACGGCAAGGGGGTCAATTTTACTTTTGAGGCTCCAGAGGGATTGAAATATGGGGTTGGCTCATCCCCAGCAGCCAAACCGGGTCGCTGTCCCTATAAGCTTAGAGGAAGAACAGTAGATGGAGGTCAGATAATTAACGAAATATCCATAGCTATTGTACTCAATCTAGAGAAAAGGTAGACAGGGCAAAGGGGTGATGATCAAACACATTTATGAAAGTTGTCACGTGGAATGTGCGTGGGCTGCGCGATGGAGTTAAAAGAGCTTCTCTTGCTCGATATCTCCGTGAATGGGAAGTTGACTGTGCATGGCTACAAGAGACACACATTGAAGAGGATTGCAAATACTTATGGCAGTCCCTTATGCAAAGTGGCCTAGCTAGTATCAAAGATGTTGTTGCACAGGGGAGAACGAAGGGGATTGCAATTTGGTGGAGGTGACGAAATTACATTTAATGGATGTAAGGAGGGAGTAGTATAACATCACATGTAAATTCAAGTTATTGACATCAGACCAAGAAATTTTTGTATCCTGTGTCTATGGCCCATTTGCTGACAGTGCAAGAAGCACCCTTTGGCAAGAGCTTTCATGGGCAGCAGAAATGGTGGAAGGGTGACCTTGGCTAATAGGGGGAGATTTTAATTGTACCTTGAATGAAGATGATAGAGGAAGTGGTAGAATGTATGGCGGCTCCTTAGGATTTCAAATGGCTATCTCAGCTCTTACTCTATCAGTTTACTCCTCTGTGGGGGCTGAATACACCTGGAGAAACGGGAGTGGGCAGAATTCGTAGCTAGATCGCTTCTTAGGCAATGTGGAGCTATTGGAGAGATTTCAGCCATCATCAGTAAAGGGGCTAGACCGGCCATTCTTGGACAATACTCCCTTATTATGGGAGAGTGGGGAAGACTCTCCAATTGGCTCTTACTTTAAATTTAGAAAGTCTTGGCTCAGAGAAGAGGGATGCAAGGAAATGATTACTAACTGTGGCCTTCTAAGGAGGTGATGGGCTCAGCTACTTTCAAACTTGCGACTAAGCTCAAAGAACTGAAATTAGTCATGAAAGAATTCAGCAAAGTCAATGAGATCATGAGGGACCAAAATAGAATAGAGGCCCTAAAGAATGTACAACTTCTTGATGCAAAAGAGAACCGCGAGCAATTATCGGCTGAAGAATGCAGGAAGTGCAAGATTTGGCAGCAAGCATTCCTAGAAGATGATCTAGAAAGGGAAATTGATTGGAGAGAAAATTCCAAGCAACTATGGATGAAAGAAGGAGACACAAATACAAAATTTTTCCACATGGCTATGAGTTCTAGAAGAAGAGTTAATTATATCTCCTCTCTAAGATCAGGAGACTAAGTTCTGACTTCATCAGGGGACATCAAAAGAGAAGTTGTTAGGTACTTTTGAGAAGTCTCTAGAGACATTGGAAGAGGGATCTGGAGACTCAGAAACTTTGATTTCTCTCAGGTTGAGGAAGCTGCAGTTGAGCATTTGATTGTGCCCATCACGGTTCAGGAGGTAGAGACTACTATTGCTAGCCTAAATTCTGAAGGCTCCCCAGGCCCTGATGGATTCCAAGTCTTCCTCTACAAGGAGTTTTGGTCAGTGGTGAAATCAAATGTGATGGAAGTCATAAAAGAGTTTCAAGAAGGTAACTCAGGCTTTGAAAAATTAAACAATTCCTACCTATTTCTGCTTCCAAAGAAACGAGTGAAATGTTTGCAAGAGTTTAGACCGATAGCATTGAAAAACTCCATTTATCTGATAATTAGCAAAGTCTTGGCAATCAGACTAAGAGGTGTCCTAGCACATCTTATAAATCTAGTTCAGTCAGCATTCCTTCCCAACCGCTCACTGCAAGAGTCTTTTATAGTAGGCGAAAATGCAACACTTTCATGTGGAAGGTTGACTTTTCAAGGGCTTTTGATAAGGTATCCTAGCCATATTTATCAGAGATCATGAAAAGAAGGGGCTTCACCACAAAATGGATTCAATGGATGAAAAGGTGTATAGCTACCTCGTCCTTCTCCCCTCATATTAATGGTAGACCATGTGGAGCATGGATCCAACCGCAATGTGGGGTTAGGTAGGGCTGCCCCTTGGCTCTACTTATTTTCAATCTCACGATGGATACTCTAGCTTGCTTTGCTTGCAAACTCTCTGTGGCAGGTTTGGTGCAAGGTTACTCACAATCTAACTCTAGAAATCTAGTGCCCCTCTTACAATATGCGGATGACACCATATTCTTCATGGAAGGTGGAAGAAATGAAGCAAAGGTCCTATACACAATGGTTTCCATGTTCGGTGACATCTCTATTTTTAAAGCTAAACTGTCAAAAATCATCACTCATCTACTTTGGGCTAAATAATCAAGAGCGGGAGTCACTTGTTATCAGTCTGCACACGCCCATCATGAATCTGCCTATTAGGTATCTAGGTCTGCTCCTACGTGACACTAAACTTAAGAAGTTTGATTGGAATCCCATGTTTGAGAAAGTAGCTGCCAAGCTTGAAAGTTGGAGTAGTCTATACTTGTCCAAAGGAGGACGGCTTATCCTTCTGAACTCAGTCATCACTTCTATTCCGATCTTCTTCTTCTCAGTTTTCAAAGCTCCAAAATCCATTTGGAAAAGACTTGACAAGCTACGCAAGCGATTCTTTTGGAAAGGGGAAAAATCTGAGGGCAAATTTCTCCACCCCCTGAAATGGCAGCAGTTGTGTGTTCCCAAAAAAAGTGATGGCCGTGGCATTCATTCGCTGAAGGAGTTCAATGACTCCCTGCTGTTGAAGTGGGCTATCAAGCTCCTTGAAGACATTGACAGGTCTTGGTCAATGATCATTAAAGATGTACACGGCCAGTCTCATGTAACCAGATGCACTACTACCCCCTGCAGACCATCCCCATTCTGGAAATCAGTATGAGCTACCATGCGTGAGAATTGGGAACACTTTACCCTGGCACTTGATGATGGTCAACACTTCTCATTTTGGCACAACAAGTGGTCTAACCTAGGACCCCTAAATTCCATATTTCCTTATGTATACAATGCTGCAGTAGATAAATCAGTAGTGGTGAAGGACTATTGGGATTCGCTGCACAACAAATGGAACTTGCTGAATCAAGAAGCAAGACAGTGGGGCAGACTGGAAGAAGAATTGGAGCAGCTTAGGAGAGAGCTGGAAACCTTTGAACCAATGGGACGCTATGACAAATTTGCATGGATTCATGGACAGTTTACTCCTTCTAAGGCCCACAATTGGCTGGTTGGTAGAGAATCTTCCAACCCATCACTGATAGACAAGTATTGCGCAATGGTGTGGCATCTAAAAGTACCTCTGAAAATAAAAATTTTTCTTTGGTTGAGCAGAAGAAATGGACTCAACACAGGTGATCTAAGGCATACAAGATTGGGTGTACCACCCCAAAATTGCCCTCTTTGCAACTTCCCCACCGATAGTGTCTTACACATTGTTTCTACTTGCCTAGTAACAGTTGAAATATGGAGGACCATCTTTGATGAAGCCTTACCCTCTTGGGAAGACTTATGGACATGTTTTAGAAATTCTTCCAAACCACGTTCTTCGATGGCAGGAGCCTTATGGTGCATTCGTTGTGCTCGTAACAAGAAATTATTTTGTGGGACCTCAATAAATGTGAGGAGCATTGTCAATGAATGTTGGGAGTTAATGGGAGTGTGGAGAGTCTCCTTGTAAATATTATAGTGGGTGTTGGAAAATTCCATTGTAATTTTTTCCTGATTATTTTTTTATCTAAATAAAATGCTCCTAGTCTACCATTGTTAATAATGGCACTCCTCACTCTTTCAAAAAAAAAAGATTAAACCTTCAAAGCTACTAAACAAGGTTAAACCCTAAAAGACACATCATCAAATAGCCTTGTTTGTAAACCCTGGTTGTGCACGCACACACATTTGAATCAATCATTAAGGGCACAACCCATCTAAAGGGCCCATCACATTCCAAGAGCACAATCATCCTAAGCCTATTAAAACTGAGTAGACGTTGGCCTTAAGGATTGATTCGCTCTTCGAGACTCAGACTAAGATTTTTTTCGATTAATCTACTTCTGCTGGTCCATCTGATGTCTAGATAAAGGAGTAGCATCAAATGACCGCTACTAGGGGGTACATTAGGAACTGGAGGTGTAAGCCAAAGGAAGAACCTTCTCCCTAGTCCCTCCTTCTAACTGGTTGGATTGACCAGATAAAAGTAGACGGAATCGTTTATAATTTCAAGACAGGTCCTGGGAGTCTATAGGTCTTTAGGCTAACCCACCTATGGACAGGGTTGATTGCTTGTATTTCATGGCTCCTTTCTCTCTTCTGATTTCCCTTTTTCTCCACAATATATCCTTCGACATCTTTCACACATGTCCAATCCTATCTTCCTACCACCACTTATCTCCAAGATGATTACTATCTCGACTTGACTTGTAATTACCCATCCACAAGCCGGGATAACTTTGATTGGGGATATGAATCTGGACCTCAGTGTCCAGGGTCTAACCCTGAACAACAAGATTATGATTACTATCCTTCCTAGGGCTACAATGATTATAGATCTCCACCCTTTGATGATCAACCTAACCAGATCTACAACCATGAAAGATATGCTGATTATAACACTTACCCTCCCCAGAATTATGCTAAATATAGGTCACCACCATTCTTTGAACAACCCGAGATGACCTACTATTAGGGAGGAACCTGAGAACCTCGATATCTTGACTCCCCTAGATTTAACCCAAACCCACCCAAACCTGAACCGAACCAGTCGGTTCAGGTGAACCAAATCCAGGATAGGGTGTTGGCTAATTTGAGGAACACTATACAATCTTTAGAAGCTTAGCCAACACCATGCACTGAAGCATTGGAGCCTATGATCAAAATGATTGATGAACTTAATAGTTCTTTATTGGATTTGCTCTAAAATGTTAGGGATAGGGTCCTGGGTGAGTTTCTTCTTGGGAAGTTATTGAGGTTGAGGATGAAATTTGTGGTTGCCCTAGTCAAATCTTGGGATGATTCTCAAGATGAACCCCGTTCAAGAGAGCCAATGTCAGAACCTGCTCAGGTGACTATTGGGGAGGGACACATATTTTGAAATTGGAGATGACCAAGTTGGCTAGAGCAACCCTTTGAGGATGAATCGAATTTCTTACCCGAGATCCCAGAGTCATGGAATGACGAAAAATATGTCTCCACAAATCATGAAATAGCATATGATTTTAAGACATATACAAATGAGGATCATGGATTCTTTAATTCTGAGGGTGAGGAATCTCTTAGTGAAGTCTCACTTGAACTTAAGGAAGAGGATTTTAGTGAGACAATCGGGCTTGAGTAGGATGATAAACTATTTGATAGCCCGATCAATGAAGATTATGATCATGTTGGGGCTAACTTGGACGATTTGAACCCTGATGATTCAATCAGTAGCCCCATTCCTCAACCACACCCTAAAGAATTGAATGATGATATTCTTGAGATCACCAAACCCAAGTCAATCCTGATTTTGGGTACTTTAGATGGGGTGTACAACGATTTGGAGGTCTCAGAAACATTGATTTTAGAGGATAGGAAGTGGGAAATAAAAATCTGGGAAGCTACGTCTGAGGGAACTTTGATTTTGGATCTGAGGGTTCCTGTTGACCTGAAACCACCAACCTTCTATCAGGACCCTTATGATATCTTTCACGTGCGACCCAAGCCTGGAATAATTGACTATCTTCCTGAGCTGAACTATAAATGCACACCCAATTTTAATGAATCAGATCAACCCGTTGTTTGACAGTTTGGTCTTGGGTTGCACACCACAAAACTGAAGGCCCGACCTCACAAGCTTAACAACCTTCGATTTTGGGTGATTTTCATCCAAAACCTGAGAACCACTCAACCTTGGGGCAAGGGTCTGCACCATAATCTGGTCCACATTTGTGGACACCTACTGGCAAGTCTTGTGATCAATATTTTTATTTTGATTCTGACCTGCACTTGTAAATTGTCAATTTCTTCTTTATATGTATGTTATGCCTAATTGAAAACATTAAACTAAGCGCGTGTGTATACTCTCTTCTCTCTGTAGAGCAGACCGAATTTTCACGATACTCAGGTGATATTCTGTTTACTCCACCCTTTTCATGTCTTTATTTTTACAATTAGGACATTGCATCATTTAGGCATGGGGGCGTGGAAACTTTATCCTGAAATCATTTTGTTAACTCCGTAGAATTTCTTTTAGTTTCTTCAAAAAGAAAATGATGACAATTCAAAAAGATAAAAAAAAAGAATTAGGAGAAGAGAACTTAGGCATTTGGAAGTTATTAACTTTAGGAAATAATATGATAGGACCTAGACACTTAGACTCTTCAGGTCTTCGGGCTTAATTAGCTTGGGTGTCAACTCGAATGTGGACTTAGTCTCGAGTCCTTGCCAATTCAAATTCACTTTAATTTGGTAAATAAATTGGGATGATAAGTATGCGACTTATCAACTCGTGCTCTGATTTGAGGGGACTTTAAGCCTAAGCATCTACACACTTTCTGCACTAACTAACTTTTCGGCAGTTTCCTGAAAAGTTGGGTAGCTAATGAACTATCTAGGGTGGTATAGTGGGCAAGTTGTCGATGGTAATAACTCACCGGCCAGTTGTCCAGAGCCTAGCCACAAGACCATTTTCTTCAAATAGCCTTTAGGTAAATCTTAGATTAGGGAAGCCACCCACTTGAAAAAATAAAAAAGAAAAGGAAAAAAAAAGAAAAAGGAGAAGATAAAAAAAATAAAATAAACAAATAAAACCACACTTCACCGTACGAGTATGGTTGGCAAGTTGTTGTAGGTAACAGGCCATTGGCCGGTTATCCAGAGTCTAGCTCACAAAAATGTACAATAATTCCCAAAACACTTAGGAAAGAAGTGAGGAAGTAGAATAAATCAGGGAGATATACACTGGGTTTACCCTTGTGTAGAAGTAGGGAGAAAGCTAATGTTCGAAAAGATAAACCTCTAAGCAAGGTCACCTAGGATAGTAGAAACCCGAAGCCCATTTTAGCAGTCGCCTAGTGAATCTTTCACTCTTTTTACTAGATGCTTAGCACTTAGAGTCCTTTCCGAGTCTTGGGTGGGTTGGGTAGCCATAAAAAGTTATCTCAGGACACTCAAACTCCAAAAGTACAAAAAAATTAGAAAAGAAGAAAAAAAATATTTTTTCCCTTTTCAAATAAGGCGAGGACTTGGGCGGTCTGCATTCTGTCAGACACTCAGGTACTGTTGAGTTTTCATTATTTAGGACCTTAGTTGAAATTTTCTATTGTTAATAAACAACTTAGGCCTAAGCGATCTAATCCTAATTTTGATTTTATACATAGCATGTAGTTTAATTTTGTTAAAGACTAGCAAAAGATAGGCATGGGGGTATGATGTAGACACAATTATTGAGGGTAAAATGCCTATTCATGCATGTTCCTAGGCGTAGATTTGCATTTCATGTTATAAATATTTCATAGCATGCATCATTCTGCATTTAGAGTAGTTGTATATAATTTAGGTTAATTGCATCCTTTTTATGGTCAGGAGAGAAGAGGATTTATTTCAAGGCCTCGGATGGACGATCGAACCATACGGATCTGATCAGGATGACGATCGGAGGCTAAAACCTCTGAAATTGTCTAGATCGGAGTCCTGTAGCATCATATGAAGTACGAGGAAGATCAACGGCCAAGAGGGCAATGTGACAACCTTACGGGCTTCGAATGAAAAATTAGACCGTACGGATGGATCTAAAGTGACGATCGCAGTCTGGAAACATGAAAATCAACTCGATCTGAGCACTGTGGCACCCTCTACAAAAGAAAGAAGAATGGACGGCCTAGTTGGCAACACGTGGTGCCATCCAGGCCGCCCAACACCAGCCAGCAGCAACTAAAGGTGCTTCCTCAATGTTGATCTCGCACCATAGTCATTAGATGAAGATCCAACGGCTGAGGATTCTTCTCCATTGTGAGCGTTAAGATGTCCGCGTGTCGTTTTGGAAGTCCTAGCGCAGTGGTGAAGGCAAGAGCTTTCAACGAAGGGGTGCGTGTTCGAAACTAGCTGCCCCCCCAATTGAGCACATGAAGTAGTGCATGGCCAGGTGCAGCACAGGGCAAGCATGCATGTGCACAGGAGCGCACACAGCCAACCGCAATGCCAGCGCGCGAGCGCAACCAGGGGTGCGTGATGCGCGGACCAGCTGCTAGCGAGTGCTTGGTTGGCACAATCTTCTGTGACAGTTGCGTAGGCCTTTAGTGATGCTTGCAGCTGTTACTAATGGCCCATGCGCGCCAGCAAAGGAATTGAAGGTGCGGATCTTCAGCGACAGAAAGGGTAGATTTGTAGCGACGTTTACAGACGTAAGTAATGACCCAGCTACGAATTTGTTCTTCCTCCACTATAAAAGGACCTACCCACTACCATTCCAAACCATTTCTTCCTTTCTTCCTCTCACCACCTCCAAGGCTCTAGAGAGAGCTTGTCTCAAGCCCGGGATTCTCCTCTAGAGTTGAAAAGAAAATAGTTTTCCCACCTCTCATCCCTATCCGTGGAGCATCTTGTGGCCGTCCTCTCACTGCCCTTCGGGAAGAAGATCTTCACCGCGACGCCATCCTGCCCCATCCTCCATCCTCCGGCTCCATCCTCCTTCGTATCACTCCTTACCACTTTCCTCTAGGTGACGTCAAAGTGAGTCGTCCTCCTAGCAATCGTCGAGGGGGATTTCTCTCACCTCATTCTATCCTTTTACGCTTTTGTAGTGTAGATTTTCCACTTTCATAGTGTAACAAACATTCATTTATAGATAGATGATTGTTTCTATCTCTTTCTCTCCCTCTTATGTTGTTGCAAGTAGATTAGCTAGAAGTCATCGACCTGATCTCTTGCTTGGTAAAAACTAAAAAAATTAGAAAAAATAAAAACGAACAAAAATAAATTAAAGAGAAAAGCAGATTTTCAAAACCAAACGTTCACCTCCCCATATTCGACCTGGGACTCACTTCTCGAGTTTCGGTTATAAATTTTATCTGATAAATGCATTTTGCAAGCTACGATGACAGGTCCTCCAAACCCCAATTTTAATTCGCGAAACACGCCCACATCACCATTTCACGCACGTGTGGCAAGGCGTGGGGAGCACGGCGTGTGAGGTACGCGCCAGCATAGGCGTGAGTGGCAAGGCGCACCTTCAGGGACATCTGCAGGGGTCTTTAGTGATGCTTGTAGTTGTCACTAAAGACCAATGACAAATTTGAACCCTTTCTTCAAATATAGAAAGGGTCCTACCCCCCCCCCCCCGCCCCATTTGCACCAAGCTTACACCCATGTGATACCACCACCATCTAGAGCTCCAAGCAAGGTCTCGAAGCCACCGAGCCACCGACGAAAGCTCCTCCACCACCATGGCTGCCTCGACGCGTTCTTCATCCTTGTTCTTATTTTATTTTAGTTTATAATGTAGTTCATCTTTTTTGTTAAACAATAATCTACATTATGTTGATTACACATTTGATAAGAGGTTGTTGATACATTGATCTTATGATATCTTGACCATGGTTCTCTAACCCTTTTCTCTCTCTATATATATATATCTCTCTCGTTCTCTCTCTTTTCTCAAATTGATTTTCAAGCAAACAAATGACATATTTATGTGACACAAAAGTGAGTATTTGATCTAATTATTGCCTCCCTGTGTTCGACACTCGGACTCACCTCCGATTCTTTATTTAAAATTGATGTCATAAGCACACTACAATGAACGATTTTACGCAAACGCATCCAGCGAACATCAATTTTTGGTGCCATTACCGGGGAAGCAAGGGTCTCTTATTCACTTTCATTTTCTTGGTCATCAGTTGTACTTGTGTTATCCAACTTGCCCTTCTCTCTCTTCTTATGGTTGCAGGAACCTTGTGCATTGGCAACAGGAGGAGAACGAGTCAGGTTGGATCAAAAGAAGCACAAGAAGAAGACCAACATCGACCTGAAGGCTTGATCTTGTCCTCCCACAATTCAAAGGTAACTTCCCATCCTTGGACCAAGAGAAATGGTGGTGTTATAAAAAAACCCTCTTTTGTTTGTCGAAGAAAAACACCACCACTAAGTCTTCAACCAGTTAATTTTGCAAGATCACTTTCTGGATTTGGGTTGAGGACACAATTTAACGACAATAAACACCTCTAAAAATTTTGAGAAAAATATTAGAGGTGTCACTTCCAGTACGTGAACTCTGCTTCAAATTTCAAAGTGAAACTTATTGTGGTTTGACCATGAGAAATTCACTATTGGAAGTGCACAAGGTTGTCCTAAGTTTTGGAGATCTGTAGGGTGTTCTTAATGCTGCGAACTCCACGTAGCTTTGATTTGTGAGACATTTATATTCCTAGAAATATCTTGAAATTCTCTACATTCATCTGAAGAACACTTTTGCATTTGAGATTGATTAGCATGTGTTCTGATCAAGATATTAAACTTGCGCATTGATCTAGAGAATCTAGATAGATTGACCCCCTCTTGGAAAAATGTGAATTTGGGTGGTCTATTGTCCTCAAAAAATTTTGAAATTAATTTTTTTAGAAAGTGCATTCGATTTCAATCAGGATAGGAGCATTTCTTGTTTTGATTGGATCCTTCTTGACAAAATCTTAAAAAGAAGATTCATTGAATAGAAGCTACACACCCTAGGATTTTCCACAGTAGGAAGCTTTGGATTTTATAGCCACACAAAGGGCCTTAAAGAAAATCAATCTTCACCAACCGTGTGACTTTACATTTGTGCCTTGTTTGAATGCATACACAAGTGGAATTTAAAATCTATTGAAGCAAGGTTCGAATTTTAAAAACCACACATCTAAATCTTACTTGATAAAGAACACTTGTTTTGGCATTTGGTCCTTACACCTAATTGTGCACAGACGTGACCTAGATAGGACCAATCTAAGTCCTAGAAGTGTAATTGTGTTTGTAAGTGCTTGGCCTTAATTCCCATTGTAGAATCCGATGTCTAGGCTATGGGAAAGTGTCAAACGATCGCAATTGTGGGGCACTAAGGAACTAGTGGCGCGAGCCAAAGGAAGAACCTTCCCTTCAACCCCATCATAATCAACCTGGCTAGATTAACTTTGGAAAAAGTTGTTTAAGTGCCTGTAGATTCGATCACTTTCTTTAGGGCTTCTAGGTCACCTAGGTCTCCACTGTAGGGTCTAGTTTTGCATGTTTGATTGTGCACACTTATTTCACTCATTCCTCTACTTCTTCCAACCCATGGATTTCAATGCTTATCCATCCTACCCAAACTATCCCTAACATGATTTGTTTTCTAACCCAAGTAGATCATATCAATGGTTTACTTGGGATAACCAACCACCTAGTTGGGGACTTAATCTAGGACCTAAGTACCTAGAATACCCCTCTTGTCCCAAGTATCCCAATTTTAACTAGACTGCACCAACCTCCAATTGGGATACTTACAACCCACCCACCCAGGGGTACGATCCAAACCTTGGGGATCATATCTTGATTCTCCTTGTAATGAATTTTCTTTTAGGTCCCACCCACCCACTAACCAATTTGATGGGACCTATGCTCTAGGAGAACACCAAGGCTCCCAGCCTTCCCAGGACCCTTACCGCGATAGGTCATCTGAATTCAAGGATCTTTCCTACTTGACCTATGGATTGGAAGGGATTCTAGAAAAGTGGAAGTCAAAGGATGATCATAAACCAATGCAAATCAAGAATGATCAATCTTTGATTTGGACCCCTGATGAAGAATCCGACTGGGAGGAGGACTTAGAACCTCAATTATTCTAGAGTAGGACAACAAAAAATGGTTCCTCTTGAAGAATTGGACCCTGAAAATGATAGAATAGAGGACCCACCCAATAACTTAAACCTCAGTATGGACTCTAGCATACATCCTCAACCATACCCTCCCAACTCTGATTTAAGTACTAAGGAGCAAATCCAAGGGAAACCTAATGACACCTGATCAGTTCTTGATAGCCTTTAGTTGGAATTACAAAGACAAAATCAAGAATTGATTAAAGGGCAACAAGCAATGATGGATATGTTCCAACAACTGGAGGAAGAGGGCCAAAGAAAACTATTGAAAACAACCCCTCTTACTAAATCCAAGAAGCAAGGCCCCGTAATGATCAATTAAACTACAACTAGTTGCCCAAAATTGGTTCAATCCACCATTGATATGCCTCCATTGATGGACAACTCATTAGAAAATGTCATTAAGGATTCCTTGGGGAAGGTTAAGGGCAAAAATCAAGAGAAAATTGAGAACTTTAGGATTGATGTCTGTGAATCCAAATCCAATCTCCTTGAGGAAAAGGATTTGGTTAAAGCGACATTCAGAATTGAAGATGGGAAATGGACTTCCAAAATAATTGGTTTTGAATCATTTGAAACTCCTATCACAAGTTTAGAGGAGGGCTAAAGGAATGAATCTGAGTCTAAGTTGGATGATAAAATTGGTCCTACCTCTACTGCAACCTTGGAAATAGAGGCTGATGTAAAGAAATGTGATGATAATATTCTAGGGGTCAAGGAATTGGAGGGTATGAGCAATGAAACCCTGGTTGAAGAAGGGATGAATTTTTCTTTAGAGAGAGACCTCATGCTTAGGGCCTATTCTGAAACTCTTGATTTTGTTACGTGCCCTATCAAAATTGAAATCCCGCAACCCGAATGCACTGGAGCTGATATACCTTTGGGGGATTATAGCTTTAAAGGGATACAACCTGATTACAAAACCTACATTTTTAGTGTCTTGCATTTTAGATTCGGGTTGCGCACGTCCAAATCAATTTCTATGCATGCCCACAGACTAAGAGAGGAACAGACATGGGCATGCATGGTAGATCATTTGCAAAGTTCCTATCCTTTAGGGACGGTACTCCACCAAAACCTAGTTCGCATCTGCGAACTTTAGACTCTAGGTCTGGCTGATTTTGTTTTCACCTCCTTGACCCAGACCAATCTTGTTTGTGCATCATGCCTAACTGAAGGCACTAAACTCAGAGCTTCCTGGGAGGCAACCGAGAGGTTTCAAGCTAACCAAATTAGCGATTACAACTCAGGCGATTTCTTTCCCTACTCCCTTGCATACATTTATTTTTCCAATGAGGACGTTGTTCAACTTAGGCATGGGGCGTGGTAATTCTCAGGATCTGAGTACAAATATTTAGTTTGAACTAATTTTAATTCTTTTTGTTAAAAAAAATTAAAATTATGAAAAGAAAACATAAGTATTAGAAGCTTGTCGACCTTAGGAAATAATACGTTAGGGACCTAACCCCTTAAACTCTTCAGGTCTTCGGACTTAATCAGTACAAGCGTCTACTAAAAATGTAGATTTGGTCTCGAGTCCTCACCACTATAATTTATTTTAATCTAATAAATTAAGTAGGATGATAAGTATATGACTTATCAACCCACCCTGTGATTTAGGGGGATTTTTAGTCTAAGCATCTACACACGTTTTGCACTGTCATCGATGGTTCTAATGGAAATTAGGTAGCTAATGAACTTTCTAGGGTGGTATGGCTGGCAGGTTGTCAGGGGTAACAACCCATTGGCAGGTTGTCCAGAGCCCAGCCACAAGACCATTCTCTTTCACTACTGCCTTTAGGTAAATCTTAGATCAAGAAAGCCACCTACTTAAAAAAAAAGGAAAATAGAAAAGGAGAAAAGAAAAAAAATGAAATAAGACACACTTCACCGCACGAGTATGTTGTTGTGGGTAACAAGCCCATTGGCCGATTGTCCAGACCCCAGCTCATAAAATGCTCAAGAATTCCAAAACACTTAAGCAAGAAGAAAGTAGCATAATCCAGGGAGATATACACTAGGTTCGCCCTTGTGTTGACCCCACAAAAATTAAAAGTTGGGAGAAAGATATCAATCAGATAGATACACCTTTAGGCAACATTTTCTCTTTCGAGTCACCTAGGGATGTAGAAACCCAAAATCCATTTAATTGCCATTGAGTGAGTCTACCACTTTCACAATAAGATGCTTGGTACTAAGAATCCTTTTCGAGTCTTGGGTGGATTGGGTATCCGTAAAAGGTTACCCCTAAATCCTCAACACCAAAAATCCAAAAAAATTAGAAAAGATGAAAAAGAAAAAATATATATATATGTATTTGCTTCTATATAGAATAAGGTGAGGACTCGGGTGGTTGGCATTTTGGCAGGCAACTCAGGCACTGTTGCATCTTAGAGAATTAGGTTCTTAGCAGAAATTTCCTCCTGTTGACAAGCAACTTCTACCTAAGTAATCAATTCCTAGTCTTATTTTGTAAATAGCATTTAGGTTAAACCTTGCTATGGACTAGCAAGGGGAGGGCATGGGTGTATGATGACTCTACAATTTTCACTTTTAATAATATCAATTCGAGTCAATTTTGAGGGTACTTGAGCAATAATGACATATTATAATGGGCTTAGGAGCATTGCATGCATATTGTATGATCTTTACATTTTAATTGCTTAGAATCAATGTTTAATGACCATGTGCACAAGACCATTTTGAAATAGGTCTCAGATGAGTGATTAGACCATACAAATGGATCTAGATTGACGAACGGAGTCCAACGGACTCGAAATCACTTCGATCTGACCTCTGTAACTCCCGCAACAAGCCTGAGAAAGATCAATGGCCAGGGGGCAGTAAGACACCCTTACGAGCTTCGAATGAAAAATCCACCTATACGGATGGATCCAGAGTGATGATCGTAGTCCAGCAACACAAGAATCATCTCGATCTGAGCACTGTGTCATCTTCTACAACAGAAATAAGATGGACGACCCCGATGGCACCATGTGGTGCCATCTAGGTTGCCCAACACCGGCCAGTGCCTACTCTTCATCAAGGCATCACCCATTCTCATCTGTTTGATCTTGATCCAATGGCTGAGAATTTGTCTCCACCGCTCACCCATAAATCATCTTCACAACATCTCTTGGCCATAGCGCATTGGTCGTGAAGGCACTTCTCAAAGAGAGGGTGCGAGTTCGAAATCTGTGACCCCCTCAATTGGGCACTTGTGGCACGGCGGTACGATAGTGCATAGCGCGTGGGGCACAATGCGGCGAGTAGTGTGCGCGTGCATGCGCAGAGACCAGCATAGCGTGTGCCCGCTCACAAGCACGCAGCAAGGCGCGAGGAGCATGGCCGTGTGAGGCATACGCTAGCATTGGCTTGAGCGGTGAGGTCACACCTTCAACGATAGCTATAGGGTTCTTTAGTGACGCTTGCAGCTATCACTAAAGACCAATGACAAATTTGAACCCTTTCTTCAACTATAAAAAGGGTCCTACCCCTCCTATTTGCACCAAGCTTACACCCACAAGATACCACCACCTTCTAGAGCTCTAAGCAAGGCTTGAAGCCATCGAGCCATCGATGGAAGCTCCTCCACCGCCGTGGCTACCTCGATGCATTCTTCATCCTTGTTCTTATTTTTATTTCAGTTTATAGTGTACTTCATTTATTTTGTTAAACATTCATCTACATTATGTTCATTACACATTTGATAAGAGGTTATTGATACATTGATCATATGATATCTTGGGCATGGTTCTCTAACCCTTTTCTCTTTCTCTATCTATCTATCTTTCTCTTTCTCTCTCTTTTTCTCAAATCGATTTTCAAGAGAACAACATATTTATGTGACACGAAAGTGAGTATTTGATCTAATTATTGCCTCGCTGTGTTCAATACTCGGACTCTCCTCTGATTCTTTATTTAAAATTGATGTCGTAAGTGCACTACAATGAACGGTTTTAGGAAAACACATTCAACAAATGTCACTTAACATCTTTGTGTTTGGATTGTAGGTCAAGATGAGGATCTGCGCATGCATCGACCCGTGGTGAAGACTACAGGTATTTGTTCTTAATCCTCTATGTTGCTACTTTCTTAGGTTTGAAAAGAAATATATATATATATATATATCAAATTTCAATTTTTGGATTTGAATTTACAAAAAAAATCTCTCTTTGTTTGATGTATGTTTGGCTTGAAAGTTACTTAAAATACACCAACTCTATATTTAGAAAGTCGGCCTAAAATTGATTATGATTTTCAAAAGTTAATTTTTGTCAAATTAGGAATGCAAAAATGTTGGGATTTGGTTTAATATTAGGGTTTCAAACCAACTTTCCAACACCTCCTTTTATGGGAAAAAATGCATACTATATGAATTTTAAAAATTCGTACGGTGGAATGGGATCAGAATAGTCTGCACATTGATTTTACCTAACTTTAAAAAATAATTTTGATCCCTATGTAAATCATATTATTTGAAATTTGTGGGGCTGGAAATCCACTGAAACCTAGTTTCTTATATAACTTTTTGAGAATTTTTGGATTCCTTTTGATACTGTTTCAAACTAATTACTCGCTAGGGGTCCATCTGGCCTCTTTGCCCCCTGACATCTAAAAATTCTTGAAAAATTGTATAAAATAGTAAAAATCTTCAAAAAGATACTCCCTGAAAGCCTTATTGAAAAAGGAAGATCTCTATCGAATTTCATCTTATTTGGATTCCTTTACTGATCTGGGAGTGATTTCAAGCCAGAACAAGGTCTGACTGTAGGTTTTTAAAAGAGCATAAACCCTAGGACATAAAACTTTTGGGTTTAATTTTTTTTCTAAAGACCTAAACTGGCTTGAATCAACTTAGTTTCCTAGTAGGCGAGGTTGATTTCTTGATTGACCCCCTCACCTACCTGAATTAATCTAATTTATATTTCAATTAAAGTAACCATTTAGGTCTATTTCACTTAGTAGTGGTGCATTAGGACCATTTTTTCCTCTGATTGGGTCACACCACTTCTACCTTGTTGGACTTAAAATAATCATCTAGACCTATCTGATATTAGGGTTTCCACTTTAAGTTAGAGGACATTTGCATTCCATACTTAAAGGAAATTCATAAAATAAATTGGGACTAGTAAAACCTATTGTGTGTTTCACTGCAACCTTGTTTGAATTGACTTAAACAAGGAAACCCTAAAAGAAATTAATACAAGCACTTGAACCTTAAAAGCCACTACACCAATTAAAGCTTGTATTGCAAATCCTTTGCCTATGCACTTCACACTGCTAAATCTAATTTCAAGGGCAATACCCCTATAATGCCCAATCACATTCCAAGAGAACTTCAAGCCCAAGCCTAAAACTAAGTAGGCGTGCCCTAGGTAGGATTAACTTACTTGATAACTGAAGTTTAATTGGGTGAAAATCAAGGTCTTGTGTATTTGGACTAACTGGAGACAAGAAAGGTCGGTAAGGTAACCGCGTTAACCTCTAGTGGTGTCCAGCCGTGCGGAGTATCCTAGGGGGTCCCATCCTTTTGGCCAGCCAAGTAATTCAAGGGTTGGTTTAATCTAAGTCCATTTCTGGGTGCCAGGTTTAGGTCCATTTAGGGTATACAATTTAGGGTTAGCTTGTTTGCTTGATTTGGTGCTTTCTCTCATTCTAGGCCTTTACCTGGTTGTGTCTTCTTAAGGAAGACCTTCTCTTATCTCTATCTTCTTTTCTTGAATATCCATGAACACATATCATCCTTTTGACCCTTAGGGTCCTCCATCTCCCAACCCAGCTATGATTCCAATTCCTCCTGGTTGGGAGACTCATCCTCAACAACTGGGATATGATTATTCTCATGCTCCTTATCCCCTAGCTTATTTAGAACCTGAACCTCATGAATCCAACCCTTATCTTGATCAGAACCAAGTGAAGGCCATAGTTGTTGAATTCAAGGAGTATAATAGGAATTACACAGATCAATGTGCCAAGCTCCTGAAGCAAATTAGACAATTCCGGGCACAATCTCAATCTTATCACTCCTCCCAGGAACAAGAGACCAGGAATACCAGCCTAGTCATCAAGTGACCCATATTTTGGATCTAATAGCTACTCTACTAACTCTTTCTACCCTGGGGAGGCATCCTAGACTTAGCTAATCTAAAAGGCACCTTTGGACTTACTTCATGATTTGGGTAGATCATTTGAGGAATGCACCATTTCTGATACATGATGAGTATAATTTATTGGACTAATTTTTAGACTAAGTTGGTTAGTTCCTATATTTTAGAGCATATTAATATTTGCATTTGATTATAAAATAAATGCATGCATTATAATTTATATTTGTAAAGTTTATCTGATATTATAAATAATTATATGCATTGCAGGAATCAAGTGCAGCCAAATCTCATTTTTAAGACATTCGGAACTTACTCTGGATGTCTGATGATGTTGACAATATTCACCACAACTTAGCCGTCTCTACCTCCATGTGCGCAACCTCCTTGTCGGCCTCAACACATCATTTCCCCATCACGTTGCTACTGCCGTTAAGCTATTAGAGAAGGTCAAGTCCTCCAGAAATGTAACAGATCAGAGGAGAGTCGATGACAAAAGATTTATAAAAGGGCTCCCTGATTGCGTAGCAATCATAGGTCTTAATTGACCTAAATTAGGCTAGGACTTAGCATAAGTTAGGGAACTTCATTCATGCATAATCGTTATCTGCATCTTTACTGCTTTCCTTAGCTATGCATAAAATAATGTTATAATGTGCTGATTAAGTGCATTATGTCAATTACAGGTAATAAGATAGATCTGAAGATGGATCTGAAGCTGGATTAGGAATAATCAGTGTTGCAGCAGGATTGGAGCAGAAGACTTAGATTAGATATAGTGAATAATGATGTAAGGGAGTTAAGGTATGCTACTCTATTAAGTAGAAATAAAACAGTAAAATATGAAGAGCTTAGGTCCATCCTAGCCCTAGGATAGCCTAGAGACTTCCCCAAGCCTTAGCCACCCTTAGATTAGGTCACCGCACCCTAGGAAACCTTAAAACCCTAGTTCCAACCTTTATCTAGATGTCCAGATGAATTATAGGATGTCCAGAACCCTTAGCCAACTCCCACACACCTTAAACCCACTTCTGCAGTGTTATTGGACGTCCAGACACTTTGTCAGACATCCAATTTCTGCAGAATACCCAAGATAGAACCTAGAATCCCTCCTGACTCTTATTGGATGTCCAGACAATAAGTCTGGACTTCTGATTTTTCATTGTAAGACATCTAACACTATTATTAGATGTCTGATACTATCCTCCAGTTCCTATTTTGGAATTCAAGCCTTGATCTTAGATCTCTAGCCCCCTAAACCCAATTCTAACCCCATAGGAACCTAAATTAAGGTGACCTAACATCACCTCTAGACCTCCCTAAGGACCTTATTAGGTCATCACTAAACCTAATTGACTTAGATCTTAGTCAATTCCATCAGCCCATTCAATTGGACTCATGGAGTCTAATTGAGCCCTGATCTCAGCACACACTGTCCAATTGGACTCAATGAAAGTTCAATTGACCTAGACCTAACTTAATTGAGTTATTTTACTCTCAATTAAGTTTTCACACACCCAATTAAATTTGTATTATGTTTAATTGCACTTTACCTTAGTGAATTAGGGTTTACAACCCTAATTTGAGACCTACCTTGACCTAAACCACTAGGACCTAACCTAATCAACCTAGCCACCTAAGTTTCAACCCACACACACCTACACACACCATCCACATGAAGAAAACCTAGCCTAGAGTTCTCTAGAACTCTCTACCATGTGTGGTTGCCTTGGTTGCTAAAATTAGCAACCAAGAGCCATTCAATTTTTAGATCCATGACGGATGGTAGTTTCACGCATTTGAAATTCGTCGGAATTGTAGTATAGTCACGCAAAAATGTTCGTCAAAAAAATAATTTCTAAAGATAATGAGACTTGAGCCCCGGTCGTTCGTCTCTGGGAGGCGTTTGTTGAAATCTGAAATCGATCTTTTTGCTCTACTTGTTTACAGTCACATGGCATTTTATGGTTATTACGTATTTAAACATGACATGCTTAGTTGCAATAGATGATAATGAAAAGCAGGAAACTTTAATCACATGAAATATTTTGCAATAAATAAGCTCATGGTGATTTTCAACATAGAGATATGTATATAGAAAATATATTTTTTCATTCATTCATTCAGAGAAGTGTTTGCAACATGGAATGTAGAGGAAAGCTTGTACAGGAATGATTGAAAATGTAAATCTAGCTACCAGAAAACAATCGCGTACAGGAATCTGTGGGGGGATTTTGCATGCATCATTGGGGGAGAATAAGGACTACACTACTAAGCAGTAAATAAAAGCAGTAAATGTAAAGAGCTATCTACTAATCTATCAGAAAGTGAGGGCATTCGGAGGTGGGCTCTGATGGCCTTGGAATGGTTGAGAGAAGGAGGGCCGACCAATGGTGCTTAGGCCGGCCCTTGGAAAGAGGTCGAAGGAGTGGTCCAACATCCTAGAGTGGAGATGGTGTCCTTCATGGTGGTGCTCAACTCATGGAGGTGGAGTGGAGATGGAAGTGGCTAACCTAAATGGAGGTGAATGAAGCCAAGAGATGGATTGAAGCCATGAATGTGGATGGGTGCAAATGGCCACCCCTTAGGTCTTTTTATAGACCTAAGGGAGTGTCCCTAGAGAAGTGTGGAACTCTCTAGAGAGAGTCCAAGAGTGGTCAGCCAAGTGGTTTTGAGATCCACAAAAAGTGGATCCCAATTTGAATGCCTCTTGGTGGCTAATTTTGGCAACCAAGAGTGGCTCCACTTGGAGAGAGTTCTACAGAACTCTAGATGTGTGGGAGTGCGTGAATGGGTGTGTGTGTGTGTGTGTGTGTGTGTGTGTGTGGTCGTGCCCTAGGTGGCTAAGAGGTATAGGTTAGGTCCTAAGGGGTTTAGGTAGGTGTATGCCTTGAATTAGGGTTGCAAACCTAATTGCTAAGGGGAATTTGCAATGAAACTTAACCCAAGTTTAATTGGATGAGTATGAACCTAATTGAGAGTGAAATAACTCAATTAGGTTGGGCTTAGGTCAATTGGACTTTCACTAAGTCCAATTGGACTTGTGTGGGTTGAGATCTGAGCTCAATTGGACTCAATGAGTCCAATTGACTTAGGTGATGGTAATTGACTTTGATCTAAGTCAATTGGGTTTAGTGAGGACCTAATTAGGTCCTTAGGAAGGTCTAGAGGTGGTGTACTAGGGTTAGGGCACCTTAATTTAGGTTCCTATGGGGTTGAAATTAGGTCCAGGGAGCTAGAGATCCAAGATCAAGGCTTAAATCTCAAAACAGGAACTGGAGAGCAGTTCCAAACGTCCAAAAATAGGATCAGATGATTTATACTCAAAAATCAGAAGTCCAAACTTCAGTTCTGGACATCCAATCTGAGTCAGGGGGAATTCTAGGTTCTATTTTGGGTATTCTGTAGAAATTTGACGTCTGACAAAGTGTCTAGACGTCCAATAACATTGCAGAAGTGGGTTTGAGGTGTGCGGGAGTTGGCTAAGGGTTCTGGACGTCCTATAACTTATCTGGATGTCCAGATAAGGGTTGGAACTAAGGTTTTAGGGTTTCTTATGGTGTTGTGACCTAATTTAAAGGTTGCTAAGGCTTGGGGGAAGTCTCTAGGCTATCCTAGGGCTAGGATGGACCTAAGCTCTTCACATTTTACTGCTTTATTCCTACTTAATATAATAGCAAACCTTAACTCCCTTACATCATTATTCCCTATATCTAATCTAAGTCTTCTGCTCCAGTCCTGCTGCAACACTAATTATTCTTGATCCAGCTTCAGATCCAGCTCCAGAGCAGCTTATTGCCTGCAAATGACATAATGCACTTAATCAGCACATTATAAAATTATTTTATGCATAGCTAAAGTAAAGTAGTAAAGATGCAAATAATGCTTATGCATGCATGAATTATCCTAACTTATGTTAAGTTCTAGCCTAATTTAGGTCAATTAAGACCTATGATTACTGCATAATCAATCCACATTTGGTGGATCTAAAAACCACCATCCATCCTCTCTCTTTTACTCTCCCACGAGCTCCCACCATAGGCATCTCTAGAGAATTCCATAATTCTCTTGAGAGCTTCCCTTAGGTCTATAAAAAGACCTAAGGGGTGGCCATTTGCACCCATCCACTCTTGGCCATCCATTTTGTTGGCATTCATTCCACTTAGGCTAGCCACATCCATCTCCACTCCACCTCCACGTGGAGCACCACCATGGAGGCCACCATCTCCACGCCAGGATGCTAGATCATCTCCCCAACCTCTCTCCAAGGGTTGGCCTAAGCACCATTGGCCACCCCTCCTTCTTCTCTCAGCCACTCAAAGGCCATCGAAGCCCACCTCTGAATGCCCTTCCTTTCTGCTAGATTAGTAACTTAGCTCTTCATAGTGTTACTGCTTCTATTTACTGCTTAGTAGTATAGCTCTTATTCTCCCCCAATGATGCATAGAAAATCCCCCCATGGATTCCTGTATGTGATCATATTCTGCTAGCTAGTTTTATGTTTTCAAGCTTTCCTGTATAAGCTTTCCTCTACATTCCATGTTGCAAACACTTCTCTGAATGAATGAATAGAAGATATATTTTTATACATATCTCTATATTTGAAATCACCATGAGCTTATTGGTTGCCATCTTTTTTGTGTGATTCAAGTTGCCTGTCTTTCACATATATATATTTGGCAACAAGCATGTCGATTCCGGAAAATATAGAAGATCTAACTATTAATGCATTTTCTATAAACAGCCACCACATCACTAGAAATGTGCGCACTGAAACTCACACTTTCACCTTTGTGATCTATTTAGCACATGCGCACGTAATCAGAATTCACAATAGAAGTGGCAAAACTTTAATACGAAGATTGGAAATCAGCGTGCGATTTTAAATAAAGTAGAGCAATAAAAGATCAATTTCAGATTTGCATAAATGCCTCCTAGAGACGAATGACTGGGACTCAAGTCTCAGTATCTTTAGAAATTATTTTTGACGAACATTTAGCGCGACTATACTACGATTTCTGACCACTTTAAAATGCACGAAAATGGCTTCCGTCAAATGGTGCTGTTGCCGGTGAGGCAACGTCATTTTTCTTGATTTCGATATTTTAAACTATCAGTGACAAATCTTCCTCTACTTTGTTTTTGGATGTGCGGGACAACACAGGAAGAAACGGGATCTGCGCACACAACGAACACGAAAAAAGAAATCAGGTGCACATCTCTTCTCAGGCTAGGTTTTCTTCTGAACCCTAAGATTAGATTTGCCTCCAGCAATTTCTTGTGAAAAAAAAAAACTCATTCATTTAGTGAAAAAGAAAAAAAAATTAGAAAAAAAATCAAAAAAATCTAGATTAGGTTTCCTTTGAATTCTAGGTTAGTTCGAAAAAGAAAAAAATTATATACCTTTGAAAATCTTCTGAAGAAAAAATGAAAAAACGTGCAAAAGTTTTTGAAAAAAAAAACATTTTTGGTGGAAAGTTTGGATTTCAAACCAAACACTCTTTAAAAGCTTTTCCCACCATTCTTTGATTTTCGGCCAAAGTTCAAGGTCTGTTTTAAAAATTCAATTGTCGAAAAATTAGTGAACAAAAAAATCTGAAATTTGGGCTAGACCTTTATTATCAAACCATCCTTCAAACGGCACCATTTTTTTGAAAAAAATCCAAGTACAAAAGTTTTAAAAATTCACGAAGTGCAAGAGGGTCAGACAGACCCAGATTTGAGATTTCTCAAAATTCAAAAAGTAATTCCAAGTAATTTGCGAATCTGTTTTGACTAAAAATGGTGGGGTTTGAAAGCGGATCTCATTGGCTTTATTTTCCAATTGACAGGACCTTATGAATCAATTCCTCAATTGGTTGGACCTTGGGAGCCACTCCCAAGGAGGCGAGTCACCTCACCAGGACCTACTCCCCCCCCCCATTTCTTCTACTCCCGTAGCCACAATGGCTAATCCTGGACCTGGACCTAGACCGGGTCAGGACATTGATAATATGGACCTGATGGCTCTTCTGGAAGCCCGAGTATTGGAATCTAAGGAGCGGCATGGGCAGAGCATGGACCGCATTTTGACGGTGCTTGATAGGATGCAGCATCCACCACGAGGAGAACAACTGCGGGATTTCTATGATCCAGCCGCACCAATCGCCGCACCTTTAGTCAGAATTCCCACAAGCGAAGATGCGTTTGAGCTCAAGCCTAACGTGATTGGGTTGATCAGCACCCACTTCTATGGAAACTCAAGCGAAGATCTGTTCCAGCACCTAGAGAACCTGAGTCGACTAGCAGAAACGATTCGACCCAGGAATATCGTTCTTGGGATTGTTCTAATGAAGCTTTTCCCATTTTCTCTGAGGGACAAAACTTCATACTAGTTCAAGACCATTGGGAAGACAATTGGAACCGGGCTGGAATTATGACGTGAATTCCTACAAAAGTTATTCCCAATCGATCGAGCAAACGCAATGCACGTGCAATAGCGACTTTCTCTCAAGGAGCTGGGGAGAAGTTGCATGAAGCCTGGGACTGATTTCATGACCTTCTCCGGAAATGACCGCACCATGGTATACCTAGATGGCAGCTAGCTCACATCTTTTACCATGGGCTGGATGACACACATCGGTATCTGGTCGATGCATCTAGTGTCGGGAATTTCCTCGTGAAAGATGAGAACAACGTATTTGAGCTGTTCGAATATTTGGCAGAGAATTCAATGAATGCTACATCCATGAACCAGTTCCAGCAGCCTGGTTAGCAACTGGTTGGTGTCCATGAGGCTCACACTGAGTCTATTCGAGCCGACATGGATATCATCCTCAAGTAGCTAGATAGAATAAACCTAATTGAGAAAAGATTGACCAGATTACTCAGGGTCAATCTGACATGAACTCTGCCACTTTAAGACCCTCCTATGCACCTCGAGCCCCTCCTTCTCGAGTTAATCTACTCACTCGGGATGCATCTTCTCCTTATTTACGAGATCCCGCATATCAGGATCCTGTAAACAATCCAGATCTGGCACCTTACGACCAAGGTTACGCACCACCTGCAGATTATAATGCGTATCCCCTTGACGGATATACGTCCCAGACATCTTCAACCTATGAGGATGTCAGTGCTATCCATGGATACAGGCGTAATAACCCGTATTCAGAGACGTATAACCCTGGTTGGCGCCAGCATCCGAACTTCTCTTGGTCTGGTAATTCACAGAGACCACATCAAGATCCACACTACCAGGCCAGGCAATACGGGAATGCGCAAAACACGTACCCTAGGCAGCAACCATTCCCTCATCAGCAGTAACCCGTTCTTTATACAAGTTGTTGCACCAAGTTGCTAGTCACCCTCCAAAGCTGGCTGACCGTTTGGAGGCACTGAAAGAGGAGATGCTAGAGTCGATGAGGAAATCTATACAGGATAGCTTGCAGATTATGAAGGCGATGGCTGATCAGATACAGACTATACAGAACATGCAAAACCAGCTGTTGCAGGAGCATAGGACTTAGGGAGCCTTGCCCTCCCAACCCATCCCGAACCCTCGATATGTGCAGAACCAAGGCACCCCACCTAGGTTTCAGGCACTGTAGGGATAGGCGCACGCCATATTACAGGCGCCTCCTGCACCACCCAATTACGTGCAAGGCCAACTGCCTTTGCAGAACCCTGCATACTCTGCCCCTTCCGCTCCCCCACCACCTCATGGACAGCAGGCCGACGCACATGCTGTTCTTTGATAAGCGGAAGGAAGACATTAGACCCACCACATAGGCAGGCGGGTCTTGATTTTTCCCACCCTTTGCCACAGGTGGGTTCAATTCCTTCTTCATCTCAGGAGCCACCTACGGTAGATAAGGGTAAGAGGCCACTCAACCCTGAGATTCCCATCCCTTTTCCTGAGGCTCTAACCCGGAATGTAGTATCGAAAAAGGACACACGGAATTTTGAGGACCTGAAATCAATGTTCAAGGAAGTACATATTCAGGTCCCCCTCCTCGAGGCAATTGATCACATCCCCGTTGTCGCTAGGTTCTTCAAGGACTATTGTACTCTGAAGCGACAGCCCAGAATTGGATGACAAGCAGTACTGTCGAAAGAGGCTAGCACCGTTATTCAAGCCGATTTACCACCAAAAAAAAAAGACCCTGGTACCCCACTCATTTCCTACTTCTTGCAGGATTCTCCATTTGATTGGGCCCTTCTAGATCTAGGTTCGTCCATCAACCTAACTCCCACTACCGTATTTGATCGATTTTGATTTGGGGAGTTGAAGCCCACCTCAGTCACAATTCAGCTGGCTGATAGATCAGTAAAGACACCGAGCGGGGTGGTTGAGAACGTGATCATAAAAGTCTGCGGGTTCTGCTTTCCTGTAGACATTTTCGTTCTTGATATGGAAGTCCCTCCTAATCTCCGAGATGCACCAATTATTTTGGGTCGCCCATTTATGGCGATAGCTCGAGCGAACATTGATTATGCATCCGGGTGTATGGAGATAGCCCTAGGTAATGAGCGACTTCGACTTGACATATTCAGGGCAGCAATGAATTTTGACTGTGATCGCATAGAGGAGGATGGTGAAGACGAAGATTTGGCATACTATGGTAACATTGGGCTCCTTTGTGACAACCCAATGTCCCATTCGTCTGCACTACTAGGGTTCTTGGACCTCGATCCACATGGGATTGAAACCACTGCACTACACATATCTCGCCAAGGATCCGACTGTTTAGGGTGTGCTTCTAACCACAACACCCCTGAATCCAGCTATCCTAATCCACACATTACTGAATCGCCCCTATTGCAGGAAGACGTGACCATAGCTAATGGGTTTCCCGTTAATGCAGTCACAATCGATTATTTCACAGGAAGCGAATCAGTGGGAATTCACATGCATATGGATCAACAGATTCCCACCCTCGAGTTTGCCCCTCCCACTCCCATTTCTGACTCTGACCCTCCTGTGATCTAATTGAAGCCCTTACCTGACTCACTTAAGTATGTGTTCTTGGGCAAAAGTGAGACATACCCAGTCATTATCAATGCCCACTTAACCCAAGAACAGGAGCATCAATTGATTTCTACACTACAAGACCACAAGGCTGCTATAGGGTGGAGTATTGCTGATCTCCGCGGTATTCGCCCCTCGTATTGCACTCATCACATTTACACAGATGAGGGGGTGAAACCTTCAAGACAACTTCAAAGACGACTAAACCCGAATATGCTAGAGGCTATTAGGAAGGAGATCATCAAATGGCTGGATGCAGGTATTGTATACCCAATCTCAGACAGCCAATGGGTGAGTCCGATCCAAATAGTGCCCAAGAAAGTAGGACTCACCGTTGTGAAAAATGATAAGGGTGAATCCATCCCGACCCGCCCTGTGACATCTTGGTGGGTCTACATCGACTATAGGAAACTGAACATGGCAACCCAGAAGGATCACTTTCCTTTGCCTTTCATCGATCAGATCTTGGAACGGTTAGCCAGACGTAGTTTCTTCTGCTTTCTGGATGGATACTCCAGGTATAACCAAGTAGCGATTAGGCCGAAAGATCAAGAGAAGACCACATTCACATGCCCCTTTGGAACATTCACTTTCAAGCGGATGCCCTTTAGCCTCTGCAATGCACCAGCGACATTTCAGCGTTGTATGATGGCCATCTTCTCTGACATGATTAGGGATTATGTGGAGGTCATCATGGATGACTTCTCCATTTTCGGAGATGATTTCGCATCTTGTCTTGATAACCTCACCATGATCCTAAAATGGTGTATTGAGGTAAATCTAGTACTATCCTGGGAGAAAAGCCATTTCATGGTGAGGGATGGCATAGTACTAGGGCACAGGATCTCCAAAAATGGACCCGAGGTCGATCGAGCTAAATCTGAGATTATTTCCCACTTACCGCCACCTAGCTCGATCAAGCAGATCAAATCATTCTTGGGTCATGTCGGCTTCTATCAGAGATTTATACGCGATTTCTTGAAAATTGCACAACCTTTGACGAATCTCCTTGTTGTCGATGTCCCATTTGAATTTGACACCTCGTGTCTCAGCGCCTTCGAGGTGTTACAAAGTGCTGTCTCTGATTCCCCGATTCTCCAACCACCCGACTGGTCACTCGATTTCGAGATGATGTGCGACGCTACCGATTTTTCTGTCAGTGCTGTTTTAGGCCAGAGTAGGGAAAAACAACCCTTTGTCATATACTATGCTAGCAAGATGCTGAATGAGGCTCAGCGCAATTATATTGTCACCGAAAAAGAACTGCTAGCAGTAGTATTCGAGTTGGAGAAATTCAGATCTTACTTATTAGGGTCCAAAGTCATCATCTTCACTGACCACTCTGCCCTTCGGCATTTGTTGGCAAAGAAGGACGCCAAACCCCAGCTCATTAGTTGGATCCTTCTATTGTAGGAATTTGATTATGAAATCTGCGACAAAGTCGGAAAGCAGAATGTTGTGGTGGATCACCTATCCAGACTGGACCCAGGCCACATTCCTTATTCCCTACCTATCCACGAGTAATTTCCAGATGAATCTCTTTTGGCAGTTCATTCTATTGAGTTCCCCTGGTACATGGATATCGCGAACTACCTTGCTACAGGCAAGATTCCCGCGAACCTATCTAAGGACCAGAAACTCAAATTCATTGAGGAGGCCAAATTCTACCTCTGGGATGACCCACTGCTCTTCTACATTGGAGCGGATTAGATTATTCGAAGATGCATCCCAGATTCTGAGATCCCTAGTGTGTGTTATCTTTTTGCCACAATGATGCTTGTGGTGGTCATTTCTCAGGACGGAAAATCGCTGCAAAAATTTTGCAGTCAGGATTTTTGTGGCCAACTATTTTTAGAGATACACACGAATATGCCCAACACTGCAAACGATGCCAGTCGATCGATTTTATGACCAGGAGAGACATGATGCCACTCCAGCCCATCATGGTTGTAGAAGTGTTCAACGTCTGGGGCATCGATTTTATGGGCCCTTTTCCGAACTCGCATGGCTTCGAATACACATTACTAGCCGTTGACTGTGTCTCGAAGTGGGCTGAGGCCATCCTGGTGAGACGGGCTGATCATAAGATCGTCATTTCCTTCATACGGCATTACATCTTCACGAGATTCGAAATACCCCACGCTCTGATTAGTGACAGGGAAAGCCACTTCATCCATGCCCATTTCAGGTCATTATTAAAGAAATACGGGGTACATCACTGTATAGCCACCCCGTATCACCCGCAGACCAATGGGCAGGCTGAAGTGTCTAACCATCAGATCAAGTTGATTCTCAAGAAGATGGTTAGACCAGATAGGAAGGACTAGTCCAACAAATTAGTTGATGCACTCTGGGCATATCGGACCGCGTACAAGGCCCCACTCAAAATGTCACCATATTGCATGGTATATGGCAAGGCCTGTCACCTTCCGGTAGAGTTGGAACAACGTGACTTTTGGGCTGTGCGAAAATGTAACCTTAACCTCGAGGCAGGAGGTCAAGAACAGAAACTCCAACTCAGCGAATTAAAAGAGATCCAGCAGGAGGCCTATGAGAATGCATTGATATACAAGGACAAGACCAAGGCCTTTCATGACCGTCACATCTAGAGAAAAGCATTCACACCCAACCAACAAGTCTGGTTGTTTGATTTGCGATTGAAACTTTTCGCAGGGAAGCTCAAGTCGAAGTGGACTGGCCCGTATGTTGTGATTCAGCCATATCCTAATGGGGTAGTCCAGATCAGTGACCCAAAATCTGGGCATATATCTACGGTAAATGGCCAGCGCCTCAAGCCATTTTTGGCCCAGGAACCTCCTCCACTTGACTAGATCGTTCATCTTATTGAGGACGTGTGATTGAATTCTCACCCAGCTGGAGGTGTTAAATTCAGCATGTATAGATAGCATCTACCTCGCATTCTACCATTATCTATACATAGCCATTTTTTTATATATAGCACATTTTTCCTTTTAGCATATTTTCTTTCTGCATATTGCATACTAACAGGTTGGCTGATGCTGAATGTATAATTTCAGGAGCAATTACAGGTGATTTCTACCCATTTACTCCCTGTTGTATTTATTTTCTTTTATATTCATGCATGAGGACATGCAAGAACTTAGGCATGGGGGGGTAGATACAACAAAACTGAAAAATTTTTATGCCAACATTTAGGAAAACCTCAAAGCTACATGTAAAACATACTTTAGGACCCCAAATAAAAGAACAACTGACTCCACCTCCAATGCTCGCATTGAAGCTAGAAATCGTCTGCAACAGCCATTTTCGACTCACACGCTCACCTCTTGTTCTAAATTTAGGGTCAAGTTGATTGTTACTCGATACGAGAATTTCACGACGTAGAAATTATACAAGGTTACTTGTTTATAGCATATATACATATTGCATTCATGAATAAGATTATTTTATTAAGAGAATGCATTAGGGATTTTTTCCTCTAGTTGATTCCTGTAATCTTAAATCCAATACAACTTTTCACACACACGTAGAATTTGCAATGAATTCACGGTGAAGGCTAATAAACGTCTTTAGTTTGTCGAGAAGAAGTAGTGCTTCTTTTCTTGAACCCCTGGATAGTGTTTTGGGAGTCAGGCAGATTTTCCTCCAAAAATCCACCAAATAGTGTGAGATGAGAGTAGAGTGTACTGGTGCTCTAAGATTAGTACAAGGAATCTGGAGTCCTAGATAATTAGGTGATGATACTTTGAGATTAGACATAGTTTTCGCTCTCGGTTCCTGCATATACATTTTGTGTGAAATTTTGAGAGCCACCAAATAAGGCAAATACGTGGAGAGCGAGTTTTCATAAAACTAGGGCTAAGATGGAAGGTTACGACCATTCTTTACAGAATCCTCGGCTAAAGGAGGCTATTGATGCCAAGGTCAGAAATAGACCGTCATATTCGTCTCTCCCGGTGCTGTGAGTAGGCACTTCCACCAAATAAGCCACCTAATGTCTTTTGAGTACCACTGATCCCTAATAATGCCTCCTCAATAAAGCTCATGGATGTGTGCTAGTTGTGTTATGTTGAAAAAGAAAAAAAAAAGAAAGAGAAAAAAAATGAAATAAAAAAAAATGAATGATGATGAAAAGAAAGAAAAAATTGAAAAAATTAGAAAAAGAAGAAAAAGCAAAGAGAAAAGAGTGAATATTTAGTTCAGTTGCATTGAGGAAATACCACCAAATAAATTTGCGATCCACTAAATATGGCCTTAACCCACCTTTCTTGTGTTTCTGACTGCCCAAATACTGGCTGAGGAATTCCGACTTAGTGTTAGGGTTATGGAAACTCAATTAAAGTGTTAATGCCAAGTGAGATCACCAAATATAGATCATATATGTGAATCTAGTGAGGTTGTGAGCTCTAAGAAAAAGAAAGAAAAGAAAAGGAAAAAGAGTAAGAGATAATGAATACAAAGGAATCAAAAGAGAGCATAGTTTTTCTCGTATTTCTCTGAGTTGAGTTACTTAGTAATCCGGGAATCTAGATTCTGCAGTACTAGTCTCTATTTAGCACCAGTGGAGAGTGAGTTACCAAATATATAATCTTTTCCCTTAGAGATTCTCTACCTAAACCTAAAGCCGGGGTGGAATTCATAGAATATGTTGAATACCTCGAGGGAAGAAGTCCGCCTATCCCACTAGAATTTTACTAGGGGTCAAGTATAGGCTTTAGAGGTGAATTAGTTTTTCACTCGAATCCATTTCAAAAGATACATAGCTGCACTTTCACGATTGTCTGGATTTCTAGAGCATAGGATGAAAACTAAAAGGAGAAAAATCTCTATGCATACACTTGTTAAAATAATCAGTCCCTTAGGGACCCTTGCTGTAAATAATTTAGCCTTGCATTTGCTAAGGACTAGCAAGATTTAGGCATGGGGATATGATTGTGCAGCAATCATAGGTATTAATTGACCTAAATTAGGCTAGAACATAGCACAAGTTAAGGTAATTCATGCATGCATAAGCATTATCTGCATCTTCACTGCTTTACTTTAGCTATGCATAAAATAATGTTATAATGTACTGATTAAGTGCATTATGTCAATTGCAGGCAATAAGTTAGATCTGGAGCTGGATCTGGAGCTAGATCTGAAGCTGAATCAGGAATAATGGGTGTTACAGCAGAGCTGGAGTAGAAGACTTAGATTAGATGTAGGATATAATAATGTAAGGGAGTTAACATATGCTACTCTATTAAGTAGGAATAAAGTAGTAAAATATGAAGTGCTTAGGTCTATCCAAGCCCTAGGATAGCCTAGAGACTTCCCCAAGCCTTAGCCACTCTTAGATTAGGTCACTGCACCCTAGGAAACCTTAAAACCCTAGTTCCAACCTTTATCTGGACATCCAGATGAATTATAGGACGTCCAGAACCCTTAGCCAACTCTCGCACACCTCAAACCTACTTCTGCAGTGTTATTGGACATCCAGACACTTTGTCATACATCCAATTTCTGCAAAATACCCAAGACAGAACCTTGAATTCTTCCTGACTCTGATTGGATGTCCATACAACAAGTCTGGACTTCTGATTCTTGAGTATATGACGGTTGATTCTGGTTTTGGACGTCTGGAACTGTTCTCCAGTTCTTGTTTTGAGATTCAAGCCTTGATCTTGGATCTCTAGCTCCCTAAACCCAATTCCAACCGCATAGGAACCTAAATTAAGGTACCCTAACCCTAATACATCATCTCTAGACCTCCATAAGGACCTAATTAGGCCCTCGCCAAACCCAATTGACTTAGATCATAGTAAATTACCATTACTTAAGCCAATTGGACTCATTGAGTCCAATTGAGCTCAGATCTCAACCACACAAGTCCAATTGGACTTAGTGAGAGTCCAATTGACCTAAGCCCAACCTAATTGAGTTATTTCACTCTCAATTAGGTTCACACTCATTCAATTAAACTTGGGTTAAGTTTAATTGCAATTTCCCCATAGCAATTAATGTTTGCAACCATAATTCAAGGCATACACCTACTGGCTCGACGCTCCTCTATAGTTCTAATATTTCGTCGTAGTATAGTATAGAGAAACGGTTACCAGCTTAATACAATTTGTTACTCGGAAATAAAAGTTTTCCCGAGGTCGAACTTAGGGAGCAAACTATATTCTAGAAGTACAATGTTTCTATTACAAAAATGAGAGAGAGAGAGAGAGATAGAGATTTGTCTTGTTGGCTTTTTCTTCTTCTCTTCTTTCTCTTGTCTTTGTCCTCTTCTTTTTCTTCTCTTCAGTTCCTCAGTCTTCTTTCTTCTTCTTCCTCCTCTTCTGTTCTTTTGTTCTTCTTCTTTCTTTTGCTTCCAAGCTTTTCTTCTTTCTCTTCATGTTCTGCTTCTCTCTTCTTTCTCCTTCAGCTCTTTGCCTCCTTCCTTCTATTCTTTTTCTTTCTTTCTTCTTTGCGGTGCCTGCTCTTCTTTCCTTCTTCTTTTCTTTTTCTTAAGAGCGTCATCTGATTTTTCAATCAGACGACTTAAGTAGCCTCTGCTACAGTGCGTCCTCCTTTCTTCTTTCTTTCTTCTTCTTCTTCTTCTTGCTTCAAGCAGCCACAGCGTTGGCTGCTTCTTCCTTCTGCTCTCTTCTTCTTCTTCTTCTCTGCCTCGGCCTGCACACTCACAGCTTGGTCAGAGGGAAAAACCTAATCCTACCCTCCCCCGCATCTCTCTCTCTCAGATTTCACTCATAGGATTGCTCTCCCAGAGCCGCCGGGTATTCGGGTACGGGTTGTGCTCGGGTCTAGGCCCATCGGCGTGCGGTGGTGGGTGAGGAGTCCAGGTCGGGTATACGGGTCGGGCCAGGTCCGCGGGGGGTGGTCGCGGATGAGGCCGGGTAAGCGGGTGAGAGGGACCTCACCCCGTGTAACTGAGGCGATAAGCCTATAGTACTTTTACAATTTATGTAGGTGCGCAGCTTCAGAATCTACCGAGGTGGGACTAAATGTACCACCCGAATTTGGCGCCTGCAGCTGAGGAAGCTACAGGCAATCGCAGCAGCTTGCGAGGCAATCGCCCCAGCTGCAAGCCTGGAGCACTTCGCGGAGACACTCCGCGCAACCTGGGACCAGTGCCTGGGCGAGATTGGGGCTACAGCTGCAGGCGAAGAAGCTCCAGCTGTTCAGCAATGGCGGCGGAGGAGGGTTGACCTGAAATCAAGTATACGGCCTCTCGGCCTAGTCAGAAGGTGCAGGGAGCTTCGCTGGAGTGCGGAGAAGCTCATGCGGGTGGTGGCGAGGCATGGGGCGGAGTGTAGGGGCTGCCCTAGGTCGAATTGTGGCCGGGGGAATGGGTTTGTTCGGGGGGTCTTTAGGTAGCGAATGGCAGGAAATGAAGGGGCGGAAGTGGTTCAGCGTGAAGAGGCGGAGGTTTTGGGTTGGTCGGCGAGTCGTGTGGAGTGGTGGAATGATGGGGGCGATTCGCCGGAGGTTGGCCGAAGATGGAGAAGGTGAGGGTGATCAGGCGTGGTCGAAAGGTAGTTGAACAAATTGAAGTAGGGAAAAGAAAGAGGGGAGGAAGGGAGACAACTGTACCTCCTTGGAGGGACAGAAGGGGGACGGAGTAGGGCGGCAGTCGTATCGACTGTCGCCGGAGAAGAAGGTGCCCAGAGAGAGGGGGCGGTGGCGAGGAGAGAGCGGGAGAGCGCTCGCTGGGTACTGCCTGATGCGGGAAGAGCGGGCGAAGGCAGCTCTGCTGCTAGTATTGCAGCAGAGCGACGAGGAGGAGGAGGAACCGCCGGAGCTGGAGGGCTTTTGCCGGAGCGGGAAGAGAAGAAAGAGGGAGGGGTTTCTCCATCAGAACCGAGCTGCTGAGTTCGGCAGACGGGGGTGGCTTTTATAGAGGTGAAATCAGAGAGGAGGGCGGAGGGAGGCGACGTGCCTCCCTCGCCGGCAGACGGCCGGAGATGGAGACCCATACCTTCCGTGCGTTCGTATGGGAGGTATGGGCAGCCGCAGAGACCATGGAGGTGTCCTTGCGACAGTAGACGTCGCAGGGAACCCCCGGTTGTCTTGGCAGAGGGTCTCCCTCACCCTGCTCGTCGCCATGCTCTGCGCAAAGTAGCCGGAGCATGGCGCTGCTCAGGGTTTTGCAGGGAGGACCCAAATGCAAAGAATGAAGAAGTATTAGGGGCCAAAATGTGAGGGTTTCAAAAGTTGAGGGTCAAAAAGTAATAGATGAGGACCAAAATGTAAAGTTGGTCAAGAAGGTCTCTTCTTAGGCTCAAGTTTTTATACATGACTAACTAGGGCCTAAGAATTCTAATGGTGAATTTTATTTTTAGAATAGACCTTGTTTGATCGGTCAATTTATGTAAAAACCCAAATTAAGTCATTAATTGGGCATGGTTCTCAATGTAGGTCAAAATGGATTTCTAAGGCCAAATTAAAGGTTCTAAGCCCTAGAGATTATTTTTCTATGAATTTTAGAGGGTTTAGTCAATTTTTTATTTGCCTCGAACCTCATGAATTGAAGTGGGTTTGTTTTTAGGGTTACAGGATGTCATTTAATTCTTTGGAGTTGTTGTAGCCCTTATTGGATCAACTCATCCCACTTTTCTTCTTATTAGGTTAGTTTGACCTATGTTTGGACCCTGAGTTACCCTATTTTCAGATTGAGTTGGTGAAATTGGATTTTTACCCCTTAGTTCTTGTTTCCTTCACAAACTCAGAATCTCTCTGAGTCAAGCCTTTCTATAGTTATGTAGGAGCTTTTTCTTGCAAATCTAGGTTAGATGGTGCTAGTTTGGGGTTTATAACGAGGTTCTCATCATACCCCCATGCCTAGCTTTTGCTAGTCCCTTAGCAAAAACCTAAGGTTTTAACCTTTGTTCTAGATCATGATGTTTTTAACAACTTCAGATAAGTGCTTTTTCATTTGAACTTAGATTAGGTTAGAATGCTGACCATAGGCTTAAAAGGTACTCTAGTACCAACCAAGATCCAGATCTATCTAGCCTTAGCCTCAGTCTTTGGCAAAGGTTTTTAAGGCCCACAAGAACTAACCTAAGGTCTATTGGACTTCAGTTCGCAGTGCGTCTTGTAAGATTTTAGCCCTGGTTCAGTTCGCAGTGCGTCTTGTAAGAGAGAGAGGTAGAAAGTTTTTCTGTTTGGAGAGTTTTCTCTCTCTTTTTCTTTTTAGTTCTAGCCTAGGATTGACTTTTCAACACGGTCTGTATCAGATTCCTTGCTCCCATCATCAATCCTCAAGGGTTCCTAGCAATCGATGCTTCGAGATAGCACCGCCCATGGCAACCCCCGGAATCCTGGCTGTTGAGATTTCGAGATAATCCCATCCATGGTATTCCGTGGCCGAATTCAGACCCTGGCAATTGACACTTCATGATAATGCCATCTATGGAATCTGAACCAGCAGAGTGCTTACATGCCCCCAGTAGGATATGTAAATATCCTAAGAGACAAGCACCGAGGAGATGATATTTTGTTACGCATCTTCGAGGGGATTTCCCGCCTCTCCGCGCTGGGAACTTATCCAAATCAACTTGTGTTGATCGGCCGCTCCTATTCTAGGTGTATTTTTCATAATTTTGTGACGCTTCTGCGTGATTTTGACTTTTACGCTTACTGAACCAGGCTGTGTGTGAGCTTGGGGTGCTTAGGTTACTGAGTCCCGTAAACCATAAGTTAGTTAATGAGGTCAAATACTCCCTAAACCTTGGACCTAATACTTAAGCTTTTCATTTTCCTCAACCTCTTGAGGATTGTCGAGATCTTAATAGGTACTAAGAGTCTATCCAAGAATGCCTAAAGTTTGCGTTCTTACTAATCGCACCATGAACTTTTTATTTCTTTTCTTGAATAAGGTCTAGAACTTAGGTCAATTCCTTAGTTTCTTACAAATGACTATCACTCTTTTCTTCAATTTATGCTCCTTTTTGTTTCTTTTCCCTTCTCCCACAAAATTTCCTTTCTCCTCTTATTCTTTTTTGAGAAAATTTTTAATTTTTATGGTGTTTTTGGCATATGTGAATTTTTGTTTTAAAACCTTTCTTACAAGTTTGGCATTTTTATACCCCCCCATGCCTAAGGTTTGCAATGTCCTCATTGTCACTTAGGGGGCTTTTATTTACTTAGTTCATTCCTTAAGACAGATGTTTTAATGAGTGAATGGGTTGGGATGAATTCTGCAGACGATTTCTAATCTCAGATGCAAGCATCTGAGGTGGGGTCGGCTGTCTATAAGGGTGAACTTTAAGTGCATAATAGTGTGAAAAGGGTTTTAGATTTTTAGAAAATGACGGGCTGCCTCCTGTTAAGCGCTGAGTTTTACGCCATCGGCTGGGCGCAATAAGCTCAAGGGGAATGGAGGATAAGAGATGATTCAGCCAAATCAGCAGAAGTCACATCAATGAACGGCTTGAGTCTCTGACCGTTCACGATGAAAGGTTCGGAATCGTGGCTGAGCGGACTGATTTCAATAGCTCCATTTCCAAAAACCTGCCGGACTAAATATGGTCCGACCCACTTGGATCGCAGCTTTCCTGGGAAAAGTTTGAGTCGGGCATTAAAGAGTAGGACCTTCTAACCATGATGAAAGATCTTTCTCAAGATATGCTTGTCATGGAAGGCTTTAACCCACTCCTTGTAGATTCGCGAGTTCTCATATGCGTCTAGGCGTAATTCATCGATCTCACTGATTTGGAGTTTTCTGTGGGTTCCAGCCTTTGAAAGATCTAGATTACAGTTCTATACTGCCCAATAGGCTTTATGCTCTAGTTCTACGGGAAGGTGACATGCCTTTCCAAACACCAGTCTAAAGGGAGACATGCCTAATTAGGTTTTGTGGGCGGTCCTATAGGCCCACAATGCTTCTGGAAGTCGGGATGACTAGTCCTTCCTATCAGGCCAAACAGTGACCTGCAGGATCTTCTTGATCTCCCGATTTGACAGCTCAGCTAGACCATTAGTTTAGGGGTGGTAAGGAGTAGAGATTCGGTGAGACACCCCATATTTGGTCATCAGTGACCTAAACTGAGCGTTTGTAAAGTGAGTCCCTCCATCAGAGATTATAGCATGGGGAATTCCGAACCTTGAGAAAATGTTTTGATGAATGAATTTGAGAACAATCTTGTGATCACAGGTTCGGGTCGGTATGGCTTCAATCCATTTGGACACGTAGTCCACAGCAAGCAGAATGTACTCAAAACCATCCGAAACAGGAAAGGGGCCCATAAAATCAATCCCCCAAACATCAAAGATTTCGCATACGAGAATCAGCTGCAAAGGCATCATGTCGCGACGGTTCATGTTGCCCAAGGTCTGGCAACGACTGCACGCCTTGCAGTGACTGTATGCATCTTTGAATAGTGTAGGCTAGTAAAAGCCACATTGGAGGACTTTTGATGCGATTTTATGCCCAGAGAAAAGGCCACCGCATGCCTGGTCATGGCAGAAAGAGAGGATATTGTTGAATTCCTCCTCCGGGACACATCTCCGGATGATTTGATCAGCACCTATGCGGAAAAGGTACGGATCTTCCCAGATGTAATACTTGGTATCAGAACGCAATTTGTCTTTCTTGGCCTTCGGCCAATTAGATGGGATCTGATGAGATGCCAAGTAGTTTACTATATCAGCAAACCATGGAAGCCTAGTACCAACAGCAAGTAGGTGCTCATCAGGAAAGTGCTCCGTGATGGGTCCGGAAGGGTTGATAATCTCAGAAGGAAGATGAGACAGATGGTCGGCTACCACATTCTGCCTTCCCGCCTTATCGTGAATCTCAAGATCGAATTCTTGCAACAGCAAGATCCAACGGATTAGTCATGGCTTCGCGTCCTTCTTGGCAAGGAGATGCCTTACAGCCGTGTGATCCGAGTAAATGATGACATGGGAACCCAGAAGATATGATCGAAACTTTTCAAGGGCAAATACTACGGCTAGCAGCTCTTTCTCCGTAACTGTATAGTTACGCTGAGCCTCGTCAAGTGTCTTGCTAGCGTAGTAGATGACCACGGGTTTCCCGTCAGCTTTCTGCCCCAGGATCGCTCCTACAGCGAAATCAGATGCATCGCACATGATCTCAAAGGGTTGAGACCAGTCAGGGGATTGTAGGATAGGTGCCTGGTTGACTCGGTCACGCAGGTTTTCAAAGGCTAGTGTGCATTCCTTGGAGATTTCAAAGGGTACATCCTTAGAGAGAAGAGAAGTCAAGGGGCGCGTGATTTTTGAGAAATCCAGAATGAAACGACGATAAAAATCGACGTGCCCCAGAAAAGAACGGATGTCCCTGATCGAGCTAGGCAGAGGAAGGTGGGAGATCAGATCAACCTTATCTCGATCCACTTGGATGCCTTTTTCTGAAATTAAGTGTCCCAGGACAATTCCCTCAGGCATCATGAAATGGCTCTTTTCCCAGGAAAGAACCAAATTCACCTCGATGCACCGCCTGAGTATTTGGACCAAGTGTTGGAGGTAATTGTCAAATGATTCTCCAAAAACTAAAAAGTCATCCATGAAGACTTCCAGAAAATCACCTACCATATCTGAGAATATGGCAAGCATGCACCGCTGAAAGGTAGCGGGTGCATTGCAAAGACCGAAAGTCATCCTTCGGAAAGCGTATGTTCCAAAGGGGCAGGTGAACGTGGTCTTTTCTTTGTCCTCAGGATGGATTTCCACCTGGTTATAACCGGAGTACCCGTCAAGAAAGCAGAAGAACCTATTTCCCACTAGTTTCTTGAGAATTTGGTCAATGAAAGGTAATGGGAAATGATCCTTCTTCGTGGAGGAATTTAGTGGGCGGTAATCTATACAGACTCTCCACGCGTTGGCTAATCGAGTAGGAATGATTTCTCCGATCTCAGTCGTTATAGTGGTGAGTCCTGCCTTTTTAGGCACAACCTGAATCGGGCTCACCCAACGACTATCGGAGATCGGGTACATGATTCCGGCATCTAACCACTTGATGATCTCCTTCTTCACGACCTCCTGCAGATTAGGGTTCAAACGTCTCTGCATTTCACGAGAAGGTCGTGCGCCCTCTTCTGAATAGATATGATGAGTACAATAAGAGGGACTTATTCCAGTCAAATCATCGAGAGTCCATCCGATGGCTCTGCGATGTTGCTGGAGGACAGTAATCAGACGGGATTCCTGTTCGGGATTGAGGTTGGAATTGCTAATCACAGGGAGGGTCTGATTAGAGCCCAAAAAGATGTATTTTAAGTGAGCAGGAAGAGGCTTCAACTCGAGGATAGGGTTATCAGCAGCAGCAGGTGGTTTAGTATAGACGTGAGGTTCAAGGGTAGAAGTTACTAGGTTGTTTATATCTGGATTCGACTCCTCTGTTTGCGGGTCAAGATCTTTCTGTGGTTGATGAGGTATAATCAGGTCATTCTGGAAGTGTGTTTCATCAACCAAAGCCCTAATGTCACAAATCTGTTCGATGACACCACAATTGATTCCTTGTTGGGCCTTAAATATATCAATTTTCAAGGTTTGATTCCCAAATTTGAGCTCTATTTGGCCCTCCTCACAGCTAATGTTGGCTCTAGCAGTAGCCAAGAAAGGTCTCCCTAAAATGATTGGTGTATCCCTAGGGTTTTCAGGTACGTCCATGTCTAAGACTATGAAGTCTACAGGAAAGTAGAAATCCCGTATCCTTACAATGACATCCTCGATAATCCCTTTTGGTGACTTTATAGATCGATCTGCTAATTGTAATGTCACCTCGGTTGGTTTTAGCTCAGATTCTTTAAGATGGTTGAGTAAGGATGTAGGTATCAGATTTATGGATGCACCCAAGTTTAGCAAAGCTCTATCAAATTGGGTATCACCTATCTTGCAGGAAATCAGGGGAGTACCAAGATCTTTTGCCTTGGGTGGGAGTCTACTTAGGATTACAGAGCTGGCTTGCTCTGACAGAACAATTGGACTCCCACCCTTGGTTCGCGGCTTACACTGGGGTGTACACACATTCTTTAAGAATCGTGCGTAAGCCGGTATGTGGCGGATTGCATCCATCAAGGGGATGTTTATGTGGACTTGCTCAAAGAGCTTGACCAGGTCCTCCTCAGGTGCCACGGGCTTGGTGGTCTTCTTTCCCTTGGTCAAAGCCTTGGGAAACGGGATCTTGGTTGGTTCTTCTAGGATAGGTCCAGGTCTTGGATCTGGGATAGGGGTAGGAACGTCCTGGATTACTGTCCTAGGCTTGGGATCACTACCAGGCTTGGAGTGGTTTGGATGAGGTGGGTCTTGGGTTTCCTTACCTCTACGGGTTGTTACGGAATTAAGTCCTGCCTGGTTTTGGTTGGGATTGGGTAAGATAGGTTGCTGCTGGTAACCTTCAAAAGAAGTGGAAGCCTCTATCCCGTCGGATGAAGGAACAGAGGGGGCCTGATAAATCATATGGGCTTGGCTCGGGTTTGGGTTCATAATGTGCCTCTGTGTTGGCACGTTATTCGGGTTAAGAAGAGGTTGGGAAGGAAGAGTGTCTGGCTGGTGAAAGTTTGCCAACTAGGCCAATTGGTTTCGGACCTCTGTAAGTTCGTCCTTGTGTTGCTTTTGAATAGCCGCATTCGTTCTTTGAATGTCAGCCAGAGTCTGAAGGATAAGGGACATTTGATCCTGATTTGGCCCTGATGGATAAGTAGGATTGGGCCGAGGCTGATGCAGCTGGTAAGGACGAGGGGGTTGTGGGCAGGGCTGAAACGGTGGTCTTTGGGTTTGGGAATTTTCCATCCACTGAAAATTGGGATGGTTTCGCCATCCAGGGTTATAGGTGTTGGAGAACGGGTCATTTTGGATGGCGTTGAGGTCCTCGCAGGTCTGAGGAACCTCCAGAGAGTCAGAGAAAGAGGTAATGGAATTCCTCGAGCTGGTATAGAGAGGATCGAATGGACCTCTGGTTAGAGAATCAGATGGTGGATATGGATCCATCCTAGGAGAAGATCGATGGAGAATGTTCTGCACAGTTTCCCTTGTGGAAGGAAGCTGTGCAAAGGGGTTATGCGCAAAGGTGGCTCGCTGCAGGTGCTGAGTCAGCTCATCCACCTTCTTTTCAATAATCGAGACCTTGTCCAATCGACTGGCCATTAATTCCAGGTCGGCTGATGCGGATAGGTCCTGCGTCTCATGTGCTCCCCTAAGATTTGTCGATGCGCGGGTATTCGTCATGTCGAATAATCCCATAGAGTCATTGTTGATGGAGTTCTCGCACATGTTTTCGAGAATCTCCCACATGGTGTCCTCATGTTGACCCATGATATTTCCTCCGCAGGTTGCATTGACGAAAAGACGGATGTCCTCACGGAGTCCCTGGTAAAAAGATTGGACCTGTTCCCATCTAGGAACTCCGTGATGGGGGCACTTTCTCATGAGATCCTGAAAACGATCCCATGCCTCATGGAGAGGTTCCCCTGTTTGTTGAGTGAAGTGTGTAATCTGATGGCGCAAGGCGTTGGTCCGACCAACGGGGAAGAACTTTTTCAAAAACTCGGACTGAAGTTCTTCCCAAGTGTTGATCGGCCGGGTCTGAGTTTGATACCAATGAGCGGCCTTGTCCATAAGAGAAAAGGAGAACATCTTCTTGAGAAGAATATCCCGATTTTGCGCATCTGACCCAAAAGTTTGGGCCAGATGCTTTAGCTACTTGATGTGCTGGAAGGGATCTTCGGAATTAAGCTCATGGAATTTAGGTATAGCATGAATCATGCTGGGCTTTAATTCGGAATCAGGTCCTCCAGTCGGGATTCTGACTCGAGGCTCGATGGCCACCGCAGTAGGATTATAATGGTCCCGCATCATAGGATGCTGCGGTGGGTGCACAAAGTTTTGGAATAGGTCATTGAGTCGCTGGAGCTGGTGCTCCAGATTGTTTTCTTCCTCAACTGGCTGAGCCATGATGGGGGAAGAAGAAGAGCTTGATTCAGAATCAGATGAGAGAATGATGGGGTAAGGTTGCTGTTCAAACACAGGCGTCGAGGCTTGGCCTTGACGAGAGTGAATTCCTAAAGGAGATCTTAAGGGTGGTCTTAAGGATCTCCTACCGTTCATGCACTGTTGGAATAGAGGAGTTTAGAACGTGCTGGACCCAATCAAGACACCCAAAAAAATGTGTTGGGTGACTATAGAGGTGCGGGGCAGATGGACCCCTTGATCAGAAAGATCGTCCACCTGAGAATTACCTGGACAGCCAGAGAGGGTGAGTCCCGCGAAGACCCCTTCACGATAGAGCGTCCCCACGGGTTACAGGGTTTCCCCCACCCGACCTCTCTTGTCACTGCGGTTCCAGGTAGACCAGAATGGGGATCTTGACCTCTTAAGTCTACCTTTTTTATTTCAAGATCAAGGTGCTTAAGGTTTCACTTGAACTCTTAGGTGTTTTTGTGAACAAGGTGGCCCAATTTGAAGGTTGGTTGACCCTAGGGGTCAACTTCACCCAGTGGTTCCCTTGAGAATTTAGGCCTTGTTTTTTAGGATTCAAGTGTTTAGAGAGAGCCAATTGTTTAGGATTTTTCTTATTAATTATTTTCAATCAATGGCTTGGGCACACCTCTTTTGGATTTTCTCAATTCTTGATTAAGGGGTGTGTCTCTGAAATCCTAATGTTTGACCTTATGTTGGCTCTACTTGGTCCATTTAACTCCTTGTTTGAGTAATTAGGGCTCAGGCAAGGAGGTGTTAGCCCTTAATTACCTTTAAAATTGTGTGCAGGAATAGCAGTTCTGAGAACATGCAGCTATTATTATGTATGAAAGATAGGTTATACCTAGTTTTTCTTTGTTTTTCCTCTTTCAAATTTTAGGGTTTAATAGGAAGTTACCTGTCCTTGGAGTGGCTGTGGTGCGGCTGCATCTTTCTTCTTCCTATACCTGCACCAAAGAGAGATAGAGTTTATTAGAAACTTATGAATAGAACATTTATAACTTCTAGAATAGCCATTGCTCCCCGGCAACGGTGCCAAAAACTGGCTCGACGCTCCTCTATAGTTCTAATATTTCGTCGTAGTATAGTATAGAGAAACGGTTACCAGCTTAATACAATTTGTTACTCGGAAATAAAAGTTTTCCCGAGGTCGAACTCAGGGAGCAAACTGTATTCTAGAAGTACAATGTTTCTATTACAAAAAATGAGAGAGAGAGAGAGAGAGATAGAGATTTGCCGTGTTGGCTTTTTCTTCTTCTCTTCTTTCTCTTGTCTTTGTCCTCTTCTTTTTCTTCTCTTCAATTCCTCAGTCTTCTTTCTTCTTCTTCTTCCTCTTTTATTCTTTTGTTCTTCTTCTTTCTTTTGCTTCCAAGCTTTTCTTCTTTCTCTTCGTGTTCTGCTTCTCTCTTCTTTCTCCTTCAGCTCTTTGTCTCCTTCCTTCTATTCTTTTTATTTCTTTCTTCTTTGCGGTGCCTGCTCCTCTTTCCTTCTTCTTTTCTTTTTCTTTAGAGCATTGTCTGATTTTCCAATCAGACGACTTAAGTAGCCTCTGCTACAGTGCGTCCTCCTTTCTTCTTTCTTTCTTCTTCTTCTTCTTCTTGCTTCAAGCAGCCACAGTGTTGGCTGCTTCTTCCTTCTGCTCTCTTCTTCTTCTTCTTCTCTGCCTCGGCCTGCACACTCACAGCTTGGTCAGAGGGAAAAACCTAATCCTACCCTCCCCCGCGTCTCTCTCTCTCAGATTTCACTCGTAGGATTGCTCTCCCAGAGCCACCGGGTATTCGGCTACGGGTCGCACCCGGGTCCAGGCCCACCAGCGTGCGGTGGTGGGCGAGGAGTGCAGGTTGGGTATACGGGTCGGGCCAGGTTCGCGGGGGGTGGTAGCGGACGAGGCCGGGTAAGCAGGTGAGAGGGACCTCACCCCGTGTAACTGAGGCGATAAGCCTACAACACTTTTACAATTTGTGTAGGTGCGTGGCTTCAGAATCTACCGAGGTGGGACTAAATGTCCCACCCGAATTTGGCGCATGCAGCTGAGGAAGCTGCAGGCAATCGCAGCAGCTTGCGAGGCAATCACCCCAGCTGCAAGCCTGGAGCACTTCTCGGAGACACTCCGCGCAACTCGGGACCAGTGCCTGGGCGAGATTGGGGCTACAGCTGCAGGCGAAGAAGCTCCAGCTGTTCAGCAATGGTGGCGGAGGAGGGTTGACCTAAAATCAAGCATACGGCCTCTCGGCCTAGTCAGAAGGTGCAGGGAGCTTCGCCGGAGTGCGGCGAAGCTCATGCGGGTGGTGGCGAGGCGTGGGGCGGAGTGTAGGGGCTGCCCAAGGTCGGACTGTGGCCGGGGGAATGGGTTTGTTCGGGGGGTCTTTAGGTAGCGAATGGCAGGAAATGAAGGGGCGGAAGTGGTTCAGCGTGAAGAGGCGGAGATTTTGGGTCGGTCGGTGAGTTGTGTGGAGTGGTGGAATGATGGGGGCAATTCGCCGGAGGTTGGCTGGAGATGGAGAAGGTGAGGGTGATGAGGCACGGTCGAAGGGTAGTTGAACAAATTGAAGTAGGGAAAAGAAAGAGGGGAGGAAGGGAGACAACTGTACCTACTTAGAGGGACGGAAGGGGGACGGAGCAGGGCGGCAGTCATGTCGACTTTCGCCGGAGAAGAAGGTGCCCAGAGAGGGGGCGGCGGCGAGGAGAGAGCGGGAGAGCACGTGCTGGGTACGGTGCGACGCGGGAAGAGCGGGCGAAGGCAGCTCTGCTGCTGGTATTGCAGCAGAGCGACGAGGAGGAGGAACCGCCGGAGCTGGAGGGCTTCTGCCGGAGCGGGAAGAGAAGAAAGAGGGAGGGGTTTCTCCGTCAGAACCGAGCTACTGAGTTCAGCAGATGGGGGTGGCTTTTATAGAGGTGAAATCAGAGAGGAGGGCGGAGGGAGGCGACGTGCCTCCCTCGCCGGAGGACGGCCGGAGATGGAGACCCATACCTTCCGTACATTCGCATGGGAGGTATGGGCAGCCGCAGAGACCATGGAGGTGTCCCTGCGACAGCAGACGTTGCAGGGAACCCCCGGTTGTCTTGGCAGAGGGTCTCCCTCACCCTGCTCGTCGCCATGCTCCGCGCAAAGTCACCGGAGCATGGCGCTGCTCAGGGTTTTGCAGGGAGGACCCAAATGCAAAAAAGGAAGAAGATTTAGGGGCCAAAATGTGAGGGTTTCAAAAGTTGAGGGTCAAAAAGTAATAGATGAGGACGAAAATGTAAAGTTGGTCAAGAAGGTCTCTTCTTAGGCTCAAGTTTTTATACATGACTAACTAGGGCCTAAGGATTCTAATGGTGAATTTTATTTCTAGAATAGACCTTGTTTGATAGGTCAATTTACGTAAAAACCCAAATTAAGTCACTAATTGGGCATGGTTCTCAATGTAGGTCAAAATGGGTTTCTAAGGCCAAATTAAAGGTTCTAAACCCTAGAGATTATTTTTCTATGAATTTTAGAGGGCTTATTCAATTTTTCTTTGCCTCAAACCTCATGAATTGAAGTGGGTTTTTTTTAGGGTTACAGGATGTCATTTAATTCTTTGGAGTTGCTGTAGCCCTTATTGGATCAACTCATCCCACTTTTCTTCTTATTAGGTTAGTTTGACCTATGTTTGGACCCTGAGTTACCCTATTTTCAGATTGAGTTGGTGAAATTGCATTTTTACCCCTCAGTTCTTATTTTCTTCATAAACTCAGAATCTCTCGGAGTCAAGCCTTTCTATAGTTATGTAGGAGCTTTTTCTTGCAAATCTGGGTTAGATGGTGCTAGTTTAGGGTTTATGACGAGGTTCTCATCACCTACCTAAACCCCTTAGGACATAACCTATATCACTTAGACACCTAGGGCACAACCACACACACACAACCATTCACACACTCCCACACATCTAGAGTTCTCTAGAACTCTCTTGAAGTGGCGCCACTCTTGGTTGCCAAATTTAGCAACCAAGAGACATTCAATTCTTAGATCCACTTTTTGTGGATCTAAGAACCACTTCTCTCTCACTTGGCCTGCCACTCTTGGAGCACTCTCTAGAGAGTTCCACACTTCTCTAGAGAGACTCCCTTATGTCTATAAAAAGATCTAAGGGGTGGCCATTTGCACCCATCCATTTTCCTTGGCATTCATTCTACTTAGGCTAACCACTTTCATCTCCACTCCACCTCCACGAGGAGCACCACCATGAAGGCCACCATTTCCATGCCAGGGTATTGGATCACTTCTCCAACCTCTCTCCAAGGGCCACCATAAGCACCATTGGCCGCCCCTCCTCTCGGCCACTCAAAGGCCATCGGAGACCACCTCTGAATGCCCTTCCCTTCTGCTAGATTAGTGTTGAATGTACAAGTTGCTATGCTAACATGTTTGGTTTTTAAAACCTATTGTCGTAGTATGAAACCAAAGAACTCGTGTTCAACAAATAAAATTTATACTGAAATTGAAATTCTGGGTCGAACATAGGGAGGCGAACGTTTGATTTAAAAACTACACGTTTATTTTTATTTGTCACAAAATAATTTAATTGATTAGAACTACTTACAATAAATAAAAGAGAGAGAGAGAGAATAATACAAACAAAAATCAAAAGAGATATAGAATGCACATGGAATTCATTATAAAAAGGGATTGTTCATTACACTAAATATTACGACTAGAAGCAGAAAAATGATTACACTAGAAAACAGTAAATCTATTCTAGAAAGCAGTAAATCTACTCTAGAAAGCATTAAAAAGAATGGGGAGAGAAATATCCTCCTCGACGGTCGCTTGGAGGATGAGCCGAACGGGATGACTCCTGGACGAAGGAGGACGAAGCAAGACGAAGAAGGACAATGCAGAAGAATGGGAACGGGACAGCACGTCATCGTCGCGGGATCCACTTCCGAAGGGGGACGAAAAATTGACTTTATCTCGCGAGAAGCATCCTGGGTGTGGGACAAGCTTCTCTTGAGCTTTGGAGAGGGAGAGAAGAGAAGGAAGGGATGAGAATTTCGTGTGGAGGGGTCTTATTTTATAGTTGCAAGGAGTGGGCGCAATTTGGTCATTACATCTTTAAAAACATTAATTTATGACCTTTAGTGACGGATAAAACTGTCACTAAAGGTCTGAATGTGGACATAGTAGGCGACGCGCGAGCGCCCGCTTGCTTGCCCATGCGCGCAACGCTTGCGCACGTTCAGCCGTCCTCAGCTGTCTGATCGCGAGATCAGACGACTTAGATCGCGCCTTCGCCCACCTGCGCTGCATGCCTGCCCGCGTGCGATGCCGCATCCTCGCCGCACTTGCAATACTGCATAGGCACTATCGGATGATCTGGGCCACCCAAAACCGATCGAGCGATCCCCTTTAATCGCGTGCGCCCGCAGATCGCGAGTCGAACCCGTGTCCTATGAACGCACAACACCTCGCGACCACTGCACTACGCGGTGGAAAGTGTCGCACGGATGATTTAAGGCGTGCACATCCACAGCCGTTGGATCAAGATCCAACGGCGGAGAAGGGAGGATGCGGGGGCTTCAGCGGTTGCGTGCGGGCGATTAGGCGGCCGAGATGGCACCATCTTGGCCGTCCATCTTCTGGATGATGTAGATGGTGCCACGGGTGTCGGATTGACTCAATTTTTGCGTCGTTAGGCTACAATCGTCGATTCGAATCCATCTGTGGGGTTGGATTTGTCGTTTGAAGTGCGTATTTACACCATCTTAGCCCATGATCTTCTAGGATTCCCCGGTCACTATCTGATGCTACAGATGCCTAATTAGGGCGATCTTGGAGTCGTTGAACTCCAATCGTCACCCTGATCACATCTGTACGGTTGGATCTTCGATCCGAGGCCCTGATAAAAGGTTTGCCCTGTCCAAGCACATAAAAGGAGACAATTAACCTGTATTTATTCAAACTACTCTAAATGCAAGATGATGCATGTTATGCAATATTTATAGCATGCAATGCAATCCTATGCTTAAGAACATGCATAAATAGACATCTTAAGTAGTGTAAACGTGTTTATATCATACCCCCATGCCTATCTTTTGCTAGTCCCTAGCAAAAACTATATGCTATTTATAAAAAAATTAGGTTGGATTATTTGAGCATGAGTTATTTTCAATCATTAAGAAAATGTCTACTTAGGATCTGAGCTTTCAAAGATACAACAGTGCCCGAGTATCTGCCAAAATGCAGACTACCTCAAGCCCTCGCATTATTCAAAGAAAATTTTCTTTTTCTCTTTTTCCTCTTTTCTAATTTTCCTTTTTTGATTTTCAAGTTTTAAGGTTAAAGAGTGGCTTTCTACGGCCATTCAACTCACTCAAGATTTGATGAGAACCCTAAGTTTTAAGCATCTTATTGTGAATGTGATAGACTCGTTGACCGGCAGTTAAAACGGACTTCGGATTTCTACGCCTCTAGGTGACCTCAAAGAAAAAAATCTGCCTAAAGGTGTATCTTTACAGCCGGTAGCTTTCTCCCCACTTTTTTTTTTTACGGGGTCAACACAAGGGTGAATCCAGTGTATATCTCCTCGATTTATTCTACTTCTCCGCTTCTTCCTAAGTGTTTTGGGAATTTTCAGTGCATTTATTGAGCTAGGTTCTAGATAACCGGTCGATGAGTTGTTACCACCGACAACTTGCCAGCCATACTCGTATAGCGAAGTGTGGCCTATTTCTTTTTTTCTTTTCTCCTTTTCTTTTTGATTTTTTTTTTTAAGTTAGTGGCTTCCCTGGTCTAAGATTTACCTAAAGGCAGCAAAAAGAGAAAGGTCCAGTGACTGGCCTCTGGACAACCTACCTATGGGTTGTTACCCACGATAACTTGCCAGCCATATCACCCTAGAAGGTTCATTACCTACCCAATTTTCATTAGAATCGCCGAACAATGAGTCAGTGCAAAGAAAGTGTGTAGACGCTTAAAACTCAAAAATTCCCTCAAATCAGAGGATGGGTTGATAAGTCATGTACTTATCACCCAAACTTATTCACTCCAATTAAAATAGAATTTAGGTTGGTGAGGACTCGAAAAACAAATCGACATTTTAGTGGATACACGGGCTAATTAAGTCCAAAGACCTGAAGGGTCTTTGTGTTCAGATCATAATGTAGTATTTCATAAGATTGAAAATTTTCTTAAACTGAAGTTTTCCTTCCTAATTCCACTTTTTTTTTAATAAAAATAAACAAATCTACAGAGCTAACGAATAAATTCAGAGATGAATATCCACCCCCCCATGCCTATCTAATGCAATGTCCTCATTGTAATAAAAAGACATAAAACAGAGTGGAATAACGTAGAAAGCACCTGAATTGCATGAATGTCAGGTCCGCTTCGAGATAGAAACTAAAAAGAACTGTATAAGTGTTGAGTTTAGTGCATTCAGCTAGGCACACTATACAAAGAAGAGAAATGAAGAATTCACAGGTGCAGGTCAAAATCAGAATAAACAAAAGAATCCTCCATCCTGTCAGCAGAGATCCACAGATGTGGACCAGATTATGGTGTAGACCCATATCCCATCATCAAGAATATCTTAGGTTTTGGATAAAAATTACCCAAAACCTAAAATCTATATGCAAGCGGGGTCGGGCCTACGATTTATGAGGATGCAACCCAAGACCAAAAAGTCGGGTTATAGAGAATTGAAGCTCAAAAGGATAATCGTTGAATGTGTGCTTGGGTTTGACATCCTCAAAATAAATGTCGTAAGGGTCCTGGTTTGATGGTTTCAGATGAATAGGAACCCTTCGACTCAGTCTTCTACTTCCTCCAAAGCTAGCTTCCCAAATCAGAAATTCCCGGCTCCTATCCTCATCATTCAGCATGTCAATTTCCGGGACCTCTTGCGTATTAATCACCCCGTCTGAAATCTCCAAGTCTAAATGATGTGACTGAATCAGAATTGACTTGGGTCTAATTATCTCATAAACATAATCATTAATAAGCTCAATGGGGTGTAACTGACAATCAGGGCATTTGATTGAATCCTCCAGAAAATGTGATTTTGGATTCGTAATGTGTGCCCTAATAGGATTAGTTTCCTCAGTTCTTAGGCTATCAAATGATCTTTCAGATTCCTCAGGCCCAATCGTCTCACAAAAATCATGTTTTGTAAATTCGCGTAAGACTTCGCAACTTGAATCTTCACCATCAAAATCAAAGAAATCAAGATCCGTATTAATGTATGCCTCAAAATAATCTATCACTTTTTGATCCATGGAGACATACATTTCCTTGTACCCTGGCTCAGGGATCTTAGGTGAAGAAATCAGATCTTCCTTAATTGGTTGCTTTAATTCAATCTGGTCAGCCTCGTAACACGTGTCCCCCCAACAGGTGCCTAAGCAAGTTCTGTCATTGCTTTTCTGAAGGGAGTTCATCCTGGGAATCATCCCATGATTGAATCAAAGTGACCACGAATCTCATCCTCAATTTCGCTAATTTTCCAAGTAGAAACTCACCCGGGTTCTTATCCTTAACATCCTAAAGCCAATCCAACAAAGACTTGCTCAAATCATCAATCATTTCAATCAGGGGCTCCAATCTCTCAATGCAAGGTATTGGCTGAACTTCTAAAGATTGAATGATATTCCTCAAGTTAGCCAGAACCTTATCTTGGACCTGGTTACCCTGAACCAAATGAGTTGGTCCAGGGTTGGGCGGGTTTGGGGTCAAAGCATGGGAATTAACGAATTGAGATTCGTTACACCCTTCCTGATAATAGGTCATTTCAGATTGTTCAAAAGGTGGTGATGACCTATAAGTAGTATAATCAGAGGATGGGTAAGGATCAATGTATCCTTCTTGATTGTAGATCATATTAGGTTGTTCATGAAAGGTTGACAATCCATAATTAATGTGGCTTTGAGAAGGTTGTTCGTAGTGTTCAGGGTTAGACCCTAAACACGGAGGTCCGGAACTGTATCCCCAATTCGAGTTATCCCAACTAACTGATGGTTGATTACAGTACAAGTTAGGATAATCGTCATGTTGAGGATAATTCAAAACAGGAGGGAAAGAGCGAGAATGCGTGTAATATGTGGAAGGATTCATGAGAAGTGGGAGGAAGAAAGGTGTCCTGCAATAGAAACAATCAAACCTGTCCTTGAGTGGGTTAGCCTATTGACCTGCAAACTCCCAAAACCCCTCTTGAGATAAAGGAACGATTTGATCTACTTCTGTCTGTTCAATCCAACCAGTTAGGAGGGACTGGGGAGAAGGTTCTTCCTTCGGCTTGTGCCTCCGATTCCTAGTGTACCCCCCAGCCGTGATCGTTTGATTATGCTCCCCTAGCTAGATATCAGATTGAACAGTAGAAACAGACTAATCGAAAATAATCTCATTCTGGGCTCTGAAGAGCGAGTCAAATCCTTAAGGCCAACGTCTACTCTGTTTTATTTAGGGCTAGGTTTGAATGTGCTTTGGAATGTGATGGGCCCTTTAAATGGGTTGTGCCCTTAATGATTGATTGATTTGTGTGTGCGTGCACAACCAGTGGTTTTCAAGCAAGATTATTTTCGATGAGGTGAATTTTAGGATTCAAATCTTGCTTAGTAGCTTTTAGGATTCAACTTTAGGTGTTTTCAAACAAGTTTTGTTATCACACCAGGTTTTTGAAAGCACAGGTGAAGATATTTTCCTTTGAAACTTAAAAAGAATGTGGAGTTCCTGGTAAATCCCTAATAGTTGAACCTAAGTGGTAGCTACTTGATGAGTTGATTTTATTTGAAGTGGTGTGGCCCAATCAACTTAAACAATTGGCTTGTTGCACCACTTAACTAGGCACACAAATGATCACCTAATCTAATTTCTACTCAATTATGTGTTTGAATGTGTGTACCAGCTCCAAAGATCGGTTTACCAGTTGAGTTTGAAAATCAGATGAGGTTGTGTACCTCTGTGAGATTTTGTTATTATTATTATTATTTTAATGTGGGGGTTGGAGTGAGTATAGGTGTCAAACAACAAACAATCTAACCTTATAGTTTATAAGAACAAGTAGGTTGATTGATGTTTGTGTTATTATGTTGTGGAATGAAATCTAATGGGTAGGATGTGGGGGATAACTTACAAAACTTTTCACAGCACTTTACTCCAATCTGCCGCTTTTTCCTGTCTCGAAAGAGTACCTACAATCACAATAAGAAAGCAGAGAAGTGAGGTAAATGATTTGTAAGTTAGAAAATGCGAGGAAAAATCAAAGAGCGTCGCCTCCCTGGCAATGATGCCAAAATGTTGAACGTACGAGTTGCTATGCTAATGTGTTTGGTTTTTAAAACCTGTCGTCGTAGTATGAAAGCGAAAAACTCATGTTCAACAAATAAAATTTATACCGAAATTAAAATTCTGGGTTGAACACAGGGAGGCGGACGTTTGATTTAAAAACTACGCGTTTGTTTTTATTTGTCACGAAATAATTCAATTGATTAGAACTACTTACAATAAATAAAAGAGAGAGAGAGAGAATAAGAGAGAGAATAATACAAACAAAAATCAAAAGAGATATAGAATGCACATGGAATTCATTATCAAAAGGGATTGTTCATTACACTAAATATTACGACTAGAAAGTGGGAAAATGATTACACTAGAAAGCAGTAAATCTATTCTAGAAAGTAGTAAATCTACTCTAGAAAGTATTAAAAGGAATGAGGAGAGAAATATCCTCCTCGACAGTCGCTTGGAGGACGAGCCGGATGGGACGACGCTTGGATGAAGGAGGACAAAGCAGAACAAAGGAGGATGAAGCAGAAGAACGGGAATGGGGTAACAGGTCGACGTCGTCGCGGGATCCACTTCCAAAGGGGGACAAAAAATTTACTTTATCTCGCGAGAAGCATCTCGGGTGTGGGACAAGCTTCTCTTAAGCTTTGGAGAGGGAGAGAAGAGAAGGAAGGGATGAGAATTTCGTGTGGAGGGGGTCTCCTTTTATAGTTGCAAGGAGTGGGGGCAATTTGGTCATTACATCTTTAAAAACATTAATTTAGGACCTTTAGTGATGGATAAAACTATTGCTAAAGGTCTTAACGTGGACGTAGTGGGCGGCGCATGCGCGCTCGCTCGCTTGCCCTCGCACGCAACGCTTGTGCATGTTCAACCATCCGATCGCGAGATCGGACGGCTTAGATCGCGCCTTGGCCCGCCTGCGCTGCGTGCCCGCCCGCTTACGATGCCGCGTCCTCGTCGCACGTGCAATAGCACGTTTGTGCTATCAGATGATCTAGGCCATCCACAGCCGATCGGGTGGTCACCTTTAATCGCTCGCGCCAGCAGATCGTGAGTCGAACCCGCGTCCTATGAACGTGCAACGCCTCACGACCGCTACGCTACGCGGTGGAAAGTGTCGTGCGGACGATTTAAGGCACGCGCACCCACAGCCGTTGGATCAAGATCCAACGGCGGAGAAGAGTGGATGCGAGGGCTTTAGCGGTTGCGTGCGGGCGATTGGGCAGTCGAGATGGCACCACATGGCGCCATCTTGGCCGTCCATATTTTTACACATATCTCTATGTTTGAAATCACCATGAGCTTATTGGTTGCCATCTTTTCTGTGTGATTAAAGTTGCCTGTTTTTCACTTATATATATATTTTGCAACAAGCATGTCGGTTCCGGGAAATATAGAAGACCTAACTATAAATGCATTTTCCGTAAACAACCACCATGTAACTAGAATTGTGCGCACCAAAACTCACACTTTCACTTTCGTTATCTATCTGACACATGTGCACCTAATTAGAATTCATAATAGAAGTGGCAAAATCTTAATCCGAAGATTGGAAACTGGCATGCGATTTTAAATAAAGTAGAACGATAGAGGATCGATTTCAGATTTGCACAAACGCCTCCCAGAGACGAACAATTGGAACTCAAAGTCTCATTACTTTTACAAAATCATTTTTTTGACGAACATTTTTGCACGACTATACTACGATTTCCGACAACTTTAAAATGCGCAAAAATGCCTTCCGTCAAGCATTCTTAGGAACTTGTTCCCAATGCTTTTATTGCTTATCGCTCTTGTATGCAGGAGTGTATTTTTAGGAGAGTGTTCCCATTTTATGTAGATTATAGGTTTATTTGAATTATTTGAACTGTATATTAGTAGTTAGCTAGTTAGTTAGATTCGGTTTGTTTGCTTATTATTAAAATAAATAAATAAAAATAAAAATAAAAAAATAAAAAAAAATATTCGAACTGCCTACTAGAAGCTACATATTAATAGGGTGACCATTTAGGATTGAATAAGCAGCATCTAGTTTATATTTCTACAATGCAGACATTTTGGACGAAGAAAGCTGGAGTAAAGTACGTCTTCTCTTTAGCATCAAATACCTTTCATGCATTTGCATTGGACTTAAATTCAAGACCACTAAAGTGTTTGAGTCGAATTAATTCAGTGGTCACTTTAAAAATTGGGACTGCTAAGAGGTTGGGCCTTAAAATCAGTGACTTTAAATTGCGTGCAAAAGGATTTGATTGTGAGATTTTAAAATACAAAACATGAACGTGTGTTGCACACCTGAGACACTGTGCACATCACACATAAGGTCACTAGACAAATTTCTACCTCTCCTCTTTTGAACCACAAGGGATGTTAGTCAGAAATCAATAAGCGTATCCACCAAGTTATTTCAGTTCCTCGTGCATGGGCTCAATTTGAGACTTCCATCCCTTGTGAGTAGGTTGTAAGCACCAACGAAGGTCGGCCTAGGAAGCGTAATTCTTACAAAACTTGTTTGGCCTCCAACTAAACACCTAATTCTAAGACCTAGAATCTACTAAAAACAGATCCCACTGTATTTGCATTTGTTTTGATAGTGGTAGAACTCTCTAGAGAGTTTCTACTTTTGTTCTGATTTCTTCTAAGTCCTAAGAGAGTTTAACCTATTTGACTTAAAGAAATGGACTATCCTTACTCCTATCATTTTAACGAGGATCCCATGCCTCGAGCGTATCCATCCTTTGATGGCTACAATGACAATTCATTAGATCAATCATATTCCTATCCTGGGAGTACTAGCCCGACAACTCCCACTTTTGAGCAGAGCCTAGGAGTGGAATTTTCCAATTTGCAAACACCCAACCCTCCCACACTTCATGATTTTCCTTATCGAGGTTGGACCAATACCCCTAGGCAACTAGAGCCTGAGATTGACTATCCTCCCTAATCTGATAGTAGTAGTCTCTCCTCTTTTATGATAGAAATGCTAAAACAACAAAAAGAAATGATGGAGTCTATGGGAGAGATGTTGAGGAATAGTCAACGATTGAATGAGGAAATTAGTTAACTTAGCTACCTTCCTACTATTGATTTTGATCCCTACTCGTACAACATTGATCATCAAAATAATTCTGAGGAAACCAATGACAACAGGGATTTCATTTTGAGTAGTAGCTATCACTTAGACAATCCCCATAAGACAAGGCCTCTAGAGGAGAATGATCATAGTGATTATCCACCTGAGCTATATTGGAGTCAAAAGGAAGGGAAGATAGTACCATCTAATGACCTTGACCCGGTTGACGGTATTTTTCTTACCCTTGATGACCTAGGTCATGGTCTAATTGTTCATATCGCTTCCCCTATTAATCATCTGGTGGAACCCCATTCTACCCTTAGTGAGCCTAATCTTGACCCTCCACTTAGGGAATCAACACCTACCATTTAGCATTCGAAAGATTTAAATGCGCCCAATGAAGGTGACCCTAAGGGAATGGATGATGAATTGGATCAATTTTGGTCTCAGGGATACAAAGACTCTATTTTAGAGGAGAATGATGACCTAATGAAGGAAACCAGACTGAGAGTTTGGAGTGAATCTCGAGGGGATTATGTGTTATTTGAAGACTTACCCCTTGAGGCTATAAATGATTTGGTGCAATCCAGATTCCTTCCTACTTTTGATTTTGAAAATCACCCTCCGCAAAATCTGGAGTTGATATTAGAGGAGGACGAACACAATAGTGAGAAGCCTTGGGGAGACTCTCGGGGACAATACACATCAATTAAGGATTTATGCCCTGAGAAGAACAAAGAATTCACTGATATAGGCTTTCTCCATAACATTAAAGATGATAATCCTCCTAAAGATATTAAGGATAATGAAGTAGCACACAAAGTCCTCGGAAAGGATGTAATTGACATGAAAGAACCCGAGGATGGATTTGATGATAATTCTGATCTCGCTACTTCCTAGGAAACCCAACTGTCGTGAAAGCATGTTGATCATGAGTCTACTAATGAGATATTGAATTCTATTCATCAGTCATCTATTGTAGAGGAGTAGTTGGAGGTTCATAAAATAATGAAGTTATGTAAGGATGTGGAGGATGAATTCTTATTGGGAATGGAATCTAAATAGACTAAGCCCTCTTTGGACTTAATAATTACCACTCAATCACTCAATCAACCTGTAGATTCCTTACCTAATCCTCAGCTCAGGTCTCTACTCATATACATTCTTTCTGGGGAGAATATCAGGTCAGTAAATCCTTGGGTAGAATGGCGAGTGTGGATTGATGCTTGTACTTTTAGTCTCACCATTCAAGGGTTTGAAATAATTATGTTTATATCTTTTAAAACCCTTCCTGTTTTCTAGATCCGTGCTATTATGCATATTTTTAGGGCCTAGCTCTTTCCCTTCGGAACCAGACTTACAGGTTCCCTGTAAGTTTGCCTACCGACAGAAAATGCAGTGCTTATTGGGAGGAAACCTAATGTCCAGAATAACATCTTCATCAGGTGATTTCCTTCCTTTCTCCCCCTATTTTAATTTTACCATGAGAACATTGTAGGATTTAGGCATGGGGGTGTGCATTTTGCATTTTTAGGTAGTATTCATGCATTTAGGTTAGGTGCATTAGCATAAAAAAAAACTCTCTTTTCTTGAGTTGAATTAGTTAGCCCTAGCAAAACATCTTTGTCAAGGAGGTGTCATTGAAGATTTTCTTCTTAAATTGTTTCTTAAGTTTACAATCAGTACATTTACTTCTCTTGCACATAGATTTGGTAATGGATCATTGTAGAAAACTAATAAGCATTTTTAGTCGACTGAATCCTTGGATAGTTAATAGGGAGTCAAGCATACTATCTTCTATTAGATCCACCTCATATTTGTGATAAGAAAGTAGAGAGATTACTGGTGCGCTAAGTTTAGTGCAAGGACTCTTATGTTCTGGATAATTAGATGATGATATTTTAGAGTTAGGCATAGTTTTCGCTCTCTATTCCTGTGTGCAAACATTGTGTGAATTCTTGAGAGTCACCAAATAAGGTAGATACATAGAGATTGAGTCCTAATAAAACTATGACTGTGGTGGATGGTTATGACTATCCTTCATAGAGTCCTTGGCTAAGGGAGGGTAATAGTGTCAAAGGTCAGAAATACACTTGTCCTATTTATCCTTTCCCATTGCCGAGAGTAGGCACTTCCACCAAATAAGCCACACAATATCCTCTTGACCATCATCATCCCTAATAATGCCTCATGAATAAAAGTCTGTCATGTTTTGCTGATTTATAAAAAAAAAGAAAATAAATATATAGATATATATGGAAAAAAAAAGAAGAAAGAGAAATATTTATATTTAGAAAAATATAAAAAAAAGAAGAAAAAGGAAAAAGAGTCCAAGTTTGGAGTTTTATCTTCATGTCATTTTTTGTGTCAATGTTTTTGAGGCAAAACAAAAACACCTATTACGATCCACCAAATATGACCCATACCTACTTTTCAGTATTTCTGATTACCTGAATACTGGCTGAGGACTTCTGAATTAGTTGTAGGGTTATTAGGAGTTTACTTGAGGTGTGAAAGCCATGTGAGGCTGCCAAATAGGGAATACATTTACAAAATCTGGTAAGATATGTGATCTCAAAAAAGAAAAAAAAGAAAAAGAAAAATAAAAAAGTGCAAAGGAATGCAAAGAGAGCATAGCTTTTAGCCTATCTCTTGGTTGACTTGTTTAATAGTTTAGAGATCTAAAGTCTACAGTACTAGATTACATGTAGCACCAGATGAGTGTGAGCCACCAAATATAAATCCATTCAACTTACTATCTTCTACCTAAGCCAAAAAGCCGGGGCCAAATTATAGGTCATTTGCTACTTTATCCCTAGGAAAATAGTTTCTTATCCCAATAGAATTATATCAAGGGTTAAGTACGAACTTCAAATGTGAGTTGGCTTTTCACTTCGGTCTGTTACCTAGGCAACTATCACTTCACATTTCTCTAGATCTCTAAATTTTTGGAATAAGGAAAGGAGAAATTGCTTGGTTACTTCCATTGTTTTTCACTTTTGCTCAGAACTGGCAAAACTTAGGCATAAGGGTATTTGATGAGTCCAATTTATTGGACTAATTTTAGCCTAACTTGGTTAGTTCCTATATTTCAGAGTATATTAATATTTGCATTTGATTATAAAATAAATGCATGCATTATAATTTATATTTGTAAAGTTTATCTAATATTATAAATAATTATATGCATTGCAGGAATCAAGTGCAGCCAAATCTCATTTTTAAGACGTTTGGAGATTACTCTGGATGTCTGATGATGCTGACAATATGCACCACAACTTAGCCATCTCTACCTCCATGTGCACAACCTCCTCGCTACTGTCGTTAAGCTGTTGGAGACGGTTGAGTCCTCTGAAAATGCAATAGATCAGAGGAGAGTCGATGGCAGAAGATTTATAAAGGGACTCCCACCACATGCAGGTGCTATGGATCATATCCTTCCCCCCTGTGGGGATCTCCTCCATCCTCTCCACCGTGAAGAGAGCCTGCACCGTTGCTCTAGTGCACACTATGGCCTGAGGCGTACTCCATCCCCACTACCGCTTCCTCTTGTTGGTTACACGGGACAGCGTGTGGCCATTGTCCTCCCTTCACCCTCGCAGTAGACCCCTTTACAACCCACCACTACCCTCTCTTCCCTCTCCATCTTCTTCTTCTTCTTCAACTTGCCACCATCCACTGTTTACGAAGAACCCAAAACTCCACGCTCATAGCAACCTCAGCCGTGCCACCCTTACCATAGCCCTCGCCTAAGCGCCACCCTCGCGTGTTACCTGCCTCGGTCTCCTCTCCAAGAGCGCGTGCACCTTCGTATTTCCAGCAGTTTGCACATGCCCCTTCGCACTCACCTCAGTAGCAACACTGCCCCCTTCACCCGCTCCTCTGCCTAAACACCACGCTCACCTTGCCACGACTGCGCATCTCATGCACATGCACCAGCACTCTTCTCCACACCTACGTGCAACTCTACGTACATAGCAACAGCAGTAGCAGCCAGCGGGAAGAGCTTCACCGCTGCTGCCAGTCACCTCCTCCAACTGGTCGCCCCATCACCGCCATCTCAAAGTCCTCATCGCATCTCACCTCTGCCGCAAGCGGTTCACGTCGCCATCGACCCATGCGTGCACACGAAGGAGAGAGGAGAAATCCTATGTTTTTCTCGCAATCAGTATTTACGATCTTTGCCATTGTAGGGTATGCTATTCCCTTATTTAATGAATTAAATTATTGAGGTGAATTTGCATAAGCATCCTTCTACTTAATCAAAATTGCTTGCAGATGAATATCTCTCATGAATGATATAATGCATGGATTATGGTGAACAAGCCATATTTTGGAAATTGGTATTTACGATGTTTACTAGTACCAAGATCATTATTTAATAGAATATTATATTGTGGTAATTTTGCATGTAAACACCTACAGTCTTAATTAATTACTTAGAATGAGAATTCATGAGGGCAACGAATTGCACTAAAGAATAGGCGCACCCATTGAAATTCCCGAATAAACGAGTCACCACTCGCTAATTCAATAGGCTAATTCCTCCTTGTGGAGACGACCTAACTATTTTCGTGGTTAGATTTTGAATATTAAATGATTTGAAAAGTGATTTTCTACCACGTAATAAACTACAACGACACATCTTTTTATGTTAAAATTTTTATCGAAACGAAGATCGCTCTTTCAATACACCTATACTTGATGATATATAACTTAAGAATTGGAATAATGGATCACAAGTACAGGACCACACATCAGGTTCTCAATCAACTCCCTTTATAGTCAGCCCCATCTAGGGTGATACACACTTTGATTCATATCCTAATTCGTATAACCTTGACTGGAGAGAAAATCTTGATCTTTCATGGCCACCATAGAGACTGACTCGGACTGAATATCAATCTAGGTTAGCCCAGTATTTCACTCAAACCACTTTAAGGCAACCATCTAGTCCAACCCAACCCACAACCATCCTTGACGATATCAAGAACCTTCTATTGGACTTTGATAAGAAAAACGAAGAAAGGCTGACTAATTTCGAAAATCAAGTGAAATCTCAAGGGTAAAAATCAAAAGACTTCAAGAATCCTTCTATACCCATATGCAAAATACTCCCTACTCTTATTCTCCACCAATTCTTCCGACCCCTCCAATTTATCACATGTGCCATTATGCAGGTGCCAATGCTTTGGCCTCTAAAAGAAAGAGAAAAGTTAGGAGCCCACCCAAACGATCTAATTCGGGCTCAATAAAAAATCTTAGGACCAAACCTGCATCCAGCTCTGACTCAGACTCTAGGGACAAAGAGAAGAAAAGGCTCTTGAAGTTGATTTGGCCTACTTACCCTTTCTTGGGGCCTTAAAGAAAGAGTCACAAGAAAAGAAAAAGACTTGCACACCTAAAGAGGTGGTTTTATTTTCTAGCATAAGTGCTTTTGTTTCTGGCACTCTACCACCTAAAATGACCAACCCTGGAAAATCGTTCATATCTTGTGCCATTAAGGGATTCACCTTTAATAGAGCCATTGTCGATCTAGGGTCTTCCATCAACTTTATTCCTACCGCTCTTTTTGACCACACTAGACTTGGAGATCTACACCACACACCTATCACCATTAAAATGGAGAATGGCTCCATCAACACACCTAAGGGGGTAGTTCATGATATGATCATTAAGGTGCAAGGTCTTAACTTTCTGGTTGATTTTATTATTTTGGGCATGGATATACTAGAGAAGCTAAGTGATTCACCCATCATTCTGGGATGCCCTTTCTTGGCTACGGCCAATGCACGGATTGACCGTTACTCAGGATGTATGGAAATGAGTAGCGGCAATGAGAAGATTCACTCTGATATTTATGCAGCCGCTAAGAAAATAAAGTCTGGATATTTTTTGGATGATACAAAAAGTGATTCGGAGGGTAATTTGAAAGAAACCATGGCAATTGACACCTGGGTAGGACCACATGACCCGAATCAAGAATCTATTGAATCACAATAGTCACCCTCAATACAGGATCAAATCTTTGATAGCATGGTTGACTATCTTGATCAACCTAGCCCAATTCAAATCCTTGCCCCTTGCAATGAATCCCAAATTACTCAATTGATCAAAATGGTTCATGAAATAAAAGAAGCTAGTGCGAGAGAATATGATAATACAAGAAAAGAGCTTCATGGAATCCGGGACGAGCAACAAAAATCAGAAATGCTTGAGTTTTGGTCGGGTGTGCCACAATAGATTTGTGATTCTGAGGTGGTCATTGAGGATTTTGTAGATCAGACAACCAACGGGGGATGATATTGATGTTCCTATTGAAGTTGAGGAGGGAGATTAATTTGATGATCTTGGTCTTGCTTTAGGGCCTGAATATCAATCATTTCATTTTGAGGAACCAAGCATTAATGGGCTTGAATATGATTTTATTGTATTTTAGGATACCCATGGAGACATTGATGAACTGATTCAAATGATCACATACACTAAACAACAAAACAAAAAGACTTTAACGACTACTCAATCAATGTTCAGCCCATTCCACATTCATGGAGGGACTCACTACTGAATCTAATGCCCAATTCCATCTAAGTGAGAAGGAGGAAATATCCCCCTATGAAAAAGATATTCAAGAGATTGAAAGATTATTGGGGATTACATATGATGAGTTATCGGAAAAGGATAAAAATTTTTCTAAATCATGTGATAATTGGAAATTGGAATTGAATAAGTTGGAAGAGGTGAAAGAAAAAGATGATACTCAAACATCCTTGGTAGAGACAAAGACTGATCATTGGACCTTGATCTCCAGATCTGACCACATCACTTGGGTCATGCCTTCCATTTATCATCATTATTAGGACCCATATGATTTTACCCCACATGACTCCACTCATACCCTAACCACTCACATTCTCCATCACCTCTTCGGGATGCCTTCATCTTCATTTCTTCCAGGCACCCGTATTTATCTGTCTTTCTGCTATAGCACTTGGCTGTAGATAATCCCAAGCCCCATTATAATATTTTGCCGACTCTTTGGGCTTGGAATTCATGGACAGCTAGTCCACATTTGCGGCCAGCTATTGGCGAACGAGATTAAAATTCTTATCATTTTACTCGCCGTTCTCAATACAACATTGACATATTCTTTTCGAGTTTACGCTCAGTTGGAGGGGTTAAACTCAGCACTTATATTTAGCGTACTTAGCATATTTTCCTGCATATTTATTTTACTTATTAGGTGTTGAAATAAGTGGAACAAAAATTTTAGAAGCAATTCCAGGTGATTTCTACCCATTTACTTCTTGTGTTAATTTATTTTTCAATATATTCATGCATGTGGACAGGCACGAAAGTAAGCATGGGGGGGTAGTACATGTAAACTGAAAATTTTTCTACCAATGCCTAGGAAAAACCTTTCGTACATCATGCTAATTGCACTTTAAGGTCTTTCAATTAAGAACAACCGACTCCACCACCAATGTTCGCATTGGAGCTAGAAATTGTTCGCAATAGCCACTTTTGACTCATTCGCTCACCTTTTTGTTCTAAATTTAGGGTCGAGCTGAATGTAACCCGAATTAGGGAAATCTTCGAAGTGCAACTTTGAAAGGTTATACATAGCATTTATATATATTCATGCATTAATTTTTATCAAGGAACTTTTATTAGGGATTTTATTCTTGAGTTGATTTTGAAGATTCTGAATCTATAATCCAGTACAATGTTTACACTTGCACATAGATTTTGTAATGGATCCATTAAGAAAATAGATTTCACAGCAATCATAGGTCATAAATGACCGAAATTAAGTTAGAACTTAGCATAACTTAGTGTAATCCATGCATACATGAGCATACTTTGCATCTTTACTGATTTATTTTAGCTATGCATAGAATATTGTTATAATGTGCCAATTAAGTGCATTATGTGGTTTATAGGTAATATGAAGATCTGAAGCTAGATCTGAAGCTGGATCTGAAGAATAAAGAGAAGCTGGTGCTGTAGTATAGTTGGAGTAGAGGACTTAGGAATAAAGAAGAAAAATAATTTAGGGTTGAGGTATGCTACTCTACTTAGTAGAATTTAATGTAGAGTTTAAATTATGAAGAACTTAGGACCAATCCTAGCTTTAGGATAACCCTAGAGACCATCCTAAGCCTTAGCCACCCTTAGATTAGGTCACCATAACATAGGAAGCCTCAAAACCCTAGTTCCAGCCCTTCTTTGGATGTCCAAATAAGTTATTGGACATCCAGAACCCTTAGGCACAGGCTGTAGACCTAGAACCCAAGTCTACAGTGTTATTGGACGTCTAGGCAAGTTTTCAAATGTCCAACTTCTGCAGAATTCCAAGAAAGAACCTTGATATCTCCCTGACTCTGACTAGACGTTCAGACAGGAAGTCTAGACTTCTGATTTTTGAGTATAAGATGTTTGACACCCTAATTAGACATCTGATACCCCTCTCCAGACCCTATTTTGGAAATCAAGCTTGGATCTTGATTTCCTAAGTCTCAAAACCCAACTCCAAACCCTAGGGAACCTAAACTAAGGTCCCCTAAGCCTAGTACACTACCCCTAGACCCTACGAAGAACCTAATTAGGTTCTCACTAAGCCCAATTGACTTGAATCATAGTCAATTGCAATTGCTTAGTCAATTGGACTCATAGAGTCCAATTGAGCTCATATCTCAACCAGCACAAGTCCAATTGACCTAAGCCTAACTTAATTGAGTATTCTCACCCTCAATTAGGTTTACACTCACTCAATTAAACTTATTACAAGTTTAATTACACATTCACTTTAGTAATTAGGGTTTCTAACCCTAATTCTAAGACCTACCTCAACCTAAACCTATAGGACTCAACCTAGACACACACACACACATGTTCACGCACACACAACACACCCACTTGGCCACCACCTAGAGTCTTATAGACTCTTCTCCATGTGGCGCCACCTTTGAATCCCAAGAATAGCAAACTCACTTGGTCCATTCTTAGATCCACAAATTATGGATCTAAGAAGACCCACTCCCATCCATCTTGACGCCAAGATGGAAGTCTCTGTAGAGTCTTCTATAGTTCTCTAGAGATACCACTTGAAGGCCACCCAAGAGTCTATAAAAAGACCCTCTTGGACGGCCATGCACCCATCTTGGACTCTCCATTAGTGGCTCCTCACTCCATCTCCATCTCCACGAGCTCCTTCCACCTCCAAGCACTAGTGGACATCCAAGAGCAACCCTCCACCACCTCTCCAAGGGCCGACCTACCAACCATTGGCCGCCCCTCTTTCTCCTTCCTGCCACCTCAAGCTCCACAAGCCTTTAGAGACCACCTCCATTGCCCTGATTTCTCGTAGATAAGTAGTTCTTCGTATTTTAATTTGCTACATTATTTTCTACTTTATTTGTGTAGTCATCTTCCTCTTGCCTGATACATGATCAATCTTCTATAGATCCACGCTTGCATTCAGTTTCTATTAGCTAGTTTCTTCTTTAATCATTCCTGTACAAGCTTTCATCTAGATCCACTTTGTGATTACTCCTACTAATGAAATGAGAATTACCTGAGATTTATATATATATATATATGTCTGTTGTGGAATCACCATGAGCTTCCTTGGAAAATCTTTCTTGTGATAATATGTTGCTTGCTATAACTTCTTATATTTTTGCAATAATCATGTCGGTGCATGAAGATATTAATGACTTAATGATCAATGCTTTTTCTGTAAATACCCATCATAGAACTAGGATCGTGCGCACTGATACTCACACATTCACTTTTGTCATCTATCTGGTGCACGCTCACATCATTAGAGTCAATAACGCGACTGGCAACACATTTATTCGTAGGTTGGAAATCGGCGTGCATTTGTGAGCAAGTAGTGAAAAATCAAAAATCAATTTTGCATTTCCATAATGTCTCCCTAAGATCGACCGGGACTCACCATCTCATTAATTTACAAATATTTTTTTATCAAGGGTTTCATGCGACTATACTACGAACTACCATATATTTCAAAACACATGCGTAAATGACTATGTCAAATGGCATCGTTGCCGAGGAGGCAACGCGATTTTGATTTATGATTTTTATGAACATAATAGTGACAAATATCCCTCTGCTTCCTTTTGATGTGTAGGAAAACATGAAGAGTGGAATCTATGCATACATGGGTGCAGTTAAAAAAAAATTAGGTGCACATCTTTCTCTTAGTCTGAGGATTTCCTTTTCTGAACCCTTGGTAGATTTGACTTCTAGGCAGAATTTGATTTCTGAAAAAAAAACTTGCATATTTTCGTGAAAAAAAAAATTAGGTTTTAGATTTGGGGTTCCTTTTGAATCTTAGATTAGAGTTTTGTTTAAAAAAAAAAAGAAAAATAATTCGAAAGATTTTCCCTCCAAAACGAAAAAAAATATTTGAAAAAAAAATCTTTTTGGTGGAAGATTTGAATTTGAATCTCAAACCACATTCAAAAGCCTTTCCACCACATTCTGAAATTCGGCTTGATTTCAAATAGCGAATTCAAAATTCATTTGCCAAATATTTATTTAATGAACAATTCTGAAATTTGGGTAAGGGCTTCACTTTCAAACCATCTTTCAAACGACACGATTCATTTGAAGAAATTCAAAGTATAAATTTTTTAAAAATTTGTAAATTACAAGAGGGTCAAACTGACCTAGATTTGAAAAGTTTCAAATTTCAAATACCAATTCCGAATAATCCTCAAATTTTATTTGACCAAAAATGGTGGGGTTTGAAAGCTTATCAAACTAGCTTTCATTTCCATATTTTTCCTAAATTTTAGAATTTATATGATACTGTTTCAAATCAAAAAATCGATCAGGAGTCAAAATTCCAGATCAAACCCATCGATAGTTAAATATTCATATTTATTCGATTGAAATGGTGAAAATTTCAAAAAAGTATTCTCTAGAAATATAATTGAATAGGGAATCTTCCTGTAAAATTTTGAATCAATTGGATTCAAATTTTGACGTAGACAATAATTTGAATTTGAAGGTTGGTCTGCAGCACACTTAGAACTTGCATGAACCCTAGGCTCAATCTTTAGGGTCAAATTTCTAGAGATCACACTTGGGCTAACATAGACTAAATCAAGTCTAGTGGCTAGCCGGTGAGCTTGGTCACCTTGTGGGCCGCTCACCACAAACCCCAACTGAAGAAAAAAGGGTTAAGAACATTGTTAAAATACGTAAATCATCCTGAATTCATTGTCATACTACTTGGTGATTTCAACCACTTATGCCAAACTTGGTGACTAAGCCTACGGAGTAGTGTCAAATGACCATGGGTAAGTGGTACAAAGGAACCAGAGGCAAAAGATGAAGGAAACCTTCCTCTTAGGCCCCTCGTACACAGACTGGCCGAGTTAGCTTGAGAGGCAGAGATTACCTTCATTTGATTTCTTGGCAAATTTTTCTTTAGGAATTCAAACTTGAAATGAAACATCTAGTCATCTGATCATAAGGACCATCTGATTGACAAGACCTTAGCCTTGTCTGGGTTGGCTACACCAACCCAGGGGTTGGTTGGTGGATGAAACGGAGGAGGTCACTTAGACCTCAACTGGTTGGATCTTGGGAGCCAATCCCAAGGAGGTGAAGGCGATTCATCACATCGCCCGGACCATCTTCTCACCCTTCTTCTACTCTCTTAATTGAGATGGCTAATCCAAGATCCGATCTGGGTTAGGATCCAGCAAATTAGGACCCGATGTCTCACCTGGAAGCCTGAGTTGCTGAATTTGAGGAGCGGCACCTGCAGAGTATGGACCGCATTTTGACTACTCTTGACAGAATGCAACATCCACCGCGAGGAGAATAGATTTTGAACTTCTATGATCCCGCAGCACTGATTGTTGCACCTCTAGTCCAGATTCCTGTAGGCGAAGACGTGTTCGAGCTCAAGCTCAATGTAATTAGTCCGATCCAGAATCACTTCTATGGGAACTCGAACGAAGATCCATTCCAGCACTTAGAGGACCTAAGTCGAATCGCGGAAATGGCTCGACCCAGGAACATAGACCTTGGAATTATTCTGATGAAGCTTTTCCCTTTTTCTCTTAAGGACAAAGCTACATACTACTTCAAGACCATCGAGCGGCCAATTGGAACCTGGCCAATTTACGATGTGAATTCTTGCAAAAGTTCTTCCCGATTGGTCACACGAACGTGATGAGGCACGCGATTACAACTTTCTCCCAAGGACCTGGGGAGAAGTTGCATGATTCCTGGGACCAATTCCATGATCTCCTTAGAAAATGCCTGCACCATGGTGTGCCCAGATGGCACTTGGCTCAGGTCTTTTACCATAGACTAGATGACACACATCGGTATCTAGCCAATGCATCTAGTGGCGGGAATTTCCTCGCGAAAGATGAGAACAACGCATTTGAGTTGCTCAAGTCTTTGGTGAAGGATTCAATGAATGTCGCATTTATGAACCAGTTCCAATAGCCTGGACAGCAGCGGGTTGGTGTCCACGAAGCTCACACCAAGTCTATTTGAGCTGATATGGATATCATCATCAAGCAACTAGATAAGATGAATCTGATAGAAAAGAAGATCGACCAATTGGGTCAGGGACGATCAGATCTGGTCAGAAATTCTATTGCTCCAAGATCCTCTTATGCACCTTAGGCCCCTCCTACTCGAGTTAATTTACTCACTCAGGATAAATCTTCTCTGTATTCACGGGAGTCCGCATATTAGCATCCTGCGAATAACCTTGAGCTGGTACCACAAAATCAGGGTTACGCATCGCATGATGATTTTGATGCATATTCCCTTAATGAATACACGTCTCAAACATCGTCAGCCTATGAAGACATCAACGCTATTCAAGGATACGGCCATAATAACCAGTACTCAGAGACATATAACCTTGGTTGGTGCCATCACCTGAACTTCTCTTGGTCTGGTAATCTGTAAGGACCACATCAAGACCCACATTACCTGACTAGGCAGTACGGGAATGTGCAAAACACATACCCTAGGCAGCAGCCATTCTCGTCTCAGTAGCAGCAACCTCGTTCTATATACCAACCGTTGCAACAAGTTGCCAATCACCCTCCAAAGCAGATGAACCCTTTGGAGACACTAAAAGAGGAGCTACAGGAATCAATGAGGAAGTCCACACAAGATAACTTGCAGCTTATGATGATGGCTGACCAGATACAAAGCATCCACAACACGAAAACCAGCTATTGCAGAGGCATAGGACTGAGGGAACCTTGCCCTCCCAACTTGTCCCAAACCCATGATATGTGTAGAACCAGAGCTCCCTGCCTAGGTTTCAGGCACAATAGGGATATGCGCATGCCATATTACAAGCTCCTCCTGTACCACCTGGTTATGCTCAAGGCCAGCTGCCTTTGCTGCAAAACCCTGATTACTTTGCCCCTTCCACTCCACCACCTCATGGATAGCATGCCAATGTGAAAGCTATTTCATTGAGGAGTGGGAAGAAGACATATAACCCACCAGTTAGGCAGGGGTCCTAATTTTTTGTGCCCTTCACCACAGGATGGCTCGACTCCATCTCAGGAGCCACCTACGGTAGATAAGGGCAAGAGGCCGATTAGCCCTGAGATTCCTATCCCTTTTCCTGAGGCTTTGACGCAAAATGTAGCACGGAGAAAGGATACGTGGAATTTGAGAACCTGAAATCGATGTTCAAGGAAGTACATATTCAGGTCCCTCTCCTCAAGGCCATCAATCACATTCCCACTGTCGCTAGGTTCTTTAAGGACTACTGTACCCCGAAGCGATAGTTGAAAAATTGATGACAGGCGATACTATTAAAGGAGGCTAGCACCGTAATTCTAGCCAACTTACCACCAAAAAAGAAAGACCCTGGCACCACACTCATTTCCAGCTTTTTGTAGGATTCTTCATTTGATTGTGCCCTTCTAGATTTGGGATCGTCCATCAACCTGAGTCCCACTACTGTATTTGATCGATTTTGATTTGGGGAGTTAAAACCCACCTCGATTACGATTCAGCTAGCAGATCAATCAATGAAAACACCAAGGGGGTGGTTGAGAATGTGATCGTTAAGGTCCATGGATTCTGCTTTTCTGTAGATTTTTTCGTTCTCGATGTGGAGGTTCCTCCTAATCTCCGTGATGCACCAATTATTTTTGGTCACCCATTTCTGCTGACAGCTCGAGTAAACATTGACTATGCATTCGGGTGTATGGAGATTGCCCTAGGAAATGAGCGACATAGAATTGACATATTCACAGCATGAAGAAACTTTGATTATGATCACATCGAGGAGGATGGTGAAGACGAAGAATCAGCATATTGTGGTAACATTGGGCTTCTTTGTGACGACCCAATGTCTCATTCGTCTACACTATCAAGGTTTCTGGACCTTGATCCACACGGGACTAAGACCACTGCACTGGACATTTCTTCCTGGGGATCTGATTGTTTAGGGTCTTTATCTGACCTCAGCACCCCTGACTCTGACTATCCTGAGCTGCACATTACTAATCGCCCCTACTGACCAGAAAGACGTGACTACAACGAATGAGTTCCTCGCTTATGAAGTCACAACTCAGTATGTTGCAGGTGGCAAATTAGCAGATCATTAGATTCCCACCTTCGATTCTGCTCCTCCCATTCATACTCCTATCTCTAATTCTAGCCTACCCATGATCGAATTGAAGCCCTTACTTAATTCACTTAAATACATGTTCCTAGGTGAAAGTGAGACATATCCAGTCATTATTAGTGCTCACTTAAACCAAGAATAGGAACATAAATTGATTTCACGTATTCCTAGGTGAATCTCTTTCGGCAATTCATTCTATCGAGTTTCCCTAGTACATTAATATCGTAAATTATCTTGTTGCAGATAGGATTCCCATGAGCTTATCCAAAGACCAAAAACTCAAATTCATATCTGAGGCCAAATTCTATCTCTGGGATGACCCTTTTCTCTTTTGCATTGGAGTAGATCAAATTATCAGGCAATGTGTCCAAGATTCTAAAATCTCTAGTGTGTTATCTTTTCTCCACAGTGAGGCTTGTGGTGGGCACTTCTCAAGCCGAAAAACTGTTGCGAAGATTTTATAGTCAGGATTTTTCTAGCCAACCATCTTCAGAGATGCAGACGATTACGCCTTACGCTGCAAGCAATGCTAGTTGGCCGATTCTATGACCAAGAGAGACATGATGCCTCTCTAACCCATCTTGGTCATAGAAATGTTCAACATCTTGGGCATTGATTTTATAGGCTCTTTCCTTAATTTGCATGACTTTGAGTACATACTCCTCGCTATTGATTGTCACTAAGTGGGTTGAAGCCATCCCAGGAAAACGGGCTAATCATAAGACCGTCATTTCTTTCATAGGGGAATACCTTTTTACGAGATTCGAAGTTCCCCACGCTATGATTGGCAACAGGGGAAGCCACTTTATTCACGCCCACTTTAGGTCATTACTAAATAAATACAGGGTACATCACCATATAGCCACCCTGTATCATCTGCAGACCAATGGGTAAGCTAAGGTGTCTAACCGTCAAATCAACTTGATTCTCCAGAAGATGGTTAGACCAGATAGGAAAGACTAGTCTGACATATTAACTGATGCACTTTGGGCATATCGGACCGCTTACAAGGCTCCACTCAGAATGTCGCCATATCTCATGGTATATGGTAAGGTCTGTAACCTTCCTATCGAGTTGGAGCACCGTAACTTTTAGGCAGTGCAAAAATGCAATCTCAACCTTGATGCAGGAGGTAAGGAAAGGAAGCTCCAGCTTAGTGAATTAGAAGAAATCTGACGGGAGGCCTATGAGAACGCATCAATCTATAAAGTCAAAACCAACGACTTTCATGACTGCCACATCTGAAGAAAGGAGTTCACACCCAACCAGCAAGTCTGGTTATTCAATTCACAGCTAAAATTCTTTGCGGGGAAGCTCAAGTCCATGTGGATTGGTTCACATATCGTGATTCACCCATATCCTAATGGGGCGGTCCAAATCATGGACCCAAAATATGGGCTTGTTTCTACGGTAAATGGCAAACGTCTCAAGCCATTTATGGCCCAGGAACATCCTCCTACTGACAAAATCATTCATTTTATTGAGGACATATGATTGAGTTTTCTCCCAGTTGGAGGCATTAAACTCAGCATTTATAAATAGCATTTGATATCTTCTTATACATAGCATATTTTCTTTTAGCATATTTTTTCACATATTGCATACCGTCAGGTTTGCTGTTGCTGAATAAAAATTTTAGGAGAAAATCCAGGTAATTTCTGCCCACTTACTCCCTATCGTAATTTATTTTCTTTTATATTCATGAATGAGGATATACAAGAACTTAGGCATGGGGGGGTAGATACATCAAAATTGAAAAATTTTTACGCCAACACTTAGGAAAACCTTGGAGCAGCATGTTATATGTACTTTAGGGTCCTAATTTAAGAACAACCGACTCCACCTTCAATGCTTGCATTGGAGCTAGAAATCATTCGCAACAGCAACCTTGGACTCATTTGCTCACCTTACTGTTCTGAATTAAGGACCAAGTTAAATGTAACCCAATAAGGGAATAACATTAAAGTACAAATTATAAGAGGTTAGTTATATACAGCATATATACATATTGCATGCATGAATAAGATTTTCATCAAGAGAATACATTAGGGATTTTATCCTTTAGTTGATCCTATAATCTAGAATCATGTACAATTTTCACACTCACAAATAGAAGTTGCAATGGATTCACGGTGAAGACTAATAAACATCTTTAGTCTGTTGAGATGAAGCAGTGCTTCTTTTCCTGAACCCTTGGACAGTGTTTTGGGAGTTAAGCAAATCTTCTAAAAATCCACCAAATAGTGTGAGATGAGAGTAGAGTGTTACTGGTGCTCTAAGATTAGTGTAATGAATATGGAATTTTGGTTAATTAAGTGGTAATACTCATAGATAGGCAAAGTTTTGCTCTTGGTTCCCACGTATAAATTTTGTGTGAATTTTTTAGAACCACCAAACAGGGCAAATGAGTGGAGATCGAATTCCGATAAAACAAGGACTAAGGTGAATGGTTACGACCATTCTTTACAGAATCCTTGGCTGAAGGAGGGTATTGATGTCAAGGTCAGGAATACACCGTCCTATTTATCTCTTCTCGGTGCCGAGAGTAGGCACTTCCACCAAATAAGCCACTCGATATCTCTTTAACACCACTAATCCCTAATAATGCCTCCAGAATAAAATTTGCATATGTCATGTGCTGTAGTGAGTTGTATGAAAAAATTATTAGAAAAAAAAGAGAAGAAATAAAAAAAAGAAAAAATAGAAAGAAAGAAAAAAAATCAAAATATATATAGAAAAAAAGAGACAAGAAAAAAATTAAAAAATGAACAAAAAGGGAAAAGCAGAAAAAAAGTGATGAGTTTATGAGTGCCTTAGTGTTGAACGCATCGAATTGCTATGCTAACGTGTTTTGTTTTGGAAAACCTGTCGTTGTAGCTTGAAAGCGAAGAACTCGTGTTCAACAAATAAAATTTATATCGAAATCGAAATTCCGGGTCGAACACAGGGAGGCGGATGTTTGATTTAAAAACTACGCGTTTCTTTTTATTTGTCACGAAGTAATTTAATTTAAAACTATCTAATTATTTACAATAAATAGAAGAGAGAGAGAGGGTAAGAGAGAGAGAGAATATTACACATAGAAATCAAAATGAGATGTAGAATAAACAGAGAATTTATCATTAAGGAGATTGTTCATTACAACTAGAAAGCGTAAAACAGTTGCACTAGAAGGCGATAAATTTACTCTAGAAAGCATTAAAAGAATGGATGGAGAAATGTCCTCGACGATTGCTTGGAGGACGAGCAGAACTACTCTAGAAAGCAATAAATCTATACTAGAAAGTAGTAAAAAGAATAGGGAAAGAGAAATCCTCCTCGATGGTCGCTTGGAGGACGAGCTAGACGGGACGATGCCTAGACGAAGGAGGATGAAGCAGGACGAAGGAGGACGAAGCAGAAGAATGGGAACGGAGCAGCACACCATCGTCGTCGCGGGATCCACTTCCGAAGGGGGACGAAAATTTGGACTTTATCTCGTGAGAAGCATCCCGGGTGTGGGACAAGCTTCTCTTGAGCTTTGGAGAGGTAGAGAAGAGAAGGGATGAGAATTTCGTATGGAGGGGGTCTCCTTTTATAGTTGCAAGGAGTGGGGGCAAAATGGTCATTACATCTTTAAAATAATAAATGAGCAATGTGGGTGTAGCACCCGCGCACCTCCTCAGCTGTGCCATTTCTCAACGCCCATGCACGTTCATTAGATCTCAGCCGTCCGATCGCGAGATCGGACGGCTTAAGATGCATGATCACCCGCTGCTGCGCGCCCACCCAGCGTGTACGATCGCGCGTCCTTGCTGCACGTTCAAACGAGCGTGATCTCAATTGAGCGCAGACGGCCATCCAATCAAGATTCAACGTCTGCCCACGCTCGCTCACCCGCACCTTCCTCCCCTTCGCTGCGGTTCGAACCCGCGCCCGCAGCTCGCGTAAGCGTGCTCGACCGCTGCGCTACGAGGCGCGGATGGTCGAGCAGGTGCTTTTAGGCACGGCCGTCGATAGCCGTTGGATTGAGATCCAACGGTGGAGAGGGAGCGGGTGCGGGGTCTTCAGAGAATGTAAGCGATCTTTTGGGCGGCCGAGATGGTGCCACGTGGTGCCATCTTGGCCGTCCATCTTCTGGAAATTGTAGATGGTGCCACAAATGTCGGATTGACTCGATTTTTGCGTCGTTGGGCTGCGATCGTCGATCCGAATTCATCCATGTGGTCGGATTTGTCATTTGAAGAGTAGATTTACACCATCTTGGCCCTTGATCTTCTAGGGTTCCCCGGTCACTATCTGATGCTACGGATGCCTGATTAGGGCGATCTTGGAGTCGTTGAACTCCAATCGTTGCCCTGATCACATCCATAAGGTTGGATCTTTGATCCGTGGTCCTGATAAAATGTTTGCCCTGTCCAAGCACATAAAAGGAGGCAATTAACCTCCATTTTATTCAAATTACTCTAAATGTAAGATAATGCATGTTATGCAATATTTATATCATGAAGTACAATCCTATGCTTAAGAACATGCATAAATAGACATCTTAAGTAGTATAAATGTGTTTACATCATACCCCCATGCCTATCTTTTTCTAGTCCCTAGCAAAAACTATATGCTATTTATAAAAGAATTAGGTTGGATTATTTGGGCATGAGTTATTTTCAATCATTAATAAACTATCTACTTAGGATCTAAACTTTCAAAGACACAACAGTTCCCAGGTATCAGCCAAAATGCAGACCACCTCAAGCCTCGCCTTATTCAAAGAAAATTTTCCTTTTCTCTAACCCTAAGCTTTAAGCATCTTATTGTGATTGTGATAGACTCGTTGACCGGCAATTAAAATGGACTTCGGATTTCTACGCCTCTAGGTGACCTCAAAGAGAATTCTGCCTAAAGGTGTATCTTTACAACTGGTAGCTTTCTCCCTACTTTTATTTTTTTTACGGGGTCAACACAAGGGTGAATCCAGTGTATATCTCCCCAGTTTATTCTACTTCTCTGCTTCTTCCTAAGTGCTTTGGGAATTTCTTTAGTGCATTTACTGAGCTGGGTTCTGGACAATCGGTCGATGAGCTGTTACCACCGACAGCTTGCTAGCCATGCTCGTGCGGCGAAGTGTGCCTTATTTCTTTTTGTTCTTTTCTCCTTTTCTTTTTGATTTTTTTTTCTTTTTTTTTTTTTAAGTAGGTGGGTTCCCTGGTCTAAGATTTACCTAAAGGTAGCAAAAAGAGAAAGATCCAGTGACTGGGCTTTGGATAACTTACATATGGGTTGTTACCCACGATAACTTGCCAGCCATATCACCCTAGAAGGTTCATTAGCTACCCAATTTCTGTTAAAATCGTCGAACAATGAGTCAGTGCAAAGAAAGTGTGTAGATGCTTAAGACTAAAAATTCCCTCAAATCAAAAGGTGGGTTGATAAGTCGTGTACTTATCATCCAAACTTATTTACTCCAATTAAAATAAAATTTCGGTGGTGAGGACTTGAAAAACAAATCCACATTTTAGTAGATACACGGGCTGATTAAGTCTAAAGACCTGAAGGGTCTTTGTGTTCAAATCATAATGTAGTATTTCCTAAGATTGAAAATTTTCTTAAACCCAAATTCTCTTTCCTAATTTCGAATTTAATTTCTTTTTATAAAAGAAAATAAAACAAATCTACGGAGCTGACGAATGAATTCAGAGATAAATATCCACCCCCCCATGCCTATCTAATGCAATGTCCTCATTGTATTAAAAAGACATAAAATAGAGTGGAAAAGTGTAGAAAGCACCTGAATTGCGTGAATGTCAGGTCTGTTACGAGATGAAAACTAAAAAGAACTGTATATGTGCTGAGTTTAGTGCCTTCAGCTAGGCACATTATACAAAGAAAAGAAACGAAGAATTCACAAGTGCAGGTCAGAATTAGAATAAATAGAAGAATCTCCTGACATATCAACAGAGGTCCACAGATGTGGACTAGATTGTGGTGCAGACCCATCCCCCATAATCGAGAATATATTAGGTTCTGGATAAAAATTACCCAAAACCTAAAATCAGAATGCAAGCGGGGTCGGGCCTGCAATTTATGAGGATGCAACCCAAGACCAAAAAGTCGGGTTACAGAGAATTGAAGCTCAAAAGGATAATCGTTGAATGTGTTCTTGGGTTTGACATCCTCAAAACAAATGTCGTAAGGGTTCTAATTTGATGGTTTCAACTTAAAAGAACCCTTCAACTCAATCTTCCATTTCCTTCAAAATTAACTTCCCAAATCAGAACTTCCCAGCTCCTATCCTCCTCATTCAGCATGTCGAATTCCAGGACCTCTTGTATATTAATCACCCCATCTGAAATCTCCAAGTCTAAATGATGTGGCAGAATCAAAATTGACTTGGGTCAAATTATCTCAGAATTAGAATCATCAATAAGCTCAACGGGGTGTAACTGACAATCAGGGCATTGAATTGAATCCTCCAGAAAATGTAATTTTGGATCCATAATGTGTGCCCTAAGATCAGTTTCCTCAATTATTGGGCTATCAAATGATCTATCAGATTCCTCAGGCCCAATCGTCTCACAAAAATCGTGCTCAGAAAACTCACGTGAGACTTCTCAACTTGAATCTTCACCATCAAAGAAATCAGGATCCGTATCAATGTATATCCCAAAATCATTTGTCACTTTCTGTTCCAAGGAGACATACGTTTCCTCGTAACACGGCTCAGGGATCTCAAGTGAAGAAATCAGATCTTCCTTAATTGGTTGCTTTAATTCAATCTGGTCAGCCTCATAATACGTGTCCCCCCCAACAAGTTCCTGAGCGGGTTTGTCATTGCTTTCCTGAAGAGGGTTCATCTTGGGAATCATCCCAAGATTGAATCAAAGCAACCACGAATCTCATCCTCAATTTCGCTAATTTCTCAAGTAGAAACTCACCTGGGTTCTTATCCTTAACATCCTGGAGCCAATCCAACAAAGACTTATTCAAATCATCAATCATTTCAATCAGGGGCTCCAATCTCTCAATGCAAGGTATTAGCTGATCTTCTAAAGATTGTATGATATTCCTCAAGTTAGCCAGAACCTTATCTTGAACCTGGTTAACCTGAACCAAATGAGTTGGTTCAGGGTTGGGTGGGTTTGGGCTCAATGCAGGGGAATTAACGAATCGAGATTCGTTATACCCTTCCTGATAATAGGTCATTTCAGATTGTTCACAAGGTGGTGATGACCTAAAGGTAGTGTAATCAAAGGATGGGTAAAGATCGGTGTATCCTTCTTGATTGTAGATCGTATTAGGTTGTTCATGAAAGGAAGACGATCTATAATCGATGTAGCTCTGAGAAGGATAGAAATCAGAATCAAAGTGTTCAGGGTTAGACCCTAAACACGGAGGTCTGGAGCTGTATCCCCAATCAGAATTATCCCAACTAACTGATGGTTGATTACAATACGAGTCGAGATAATCGTCATGTTGAGGATAATTCACAATAGGAGAGAAAGAGAGGGAATGCGTGAAATATGTGGAAGGATTCATGATACACGGGAGGAAGAAAGGCGCCCTGCAATACAAACAATCAAACCTATCCTTAATTGGGTTAACCTATAGACCTACAGACTCCCAAAATCGATCTTGAGATAAAGAAACGATTTGATCTACTTCCGTCTATTCAATCCAACCAGTTAGAAGGAGGGACTGGGGAGAAGGTTCTTCGTTCGACTTGCGCCTCCGGTTCCTACCCCCATCCGTGATCGTTTGATTCTGCTCCCCTAGCTAGACATCAGATTGAACAGTAGAAACAGACTAATCGAAAATAATCTCGTTCTGGGTTCTGAAGAGCGAGTCCAATCCTTAAGTCCAACGTCTACCCTGTTTTATTTAGGACTAGGTTTGAATGTGCTTTGGAATGTGATGGGCCCTTTAAATGGGTTGTGCCCTTAATGATTGATTGATTTGTGTGTGCGTGCACAACCAGTGGTTTTCAAGCAAGATTGTTTTTGATGCGATAGATTTTAAAGTTCAAATCTTGCTTAGTAGCTTTTAGGATTCAACTTTAGGTGTTTTCAAACAAGTTTCGTTGGCACACCAGGTTTTGCAAGCACGGGTGAAAATGTTTTCCTTTGAAGCTGAAAAAGAATGTGGAGTGCCTGGTAAATCCCTAAGAGTTGAACCTATGTAGCAGCTACTTGATGAGTTTATTTTATTTGAAGTGGTGCGGCCCAGTCAACTCAAATAATTGGCCTGATGCACCACTTAATTAGGTACACAAATGATTACCTAATATGATTTCTACTCAATTATGTGTTTGAATGTGTGTACCGGTTCCTAAGATCGGTTTACCGGTTGAGTTAGAAAATCAGATGAGGTTGCGTACCTCTGTGAGATTTTTTTTAATTTTTCTTTTTTTTAATCTGGGGGTTGGGGTGAGTATGGGAGTCAAACAACAAACAATCTAACCTTAGAGTTTATAAAAACACCTAGGTTGATTGATGTTTGAGTTATTATGTGATGAAATGAAATCTAATGGGTAGGAGGTGGGGGATAACTTACAAAACCTTCCACAGCACTTTACTCCAATCTACCGCTTTTGCCTGTCTGGAAAGAGTACTTGCAATTACAATAAGAAAGGAGAAAAGTGAGGTAAATGATTTGTAAGTTAGAAAACGCGAAGAGAAACCAAAGAACGTCGCCTCCCCGGCAATGGCGCCAAAATGTTGAACGCATCGAATTGCTACGCTAACATGTTTGGTTTTGGAAAACCTGTCGTTGTAGCTTAAAAGAGAAGAACTCGTGTTCAACAAATAAAATTTATACCAAAATCGAAATTCTGGGTCGAACACAGGGAGGCGGACGTTTGATTTAAAAACTACGCGTTTCTTTTTATTTGTCACGAAGTAATTTAATTTAAAACTATCTACTTATTTACAATAAATAGAAGAGAGAGAGAGAATATTACACATAGAAATCAAAATGAGATGTAGAATAAACAGAGAATTTATCATTAAGGAGATTGTTCATTACAACTAGAAAGAGTAAAACAGTTGCACTAGAAGGCGATAAATTTACTCTAGAAAGCATTAAAAGAATGGAGGGAGAAATGTCCTCGACGATTGCTTGAAGGATGAGCAGAACTACTCTAGAAAGCAGTAAAATGAATAGGGAGAGAGAAATCCTCCTCGACGGTCGCTTGGAGGATGAGCTGGACGGGACGACACCTAGACGAAGGAGGACGAAGTAGGACGAAGGAGGACGAAGTAGAAGAACAAGAATGGAGCAGCACGCCGTCGTCGTCATGGGATCCACTTCCGAAGGGGGACAAAAATTTGGACTTTATCTCGCGAGAAGCATCCCAGGTGTGGGACAAGCTTCTCGTGAGCTTTGGAGAGGTAGAGAAGAGAAGGAAGGGATGAGAATTTTGTATGGAGGGGGTCTCCCTTTATAGTTGCAAGGAGTGGGGGCAAAATGGTCATTACATCTTTAAAATAATAAATGAGGGGTCTTTAGTGACGGATAAATCCGTCACTAAAGCCCCAACGTGGGCGTAGCACTCGTGCCCACGCGCGCCTCCTCAGTTGTGCCCTTTCTCAATGCCCACTCACGTACATCAGATCTCAGCCGTCCGATCGCGAGATCGGACCGCTTAAGATGCATGATCGCCCACTGCTGCGCACCCGCCCAGTGCGTACGATCGCGCGTCCTTGCTGCGCGTTCAAATGCGCGTGATCTCAATTGAGCGCGGACAGCCGTTCGATCAAGATCCAACGCCCCCCCACGCTCGCTCGCCCGCGCCTTCCTCCCCTTCGCTGCGGTTCAAACCCGTGCCCGTAGCTCGCGTAAGCGTGCTCGACCGCTGCGCTACGAGGCACGAATGGTCGAGCGGGTGCTTTTAGGCGCGGCCGTCCACAGCTGTTGGATTGAGATCCAATGGTGGAGAGGGAGTGGGTGCGGGATATTCATAGAATGTAAGCGGCCGTTTGGGTGACCGAGATGGCACCATGTGGCACCATCTTGGCCGTCCATCTTCTGGAAGTTGTAGGTGGTGCCATGGATGTCGGATTGACTTGATTTTTGCGTCCTTAGGCTGCGATCGTCGATCCGAATTCATCCGTGCGGTCAGATTTTTCATTTGAAGAGTGGATTTACACCATCCTGGCCCTTGATCTTCTAGGGTTCCTCGATCACTATCTGATGCTACGGATGCCTGATTAGGGCGATCTTGGAGTCGTTGAACTTCAATCGTTGCCTTGATCACATCCATACGGTTGGATCTTTGATCCGAGGTCCCAATAAAATGTTTTCCCTGACCAAGCACATAAAAGGAGACAATTAACCTCCATTTTATTCAAACTATGAAAAATGCAAGATAATGCATGTTATGCAATATTTATATCATGAAATGCAATCCTATGCTTAAGAACATGCATAAATAGACATCTTACGTAGTGTAAATGTGTTTACATCAGTTAGTATTTAGTTTAATAGCATTGAGGTAGCATTACTCACCACAATTACGATCCACCAACTATGGCCTTAGCCTACCTTTTTGTATTCTTGACCTCCTAAATACTAGTTGAGGAATTCCGACTTAGTGTTAGGGCTATTGGAACTCTATTAAAGTGTTAATGCCATGTAAGACCACCAAATATAGATTATATGCATAAATCTGGTGAGATTGTAAGCTCAAAAAGAAAACAAAAAGTAAAGAAAAGAAAAGAGAAAAAGGCAGAGTGAATACAAAGGAACCAAAGAGGGCATAGTTTTTCTCACTTTTCTCTAGGTTGACTCACTTAATAATTTGGGAATCTAGATTCTATAGTACTAATCTCTATGTAACACCTAATGAGAGTGTGCCACCAAATAAACACCTATTAGTTTAAAGCCAGGGTGGAATTCATAGAATATCTTGAATACCCCAAGGGAGGAAGTTTGCCTATCCCACTAGAATTTTACTAGGGGTCAAGTACAGGCTTTAGAGGTAAATTAGGTTTTCCACTTGAATCCGTTGCAAAAGGTACATAGCTGCACTTACACAATTGTCTAGATTTCTAGAAAGTAGGTTGAAAAGGAAAAGGAAAGAATCTCTAGTCATACACTTGATAATAATCAAGCTTTTAGAAACCCAGTTGTAAACAACTTAGTTTTGCATTTGCTAGGAACTAGCAAGATTTAGGCATGGGGGTATGATTGCTGCGGTCTTAAATGACCTAAATTAAGTTAGAACTTAGCATAACATAGTGTAATCCATCCATACATGAGCATAGTTTGCATCTTTATTGTTTTTTTTTAGCTATGCATAGAATAATGTTATAATGTACTGATTAAGTGCATTATGTGGTTTGTAGATAATAAGAATATCTAAAGCTAGATCTGAAGAATAAAGGGAAGCTGGTGCTATAGTAGAGTTGGAGCAGAAGACTTAGGAATACAGTAGAAAAATAATGTAGGGTTGAGGTATGCTACTCTACTTAGTAGAATTTAATGTAGAGTTTAAATTATGAAGAACTTAGGACCAATCCTAGCCCTAGGATAGCCTTAGAGACCATCCTAAGCCTTAGTCACCCTTAGATTAGGTCACCATAGCCTAGGAAGCCTCAAACCCTAGTTCCAGTTGTTATCTAGTTGTCTAGATAAGTTGTTAGATGTCTAGACAAATTGTCAGACATCCAATTTCTGCAGAATTCCAAGACAGAACCTTAATTCCTCCCTGACTCTGACTAGATGTCTAGACAAGATGTCTGGACTTCTAATTTTTGAGTAGAGGACATCTGACACCCTAATTAGACGTCTAATAACCCTCTCTAGACCGTATTTGGAAATCAAGCTTGGATCTTGAATTCCTAGGTCCCTAAACCCAACTCCAAATGATAGGGAACCTAAATTATGGTACCCTAAGCCTAGTACACTACCCCTAGAGCCTCCTAAGAACCTAATTAGGTTCTCACTAAGTCCAATTGACTTGGATCATAGTCAATTGCAATTGCCTAGTCAATTGAACTCATAGAGTCCAATTGAGCTTAGATCTCAACCAGCACAAGTCCAATTGGACTCCTTGAGAGTCCAATTGACCTAAGCCTAACTTAATTGAGTATTCTCACGCTCAATTAGGTTTACACTCACTCAATTAAACTTTTTTTTTTTTGAAACTGAAAGGCAAGCTACCATGTTATGATAGTGATCCGGGAGGGCATTTTATTTAATAATAAAAAGAAAGACAAGGAGAACTACAAATTAGATCCCCATCTATGTATGAGGTACCAACACTCATTTACAATTTGCTCACAACATACTGGTCTCTCCTGAAACAGTCACTCATTCCTCACCCTCCACACACACCAGAGGGTCATAACCATGCGCAAATGTGACCTCCCAGGTGTCCCAAAACTATGCCACAAGGACTCCCAAGGTGGGAGCAGCTCTTAGCAAGTTTTTCTCCAAATTGTATCTGTAATGAAATAGGAAGGAAACATATGATTCAGACTGTCAGTGTGCATCCCACATAAGTGACATTCATGTAGTGCTGCCCCCATCCTCTTGTGTCTAATGTCCCCTGTGATCAACCCTTCCCTTCTACACAACCAGAGAAAAATTTGCACCTTGAGGGGGACCTTCAAAAGCCAGAGTTTCTTGTCAATGTGATCGCCCCCCATACCACTGCTAGAATTCATGATTTCTCCATAGGCAAATTGAGTCGTATAGATGCCATCCCATGCATAAGTGTCCTCCATGCTGGGCCTTGGACTGAAACCTTGCAAGTCTGAAATCAGGTTCTACCTTTCTTCCCATAACCGAGTTCCTTCCCTGATGGCCTTAGATTCACTCAAGTGCCAGCAGCTGCAAGACTCGGACCAATAGTTGCTGATCGCCCCTTCTTTATCAATAGTAGCCTAGTATACCCTCGGGTAAGACTCTTTCAGAATGCCCAGCGATGACCACTGCTCCTTCCAAAAGTTGAAGGCCCTGCCATCTCCAAGTACTGGCTGCAGTATATGCCAATTATTTCTGATAGCCTGAGTGACAGAACGCCAAAATGGGGATGATTTGGAGGGGTATAATCTCTTCAATGCACTATTAGAGCTGCCATAGCCATCTCTAACAAGTTCAATCCATAATTTTTCCTCCCCATTGAGAATTTTTATAGCCCATTTAACCAATAAGGCCTCATTGAACTCTTTGAGCACTCTAATCCCCAGTACATCTTCTTCTTTAGGATGACATAGATGTTCCCACTTCAGTGGCTGCATGAATCTACCCTCATGTCGTGTGCCTTTCCAAAAGAATCCCTTTCGCGTCAAATCCGAATGTTTCCAAATAGACTTTGGGGCTTTGAAGAGGACAAAGTAGAAGACCAGGATAGAGGTGATAACAGAATTTAACAAGATGATTCTTCCACCCTTAGATAGGAACTTACTGTTCCATCCTTATAGCTTGATGGAAATCTTGTCAAAGAGGGTATTCCAATCGCTCTTCCTCAACTTTGAACACCTCAATGGCAACCAAGTATCTAATTGGCAGATTTGAGCGAGGGGTTCCCAAAGAGGCTGAGAGTGCATCTTTCTCCTGCTCACTCAGGCCAAAACATATTAAACTAGACTTCTCCTTGTTCAATTTCAGACCTGAAAGATCCTCAAGGATCTTCACCATATGTCCTAATGCTCGGGCTTTAGTAGTTGTCCCCTCAATAAAGAAGACTGTATCGTCTACATACTGGAGTATAGGGGCCATAGCTCTCCTGTTGGATAATGAGTATCCTCTGATTACATTAGCCTCAGATAGTTTACAACCATATCTAGCAAGACCATCCACTGTAATATTTAAAACCAATAGAGCTAACAGGCATCCTTTCCTAACACCGCACTGTGGCTGAATCCAAGCCCCACAAGGTTTGCCATTGATCAAAGGAGAGAAGGAAGAGGCTATAATGTAATGCTTCATCCATTGGATCTAGAGGGGAGGAAACCCTCTTCTCTTAAACACCTCCTAAAGATAAGGCCATGAAATAGAGTCATAGGCCTTTCGAAAATCCACTTTCCACATAAAGGCTTTATAATTCCTTCTATGCCACCCACACACCATCTCCTGAGCCATAATAAATGATTCTTGCAAGGATTTGTTAGGGAGGAAAGCTAATTGGATAGGGTGAATCAGGTTTTGTAGGACCGACCTTAATCTATTTGCCAGTATCTTGCTCACCACCAAATAAATGGAGTTCGAGAGTTCAATAGGCCTGAAATCAAAGAAACTCTCTGCTCCTTGTACCTTTGGCAGTAAGAAAAGAAATGACCTGTTGATCTTATCAAAGCCAAAGTTACCTCTCTCAAACTCCTTGATGACATCCATCACCTCACTACCAAGCAAGCTCCACAGTTCCTTATAAAAGGAAAACTTGAATGCCATCAAACCTAGGGGAGCCTTCATTGTTTAAATCTTTTATGGCATCCACAGCTTCTTTCTCAGTGATGGTAGCCGTCAACTTGGAAGTTTGTTCATCTGAAACTCTAGGTGCATCAATCGCAGCCATCCTCCACACACCTCTATCTACAGCCAGTGAGGCATCCTTGTAGTATTTGTTGGCCTCCGATCTAATCTCTTGCATAGAGGATATTTTTTGACCATCCTTGACTTTGGAAGAAATTATGTCCGCCCTTCTGCGAGAGTTGGCTGCAAGATGAAAAAATTTGGTGTTGGCATCACCCTCCTTAAGCCAAAGTTGCCTTGATCGCTCCCTCCAATCCATCTCCTATTTTAAGTCTTCCTACGCCACCACTCCTTGCCACATTCTTCTAACATCAAGTTCTTGGTCAGATAAAGGACCTACTGCCTCCTTTGTATCCAAGTCTTGAATTTTCGTCAAAGCCTCAAGATGCCTCTATTGTCTTAAAGTAGACACCACTGCCCCATATTCCTTAAGCATTTTGCGCAAATCAGCCAATTTCGAAGCAAGCTTGACAGTGGCTAATCCTTCCACATGTTTGGCCCTCCACCACACCTCAATCATCTCATGAAATCCCAATTCTCACAGCCATGACCTTCTATATTTGAAATAGGATCATGCTTGCACTTGTTCTCCACTATCCCAGAATAGGGGGTGTGGTCTGAGAAAGGGAGTTCTAGCCCAGAGACAGCTGATAGTTGGAACATGTCTAGAAGATTGGCATTTCCAAAAGATCTGTTGACGGAGAGCCATTTTCGCGCATTTGAAAGTCGTCGAAAGTCGTAGTATAGTCGCGCAAAAACGTTCGTCAAAAATATTGTTTTGTAAAATAACGAGACTTGAGTCCTGGTCGTTCGTCTCTGGGAGGCGTGTTTCTGTTTTTGAAATCGATCTTAAAGCCGCTCTACTTAATATTCTGGTGCGCAATATATAGGCGGTTAAAGAACAGGCACTTAAATCACTCAAATAAAATAATCATTCAGCTCATGGTGATTTCAAACACAAAAAGATATATATATATATATATATATAAATGCATTTTTCATTCATTCATTGGGGGAGAGTTGTTTGTACAGGAAATCTAGAGGAAAGCTTATACAGGAATGCTTTAAATTAAACCTAGCTACCAGAAAATGATTGCATACAAGAATCGATGGGGGGATTTCGCATGCATCATTGGGGGAGAAGAGAAACTACTCTACTAAGCAGTAAATGAAAGTAGTAAAACTTATGAAAAGCATGATCTAGAGATAAAAGAGTAGAGGGCATTCAGGGGTGGTCCCCGATGGCCTTGGAGTGGTTGAGAAGAGAATGAGGGGTGGCCAATGTAGCTTAGGTCGACCCTTGGAGAGAGGTAGGGTTGATCCAGCATCCTGTCATGGTGTCCTCCATGGTGGTGGTAGTGAGCTCGTGGAGGTGGAGTGAGTGGCTAAGTGGAGGTGGCATGAATGGCACCAATGGAGAGTAATTGCCAAGGGAGTGAATGGGTGCAAATGGCCACTCATGGGGTCTTTTTAATGACCCAATGGAAGCTCTCTAGAGAATTATGGAATTCTCTAGAGAGGCCTATGGTGGGAGCTCGTGGGAGAGTGAGAGAGAGAGGGTGGATGGTGGATTTTAGATCCACAAAATGTGGATCTAAAAATTGAATGGCTCTTGGTTGCTATTTTTGGCAACCAAGGCAACCACACATGGAAGAAGTTCTAGAGAACTCTAGGATAGATATTTCGTGTGGATGGTGTGTGTGGGTGTGTGTGGGTCGAAACCTAGGTGGCTAGGTTGATTAGGTTGGGTTCTAGTGGGTTTAGGTCAAGGTAGGTCTCAAATTAGGGTTATAAACCCTAATTCACTAAGGTAAAGTGCAATTAAACTTAATACAAGTTTAATTGGGTGTGTGGAAACCTAATTGAGAGTAAAACAACTCAATTAAATCAGGTCTAGGGCAATTGGACTCTCACTGAGTCCAATTAGACAGTGTGTGCTGAGATCAGGGCTCAATTGGACTCAATGAGTCCAATTGAATAGGCTGATGGATTTGACTAAGATCCAAGTCAATTAGGTTTAGTGAGGACCTCATTAGGTCCTTAGGGAGGTCTAGAGGTGATGTACTAGGGTTAGGGCAGCTTAATTTAGGTTCCTATGGGGTTGGAATTGGGTTTAGGGACCTAGAGATCCAAGGTCAAGGCTTAAATCTCAAAACAGGAATTGGAGAGCAGTATCAGATGTCTAATTATATAATCAGACGTCTTATACTCAAAAATCAGAAGTCGTTGTCTGGACGTCCAATCAGAGTCAGGAAGGATTTCGGGTTCTGTTTTGTGTATTCTGCAGAAATTGGACATCTGACAAAGTGTCTGGACGTCCAATAACACTGCAAAAGTGGGTTTGAAGTGTGCGGGAGTTGGCTAAGGGTCCTGGACGTCTTAAAACTTATCTGGATGTCCAGAGAAGGGTTGGAACTAGGGTTTTAGGGCTTCCTAAGGTGTTGTGACCTAATCTAAGGGTAGCTAAGGCTTGGGGAAGTCTCTAGGCTATCCTAGGGCTAGGATGGACCTATGCTATTCACATTTTACTGCTTTATTTCTACTTAACAGAATAGAAAACCTTTAACCCCCTTACATTAATATTCCTACATCTAAACTAGGCCTTCTGCTCCAGCTCTGCTACAACTCCCGTTATTCCTGATCTAGCTTCAGATCCAGCTCCTGATCATCTTATTCCCTGCAATCGACATAATGCACTTAATCAGCACATTATAACATTATTTTATGCATAGCTAAAGGAAAGCAGTAAAGATGCAGATAATGCGTATGCATGCATGAATAACCTTAACTTTTGCTAAGTCCTAGCCTAATTTAGGTCAATTAAGACCTATGATTGCTGCGCAATCATCTGTTAATCTTTGACATAAGACAACTGCTATTTCTCCAAGTAAACTTAGAACCAGAGGACGGGTACTCACTCAAACCGAGAGTTTGAACCATCAACTAAAAACCAAGGGATGCACTATCCACCACACCATTTAGCCTATCCCTCCCTGTCAGCACACAATTAAAAGCCCTACCCACCAACCAAGCAGCCCTTGTATAAGCTCTACAGTTGCAGCCCAGTCCTCCCATAATTCATGCCTCATCGATGCAACACATGGTCCATACACACCAGTGATGAAGTACACACCTTCCCCCTGACACCTTTTGAATTTACATGTCACCAAATGCTGGGCTTTATGCACCTCCAGCACTTGTAAAAAAGCCTTTCTCCACCATAGGGCTATGCCACCAGATCTACCTTGTGCGTTGAGCATCACACAATCAGCCACCCCCGCATTCTTCAAGTCATTCCAGACCTTGTCCTCCTTGTTCTCAATGTGTGTCTCTTGGATTATGGCACAATCAATCTCCCACTCTCTCAGATATCTTGAGAAGGAAGCCCTCCAACTCTTGTCGCACAACCCACGCACGATCAATGTGAGAACTCTCATCATCCTTCAAGGGTCCCCCCCCTATTTGCATTCTGGGCCTTGCCCACCTTCATAATAGCAGCCACCGTGTTTTCATCAAGTTTCACAGCTGTGGTCGATTCCTCTACCTAAGCTTGTAAGGAGATCTACCCACACCAACCTTGGTAGCTAGCCCAGCTCCAAATTTCAGACATTCCATTGTTTGTAACTTGGATTGGGGTTGCTTGGGATTATTTGAAATCTCTTTCAGGACCCGCTCTTCGGCTATATATATCAATGGTTGGGCTGCTGCCACTTCGTCCACCATGGTTATCTCCACTAATGCCACATCCATTACTCCCTCCTCCTTAACGTGGTGGTGGTCCTTACACTTCTTAGGCTCAGGTGTCTCATCAGGAGTCATCCTATGACAGTTCTCCCCAGTAGTATCACCCATTATAAAGCATAATGCTAGTACCCATGAGCTCCGCCCACATCAAAGGATTAGCCTCTCAGGGATAGAACCTACCTTGAAAACATTCACCAAGACATTCAGAACCTGACCATCTCCTTCCATTAGACCAACCTCAGCATCTTCAGCTAGAGTAGCAAAGCCTGCAATCATGGTCGCCACCACCTCTTTCGATCTCAAGTGTAGAGGCAGACCCCTGATCCCCAATCTCCCCGAACTAGAGCCTGTCCTTTGGGGCGGTCGCTCAGGCAAAGACCCATCAAAAGGAGAAACCAATCTCCATATCACAATCAATCCATCAGAGGCACTCGATCAAAAACACAGGTGCTCTACATCCATCATCCCCAAATCGAAAAGCACAAATCGCATGGGGGAGAGGAACACAATCTTCCAACCATCGGTCGATAGGGATAGAGATCTTACCAACTGATGGATCCTGTCCAAGGAGGGGTTGTCGATCATCACCTCTCCTACTAGAGCCCCTCTCAACACCAGTTCGGCCATTTTGATGTCATCCGTCATGGGGATTTCAATATCTACCGTGTAACCCCTGTAGGTAGGAGGAGGAGGTGGTGGTGGTGGTGTCACCATGAAGTTTGCTACCTTGGGATGCATATTGGACCCTCCCCTCTCCTGCCCACTATTAGCCGTGTAGGAGTCCCTCTTATGGCCATGTCCCCTACACGGAAGACATACAATTGGATGGCGGCACACCACCGCCATATGTCCTCGACATCGGCATCTGAAACAAACAATTTCCTTGTTGCCCCAGTGCTACCCTTGTTGTTTGCACATCCCAAGCTCGCCTCCCATCTGCCCGTGGCCATGAACCCTCTTTTTGCCTTCCTTCTCCAAGCCCTAGACCTCCAGGTCATCCATCCATCAGCACCATGATTTCTCCCTCTTGTTGCCCTACGGTCGCCTTCCATCTCTCTACACCTCAATTTGAGTTTTTACCTTGGTGCAATCATCCCTTGTGGCATGCCCAGATGCACATAGTGACCTCATGGGGGGATGCATCGCTGATGTTGTCCCTACCTCTACTTGGCATTGGAGAGTGGCCGTAGCTAAGATTACAGAGGCACTCCGTGGCAAGCGAGAAATTTGGGGACCCTGGGGGGGGGGGGTGTAGGGTCTCCCCCCTTGACTCGTGTGGAATGAGTTGGTTTAATTATGTCATTGTAGCATGCGTTTGTGATGTCGATTTTAATTTAAGATATGGATTTGGTGAGTCCAAGTGTCGAACACGAGGAGGCGTGAAATCAGATTAGTTTGTTGCTTTAGTTGTCACAAGAATGTTTGGTTTTCTTGTGAGAAAATGAGAAAGTGAGAGAGAGAGAGATTAGGGTTAGGGCTTTTGTTTAAATCATGACATTCATTCTAAGAAGATGTGAGCTATGATATAAGAAGCAACATTAACATATAGCATGCAATTAGAGTTTGTTTACAACAACAACAATAGATGAAATCATAAACAAGTGTGACATAAAACTAATGTAAAAAGAGTGCGAGGAGGAGGCGAGGCAGCCACGGCGGTGGAGGGGGCTCCGTCGGTAGCTCGACAACTCCGGGGCGGATATGGGATGCTTGGTGGAGCTAGGAGAGGGCTAGTATTGCATGGAGAGTGTGTGTGAATTGACTGCCCTTGAATGGGGTGGTTCTGGAGGTTTATATAGAGAAGGGGCTTCAAAACTAAGGGTTTTAGCGACATCTGGGATGTCGCTAAGTCCATTCCATAAGTGTCGGTGAAGCCCCTCCCTCGTCGATCCTTTGAGGCACATGTGCTTTCTTCCTCAATCCGTGCTCATGATCCCTTTGCCGTCTGTTACGAGGCACAAATCACCATCAGGTGGTTGAGGGTGTGCCACGTTGCCCTCCCGTGCCCGCAGAGGTATAAGCATTCGCATGATGGACGTGCGTTAATCGTCGGATTTCACCTCAACAGCTACGATTACGCAAGTGGGGAGTGCTTGGATCACGCTTTGCATGTGGTGAGTGCACGTGATTGCACGCGTCGGGGTGAGATTTCATCTAGAGGCACCGCATGGACTCCATCTACACTGCTCATGCCCACATCGACGATTGTAATCGACCATGCCTTCAGTCTAGCGCGATTTAGCAGCATACGCTACTTTGAATGCTCGCCACTGCTTGTGAGGTCGAGGAGTTCTCCACTACGCTATCTTCGTAGATGGTGCGAAGTGGTGAGATCAAGTGTGAGCGATATCGATCGTTAGATGGAGATCCAACGGTTAGATTTTGAAGTCCTTTGGGCACGCTGGAGATGCGGTGTGGTCGAAGGTTGCGGGTCCTCGACGATTGGACTTAAAACACTTCTTTGTGAGGAGCACGAGGGCAATGCGTGGGTGAGGGTGTAGTGCTAAGTGCCACATGGTCGCTTGTGGGCAGTCGATCATTAGATCAATGACCAGAACTTCTTGGGTTGGTTGAGGGAGCTCCAGATGTTGGATTTAAGTGATTTAGAGTCCGTTGGACTCCATTCGTCGATCTGAATCCATCCGTGCAGTCTGATTGCTCATCTGAGGCCTATTTCAACATGAACTTGTACAAATGGCTATTAAACATTGATTTATAAGAAATCTTAATTCGCGATGCATGTAGTGCCCCCATGCCCAATATGGTGTGTTATTTTTTTTTTAAGTGAAAAGGAATGCTATCGAATCACCGATAGCAATCCAAGAGAGCTTTTATTGATAAAAAGATAGCAAAAAAATACATGAGTGAACCCCATTGGTGTATGAGATTCCAGCAATTATTGACAATATTATCAACATTCATTGGACTCTCTTGAAACAAGCTCTTATTTCTAGCTCTCCATACCGACCATAGAACTGCCACTGTGGGCAAGTATGGCTTATTCACCCTCAAGAAGGAACTCCAGAGTCCCACGTAGGAATAGATTCCCTACACACCTTCCTCCAGACACAATCTGTAATCATGCAAGTAGAAAAAATATGAATACTGGAATCATTATGCATCCCACACAAGTGGCAGAAGTGAGTAGGGGTGCCCATTCTCCTATGCCTCAAATCTCCAGTTATCAGGCCATCTCTTCTACATAACTACAAAAAAATTTGTACCTTCAATGGATGAATTGACAAGCTTATCATAAGCAGCCACTGAGGAGAACGTTCCCTCCCATTTGTATGTGTCATACTCCTCAGGTGTGGGTTTGAATGCAGCAAGTTCCTACATAAGATGTTCATTTTTTGCTCATGCTCTTGTTTCATGACCATTCCCCATCTCATTGTTCAAAGGCCAATTCTCAGAGGTTGTGTCCCAGTAGTCATATACCATAGCATCATTATCAGTAGCAGCTGAAAATGCAAGAGGGTACCTGTCTTTTATCACCCCACCAAGCAGCCAATTTTCCAACCAAAATTTGAAGCTTTTCCCATCTCCTAAGACAGACTTGAAAAAACTCCAATTATCTGCCAAGGCATGTACCACTGATGACCAGAAAGGAGATGGTTTATGAGGATTTAGGCGGTTCTTCTCATCATTGGCCACCCCATAGCTATCCTGGATGATCTCTATCCACATTTTCCTTTCCCCTTGAAGCAGCCGAATAGCCCACTTCAGAAGCAGGGAATCATTAAATTCTTTGAGGGACGTGATTCCCATGCCACCATACTTCTTTGGCAAACAAATTGATTCCCACATTATAGGTTGGAGGAAAGCACCTTGATGAGAAGCCCCTTTCTAGAAGAACTTCTTGCACATCACGTCAAGTTTGTTCCAAATTGATTTTGGGGCTCTAAGAACAGAAAAGAAAAAGACTGGAATGGACGTGATGACTAAATTCAGTAAAATATACCTCCCTCCTTTCGATAAGTAGCGACTGCTCTAGCCCTCTAATTTCGTAGCCACCTTTTCATATAGAAAGGACCAATCTGCTTTCCTCAGTTTTGTGCAATTCAAAGGTAAACCTAGGTATTTGACAGGCAGTGAAATCACAGGAGTGCCTTGGATGGTGGAGATGTCATTTTGGTCTATTCCATTCATACAAAAGCAAACCAAGGAGGACTTGCTTCCATTAAGTTTTAAGCCAGAAATCTCACCAAAAATTTTAACCATGTAGTATAGTGCTTGCACTTCCCTCTTCCCACCTTCCACAAAAAAACCAATGTCATCTGCATATTGGAGAATGGGCTCCAAAGCCCTGTTGTTGGACATATAGTATCCCCTTATCAGCCCATCAGCTACTAGTTTGCATGCATATCTTGCCAATGTATCCATTGCGAGATTGAAGATCAAGGGGGCTAGTGGGCATCCTTGTCTTACCCCACACTGGGGCTGAATCTAGGCTCGACATGGTTTCCCATTTATCAGAGGGGAGTAGGAAGCAGTCGTGATGCATCTCTTCACCCATTGTATCAAATGGGGGGGGAATTTTCTCCTTTTAAGAATTTCCCAAAGGTACAGCCAAGAGATTGAGTCATAGGGTTTGGTGAGATCAACTTTCCATAGAAAGGCCTTGGACTTTCACCTGTACCACCCCATCACCATCTCTTGCACCATGATGAAGGATTCCTGCAGAGACCTCCCAAGTAGAAAGGCAGATTGGACAGGCATTATCAAATCTTGTAGTACATCACGAATTCTGTTGGCTAAAATCTTGCTGATAATAAGGTAGATGGAGTTTGACAAAGCAATGGGTCTATAATATGAAAAATTCTCCGCACCCGACTTCTTTGGTAGCAAAAACAAGTAGGACTTATTCAGTCTTTCAAAACCAAAGTTGCCCATTTCAAATTCATGTATAACATCCATCACATCTTTTTTAAGGACATTCCACATTTCTCTGTAAAAAAATACCTGAACCCCATCTGGTTCAAGAGCTCCCTCATTATTCAAGTCTTTAATTGCTTTCACTATTTCTTGTTCAGAAATAGGAGCAATTAGCATGGCCATCTGATCATTGCTGACACTTGGGAAATCTACCGAAGCCATCCTCCATGAACCTCTTGGTGTAGCATTGGCTAGCTCTTTAAAGTACCTACCAGCTTCACATCTGATTTCATTGACAGATGTGATGGTTCTCTCGCCCATTTTAATAGATGAAATGAGGTTAAACCTCCTCCTAGCAGTGGTAGCAAGATGAAAGAACTTCGTATTGGCATCACCTTCCTTGAGCCATAGTTGTCTAGATCTCCCACGCCAGCCCATTTCTTTCTTCAAATCCTCCTCCCCAACAACCTGTTGCATCTGCTGTCTTGGTTCATGTTCCTAAGAACTCAAAGGCTGCCTGCACTCCTTCAGATCCAGACTTTGGATCACTACCAATGCCTCCACCCTCCTCTGCTCTCTGATGGTTGCCACTGTCTGTCCATACTCTTTTAGCATAGAGCGCATACCTGTCAACTTGGAAGCCAGCTGCTGTGTGGCCAAGCCATTCACTACCTTGTTCTGCCACAAGCTGGATAACATCTCAACAAAGCCCACCTCTCTAAACCAAGATTTGTTAAGTTTGAAGTATGATCCAATATCAACATTCACCCCACTGTCCCACACAATTGGAGTGTGGTCAAAAAATGGCCTATCAAGGCTCATAGCAAACGTTAGTTGGAATCTCTCCAAAAGACTTGGGTTACCAAAGAATCTGTCCAGCTTTGATGGCTATCCACTGCCATTTCTCCAAGTGAACTCCACCCCACTGACAGGGTATTTGGTGACTCCCAATCTCTTCACAACCAATTGGAATCCAGCCATTGCACTATCAGTTTTGCCCCCAGGTCTGTCACCACTTGAAAGAGGACAGTTGAAATCACCCCCAATGAGCCATGGTACCTCCTGGACTCTTTGATGCAATGTTGATAGATCTTCCCACAATTCTGCTCGATCAGCAGCTGCACAAGGACCATAGATGCAAAACATAAACCACTCCAAATCACCTTGAGGGTTCTGACATCTACAAGTGAGCACATGTCTGTCACGAAAGACTTCAGTTACTTTGAGACAAGATTTTCTCCACCATATGGCCATCCCACCAGACCTTCCAGCTGCACCCTTCCCCACACAGTCTGCTTTCCCTAACAGTCTAAGAAAGTCCCAGACATGGCCACTCTCCTCCTCCATATGTGTCTCTTGAATGAGAGCACAATCAATTTCCCACTCAGTAAGATATCTGATTAGAGATGCCCTTCTCACCTTGTTGCACAACCCATGCACATTCCATGTTAGAACTCTCATTCGTTGCATGGTTGATCCCCTTGAGCCAAATTGTCCACATACTCAACCATGATCGACTTTGCGACAGTTTCCTCTACTAAAGGGGTCAAGTTCTCCTTCCTTTGCCTTCTGAGCATCTAAGGGGAGCGACCAAGCCCCCTTTTCTGATTTGTCCCTCTCCCAAACTTCAGTTCACCAGGGACAAAGAACTGCACTTGATTCACCTCCTTACGGGCACTTCTACCACTGCTGACTACTATTTCCATACCCGATTTTACCTCCTTATTTCTAACAGAATTGCCTGAGTCCCTCTCTAAGACAATTGCATCAGCCATGGACCCCTTGCCTTTGGCCACAAGGGTTTGGTTGCTACACCCCAAGACAGTAGCATCATACCTAGTCATCAAGTCCCTCTCTGATGTTTTCGTGTGACAATCCTTCCTCTTCTTTGATTTAAGGGCCTCGTCTGATGACTCACGACCCAGCAGTTCAGCCTGTTGTGCCTCCTCAGATCTAATTATAGACGTCTTGACATACCCCTATTCTGGTAACACAGAGACCTACCCAGCCACTGATAAGAGAATGAGACACGAGGAGCACCCACACCTGAGAATAATTTTGTCTGGCATTGACCCACTTTTAAGGACTTCAGCCTCAAATCGAAGTGAACAGCCATCACTCTCCCTAATCATGATTTCGGAGTCTTCATAGATGGATGCAAAGCCTGCAACCATCTTGGCAACAACCCCTATAGATCTCAAGTGCGGAGGCAACCCTTTGATCTCAAGAATCACCCTCCTAATTCCCAACCTCTGGGGGGGGCAATCAGGGAGTGCCCCATCAAAGGGGGAGACCATCCTCCAAAGCACATTGATATTTTCAAAGGAACTCAATCGAAAGTGCAACCTTTCCAGATCTATCATCCCCAAACCAAACACAAGAAAGCGAGTTTGGGATAGCATTGCCACCTTCTAGCCCGATGACACAAGGGTCAGGGAACTCACTAGTTGTTGAAACCTCTCGATCGAGGGATTGCCGATCATGACCTCACCGATCAATGCTCCCCTCAGCATGACCTCCGCAGAGATAATCTCCTCAGATAATGGAATCTCCACATCTATTGTATGACTACCAAGCGTCGGCGGTGGGGTTAGTCAGAACTCCTTCACCACTTCCTGAACTGGGTGCTGAGGGGTCTTCTTTGTGTGCGGTGACATCGCCCTAGGGCATGAATCACGCTTGTGCCCTTCATCCCCACATGCCAGGCAGACAAGAGGGTTTCTACACACCGCAGCCATGTGACCTCTTCATCTGCATCTAAAGCACAAAACCTCTCCATTGGATCTCCTCCAAGCCCCTCTTGGAATGAATCTGAGTGCCCTACCTTCATGCGGCTGCCATCCCCTCTCCTTCCTCCATTTTCTCGATCTCCAGGTCTTCCACTCACCCCCATCCCTAGCCCTAGCCGCTTCCTCGTCGTCGCCTCCTGTCGCCCGATGCCACGCACCTTCTTTCCCTCTCTCCCTCATTTTTTCTAGGGTTTCAAGAGTTCATCTCCCATTATGGTGTGTTATTATTGCACATATATCCTAAAGATAAACCCTGGTTGACAGAATTATCATCATCAAATGCAGAGTTATCACCCATCCCTTCTCTCAATTAAACTTATTACAAGTTTAATTGCACATGCACTTTAGTAATTAGGGTTTCTAACCCTAATTCTTAGACTTACCCTAACCTAAACCTATAGGACTCAACCTGGACCACCTAGCCACACACACACACACATGTTCACGCACACACAACACACCCACACACCCACTTGGCCACCACCTAGAGCCTTCTAGACTCTTCTCCAAGTGGCGCCACCTTTGAATGCCAACAATAGGAAACTCACTTGATCCATTCTTAGATCCACAAATTGTGGATCTAAGAAGACCCACTCCCATCCATCTTGATGCCAAGATGGAAGTCTCTCTAGAGTCTTCTATAGTTCTCTAGAGAGACTACTTGAAGGTCGCCCAAGAGTCTATAAAAAGACCCTCTTAGACGACCATGCACCCATCTTGGACTCTCCATTAGTGGCTCCTCACTCCATCTCCATCTCCATGAGCTTCTTCCACCTCTAAGCACTAGTGGATGTCCAAGAGCAACCCTCCACTACCTCTCCAAGGGCCGGCTTACCAACCATTGGCTGCCCCTCTTTGTCCTTCCTATCACCTCAAGCTCCACAATCCATTGGAGACCACCTCCATTTCCCTGATTTCTCATAGATAAGTAGTTCTTCGTATTTTAATTCGCTGCATTATTTTATGCTTTAGTAGTGTAGTCATCTTCCTCTTGCCTAATACATGCACAATCTTCTGTAGATCCACGCATGCATTTAGTTTCTATTAGCTAGTTTCTACTTTAATCATTCCTATACAAGCTTTCATCTAGATCCACTTTGTGATAACTCCTACGGATGAAATGAAAATCAGCTGAGCTTTATATATATATATATTTCTATTGTGGAATCACAATGAGCTTCCTTGCAAAATCTTTCTTGTGATAATAAGCTTTTTGCCATAACTTCTCATATTTTTGCAATAAGCATGTCAGTGCATGAAGATATTAATGACCTAACGATCGATGCTTTTTTGGTAAATAGCCATCGCATAACTAGGATCGTGTGCACTGATACTCACACATTCACTTTTGTCATCTATGTGACGCACACTCACATCATTAGGGTCAATAATGTGACTAGCAACACATTTATTCGTAGGTTGGAAACCGGTGTGCATTTCTAAGAAAGTAGCAAAAAGATCATAAATCAATTTCGCATTTCCATAACGCCTCCCTGAGATCAACCGGGACTCACCACCTCGTTAATTTATCAAGGGTTTTGCACGACTATACTACGAACTACGACATATTTCAAAACACGTGTGTAAACGACTTGTCAAAAACAAATAGACATTTTTAGTTTGTCGAGTAGAAGCATTGCTTCTTTTCCTAAACACTTGGATAGTTGTTAGGGAGTCAGGCAAATCGTCTTCCAGTAAATCCACCAAATAGTTGTGAGGTGAGAGTAGAATGTCTATTGGTGCTCTAAGTCTAGTGCAAAGATTCTTAGTCTCTGGATAATTAGATAATGATACTTGGAGTTAGGCATAGTTTTCTCTCTCAAGTTCCTATGTACGAATCTTATGAGAATTCTTGAGAGCCACCAAATGAGGCAGATACAAAGAGATCTAGTTATGATAAAACTACTACTAAAGTGGATGGTGACGACCTTCCTCTACAGAATCCTCAGCTAAAACAGGGTAGTAGTATCGAAGGTCAGAAAATACGCTATCCTATCTATTCCCTTCCCGATGCCTAGAGTAGGCACTTCCACCAAATAAGCCACTTGATATCCTTTTGAACATCACCAATCCCTAATAATGCCTTTTAAATAACATTTGAGTGTGTTGTATTGTATTGTGTTCATAGATATGCATAAAAAAAAGAAAAACTATATATATGAAAAAAAAGAAAAAAAAAAAGAAAAAGAAAAAAAAGAATAAAGGGAGAAAAAGTCTGAAAAAAAAGTGTTGAGTTCATAATTGTGTTTATCTATTTATTTCATTTTGAGTTATTTACATTGAGGCAACAAAGCCCACTACCATTGCGATCCACCAAATATGGCCCATACCTACCTTTTTGTATTTCTGACTACCTGAATACGAGCTGAAGAATTTTGACTTAGTTGTAGGGTTTTCAGAATTTTAATCAAAGGGTAAATGCTATGTGAGGCCACCAATTATTGAGCCATTGACAAAATATGGTGAGATTGTGACCTCAAAAAGAAAAAGAGAAGAAAAAGAGAGAGAGTATGAAGGAACTAAGAAGAGATGAGTTTTTAGCCTCTTTCTAGGTTGATTTGTTTGATAGTCTGCAAAATCTAAAATCTGTAGTACAAGATTATATGTAGCACCAGATGAGTGTGAGCCACCAAATATAAAACCACTTGACTCAGACATCTTCTACCTAAGCTAAAAAGTCAGGGTAAAATTACACATTATTTGTTACGTATCCGCGAGGGAAGAGTTTGCCTATTCCAATAGAATTTTTACTAAGGGTCAAGTATGAACTTTAAGTGTGAATTGGCTTTTCACCTGGGTCCATTGCTTAAGCTACCATCACTAAACTTTCACGATTGTGTGGATTTCTAGATTTATGGATGAAACAAAAGGGGAAAAATCTTTAGTCAAACTCTTTGATAAAGAGGATAAGCAATCCTTTATGGATCAAACTTGTAAATAACTTAGTCATGCATTTAGTCTTGCATTTGCTAGGGACTAGCAAAGTTTATGCATGAGGATATGATTGCGCAGCAAATCAACCTAAATAATGTTTGAACCTAGCTTAATTTGTAAATATTGCATTCATATCATGCATATCATGCATTACATCATTTTATATAGAATAAGATAAGATCATATTGCCATTTATTCTTTTTGTTGCTATTTATTGGTAATACAGTGATCCAAGATGCGAGATAGAGTGAAATAAGGCAATAATGAGAGAAGAAGAGTGATCCAGACATGAGGAGTGAGGAGGATATCCTTATCCCTACCCTTAGAAATCCTAGGATAGGCTTCCTAAACCCAAAACCACTTCCATTAGGACATCTTAGCCTTAGAACCCAAAACATGGATAACACTATCCATGTTCTTATCCACCTTATCCCTCTCCCAAACACTTAGGAACCAAAACCTACTTTAGAAAACCCAAAACCCACTCTCCAGCAACTTTTTAGACTTCTAGATATTAGGCTAGACATCTGATTTCTACAGAAAGTCAATCCAAGAAGCCAAAACTCGAACTAACATAGAATTAGATGTCCAACTTAACCTCCATACATCCAATTTTGGAGTATAAGACATATGATCACTTGTCTAGATGTCTGGAGGTCCTCTCTAGTCCCTATTTTGGGTGTTAAGCCTAAGCTTGCCACTTTTGACCTAGAAACCCCACCAAACACCTTAGGAAACCTAATTAGAGACCCATTAAGCCTATTGATTAATGAGCTTTTTGCGAAGAAAAGTTAGGGTTTTGGAAAAACTCATCGTCGTAGTCACAAAAGTTGCTATCAAATAAAATTTTACAGAAACTCGAAAAGGAGTCCTAGGTCAAATATGGGGAGAAGAATGTTTGATTTTGAAATCCGCACTTTGGTTTTATTTGTTTTTGTTGCTTTTATCTTTTATGATTTTTTTGGTATTTTTATAGAGCAAGTGATCAGATCGATAAAACTTTATCTAACTAATATACTTGCGAAATAAGAGGGAGAGGGAGAGAAACAATCAATATGTATATCTAGAGAGTTTGCTACAAATTGAAAAGTGGAAAACTATACTAGAAAGCAGTAAAAGATAGATAGAGGTGAGAAAAGTCCCTGTCGATGATCGCTTGGAGGACGACTCGCTTTGACGGTGCCCAGACAAAGGTGGTGAGGAGCAAGATGAAGGGAAATGACATCAGAGGACAGATGACTGAATGGATGGCGTTGCGACGAGGATCTTCTAACCAAAAGGTGGTGAGAGGACGGCTACGAGATACTCCACGATGGGGGATGAGAGGGGGAAAAGGATTTGGTTTTCTACTCTAGAGGACCATCCCAGGCTTAGGATAAGCTCTCTCTAGAGCCTTGGAGGTGGTGAGCGAGAGAAAGGAAGAGATCATGGTGGATGGTGTGGTATGGGTCCTTTTATGGTGGAGGATGAAGGGCTTGGTCGCACATGGGTAATTAGTGGCATCTGTAAATGTCCCTAAAGATCCACCCATCTGTTGCTGAAGATCCGCATCAACTCATGCTTGCTTGTAGATGTGCTTACATGGCCATCACGTGGCCGTGTCACGCGTGCGCACGCGTTGGCACTTGCACTGCATATACGTTGCGATGCGGGTGCACGGGCTGGTGCGTGTGCATCTGCACTGCATGCATCCAATTAGATGATTGGGAGGGCTTTGTGGGTTTCAAACCCATGCCCCTCATTTGGGAACATGCCTCAAGACCAATGTGCCAAGCCCACGAGTTTGTCCTGAGGATGAGCCAAGGGTGTGCGGTGGAGGTGGCTTCTCAGTAGTTGGATCAAGATCCAATGGCTGGGAATGGATGATACGGATGAAGAGGAAGCATTGAGTAGACTACTAGCCGGTGTTCGGCGGCCTAGATGGCACCACGTGGGGCCATCTAGGCCACCCACCTTCCTTCGCTTACAGAGGATGCCACGATGCTCGGATCAAGATGATTTCTGCATTGCCAGACTACGATCGTTGCTTTGGGTCCATTCGTTTGGTTCAATTTTTCATTCGAAGCCAGTAAGGATGTTGCACTGCACCCTTACCATTGATCTTCTTCGAACTGCATATAGTGCTACAAGATTCTGATCTTGATGATTTCAGAGGCATGGGACTCCGATGGTCATCCTGATTAGATTCGTATGATCATATCGTCAATCCAAGGCCTTGAATTAAATCTCCATTCCTAGTCATAAAAGGATGCAATTAACCTAACATATACACAAACTACTCTAAATGCAGAATGATGCATTCTATGTAAGATTTATAACATGGAATGCATATCTAAGACTAGGTGAAAGAGCGATCTTCGTTTTCATTGAAATTTGTAACATAAAATGTCGCATCATTGTATTCAGTTGCGTGGTAGAAAATCACTTTCGAAAACATTTAATTCTCAAAATCTAACCATGAAAATAGTTAGGTCGTCTCCACGGGGAGGAATTAGCCTATTAAACTCATGAGTGATGTCTCGTTTATTCGGGAATATCAATGGGTGTGCATACTGACTAGTGCAACCTATTTCCAATATATAAATTCTCAAATTAAATAATTAATTAAAAGTGTAAGTGTGCACATGAAAAATTATCACAATATAATATTCTATTAAATAATGATCTTGGTAATAGCAAATAACATTAGTATTAATCGCCTACCCAATAGCACCCATATATTATAACAAATATTCCATGTTTTATGTCATTCATAAGAAAAACTCAATCATATGTAATTCAGATTAAAGAAAGGGATGTCTATGCAATTTGTTGCAATATATTAAATCAGGAAAATAAATGAATAGTACATTCGGCAATGGCATGATTTGTAAATATTAATGAAATCCAAAACAAGGGAATTAGTCTCTCTCCTTTATGCGCGCGCAGGGGAGCTTCGTTGCAAGAGCTGCTATCGGGGAAGGTTCGGTTGGAGTGAGGCCTCCACGGTGCCGGAGCAGTCGTGGTCGGAAGAGGTAGGAGGTGGCCGACCGGAGGAGATGAAGCTCGTCGACGAGGAGGTCTGTTGGCAGTGAACAGCGATCGTAGGTGCTACTACGTGAGGTCGAGGGTGGTCAGAGGATCGTGGCGAGATTGTTAGCATCAATGGCGTAAAGCTTCAAGGTTGGATGAGGCAGTTGTGAGGAGGAGTGCACGGCCATTGATGGGTTCTTCTGGAGAAGATGAAAGGTACATGGAGAGGAGGAGCTACAGCTATTGCTGTAGCTGCGCGAAGGTGGCACGATGGTGTACGCACAAGGGCGTGCAAGGGCATGCACAAGAGCGTGTGAGGGGATGCGCTGCTGTACACATGCGTGGCTAGTGGTAAGGCCTGGCGTGGCCACTGCAGATGCGGCATGCGCTGGAGGCAGTGCGTAAGGAGGGGGCATGCTACTGGCCTACGTGTGTGCGACCGCGTGCATGCGTGGTGGCATGCTAGAGGGGTGTTGGTTATGCGTGGGTTGAAGGTGGCTACGGTATTTGTTTGTGGTCTGCGGCTAAGGGGGCAGGTCTGCTGAGGTGGTGGTGATGGGTGGGGATGGTGGTGGTGTTGGGTCGCACTGTTGAGGTTGGAGAAGAGGAAGAAGGATATGGATATGCATGCTGCTATGGAGGGCTTGGTGGTGAGGATGCACATGATTTCACCGTGCGCAGGAGGTCGAGGGCAAGAGGAGGAAGATGGATGCCTGCTTTAGATCACGGTGCACGCCATGTCCATGGTATGCGCATGAGGAGCACAGTGGAGGCGAGAGGAGATCCCCGTAGGGGGAGATTGGTTTTGCCTTTTAAGTTCTTCCCCCTTCTGTTCTCCTTCACCGATGCAATTTAAGGGATTTTAAATCCCTTACTAAAATAGGCCGCCGTTGGACATTCACTTGGAATGAGACTTGCAAGGTTAAATTACAAATATAATCCTATTAATGCTTTTAATTGATTCCTATGTCCACCTGATTTAATCTCTTTTGCATATATAAAATTTTATAAAGATGTTGTAATCAAAGGTGAATTAAGCATATAAATATAAAGTAGTCATTAATGCAGGTTATACTAATTATCACCTAAGATATTGAAAATTAAGAACCAAGAAAGTATAATCGAAATATACTTAGGCATATAATTAGTTCGTTAAAGTGAACCCATCAAATACTCCTATGCTTAAGTTTTGCTAGTCCCTAGCAGAAGGTGAAAAATAATGGAGGTAACCAAGAGATTTCTCCTTTCCTTATTCCAAAAATTTAGAGATCCAGACTAATGTGAAGTGACAGTAGCCTAAGTAACGGATTCAAGCAAAAAGCCAACTTACATTTGAAGTTCGTACTTAACCCTTGATAAAATTCTATCAAGATAGGCAACTACTTCCCTTGGTGATAAAGTAGAAGATAATCTATAATTTGACCCTGACTTTTTGCCTTACGTAGGAGATATCGAGTTGAATGGATTTGTATTTGGTGGCACACACTCATCTGGTGCTACACGTAATCTAGTACTACAAACTCTAGATCTCTAGACTATCAAACAAGTCAACTTAGAGAGAGGCTAAACAACTGTGCTCTCTTGATGTTCCTTTGTGCTCCCTCTTTTCATTCTTTTCATTCTGAGATCACAAATCTCACCAGATTTAGTAAATGTACTCACTGTTTGGTGGCCTTGCGTGGCATTCACACTTCAATTAAAATCCTAATAACCCTACAACTAAGTTAGAGGACCTCAGCTAGTATTCGAAAGATCATAAATATTGAAAGGTAGGTATGGGTCATATTTGGTGGATCATGATGGGTGTTTTTGTTTCCTTAGAAACATCGTTACGAAGATAAAACTATAAACTTGAGCTCTTTTCTTTTTCTTTTCTCTCTCTTTTTTTTTCTAAATATAAATGCTTCTTTTTTTGTTTTTCTTTTTCTTTCTTAATAAATCACCATAACATGACGTAGACTTTTATTTGAGACATTATTAGGGATGATGATGGTCAAGAGGATATTGTGTGGCTTATTTGGTGGAAGTGCCTATTCTCGGCACGGGGAAGGAATGGATAGGACAAGCGTATTTCTGACCTTTAACATTACTACCCTCTTTCAGTCGAGCACTCTATGAAGGAAGATCGTAACCATCAACCATAGTCATAGTTTTATTAAGACTCAATCTTTGTGTATCTGCCTTATTTAGTGACTCTCAAGAATTCACACAATGTACGCACATAGGAATAGAGAGTGAAAACTATTCCTAGCTCTGAGGTATCATCATCTAATTGTCCAAAACTTAAGAGTCCTTACACTTGACTTAGTGCACCAGTAGTCTCTCTACTTTCTTCTCACAAATATGAGGTGGATCTAATAGAAGATAGTATGCCTGACTCCCTATTAACTGTCCAAGGGTTCAATAGACTAAAAATGCTTATTGATTCTCTTCAAAGATCCATTACCCAGTCTACATGCAAGTGAAGTAAATGTACTGGATTCTAAACTTAAGAAACAATTTAAGAAGAAAAATCTTTAATGACACCTTCATGACAAAGATGTTTTGCTAGGGACTAACCAATTCAGCTCAAGAAAAGAATTTTTTTTTATTTTATATGCTAACCTAAATGCATGAATACTTCCAAAAATGCAAAATGCACCCCCTATGACTAAATCCTACAATGTCCTCATTGTACAATTAAAACAGGGGGAGAAAGGAAGGAAATCACCTGATGATGGTGTTATTCTGAACGCTGGGTTGCCTCCCAACAAATGTTGCATTTTCTATTAGTAGCTAGACTTATAGGGAACCTGTAAGTCTGGTTCCAGACAGAAAAAGCTAAGCCCTAAAAATATGTGTATAGCATGGGCCTAGAAAATAGGTAGTCACAGATGTTGGCAAGCTAATGATGCAATGTTATCCCAAATGCTCGCTAGAAGACATGAAAGCAAATAACCTCGTAGGCTACCTGGGGAGGTCTAGGAATAACAAAAGGAATATGAAAAGGGACCCCTCGAAATGAAATAAGTGGAGGATATCAAGGGCCCTCCAAAGCAGGAAGGGTTTTAAAAGATATAAACATTATTATTTCAAACCCTTGAATGGCGAGACTAAAAGTACAAGCATCAATCCACACTCGCCATTCTATCTGAGGATGTATTGGCCTAATATGTTCTCCAGAAAGAATGTACATGAGTAGAGATCTGAGCCAAGGATCAGTTAGGGAGTGTAAGGGTTATTTGTGGTGTTGGAAGGTAATGATTAAGTCCAATGAGAGCTTAGTGGGTGTCGAGTCCAATTCCAACAATGATTCAGATTGTGTATTCTCCCTAACAATTATTGCAGAAAAATTCAAGTTACCCTACCTATCATTAATGATCGAAGTCATATTTTCACCTTCCAGTATTTGTGAATCAATGATGGACTCTAAATTAAATTTCCTTAATGGCAAGGTCGAAGCAACTAAATCATTATCATTAATTTCATCCTTGTATTCTTTTGGTTCACTTGAGTTTTTGTTGGGGTGTATATGTGATTCACCAGTAAAGAGAGGAGTTGGATCAATATCCTCAATTATTTCTGGAGGAGGATCCATCTTAATGTTTTAGAGTAAGCCTATATCACTCAATTCTTTGTTCTTCTCGGGGCATAAATCCTCAATTGATGTGTTTTGTCCCCGAGAGTCTCCCCTAGGCTTCTCACTATTGTGTTTGTCCTCCTCCAATATCAACTCCTGGTTTTGTGGAGGATGACTCTCAAAAGAAGGGAGGAATATGGATTTCACCAGATTATTTATATCCTCCGGGGGTAAGTCCTCGAATAATAAATAATCCCCCTGTGATTAACTCCAAATTTTCAGTTCGGGTTCCTCCATTGGGTCATCCTTATCCTCTAAAATAGACTCTTTATATCCCTGAGACCAAAATAGATCTAATTCAACCTCCATTCCCTTAGGGTCACCTTCATTGGGTGCATTTAAATCCTCAGAATGCTGAATGGTAGGTGTTGATTTCCTAAGTGGAGGGTCAGGATTAGGCTCACTAAGGGTAGAATGGGGCTCCACCAGATAATTAATAGGGGAAGTGATATGAACAATATGACCTTGACCCGGGTTATTAAGGATAACGAAAATACTATCATCGGGGTCAAGGTCCTTAAGAGGTACCATCTTCCCCGGCAACGACACCACTTGAAAGAGCAATCTTCGTTTTTGTTGAAATTTGTAACATAAAATGTCGCATCGTTGTATTCAGTTGCATGGTAGAAAATCGCTTTTCAAAACATTTAATTCTCAAAATCTAACCACGAAAATAGTTAGGTCATCTCCATGGGGAGGAATTAGCCTATTAAACACGTGAGTGATGTCTCGTTTATGCGGGAATATCAATGGGTGCACATACTGATTAGTGCAACCTATTTCCAACATATAAATTCTCAATTTAAACAATTAATCAAAAGTGTAAGTGTGCACATGAAAAATTACCATAATATAATATTCTATTAAATAATGATCTTGGTAAGAGCAAATAACATTAGTATTAATCTCCTACCCAATAGCACCCATTTGTTATAACAAATATTCCATGTTTTATGTCATTCATAAGAAAAACTCAATCATATGTAATTCAGATTAAAGAGGGGGATGTCTATGCAATTTGTCGCAATATATTAAATCAGGAAAATAAATGAATAGTGCATTCGGCAATGGCATGATTCGTAAATATTAATGAAATCCAAAATAGGGGAATTAGTCTCTCTCCTTTGTGCGCACCTGGGGGAGCTTCGTCGTAGGAGCTGCTATCGGGGAAGGTTTGGTCGAAGCGAGGCCACCGCGATGGTGTAGGAGTCGTGGCCGGAAGTGGTAGGTGGAGGTCGATCGGAGGAGATGAAGCTCGCCGGTGAGGAGGTCTGTTGGCGATGAATGGCGACCGTAGGTGCCGCTACGTGAGGCCGAGGGTGGTCAGAGGATCGAGGCGAGATTGTTGGCATCAATGGCGCGAAGCTTCGAGGCTGGCTAAGGTAGCTACGAGTAGGAGTGCACGATCATTGATGGGTTCTTCTAGAGAAGATGAACAGTGTGTGGAGAGGAGGAGGAGCTGCACCTGCTGCCATGGCCATGCGAAGGTGGCATGATGGCAGCACACAAGGGCATGAGAGGGCACACACAAGAGCATGCAAGGGGATGCACTGTTGTACATGTGCGTGGCTGGTGGTAATATCGGGCTTGGCCGCTATAGATGTGGCATGCACTGGAGGCAATGTGTGAGGAGGGGGAGCGCTGCTATCCTACGTGTGTGCGGCCGCGCGCATGCGTGGTGGCATGGCAGAGGGGTGTTGGTCGCATGCGGGTTGAAGGTGGCTACGGTATTTGTTGGTGGTCTGCGGCTAAGGGGGCAGGTCTACTGAGGTGGGGGCGATGCGTGAAGGGACGGTGGTGGTGTTGGGTCACTCTGTTGAGGTTGGAGAGGAGGAAGAAGAAGAAGGATATGGTTATGCATGCTGCTACGGAGGGGTTGGTGGTGAGGATGCACATGCTGTCACCATGCACAGGAAGTCAAGCGTAAGAGGAGGAAGATGGATGCCTGCTTTAGATCACGGTGCACGCCATGTCCATGGTGTGCACATGAGGAGCACGGTGGATGCGAGAGGAGATCCCCGCAGGGGGGAAGATTGGTTTTGCCTTTTAAATTCTTCCCCCTTCTATTCTCCTTCACCGACTCAATTTAAGGGATTTTAAATCCCTTACTAAAATTGGCTGCCGTTGGACGTTCACTTGGAAGGAGACCTGCAAGGTTAAATTACAAATATAATCGTATTAATGCTTTTAATTGATTCCTATGTCCACTTGATTTAATCTCTTTTGCATATATAAAATATTATAAAGATGTTGTAATCAAAGGTGAATTAAGCATATAAATATAAAGTAGTCATTGATGCAGGTTATACTAATTATCACCTAAGATATTGAAAATTAAGAACTAAGAAAGTATAAACGAAATATGCTTAGGCATATAATTAGTTCATGAAAGTGAACCCATCACTAGGAACATACATAAATAGGCATATTAACCTAAATGGATGTGTCTGCATCATACCCCCATGCCTATCTTTTGCTAGTCCCTAGCAAAATTAAACTAAATGTTATGTATAAAAGCAGAATTAGGGCTAGATCACTTAAGGCATTAGTTGTTTATTAACAAAAGGAAATTTTCACTTAGGGCCTAAACTATGAAGACTCAACAGTGCCTGGGTGCCTGCCAAAATGCTAACCACCCAAGTCCTCGCCTTATTTGAAAAGGGAAGATAAATTTTTTTGCTTTTTCTTCCTTTCAAATTCTTTTGGACTTTTGGAGTTTGAGAGTTTCAGGATAACTTTTTACAGCTACCCGACCCACCCAAGACTTGAAAAGGACTCTAAGGAGTAAGCATCTTGTGAAAGAGTGATAGACTCACTGACTGGCCATTAAAACAAACTTCAGGTTTCTACGACCTTAGGTGACCTTAAGACTTTTGGCTAAAGGTTTATCTTTCTGATTGGTAGCTTTCTCCTTGCTTTTTTTATTTTTTTATGGGGTCAACACAAGGGTGAACCCAGTGTATATCTCCCTGGTTTATTCTACTTCCCCACTTCTTCCCTAAGTGTTTTGGGAATTATTTGTGCCTTTTTGTGAGTTGGGCTCTGGATAACCGGCCAATGGGCTATTCCCTACGGCAACTTGCCAGCCATACTTGTGCGGTGAAGTGTGGTTTATTTCCTATTTTTATTTTTCACCTTTTTCTTTTTTTTTCTTTTGAGAGAGAAAAAATCAATATTTTTATCTAAACAAATGTTTGCTACAGATAGAAAAGTGGAAACCTACACTAGAAAGAGTAAAAGATAGATAGAGGTGAGAAGACTCCCCCTCAACGGTCGCTTGGAGGATGACTCGCTTTGACAGTGCCTGGATGAAGGTGGTGAGGAGTGGGATGAAGGAAAATGGTGTCGGAGGACAGAGGATGGGATGGGACGACATCACGGCGAGGATCTTCTTCCCGAAAGGTGGTGAGAGGATGACCATGGGATGCTCTACGAAGGGGGATGAGAAGTCGGAAAAGGATTTGGTTTTCTACTCTAAAGGAGCATCCCGGGATTAGGACAAGCTCTCTCTAGAGCCTTGGAGGTGGTGAAGGAGAGAAAGGAAGAGATCATGGTGAATGGAGGGGTATGGGTCCTTTCATAGTGAGGATGAAGGGCTTGGTCGCACATGGGTAATTAGTGCCTTCCGTAAATGTCGCTAAAGATCCTCCCATCTGTCACTGAAGATCTGTGCCAACTCACGCTCGCTTGCAGCTATGCTCGTGCACCCATCATGCGGCCGTGTCGCGCGCATGCGCTGGCGCTTACACTACATGTGTGCTGCGATGTGGGTGCGCAGGCTGGTGCATGTGCATTTATGCATGTGCGCTGGTTGGTGTGCATACGTCTGTGCTACGTGTGTCCAATTGGAGGATTAGGGGGGCATTGTGGATTTCGAACCCGCACCCCCCCTTTGGGAACCTGCCTCAAGACCAATGCGCCAAGCCCACCAGTTTGTCCCGAGGAGAAGCCAAGGGCATGCGGTGGAGTTGGCTTCTCAGCCATTGGATCAAGATCCAACGGCTGGGAATGGATGATGCGGATGAAGAGGAAGCATTGGGTAGACTGCTGGCCGGTGTTGGGCAGCCTAGATGGCGCCATGTGGTGCCATGTAGGCCGTCCATCTTCTTTCATTTGCAAAGGATGCCACGGTGCTTGGATCGAGATGATTTCCGCATTGCCAAACTGCGATCGTCGCTCTGGATCCATCTGTATGGTTGAATTTTTCATTCGAAGCCGGTAAGGATGTTGCATTGGCCCCTGGCCATTGATCTTCTTCAGCCAGCATACAGTGCTACGGGATTCCTATCTAGATGGTTTTGGAGGGGTTCGACTTCGATCATCATCCTGATCAGATCCATATGATTAGACTGTCAATCTGAGGCCCTCAATTAAATCTCCTTCTCTCCTAGCCATAAAAGGACACAATTAACCTAACATAGCCACAAATGACTTTAAATGCAGAATGATGTATTCTATGTAATATTTATAACATGGAATGCATATCTAAGCCTAGGAAGATACATAAATGGGCATTTTAACCAAAATGGATGTGTCAACATCATCTATCCCACTATCCATGCCCTTAATTATCCTATCCCTAACATAATTGAACTAGCCCATACCTAATTGGTGCATCTATAGTTGATTGGGTGCACCTGGACCTAATTAGATTCACCTAGGATCTAATTAACTCATACCTATTAAGATTACCTTAGCCTAATCACACACACATCCAATTAGATGTGACCTAGACCCAATTAGATTCACTCCTCTCAAATTAGACTCTCCTAAGCCTAATTAGGTCCACATCTACATAATCTAGGTTGACCCAACCTAGATTTACCAAAAACCCACAACATAGCTGTAGGAATTTTAAACTACTCAGAACTTCCTATTCTATTCCTACCAAAAAAAAACCCTAAAACCTATGCGTCAAACCTAGATCCTAAATAGGTGGCAACTGCCTATTTTAGGAAGCCACTTCCCATTTAAGCAAAAGGAAGAAGTGTCGCACATCATTCACTCCCCATCCACTTCAACTTGTGGCCACCATCTCCCTCCTCGTCCTCTCCAAGACATCCTCCATGGATGCCTAAAGAAGGTCCTCCAAGGTGCTCCTCCATGGACGACCAAGTGAAGTGAAGCTCCAAGGTGCTCTCCTCCAAGTCTTCAAGGATGGCTAGAAGAGAAAGGGTCCCCCACCCTCTCCTCCTCTTCTTCTTCATGGGTGTGCCCTCTTCTCTCTCTCCTTGAAAGAAGAGCCCATGACCTCCCTCTCTTTCTCTTCTTAGACAGCCAAGAAGGCTTCTTCATAGCCTCGCTTGGTTGATCCTAGCATTTTCTTGGTTCTTGTTTCTTTCTATGTACTTTTGCAACTTCGTATAATTAGTTGATGCATGATTAGTTTCTCTTTAAATAAGTAGTGATATGCTTCTATTATCATTATGAATGCACGCTCATTGGTTAGGTTAAGATTTTGTTTTCGCTACCATATTTACATCTTGGTTTCATGTTCGCTTTTCAAAAATCAAAAGCATAAAAAAATCACAAAAGCAAAAAGACCAAAACATATATATATATATATTGGGTTAGATCTAGGCTGATAATAAGTGAATCGTAAATCTAAAACTTGTTTCTTTCGCCTCCCAGAGACGATCGACCAGGACTCAATTTATAAAAGAAAAAAAATCTCTACGCGAGTTTCGTTAAAACAAGTAATTTTGATCAAGGGTTTAGTGTAACTATACTACAAATATGATGTATTTCAAAGCATGTGTGAAAATCGCTTGTTAGTGTGTGCAATACAAAGGGTGAATTCCCTTAAGGTCCGTAATGCTCCACCCAATAGCATCCTTGTGTTCCTTTAAGATTACTATAAGTTGTCTCTCTTGTTCCTAGGTGAGTCATATGTTCACGATCATAGAAAGGGTTTCCTGTTCACCCAAGAACACATACTTCAGCGAATCAGGTAGAGGCTTGAGTTCTAGCAATGGTGAAGAAGGTTCAGTGATATTTTGGGAAAATTGTTCTTGGTGTGAGGTTTGTAAAAGATTGTCTTGATGTTCATCAAAATCAAGTGGGGTTAGTGAGTTGATGATTGCTAGAGGTCTCACAAAGGGTGTGCTCGTGAGGCAACCTTGATTCCATGTCTTCTACCTCTGTCACATAATACGGTGTAATCGTGTTTTCTTCCAAAGTTAATGCTGGTAATTCCATGTGAGAGGTTGTGTCCAGGTCCACTAAACTGTTAGGGGTGATGTGTGGAGGGTAACCAGAATCACTAATATCTCCCTGGGTTATGCCTTGAAATTCAGCTAAAATCCCTTTTAAAGTCACAAAATTAGGCATCCCAAGTGAACGATCAATTGGATCAATGTAAAGCATACCATATTAGCACAAAATTAATAATCATCATTGATGTAAACACATTTACACTACTTAAGATGTCTATTTATGCATGTTCTTAAGCATAGGATTGCATTTCATGATATAAATATTGCATAACATGCATCATCTTACATTTAGAGTAGTTTGAATAAAATGGAGATTAATTGTCTCCTTTCATGTGCTTGGACAGGGCAAACATTTTATCGGGGCCTCGGATCAAAGATCCAACCGTATGGATGTGATCAGGGCGACGATTGGAGTTCAACGACTCCAAGATCGTCCTAATCAGGCATCCGTAGCATCAGATAGTGACTGGGGAATCCTAGAAGATCAAGGGCCAGGATGGTGTAAATCCTCACTTCAGATGACAAATCCGACCTCACGGATGAATTCGGATCGATGATCGCAGCCCAACGACACAAAAATCGAGTCAATCCGACATCCGTGGCACCATCTACAACTTCCAGAAGATGGACTGCCAAGATGGCACCACGTGGCACCATCTCAGCCGCCCAAACGGCCGTTTACATTCTATGAAGCCCTGCAACCGCTCGCTCTCTGCCGTTGGATCTTGATCCAACGGCTGTGGTTAGCCGTGCCTAAAAGCGTCCGCTCGACCATCCGAGCCCCGTAGCGTAGCGGTCGAGCACGCTTACGCGAGCGGCGGGCGCGGGTTCGAGCCGCAGTAGAGGGTTGGAAGGCTCGGGCAATTGAGCACGGGCGGGTGTTGGATCTTGATCGGATGGCCTCACGCGCCCGATAGCGTTCATGCACGATTGAACGCGCGGCATCACGCAGCATCGTACGCGCGGGAGGGCGCGCAGCGTAGCAAGTGAAGGCATGGCTTAAGCCGTCCGATCTCGCGATCAGACGGCTGAGGCTCAGCGGACGTGTGCAGGCGTTGCACGCACGAGCAGGCGAGCAGGCGCGCGCGAGCCTCCCACGACGCCCACGAAGGAGGCTTTAGTGACGAATTTATCCGTCACTAAAGGCCCCTCATTTATTATTTTAAAGTTGTAATGCCCATTTTGCCCGCACTCCTTGCGACTATAAAAGGAGAACCCCTCCATACGAAATTCTCATCCCTTCCTTCTCTTCTCTACCCCTCCAAAGCTCAAGAGAAGCTTGTCCCACACCCGGGATGCTTCTCGTGAGATAAAGTCCAAATTTTCGTCCCCCTTCAGAAGTGGATCCCGCGATGACGACGGCGTGCTGCTCCATTCCCGTTCTTCTGCTTCGTCCTCCTTCGTCCTGCTTCGTTCTCCTTCGTCCAGGCGTCATCTCGTCCGGCTCGTCCTCCATGAAATCGTCGAGGAGGATAACTTCTCTCTCCCATTCTTATTTACAGCTTTTCTAGTGTAGAATTTTCCTGCTTTATAGTGTAATTGATTTCCCGCTTTCTAGTGTAACTTTTATTTAGTTTGATTGTATAAATAGTTGAAATATTGAATGCATGTTCTCTCTCTCTCTCTTTCTTTTAGTCTGATAGCTCCATTGTAATTATATCGCCTCGCTTATCAAAAATCCTAAAAAAATATAATTGCGAATATAGATCAACGTGGCCTCCCTGTGTTCGACCCGGAATTCTTTTCAGTATAATTTTATTTGTTGAACACGAATTCTTTGCTTTCAAGCTACAACGACAGGTTTTCTAAAACCAAACACGTTAGCGTAGCGATTCGTACGTTCAACATTTTGACGCCGTTGCCGGGGAGGCAATGATTTTCGATCTTTTCTTCGCATTTCTTGCACTTTATTTGTTTTCTAACTAGCTTTCTCTTGTATCTATTGTTTTGCAGAGACCTCCATCAAGGAATCAATAAGTGGTAGACTGGAGTAAAGTGCAGTTGAAGACAATTGTAGGTGCTCCCCCATTCTTTCCCCCTCCATAGATTTCATTCGCCACATTAAATCCAAATTCCAATTAACCTAGGTGTTTGCATAAATCCTAGGAATAGTTTGGTTGTTTGGATTTCCACTGACATTCATTCCACCCTCATTCATAAAAAAAAATAACAAAAAGATAATCTTGTGGGGTAATTTCCAACAAACACACAACACACACCCACATTCAAGGCACTTGATCAACATGATTTGTTTTCTACTCAACCGGGTTCTGATCTGTGGAACCGGTACACACAAAGCAACACATAACAGAGTAGAAATCATTCTAGGTTAACCATTTTTGAGTGCCTAACTTAGTGGTGCAATTATGGCCAATTGTTTGAGTTGTTTGGGCCGCACCACTTTAGTTAAAACCAACTCATCAAGTAGCTCCTCCTTAGGGTTTTCAATCTAGGTATATTCCAGGCACCCCACTTTCTTTCTGATTTTAAAGGAAAACAATCTTCACCCGTGTTTACAACTTGGTTTGCCTAGAAACTTGATTGCAATTCACCTAATTTGAAACCCTAAAAGCTACTTAAGTAAGATTTGAACATTAAAATTCACGCATTATAAATAATCTTGCTTGAAAACCCTGGTTGTGCATGCACTTACAGAAAGCTTAATCAATCATTAAGGGCACAACCCATTATAAGGGCCCATCACATTCCATAAGCACCATAATCCAGGCCTTAATAAAATTGAGTAGACGTTGGCCTTAAGGTTTGATTCGCTCTTCAGGGCCTAGTCTGAGATTATTTTTGATTAACCTACTTATACTGATTAATCTGATGTCTAGATAGGGGAGTAGCGTCAAACGACCACGGCTAGGGGGTACACTAGGAATCGGAGGAGAAAGCCAAAGGAAGAACCTTCTCCCCAGTCCCTCCTTCTAACTAGTTGAATTAAACAGATGCAAGTAGAGTAAATCATTTACAGTCTTAAGGCGGGTTTTGGGAATCAGTAGATCCTTAGGCTACCCCACTTAAGGACATCCTTGTTTTATTGTGCTGCAGGGTCCCTATCCCCAGTCCTTCTGACCTTCTCCTAGTTTATGCTGGGAAGACGGTCATTGAATCCCCGATTGGAAGGACCGTTAGAACATTCTAGGAGGCGCAAGTTAGATTTTGGTCAATTTGATCCCATGGCCGAACAACAGCCTCCTCTGCTTGGAAATCCACAGGAAGAATTTCGAAGGCAGCTGGAACAAATGCAGAGAATGCAGGAATGGTTCCAGAGAATGCAGGGCGCTCAGCCCTTGAAGGATTTTTATGATCCTTCAAATTACGGGAAACGTCCCGGCATCCAGATTCTAGCCGGTGACGTAGAAATCAAGCCCCAGGTGTTAAGGCTGATTAAACATTATCATGGGCTTTGCTCCGAAGATCCGTTTCAGCACTTGGAAGATTTGACCACTTTGGTCCGGACCACCAAGGCTCGAAACGTAAACGAGGAGCAAATGATCATGAGGCTCTTCCCCCACTCTCTTAGGGATAAGGCCGCGCATTGGTATAGGACAATAGGAAGACCAATTACAACTTGGAATGAGTTGAAATCGGCCTTTCTGAAGAAATTCTTCCCAGTCGGTCGTACCAATGCTTTGAGACGGGCAATCACTACCTTTACCCAGCGGCTGGGGGAGCAGTTTCATGTGGCCTGGGAGCGATTCCAGGACTTATTGTGGAGGTGTCCACACCACGAGGTGCCGAAATGGCAACTCGTGCAGATTTTCTATCATGGGTTGACTGAGCAACTCAGAAACCATGTGGATGCTTCTTGCGGAGGCAATTTCCTCAATAAAGATGTAGATAGTGCACATGATTTATTTAAGGAAATGGGTTAGAATTCAATTAATCATGCCCCCATGGATACTTTTAACTGATCCCAGCAACCTAGATCAAATGTCAATGAAGTCCATGACTCTCATTCATTTGATATGGAATTTATTTGTAATAAACTTGATAAGGTGGACATGGTTGCTAAAAGAATGGAAGAGTGGATGGCTGGCAATTCTATGAACAACTCTCAATCCACTCAATCCCAAAATTCAGGATTCCATTCATCACGAGCTCCTTCTGGATGGGAGTTCGTGAATCAACTCTATGCGACTCAACCTATGAGTCAGCATTTTTCGGAACCCCATGGGTTCCCAGCTAGGGCCTTTGATCCCAATTTTTATGATCCTTCCCTTTCTTTCTCTCCATCCTCACCCTATGAGGATGTCTGTGCTGTACAAGAGAATGTTAGATCCAACCCCTACTCGAATGCCTATAATCCAGGTTGGAGAAACCACCCTAACTTCTCTTGGAAAAATCCAGGGCAACAGACCCAATTCTGACACGGCAACTATGCTCCGCAACGACCAATGGGTCAGGGTCAAGTATATACTCAGTTGCCTCCGAATCAGGTCAATCAGCTAGCTTGGAATGCCCGTCAACCCGCAGGGCAGGCTGATTTGAATCGTCAAATGGTAGAGTTGCAAGGATCTATGCTCCAGCCCATGCAGCAAATGAAAAACTCACTGGACAACTTGCAATGCGGGCTCATTGCTAACTCTTGTCAACCCGGATCTCTACCATCCCTACCCGTAAAACACTATGAATTCGGGCAAGCAAGCCCAAGGGTACGGAAATCAGAGGGACCCGCAGCACATGCTCAGGTGGTTGAGCAGGGTTCCTTGTCTTCTTCTTCTGCAAATCAACAATTCATGGTCAATCAAGTCCCTCCAATCTTTCCTAACCCTCTCCAAGACCCAAATTCTTATGCATCTGCAAATTCTGTCACTTTGAGGAGTGGTAAGAAGACTCAGGATCCACAACCACACTATTCTGATCTTTTGAATCCTGAAGAACCTGAGGAGAGAGAGGAGAATCCTAGAGGAGAAATCAAGGCTCAGGAACCTGATTCCAAAGATCTGACTCATGTTACTTTTCCTGAAGCCTTAACCAAAGCAAAGAAGAAGTCTGTTGATAGCAATGAGGAGCTTCTGAATTTATTTAAGAATGTTGAGATCAATATCCCGCTCCTTGATGCTATCAAGCACATACCGACTTACGCAAGATTTTTAAAGGAATTATGTACACAAAAGCGTAAGTCGAGAGAATCTGTTCTGAGGAAGGTGGTACTCTCCGAGCAGGCTAGTTCTGTTATCCTGCACTACCTCCCTCAGAAAAAGAGAGATCCTGGTGCTCCTTTGATTTCTTGCATTATCGGAGATTACACATTTGATAGAGCACTTTTGGATCTCGGTGCATCCATCAACCTAATTCCAACTTCTCTTTATGAGAAGTTTGGGTTAGGGGAACTTCGACCAACTTCAGTAACGCTACAGTTAGCAGACCGTTCGGGCACAAACCCACGAGGCGTTATTGAAGATGTTATAGTTAAGGTCAAGGATTTCTATTTTCCTATAGATTTCCTTATTCTTGACATGGATGTACCAGATAATATGAGGAACATGCCCATTATTCTGGGGCATCCGTTCCTGGCTACCGCAAAGGCCAACATTAATTGTGAAAGCGGTAGCATGGAAATCGCCTTTGGGGACCAACGAATGAAATTGGATATTTTTAAGGCGATCAACAAATTTGAGGATTGTGGATTTATTGAGGAACTTGATGAGGATAATGTTAATATTGAAACTTGTTTGATAGTTTCTTCAATTGAAAGTTCCTTTTTGGTTGATGAATTTGACCCGCAATCCTCTGATCTGACATCTTCGGAAGAGGTTTCTGATTTTGTTCACTCACAACCTCTTCCTCTTGTTGAATCTTCAGCATCTACCCTACCATCAGTCATCACCCCACCCCAACTTGAATTGAAACCATTGCCCGAGAATTTAAAATATCAATTTTTAGGACCTCAGAATACGCTTCCTGTGATTATTAGTGCTAAATTGACAAAGGAGTAAGAGATTAAATTGATTAAGGTCCTAAAGGAACATAAGGAGGCAATTGGTTGGACCATTCATGACCTTAGGGGGATCGAGCCATCTTACTGTAATCATAGAATATTTTTGGAAGATGGACCCTGCCCTTCTCGCTAGATGCAGAGGAGATTGAATCCAAATATGCGAGAAGTGGTTGAAAAGGAAATCATCAAGTGGCTCGATGTAGGAATTATTTATCCAATCTCTGACAGTCCCTGGGTAAGTCCCATTCAGATTGTTCCAAAGAAAGCCGGGATTACTGTTGTGACTAATGAGAGAGGAGAATCTGTCACAACTCGTTCAGCTTCCTCTTGGAGAGTTTGTATTGATTACAGGAAGCTGAACACAGCCACTAAAAAGGATCATTTTCCCCTGCCCTTCATTGATCAAATCTTGGAAAAATTAGCCGGGCAGAAGTACTTCTGTTTTCTTAATGGCTACTCGGGATACAATCAAGTTCCTATCCATCCCGAGGATCAGGAAAAAACTACATTCACCTGTCCCTATGGAACCTTTGCTTTTCGTAGGATGCCTTTCGGGTTATGCAATGCACCTGCGACTTTTCAAAGGTGTATGCTAGCCATATTTTCCGACATGGTGGGAGAGTTTATGGAAGTCTTCATGGATGATTTCTTTATTTTCGGAGAATCATTTGACTCTTGTTTGGCTAATTTGGAAATGATTCTTAAGCGATGTATCAAGACACGACTGGTCCTTAGCTGGGAAAAGAGTCATTTCATGACCCAAGAGGGCATTGTTTTGGGTCATGTAATCTCTGAACGAGGAATTGAAGTAGACAAAGCTAAGGTTGATGCTATCGCTAAACTTCCTCCTCCCACATCTATTAAACAAATCAGATCATTTCTTGGCCATGTGGGATTTTATTGAAGATTCATAAAGGATTTCTCGAAGGTTGCTCATCCTTTGAGCAATCTTCTTGCCAAAGAAACGCCGTTTGTTTTTGACGAATCATGCCGAAAGGCATTTGATTTCCTGAAAACGGTAGTCACCTGTGCTCCAATTTTGCAACCACCAATTTGGACAGCCCCTTTTGAGATCATGACCGACACTTCTGATTACGCTGTCGGGGCTGTCCTGGGTCAAAAAATTGACCGAAAGCCCTCTGTCATTTACTATGCTAGTAAAACTCTGGATGAAGCCCAAAGGAATTACACTATTACTGAAAAGGAATTACTAGCTATAGTATTTGCTTTGGAAAAATTCAGGGCTTATCTCTTAGGGTCTCATGTTATCGTTTATATCGACCACTCGACCTTGAGACATCTCTTGGCTAAAAAGGATGCTAAACCCCGGCTTATTCGTTGGATTCTTCTTCTTCAAGAATTTGATCTTGAAATCAAGGATAAAACTGGGGTACAAAATGTGGTGGCGGATCATTTGTCGAGACTCCTAGGTGATTCTTCTTGTCCGGACATTCCAATTGCTGACACTTTTCCGGATGAAACCATTCTTACAGTTTTAGGTGTCCACACCCCATGGTTTGCTGACATTGTTAACTATTTGGCCATTGGTCAAATCCCCCAGGATTGGACCAAGCAACAATGGGATAGACTCAAATCTGAGGCCAAATACTACTTTTGGGAGGACCCTGAACTGTATCGCATCGGCTCTGATCAGATTATTCGTCGATGCATATCGGAGAATGAATTCAATAGAATACTCGAGTTCTGCCATGCATCTGGGTGTGGTGGACATTTCTCCGGGAGAAAGACGGCTGCAAAAATCTTGCAATCTGGCTTCTATTGGCTGTCTTTATTCAAGGATGCCCAGGACTTCTCAAGGTCATGTTCTTGATGTCAGTCAATCGGGAACATAACTAAGAGAGACATGATGCCCCTAAACCCTTTTCTTCCTATAGAAATTTTTGATGTTTGGGGCATCGATTTCATGGGACCCTTTATCCCTTCATTTGGACATCAGTACATTCTTGTTGCTGTTGATTATGTGTCCAAATGGATTGAGGCGATTCCCACCCAAACCAATGACCACAACGTGGTCATCAATTTTGTCAAGAAAAATATCTTCAGTAGGTTCGGGATTCCAAGGGCTATCATCAGTGATGGTGGCACTCATTTTACTAATGCCCAATTCCAGAATTTATTGGCCAAATACGGGGTTAATCATCGAATTTCCACACCTTACCATCACCAGACGAATGGACAAGCCGAGATCTCCAATCGAGAGATCAAGAACATTCTACAAAAAACAGTTAGGCCTGATCGCAAGGATTGGACTCAAAAGCTTGAGGATGCTCTTTGGGCCTACTGTACGGCATATAAAACGCCCATCAGCATGTCTCCATTCCGTTTGGTGTATGGAAAGGCATGCCATCTACCCGTAGAGATTGAACACAGGGCATTCTGAGCAATCAAACAATGCAATTTAGATCTGAACTAGCTGGGAAGACCAGGAAACTCCGACTATCTGAGTTGGAGGAGCTTAGAAATGATGCTTATGAGAATTCTAAGATCTACAAGGCTCGGACCAAAGCTCTACATGATCAATTGATTTCCCGCAAGAGCTTTGAGCCAAACCAAAAGGTTTGGTTATTCGATTCTAAACTTAAGCTCTTTCCTAGCAAACTTAGATCTAAATGGAATGGCCCATTCATAATTGATCAGATTTTTTCAAATGGTGCTGTTCAGATTTCTGACCCAAAGACGGGTAACACCTTTAAAGTCAACGGTCAACGTTTGAAGCTTGTTGTTGACCGTAATCTTCCAGAACCCATCTCAGACTCTGTTGCTCTAGCCATTCTGTGACTTCTTTGGCTGGACTTCGCCTAGCTGACAGCATTAAACTCAGCAGTTGTACATACGACACAAGGCTGATACGAGCTTCCTATCCAGGTGACATCTTTCATATTCTACCCTTTCTTTCATGTCTCTTTTTCAATGAGGACATTGCATCAGCTAGGCATGGGGAGGTGGATTCATTTTTTAATTATTTGGTTAGCTTTGTGAAATCCATACAAATTGTTTTCTCTTCTTATTTATATAAAAAAAAAATTAGGAAGGATTAGTTGGACATTAGGACTTTTCAATCCTAAGAAATTTTACATTAGGGTCTGAACATGAAGACCCTTCAGGTCTTTGGACTTAATTAGCTTGTGTATCCACTAAAATGTGGATTTGTCTTAGAGTCCTCGCCATCTTAATTCTATTATAATTGGAATAAATAAGTTTGGGTGATAAGTACACGACTTATCAACCCACCCTCTGATTTGAGGGAATTCTGAGTCTTAAGCATCTACACACTTTCTTTGCACTGACTCGTTGTTCGACGATTTTAACAAAAATTGGGTAGCTAATGAACCTTCTAGGGTGATATGGCTGGCAAGTTATCATGGGTAACAACCCATAGGTAGGTTGTCCAGAGCCCAGTCACTGGACCTTTCTCTTTTTACTACCTTTAGGTAAATCTTGGATCAGGGAAGCCACCTACTTAAAAAAAAAAAATCAAAAAGAAAAGGAGAAAAGAACAAAAAGAAATAAGCCACACTTCGCCGCACAAGTATGGCTGGCAAGTTGTCGGTGGTAATAGCTCATCGACCAGTTGTCCAGAACCCAGCTCAGTAAATGCACTAAAAATTTCCAAAACACTTAGGAAGAAGCGGAGAAGTAGAATAAACCGGGGAGATATACACTGGATTCACCCTTGTGTTGACCCCGTAAAAAAATAAAAGTAGGGAGAAAGCTACCGGTTGTAAAGATATACCTTTAGGCAGAAGTCCTTTTGAGGTCACCTAGAGGCGTAGAAATCCGAAGTCCGTTTTAATTACCGGTCAACGAGTCTATCTCAATCACAATAAGATGCTTAAAGCTTAGGGTTCACATCAAATCTTGGGTGAGTTGAATGGCCGTAGAAAGCCACTCTTAAACCCTAAAATTTGAAAATCCAAAAAAAATTAGAAAAGAGTAAAAAGAGAAAAAGAAATTTTTCTTTGAATAAGGCGAGGCTTGAGGCGGTCTGCATTTTGGCTGATACTCGGGCACTGTTGTGTCTTTGAAAGTTCAATTCCTAAGTAGACAATTTCTTAATGATTGAAAATAACTCAGGTCCAAATAATCCAACCTAATTCTTTTATAAATAGCATATAGTTTTGCTAGGGACTAGCAAAAGATAGGCATGGGGGTATGGTGTAAAAACATTTACACTACTTAAGATGTCTATTTATGCATGTTCTTAAGCATAGGATTGCATTTCATGATATAAATATTGCATAACATGCATCATCTTACATTTAGAGTAGTTTGGATAAAATGGAGGTTAATTGTCTCCTTTTATGTGCTTGGACAAGGCAAACATTTTATCGGGGCCTCGGATCGAAGATCCAATCGTATGGAAGTGATCAGGGCGACGATTGGACTTCAACGACTCCAAGATCGCCCTAATCAGGCATCCGTAGCATCATATAGTGACTGGGGAACCCTAGAAGATCAAGGGCCAAGATAGTGTAAATTCGCACTTCAGATGACAAATCCGACCACACGGATGAATTCGGATCGACGATCGCAACCCAACGACACAAAAATCGAGTCAATCCGACATCCGCGGCACCATCTACAACTTCAAGAAGATGGACGGCCAAGATGGTGCCATGTGGCACCATCTCGGCTGCCCAAACGGCTGCTTACATTCTATGAAGCCCCATACCCGCTCGCTCTCCGCCGTTGGATCTTGATCCAATGGCTGTGGTCAGCCGCGCCTAAAAGCGTCCGCTTGACCATCCGCGCCCCGTAGCGCAGCGATCGAGTGCACTTACGCGAGCGGCGGGTGCGGGTTCGAGCCGCAGCAGAGGGCTGGAAGGGCTAGGCAATTGAGTGCGGGCGGGCGTTGGATCTTGATCGGACGGCCACGCGCGCCCGATAGCATTCACGCGCGATTGAACGCGCGGTGTCACGCAGCATCGTACGCGCGGGAGGGCGCGCAGCACAGCGGGTGAAGGCATGACTTAAGCCGTCCGACCTCGCGATCGGACGGCTGAGGCTCAGCGGACGTGCGTAGGCTTTGCGCACGCGAGCAGGCGAGCAGGCACACGTGAGCCGCCCACGATGCCCACGAAGGAGACTTTAGTGACGGATTTATCCGTCACTAAAGACCCCTCATTTATTATTTTAAAGTTGTAATGCCCATTTTGCCCCCACTCCTTGCAACTATAAAAGGAGACCCCCTCCATACGAAATTCTCATCCCTTCCTTCTCTTCTCTACCCCTCCAAAGCTCAAGAGAAGCTTGTCCCACACCCGGGATGCTTCTCGCGAGATAAAGTACAAATTTGCATCCCCCTTTAGAAGTGGATCCCGCGACGACGACGGCGTGCTGCTCCGTTCCCGTTCTTCTGCTTCGTCCTCCTTCGTCCTGCTTCGTTCTCCTTCATCCAGGCGTCATCCCATCCGGCTCATCCTCCAAGCAATCGTCGAGGAGGATAACTTCTCTCTCCCATTCTTATTTACAGCTTTTCTAGTGTAGAATTTTCCTGCTTTATAGTGTAATTGATTTCCCATTTTCTAGTGTAACTTTTATTTAGCTTGATTGTATAAACAGTTGAAATATTGAATGCATGTTCTCTTTCTCTCTCTTTCTTTCTCCCTCTCTCTCTCTTTCTTTTAGTCTAATAGCTCCATTGTAATTATATCACCTTGCTTATCAAAAATCCTAAAAAAATATAATTGCGAATATAGATCAACTAGCCTCCCTGTGTTCGACCCGGAATTCTTTTCGGTATAAATTTTATTTGTTGAACATGAATTCTTCGCTTTCAAGCTACAATGATAGGTTTTCTAATACCAAACACGTTAGCGTAGTGATTCGCACGTTCAACAATCATCCTCAAATTCATCATCTATTCTTGGTTGCCTGGAAAATGTCCATCCTTAATTTCTAATCTTCCAGGGCTATTTCCATACATCCGGTTGCATAATCAATGTTTGCCCTGGCAGCCGCGAAGAATTGACAACCTAGAATGATAGGAGCTTCCTTTAAATCAATCGGTACTTCCATGTCTAGCACAAAAAGTTTGTGGGGAAACAAAATGCATTTACTTTTACAATTACATTTTCCATTATTCCCCATGGCACCTTGACTCTTCAATCAGCTGTTGGATTATAACAGAAGTCGATTTTAATTCCCCAAATTAAAATCGATCATACAGTATAGTGGGGGTCAGGTTAATTGATGAACCTTTGTCTAAAAGGGCCCTTTCAAAAGGAGCATCATGCAATTTACAAGGAATCAGTGGAGCTCCTGGGTCCTTTTGTTTAGGTGGTAGATCACTTAGTATAACAGCACTTGCCTATTGAGACAAGGCCACCTTGCCAGCCTTCTTGGACTAGTGCCTATGGGTACAGTATTCCTTGGAAATTTTGTCTATGGCGGGAATATAATCAATGGCATCCAATAAAGGCACTTGAATGTGTACATCCATAAACATGGCCTTTAATTCATTAATGTTCTTAGTGCCCTTAATTCTTTTCTTAACTTCTTTAGTCAAAGCCTCAAGAAAGGGCACAGAAATTGGAACTTCCAGGTCGGCCATTACTTCCTTATCTTTTCTTTCCTTATTCTGTTCATCCTCCAAATGTTCATATTCCTTTAATGGTGGGTTTGATGGGCCTGGGTCATTTCTTGGGATGGGCTCCCTAGTAGTTTTTCCACTCCTCAAAGTCACTACACTAGGATTAGCCTGTGGCTCATACAGTGGAGGAGCAGACGATTAGGTTTAGGTGGTCCTTGAGGTGCTGGAAATCCAGGGAGATGGGGAGGTGCCTACATTACAGCATGAACTTGTCCTTAGGTGCCATTAGGTCTAGGTGGGGTACAAGGAATGTTCCTAGTGTTTAGCACTTGTTGAGATGGTAGTGTTCCTTGAGCTCGATTCTCTTGACATAACTATTCAACTGTGCCGCTAGAGTCTCTGTGGTAGCCCTATACTTGTTGTCCATTTGTTGTAAGGTCTTTTTTTGGTTTTCCAGAAGGTCAAATTTTTGTGGTGGGTGTTGAGTGTTCTCCCTATAGTTTTGCACCAAGGGTGGTCTGGTATGCTATTGGAAAGGTTGTTGATATGGTTTTCTGGGATAGGTAGGAGCTTGCGGTCCATGAAACTTAGGCTGCTTGTGAGGTTGAGTAACATAAGCTGGTTTGGTGTTGTTCCCACCCCATGAGAAGTTGGGGTGTTGAGCCTATCCAGGGTTATATGTCACAGAGTATAGGTTGTTGCACCCATATCCTTGTATAGCATTTACATCTTCATAGGATGAAGATGCAATTGATGTAGTGTCATCAATAGAATAAACATCATAATCAAAGTTGTGTGCATAACCTTGCTCAACTGGAACTAATTCCAGGTTGCTTACTAACTCTTGAAAGGATGTAACCCTTGATGAGGCAGATGAAGAAGACCTAGAGGAATCTCGAGTCAAAATCATAGGTCTAGGTGGTTGGGCTTGAGGAAGTGTTGCAGGGAGAGGTGTGACTCCTTTAGATGGGGTAGACTGGATCTGAATCAACTCATCCAACTTCTTGTCAAGCAAGTCCACCTTGTCCGATTTTGAGGTGATTAGACTCATGTCAACCTTAACAAATTCGTGATGAACCTCATGAATGGTGGCTTTCAGATGGCTGGACTTCTTAAATTGACTCATGGATGCAACATTCATTGAATATTCCGCTAAAGATTCAAAGAGCTTGAATGCATAATTGCACAGTAATCTTGGTACATAATTAACCTAAATTATGTTAAAACCTAGCTTAACTTGTGACTAGTGCATTCATAAATTGCATATCGTGCATTGCATTCTTTTATTTAGCTGCATGTGTTATAATGCTATTTTACTATACTTATTAAGGTTTATTCATGTTTCTATGGAATAAGGAGCTTAGAAGTTGTCCTGAGCAAAATAAAGCTAGATAGGAGCTAGAATTGCAGAAGAGTTGGAACTGGATATGTGGAGTAAAGAAGCTTGAGAACACAAGAAGAGAGGAAGAATGAAGATGTTGAATACTTGTTTAGAATTAATGTAGAAAATGAAAGAGAAGAATTAGAATATCCTTATCCCTACCCCTAGAAACCTTAGGACAACCTTCCTAAACCCAAAACACCCTCACTAGGACATCCTAGCCTTAGAACATAAAATATGGATAGCACTATTCATGTTCCTATCCACACTATCCCTATCCCTAACCTCCACTTAGGTTAACCTAAACCTAGTACCCAAAACATGGATAACACTATCCATAATGTTTTCCTGTTATCCATAGATCCTATCCTACTATCCATATCCCTAGTCCATCTATCCACTACCCAATCCCTAACCTAGAAACCTATTTAGGTCCGTGCCAAACCTAAGTGACTCAACCTGAGTCAATTGGCTCAGCCTTATGTCAATTGGGTCCCTGGGACCTAATTGGACTAATCCTAACTAATTAGACTCAATTGAGTCTAATTAGACCCTGCCAAACCTTATAGACCTAGCCGCATCCAATCAAGTGCAATACAACATGATTGGGTGCACCCAACTCTAGTTAGGTTCAATTGAAACCTAATTGGGTTAAGCCCAACCATGCCTTACATAATTCGACTCAGTAAGTCTAATTGAACCCAACCCTAACCTAATTGGGTGCAACACCTAATGTCAATCAAGTTCACCCAGAACTTGATTGAGTCCAGATCAACCCACACATGTTCAATTGAACTTACCCAGAACCTAATTACGATCCCCTTAACCTATTTACGATACCCCCATCCTAATTAGACTCACATACACCTAATTAGACTAGAGCCTAATTAATTAGACTCAACCCATTACCTACTAGGCTAACCCAACCTAGTTAGAACCTATCCCTACATCTAAATCTAAAAGATCAAAGGATAAGATCTTTTGCCACCAATTCAGATTTTATTCTATCCCTTCCTAGTACCCTCTTTGGCCTATAAAAAGCCACCAAGGGTGACCTTCCAATACACTTTTCGACTCCCTTAGGCCTCCCTCCTTCCTCCTTATAACTACCAACTCCAAAGCCAACCACCACCACCATAGGTGGTTGGCCACCACCTTCTCCCGTTGGTCCCTCCAAGGCCACTGAGGACTTCCCCTTGGAGAGCCACTTAGTGCCCTCCTTCTAGTAGTTTAATTCTTCTCTTAGTATTACGTATTAATTCTAGTAGTAGTTCTAGTTCTTCGCTAGTTCTCTCTTCCTAGTTCTAGTACTTCTAGTTGTTCTAGTAGACATTCTCTTCCTAGTTCTAATAGCTCTAGTTGTTCTATCTCTAGCTCTTCTATTCATAGTCTCTATTTGTTATTGACTATATCTCTCTATATTACTATAATGATCAATCTATTTCGATGTCTCTATTATGCACATGTGCCTAATCTATATCTTTTGTTGTCTTGATTCTAGTAGACTAGTTTCGACTATCTCTCCATCTTCAAAAATCAGAACATCACAAAAAAATATGAAAATCAAAAATCATTTTCAAAAATTGCATTATCATGCCTCCCAGAGTTCAACTAGGACTCATCTCGAGTTTCGTTATTTTAATTTTTTTGTAATTGATTTTGCACACTATGACACTTTCAAATCCGATCTCAATCGACCAACAATGCACTCTATTCGTCCTTCGCCAGAAAATTCCTACCACTTGAGACATCTGCAAGGCATGTATGGGTGTCATCCAACCTACGGTAGAAATTTTGTGCCAAGTGCCATCTAGGCACATCATGACATGGGCATTACCTTAACAAATCCTGAAATCTTTCCCATGCATCATGCGGTCTCTCTCCAAGTGTTTGGGCAAAGGTTGTAATGGCACGCCTCATGGAATTAGTCCTTACTATGGGGAAGAATTTTTGCAAGAATTCAATTCGGAGCTCTTCCCATGAGTTGATTGGTCTTCGTATGGATTTGAACCAATAAGAAGCCTTATCCCTTAAAGAAAAGGGAAAGAGCTTCATCATTACCACATTAAGGTCCACATCCCAAGGATGGACTATTTTAGCAATACATCCCAGATCTTCTAAGTGTTGGAATGGGTCTTCATGGGAGTTAGCATGAAAATAAGTCTATATTAGACTTATAACATTAGGCTTAAGCTCAGAAACATCCCCTTCAGCAGGCATCCTGACTAATGGCCTTAGTTGGAGTGTGGCTAGGTTGTAGAAGTCTCTCAACCATCTTGGTTGCTCACCCTGAGGCAGGTTCTGCTTGTCCTCTACGGTTTTTAAGAATTTTTCCATCTGTTCCTTATGATACCGTTCAAATGTGGCGAGTTGTGCTTTAATTAGAGTGAGAGAATCGTTGTCGATCTAGGGCTTTTCTTCCTCCATGCTTGGTGAGGAGGAGGATGAAGAAGAAGAGATAGAGATGATTGGAGGAGCAAAAGTGGGCCTCCTACGTTACTATTGTAGTGGACCAAATAATTGAGGCCTTAATGGCCTCCTACCTTGGATACAAGGGGAAAGGTATCAAAAAGTGTTGAATGCAACACTGGTTAACCTTGGAGTTAATGGTTTAAGATTAGGGTTCCAACTAATCATCTACAAGACTTAAAATCTCAACTTACGTTTCCAAAACTAATCAGGCCAGATTGATTAAGGAGGGATAAGAGAGAAGATTCTTCCCTACATCGGTAGGGTTCCTTTATACTCTCTTATCATGGCCGTTTGGCAGTACTCCCCAGTCTTAAGCCATGATTTGATTTAGGAAATTTAAGTCAAAATGTCAAATCTAAAGGATGCTAGTCAAAAAGACTAATCTTAGGATTTTAGGGATTTTTCCAAGGTTAGTATGATTTTGTTAGGTTGCACTTGTTAGCGTCTTAAGAGGAGCTTGAGGGATTGCAAACACGGAGGTGTGTATTTTGCCTCTTAGTTAACACGCTCGTACTATTCTATGTGGCCCTGTTGAACAGTATTTTTTTTGCGAATCGCTACGCTTACGTGTTTGGTTTCGGAAAACCTGTCGTTGTAGTTCAAAAAGCGAAGAATTCGTGTTCAACAAATAAAATTTATACCAAAAAGAATTCCAGGTTGAACACAGGGAGGCTACGTTGATCTATATTCGCAATTATATTTTTTTTAAGATTTTTTTGTTAAGCAAGGCGATATAATTACATTGGAGCTATCAAACTATGAGAGAGAGAGAGAGAAAGAGAACATGCATTCAATATTTCAATTGTTTATAAAAGTTACACTAGAAAGCGGAAAATCAATTACACTACAAAGCAGGAAAATTCTACACTAGAAAAGCTATAAATAAGAATGGGAGAGAGAAGTTATCCTCCTCGACGATTGCGTGGGGGACGAGCCGGAAGGGACGATGCCTGGATGAAGGAGAACGAAGCAGGACGAAGGAGGACGAAGCAGAAGAACGGGAACGGAGCAGCACGCCGTCGTCGTCGCAGGATCCACTTCCGAAGGGGAACGAAAATTGGACTTTATCTCGCAAGAAGTATCCCGGGTGTGGGACAAGCTTCTTTTGAGCTTTGGAGGGGTAGAGAGGAGAAAGAAGGGATGAGAATTTCGTATGGAGGGGGTCTCCTTTTATAGTTGCAAGGAGTGGGGGCAAAATGGACATTACAACTTCAAAACAATAATAAGGGGTCTTTAGTGACGGATAAATCCGTCACTAAAGCCCCAACGTGAGCGTAGTGGCCGGCTCGGGCGCGCCTCCTCGCCTGCTCGCACGCTCAATGGCCACGCACGTTCGTCGCTTTTCAGCCGTCCGATCGCGAGATCGGACGGCTTAAATCGCGCCCGCTGCGTAGTGCGCCCACCGCGCGTCTACTTGCGCGTTCGATTGCGCGTTCAATCGCGCGTCGATGCTATCGGGTGCGCGCGGTCGTCCGATCTTCATCTGACGCTCCACGCGCCTCAATTGATCGTGCCCTCCAGTGCCTTGCCGCGGATTGAACCCGCGCCCCGCGCTCGCGATAGCGCGCTCGACCGCTGCGCTATGGGGCGTGGATGGTCGAGCGCATGTTTTAAAATGCGAGTGCCCACAGCCGTTGGATTAAGATCCAACGGTGGAGAGCGATCGGATGCGGAGCCTTCACAAGATGAAGCGGCCGTTTGGGCGGCTGAGATGGCACCACGTGGTGCTATCTTGGCCATCCATCTTCTGGAAGTTGTAGATGGTGCCACGGATGTCGGATTGACTCGATTTTTGTGTCGTTGGGCTGCGATCGTCGATCCGAATTCATCCGTGTGGTCAGATTTATCATCTGAAGTATGGATTTACACCATCCTGGCCCTTGATCTTCTAGGGTTCCCGGGTCACTATCTGATGCTACGGATGCTTGATTAGGGCGATCTTGGAGTCGTTGAACTCCAATCGTCGCCCTGATCACATCCATATGGTTGGATCTTTTATTCGAGGCCCTGATAAAATATTTGCCCTATCCAAGCACATAAAAGGAGACAATTAACCTCCATTTTATTCAAACTATTCTAAATGCAAGATAATGCATGTAATGCAATATTTATATCATGAAATGCAATCCTATGCTTAAAAACAAGCATAAATAGACATCTTAAGTAGTGTAAATGTGTTTACATCAGGCCCTAAAAGGGTTGTTGCTAATAGGTGACAAGGTGAATCAATTTTAGTTAAATATATAGGGTAGCCCAGGAAATGCAAGGGTGGCTTCTGAAACCCATGTCTATTACAAGAAGTTCAATCACAAGGGTTCACACAATTGATGTAGGGTCTCTAAAAGAATTAAAAACCTAGATTGGAGCACCATAGTGTTTTTCTACTTCTAATTAGATTGAACGAGTGTTCATGTTTGGGATAAGATGGAATCAGTATCAAATGAGGTCCCAATGATGGGTACGGACTCCTTTATTGATTATGATCCTTAAAATAAATTTTGTCTGAATTTTAGAGGTAATTTAAGATTTTGAAATGATTTTTTAGTTCTGATGGGTCTGGAGCAAACAAACAAAACCCTATAGATAATTTCAGACAAACAATCAAGCTATACTCGTTCAAAATTTTTGAAAAATTACTGGAGATAGTGGATTGCAAGAGCTTTCCAATGCCACTGACTTCAAAGGATTTAGTTAAGTGTGCAAACTGCAGCAAATTCACAAAGGCATACCAAGTTTGTTTCTATTTCAGTGCTGATAGACCCCTACTGTAGGAATTTTTGAAAATACTACAATGAGAGATTTTAAGAAAAAAATGTGGGAAATAAAAGCTGATTACTATGGTTAACTTTTGATGTGAGTTTAGAATTTTTTGGATCTCGGTCAAACCTAGGATGACTTTTGAAATTAGGGTTTGAAGTTTGTCCGAGCTCAAAATAAGCAAGAATGGGCTAGAAGTCTTGATAGAAATCCAAATGAGGTAGAGTAGCCCAATTTTGGTCAATTTTCTTTTTTAAGATTTTATATTTTTCTATTTCTTTTATAGTTTTGAACATATGATTTTTTTTCTTTTTTTTTAAATAAGGGTGAAAGGGTACTTACCTTTTGTCTTCACCACCTGTCAACGTGTGCGTAGGTTTCCCTTTGCATTTACCTACACACAACAAAACAACAAAGGAAAGGATTATTAGATATCAATATTTAAAGGGTGATTAGGGCTAAACCAAGGCCTGTTGCCTCCCAAGAAATGTCGCTAAAAATGCGAGATGTTGGCTAGGGCTAAGTGTAATAAGCTAAATTAGAGAAGTTACGAGTTCAAAAACTAGTCATTATAGCTTAATATTCCCTTAGCACTAGTGCATTTAAAATTTATTACATAAGTTGAAGTGGGATAATTCGAGGGAGTCCTAGTTGATCTACAGGGAGGCTTAAATGAAATTGGGCCTTGAATGCCCTAAGTGAGTTCCTTATTCTATTTTTGCGATTGTTGTCTTTTTCTTTTTTTTCCCTTCCTTGCGAAATCAAAACTAACCTAAGAATAAAATAAATTCTTATCTTCTTTTGCACTTTTTGTTTAATGACAAAGTGGAAGGGAAAGTGATGAACTAAGTTTTCTTATTTTTCTTTTCCTTTTTATGTTTTTTTTGGCTTTTTGGCTTTTACAAAGAAAAATGAGAAATATACCGGCAAGTGCCAGCTAAAAGTGCAAGAAGTATTTTTATCATTTCCATTTTGCGATTTTTTTTGGCTTTTGAATAAGAATAAACTCACAAAATGGCAAGGATTAAACTAAGATTTTATTGCAACAAGGGAAAAACATAGGAAAGCAAACTACATTGCTTCAATACACTAAGGTGGTGTAAACCACTTATAAAAAGCTTAAAAAAGTATTTACAAAGGCACATGCTTTCACTCACTCACCAAGTAGAGATGACAAGGGTGACTTGGTGATTAGCTTGGTGGGGTTCTTCATGTAGGAATGGGATCAATGCAGGTGATGGGATGAAGGTTGTGGTGGTGGCGATGATGGGAGTGATTAGGATTAGGTAGAAGGTCAGATAGGATGAAGTGATCAAATCCCTAATGTGGTTTAGGTTGAGTGGTTCAAAGATATGGGTTATGATGTGCTCATTGGTCCTAATGTTGGTGGTTATGACTATAGTGGAGGTTAGGGAAATGGAGAGGAATACCCTATACTTAAGGGTGACCAGTGTTTGCACCTAGTGTGGTGTTTTTAATGGAATCTATTTGGTGCTCTCTATGGTAAGGAGTTCGAGGGATTGGTCATTCGAAAATTAAGATTCATCTCTTGTCACAAATATTGACTCGTAGCATACCATATCTCAATGGATTGACGTAATTTTTCTACTACATGTACATTCCCATAATGATGATGTTTCTCCAAAATCCAACTTTGTTGTTCAGCATCTTGGACTAACCATCTCTTCGAAGGGATGGTTAAAAGATCATCAATTCCTAATGAAATAGATGCAGCAGTAGCTTGTTGGAAACCTAGAGTTTTCATTTGATCCAGGATATGTGATGTATATCCCATTCCAAAGTGATCTATGAATCTGCTAATAAGTCGTTTCATGGAAGCTCCATCTATCACTTTATTGGGAAAGACCAGACAGGCCCCTTCTGCCATAAGTACTACCTCCGTATTCTACTGAGTAGGAGGACCTAGGGTTCTAATGGTGGTGTTGGGTTTGGGATGGTGACTAGGTGAGTGTGTGCTCAAGTGAGTGAAAGTGGGTGTGTGTGAGTAGAGAGTGTAAGGGAGTGCGTTCATATGGGAAATAAGTGATTTGCTAATAATGACAAATAATGTCGTTGTACGCGTAAATCCACAATCAACTTTTAAAATTTGCAATACCTACATAGTGGAGTATCTAGGGTTGTCCAAGGAGGCCAAATTGTTAATCACAAAGATGGTTCTCTCTCTCACCTCTCAAATCAACACATGTATTTTTGTATTTTTCATTTTGTTATTTTTTGGGTTTTCAAAACAATTGAGTATTCGCAAGAGAAGAGTACGCTAAAGAGTAAACCTATCACTAAACCTAAGTGACATGAATGAGTCTTCTCTTCTAAGCTCACCCTAGGCAAGTGCGCTTAGGGTAATTAGAAGAAGAAGGTGTGGTGCACTAATTAACTAATATGATGAAAAGCACACTAAGCTAGAAAACAGAAATTGGAAGGCAATTGAAATTTGTATTACTAGTAGGTCAATTATAGCTAGAGGAATGCTTCTAAAACAAAAATAGTAAACTATTAGTTAATACAAAGATAAAATAAAGATGAAGGGGAAAACCTCTAGTTGAAGATATAGTTGGCCCTTGCTGCAAGTGCAATTGCCCCAAACTTGAAAAGGGTTCTCCTTTTCTTCTTGAAGTAGTCCTCCTCCAAGCAGTCCTTCAAGGTGGATGTCAACCACCTTGCTCCTCCTCTTTCCTGGCTGTTCCCTCTAGGTGTGAAGACCACCTACTTTTGCATGGCTAAGGGAGAAGAAGGAGAGAAAGAAGGCACCAAGGGGGAGGTTGTGTGCCCCCTTGATCTTCTTCTCCTCTTCTTCTTCCTTGGCATGAAGATGTAGTGGTTATGGTGGAACCTAACTAAGGGAAGAGATGATCCTGTGGTGGTGGTTAGATGGTGTATTAATAGGAATGGACAGGGGGTTGATTGGCGTGGATTGATGGAGGGTTGGGATTAGGTTTAAGGAGGTGGTTATGGGATGAATGGCTAGATTTATGTGGTGCCAACTAAAGGGATGCTAGGGTTGGTCGCTATGGGTTGGAGTCTACCTCTGGTAGATGTCAATGGGTGTAGGGATGTGTGCATTTTGTGCCAAAGGGGGGTGGGTTCTAGAAGGATTGGTTTTGGAAGGAAAAGGGATGGTTGGGATGAATTGGGAGGTGATGTGTAGGGTGGAGATGGCTTGGTGTTTTGGTGTCAATTGGAGGATGGTTAAACAGAGGTTTTGTCGCCAATTGTAGGTGTCTCTTGGTGGTGGTTGAGGGGTCAAAGGGTGCCTAGTTTGGTGCCATGGAGGTGGGCATAGCTAGTAGGGAATAGGGTTGGAGGTAGAGGGAGCTAGGGTTTTGAGGGAGAGGTGCTGGAGGAAGCTGTCATGAGCTGCATTGGAGTTGGTGGTTGCTGAAGAGAACTGTAAGGAGCTACCTTAGCTGTCTTAGCTTGCTAGTTCTTTGCTAACTGCTAAGCCAAGCTAAGATGAGTTGGCTTCTGCTAATGTGAGCTGAGGTGAGTTGGGTCTAGTCTTCCCAGAGATTACCTAGCTAGCTGGAGTAGCTAGCTTAGGTCAAGTAGCTCAACTACACTAAGTTGAGCTGAGTTGAGTCTCCAGGAGCTGAACTTGAGCTAGCCTAGGCTGGTTGAGGCCATCTTCAACTGACTAGGTCTAGCTAGTATCTAGTCCTAGTTAGATTGAGCTTCCAGTGAACTGTTCTGAGTTGGAGGAGCTGGAATGGAGCTGAGATCAACTGACTTAAGCTAGTTTGAGCTACCATCTAGATGAGGTGAGATGAATGGAGCTGAGGAGAACTACCTTGAGCTATCATTCAGCCGAGATGAGCTGAATGGAGTTAGGAATGAGTTGATCCAGCTAGAAGGAGCTAGGGTCCAGCTGGGATGAGCTAGATCTAGTTGGGGTCTAGCTAAGATGAGCTAGATCTAGCTGGGATCCAGCTGATAGGAGCTTCTTCTTCATCTTCTGCCTTCCTAAGTGCTAAGGTATATGGGATCTGACATTCTGCTTATTCCTGACACTCAGATAAACACATCAAAAATACAAATAAAATACAATGCATGCCTAACCTAGGTGAATTCCTAAATGTAGCCCGAAAACCCATTTGCAGAGTTAAAACCCTAAGAGCTAGATCTATTTTAGGGCATAAGAATGATAATAAACTAGCATTTATCATGCGTGTACTAATGGATTGGAGTAAGTGTAGTGAAGGGTGTGTAGTGGTGGTGGTGAAGGTGATGGTGGTGTGGATGTATGGGTGTGTGAGAGTGTAGAGTGTAGTGTTTAACAACTAGAAAGCAATTTAAAAAGCAAATATAAAAGTGCTCGAAGAGAAAAATCTATTCTACTAAGCAAGTAAGAGCAAGTTATTTAAAAAGCAAGTAATGGAAAAAACTAAACTACTAAAGAAATCAAAAAGAGATTGATGCAGAGAAGTAAGTGTCCTCTTTAATGTAGGCACTATGCCTATTGGGAGGTGGGGGGGTCCTTGTCTTGAAGCCTACCTCCTCTTCACCTAGAGCACCAAAACCAAGTAGGCACATGAGAAGGCATTGGTCTTGGAGAATGAGCTCTCAAGGTGGAAGCTCATAGGAGTAATGGTGGAGGAGATGGTGGTGTGTAGAGAGAATGGAGAGGGAGGTGTCGATGTCCATCAGGGGTGTCTTTTGTAGGTGTTGGCACTAGGCATGTTGGTCCTAAGGCATAGGTTAAGGGCTTTACTTTAGGGTACATCCTAAAGGTATAAGGTTCTAGGTGGTGTGCACAACTTATGGTGAGGGTGCAAGTCAAGGGTGGTCAAATAGTGGATAAGGAAGAGGGGTTGGCATAGGATACGGGTTAGGAATAGTGGGTTGGCTTAGGTGGGTTTAGTGGTGGCTTAGTGTTAGCGTGGAGATGAGTAGGGATTAGGTTATGTGGTGGGTAACTTGGAAGGGTAGTGGGCCTTGTTGTGTGGATTTTGTTGTGTGGTAGAGTGAGCCTAGCGAAAATAGAAAATAATAGAAAATAATACCATATAGTAGGCTACTACTAAGTCCAAATAAGTGTATATAAAAATAGGAAAAATATGTATGGTATTGTAAATGTGCACCAATAATATTCATGTGTGTTTGTGTGCATAAATAGTGATGTGTACACATGAAATAGCAATTTATGTGAGTGTGCACATGTGTGTGTGTAAGGTGCATGGGCATGTGCATGGTGTAGGTAAGTAGGTTACTTGGACATGCACAGGGTTTAAATGAATCTACATGTGGTTGTCCTGGCTGAATTAGGGCTTGTCTAAATTTGCATGAGCTTGTCCCCCCACTTTCTTGTTGGCTTCCTTCCTTGTCTTTAGATTGTAGAGGCATCTTCTCTGCATGAGTTATTTCCAATTTTGCACCTAGATTATGGTTGCCATTGTTACTTAATAGCCCATAAAATGGTAGAATTAGGGTTAAGGATATACAAAGGCAATTATGCATGCAATGCTTGAAATGGATGCAATATTTACAAAATGTATACAAGGTTTTTACCTTAATTTAGTCAAATTCAGCCCAGTGATTGCTATGCAATCAATAGCCTTCTCACACAATTCCTAATAAGGCACCTCTAAGCCTCACGTCTCAACCATGTGGGACTAAATTCATGGGATTGCTTTTAAAATCGAACTTTGAACCTATACCTTCTTTCCTTTCACTTACGCATACTCTTCTATTTTCTTGCTAAGTTTTACTTCATTTCTTTTTTGTTGTCTCTTTACTAAAAAGGGCTTCTACCCAATAATCGCAAATGGGCCTCGCTTTCTCTCACCCTAAATGGGCCTATGTGAGGGTAGATGGGGAGCTGACCCCTTCCTACTGGCCGAGCAGTGGGGAGGGAGGGGCAATCCTTTAAATAGCATGTTGGGAGGTTTGTTCTCGCTGAGGTGGGGCTAAAAAAACACGAGTGAAATTAAAAAATTAAGTAGAGTGATTAGGAGCTAAGAATTGAAGGAAGATGTATTTATTTGTTGCTTAATTAAAGTTAATCAGAGATTATTAAAAATGAGTAAGCATTAATCAATTCATAATCCATAATGTTTGGGCAACATATTACAGAAAAGCCCTTAAAATTCAAAAATAATAAATAGAACCTCATCAGTTCAAGAAGAAAATTGTGATAAGAACCCTAAAAATAAATTAAAGCTTGCGATTAGGTCCTTGGACTAAACCCTTTAGAGTTTGCTAATTAGTATCGAGGGCTCGCTAGAGGTGGTCGAGAAGTTGATCCGTTCATTGGATTACTCCAGAGAAGGGCGAAGGAGGATCGTACGGTGATCGCCGACTTGCTGGTGGTGGTGGATCGATGATAGAGGCAGCGGAACACGGCGGCATCAGTAGCTAGAGTTGAAGAAGATGACGATCTCTAGCGATGTCCTATGAGTACAATACGAGGTCTTTTGACCTTTGATATTTCTATATATATTTACATTAAGTATTCCTAACTAATGCTAATCTAAAGGTTGATTAGGGTAGAATGCATTTAGTTACGTCTATTTGGTCATATAGGTGCATTTTGTAAATATTGCATAATTTTAGGTTTTTATGCAATTTTTCCCAAACTTATATCTAGTACCTTAATGTCTTTATTCGATTATGTGTAGGTACCAAGTTTCGAGCATTTTTTAGCCTTGGAGACTGGACTTTCATGTTTAAGCTCACTTAAGCAGAGAGGATGAGACTATTTTATCTCACTTAGCCTATTTAGCAGTTATGTTAGCTCATTTAGAGACCCAATTTTCCCTAACTTAAGATCTAATTATCCAACCTAACTTCCCACCTTAGGTGGTTAGCCATGAGCCTAATTAATCAACCAATTTGGTTGGCTAGCCTAATTGATTTTATAAACCCATTAGTTAAACCCAACCTATTCCTATATCCTAACCTAACAAACCTTATTTGGTCATCCCTTTTATCCTAAACTAAATACAATTTGGATGGAAAATTACACCATAATTTATCCACCACTAGATCTACATCCTAGGGTCCTAAATGACCTACCTAAAGCCTATCCTAAAACCCTAAACCAAATCCTATTCCTAATCTCGAAATTCATAGTATCTTGACAAATGTCTAGTATTTTACCCGTAACGTTTGCATTCTAAATCCAAATTGAGTGATTCAAGTTGTGTTGGAAAGTGGCTTTCAAGGGCTACAACTTTTCTTTTATGTACAATTTGAAATTTGAAACAAAACAAGACCAAAAGCTTGAGACAAATAGGGGCAATCCTATAAGGCAGTTGCAACAACCTCCATCCTAAACCTCCTTAAATCTTCACCCTCCATCCTACCATTAAATCGTAGCCCTCTATCAAACACCTAGGAAACTCTATAAATAAGAGCCTACCCCTCCCCCCTTCCTTCATTAATTCTTCCTTAGTTTAGTGTAAATCCCACATCTCACCACCTTCTCCTTAGCCCACCTATTTAGTCTACTCTCTCATCTCCATTAAAAGCTTCTTCATGCCCAAACTTTACTGCTTCCTGGTGACTGTCCTCCTCTGCTTCTTCCTCATCTCTACTTCATCCTCATCTCCAAGGTAGCTGTTGCAACAGACCACGCTCCAACTCATCATCTTCTAATCCTTTATATATTTCTAATTCTAGTAGATTTTTAGTTCTAGTATGCATGTTGTTACTTGTTCTAGTTGTAATATTGACATCTTTTCTAGTAGCAATAAAAGTTTAGTTTTCATCTTTATCACTTGCATATCTTGCTTCTCACCCCCCCTTCTCTATATAATTGCTTGATTGTGATTTTCTTCTCATCTCCATCTTTACCTTATTAGTTCATACTTGCTTTACATTTTGCATTCAGTTAGATAGATCCTATGCCTCCACGTATTCGATATGAGACTCACCAAGGTCTCAGTTACTTTTATTTCTATTCTCGAAAAATCACACTACAATGAACACCTTATTACTAAGCAGTTTCTTTGGAACAATCTCCAATCAAATTTAGAACCTTCGAGGTGATGCCCTGAAGTGAAACCCTAAGGTTGTTAGGTGAAAACATGTGTGTGTGAGTGGGGTGAGGAAGCTTGAAAGGCTTCCAGTGGTAGGGGTGGTTATGTGTGATTGAGATGAGGAGTGACCCAATTAAGCTATCCTAAAGCTAATATTAACTATGAAGAATAAAAGCCCTAAACTAATTGAAGAAGAAGACAAGAAGAAACCAGTGGCGATGGCAGGCTCATCGGCGAAGAAAGAGAAAGGTGGTTGAAGTAGAGGAAGGTGATCCAAAAGCCAAAACTTCGCATGAAGCTTTAGAGAGGAGTGGGGAAGGTGACCTACTACTTGGTTGGTGGTGAGCAGCAGCAAGGAATGAAGGTTAAAGAGCTCCAAGGTCCTTCAATGGTGTACGTCAGGGAAGAAGAAGAACGGGTGTTTTGATGCATGATTTCTAGACAACTTGACTAAGTGGAGATTGGTAAAGCTTTATAGGGTGTTGGCATTCACAATTGAGGTAGGTTCATGACCTAATTGGTTGATTGATAGTGAGATCTCGCATGGATTTTAGCTGAGATCCATAAGCTCCAGAGATGGAATATTGAGCTAGAATTAACACAATGACGCTCAGCTTTGATCAAGGAGCAATTTTGCCAAGTTATGCAAGATTTCATCAAGGAGACAAGAATGCGAAGAAGCTTCTTCAGGCTGCTGAAGAAGACAATGAAGGTGCTGACGTTACCACGACATTAGTGAAGGACCTAAATGCAAAGTATGTCAAAATAAAGTCAAATTGGTCTCAACTTTTTAGGGGAACCTAACTAGGACTCAAGGAATGTAATGGTGACTTCAATTTTGCATTTTGATTAAGTTTGCTTGGTTAATTTGCATTTTAACGTAAAATGTATTAAATATTAAACTTGGTCTTTGACTTAGGTCAACTTGGGTTTATTTTGTAAAATTAATCATTCTAAACCTTAAGGAATATTTTTCAATAATATTTAGAAGGTTTAGTTTACATTTATTTCAATTAAAACACTTTTAATTTAAGTAAGGCTAAAAATAAGGTTTTTATTTGAAAATTATCTTTCAACCTTAATAGAATCCCTAAATCAGTAAGTGCAAGCACACTTATTGGAATTTTTAGCTCAATTGACCTTCATTTAAGTGTAGATTTACCCCATAGTTAGTCTACACTTATATTTTTCTATTAAGATAGTAGAATTAAACAATTTCAAAGTAATTCCTCTTCATTTAGCCATGATTGAATTATACCCATTGGTATATCAATTAGGTAAATTTATCGTTGGAAATTAGTCAATTTGAGTTAGATATCAAGGATGATGGTGTTACCATCACTAGGTTAAGGTCAATTAGGCATCTAAAATTGGGTAGGTTCTAACTTAATTGGGTCTCCAAATAGGTCCATTAACTAGGCTAGTCCTCTTTTAAATGAGCACAAATCAGAAAGTTAATCCAACCTTACTTTGATCAACTTAAAATTTTGCACTTGCACATATAAAAATAAACACACTAAGGTACCAAATACAATTGTAGGGAAAATTTTCACAAAAGCCCAAAAGTATGCATTATTTATGGAATGACTTAAAATGCTTAATTTGACCTAAGTAAATGTAATCTGACCTAAATTACCCTTAGAATAAAATTATTTAGGCATTAATTAACCTAAATATATATGGAAATATCATACCCTCATACCTACCTTTTGCTAATCCTTGAGCAAAATACTAAATGAAAATCTACGAGAAAATAATATTTACAGGGGAATGATCTTGTGAGTTTGGAGCTATGTCAAATCAAAGTCACCAATCTTGATTCCTTATCAAAGCAAAGAAATTATACACAAAACTTTAACATCAAAGACTCAACAGTTCTAAAGTATCAACTCAAATCTAGACCACCCAAATTAAATCAGGAATCTTATTAGCCATCGAACTTAAGCCGCTAGAGTAACTTTCTCTAACTCAGTCGACCCACCCAAGGTTTAAATCGAAGGTGAGAAATAAGCATCTTGTGTGTGACATAATGTGACTCACCAAATAGGCAACTAAGTTGATTCTAGTATTAAATAAGGGTTAAAATATCTCCCCACTTTACAGATCCAATTTTGGGATTGGCCTTACCAAGATTTGGAAGCTTTCACCTTGCCACTTTTCTACCTCAAAGTCAACACACTAGGTGTATATCCTGCCGTTTGGAACCCCTAGGTCTCTTCTTTCTAATTTTTTTCTCTCTATTTTTTTTTCTTCTTCTATAGAATTAACACCCATATATAGTGAAGTGTTTTTACTATGGAAATGGAAAAACAACATCCATATGTAGCAAGAAGCTATTATTTAGTGGTGTTTTATATGTATATATATATTCTCCTCATTTTTTCAATGGCTAAATAAAATTTTTTTTCTCTAAATTATTTTTCTAGGTAAGTGGCTCTCCTTCATCCATTCAAGAGCCACACTGATAGTCAAAAAATGTCATGTGAAGAAATCAATTTTTAGGGTTGTAGGAAAGAGAAACTCGTGTCATCGTATTTTTGCAAAAAACTCTAACATATTAGATAATATTTATAACCTGGATGGTGAATCCCAGGTCGAACACGGGAAGGTGAGTGTTTGATTTTGATGAAATCTTCGTTTACTTTATTTGATTTTGGTGTTTTTATCTTTTGTGATTTTTTAAATATTTTACATAGTAGGAAATCAGGTGGAGAATTATCTAATCTAATATACTCTACCTATAGATAATAGGGGAGAGAAAGAAAGAGAGGAAAAGAATGGAAGACAGAGAGAAAGAGAGAGATAATAAATATTATAAATAATTCAAATGTTTATTATAGCTAAGTGCAGAAATCAAAATCTACTTTGGAAAGCGGAAAAAAAGGAAGAGGTAGAAGAATCCCCCTCAATGACTACTTGGAGGACAAGTCGCATTGACGTACACCCGGAAGAAGGTGATGAGGCGCTAAACGAAGGAGGACAAAGTAGGGCGAATTGAGGACGAAGCGAGACGGTGTCATAGCGGGATCTACTTCTTGAATGAGGTGAGTGGATGACCACGGGTGCTTCATGAAAGGGCTGAGAGAGAGGGAGTACAAATTATTTTCTACACTCTAATGGAGCATCCCAAGCTTGGGACAAGCTCATAGAGATTTGGAGGGGTGCAGAGAGAGTAGGAAGAGATGAAGAGGGAGTGGAGGGTGTGTAGGGGTTTATATAGAGCTTGGAAGGCTTGTGGCAAATGATTACCATGCACAGCCTTCAATGCGACGTAGTAGACACATGCTACATGTGGTGCACCAGCGTATGCTCGTGTATCGCGCCTGACCATCATGCACATAGCGCTCATGCTCATGCACACACAACTGGGATCACGAAGGAAGAAGCTCCATCATCTTGTGCATGCACAACTAGGATCGCAAAGGAAGAAGCTTCACCATTGGATGTGTGATGGAGGGTCAAGATCACGCACCAATCGTGCTCTCAAATCACGAACAACCTGGGTGTGATAGCATATTATCATTCTCTAGCCCATCTTTGCAGCCACGTGGCACACCTGCCGCCCTCTGATCCTCATCAAATGGTCTAATGTGTGCCCCTCAAGCTCGCTAAGGCTGAGATGCACCATCGGGTGTCGACGTGGCTTAATCTCCACCATTCGCATAAGATCGAGCAGCTGAAATAAAAATTAGTTCACATTGAGGAGTTGCTCCTGGTGAGAATCTAATTCAAAGCTCTCGCTTGAGAGAGGCGCATGCTTACCAATGAGCCACGACCTTGAGGCTGAGATCATGGCCGTTGGATGGAGATCTAACGACCATGATCGCTCTTAGATTCCTCCTTTAGAGAATGTGAAGAGGGGGGTAATTTGACTTTCTATGACATTTGTCAAACAATCACAATAAAACACTGTTGATGGGTTTTTGTCCCCAGCAACGACACCAAAAATATGACCGTCGACTACCGGTTCGCACTAAAAATGGGTTTTAAAATGTCATTGTAGTATATGTCACAAATAAAAACCGTTGTCGTGTCAATTTTATTTGTATACTTAATTTTTACTGGTTTATTCCAAGTCATTCACTGGGAGGCAGTTATTGATATACATCACTCTCTAAGTCCAAAACCATTCTTTTATTCCAAAAATGTTAATTTTATTTACAAAAATGAATGAAAGAATCAATAAATAAAAGAATTTGCTTAATTATGTATAAATGAATGAATTAAAACACATTACAATACTTGAAAACAAATGTACACAAACAAGCATCAAAAACTATGTATAACTACTCTATGTTAATTATTTACAACTAATATAGTTAATACCTAAGTATAGGTACAAAAATAGTTAATAATATTTACTATACTAACTCATTATAACATATTAATATTTATAGTAACATATATAATATATATAGTAACTTATATAAGTGTCGCTAAAACCTTAGTAAAATTATATACAACACATAAGGTAAAATACTATCTATGATAACATATAATCCTATGTACAGTGACATACATAAACATCAGTGTAGCATTGGTAACATATTTACACTACCTAAGGCAAAAACTACTTATACTAACATACATATATATATATATATACTATGATAGATGTATTCATCATTAAAGCTCCAGTGTTACATACATATAAGGGCTCAAACAACCTACCCTATATGCACTATGCTATATTATTTACAGTATAGATTGTTTATTTACATTATATTATACTATTTATATACATATACTTATTATACATGCTATATACTTTACATATTTATACACACACACAGACAACACACACAACACATATAACTCACGTGCACACACACAAGGCATAAGGGGGTGGTTCAACACTTAGTCAAAAGGGAGTGGTTCAACACTTAGTCGCATTTTTAGCATTGCTCTCCTCTTTTCTTCTCAACCAGTTCAGATCAGTTCTTCTCTTCTCAACTGGTTTAAAAAGTTGTTTAGTGGGCGGGCGGCCTTTTCGAGGGAAACGCAACACCCATTTCTGGGTGGGACCAGACCTCTACTAGGGCCACCCTAGTTGTTATTAGGTGTATTAATTCTCGTTTAATGTTCGTTAATGGGCCTACATAGGCCCACGCATAATGCATAGCCCCTGGCCCATGCATCTCACCCACATGCTCATGCCATATTCAGATCGAGAGAGAGTAAGAGGAGTATGTGTATAAGAGGGTTCCTGGCGCCTGTCGACCGATAAGCCGTAGAGACAAAATTCTAATAAGGCAGTGTGGGAGCTCTAATGCCACTGATATGGGACTATCTGAGTGCCCAATTGGCATTGCAGCCGCACCTAGCATGTTCTGATTTGTGATTTTTGGCCCTCGATTTGAGGGCCATAATTTATTTCAAATTAAGAATAAATTATAGAGTTGTAAAGCCCTTACATAGGACTACATAATTATGTAGTAACTTTACAAGAATAAGTTAGTTTATTATATAATTAAATTAGCTAAAGTCTACAATTTATACAAGTTAAATTAGAGTTTAATTTGCTAATTGCACTATAAATTAGTTAATTAATTGTCAAATTGACTTAATACAGTATTAATATACATAATAAATTATTTATTACAGGTTTTTACTATATTCTATAAGCTTTATTTTAATTTATTTATAATTTAATACATGTTTTAAGATAGTTTTTCATATAAATAAACTATAAATACTATAATACAGTATAAATATGGTTTAAATCAATTGAAAATACTTAATATAATATATTACAAGTATACACTATAAATTACCTCAGTATTAACTTAATTTACTATTTTATTTTATTTTAATTTAATAAATTACCTAGTTAACTTAATAACTTAATTATTTACTGTATAAATATAATTAAATTATAGTACAAGTATAATATTATTCATAATACATCTATAAATAAATATGTACAGTATTAGGTACAGATATATATACATTTAAATATGTTTGTAGATTTACTTAGTTATTATACAATTAAGTTATATAAATTAATATAAAATAATACAATAAGATTATATATACAATAAGTTATTCTAAATAGTTAATTTAAGATTTGTATTGCATATATAAGTTATTTGTATGCATTATATACATATTATGTAATATTTACATATAGCTTAGGTTTAATTACTATATATAAGTATATACATAGTATAGATGGTATTTTTGGGAATTTTTAGGGTTTTTCTGCTTTTTATGGGTTTTATAGGTATAGTAGAGATAAGGGATAAGAGAGAAAGAAATAGATGAGAGGGAAGAGTTGTTTTGGTGTTTTTGATATTTGATTCTTTTATTAAGTTTCAAGGTATACTAAACCGTCGACTATTATGTTCTACTAAGCTAAGGGTTCAGAATGCCTTAAAACTTGACACACATCTAAAAATATACTTAATCTTGACCAAGACAGGTTTATTTTATATTTTTAGAATTTTTTAAAGATTTTTATTTATTTACAAAGTTCACCAAGTTAAGGCCTTCAAGAGGGTTTTCAAAGGGAACCTAGGGCCCTAAAAAGAGTTTGAGCAACTAGGATAATAGTTAAAACACTTAAGATCATCCAACACACTATGTGAAACATATATGAACAATTAAACTTTAATTTTTTTGTGATTTCATTAAAATCATCTGTTTGGACAGATTGTACAAGAAACAAGTAGTTGACAAAGAAATTTAAATAGGATAACAAGCAATTCAAGTTGAATTCACACATACTTTCAAAACATGAATGCCTGTAAAAATTAGGTTCTAACACTAAATACATGTCAGCCCACATAACACTCACAAGCAAGCTCAATTCTACTCTGATCAGATCAGCTAAATCAGCCAAACAGTGGTCGATCTGCTGCACATGACTGTAGCAGTTGCTGAAATTTAGTAGCTAATTCAGCTACTCAACGTCTCTAATTTAGCAGCAGTTGCAGCTGTTGTAGTTGTAATTGTTGTCCAAATTCAAGTCAAATATCATCTATTGCATTACCACTCAAGAACAGATGAAACATTCATCTGCTTAGACATCTTAACTGCAACTTTTGCTTGAGTTAAAACTTTGATCAGATGAGTGTTTCCAACATTATACTCCTTTGAAATCATAGATCAAGATTGATTTTAAAATTTAAAAGCATGTCACCCCAAATGGGTTATTTCTTTAATTGACTTATTCATCTAGAATTCCTGCACACCATTGATTGGTGTTTAGGAGTTCTAAATGATCATGTAAAACTAATTGGATCCTTGCTTAAACCTCAAGTCAAGAAAACTGACTTTCCTTGGCATGGCCCTCCAAGAAAGAAAGAAAAAAAAATCAATATCCATGATTCACTGGGTGCAAAACATGCACTCGATGAAAATCCTATTCATTGAGTTCCAATTCATTGCCATAAGCTCAATTGGCCTCTAATAAAAACATTCACTCAATTAAAATTCCAAATCAAAACCAAATATCCCAATCAGACATTTAGATCAAAGTAATCATCAATCGAGTGAATTCCATCCGATTAAAACCATGATGAGGACCATTGTGAACAATGGAATGGATGAAGGGGTCCTCTAATGAATTAGCGTGCAATTAGGTTTGAATGCTAAAGAGCATCAAATTTGATTGATGCTTCAATGGATGGGTGAAATATGATAAAAACTTGAGAGAAATTAGAAGGTGCAATAGTGATATGAAGGGGAAGATTAATGCGTCGAAATGGAGGGGGAAAAACACCTCTTTGATCTAAATTGATCAGAGAGGGCAGAGTAGATCTACATTAATCTACTCCTAATATAAACTAATCCATTACTGAATTTTGTATTTAATCTACTCCTACTGATCTAAATTACACTAATTACTAATCCAATTACTCTAGAAAGCAGATAAATCCTAATCTAAAGGAGGAATGGGATGCCTAGGCTGCAGCTGGTCACTAAAGTACGAAGGGGGATGAGGAGCACTCCAATGAGGAATGGGATCCCTGGATCCACAGTAGGTTGCTGTGGTGACAAAATTAAGGAGAGTCACCCCTGTCACTAGCAACCCTAATGAATGAGGAAGGAACTGGAGGGTGGATGAAAGGATCAGCTTAGGGTGGAGGGAGTCAATGGGTGTGCGTGCGAGCTGAGCAGGGGCTTAAGAACTCTTAGGGAATGAATGGGATCACCGCAAGGTGCGATCACTCATCTAGGGCACAGATGGTGGGGATGAAGAGAAGGAGGTGAGCAAAGTCCAAATCAAATCGTGGCCAATGGATGAGATCTAGGCTAAGGGGTGATCATGCCCGCCGAAGCGCGCGAAGGTTCGATTGTAGCTAGGCCATCAGATTATGAGATCAAAGAGTGAACGACTACGATCAAGGGTGTTCTTGCTGCTATAGTAGACCTGCCCACAGCAGGTCTAATGGTGAAATTGAGGGGAAGCCCTTATTGGTGAAGGGGTAGAAGTATTGTGACGAGGCCCATAAGTGGTTAAGGTTAACAAAGCGATCCCTAGGATTTACAAATATGTCCCTACAGCTTACAAAATGGTCCCTAGCGGTTTTTAAATGATGAAATTGTATATGACCTGAGGACCTATATGTAATCTAATAAATGCTAGGTCTTAATAATGTCCAAATGCAACAAAGTTTTTATTTAAGCTTAATTAAACATTTAGGAAGTTAATTTTACTTTTGATTTGAACTTTTGGACTCAAATATGTGTTCAATTTGCAATTGGATCATCATGTAATAATAATGAATAGAATCTCTCATTTAATGACCTAATTTTGCATTTTAACACAGAATTGATGTTTCAGGTCTTTTTCACTATTTCCCATACTTAACCCATTTCATGTGTTAATTCAATAGTGTTTAATCTAGTTTCTAGTTTAACTTGGGCAATTTAGCTATGATGAGCTACACCTCATCAGGGGGAAAGGTGGCATGGCTTGCTTTATGTCCCTTAAATGAGGATCTAACAGCCCACAACGCATGTTGAGGAGCTCTTCAGAGGTTAGGCAGGCGCTAAGGCCATTTTGGAGGGCCTAGATGGTGCCATGTGGTGCTAGCTGGACCATCCATCTTCTTTCCTTTATAGGTGATGCTACGGATGTCAGATTGAGTCGATTTTTGGGTCATTCGGTAGAGATCGTCGACCCAAACCCATCCATGCGGTCTGATTTGTCATTTTATGTCTTGATGTTCATCACCCTCTCCCTTAGCCTTTGATCTTCGTCAAACTACATATCAAGCTACGGAGATCTGATCAGGGCTATTCAGAGGCGTTGGACTCCAATCATTGCCTTGATCAGATCCGTACGGATGGATCTTTAATTTGAGGCCCCAAAATGTATCGTCCTCTCCCCTAGCCATTAAAATGGGCAAATTAATATACAATTTATACAAATTAATCTAAATGCACGATGATGCATGTTATGCCATATCAACAATTGTAAATGCATCTATTATCCTAGGAACAAGCATAAATAGGCATTTTATCACAAATAATTGTGTATCTATCACACACTTAAACACAAATCCAAAAGTTGAAGGATACAGTCTAAGCTTTGGACATATGGTAATGGGGATGCTCTCCCACTACAACATGCTAGCCATACCCACAAGAATTTTTTAAACCTTATTGATCACTAAAGACTCAACAAAATCACCCAAAAGACTAGTTAATGCACTGTGCAAATGAAGATGCTTAGAAGTCAAAGACTATCCAAACCAAAGGGCAGGAAGATAAGTCGTTCACATATCACCCTTTTGATTTAATACTTTTAGCTTTTATAGATGCTTTGAAAGACTCGAGAAAACAAAATCAGATTTAGGTAAATACTTGACATAATTAAGTCAACATACGACTTGAAAAGTCTAAGCAAAAAGACTTTGTTCATACTTTTCTTAAGATTGATAAATCCTCATATTTGAATTTTCAACTCTTTCATAGCTCAAACTTTAAAACACTGATTTTATTTTATTTTTATATGAAAAGACACTTTTTAAGAATACTAATTTGTGGAGAACAACTAGTACCAAAAAATCAGGAGATAAATAAGAATGGCTCTGAAAAATATTATCTACCCCTATGCCTATTTCATTCAATGTCCTCAATGCTTGCAATAAACAAAAGCGAAAAATTAACGTCTAGATCTGAGGAGGCTGATTTGATTGGAAGGAAATTGTGGATGTTGTAAGTCCCATTAAAGATTCAAATTTTTTATGGTTGTGTCATAAATGGTGCTAGTTTATCATCATCCTTAATATCCATTCACATCAAGTTCCTAAGGTTTTGTCAATTGCATTGCATTATCTCACTGCATTTAGCATGCATTTGCATTTATGGTTTAGAACATGCACTAGCATTTATTTTACATTATCTTATGTAGTTACCATTTGATTGCCAGGGATGCATGCTTTAGAAATCATAAAAGCCTTGGTAGTATGGAAGGCACAAGGAACAAGTGTGAAGATAGCTCGAGAAAGCTCCTTCCATCTACTCCTTTAGTAAGCTAAGCCACTAGCTAGCTTAGCTAGCTCTTCCAATACTCTAGCTCCTATCCTACTCTCTCTCCACCTTAATGGCCGTCACCTCCATTAAAACCACTAACCATTGGCACCAAAAATGCACTCGTTGTCATCCTTTCACATGGCACCAAGGAAGCTTCCTAACCACCCTCCTTGGCACCATTTCACATGGTACCAGGGAAGCTTCCTAACCACCATCCAAGCCACCTTCCTTGGCACCCTTTCACATGGGACCAAGGAAGCTTCCAAACCACCCTCCTTGGCACCCTTTCACATGGTGCCAAGGAAGCTTCCAAACCACCATCCATACTACCCTATAAAAAGACCCCCCATCCTACCATTCAAACCATCCTTGGCTAGCAAAAATATTTCCTATATTCTACCCATATCCCACACCCAAGGAGGAAGACAAGAGAGGTGATCAAAGGGAACACCTACCTTATCCCTTTGGTGTTCACTTTCTCCTATCTTCTTCCTTTGCTCCACACCAAGGGGCACATCCACCTTGGGAGGAGAAGCACTCAAGGAGCAAGGAGCATGCACTTTACGCCCATGAGCTGCTATGTCTGGAGCGAGGATATCTTCAAGCATTTTGGGGGAATCTTCTTACTTATTTTTTTGTCATCTTTGTTGTAGTAGTTTAAATCATTCCTCTACTTGGGAATTAATTGTGTGGTGCGATTCACACAATTGAGCTCCCCAAGACTCCATTACTTCACTTCTTAATTCCAAGGTGCATTTCCATATCTTGTCTTTATTTTATGTGCTTTAAATTCTAATTTTTCTATTAGCTTTAGTACACCACTTCTCCTTTCTAATTACCCAAGGAGCACCTCCTAGGGTAAGCTTAGAAAGGTAGATTCTATCCTGATCACTTAGGCGTAGTCAATTCATCTTTTTGTTCCTTGATTATTTCAATACTGTAAACATTTGCAAAACCCAAAATACAAAAATAGAAGTGTCGATTTGAGTAAGAGAGAAAACAACTATTTGACTAACAAATTGGCCTCCTTGGATGACCCTAGATACACTCCAATATCTAGGTTTACAAATTTAATAGTTTTTTGCAATTTACATGTTGCAACAACAGAAAAATCCATAATTACAAGACTGCGTATTTTCGCTCACTTTTTGGCGCCATTGTTGGGAAGGCACGACTTAGTCTCATTTAATCTCACTCTTGCTTAATTAAGTCTTCACAAATTTTATTTTGATTTGACTCAGGTATGAAACAGGAGCAGGAGTGGGAATTGGATTCGCTTGGAGTGGAAGCTTCAAGTTGTCTTATCTTCCAACGATCTTCAGGTAAGTACCTAAGCTAAATCCCCTAGGAATCTCATCAAGAAAAATATTAAAAATAATCTTTAAATTATCAAAAATCACAAAAGCAAGAAAATTTGTGGTGGTGGAACCCTAAAATCTAATTGTGTGTTTGTTTGCATCAATTCTCCACCACCTTTGTCTTATTGGTGTCTGATTTTTGAAAATCTATACTTTAATATCGATTTTGGAAAATCAGGTTCAAGCATTTAGAGGCTTCCAAAAATCCTCAAACTTCACCCAAGGAAGGCCCTTTGAGTCAAAAACTGTAAGTCCAAATTTTAGAAAGTTTTGATAAGTAGAAAAAATTTAAAAATTCATGGACTAAACAACTGTCAGACCTTATTTCCTTACTATTTTCTTACTATCCATGAATTTTATAAATTTTTTTACTCATCAGATTTGGGTAAGCTTTATATTACTGGAAACCTTAAGAAATTCACTACACTATATAAAATTTTCAAAAATTTTTAAAGTCACACTACCGAAAAATAGACTTTAGTGACATTTAATATTTGCCACTACAGGGATTTATTTGCCATTATATGTAATTAGCGGCACTTAAAATAATTGCCACTTAATTGTCACCTTCATTGGCGTCACTAAAGGGTTAATGGCAATTGTATAATTGCTGCTAAATAATGGGTATTAGCGTCACTTTAATTGCCATCGCTAATGATCTTCTTTAGTGGCAATTTATTTGCCACTATTTTGCCACTGTTGAATTATATTAGTGGCAATTTAATGTCATTATATACTTCGTTTAACGACTTTTGTTTATGCCACTAAATTGCCACTATTGATTTGCTTTAACGATGTTTTATTTTGTCATTAATTGCCACTATTGATATTATTTAGCAACAATTATTTGTGTCTCTAATTCACCACTATTGATTTACTTTAATGACACTTTCTTTTGTCATTTAATTGCTACCATTGATTCATCTTAATAACACCTTGTTATACCACTTAATTTCCACTATTGATAATTTTTTGTGAGAAGTATTTTTATTTTAACAAGCTCCAAACATAACGGCAACCTCAATTTTATTGATCTCCCAATAATAAAGTACAATAAGAGCCCTTTAAGGGGATACATCAAAAAAATAAAAATAAAAAAAGTAGCAAAACCTCAACAACAAATATTCCCCTCTAAACGGTGATAGAAAAAAATAAATAGAAAAACATATATTTGAGTTACAACCAGCATATGTATGTAACTTCAAACTATGGATTTTCTCCTTTGAAGATGCTCTAATGAACAACCAGCACTTTTGCCTTCTCTTTCTTTGATTTGAAGGTATGACGACATCGTTGTCGCCATCCATATTTGAATGAATTCCAAGAAGCCTACTCATTAGTGTGATTAACCCATTAGAAATTTAATCTGTCCCAAATTTGCCATGAGAAGCTAAAGTCAAAAATAAATAATTAATGTCCTCTTGGCCAAAATCACATAGCAGACACGTAGTATCAGCATCTGGGATCCATCTAAACCTCCACTTGTCATTATTTCACAGTCTTGTTGGCGAAAAATGTAGTTACTACTCTGATAATTATTGGTACCAATACTTTACATTTTCTAAACTAGAAATTTATTATAGGAAAATTCACAAACCTCATTGTGTGCTTTTGTTAATCATATTTGTTCTCTAGGTATAAAGGGCTTCATGATTTTGTTAAGTCCAAAGGGATAGACCTTGGCAAACTAGTGGGCCTTGATGTAATTGTACATGGGACTATTCCCACAGTGGTGTTTGCCTACTGGGCTTAGGCTTCTTTTTTTTAATATATATAATTTGGCAAGATAATGCTTTATGATGCAATAAGTTACTATTAGATTGTGAGGAATGTGTTCCCTAATGCTTTTCTTTCTTTGTTTGATCAATTTGCCTCATAGGATCTGGACTATCGAGTTCTACAGCTTTGGTTTGCTCTACTACCATTACCATCATGGCTGCATTTGAACAGAGTTTCTCAAAGGTACTTTGTTCCACTATGTGTTTCTAGAAATGAACCTATAATTCTCACAAATGAGTTGTGCTTGTTTGGTCAAGGTTATGCAGAAGCTTAAGTACATTTCTAGATATGTTTCCTTTTGCATTTCTTTTATAATAGAATTACAACTAACTTTCATCTGACAAACTGGTTGCAACACAACAAGGCTAACCAAATGAACAAGATGATTGACATCTTTTTAATAAACATTTAGGAGAAAATGGCAAAAGGAATAAAAAAGTTCCAGAGTATAAACAAGATAAACATGTTGCACATGTCATCAAAGAAAATGAGATTATATTATCACTTGATTAGGTTTCTCATTATTAGAGGATTGAATAAGTAAACTACCTTAGACAAATATTGATAATGAAAAAACCTAACATTTTGAAACTAGAGTATAAATATATTAGCCCAAAATAGTCTCACCATAAGAAATCCACAAAAGGAATGAGTTATAAGAGCCAAGGATCATTATTTTTTAACTTAGGCTTGAGTATCTTGGGTTGTTTATTTGGGTCAACTAGGAATGTGTATGTATGCTTGTTTGTTGTAAGGACCCAGGCTTAAGGACAAGCTTAACCTAGGAAAACTTGACAACTTATTGATTTGAAATATTGATAATAAAAGGAATTAACATTTTGAACTAGAGTATAAATACATTAGCCCAAAATATTCTCACCATAGGAAATCCACAAAAGTAAGGAATGAGTTATAAGAGCCAAGAATCATTGCTTCTAAACTTAGGCTTGAATATCTTGGGTTGTTGATTTGGGTCAACTACACTCAGATTAGTAAGTTGTCAAGTTTTTCTAGGTTAAGCTTGTCCTTAAGCCTTGGTCCTTACATCATATAAGCACACATACAAACATACATACATACATATGTACATACATACATACATATGCTGGTAGCCTACACTCAAGTTTAGAAGTAATAAATAAATTATGTGATACGTTTCTATCAAATTACAACCAAGTTAGAAGCAAATGATCTAAAACATAGATTTAACTTTCGTAAAATAAACCATACAAGGTAACCATTCATATATATTGGTATAGCTATCTAAGTTGAAAAGCACAAATTCACAAATAAGTGCAATGTGTCATAAGCAGGGCAATACTAGCCTCCAAAAGAATATTAGTCCACCAAATCAAGCCTACCAAAGGAATTATTCTAAAAATTGACGACAAAAGGGATCAAATTTTATTCTAAACACATAGAAAACTACATCAATCTGAATGGAGATTCAAAAGAAACCAAAATAAATGATTACCTCATCAATGCTCCCATCCTCTGTCAGCATCAAAAGATAGAAGCAAGCATCATTGTACCAAAATGCTTGAGCTCATCCATCTAGTCATAAATGTAACACGACAAAATCAGTAAAAGCAAAATTAAGTAATTACAATATTCCAACAACTTGATAGCATCCTTTTAAAGATAGGAAATAAATTAAGGGTGCCCTTATTCAAATGTATTAGTTAGTTGGTAGGGGTGACAAATTGTATACAAACTACTTTTTTGAAACATATACAGCATTATTGAGAAGTTGAAAATGCTTTTCTTTTTTGAAAGGAAGAAGCTACAAACTTCTTGTATGTATAATAATAAAAAAAAGGGTAGCTGGAAGTACATAAGAAAACAACCAAATTGAGGACCTTTATCAACATGGAGGAGAACCACAAGAGCACAGTGGTCATAACCTCCTAGACTTTGAGGGAAGAGTTAAAGGCCTCCACCACCTTTTCCTCCTGTCTTACAATGGAAGGGACATATATGACATTCCCAAATGGATAGCACATGATTCGACATGATAATGGAGATCAGATAGAAGGTTATCAATCATATGAAGGGGTGTGTGTACTGGAGGTGGTGGGGTTGAGAGAGTGGGCCAAGGCAAGGGCAATCCCCTTTCTAAGTCTAATATGGTGACCAAAACCTAAACGCTAATACAACTAACTAAAAGGTAGCACTAGCCCAAAATTGAAAATTCCACATTATCAATTCATGTTTCCTTTGCCTGAGCCTTGCTTGTGATTCCTCTCCCCCCACCCCATAAACTAAAAAAAAACTTCCACGGCCCATAAGTTATTTTGCCAAGACATGCTAATGTGAGTTGCATCCTTGCAATCACATAACTCAGTACATCATCCTCTATATATTAAGCATGAAGAGAATAAAACAAAAAGAAATGCTCAAAACCTACTAAATTAATAAGTTATAATGATAATTGTAACTTCATTCATTTTTGCATCTTCCTACATTATTAATATATTACTCCACTACTAGTAGTTCTCACTAGATTATTTTACCAACTCTCACATATAACCTAATTTCTTTTAGTTGATTAATATCAAAACTTAAACACTCTTGTAATAACAAAGCTTTTAATTTTGCTTTCATAACAATCAATATGGATGGTAATTTATGAATATTTCCTCAATCAAATTACATAATCTTCAAGAATACAAATATCCAACACGTTCTTATAACAATAAAATATCAGTTAATTCAACATCAAAACAAGGCATTGGTTGTTTTTGTTCTTTTGACATGTCATACATAGGCCATGTGGGTCATTTCATTTGTTATAGGCCATGTAGGCTAGGTTGAGCTCAAGTATTTGGGTGGAAGTCAAGTCTTATAAGGAAGTTTTACTAATAAATAAAAATAGCAAAGGAGTGACTTAAGCTGCCATGCTTGGATTGGTAAAAGAAAAAAGCTTGAGTACTCTCTTTAACATTTGACAATTTAAAATACAATAAACATATCCAAGTTAAGAAGAGGATTTCATACCTCTATATAGCCTAAAATCATCCATATGCTTATGCATCTAGGAATATCTATTGAAATACTTGGATAGAAAGAAATCGACCACACATCATATTAACTTGTCATGAGGGGACCTATAGGTGCATTCTATCTCTATTTAAACAAAAGAAAAACAAGTAATGGCTAGCTATGTAGTTAAAAGCCACCCAACTAACATTAATCAAAATTTAGCTATAGCAACTATAGTTGCAAATGTTCATCCCAAAAAGTTAGGAAGGAAATACATGAAATAAAATTCTTAATATAAGTTCTTTCTATGGCGAAGAGTGGAGGAGAGCAAGGAAGTGAATGAGAGTGGATAATTTTTTGTAGGTAAATAAAAAGTTACCTATAAATTTTCCTAGGTTGCCATTGCCTAAGGCCTCAATACATAGTAGCTAAAAATGTCACAATACTCAGTTGTCTCACTGCTCACAACTAGCTAGTGAGCAAATGAAGATCAATTTGCACATACCATATTAAAACAAATCATAGATGTGTGAAATTCATTATCAACAATTAGAAAAAAAGAAAATATTCATCCTAAATAGCTCAAACTTACCCTAGAGTACCTACTACTGATCTTCCAACAAGCATTAGCTTCTTTAAAAAACAAAAGCATTATAAAGTAATGACAACGTCTTTTACAAATTTCATCATAAGCATTAGGCATGTCTAATACAAGCCAAAAACCACATACATTCTGATGTTTGAAAGCTTAAGCTAAATCATGAACCAACAAGTTCGTAGATCTACGAACTAACATGCATTTAGTATCACCAATAGATTTCAAACAAAGCATACAACTTTCCAATATATTATGAGATTCCCATAACAAGTTAAAAATATCCCTAAAATAGAGCAATAGTTCTAGAAAACCACTAAGCAACAATATACAAGGGTTTCACATGAGTGTACCAAAATGCCAATGAGCAAGATCAAAAACATGCAAACCAATGATAGCACCCATTGTTAGGTAAACAAATCCAAAAACCCATTATGTGGCAACATGCATAGAGGTTTCAAACTCCACCTACTAACACCAAGCATTGTTCTCTACCATTTCAAATTTCAAGAAACAATTATGAAACTACTCTAGAAATTGTTTGTGATTCTAATCATGTTATATGTAAAACTCTTTTAATTTTTAGGCCATATTAACGAACTTTATACCTAGTTGTGCTTCTAATCTTGTTATATGTAAAACTCTCTTGATTTGTAGACCATATTAATGAACTTCATACCTAAAAGATAACGTAATCAAAATAACATTTTTAATGATCATTGAAAATCAAAAGAACTATGGTTGGAATTATAAATAACATTAACATTCAAAAAGTATATATGAATTTTAAGGTTACATTTTGTAGAGTGCAATAACCATATATAGATTCCTGATGCTTAAAAAATAGTTAGACATCATCTAAGAAATGCAGATTCCTCAACTTCCACAACTAAAAATATCTGAGCATATACCTTGAGAAGGATTTCAAACTTCCAAGGAAATACACATAACATTGACAAGCATGCATGCACACTAAAAGCATGTTAAAAATTGATGCCAAAACATTCCCACTCCCTTTCTAGTTTAAGGAAAAAATAAAAAAGAAAAATCAAATCAACTTGGTACTCAACACAGAATATGTAAATACGAGCACTAAAAAGTAAATGTAGTGAGGTACATCAAAACCAAAAGATGATCATTACCAATAACTCTCCTCAAACTCCTACTTTCGCAAGAGCCTCTTGCATCACAGCCTCCCCAACAATCTCATCATTCTCCCAGGCCCCCTAAGTTGGCACAAAAAGTTCACAAATGTACCCCACATTCAATAATAAATAATAGAACGATAAGAATGGTTCATTAAACTACATGTTTTTAATCTTACATTTGGTTGAAACTAAAAGAGTGATCTTTATTTTGGATAAAAAATTTAACATAAAATGACGTGTCGTTATAGTTCGTTGAGTGGTAGAAAATCTCTTTTCAAAATTTAATATTCAAAATCTAACAACGAAAATAGTTAGGTCGTCTCCACAGGGAGGAATTAGCCTATTGAATTAGGGAGTGGCGACTCGTTTATTCGAGAATCTCAATGGGTGGGCCTATTCTTTAGTGCAACTCGTTGCCCTCACGAATTCTCATTCTAAGTAATTAATTAAGACTGTAGGTGCTTATATGCAAAATTACCATAATATACTATTCTATTAAATAATGGTCTTTTTAATGGTAAACACCATAAATAGCAATTTCTAAAATATGGCTTGTCCACCATAATCCATGCATTATATCATTTATGAGAGATATTCATCTCTAAGCAATTTTGATTAAGTAGAAGGATGTCTATGCAAATTCACCTCAATAATTTAATTCATTAAATAATGGAATAGTGTACCTCACAATGGCAGAGATCATAAATACTAATTGGATGGAAAATAGAGGTTTTTACCTCTCTCCTCTTTGCACGTGGGGAGAAGAACGGCGACCGGCGAGGCACTGGGGGAAGGTCGGTGGCGCATTGGCTTCACATTGGTGGTCATGGCATCGACAGAGGTGGCCCAAGTTAGCTGGCCAATGAGGAGGTAGGCCGTTGGCTGTGATGGCAGAAGGAGCTTCCGTGAGTCATGAAGGGCGGCTAGTGGACGTACGGAGCTCATGGGCATGTGATAAGTACCACGATGAGGTTGACGGTGAGTTTGGTCACATGTAGGGGTCGTTTGAAGCGAGGAGGCGACTGCAACTTTGGGTTCCTTCAGCTGTGCAGGGAGGGCGGTTGATGGGTTGGTGGTGGTGATTGTGATTGTTGTGGCGTTGCGCGTAGGTGAGGGTCATGGCACGGTGGCATGCGTGGGTGCTGCAAAGCTCGAGGGCAGGTGCCGGTGGTGGTGGTTGTGAGGAGATAGCAGTGGGAGGAGTTTGGGTTCTTTTATGGGTTGCAGATGGTGTTGTGGGGAAGAAGGTGAAGGAAGTGGCTTGCGTGGATGAGAGGATGGTCTTGGGTTGAGTTGCAATGGGTGAAGATGAAGAAGAAAGCGAAGAGGGCGATGGCAGTGGTTAGGTCGATGTTGTCACCACTCGACCTTTGTGGTGGAGAAGTGGAGAAGCACGGTGCACACTATGAGCACAGGGTGCGCCCAAGCCACGGTGTAAGTCTGATTCACGATGCACGCCTGTTGCACGATGGAGGATGAGGGAAGATCCCCAAAGGGGGAAGAATGATCTCCCTTCCTCAGGATGGCCCACTCTCTTTTTAAACTCTCTGTAGCCAAATTCTGCAACCACTCGCGAAGATTGCGAATGGTTGGAACAGAAGGATAAGTTCTATCCGTTAATCATTAGACGTCCGATAAAAATATCAAACGTTCGATAAAAATATCAGATGTCTTAAAAAAATGTAGACTTCAGGGGGTCAACAATGGTAGTTTCCAGATGACTAATATGAGCTCCAGATGTTTTATATAAGCAAAATTGACGTTTAACTGTTGAGAGCACTGAATCGGTATTTAAGGACATCGCATTGTAGTACAGCTGAAAAAGCATTCAAAATAAATATAATTTATTACTCGAATATATTCCAAGGTCGAACACAGGGAGCAAAAGGAATTCACACACTAATCTTAATAATAAATGTAAATTGAACACATAATACTACTCAAAATCTAATTAGAAGAGTAAAGCATGAGTATATGAAGCATAAAAGAAATTGTAGCTAAAATAATGGAAAGCTTATGAAACATTAGACATCTGATTACAAAATCAGACGTCTTAAAGGTTATGTGCTATAGTGCCTTCCTTTCCTCTTTTCTCTGATTTCTCTTGCCTTCTGTCTTTAGCCTTCTCCTCTTCAGCTTCTTCTTCCTTCTTTCTTCTCTTTCTTTGACTTCAGCCTTTTCTTCTTCTTTCTCTGTCGTTGGCTCCTTCTTCTCTTTCTCTGCTTTTTGCCTTAAGCTTCTTCTTCAGCTTCTTCCTTCTCTGTTGTAGCCCTTAGCCTTCTCCTTCTTCTTCTTTAGCTGCCTGAGCTCTTCTTACTCTCTGACTTCCTCCTTCCTTCTTTCTCTTCCTGCCTGACCTCTTCTTTTCCGAATTTGGCTAAGTGTGGAGCGAAGCTTTCCAAGGCAAAACCCCCTACGTAGTGTTCCTCACTTCTCACTTCTCTATTTTAGGTTCACTCTCCTAGAGCCACAACCGGTTCGAGTAATCGGACCTAACAGAGACCCAGGTCTAGGCTCAGCACTGTGGGTGGTGAGCGAGGAGTGAGTCGGTCAGGTAAACAGGTCGAGGCTAGATTTGCATGGGTAGTGTCGCGGAGGAGGCCATGAGAGGGGGAGAGAGGGACCTCACCTCATGAGTTGGAGGCGATAAGCCTCTGACAGGAATTCAATTTATGCGCACCCGCCTACTCGTCCAGTTCTGAGGTGGGACTAAATGTCCCACCTTCTTGCGCGTACCGCAGCAATAGATGGTGCTCCCAATTCACGAGGCTGCAAGGGCGTTTGCCTCCAATTGGGAACCTGAGTGCGTTCGTGCCTCAAGTCCACACCACCTGGGACTCACGCCTGGAGCAGCAGTACCTGGAGCGCATCAGGCAACTTCAAGTTCCTTTGTCCATGGCAGCAGGTGGTTGGGTACCTGAAAACATGAGAACGGCCTTGCAGCCACGTAAAATTGTCCAGAGAGCTTCATCGAGGCACGACGAGTGTACTGCGGTGGTTGGCATGGCGTGGGGATGGCTGTGGTGGTGTGTCTAGGGTTCTCTGTGGGCATTTGTGTGGGTGTGTTTGGAGGTGCTTTTTAGTGGTCCACGGAGTGAATGAAGTGCGGGATTATGATTAGTGAGGTGTTGCAGAGGTTGTAGGGTGATTAGCGAGGTGGATGGAGGCGCGGAGCGGTGGGGGCATCTCGTCGGAGGGATTGCTGGAGGTGGAGAAGATGATGGTGATTAGTGGCGTCAAGGGGTGTTTTTGAGAAATAAAGAGACGGAACGGGAGTAGAAAGGAGAGGGAATCTAATACCTGCCTCTAAAGGACGATGGAGAGGAAGACAACCCAACCACTGGTATTGTAGTTGGGCGACGAGAGACTCGTCGCCAGAGCTTGCGAAGGTGTTGTGGCCGACGAGGAGAGAAGAATGCAAGGGAACCGACCCAATTTCAAGCTGAGATGCGGCCAGAGCAAGGGCTTCTTAAATAAGTCTCTTAAGAAGAATTTGCGCTTGGAATCCAAGCTTCCATGCAAGGTATAATCTTCGAAGTTGGAAGCTTCAAAAAGACCCAAATCTCTCATGCATTCGCATGAGAGATTGGGTAGGAATCAGGGCTCATTAATGGGTTTAGATTGGAGGAGATTACTTAGAGAATCTCCCTTCCAATTTCAGGAGGGATTCTCCGAGCAATCAAGGAGAAACCTCCTTTTAAAGCTCGTTGGAGTAGGATTCCTTTGCTATAATGATGGAGGGACCTATTTTCAAGGATGAAGAAGAAGCTAGGGAGCCAAATGCAAGAATTTTTAAAAGATAGGGGTAGAAATGCAATCAGACTGGACCTTTTTGCAAAGTGGGTCAAGATGAGTTCCCCTTTGGTTCAAATTTTGGTAGAAACCTAATTTTGACCTAAGGAATCCAATGGCGAAGTTGGATTTTGGGTTTGGCCACGTTTGACTGGAAAATTTATGCAAAAACCTAATTTAGGGCAAATATTTGTCTAAGACCCCATTCTAGGTCAAAATGGGTTCCAATGGCCAAATTGAAAGTTATAAACCCTAGAGAATATTTCTATATGATTTTTAGAGGGCTTAAGTGAATTTTCTCTTGACCAGAACCTTGGTTAATCAAATGGGTCTATTTTAGGGCTAGAAAAAGTCATTTAATTCCCAAAGCTCACACATACCCCTTTCTGTCTGATTCAACCAACTTTTTATCTTGTTAAGTCCTTTTGACCTATGTTTAGCCCTTTAGAAAACCCATGGTTTCACTGCAATGGTAAAATTGCAGTTTTACCCCTTGTTTCCTACTTTTCTCTCAGAAAGGTTATTCAATGAATTATGACCTCCAGTTGGTTATGTGGGAGCTTTTATTCTCTTCTTTGGGTCAAAATGAGCTAGTTAGGGCTCATGATGGTGTTCCCATCATACCCCCATGCCTATCTTTTGTTAATCCCTTAGCAAAATTTTAAGGTTTTAACTTTGATTCTAAACCATGAGTTTCTTGTTGTTCAAAATCTATGATGTGTGCTTTCTTTTGTAGACTAGGCTAGAATGCCAATAGTAGGCCTACAGGTACTCAAGTACCAACCAAGATCCGACCTAACCAGCTCTAGCCTTAGTCTGCCGCAAAGGTTTTTAGGGCCCACAGGAGCTATCCTAAGGTTCGTTGAACTCCGTGGTTAAAGGACCCATGCATGTAACATACTTTTGCCTCGGTTTAGTTTGCGGTGCATTTTTGTAAGAGAGAGACAGAGGCATTTTGTTTGTTTGGAGAGTTTTCTCTCTCTTTTCTTTTTTATTTCGAACTTCAGATTAGCTTCTCAACACAGTCTGTGTCGGATTCCTAGTCCCCATCATCAATCCTCGAAGGGTCCATGGCAATCGATGCTTCGAGATAGCACCACCCATGGCAACTCCCAGAACCCTGGCTTTTAAGATTTCGAGATAATCCCGCACATGGTGTTCTGTAGCTAAATCTAGACCCTGGTAATCGACATTTTGTGATAATGCTGCCCATGGCATCTGAACCAGCGTAGGGTGCTTACATGCCCTCGGTAGGATATGTAGATATCCTAGGAGATAAGCACCGAGGAAACGATATGTTATTGCGCATCTTCAAAGGGAATTTCTTGCCTCTCCACACTGGGAACTCATCCAAATCAACTTGTGTTGATCAGCCGCTCCTAATCTAGGCGACTTTTTCAGAATGATTTTAAATGCATTTGCGTGATTTTGATACTTATGCACACTGAACAGACTGTGTGTGGATTGGGGTACTTTGGTTACCGAGTTTCGCAAACCAGAGGTCAGTTAATGAGGCCAAATACTCCCTAAGCCTTAGACCTAATACTTAATCTTCGCATTTTCCCCAGCGTCTTGAGGTCTATCCAAATCTTAGCAGATACTTGAATTTTTAAGCTTAGGAGTGTAGCCCAAGAGGCCTAAGATCAGCGTTCCTACTAATCTCTTCTGTGTTTCATTAGCACTTTTCGCTTCTTTCTTTTTCTTGATATGGTCTAGAACTCAGTTAATCCCTTAATTTCTTACTAATGACTATCTATTTTCTTTTTCAATTTGTGCTCCCTTTTGATATTTTTCATTTTTCCCCTTTTTCTCCTCAAGATTTCTATGGCCTCAAAATTTTCTTTTCTCCTCCATTTTTTGGTTCTTTTTCAAGAATTTTTTCATTTTATTGGTATTGTTGGAATATGTGATTTTTTTGTGAGAACCCTTCTGAACTTTGATATTTGTATGTTTGCACTCTACCACCCCCCAATGCCTAAGTTTTGCAATGTCCTCATTGTTAACGGAGGGTGTGAAATGGGTTTGGGTTAAAAAAGTTAGAATAGGATTTATCAGGTGGGCGAATGGGTCGGGAATGACTGTTGCGGATGATTTTAAGCTATGGCACGTGTACCAAAGTTGGGATCGACTATTCTAAAATCGAACTCAGGGTGTAATAGATGTGAAGTACAAAAGGATAATTAGAAGGATCTAAGGTTTTTTGGAATGACAGGTTGCCTCCCGTCAAGCACTAAATTCAACGCCTTCAGCCGAGCAGGAAATGGTATGGAGAGGGAGTGGTCAAATCAGTTGAGTTTTGTAGAACAAGCACCTTGATCAAAAGCCTGGTTGATCTGACTAGGTGCTTCTTCAGATCAACAGGCTGATGATGCAGCCCAAACCAATTAATCTGGTGGGTTGGTAAATGTAGATCAAGAAGTATGGCAACCACCATATACTTTTGAGCTCGAAATGATACAAAAGTGTGAATCCAGGGTTTGGTTGAGTCGAATCAGCCTGGTTAGAGTAGGGGTCCTCAAAATAATCAGTGGATGATGCGGAAGCCCTACAGGAGTGATCAGAGAATGATGGGGAATGATTTGTGGTCTGATCAATGTTCGAAACCTGAAAAAGATATGGAGGCGAATCTTCTACAATCAGCTCAGTAAGAGGGGAATCAGAATAGAAATTGAGTCCGGTTGCTGGTCGGGGTTGAAACTGGGTTTGGATGGGTTCTGTATATGTAGAGGAGGTGGCTTCAATAGGAATTGTGTATGAGGGCCCCTCTAAAAAGGAATTACAGGAAGGTTCATTTAGAGAGTCCTTATAGTGGCCATCAAATTCAAAAGTGAATGTCTGAAGAGTGTTTATAGGATGAAGAAAATCTTGGTCAAGAAAAGATTCGAATTCTAGGCTGTAGTCACTCTCAGCTCTTTCTGATTGTGATTCCTGAGGATCGAAAAGAGGTGATTCCATCTCAATGGAACCTGAATTTAAATTAGTAATCTTGGGATTAGGGACCTCAGAGTCAGAGTCGAAGAATGAATCATGTGGGCTGAGGTCATAGATTGGCTCGTAGTTGTCAGGACATAATGGTTCTCCGAAATCATGGTAAGATTCGAAATCGTCGAAGAAATTGCGAGAATCAAGTTCTGAATTTGATTCGAGATCAGAGGTTCCACCATGGAATGAATCATAAGATGTAGATTTAGCAGCCTATCTTGGATCTAGCCTTTCTGTAGATTCTAAGCTTAAGAAGGTGTCCTTAATTGGTCTAGGCTCAAGGCTTTGCCTTGTGGGGAAGACCTAATCAAAACCGTACTCTTCCAATTCCTCGATTTCTGTATCGTAGATTGGCGTGACTTCCAAAAAATCAATCTATATTTCTGAGGAGGTTGGAGAGGGATATTCATCAAACAAACGCCCATAATCATAATCCTAATTCAAACTTTGATCTTCGTTATACAGGGCCTTGTAATCTTCCCAAAAGGTTTCAGATTCAGATTCTAGGCTGAGGATGTGGGCTGAATTACTAGAATCTAGGTCAGAATTGCCTTCGAGGGTCACCTTATCAGAATAAGGGATGGAATTTACACCCTTAAGAGGTCTTGCTTTCATCTAATTGTTACAGGAGTCTAGAAATTCTATGCATGGTGAACCAAGGTGTTGGTTTTCTAACGTTGGCTCAAAATCATGTTCTCTTGCAATCGGGACTTCCCAACCTACTTCTAGATCAGGCATGTTATATTCCATCTTGTTTTGGAATCCACAACAACCTTGTGTCTCAAACCTGGGTTTCGGGAAATCAGATTGATCCTTAATATTTGTCCAAGATGGTTCATTAATTATTTGGGGCATGTACAGGTATTTTTTATCGATAACTTGTTTCAACAATTTCATCATCTCTTCCCATTTTTCAAGGTCATCTTGGTGTTTTTCCTAAAGTACAAAATTTGTCATACATTGGAGATATTCAAAGTTATGCAATTTTTCTATCTCAGTGTATCCTATTATGAGAATATCTTGGGTTGATCCCTTTGTTGCTTCTGTTAATAACAGTTGGGCATAGTGTATGATGAAGGTTGTTGTTGTTGATACACTAACCTGGATGTCTTCTACTGGTTTTGAGGTTTTGTACTCAATCTCATAAAATTCAAGGGCATCCTCAACCATCCTATCCCTCATGGATCTCTGTGATTCAGGTTTCTTGAATGGTCTTTATAAGTAACGAGGCTGCATTTTTGAATTGGATGGTGGAATCAAGATCACAATTCAAGTCTTAGAATGAAGTGATTTGATCTGAATAGAGACTCCCAAAAAAATCTGTGTGTGTGCTTCTAAATAGAAGGGATGAGGGACTGGATGTGATGTTGACCAAATCAAGTCACCCAAAGATGTTTGGATGACTATAGAGGTTCAGGGCAGATGATACCCCTGGATCAGAAAGTTGTCCACCTGGGAATTACCTGGGTAGCAAGAGAGGGAGAGTCCTGCAAAGACCCCTACACGGTAGAGTGCCCCCACGGGTTACAGGGTTTCTCCCACCCGACCTCTCTTGTCACTGAGGGTCCAGGTAGACTAGAATGGATACTTGACCTCCTAGGTCTACCAGTTTTATATCCTAATTCTGCCTTTGTTTTCACTTGAATTAGTAGTTGTTTTGACTTGTGACCTAATTTGGAGGTTGGTTGGCCTACAATGTAGTCCAACTTCACCTGACCTACGCTAAAGATGGTAGAATGACTCTAGGTCAAGACCTAGAACTCACCCTGATTTGACTCCCAGGTTATTAGGTCAAAGGATTTTATGGTTCACGTGATTTTAGTGCCTGATTTTAGGGTTTTTCTTGATTAGATCTTCTCAATCAAGGGCTTGGGTAGCACACAAATGCGGGCGGGTTTGTTTCCTTTGATGCAGGCAACTATGATCTAGCACTCCAAAACCCTAATGTTGAAACCCTAGTTGGCTTCATTTCCAAGTCCTCTTTGATTTTCATAGATGTTCTCCTTAGAAACAAAAGGTGTGTAGTCCATAAAGATTAGAATTTAGGCGAAGTCTCTAATAGGCACAGAATTTTGGGGTAGGATCTCCAAAACTCGCTTCAACTTCAATAAGATTTGAAAAAAATTTTGCAAATTAGGAAACTTTGCCTTTGAAATGATAATTACAATGAAAAATAAGGTAGTTGATTCCTGATTGATTGCTTCCTTTTTGTCTTCCCAAGATTAAGAGATTGATTAGGGAAGAATAGAGAAGTTACCTACCCTGGAGTGGTTGATTTGCGTGGAATATCACCTCGTGAAATACCTCACAAAATCACAATAAAGCAAAATAGGGTAAGTTAGTGCTCAAATATAATCAAAATAATGCAGAGAATAGTGGTGAATTACGCATTGCTCCCAGGAAACGGTGCCAAAATGTTGAGAGCACTGAATCGGTATTTAAGAATGTCACGTTGTAGTATGGTTGAAAAAGCGTTCAAAATAAATATAATTTATTACTCGAATATATTCCGAGGTCGAACACAGGGAGCAAAAGGAATTCACACACTAATCTCAATAATAAATATAAATTGAACACATAATACTACTCAAAATGTAATTAGAAGTGTAAAGCATGAGTATATGAATCATAAAAAGAATTGTAGCTAAAAATAATGGAGAGCTTATGAAAAATTGGACGTCTGATTACAAAATCAGACGTCTTAAAGGTTATGTGCTACAGTGCCTTCCTTTCCTCTTTTCTCTTATTTCTCTTGCCTTCTGTCTTTAGCCTTCTCCTCTTTAGCTTCTTCCTTCTTTCTTTTCTTTCTTTGACTTCAGCCTTTTATTCTTCTTTCTCTATCATTGGCTCATTTTCTTTCTCTACTTTCTGCCTTAAGCTTCTTCTTCTTCAGCGTCTTCCTTCTTTACTGCAGCCCTTAGCCTTCTCCTTCTTCTTTAGCTACCTGAGCTCTTCTTATTCTCTGACTTTCTCCTTCCTTCTTTCTCTTCCTACCTGACCTCTTATTTTTCGAATTTGGATAAGTGCGGAGCGAAGCCTTCCAAGGCAAAACCCCCCTTCCCCTGCGTGGCGTTCCTCTCTTCTCTCTTCTCTATTTTAGGTTTGCTCTCCCAGAGCCACAACCGGTTTGGGTCACCGGACCTAACGGAGACCCAGGTCCAGGCTTACCGTCATGGGTGGTGTGAGAGGAGTAGGTCAGTTGGGTAAACGGGTCGAGGCCAGGTCTGTGTGGGCAGTGCTGTGGACGAGGCCATGAGAGGGGGAGAGAGGGACCTCACCCCATGAGTGGGAGGTGATAAGTCTCTGACAGGAATTCAATTTATGCACACCCACCTACTCATCCAGTTCCGAGGTGGGACTAAATGTCCCACCTTCTTCCACACGTCGCAGCAACAGATGGTGCTCCCAATTCGCGAGGCTACAAGGGTGTTTGCCTCAAATTGGGAACCTAAGTGCGTTCGTGCCTCAGGTTTGCACCACTTGGGACTCGCGCCTGGAGCAGCAGTACCTGGAGCGCATCAAGCAGCTTCAAGTTCCTTCATCCATGGCGGCCGGTGGTCGGGTACCTGAAAACATGAGAACGACCTTGAGGCTATGTCAAATCGTCCAGGGAGCCTCGCCAAGGCACGGCAAGTGTACAGCGGTGGTTGGCATGGCGTGGGGATGGCTTTGGTGGCATGTCTAGGGTTCTCTGTGGGCATTTGTGTGGGTGTGTTCAGGGGTGCTTTTCGAAGGTCGACAGAGTGAATGAAGTGGGGGATTATGATCAATAAGGTGTTGCGAAGGTTGTATGGTGATTGGCAAGGTGGATGGAGGCACGGAGTGGCGGGGGTATCTTGCCGGAGGGATCGCCGGAGGTGGAGAAGATGATGGTGATCAGTGGCATCGAGGGGTGTTTTTTAGAAATAAAGAGAGGGAACGGGAGTAGAAGAGAGAGGGAATCTAATACCTACCTGTAAAGGATGAAAGGGACAGGGGAGGCACCTGGGATGGTATGGCCGACGTTGGAGGTGAAGATCTCCGTAGATGAGGCAGCGGCGAAGATGAGGGTAGAAGCGACGTTGGCCGGTGTTGCGCGATGCAGATGATGGAGAGGAAGACAACCCAACCACTGGTATTGTGGTTGGGCAACGAGAGAGCGAGGGAGGAGCCGCCAGAGCTTGCAGAGGTGTTGCGGCCTGCAAGGAGAGAAGAATGCAAGGGAACCGGCCCAATTTCAAGCTGAGGAGATGCGGTTGGATCAGGGGCTTCTCAAATAAGTCTCTAGAGAAGGATTTGCACTTGGAAACCAAGCTTCCAAGCAAGGTATAATTGCCGAAGTTGGAAACTTCAACAATACCCAAATCTCTCATGCGTTCGCAAGAGAGATTGGATAGGAATCACGGCTCATTAATGGGTTCAGATTGGAGGAGATTACTTAGAGAATCTCCCTTCCAATTTTGGGTGGGATTCTCTGAGAAATCAAGGAGAAACCTCCTTCTAAAGCTCGTCGAAGTAGTATTCCTTCACTGTAATGGTAGAGGGACATATTTGCAAGGACGATGAAGAATCTAGGGGCCAAATGAAAGGGTTTTTGAAAGATAGGGGTAGAAATGCAATCAGACTAGATCATTTTGCAAAGTGGGTCAAGATGAGTTTCCCTTGGGTTCAAATTTTGGTGAAAACCTAATTTGCACCTAAGGAATCCAATGGGAAAGTTGGATTTTGGGTTTGACCACGTTTGACTGGGAAATTTTTGCAAAAACCCAATTTAGGGCAAATATCTGTCTGAGACCCCATTGTAGGTCAAAATGGGTTCCAATGGCCAAATTGAAAGTTATAAACCATAGATAATATTTTTATATGATTTTTAGAGTGTTTAAGTGAATTTTATCCTGACCAGAACCTTGGTTAATCAAGTGGGTTTGTTTTAGGGTTACAAGAAGTCACTTAATTCGCAAAACTCACACGAACCCCTTTTTGTCTGATTCAACCCTATTTTTATCTTGTTAAGATCTTTTGACCTATGTTTAGCCCTTGAGAAAACCCGTGGTTGCACTGCAATGGTAAAATTGCAGTTTTACCCCTTGTTTCTTACTTTTCTCTCAGAAAGGTTATTCAGTGAATTATGACCTCCAGTTGGTTATGTGGTAGTTTTTATTCTCTTCTTTGGGTCAAAAAATGAGCTAGTTAGGGCTCATGATGGTGTTCCCATCATACCCCCATGCCTAGCTTTTGCTAGTCCCTTAGCAAAATTTTAAGATTTTAACTTTGGTTCTAGACCATGAGTTTCTTGATGTTCAAAATCTATGATGTGTGCTTTCTTTTGTAGATTAGGTTAGAATGCCAATAGTAGGCCTAGAGGTACTCAAGTACCAACCAAGATCCAAGCCTAACCAGCTCTAGCCTTAGTCTTCTGCAAAGGTTTTTATGGCCCACAGGAGCTATCCTAAGGTTCGTTGAACTCCACGGTTAAAGCACCCATGCTTGTAACATACTTTTGCCTCAATTTAGTTTGCGGTGCATTTTTGTAAGAGAGAGATAGAGGCATTTTCTTTGTTTGGAGAGTTTTCTCTCTCTTTTCTTTTTTATTTCTAGCTTTAGATTGGCTTCTCAACACGGTCTGTATCAGATTCCTAGTCCCCATCATCAATCCTCGAAGGGTCTTTGGCAATCGATGCTTCAAGATAGCACCGCCCATGGCAACCCCCAAAACCCTGGCTTTCGAGATTTCGAGATAATCCTGCCCATGGCATTCTGTAGCTAAATCCATACGCTGGTAATCGACATTTCGTGATAATGATTCCCTTGGCATCTGAACCAGCGTAGGGTGCTTACATGCCCTCTGTAGGATATGTAGACATCATACAAGACAAGCACTGAGGAGACGATATGTTATTGCTCATCTTCGAGGGGAATTTCCCACCTCTTCGCGCTGGGAACTCATCCAAATCAACTTGTGTTGATCGGCCACTCCTAATCTAGGCGACTTTTTTAGAACAATTTTAAACGCATTTGCGTGATTTTGATACTTATGCGCACTGAACTGGACTGTGTGTGGATTGGGGTGCTTTGGTTACCGAGTCCTGCAAACCAGAGGTCAGTTAATGAGGCCAAATACTCCCTAAGCCTTAGACCTAATACTTAAGATTTGCATTTTCCCCAACCTCTTGAGGACTATCCAGATCTTATCGGATACTTGAATTTTTAAGCCTAGGAGTGTAGCCCAAGAGGCCTAGGATCAGTGTTCCTACTAATCTCTTCTGTGTTTCATTAGCACTTTTCGCTTCTTTCTTTTTCTTGATATGGTCTAGAACTCAGTTAATCCCTTAATTTCTTACTAATGACTATCTATTTTCTTTTTCAATTTATGCTCCATTTTTATAGTTTTCATTTTTCCCCTTTTTCTTCTCAAGATTTCTATGGCCTCAAAATTTTCTTTTCTCCTACATTTTTTGGTTCTTTGTCAAGAATTTTTTCATTTTATTGGTATTGTTGGAATATGCAATTTTTTTGCGAGAACCCTTCCGAACTTTGATATTTGTATGTTTTCACTCTACCACCCCCCAATGCCTAAGTTTTACAATGTCCCATTGTAAACGGAGGGTGCGAAACAGGTTTAGGTTAAAAAATTTAGAATAGGATTTATCAGGTGGGCGAATGGGTTGGGAATTACTGTTGTGGACAATTTTAAGCTCTGGCACGTATACCAGAGGTGGGATCGACTATTCTAAAATTGAACTTAGGATGTAATAGATGTAAAGTACAAAAGGATAATCAGAAGGATCTCAGTTTTTTGGAATGACGAGTTGCCTCCCGTTAAGTGCTAAATTCAATGCCTTCAGCCGAGTAGGAAATGGTATGGAGAGGGAGTGGTTGATAAATGCCAATTTATCGTCATTCTTATGCATTAAAATAAACCTAGCTCTTAGGATTTCACTCCGCAAACGGGTTTTTGGGCTGCATTTAGGCAAAAAATAGGTTAGGAATGCATTGCATTTTTTATTGTCTTTTTGATATGTTTTTGTGAGTGTTAGGGCTGAACAGATATACAGATCCCTAAAACCCTAGCACTCAAGAAGGCAAATGGTGAAGGAAAAGCTCAAACTAGCTGGAACTCAGCTTGATTCAGCTCACCACAGGTGGAACCTAGCTCACTTGAACTAGGGTTAGCTCATCCTAGCTCCATTCAACTAATCTCAGCTGAATGGCAGCTCAAGAGAGTTCATCTTAGCTCACCCTAGCTCAAGTAAGCTCAGATCCAGCTCAACTTAGCGAGTCTAGCTCATCTCAACTCCCACTAGTCCACAGGGAGCTCTAGCTAGCTCAGTTGAGTTGACAGGAGTTCACCCCAGCTCAGATCCAGCTACATCCAGCTCCACTCAACTCCAGTCAGCTTAAGAAGAACTCATCCCAGCTTAGGAAGCTCAAGTCCAGCTCCCGAGGACTCAGCTTAGCTCAACTCAGTTGAGCTAAGCTACCTTAGCTACCTCAACCAGCTTGATCCTCCCCGGGAGCACCAGACCTAGCTCACCTCAGCTCATGATGGTAGAAGTTAGCTCACTTTAGTTTGGCTTAGCAGCTAGCAAAGAATTAGCAAGCTAAGCCAGCTAGAGTAGCTCCATGCCAGCCTCTTCAGTAGCAGCCAGCACCAGTTTCAGCTCCAGACTTCTCCTCCTCAGCTCCTCCCTCCAAACCCTAGCTCCAACACCTTCTCCTCTACACCTCCATTAGCTAAGCTAGCTTAGCTTAGCTATGCTCCAACTTCCTTGGCTTGTACCACCCCAAAAACCCACCTAATAACTCCACCGAACTGCTCCACCTAAGCTCCACATAAGCTAACCTACTTGGCATCAACCTAGCCTACCCACCACCTCCAAAAGATGCCTAAAAGTGGTGCCAAAACCACCCTAACCACCCCCTTGATGGCGCCACTTTTCCCTCCAAAATTCCCCTTCATCTCCACCACACAATTCCCCTTGAATCCATCTCCACCATCCACCTAACCCCCCTTCTAGAAGACCCTAGGTTGGCACCAAAATGGTGGTGTCTCTCCACCACCAAAAGCCACCAACACGACCATAACCACCCCCTTTAACACCCCTTGGGTTGGTGCCACACACCCTTGGCCATAGGATCACCAACCACCTCCATCCTTCCATCCTAGCCCTCCATTTCAAGGGGCACCTTAACCCCCCATCCTACCCTATAAAAAGGCCACTACCCACCACCATTCAAGGCATCCTTGGCTAGCAAATTCACTCTCATATTCCACCTAGAAGCCCACGTCCAAGAGAGAAGAAGAAGAAGAAGATTAAGGGGATATTCTGTCCCCTTGGTGCCTTCCCCTCTTCCCTTCTCTCTTGGGCCACGCCAGCCAAAGGAGAAGCCAGGCAAGGAAGATCTTTAGAGGAGATCTTGAAGGTGGTCCACGCCACCTTGGAGGAGTTTTTAAGGGTGGTGCACGCCCACCCCTTGGAGAGAGCATTGAAGGTGGTAGCTTCCACCTTGGAGGAGCTCTCAAGGAAGGAGAAGAAGGAGGCCCTCTTTTCAAGCCAAGGAGTATCTAGGCTTGGAGCAAGAAGACTCCCTTCTTCACCAAATTTTGCATGAGGATTAGTATTTCTTTATTTGCTTTTAAATTTGTTTAGTTCTAGTAGAAGCATTCCTCTAATTGTCCTTGAAAAGAACATTAATTCTAGTCAATTAAATTGCCTTCTTTTAGCTTTTTATTACAATTGTCACTTTTGGTTTTAGCACTTGTTTCACCTCTTCTTCCTAATTACTCTAGGCCTCCACTTGCCTAGAGTGAGCTTAGGAAGAAGATATTTCTATCTTTTAAATTTTAGTTAAGCAATTGTAGGTGTTAGTACTTTCTGTTACAATCTGCATTTTGCCCTCGTCTTTTCAAAACAAAAAAAAATTACATATTTAAAATACCAAAAAGAAAGTTGAGATCTATTTGTAAGCAAGAGGATTAATTTTGCAACCATTTAGCCTCCTTGGATGACCCTAGATACTTCCCCTATCTAGGATATAAATTTAAAAGAGAAAGCGGATTCGCGTGTTACAACGACGTTAAAAACATGCTTTTACAAATCACACGTATTTTGCTATCAGTGGTCAAATCAGTTGAGTTTTGTAGAACAAGCACCTTGATCAAAAGCCTGGTTGGTCCGACCAGGTGCTTGTTCAAATCAACAGGCTAATGATGTAACTCAAACCCAATCAATCTGGTGGGTTGATAAATGTAGATTAAGAAGTATGGCACCCACCATATACTTTGGAGCTCAGAATGATACAAAAGTGTGAATCTAGGGTTTGGTTGAGTCGAATCAGCCTGGTTAGACTAGGGATCCTCAAAATAATCAGTGGATGATGCGGAAGCCCTACAGGAGTGATCAGAGAATGATGGGCCATGATTTGTGGTCTTTTCAATGTCCGAAACCTGAAAAAGATGTGGAGGCAAATCTTCCGCAATTGGCTCAGTAAGAGGGGAATCAGAATAGAAATTGAGTCCAGTTGCTGGTCAGGGTTGAAATCGGGATTGGATGGGTTCTGTATATGTGGAGGAGGTGGCTTCAATAGGAATTGTGTATGAGGGCTCCTCTAAAAAGGAATTACAAGCAGGTTCATTTAGAGAGTCCTTATAGTGGCCATCAAATTCAAAAGTAAATGGCTGAAGAGTGTTTATAGGATGAAGAAAATCTGGGTCAAGAAAAGATTCAAATTTTGAGCTGTAGTCACTCTCAGCTCTTTCTGATTGTGATTCCTGAGGATCGAAAAGAAATGATTCCATCTCAATGGAACATGAATTTAAATTAGTGATCTTTGGATTAGGGACCTCAGAGTCAAAGTCGAAGAATGATTCATGTGGGCTGAGGTCGTAGATTGGCTCGTAGTTGTCAGGACACAATGGTTCTCTGAAATCATGGTAAGATTCGAAATCGTCGGAGAAATTACAAGAATCAAGTTCTGAATTTGATTCAAGATCAGAGGTTCCACCATGGAATAAATCATAAGATGTAGATTTAGCAACCTGTCTTGGATCTAGACTATTTGTAGATTCTAAGCTTAAGAAGGTGTCCTTATTTGACCTATGCTCAAGGCTTTGGCTTGTGGGGAAGACCCAATCAAAACCCCACTCTTCCAACTCCTCAATTTCTATATCGTAGATTGGCATGACTTCCAAAAAATCAATCTATATTTCTGAGGAGGTTGGAGAGGGATATTAATCAAACAAAGGACCAGAACAATAATCCCAATTCAAACTTTGATCTTCGTCATACGGGGCCTTGTAATCTTCCCAATAGGTTTCAGATTCAAATTCTAGGCGGAGGATGTGGGCTGAATTACTAGAATCTAGGTCAAAATTACCTTCGAGGGTCACCTTATCAGAATAAGGGATGGAATTTACACCCTCGAGAGATCTTGCTTTCATCTAATTGTTATAGGAGTCTTGAAATTCTTTGCTTGGTGAACCAGGGTGTTGGTTTTCTAGCATTGGCTCAAAATCGTGTTCTCTTGCAATCGGGACTTCCCAACCTACTATTAGATCAGGCATGTTATATTCTGTCTGGGTTGGGAATCCACAACAACCTTGTGTCTCAAACTCGGGTTTCGGGAAATCAGATTGATCCTTAATATTTGTCCAAGATGGTTCATTAATTATTTGGGGCATGTACGGGTATTTTTGATCGATAACTTGTTTCAACAATTTCATCATCTCTTCCCATTTTTCGAGGTCATCTTGGTGTTTTTCCTAAAGTGTAGAATTTGTCATACATTAGAGATATTCAAAGTTATGCAATTTTTCTATATCAGTGTATCCTATTATGAGAATATCTTGGGTTGATCCCTTTGCTGCTTCTGTTACTAATAGTTGGGCACAGTTTATGATGAAGGTTGTTGTTGTTGATACACTAACCTGAATGTCTTCTACTGGTTTTGAGGTTTTGTACTCAATCTCATAAAATTCAAGGGCATCCTCAACCATTCTATCCCTCAAAACCAGGCTGCATTTTTGAATCGGATGGTGGAATCAAGATCACAATTCAAGTCTTAGAATGAAGTGATTTGATCTGAATAGAGACTCCCAAAAAAATCTGTGTGTGCTTCTAAATAGAAGGGATGAGGGACTGGATGTGATGTTTACCCAATCAAGGCACCCAAAGATGTTTGGATGACTATAGAGGTTCGGGGCGGATGATACCCCTAGATCAGAAAGTTGTCCACTTGAGAATTACCTAGGCAGCCAGAGAAGGAGAGTCCTGCAAAGACCCCTACACGGTAGAGCGCCCCCATGGGTTACAGGGTTTCCCCCACCCGACCTCTCTTGTCACTGAGGGTCCAGGTAGACCAGAATGGATAACTTGACCTCCTAAGTCTACCAATTTTATATCCTAATTTGTGCCTTTATTTTCACTTGAATTAGCAGTTGTTTTGACTTGTGACCTAATTTGGAGGTTGGTTGGCCTACAATGTAGTCCAACTTCACCTGACCTGCCCTAAAGTTGGTAGAATGACTCCAGATCAAGACCTAGAACTCACCCTGATTTGACTCCCAGGTTATTAGGTCCAAGGATTTTATGGTTCACGTGATTTTAGAGCTTGATTTTGCGGTTTTTCGTGATTAGATGACTTAGGTAACACATAAATGCAGGCATGTTTGTTTCCTTTGATGCAGGAAAGTATGATTTAGCACTCCAAAACCCTAATATTGAAACCCTAGTTGGCTTCATTTCCTGGTCCTCTTTGATTTTCATAGATGTTCTCCTTGGACTTCAAACAAAAGGTGTGTAGTCCATAAACATTAGAATTTAGGCGAAGTCTCTAATAGGCATAGAATTTTGGGGTAGGATCTCTAAAAACCGCTTCAACTTCAATAAGATTGGAAAAAAATTTCGCAAATTAGGAAACTTTGCCTTTGAAATGATAATTACTATGAAAGATAAGGCAGTTGATTCCTGATTGATTGCTTCCTTTTTGTCTTCCCAAGATTATGAGATGGATTAGGGAAGAATAGAGAAGTTACCTGCCCTGGAGTGGTTGATTTTTGCAGAAGATCACCTCGTGAAATACCTCGCAAAATCACAATAAAGCAAAATAGGGCAAGTTAATGCTCAAATATAATCAAAATAATGCAGAGAATAGTGGTGAATTGCACGTTGCTCCCAGGCAACGACGCCAAAATGTTGATAGCGTTGAATTGGTATTTAAGAATATCACATTATAGTACAGCCGAAAAAGCATTCAAAACAAATATAATTTATTACTCGAATATATTATGAGGTCGAACACAAGGAGTAAAAGGAATTCATGCACTAATATCAATAATAAATGTAAATTGAACACATAATACTACTCCAATTCTAATTAAAAGTGCAAAGCATGAGTATATGAATCATGAAAAGAATTGTAGCTAAAAATAATGGAGAGCTTATGAAAAATTGGACGTCTGATTACAAAATCAGACGTCTTAAAGGTTATGTGCTATAGTGCCTTCCTTTCCTCTTTTCTCTGATTTCTCTTGCCTTCTGTCTTTAGCCTTCTCCTCTTCAGCTTCTTCTTCCTTCTTTCTTCTCTTTCTTTGACTTCAGCCTTTTCTTCTTCTTTCTCTCTCATTGGCTCCTTCTTCTCTTTCTCTGCTTTCTGCCTTAAGCTTCTTCTTCTTTAGCTTCTTCCTTCTCAGTTGTAGCCCTTAGCCTTCTCCTTCTTCTTCTTTAGCTGCCTGAGCTCTTCTTATTATCTGACTTCCTCCTTCCTTCTTTCTCTTCCTACTTGACCTCTTCTTCTTTCCCGAATTTGGCTAAGTGTGGAGCGAAGCTATCCATGGCAAAACCCCCCTTCCCTTGCATAGTGTTCCTCTCTTCTCTCTTCTCTATTTTAGGTTCACTCTCCCAGAGCCACAACCGGTTTGGGTAAGAGGACCTAACGGAGACCCAGGTCCAGCCTTACCGGCCTGGGTGGTGAGCAAGGAGTGAATCAGTCGAGTAAACGGGTCAAGGCCAGGTCCACATGGGTAGTGCCACAGACGAGGCCGCGAGAGGGTGAGAGAGGGACCTCACCTCATGAGTTGGAGGTGATAAGCCTCTGACAAGAATTCAATTTATGTGCACCCGCCTGCTCGTCCAGTTTCGAGGTGGGACTAAATGTCCCAGCTTCTTCCTCGTGCCGTACCAGTGGATGGCACTCCCAATTCGTGAGGCTGCAAGGGCATTTGCCTCCAATTGGGAACCTGAGCGCATTCATGCCTCAAGTCTGGACCACCTTGGACTCACGCCTGGAGCAGCAGTACTTGGAGCACATCTAGCAGCTTCAAGTTCGTTCGTCCATGGCGTCTGGTGGTTGGGTACCTAAAAACATGAGAACGGCCTTGCAGCCACATCAAATCATCCAGGGAGCTTCGTCGAGGCACGGCGAGTTTACTTCGATGGTTGGCATGGTGCGGGGATAGCTGTGGTGGCGTGTCTAAGGTTCTTTGTGGGCATTTGTGTGGATGTGTTCGGGGGTGCTTTTGGGTGGTTGACGGAGTGAATGAAGTAGGGGATTATGATCAGTGAGGTGTTGTGGAGGTTGTAGGGTGATTGGCGAGGTGGATGGAGGTGCGAAGCAGCGGGGGCATCTCACCGGAGGGATCGCCGGAGGTGGAGAAGATGATGGTGATCAGTGGCGTCAAGGGGTGTTTTTGAGAAATAAAGAGAGGGAACAGGAGTAGAAGAGAGAGGGAATCTAATACCTACCTCTAAAGGACGAAAGGGATAGGGAAGGCACCTAGGCTGGTATGGCCGACACCGAAGACAAAGATATTCATAGATGAGGTGGCGGCGAAGACAAGGGTAGAAGCGGTGTCAGCTGGTGTTACGTGACACGAATGATGGAGAGGAAGACAACCCAACCACTGGTATTATGGTTGGGCAATGAGAGAGCAAGGGAGGATCCACCGGAGCTTGCAGAGGTGTTGCGGCCGGCGAGGAGAGAGAATGCAGCGGAACCGGCCCAATTTCAAGCTTAAGAGATGCGGGTGGATCAGGGGCTTCTCAAATAAGTCTTTGGAGAAGGATTTGTGCTTGGAAATCAAGCTTCCAAGGAAGGTATAATAATCAAAGATGGAAGCTTCAAAAAGACCCGAATCTCTCATGCGTTTTCATGAGAGATTGGGTAGGAATTAGGGCTCATTAATGGGTTCAGTTTGGAGATTACTCAGAGAATCTCCCTTCCAATTTTGGGAGGGATTCTCTTGGCAATCAAGGAGAAACCTCCTTCTAAAGCTCGCCAGAGTAGGATTCCTTTGTTATAATGGTGGAGGGACCTATTTGCAAGGACGATGAGGAAGCTAGGGGGCCAAATGCAAGGGTTTTTGAAAGATACAGGTAGAAATGCAATCAAACTGGACCTTTTTGCAAAGTGGGTCAGGATGAGTTCCCCTTGGGTCCAAATTTTGGTACAAACCTAATTTGGACCTAAGGAATCCAATGGGGAAGTTCAACTTTGGGTTTGACCACGTTTGGCTAGGAAATTTATGCAAAAACCTAATTTAGGGCAAATATCTGTCTGTGACCCCATTCTAGGTCAAAATGGGTTCCAATGGCCAAATTGAAAGTTCTAAACCCTAGAGAATATTTTCCTATGATTTTTAGTGGGTTTAAGTGAATTTTATCCTAACCAGAACCTTGTTTAATCAAGTGGGTCTGTTTTAGGGTTACAAGAAGTCACTTAATTCGTAGAACTCATACAAACCCTTTTTTATCTGATTCAACCCACTTTTTATTCTGTTAAGATCTTTTGACCTGTGTTTAGCCCTTGAGAAAACCCGTGGTTGCACTGCAATGGTAAAATTGCAATTTTACCTCTTATTTCTTGCTTTTCTCTCAGAAAGGTTATTCAGTGAATTATGATCTCTAGTTGGTTATGTAGGAGCTTTTTCTCTTCTTTGGGTCAAAATGAGCTAGTTAGGGCTCTTGATGGTGTTCCTATCACTAACCCTTGCACCTAGCCTGCATTCAACAAATAGACCATAGCATATGTTTTTAAATGTAAAATTAACGCATAAAAATATGTGCAGACTAACGTGAATTGCCATTTAACTCCTACTTAACAAGTAATATCAACTAATTAAAGAGTACTTAGGCCAAATAATGGTCTACAAAAGTGGACTTATCAAATGCTCCCATGCCTTATGTTTGCTAGTCCTAAGCAAAAGTGAAAAACAATGGAAGTAACTAAGAGATTTCTCCTTTCCTTATTCCAAAAATTTAGAGATCTAGAGAAATGTGAAGTGATAGTAGCCTAGGCAATAGATCCAAGTGAAAAGCCAACTCACATTTGAAGTTCATACTTCACCCTTGATATAATTCTATCAGGATAGGAAACTATTTCCCTCGGGGATAAACCAGAAAATAATATGAGATTTGACCCTGGATTTTTGGCTTAGGTAGGAGATACTAAGTTGAATGGATTTATATTTGGTGGCTCACATTCATTTGGTGCTACATGTAGTCTAGTACTGCAGACTCTCACTCTCTAGACTATTAAACAAGTCAACCCAGAGATAGGCTAAAAACTGTGCTCTCTTTGAGTTCTCTTGCGCTCACTCACTCTCTCTTCTTTTTCTTTTTCTTCTTTCTTTTTTGAGATCACATATCTTACAAGATTTTGTAAATGTACTCAATATTTGGTGGTCTCACATGGCATTCACACTTTAATTAAGTCCTAATAACCCTACAACTAAGTTAGAGGACCTCAGCCAATATTTGTGCGATCAAAAATACTAAAAAGTAGGTATGGGTCATATTTGGTGAATCACAATGGGTGTTTTTGTTGTTGCCTCAGAAACATCGACATATAAAAAAATGACAAGAAGATGAAACTCCAAACTCAGACTCTTCTTTCTCTTTTTCTCTCTTTTTTTTAATATTTTTCTAAATATAAATATTTCCTTTTTTTTCTTTCAACTACTAACACAAAATGACGCATACTTTTATTTATGAGGCATTATTTGGGATGATGATGGTCAAGAAGATATTGTGAGGCTTATTTGGTGGAATTGCCTACTCTTGGCACCGGCAAAGAATGGATAAGACAATCATATTTCTGACCTTTGACATTACTACCCTCTTTCAGCCAAGGACTCTATGAAGGACGGTCGTAATCATCCACCATAGTCATCATTTTATTAGGACTCGATCTCTGTGTATCTTCCTTATTTGGTCTATGCACACAGGAACAGAGAGCGAAAACTATGCCTAACTCTAAGATATCATCATCTAATTATCCAGAACTTAAGAGTCCTTTCACTAGACCTAGCGCACCAATAGTCTCTCTACTTTCTTCTCACAAATATTAGGTGGATCTAATAGAAAATAGTATGCCTAACTCCCTATTAACTGCCTAAGGGTTCAACAGATTAAAAATGCTTATTGGTTTTCTTCAAAGATCCATTACCCAGTCACGTGCAAGTGAAGTAAATGTACTGGATTCTAAACTTAAGAAACAATTTAAGAAGAAAATCTTCAATGACACCTCCTTGACAAAAATGTTTTGCTAGGGCTAGCCAATTTAGCTTAAGAAAAGAGAGATTTTTTTTCTATGCTAATGCACCTAACCTAAATGCATGAATATTACCTAAAAATGCAAAATGCATCCCCTATGCCTAAATCCTACAATGTTCTCATTGTAAAATTAAAACAGGGGGAGAAAGGAAGGAAATCACCTGATGAAGGCATTATTCTGGACGTTGGGTTGCCTCCCAACCAGCGCTGCATTTTTTATCGGTAGCTAAACTTATAGGGAACCTGTAAGTTTGGTTCCAAACAGAAAGATCTAGGCCCTAAGAATATGCGTAATAATGCGAGCCTAGAAAATAGGCAGCCATGGATGTTGACGAGCTGATGTTGCAACATTATCCTAAATGCTTGCCAGAAGACATGGAAGCAGAGAACCTCATAGGCTACCTGGGGAGGTCTAGGAATAACAAAAGGAACATGAAAAGGGACCTCCCAAAACGGAATAAGCGGAGGATAACAAGGGTCCTCCAAAGCAGGAAGGGTTTGAAAAGATATAAACATAATTATTTTAAACCCTTGAATGGCGAGACTAAAAGTACAAGCATCAATCCACACTCGCCATTCTACCCGAGGATGTACTGGCCTGATATTCTCCCCAGAAAGAATGTATATGAGTAGAGACCTAAGCCAAGGATTGGTTAGGGAGTGTAAGGGTTGTTTGTGGTGTTGGGCGGTAATGGTTATGTCCAAGGAGGGCTTACTATGTGTCAAGTCCAATAATTCAGATTTTGTATTATTCTCCCTAAGTGTTGTAGAAAAATTCATGCCACCCTGCCTATCATTAATGATCGGAGTCATATTTTCACCTTCAAGTACATGTGAATCAATGGTGGACTCCAAATCAAATTCCTTTAATGGCAGGGTCGAAGCAACAGAATCTTTTTTATTAATTTCGTCCCCAGATTCTTTTGGTTCACTGGAGTTTTTGTCGGGGTGTATATGTGATTAACCACTAAAGAGAGGAGTTGGATCAGTATCCTCAATTATTTCTGAAGGAGGATCAGTCTTAATGTTTTGGAGTAAGCCTATATCATTTAATTCTTTGTTCCTCTTGAGGCATAAATCCTCAATTGATGTGCATTGTCCCCGAGAGTCTCTCCTAAGCTTCTCATTATTGTGTTCATCCTCCTTCAATATCAACTCCTGGTTTTGTGGAGGATGACTCTCAAAATCAAAAGAAGGGAGGAATCCGGATTTCACCAGATTATTTATATCCTTAGGGGGTAAGTCCTCGAATAACACATAATTCCCCTATGATTCACTCCAAACTCTAAGCCCATGTTCCTCCATTGGGTCATCATCCTCCTCTAGAATAGACTCTTTATATCCCTTAGACCAAAAGTGATCCAATTCATCCTCCATTCCCTTAGGGTTACCTACATTAGGTATATGTAAATACTCAATATGTTGCATGGGAGGTGTTGGCTCCCTAGGTGGAGGATCAGGATTAGGCTCACTAAGGATAGAATGGGTTTCCACCACATGATCAATCGAGGAAGTGATATGACTAGCACAACCTTGACTTGGGTCATCAAGGGTAAGAAAAATACTGTCAACTGAGTCAAGGTCCTTAGATGGTACCATCTTCCCTTCCTTTTGACTCCAATATAGCTAGGGTGGATAATCGCTAGGGTCATTCTCTTCTAGTGGTCGTGTCTCATGGGGAAAGTCTGAGTGATAACTACTCAAAATGGGATCCCTATTATCATTAGTTTCCTCATAGTTATTTTGATGTTCGTGGTTGTACGGGTAAGGATCAAAATCAATAGTAGGAAAGTAGATAAGTTGACTAATTTCCTCATTCAGTCATTGACTATTCCTCAACATCTCTCCCATAGACTCCATCATTTCTTTTTGTTGTTTTTGCATTTCTATCATAAAAGAGGAGAGACTACTACTATCAGATTGGGGAGGATAGTCAATCTCTGGCTCTGGTTGCCTAGGGGTATCAGTCCAACCTCGATAAGGAAAATCATAAAGGGTGGGAGGGTTGGGTGTCTGCAAACTGGAAAATTCCACTCCTAGGCTTTGCTCAAAAGTGGGAGTTATCGGGCTAGTACTCCCAGGATAGGAATATGATTGATCTCATGAATTGTCATTGCACCCATCAAAGGATGGATACACTCGGGGCATGGGATCCTGGTTAAAATGATAGGAGTAAGGATAGTCCATTTCTTTAAGTAAAATAGGTTAAACTCTCTTAGGACTTAGAAGAAATCAGAACAAAAGTACAAACTTTCTAGAGAGTTCTACCACTGTCAAAACAAATGCAAATACAGTGGGATATGTTTTCAGTATATTCTAGGTCTTAGAATTAAGTGTTCAGTTGGTGGCCAAACAAGTTTTTCAAGAATTATGCTTCCTAGGCTGACCTTCGTTGGTGCCTACAACCTACTCGTAAGGGATGGAAGTTTCGAATAGGGCTCACACACGAGGAACCGAAGTAACTTGGTGGATAGGTTTGTTGATTTCCGACTAACTTCCCTTGTGGTGCAAAAGAGGAGAGGTGGAAATTTATCTAGTGACCTAATGTGTGATGTGCACAGTGTCTCAGGTGTGCAACACACGTTCGCATTTTGTGTTTTAAAATCTCGTCATCAAATCCTTTTGCACGCAATTTAAAGTCACTGATTTTAGGGTCCAACCTCTTAGCAGTCCCAATTTTTAAAGTGAACACTGAATTAATTAGATTCAAAAACTCTAGTGGTCTTAAATTTAAGTCCAATGCAGATGCATGATAGGTATTTGATGCTAAAGAGAAGACGTAACTTACTCCAGCTTTCTTCGTGCAAGATGTTTGCAATGCAGAAATATAAACTAGATGATGCTCATTCAATCCTAGATGGTCGCCCTATACATATGCAGTTTCTAGCAAGTAGTTAGATTTTATTTATTTATTATTATTTTTTAATAATAAGAAAACAAACCTAATCTAACTAACTTACTAACACTACAACAATTTTTACTTTTGCTGTCGGTTGAAAATCGACGGCAAAGCCCTTTTAACCGACACTAAAAAGCGTCGGTGTAAGTAGCATCGCTGTTTCTTTTTATCGTTGGTTTCAAGGAACATCCGACGTTGAAATATCATTCGCCTAGCTAACAGATTGAATCTTTTACTGTCATTTTCTAATCGACGGTAATAGGATTTCTCATCAGTTATTAAAAAAGCAATGACGTTTTTACAATACTTTTTCCCACGTTAACACGCCATTTTTTGAGTTTTGCTGTCATTTAAAATAAAATGCTGTCGCTTATTAAAGCGACGATAAAAATAGTTTTGCCGTCGCTTTCTGAAAAAAGCGACGACAAAAACATTTCATTTGTTAAAAAAACTTACCTTTTTGTCCATCAGTTATTTTGAAAATCGATGGAAAAAAACTTTTTCCCGTTGCTTTCTATAATAAGAGATGAGAAACAGCCACCTTTGTTAAAAAAAATAACCTTTTAACCTTGTTGATTTTTTAAATGACAGACGGCAAATTTGCAGGTATTTTTTTTAAAAAAGCTGATCTAATGTAAGATCCTTTGCACCTGGTGGTGTATGAAGGATCTCTAGATTCCTGTTCAGTTTTGTCACTACATCTGGGCTGCAGGCATACTACAGCATCAATGGTTAGCGAAATAGGATCATCGAAAAACTACATGTGTAGCAAAAAGAATAAAATTTTTTTGGTTATTGGCAATTTTCTACTAACCTTCGTGGTAGTCTTCGGATCCACGAAATTCAAAGGAACCTTGGTTATTGGCAAATCTCTGATGCTTGATAAGAAATACTCTTCCTAAGGTGCCAACATTAATATTCCTTGTATAATGTTGGCAAGAACAATCATGTTTCTTGACATATAACGAGCATAGAAATCTTTTTCTTTTTCATTACAATAAAATAGTCTAACACAGCATTTATTATAGTAATTAACTTATTTAACATGATTGTGAAAAAAACACTACGAAGTCAAAAAATCCAATTAAAAATATCTAAGTCATCATAATTGTAATTAAGCATGTTTACACTCTACAGGAAAAAAAATGGCAGTTCATAAGATTAAAGAAGTGCTTGCCTTGACCCAACTGCTATTCCATCATTGATAGCTGGCAAAGTATATGCTTGTTTAGACCCTTTTGAAGTAAACAGAAGAAGGCCAATCAACAAAAATAGAAATATGATGTTACAAACAAATGTAACCTGTTGCAAGATCGGAAATGACGTGTCAACCAACAATCAGGAGGTGCATAAACCTTGCGCAAAGCCATTCTAATGCAATTCTTTGTTGTAGAAAGGTTACCCTTCTTCCAGATGCAATTCCCTAAGAACAACTAGGCATCTGCAAGTGAAGGATTCAGTTTAACCTGAAGACAGCCAAGCAGCCAACTCCAGATCAATCAAAGAGAGCATTTTTTTTTTATTCATCAGGGAAGAAGAGAAAGGGGGGAAACTAATGATACATTGATGTAATGTGATTCAATCACTGTATAATGAGAGTAAAAAAACTTACAATATAGAACACCAAATGCAGAAAAATAACAATAAAAATAAAGCTAGTTCACTTTAGGGCATTAACCACCAAAATGAGGGCTTTCGTCCAACATCCATAGAAACATAGGTTAACCTCCTTTGCAGAAAAGTTAACCCCACAAAACCTAAACCCTAAAAGTAAACTGGCTCCTAGATTTAGTTCAGTATGTACCATAAACAATGTCTTGAAAACTTTGTGCATTTAGCTTGACCAAAATAAAATCTAAAACATGTATTTAACCAACTACTTAGGTACCTCAAATTAGTCTAGTAAAATTTGCTTAAGTGTCCATAAACAAGGTTCAAATAAATCTGTCCATAGCTAGTTATAAGCTAAGCATGTAGTTAGAGTAAGATTCCTCATCTTAAACATGTTTTCCACAAGAAGCCCTTGCTTAAGCAAAAAGAGGGTTGATAAAATGAAGAATAAGAAAAATGATGGTTATACATATGTTCCATCCGAGGCCTAGGAAAGCAATATTACATATTCTTACCTAAAAAATGCTACCTTGGATCAGAGCAAAATAAAGTCCAGAAGTGAATGCATTGGCAGCTTGATTTGGCCCACCCATTCCGTTGGCAAGGGAAAATCTGACCCCAGAACCAAAAGCTTTTGCCATGCTGCAAATTTGATTGCAAAGTACACCATACATCATTAGCAAAAACAAAAATGCTTATGGAAGCTTCATCCAACATGATAGCTCACAATGAGGTGAAGAATCCATATAGAACCCACAACATACGAGAGACACTCTTACAACATAACCTAAAGGGAAACAAAATCCAAAAAATTGTTGAAAGGAATCTTTAAGCATGGTCTTGCTTATGCAAAGCCAAAATAGAGCATAATGAGGAAAAAAATTGATACATGCAAACAAAGACTAGCCTACATGATATGAGACAAATACATAGACTTGTACGAATGCATGCAAATACATGCAAACCAGGTTTTGCTTAATGGCTCACCCATGGTAGCCCAGAGTCTTTCCATGACCTAAATTAGTCTATTTAGGCAAATATCATTCTAGAAAGATATTCCTTTGTAAATTTATACATACATGCTTGAGATTCTCAATGTTTTGAATAAAAAAGCAAAAAATGAACACTTCACTGCAATGATAAAGGAAGCAAGTTCCTTTTAGAAGACATAAAAACACTATGTCAATACTTTGAATAAATTATGGAAATAAATCAAATCTAAAAGGGGTAGAAGAACACCCCCCACTTGCCTTATACCATCCCCTTTAGCCAACTCCCCAAGGTAAGTAGAACTTTCCTATGTGTCTCCCTTGGTCACATTTTAAAAAAAATACAGAATAAAAACAAGTTCGCATTGAAAAAAATGTAAAGTGCAAGCACCTTGCACTTACAAGTACAGGCTACCATACTACTATACAAATCTAAGTATAAGAACCATACTTAGTTGCATATTTGTAGGCAAATACATGCAAACCAAGTTTTGCTATACAAGTACCGTACAAGTATAGTTGGACATTTGTACAAGTAAAACTAACCAAGTATTACATCTTGATGTAAATAGGCTAACAATAAAGCTAAAACTACAACCTACAAGCTAAATTCAATGTTTCAAGTTATAGATGAAAGTAAATATTTTGAAAGCAGTAGACCTGCTGGATGCAACCCAACATTCTTTGCTAGATACTTTCTTTACATATTTAAAGATGCAACAAACGAATAAGCAAGTATGAAACAAATGAAACATAAAAAAGATCCAAAAGTTAACAAAAAGATGAAATGAGTATGGATTCCCAAAGGCAACATCATCCCTACTCATCTGTTTTTAAGACATCCAAAAAGTTGCAATAAACAGATATGAAATAGAGAAGTAGGAAACTTAAAGCTGAAGCAAGAAACTTAAAGCTCATGAAGAGGAACAATAAATAAACCAAGGCTCACTCCAATCGTAGAATGAAAGGCTCCAGCAAGGCTTTGTGCGTCTGTGTTTATATAGAACTCTAGCATAGAAGAATCTGTTGCAAGAAAGCATCAAAGGGTAACGAAATCTCTAATAAATAAAAAGGAAAGGCTTGTCTAATATAGTGAATAGTTAGGAATAATTTAGAAATTACATATTTAAAGAGTAACCATTAATCAGGAATAATGCATGATACATATAATAGGTTTCGGTGTTATCAACAAATACATCGTACCAAATATTTAGGCAAGGAAGCTAGATTACCAAATGTCACATGCATTAGAAATTCTATGTGGCATGGATGAGATGGATGGAGTTTTGCATTTTATATAGAGAAATTCCAAGAGAAAATTGACGAGGGGTGATTTCACATGATAAACATAGGGGCAATTGAGAACCCTTGTCATGTAGAAAACTTGTCCTCCTATTTACAATAAATACATCTACATCCAAAAAGGTGTGAAAGCATGCATCCCACAACTTCATTATTTGCAATCTACTTATACTAGTGGAGTTTATAGAACATAAATAATCAAAGACCCGTTTACTTTCCTGAATTTGTAAAGGCAAAGAAGTGCTCTGAATGCTTCCATTAGCTATCCATCAAAGAAATATGTTGGTCTATGTATAACATCTTTGCTAAACTCATGCCAAACTTTTAAATGCAGCACCCATGTAAAACTATTAGTTATGTATTTCACCAAAAGAAGATGTCTTATTATGATCTCACCAGTAGCAAGCGAGAATTCTAAAATAATCAACAATGCAAAAACCAATCATACCTCTTTAAGCCAAATCGACGCAAACCCAAACAGATTTAAAGCAGATCCATCAATCGCGACACTATTGCTAGTTCCAACAATTGCGACACTTGTTCCTGCTGATACAACAAAAGAGACTCCATCAAGGATATTTTTAACTGCTAGATATCTGAATTTGAAAAAAAAAACCCTGTTTTACAATGGGGAGGAGGAGGAAGGGGAAGGTAGGAGGCGATGAGAAGGGTAAGGAGGAGGATGGCTGGAGATGAGGAGGGGGAGGGGCGGTTAGGAGATGGAGGAGGACGAGGATGAGGAGAGGTGTCGAGGCGGTGAGGAGGAGGATGAGGAGGGGAGCATCAACGGAGGAGGGTAGGGAGGAGGAGAGGGTGTTGGGGCATTGAGGAGGAGGACAAGGAGGAGGAGGGGGTTCGTTGGTGGGGGAGGAGGAGGAGTAGTTGTAGGAGGAGGGGGCTGATTGGGGGAGGTGCAGCAATAGGAGGATGAGTTATGGACGAGGAGAAGGAAGAGGAGGGGGCGGCAAGGAAGAAGAGTAAGAAGAGGAGAGGGGAAAGGAACAAGAGGAAGACGTGGAGGAGAAGGCTGTGGGGAGGACAAAAAGGAGGTGGGTGTGGATGAGGAGGAGGAGGAAGATGAGGAGGAGGAGGGTGGCGGTGAGGAGGTTTTCGACGAGGAGGAGGAGGAGTTACCTAAGGAGGGAGAGGAGGAGGGTCGACGACAAGGACCTCCGTGGATGAGGAGAGAGGAGTGTGCGTAGTGTAGGGGAGGAGGGATACAAGGTCTAACATTCGTCGTCGGTTTAATTACTAAGCGACGACAAATGTATAATCCAATCTCAATTTTCGTGGCCAAAATTTTGCAGAAAATTTTAGTTCGACATTTGCCATCGCTTATTACAATAAGTAATGCCAAATGTATATTTCAATCTTAATTCTCACGCCTAAAATTTTGAGGAAAAATTTAAGGTTGAGATTTCCATCACTTATTATAATAAGCGACGACAAATATTCATCACATGCTGCTTTTTAGACGAGGTGGGGGCACCTAATTTTAGTGTGGTCTTTGCCGTTGCTTAGATCACTAAGTGATAGCAAAATTATTTTTCCCGTCGCTGTGCAACTGACAGCAGATCACCTTTTTCTAGTAGTGTAACATGCAGTTCAAATAATTCAAATAAACCTATAATATAAATAAAATTGGAACACACTCCCGAAAAGATGCTCCCGCATACAAGAGCGATAAGAAATAAAAAGCAATGGAAACATGTTCCCAAAAATGCCCAACAAGGGTCCACAAGACAGAAATTAAATGTTTAATGTCTATCTAGCCTAATCTAAATCTAAAAAAAGCAAACAAATGTCTCTAATTGACGAACCTCCTTCTACATGTGTGGGATCAAGGCCCACATGCTCCTATTGTTTCCCTCTAGGTGGCATCAAGGTCCACCAAAAATATCCCCTCTGTCATGCACTCCTGTCACATTCGCTTAATTTTGCACACAAATAGAAACAAGGTCAGCAATTCAGAAAAGCCTTAGAAATAGCATAAAAATAATATAAATTTCCTGAAAAAATTCATAAGCATATTTCCTCTCTGGCAATGGCACCATTTGAAAGAGCGATCCTCAATTTTGATAAAAATTTTAACATAAAATGACTTGTTATAGTTCGTCGCATGGTAGAAAATTGCTTTTCAAAACATTTAATATTCAAAATCTAACCACGAAAATAGTTAGGTCATCTCCACAAGGAGGAATTAGCCTATTGAATTAGTGAGTGGCGACTCATTTATTCGAGAATCTCAATGGGTACGCCTATACTTTAGTGCAACTCGTTGCCCTCATGAATTCTCATTCTAAGCAATTAATTAAGACTGTAGGTGTTTATATGCAAAATTACCATAATATAATATTCTATCAAATAATGATCTTGGTAATGGTAAACACCGTAAATACCAATTTCTAAAATATGGCTTATCCACCATAATCCAAGCATTATATCATTCATGAGAGATATTCATCTGCAAACAATTTTGAATAGGTAGAAGGATGACTATGCAAATTCACCTCAATAATTTAATTCAATAAATAAGGGAATAGTGTTCCGCACATTGGCAAAGATCGTAAATACAAATTGGATGGAAAATAGAGGTCTTTGCCTCTCTCCTCTTTGCGTGCGGGGAGAAGAATGGCAGCGGCGAGGCTCTAGGGGAAGGTCGGTTGGTGCGTTGGCTTCGCCTTGGTGGTCGTGGCGTCGACGGAGGTGGTCTGAGTTGGTTGACCGACGAGGTAGGCGGCGGCGATGACAATAGGAGGAGCTTACGTGCGTCGTGGAGGGCGGTTGGTGGGCTTATGGAGGTCGTAGGCATGTGGCGAGGATGACGGCGAGATTGACGATGAGTTTGGTCGCTTGTAGGGGCCGTATGAAGAGAGGAGGTGATTGCAACTTTGGGTTCCATTGGCTGTGCAGGGAGGATGGTTGATGGGTTGGTTGTGGTGATGGTGATTGTGGTGGCGCTACGCGCGCCCGAGGGTCGTGGTGCAATGGCGCACGTGGGTGCTGCAGAGCTCGAGGGGGGCACCAGTGGTGGTGGTTGTGAGGAGATGACAGCGGGGGGAGTTTGGGTTCTTTTGTGAGTTGCAGATGGTGTTGTGAGGAAGAAGATGAAGTGGCTTGTGTGGATGAGAGGACGGTCTTGGGTTGAGCTGCAATGGGTGAAGATGAAGAAGAAAGCGAAGAGGGCAATGGCAGTGGTTAGGTCGGTGCTGTCTCCACACAACCTTCTCGGTGGAGAAGGTGGAGAAGCACGATGCATGCTATGAGCACAGGGTGCGCCCAGGCCACGGTGTAAGTCTAATTCACGATGTACGCCTGTTGCATGGTGGAGTATGAGGGAAGATCCCCTAAGGGGGAAGGATGATCTCTCTTCCTCAGGATGGCCCACTCACTTTTCAAAATCTCTACGACCGAATTCTGTAACCACTCATGAAGATTACGAGTGGTTGGAACAGAAGGATAAGTTCTTTCTGTTAATCATCAGACGTCCGATAAAAATATCAAATGCCTTAAAAAAATGTAAACTTCAGGGGGTCAATGATGGTAGTTTCCAGACGTCTGATCTGAGCTCCAGACATCTTATATAAGCAAAATGGACATCTAACACTTGCACCTAGCCTGCATTCAACAAATAGACCATATCATATGTTATTAAATGTAAAATTAATGCATAAAATTATATGCAGACTAAGGTGAATTGTCATTTAGCTCCTACCTACTTAACAATTAAGATCAACTAATTAAAGAGTACTTAGGCCAAATAATGGTCCACGAAAGTGGACTTATCAGAAACGCAACAAAAGCTACTTGGAAGCCATGCACGATGAAGGGTTTAATGATTGGCTCTCAACAAGATGATGCTGGTACTACAAAAATAAATTAAGGACCTTAGTCGGGCTGGCAATCAGGTAGGACCCCGGCCAAATGGCCAGGTTTGGTCTATCTTACCCACCTAGACCATCCTTATCAAGAAACTAGAGTTCCAATCTAGAAACTTATATTAAGCACTTTCCCTTCAATTCAAGGATGGATTGTTGTCCACGAAGAAAAATACAAAAGGGAAATGAAATATGATATTAGATAATGTAACCATCCTTTCTACATATCCAAGCATGTGCCAACCTGCATCTGTATTGTCTTAATAATAGAAATACAAAAAAATTTTGCTTTGAAGAGTTGTTGGACACTAAGCAAGTCCCGGCTGAAGTAGATGCCAAGGCTGGGATTGCTAAGAAGAAAGTAAAAAAATCAAATGTTAAAGTTACAGAACATGTTTGTGGTGGATTGACACTTGCTGATTTCCAAGTAGCTGTGGAGTTGGAAACTACCATAGCCCTTCAGGATAGAGTGATGGAAGATGTAAGGGACAAGAAGAATGCTATTGAGGCATATGTCTATGACATGAAAAGTAAACTCTATGACAAGTATCATGATTTGGTTAAGGACTTGGATAGAGAACCATTATGTTCAAAGCTTTAGGAGACAGAGGACTGGCTCTATGATGAGGGTGAGGCTAAGATAAGAGGTGTTTATGTGATGAAACTCGAAGAGCTAGAAATGCTATAGGTGACCCTATTGAAGTGTGCTATAAAGAGTACCTTGGGAGGGGTCCTTTAATTGAGCAATTAAATTATTACATCAATAGCTGTAGGGAGCTATGTTATCAAATGATCCCAAGTTTGACCACATTGACATTGCAAAAAAGAAAAGGGTCATAAAGGAATGTGGGGAGGCAAAACTATGGTTGAAGGGGAAACTTGAGTAGCAAATTACTCTAGGCAAGGATGATCAACTTGTTCCTTCACCTGATATTGAGACAGCTCCACCAACCACCCCACCATAGCCACAAACTCTAGAGTATCCACAATCGGTAGCTGCCAATCAAGTTTCGAAGCAAGCACCTAGGCATGGTGATGCTGCTGGAGAACCAATGGAGACCAAGAGTTTAGAGAAATTAGATAGGGCCCCTTAATTTTACTCCTTGAGAAATGGGGCAGTTTTAGATGTGTATCTTCACACTGTGTCATGCTGGAGGATATTCACTTCCTCGCTTTTCAAATAGGTTTATTGGAATGGTAGGAAACATGTACTTATTCTCTACTTGTCACAGGTCTTACTTGTTAGATTAATCTTAGGTTTTGCTGCCATTTTTTAAATACGTCATCATGCTCACCACTTTCCTATGGTTTTGTAACTTAACAAGTAATAAAAAAAAAGAAAATAACACCACCAGGATATATAGTAAAGTGCCTCCACCAATCAAGAAAATCAGAACTTTGTGAAACATCAAAGGATTTAATATGTTGAAATTTACCTTCGAATTAGTGTGGATGGTCGAAGGCATGGAGGGTAATGCAGCGTACAGGGTTGATGGCATGGAGGTAGGGTGTAGATGTTCGATGATGTGGATGGTAGGTGGATGGCGTTGACATGGAGAGTGAGCTGGTGGCATTGGCGTGGAGAAAGTGGCAGGAGGGTTTATGGCATTAGTGTCGGGACAAGGAGGTTGGGCAGCATGCAACGAGGAAGGATAGCGTATGGTGGTGATGCAATGAGGGAGCTGGCTGATGTATTGGGGATCATAGGCGGGGAGGGCATCGGTGGAGGGTGTAGGGATTTTAGGTGCCAAGGGTTCTGATGGAGGGAGTGGCAATTTTAGGATGCAAGGGCTTCTGTGGGGGGCATGTGGATCACAGGCAACGAGGGTGCCAGTGGAGGGCATCGGGATCACGAGCGATGAGGGTGTCGATGGAGGGCGCAGAGATTGTAGGTGGTGAGGGTGTCGATGGAGGGCACAAGGTTCATTGGTGGCAAATGTGTAGGAGGGCATGCGACGAGTTCAAGAGAAAGGACTGAGAAGGGTTTCCTATAACTTTGATGAGGAATGGAAATTATGAATCATAAAAGAAGAAAAATAGTGCACCATTGCCAAGATCATCGCAACTTATAGGCGTGTAAAGTTCATTTCAATTCCACTGCTATCTAAATCCAATCCAAATTATCCTATTTATTTTTTAAACATAATCAGCTACAACCAATTTTTCTTAATTGAAGATAAGCTTTGCTTTTTTACTTTTAAAGACATTATATGAATAAGAAAAATAATCAATCCAATACAAAGTTTTGATGTTGTCAAAGTATTTTTAACGGCATATATTTTTATCACTATGAAGTTACTTTTGAAAGATTGAAATGATAATGTGCATTGTAAATATATTGGTAGATATTTTTGACATTAATGGTAATTGTCATTTGACAAAAAGAAAAAATATTGACATCTTTTTGTTATTTGCAAAGTACACATATAGCGGCACATATATTTGCCACTGACATTAATTGTCATCCACAAAAATGTTATAGTGGTATATACAAAAAATTTGATGCTAAACCTAAAGTAATAGTGGCAAATGTATTATATGCCACTATTTAATTTGCCGCTAATGGTCCTTTCTTTTGTAGTGTCATTTAAGGTTTCTACATAATCATTTTCCCGAATCTATACTTTATGCCTTTTGACACCAATAAAAAGAAAAATTCTAAAAAAATATCAAACAAGTTTCTAAAATCTTAAAAAAATCAATTTTGGATTTCTTGTTTGATTTCCTATCAGGTGGTGGTGTTGTTTGTTTGTTTGAACCACTACCTAAAAGGATTTTACAAAAAGAGAGATTCATTTAAGAGCTGCATATATAGGATTTTCAAACTTTAGGGTGTTTGATTTTTCTCTAGTGCCACATCAACTTTAAAGAAATTGACTTCCACCAACAGCAACTTGTTTGCTATTATTATGGAACTTCAAAACCTTGGTTAAATTCTTAAAATGAGAGAACTTTAAAATTTACAATTCTTGATCAAAACCCTAAAAGCCTTCAATTACAATCCTTGTTTGAAAACCTCTTTGTTTTGGCTTGGGCGTCACATTTCCCACCCAATTCAAACACAAAATTAAGAAATAATCAGGCATTACCCTAATTAGTATCCATCACATTCCTTATCCTAGACCTAATTTAAATCTGTAGCAATTTGACCCTTAAGGTTTCATCAAACTTAAACTTACTACCTAGGTCTTAAGATTTCATTAGTTAGTTTCAATTCCTTCATTTATATCTAGTGCCAAACTGGGGGGTTGTATCAACCCACTAGGCACAGGTTTATACAAGCCCCCAGTGATTTTATTGGGACATGCTTGGGCCCAACCCTCCCTTTATTCAGTCTAGCAAGATTTATTGAGGGAACAGTTATCAGCTACTGATTTCTTATTTCTTAGGTAGACCAAGTATTAGGTAATTTTTAGGGAGTCACCTTTAAGTTAAGTCTAGAATTTTGCTTGCTTGATTGCACACTTATTCTTCTCATCTTTCCTCCCTCTCCTCGTTCTTCCATTATATGCACGGGCAGCAGTCCTAGAATCCACACTTAGAGGGACCTCTTGATTCTGCCCCTTGCACAAAAAGATCCTCTTCCTCTCATTTTCATTCTTCAATAATGGAAAATCTCCAAAATAGGTCCACTACAACTTTCACCCAAAATCCACAATCAAACCCCATCTTTGACTTACCCATCCCTAACCTGCTTGGTTTAGAATTACCTAAGATGCCTCAAGATCGCAACCAAGGCTCCCCGCCTAATCCTCTAGCTATGATGGTTGAGCAACTGGCTCAACTTCAAGCAAACCAACAACAGTTGGCTACGACTGTCGTAAACTTAGCCAACTAAGCCCAACTTGCCACCCCCTCAGTGGCTTGTAATTCCTCTTAAGGATTTCTATGATACTTCTAATTACAAGGATAGACCTGGGATGGTCATACTAGATGGGGACTTTGGAATCAAACCTGTTATTCCGACCCTATCCAAGCACTTCCATGGCCTTCCAAGGGAAGACCCGTTCAGCCACCCTGAGGAACTCACGCTCCTTGCACAAACGACCCATTCTTGCAATGTGCCAGAAGATTTATGACTGTTACGGTTATTCCCTCTTTCCATCAAAGACAAGGCCACTTACTGGTTCAAAACCATAAGCAAACCTATTAATACTTGCCTCATCTTAAAAGTGTTTTCCTTAAAAAGTTCTTCCCCATTGGTTGTACGATTTCCCTAAGAAGATCTATTACAACTTTCCAACAAAAACCTGGTGAGACTTTACATGATGCTTGGGAGTGATTCCAGGATCTTTTAAGAAGTTTCCCACACCACGAGGTTCTATTATGGCAGCTTGTGCAAATCTCTACCATGGATTAGAAGATCAACTTCGATGTTTCGTTGATGTCTCGTGTGGTGGTAACTTCCTGAATAAAGATGCTGAGAGTGCCTATGATCCTTTTGAAGAAATGAGTGAAAACTCATTTAACCATGCATCCACAAACACCTTTGGCAAAACTACCAACTCGCAGTTCGGTGTTCATGAGATAAGCACTCAATCAATCCCCGCTACCCAAGATGATCTTCAAATGATTTCCCACAAACTTGACTAGATGCAATTAAATCTGAAGAAAATCGAGGAAAGACTTACTACACCCACCCAGGTTCCACATCTGACCCCACCTAACATTCTAAAGAGAAAGAACTTGCATAATCTCAATACTATCCCTGCTGAGTATAATCATTTCTCTGAGGCTATATATGGATCACTGGGGACTTACATTTATCCAAATCCCAACCCCACTGAGAATATTTTTTCCTTCCAAGTGCATTTTAGAAATCCCTCCAACCTAAATTAGAGGAACTACTGACATCGAAAAATGAGTTTAGATAATTCAACCATTGTAGCATGCGTTTAAGACGTCAATTTTAAAAGAAGAAATAGAAATGTGAGTCCAAGGGTCGAACATAGGAAGTAGAAATCGAGTCAATTAATCGCTTAATGTCACAAGATATTTTATTCCATTTGCTTGAGAAAAGATAAGAAAGAGAGAGCGAGAGTCAAAATCCGTGGTAGAATATGAGTTTTAATTCTATATCCAAGAAGATAAGTACCAGGAAAAACTATTGCAACACAAGCATGTAGAATAGAAGCCCAATTCAAAATACATGAAAGGGAACACAAGTGAAATGATTAATTATAAGAATCATTTTACAAACATCATAGAGACATGCTTAAATAAAGTGCAAAAATATGAGCTAAAGAAGACTAGAAACTAATTGGTCAAATGGGCCGTCAAGGCAACCATGGTGGTGGAGAGACTTTCATTAGCGACTCGGTAGCTCCGGGACCTTGCTTTGGGCTCTAGAAGGTGGCTGGAACGTGCTTACTAGATGATGTTGAGTGATGCCCCTGAATGGAGGTTTGTAGGTCTTTTTATAGTGGAGGAAAGGGAGTTAAAATATGTATGGATCAATTAGTGACAGCAAGGACGTTGCTGTAGCTCCATTGTAAGTGTTGCTAAAGCCCAGCTCATCACTAGTGTTAAGCGCATGTGTGAACAGTGCCTTCGCACACCCTTAATTTGTATGCTCGCATTAGCAGCCGTCCAATCAAGGATTGACGGTAGAGATCATGCATAAGCGTGCGCTCCGGATCGTGCCTTACGTCGGCACACATCAGATGGTGCGTGCGATGCAGCATTGGATCATGCGTCGCTCATCGTGCACATCCAACGCGGGAGAGCACGCCACGTCACCACTTTCCTCCATGTCCAATCGTTGACTAGCAATCCAATTTTGCCCGCCACTCACATGGTGCTGATTTATGCCCTTATGAGGCTTCAAACGAGTGCCCACATCGCATGGGTTGAGGTGAGAACCACTACGCTACAACAGCCGCTTTGTTGCATTTGTAAATTAGCGCGCTTGCATTCTTTTTTTTTGAAACTGCGAGGAAAGCTATCGTGATATGATAGCAATCCAAAGGGCAATTTATTTCATACTAAATAGATAAAACACACTAGATAGTTACATATTGGATCCCCATCTATGTATGAGGGACCAACATTCATTTACAATTAGCTCACAACAGATTGGTCTCTCCTGAAATAACCTTTCATTTCTCACCCTCCACACACACCACAAGGTAATGCGCATGCATTCTTAGCCATTGGATCAAGATCCAACGGCTGAGATCACTTGATGAAAGTGCATTTGAGGGGAGCGGTGAAATGCTGGTGGTTGTTGGGTGGTCAGGATGGTGCCACGTGGCACCATCTGGGCTGTCCATCATCTTTCCTTTGTATCGGATGCTACAGGGCTCTGATCGAGGTGACTTTTTCTTTGTTGGACTCCATTCATCGATCCGGATTCATCTGTGTGGTCTAATTACTCATTTGAGACCTATTTTAATGTGCTATTCTATAACCTAGATTTTAAACATTAATTTTGGGCAATATTATCATAAAATATTGCAGAATGCATACAATGCTCCCAAACCCACAATATTGACATATTTATGCACGAGTGTTCTTGAGGTTGACTTTAATTGATGTAATTAACTCTATTATTTGTAGAACCATCATTCCCCCATCCCCACCCCTTGCTAGTCCCTAGCAAGGTTAACCTAAATGCTCTTTTCAACTAGAATAAAGAATCGATCACCTCATGTGAATCAGGTATTGGACTGCATTTTGGATAGCAAGGTCCAATCGTCGTCGCACTAGTTACCTGTCACAGGGGGAAATTTCTACTAAGAACCTAACCCACCAAGACTCAACAGTGCTCCGGTGCTTGCCAAAATGCAAACCGCTCGAGCCCTCGCCTTATTCTACATCGAAGCAAATTCTCTTTTTTTTTCCTTTTTCATCTTTTCTAATTTTTTTGGAGTTTGGAGTTGAGAGTTTTGGGATAACTTTTTATGGCTACCCAGCCCACCTAAGACTCGAAAAGGATTCTAAGTGCTAAGCATCTTGTCATGAAAATTGTGATAGACTCACTGAACGATAATAAAAATGAACTTTGGGTTTCTACACCGCTAGGTGACTCAAAAAAAAAATGCTGCCTAAAGGTGCATCTATCTGACCGGTAGCTTTTTCCCTACTTTTATTTCTATGGGTTCAACACAAGGGCAAACCTGATGAGTGGCTACTCATCATGGCTAAAAAGTTGAAGTTAAGCTAGAGACTCAGTAAAACAATATCAAATTAACAGATAAAAAGGGTTAAGTGTGGGAATTAAAGAAAAATACCTAAAACCTTTACTCTGTGTTAAAATTTCATAATTAGGTCACAAAATGAGATATTCTGAAAGCAAAGAATAAATGATGATCCATGCATCAATTGAACACATAAATAAGTTTGAAAGGCCAAATCAGAAGTATAATCAATGTCTTAAATGTTCAATTAAGCACATATAAAAATTTGAAGGCAATTGGACATCATTTAGGTTATGAAATAGGTAATTTACACTTAGGTCCTTCATGCATTACACTCTCACCCTTAAAAACTCCTCTTTGGACCTACTTGTAAACCGCAGGGACCCTTTTGAAATGCTGCAGGGCCCTTCCTGTTGTAGTTCTTTTCACTTATGGGCCAGCACGCAATTCTTCTACCCCTTCGTTCAAGGGTCTGTCTGCAAATTTTCCTTTATTTCAGAGAGAGGCCTGCTGCTCTTCGCACGCACTGTAGCGTGCGAAGAACACAGCCAATCTCAGCCGTCCGTCGTTCTTCATGATCTTGATCTGCGGTTAGATTTGAATGGAAGTTTCGCGCGATTCGGCGCGTGCGATCACCCCTCTCCCCAGATCTCATCTGACGGTCAGATTTTGTGTTTAGCTCACCGCGAGCTCTGCCCCTCTCATCCTCGCTGCCGGTTGCATCTTGATTATCCTCACCTGCACGGTGATCTCAGCCACTGAGCATGCTACTTAAGCACCTCAGTGGTGTCGCGCGCAAGGGATCGCTCCCTCGTACACTTCTTAGCGATCATTCGTCCACTCCAGTCCCTCCTTCCCACCAAGCCTCTGATTTCACAGCCACCGGCTGTGAAATCATCACCTTCTCTCGACCTCCTCGTTGCTAAGGACTTCGTAGCACCTGAGGACGACCCTGGAGCCTCACTAGCAGACTCTTCCCTTCGCTGGAGTCATCTTCCTCCTTTCTTCCTCCTTAGCCACCGACTAAGGACCCATAGGTCCCATTCTTCCTGTTAGATTAGGTTTACAATTCTGCATATTAGTTTTAGCTGTAGTTAAGTAGTTTAGAGTAGAATTAATATAATTGTTAATGTTTAATTTCACCTTAGGATAAAGTAGCTGTAGTAGTAGAATTAGGCTCAAATACTCCCCCCCTCACCTCCTCTGATCATTCTAGATCAGAGGGGAAGACTTCATAGAACCATGTTTTCAAATTATCTCCCTCTCAATATTTTCATGTCCAGTTCAAATTTTCCACGACATGTTTTCTCATCTTCCACCCATACACTCTGACCCAATTTCAGATCTGGTTGATTTTCAACCTCAGATCTGAGATTGGCGTCAACAAACACTTAAGGGGCTTCCCACTCACCTCACTCTTGGTCACAAAAGCCCCTGATTTTGGATCGAAATTTTTAGTTTGTCAGATTTCTCCTCAATTTAGATTTTAAGGATTTTTCTTTTTGGTTTTACTGCCTGATCTGACGAATTGAATGAAGTTGATTTGAATTCCTTGTTGGCAAGGAATCTGAGAGGATTTCTGGTGACAGAAATCATCTCAAAAGAGCCATACATAAATCTGATTTGATAATGTCTTGAATGCATTGAATGCAAGTCAGATCTAAGGATAATTACTGTGGTAATTTGAAGTCTGATCTCGCATTCATAAGTTTTGTTAGTGGTTGTTTGGTGATTTCCTTACCTAAGGAGTTCTCAATACTCCTTAAGGTTTCATGAAACTGGGATCTGAATTAAGGGATTTAATTGATTGAATTGATTCTTCCTTCATGCTGTCTATAGCATTAGGAAGAGTTAATTCAGTGATATTCGTGGATTTCATCTGAAATGAAGTTTTTGATGAGGGTTTTTGGCATTTGAATTGGGGTATTTAGTGATCTAATGAGAAATTAAACCCTTGTCAGATTTGGGATTGACTGATTTTCTTTTCAGTTTCGATTTGTTTGACTCCGATCCCAGTAAACAAAGCAAAGTGTTGCATCTTGCACCTACATGTTTTTTCTCTCCAAACTCACATTTCTTCTCAAATGGACTAACTGCAGCAGCAGTTAGCCCATTTGGACAGTGACTTAAGCTGCTGCAGAGTCTGGAAGGTCTTGTGCTGCTACTGTCTAGTTATTATAGGTTGTAACAGCTAGGTTCTAGTGTTAAACCTTGTAGACTCTAATTTGATCTTAGCTGACAGTAGATTGTATTTCATCTCATATGTAAACAAATTTTCTTGTTCAATACTTGAGCTCTAATTTCGGTACATACATGTCTACTCTTTCTCAACTCTGTCAGCTAGTTTAGTCAGAAATCACCATCCTAAACATGTTTTAAAAAAGAAAACTGAACTAAGGACTCTCTCCTCAGTTAACTCTTCCCTTCTTCTTTCCTACTTCTGTTAAACCTATAACAACAGTAAACTAATTAGAATGAAACACCCAAAAGAGAAATAAAAATATTTATATATCTATATATGTACATATATATATTACTTTGTATATTAAGTATACTTATATAGACTTAAGCTATATATTAGGCTACATATGTAAATAGATAGTGTAAATATATGTATATATACTATATACTTAACTATGTAAATATAATACTGTAATTTAGGTTTTAGATCTAGTTTAGACAATAAATACAATAATTATATAACTATATATAAATTGAACTAAGTTATATGTAATATTAAACTGAATAGATCAGTAAGTAGTTTAAACTATAAAAATGTATATATATCTATGTATATGTAGATTATAAGTAAATAAAATCTTTTATCTTAATTTAATCCCTTATAGATAATAAATAATGAATTTATTAAGTTTATAGCTAAGTTGTTAAATTAAATTAGTTAAATTAGTAATTTAGAATTATAATTAAGTTAAATTGAATCGGTATACTAAGACTAAAATACTTTAAGTAATTTAAGCTAATTTACGTATATTCATAGCTAATTACATTAAGTTTAACTTAATTTATAAGCACAACAACTGAAACTGCTATTTAAATATAAATAACACATATATTAATTCGGAAAAATATAATAAAAATATCTATAAGATACTTATATATGTATTATAACTCTGTATGAGGTCAATTAGACCATCTAGTAACTAATCTATAAGTAATTAACCAAGAAAACACCAAAATCAGTGTGTAAAAATAGGCTAATTTAGTGAATTTATTTATATAGTAAATCTAATTAAAATTTAAAATTAATTGAACAATTATATAGTACTATGTAAATACTTTATTTTCCATAATTTATTTTTTATTTTTAAATAAATTATGGCCCTCGAATTGAGGGCCAAAATCGCTTCCAGCCAATAGCTGCATGTGGTTTCCAGTGCAGATGTGGTGCTCGAATAGCGTCGCATCGTGCGCTGCAAACCGCACGCAGCGGTTTATATTGAATTTGTGCATATGCCGATTAGTCATCACGGGTGTTGGGCACCCAAAACAACCTTTACATCGATACTTCTGAGCTTGTCTGAGAACGATTTATGTGGGGCCGGGGGCCTGGAGAGGCATGTGCATGGGGCTATGTAGGCCCTGTGCTGAGTTAAGAAAAATGTGATTAAGTGGCCTAATGAGAATTAGGGTGCGCTTAGTAGAGGTTTGGTCCCACCCTCTGGGTGCTGTGTATCCCTCGAAAAGTGCGTCAGCAAATTAAACACATTTTTAATTAATTAAAGAGAGTTAATGACGACTGTTAAGCGCCTCTCCGCCACAGCGTGTTAAAGTCATTAAGGTTGAATGAAAACACAGAAGAAGAACAACTAATGAAGATTTGTGTGAAGGAGAAGAGAGAGAGACGATGTATATACGTAAGTAAATGCATATACAATAAAAATATAAATATATATATATATGTATACGTAGTATAGCCAATTATTTTTATAAATAAACCCATATATTTACTAACAGAACAAAATGTCACCATAAGTGTCGCTACAGACCTCAGTTTCCCTCCTTAGGTTTGTATATAGTGTTTTTCGGGATCTAGTGACGCTTACGTCTGTCACTAAAACTGTTGTATGTGTTACTGTAGATATCAGACTAGTAAGTTAAGTTAATATACTATGTCATCTTAGTCTATTGTGTACTTTCATGTAAATATTAATACTATAACTTGTAAAGACATAGTTTAAAGTATAGTGATAAATTGTTTGGTGCTTGTTTATAGTTAGTTTTTGCAAGCATTACAATTAATTCTTAGTAAGTAGGCAAACCATGTCCACATTCATTCATTCTTTAATAAGATGTAAGGCTTCTTTTTGGAATTAGAGGATAATTTTGAGATCAAAGAGCGATGTAATTCAATAAATTCCCTCCCAGTGAACGACTTGGAATAAAACCAGTAAAAAAATTAGATAAGTAAATAATAATGGTTGTAATGACTGGTATTCCATACAACTCACCACAATGACACTCATGGTATCTCAATTACTACAACACATCATTATCTCAACAACCAACACCAATACACATACATTGCCACATTACTATCATATTACCACTATCATTACTACCACAATCGTTATTAAAACCCAATGTATTTCTCCCCGGATTATTCTTCTTCCCCACTTCTTCCTTAAGTGTTTTGGATTTTTTGTGTGTTTTATGAGCAGAGATCTACACAAATGGCCAATGGTCTATTACCCATGACAACTAGCTAGCCATACTCATGTGTTGAAGTGTGGCTTATTTTATTTTTTCTTATTCTCCTTTTCTATTTTTCTCTTTTTTTTCATCATTTTTTTTTAGGTAGGTGGCTTCCCTGATCTAAGATTTACCTAAGGGCAGCAATAAAAGCGAATGGTCCTATGGCTAGGCTTTGGACAACTAGCCAATGGGTTGTTACCTACGACAACTTGCTAGCCATATCACCCTAGAAGGTTTAATAGCTACCCAATTTCCGTTAGAACTGCCAAGGAGTGTGTCAGTGCACAACGTGTGCAGATGCTTAGACTATAAGTCCTCCCAAATCAGAGGGTGAACTAATAAGTCATATAATTATCACCCCACTTTTTTAACCAAATTAATATAACTTAAGGTGGTGAGGACTCGAACAAGTCCACATTTTAGTAGATACCCAGGCTGATTAAGCCTAAAGACTTGAAGAGTCTAAGCATTCAGGTCCTTAATGTATCATTTCCTAAAGTTGACATGCTCCTAATGCCTAAGTTTTCTTTTCCTAATTCCTTTTTTTCTTTTTTGAAGAAATAAAAACTAGTTCAAGCTGACAATTTTGTACTCAGAAATGAGAATTACCACCCCCCCATGCCTATGTTGGATAATGTCCTCCTTGAAAAATAAATGTATGCAAGGGAGTGAGGAAAGAAATCATTTGAGTTTCAACAGTGAATCTAGTCAGCTTGAATCCACTGGGTTGCCTCCCAGGAAGTTTTGAGTTTAGTGCCTTCAACTAGGCATAGTACACAAACAAGAAAGGATCAATCAATTGAATGGTCTGTGATAAGAAGGGGAAGACAATCATTTATACCCAGAGTCAGAAGTCTGCAGATGTGGTCTAAGTTATGGTGTAGACACAAGCCCTAAGGTCGTGTGGTTCAAAAATTTTGGATGAAAATCGCCCATAACTAGAGATCATTGTCCTTGTGAAGCTAGGTTTGCGATTTATGCTCGTGTAACCCAAGTCTAAATTGCTGGACATTAGGTAGGTTTGGACCAATAGGTGAGGTTGTTGATTTAGCATTTAGCTTAAAAAAATAATCCATTATTTTATACTTGGGTTGCACATCCTCATAACCAAAAATATCATAAAGATCATGATAGAAAGTAGGTGGTTTGAGGTGTAACTGGTGTGTCACACATGCCCGTCCCCGTTCCTCTCTTAATCTGTGGGCATGTAGAGAAGTTCATTTTGACGAGTGCAACTCGAATCTAAAATGTCAGACACTAAAGATGTAGGCTTTATAATTGGTTTGTGTCCCTTTAAAGATGTAATCCCTCAGAGTTCTATCAATCCCAGTGAATTTGGGTTGCGGGATTTCAATTTTGTTAGTGCATGTAACAAAATCAAGAGTTTCATAATGGGCCCTAAAATCAAGAATGAGGTCTTTCTCCAAAGAAAAATCTAGCCCTTCTTCTTCAACTAAGATTTCATTACTTATTCCCTCCAATTCCTTGACCCCTAGAATATTATCTTCAACCTCTTTTATATTAGACTCAATTTTCAAGGTTGTAGTAGAGGTAAGGCTAATTTCATCATCTAACTCAGACTCAGATTCTTTCCCTTAGCCCTCCTCTAAACTTGTGATGGAGGTTTCAAATGATTCAAAATCAATTATTTTGGAATCCCACTCCCCATCTTCAATTTTGGATGTCATTTCCTCCAAATCACTTTCCTTAGGAAGTTTAGAATTGGATTCAAAGTCATCAACCCCAAGTTTCTTTCCAAAATTCTCAATTTTCTCCTCTATTAATGACATTTCTAATGAGTTGTCCAACAACGGGGAGTATAAATGGTGGACTGAAGCAGTTTTGGGCAACTAGGTATAGTCCAATCGATCACCATGGGGCCTTGCTTCATAAATTCCATAAAATGGGTTGCTTCCATTAGTGTTCTTTGGCCCTCTCCATCCAATTATTGGAACATATCAATCATGGCTTGTTTCCTCTTAATCAATTCTTAGTTTTGCCTATATAACTCCAACTAAAGGCTATCAGGAATTGACTGAGTGTCAGTAGGTTTCCCTTTGATTTCCTTAGCATTCAACTCAAGGTTGGGGGGGTATGGGCGAGGATGTGTGTCAAGGTCTGTACTAGGGTTTATGTTCTTAGGTGGGTCCTCTATCCTATCATTTTCAAGGTCCAATTCCTCAAGAGGCACCAGTTTTTGTTTTATCCTACTACATAATAATTGAGGTTTTAAGTCCTCCCAGTCCAATTCTTCATCAGGGGTCCAAAATGGTGGTTGATCATACTTAGTTTGCCTAGGTTTATGATCATCATCATTTGATTTCCATTTTTCTAAAATTCCTTCCAATCTATAGGTTAGGTAGGAGAGATCCTTGAATTCAGATGACTTATCATGGTTATTGCCCTAAGGGGTAGGGGTCATGGTCTTCTCCTAAAATGTAGGTCCTATCAGATTGGTTAGTGGGTGGCACCTAAAAGAGGAGTCACCATAAGGAGAATCATCATCATGATAAGAATCCCCAAGTTTTGGATTGTACCCCTGAGTGGGTGGGTTGGATGTATCCTAATAGGAGGTTAGTGAAGGTTGGGTAAAATTGGGATAGATGGGATAAGAGGGGTATTTTGGGTACTCAGGCTATGGGTTATATCCCCAACTAGGTGGTTGGTTATCCCAAGTAAACTTTGGATATGATCTACTTGGGTTAGAAAACAAATCATGTTTGGGATAGTGTGGGTAGGTAGGATAGGTATTGAAATCCATCATTTGGAAGAAGTGGAGGAATGAGGGAAGAATAGATGAGAGAATTAAGTGTGCACAATCAAGCAAGCAAAACTAAGCCCTATAGTGTAGACCTAAGTGACCTATGCTTCAAAAATAAACTCCGACCACACGACAAATTTGGTGTTGTCCTTACTCCCAAAGGTGGTAAAGTTAGGTCGGTAAAGCAGGGGGAAATGTCCCAAGGGCCGCTAATTATGCCAAACCCCTGCTTACTTAAGTCATTTGACAATCAAGCCTTCTAACTTAGCACCTTTTGAAGCAAGCAGATGTCACTAATTTGAAATGTGTTCAAGAGAATACCCTAAAATAGACCCAATGAATCCTAGGGCCAACGTCTACTCAATTTTAATGTGGGCTAGGTTAGTGCTTGTGCTCAAGGTATATGATGAGGCATTGTTGGGGGTTGTGCCTCTTAATTAATCCAATTGAGTGTGTGTGCACTCAACAAAACATGATTTTCAAGCAAGATTTTTTTAGATATGGTGTCTTTTAATGATTCATCCTTGCTTTAGTGCTTCTGGGGTTGGAATTTCTTAATATATTCAAGCAATGTTTGTAGTTGGCACACAAAGTTTTGCACACACAGGTGATTGCAAATTTCCTTTTTAAGTAAAATATGTGGCCCTAGAAAAACAACCCCAATGTATTCACCCTAAAGATCATGCAATTCTATCAGGTGAATTGATTTTAATTGGAGTGGTGCGACCCAACACAAAACATGGTTGGCTTCACAAATACCACTCAAAAGAAAGACACTCAAAAAAGATTTTCCAAATGAAATTAGAGTGATTTTTTTTTTTGGGTGATGGATTTAAGATGTGGTTCAAGTAGCCATTCACCACATCAATTTTTTTTTTTTAAGCAAGCAAACAATCAAACTAGCCTATGGTTTATACACAAGCCTAAATGCATCTTTTGTTTTTTTTCTTCTTTTTTTTTTTGATAAAAGAATGGATGGGACTATGCTAGAGTGGATGATACTCACTGAGGTCTTTGATGCACTCTACCCCCAATCTACGATCTTTGAGAGCGCTCCTCCTGTCGCCTTCATGTCAGATTCCTGCATCTAATCCATAGAAAGAGAGAAAGAGAGAGAAAGAGAGAGTAAGATCTCATGAATATCACTAATGCAGATACAGAAGCGACTAGGAGATCCATTGCCTCCCCGGCAATGACGCCAAAAACTAACGCTGAAAAATGCATTTAGATAATTCATCCATTGTAGCATGCATTTACAACATCAATTCTTAAAGAAGAAATGGATATATGAGTCCAAGTGTCGAACATAGGAAGGTAGAAATCAAGTCAATTAATCGCTTAATGTCACAAGTTATTTTATTTCATTTTCTTGCGAAAAGAGAAGAGAGAGAGAGTGTGTGTGTGTGTCAAAATCTGTGGTAGAATACAAGTTTTAATTCTATATCCAAGAAGAAAAGTACCAGGCAAAACTATTGCAACACAAGCATATAGAATAGAAGCCCAATTCAAAATGCATGAAAAGGAACACAAAGGAAATGATTAATTATAAGAATCATTTTGCAAACATCATAGAGACATGCTTGAATAAAGTACAAAAATATGAGCTAAAGAAGACTAGAAACTAATTGCTAAAATGGGGCATCGAGGCAGTCACAGTGGTTGAGAGACTTCCATCGGTAGCTCAGCAGCTCCAGGACCTTGCCTTGAGCTCTAGAAGGTGGTGGGAACATGCTTGCTAGATGATGTTTAGAGATGCCCCTGAATGAAGGGTTGTAGGTCATTTTATAGTAGAGGAAAGGGAGCTAAAACAGGTATGGATCAATTAATGATGGCAACAACATCGTTGTAGCTCCGCTGTAAGCATTGCTAAACCCCAACTCATCACCCGCTATTGAGCACACAGGTGAAAAGTGCCTTTGCAAGCCCGCGATTTGTGTGCTTGCACTGGCAATCATCTAATCAAGGATCGATGGTTGAGATTGTGCGCAAGCGAGAGCCTTAGGTGCACATCAGATGGTGCGTGTGATGCGGCATTGGATCGGGCGTCGCTCATCACGTGCATCCGACACGCGAGAGTGTGACACATCGTTGCTTTCCTCCCCATTCGATTGTCGATCGATGGTCCAATTTTTCCTGCCGCTCACGTATTATTGATTTACGCCCTTGTGAGGCTTTGAATGCATGCCTGCAACGCGTGGGTAGAGGTGTGGACCACAGTAGTACGCCGACCACTTTGTCGCATTTTTAAATTAACGTGCATGCATTCTCAGCCGTTGGATCAAGATATAACAACCGAGATCGATTAATGAAGGCACATTTGAGGGGAGCGGTGAAATGCTAGTGGCTATTGGGCAGCCTGGATGGTGCCATGTGGCACCATCTGGGCCGTCCCTCATCTTTCCTTCATACCGAATACAATAAGGCTCCGATCGAGGTGAATTTTGCTTTGTTGTCCTGCGTTTGCCGATCCGAATTCATCCATGCAGTCTGATTGCTCATCTTAGACTTGTTTCAATCTCCTATTCTATAACCTGACCATTAAACGTTAATTTTGAGCAATATTATCATAAAATAATGCAGAATGCATACAATGCTCCCAAACCCACAATATTGTCATATTTATGCACGAGTGTTCTTTAAGTTGACTCTAATTGATATAATTAATACTATTATTTGTAGAGTCATCAACTACATGATGGGAATGCCATCATAGGCCCTAACTAACCACTTTTCGTCAGCATTGAAAGATAAATGCTCTTACATAACCATCTGAGGGTTACAACTCCACATTATTCTGTTTTGAGAAGAGAACAAGAAAGTAGGGTTAATTCTGTAATTTTAATAGCACATCTTGAACACAGAATACCCACGAGGTTTGTCAAGGGTTAACTGATGGTCAAATGAGCATTAAAAACTAATAAGTTGGTCCAAGCAAATAGAAACGAGATTTCATGCATTTCGAGAACCAATATAGAACCCAAAACCCTAATTTTAGACCTGTTTAAAATACAAAGGCTATGGTCAGGATAAAATTCATCTAAATCTCCTAAAATTCATAGAAAAATATTCCTTAAGGTTTCTATCCTTGATTTGGCCATATGAACTTATTTTGATCTCAAACAGAGTCACAGATAGAATTCTACCCTAATTTGGATTTCTTCGTAAATTTGCCTAGATAAACTTGGTAAAAAATGAAATTTGGCTTCGCCATCAGATTCGTTGGGTCTAAATTAGGTTTTTACCAAAACTTGGGTCTAATCAGAGTCCATCTTGACCTAGTTTGCAGTCGGATTCGAAAACCCGTCGTTGTAGTTCAAGTCGCAAAGAAATCCATTCAACAAATAAAATTTATACCGAAAATCCGTAATGAAGTTCCAGGTCGAACACAGGGAGGCTACGTCGATCTCAAAATCCACAATTATATTTTTTTGTATATTTGTTTGAAAATGAAATAATCACAATGTAATCGATATAAACAATAAGAGAGAGAGAGGGAGAGAACAATCACTTGGTATTTCAATAATGTTTTTACAACTAAGAAAGCGGGAAATGATTACACTAGAAAGCGGGAAACTATTACAACTAGAAAGCCGGAAATTCTACTCTAAAAAGCGATAAAAGAAGGGAGAAAGATGTTATCCTCCTCGACAAATGCTTGGAGGATGTGCTGGATGGAGGCGATGCCTAGATGACGGAGGATGAGGTGGGAAGATGGAGAACGAAGTAAGAAAAATTGGAACAAGGCAGCACATCCTCGTCGTCGTGGATTCATTTGTCACTAAAGCCCGGTCGTGGCTGAAGTGCACATGCCTCCTCGCCTTCCTGCACCCGACGCTCTTCCACGTTCTCGCACGATCAGCCGTCCGATCTCAAGATCGGACAGCTTAAAACACTCCTCGCAAGTGCCTCTTCATCAGCTCAATGCACAGGCGTGCCTCTTCTTAGCCATCTGATCTCGCATCCAACGGCTCAGAATGGATTGCGCCCCTCTGCATCTGATCGGGCATTTGCATCTGCGTAGGATCACATGTGCGTGAACCGCGCGCATCCATTGCACCACATCGCCTACTCCTCGCCCACACGATCTGCAATGAATGGCTGAATTGAATGCGCCCCACGCCTTCACTTCAATTTGAGGCTTGCGGGGATTCAATCCCGTGGCCTCTACTTCATGAGCGTGCCCTTGACCAATGTGCTACGGCCACTTCTTTGTCTCGTTTAGGAATTAGGTGCGCACGATTGTCGTCGTTGGATCTTGATCCAGTAACCTAGATCGCCCTTGCCTTTGCCTTCAGAAGTGCAGCTACGGGTCCATAAGACTGATTGGGCAACTGAGATGGCACCACATGGCACCATCTTGGCCATCCATCTTCTGTGTGTTGTAGATAGTGTCACGGATGTCGAATTGGATCGATTTTTGCATTGTTAGGCTGCGATCATCGTTCCGAACCCATCCGTGCAATCGGATTTGTTGTCTAAAGTGCGGATTGGCACCATCTTGGCCCTTGATCTTTAGGCTTCCTTGGTCTCTATCTGGTGCTACGGATGTCCAATCACGGCGATCTTGGAGTTGTTGAACTCCAATCGTTGTCACGATTAGATCCGTATGGTTTGATCTTCGATCCGAGGCCCCAATAAAAAGTCACCCTATCCTTGACCATAAAAGGAGACAATTACTATACAATCTATACAACTTGACCTAAATGCTTGATTATGCATGTTATCCAACATTTATAGTGTATGATGCTAATATGACACTAAGAACATGCATTAATAGACATTTTTGGCTATTTAGATGTATGCACATCACATCCCCATGCCTATCTTTTGGTAGTCCCTAGCGAAAACTACATGCTATTTATAAAAAATTAGGTTGGATTACTTGCGCACAAATCTTTTTCAACATTAGGAAACTTTTACTTAGGAACTGAACTCTCAAAGACATAACAGTACCCAGGTATCTGCTAAAATGCAAACCGCCTCAAGCCCTTGCCTTATTCAAAGAAAGATCTTTTTTTCTCTTTTTTCTGCTCTTCTAATTTTTTTTTTTATTTTTGAGTTTAGGTTTACAGAGTGATTTTTTGCAGCCACTCAACCCACCCAAGACTTGATGAGAATCCTATGTTCTAAGTATCTTTTTGTGAATGTGATAGACTCGTTGATCGGCAATCAGAATGGGCTTCAGGTTTCTTTACCCCTAGGTGACCTTAAAAAGAGTTCTTCCTAAAGGTGTATCTATATGATCGGTAGCTTTCTCCCTACTTTTATTTTTTATGGGATCAACACAAGGGTGAATCTAGTGTATATCTCCCTGGCTTATTCTACTTCTCCGCTTCTTCCTAAGTGTTTTAGGAATTTTTACGTGCATGTCTTGAGTTGGGATCTGGACAACCTACCAATGGGCTGTTATATACGATAACTTACCAACCATACTCATGCGGTGAAGTGTGGCTTATTTCTTTTTGTTTCTTTTTCTTTCTTTTCTCCTTTTCTTTTTCGTTTTCTTTTATTTTTGGACTTTCTTTTTCTTTTTAAGTAGGTGGCTTCCCTGGTCTAAGATTTACCTAAAGGCATCAGGAAAAGAATGGTCTAGTGGCTAGGGTCTAGGCAACCTACCTTTGGGCTGTTACCCACGATAACTTGCTAGCCAAACCGCCCTAGAAGGTTCATTAGCTACCCAATTTTTGTTAAAATCATGGAACGAGTCAGTGACGAATAGTGTGTAGATGCTTAGACTTAAAGTTCTCTCAAATAAGAGGGTGGGTTGATAAGTCGCGTACTTATCACCCAAACTTATTTAATAAAATTAAAATAGAATTCAGGATGGCGAGGGCTCGATAAACAAATCCACATTTTAGTGGATACTTGAGCTGATTAAACCCAAAGACCTGAAGGATCTTAGTGTTCTAATACTACTGTAATATTTCCTAAGATTGAAAAGTCCTAATGCTCAAGTATTCTTTCCTGATTCATTTATATATATATATATATATGTATAAAAGAAAACAAGTAGAATTTACAAGAATTCCATAGAGCTGAAAAATTGATTCAGAAATGAATCCACCCCCCCATGCCTAGCTGATGCAATGTTCGCATTGAGAATAAAAGACATGAAAGGAAGGTAGAATGTAGAAGATATCACATGAATATGATGCTTAGGTCAGCTCTGAGTTAGACTGTACAACTGCTGAGTTTAATGCCATTAGCTAGGTGAAGTCCAACTAAAGAGATCACAATATGATGAAGGCAACCGTGTCTGAGATGCCAAAATGTTGAACGTGGAAAACTACGTGTTTGTAGTTGGATTCGAAAATCCGTCGCTGTAGTTCGAGTTGCGAAGAAATCCTTTCAACAGATAAAATTTATACCGAAAATTCATAAAGAAGTTCCGGGTCGAACGTAGGGAGGTCACATCGATCTCAAAATCCATAATTATATTTTTTTCTATATTTGTTTGAAAATGAAATAATCACAATGGAATCAATATAAACAATAAGAGAGAGAGAGAGAGGGACAGAACAATCACTTGGTATTTGAATAATGTTTTTACAACTAAGAAAGCGGGAAATGATTACACTAAAAAGCAGGAAACTGTTACAACTAGAAAGCAGGAAATTCTACTCTAAAAAGTGATAAAAGAAGGGAGAAAGATGTTATCCTCCTTGACAAATGCTTGGAGGATGTGCCAGAGGGAGGCGATGCCTGGATGATGGAGGATGAGGTGGGAAGAAGGAGAATGAAGTTAGAAGAACTGAAATGAGGCAGCACATCCTCGTCGTCGTGGGATCCACTTTCGGAACGGGGGTGAAAGCTTGGATTTAGCTCTTGAGGAGCATCCTGGGTGTGGGACAAGCTTCTCTTAAGCTTTGGAGAGGAAGAGTGGAGAAGGAAGGGATGAATGAAATGTGGGGGGTGTAGGTCTTTTTATAGGTGTAGAGCTTGGGGGCAAAAAGGTCATTTTAAGTTCAAAATAATAAAATTAGGGGTCTTTAGTGACGGATTTATTCGTCACTAAAGCCTGGTCGTGGCTGAAGTGCGCACGCCTACTCGCCTCCTTGTGCCCAATGCTCTTCCACATTCTTGCACGATCAGCCATCCGATCTCAAGATCGGACGACTTAAAATGCTCCTCGCTAGCGCCTCTTCGTTAGCTCAACGCACAGGCATGCCTCTTCTCAGCCGTCTGATCTCGCATCCAACGGCTCAGAATGCATCACGCCCCCCCGTGTCTTATAGGGCGTTTGCATCTACTAGGATCACGCGTGCGTGAACCGCACGCATCCATTGTGCCACGTTGCTTGCTCCTCACCTACACGATCTACATCGAATGGTTGAATTGAATGCGCCCCGTGCCTTCTCCTCAATTTGAGGCTTGCGGGGATTCGATCCCACAGCCTCTACTTTGCGAGCATGCCCTTGACCAATGCACTATGGCCTCTTCTTTGTCTCGTTTAGGAATTAGGCATGTGCGATCGTGGCCGTTGGATCATGATCCAACGGCCTAGATCGGTAGTGCCTTTGCCTTCAGAAGTGTAGCTGTGGGTCCATAGGGTCGATTGGGTGGCTGAGATGGCACCACGTGGCGCCATCTTGGCCGTCCATCCTTTGTGTGTTGTAGACGGTGCCATGGATGTCAAATTGGACCGATTTTCACCCCGTTAGGCTACGATCATCAATCCGAACCCATCAGTGCGGTCAGATTTGTCGTCTGAAGTGCAGATTGGCACCAACTTGGCCCTCGATCTTTAGGCTTCCTCAGTCTCTATCTGGTGTTACGGATGTTCGATCAGGGTGATCTTGGTGTCGTTGAACTCCAATCGTCGCCTTGATCAGATTCGTATGGTTGGGTCTTCAATCCGAGAGCTTGATAAAAAATTGCCTTGTCACTGACCATAAAAGGAGACAATTACTATACAATTTATACAACTGGACCTAAATTCATGATTATGCATGTTATGCAATATTTACAATGTATGATGCTAATATGACACTAAGAACATGCATTAATAGACATTTTTGGCTATTTGGATGTATGCACATCACCGACCTATCATAGTCGATCGCCCTTGCTCACTCTCTTCCTCTATAAATCTCCCTTCATATTCCTCTCACCTTCCTAAACCTCCCCAACCCCTTAGATTTTAGGTCTCACCCAAACCATCATCGTACCCACTTTATCTTCCTCCACTCTGACAATGCTCTGGTGAAGCCCTCCGCTCGCTACACACCACCAACTCACCTGCCACCAGTCCCTACAGCATCACCATTCCACGCCCACCAAAACCCCTTAAGAAATTGAGGGGTTTGGCCACTCAACACCTCCACCAAATACCTCCCTCACCGCACCACCTCCCTGACCACGCTAGCACACCACACGCACCCTCACTCCACAAAACCACCAGTAGCGCACTCACCGTCCACTAGCAAAACTTCTGAGCTTCTCTTATGTGGCCGCGAGTCCATGCTTTCTATTTTAGGTGTTCGTTGTCGCTTCGCCACTGCAACCATGTTCTCCGACCTCCACTGAAGTTCTCTGACAACAATCATCCTCAATACTACTCACAGGTGTTGCGGCTGAGCTCCAAGTTCCTTCCCAAGCATCCAATTGCAGTTGCCAGACTCTCCTTCACCTTCAATTGGAAGCTCATCCTATTATTGCTGCTGTGCGAAGAACGCTCAGTGGGATAGTTCCACATCATGGACTGAAGACCTCTCCGCAATGCATATAAGCCAAAAGTCACTTGGCTTTATCGCCTTTGAACACTAGGGTTAGGTCCCTCCCCCACGCCCCTACACACACCACACGTCATGTGCTTGTCCACGCCCTTACCCACACTCACACCTCATTGATCTGGGTGGTGGATTCGATTAATTGATACTCAGGTTTCATCCAATTTTGAGCTTAGGAAGAAAGAAAGAGAATCAGAGAGAGAGGGGGTGGGTTTTGCTACCTCGAGATTTGAGCCTTCCCTTCCTCTCTCGATACTTAGCAAAATTTCGAGGAGGTCCTTGAGCCTTTGTAGGATCTCTTTTGCTGTTGTGTTCTTCTGAAGCTGAATAAGAGAGAGGAGCCTTGTACTTCTCTTGAGAGGCCCTTGAGCCCCTTCTATTAAGGCATATGATGCCTTTGGTCGACGCCTGAGGCACTCTGCTGGTTACTATTAAGATATTTAAAGTTCCTGATATTGATTATGTTTTACTGTTGAAATATGTAAGTGGTTGTGAGCTTAAACTAAAAGGGTTAATTTGGTGATTCAAATCACCATTTTAATCCAATCTTTTTGCACTATTCTTCTATCTTTATTGAAATATCATTTTGAGTATTATTGATTTCAATTGCATATATATTTTGTGATTGGTGAATTAAATTGCATACTTGCTCCCTACGAATGACCTCGAACTTCTTTCTGAATGAGTGTATAAATTTAAATGTTTTGAGCAATTTTGTCCTAAACAATGATGATTTCATGCAAACACTACCCGACTCACTCCTAGACCAATTAGATTCCCTCCCATAAACAAAACCAATTTGGAGGGTATGGGCAGCACCAAACTTTCTATCCACCTAGGCCATCCCAAGAAGATATCAATACCCAGGTTATGAAAAACTTGTAGGCGATGCAAAATTAGATGTCAGAGGTAACCTTTGTTGTTACAAATCTCAATAATCAGATTAGGGTTACATCGACCTAGAAACCTGTAAGACATCTGCCTTCCCAGCCCATACCCAACCCTATCAATCAAAGGAACCACTACCAGGGCAGGAACGCAAATCAGAACCGTACCAATCTGCCTCCAATCAAGCCAGCATCATAGCACTCATCAGATTTCCCGCAACATCAGACCCCCCAACCCCCTCCCAGGAACAAGCAAACTACCAATGCAATTACTTTAAGGAATGGGAAAACAATCATCGATCTTGGGCCTTCACACCAACCTAATGAAACCCACACTACTCTAGTGCAAGTCCACTCTTCTAACACCATCACTCAGGAAGAAAAAGAAATTGATTATCATGATACAACTCTTGTTCCTTTTCCCTAAGCTCTCCACTCCACCATTAATAGAAGAAAAAAATTTGAGCCGACAAATGAGGAACTCATGGAATTATTTGGGCAAGTTTTGATCAACAACCCTTTCCTAGATGCAATCAAATATATCCCTGCCTATGCTAAGTTTTTGAAGGATATATGTACTCCAAAAAGGCAAGCTGAAAACCTAGGAAGAGTGCATCTTTCAGAGACAATAAGCTCTGTCATACAGAGCAAGCTACCTCCTTAGATGAAAGAGTCGGGTGCACCTTTGATTTCTGTGATTACTGATGATACTACATTTAACTGTGCCCTTCTTAATCTCGGTACCTCAATCAATATCATCCCTACTATTCTATTCGAGGAATTTAAGATTGGTGCTCTCAAGCCTGTCGAGGTTACCTTACAATTAGCTGATCGATCTATGATCAAACCTCAGGGGATTGTTGAGGATGTCCTTGTCAAGGTTTAGAACTGTGTCTTCCCCATAGATTTTCTAGTCCTTGACATTGAGGTACCCGAATCTCTAATCAATGCCCCTATCATTCTTGGATGACCTTTTTGGCCACCATGAAAGCAAATATAAATTGTCATACTGGTAAAATGGATATCACTTGTGCGGGCCAAACAATTACTCTTGATATTTTCAAATCCTCCAAGAAATTTCACGATGATGATAACTTCTTCAAGGACTCAGATATTGAAACATCTAATTTGGTGGAGGAAACAATGTTGAAAGATTCTCTTCCCAACCATAATTTTTTCAAGGATTCTGACTCTGAATCGGTCGTCGAGGACATCAAAGACTTGGAGACTTGTATTCACTCAAAATCTCTTCCTAACTAATCACCAAACTCGCCCACTTTAATTTCACGTCACTCGCCTACTCTAACTTCAATTCAACCTCCCACCCTAACTTCACCCACCCTTCATCTCGCTAACTTTTCCCCCAATCCCTTTCCCCTGGACTTACCATCTGATCCCCTCGAGCATGGCCTTCTTCCTAAACTGAAACCTTGTCCAGACTCAGGTATTTCTTCCATTTTTCATACTTAATTTAGTCACCTACTTCAACCATTTTCTTTTTAGGGGACCAAGATGAAAATTACATTTTATAGGGCATTCACGTGTCTAACTATCTTCACAATTGACCATCTTCAATGCATCACTTCACGCTAGACTAAATGGTATTAAAGACATCACTGGTTGGGACGTAACCCAGCAACATTTCGCTTTCATTTTCTTTTTCAAGTTCTGCAAAACTTTGCCTCTATCCTAATCGAACTTGCAAGGGACTTCTACTCTTTTCCTTTTGCAAGGGACTTGCAAACCTTAAGCATGGGGGGTACTTTCAATTTTGTTAGACATTTAATTATTTTTTAGAACCTAAAAACATTAAAATATTTTGCATTCGCATCATCTGCATCTGCATATGCACTCTATTTGCATAACTTCTAAAAAAATGTTTTGAGAATTTTTAGTGAAAGAAAGGACCAATGGTTGAAATTTAATTCAAATTAGGTACACCTAGGGCTTAATCATTAATAAACTAGGGATGAAGCTACAGATTCATTTTTGGACATTTCAGGTCTAGAAACCTAGACTAGATCAGGTATCCTGCAAAGATTTCCATCCTAACACTTGATGATTCAAGTAATTAACCTGATTTTGTTTAGCTACCTAGATAGTACATGACCTAGCTCTCAATCCAAAAATCTAATTTTCTTTTGAAAACTTAGTGTCAAATATTTGACACACAAAGCCAACACTACCCAAACCCAAAAACATCTAAATAATTAAAAAACTCCTGCAAAATCTTAGGAGACGACCAAGACAGATGATTGGTTTGAGTTCCCACTGCCGAGAATGAAAAATACTTCCTTTGAAGACACGATGTCAACATGTTACTGCCTCAACGCTACTTTATGTCTATATTTCATATCTTTAAATGGAGCATTAAGGTGCATTTTGTAGCTCAGGTGTCTTGGAAGGTGCTTTACCATAGCATCAGAGTAAGAGCCTGAGTTTGCTTGGAGCGCCCCTTTACACCGCATTGTGTTTTGGGGTTGTGATCTCTTGGGGTGTGTCTTGGACAATACTACCTCGAAGTGTCAGTGCCAGAGCCCCCTTAAGGATTTTTAACGAAAATGATAATCTTGACACAACTGTAGTAGGACTAAGCTAAGGCTAAGGATGGGGGAAATAAATGAAAAAAAAAAGTTTCAATAACACAACCTCATCCCAATAATGTTGGCATAGAACAAGGCACTGATGACGGGCGTGGAATGTGATTGTTTAATTATGCCATTGTAGTATGTGTTCACGATGTCGATTTTAATTTAAGATGTGGAGTTGGTGAGTCCAAGTGTCTAACACAAGGAGGCGTAAAATCAGATTATTTTTTTGCTTTAGTTGTCGCAGGAATGGTGGGTTTGCTTGCTTGCAAGAAAACGTAAGAGAGAGAGAGAGAGTAGGGCTAGAGATAAAGGTTAAAACATGATGATCATTCTAGAAGATGTGAGCTATGATATATGAAACATCATCAACATATAGCATGTAATTAAAGTTTGTTTACAACTACAACAATACATGAAAGCTTAAACAAGTGCAACATAAATTAAAGTAAAGAGAGAGAGTGCGAGGGGGAGTCAAGTCAGCCACGGAGGTGGAGGGAGGCTCCGTTGGCGGCTTGACAACTCCAGGGTGGGTATGGAGTATTTGGTGGAGCTAGGAGAAGGCTAGAGTAGCATGGAAGGTGTGTGTGTATTGAATGCCTTTGAATGGGGTGGTTGAGGGGGTTTATATAGAGAAGAGGGGTTTCCAAACTAAGTAAGGGTTTTAGCGACGTCCGGGACGTCGCTAAACCCATTCCAAAAACGTCAATGAAGCCCCTCACCCGCCGGTCCAAGCACGCGCGCTTGCTTCCTTCACTAGCACGATCCGTGTGTGTGCCATGTTGACCGTCTGATCAAAGATTGGACAATTGAGATTGCACCCTGAATGCTAGTTTAGATCGCGCTTGCATGCATGGAGTGCGTGCCTTGCGCATGACCGCCCGCATTCTCATCGTATGCGTGAGGGGGCGTCGCGTAGCTTCCATCCGCATTGCTCGGCGCTGATCAGATGGCCTGAATTACTCGTACTGTGCGCTGGGGCGCGATTTGAGGTGCAGCTGGAGTCCAATGCCAGCCGCTGCTTGTGAGTGCGAGTGTTCGACCGCTGCACTGCTTCCTTGAGTTGGTGCAGTGGCGAAGTTAGGTGCGCGTGATATTAACCATTGGCTGGAGATCGAATAATCAGATCTTGAAGCTCTTTGGACATGCTGGGGGTGCAGTGCTAAGCTCGCAGATCCTCGACCATCTGATGAGAGATGTGCGGCTGAGATTGCATGATGAAGAGAGAGGGCGGCGGATGCATGCAGGCAAGTGCCACGTGGCGTGTTATGGGCCATTGATCAGTAGATCAACGGCCAGAACTTCTTGGGCCAGTTGAGGGAGCTCCAAATGTTGATTTAAGTGATTTCAAGTCCATTGGACTCCATTCATCGATCTGAATCCATCCATGTGGTCTGATTGCTCATCTGAGGCCTGTTTCAACATGCACTTGTACATATGGCCATTAAACATTGATTTATAAGCAATCTTAAATCGCAATGCATGCAATACTCCTATTCCCATCATGATATGTTGTTAGTGCGCATATATCCTCAAAACTAACCCCAGTTGATGGAATTATCGTCATTGAATGTAGAGTTATCATACCCCCACGCTCATCCCTTGCTAGTCCCTAGCAAGGTTTGTCCTAGCCATTATTTTCAGTCAGTATTAGGAATTGATTACTTAGACATATGTTGCTTGTCAACGGGAAAAAATATTCTAAGAACCTAATCCACAGAGGCTAGACAGTGCTCGTGTGTCTGCCAAAATGCAAACAGTCCCAGTCCTCGCTTTAAAGCATATATACAGAGACATATGTTTTCTTCTTTTCCATCTTTTCTCATTTTCTTGGATTTTTGGAGTTGAGAATGTGTAGGTAACTTTTTACGGCTACCCAACCCACCCATAACTCGAAAAAGACTCTAAGTGCTAAGCATCTTGGTGTGAAGATTGTGATAGACTCACTCAATAGTAATTAAAACAGACTTCGAGTTTCTACGTTCCAAGGTGATCGGAAAAGAAAATGCTTGCCTAAAGGTGTATCTGTCCGATTGGTAGCTTTCTCCCTACTTTTATTTTGAGTGGGGTCAACACAAGGGTGTTTCCAGTGTATATCTCTCTGGATTGCTCTACTTCCCCACTTCTTCCTTAAATGTTTTGGGCTTTTTCATGCATTTAGTGAGCTGGGTTCTGGACAACTGGCCAATGGACTGTTACCCATGACCACTTGCCAGCCATACTCGTGCAGTGAAGTGTGGCTTATTTATTTTTTTCTTTTTCTTCTTTTTCTATATATATATATATATATATTTCTATTTCTCCCTTTTTTCTTTTTTCCTTTGTTGTTTCAGTAGGTGGCTTCCTTGATCTAAGATTTACCTAAAGGCAATAAAAGAGCATGGTCCTATGGCTGGGCTCTGGATAACCAACCAATGGGCTATTACCCACGACAACTTGGCAGCCATACTACCCTAGAAGGTTCATTAGCTACCCAATTTCTGTTAGAATCTCTGAGGAGTAAGTCAGTGCAAAAATGTGTGCAGACGCTTAAATAAAAGTCCCTCCGAGTCAGAGGGTAGGTTGATAAGTCATACACTTATCACCTTTCTTTATTGATCATATTAATGTAAATTAAGGTTGAGAGGATTTGGGGCTAAATCCACATTTTAGTGGACACTAGGGCTAATTAAGCCTGAAGTCCTGAAAAGTCTAGGTGTTTCAGGTTCTTCTCGTATTATTTCCCACAGTTGATAAGCTCCTAATGCCTAAGTTTTCCTTCCTAATTTATTATTATTTTTTATATAATTCAGGCTAATAATATAAACTCAAAGAATGAGAATTATCACCCCCATTCTTGAGTTGGACAATGTCCTCATTGGCAAATAAATGTATGCAAGGGGGTACAGAAAGAAATCACTTGAGTGTCATAGTTTACCTAATCAGTCTGAATCTTCTGGGTTGCCTCCCAGGAAGCACTGAGTTTATTGCCTCCAGCTGGGCGAAGCTCCTTGTCAACCCTCAATGAGGGTGACTACTTCCTTTAGGGGAACCTGGGCAAAATAATGTTTTAATCTCTGGTCGTTTACTGTGAAGGTTTGCCTAGTGTTAGGATCTGTAATTTCAACCACCCCATTGGGATAAGGTTTGACCACCTGATATGGTCCCGCACATTTTGATCTCAGCTTCCCAGGAAAAAGTTTAAGTCTTGCATCAAAAAGCTAGACTTGCTGATTGGGCTCGAAGGTTTTCCTATGAATGTGTCTATCATGGATGGATTTCATCTTTTCTTTGTAAAGTCAACTGTTCTCATAGGCATCCCAACGAATTTCCTCGAGCTCGGAGAGTTAGAGTGTCCTTTGTGCTTTAACCAGCTGGGAATCCATATTGCACAACTTAACAGCCTAGTATGCCCGATGTTCCAACTCGACCGGAAGATGGCAAGCTTTACCAAAGACCAATCGATAAGGTGACATGCCTATTGGGATCTTAAAAGTGGTCCTGTATGCCCAAAGGGCCTCATCCAATCGTGTGGACCAATCCTTCCGGTCAAGTCTCATGGTCTTTTGCAGAATATTATTGATTTGTCTTTAGAGACCTCGGTTTGCCCATTTGTTTGCGGGTGATACGGGGTGGCAATGCGGAGAGTAACCCCATATTTTCTAAGTAGGGCATGAAATTAGGCATGAATAAAGTGACTCCCACCATCACTGATCATGGCTTTTGGTATCCTAAATCGAGAGAAGATGTTCTGCTTAACAAAGTCCATGACAGCCTTGTGGTCACATCTTTGAGTGGCTATGGCTTCGATCCACTTTGAGACATAGTCCACTGAAACTAATATGTTCTCGTAGCCGTTGGATGGTGGGAAGGGACCCATAAAATTGATGCCCCAAACATCGAAAATTTCGACAATCAGAATGGGCTGGAGGGGTATCATATCCTTTCTAGTCATAGTCCCTAATGTCTGGCACTGAGAGCAAGTCTTGGCAGAACTGTGTGCGTCCTTGAATAAGGATGGCTAGTAAAATCCGGACTGCAAAACCTTTGCAGCCATTTGCTTCCTAGAGAAATGGCCACCACAGGCTTGGTCATGACAAAAGAATAGCACACTTTGGACTTCCGCTTCTGGAATACACCTCCTAATGATCTGGTTAGCACAGAATCTAAATAGCATAGGATCATCCTAGAAATAGTGCTTGGCTTCAGCCAAGAACTTATCCCATTGCTGTCTAGACCAGTTGTGCGAAGTATGTCCTATCACCTGATAGTTGACTAAGTCTGCATACCAGGGGAGCTTTCTTCCTTGCACAGCTAGAAGTTGTTCATCAGGGAAGGTGTCAGTCAAAGGTAATGAGGATTCGATGTGGTCCGGGTGAAGTCTGGATAGGTGATCGGCTACGATGTTTTTGGACCCAGCTCTATCACTTATTTCCAGGTCAAATTCTTGCAAGAGCAGGATCCATTGGATGAGCCTTGGTTTAGCATCCTTTTTGGCCAACAAATGCTAGATAGCTGAGTGATTGGTGTAAACCATCACATGGGATCCCAAAAGGTATGATCGAAACTTTTCTATTCCAAAGACTATAGCGATCAGTTCTTTTTCTATGACGATGTAATTCCATTGAGCCTCATCTAATGTTTTGCTCGCGTAGTAGATCACCACGGGTTTCTTCTCTCTTCTTTGTCCTAGGACTGCACCGATGGCAAAATCTGATGCATCACACATAATCTCAAAGTCCTGTGACCAGTCTAGGGGTTGTAAAATAGGTGTAGTGGAGATTGTTTCCCTAAGAGTGTTGTAGGCCTTGATGCAATTAGGTGTCATGTGAAAAAGGGTGTCGTTGGCTAGAAAGTCAGCCAAGGGCTTAGAAAGTTTAGAAAAATCCTTGATGAACCTTCTATAGAAACTAACATGTCCTAGGAAAGATCGGATTTGCTTGATCGAGCTAAGGGGTGGAAGTTTGGAAATTAAATCAACCTTAGCTCAATCCACTTCAATGCCCCTATGTGAGACGATGTGACTGAGGACAATCCCTTCCTAAACCATGAAATGGCTCTTTTCCCAGCTTAAAACTAGATTGACCTTGATACATCACTTCAGAATCTTTTCCAAGTTTCTCAGACAATGGTTGAATGAGTACCCAAACAAGGAGAAATCATCCATAAAGATATCCAGGTATTCACCCACCATATCTGAAAAAATGGCTAGCATGCAACGTTGAAAGGTCGTGGGTGTGTTGCATAACCCGAATGGCATACGAAGAAATGCGAATGCGCTATACAGTTAAGTGAATGTGGTCTTCTCTTGATCCCCTGGTGCAATAGCAACTTGGTTGTATCCTGAATATCCATCCAGGAAGCAAAAATATTTCTGCCCTGCCAATCGCTCGAGAATCTGGTCAATGAATGGCAGAGGGAAATGATCTTTCTTGGTGGCCTCATTAAGCTTCCTATAGTCGATGCACACCCGCCATGTGGTAGCGGTGCGGGTGGGGATGGATTCGCCCTAGTCATTGGTAACCACGGTGAGCCTGACTTTCTTGGGTGGCACTTGAGTGAGGCTTACCCAGGGGCTATCGGAAATTGGGTAAATGACATCTGGATCAAGCCACTTGATTATTTCTTTTTTAACGACCTCTCACATATTCGGGTTCAATGGCCTTTGCATCTGGTGAGAAGGTCGAGTCCCATCATCCAAATAGATATTGTGAGTGCAATAGGTAGGGCTAATTCCCCTTAGGCCAGAAACTATCCACCCAATGGCTACCCGATGTTCAGAGAGGGTTGCACTCAACCTAAGTTCTTGATTCCTAGTTAAATGGGCATTGATAATCATAGGGAAGGTCAGGTTAGGTCCTAGGAAGACATACTTGACATTATCGAGCAAAGGCTTTAGTTCGGGTGTAGGTGGGACAACATTTGATGGGTAGGGGAAAGGTAGGAGCTGATCAACATCAATCTCCTCCAATGGAGGTTGCTTCAGGTAATCAGCTCTACACAGGTCAACCTCCATAGGTTGGTGTGGTTCAGAGTAGTCATCAACTGGTTGAGTCAGATGGTCTGCTGAAGAGCCAAGAGTAAGGTATTCTTCAACCAAAGGTTCCACTGGATCGTGCTCCTCAACCTAGCCATAATCAAAAGACTTAGCTACCCTGAAGATATCTGGTTGCACCTTTTTGTCTCCAAAGGTAATTTCCATGCATCCCGTGTCGCAATCAATGTTCGCCTTAGCCATAGCTAAGAAGGGTCTGCCCAGGATGATGGGTGTGTTTTGTAGTTGTTCAGGGACTTCCATGTCGAGGACCAAAAGTCAACTGGGAAGTAGAAGTCCTTGACTCGAACAATTACATCCTTGACTACCCCCGTCAGGGTTTTCACAGATCTATCAGCCAAGTGGATAATCATAGGTGTGGGTTCTAATTCCCCAAATCCAAACTAGTGATAAAGGGTAGTCGGGATTAGGTTGATTGACGCACCTAAGTCCAAGAGTGCTCTACAAATGTCATGTCCCTAATATTACAAGAAATCAAGGGCGCTCCTGGGTCAGTTCGTTTGGGAGGCAGGCTACTCAATATCACTGAACTAACTTCTTCTGAGAGCACTACCTTCCTGGGTGCTTGGTTTTCGGCTTACGCTTTGGCGTACAGACATCCTTTAAGAACTTAGTGTAAGCTGGGATATGCTTGATTGCTTTAAGGAGCAGAATATTAATCTGGACTTATTTGAAAATCTCCAATAGCTCCTCATTCTCAACTACAGCTTTCTTTTTCTTCCTTTTCTCCAAGGTCATAGGGTATGGTGTCTGGGTTTGAATCGGGTCAATCTCTAGGTCCTTGAGTTCCTCCCGCTCATCCTCAGAATTGGGTATTTCAAGAAGTGAGGTCACTGGAAGGGTCGACCATTTGGGATCCTGGGTTTTAGTGTCGCTCCTCAAGGAAACCACGTTGGCTGAGGTGTTGGGACCATGGGTAGATCCTTGAGAAGTAGAGGAAGAAGGAGCACTAAACCCAGGGGGTGTTTGTTGGGCTTGCTAGACCATGTGGGCATGTCCAGGATTGGCTTGGAACCCTTGAGAATTGGGGCCTCTATTGATCACATTTCTCTGGTTGGGTTGTGGTTGAGAAGGAAGGGTTCCCAGTTGTTTGCAATCCAATAGTTGGCTCAATTGTCCCTTCACTAGTGCCATTTCCTTCTGATGTTTCTGATTCATATCAGCCATCATTTTTGTCAGTGTGTCCATTTGGTTTTGTTGGGGAGGGGCTGCCCTATTCTAATTATAGGGTGGTCTAGCTGGTGGAACTTGCTGATAGGAGTGGGGTTAGGCCTGGGTTGGTTCTAGAATTGATTCGATTTTTGGTTCATCCAGGCAAAATTTGGGTGATTATGCCATCCGGCGTTGTAGGTGTTGGAGAAGGGGTCAGGTTTGGAGTGCCCTTGGATGGCTTGGACATCTTCAACGATAGAAGGTGCTGAGGAGGAGGGGAGGGAGTAATCAACAATTGAGGGAGCAAAGGTCCCTCCATGGAACATGGTCAGGGGTTGTTCTAGGTGTATCTGGTTCATTGGCTGTACCAAATCTACATTGTAAGCTCCCTTTGCTAGGGAGAGGGTCTGTAGCAGGTTTCTAGTTTGGTTCAACAACTCATCAATCTTTTTGTCCACCAACTCAACTCGATCCAACTTTTTGGCTATAATGTCCATGTCAGCCATTCCAGAATTGGCTTCCACTTCATAAATCCCACCATGGGGTTGACTAGATCGATTAAATTGGGTCATCAAGGCATTGTTGAGCAAGTTCTCACTCATGGACTCAAAGAATTCAAATGTGCTCTCCTCATCTTTGTTCAAAAGGTTGCCTCACATGAGGCATCAACAAAGTTGATAAGGTTGCTATCCAGACCATGGTAGAAGATCTGGGCCAATTGCCACCTTGGAACCTCATGGTGTGGGTATTTCCTCAACAATTCATTAAATCTTTCCTACGCCTCATGGAATTGTTCCCCACCTTGTAGTGTAAATGTGGTAATGGCTCTTCTGAGGGCATTGGTTTTAACTATGGGGAAAATTTTCTTTAGGAATGCATGCCTCAGTTCCGCCCAGGTGGAGATGGATCTACCTAAGGTTCTAAGCCAGTGAGATGCTTTGTCTTTTAGGGAGAAAGGGAACATCTTAATCAAAACAATGTCCAAGCTGATGTTCCTGGGTTTCACAGTTCAGGTGATCCAGTCTAGGTCCTCAAGGTGGTGGAAGGGGTCCTCATTTGAGCTCCCATGAAAGTGGCTCTGAATTAAGCTCAGGACATTAGGTTTCAACTCAAAATCATCTCCCCCTTCGGGGACCCTAAGATGTGGCTCAATCTGGATAGCAGACGGATTGTAAAAATCATGGAGAGGCCTAGGTTGGCCCTCAAGAGGTTGTGGTGGGTTAAGTGGGTTTAGTGGGGGTTGCCCTTGAGGGTTTTGCAATTGGTGTATGGCTTGCATGTTGGATCTATTGTTGTTGAAGCTGGTTGCAGAGATTTGGGCCTGAATGATGGCCATAGAATTGGGTGGGGGTTGGTCCTCAACCTCATCAATTCTTGGTTTAGCCATTTCTCTTGTAAAATCAAGTCTCCTCTTGATTTCGTTATCTAAAATAAATAGCTCAGGATGCAGTGATCTCCTGTGCATACACTAGAGAAGAACGAGGAGGGATGTAGAGAGAGACAGGTGCAAGAAGTGTGTGCACAACCAAGCAAGCAAATCTAGTCCTTATAGTGTATACCTTAGGTGACCTAGAAGCCTCAAAGGGAATGGTTAGGTCTATAAGCACTTAACCACCCTTCCCGATGTTAATCTGGCCAGGTTGATTACGAGGGGATTGAAGGGAATGTTCTTCCTTTGGCTTTTGCCTGGTTCCGTAGACCCCACAACTGCGGTTGTTTGACACTTCCCCATAGCCTAGACACCAGATTCTACAAAGGGAATGAAGGCCAAGTGCCTAGCAAACCTAATCACACCTTCAAAACTTAGACTAGTCCTACCTAAGGCACGTCTACTCCATTTTAATGAGGTAATGGGAACACCATCATGAGCCCTAACTAGCTCATTTTTACCTTGAAAAGAGAATAAAAGTTCCTACATAACCAAGTGAAGGGTCTAACTCAAGGAATACCTAGTTTGAAAGAAAAGCAAGAAACAAAGGGTAAAATTATAATTTTACCATTGCAGTACAACAACAGGATTTCTCAGGGGCTAAACATAGGTCAATTGATCTTAACAAGATAAAAAATGGGTTGGTTCAATCAGAAAAGGGTTAATGTGAAATCTGGGAATTAAATGACTTCTTGTAACCCTAAAACTGACCCACTTAATTTAACAAGGTTCTAATCAGGATAAATTCAACTAAACCCTCTAAAAATCATGGAAAAATATCCTCTAGGGTTTAGAACCTTCAATTTGGCCTTTAGAACCTATTTTGACTTAAATAGGGGTCCTAGTCAAATATTTACCCTAAATTGGGTTTTTATGTAAAATGCCCAATCAAACGTGGTCAAACCTAAAATAAAACTTCACCATTAGATCCATATGACCAAATTAGGTTTATACCAAAATTTGGACCTAAGGGGAGTCCACCTTGGCCTACTTTGCAAAATAATCTAACCCAATTACATTTATACCCCTAGCTTTTGAAAACCCTTGCAGATAACCACCTAGCTTCCTCGTCATTCTTTACAATTAGGTCCCTCTGCCATTACAGCGAAGGAATCCTACTCTGGTGAGGATTCAAGGGGGATTTCTCCTTGATTCCTCAGAGACTCCCTCTCAAATTTGAAAGGGAGATTCTTTGAGGAATTCTCGTTCATATGAACACAATCTCGAGCTCCAAATCCTACCCAATCTCTCATGCGAACATATGAGAGATTTGGGTCCTTTTGACCTTCCAAGTCCAGCGAGGTTGCCCGTGCTTGGAAGCTTGCCTTCCAAGCACAAGGCTCTCTACCTGAGACTATAAAAGGTTCCCCTGACCTTGCCGTTCATCCCCAATTCGGTTTAGCCGGAGATAACCCCCCAATTTCTTCTCTTCTCCTCCGGCCAAACACCTAGCGAGCACCAGTGACCTATACCCCCTCCTCTCTTCGCTCTACCACAATACCAGTGGTAGAGTTGCCTCTGCCTCCGTCGTTCGCGTCACGCCACACCTGCGCACACTCCAACTATCCTCTCGTCATCGTCGTCCCCCTCTACTGGGAACTTCGTCTCCGATGGTGGTGGACACGTGCCAACCACCATCCTGTCTCCTCTCATCTTTACATTAGGTCAGGTATCTTCCCTCTCTCTCCTTTTCTTGTTTTCCCCTCTCTATTTCCCAAAACATCCCTTGACGTTCGCAGACCACCACCGTCTTCTCCACCTCTGGCAAACCACCAGCGAGGTGCTCCCATCATTCCACTCACCCATCCACCTCGCCAAACACCTCAAAAGTTTTGCCTCAACTCACTGATCATTTCCCCCCTCTCCATTAACCACCACACACTCCACATTCTTCCCCTAAACAAACCCAACTCCACGGCCACAGAACGACCTAGGCACGCATGCCTAGATCGCCCTGCGCCACACCAACCATCGAGGCATCTTCGCCGTGCCACAGTGAAGCTTCTTGCAAGTTTTAATGAGGCCGCAAGGTCGTATTGCATGAGTGCAAGTTTAGGTCGCAGCCACCATTGGAGAAGACGTGAAGAAGCTTGCAAGCTTCAACTACTTCCCCAGGCTCCAGGAATCAGGGTCCCAGACGTGCGGGCTTCCTTTGCGAACCCCTCACACCTAGCAATTGGAGTCCCAGAACCTTGCAGCTTCAGCAATTGAGCATGACCCCTACAGGCGCACACGAGAAAGCGGGTGGGACATTTAGTCCCACCTTGCTTGTTTTCAAGCGAGCGACGTGGGATAAATTGAAAAACTATCAAGGGCTTATCTCCTCCTAACACGGGGTGAGGTCCCACTCGCCTTTCATGCTTCGTCCGTGCCCCACACTCCGCGGACTTGGTATCCTGACCCGATTATCCGTGCACTCCTTGCCCACCACCCATGCCGGTGGGCCTGGTCTCGATCGAGCTGACTCGACCTGTTTACCCGAGAAAGGCTTTGGGAGAGCGAGCCTAAGAGAGAAAAGAGAGAGAGTTCACAGGGGAGGGTAGGGGTTGGTTTTACTCTTGCAGGGAAAGGAAAGAAGGGAAAAGCCAAGGGTGCAGAGCCAAGGAAGAGGAAGGAAGAAGCTTAGGCAGAAGAAGCTAAGGAAAAGAAGATAAGGAGAAAACGTGGCTGAAGAGAAGGCAAGGACTGAAGGAGGAGGGAGCTGAAGAAGAAGCTAAGGGCTAAAAGGCAGAAGAAAGTTGAAGAGGATCAGAAGCTAAGGAATGAAGAAGAAGAAAGGAAGAAGAAGAGAGTTGAGGCTCGCAAGGCCAAAGCAAGAGAAGAAAGAAGGAAGGAGAAGTCAGAGAAGAAAAGAAGCCAAAGAAGCTAAAGAAGAAGGAAAGAAGAATAAAGAAGCCAAAGAAGAGAAAGCCAAGGCAGAAAGAAAGAAGAGAAAGAAAGCAACGAGCCAGAGAAAGAAGCAAAAGAAGAATCAAATACTTTTTAAGACATTTTATTAGCCAATTCTTCTTAATTTCTCTTTTATATGTTTTCTAGCTACATTTTATTATTCATAAACTCATGCTTAACATTTTGAATTATATTTGAGTAGTTTTAAGTGTTCAAACTGCATCTATTATTGAGATTAGTGCATGAACACCATTTGCTCCCTATGTTCAACCTCGGACATAAACTTCGAGTAATAAAATTTATTTATTTTCAAAGTGATTTCGACTATACTACGACACATTATGTTAAGCCTGATTTCGCTTTCGCTAAACATTTTGGCACCGTTGCCAGGAAGCAACGTGCAATTCATCACTAGTCACTACATTATTTTGATTATATTCGAGCACTAACTTGCCCTATTTATTTTGTTGTGATTTTGTAGGTATTTCACAAGGAGATCTCCTGCGCAAATCAACCACTCCGGGGCAGGTAACTTCTCTCTTCTTCCCTAATCCATCTCTTAATCCTGAGAAGACAAAAAGGAAACAATCAAATTAGGAATCACCTACCTTCTTTTTATAGTAATTATCATTTAAAAGGCTAGTTTCCTAATCTGCGAAATTTTTTTCAAATCTTATTGAAGTTGAAGCGATTTTTAGAGATCCTACCCCACAAATTCCTATGCCTATTAGGGATCATGCTTAATTTCTAAATCTCCGCGGACTACACACTTTTTGTTTGAAGTCCAAAGAGAACTTCTGTGAAAATCAAAGAGGATTGGAAATAGATCAAAATGAGGGTTTCTACAGTAGGGTTTTGGAGTGCTAGTTCACACGTGCTTGCATAAAAGGAAACAAACCCACCCGCATCTGTGTGCTACCCAAACCCTTGATTGAAAAAATTTAACCAAAACAAACCCAAAAATTAAGCTCTAAAATCACTTGGACCTTAAAAACCTTGGACCTAATAACCTGGGAGTCAACTCAGGGTGATTTTTAGGTCTTGACCTAGAATCATTCTGCCATCTTTAGGATAGGTCAGGTGAAGTCGACCGCTTGTTGGGTCAACCAACCTTGAAATTAGGTCACAAAACCAAAACATCTAAAGTTCAATTGAAAACCTAAGCACCTGTGATCTAAAATAAAAATGGTAGACTTAAGAGGTCAAGGTCCCCATTCTTGTCTACCTGGAATCTCAGTGACAAGAGAGGTCAGGTGGGAGAAATCCTATAACCCGTGATGACACTCTATCGTGTAGGGGTCATTGCGGGACTCTCCTCTTGCTACCCAGGTAATTCTCAGGTGGACGACTTTCCGATCCAGAGGTATCATCCGCTCCGAACCTCCATGTCATCAATCATCTTTGGGTGCCTTGATTGGGTCAAAAACACATCCAGTCCATCATCCCTTCTCTTTAAGGCACACACATAGATTTTCAGTGGGATTCTCTATTGAAATCTAATCACTTTACAACTTGATTTTACATCTTGATCCGAATTCTGATTCTACATCTTGATTCCAACACCTGATCCAAATATGCAGCCTAGTTACTTAGGATTACCATTCAAGAAACCTGAATCACAAAGATCCATGAGAGATAGGATGATTGAGGATGCCCTTGAATTCTACGAAATTGAATACAAAACCTCAACACCAATAGAAGACATTTAAGTTAGTGTGCCAACAACAACAACTTTCATCATAAACTATGCCCAAGTGTTATTGATAGAAGCCACAAAAGGATCAACCCCATACATTCTCATAACATGATACATTGAGATAGAAAAGTTGCACAACTTTGAATACCTTCAATGCATGATAAATCTTATACTATGGGAACAACACCAAGATGATCTTGAAAAATGGGAAGAGATGATGAGATTATTGAAACAAGTTATTGATGAGAGCCTCATCATGAGTCCTAATTAGCTCATTTTAACCTAAGAAAGAGAATAAGAGCTCCTACATAACCTAAAGAACGGCCTAATTCAAGGAAGAAATGCTCTGAGAAGAAAACATGAAACAAAGGTTAAAACTGCAATTTTACCATTGCAGTGCAAAAATGGGATATCTCAGAGGCAAAACATAGGTTAAATGATCAGAATAAGATAAAAAGTGGGTTGGTTCAGTCAGAAATGGGTTAATGTGAAGTCTAGGAATTAAATGACATCTTGTAACCCTAAAACAGACCTGCTTAATTCAACAAGGTTCTGGTTAGGACAAAAATCAACTAAACCCTCTAAAATTCATGAAAAAATATCCCCTAGGGTTTAGAACCTTCAATTTGCCCTTTAGAACCTATTTTGACCTAGATTGGGGTCCTATCTCATTATTTGACTTAATTTGGGTTTTTGTGTAAAATGTCTAGTTAAACGTGGTCAAACCTAAAATCCAATTTCACCATTGGATTTCTTAGTCCAAATTAGGTTTGTACCAAAATTTGGACCTAAAGGGAGGTCATCTTGACATACTTTGCAAAATAGTCCACCCAATTACATTTTGGCCCCTATCTTTTGAAAACCATTATACAAACCCCCCGAACTTCCTCGCCACTCTTAAAATCAGGTCCCTCCACCATTAAAGCGAAGGAATCCTACTCCGACGAGGAATGGAGGGGGATTACTCCCTAATTCCTCAAAGATCTCGTAGATTTGGAAGGGAGATTCTCTTAGGAATTCCCTTCCATCTGAGCATGGTCCCAATCTCTCATGCAAACGCACGAGAGATTTGGGTCTCCAATGGTTTCCATCTCCGGTGAGGTCTCTTGTGCTTAGAAGCTTGTCTTCCAAGCATAAGAGTCCCTACCAGTGCCTATAAAAGGTCAACCACCTCTAGCCACACCTATTTAGCCGGAGAATCACCCCAATTTCCTCCCTTCTCCTCCGGTCAGGTGTCCAGGGAGATCCAACGAGCCCTCCTCCTCTTTCTCATTGCTCTGCCACAATACCAGTGGCAGAGTCACCTTCACCACCTTCTTCCGCGTCGCGCAATACTTGCGTGCGCACCTCTAGCCCCATCGTCGTCGTCGTCACCCCTCTACTGGATGTCTTCTCTGGCGGTGGCAGGAACGGCCAGCCACCTCCTCTCTCCCTTTGTTTACTTAGCTAGGTTAGAACTACTCCTCTCTCCCCTCTTCATTTCCCCTCTTTCTATTTCCACTTTTAATCCCTCGACACCGCAGACCACCTCCATCTTCTCCACCTCCGGCCGACCACCGACGAGGTGCATCCACCGCTCTGCACCTCCACATGCCTCGTAGACACCTCATCAACTCCGCCATCACCCACTAAGCATCATCCACCCTTCCATCGACCGCCAACACCTCCCTAAACACCCCCAGACCTAACCCATAAGCACGGCCATAGAGCGACCTAGGCACGCACGCCTAGGCTGCCCCACAGCCAGCCACCCACCATCTCACCTTCGCCTTGACACAACGAAGCTCCTCATGTGTTTTAATGGGGCCGCAAGGACGTATTTGTGCATCTCAGATCTGAGCACCTGCCGCCATTGAAGCACGCAGCAAGAAGGTCGCAAGCAGCGCTCCAAGCCGCATCCACCCAGGTGCTGCACTCCAGGTGACGGACGTTGAGTGTGCGAATGCATCCACCTAGAGTAGGCTTTGTGAGGCACCCAGCTGCCCCAATTGAGCGGAGGTCTCCTGCGGGTGCGAGCGTAGAAGTGGATGAGACTTTTATTCCCATCTCGTAAACGTAGGAGTAGGGCGCGTCGTTTATATTGTTTTTGTGTTCTTAGCATACCGCCTCCAGTACATGGGCTGAGGTCCCTAGCCCACATGCACTCACCTCGTTCGCGACCTATGCCCCCGCGGATCTAGTGCGACCGACCCAATTATCCCTCGCACTCCTCGCGCACTACACCACGTCGGTGCACCTGGACCCAGGCACGCAAAACCTGACCTGATTACCTAGCTCTGGGAGAGTGTACCTAAGAGAGAAATAGAGAGAGAGATGCAGGGGAGGGTAGGGGTAGGTTTTGCTCTTTAGTGTGTGCAGGGAAGAGAAGGAAGAAGCTAAGGCAGAAGCTGTAGCTGGAAAGAAGCAAAGGAAGAAAGGAAGCTGAGGTAGAAGCAAGTCAAGGCAAGGGGAAGGCACAACAAAAGCCAAGAAGGGAAAGAAGAAGCACTGTAGTTGCAGAGGAGTGCTAAGGAAGAAGCACTGTAGCAGAGGTGCAGCGGAAGGAGAGGCAAGCCAAAGAATGAAGAAGACAGAGAGAAAAATCAAGGAAGAAAAGAAGTAAAAGAAGGAAGAAGAACTTAAAGGCTGAAGAAGGAAAATAAGGCAAAAGCCAAGGAAGAAGACCGCAGAGGAAGAAGAAGGAGAAAGGCACCATGCAAGAGAAGAAAGAGAAAGAAGAAAGGTAAGGCTAAAGCAAAGAATGGAGCTGCAAAGAAGAGACAAGGAAGAAGAAGCAGATGGCCAAAGTCAAAGAAGAATACAAGAAAACGAGCTAAGGGAAGAGGAAAGTCAGAGAAAGAAAGAAAGAAGAAGAAGAAAAGAAAGAAGAGAAAGCAGAAAGGAGGAGATAAGAGCTAAAAGAAACATATCTTTTTATGATGTCTGATTGTAGAATCAGACGTCCAATTCTATTTTTGCTACATTTCAATTCATAGACTCATGGATGATATTCAGAATTAGATTTTAAGTAGATTTAAGTGTTCAATTACATTTATTGAGATTAGTGAATAAATTCCATTTGCTCCCTGTGTTCAACCTCCGATACTTAGGTTTTTGAGTAATAAAAATTCTTATTTGTTTTCGAGGCGATTTCATCTATACTACAATGGAACATCTTTTAAAAGCACGAATTCGCCCCGTTAACAGTTATCGATCAGAAATACCCGTACACACCCCAAACAAATGATGAACCATCTTGGAATAGTATTAAGGATCAATCTAATTTCCCAAATCCTGGGTTTAAGGCACAAAGTTGTTGTGAATTCTGAACCCAGATGGAGTACAACATGCCTGATCGTGAAATAGATTGGGAAATTCCAATTGCAAGAGAACACGATTTTGAGCCAGCCCTAGATCCTAGGTCACCAAGCATATAATTCTGAGACTCCTGCAATAATGAGATTAGAACTGAACCTCTCGAGGGTGTAAATCCCTCCCCTTATTCTGATAAGGTGACCATCGAAGGTAATGCGGACCTAGATTCTAGTGATTCAACCCACATCCTAAGCCTAGAATCTGGATCTGAAACTTATTGGGAAGATTACGAGGCCCCGTATAACGAATATCAGATTTTCAATAAAGAGTATGATTCTGGGCCTTTATTTGATGAATATCCCTCTCCAACATCCTTAGAGATTCAAATTGATTTTTCGGAAGTCACGCCAATTTACGATACATAAACCGAGAATTGGACGAGTGGGGTTTTGATTGGGTCTTTCCTACAAGCCTAGAACTTGAGCCTAGACCAAATAAGGACACCTTGTTGAGCTCAGAATTTACATATAGGCTAGACCCCAGCCAGGCTGCTAAGTCTACATCATGTGATTTACTCAGTAGTGGAACTCCTGATCTCAAATCTCATTCAGAACTGGATTTTCGCAATATCTCCGACGATTTCGAATCTTACCATGATTTCAGAGAACCTCTGTTTCCTAAATTCAACGAGCCAATCTACGACCTCAGCTCACATGATTCATTCTCCGACTCCAACTCTGAGGTCCCAGTTCCCGAGATCACTTATTTAAGTTCAGGTTCCAGTGAGATGGAATCATTTCTTTTCGATCCTTAGGAATCAAAACCAGAAAATCCTGAGAGTGACTGCAACCCAGAATTCGAATCTTTTCTCGACTCAGATTTCCTGCATCCTATAGACACTCTTCAGGCATTCACTTTTGACTTTGAAAGCTACTATGAGGACTCTCTACATGAAACCACCTATAACTCCTTTCTAGAAGAGCCCTCCTACACAATTCTCATTGAAGCCACCTCTTCCGCACATACAGAACCCATCCAAACCCGTTTTCAACCCCGACCTGCAATCGGACTCAATTTCTATTCTGATTCCCCTCTGACTGAGCCGATTGTAGATGATTCAACTCCACATATATACTGGGTTTTGGACATTGATCAGATTGAAGACCATGCTCCATCATTCTCTGATCACCCTTGTAGGGTTTCCGCATCATTCACTAATTATTTTACGGATCCCTACTCTAACCAGGCTGATCCGACTCAGTCAAACCCCGAATTTACACTTTCACATCTTTCCGAGTTCCATAGCATATGGTTGGTTCTACATCTCTAGATCTACATTTATCAACCCACTAGATTGATTGGGTTTGGGCTGCATCATCAGCCTGTTGATCTAAACAAGCACCTGGTTGGACCAACCAGGCTCTTGATCAAGGTGCTTGTTCTACAAAACTCCATTGATTTGACCACTCCCTCTCCATCCCATTTCCCACTCGGTTGAAGGCATTGAATTTAGCGCTTAATGGGAGGCAACCCGTCATTGCAAAAACCTGAGATCCGACTAATTATCCATCTGTACTTCACATCTACTGCACCCTGAGTTCAGCCTTAGAACAGTCGATCCCACCTTTGGTACACGTGCCAGAGCTTGAAATCGTCTGCATCAATCATTCCCGACCCATTTGCCCACCTGATAAATCCTGTTCTAAATCCCTGAACCCAACACTATTTCACACCCTCCATTTACAATAAGGACATTGCAAAACATAGGCATGGGGGGTGGTAAAAGAGCAAACATGCAGAAATCAAGAAAAGTCAAAAGGATTCTCACAAAAAAATTCACATATGCCAAAAATACCAAAAAAATAGAAAATTGTGAAAAAGAACAAAAAAATTGGAGGGAAGAAAACTTTGAGGCCATATAAACATGAGGAAAAGAGAAAAATGCCAAAAAGGAGCATAAAAAGAAAAAGAAAAAAAAAAGATAGTCATTAGTAAGAGATTAAAGGATTAACCGAAAGTTCTGGACCACATCAAGGAAAAGAGAAAATGATGAAAAGTGCTAATAAGACACAAAGAGATTAGTAGGAATGTCGATTTTAGGCCTTTTGGGCTAGACTCTTAAGCTTAAAAATTCAAGTACCCACTAAGATCTAGATAATCCTCAAGACGTTGGGGAAAATGTGAAGCTTAAGTATTAGGTCTAAGGCTTAGGGAGTATTTGGCCTCGTTAACTGACCTTTGGTTTGTTAGACTCAGTAACCTAAGCACCCCAATCCACACACAGTCTGGTTCAGTGAGCATAACTATTAAAATCACACAAAAGCATTTAAATGTTCTGAAAAAAGTTGCCTAGATTTAGAGCGGCCGATCAACACAAGTTGATTTGGACGAGTTCCCGACATGGAGATGCAGGAAATTCCCCTCGAAGATGCGTAACAACATATCGTCTCCTCGGTGCTTGTCTCCTAAGATATTTACATATCTTACTGGGGGTACGTAAGCACCCTGCTACTTTAGAGGCCATGGGCGACATTATCATGAAATGTCGATTGCCAGGGTCTGGATTTAGCTACAGAATGCCATGGGCGGGATTATCTCGAAATCTCGAAAGCCAGGGTTCTGGGAGTTGCCATGGGCGGTGCTATCACGAAGCATCAATTACCAGGGACCTTTGAGGATTGATGATGGGGATGAGGAATCCAAGACAGACCGTGTTGAGAAGCCAATCTGAAGCTAGAAATAAAAAGAAAAGAGAGAGAAAACTCTCCAAACAAATAAATCATCTGTCTCTCTCTTACAAAAAACCCACTGCAAACTGAACCAAGGCTAAAATATGTCTCAAGCATGGGTGCTTTAACCGCGGAGTCCAACTAACCTTAGGATAGTTCTTGTGGGCCTTAAAAACCTTCGCGGAAGACTGAGGCTAGAGCTAGTCAGGTCCGGATCTTGGTTGGTACTTGAGTACCTCTAGGCCTACTATCGGTATTCTAACCTAATAAAAAAGAAAAAGAAAAAGCACTAATCATAAATTGTGAAAGAAACTCATGGTCTAGAACAAAAGTTAAAACCTTAAAATTTTGCTAAGGGACAAGCAAAAGTAGGCATGGGGGTATGATGGGAACACCATCATGAGCCCTAACTAGCTCATTTTGACCTAGAAAAGAGACCAAAAGCTCCGACATAACCAAGTGAAGGGCCTAACTCAAGGAATAATTGGTTTGAAAGAAAAGTAAGAAACAAAGGGCAAAACTGCAATTTTACCATTGCAGTACAACAATCGGATTTCTCAAGGGCTAAACATAGGTCAATTGATCTTAACAAGATAAAAGTGGGTTGGTTCAATCAGAGAATGGTTAATGTGAAATCTGAGAATTAAATGACTTCTTGTAACCCTAAAATAGACTCACTTAATTTAGCAAGGTTCTGGTTAGAATAAAATTCAAATAAACCATCTAAAAATCATGGAAAAATATCCTCTAGGGTTTAGAACCTTCAATTTGGCCTTTAGAATCTATTTTGACCTAAATAGGGGTCTTAGTCAAACATTTACCCTAAATTGAGTTTTCGTGTAAAATGCCCAGTTAAACATGGTCAAACCAAAAATACAACTTCACCATTGGATTCCTCAAGTCCAAATTAGGTTTATACCAAAATTTGGACCTAAGGGGAGTCCATCTTGACCGACTTTGCAAAATAGTCCAACCCAATTATATTTATGCCCCTAGCTTTTGAAAACCCTTGCAGATACCCCCTAGCTTCCTCATCGTTCTTTGCAATTAGGATCCTCCACCATTACAGTGGAGGAATCCTACTCTGGTAAGGATTCAAGGGGGATTTCTCCTTGATTCCTCAGAGACTCCCACTCAAATTTGAAAGGGAGATTCTCTGAGGAATTCCCATTCATATGAACACAATCTCGAGCTCCAAATCCTACCCAATCTCTCATGCGAACGCATGAGAGATTTGGGTCCTTTTGACCTTCCATGTCCGGCGAGGCTGCCCGTGCTTGGAAGCTTACCTTCCAAGCACAAGTCCCTCTGCCTGAGACTATAAAAGGTTCCCCTGACCCTGCCGTTCATCCCCAGCTCAGTTTGGCCGGAGATAACCCCTAAATTTCTTCTCTTCTCCTCTGGCCAAACACCCAGTGAGCTCCAATGACCTATACCTACTCCTCTCATCGCTCTACCACAATACCAGTGGTAGAGTTGCCTCTGCCTCCCTCGTCCACACCTGTGCACGCGCCAACTCCCCTCTAGTCATCGTCGTCCCCCTACTATTGGGATCTTCATCTCCGATGGCGACAGACACGAGCTGACCGCCATCCTATTTCTGCTCATCTTTAGATTAGGTCAGGTATCTTCCCTCTCTTTCTTCTTCCTATTTCCCCCTCCTTATATCCCAAAACATCCCTCGATGTTCCCAGACCACCACCATCTTATCCACCTCCCGCAGACCACCGGCGAGGTGCTCCCGTCATTCCACGCGCCAATCCACCTCACCAAACACCTCAAAAGCTCTGCCTCAACTCACTGATCATTTCCCCCCTCTCCATTAATCTCCACACTCTTCCCCCGAACAAACCCAACTCCATGGCCACAAAATGACCTAGGCACGCATGCCCAGACCGCCCCGCACCACATCAACCATTGAGGCATCTTCGCCGTGCCACAGCGAAGCTTCTTGCAAGTTTTAATGAGGTCGCAAGGCCATATTGCATGAGTGCAAGTTTAGGTCGCAGCTGCCATTGGAGCAGATGTACAGAAGCTTGCAAGCTTCAACTACTGCCCCAGGCTCCAGGAATCAGGGTCCCAGACATGCGGGCTCCCTTCGCGAACCCCTCATGCCCAGCAATTGGAGTCCAAAAACCTTGTAGCTTCAGCAATTGAGTGTGGCCCCTACGGGTGCGTGCGAGAAAGCAGGTAGGACATTTAGTCCCACCTCTGTTGCTTTCAAGCGAGCGACGAGGGATAAATTGAAAAACTGTCAAGGGCTTATCACCTCCTAACACAGGGTGAGGTCCCACTCGCCCTTCACGCCTCGTCCATGCCCCACACTCCATGGACCTGGTATCCTGATCTTATTACTCATGCACTCCTCGCCCACCACCCACGTCGGTGGGCTGGTCCCGAGCACGCTGACCTGACCCGTTTACCTGAGAAAGGCTCTAGAAGAGCGAGCCTAAGAGAAAAGAGAGAGTTTGAGGGGGAGGGTAGGGGTAGGTTTTGCACTTGCAGGGAAAGGAAAGAAGGAAAAAGCCAAGGGTACAGAGCCAAGGAGGAGGAAGGAAGAAGCTTAGGCAGAAGAAGCTAAGGAAAAGAAGCTAAGGAGAAAACGTGGCTAAAGAGAAGGCAAGGACTGAAGGAGGAGGGAGCTGAAGAAGAAGCTAAGGGTTAAAAGGTAGAAGAAAGCTAAAGAGGATCAAAAGCTAAGGAAAGAAGAAAGGAAGAAGACAGTTGAGGCTCGCAAGGCCAAAGCAAGAGAAGAAAGAAGGAAGGAGAAGTTAGCGAAGAAAAGAAGCCAAAGAAGCTAAAGAAGAAGGAAAGAAGAATAGAGAAGCCAAAGAAGAGAAAGCCAAGGCAGAAAGAAGAAAGAAGAGAAAGAGAGGAATGAGCCAAAGAAAGAAGCAAAAGAAGAATTAAATACTTTTTAAGACATTTTATTTGCCAATTCTTCTCAATTTCTCTTTTATATGTTTTCTAGCTACATTTTATTATTCATAAACTCATGCTTGACATTATGGATTATATTTTGAGTAGTTTTAAGTGTTCAAATTGCATCTATTATTGAGATTAGTGCATGAACTCCATTTGCTCCATGTGTTCGACCTCGGACATAAACTTCGAGTAACAAAATTTATTTGTTTTCAAAGCAATTTCAACTATACTAAGACGCATTATTTTAAGCATGATTTCGCTTTCGATAAACATGAGGGCTAGGTTAGTGCTTGTGCTCAGGATATGTGATGAGGCATTGTTTGGTGTTGTACCTTAGTTAACTGATTTGAGCATGTGTGTGCACTTAACAAAACATGGTTTTCAAGCAAGAATTTTATGATATGGTGTCTTTTAATGATTTGTCCTTGCTTTAATGCTTTTTAGGGTTGAAGTTCTTTAATGTTTTCAAACAAGGTTCAAGTGGGCACACAACGTTTTGCACACAATGGGTGAAAGTTGATTTCCTTTAGAATGTTGTGGCCATAGAAGAACAACCTTAATGTATTCACCCTAACATTCATGCAATTCTACTAGGTGAGTTGATTTTAATTATGGTGAGTGGTGTGATCAAGGTCAAGTCATGGTGGCTTCATAAACACCATTCAAAAGAAAGAACACTCCAAAAAGATTATCTCTTCAAGAATGTTAGAGTGTATTTTTTTGGTTGGGTGATGAATTTGGAATGTGGGTCAAGTATCCATTCACCACGCCAATTTTAGAATTTTATTTTTTTTTGTATTTTTTTTTAGGCAAGCAAACAATCAATGGGTGTAGTGGTACTCACAACCATCTTCACAACAGTTCACTCTTGGTCCACTGTCTTGGATCGGACACCTCTGTCGCACGAGTGTCGAGTTCTTGCAACCAATCAAGTAGAGAGAGCAAAAATGAGTTAGAAGATGTGAATGCAAATGCGGGATAAAAGCGACAAGAGAAATCCGTGGCCTCCCCGGCAATGCCGCCAAAAACTAACCGGTGTGGAATGCGGTTGTTTAATTATGCCATTGTCTTATGCGTTCGCGACGTCGGTTTTACTTTAAGATGTGGAGTTTGTGAGTCCAAGTGTCAAACACATGGAGGCATAAAATCAGATTATTTTGTTGCTTTTGTTGTCATAGGAATGGTAGGTTTGCTTGTTTGCGAGAAAACGCAAGAGAGAGAGAGAGAGGTAGGGTTAGAGATCATGGTTAAAACATGATGATCATTCTAGAAGATGTGAGCTATGATATATGAAACATCATCAACATATAGCATGCAATTAAAGTTTGTTTACAACTACAACAATATATGAAAGCTTAAACAAGTGCAACATAAACTAAAGTAAAGAGAGAGAGCGCGAGGGGAAGTCAAGGAGACCATGACAGTGGAGGGAGGCTCCGTCGGTGGCTTGACAACTCCAGGGTAGGTATGGAGTATTTTGTTGAGCTAGAAGAAGGCTAGAGTAGCATGGAAGGTGTGTGTGTATTGAATGCCAATGGATGGGGTGGTTGAGGGGGTTTATATAGAGAAGAGGGGTTTCCAAACTAAGTAAGGGTTTTGGCAACGTACGGGACATCGCTAAACCCATTCCAGAAATGTCGGTGAAGCCCCTCGCCTATCGGTCCAAGCACATGTGCATGCTTCCTTCGCCCACGCGATCCGTGTGCACGCCATGTGGATCGTCCGATCAAAGATTGGACAGCTGAGATTGCGCCCTGAGCGTTGGTTCAGATCACGCTTGTGTGTGCGGAGTGCACGCCTCATGCATGATTGTGTGTGTTCTCATCGGACACGTGATCGTGCTGCGTAGCTTCCATTCACACCACTCGGCGTTGATCGGACGACCTAAATTACCCGCAGTGCACGCTGGGACGCAATTTGAGGCACAGCGGGAATCAAACGCTCATTGTTGCTTGCGAGTGCGAGCGTTCGACCGCTGTGCTGCCTCCTCAAGTTGGTGCAGTGGTGAAGTTAGGTGCATGAGATATCGACTGTTGGATGGAGATCCAATGGTGAGATCTTCAAGCTCTTTGGATGCGCTGGGGGTGTAGTGCTGAGCTAGCGGATCCTCAGTCGTCCGATGAGAGATGTGAGGCTGAGATCGCGCGATGAAGAGAGAGGGTGGCGAATGTGGGTAGATGGGCACCACGTGGCGTGTTATGTGCCATTGATCATCAAATCTACGGCCAGAACTTCTTGGGCTGCTCGACGGAGCTCCGGATGTCGGATTTAAGTGATTTCAAGTCCGTTGAACTCCATTCATCAATCTGAATCCATTCATGCAGTCCGACTGCTCATCTGAGGTCTATTTCAACATACACTTGTACATATGGCCATTAAACATTGATTTATAAGCAATCTGAATCGCAATGCATACAGTGCTCCTATGCCCATTGTTTGCACCTCAAAACACGCCTGTAATAACGCCTTCTTGTGCTATTTTCTAGCATTAACATTGCATAATAGGATCCTGTAATCGCATTTGTAAAAACACTTGCATGCATGCATTTAATCAAGAGAGGAAGAGGAGTGAAACAATCGCCTACATAGTTACATTTTTCTTCAAGTGCCTCCTTGCAAAATCACCCTCTTTTATTTTTCCTCTTGATTTCTTCTTTTCTCTCCTTCCCGCGGCTGCATCCTTCCCGCGGCTGCACTCTTCCCGTAGCTGCATGCAGCAGCCACGCTGCACTTCTTCCCGTCACGTCTCCCTGCCAACGCCGCTCCCTATAGCTGCAACTCGCACACCCTCTCCCTGCTGCAGCCGGCATGCCACTCTCCCCTCCTCTATAAGTAGCTGCAGCTTCATCCTTGCAAGGGCAGCTGCTGCAGCTGCTGAAAAAACCCGCAGCCATCTTCTCCACCGCTTTCCCCTCCCATACGTCGGCCCTCCGTCGAGGAGGCACCCGGCGAGCAGGAGAACCCACTGTGGTGCACACCACCACAGTGGGAGCACCACCGCCCAGCTCTTCAACGAGCCGGTGGGAGTGGTGTTTTCTTTTCTCTTCGTATTCGTCTCCACGCCATTGCTGCCGCTTCAAGCTCCGAAGCTTGAAGCAGCAGCAGCAGCAGCTAAACCGCGGCGACAGCAGCAGCAGCAGCACCCCCCGCCTCCTCCGCGACCTTCCCCGCAGGCGCGCAACCCTCCGCGCGTGCCTGCAGGCCCGTTCCCCGCCTCCATCTCCGTTCTGTCCGCCTCGCAGTTGCACCTGTAGCCGTCCGCCGCGCGCACTGCAGCGGCCGACTACGGCCTCGCGCCGCCCCCTGTCCTCCTCCGCGACCCTCCGCGACCACCTGCAGACCTCCTCCATGCTCGCTCCTCCACGCCTTCGCCCGCCCGTCGCCTTCGCGCAGGCCTGCAGAACCCTACGCGAAGGCGCGCCCGCACCCGCTGTCTTCAGATGTCCGCCTCCGCCTTCAGACGACGCGGCGTCAGACGTCCGCCGCCGCGAGCAGACGACTTAACTCGCTGCCATTGTCCGCGCTCTCGATCTCTCCAGCCCGCTCTCTCTCTCTCTGCTGATCTCTCTCTCCCGCTCTCTCTCTCACATATTCTCTCTCTCTCCCGCTCTCTCTCTCACGTATTCTCTCTCTTTTTCACTCACTCACAGACACACACTACACCAACACACACACATCTTCACCGACACACACACACACACCCACACACACACTTACACTATACGTATAGTTATATATAGTAACATATATATACATACATATATATATATATATACATACATATATCTATTATATATATATACTTATATACATAGTATATCTATATAGTTATGTATACATACATATATATATAATATATCTCTATATATATATATATACACGTATATATATATCTATATACTTATACATATACTTATATATATATACATATATACTTATATACATATATATATATACATATCTATATACTTATATATATACACACATATATATATATATATCTAGATACATATATACTTATATACATATATATATATATACATATATATAGTAATATATATATATACTTATATACATATATATACACATATATATCTATATATATATATATCTATACATATATAACTATATATTTATATATATATATAGATATATTTACTTATATACATACATATGTACATATACTTTCATGTTATTTATTATACGCTGTATCGCGGGGATATCTGCACCAGTTGCTGATATTCCCTGATACACGCGTACAAAAAAAAGCGTGGTCCCATACATCATCCATCCTCCATCCACACTCCACGCGGCACATAGTCGTGTTGGTTGCGTCTCTCTAGACGTCAACTGACTCGACATAGTGCTACACTCCATCGTCACCTCCACCCCCACCCCTTTATATATATACTACATATAAATATATATCTATAGCTACTATATTTACTTTCTATCTGTTATCTTCCTTCTTAGTAAAAAGATAATCTTTGATTTGCAGGTACCCCGTCTTGCGAGTAGCAAGGCGTGTTTTGGAACTCTGTTTTGGCTAAAAGCCAAGGACACAATTTTGAGGGTGTGCCTCAAGAACAAGGATTACCAGAAAAAAACCTAAATAAGAAAAATACCAAAAACACAATAAACGAACGGAAGAGACGCGTTTTAAGGACAACGTAGGAACTCGACTTGAACCCCACTTCCCTGAGTTCGACCCTGGGCGTAAAAGCGACAAGATAAAATCAAGTAGGCCAGGTTAAAAATTTCTGTAAAGAGATGGTTAGGTTCAAATTAGGTTAACCACTATATATATTTCAACGATAAAATCATCATATTAACAACCCATCCGGGCCGACCATCACCCATCATGATATGTTATTAGTGTGCATATATCCTCAAAACTAACCCTAGTTGATGGAATTATCATCATTAAATGTAGAGTTATCAACTGACACCTGAATTTTCATCAACTTCTAAGTTGTGGATCGAGTTCATTAGTCAAGGAAATCCTAACAGCAAAAACAGTTTTGGGATATTTTAATTAAAAAGGAGTTAAGTAGTGAATTCTCAAATGATACAGTGGTCCTAATTTGTCTAATCCTTGAAACCAAAGTTGAGCCCAAATGTTTTATCTTTAAAAAGCCTTGTACCTACTTTAACCAAAATCAACCATGGTCCTATCTTGAGCTTATTCCTCAAAATACAAAAAGATGTTTTCTTAAGAAATATTGTGGTGCAATCACAATTTTTGCTAAGGGACTAGCAAAAAGATAAGCATGGAGATGTGATAAGTGACAGTTTATCATTATCCTTAATATCCATTCACATCTAGCTCCTAAGGTTTTGTCAATTGCATTGCATTATCTCACTGCATTTAGCATGCATTTACATTTAGGATTTGTAGCATGCATTAGCATTTATTTTACGTTATCTTATGCAGTTACCATTTGATTGCCAGGGATGAATGCTTTGGAAATCTTAAAATCCCTAGCAGTATGGAAGGCACAAGGAAAAGTGTAAAGATAGCTCAAGAAAGCTTCTTCCAGCTCCTCTACTTAGCTAAGCTAATAGCTAGCTTACTGATAAACATGGATCAATTCATGATAAAATGCATATTTATGATAGTTTCTAGGCCTAACAATGCATATCATAGTATAAATATTGCGTAACATTCATTACATTGCATTTAGGATAGTTGTATGTTATGTATATTAAATCCAATATTTTATATGGCCAGGAGGCAGTGCGACATCTTTATAGGCTTTGGATGAAGAATCTGACCGTACGGATGGATCCAGAGCGACAATCGTAGTCTGTCAGTGCAAAAATCACCTTGATCAGAGCTCCATAGTATCCTCTGTAAGAAGAAGAAGATGGACGACCTATATGGTACCACGTGGTGCCATCCAGACCGCCCTACACGAGCCACAGCCTCCTCAGCTTCACGTAGAAAGCGATCCCAGCCGTTGGATCTCAATGCAATGGCTGAGAAATGCTCGACATTAGTCGGTTTCTCCTCCAAAGTGCAGCAAGGAAGGCTTCATCTAGACCGTTGGATCTTCATCCAATGGTTGAGGTGGGTGGTTGCACCTCATCTCCATGCAACCAATCAGCTCATTGGCCAAACGGTAGCGCGCCCGCTCCTCAAACAAATGGCGTCGGTTCGAGCCTCAATCGTCCGCACTAGCTCTAGCACCAGAGAAAATGGATCGCTCGTTCTTGATCGAGCGGATGAGATTACTCACGTGCGATCTGATGCCACCCAGCGATATGAGGAGGCACACCAGATCACACATGCGTAATCAGAGGCGCTCATTTAAGACGACCGGATACCCTCTCAGTCATCGGATCTTCTTGAAGGCAGGATCCACGTGCATTCAAACCAGCAAGGGCGCGATCTGCGGGCGCCTCCCAGCCTTGTGTTGAAAATCCAATGACTGCCAGTGACTGCGGAATTCAAATGCCATCAAGTGCCCACTTCCTCTTTGCGATCTCATCCATCCACGCCTGATCCAACGGCTGAAGCTCTCCGTGCATTGTGCCAGCTGCAGCCACTCCTCATGCCAGCAGAGGTGCTTGAATGTTTAGCAACACCCCTAGTGGGTCTTTAGCGACATTTTAAATTTCGCTGAAGACCCGTGCGCACAAAACACCTCCATTCCACCACTATATAAACCCCATGACCCCTTCCCTTCCAAACCATCTCTACGTACTCTACTCCTACCTACTCCTAAACTCTAGAAGCCTATTAAAGCTCGCCTAGAGCTCATTCACAAGCTCCAAAGGCCTCCTATTAGTGTAATGCTCCTATACCCCACCAAATATTCATCCTCCATCTCACCGCCTTCGTAGGATACCTTAAAGCCATCCTCCTACCTCCATTCTGGTAGAAGATCACCTCCATCTCCTCATCCCATTCCAAAGACTTGGTGAAACATTCCTCTACCCGATGTCCTCCAGCATCTCACCTCCATCGTCCAGCACCTCACCCCCTTCATCCAAGCTACCACCAAGCATCATCGGCTCGCCAAACAGCCGATTTGGGAGATTTCTTCTCACCCCTACCTCTTTTATTTTCGCATATTGTAATTGATGACTGAATGACATTGTGATATATTCATTTGTTACCTCCATTTTGTGAAATTATCTTGCTTGCTTCTTTACTGCAAAAATAAAAGAAAAAAAAAACAAAACCCTAAAACATCAAAAAGAAACAAAACGAAGTGCGAATTTCAACAAAAGTAAACGTCTCCTCCCTCTGTTCGACTTGGGACTCCCTTGGAGTTTTGGTTAAAAATTGTATTTGATACCATGTTTTGCGAACTATGACAACAGGTTCTTGAAACCCTGGTTTTACTTCTCCAAAATCTATCCATCATTTTGACACCGTTGCTGGGGAGGCAACGGAATTTGATTTCTTGTTTTCTGTGTTTCTTTGCATTTACTTATTACTAACCCCTCTTGTCTCTAATTTATTGTCTTGCAGGTACCCTAGCAAGGAGATCCAAGTATGGTAGATTAGAGTAAAGTGTGGGTAAAGTGGTTTGTAAGTGCCCCCACATTCCCTCCCACTAGTTTCACTTTCGCCACATCCATAATCAAGACCTAATCTACTTAGGTGTTTGCATAAACCCTAGGATAGAATTTGTTTACATTGTTTTTCACCTCCACTCATCTCACCTCACATATTATAAAAGAAAAAAAAACAAAAAGATAGTTCTTATGGGACAAATCAACATACACACTATGAACGCCCACATTTATGGCACATAATCTATCTTGATTTTATCTACCCAACTAAGATTCTGACCTATGGAACTGGTACACCAACTAACACATAAAGTAGTAGAAATCAGACTAGGTTAATCACTTTTTTCGTGTGCCCTAGTCGGTGGTGCATCTGGGCCAGTTGATTGAATTGTTTGGGTCGCACCACCTAATCTAAAAGGAATTCATTTTGTAGCTGCCCCATAGGATTCAATAGTTAGGTCAACCTAAGCACTCCATATTTTCTTGATTTGTAAAGGAAAATACTTGGACTTGTGATTTTAAACTTGGTTTGCCTCCTGAAAATTTGGTTGAATATACCTAATATTTGAACCCTAAAAGCTACTAAGATTCGAACCCTAAAAGTCACTTCATCATCAATAATCTTTCTTGAAAACTCTTTGGTTGTACACATACACACATTTTCAATGAATCATTAAGGGCACAACCCATTAAGAACCCATCACATTCGAAAAGCACTAAATATCCCAAGCTTAACTAAAATTGATTAGATGTTGGCCGTAAGGACTGATTGCTCTTTGGGGCCCAAGTTGAGATTTTTCTCGATTAACCAGCTTATACTGGTCAATCTAATGTCTAGTTAGGGAAGTAGCATCAAACGACAATGATTGGGGGTTACCAAAGGAATCGGAGGCGCAAGTCAAAGGAAGAATCTTCTCCCCAGCCCCTCCTTCTAACTGGTTGGATTGACCGGATAAAAGTAGAGTATATCATTTATAATCTTATGAAGGATTCTAAGAGTCTGTAGATCTTTAGGCTACCCAACCTAAGGACAGGCTGGCATTTTTTGTGCTACTGGGCTCCTTTTTCCCATCTTTCCGACTTCCTTCCAGTGCATGCTTGGAAGGAGGTCATTGAACCCTCGCTTGGAAGGACCTATAGACCATTCCCGAAGGTGAAGGTTGAGTTATAGCCAGGTAGATCCAATGGCTAATCAACAACCACCTCCTCCGCCCCCGAACTAGCAGGAGCTGATTCAAAGGCAGTTGGAAGAATTACAACAGATGTAGCAATGGTTCCAACGAATGAATGGTCAACGCGCTCGGCCTTTGAAGGATTTTTATGATCCTTCGAATTATGAGGATCGTCTCGATGTTGTGATCCCCGCAGGTGATGTTGAGATCAAGCCCCAAGTTTTGAGTTTAATTAAACACTTTTACAGGCTTGGCTAAGAGGACCCATTCCAACATTTGGAGGACCAGATCACTCTAGTTCAGATGACCAAATCGTGGAATGTGGATGAAGAATAGATGCTCATGAGGTTTTTCGCCCATTCACTCAGGGATAAGGCCGCACATTGGTATCATACCATTGGAAGACTAGATTGCTACATAGACAGCTTTGAAATCAGCCTTCCTGAAGAAATTCTTCCCAATTGGGTGACCAATGTGTTGTGATGGGCAATTACCACTTTTGCCCAGTGGCTGGGGGAACCATTTCATGGAGCCTGGGAGCGATTCTAGGATCTGTTGCAAAAGTCTCCACACCACGAGGTGCCTAAATGGCAACTTGTGTAGATTTTTTATCACGAGTTGATGATCAACTCCATAATCATGTGGCTGCTTCATGCGGAGGTAATTTCCTCAACAAAGATGCACATAGCGCATATGATTTGTTTGAGGAAATGAGTGAAAACACTTTAAACCACGCCTCCATGGATACCTTCAACCAATACCAACAAACTAGATCAAATGCAAATGAGGTCCAAGATTCTCATACATTTGATATGGAATTGATCTACAATAAATTAGATAAGGTGAATCTGGTTGCTAAACGAATGGAAGAGTGGATGTTCGGAAACTCTAATTTTTCTAGATCCACTCAATCCCAGGGCTCGAGTTCCATTCTTCACAAGCTCCTACGGGATAGGAGTTTGTGAAGCAATTGGAGTCAGCTCGACCTTCGGCCAGCTCTTCTCAGAACCTTACGGGTTCCAAACTGGGGCCTTTGATCCCAGTTTTTTTGATCCTTCTTCATCCTCATCTTATGAGGATGTTCATGCTGTACAAGAGAATGTTAGGTCCAACGCTTACTCGAATTCCTACAATCCTGGTTGGAAAAATCACTCTAACTTCTCTTGGAAAGATCAACGGCAGCAGACCCAATATCGACCCAGCAATTATGTACCAGAAAAACCAATGGGTCAGGGTCATGTATGTACTCAATTGCCCCTGTAGCAGGTTAATCAGTCCATGTGGAATGCTCAACAACCTGCTGGGCAGGCTGATTTAAACCTGAAGATGGTAGAAATGCAAGGGCCAATGCTCTAGCTCATGAAACAAATGAAAATTTTGTTGGACACCTTGCAATCTGGACTTAGTGTAAACAACTGACAACCTAGATCTCTACCATCACAACCTGTACCAAGCCCAAGGAATGTATAGAACCGAGGTGCAGGGCCTCAAGGGTTTGGTAATGGTGGGGAGCCGCATGCTCAAGCTCATGCCATCTATCAGGCTACCCCAGCCCCTCCCGAAGGAAACCAAGTTCCCACCATAATCAACCGAGAGCCTCCTATTTTGCCCAAACCTCCCCAAGGCACTAGCCAACACCATTTTACCACTGCAAATACCATCGTCTTGAGGAGTAGTAGTAGACACAAGGTACCCACCCAATCCCATGTCAACACCATTAGACCCCGTAGTAAGAATTCCAGACTCCCAACTAAGAATGTCATCAACGAAACATGAGAGTTTGATTTGGGAGTATTTTGTTGTTGTATGGGCAAACAGAAAAAGTCGAAGGAGAAATTGGAGGAAAGGATGTCCTTACTTCAGGTCTTCAAATTGACAATCATTTTACTCCTCGTAGCTACCAGATCAATCCCCGCCTATGCCAAAGGTTTACTGAATTCATATAAAGAAAAGCGTAGAGTGGAATCTAAAAACAATAGGAGAGTAGTTTGTTCTCGTCCTTCGAGTTTTAATGATGTATTCGTTGCAGTATTATGAAAGACAATTATCACTTTAATTTATTTATTACTCGAGATTTTAAAATATCCCGAGGTCGAACTCAGGGAGCACACGTCATTCTAGAAACATATGAATTCACAATTGACTATATACTGTTTTACAAAAATTTAAGAGAGAGTGAGCAAAAATTTCACTTTTTCTTCTCTTGGCTTCTTCATCTTCTCTCTTTTCTTTCAACAGCTTCTCCTTCTTTCTTCTTCTTTTCTTTCTCTTCTTCAATTAGCTTCTCTGCCTTCTTCTTTCTTCTGCCCTCTGCTGCAGTTCTTCTTTTTCTCTTCCTTTTCTCTGCTGCTGTTTCTTCTTCTTTCTTCTTTCTTCTACATCTTCTTCTAATTCTTCTTTCTTCAGTAGCTCCTTCATTCTTCTTCTTCTTCTCTTTCAGCCTTTCCTTGCTCCGGACATCTGATTCTTCAAGTCGGATGCCTGATCAGCCCTGTTGCTACATTGCCTCCTTCTTTCTTCTTCGGCTGCTGCGACTTCTCCTTCACATTCTTCTTACTTCCCATGGCCAAGTCTTCGCCGCTTCCCTTCCTTTTTCTCCTTTCTTCTTTTTCTCTATTGCGGGAGCTTTGCAGCTAAGTCCTTGCCGCCTGCTCTTCCTCTTCTACTTCTTCCTCACCTGTTCCCTGCACACACATGACACAAAACCTACCCCTACCCTTTCCCGTGTCTCTCTCTCTCTGAATCTCTCTTTGGTACGCTCTCCCAGAGTCGGGTCACGTGCCCAGGTCCAGGCGCACCAGCGTGGGTGTGGTGCGCAAGGAGTGCTCAGGAGTGGGGGTAGTCAGGTCGCGGGTCAGGTCCGCGTGGGCAGTGTCGCGGACGAGACCCGGTGGATAGGTGAGGAGGGACCTTACCCCAGTGTTTCGTGGCAAATAGCCAGGAGCACTTTTTCAATTTATGTGTGGGCACGCACCCACACACTTTCGAGGTGGGACTAAAGTCCCACCTTCGATCTCGGGCGTCTGCGAGAGGAAGGTTCATCCAATTGGGGTAGCGGTAGAGGCCTGCGACCCCAATTGAGGTCCTGAGTGCGTGCGCAAAAGCCTTCCGCGTGACCTGGGTTGCAGACCTGGAGCTAAAGAGGATTGTAGCTGCTTCCAAGCTTGCGCCAAGCTTCTCATCAGTGGCGGCGAGGGTACGAGGCCTGAAACCACCAGTATGGCCTTGCGGCCCTGTCAGAACACTTGGTGAGCTTCGCCAGAGCACGGTGAAGACAGTGCGGGGGTCGATGTGGCATGGGGAGGCCAAAGTGCGCGTGCCTATGGCACACTATGTGCGTAAGAGTGAGTGTGTTCAGGGGGTGTTCTGGGGGTGTGGCTTGGTGAGTGGAGTGCGGATTTAGTGTCAGTGAGATGTTGCGGTGCTTAAGGGGTGATTGGCGAGGCTGATGGAGGCATGGAACGGTGGGAACGCCTCACTGGAGGGTGGCCAGAGATGAAGAAGGTGGTGATGGACAGTGGTGGTCGGTGGGTGGAAATAGCAAATAAAAAAGGGGGAAATAAAAGAGAGAGTAAGGGGAAGAGTTTCACCTACTTAACTGACGAAAGGGGGGGGGAGGAGGCACTCGGCGCGTGGCTGCCGACGTAGGAGATGAAGACACCTAAAGGGGGGTAACTGTGACGAGGAGGGGATCTGGAAGGCACCAGCTGGTGCGGCCTGGTGCGGGAGGACGAGGTGGAGTGAACTTTACTGCAGGTATGGTAGCAGAGCGACGAAGGGGAGGAGCAAGGCTCATCGGAGCCTGCGGGCGCCTGACTGGAGGAGCAGGAGACGAAGTGTGGGGGAATTCCTCGGCTAAATCAGGCTTGAGACGATCGAAGAGACCTGTTGTCCCTTTTATAGCAGCTGGCGAGAGGAGAATCTCGAGGGGAGATCGTGGAGAGCCTACCAGAGTTGGCCGGAGATGGAGACCCATTCCTCTCGCATGTTCGCACGAGAGGAGTGGGCGACGGCAGGACATGGGAGGGTGTCCCTGCGAAAGAGGACGACGTAGGGAACCCCCCTTTCGTTTCTGAGAGCGGCCCCCATACACTGCGCGGTGCCATCCTCCGCACAAGGTCACTGGAGGTATGGGCGGCTACGTGGGGTGGTAGAGGGACCGTTCTGCAAAGAACGAAAGAGAAGCTGGGGAGCAAAATGCAAGAGTTCAAAAAGATAAGGGTCGAAAAGTAATTCAAGAGGACCAATTTGTAAAGTAGGTCAAGATGGCCTTTCCTTAGGTCTAAATTTTGGTATAAACCTAATTTTGACCTAAGGAATCCAATGGTAAAGTTTGATTTTTGGTTTGACCACGTTTGATCGATCAATTTGCGTAAAAACCCAAATTTGGTCAAAAATTGGGTATGGTTCTCAATTTAGGTCAAGATAGGTTCCAAAGTTCAAATTGAAGGTTCTAAACCATAGGGAATATTTTTCCATGAATTTTAGGGGATTTATTTGATTTTTATCCTACCTTAAACCTCGTGAATTAAAGCAGGTTTGTTTCAGGGTTACAGAATGTCATTTAATTCCTAGAAGTTGCTATAACCCTTTTCAGATCAGGTCATCCCACTTTCTTTCTTATTAAGCCCATTTAACCTGTGTTTAGACCCTTAGACACCTTGTCTGTGTACTGCATTGGTAAAATTACAGTTTTACCCCTTGTGAATTATTGTATTCTTAAATTTAGAATTCTCTGATTTAGGCTTTTCCTTAGGTTTTGTAGGAGCTTTTGTACACTTATTTGGATCAAAATGTGCTAGTTAGGGTTCATGATGAGGCTCTCATCATACCCCCATGCCTAGCTTTTGCTAGTCCCTTAGCAAAATTTTAAGGTTTTAACCTTTGTTCTAGACCATGAATTTCTTATCAAGTTTAGATATGTGCTTTTCCTTTTATATCCTTGATTAGGTCAGAATGCCAATCATAGGCCTAAAAGGTACTCTAGTACCAACCAAGATCCAGATCTGTCTAGCTTTAGCCTCAGTCTTTAGCAAAGGTTTTTAAGGCCTACAGGAACTAACCTAAGGTTTATTGGACTTCGTGATTAAAGCACCCGTGCTTGAGATAATTTTAGCCTTGGTTCAGTTCGCAGTGCGTTTTGTAAGAGAGAGAGATAGAAAATTTATTTGTTTGGAGAGTTTTCTCTCTCTTTTCTTTTTAATTCTAGGTTAGGATTGGCTTCACAACACAATCTGTATCGGATTCCTTGTCCCCATCATCAATCCTCAAGGGTCCCTGGCAGTCGATGCTTCGAGATAGCACCACCCATGGTAACCCCCAGAACCCTGGCTTTCGAGATTTCGAGATAATCCCATCCATGGTGTTCCGTGGCCTAATTCAGACCTAGCAATTGACACTTCGTGATAATGCCATCCATGGAATCTGAACCGGCAGAGTGCTTAGATGCCCCCAGTAAGATATGTAAATATCCTAATAGACAAGCACCGAGGAGATGATATGTTGTTACGCATCATTGAGGGGAATTTCCCACCTCTCCGCGTCAGGAACTCATCCAAATCAACTTGGGTTGATTGACTGCTCCTAATCTAGGTGACTTTTCATAACATTTGAAATGCTTCTGCGTGATTTTGATACTTATGCTTACTAAACCAGACTGTGTGTGTGAATTTGGGTGCTTAGGTTACTACGTCCCATAAACCAAAGTTAGTTAATGAGGCCGAATACTTCCTAAGCCTTGGACGTAATCCTCAAGCTTTTCATTTTCATCAACCTCTTGAGGAGTATCTAGATCTTAATGGGTACTAAGAGTTTATCCAAGAATGCCTAAGGTTAGCATTTTTACTAATCTTGTTGTGAACTTTCCTTTTTCTTTTCCTTAATGTGGTCTAGAACTTAGGTTAAATTCCTTAATTTCTTACTAATGACTATCCTTTTTTCTCTTTCATTTTGTGCTCCTTTTTATCATTTAGCTTTTTTTCTCCTCCTTTTGTAAAATCCACAAGAATCCTTCCTCTCAAATTTTTTTTTTAAGTTGAAACCTTTTCTTCTGAGTTTTTATTCATTTTGCACTTTCATACCCCCCCATGCCTAAGATTTGCAATGTCCTCATTGTAAATTAGGAGGGTTTTTATTTAGCTTGGTTCAGGCATTAGGATAGATATTTTGGTGAGTGGATGGGTTGGGGTGACTGTTGCGGACGATTTCTAATCTCATATGCGAGCACCTGAGGTGGAGTCGACTGTCCTAAAGGATGAACCTAAAGTGCAAAGAGGTGTCAGAAAAGGTTTCGGGTTTTTCAGAAAGAATGATGGGCTGCCTCCTCTTAAATGCTAAGTTTTACGCCATCAACTGGGCGTAATAAGCTCAGGGAGAATGGAGGATAAATGATGACTCAGCCAAATCTGTAGAGGTTACATCAATGAAAGGTTTGGAATCGTGGCTGAGAGGACTGATTTCGATAGCTCCATTTCCAAAAACCTGTCGGACAAGATACGGTCCAACCCACTTGGATCGCAATTTCCTAGGGAAGAGTTTGAGTCGGGCATCGAAGAGTAGGACCTTTTGACCAGGGTGGAAGATCTTTCTAGATATGTGCTTGTCATGGAAGGCTTTAACCCGCTCTTTGTAGATTCGTGAGTTCTCATACGCATCAAGGCGTAATTCATTGATCTCGTTTATCTGAAGCTTTCTGTCGGTTCAAGCCTTAGAAAGATCTAAGTTGCAGCTCCGTACTGCCCAATAGGCTTTGTGCTCTAGTTTGACGGGAAGGTGACATGCCTTCCCGTACACCAGTTTGAAAGGAGACATGCCTAGTTGGGTCTTGTGTGCAGTCCTATAAGCCCACAAAGCTTCCGGAAGTTAGGACGACCAATCCTTCCTATCTGGTCGAACAGTGACCTGCAGGATTTTCTTGATCTCCTAATTTGATAGCTCAGCTAGACCTTTAGTTTGGGGGTGGTAAGGAGTAGAGATTCGGTGAGACACCCCGTATTTGGTCATCAGTGGCCTGAACTTAGCATTAGTGAAATGGGTCCCTCTGTCAGAGATGATTGCACGAGGAATCCTGAACCATGAGAAGATATTTTGATGAATGAATTTGATGATGATCTTGTGATCATAGGTTCGGGTCAGAATGGCTTCGATCCATTTGGACACGTAGTCCACTGCGAGTAAAATGTACTCGAAGCCTTCCGAAACAGGAAAGGGGCCCATAAAATCAAACCCCCAAATATCGATGATCTCGCATACAAGAATCGGCTGCAAAGGCATCATGTCACGGTGGCTCATGTTGCCCAGAGTTTGGCAACGACTGCATGCCTTACAGTGACTGTGTGCGTCTTTGAAGATAGTGGGCTAGTAAAAGCCACACTGGAGAATTTTTGATGCGGTTTGTGCCCAGAGAAATGGCCACCGCATGCCTGGTCATGGCAGAAGGAGAGAATGTCATTGATTTCGCCCTCCGGGACACATCTCCAGATGATTTGGTCAACACTTATGAGGAAAAGGTACGGGTCTTCCTAGATGTAGTACTTGGCATCGGAGCGCAACTTGTCTTTCTTGGCCTTTGGCCAATCAGACGGGATCTGATGAGATGCCAAATATCAGCAAACCATGGAAGCCTAGTACCAATAGACAATAGGTGCTCATCAGGAAAATGCTTCGTGATCGGTCCAGAAGGGTTGATGATTTCAGAAGGAAGGCGAGACAAGTGGTCAGCTACCACGTTCTGTCTTCCCGCCTTGTCGCGAATCTCGAGGTCGAATTCTTACAATAGCAAGATCCATCAGATTAATCAAGGCTTCACGTCCTTCTTAGCAAGGAGATGCCTCACAGCAGTGTGATCTGAGTAGATGATGACATGGGAACCCAGGAGATAAGATCAGAATTTTTCAAGGGCAAATACTACGACTAACAGCTCTTTCTTCGTAACTGTGTAGTTACGCTGAGCCTCATCATGTGTCTTGCTAGCGTAGTAGATGACCACGGGTTTCCTGTCAATCTTCTGCCCCAAACCACTCCTACAGCGAAATCAGATGCATCGCACATGATCTCAAAGGGTTGAGACCAATCAAGGAACTGTAGGATCAGGGCTTGGGTGACTCGATCACGAAGGTTCTCAAAAGCTTGAGTACATTCCTTGGAAATTTCAAAGGGTACATCCTTGGAGAGAAGAGTAGTCAGGGGGCATGCGATTTTCAAGAAATTAGGGATGAAACGATAGTAAAAATCGACGTGCCCCAGAAAAGAATGGATGTCCTTGATCGAGCTAGGCATAGGAAGTCGAGAAATCAGATCAACCTTGGCTTGATCCACTTGGATGCCTTTCTCAGAAATTAAATGTCCTAGGACGATCCCCTCAGGCACCATAAAGTGGCTCTTTTCCCAGGAAAGAACCAGATTTACATCGATGCAACGCCTAAGTATATAAACCAAGTGCTAGAGGCAATCATCAAATGATGCCCCAAAAACTGAGAAGTCATCCATGAAGACTTCTAGAAAATCACCTACCATATCAGAGAATATGGCAAGCATGCACCGCTGAAAAGTCGAGGGTGCATTGCAGAGACCGAAAGGCATCCTTCGGAATGTGTACGTCCCAAAGGGGCAGGTGAATGTGGTCTTCTCTTGGTCCTCAGGATGAATAGCCACTTGGTTATAACCGGAGTACCCGTCAAGGAAGTAGAAGAATCTATTTCCCGCTAATTTCTCGAGAATCTGATCAATGAATGGAAGTGGGAAATGATCCTTCTTCATGGAGGAATTGAGTCTTCGGTAATCTATGCAGACTCTCCACAAGTTGGCTATACGGGTAGGTATGACTTCTCCGATTTCAGTGGTAATGGTGGTGAGCCCTACCTTCTTAGGCACAACCTGGATTGGCTCACCCAACGACTGTCGGAGATCGGGTATATGATCCCTGCATCTAACCACTTAATGATCTCCTTTTTCACGACCTCTTGCAGATTGGGATTCAAACGTCTCTGCATTTCCCGGGAAGGTCGTGCGCCCTCTTCAGAATAAATACTATGTGTGCACTAAGAGGGACTTATTCCAGTCAAATCATCGAGAGTCCAACCAATGGCTCTATGATGTTGCTGGAGAACAGTAATCAGACGGGATTCCTGATTAGGTGAGTCTGGAGTTTATAATCATAGGAAATGTCTGATTAGAACCCAAGAAGACATATTTTAAATGGTCGAGAAGGGGTTTGAGTTCAAGAATGGGGTTATCAGCAGTAGCGGGAGGTTAAAGGTGAGTGTGAGGTACATGGGTAGGAGTTATGGGTTTTTCTATCTCAATGTCTGCCTCCTCTAATTGCGGTGCAAGATCCTCTTGTGGTTGATGAGGAATGATCATGTTGTCCTCAAGTTGTGGTTCATGAACCAAAGCTCTAACATCACAGATTTGTTCAATGACACTGCAATTAATTCCTTGTTGGGCCTTAAAGATATCAATTTTGGGAGTCTGGTTCCCAAATTTCAATTCTATTTGGCCCTCCTCACAACTTATGTTTGCCCTTGCAGTGTCCAGAAAAGGTCTCCTTAGTATGATCTGTGTATCCCTTGGATTTTTAGGTGCATCCATATCTAAGACTATAAAATCTACAGGGAAATAGAAATCTCGCACCCTCACAATAACATCTTCAACAATTCCTTTAGGTGACTTGATAGATCGGTCTGCTAACTGTAGTGTCACCTCAGTCGGTTTTAGCTCAGATTCTTCTAGATGGTTGAGTAAGGATGTGGGTATCAAGTTTATGGAAGCACCTAAGTCTAACAATGCTCTGTCGAACTGGGTTTTACCGATCTTACATGAAATTTGGGGAGTGCCTGGGTCTTTTGCCTTGGGTGGGAGTCTGCTCAGGATTACAGAGCTGGCTTGCTCTGATAGTACAATTGGACTCCCACTCTTGGTTCTCGGCTTACGCTGAGGTGTACACACGTTTTTCAAAAATCGTGCATAAGCCGGTACGTGGAGGATCTCATCCATCAAGGGGATGTTTATTTGGAGCTGCTTAAAGAGCTTGACCAAATCCTCTTCAGGAGCCACGGATTTGGTTGTCTTCTTTCCCTTAGTCAAGGCCTTGGGAAATGGAACTTTGGTTGGTTCCTCTAGGATAGGTCCAGGTTTTTGATCTGGGATAGGGATAGGAACATCCTGGATGACTGCCTTAGGATTTGGGTCACTACCAGGCTTGGAGTGGTCTAGATAAGGTGGATCTTAGGTCACCTTACCACTACGGGTTGTTACAGAGTTAAGTCCTGCCTTATTCTAGTTGGGGGTTGGTAGAATGGGCTACTGCTGTTGATAGCCCGCATAAGAAGTTGAAGCTTTCATCCCGTCAGGTAAAGGAATAGAAGGGGCCTGATAAACCATGTGTGCTTGGCCCAGGTTTGGGTTCATAACGCGTCGCTGGGTCAGCACGCTATTAGGGTTAGGTAGGGGCTGAGAAGGAAGCGTGCCTGGTTGGCAAGAATTTTCCAACTAAGCCAGTTGATTTTGAACCTCTGTGATTTCGTCCTTGTGTTGCTTTTGAATAGTCGCATTCGTTCTCTGAATGTCAGCCAAAGTCTGGAGGATGAGGGACATTTGGTCTTGGTTTGGCTCGAATGGATAAGTGGGGTTGGGTCGAGGCTGAGGAGGCTGATAAGGATAAGGTGCTGGTGGACGGGGCTGAAAGGGTGGTCTCGAATGCTGGGAATTCGCCGCCCATTGGAAGTTGGGATGGTTTCGCCATCGAGGATTGTAGGTATTGGAGAATGGGTCATTCTAGATGGCGTTGAGGTCCTCGTAGGTCTGAGGACCCTCAGAAAAGTCAGAGAATGGGGGAGCAGAGCTCCCCTGGATAGAATAGAAAGGATCAGAGGTTCCTCCAATCTGAGAGTCAGATGAGGGTGGATATGAGTCTACCCCGGGAGAAGGTCGGTGGAAAATGTTCTGCACAGCTTCCCGACTGGGAGGGGGCCGTGCGAAGGAGTTCTACGCAGAGGTGTCTCGCTGCAAATGCTAAGTCAGCTCATCCACCTTCTTCTCAATAATAGGGACCTTGTCCAATCGACTAGCCATTAATTCTAGGTCGACTGATGTAGATAGGCCCTGCGTCTCATGTGCTCCCCTAAGGCTCATTACTGCGTGGGTATTCATCCTGTCGAATAGTCCCATGGAGTCATTATTGATGGAGTTCTCATACATATTCTCGAGAATCTCCCACACGGTGTCCTCATGTTGACCCATGATATTCCCTCCGCAAGTTGCATTGACAAATAGTCTAATATCCTCACAGAGTCCCTGGTAAAAAGACTGGACTTGTTCCCATTTAGGAACTCTGTGATGGGGGCACTTTCTCATGAGATCCTAAAAATGATCCCATGTCTCATGAAGAGGTTGTCCCGTCTGTTGCGTGAAGTGAGTAATCTGATGGCGCAAGGCATTGGTCCAACCAACGGGGAAGAAATTTTTCAAGAACTTGGACTGAAGTTCCTCCCAAGTGTTGATCGAACGGGCCTGGGTCTGATGCCAATGGGCTGCCTTGTCCATAAGGGAGAAAGAGAACATCTTCATGAGTAAGATATCCCGATTATGCGCATTTGACCCGAAAGTTTGGGCTAGATGCTTTAGCTGTTTGATGTGTTGGAAGGGGTCTTCAGAATTAAGCCCATGGAATTTAGGTATGGCATGAATCATGTTGGGCTTCAGTTCAGAATCAGGTCCTCTAGTGGGGATTCTGACTCGAGGCTCAATTGCCACCGCAGCGGGATTATAGTGATCTCGCATCATGGGACGCTGCAGTGGGTTCATGAAGTTCTAGAAGAGGTCATTGAGTCGCTGGAGCTGGTGCTCAAGATGATTCTCTTCCTCAACTAGCTGAGCCATTGTGGAAGAAGAAGGTGAGTTGGGTTCAGAATCAGAGGAGAGGTCTAAGTAAAGAGTTGATTGCACAAACAAGGGTACCGAGGCTCAGCCTCGGGGAGAGTGAATTTCTAGAGAAGGTTTCGAGGACCTCCTACCAAACATGCATTGATGGATTAGACGAGTTTAGCAGGTGCTGGACCCAATCAAGACACCCAAAATGTTGGGTGACTATATAGGTTCGGGGCGGATGGTACCCCTTAATCAGAAGGTCGTCCACCTGAGAATTACCTGGGCAGCCAGAGAGGGTGAGTCCCACGAAGACCCCTACATGATAGAGTGCCCCCACAGGTTACAGGGTTTCCCGCACCCGACCTCTCTTGCCACTGAGATTCCAAGTAGACCAGAATGGGGACCTTGACCTCTCAAGTCTATCACTTTTAATTAGGATCAAGGTGCTTTAGGGTTTCACTTGAACTTTAACCTTTTGAATGCAAAGAGTGACCTAATTTAAAGGTTGGTTGATCCAAGGGATCAACTTCACCTATTAGTTCCTTTGAGAGCTTATTAGGTCTTGCCTTTTAAGGTTCAAGTGATTTAAGAGCCGAATTGCTTAGGGTTTCTCTTGATAAATGTTTTCAAGCAATGGCTTGGGCACACTTCTTTTGGGAATTCTCAATTCTTGATTAGAAAGTGTGTCTCTAAAACCCTAGCGTTGAGTCTTAAGTTGGCTCTAATTGGTCCAATTAGTTGCCTTAAGATTAGGTAATTAGAGCTCAAGCAAGAAGGTTTTAGCCCTAAATACCTTGCACAGATAGAATGTGTTGAAATTTGAAAATAGGCAACTTCTGTAATTTATTAGGTATGGACGACAGGTTATTCCTAATTTGCTTTTTCTTTTTCTTCCTCTTTAGAATTTTAGGGGCTTAAAAGAGAGGAAAGAAAATTACCTGTCCCTTGGCGTGGTTGTTGTGTGGCTGCTTGCTCCTTCTTGATTTCTTGTGCTCACATAAAAGAGAAGAGCTTAAGTCAGTAGTAAATAAAAAATTGTGAAAAAATAGCTTCTAGAATGACCATTGCTCCCTAGCAAAGGCGCCAAAAAGTGTTTGTTCTCATCCTTTGCTAGGTTTTAATGATGTATTCGTTGCAGTATTATGAAAGGTGATTATCACTTTAATTTATTTATTTCTCGAGATTTAAAATATCCTGAGGTCGAACTCAGGGAGCACACGTCATTCTAGAAGCATATGAATTCACAATTGACTATATATTGTTTTACAAAAATTTAAGAGAGAGAGTGAGCAAAAATTTCTCTTTTTCTTCTCTTGGCTTCTTCGTCTTCTCTCTTTTCTTTCAGCAACTTCTTCTCCTTCTTTCTTCTTCTTTTCTTTCTCTTCTTCAGTTAGCTTCTCTGCCTTCTTCTTTCTTCTGCCCTCTACTGCGGTTCTTCTTTTTCTCTTCCTTTTCTCTGCTGCTGCCTCTTCTTCTTTCTTCTGCATCTTCTTCTCCTTCTTCTTTCTTCAGCAGCTCCTTCCTTTTTCTTCTTCTTCTTCTCTTTTAGCCTTTCCTTGCTTCGGACGTCTAATTCTTCGAGTCGGACTCCTTATCGGCCCTGTTGCTACAGTGCCTCCTTCTTCTTTCTTCTTCGGCTACTGCGGCTTCTCTTTCACCTTCTTCTTGCTTCTCACGGCCAAGTCTTCACAGCTTCCCATCCTTTTTCTCCTTTCTTCTTCTTTTTCTCTACTGTGGGAGCTTTGTGGCTAAGTCCTCGCTGCCCGCTCTAACTCTTCTTCTTCTTCCTCACCTATTCCCTGCACACATGCAACACAAAACCTACCCCTACCCTTTCCTGCGTCTCTCTCTCTATGAATCTCTCTTTGGTACACTCTACCAGAGCCGAGTAATTGGGTCGGGTCATGTGCCCGGGTCCAGGTGCACCGGCATGGGTGTGGTGCACAAGGAGTGCTCAGGAGTGGGGGTAGTCGGGTCGTAGGTCAAGTCCGCGTGGGCAGTGCCGCGGACGAGACCCGGTAGATAGGTGAGGAGGGACCTCACCCCAGTGTTTCGAGGTGAAAAGCTAGGAGCACTTTTTCTATTTATGTGTGGGTGCGTGCCCACACACTTCCGAGGTGGGACTAAAGTCCCACCTCTGATCTCAGGCATCTGTGAGAGGAAGGTTCATCCAATTGGGGCAGTGGCAGAGGCCTGCGACCCTAATTGAGGTCCTAAGTGCGTGCTCAGAAGCCTTCCGCGCGACCTGGGCTGCAAACCAGGAGCTGAAGAGGCTTGGAGCTGCTTGCAAGCTTGCTCCAAGCTTCTCATCAATGGCGACGAGGGAACGAGACCTGAAACCACCAGTACGGCCTTGCGTCCCTGTCAGAACACTTGGTGAGCTTCGCCAGAGCACGGCGAAGATAGTGCAGGGGTTGGCGTGGTATGGGGAGGCCAGAGTGCGTGTGCCTAGGGAACACTGTGTGCGTGAGAGTGGGTGTGTTCGGGGGGTGTTCTGGGGGTGTGGCGTGGTGAGTGATGTGCAGATTTACTGTCAGTGAGGTGTCGCGGTGCTTAAGGGGTGATTGGCGAGGCGGATGGAGGTGTGGAACGGCGGGAACACCTCGCCGGAGGGCGGCCGGAGATGGAGAAGGTGGTGATGGACAGTGGTGGTCGGTGGGTGGAAATAGCAAATAAAAAAGAGGGAAATAAAAGAGAGAGTAAGGGGAAGAGTTTCACCTACTTAACTGACAAATGGGGGGGGGGGGAGGCGCTCGGCGTGTGCCTGCCGATGCTAGAGATGAAGATGCCTAGAGGGGGGTAACAGCGATGAGGAGGGGATCTGGAAGGCGCCAACAGGTGCAGCCTGACGCGGGAGAATGAGGCGGAGTGAACTCTGCTGCAGGTATGGCAGCAGAGCGACGAAGGGGAGGAGGAAGGGTCACCAGAGCTTGCAGGCGCTGGACCGGAGGAGGAGGAGACGAAGTGTGGGGGAATTCCTCGGCCAAATTAGGCTTGAGACGACCGGAGAGCCCTGCCGTCCCTTTTATAGCAGCTGGCGAGAGGAGAATCTCGAGGAGAGATCATGGACAGCTTGCCAGAGTTGGCTAGAGATGGAGACCCATTCATCTTGCGTGTTCGCACGAGAGGAGTGGGCGATGGCAGGACATGGGAGGGGGTCCCTACAAAAGAGGACGACGTAGGGAACCCCCCTTTCGTTTCTGAGAGCGGCCCCCATACCCTACGTGGCGCCATCCTCCGTGCAAGGTCGCCGGACATATGGGCAGCTGTGTAGGGTGGCTGAAGGACTGTTCTGCAAAGAATGAAAGAGAAGCTGGGGAGAAAAATGCAAGGGTTCAAAAAGATAAGGGTCGAAAAGTAATTCAAGAGGACCAATTTGTAAAGTAGGTCGAGATGGCCTTCCCATAGGTCCAAATTTTGGTATAAACCTAATTTTGACCTAAGGAATCCAATGGTGAAGTTTGATTTTTGGTTTGACCACGTTTGACTGGTCAATTTGTACAAAAACCCAAATTTAGTCAAAAATTGGGTATGGTTCTCAATTTAGGTCAAGATAGGTTCCAAAGGCCAATCCCTAGGGAATATTTTTCCATGAATTTTAGGGGGTTTAGTTGATTTTCATCCTACCTGAAAGCTCATGAATTAAAGCAGGTTTGTTTCATGGTTATAGAATGTCATTAATTCCTAGAAGTTGCTATAACCCTTTTCGGATCAGGTCATCCCACTTTCTTTCTTATTAAGCCCATTTGACCTGTGTTTAGACCCTTAGACACCCCGTATGTGTACTACATTGGTAAAATTGTAGTTTTACCCCTTGTGAATTATTTTATTCTTAAATTTAGAATTCTCTGATTTAGGCTTTTCCTTAGGTTTTGTAGGAGCTTTTGTACACTTATTTGGATCAAAATGTGCTAGTTAGGGTTCATGATGAGGCTCTCATCAATAGTCTTGTCTGATAACATAAGCACACTGATCTTAAACAAGCTACCCCCTAAGAAGCAGAACTTGGGAGCCCTGCTGATTTCCTTCACAATAGGAGACATTACTTCTAATTGGGCCCTCCTTGACTTGGGTGCTTCCATTAATGTGATCCCCACCTCACTGCATATGGAACTAGGTCTAGGCTACCTGAAACACACTAACATAACCTTGCAGTTAGCCGATAGATCCATTACAAAACCAAGGGGTCTTTTGGAGGATGTTTTAGTCAAGGTTAGTGATTTGCATTACCTTGCTGATTTCATGGTCTTGGACATGCAAGCACGAAAACAGCTCAACCACACCCCAATTATTTTGGGAAGACCTTTCTTTGCTACCGCCAAGGCAAGGATTGATTGTGAATCGGGAAATATAGAAATGATCTCTGGGAATAAAATAAATTGATTTAATATTTTCGAGGTCTTAAAGAAGGATAAAATTAAGTGTGGTTTGGTGGAGGAGCTTGGCATAATAGAGGAGGTAATGGGTGTACATACCTTAAACAACCTTTTAATGGCTAACTCAACCTAAACTCAAGAAGAAAATCACACGGCAGTAGGGATAATTGAGACAATAAAGACATACAGCCAACTATGGCAACCCGGGATGAGAAAGATATTCATGAAATTGGAAATTTGTTGGATGATTCACATGATCAAGTTAAAGCCCAACAATATCCTCATCCTGAATTTTTAGAGTTTGAGGTTTAACTTTTAGGTGGGAATCATGAGGATCAGGATGGTTGGATTAATCACCCTGATTGTGAGGATGAAATTGAACTTTGGGGAGAAACTCTTGAAATGTTAGGTATTCTAGAGTACCCACAAAACCCCAACACATCACAAAACCGTCATCATCCTTGTTCACCCAACCATTACACAATTTCTATATCCACCCAGACCTCCTCTATACTGAATAAACAAAACTCCTATTGGAGACCATTTGGGCTCTCCCTGCACCACCAGCTTACCACTTTCATTGATCAACTCTTTGGCAAGCTCATTTTCACTCTCTGGGACACATATATAGGGGCCTGGAACTATGTTATTGCAGCCTCAATGTTAGTCATGTTTGATTGAGGACATCGCCTAGCTGAAGGCACTAAACTCAGCATGTGTAAAGACTATTTGGAGCTGACTAGAATCTCACGAAAATCAGCTGCTATTCTTCCAATTCAGCCCTCCTTTATGCTTTTATTTTAACAATGAGGACATTGCATTACCTAAGCATGGAGGGTGGATATTATGTGAAATGATTATTTTGTTAGCCCATAGCAATAATTTCCTGTCCTATTATTTATTTAAAAAAAAAAAACTAGAGTCAGGAGAAGAGAACTTAGGCATTAGGAGTTGCAAACTTTAGGAATTGATACTTTAGGACCTAAACACTTTGACTCTTTAGGTCTTCAAGCTTAATCAGCCCGGGTGTCCACTCGAATGTTGACTTAGTCTTGAGTCCTCGCAAAGTAATTTTATTTTAATTTGACCAATAAATTGGGGTGATAAGTACACGACTTATCAACCCACCCTCTGATTTGAGGGGACTTTAAGTATAAGCATCTACACACTATTTACACGGACTCACTTTTCGGTGGTTTTTACGAAAATTGGGTAGCTAATGAACTGTTTAGGGTAGTATGGCTGGCAAGTTATCGTGGGTAACAGCCCATTGGCCAGTTGTCCAAGCCCAGCTACATGACCATACTCATTCTACTGCTTTTAGGTAAATCTTAGATCAGGGAAGTCACCTACTTAGAAAAAAAAGAAAAAAAAGAAAAAGAAAAAAAATAGAAAAAGGAGAAAATATAAAAAAAACCACACTTCACTGCATGTGTATGGCTAGTAAGTTATCATGGGTAACAGCCTATTGGCCGGTTGTCCAGAGCTCTGTTCACAAAAATGCACAATAATTCCCAAAACACATAGGGAAGAAGCGGGGAAGTAGAATAAATCAGGGAGATATACACTAGGTTCGCCCTTGTGTTTACCCCATAAAAAAATTTAGGGAGAAAGCTACCATTCGGAAAGATAAACCTTTAGGTAGAAACTCTAAAGGTCACCTAGGGTCGTAGAAACCCGAAGTCCATTTTAACAGTCCCCTAGTGAGTCTTTCACTCTTTTCACAAGATGCTTAGCACTTAGAGTCCTTTTCGAATCTTGGGCGAGTAGGGTAGCCGTAAAAAGTTATCCCGAAACTCTCAAACTCCAAAAGTCCAAAAAAATTAGAAAAGAAGAAAAAGCAAAAAAATGTATCTTCCCTTTTTAAATAAGGCGAGAGCTTGGGCGGTCTGCATTTTGGCAGACAACCAGGCACTGTTGAGTTTGTGTAACTAGGTCCTTAGTTGAAATCTCCTAAAGCAGCCAACGAATCGTGCCTAAGTAATCAAACCCCGTTTCTACTTTTATACATAGCATTTAGGTTAATTTTGCTAGAGACTAGCAAAAAGTAAGCATGGGGGCATGATAAACATGCATGAATTCATGATAAAATGCTTATTTATGATAATTCCTAGGCCTAGCATTGCATATCATAGTATAAATATTGCATATCATTCATTGCATTGCATTTAGGATAGTTGTATATTATGTACATTAATTCTAACATTTTATATGACCAAGAGGCAGTGCGACATCTTTACGGGCTTCGAATGAAGAATCCAACCATACGGATGGATCTAGAGCGACGATCACAGTCCGTCAGCATAAAAATCACCCAAATCAAAGCTCTGTAGCATCCTATATAAGAAGAAGAAGATGGATAGCCCAGATGGTGCCACGTGGTGCCATCTAAGCCACCCTACACGAGCCACAGCCTCACTAGCTTCACGTAAGGAGCAATCCTAGCCGTTGGATCTCAACCCAACAGTTGAGAAGCACTCTACATCGGCCAATTTCTCCTCCAAAGCGCAATAAGGAAGGCTTCATCTCAACCGTTGGATCTTCATCCAACGGTCGAGGCGTGTGGCTGCACCTCATCTCCACGCGACCAAGTAGCTCGTTGACCAAACAGTAGTGCACCTGCTCCTCAAACGAGAAGCGTGGGTTCGAGCCTCAATCCTCCTCACCTGCTCCAGCGCCAGCGAAATTGGACTGCTCGATCATGATCAAGCGAAAAAGATTACTCACACACGATCTGACGCCACCCAGCGACACGAGGAGGCATGCCAGATCTTACGTGCGCAATCAGAGGAGCTCATTTAAGATGACTAGATGCGCTCTCAATTGTCGGATCTTCTCAAAGAAATGATCCGCACACCTTCAAACCAGCGAGGGTGCGATCTGTGGGTGCCTCCCAGCCATGCAATGAAGAATCCAACGGCTACGAGTGAGTGCAGAATTCAAAAGCCATCAAGCACGCACTTCCTTCTCACAATCTCAGCCATCCGCTCCTGATCCAATGGCTGAAGCTCTCCATGCACTGTGCCAGCTGCAGCTGTGCCTCGTCATGCTAGCAGAGGGACTTGAATGTTTAGCAACCCCCCCGGTAGGTCTTTAGCGACGTTTTAAATGTCACTGAAGGCCCGTGCATGCAAAACACCTCCATTTCACCACTATATGAACCCCATGACCCCTTCCCTTCCAAACCATCTCTACCTACTCTACTCCCACCAACTCCTAAGCTCTAGAAGCCTATCAAAGCTCCCCTAGAGCTCATTCCCAAGCTCCAATGGCCTCCTATTAGTGTAATGCTTTTATACCCCACCAAATATTCATCCTCCATCTCACCACCTTCTTAGGAAACCTTAGAGTCATCCTCCCATCTCCATTCTGGTAGAAGATCACCTCCATCTCCTCATCCCCATTCCAAAGCCTTGGTGAAGCATCTCTCTACCCGACATCCTCCTGCATCTCACCTCTGTTGTCCAACACCTCACCCCCCTTCGTCCAAGCTGTCGCCAAGCTCCGTTGTCTCGCCAAACAACAGATTTGGGAGATTTCTTCTCACCCCTATCTCTTTTATTTTCGCATATTGTAATTGACGACTAAATGACATTTGTGATGTATTCATTTGTTTCCTCTATTTTGTGAAATTATCTTGCTTGCTTGTTTATTACAAAAACAAAAGAAAAAAATAACAAAACTCTAAAACATCAAAAGAAACAAAACGAAGTGCAGATTTCAACAAAAGTAAACATCGCCTCCGTATGTTCGACCCGGGACTCCCTTGGAGTTTCAGTTAAAAATTGTATTTGATAACATGTTTTACGCACTACGACGACAAGTTCTCAAAACCCTGATTTTACTTTGCCAAAATCCGTCCATCACTTACCTAACTCCTCCACTACTTCAGCTCCTACCCTACTCCCTCTCCACCTTAATAGTCATCCACCTACATTAAAACCACTAACCATTGACACCTAAAATGTGGTCCTTGGCACCCTTTAACATGGCACCAATGAAGCTTCCTAACCGCCCTCGTTGGCACCCTTTCACATGGTAGCAAGGAAGCTTCCTAACCACCCTCCTTGGCACCTTTCACATGGTGACAAGGAAGCTTCCTAACCACCATACATACTAGCCTATAAAAAGAACCCCCATCCTACCATTCATACCATCCTTGGTTAGCAAAAATATTTCCTATTTTCTACCCATATCCCACGCCCAAGGAGGAAGAGAAGAGAGGTGATCAAAGGGAACACCTACCTTGACCCTTTGGTGTTCACTTTCTCCTATCCTCTTCCTTGGCTCTGATGATAACATCATCATCATCCATATCTAGCTTTAATAGTCATAATCAACATATAAATGCTCCTACATAACCACTAGAAAACTATAATTCACTGCACATCTATTCTGAGAGATAAATAGTAAAATAGGGGTAAAAATGCAGTTTTAACAGAATATCTTAAATACAGAACAATTACGGGGTTTCACAGGATTTATTGATGGTCAAATGCTCATAAATGTCTAATAAGTGGGTTCATGCAGGCAGAAACGGGTTTTCACGTGATTCGAGAATTAATAGACATCTGAAATCCTAAAAATAGACTCGCTTAATTAATTGAGGTTCGGGTCAGGATAAAATTCACCTAAACCTTCTAAAAATCAGATAGAAATATTCCCTAAGATTTTTTACCCTTGATTTGACCATTGGAACCCAATTTGACCTAAAATAAAGTCTTAGACAGATAATTGCCCTAATTTGGATTTCTATGCAATTTACCCAGTCAAACTTAGTCAAAACCTAAATCTAACTTCACCATCAGATTTCTTCGATTCAAATTAGGTTTGTACCAAAATTTGAGCCCAATTAGAGATCACCTTGACCAATTTTGCATTTTGGTCCTGTCTAACTCTTTTCCCTCACACACAGGACCCTAACTTTTGAATTCTTTGTAAATATGCCCCTAACTTCATCATGTTCTTCACCAACAGGTCCCTACCACCTTCAACTCCTAAACCCACTTCACCGGTGACCGTCAATCAGGGATTACTCCCTGATTTTGCAGCCAAATCCTTCTAAAATTAGAAGGAAGATTCCTGAGAGGATCCTCTACGATCTAAACCTATTCTTGGGCTCTAATTCTTTCCCAATCTCCCATGCAAATGCATGGGTGATGTGGGTTTCCTATTGTGTGAAGTTTTCAAGGTTTCAATCTTGGTTTCCATGCTTGAAATGATCACGTAAACTCTATAAAAAGGACCCAGGTTGCAAAGCCGTGTTCCTTAGCAAATCTTGGCCTCAGAAATCCTCTCCTTCTCCGGCCACCTTTGGATTTTGCTCCAGCGACCACCTTTGATTTCCCTCTTCTGGTCATCCAACCATCAAATTGGATGGCCTATCTTCCCCTCATCTTCATGATCCTCTCTGGCCAAAGAGAGGACGTGTCTCTGCTTCGTTCGCCTTCACCGCCTTGCCATCTCCATCTCCTCCGGCTCCTATCAAGGCATGACTAGAGTTCTCCAGACTTCTTCTTTTCTAAGACCCTCTTTCTCTTCCTTTCACCCTCTAGATCATTTCTCCCTCATATACACTCCCAATCGACCACACAACACACCCTGACACCCTCACCTTCCTTCGCTCCGACGAGGCTCCGACAACGCCTCCAGCTCGCTCCACCACACAAAACTCACCGCCACCAACTCCATTAGCCTTACCTTGACCTCCACAACAAAAGCCCTCTATCAATTAGGGTGTTCACCCTCTCCATCACTCCACCAGCCAACCCTCCTCTGTAGCTCCTTCTCCGTCACCGACAAGCATCCACCGGCCACCATACACCTTCCACCCGCCACTGCTGAGTTCGCCTTCCCACATCAAAGCTATTGAAAATTCTAATTGGGGCTTAATGTCTGTATCTTGTGTTTCAATTGCCTCACCGGATTGCCGCCATCGTCACCGTCTTCTCTAGTGTGTTCTTCCACCTCCATGCTTCAAATCATTCCGTTGCAGCTTTTGATCAAAGCAGCCCCAGGTCCTGAAGCGTTTCAAGTGCTCAATTGAAGATCACGACTGCGTCTACTGCTCCAATTGAAGGAGGTCGTCCTGCTACCTTCATGCGAAGAACGAAGGGACTCGATAGTCCCACATCGGTGGGAGAGAAACCAAAGGCACACATATATTGATTTTGTCACTTGGGCTTATCACCTCTGAGAGCACCAAGGTGAGGTCCCGCTCACACACTCCAACACACGTGCCCTCGCTCGTGCTCATGCCACGTGGGTCTAGGTGTGGGTCCGATTACCCAGATCCATTTGGGTTTTTGATAGAGAGAGAAGGGAAAGAAAGAGGAGGGGGGTTTTGCCCTCTACTTCTTAGCCGATTTTGAGGGGCCTTTGCCCCTTTGTTGCTATGCTTGCCTCTCTCCCTTCAAGCATGAAGAAGGAAAGAAGAAGAGGCCTTTGCCTTTCTATTGAGCTAATCCCTCAAGCACTTAAGGTGTCTGAAGGCCTTGTGCATTCGTCTGATATCTGCTGGTGCCTTGGTTCTACTGGGTTATTTCATCTGGTTGATGTGGAATATTAGTTGACAATTATTGTTAAGATATTTGAGCTTAACATTAAAAGGGTTAATTGGTGATTTAAATCACCATTTTAACCCAATATTTTTGCACATTCCTACTATTTTTATCTGTATATCATTTTGAGTTGTTATGAATGAAGTTTTGATTATAATTGCTTACATATCTGATTAAATTATGATTAGTGAGATTAAATTGCAATTGATTGCTCCCTATGTTCGACCTCGGACTTTAAATTAGAGTATAAATTGTATTTGCGTTTGTGCGATTTTGACTTATACTACGACGAAGTATTTTAAAACATTGATCTCCCGTGTTAATGATTGCGCAGTAATCATAGGTCTTAATTGACCTAAATTAGGCTAGGACTTAGCATAAGTTAGGGTTATTCATGCATGCATACGCATTATCTGCATCTTTACTGCTTTCCTTTAGCTATGCATAAAATAGTGTTATAATGTGCTGATTAAGTGCATTATGTCGATTTGCAGGGAATAAGCTGATCAGGAGCTGGATCTGAAGCTGGATCAGGAATAACAGGAGTTGTAGCAGAGCTGGAGTAGAAGGCCTAGTTTAGATATAGGAATAATAATGTAAGGGGGTAAAAAGTTTGTTAATCTATTAAGTAGGAATAAAGCAGTAAAATGTGAAGAGCTTAGGTCCATCCTAGCCCTAGGATAGCCTAGAGACTTCCCCAAGCCTTAGCCACCCTTACATTAGGTCACAACACCCTAGGAAGCCCTAAAACCCTAGTTCCAACCCTTCTCTGGACGTCCAGATAAGTTTTAAGACGTCCAGATAAGTTTTAAGACATCCAGGACCCTTAGCCAACTCCCGCACAGTTCAAACCCACTTCTGCAGTGTTATTGGACGTCCAGACACTTTGTCAGACATCTAATTTCTGCAGAATACCCAAAACAGAACCCGAAATCCTTCCTGACAATTCCAACCCCATAGGAACCTAAATTAAGGTGCCCTAACCCTAGTACATCACCTCTAGACCTCCCTAAGGACCTAATTAGGTCCTCACTAAACCTAATTGACTTGGATCTTAGTCAATTCCATTAGCCTATTCATATGGACTCATTGAGTCCAATTGAGCCCTGATCTCAGCACACACTATCCAATTGGACTCGATGAGAGTCCAATTGACCTAGACCTAACTTAATTGAGTTGTTTTACTCTCAATTAAGTTTCCACACACCCAATTAAACTTGTATTAAGTTTAATTGCACTTTACCTTAGTGAATTAGGGTTTATAACCCTAATTTGAGACCTACCTTGACCTAAACCCACTAGAACCCAACCTAATCAACCTAGCCACCTAAGTTTCGACCCACACACACCCACACACACCATCCGCACGAAAATATCTAGCCTAGGGTTCTCTAGAACTCTCTACCATGTGTGGTTGCCTTGGTTGCCAAAAATAGCAACCAAGAGCCATTCAATTTTTAGATCCACATTTGGTGGATCTAAAAGCCACCATCCACCCTCTCTCTCTCACTCTCCCACGAGCTCCCACCATAGGCCTTTCTAGAGAATTCCATAATTCTCTAGAGAGCTTCCATTGGGTCTATAAAAAGACCCCATGGGTGGCCATTGGCACCCATTCACTCCCTTGCCAATTGCTCTCCATTGGTGCCATTCACGCCACCTCCACTCAGCCACTCACTCCACCTCCACTAGCTCACTACCACCACCATGGAGGACACCATGCCGGGATGCTGGATCAACCCTACCTCTCTCCAAGGGTCGACCTAAGCTACATTAGCTGCCCCTCATTCTCCTCCCAACTACTCCAAGGCCATCAGGGACCACCCCTGAATGCCCTCTATTCTTTTAGCTCTAGATCATGCTCTTCATAATTTTTATTGCTTTCATTTACTGCTTAGTAGAGTAGTCTTACTTCTCCCCCAATGATGCATGCGAAATCCCCTCGTTGATTCTTGTATGCAATCATTTTTTGGTAGTTAGATTTAATTTTAAGCATTCATGTATAAGCTTTCCTCTAGATTTCCTTGTGCAACAACTCTCCCATGATGAATGAAATTTCATTATATATATATATATATATATATATATATATATCTTATGTGTTTGAAATCAACTTGAGCTGAATGATTATCATATTTGAGTGATTTAAGTGTCTGCTCTTTAACCGCCTATATATTACGCACAAGCATGTTGTTTAAATAAAGTAGAGCGGCTTTAAGATCGATTTGAAAAATAAAAACAACGCCTCCCAGAGACGAATGACCGGGACTCAAAATGGCACCGTTGCCGGGGAGGCAACGTCATTTTTCTTGATTTCGATCTTTTACTTATCAATGACAAATCTACCTCTACTTCATTTTTTTTTTGATGTGCAGGATAACGCAGAAGAAAAATGGGATCTGCGCACACACCGAGCGCAGCGAAGAAAAATCAGGTGCACATCATCTATCTTAGATTAGGTTTCTCTTTCTGAACCGTAGGAGTAGATTTACTTGTTGCAATTTCCTTTGAAAAATTCTTTGTGAAAAAAAAAATTCTCATTTTCGTGAAAAAGAAAAAAAATCAAAATGAAAAAATTTTGAAAAAAATCTAGATTAGGTTTTCTTTTGAATCTAGGTTAGAAAAAAAAAAGAAAAAAAAAGAGATTTTCGTTGAATCTTTTGAAAAATTATTTTTGAAAAAAAAAAGTGCAAAAGATTAAAAAGAAAAAAAAAAGCATTTTTGGTGGAAGCCTTGAATTTCAAATTCAAACCTCTTTAAAAGCTTTTCCACCACCTTCTGATTTTCGGCTAGATTTCAAATCTCACCTAAAAATTCGATTGCTGAAAAATATGTTAGAGAAAAATTTTGAAATTTGGGAAAAACCTTCATTTTCAAACCATCTTTCAAATGCCACTGTTACATTGGGAAAACTCCAAGTATAAAATTTTTAAAAATTCGCGAAGTGGACGGGGGTCAGATAGACCCAGATTCAAAAATTTTCAAAGTTCCAAAAGCGATTTCGAGCAATCCGCAAATTTGTTTTGACTAAAAATGGTGGGGTTTGAAAGCTGATCTAATTGGATTTATTTTCCATATTTTTCCCGAATTTTTGAAGATCATTTGATACTGTTTCAAAGCGAAAAACCGTTCAGGGGTCAAAGTTCCAAATCTGACCCCCTGATATTTAAAATTTCCTAAAAATTTGGTTGAAATAGCAAAAATTCAAAACAAATATTCTCTGAAAAAATAATTGAGAAAGGAATCTACTTACAAAATTTCAAATTAATTGGATTCCAATCACTATCAGAGAATCAACATTATTTTTGTGGTCTGCTGAAATAGAGAAAAACCCTAGAAGTGCATGCAACTTAGGTTGAACCTTTAGGGTCACAAATAGAGACCACACTTTTGGCTAACCTAGACTTAATCAAGTCTAGTTAGCCGGTGAGCTTGGTCACCTTGTGGACCACTCACCACAAACCTAACTGAAGAAAACGGGTAAAAACTGATTTTAAAACACGAAATCAACCCGACTTCGTTGTCGTACTACTGGATGAGTTTAACCTCTCTTACCAAACCTGGTGACTAAGTTTGCGGGGTAGTGTCAAACGACCACGGCTCAGGGTCAACGGAATCGGAGGCGTAAGCCAAAGGAAGAACCTTCCCCTTAGTCCCCTCATAACCAGACTGGTTGGGTTAGCTTGAGAGGCGGGATTCACTTTCAGTTGGTTGTACGATGAACTTATCTTCAGGAATTTAAATCCATAACGAAAAATCTGGTTACCTGATCTATAAGGACCATGTGATTGACAGGGCCTTAACCTTGTCCTGCGTGGCTACACCAACCCAGGGGTTGGGTGGTGTATGCACGCAAGGAGGTCACTTCGACCTCACTTGGTTGGACCTTGGGAGCCACTCCCAAGGAGGCGAGTCACCTCGCCCGGACCATCTTCTCGCCCCATTTCTTCTATCTGCTGAGCCGCAATGGCTAACATTGGATCTGGACCTAATCAGGATCCAGAAGAGCTGGACCCACGAGCTTATCTGAGAGCTCGAGTCATTGAATCAGCTCAACCTTGGGATCAGAACCCAAGGTGGAGAAGATGACTTTTTGCTTCGCCTGATCCTTCTCCTCGAGTTATTGAAATGGTTAACCCATATCCTAACCCTGGATATTATGACCCATGCCAGTCGGTCCCTCAAAGGATCGCATTTTATAACCCAGGATATGGATTTCATACTCCTGCTTCTCACGCATGGAACATGGGTAGACCTGATTCACCCCCTGGAACCCATGAAGAGCTACTGGTGCATATGCAGCCACATTGTAGAATACAGAGAGCTATAGCGAGCGCTAAGGAAAGGCCGCATCCTATCTACGCAAAATCCAGGCTATCATTGAGCTGAACCAAAGACAAGGTCGGATTCTGCATTAACAAGCTGTGATGGAGCTCCTTCAGGAAATAGCAGAGATAACAAGGCGAATTGGACAAAATCGGGAAACTCAAGAACTATTGCTTTTGAGATATCAAGTGGAAAATAGCATTGAAGACCTCGAAGAATCTGAAACAACTACGCCGAAAGAACACATAGAAGATTCTCAGGAGCAGATGCCCAAAGATCACTCAAGGGAAAAAGAATCTAGCATGGATATGAGACAGGAGCATGAAGTATGCCGAATGGGTTCATCTGAAATTGAGGAAGAAAGGACTGATATCTCCAGGACTGAGCTGCAATCAGATTATCCTGAATCCTGGGAGACACCTTTTGGGTTAGATAACCCGATCGAGACAAGGGAAGTAGATCCAATTGAGGATATGGATCTTGAGGCAAACATTACATGCGACACTACTGATCAATCTAGGCCACTTCCCATTGTAGGTGAACCTGTGCTAAAGCCAACATCTTCTGATCTGCACTCTTCTTCTTTCACCTACATCCCTAATTCGGATATTAGAGATTCTAAGATGACACTTTCTATCCTTGATCCTAACATCCGCAAACCAGAAGTAGCTATGGATAACTCGAACAAAGAAATAAATATGCTACCTGAGGTAGGAATTACTGAGGAGCCCAATGCATATGAGGGTGAAGCTTCGAGTAGAATGAGCTGGGGACGCACCTACCATCCTAGTCAATGGCTCGACCTCGAGCCTGAAGAGACAGCCTCTGATGAATCAGAGATGAGTACTGATGAGGACGAAGTAATTTCTGACGAGGATTTCAGTGACCTCCCCACAGATCTTCTACTTTCACGGATACCCCTATATGACCCAAAGCCTGGAGAGGGCATGATCTTTGATGTCAATTATCATTATGAGGATCCCTATGACTCAGATTCTGGTTCTGAGATACATGTTGATCTACTCCCTCAGCAACTTCCTGCTGAATTGTGGGACATGATAAATCAGCTGAATCAACATCATGATCCCCCCTCTGATTATCCTCTATTTTCCACCACAACTCCACACTTTCTTATAGCTAGACTTTTTGGAGTAGGGGTGCACAATCAGCTGGTCCGCATCTCTGGACCACTGATTCTAGGAGCATACGAGCACATCTTTCTCTTAATTTTGACCGGCTCCTATGCAAGAATTGATACATCTCATTGAGCTTTTGCCCAGCTGGAGGCGTTAAACTTAGCACATATAGATACCATTCACCCCACATTCCACCATCATTTTTATATATAGAATAGTTTTTTTTTAGCATATTTCCCTTTTATATTGCATATTAACAGGTTGGCCGGTGCCGAATATAATTTCAGGAGCAATTACAGGTGATTTCTACCCATTCTCTCCCTGTATCATTTATTTTCTTTTATATTCATGCATGAGGACATGCAAGAACTTAGGCATGGGGGGGTAGATACAGAAAAACTGAAAAAAAATTTTGTGCCAAAACTTAGGAAAACCTCGGAGCTACATGCAAAATGTACTTTAGGACCTTAAATAAAAGAACAATCGACTCTACCTCCAATGCTCGCATTGGAGCTAAAAATCATTCACAACAACCAATTCCGACTCACCCGCTCACCTTTTGTTCTAAATTTAAGGTCAAGCTGATTGTAACCCGATACGGGAAATTCACAAAGTACAAATTATATGAGGTTACATGTTTATAGCATATATAGATATTGCATTAATGAATAAGATTATTTTATTAAGAGAATGCATTAGGGATTTTATCCTTTAGTTGATTCCTGTAATCTGGAATCCAGTACAACTTTTCACACACGTAGAATTTGCAATGGATTCACGGTGAAGGCTGATAAACGTCTTCAGTCTATCGAGAAGAAGCAGTGCTTCTTTTCCTGAACCCCTGGATAGTGTTTTCGGAGTCAGGCTGATTTTCTTCCAAAAATCCACCAAATAGTGTGAGATGAGAGTAGAGTGTATTGGTGCTCTAAGATTAGTGTAAGGAATCTGGAATCCTAGATAATTAGGTAATGATACTCTGAGTTTAGACATAGTTATCGCTCTCAGTTCCCATGTATACATTTCTGTGCGAAATTTTGAGAGCTACCAAATAAGGCAAATACGCGGAAAGCGAGTTTTCATAAAACTAGGGCTAAGGTGGATGGTTATGGGCATTCTTTACGAAATCCTCGGCTGAAGGAGGGTATTGATGTCAAGGTCAGAAATACACCATCCTATCCGTCTCTCCCGGTGCCGTGAGTAAGTACTTCCACCAAATAAGCCACCCAATGTCTCTTGAGTACCACCAATCCCTAATAATGCCTCCTTAATAAAGTTCATGGATGTATGCCAGTTGTGCTATGCTGAAAAAAAAAATGATGAAAAGGAAGAAAAATTGAAAAAAAAAGAAAAAAAAGAAAAAAAATTTTGGAAGAAGAAGAAAAAGAGTTTGTGAATATTTAGTATTTATTTCATTTGCATTGAGGCAATACCACCAAACAAAATTGAGCTCCACCAAATATGGCCTTAACCTATTTTTCTTCTGTTTCTGACCGCCTGAATAATGGCTGAGGAATTCCGACTTAGTGTTAGGGTTATGAGAACTCAATTAAATTGTTAATGCCTAGTGAGACCACCAAATACAGATCCTATGTGTGAATCTGGTGAGCTTGTGAGCTCTAAGGAAAAGAAAGAAAAAGAGCAAGAGAGAATGAATACAAGGGAATCAAAAGGGAGCATAGTTTTTCTCATCTTTCTCTGAGTTGAGTTACTTAGTAATTCAGGAATCTAGATTCTGTAGTACTAGTCTCTATGTAGCACCAAGTGAGAATGAGCCACCAAATATACAATCCTTTCCCTCAAAGATTCTCTACCTAAGCCTAAAGCCAGGGTGGAATTCATAGAATATCTTGAATACCCTGAGGGAAGAAATCCGCCTATCCTGCTTGAATTTTTATTAGGAGTCAAGTATAGGCTTTAGAGGTGTATTAGTCTTCACTTGAATCCGTTGCAAAAGCTACATAGTTGCACCTTCACGATTGTCTGGATTTCTAGAGCATAGGATGAAAACAAAAAGGAGAAAAATCTCTATGCAAACACTTGGTAAAATAACTAGTCCCTTAGGGACCCTTGCTGTAAATAATTTAGTCTTGCATTTGCTAGGGACTAGCAAGATTTAGGCATGGGGGTATGATTGCGCAGCAATCATAGGTCTTAATTGACCTAAATTAGGCTAGAACTTAGCATAAGTTAGGGTTATTCATGCATGCATACGCATTATCTGCATCTTTACTGCTTTCCTTTAGCTATGCATAAAATAATGTTATAATGTGCTGATTAAGTGCATTATGTCGATTTGCAGGGAATAAGCTGATCAGGAGCTGGATCTGAAGCTAGATCAGGAATAACAGGAGTTGTAGCAGAGTTGGAGCAAAAGGCCTAGTTTAGATGTAGGAATAATAATGTAAGGGGGTTAAAAGTTTGCTATTATATTAAGTAGGAATAAAGCAGTAAAATGTGAAGAGCTTAGGTCCATCCTAGCCCTAGGATAGCCTAGAGACTTCCCCAAGCCTTAGCCACCCTTAGATTAGGTCACAACACCCAAGGAAGCCCTAAAACCCTAGTTCCAACCCTTCTCTGGATGTCCAGATAAGTTTTAAGACGTCCAGGACCCTTAGCCAACTCCCGCACACTTCAAACCCACTTCTACAGTGTTATTGGACGTCCAGACACTTTGTCAGACGTCCAATTTCTGCAGAATACCCAAAATAGAACCCAAAATCCTTCCTAACTCTGATCGGACGTCCAGACAACAAGTCTGGACTTCTGATTTTTGAGTATAAGATGTCTGATTATATAATTGGATGTCTGATACTGCTCTCCAATTCCTGTTTTGAGATTTAAGCCTTGATCTTGGATCTCTAGGTCCCTAAACCCAATTCCAACCCCATAGGAACCTAAATTAAGGTGCCCTAACCCTAGTACATCACCTCTAGACCTCCCTAAGGACCTAATTAGGTCCTCACTAAACCTAATTGACTTGGATCTTAGTCAATTTCATTAGCCTATTCAATTGGACTCATTGAGTCCAATTGAGCCTTGATCTCAGCACACACTGTCCAATTGGACTCAGTGAGAGTCCAATTGACCTAGACCTAACTTAATTGAGTTGTTTAAATCTCAATTAAGTTTCCACACACCCAATTAAACTTGTATTAAGTTTAATTGCACTTTACCTTAGTGAATTAGGGTTTATAACCCTAATTTGAGACCTACCTTCACCTAAACCCACTAGAACCCAACCTAATCAACCTAGCCACCTAAGTTTCGACCCACACACACCCACACACACCATTAACATGAAAATATCTAGCCTAGAGTTCTCTAGAACTCTCTACCTTGTGTGGTTGCCTTGGTTGCCAAAAATAGCAACCAAGAGCCATTCAATTTTTAGATCCACATTTGGTGGATCTGAAAACGACCATCCACCCTCTCTCTCTCTCACTCTCCCACGAGCTCCCACCATAGGCCTCTCTAGAGAATTCCATAATTCTCTAGAGAGCTTCCATTGGGTCTGTAAAAAGACCCCATGGGTGGCCATTGGCACCCATTCACTCCCTTGGCAATTGCTCTCCATTGGTGCCATTCACGCCACCTCCACTTAGCCACTCACTCCACCTCCACGAGCTCACTACCACCACCATGGAGGACACCATGCCAGGATGCTGGATCAACCCTACTTCTCTCCAAGGGTCAGCCTAAGCTACATTGGCCGCCCCTCATTCTCTTCTCGACTACTCCAAGGCCATCGGGGACCACCCCTAAATGCCCTCTATTCTTATAGATTTAAATCATGCTCTTCATAATCTTTATTGCTTTCATTTACAGCTTAGTAGTGTAGTCTTACTTCTCCCCCAATGATGCATGCGAAATCCCCCCGTTGATTCTTGTATGCAATCGTTTTCTAGTTGTTAGATTTAATTTTAAGCATTCATGTATAAGCTTTCCTCTAGATTTCCTTATGCAACAACTCTCCCACGATGAATGAAATTTCATTTTATATATATATATATATCTCTTATGTGTTTGAAATCACCTTGAGCTAAATGATTATCATATTTGCGTGATTTAAGTGCATGTTCTTTAATCGCCTATATATTACGCACCAGCATGTCGTTTAAATAAAGTAGAGCGACTTTAAGATCGATTTCAAAACCAGAAACAATGCCTCCCAGAGACGAACGACCGGGACTCAAAGTCTCGTTATTTTCAAAATAATATCTTTGTTGGATCATATTTCGCAACATACTACGACGCTTTTATCAAAAATGCGATCTACGACCACCCAACAGTTAACATTTTGGCGCCATTGCCGGGGAGCAATGCGCAATTTGATCTCTTGATTAAAATTCCTGGCTTGATACTAACTTGCTCTATCTTTTTGGTTGTTATTTGTGAAGGGATTCATTGGAGGAAGATCAGCCACACATCAAACACTCCAGGGGTAGGTAATCTCATCTCCTTTTCCATTAAGCTCCTAATTCTAAAAAAGAAGCTAAAAAAAGGAAGAAATCAATTAGGATCAACTTGCATTTTCTACTTAGATTTAATCATCAAGTTGCCTGATTTGATTAGAAACATCCCAAACCTGATTTCTGCACCTATCAAGGGATTTGAGACACCTAGGGCTATGCACCTTATTGATTTAGTCGTAGGTGCCAGATTTGGAAGAAATTAATTGGACCAAGTAGAGCCACATTAGGGTTTTCATTGTAGGGTTTTAGAGACACACTTGCTTAAAGAAAAAAGAATCAACCTTCCCAAATTGTGTGCATCCTAAGCCTCCATTGAACTTACCTAAACAAGAAAACCCTAAAATCAAGCTCTAAACATCACTTGAATCCTAAAATTGGGAATTAATAATCAAGGAAAAATTAGGTGAAGTTAACCCACCTTGTGGGGTCAACCAATCTTCAAATTAGGTCACCACTCACAAATTCATTCTAAAGTTCAAGTGGAATCCTAAGCACCTCATCTAAACTTAAAATTAGTAGACTTAAGAGGTCAAGTTATCCATTCTGGTCTACCTAGATCCGCGGTGACAAGGAAGGTCGGGTGGGGCAAACCCTGTAACTCGTGGGGGTGCTCTACCATGTAGGGGTCTTTGCGGGACTCTCCCTTCCTGCCTGCCTAGGTATTTCTCAGGTGGATGACTTTTTGATCTACAGGTATCATCTGCCTCGAACCTCTATAGTCATCCAAAAATCCTTGGGTGTCATGATTGGGTCCATCACACCTTCTATCCCTTGTCTTCTCCATCAGTGGACGTTTGGGAGGAGGTCCTTAAGACCACCCTTGAGGCCTCCATTAGCTATTCACTCTCATCGAGGCCAAGCCTTGACCACCCTGCTTGTGCAACAACCTGACCATATCGATATCTCTTCTGATTCATCTGAGAATAGATCTCCTTCATCCATAATCATGGAACACCCAACAGAAGAAGAAAACAATCTCCAGAATCAGCTTCAGCGCCTCAACGATCTATTCCAAGCTTTTATGAATCCACCGCAGTGTCCTATGATGAGAATTATTACAATCCTGCTGTGGTGGCGATTGAACCTCGAGTCCAAATCCTAGCTGGAGATCTTGATATTGAACTCAAGCCTAACATGATTCATGCTATTCCTAAATTTCATGGGCTTAATTCCAAAGATCCCTTTCAGCATATCAAGCAACTCAAGCATCTGGCCCAGACCTTCGAGTTAGAAGCTCAAAATTGAGATATCTTGCTCATCAAGATGTTCTACTTCTCTCTCATGGACAAGGCTGCTCACTAGTACCAAACCCTAACTCATCTGATCAACACATGGGCTGAACTACAATCCGAGTTTCTGAAAAAGTTCTTTTTCGTCGATCGGACAAATGCTTTGAGGCACCAGATCACGCATTTCATGCAAAATGCAAGAGAACTACTTCATGAGGCATGGGATCACTTTCTGGATCTCATGCGAAAGTGACCCCATCACGGAGTTCCTAAATGGGAACAAGCCTAGTCTTTTTACAGGGACTCCATGAGGTCATTAGATTGTTTGTCAATGAGACCTGTGGAGGAAACATCATGGATCAACATGAAGACACCATGTGGGAGATTCTCAAGAATATGTGCGAGAACTCCATCAATAATGAACCATGGGTATGTTCGACCGAATGACTGCTCGTGCATTGATGAATACACAGGGAGCACACGAGACGCAGGGCTTGTGCTCATCCATCGATCTGGAATTAATGGCCAATCGCCTGGACTAGGTCTCGATCATCGAAAAGAAGGTGGAGGAACTGACTCGACATCTGCACCAAGCCACTTCAGCACAAAACCCATTTGCGCAACCACCCTCTGGGAGGGAGGATGTGCATAACATCTACCATCGATCTTCTCAGGGGATGGATCCATATCCACCCTTGTTTGATCAAGGGTTTGGAGGAAACTTTGAATCTGCCTACTCCAGTTAGGGGAACTCTGAACCCTCGTCTGATTTCTTCGAGGTTCCTCAGACTTGCGAAGACCTCAATGCCGTCCAGAATGATTCTTTCTCAAACACTTACAATCCTGGGTGGCGTAATCATCCTAACTTCATGTGGTCAGGGAACAATCAAAATCAGAGGCCTTAATATCAGCCACGACCACAAGCATTTCGTCCATATCAGCAGCCTCAGCCTTGACCCAACCCGAATTATCAAACCAGACCAACTTGGGAAGATCAAATGTCTCTAATCCTTCAAACCCTGGCTGACATTCAAAATACGAATGCGGCTATGCAAAAATAGCACAAGGATGAAATCGTAGGGGTCTATAATTAGCTTGCACAGATGGCAAATTGTCGCCAACCTGGTGCACTCCCTTCACAACCTCTGATTAATCCAAATAACGTGCTAAACCAGAGGCACATTTTGAACCTAACTCAAGGCCAGGCTCACTACATCTATCGGGTCCCTTCTTCTCTATCACCTAATAGGATGGAGGCTTCAACATTGTATTCGGGTTATCAACAGCAACCACCTCTTTTGCCAACCCCGACCTAGAACCAGGAAAAACTGAATTCCGTGACTACCTGTAGAGGCAAAACAACTCAGGACCCACCTTATTCAAGCCACTCTCAGCCTGGTAGCATGAACCCAAACCCTAGGTTGGTCATCTAAGATACCCTTGTCCTAGATCAAGAACCTAGACCAATTCTAGAGGAACTTGCAGAGATTCCATTTCCAGAGGCCTTGACCAAAGGAAAGAGGAAACCCAAACTTGTGGCTCTCGAGGAAGACCTAGTCAAGTTCTTTGACCAGGAACAAATAAGCATCCCATTGATGGATGCGATTTGCCACGTACAAGCTTATGCGAGATTTTTGAAGGATATATGTACACCAAAGCGTAAGCCGCAAACCAAAGGTAGGAATCCAATCGTATTGTCAAAGCAAGCCAACTCCATCATCTTGAGCAAACTCCCGCCTAAGGCAAAGGACCCTGGTACCCCTCTGATATCTTGCAGAATCAATGATTTGAAATTTGATAGATCCCTCTTAGACTTAGGAGCTTCCATCAATTTTATCCCTACGTCCCTACTAGATCATTTCGAGGAAACTGAGCTAAAACCAACTGAGGTGACCTTGCAGTTAGCTGACTGATCAATCAAGTCACCTGGAGGAGTTCTCGAGGATGTTCTAGTTCAGATCCGTGACTTCTACTTTCCTGTGGACTTCATAGTTTTGGATATGGAGACTCCAGAGAATTTGAAGAATACACCGGTTATACTAGGAAGACCATTCTTAGCAACAGCTAGGGTGAACATTAACTGCGAAGAGGGTTAGATTGAGTTGAAGTTTAGGAATAAGATTCTGAAAATCGAGATCTTCAAGGCCTAGAAAAGAATTAATTACAGGGTAGTAGAACAAGTGTGCGACATTATTGTTGTGGTTGAGGACTCATTTCATGAGGATGACTTGAATACCCTTGATCCTCAAGCCCAAGTGGATCATACCCCGCAGATAGAGGAGCCTAGCACCGATCTAGACCCACCCACTACTCCCACCTTTTCTTCTGAGGCCCATCTCGAACCACCTTTTGCTATTGATAATCCCGTCATGGAACTGAAACCTCTTCTCGATCATTTGAAGCATGACTTTTTGGGTTCCAATCAGACGTTTCCTACGATTATCAATTCCTGACTCACATCTGATCAGGAGATGAAGTTGATTTCTATCCTCCAGCAGCATCAGAGAGCCATTGGATGGACTCTCGATGATCTGACTGGTATTAGCCTTTCGTATTGCACGCACCGCATCTACACTAAAGAGGGCTTATGACCATCCCATGAAATGTAGAGACGTCTGAATCCAAACCTGTAGGATGTCATGGAAAAGGAGATTATTGAGTGGTTAGATGCTGGGATCATATACCCGATCTCCGATAGTCGTTGGGTGAATCCGATCCAGGTTGTGCCTACGAAGGCACGGCTCACTGTGATTACGACTGAAACTAGATAGACCATACCGACCCGTATAGCAAACTCGTGGAGAGTCTGCATTGATTACAGAAGATTGAATGCCTCCACAAAGATGGATCATTTCCCACTACTGTTCATTGATTAAATACTCAAGAAACTAGCAGGAAATCAATTCTTCTGCTTTTTGGATGGGTACTCCGATTATGATTAGGTGGCAATCCATCCTGAGGACCAAGAGAAAACCACCTTCACCTACCCCTACGCGACGTACGCATTCCACAGGATGCCATTTGGGCTCTGCAATGCATCCGCCACTTTTCAGTGGTGCATGCTCACCATATTCTCTGATATGGTAGGTGAGTACCTTGAAGTCTTCATGGATGACTTCTTGATATTTGGTGCATCTTTTGATGATTGCCTCCTGCATTTAGTCCAAATCCTCAAGCGTTGCATTGACGTGAATCTGGTTCTTTCTTGGGAAAAGAGCCACTTCAAGGTTCCTGAAGGTATTGTCCTGGGACACCTCATCTCTGAAAAAGGCATCTAGGTTGATCGGGCTAAAGTTAATTTGATTTCCAAACTACCTATCCCTAGCTTGATCAAGGACATCAGATCTTTTCTGGGGCATGTTGATTTTTACTGTCGATTCATTCCTGATTCCTCGAAAATCGCATGGCCCCTAACTGATCTCCTATCAAAAGATGTCCTGTTTGAGATCATGAATGAGTGTATTCACGCATTTGAAAGCTTGCGTGACCGAGTTACCAAAGCACCTATACTGCAATCCGCTGACTGGTCTCTAGCCCTTGAGATCATGTGCGATGCATCTGAGTACGCAGTGGGTGCAGTGCTTAGGTAGAAAATTGACGGGAAACCCATGGTCATCTACTATGCCATTAAGATGCTTGACGAGGCTTAGCATAACTACATAGTTACTTAGAAAGAGCTGCTTGCTATAGTATTTGGCCTGGAAAAATTCAGATCATACATTCTGGGTTCTCATGTCATCATCTACTCGAATCACACTGCAGTGAGGCACTTACTCTCGAAGAAGGACTTGAAACCTCGACTAATCCATTACATCCTGCTGTTGCAAGTATTCAACCTCGAGATTCGCGATAAGACAGGGAAACGGAATGTGGTAGCTAATCACTTATCCTGCTGTCCTTCTTCTGTCATTGACCCATCCTGTCCAATCACGGAGCATTTTCCTGATGAGCATCTATTGGCTATTCATGGTCTCCCTAGTTTGCTGATATGGTAAACTACTTGATTATAGGGAAAGTCCCACTAGATTGGGCAACTTCCAGGTAGGACAAGCTGATTTCGGAGGCAAGTACTATATTTGGGAGGAACCGTATCTCTTCCACATTGGCAATGATCAAGTAATCTGGAGATGCATTCCTGACAATGAGCTCAACAATTTAATCTCATTCTACCATGACCAGGTTTGTGGTGGCCAACAATGATCAAAGATGCACAAATGTATTGCAAGGCATGTGCTCATTGTCAGACCTTGGAAACATGGGCCTATGAGATATGATGCCTTTGAACCTGATCATTGTGTGCGAAACCTTTGACATATGGGGAATTGATTTTATGGGACCCTTTCCAGGATCTAACGGCTTCGAATACATCTTACTCATTGTTGATTATGTCTCAAAATGGATCGAAGTTGTCCCCACCAGAACTAGTGATCACAAAGTTGTTCTCCGATTCATTCAAGAGAACATCTTTTCCAGATTTGGGGTTCCTAAGGCCATCATCAGTGATGATGGGTCACATTTCAGCAATGTGCACTTCCAGTCCCTGATGAAAAAGTATGGGGTGACACATAGTATCTTGACTTCTTACCACCCAAAGACTAATGGACTGGCTAAACTGTCAAATCAAGAGATCAGGAGGGTCTTTCAGGTCATTGTTCGGCCTGATAGGAAGGACTGGTCTACTTTCCTTCTGGAGGCTCTGTGGGCCTATAGGACTGCCCACATGACCCAATTAGGCATGCTTCCATATAGATTAGTGTATGGAAAGGCAAGCCACCTTCCAGTAGAGAAGGAGCACAAGGCCTATTGTGCTGTACGGAAGTGCAATCTCGATCTTATGAAGGCTGGATTACATCGCCGGTTGCAAATGGACGAGATTGAGAAACTACGCAATGATGCGTACGAGAACTCGCAAATCTATAAAGAGAGGGTTAAAGCCTTCATGACAGGCACATTATGCGAAAATCTTTTCATCCTGGTCAAAAAGTCCTACTCTTTGATGCCAAACTCAAACTCTTTCCAGGCAAACTCAGATCTAAATGGATTGGACCATTCATGGTGAGACAAGTATTTGGAAATGGAGCTGTTGAAATTAGTGAATTCAACCATGATTTTGAACCTTTTATCATGAACGGTCAGAGACTTAAACCATTCATCGAACTCACTGACCCATACTTGGTTGTTGTCTCTTTTGATCTCCATTCTGGTTGAGCTTACTGCACCTAGCTGATGGTGTTAAACTTAGCGCTTAATGGGAGGCAACCCGTCATCTTTCGAAAAAACCCAAAACCCTTTTGACATATCTCTTCGCTAAAATCATATGGCACTTTAGGGATCATCCATTAGAACAGCCGTCTCCACCTTTGGTACTTGTATCAAAGCTTGAAATCATCTGCAACAGTCACCCCAACCCGTCCACCCACCCTTTGACCCTGTTCTAATGTACGATCTATGCTAAACTTGAACCCACCTAATTTACAATGAGGACAATGCAAATTGTAGGCATGAGGGGATATTAAAGTACAAAATGCCATGAAAATCAAATCACAAAAGGATTTCATATTAAAAAAAATGGAGGTTGAAGAAAAAGAATGTCCATTTGAGAGAAAAATGAGAAAAATGAGGGAGGAAAATTGAAAAGAAAAGAAAGGAGCAAAAAGATAAAGAAAAAAAAGAGTCCCTTCAAGATAATATGGAACTTACCTAACTTCTAGGTTGGATCGAATGATGAATTAAGACCTGGAAGGCTAAAACTTAAGGGATTAGTGGCGAATACCAACCTTAGGCCTCTTGGATCTGTTCTGAGATTTAAACACTCACATACTTGTCAAGATCCAGATTAATCCTCAAGAGGTTGAGGAAAATGCAAAGCTTGTGTATTAGGTCTAAGGCTTAGGGATGATTCGACCCCATTAACTGACCTTTGGATTGTGGGACTTAGTAACATAAGCACCCTAAATCACAAACAATCTAGTTCAGTGAGCTTAAATATGAAATCATGCCAAAAAGCATTTATGCTATTCTGAAAATGGTCTTAAGATCCAGATTAGGAGTGGCTCAAAAACACAAGTTGATTTAAACGAGTTCCTGGTGCAGAAAGGCAAAAAATTTCCCTCGAAGATGCATAATAACATATCGTCTCCTCGGTGCTTGTCTCCTAGGAGATCTAAATATCCTACTGGGGGCACGTAAGTACCTTGTGCTGGTTCAGATGCCATGGGCGGCATTATCATGAAATGTCGATTGCCAGGGTCTGGATTTAGCTACAGAATGCGATGGGCTACACTATCTCGAAGTGTTGAAACCCAAGTTTCTAGGGGTTGCCATGGTAGTGCTATCTCGAAGCATCAATTGCCAGGGACCTTACGAGGATTGATGGTGGGAGCAAGGAATTCAATACAGAACGTGTTTAGTGCCAATTTAAGGTTGGATCTAAGGAAAACTATAATGAAAAGGAAAAGAGAGAGAAAGCTCTCCACAAATAAAAATCTTCTTCTATCCCTCTCTCTCTTACAAAAATGCACTAGTAAATTGAACCTGGGCTAACCATGTTACAAGCACGGGTGCTTTAACCACTAGGTCCAACAATCCTTAGGATAGTTCTTGCGAGCCTTAGAAACCTTCACGGCAGACTGAGGAGAGAGCTAATCAGATCTGGATCTAGGTTAGTACTTGAGTACCTCTGGGCCTATTGCTGGTATTAAAATCTGATTCCTAGAGATGTAGCTTAGTAGGGCATCCTGACGGTTACATCTGACCTAAATACCTGGCTTGATCCGTAAGGTTTTGCTAAGGGACTAGCAAACGTTAGAAATGGGGGTATGATGATAACGTCATCATCAGCCATATCTAGCTTTAATTAGTCATAATCAACAGATAAATGCTCCTGCATAATCGTTAGAAAACTATAATTCACTACACAGCCATTCTAAGAGATAAATAGTAAAATAGGGGTAAAAATGTAATTTTAATAGAATATCATAAATACGAAGCAATCACGGGGTTTCCGAGGGGTTTATTTCAGGTCAAATGGTTGTAAATGTCTAATAAGTGGGTTCATGCAGATAGAAATGGGTTTTCACGTGATTCAAGAATTAATGGACATCTGAAATCCTAAAAGTAGACTTGCTTAATTAATTGAGGTTTTTGTCAGAATAAAATTCACCTAAACCTTCTAAATATCATATAAAAATATTCCCTAAGGTTTGGTACCCTTGATTTGACCATTAGAACCCAATTTGACTTAAAACAAAGTCTCAGATAGACAGTTGACCTAATTTGGGTTTCTATGCAATTTACCCAATAAAACTTATTCACCATGAGATTCCTTGGATTCAAATTAGGTTTGTACCAAAATTTAAGTCTAATCAGAGGTCACCTTGACCAAGTTTGCATTTTGGTTCTGTCTAACTCTTCTCTCATACATAGGCCCCTAACTTTTGAATTCTTTGCATTATGCCCCTAACTTCATCATCTTCTTTACCAATAGGTCCCTGCCGCCTTCAACTCCTAAACCCACTTCACCGGTGTTCGGGGCGTAAATCGCGTAAAAGATAAATGCGTTGTAGTATAGCACGAAATACGTCTCAACAAATAAATTAACGGAACTGGTGAGTCCCGATCGATCTCAAGGAGGTAGACAATGCTTTTGATTTCATGTTCTTGTTATAAATCTGATTACTAAATAGCATAGACAATAAATCACAATATATATATCAAGTAGAGAGTTTGAACATGAATTGCATACATGTAACTATAACTAAACAAATTCTAAGCATGAACATAAAATATCTATGTAGCAAAACAAGGGCACCACGAGTGGTCCGTGGCGGCCTTCTGGAGAGGTTGAGGATAGCATCAATGATCTGCCGAGGTGGCTCAACGGACGCTTCAGACGAAGATGTAGAGACGGAGGCAGAGAAGACGGGAAGAAGAAGGTAGCGGAGTTGTAGAAGAAGGAAGAAGGAAATTCTCCTTGATGCCTTCAAAGGGGACCCTTAGGCCTCTTTTTATAGTTGTTGTGAAGGATATTTAGGGCATTGGATCCCTTAATTTCATGCAATAGCCTTAGGTTGATTAGATCCGTTGATCGAGAGATCAATGGTTCTGATTAGGCCTAAAAATACCCTCCAAATCCTTCTCCATTTGGGGACTCAATCTGGAGCTGACATGTGGCGCTTTGTCTGCCCTTGGATCTCGATCGCATGACCCCTGCTCTCCCGTGTGCACTTCTGCCTTCACTTTCTTCACGTACGCCCACATGCCTCATTTTAGCATCCATTCCTCAACCGTTTGATCGTATGATCTAACGGCTCAGATTCACGCCCACGCACTTTTAATTTAAAATCATGCACCCTTAAGCCACAGCCGTCTGCTCTTACGATCAGATGGAATAAAACAAGCACCATTGCCTTTACGTCGAAGCAAGCGCGTGAGATCGGTTCCCGTGTCCAGCTACGACACGCTCCAGTTGTGCCACATGGTCATGTATCTGCCCTCCGATGCTGATCCAACGGCTAATCGTGCCCATGCTCAACATCTTTCCTAATTTCACGCTGGGTGCACCTCGATCCTACGCCGGTTGCTTAGTTGAGAAGGTGCTAACCAACATGCTATGGATGTGTTTGTGTTGAGTTTCCAATCTCTGCACGACCGCTCTCAACCGTTGGATGAAGATCCAGCGACTGATCTTGTCCTTCGTTGATGAGGCGCGGTGAGGCAATTGACATGGATGCATCGTAGCCGTTGGATGATGATCCAACGACCCACATCTTTCCTTTAGAGATTGGGGGCACAATGAGGGGCGACTGCGATGGCACCACATGGCGCCATCGTGGCCATCCATCTTCCTTTCTTTTTAGACAATGCCATAGGCCTCTGATTGGGTTGATTTTTATGCCATTGGACTGTGATCGTTGATCTGAATCCATCCATATGGTTGGACTTATCATCTGAGGTCTAGATATTATTCAATTTTTCCATTGGCTCTTGCTCTTCTGTGGACTCCATAGGGTGCTACGGGAGTCTGATTGATAGGATCTTGGAAGCGTTGGACTCCCTTCGTCATTCTAAATAGATCCATAAGGTTGGATCAGTCATCTACAACCCCAAATTACTTTCAATGAGTAATACCTCTCAAATAGCATAGTAAAATGCATAAAACATATGAATCAATTACAATGCAAAATACGATGCGTATACATGTAAAATGCCCATGTTAAGCTAGGTTCTGGCTTAATTCAAGAGAATTAGGGCCTATGATTGCTGTGCAATCATACCCCCATGCCTAACTCTTGCTACTCCCTAGCAAGTACAAGACTAAATGCATTTTATCAAGAGTTTAACTAAAAGTTTCTTTCTTTTTGTTTCATCCAAAAATTCAAAATCTAGATAACCATGAACATGTATTGTTGTAACTTCTGTAATGGATCCAAGCGAAGAGTCGATATACATTTAAAGCTTGTGCTTGAACCCTAGTAAGATTCTATTGGGATAGGCAAACCTCTTCTCTCGGGGATATAAAATATTCTCTGATTTTAGCCCCAGGTTTTGGCTTAGGTAGAAGATGTTTGAGTTAATTGGATTTGTATTTGGTGCCTCACTCGCTTCTGGTGCTACATAAAGACTAGTATCTCAGAATTTAGATTTCCAGATTATTGAATAAATCAACTTAGAGAGAGGCTGGAAAACTATGCTCTCTTTAATCTTTTGTACTTTTTCTCTTCTCTCTTTCTCTCTCTCTCTTTTTCTTTTCTTTTTCTTTTTCTTCCTGAGCTCACATCTCACCAGTTTTGCAAATGTATTTGGTGGTCTCGCATAGCATCACACTTTAATTAGATTCTAATAACCCTACGACTAAGTTAGACCCCTCATCCCATATTCAGGCAATCAGAAATACAGATAAAAATAGGTTAAGGTTGTATTTGGTGGTTCATGGGGGTGGTAGGCATTGTTGCCTTAGCACACTTGACTTGGCTTACAGAACGCAAACTTCTTAACATAACACTTTTTTTTTTAAGCAAACACCTCTTTTGTATGCTTTTCTTCTCTTCTTTTTTTCATATCTGCTGGCACAATGCCATTACCAACTGGTACGGATATTTGTGTTGTTTGTAAAATTAGGGTTTTATCGCTGTAACGCACAAAAACCAATCAACTCTTAAATTTATAAAACCTAGATAGGGAAGTATCTAGGGTTGTCCAAGGAGGCAAGTTTTTGCAAAATCAAATCTCTTGCTTCAAAATAGAAATCACCTTTCTTTTTGGTATTTTCAAATATGTAGTTTTTATGGTTTTGAAACAACAGGCACTCGCAAAATTGTTGGCGAAAAAAGTGATACACCTAATTCACTAAACTATTACTAAGCTGACAAGAAAAGCCTCTCCCTAAGCTCACTTTAGGCATGTGGAGGCCTAGAGTAATTAGTGAGAGGGAGTGAAAAAGTGCCAGATCAAGATAAAAAAAAAATGCGACAAGAATTGAAATAAAGGCAACTTAAATTGATAGAAACTTATTCTACAAAAAACACATAGAGGAATGCTTCTACTATACCTGAAAATGCAAGAAACTAAAAACACAAATCCTTGATATAAAAATGGTGAAGAAGGGCTTCTTGCTCCAAGCCTAGTAGCTTCTTGACTTGAAAAGAAACTCCTCCTTCCTTGAAAGTCTCCTACAAGATGATGTCCTCGAAGGCAAGCCCACAAAGGAGGCATGCATTTGCTTTCCAAGGATGGGCATGCACCACCCTTCCTCCTCCAATTCCTGGCCATCCTCCAAGTGATGGAAGTCCTCCTCCTTGCCGTGGCTCAAGGGAGCAGAGAGAAGGGGAAGAAGGCACCAAGGGGGCAGGTAGGATGCCCCCTTAATCTTCTTCCTTTCTTCTCCTTCCTTGGCTGTAGGTTTAGGTGGGTATAAGGTAGAATTTACACTAATGGAGGATGGGAATTATGTGATGGTAGGGTAGGGTATTTATATGATGGGAAATGGTGGTTGGCGTGATCTTTGGATGGATGGCTAGGATTGGATGATGAGGTTAGTTAGGTGATCAAAGGGGAGTGGTAAGTTGGCACCACCTAAATGGCATGATGGGTGGTGGTTATGGTGGCCAAAGGGCATCTAAAAGTGGCGCCAACCATGGAAGGGTTCCATGGGTTGCTGCCAACTTGAAGGCTTCTAGAAGGAACGTGAGGCGGATGGTGGAGATGGATTTAAGGGGAGATATGTGGTGGAGATGAAGGGGATTTTGGAGGGAAAAAGTGGTGCCAATTAAGAGGTGGTTATGGGTGGTTTTGGCACCACTTTGTGGTTGCTTTTGGAGGTAGTGGGTAGGCTAGGTTGGTGCCAAGGTGAACTGGACTTGGGGTTAGCATATGTGGAGCTTAGGTAGACTTGGAGTGGAAGGTCATGTTGGTGGAGTTGGGGTTAGGTTTTTGGTGCCATGGAGGTGGATTTAGCTAAGCTTAGCTAGCTTAGCTAGTTGTGGAGTAGAGGAGTAGAGGAGTAGAGGAGGAGGAATAAGGAAACTAGGGTTTGAGGAGAGGAGCTGGACAGAGGAAGTCTGGAGCTGAACTGGAGCTGGCAGCTGCTGAAGAGGGTGGTACGGAGCTACTTTAGTGGCTTAGCTTGCTAGTTCTTTGCTAGCTGCTAAGCCAAGCTAAAGTAAGCTGGCTTATACCATAAGGAGCTGAGGTGAGCTGGGTCTGGTGCTCTAAGGGAGGATCAAGCTAGTTGAGGTAGCTAAGGTAGCTTAGCTCAACTGAGTTGAGCTAAGCTGAGTCACCGGGAGCTGGAATTGAGCTTCCTAAGCTGAAATGAAGTCATCTTCAGCTAGATGGAGTTGAGTGGAGCTGGATGTAGCTAGACCTAAGCTGGGGTGAACTCCAGTCAACTCAACTGAGCTAGCTAGAGCTCCCAGCGAACTGATGGGAGCTGAGATGAGCTAGACTCAGCTAAGTTGAGCTGGATCTAAGCTGACTTGAGCTAATGTAAGCTAAGATGAGCTCTATTGAGCTACCATTCAGCTGAGATGAGCTGAATGGAGTTGGGATGAGCTAACCCTAGTTTAAGTGAGCTGAATTCCAGCTATAGTGAGCTGGATCAAACTGAGTTCCAACTAGTTTGGGCTTCTCCTTCACCAGTTTCCTTCCTGAGTGCTAGGATTTTAGGGGTCTGACAATCTATATATCCCTAACACTCACAAAAACACATCAAAAACAAAATAAAATTTACAATGCATGCCTAACCTAATTGATGCCTAAATGCAACCCAAAAACCCGTTTGCAGAGCAAAATCCTAAGAGCTAGGTTTGTTTTAAAGCATAAGAATGATGATAAACTGGCATTTATCACCAACATAACATAATGCAACATTACATACTATTGTATTTGCTAGCACAATGCAACACGACATACGTACTTTTATTCGTGAGGCATTATTTGGGATTTTGGGGATGACCAAGAGGATCTCAGGTGGCTTACTTGGTGGAAATGTCTATTCTCAGCACTAGGTAGGGAAAGGATTGGACAACATATTTCTGACCTTGACATCAGTATCCTCCTTCAGTCGAGGATTCCGCAGAGGATGGTTGTGACCATCCACCTCAGTCCTAATACTATCAAAACCCACTCTCTGTGTATTTGCCATATTTGGTGGCTCTCGCAAGGATTTTCTCAAAGAATTAGTACGCAAGAACTGAGAGTGAAAACTATGCCCAACTCCAAGTGTCATTCAATTATCTAGAATTAAAGTTTCCTTACACTAGCCTTAGAGCACTAGTAGACTCTCTACTCTCACCTCACATATGTTTTGGTGGATCTACTAGAAGATGGTTCACCTGACTCCCTAATTGTTGTCCAAGGGTTCAGAAGAAGAAGCAATGCTTCTTCTCGATAAACTAGTGATGTCTATCGATTTTTACAGTGGATCCATTGCAAATTCTACATGCAGGTGTGAGGTTATACTGGATTCTAAGCTTAGGAATCTATTAAAGAATAAATCTTTAATAAAACCTCTTGATAAAATGATCTAATCCCCCAATTGTTGGCAGAAAATTTTCAGTTTTTATGGACAACCCCCCCATGCTTAAGTGTTTGCATGTCGTCATGCATGAATAAAAGAAATTGGAATAAAGCAAGGTGTATGTGGATAGAAATCACTTGGAACTACTTCTGAGTTGTCATTCAGCTCGTGCCATCACTGCAATGCCATACACAATATACAAAACAATATGCGAAAATGAAATATGCTATGAATATATATTGTAAATTTTCTGACTTGTAAATTTTCTTAGTCATTTACCAATAAATGTCCCCCCGGATTGCTATTGTAAGACGATAGCTTTCCTTTTGGTTTAAAAATATATATATATATATATATATTGTATGTATATATGTATACGCGAAGAGTTTAACGCCTCCAACTGGGAAACTCGTCAGTCACACGTCCTCGAGAAGATGTATCATTTCATCAGCAGGAGGAGGTTCCTGGGTGAAAAATGGTTTGAGGCGATGGCCATTAATAGTAAAAACATGCCTAGATTTCAGGTCTCTAATTTAGACCGCTCCGTTAGGATACGGGTGGACCACCAGAAATGGCTCAGTCCACTTGGACTTGAGCTTTCCTGTAAAGAATTTGAGTCAGGAGTCAAACAACCAGACTTGCTGGTTAGGTGCAAACTCCTTCCTCTGGATGTGTCAATCATGGAAACCTTCGTCTTGGCTTTGTATATTTTTGCATTCTCGTAAGCTTCCTGCCTAACCTCCTCTAACTCACTGAGCTGGAGCTTCCTTTCATAACCCCAGCCTCGAGGTTAAAATTACACTTCTGCACTGCCCAAAAGCCATGGTGCTCCAGTTCCACAGGAAGGTGACAAGCCTTTCCATACACCATGTAGTATGGTGACATTCTGGGCATGGCCTTGTACGTGGTTCAATATGCCCATAGTGCATCAATCAACCGATCGGACCAATCCTTACTATCAAGTATAACTGTCCTTTGAAGGATAAGCTTGATTTAACGGTTAGATACTTCAACTTGCCCATTGGTCTGTGGGTGATACATTGTAGCAATGTGATGCTGCACCATGTATTTCTTCAATAATGACCTGAAATGGGCATGGATGAAGTGACTACTCCCATCGCTTATCAGGGTGCAGGGAACTCCAAATCTCACAAAAATGAATTCCCAGACAAAGGATATAACAGTCTTATGATCAGCTCGTCTTGCTGGGATAGCTTCTACCCACTTTGAGACATAGTCTATTACGAGGAGTATGTACTCAAAGATGTGCAAGTTTGGGAAGGAGCCCATAAAATTGATGCCTCAAACATCGAACACTTCCAAGACCAGAATAGGTTGGAGAGGCATTATGTCTCTCTGGGTCATAGAACCGACTAACTGGCATCGCTTACAGTAGTTGGCAAACTCGTGTGTGTCTTTGAAAATGGTTGGCCAAAAAAATCCCGACTGCAAAATCTTTGCAGCAGTCTTTCAGCTCGAGAAATGACCCCTACAAGCATCGCTGTGGTAGAAGGATAGCACACTAGAGATTTTCGAATCAGGGATGCATCTATGGATGTTCTAATTAGTCCCAATGCGAAAGAGCAGTGGGTCGTCCCAAAAATAGAATTTAGCCTCTGAGATAAATTTTAGTTTTTGATCCTTGGATAATCCTGCAGGTAGGCTACCTGCGATGAGATAGTTCTCTATATCAGCATACCAAGGAAACTCAATAGAGTTGATTGATAGTAGAGACACATCCGAAAATCGGTCTAATATCGGTAGGGAGTATGAAATATAGTCTGGGTCTAGCTGAGACAAGTTATCCGCCACAACATTATGGGCTCTGACTTTGTCGCAGATCTCGACATCAAACTCCTACAAAAGAAGGATCCATATGATAAGGCGGGGTTTGGTGTCCTTCTTTGCCAACAAGTGGCGCAGGGTGGAATGGTTAGTGTAGATAATTGCTCTGGACCCGAGTAAGTATGACCTAAATTTCTCCAACCTGAATACCACAGCTAGCAATTCTTTCTCGATTACTGTATAGTTACCTAAGCCTCATTTAGCTTTTGCTAGTGTAGTATATTATGAATGGATGGCGCTCCTGACGCTGGCCAAGAACGACTCCGACAGTGAAGTCGGAGGCGTCACACATCATCTCAAAGTCGAGAGACCAGTTGGGAGGTTGGAGAATAGGTGCACTTGAAACAACACTTTGCAAGGTCTTGAAAGCTCTAAGACATGAGGAGTCAAAATCAAAGGGAGTGTCGGTTACCAGAAGATTCATTAATGGATGAGCAATTTTCGAGAAATCTCAAATGAATCTTCAATAAAATCTGACATTCCTTATGAACAATCTGATTTTCCTGACCGAGCTAGGCGGAGGTAATCACGAAATGATTTCTGACTTAGCTCGTTCAACCTCGAGTCCATTAAAGGAGATCTTGTGACCTAGTACGATGCCATCCCTTACCATAAAATGGCTTTTTTCCCATGAAAGTATTAAGTTAACTTCTATACATCTCCTCAGGATCTTTGTGAGGTTATCAAGATAAGACGAAAAATCATCTCTAAACATGTAGAAGTTGTTCATGAACACTTCTACGCATTCCCCGATCATGTTTTAAAAGATGGCCATCATGCATCGCTGAAAGGTAGCTGGTACGTTGCAAAGGCCAAAGGGCATCCGCTTAAAAGTGAATGTTCCAAAGGGACACGTAAAAGTCATCTTGTCTTGATCTTCCGGGTTGATCGCTACTTGATTGTACCTAGAGTATCCATCCAGAAAGTAGAAGAAACTACATCCGTCCAACCATTCTAAAATCTAATCAATAAAGGGTAAAGGAAAATGATCCTTTTTTGGAGCCGAGTTTAGCTTCCTGCAATCAATGCAGACCCGCCAAGAAGTTGTGGTGCGGGTCAGGATGGATTCACCCATTTCATTTTTTATCACAATGAGTCCCACCGTTTTGGGCACAATCTGAATGGGACTCACCTACTGGCTATTGGAAATTGGATAGATAATGCCCTCGTCCAGCCATTTAATTATCTCCTTCTTGACAACCTCCACCATAATTGGATTTAGGCACCTCTGAGGTTGTCTCAACGGTCTCACCCCTTCATCAGTGTAGATAGTGCAATATGAGGGGCAAATCCCATAGAGATTAGCAATGTCGTACTGGATAGCAACCCTATGTGCTTGCAAAATGGAGATCAACTGGTGTTCCTGGTCTAAAGTCAAGTGAGCATTGATAATCATGAGATACGTCTCACTTTCTCCTAGAAACACGTACTTGAGCGAATCAGGTAAGGGTTGTAACTCTAGTAGCGAAGGGTGGGGAGAGGGTTTATGCAGGGGTGGAGAGGAAGCAACAGCAAAAATCTGTTGATCCTGACTAATGGAAAATCCATCTGCAGTGGTCATGTAATCCTATCTTAAGATATCAATGCTAGATAGGACAAGATAGTCAGGATCAGGGGTGTTAGGAGCAGATGAACACCCATGATAACCAAATCCACAGGATGAAATGTGTATGTCATTAGTCTCAGTCCCATGTGGACTACGATCTACGAACCCTGATAGGGAAGATGAATGTTCCATTGGGTCGCTGCAGAGGAGCCCAATGTTCCCACAGAAAGTCAAATCTTCATCTTCACCATCCTCCTCAATTAGATCGCAATCAAAGTTCTTTGATGCCCTGAAAATGTCCAATCTAAGCTTTTCGTCCCTGGGGCAATCTCCATGCACCCCGATGCACAATCGATGTTCGTGCGGGCAATTACCAAGAATGGGAAATCCAGAATAATCGGTGCATCACGGAGATTAGGAGTAACCTCCATATCAAGAACAAAAAAGTCTGCTGGAAAGCAGAATCCTTGGACTTTCATGATCACATTTTCAACCACCCCCCTCGGCGTTTTCACCAATCGGTCAGCCAATTGTATGGTAACCAAGGTGGGTTTTAACTTCCTAAATCAGAATCAATCAAATACTACGATGGGAGTCAGGTAGATGGATGAACCTAAATCAAGAAAGGCCCTATCAAAAGGGGAATCCTACAAAAAGCAAGAAATCAGCGATGTGCCTGGGTCCTTTTTGGCCGGTAAGTCGGCTAAGATAACAGTGCTGGCTTCCTCAAATAATACTGCCTATCATCTGATTTTCAACTATTGCTTTGGAGTACAGTAGTTTTTGAAGAACCTAGCAACAGCAGGGATGTGATCTATTGCTTTGAGGAGAGGGACCAGAATGTGAACTTCCTTGAACATAGATTTTAGGTCCTCGAAATTTTGCATATCCTTTTTCTGTTCTGAATCTCTCATTGGAGCTATGGGAAAGGGACGGGAATCTCAGGATCTAGGGGCTTCTTTCCTTTATCTAATGAAGATGGCTTGTGAGAGGAAGAGGGTTGTGAGCCATCTTGCGATAGAGAGCAGGAAAAATCATTACCCGCTTGCCTAGGTAGCGGATCTTATGTAGTCTTTCCGCTCCTTAAAGTGATAGCTTTTGCATCGGTGTGCTGTCCATGAAGGGGCAGAGGAGCGGGTTGGCCTGAATACACAGGGTTTGGCAACAAAGGTGGCTGATCGAGCCCATAACTAGGTGGTGTGGGAGGTGCTTGCAGAACAGCATGTGTTTGCCCCTGTGGTGCTTGGAAACTAGGCGAGGCACCCTGATTCTGCACATATCTCGAGTTTAGGATAGGTTGGGAGGGCAAAGCTCCCTGTGACCTATGCTCCTGCATCATCTAGTTTTGCATGTCTTGTATGCTCTGAATTTGGTCAGCCATTGTCTTCATTATTTGCAGGTTGTCATGAGTAGACTTCTGAATTGATTCCTACAATTCCTCCTTCAGAGTCTCCAAAGTGTCGACGCGTTTTGGAGGGTAGTTGGTACCTTGGTGTAGCTGCTGGTAGATAGAGTGTGTCTATTGCTGCAACGGGAATGGTTGCTTCCTTGGGTATGTGTTCTATGCATTCCCATTTTCCTGGTCTGCTATTGTGGAGCTTGACTTGGCCTCTGTGGGCTACCAGACCATTAGAAATTGGGATGTTGGCACCAACTAGGGTTATACGTATCAGAATATGGGTTGTTATGTCCGTAACTCTGAATAGCATTGACATCTTCATAGGCTAAAGACGTCTGAGATGTAAATTCATCAAAAGAATATGCACTCGCATCGTCATGTGGTGCGTAACCCTGATTGTACGGTGCCAGATCCACATTGTTCATGGGTTCCTAGTATGTAGGATCCTGTAAAGATGGAGAGAAAACATCCCAAGTGAGTGGAATGTACTAGTAAAGGAGGCTCGGGATGCTTGAGAGGAGTAAGATGGAGTAATGCTATCAGAAGATCTAGATCTCACTCGCATTAATTCATCGAGCTTCTTATCGAGCAAATCCACCTTATCCAGCTTTTTGGTGATAATGTCCATGTCGGCTCGAGCAGACTCAGCTTGAGCTTCATGGACACTGACTCGTTGCTATCCAGGTCGCTAGAACTGGTTCATGGAGGTAGCATTCACTGAGTTCTCTGCTAAAGACTTGAACAGCTCAAATGCGTTGTTCTCATCCTTAGCGAGGAAATTCCTACCACTAGATGCATCAGTCAAGTACCAATGTATGTCATCTAGCCCATGGTAGAATATCTGTGCGAGATGCCATCTAGGTACTCCATGGTGCTGACACTTCTTGAGAAGGTCGTGAAATCTATCCAAGGCATTGTGCAATTTCTCCCAGGCCTTGGGAAAAAGTCATGATTGCACATCTCATCGCATTCGTGTGACCATTCAGGAAGAACTTCTAGAGGAATTCTCGACATAACTCCTCCCAGGTTCCAGTCAGCCTCCCGATGGTCTTAAACCAATATGAAGCTTTATCCTTGCGAGAGAAAGGAAAAAGCTTCATGAGAACAATTCCAATATCAATGTTTCTAGGTCAAACTGACTCCACAATTCGACTCAGATCCTCAATGTGCTGGAAGGGGTCCTCATTTGAGTTTCCATAAGAGTGAGTTTGAATTAGACTTATGATGTTCAGCTTCAACTCGAATGCATCTCCGCCTGCGGGAATCCAGACCTGAGGTTCTATAATTGTTCTCGTCGGATTGCAGAAGTCTTGCAGTTGTTCTCCGCGTAGTGGATGCTGCATCTAGTCAAGTGTTTAGAATCCTGTCCATGCTCTACTCATATTTCTGTTTAGTTTCCTTGACCCTGGCTTCCAGATGAGCCATTGGTTCTTAATTCTCAGGGTCCTGACCAACTCAAGGATTGGGATTAGCCATCTCAACTAATTGAGTGGAAGAAGGTTGGGATGAAAGGGCGGGCGAGAATCGCCTTTGCAGCCTTGGGTTCAACTCCCAAGGTCCCTCTAGCTTAGGTCCTAGTGACCGTCTTCCTTGCATACACCAACACAAAGGGTTGGTGTAGTCAAGCAGAACAAGGCTAAGACCTTGTTAATCAAAGTGGTCCTTTAGATAGATGACCGGATTTTCATTTAAGTTTGTGTTATTGAAGAAAATTCGTTTAAGATGACCGACTGCAAAGAATTCTCGCCTCAGGCTAACCCAGCCAGGTTGGTTATGAGGGGATTACGAGGAAGGTTCCTCCTTCAGTTTTCTCCTGCAGTTTTGTTACCCCGCAACCGTGGTCATTCGACACTACCCCACAGTCTTAGACACCAGGTTTTGTAGGAGAGGTTGAAACTACCCAGTAGTTTCAAGCCAAATGTCGGTTATTTGATATATTTTCATGAAATTTTTTTTTAACCTGTTTCATCAATTCAATAAATGATAGGCAGTCCACAAGGTTACTCGCCTCACTGACTAACTCTTGAGCTCTACTGAGTCCAAGTTAGTCCAATGTGGTCCTATTGGCTCATGCACTTCTAAGTTTTTTCAAATTAAAGATCATAATTCAAATGTATATTCTCAAGTAAGATGGAATCCCAATGATTTGAAAATTTTCAGGAAGATTCCTTTTTAAAAAATCTTTTCAAAGAGTATTTTTTCAAAATTTTTTACTATTTCCAGTAAGTATTTATGAATTTTTAACTAATCAAGGGTCAAATCTGGGATTTAGACCCCTTGTTGGCTTTTCTGTTGGAAATAATACCAAACATGCTCCAAAAATTTCTTAAAAATATGATAATGAAAGTTAATTTAATTATCTTTCAAACCGCACCAATCGTGAGTAAATCCAATTTGTATGTTGATCAGAATTGATTTCTAAATTTCATAAAAGTTTTATTTTCAAGCAATCTGATTCGTATGTACTCCACGAATTTTTAAAAATTTCACAGATGAAATTTCTTTTTGGAAAAGCTGGAGTTGGAAAGATAATTTGAAAATCTAGTTCTAGTCCAAATTTTAAAATTTTTAGAGCATCAGAAACATGACTATTGAATTTTAAAGTTGGCAATCAATTTCTGGCTGAGTTTCAAACAAGATTGTGTGCACCTGATTGCTTTGACTCGTTCGCCGCTCCTGTGGTTCAATTTTGCACACACAAGTAATATGTAAGTGACGAAATCAAAAATCGCCATCTCTCCCCGGCAATGGCTCCAAATTTGTTCGGGGCATAGATCGCGTAAAAGATAAATGCGTTGTAGTGTAGCATGAAATATGTCTCAACAAATAAATTAATGGAACTAGTGAGTCCTGGTCAATCTCAAGGAGTCAGAAAATGCTTTTGATTTCATACTCTCATTCTAAATCTGATTACTAAATAGAATAGATAATAAATCACAATATATATATCAAGCAAAGAGTTTGAACATGAATTGTATACATGTAACTATAACTAAACAAATTTGAAGCATGAACATAAACTATCTATGTAGCAGAACAAGGGCACCACGGGTGGTCCATGGTGGCCTTCTGGAGAGGTTGAGGATAGCAGCAACAATCCACCGAGGTGGCTAAACAGATTCTTTGGACGAAGATGCAGAGATGGAGGCAGAGATGACGGGAAGAAGAAGAAGGTAGAGGAGTTGTAGAAGGAAGAAGAAGGAAATTCTCTTTGATTCCTTCAAAGGGGACCCTTAGACCTTTTTTATAGTTGTTGTGAACGGTATTTAGGGCATTGGAGCCCTTAATTTCATGCAATAGCCTTAGGTTGATCAGATGTTGATCAGGAGATCAACGGACCTGATTAGGCATAAAAATACCCTCCAAATCCTTCTCCATTCGCGGATTCAATCTGGAGCTGACACGTGGTGCTCTATCTGCCCTTGGATCTCGATCGCACAGGCCCTTCTCTCCCGCACGTGCTTCTGTCTTCGCTTTCTTCACGTGCGCTTGCATGGCTCGTTTTAGCATCCTATCCTAAACTATTCAATCGTATGATCAAGCGTCTCAAATTCACGCTCGCTCGCTTCCAATTTCAAATAACATGCCCTTAAGCCTCAGCTATCCGATCTTATGATTGAACGGCTTAAAACAAGCGTGGCTACCTTTGCATCGAAGCAAGCACATGATATTGTGCGTGGGTCCCCACAACGAGCTGCAACGTGCTCCTGTTGCCCCACGTGGTTGCGTATCTACCCTCTGATGTCGATCCAATGGCCAATCGTGCCCACACTCAACGCCTTTCCTGATTTCATGCTGGGCATGCCTCAAACCTGCACCGATTGCTTAGGCACGAAGGTGCTAACCAATGTGCTGTGGACACGTTTGTGTCAAGTTTCCAATCTTCGCACAGTCGCTCTCAACCGTTGGATGAAGATCCAACGGTTGATCTTGTCCTTCGTTGATGAGGCACGGTGAGGCAGTTGACGTGGATGCATCGTGGCCATTGGATGATGATCCAACGGCCCACGTCTTTCCTTCAGAGATTAGGGCATAGTATGGGGTAGCTGTGATGGCACCATGTGGCGCCATCGTGGTCGTCCATCTTCCTCTCTTCGTAGACAGTGCTATAGGCCTACGATCGGGTTGATTTTTGTGTCGTTGGACTGTGATCATTGATCCGGATCCATTCGTATGGTTGGGTTTGTCATCTGAGATCCGAGTATTCTTCAATTTGCCCCTTGGCTCTTGCTCTTCTACAAACTCCATAGGGTGCTACGGGAGTCTGATTGGTGCGATCTTGGAAGCGTTGGACTCCCTTCATCGTTCTAAATAGATCCATAAGGTTGGATCGATCATCCACAGCTGCGAATTACCTGTAATGAGTAATACCACTCAAATAGTACAGTAAATGCATAAAGTATATAAATCAATTACGGTGCAAAATACGATGTGTGCATGCAGAATGGCCATGTTAAGCTAGGTTCAGGATTAATTCAAGTGAATTAGGGCCTATGATTACTGTGCTCCCTCATCTGGTCGTCCAACAATCAAATTGGATGGCCTGTCTTCTTCCCCTTGTCTTCATGATCCTCTCCGGCCAAAGAGCAGATGTGTCTCTATCCCGTTCGTCATCGCCACCTTGCCCTCTCCATCTCCTTCTCCAACTCCGGTCAAGCCATGATCGGAGCTCTCCGGACTTCTCCCTCTTTTCTAAGACCTTCTTTCTCTTCCTTTCTTCCTCTACATCATTTCTCCCTCATATACACTCCCAATCGACCATGCAACACACCCCAATGGCCTCGCCTTCCCCTGCTCCAGTGAAGCTCCAGCAATGCCTCCAAGTCACTCCACCACACAAAACTCATCGCCACCAACTCCAATAGCTCCTCCTTGACCTCCACAATAAAAGCCCTCTATCAATTAGGGCATTCACCCTCTCCATCACTCCACCGACTAACCTACCTCTGCAGCTCCTTCATCACCGACAGGCATCCACCGACCACCATACACCCTCCACCCATCACTGCTGCATTCGCCTTCCCACAGCGAAGCTACTAAGCATTCTAATTAGGGCTTGGTGCCCGTATCTTGTGTTTCAGGTGCCTCACCGAACGGTCATTGTCGCCACCATCTTCTTCGACGTGTTTGTCCACCTCCAGGCTTCAAATCATTCCGCTACAGCTTTCGATTGAAGCGGCCCCAGGTCTTGAAGCATTTTAGGTGCTTAATTGAAGACCGCAACCGCATCTAGTGCTCCAATTAAAGGTCATCCTACTACCTTCGTGCGATGAACGAAGGGACTCGATAGTCCCACATCAGTGGGAGAGAAACCAATGCGCACGTATATATTGATTTTGTCACTTGAGCTTATCGCCTCCAAGATACCGGTGTGAGGTCCCACTCGCACGCTCCAACGCACATGCCCTCGCCTGTGCTCGTGCCATGCAGGTTTGGGTATGGGTTCGATTACCTGGATCCATTCGGGTTCTGATAGAGAGAGAGAAGAGAAAAGAAAGAGGAAAGGAGGTTTTTCCCTCTACTGCTTAGCCGATCCTAAGGGGCCTTTACCCCTATGTTGTTGTGCTTGCCTCTCTCCCTTTAAGCACGAAAAAGGAAAGAAGAGGCCTTTGCCTTTCTGTTGAGCTGAGCCCTTGAGCACTTAAGGCATCTGAAGGCCTTGTGCATTCATCTAATATCTGTGGTTGCCTTGGTTCTATTGGGTTATTTCATTTGGTTGACGTGGAATATTAGTTGATAATTACTATTGAGATATTTGAGCTTAACATTAAAAGGGTTAATTGGCGATTCAAATCACCATTTTAACCCAATCTTTTTGCACATTGCTACTAGTTTTATCTATATATCATTTTGAGCTGTTATGAATGAAGTTTTGATTATAATTGCTTACATTTCTGATTAAATTGTGATTGGTGAGATTAAATTACAATTGATCGCTCCCTGTGTTCAAACTTAAACTTTAAATTCGAGTATAAATTGTATTTGTTTTCGGGCGATTTCGACCTATACTATGACGAAGTGTTTTAAAACATCAATCTCCTACATCAACAGGCTCCACACTAAGGAGCACATCCACCTTGGGAGGAGAAGCACTCAAGAAGCAATGAGCATCCTCTTCAGGCCTACGAGCTGCTAAGTCTGGAGCGAGGATGTCTTCAAGCATTTTGGGAGAATCTTACTTATTTTTCTGTCATCTTTTTTGTAGCAGTTTAAAGCATTCCTCTACTTAGGGATTAATTATGTGGTGCCATTCACACATTTGAGCTCCCCAAGTACTTTTGTAGACTCCACTACTTCATTTCTTAATTGCAAAGTGCATTTCCATATCTTATTGTCTTTAGTTTATGTGCTTTAAATTCTAGTTTTTCTAGTAGCTTTAGTGCACCACTTCTTTCTAATTACCCTAGGAGAACCTACCTAGGGTGAACTTAGAAAGTTAAATTCTATCTTGATCACTTAGACATAGTCAATTCATCTTTTTGTACCTCGATTATTTCAAAACTGTAAAAATTGGCAAAACCTAAAATACAAAAATAGAAGTGTTGATTTGAGTAGGTGAGAGAGAGAACAACTATTTGACTAACAAATTAGCCTCCTTGGACGACCCTAGATACTCACCATATTTAGGAATATAAATTTAAGAGTCGATCGATTTTACGTGTTACAACGATTAAAACCTGCATTTAGAAAATTGTGTAAAATCTCGCATGACTATGCAGGAGGGATGGACTGATTACAGGTGATTTGAGGCATAAGAGAATGGGCACTCCCACCTAGTTCTACTTACTGTGCGACTTACCCACTGACAGTTCTAGACATATATTCTCATCTTCAATGGTGACCGACTCAGTCTAGAAGAGGATGCGTAGGGAGCCGCTTCTTGTGTAGGAAACCTTATGGGAACTTTTTTTGTTGTGAAATAAGCTGATGTGTCTATGGCAATGGTAATGTGGTGTGTGTGGAGGGCGAGGAATGAATGTCTATTTCAGGAGAGACTAGTATGTGTGGAGCAACTTGTAAATGGGTGTTGGTCCCTCACACATATATGGGGATCAGTTTTGTAAGGTCCATTGTGATATTTAATAAATAAATGCCCTCACGAATTGCTATCGTTGCTCAATAGCTTTCCTTTTAGTTTGAAGAAAAGAAACAAAAGGGAAAAATAGATAGTACATGAAACTCGAGAGTTCAAAAGAAATCAAGACTCGATCAACTCTAGACCTAATTGACAAATTTAAAAGCAAATAACCAGATTATGTACATCCATTGACAATGTTCAGTGTTAATACTATCAATTAGAGTCAATTTCGGGGATACTTGTACGATAATGACATATTATAATGGGCTTGGGAGTATTGCATGCATATTGCATGATCTTTACATTTTAATTGCTTAGAATGAATGTTTAATGACCATGTGCAAAAGTCTATTTTGAAATAGGTCTCAGATGAGCGGTCTAACCATACAGATGGATCCAGATCGACGAATGGAGTCCCACTGACTCGAAATCACTTCGATCCGACCTTCATAGCTCCCACAATAAGCTTGAGAAAGATCAACTGCCAGGGGGCAATGAGACATCCTTACGAGCCTCTAATGAAAAATTCGACCATACGGATGGATCTGGAGTGACGATCGCAGTCTAGTAGCATGGGAATCATTGCAATCCGAGCACGGTGGAATTTCCTGCAACAGAAAGAAGATGGACAGCCCAGATGGCCCCACGTGGTGCCATCTCAGCCACCCAACACCTGCCAGCACCCACTCTTCATTAAGGCATCAATTACTCTTAGTTGTTGGATCTTGATCCAATGGCTGAGAGATCATCTCCATTGCGTGCCCATAAGTCTTCTTTGTGACAAAAGAGTGGCCTTGGCTCATCAGTCATGAAGGCACCCTTTTGAGTTTGAAACCTACTGCCCCTCAATTAGGCACTTGGGCAGCAGCGAAGCAAAGCGAGCGGTGGTGTGCGCGTGCACACGTGGGCATGTGCGCACTTTCACAGCAACGTATGCTGGGAGCATTGCGGCAGCGGCAGCGTAAACTAACATGCACCAGCGCACGCAAGCGCGACAAGGAACGCAAGGCACGTGGAGCAGTTGGAGCATTGAAGGCGCAGGGGCAAGGGCGACGCATGCGCAGGGCTTCAGTGACGCTTGCAGCTGTCACTATTGACCCAAGGATGATTTTTGGCCTTCTCCCTCCATTATAAAAGGGCATACCCCCCTCCACTTTTTCTCATCATCTACCTAAGCAACTCCACCACTTTCTAGAGTTCCAAGTAAGGTCCCGAAGCCATCAAGCCGCCGATGGAAGCCCCTCCTCCGCCGTGGCTGTCTTGACGCATTCTTCTTCCTTATCTTAGTGTTATTTTATTTTCTAGTGTAGTGCATGTCATGATTTTGTTAAAGCATTCATCTACATTATGTTGATTACACATTGTTGATATATTAATCTTATGATATCTTGAGCATGGTTTTCTAACCCTCTCTCTCTCCCCCTTTATCTCTCTCTCCCTCTGTCTCTTTCTCATTCTCTAATCGATTTTCAAGCAAACAAACAACAATTTATGTGACACGAAAGTGAGTATTTGGTCTAATTATTGCCTCCCGTGTTCAACACTCGGACTCACCTCTGATTCTTTATTTAAAATTGACATCGTAAACACACTACAACGAACGATTTTACCTAAACGCATCCAGTGAACATCAGCTTTTGGCGTCATTGCCGAGGAGGCAATGGATCTCTTATTCACTTTCATTTTCTTGGTAATTATTTGTACTTGTGTTATCTAACTTTCTCTTCTCTCTCTTGTGGTTGCAAGAACCTTGTGCATCGACAATGGGAGGAGAACGAGTCAGGTTGGATCGAAAGGAAGCACAAGAAGAAGACTGCCCTCGATCTGAAGGTTTGATCTTGTCTTCCCATGATCCAAAGGTAACTTCTCATCTTTTGACCAAGAAAACTGGTGGTATATTAAAAAAAACCCCTCTCATTTGTTTGTTAGAGAAAAACACCACCATTAAGTTTGCAACCCATTAATTTCACATGATCATTTTCTAGACTCGGTTTGAGGACACAATTCAAGGACACTCTACACCTCTAAAAATTTTGAAAAAAATCTTAGTGGTGCGTCTTCTAGTAGGAAAACTCCCCTTCAATTTTTAGATCCAAACTCTTTGTGGTCTAGATATGAGAAATTTGCCACTAGAAGTGCGCAAGGTTGTTCTATGTTCTGAAGATCTATAGGGTGTTCTTACTGCTGCGAACTCCATGTAGCTTGGATTTGTGACAAATTTATATTTCTAAAAATATCTTGAAATTCGCTACAATTCTTCTGGAGATCATTTTAGTATTTGAAATTGATTAGTGCTTGTTCTGATCAAAATCTTAAACTTGCGCACTGATTTAGAAGTTCTAGATAGATTGACCCCCTCTTGAAAAAAAGTGAATTTGTGTGGTCTATCATCCTTAAAAAATTCTGAAATTAATTTTGTTGAAAAGATCATTTGATTTCAGTCAGGATATGGTTATTTCTTATTTTTATTGGACCATTCTTGACAACATCTCAAAATAAAAAAAAGATTCTTTGAGTAGAAGCTGCACACCCTAGGATCTTCCACACTAGGGAGCTTTTAACTTTATAGCCACACAAAAAGCCTTAAAGAAAATCAATCTTCACCAACCATGTGACTGTACATTTGTGCCTTATTTGAATGCGTAAACAAGTGAAATTTTAAAAGCCATTAAAGCAAGATTCAAACCCTAAAAATCACACATCTCAATCTTGCTTGCTAAAGAACACTTGTTTTGGCATTGGGTTCTTGCACCCAATTGTGCACACTTAATTTGCTCATCCCTCTACTTCTTCCAAACCATGAATTTCAATGCCTATCCTCCCTTCCCAAACTATCCCCAACATGATTTTTATTCCAACCCAAGTAGATTGTATCCACAGTTTACTTGGGACAACCAGTTGCCTTGTTGGGGATATAATCTAGGACCCAAGTATCTAGAAGACCCCTCTTATCCCAATTTTACTCAACCCACACCAACTTCCTATTGGGATACATCCAACCCAACCACCCAAGGTTACGATCCAAACCTTGGGGATCCTTATCTTGATTCTCCTTATGATGACTCTTCTTTTAGGTCCTACCCACCCACTAATCAATCTGATATGACCTACACTCTAGGAGAACACTAAGGCCCTTACCATTCCCAGGACCCTAACCAAGATAGGTCATCCGAATTCAAGAATCTCTCCTACTTGACCTATGGATTGGAAGGGATTTTAGAAAAGTGGAAATCAAAGGATGATCATAAACCTGGAAAAATCAAGAATGATCAAACCCTACTTTGGATCCCTGACGAAGAATCCGACTTGGAGGACTTAGAACCTCAATTATTCTGGAGTATGACTAAACAAAAAATGGTGCCTCTTAAGGAATTGGATCCTAACAATGATATAATAGAGGGCCCACCTAAGAATCTAAACCCCAATATGGATTCTAGTACACATCCTCAACCACACCCTCCTAACCTTGATTTGAATGCTAAGGAGGAAATCCAAGGCTTTGATCCCAGTTTTTCTGATCTTTCCCTTTCTTTCTCTCCATCCTCACCATATGAGGATGTTTGTGCTGTACAAGAGAACGTTAGATCCAACCCCTACTCTAATGCTTATAATCCGAGTTGGAGAAACCACCCTAACTTCTCCTGGAAAAACCTAGGGCAACAGACCCAATTCTGACCCGGCAACTATGCTCCGCAATGACCAATTGGTCATGGTCATGTGTATACTCAGTTGCCCCAAATCAGGTCAATTAGCCAGCTTGGAATGCCCGTCAACCCATAGGGCAGGTTGATTGGAACTAGCAAATGGTAGAGATACAAGGAACCATGCTCCAGCTCATGTAGTAAATGAAAACCTTGCTGGACAACTTGTAGACCGGGCTCATTGCTAACTCTTGTCAACCCGGATCTCTACCATCCCAACCTGTACCCAACCCACGAAATATTCTGAATCTGGGCAATCAAGCCCATGGGTACGAAAATCAGAGGGACCCACACGCACATGCTCAGGCAGTTGAGTAGGGTCCCTCCTCCTCTTCTTCTTCTGCACATCAACAATTCCTGGCTAATCAAGCCCCTCCAATCTTTCCTAACCCTCCCCAAGACCCGAATTCTTTTGTATCTGCAAATTCTGTCACCTTGAGGAGTGGTATGCAGACTCAGGATCCACAACCACACTATTCTGATCTATCGAATCCTGAAGAACCTGAGGAGAGAGAGGAGAATTCTGGAGAAGAAATCAAGGCTCAGGAACCTCATTCTAAATATTTGACTCATGTTCCTTTTCCTGAAGCCTTGATCAAATCAAAGAAGTGTGTTGATAGCAATGAGGAGCTTTTGAATATCTTTAAGACTATTGAGATCAATATCCCGCTCCTTGATGCTAGCAAGCATATATCGGCTTACGTGAGATTCTTAAAGGATTTATGTACACAAAAGCATAGGTCGAGAGAATCTGTTCCGAAGAAGGTGGTACTCTCTGAGAAGGGTAGTTCTGTTGTCCTACACCACCTCCCTCAGAAAAAGAGAGATCCAGGTGCTCCATTGATTTCTTGTGTCATCAGAGATTACACGTTTGATAGAGCACTTCTGGATCTGGGTGCATCCATTAACCTAATTCTGACTTCTCTTTATGAGAAGTTTGGATTAGATGAACTTCGGTCGACTTCAATAACGCTACAGTTAGCGAACCATTCGATCATAAATCAGTTAGGCATTATTGAAGATGTTATAGTTAAGGTGAAGGATTTCTATTTTCCTGTAGATTTCCTTGTCCTTGACATGGATGTACTTGAAAATCTGAGGAACAATCATTCTGGGGCATCCGTTCCTGGCTACTGCTAAGGCCAACATTAATTGTGAAAGCGGTAGCATGGAAATTGCCTTTGGGGATCAATGAATGAAATTGGATATTTTAAAGGCAATTAATAAATTTGAGGATTGTGGATTTATTGAGGAACTTGAGGAGGATAATGTAAACATTGAAACTTGTTTGATGGTTTCTTCAATTGAAAGTTCCTCCTTTGATGACGAATTGGACTTGCAACCCTCTATGGCAAACCTGCCATCTTCTGAAGAGGTTATTGATTTTGTTCACTCACAACCTCTTCCTCTTGTTGAGTCTTCAACATCTTCTTTACCATCAATCATCAACCTGCCCCAGCTTGAACTGAAACCATTGCCTGAGAATTTGAACTATCAATTTTTAGGACTTCAGAAGACGCTCCCTGTGATTATCAATGCTAAATTAACAAAGGAGCAAGAGATTAAATTGATCAAGGTCCTGAAGGAACACAAGGAGGCAATTGGTTGGACCATTCATGACCTTAGGGGGATCGAGCCATTTTACTGCAATCATAGAATATTCTTGGAAGATGGATCCTGCCCTTCTCACCAGATGCAGAGGAGATTAAATCCAAATATGCGAGAAGTGGTCAAAAAGGAAATCATTAAGTGGCTCGATGTAGGAATTATTTATCCAATCTCTGATAGTCCCTGGGTAAGTCCCATGCAGATTGTTCCAAAGAAAGCTGGGATTACCATTGTGACTAACGAGAGAGGAGAATCTGTCACAACTCGTTCAGCTTCCTCTTGGAGGGTTTGTATTGATTACAGGAAGTTGAACACGGTCACGAAAAAGGATCATTTTCGCTTGCCTTTCATTAATCAAATCTTGGAAAGACTAGCGGGGCAGAAGTACTTTTGTTTTCTTAATGGCTACTCGGGATACAACCAAGTTCCTATCCATCCCGAGGATTAGGAAAAAACTACTTTCACCTATCCCTACGGAACCTTTGCTTTCCGTAGGATGCCTTTCGATTTATGCAATGCACCTGCGACTTTTCAAAAGTGTATGTTAGCCATATTCTCTGACATGGTGGGAGAGTTTATGCAAGTCTTCATGGATGAATTCTCTATTTTTGGAGAATCGTTTGACTCTTGTTTGGCTAATCTGGAAATGATTCTTAAGCGATGTATCAAAACACGATTGGTCCTTAGCTGGGAAAAGAGTCATTTCATGACCCAAGAAGGCATCGTCTTGGGTCATGTAATCTCTGAATGGGGAATCGAAGTGGATAAAGATAAGGTTGATGCTATCTCTAAACTTCCTCCTCCCACATTTGTTAAACAAATCCGATCATTTCTTGGTCATGTGGGATTCTATAGAAGATTCATCAAGGATTTCTCGATGGTTGCTCGTCCCTTGAGCAATCTTCTTGCCAAAGAAACACCGTTTGTTTTCGACGAATCATATCGCAAGGCATTTGATTTCCTAAAAATGGCAGTCACTTGTGCTCTAGTGTTGCAACCACTGATTTGGATAGCCCCTTTTGATAACATGACCGACGCTTCTGATTACGCGGTCGGGGCTGTCTTGGGTCAGAAAATAGATAGGAAGCCCTCTGTCATCTACTACGCTAGTAAAACTCTGGATGAAGCCCAAAGGAATTACACTGTTACTGAAAAGGAATTACTAGCCATAGTGTTCACTTTGGAAAAATTCAGGGCATATCTCTTAGGATCTCATGTTATCATCTATACCGACCACTCGGCCTTGACACATCTCTTGGCCAAAAAGGATGCCAAACCCTAGCTTATTCGTTGGATTCTTCTGCTTCAAGAATTTGATCTAGAAATCAAGGATAAAACCAAGGTACAAAATGTAGTGGTGGATCATTTGTCGAGACTCCTAAGTGATTCTTCTCGTCTGGACATCTCGATTGCTGACACATTTTCGGACGAAGCTATCCTTACAGTTTCAGGTGTCCAAACCCCGTGGTTTGCTGACATTGTTAACTATTTGGCCGTTGGTCAAATCCCTCAGGATTGGACCAAGCAACAACAGGATAGACTCAAATCTAAGGCCAAATACTACTTCTGGGAGGACCCTGAACTGTATTGCATCGACTATGATCAGATTATTCGCTGATGTGTTCTGAAGAATGAATTCAACAGTATACTCGAGTTCTGCCATGCATCTGCATGTGGTGGACATTTTTCCAGGAAAAAGACGGCTGCAAAAATTTTGCAATCTGGCTTCTATTGGCCATCTTTATTTAAGGATGTCCAGGATTTCTCAAGGTCATGTTCTCGATGTCAGGTACTCGGGAGCATAACTAAGAGGGATATGATGCCCCTAAACCCAATTCTTCCTGTCGAAATTTTTGATGTTTGGGGCATCAATTTCACGGGACCCTTTCTCCCTTCATTTAGACATCAGTACATTCTTGTTGCTATTTATTATGTGTCTAAATGGATTGAGGCGATTCCCACCAGAACCAATGACCACAAGGTGGTCATTGATTTTGTCAAGAAAAATATCTTCAGTAGTTTCAGGATTCTGAGGGCCATCATCAGTGATGGTGGCACTCATTTTACTAATGCCCAATTCCAAAATTTGTTGGCCAAATACAGGGTTAATCACCAAATTTCCACACCTTATCATCCCCAGACGAATGGACAAGTCGAGATCTCTAATCGGGGGATCAAGAACATTATGCAAAAAATGGTTAGGCTTGATCACAAGGACTGGACTCAAAAGCTTGAGGATGCTCTTTGGGCCTACCGTACGGCATATAAAACACCCATCGGCATGTCTCTGTTTCATTTGGTATATGGAAAGTCGTGCCATCTACCCATAGAGATTGGACATAGGGCATTTTGGGCGATCAAACAATGCAATTTAGATTTGAATTTAGCTGGGAAGACTAGGAAGCTCCAACTATTTGAGTTGGAAGAGCTTAGAAATGATGCATATGAGAATGCCAAGCTCTACAAGGCTCGAACCAAAGCTCTACATGATCAATTGATTTCCTGCAAGAGCTTTGAGCCAAATCAAAAGGTCTGGTTATTTGATTCTCGACTTAAGCTCTTTCCTGGCAAACTTAGATCTAAATGGAATGGCCCATTCATTATTGACCAGATTTTTCCAAATGGAGCCGTTCAGATCTCTGACCCAAAGATGGGTAACACATTTAAAGTCAACGGTCAACGTCTGAAGCCTGTTATTGACCGTACTCTTCCAGAACCCGTCTCAGACACGGTTGCTCTAGCCATATTGTGACTTCTTTGGCTGGACTTCGCCTAGCTGACGGCATTAAACTCAGCAATTATACATATGACACAAAGTTGACACGAGCTTCATATTCAGGTGACATCTTTGATACTCTACCCTTTCTTTCATGTCTCTTTCTCAATGTGGACATTGCAACAACCAGGCATGGGGGGGTGGATTCATTTGTGAATCATTTTGTAAGCTTTGTGAAATTCTTGTAAATTGTATTTCTCTTCTTATTTATACATAAAAAAACATTTGAATTAGGAAGGAATATTTGGACATTAGGACTTTTCAATCTTAGGAAATATTACATTAGGATCTGAACACAAAGATCCTTCAGGTCTTCAGACTTAATCAGCCTGTGTATCCATTAAAATGTGGATTTGCTTCTCGAGTCCTCGCCAACCTGAATTCTATTTTAATTTGAGTAGATAAGTTTGGGTGATAAGTACACGACTTATCAACCCAACCTCTGATTTGAGGGAACCTTAAGTCTAAAGCATCTACACACTATCTTGTCATAGACTCGTTAATCAGCGGTTCTAACGGAAATTGGGTAGCTAATGAACCTTCTAGGGTGATATGGCTGGCAAGTTATCATGGGTAACAGCTCATAGGTAGGTTGTCCAAAGCCCAGTTACCGGACCATTCTCTTCTTGCCGCCTTTAGGTAAATCTTAGACCAGGGAAGCCACCTACTTAAGAAAAGAGAAAAAGAAAAGAAAATAAAAAAAAAGAAAAGGAGAATAGAAAAATAAAATAAATAAACCACACTTCACCGCACGAGTATGGCTGGCAAGTTGTCGGTGGTAACAGCTCATCAACCGGTTGTCCAGAACCCAGCTTAAGAAATGCACTTAAAATTCCCAAAACACTTAGGAAGAAGTGGAGAAGTAGAATAAACTGGGGAGATATACACTAGATTCACCCTTGTGTTGACACCATAAAAATAAAAGTGGGGAGAAAGCTACTGGTTGAAAAGATACACCTTTAGGCAATACACTCTTTTTAAGGTCACCTAGAGGCATAGAAACTTGAAGTCCGTTCTAATTGCTGATTAATGAGTCTATCACATTCACAATAAGATGCTTAGAATTTAGGATTCTCATCAAATCTTGGGTGAGTTGAATGGCCGTAGAAAGCCACTCTTAAACCCTAAACTCAAAAATAAAAAAAAGAAATTAGAAAAGAAGAAAAAGAGAAAAAGAAAATTTTCTTTGAATAAGGCGAGGACTTGAGGCAGTCTGCATTTTGGCAGATACCTTGGCACTGTTGTGTCTTTGAAAGTTCAGATCCTAAGTAAACATTTTCTTAATGATTGAAAATAACTTATGCCCAAATAGTCCAACCTAATTCTTTTACAAATAGGATATAGTTTTTGCTAGGGACTAGCAAAAGATAGGCATGGGGGTGTGATGTAAACATGTTTATATTATGATGTAAACACATTTACGCTACTTAAAATGTCTATTTATGCATGTTCTTAAGCATAGGATTGCATTTCATGATATAAATATTGCATTACATGCATCATCTTGCATTTAGAGTAGTTTGAATAAAATGGAGGTTAATTGTCTCCTTTTATGTGCTTGGACAGGGCAAACATTTTATCGGGGCCTCGGATCAAAGATCCAACCGTATGGATGTGGTCAGGGCGATGATTGGAGTTCAACGACTCCAAGATCGCCCTAATCAGGCATCCGTAGCATCAGATAGTGACCCGAGAACCCTAGAAGATCAAGGGCCAGGATGGTGTAAATCCTCACTTCAGATGATAAATCCGACCGCACGGATGAATTCGGATCGACGATCGCAGCCCAACGACACAAAAATCGAGTCAATCCGACATTCGTGGCACCATCTACAACATCCAGAAGATGGACGGCCAAGATAGCGCCACGTGGCACCATCTCAGCCGCCCAAACGGTCGCTTCATCTTGTGTAGGCCCCGCGCCTGATCGCTCTCCGCCGTTGGATCTTAATCCAACGTCTGTGGGCGCTCGCATTTAAAAGCGCCCGCTCGACCATCCACGCCCCATAGCGCAGTGGTCGAGCGTGCTATCGCGAGCGCGGGGCGCAGGTTCGAGCTGTGGAGAGGGGCTGGAAGGCGTGGCGATTGGGCGCGGGTGGAGAGTCAGATGGAGATCGGACGGCCGCGCGCGCCCGATAGCGTCGACGCGCGATTGGACACGCAATCAGATGCACAATCAGACGCGCGGGCGGGCGAGCAGCGCGCGGGCGCGGACGCATCTTAAGTCGTCTGATCTCGCGATCGGACGGCTGAAAAGCGGTGGACGTGCACAAGCTATTGAGCGCGCGAGCAAGCGAGGAGGCGTGCGCGAGTCGGCCACGACGCCCACGTCGGGGCTTTAGTGACGGATTTATCCGTCACTAAAGACCCCTCTTTTATTATTTTGAAGTTGTAATGTCCATTTTGGCCCCACTCCTTGCAACTATAAAAGGAGACCCCCTCCATACGAAATTCTCATCCCTTCTTTCTCCTCTCTACCCCTCCAAAGCTCAAGAGAAGCTTGTCCCACACCCGGGATGCTTCTCGCGAGATAAAGTCCAATTTTCGTTCCCCTTCGGAAGCGGATCCCACGACGACGACGACGTGCTGCCTCGTTCCCGTTCTTCTGCTTCGTCCTCCTTCGTCCTGCTTCGTTCTCCTTCATCCAGGCGTCGTCCTCCAAGCAACCGTCGAGGAGGATTTCTCTCTACCTATTCTTTTTACTGCTTTCTAGTATAGATTTACTGCTTTCTAGATTAATCTACTCGTCCTCCAAGCGACCGTCGAGGAGGACATTTCTCCCTCCATTCTTTTAATGCTTTCTAGTGTAATTATTTTATGCATTCTAATTGTAATGTACAGTCTCTTCTATGATAAATTCTTTATTTATTCTACATCTCATTTTGATTTCCATGTGTAATACTCTCTCTCTCTCTTACCCTCTCTCTCTCTTTTATTAATTGTAAATAATTAGATAGTTTAAATTGAATTACTTCGTGACAAATAAAAAGAAACGCGAAGTTTTCAAATCAAACGTCCGCCTCCCTGTGTTCGACCCGGAATTTTCATTTCTGTATAAATTTTATTTGTTGAACATGATTTCTTCGCTTTCGAACTACAACGACAGGTTTTCCAAAACCAAACACGTAAGCGTAGCGATTCGCAAAAAAAATCGTTTCAACATTTTGGCGCCGTTGCCGGGGAGGCAACAATTTCCGATTTTTTCTTCGCATTTCTTGCACTTTATTTGTTTTCTAACTAGCTTTCTCTTATGTCTATTGTTTTGTAGAGAACTCCATCAAGGAATCAACAAGCTGTAGACTAGAGTAAAGTGCAGTTGAAGACAACTGTAAGTGCTCCCCCATTCTTTCCCCCTCCATAGATTTCATTCGCCACATTAAATCCAAATCCCAATTAACCTAGGTGTTTGCATAAATCCTAGGAATAGTTTGGTTGTTTGGATTTTCACTCACATTCATTCCACCCTCATCCATAAAAAAAAAATAACAAAAAGATAATCTTGTGGGGTAATTTTCAACAAACACACAACACACACCCACATTCAAGGCACTTGATCAACTTGATTTGTTTTCTACTCAACCGGGTTCTGATCTGTGGAACCGGTACACACAAAGCAACACATAACAAAGTAGAAATCATTCTAGGTTAATCATCTTTGAGTGCCTAACTTAGTGGTGCATTTGTGGCCAGTTGTTTGAGTTATTTGGGCCGCACCGCTTTATTTAAAACCAACTCATCAAGTAGCTCCTCTTTAGGGTTATCAATCTAGGTATATTCCAGGCACTCCACTTTCTTTCTGATTTTAAAGGAAAACAATTTTCACCCATGTTTTACAACTTGGTTTTCCTAGAAACTTGATTGCAATTCACCTAATTTGAAACCCTAAAAGTTACTTAAGCAAGATTTGAACACTAAAATTCACATATTATCAATAATCTTGCTTGAAAACCCTGGTTGTGCACGCACTTACACAAATCTCAATCAATCATTAAGGGCACAACCCATTGTAAGGGCCCATCACATTCTATAAGCACCACAATCCCAGGCCTTAATAAAATTGAGTAGACGTTGGCCTTAAGGTTTGATTCGCTCTTCAGGGCCTAGTCTGAGATTATTTTTGATTAACCTACTTATACTGATTAATCTGATGTCTAACTAGGGGAGTAGCGTCAAACGACCGCGGCTGGGGGGTACACTAGGAACCGGAGGCGAAAGCCAAAGGAAGAACCTTCTCCCTAGTCCCTCCTTCTAACTGGTTGGATTAAACATACATAAGTAGAGTAAATCACTTACAGTCTTAAGGCTGGTTTTGGGAGTCAGTAGATCCTTAGGTTACCCCACTTAAGGATAGCCTTGTTTTGTTGTGCTGCAGGGTCCCTTTCCCCAGTCCTTCCGACCTTCTCCTAGTTTATGCTGGGAAGACGGTCATTGAATCCCCGATTGGAAGGACCGTTAGAACATTCTAGGAGGCGCAAGTTAGATTTTGGTCAATTTGATCCCATGGTCGAACAACAGCCTCCTCTGCTTGAAAATCCACAGGAAGAATTTCGAAGGCAGCTGGAACAAATGCAGAGAATGCAGAAATGGTTCCAGAGAATGCAGGGCGCTCAGCCCTTGAAGGATTTTTATGATCCTTCGAATTACGGGGAACGTCCCGGCATCCAGATTCTAGCCGGTGACGTAGAAATCAAGCCCCAGGTGTTAAGCCTGATTAAACATTATCATGGGCTTGGCTCCGAAGATCTGTTTCAGTACTTGGAAGATTTAACCACTTTGGTCTAGACCACCAAGGCTCGAAACGTTAACGAGGGGCAAATGATCATGAGGCTCTTCCCCCACTCTCTTAGGGATAAAGCCGCGCATTGGTATAGGACAATAGGAAGACCAATTACAACTTGGAATAAGTTGAAATCGACTTTTCTGAAGAAATTCTTCCCAGTCGGTCGTACCAATGCTTTGAGACGGGCAATCACTACCTTTACCTAGCGACCGAGGGAGCAGTTTCATGTGGCCTGGGAGCGATTCCAGGACTTATTGCGGAGGTGTCCACACCACGAGGTGCCGAAATGGCAAGTCGTGCAGATCTTCTATCATGGGTTGAATGAGCAACTCAGAAACCATGTGGATGCTTCTTGCGGAGGCAATTTTCTCAATAAAGATGCAGATAGTGCACATGATTTATTTGAGGAAATGAGTGAAAATTCAATTAATCATGCCTCCATGGATACTTTTAACCAGTCCCAGCAACCTAGATCAAATGTCAATGAAGTCCATGACTCTCATTCATTTGATATGGAATTGATTTGTAATAAACTTGATAAGGTGGACTTGGTTGCTAAAAGAATGGAAGAGTGGATGGCTGGCAATTCTATGAACAACTCTCAATCCACTCAATCCCAAAATTCGGGATTCCATTCCTCATGAGCTCCTTCTGGATGGGAGTTCGTGAATCAACTCGATGCGACTCAACCTATGATTCAGCATTTCTCGGAACCCCATGGGTTCCCAACTGGGGCCTTTGATCCCAATTTTTCTGATCCTTCCCTTTCTTTCTCTCCATCCTCACCCTATGAGGATGTCTGTGTTGTACAAGAGAATGTTAGATCCAACCCCTATTCGAATGCCTATAATCCAAGTTGGAGAAACCACCCTAACTTCTCTTGGAAAAATCCGGGGCAACAGACCCAATTCCGACCCAGCAACTATGCTCCGCAACGACCAATGCGTCAGGGTCAAGTATAAACTCAGTTGCCTCCGAATCAGGTCAATCAGCCAACTTGGAATGCCCGTCAACCCGTAGGGCAGGCTAATTTGAACCGTCAAATGGTAGAGATGCAAGGATCTATGCTCCAGCTTATGCAGCAAATGAAAAACTCGCTGGACAACTTGCAATCTGGGTTCATTGCTAACTCTCGTCAACCCGGATCTCTACCATCCCAACCCATACCCAACCCGCGAAACATTATAAATTCGGGCAATCAAGCCCAAGGATACGGAAATCAGAGGGACCCGCACGCACATGCTTAGGTGGTTGAGCAGGGTTCCTCGTCTTCTTCTTCTGCTAATCAACAATTCATGGTCAATCAAGCCCCTCCAATCTTTCCTAACCCTCCCAAAGACCCAAATTCTTACGCTTCTGCAAATTCTGTCTCTTTGAGGAGTGGTAAGAAGACTCAGGATCCACAACCACACTATTCTGATCTTTTGAATCCTGAAGAATCTGAGGAGAGAGGAGAATTCTAGAGGAGAAATCAAGGCTCAAGAACCTGATTCCGAAGATTTGACTCATGTTCCTTTTCCTGAAGCCTTAGCCAAAGCAAAGAAGTCTGTTGATAGCAATGAGGAGCTTCTGAATTTATTTAAGAATGTTGAGATCAATATTCCGCTCCTTGATGCTATCAAGCACATACCGGCTTACGCAAAATTTTTAATGGAATTATGTACACAAAAGCGTAAGTCGAGAGAATCTGTTCCGAGGAAGGTGGTACTCTCCGAGAAGGCTAGCTCTGTTATCCTGCACTACCTCCCTCAGAAAAAGAGAGATCCTGGTGCTCCTTTGATTTCTTGCGTTATCGGAGATTACACATTTGATAGAGCACTTTTGGATCTCGGTGCATCCATCAACCTAATTCCGACTTCTCTCTACGAGAAGTTTGGGTTAGGTGAACTTCGGCCAACTTCAGTAACGCTACAGTTAGCGGACTGTTCGGTCACAAACCCGCGAGGCGTTATTGAAGATGTTATAGTTAAGGTCAAGGATTTCTATTTTCCTGTAGATTTCCTTGTCCTTGACATGGATGTACCAGATAATCTGAGGAACATGCCCATCATTTTGGGGCGTCCGTTCCTGGCTACCGCAAAGGCCAACATTAATTGTGAAAGAGGTAGCATGGAAATCGCCTTTGGGGACCAACGAATGAAATTGGATATTTTTAAGGCGATCACCAAATTTGAGAATTATGGATTTATTGAGGAACTTGATGAGGATTATGTTAATATTGAAACTTTTTTGACAATTTCTTCAATTGAAAGTTCCTCTTTGGTTGATGAATTTGACCTGCAACCCTCTGACCTGACATCTTCAGAAGAGGTTCCTGATTTTATTCACTCAAAACCTCTTCCTCTTTTTGAATCTTTAGCATCTACCCTACCATCAATCATTACCCCACCCCAGCTTGAATTGAAACCATTGCCTGAGAATTTAAAATATCAATTTTTAGGACCGCAGAATACGCTCCCTATGATTATTAGTGCTAAATTGACAAAGGAGCAAGAGATTAAATTGATTAAGGTCCTAAAGGAACATGAGGAGGTAATTGGTTGGACCATTCATGACCTCAGGGGGATCGAGCCATCTTACTGTAATCATAGAATATTTTTGGAAGATGGATCCCACCCTTCTCGCCAGATGCAGAGGAGATTGAATCCAAATATGTGAGAAGTGGTCAAAAAAGGAAATCATCAAGTGGCTAGATGCAGAAATTATTTATCCAATCTCTGATAGTCCCTGGGTAAGTCCCATTCAGATTGTTCCAAAGAAAGTCGGGATTACTGTTGTGACTAATGAGAGAGTTGAATCTGTCACAACTCGTTCAGCTTCCTCTTGGAGAGTTTGTATTGATTACAGGAAGCTGAACACAGCCACTAAAAAGGATCATTTTCCCCTGCCCTTCATTGATCAAATCTTGGAAAAATTAGCTGGGCAGAAGTACTTCTGTTTTCTTGATGGCTACTCGGGATATAACCAAGTTCCTATCCATCCCGAGGATCAGGAAAAAACTACTTTCACCTGTCCCTACGGAACCTTTGCTTTTCGTAGGATGCCTTTTGGGTTATGCAATGCACCTGCGACTTTTCAAAGGTGTATGCTAGCCATATTTTCCGACATGGTGGGAGAGTTTATGGAAGTCTTCATGGATGATTTCTCTATTTTCGGAGAATCATTTGACTCATGTTTGGCTAATTTGGAAATGATTCTTAAGCGATGCATCAAGACACGACTGGTCCTTAGCTGGGAAAAGAGTCATTTCATGACCCAAGAGGGCATCGTTTTGGGTCATGTAATCTCTGAACGGGGAATTGAAGTGGACAAAGCTAAGGTTGATGCTATCGCTAAACTTCCTCATCCCACATCTGTTAAACAAATCAGATCATTTCTTGGCCATGTGGGATTTTATCGAAGATTCATCAAGGATTTCTCGAAGGTTGCTCTTCCTTTGAGCAATCTTCTTGCCAAAGAAATGCCATTTGCTTTTGACGAATCATGTCGAAAGGCATTTGATTTTCTGAAAATGGCAGTCACCTGTGCTCCAATTTTGCAACCACCAATTTGGACAGCCCCATTTGAGATCATGACCAACACTTCTGATTACGCGGTCGGGGCTGTCCTAGGTCAGAAAATTGACTGAAAGCCCTCTGTCATTTACTACGCTAGTAAAACTCTGGATGAAGCCCAGAGGAATTACACTGTTACTGAAAAGGAATTACTAGCTGTAGTATTTGCGTTGGAAAAATTCAGGGCTTATCTCTTGGGGTCTCATGTTATTGTTTATACTGACCACTCGGCCTTGAGACATCTCTTGGCTAAAAAGGATGCTAAACCCCAGCTTATTCGTTGGATTCTTCTTCTTCAAGAATTTGATCTTGAAATCAAGGATAAAGCCAGGGTGCAAAATGTGGTAGCGGATCATTTGTCGAGACTCCTAGGTGATTCTTCTTGTCCGGACATTCCGATTGCTAACACTTTTCTGGACGAAACCATTCTTACAGTTTTAGGTGTCCACTCCCCATGGTTTGCTGACATTGTTAATTATTTGGCCATTGGTCAAATCCCCCAGGATTGGACCAAGCAACAACGAGATAGACTCAAATCTGAGGCCAAATACTACTTTTGGGAGGACCCTGAACTGTATCACATCGGCTTTGATCAGATTATTCACCGATGCATACCGGAGAATGAATTCAACAGTATACTCGAGTTCTGCCATGCATCTGGGTGTGGTGGACATTTCTCCGGGAGAAAGACGGCTGCAAAAATCTTGCAATTTGGCTTCTATTGGCCGTCTTTATTCAAGGATGCCCAGGACTTCTCAAGGTCATGTTCTCGATGTCAGTCACTCGTGAACATAACTAAGAGAGACATGATGCCCCTAAACCCTATTCTTCCTGTAGAAATTTTTGATGTTTGGGGCATCGATTTCATGGGACCCTTTATCCCTTCATTTGGACATTAGTACATTCTTGTTGCTGTTGATTATGTGTCCAAATTGATTGAGGCAATTCCCACCCGAACCAATGACCACAAGGTGGTCATCAATTTTGTCAAGAAAAATATCTTTAGTAGGTTCGGGATTCCAAGGGCTATCATCAGTGATGGTGGCACTCATTTTACTAATGCCCAATTCCAGAATTTATTGGCCAAATACGGGGTTAATCATCGAATTTCCACACCTTACCATCCCCAAACGAATGGATAAGCCAAGATCTCCAATCGAGAGATTAAGAACATTCTGCAAAAAATAGTTAGGCCTGATCGCAAGGATTGGACTCAAAAGCTTGAGGATGCTCTTTGGGCCTACCGTACGGGTTATAAAACGCCCATCGACATGTCTCCATTCCGTTTGGTGTATGGAAAGGCATGCCATCTACCCGTAGAGATTGAACACAGGGCATTCTGGGCAATCAAACAATGCAATTTAGATCTGAATCTAGCTAGAAAGAGCAGGAAACTCCAACTATCAGAGTTGGAGGAGCTTAGAAATGATGCTTATGAGAATGCCAAGATCTACAAGGCTCGGACTAAAGCTCTACATGATCAATTGATTTCCCACAAGAGCTTTGAGCCAAACCAGAAGGTCTAGTTATTTGATTCTAAACTTAAGCTCTTTCCTGGTAAACTTAGATCTAAATGGAATGGCACATTCATAATTGATCAGATTTTTCCTAATGGTGCCGTTCAGATTTCTAACCCAAAGACGGGTAACACCTTTAAAGTCAACGGTCAACGTTTGAAGCCTATTGTTGACTGTAATCTTCCAGAACCCATCTCAGACTCTGTTGCTCTAGCCATTCTGTGACTTCTTTGGCTGGACTTTGCCTAGATGACGGCATTAAACTCAGCAGTTGTACATATGACACAAGGCTGATACGAGCTTCATATCCAGGTGACATCTTTCATATTCTACCCTTTCTTTCATGTCTCATTTTCAATGAGGACATTGCATCAGTTAGGCATGGGGGGGTGGATTCATTCTTGAATTATTTGGTCAGCTTTGTGAAATCCATATAAATTGTCTCTCTTCTTATTTTAAAAAAAAAAAAATAAATAAATAAATAAAAATTAGGAAGGATTAGTTGGACATTAAGACTTTTCAATCCTAAGAAATTTTACATTAGGATCTGAACACAAATACCCCTCATGTCTTTGGACTTAATTAGCCTGTGTATCCACTAAAATGTGGATTTGTTTTTGAGTCCTCGCCATCTTAATTCTATTATAATTGGAATAAATAAGTTTGGGTGATAAGTACACGACTTATCAACCCGCCCTCTGATTTGAGGGAATTTTGAGTTTTAAGCATCTACACACTTTCTTTGCACTGACTCGTTGTTCGGCAATTCTAACGGAAATTGGGTAGCTAATGAACCTTCTAGGGTGATATGGATGGCAAGTTATCATGGGTAACAGCCCATAAGTAGGTTGTCCAGAGCCCAGTCACTGGACCTTTCTTACTTTGCTTCCTTTAGGTAAATCTTAGACTAGGGAAGCCACCTACTTAAAAAAAAAAAAAATCAAAAAGAAAAGGAGAAAAGAACAAAAAGAAATAAGCCACACTTCGCCGCACGAGTATGGCTGGCAAGTTGTCGGTGGTAACAGCTCATCGACCGGTTGTCCAGAACCCAGCTCAGTAAATGCACTAAAAAATTCCCAAAACACTTAGGAAGAAGCGGAGAAGTAGAATAAATTGGGGAGATATACACTGGATTTACCCTTGTGTTGACCCCGTAAAAAAATAAAAAATAAAAGTAGGGAGAAAGCTACCGGTTGTAAAGATACACTTTTAGGTAGAATTCTGGTTAGGTCACCTAGAGGCGTAGAAATCCGAAGTCCGTTCTAACTACCGGTCAATGAGTCTATCACAATCACAATAAGATGCTTAAAGCTTAGGGTTCTCATCAAATTTTGGGTGAGTTGAATGGCTGTAGAAAGCCACTCTTAATCCCTAAAATTTGAAAATCAAAAAAAATTAGAAAAGAGAAAAAGAGAAAAAGAAAATTTTCTTTTAATAAGGCGAGGGCTTGAGGCAGTCTGCATTTTGGCTCATACCCGGGCACTGTTGTGTCTTTAAAAGTTTAGTTCCTAAGTAGACAATTTCTTAATGATTGAAAAATAACTCAAGTCCAAATAATCTAACCTAATTCTTTTATAAATAGCATATATTTTTTGCTAGGGACTAGCAAAAGATAGGCATGGGGGTATGATGTAAACACATTTACACTACTTAAAATGTCTATTTATGCATGTTCTTAAGCATAGGATTGCAATTCCTGATATAAATATTGCATTACATGCATCATCTTGCATTTAGGGTAGTTTGAATAAAATGGAGGTTAATTATCTCCTTTTATGTGCTTGGACAGGGCAAACATTTTATCGGGGCCTCGGATCAAAGATCCAACCGTAGGGATGTGGTCAGGGCGACGATTGGAGTTCAACGACTCCAAGATCGCCCTAATCAGGCATCCGTAGCATCAGATAGTGACCCAGGAACCCTAGAAGATCAAGGGCCAGGATGGTATAAATCTGCACTTCAGATGATAAATCCGACCGCACGGATGAATTCGAATCGACGATCGCAACCCAATGACACAAAAATCGAGTCAATCCGAAATCCGTGGCACCATCTACAACTTCCAGAAGATGGATGGCCAAGATAGTGCCACGTGGCACCATCTCAGCCGCCCAAACGGCCGCTTCATCTTGTGAAGGCCCCACGCTCGATCGCTCTCCGTCGTTGGATCTTAATCCAACGGCTGTGGGCACTCGCATTTAAAAGCGCCCGCTCGACCATCCACGCCCCATAGCGCAGTGGTCGAGCGCGCTATCACGAGCGCGGGGCGCGGGTTCGAGCCGTGGAGAGGGGCTGGAAGGCGCGGCGATTGGGCACGGGTGGAGCGTCAGATGGAGATCAGACGACCACGTGCGCCCGATAGCATCGACGCGCGATTGGATGGGCAATCGGACGCACAATCGACGCGCGGGCGGGCGCGCAACGAGCGGGCGCGGACGCATCTTAAGCCGTCCGATCTCACGATCGGACGGCTGAAAAGTGGCAGACGTGCACAAGCTGTTGAGCACGCGAGCTGGAGAGGAGGCATGCGTGAGTCGGCCACGACGCCCACGTCGGGGCTTTAGTGATGGATTTATTCGTCACTAAAGACCCCTCTTTTATTATTTTGAAGTTGTAATGTCCATTTTGCCCCCACTCCTTGCAACTATAAAAGGAGACCCCCTCCATACGAAATTCCCATCCCTTCTTTCTCCTTTCTACCCCTCCAAAGCTCAAGAGAAGCTTGTCCCACACCCGGGATGCTTCTCGCGAGATAAAGTCCAATTTTCGTTCCCCTTCGGAAGTGGATCCCGCGACGACAACGGCGTGCTGCTTCGTTCCCGTTCTTCTGCTTCGTCCTCCTTCGTCCTGCTTCGTTCTCCTTGGTCCAGGCGTCGTCCCGTCCGGCTCGTCCTCCAAGCAACCGTCACGGAGGATTTCTCTCTCCCTATTCTTTTTACTACTTTCTAGTATAGATTTACTGCTTTCTAGATTAATCTACTCGTCCTCCAAGCAATCGTCGAGGAGGACATTTCTCCCTCCATTCTTTTAATGCTTTCTAGAGTAAATTTATCACTTTCTAGTGTAATTATTTTATGCATTCTAATTGTAATGAACAGTCTCTTCTATGATAAATTCTTTGTTTATTCGACATCTCATTTTGATTTCCATGTGTAATACTCTCTCTCTCTTACCCTCTCTCTCTTTTATTAATTATAAATAATTAGATAGTTTAAATTGAATTACTTCGTGACAAATAAAAAGAAATGCGAAGTTTTTAAATCAAACGTCCGCCTCCCTGTGTTTGACCCAGAATTTTCATTTCGGTATAAATTTTATTTATTCAACACAAATTCTTCGCTTTCGAACTACAATGACAGATTTTCCAAAACCAAACACGTAAGCATAGCGATTCGCAAAAAAAATCGTTTCAACATATTACATGAGATGTCTATTTATGCATGTTCATAAGCATAGAATTGCATTACATACTATACATATTGCATAGCATGCATCATCTTGCATTTAGATTAATTTGAATAAAATAGAGGTTAATTATCTCCTTTTATGTTCAGAGATAGGGCAAATTTTTATCGGGTCCTTGGATCGAAGATCCAACCATACAGATTTGATCAGGGCAACGATTGGAGTTCAATGACTCCAAGATAGCCCTAATCTGACATATGTAGCATCAGATAGAGACTGAGTAACCCTACAAGATCAAGGGCCAAGATGGTGTGAATCTGCACTTCAGATGATAAATCCGACCGCACGGATGGATTCAAATCGGTGATCGTAGCCTAACGGCGTGAAAATAGACTCAATTCGACAACCGTGGCACCATCTACATCATCCAGAAGATGGACGGCCAAGATGGCACCACGTGCGCCATCTCAGCTGCCCAACCGGCTGCTACACCCACCGCACCTTCTCTTCTTCAATCTAATCGTCACTTCTTCGCCATCAGATGATCATCCGACAACTGTGGGGCACGCACGCACAAACCATAAGCGCGACACAAAAGCGCTGATAGCGCATTGGTTGAACACGCTTACGAGAAGGCAAGGTGCGTGTTCGAGCCTTGAGGAGCGGGAGCTAATGCACTGCAAGGGGGCGCGATTGAGCACTCGATTGCGATCGAGCGATTGCATGCGCTCGATAGCGCTCACGCTCCATCAGACGCTCGCGAGTAACGCGGGATCGTACGCGTAGGCACGGGATGAGGAGGCGTGGCGAGGATCTCTCTCAGTCGTTCGATCTCACGATTGAAGGGTCGAGATTTCAAGAACATGGATGAGCGTTGCGCCTTGAGGAGATGAGTGGGTGTGCGTGCACTGCCACTACGCCCACGTTCGGACCTTTAGCGACGGATTTATCTGTCACTAAAGGTTCTGAATTAATGATTTTTAATTTAAAAAGACCAAATTGCCCTCACTCCTTGCAACTATAAAAGGAGACCCCCTCCATACGAAATTCTCATCCCTTCCTTCTCTTCTTTCCCTCTCCAAAGCTCAAGAGAAGCTTGTCCCACACCCGGGATGCTCCTCTAGAGATAAAGTCAAATTTTCGCCCTTATTTCGGAAGCGGATCCTCGACGACAACGTGCTGCCCCATTCTCATTCCTCTTGCCTCGACCTCCTTCTTCCCACTCTGTCCTTCGTCTCCTAGGCGACGTCTCGTCCGGCTCGTCCTCCAAGCTATCGTCGAGGAGGATAACTTCTCTCTCCCATTTCTCTTTTCAGCTTTCTAGAGTAGAATTTTCCTACTTTCTAGTGTAATTGATTTCCCGCTTTCTAGTGTAATTTTTCTCTAGTTTTATTGTATAAACATTTTGAAATATTAAGTGCATGTTTACTCTCTCTCTCTCATTTATTCTGATTGTTAATATTGCTTCATTGTAATTACATCACTTCATTTTTCAACAAAAACCCTAAAAATATAATTGCGAATATAGATCGACGTAGCCTCTTTGAGTTCGACTCAGGATTTCTATTCCGGTACAAATTTTATTTGTTGAACTCGAGTTCTTCTCTTTCAAACTACGACGACAGGTTTTTCAAAACCAAATATGATAGCATAGTAACTTGTAGCTTCAACATGGTGTTCAGTGAAGAGATTGGGTGGAGGTGAGGAAAATTTAGTTGAGGGATTTTGAAGGTGGAGGTGTGGCGAAGCTTTTGAAAGTGGTAGTGAGTGGATTGGTGGTTTGTGGCATCGGCGCAAGCTTGCTGGAGCTTGTGCTGGTGACAAGGAAGATGGCAGGGGAGTCTGGTGGTCAATAGTTGATCCTAAAATCTAAGTGTGTAGAAGTGACTCAGAGAAGAAGAGAGAAAGTTTTAGGGGAGCTTAGGAAGTGAGATAGAGGAGATGTCCTGCATTGGTCGGCTAGAGTTGGAGAAGGTGAAGTTGACGATGTGATGACGACGAGGAAGTAGGGGCTCAGAGCGACCGAACTTTGGTTAGTCTTGGTTGCGATGAAGAGAGGAAGAGGTTGGGTAGGTCAATCTGACCGTTGGCCGGTTGGAAGAAGGTGGTCAGAGAGGCTCACCGGAGCTAAAGAAACTATGGCTGGAGAAGGTGAAGAGAGGAAATTCAATCATTTCTTGCAGAGGAAGATGCTGGGATCTTAGGTCCTATTTATAGAGCTCAAATGCGAGCTCTAAGTCAAGGAATAGGCTTGATTGAGCTACGGTTTCAGAGGAAAAAGTTTCCCAAATTCCTTGAGCTCGCTTGAGCTCTAGAAATCGATTTGGGGTTCCTGAGATGGTTTAAATGATTAAGTATCTCCTCAAGATCATTTCCTCCAATTTTGGAGGGATTTAGATCTGTTTTGAGAGAGATTTCTTCTCTCGAATCTCAACTTCGAGAGAGGTGTTTTATGTTCACACCTTCAATGGTGGTAGAGATCCATTTGCAAGAATGATGACAAAGTTAGGGACCTAAATGCAAGAAACTTGAAACTTAGGTTTATGAATGTGAGAAATAGAGATTTTAGGGACTAAATCGCAAACTAGGTCAAGATGAACTTTGATTGGACCCAAATTTTGATGTTAACCTAATTTGGACCCAAGGAATCTAATGGTGATCTTGGATTTGAATAATTGTGGCTAGTTAGGGCCCATGATGGTGTTATGATCATACCGCCATGATTAGCCTTTGCTAGTCCCTAGCAAAATCCTATAGACCAAGCCAGACCTCTAAGCTGGATATAACTGTCAGGATGCCCTACGAAGCCACATCTTTAGAAATCAGATCAAAATAGCAACAATAGGCCTAAAGGTAATCAAGTACTAGCCAAGATCTAGACCTGACCAACTTAGCCTCAGGTCTGTTGTGAAGGTTTCTAAAGCCCGCAAAAACTACCTAGAGGTTTATTGACCCCAGCGATTAAAGCACTGGTTCATAGACGTATCAAGTCTCGATTTAGTTTACTAGTGCATTTTTGGTAAGAAAGATAGAGAGGGATTTTTATTCTGAGAGGTTTCTATCTTTTCTTTTATATTCCCTTAAATCCAACATTGGATTAGCCATAAACACGATCTATATCGGATTCCTTGTCCCCACCATCAATCCTCGAAGGGTCCCTGGCTTTTGATGCTTCATGATTGCACCGCCCATGACAACCCCAGAACCTTGGCTTTAGACACTTTGGGATAGTGCCACCCATGGTGTTCTGTAGCTAAATTTGGGCCCTGGTAATCAACATTTGGGGATAATCTTGCCCATGGCACCTGAACCAGCACAAGGTGATTACATGTCCCAGGGAGGATATTTATATATCCTAGGAGACAAGCACCGAGGAGACAATATGTTAATACACATCTTCGAGGGGAGTATTTTTCATTCAACCTCTTCGCCCTGGGAACTTATCCAATCAACTTGTGTCTTTAAGCTGCTCCTAAGGTAGATCTTTGGGAAAACCTTTTTTAGAATGGAAACACTTTTGGCATTATATTTCATTAAGCTCATTGAACCAGACTGGTGTGTGATTTTTGGGTGCCTAGGTTACCAAGTCCCGCAAACCAAAGGGCAAGCAACGGAGCCAAATAATCAATAAGCCTTAGACTTAATACATCAGCTTCGCAATTTCCTTAACTTCATGCGGATTAATCCAAATCTTAATAAATACGTGATTGTTTAAGTCCTAGAATAGGCCCAAGATGCCTAAGGTCGATATCCGTCACTAATCTCCAAAGTTTTATCCTTCCAGGCCTTAATTCATCACTTGATCCAGCTTAAAACTTAGGTAAGTTCCATACTCAATTATAGGGACTATCACATTTTATTTCTTTTGTTTGCTCCATTTTTTTCTCTTTTTCTTTTCTCCTCTATTTTTTTATTTAGCTCTCAAAATTGACCTCTCTATTTTTTCTTTGCTGAAACCCCCATGAATCAAATTTCACAGCATTTTGAACTTTAATACCCCCCCATGCCTAATATTTACAACATCCTCATTGGAAATTAGGTAGGTTCGAGTTCAGCTGAGATCGTACATTAGAATAGGTTTGGTGGGTGGTGAACAGGTCGGAATGGCTGTTGTGGATGATTTCAAGCTCTCATATAAGTATCAAAGGTGGAGTCAGCTGCTCTAATGGACGAACCCTAAAGTGCAATATGAATTCAACTCAGAGATAGGTCAGAAGGGTCTCGGGTTTTTCAAAATGATGAGTTGCCTCCCGTTAAGTGCTAAGTTTAATGCCATCAGCTGGGCACAATGTGGCTCAAGGAGAACGGAGATCAAAAGGTACTCTAGTAGATTCGAATCGGTGAGTTCAAGGAATGCTTTGACTCTTTGCCCATTCACAACAAATGGTTCTGAGTCATGGCTGAGTTCACTAATTTTGATAGCTCCATTTCCAAAGATTCATCGAACGAGAAATGGTTCGATCCATTTTGATCTTAGCTTCCCTGGGAAGGGCTTGAGCTTGGCATCGAAAAGTAACACTTTCTGACCAGGATGAAAACATTTCGCGATATGTGCCTGTCATGGAAGGCTTTGACCCGCTCTTTGTAGATACGTGAGTTCTCGTACACATCATTGTGTAACTCCTCGATCTGGCTCATTTGCAACCAGCGATGGATTGTAGCTTTCATGAGATCTAGATTGCACTTCCGTAATGCCCAGTAGCCTTTGTGCTCCATTTCTATAAGGAGGTGACATGCCTTCTCGTACACAAGTCTAAAGGGAGACATTCCTAACTGGGTCTTATGGGTGGTCCTATAGGCCCACAAGGCTTCTAGAAGTTAGGTGGACAAATCTTTCCTGTCAGGCTGAACAATGTCCTGAAGGATTTTATTGATCTCCTGATTGGATAGCTCAGCAAATCCATTGGTCTGGGGGTGATAAGGAGTCGAGATATGATGTGACACCCCATACTTTTTCATCAGGTACTGGAAGTGCACATTCGTGAAATGAGACCCGCCATCGCTGATGATGGCCTTAGGAACCCCAAATCTCGAGAAGATGTTCTCCTGAATGAACTGGAGAATAACTTTATAATCATTTGTTCTGTTGGGGATGGCTTCGATCCATTTCGAGACATAATCAATAGCAAGTAAGATGTACTTGAAGCCGTTAGATCTTGGAAAGGGTCCCATAAAATCAGTTCTCTAGATGTTAAAGATTTCGCACACGATGATCGAATTCAAGGGCATCATATTGCGCGAGCCTATGTTGCCGAGGGTCTGACAACGGGTACATTCCCTACAATAGGATTATGTGTCTTTGAACATTGTGGCCAAACGAACCCACACTAGAGGATCTTTGCTGCAATTTTACTCCCAGAGTAATGGTCACTGCAGGCCAGGTCATGGCAGAATGAGATAACATCATTGACTTCGTCGTCGAGAATGCATCTAGGAATCACTTGGTCATTACCGATATAAAATAAATATAGATCTTCCTAAACATAGTACTTGGTATCGAAAATCAGCTTGTCCTGCTAGGAGGTAGCCTAATCATGCGGGACCTTCCCCGTAACCAAGTAATTCATTATATTAGTGAACTGGGGAAGTCCATTAATGGCCAAAAGATGTTCATCCAGAAAAAGCTCAGTGATAGGTCCAGATAGGTCAATGATTGAAGAAGGAAGGCGGGACAAATGGCCAGCTACCACATTCTACTTTCCCGATTTGTCATGAATTTTGAGATCGAATTCTTGCAACAGCAAGATCCAGCAGATTAATCTAGGCTTCATGTCCTTCTTAGTAAGCAAGTGCCTCACCGTAGTGTGATCTGAGTAAATGATGACATGGGATCAGAGGAGGTATGATCTGAATTTCTCTAGACCAAATACTACAGCCAGCAACTCTTTCTCCGTAATCATGTAATTACGCTGAGCCTCGTCTAGTGTCTTGCTAATAGATGGCGGTTCTCGCGCATGTTTTGAAAATAGAGATCTCGTCGTAGTATAGTGCGCAAAAACACTCGTCAAAAATAATTTATAAAATAACGAGACTTGAGTCCCGGTCGTTTATCTCTGAGAGGCATTTAGAAAATGTAGATTTGAATTCAATCTATCTTGCTCTACTTATTCACAAATGCATGCCAGTTTACAATAATTTGTATTGATGCACAGCATGCTTAGTTGCAAAAGAATACAAATTTCACGCATGCAACTTTAATCACAAGAAAATATGGCAATCAGCTCATGGAGATTTTCACACATAGACATAGAGATATATAAAAGATGATTTCATTGATTGCATCATGGTGGCTACAGAGTGAAGCTCGTGGAAAGCTTTTATAGGAAAGCTTGAAAGCAATAACTTAGCTAATAGAAAATGACTGCATACATGAATCTATGGGGGGGATTATGCATGCATCATTGGGGGAGAATATGGGGCTACACTACTAAGCAATAGTAAAGCGGTAAATCTATGAAGAACTATTCTACTTAGCTAACAAAAATAAGGGCATTCGGAGGTGGCTTCGATGGCCTTTGACTTGGTTGAGAGGAGAAAGAGGGGAAGCCAATGATGCTTAAGCCGACCCTTGGAGAGAGGTTGGAGGTGATTTAGGCCTGGCGTGGAGGTGATGGAGATGCCATGGTGTGCTCGTGGAGATGGAGGTGGAGTAATAGAGGTGGAATGAAGCTAAAACTAGATGGAAGGCTAGATGGGTGCAAATGGCCACCCAAAGGTCTTTTAAGTAGGCCCAAGGGAGCCTCTCTAGAGAAGTGTGGAACTCTCTAGAGAGGCCTATGGTGGGAGCTCATGGGAGAGTGAGAGAGAGGATGGATGGGTGATTTTTAGATCCACATTTGGTGGATCTAAAAATTGAATGCATCTTGGTTGCTATTTTTAGCAACCAAGGCAACAACACATGGTAGAGAGTTCTAGAGAACTCTAGCTAGGCTAATTTCGTGTGGGTGGTGTGTGTGGGTGTGTGTGGGTCAAAACCTAGGTGGATAGGTTGATTAGGTTAGGTTCTAGTGGGTTTAGGTCAATGTAGGTCTCAAATTAGGGTTGCAAACCATAATTCACTAAGGTAAAATGCAATTAAACTTTATACAGGTTTAATTGGGTGTGTGAAAACCTAATTAAGATTAAAACAACTCAATTAAGTTAGGTCTAGGTCAATTGGACTATCACTGAGTCCAATTAGACAGTGTGTTTTGAGATCAGGGCTCAATTGGACTCAATGAGTCCAATAGAATAGGCTAATAGAATTGACTAAGATCCAAGTCAATTAGGTTTAATGAGGACCTAATTAGGTCCTTAGGGAGGTCTAGAGGTGATGTACTAGGGTTAGGGCACCTTAATTTAGGTTCCTATGGGGTTGGAATTGGGTTTAGGGACTTAGGAATTCAAGATCCAAGCTTGAATTCAAAAATAGGAACTAGAGAGCAGTTCCAAATGTTTGACAATAGTGTCAGAAATCTTAAAATGAAAAGCCAGACGTCTAGACTTGTTGTCTGGACATCCAAACAGAGGCAAGGAAGAGTTAAGGTTCTGTCTACAGAAATTGGACATCCAGACCAAGTGTTTGGACATCTTAAAATGCTATAGAAGTGGGTTTTAGGTGCACTGGTTGTGGCTAAGGGTTTAGGACACACTATAACTCATCTAGACATCTAGATAGAGGCTGGAAATAGGGTTTTAGGGTTTCCTAGGGTACAATGACCTAATCTAAGGGTGGCTAAGGCTTAGGGAAGCTTCTAAGCTATCCTAAGGCTAGGATGGACCTAAGTTCTTCGTAATTTACTACTTTATTCCTGCTTAACAGAATAGCATACCTCAACCCCTTACATTATTGTCTACTACATCTTATTCTAGGTCTTCTACTCTAGCTCTGCTGCAACTCTGGCTTCAGGTCCAACTTCAAATCCAGCTACTGAGCTTCTTATTTCCTGCAATTTATATAATGTACCTAATTAGTATATTATAGCATTGTTCTATGCATAGCTATAGGAAGAATAGTAAAGATGCAAATAATGCTTATGCATGCATGAACTACCCTATCTTATGCTAAGTCCTAGCATAATTCTTGACAATTAAGACCTATGATTGCTATGCAATCACTTGTTCGCGTAATATTTTACCATCGATTTCCCATTGATTTTCTACCCCAATACTGCTCCTACTGGGTAGTCAGACACATTGCAAATGATCTCGAAGGGTTGAGACCAGTTAGGAGATTGCAGGTTTGGTGCTTGGGTGACTGGATCACTGTTAACTAACTTTTGTCAAGTTTGAAGTATGCATTATAGTATAGTCAACAAAAGTGAATCGACATTTAAATTTGTATGCTTGAAAAATAGAAGTGAGTCCGAGGTTGTTTGCAGGGAGCAAATTTGGCAAATCCATTCACTAATCACAATAATTAAAAATAATGATGTAGGTGAAATTAATAATAAAAAATGATATTCAATGTAGAGCAAAACTGTATCTCAAACATCAGGGAAAAAATGTAAAAAGAAAGTGCTAAAAATGGTGATTGAAACCACCAAATTAACCCTAGTATTTAAGCACTAATCAAAATCAAATATCCCAACAGCATCAGAACCACTAATCCACGTGACCACAAGTAAATATCTCCATAGTGTCATCCCATTAGACGTTAGCACAAGAGCCAGATGACTTAATCATCCCAAAGCCTCAGAAGCACAAGGCACAAGCCTTACATTCAACACAAGAGACAAGCAGCAATGCCTAAGTGTTAAGTGAGGGGGGAGGCATGAATCCTAATGCTCCATAGTGCAAAACCTCCTCCCTCCTCAGATCCCTCTCTCTCTCAATTACAGACCTGGGTGAACAGTAACTGGGTATTGAGGTTTTGGGTAAGCGGAATAGGGACCAGGCCCACCGATAGTCGTGGTAAGCGAGAAGTGAGAGGCACATGCAATGTAAGGGGACATCACCCTCATGTCGAGGTGAACCGCTTACGGCGTAGTTGCAATTTATGCACTATGCCGATTTTGCCCCCACACGATGTGGGAGTATCTTCTGCTGCTTCCTTCGCGTGAAGTTGCCGATGAAGTTTATGCCAATTAAGGCAGTTGTTGCTGCATGCTACTTCTATTGCAGACCTAGATGGCTTTAAGAACTGAGGCCACTTCGATTTCATGCCGCAGCAGGTCGGATGGTGGCGGTAGAGAGGTGAGTGACGTTGGAGAAGATGGAGGTGGTGGTGGATGTCCAACGAAGGCCTGAGGAACAAAATATGGCCTTGTGACCCTGTCAAATATGATTAAAAGCTTTGTCGTGTGGAGGCGAGTGTTGTGAGGGTCGTGATTTGGTGGTTGGAGGTGTGGAGTGGGTGGCCGGAGTAAAAGAATGTGGCGGAGATGTGAGGTGGTCGACCAACCAAATCAGGGGGTAATATCCCTAATTAGGTTAGGGCTTTAAGTTGAGAGGTGATGGTGAATTTTTTGGAAGTGATGGCGGTGTGCTTGCGTGCATGTGGTGGTCGCATGGCCTCACCAGAGGCACAACTAGCGTTGGAGAAGACGGAGGGGGTGAGGGTGGTCTAGTGGATAAACCTAGAGTCTAAGGACATAGAAGGAGTCTAGAGAGGGAGAGGGAGAGAGTAGGGGACTTAGAGAGGTGAGAGGGATCGAGATGCATCTAGTGTTGGCCGGCTGGATGCGAAGACGAAGGTGAAGTCCTGTGAGGGAGAATGATGACGACGAAGGTAGAGAGGGCTCCTGCTGTCGTTGGCGAGGAGCGGAAGAGAGAGAGGAAGAAGGAGGACTATCCAAGTTGGTAGTTGGACGGTCGGCGGTGGATAGCGGAGAGGCCACCAGAGCCAAGCCAGAGTGTGGCCGAAGAAAGTGGAGGAGGGTATTTCTCGATTAATTCTTGGCTGAGGAGAAAGCTGGAAACACGGGGGCTTTATATAGAGCTCAAATTTGAGCTCTAAAATAAGAAATGTGCCTGATTGAACTTCAATTTTTGGCAATTTGAGATCCTTGGAATCTTGAGCTCACTAGGGATTTTGGCTTCGAGTTAGGTCTTGGAATCAAGTTGGATTCCCTTAGGTCTGAACACCAATCCCTCCAAATTTGGAGGGATTTGGTGCTGATTTGAGAGAGATATTCTCTTTTGAAGCTCGGTCTATGGAGTGTTCACATGATAATGGTGGTAGGGACCTAAACGTGAAGATGATGACAAAGGTAGGGACCTACAAGCAAAAAACTTGAAACCTAGGGGCAAAGTGTAAGAAAGAGAGTTCCTAAGGGCTAAATTGCAAACTAGGTCAAGATGAACTCTAATTAGGCATAAATTTTTGTGTTAACCTAATTTGCACCCAACAAATTTAATGGTGAACTTGGATTTGAGTTTTGACCATGTTTGACTAGGTAAATTGCAGAGAAGCCCAAATCAAGGTAAATTCCTATTTGAAACTCTATTCTAGGTCAAAATAGGTTCAGATGGTCAGACTAAAGGTACCAAACCTCTTAGAATATTTTTCTATGAATTTTAGAGATTTGGAATAATTTTATCCTGACTAGAAGCTCTTCAATTTAAGTACAGTTGATGATTAGGGTTTTTTGTACTATTTTTATCCTCGAAATGCATGAAACCCTGATTCAATCAATGTGAACCCATCTTTTAGTCTTTTATTCTTAATTGACCTTTAACTAAACCCTTGTATGACCCTGTGATTAATCTATATTTGTGATGTGCTGTTAAAACTATAAAATTAACTCTATTTCCTTATTTTGTCCTCAAATCAGAACTTTGTAGAGTTGTGACCCTCAAATGATTAAGTAGGAGCATTTACCATTTGAACTTGATTAATTTTGGCTAGTTAGGGCCCATGATGGTGTTAGAAAATGTGACTATCGAAATTATCATTTTTTATTGTCACATTCTCAAAAACTTGCTGCTGTTGTCCTTTTGTTGCCCATTACTAGTCCTAACATTTAAATCCCCATGATGCATCTCTTGATCAAGCTTTGGCTACCACTTCATTGTCCCACCATGATAATGCTATTGTACATAGTTCATTTTAATACTTTTCTTCTCAACCACAGGTTCTTGTCTCCTATATTTTTGTTCATTTCTCTTAATCCCAATTTGTTGCTCCCTATTATGCCTCTCAATCCCAAGTTCTTGTCCAAATGTCATTGAAATATTGAAGCTTTAAGTCATTATTATTTTTGTATTTATTCAGAAGTATTCCAAGATTATTCATTTTTAGACCAGCCCTAGTTTGTATTAATTTACGTACTTAAAACATGATTAGTACCAATGGCTTAGTGGTAGAATAGTATCTTTCCACGATATAGATCCAGGTTCAATTCCGGGTTGGTGCATCTTTTCTTTAGTTCCAAGTTAAAGCATTAATTGTTTAATCTTTATGTTTCATGAATTTTTTATTGCAAGCACAAAAGTGGGAGGTTGTTCAAGGATGCAGTTATAAAGTGCAATAGTATTATCATCATACTGACGCTACTTTCATGAATGTTTTGTGATAATCATGCAACTTGTGTTTATGTAGGCAAATTGTATCATCATTTTTTTACAAGGGCTATAACAAGCATCATGTTTAATGATTTGCAGATATGCATCACCTCAAGTTGATCGAGAACCTTTACAAGCTGCTTAAGATCTCATAGTTGAGGTATCTGGAATCAATGAACCATTAGAGCAATTGGAAGAAGACCTAAGGAGGGCTTACATTTTGATGAACTTCTAGGATAGAAGCTACTTGTACCTTCTAGCCTTAGGCTAGAATGTTGTCTACCAATTTAAGAGTGTATAGAATGTGTTCGAAGGATACTTGTTGAATGCGGAAAACTACGCATTCGCAATTGGATTTGAAAACTCGTCGTTGTAGTTCAAGTCGCGAAGAAATCTGTTCAACAAATAAAAGTTATATCGAAAAATCTGTAAAGAAGTTCCATGTCGAACACAAGGAGGCAGACATTTGATTAAAAATATGTGTTTTATTTTGTTTATCACGAAACAGAATAGCTGATCGAAAACAAATAATAAATAGAAGAGAGAGAGAATATTACAAATAAAAGAAAAAGGAATGTAGAATAAATATGGATTTTATTATCAAAAATTGTTCCTTACACTACTCATTATGACTAGAAAATGAGAAATCTACACTAGAAAGCGGTAAATCTACTCTAGAAAGTAGTAAAAAGAATGGGGAGAGAAGTATCCTCCTCGATGATCGCTTGGAGGACAAGTCAGATGGGACGATGCCTGGAAGATGGAGAACGGAGCAGGAAGAAGGAGGATGAAGCGAAGGGAATGGGAACGAAGCAGCACGTCGTCGTCGCGAGATCCGCTTCCCGAATGCAGAGAGAGGACAACCGTAGGATGCCCCACAAAGGGGGATGGTGGAAAAATTAAGATTTCTACTCTAGGGGAGCATCCTGGGTGTTGGACAAGCTCTTAAAGCTTTGGAAGGGGTGAGAGAAGAGAAGAAGGGACGAGAAATTTGTAGGGTAGGGGTCTCCTTTTATAGTTGCAAGGAGTGGGGGCATTTTGGTCATTATAACATCAAAAACATTAATTCAAAACCTTCAGTGACGGATTTATCCGTCACTAAAGGCCTCAACGTGGCTGACGTGCGCACGCCACGCTCGCCTCCTCGCCTCTGCACTCTTAAACGCATGCGCACATTCATGCATGGTCAGCCGTTCAATCTCAAGATCGGACAGCTTAAAATGCTCCTCGCCAGCACCTTCAAAACTCTTCTACCGCGTGCCCACGTGTGATGCGGTGTACAAACGCACGTCATCGCGCGCGTACGCGATCGACGAACCTCCACGCTCCATGTCTCCACCCCTTGGCCGCCCGATCTCGATCTGATGGCTCAATTGCACCCGCGCCTACAGCTGTCTGATTTGGAGTGCTTGGCGCGGCTCGAACGCGCCCTTCGCTCATGAAGGGGTGCTCGACCGCTTCGCTGAGCTTCCTCATAAGGTTAGCAGATGAATTAAGGCGTAAGCGACCGTGGCCACTGGATGATGACCCAATTGCCCAGATCCATTACATAGGTGAGAGAGAAGAGCAAAGGCAAGTCCTTGGGGTTGGTTGGGCAGCAGGGATGGCATCACGTGGCACCATCTTGGTCGTCCACCTTCTGTATGCTGTAGATGGTGCTACGGATGTCGGATTGGATTGATTTTTGTGCCGTTAGGCTACAATCGTCAATTTGAACCCATCCGTGTAGTCGGATTTGTCATCTGAGGTGCAGATTAACACCATCTTGGCCCTTGATCTTTAGGGTTCCTCAGTCTCTATCTAGTGCTACGGATGTCCGATTAGGGCGATCTTGGAGTCGTTGAACTCCAATCGTCGCCATAATCAGATTCGTATGGTTGGATTTTTGATCCGAGGTCCCGATTAACAAGTTGCCCTGTTCTTGGCCATAAAAGGAGACAATTATCCTACATTTTATACGGACTAACCTAAATGCAAGATGATGCATGTTATGCAATATTTATTGTATGTGATGCAATTCTATGCTTAAGAACACGCATAAATAGACAGTTTATGTGATATAAACATGTTTACATCACACCCTCATGCCTATCTTTTGCTAGTCCCTAGCAAAACTATATGCTATTTATAAGAGAATTAAGTCAGATTTCTTAGGCAATAGTCATTTTCATTACTTAGGGATTTCAACTAGGACTTGAACTACAGAGACACAACAACGCCCGGGTATCTGCCGAAATGCAGACCACCTAAAGTTCTCGCCTTATTCAAAGAGGGATCTCTTTTTCTCTTTTTCTTCTTTTCTAATTTTTTTTGGATTTTTGAGTTCAGGGTTACAGAGCGGCTTTCTATGGCCACTCAACCCACCCAAGACTTGATGAGAACCCTAAGTTCTAAGCATATTTTTGTGAAAGTGATAGACTCATTGATTCGGTAATCAGAATGGACTTCAGGCTTCTACGCCCCTAGGTGACCTTAAAAAGAAATCTACATGAAGGTGTATCTATATGACTGGCAGCTTTCTCCCTACTTTTATTTTTTATGGGGTCAACACAAGGGTGAATCCAGTGTATATCTCCCTGGCTTATTCTACTCCTTCGCTTCTTCCTAAGTGTTTTAGGAATTTTTACGTGCATTTCTTAAGCTAGGTTATGTACAACTGGTCGATGAGCTATTACCACCAACAACTTGCCAGCCATACTCATGCAGTAAAGTGTGGCTTATTTTTTCTTGTTTCTTTTTGTTTCTTTTATCCTTTTCTTTTTTTTCTTTTTCTTTTCTTTTTGAACTTTCCTTTTCTTTTTATTTAAGTAGGTGGCTTCCCTGGTGTAAGATTTACCTAGAGGCAGCAAGAAGAGAGTGGTCCTGTGACTGGGCTCTGGACAACCTACCTATGGGTTGTTACCCATGATAACTTGCCATCCATATCACCCTAGAAAGTTCATTAGCTACCCAATTTCGGTTAAAACCATCGAACAACGAGCCAGTGACGAATAGTGTGCAGATGCTTAGACTTAAAGTTCCCTCAAATCAGAGGGTGGGTTGATAAGTTGTGTACTTACCACCCAAACTTATTTAATCAAATTAAAATAGAATTTAGGATGGTGAAGACTCGAGAAACAAATCCACATTTTAGTGGATACCTAGGTTGATTAAGTCTGAAGACCAGAAGGGTCTTCGTGTTCAAATCATACAGTTTTATTTCCTAAGATCGAAAATTTTCTAAAGCCCAAGTTCTCTTTTCTAATTCCAAAATTATATATATATATATAAATAAAAAAAACAAATATACGGAGCTAACAAAATAATTCAGAGGTGAACATCCACCCCCCTGCCTATTTAATGCAATGTCCTCATTGTATTAAAAAGACACGAAACAGAGTGGAGTAGAGTAGAAAGCACCTGAATTGCGTGAATAATGTGTCCGCTCTGAAATAAACAGAAACTGTATACATGCTGAATTTAGTGCCTTCAGCTTGGCACACTATACAAAGAAGAGAAATAAAGAATTCACAGGTGCAGGTCAGAATCAGAATAAAAAGATGCAACCTAAGACGTACCAGTAGATGTCAACTGATGTGGACCAGATTGTGATGCAAACCCATACCCCATGGTCGAGAATATCTAAGGTTTTGGATAAAAATTACCTAAAACCTGAGATCAGTATGCAAGCAAGGTCGGGTGTGCAATTTATGAGGATATAACCTAAAACCAAAAAGTCGGGTTACAGAGAAATCAAGCTCAAAAGGATAATAATGAATGTGTGATTGGGTTGGACATCCTCAGAATAAATGTTGTAAGGGTCCTGGTTTGATGGTTTCAAATTAATTAAAACCCTTAGACTCGATCTTCTACTTCCTCCGGAGTTTGCTTCCCAAATCAAAATTTCCCAGCTTCTATCCTCCTCATTCAGAATGTCAAATTCTGGGACCTCTTGCATATTAATCACCCCGTCTGAAATTTCCAAATCTAAAAGATGTGACTGGATTAGAATTGACTTGGGTATAGTTATCTCAAAAATGGAATCGTTAGTAAGCTCAATGGGCTGTAACTGACAATCAGGGCATTGAATTGAATCCTTCAAAAAATGAAATTCTAAATTTGTCATGTAAGCCCCAATAAGATCAGTTTCCTCAGTTCTTGGGCCATCATATGATCTATCGGATTCCTCAGGCCCAGTTGTCTCACAGAAATCGTGTTCTATACTCTCATGTGAGACTTCGCAAATTGATTCTTCACCCTCAGACTCAAAGAAATCTAGACCTATATTAATGTACGTCCCAAAATCATCCATCACTTTCTGGTCCATGGAGACATACGTTTCCTCGTACCCTGACTCGAGGATCTCAGGTGAAGAAATCAGATCATCCTTAATTGGTTGCTCTAAATCAATTTGGTCAGCTTCGTAACACGTGTCCCCACCAATAGGTGCCTGAGCGGGTTCTGACATTGGCTTTCCTAAAGGTGGTTCATCCTGGGAATCATCCCATGATTGAACTAAAGCAAGCACAAATCTCATTCTCAGTTTCGCTAACTTCCAAAGTAAAAACTCACTCGGGTCTTTATCTTTAACATCCTCGAGCCAATCCAACAAATACTTGTTCAGATCATCAATCATTTCAATCAGGGGCTCTAATTCTTCAGTGCAAGGTATTGACTGAACTTCTAAAGATTGTATAGTATTCCTCAAGTTAGCCAAAACCTTATCTTTACCTGGTTAACCTGAATAAAATGACTTGGTTCAGGGTTGGGTGGGTTTGGGATCAATGTAGAGGAGTTAATGAATTGAGATTCATAATACCCTTCCTGATAATAGGTCATTTCAGATTGTTCAAAAGGTGGTGATGACCTAAAAGCAGTGTATTTAGAGGATGGGTAAGGACCAGTGTATCCTTCTTGATTGTAGATCGTATTAGGTTGTCCATGAAAAGGTGGCGATCTATAACCGATGTGGCTTGAAGAAGGATAGAAATCACAATTATGGTGTTCAAGGTTTGACCCCAAATACGGAGGTCTGAAACTATATCCCTAATCCTAGTTATCCCAACTAAGAGATGGTTGATTATAGTATGAGTCAGGATAATTGTCATGTTGAGGATAAGTCATAACAGGAGGGAAAGAGCGGGAATGCGTATGAAATGTGGAAAGATTCATTATAGAAGGGAGGAAGAAAGGCACCCTACAATACAATCAATCAAACCTATCCTTAAGTGGGCTAGCCTAAAGACCTACAGATTCCTAAAACCCATCTTGAGATAAAGAAATGATTTGATCTACTTTTGTCCGTTCAATCCAACCAGTTAGAGGGAGGGGCTGGGGAGAAGGTTCTTCCTTCGACTTGCACCTCCGGTTCCTAGTGTACCCCATAGCCACAATCGTTTGATTCTACTCCCCTAGCTAGACATCAGATTGAATGGTAGAAACAGACTAATCGAAAATAATCTCGTTCTGGGCTCCAAAGAGCGAGTCCAATCCTTAAGGCCAACGTCTATTTTGTTTTATTTAGTGTTAGGTTTGAATGTGCTTTGGAATGTGATGGGCCCTTTATCTGGGTTGTGCCCTTAATGATTGATTGATGAGTGTGTGCGTGCATAACCAGTGGTTTTCAAGCAAGATTATTTTTTATGCAGTGAATTTTAAGGTTCAAATCTTGCTTAGTAGCTTTTAGGATTCAACTTTAGGTATTTTCAAATAAGTTTTGTTGGAACACCAGATTTTAAAAGCACAAGTGAAGATGTTTTCCTTTGAAGCTTAAAAGAATGTGGAGTGCCTGGTAAAGCCCTAAGAGTTGAACCTATGTGGCAGCTACTTAATGAGTTGATTTTAGTTGAAGTGGCGCGGCCCAATCAACTCAAACAATCGGCCTATTGCACCACTTAATTAGGCACACAAGTGATTACCTAATTTGATTTCTACTCGATTATGTGTTTGGGTGTGTGTATCGGTTCCAAAGATCGCTTTACCGGTTGAGTTTGAAAATCAGATGGGGTTGTGTACCTCTATGAATTTTTTTTTCTTTTTAAATGCAGAGGGTAAGGCGGGTGTTGGTGTCAAACAAATAATCAAAACTAACCTTAGGGTTTACAAGAACACCTACGTTGATTTATGTTTGTATTATTATGTGGTGGAATGAAATATAATGGGTGGGAGGTAGGGGTAAACTTACAGAACCTTCAACAGCACTTTGCTCCAATCTACCACTTTTGCTCATCTCAAAAGAGTACCTGCAATCATAATAAGAAAGGAGGGAAGTGAGGTAAATGATTCGTAAGTCGAAAAACACGAAGAATCAAAGAGCATTGCCTCCCCGACAACGGCACCAAAATGCTGAATGCGAAAAACTATGCGTTCGCAATTGGATTTGAAAACCCGTCATTGTAGTTCGAGTCGCGAAGAAATTCGTTCAACAAATAAAATTTATATCGAAAAATCCATAGAGAAGTTTCAGGTCGAACACAGGGAGGCGAACGTTTGATTAAAAATATGTGTTTTATTTTGTTTGTCACGAAACAGAATAGCTAGTCGAAAATAAATAATAAATAGAAGAGAGAGTGAGAATATTACAAATAAAAGGAAAAGGGATGTAGAATAAATATGGATTTCATTATCAGAAATTGTTCATTACACTACTCATTATGACTAGAAAGCAAGAAATATATACTAGAAAGCGGTAAATCTACTCTAGAAAGCAATAAAAAGAATGAGGAGAAAAGTATCCTCCTCAACGATCGCTTGGAGGACGAGCCAGACAGGACGACATCTCAAAGATGGGGAACAGAGCAGGAAGAAGGAGGACGGAGCAGGAGGAATGGGAACAAAGCAGCACGTCATCATCGTCGTGGGATCCACTTCCCGAATGCAGAGAGAGGACAATCGCAAGATGCTCCACGAAGGGGGACGAAGGTGGAAAAATTAAGATTTTTACTCTAAAGGGGCATCCCGGGTGTGGGACAAGCTCTTAGAGCTTTAGAAGGGGAGAGAGAAGAGAAGAAGGGATAAGAAATTCGTAAGGTAGGTGTCTCCTTTTATAGTTGCAAGGAGTGGGGGCATTTTGGTTATTACAACATCAAAAACATTAATTCAGGACCTTTAGTGATGGATTTATCCGTCACTAAAGACCTGAATGTGGCCGACGTGTGTGCGCCGCATGCGCCTCCTCGCCTCCGCACTCTTAAATGCATGCGCACATTCGCACACGCTCAGCCGTCCAATTTTGAAGGCACTGGCGAGAAGCCTTTTAAGCCATCCAATCTCAAGGTCAGACGGGTTAAAACGCTTCTCGCCAGTGCCTTCAAAACTCCTCTATCATGCTCCCATGTGCGATGACGCTTGCAAACACGCGTCATCGCATGTACGGGATCGACAAATCTCCGCGTGCCAAGCCTCGTCCCCTCGGCCACTTGATCTCGATCTGACGGTCCAATTACACCCGTGCCCATACTCGTCTGATTTGGAGTGCTTGGCGCGACTCAAACGTGCACCCTTCACTGGCAAAGGGGTGCTCGACCGCTATGCTGAGCTTCCTCTTGAGGCGAGCAGATGAATTAAGGCGCAAGCAACCATGGCGGTTGGATGATGATCCAACGGCCCAGATCCATCATGCAGGTGAGGAAGAAGAGCAGAGGTGGGTCCTTGCGGACGGTTAGGTGGCTAGGATGGCACCACATGGTGCCATCTTGGCCGTCCATCTTCTGTATGTTGCAGATGGTGCTACAGATGTCGAATTGGACCAATTTTTGGGCCATTAGGTTGCGATCGTCGATCCAAACCCATCCGTGTGGTCAGATTTATCGTCTAAGGTGTGGATTAACACCATCTTGGCCCTTGATCTTTAGGATTCCTCTGTCTCTATCTGGTTCTACGGATGTTCAATCAGAGCAATCTTGGAGTCGTTGAACACCAATTGTCGCCCCAATCAAATTTGTACGGTTGGATCTTTACTTCGAGGTCCTAATTAACAAGTTGCCCTATCCCTGACCATAAAAGGAGACAATTAACCTACATTTTATACAGACTAACCTAAATGCAAGATGATGCATGTTATGCAATATTTAGAGTATGTGATGCAATTTTATGCTTAAGAACATGCATAAGTAGACAGTTTTTGTGAAATAAACATGTTTACATCAATTCTTGTGGCTCATGTCGTTTATAATGCTTGTAGACACAATTTCCTTTTAGAATTATATAAGAAAATTATTCTATTGGATACGAATCTATGATTTATAAATAATTTAATTTGTTATTTCAAAAGTCATATCTTGTATATTTTTCTTTAATCTTACTTGAATAAAGGTAAACATTGCTGTTGATGATGTAAGATATTGCAAGATAACAAAATTGAATAGGATCTAGTAGTTAAGATCCTCACATCTACACTGACAAATGTAGTGACAAATAGTCATGTTAGCATTATCTTTTAAACAAAATTGGAGTTACTACCTATAGTGATAGTTTTATTGACATTTTTCATCCTACACCGATGGATAAAATAGTCGTTGTTGCTACTATCACAAAAATTGGATAGCTTTGGAAATGCGACCGTCGTTGTAGCTATACGTACAACACTGACGATTGGTATAGGCTACAGTGATGCCTATTAAGACAACAACCCATATGACCATCGGAATAGCTCTTTATACCTACAGTAGCGGTCCTTTTGACCTATACCAATGGTTATTGACCATCGGTGTAGGTGTAGATTGTTGTGACTATACATATATGTGCACATACATATATGATGTAAACATGTTTACACTACATAAGATGTCTATTTATGCATGTTCTTAAGCAAAGAATTGCATTGCATACTATAAATATTGCATAACATGCATCATCTTGCATTTATATTAGTTTGAATAAAATGGAGGTTAGTTGTCTCCTTTTATGTTCAGGGACAGGGCAAATTTTTATCGGGGCCTTGGATCAAAGATCCAACCATACAGATTTGATCAGGGCGACGATTAGAGTTCAACGACTCCAGGAACACCCTAATTAAACATCTATAGCATCAGATAGAGATTGGGGAACCCTAGAAGATCAAGGGCCAAGATGGTGTGAATCTGCACTTCAAACGACAAATCCGACCACACAGATTGATTCGGATCGACGATCAGAGCCTAACGGCATGAAAATCGACTCAATCCGATAACCGTCGCACCATCTACATCATCCAGAAGATGGACGGCCAAGATGGCACCAGGTGGTGCCATCTCGGTCGCCCAAACCAGTCTAGCTAATTTTGGAGCCGACCGCACCCTTCTACCATGCATTGAATCGTGGCCATTGGATCGCCATCCAACGGCCATGGGCAGCCGCACCTCAATTGAACCGTGCGCCCATTTCCCCTCCCCTTAGCGTAGTGGGTGAGAGCGCTTATGTGAAGGAGAGGCTCGGGATCGAGTCACGAAGAGCGGGCGAGCGGGCACGAGGAGCGTTGGTTCGCGTTCGAGCGGTTGTGAGCGCTCAATAGAGCCTACATGCTATCGCACGCCCGCGCGTGACGCGCCATCAGACGCGGGTGTTGCGGCTTGAAGAGGCGCGGCGGGAGCGCTCTCAGTCGTTCGATCTCGCGATCGAACGGCTGAGATTTAAAGAACGTGGAAAGGCATTTAGCATAGGGAGATGAGCAGGCATGCGCGCGCCACTGGCTACCCCCATGTTTGGACCTTTAGCGACGGATTTATCCATCATTAAAGGTCCTGAATTAATGATTTTCAAATTAGAAAGACCAAATTGCCCTCACTCCTTGCAATTATAAAAGGAGACCCCCTCCATATGAAATTCTCATCCCTTCTTTCTCTTCTCTCCCTCTCCAAAGCTCAAGAGAAGCTTGTCCCACACCCGGGATGCTTCTTAAGAGATAAAGTCCAATTTTCGTCCCCTTTTTAGAAGTGGATCCCACAACGACGACAACGTGCTGCCCCATTCCCGTTCTTCCTGCTTCGTCCTCCTTTGTCTTGCTCCGCTCCCCATCTTCCAGGCATCATCCCATCCAGCTCGTCCTCCAAGCAACCATCGAGGAGGATAATTCTCTCTCCATTCTTTTTAATGCTTTCTAGAGTAGATTTACTGCTTTCTAGTGTAATCATTTTCTACTTTCTAGTCGTGATGTTTAGTGTAACAAATAATTTCTTTGATGATGAATTCCATGTTCATTCTACATCTCTTTTTTATTTTTGTTTGAAATATTCTCTCTCTCTCATTCTTTCTCTCTCTTCTATTTATTCGAAATAGATAGATAGTTTCTAATCAATTAATCTACTTTCTGACAAATAAAACAAATGCGTATTTTTAATCAAACGTCCGCCTCCCTGAATTCGACCTGGGATTTCTATTCCGATATAAATTTTATTTGTTGACCACGAGTTCTTCTCTTTCAAACTGCAACAACAGGTTTTCAAAATCAAATATGTTAGTGTAGCAACTCGTAGCTTCAACATTTTGGCGCGGTTGCCGATGAGGTGACACTCTATGATTTTTTTTCATGTTTTCCAACTTACGAATTATTTACCTTACTTCTCTCCTTTCTTATTGTGATTGCAGGTACTCTATGGAGATGAGCAAAAGCAATAGATTGGAGCGAAGTGCTGTTGAAGGTTTTGTAAGTTATTCCCCACTTCCCACCCATTAGTTTTCATTTCACCACGTAATAACACAAACATCAATCAACCTAGGTGTTCTTATAAACTCTAAGGTTAGTTTGGTTTGTTTGTTTGATACCCACACCCCCCTCAACCTTTACATTTAAAAAGAAAAAAAATCTCACAGAGTTACACAACCTCATCTAATTTTCAAAATCAACCGGTAAATCGGTCTTTGGAGCCAGTACACACATCCAAACACATAATTGAGTAGAAATCAGATTAAGTAATCACTTGTGTGCTTAATTAAGTGGTGCAACAAGCCAATTGTTTGAGTTGATTAGGCCGCACCACTTCAATTAAAATCAACTCATTAAGTAGCTGCCGCTTAGGTTCAACTTTTAGGGATTTACCATGCACTCCACATTCTTTTAAGTTTTAAAGGAAAACATCTTCACCTGTGCTTTGAAAACCTGGTGTGCCAACAAAATTTGTTTGAAAATACCTAAAGTTGAATCCTAAAAGCTACTAAGCAAGATTTGAACCTTAAAATTCACCACATCAAAAATAATCTTGCTTGAAAATCACTGGTTGTACACTCACACACACATCAATCAATCGTTAAGGGCACAACCCAGATAAAGGGCCCATCACATTCCAAAGCACATTCAAACCTAGCCCTAAATAAAATAGAGTAGATGTTGGCCTTAAGGATTTGACTTGCTCTTCGGAGCCCAGAACAAGATTATTTTTGATTAGTCTGTTTCTACTATTCAATCTGATGTCTAGCTAGGGGAGCAGAATCAAACGAACGTGGCTAGGGGGTACACTAGGAACTGGAGGCATAAGCTGAAGGAAGAACCTTCTCCCCAGTCCCTCCTTCTAACTGGTTAGATTGAACAGACAGAAGTAGATCAAATCGTTTCTTTATCTCAAGATGGGTTCTGGGAGTCTATAGGTCTTTAGGTTAGCCCACTTAAAGACAGGTTTGATTGATTGTATTGCAGGGCACCTTTCTTCCTCCCATTTATCATGAATCCTTCCACATATTATACGCATTCCCTCTCTTTCCCTTTTGTTTTGAATTATCCTCAACATGACGATTATCCTGACTCGTAATGTAATCAACCATCAGTTAGTTGGGATAACTCGGATTGGGGATATAGTTTCGGACCTCCGTGTTTAGGGTCTAACCCTGAACACTATGATCATGATTTCTATCCTTCTCAGAGCCACATCGGTTATAGATCGTCACCCTTTCATGGACAACCTAATACGATCTACAATCAAGAAGGATACACTGATTCTCATCACCACCTTTTGAACAATCCAAAATGACCTGTTATCAGGAAGGGTATAACAAATCTCAATTCGTTAACTCCTCTACACTGACCCCAAACTCGCCCAACCCTGAACCAACTCATTTGGTTCAGGGTAACCAGGTTCAAGATAAGGTTCTGGCTAACTTGAGGAATATGATACAATCTTTAGAAGTTCAGCCAATACCTTACATTGAAAGATTGGAGCCCCTGATTGAAATGATTGATGATTTGAATAAATATTTGTTGGATTGACTCTAGGATGTTAAGGATAAGAACCCGGGTGAGTTTCTACTTGGGAAGTTAGCAAAATTGAGAATGAGATTTGTGGTTGCTTTGGTTCAATCGTGCGATGATTCCAAGGATGAACCCCCTTCAGGAGAGCCAAGGTTAAAACCTGCTCAGGCACCTATTAGGGGGGACATGTGTTACGAGGCTAACCAAATTGAATTAGAGCAACCAATTAAGGATGATCTGATTTCTTCACCTAAAATCCTTGAGCTAGGGAATGAGGAAACGTATGTCTCCATGGACCAGAAAGTGATGGATTATTTTGAGACATACATTAATATGGATTTTGATTTCTTTGATTCTGATGGTGAAGATTCAAGTTGTGAAGTCTCATGCGAGTTTACAGAACACGATTTATGTGAGATGATTGGGCCTGAGGAATCTGATAGATCATTTGATAGCCCAATAACTAAGGAAACTGATCTTATTAGGGCTCACATTACGGATCCAGAATCGCATTTTCCAGAGGATTCAATCCAATGCATTGATTGTCAGTTACACCCCATTGAGCTTATCGATGACTCTGTTCTTCAGATAACTAGACCCAAGTCAATTCTGATTCAACCACATCTTTTAGACTTGGAAATTTCATATGGGGTGATTAATATGCAAGAGGTCTCGGAATTTGACATTCTGAATGAGGAGGATAGGAGCTGGGAAATTTTGATTTAGGAAGCAAATTCTAGAGGAAGTAGAAGACTGCGTCTAAGGGTTCCATTTCATCTGAAAACATCAAACCAAAACCCTCATGACATTTGTTCTGAGGATGTTCAACTTAAGCATACATTCATTGATTATCCTTTCGATATCGAATTCTCTGTAACCCAACTTTTTGGTCTTGGGTTGCATCCTTATAAATCATAGGCTCGACCTCGCTTGCATACTGATTTTAGGTTTTGGGTAATTTTTATCCAGAACCTGAGATATTCTCGATTATGGGGTATGGGTCTGCACCAAAATCTGGTCCACATTTGTGGACATCTGCTGGCAGGTCCGAGGTTTCATCTTTTTATTCTGATTCTGACCTATACTTGTGAATTCTTTATTTTGCTTCTTTGTATAGTGTGCCTAATTGAAGGCACTAAATTCAGCATGTATACAGTTCTTTTTAGTTTTTATCTCGAAGTGGATTTGACATTCACACAATTCAGGTGCTTTCTACTCCATTCCACTCTGTTTTATGTCTTTTTAATACAATGAGGACATTGCATTAGATAGGCATGGGGGGTGGATATTCATCTCTAAATTTATTCGTCAGCTCCATAGATTTGTTTTATTTTCTTTTATTTATATTAAAAAAAATTATGGAATTAGGAAAGAGAACTTGGGTCTAAGAAAATTTTCAATCTTAGGAAATACTACATTATGATTTGAACACAAAGACCCTTCAGGTCTTTGGACTTAATCAGCCTGTGTATCCACTAAAATGTGGATTTGTTTTTTGAGTCCTCGCTATCTTAATTCTATCGTAATTGGAGTAAATAAGTGTGGGTGATAAGTACACGACTTATCAACCCACCCTCTGATTTGAGGGAACTTTAAGCCTAAAGCATCTACACACTATCTTGTCATTGACTTGTTAATCGGCAGTTCTAACGAAAATTGGGTAGATAATGAACCTTCTAGGGTGATATGGCTGGCAAGTTATCGTGGGTAACAGCTCATAGGTAGGTTGTCTAGAGCCCAGTCACTGGACCCTTCTCTTTTTGCTACCTTTAGGTAAATCTTAGACCAGGGAAGCCACCTACTCAAAAAAAAAAGAGAGAAAGAAAGTCAAAAAGAAAAGAAAAAGAAAAGGAGAAAAGAAAAGAAAAAAAAGAAATAAGCCACACTTCGCCGCACAAGTATGGCTGGCAAGTTGTCGGTGGTAACAACTCATCTACCAGTTGTCCAGAACCCAACTCAATAAATGCACTGAAAATTCCCAAAATACTTAGGAAGAAGCGGAGAAGTCGAATAAACCAGGGAGATATACACTGGATTCACCCTTGTGTTGACCCCATAAAAATAAAAGTTGGGAGAAAGCTATCAGTTGTAAAGATACACCTTTAGGCAGAATTCTCTTTTTAAGGTGACCTAGAGGTATAGAAATCAGAAGTCCATTTTTACCGCTAGTCAACGAGTCTATCACATCCACAATAAGATGCTTAGAACTTAAGGTTCTCATCAAATCTTGGGTGAGTTGAATGACCGTAGAAAGCCACGCTTAAACCTTAAAACTCGAAAATCCAAAAAAATTAGAAAAGAAGAAAAAGAGAAAAAGAAAATTTTCTTTAAATAAGGTGAGGGCTTGAGGTGGTCTGCATTTTGGAAGATACCCGGACACTGTTGTATCTTTGAAAGTTCAGATTCTAAGTAAATATTTTCTTAATGATTGAAAATAACTCATGCCCAAATAATCCAACCTGATTCTTTTATAAATAGCATATAGTTTTTGCTAGGGACTAGCAAAAGATAGGCATGGGGGCGTGATGTAAACATGTTTACACTACATAAGATGTCTATTTATGCTTGTTCTTAAGCATAGAATTGCATTGCATACTATAAATATTGCATAGCATGCATCATCTTGCATTTGGATTAGTTTGAATAAAATGGAGGTTAATTGTCTCCTTTTATGTTCAGGGACAGGGAAAATTTTTATCGGGGCCTCGGATCAAAGATCCAACTATACAGATTTGATCAGGGCGACGATTAGAGTTTAACGACTCTAAGAATGCCCTAATCAGACATCTATAGAATCAGATAGAGATCGAGGAATCCTAGAAGATCAAGAAGCAAGATGGTGTGAATCCACACTTCAAACAACAAATCTGACCACACAGATGGATTCAGATCGACGATCGCAACCTAACGACATGAAAATTAACTCAATCCGACAATCGTGGCACCATCTACATCATTCAAAAGATGGATGGCCAAGATGGTGCCATGTGGCTCCATCTTGACCGCCCAAACCAGCCCAGTTGATTTTGGAACCGACTGCACCCTTCTACTGTGCATTGAATCGTGGCCGTTGGATTGCCATCCAATGGACATGGGCAGCTTCACCTCAATTCAACCGCGCGCCCATTTCCCCTCTGCAGTGCAGTGGGTGAGAGTGCTTATGTGAAGGAGAGGCGCGGGATTGAGTCGCGAGGAGTGGGTGAGCGAGCGAGGGTGAGCGGGCGTGAGGAGTGTTGGATCGCGATCGAGCAGTCGTGAGCTCTCATTAGAACCCACGCGCTATCGCACGCCAGCGCATGACGCACCATCAGATGAGGGCGTTGCGGCTTAAAGAGGCATGGCAGGAGCGCTCTTGGCCTTTCGATCTCACGATCGAATGACTGAGATTTAAAGAACGTGGAAAGGCATTGAGCGTAGGGAGATGAGTGAGTGCACGCGCGCCGGCCACTACGCCCCCTTTCAAACCTTTAGCAACGGATTTATCCATCACTAAAGGTCCTGAATTAATGATTTTCAAATTAAAAAGACCAAATTGCCCTCACTCCTTGCAACTATAAAAGGAGACCCCCTCCATACGAAATTCTCATCCCTTCTTTCTCTTCTCTCCCTCTCCAAAGCTCAAGAGAAGCTTGTCCCACACCCGGGATGCTTCTCAAGAGATAAAGTCCAATTTTCGTCTCCCTTTCGGAAATGGATCCCGCGACGACGACGACATGCTGCCCCGTTCCTGTTCTTCCCGCTTCGTCCTCCTTCTTCCTACTCCGCTCCCTATCTTCCAGGCGTCGTCCCATCCGGCTCGTCCTCCAAGCGATCGTCAAGGAGGATAATTCTCTCTCCATTCTTTTTAATGCTTTCTAGAGTAGATTTACTACTTTCTCTTGTAATCGTTTTCTGCTTTCTAGTCGTAATGTTTAGTGTAACAAACAATTTCTTTGATAATGAATTCCATGTTCATTCTACATCTCTTTTATATTTTTGTTTGTAATATTTTCTCTCTCTCTTCTATTTATTATAGATAGATAGATAGTTTCTAATCAATTAATCTACTTCATGACAAATAAAACAAAAGCGTATTTTTAATCAAACGTCCACCTCCCTGAGTTCGATCTAGGATTTCTATTTCAGTATCAATTTTATTTGTTGACCACGAGTTCTTCGCTTTCAAACTACAACAATAGGTTTTCAAAACCAGATAAGTTAGCATAGCAACTCGTAGCTTCAACAATATACTTATAGATATATACAAGTATGCACACACACAGGCACAACACTCGCACGACTTTCCAACACTTAGCCATTTCTCTATTCTTTCCTTCTCTCTTCACTTACACAGCTGTTTCACTGTTATTAGACCAAAAATAGTTTTTTTATGGGCGGGCTGATCCTTTTCATGCGATACACAACACCGTATAGGGGTGGAACTGGACCACTACTAGGGACCAGCCCTAGTTCAATTAGATGCATTTTTCATTCAATTTTAGGCCAATTTCAGGCCCAATACAAGCCCACTATAATGCATGGCCCTCCTCCCATCACTGTACAAATGCTCAGTATATGCTCAAATTGGAACAGAGAGGAAATGGTATGGGTATTTGGCACCTTGCGTCGTGACGACTAGCATGGCATTGGCAGGAGTTCAACTTATATGGCTGAAGTGGCTCTCGAGTACATGATGTGGCACTATCATTTAGTGTTCAATTAAGCACTGCAACGCATTCGCATGCATGCGAATTTTGAGATTTTGGCCCTCGATTTGAGGTCCAAAAATAATCCTAAATTATAAATAAAGTATATATTTAAAAAGTCGTAATATAGGTCTATAGTATTGTATAGTTAATTTAGGAAAATAAGTTATTTAAATATATATTAAAATTAGTTAAACTTAGGGGTTTGTTCATATTAAATTAGGGCTTAATTTGTTAATTAAAGTACAAATTACTAACTTAATGATAAAATTGACTTTATATAGAGTCAATTTACTTATTAAAGTATTTATTATACATTTTTAATTTATTTTAGAGACTTTATTTTGATTTATTTACATTTAAATACACGTTTAAGTAAGTTATATACATATTTAAGTTATAAATACTGTACTACACTGTAAATACAGTATAAATAGGATGAAAATACTTAAAATAATACTATAGAAGTATACATAATAAATTACTTCAGTATTAACTTAACTTGCTAATTTATTTTATATTAAGTTAATAATTTACTTAATTGACTTAATAACTTACTTATCTACAATAAATACATAACTAAATAAATATACAGGTATGGTACAGTACATAATACTTAGTTACATCGTATGTATAGTATTAGATATAATTATAAGTATATACATAGGAGTTTATAATTACTTAAGTTAATATACATTTAAGTTGGTATAAATTAATATTTAATAATACCATAGAGTTATATATACAATAAATCATTCTAAATATTTAATTTAAAAGATAGTGTACAGTCATGAGTTATTTCTACTCATTATTTACATATTTTATAGTATATACATATAGCTTAATATTAAATTATATTTACAAGTACAGATATAATGTACAAGGTAATTTTTGGTATTTTTGGGTGTTTTCTGATTTTTATGATTTTTATATGTAGAGGTAGCGGATAAGAGAGAAAGGATGAGATGTTAGGAGGAAAGTTTCTTTTTGGTATTTTTAATTTGGTTCTTTTATTAAAGTCCAAAGTATACTAAACAGTCGGGTAGTATGTTCTACCAAGCTGGGGGTTCAGATTACTTTGAAACTTGGCTCACACCTAAAAAATACTTGATCTTACTCAAGATAGGTTTATTTTATTTTTTTTGTGCTTTTTTTATCATTTTTATTTATATTACAAGTTAACACATAAGAAGCCTTGATGAGTGTTTGAAGGTGAAATCTAAGGCCTCAAATTTATTTCAAAGGGATTGCACAACTGATTAAACACTCAAACATCTTTAGTACATACCAAGAAAGATGTATAAACAGTTAGACCAAGTTTTCAATTCAATTTCCTTCAAAATTTCAGATATGATAGTTTTACACTTGTACATGTTCTGAAGATGACTCTAAACAAGATTACAAGCAATTAATGATCAATCCAAGTACATGAATGCTTGCTTAAAATTCTAACAGTGTATACATACTAGTAGCTCACTAAAATATAAATATCACCTTAAACTTAGCCCCAACAGGAGTTGTTGCTCCTACCTACAACATATCTGTTGTAATTTAGTAGCCAAGAGCTACTGTCATGGTTCAAAAAATCAGTAGCTACTGCTGCTTCAAAGTCCTAATGGTTGATGTTATAGAAGCACTTCAAAAACCTAACAGCTACTGCTGCTGTGTGATTTCAGCAAAAAATTCAGTCCAAATCAGACCTAAGAAGTCTAATCTGAAACACATAATAGTTCAATTTAGACCAATGTTGGACGAATACATATGAACTCAGTCCCTTTTGATTTATCCATCTTAAAATTCAGATCTAAGTAAATCCATTCATTGAAACCATGACTGGTGTTGCACTCTGAAAATCTGACAATCAGGCTCTTAGGAACCACAAGATGAAGATAAGACTTTGTAAATCCAAATAATTTCAAACCATCATAGAAATAACTAAAAATCATTCAAAACTAGCCCTAACTGATCCTTGAAAACTCATTCATAAGCTAAACTCAATGCTCCAAGATTCAGCCCTTAAGATGGAAATTGGGCATTTCAAACTCAAACAATAGAAATCCAATCAAATGACTATAAGACAGTTGCATCATATCAATTTTAACTCAAATCCATTTGATTTACTCAATCAAACCCAAATTGAATGCAACTGTCCATAAATTAATTGATTGACCATCAAATTAGACCAGGTGAAATCCTCGATTAAGATCGATATGAAATTAGGGAAGGGTCATTTGTGACCAAATGAAATGAATGCAAAGAGATAAGTCCACTTTCGTGGACCATTATTTAGCCTAAGTACTCTTTAATTAGTTGATCTTAATTGTTAAGTAGGAATTAAATGGCAATTCACCTTTGTCTGCATATAATTTTATGTGTTAATTTTACATTTAATAACATATGATATGGCCTATTTGTTGAATGCAGGCTAGGTGCAAGGGTTAGATGTCCATGTTGCTTATATAAGTCATCTGGAGCTCAGATCAGACGTCTGGAAACTACCATCGTAGACCCTTAAAGTCTGCATTTTTTAAGATGTCTGATATTTTTATCGGACATCTGATAGAATAGGACTAGAACTTATCTTCTGTTCCAACCAGTCGCGATCTTCACCGAGTGGTTGGGGAAGTTGGTGGCTGAAGAGAAACAGATGGAGAGTTTTTTTTAAAAGGAGGCAGACTAGCGTTCATGGGATTGACCATCTTCTCCCTCTGGCGGGGACTTCTTCTTCCTCCTCCATCGTGAATCCCATGGGCATTGTGGAATCCGCGTACACTGTGATTGAAGCATGCACGACGAGTCTCCGCCTCTGTTGACCTTCCCCTGCCGTGGTGTGTGCGGTGACAGTGCACACACCATCTCCACCATCATCACCTACCCCTCAGTCACTGACCATCTTCTTCCTTACCGCAACCACAACCATCCATTCTTCTTCTTCCTTGTCTGTAACTTCACAAAAGAACCCACGCCGACCATGCCACCTGCATCCTCCTCACCGTTGCGCACACAGTGCACACTCCTCCGGCCAGCCAGCGCACGCACACTACCATGTGTTGATTGTGTAGCAATCATAGGCCCTAATTCGCTTGAATTAATGTAGAACCTAGCTTAACATGGGCATTCTACATGCATACACATTGTACTTTGTATCTTAGATAATTTATATGTTTTATACATAATAATGTGTTATTTGAGAGGTATTATTAATTGAAGGTAATCCAAGGCTGCGGATAATCGATCCAACCTTATGGATCTATTCAAAATAATGACGGGAGTCCAACGCTTCCAAGATCGCATCAATCAGACTCCTGTAGCACCCTTGGGAATCCGCGAAGAGCAAGAGCCAACGGGAAAATGGAAGAAGATACAAACCTCAGATGAGAAATCTAGCCACACAGATGGATCTGGATCGATGTTCGCAGTCCAACAGCATAGAAATTAACTTAATCGGAGGCCTACAACATCAGATACAAGGAGAAGAAGATGGACAAACATGATGGTGCCACGTGGTGCCATCGCGTGCCCCTCACCGTGCCCCAATTTGGAAAGGAGAACCATGGACCATTGGATCATCATCCAACGGCCGTGATGCAGCCATGCCACCCGTCCTCAGCAGCATCATCAGATGAGGATGAGATCTCGACCGTTGGATTCCCATCCAATGGCCGAGAATGCACACCAACAAAACCCAAACACAACAAAAGTGTGGGAGTAGCGCGTTGGTTAGCTCTCTCTCTGTGAGACATTGGGCACACATTTGAGCAGTGCCTTGCGTGAAATCAAGAGGGGCACACTCGCAAATGAAATTCAATCATCGGATCAGCATCGAGCGAAGGAGGCACGCATGGCAGGCGTGGAGGCGCTGGATCAAGAACGAGTGTGATGACGTGTGCAGAGACATGCGTACACATGCTTTAGGATTTAAAGGCACGATGGTTGCGCGTGTTTGCAATCAGATGGCTGATGTTAAGGCACTAAAACAAGGCTTGTGGTGCATGCGAGGAGAGGCAACAACGTGTGGAGCGTGCACAACCATGTAATCTTCATCTGAGGGTGCACAGGCTGCCACATGGCAGCACTAGATTCAACCGAGGATAAAAGAAGGATTTGGAAGGCTTAATCAAAGCTGTTGAAAGTAAGGTATTTGGCCCTTAAATTCGTGCAAATCTTCAGATTAATCAGATCCGTTGATCTCCCAATCAACGGATCTGATTAATCTGAAGCATTTGCACGAATTTAAGGGCCAAATACCTTAATTACCCTTCATTAAAGCTATAAAAAGAGGCCTAAGGGCGACCTTTGAAAGGCAATTCTCATATTTCTTCTTCTTACTCCTTCTTCAACCTCTCTCTCTTCTTCTTCCCATCTTCTCTGCATCCATCTCTGCAGCTCCATTTGAAGCATCCGTTGGCCCACCCCGATGGATTTTTGCTACCTTCCCAACCTCTCCAAAAGGCCACCATGAACCACCCGTGTGCCCTTATTCCATTACAGTAGTAGTTGTTTACATTCATGTTTTTAGTTTATTGCATGTATATCAAATTCAATCTCTTTGTAATGTGAATATTGTGATTGTTTGTTTCTATTATTTAGTAATCATATTGAGAACAAACGTATGAAATCAAAAGTGCTTTTTACCTCCCTGTGATCGACTAGGACTCACAAAGTTCTGTTAATTTATTTACTCGAGACGTATTTCGCGCTATACTACAACGTGCTAATTCTCTACACGGTCTACGCCGCAAACATGCGTGCACAACCTCCATGCCCTTGGGCGGTTGTGTGTGACGCCCATGGGCGTTTCCCCTTTGCTCATTGTTGATCATCTTCCCGAACAAAACCCATCACCAGTGCCACCCCATTCCACGTAGCCACCACTCCAGGCCACCATTCGACACACCAACGATGTCAGTGGACCAGCCTCACCCTCACGAGGCTGTCCACACCTCCAGCAGCCCTTCCCGCAGCCTCCATGGTTCGTTGCACCTTCTCCTCGCCGTCGGCCTTTGCTCTATTGTCCGGTCGTCGTCGACCACCTCCGGTCATGCCGCTACCACCTTTGAGAGCCTCACCTCCTGCATGTCTCCTTCACCCAGACTCGCGGTTGGCAAGCCCCTCCTCCTTGCGTGAGAGTAGCGAAAACTTTTCCCCTGTTCCTCTATAGTGCATGCCACATTAAAATTTACTATTAATGCCATTGCAACTTCTACTATTCACTTATTTATCTATTGAATATATTGCAATAAATTTTCATGAATATCCCTATTATTTATTTGAGTTATGAATAGTTGCATTTATCTCTTAAATAATAGAGTATGGGATATTGGTTATAGGGAATGGGTTCGATTTTGATTCATATTGACGATATTTGTCAGTACTAAGATTACGATTCATGTATTCCATAGTGGTGATTTTGCATGTAACCTCCCTATATTCTTGAGTAATTACGTAAATGCTAAACTTATGTTGAAAATGAATTGCAATAACTAGTGTGCACGCCCATTGAGATTCCTGAATAAACAAAGCACTACTTACTAGTCGAATAGGTTATTTCCTCCCTGTCGAGACAACCTAACTCTTCGTGGTTAGATTTTGAATAATTAAATGTTTTGAAAAGCAAGTTTCTACCATGTGATTAAATACAACGACACATCATTTTATGTTAAAATTTTTATCAAAAATGAAGATCGCTCTTTCACAAAGACCCTTAAATGGATTTGAGCGCGAATCCAAATCTAAAAGCTAGAAAGCTTCCAGATTTGAATTTGACTCTAATGGAGGGGTCAAATGCATTTTATATCATCGAGGGAAGAATGTGACAGTGATAGAAAGTGGTGGGGGAGTTGTATGATCAATGTGAACAAGGTGAAAATACCTCTCTAATCTTAATTGATCAGGGATGACGAGATCGCTCTAAGCTAAATTACTTCTACCCTATTCTAATCCATCATCAAAGTGAGCATCTAAACTACATCTACTAATCTATACTACACTAACATAACCTATAATTAATCTAGAAAGCAACAAAACCTAATCTAGATGGAAGAATGAGACCTTTGAAGAAGATCTACAGCTGGCGTTTGCGGCGATGAATGGGGGAGGATCTCCAATGGTGTGAAAGTCCACTAGTGGGACACAATGTCACCCTCAGGTGCTACGTGGTCCTTAGCGACAAGGAATGGTCATAATAGGTGGAATTCCACCATGTAAGTGGAGGAATAGAGGTAGTATGGGGAGAGGAAACTGGAGAGGATGAAATGCTCAGCTCAAGAAGGTAGGAGAGGAGCTGATGGCTCACGCACGAGGGTAGGGGAGGTGATTATATAGGTGAGGAAGAGATCTGGTGATCGTAGTGGTGGGATTAGGCGGGGTTAGGTTGAACGGTGAGATGAGAAGAGGAGATACGCGGGAATGTCCAAATCAAAAACCCACTGTTGGATGAGATTTGAGGGGAACGGTGAGTCTATGTGCAAAAGCGCGTGAAGATTGGGTATGGATCGACCACAGGATTAGCTAAGATGGAGATCAACGACACCTATTGTTCATTGTGAAATGAGTAAAATATTATTTCTATCATTGTAGTGAGAATCATGTCAAAACAAATAAATTTATAAATCAGAATTGATGAGTCCTAAGTCGTTCACAGGGAGGCAAAATGAGATTCTTAACGCTTTTCATACTAACTAATCTAAGCATAAAAATAGAGACCAGATATTAAAAGAATCATATTTTTATTACTACATGGAAACAATTCTCAAACTAGGAATTAAAAAAACTAAGCTCAAGAATGGAGAGACAGAAAATAGATGAAACATGGCGTTGCTTGAGGGATGCTTGTATGAAGTGCGGCAACACTTCAGATCTAGAGCATCAGGAAGAAGACTAGAGAGATGATACAAAGAGAGAGACTAGAGATGTGTCTGGTGGGAGTTGCCTCTCAAATGGGGGCTCTAAGTCATTTATAGATAAAATGAGGGACAAAATAGGTATTCAGCCCCCCAAAATCGTGCAACAACTTAAGTGTGATCAGATTCATCGATTAGGAGATCAACAAATTAGATCGTGCTTAAAAATAACCTCTATCATGTGTTAAATGTGTGGATCACCTTAGATGTTGACACGTGGCACCTTTGTGCTCTTCCAATCCACCATCTCGCATCTTCATGCATGCTCGCGTTCACACTTTTGATTTCAGCCATCCGATAGTGAAATTCATCGCGTTACCACCTTCGTAATCCATGTCTGGCAGGGTGTTAGGTTGGGCATTCGATAAGTCTGTTTTCGCTTTCGAATAATGTTATTAAGATGATTTGTCGTTGTAGGATCAAAGTGGTGGAAAATCTCTTAACAAAATAATTAAAATTAAAATTAAACCACTCACAGGAGAGCGGGTCGTGTCCACAGGGAGGCAATGACTTATTTAAACTCACAATTAGGTAGAAATCAAGTCGCTGAACTATTCCCCAAATCAAACAATGCCTACGTAGCTCTGAAAGTAAACCTTAAATTTATGTAGAAGTCAAGGGGTGTTAATGTAATTTTACATAAGAAAATTATCCATGTGTAAGGGTATGACATGTACTATTAACTTGCATGCATACTAAAATGTAATTCAAAATTAAATTTAATGCACATAGAGATGAATAATAAGGTTTAACAATTCTCTAGAAGCATAAGCATGAAGGCATAAATTCACCACAATAAAATAATGATAACTCAAAATTCAGTTTTGTGGCAATGGCATGAAATGTAAATATTAATGAGAGTAAAAATAGAGGTTTGTACCTCTCTCCACCTTACGCACGGGAGAGAGGTTTGTTTGAGGTACTATTCTGGGAGTAGGTCGGCTGGAGCGAGGGCTTCGCAACAGTGGCGGTGGTAGGTTGCGAGATGGCCGGAGTCGACCGGACGGAGGAGAGAAGCGGTAGCGGTGGAGGTTGCTGCTGCTGGCCGCGTTTGCTACAGGTGCGAGGAGGGGCGGTGCACGGGCACTGCAGGCGTGAGGAGGTGTGGGCGCATGGAGGGGCGGGCGCTCTGCAGACCACACTGGCGTGCGTGGGGTCTGATAGGGTGCAGGAGCTGCAGGGAGGTGTTGGAGGTGCTAAAGAGGGGGTGTACAGGCGTTGGGGCATGGGCGCGTGGAGGTGAAGGCGCAGGGGCGAGGGCGCGTGGGCGCTGAGGCGAGGGCGCTAGAGGTGAAGGCACGCGGTGGGGTGCTGGCTGGAGGTGGTTGAGGTGGGTGCACGCATGCTTGCTGCGGTGGAGATGCAGCGCATGCACGTGGTCTGGTGCAGATGATGAAGTGCACTAGCTGGAGGCACGTGCAGTGGCACGCTTGGTAGGGCTGAGGCACAGGAAGGAGAGGTTGCAGCTCTTTGTGCTGCAGCGGGTGTGGCAAGGTTTTTGGGTTCTTTTTGGTGGAGTGGAGGAAAAACAGAGAATGGGGAAGAAGATGGTGGTGGTTGCTGGTGATGGTTGATGATGGTGGTTGCATGGCCTTCAGGCACACACTCGTAGTGAGTTGCACAAGCCACTGATCGCACAGCGGTCTGTCACCCCACCTGCCCACATTGGAGTGGTCTTGTGCTCACGGTAGTAGGCCAGTGGTGTGGAATGAGGAAGCTCTAAACTCTGCACAGTGGTGGTCGGAATGGTGGTGGCCCCCCCTGAACGGTAGCCCTTCCTCCTTTTTTGTAGCCACAGCTACAAAGATTTGAAATTCAAAAGGCCACCGTCGAGTCAATGCTGATGCGTAGGAGGAGGAGGCGGAGATGGAGCAGTTACCTACAAAGGAGAAGAAAAAGAGAATAAAATAATTAGGATTATTTATACATAACTCCTTAACTTCTATGTTAATTAAAATAGTGTATGTAATGCACCTAATTGATTAACTAATTAAATGTATGCAATCCTAGGTTAATTCTAAATGCATGAATTATGCACTTAAGCTAAAAATATGATTTAATTTATTTACATCCTAATGTATGCTATCTAAATGTTAAAATTAACTTAATGTTTAGACACTTAAATACTTAAATAGCCCACAAATATGGGCTAATCAGCGTTCGTTCGGGCGTTCATATGCATTGCCGCATCCGACGAACTACGTTGTGCCACGTGGCCACATCCTCACCCTTCGCTCCAATCCAACTGCTCAATTGCATTAGCACTCCACCGCTTCTTCCATTTCATGCTAAGCACAATTCGAACTCACGCCACTTGCTTGCATGCGAGCATTGAGACCAATGTGCTACATGTGCCCTTGTGTCGCGTTTTGGTTTTCAAGCATGGCCACTCTCAGCTGTTGGATGAAGATCCAAGGACTGAGATGGGTTCTTTCTCTGATGAAGGGTGCGAGAAGGGCGATGTGGTGCAACATTTTCCATTGGATGATGATCCAACGGTCCTGCTTCGCTCTTTAGTGTTTTAGGCACGTAGGTGGGCCATTGGGATGGCACCACGTGGTGCCATCCTTACCGTCCATCTTCTCGCCCTTGTAGTTGGTGCTACAGGGCTTCGATTGAGTTCATTTTTGCGTCGTTGGACTGCGATCGTTGATCCGGATCCATCTATGCTGTCAGATTTGACCATCTGAGGTTTTGATTTCTATTGTTTTGCTCCTTGGCCTATGATCTTCTAAGGATTGATGTGATGCTACAGAAGTGTAATCAAGATTATTCTAGAAGCATTGGACTCCTGTTATCATCCTGATCTGATCTGTATGATCTGATCTATCATCTATGGTACTGAATCATCTGTAATTAATATAGCCTCTCCCTTAGAGCAGAAAATAGTATTATTATCTATAAAGCTAACAAATTAACTATGATGCAAATTATGATGCTTACGCATACATTGTTCCTAAGTTAAGCTAAAATCTAACTTAATTCAGGTATATTAGGTCCTATGATTGCTGCACAATCACACCCCCATGCCTGAATCTTTCTAGTCCCTAGCAAATGCAAGACTAAATGCAAAGTTGTCCTAAATGACTAATTTCTATCAAGAGCTCGACTAGAGATTTATTTCTTTTGTTTTCATCTAGAACTTTAGAAATCCAGACAATCGTGAAAGTGTAGTGTTGTAGCCTATGCAACGGATCCAAGTGAAAAGTCAATCCACATCTAAAGCTCATACTTGACCCTTAGTAAAATTCTTTTGGGATAGACAAACTTCTTCCCTCGGGGTTATAAAATAATCTATAATTTCAGCCTCAGCTTTTGGCTTAGCTAGAAGATGTCTAAGTTAAGTGGATTTGTATTTGGTGGCTCATACTCCTCTAGTGCTACACATAGACTAGTACAACAGAACTTAGATTTCCAGACTATTAAATAAATCAACTCAAAGAGAGGTAGAGAAACTTTGCTATCTTTAGTTCCATTGTACTCATTCTCTCACTTTTCTTTTTCTTCTCTTTTCTTTTCTTTTTTTATTTTCGAGCTCACAATCTCACTAGATTTGTAAATATATTTGATGGCTTCATATGGCATTAACACTTTGATTAGGTTCTGATAACCCTATAACTAAGTTAGAATTCCTCAGCCCGTATTCAAGCGATCAGAAATATAGAAAAGTAGGTTAAGGCTGTATTTGGTAGACTGTAAAGGTAATGGTTGTTGTTGCCTCAATGTGCTTGACATGAAATAAACACAACACAATTAACACTCTTTTTTTTCAATATATATTTTTTCTTTCTTTTTCTTATTCTTTTCTTCTACTTTTCTGTCTCTTTTTCTTTTCTTTTCTTTTTTTTTACCAACACAACGTAATGCAGTATCCATGCACATTTTTATTCACGAGGCATTATTCAGGATTGGGGATGTTCAAGTGGATATTAGGTGGCTTATTTGGTGGGAGTGCCTACTTTCGACACCGGGAAAGGAATGGATGAGACGGTGTATTTCTGACCTTAATATTAATATCCTCTTTTAGCCGAGGATTCCATAAAGGATGATTGTAACCATCCACCTTAGTTCTAGTTTTATTAAAACCCACTCTCTGCATATTTGCCTTATTTGGTGGCTCTCCAAAAATTTACACTCTAAGAATTTGTACGCAAAAACTGAGAGTGAAAACTACGCCTAACTCCGAGTATCATTATCCAATTATTCATAAACTAAGATTCCTTATACTAGCCTTAGAGCACCAGTAAACTTACTACACTCACTTCGCAATTGTTCGATGGATCTACTAGAAGATGGTTTGCCTGACTCCCTGATTACTATCCAAGGGCTCAGGAGAAGAAGCATTGCTTCTTCTCGACAAACTAAAGGTGTCTATCGGTCTTTATCAAGGATCCGTTGCAAATTCTATGTGTAAGTGTTAAATTGTACTGGATTCTAAATTGAGGAATCAACTCAAGAGTAAATCCCTAATAAAACCTTCTTGATAAAAGTTCTTTATGCATTAATGCAAAATTTTTTTTCTAACATAAGACATGCAATGTCGACTTCCCCATGCGTATTCATTACAATGTCCTCATTGAAATGTATGTAGAAAAAATATCAAAATGTAATAAAAGAGAGGAGGGGATATCACTTGACTGAGCTTGTTAATCTAGGTTAGCTTGATTAGTCAAAAATGCAAAATACCTCTATAGAATACTAGGTTGCCTCCTAGCTAGCGCTAAGTTTAACATCATTTGTCAGACCTAAACCCAAAAATGACTAATTAAATTAATGGGTTGAGTCAAGATTAAGATGAAGATATGATCATACGGCCCAAGAATCAGTGATCCACATATATGGATCAGCTGATGGTGAATATTGATAAACGCTAGTTTATCATCATCCTTAGCATCCATTCACATCAGTTGATGGATCAGCTTAACGCCTGACTAAATGGCATTAAAGACAACATTGGTTGGGAGGTAACCCAGCAACATTTTCCTTTTCGCTTTCATTTTCTTTTTCAGGTTCTACAAAACTTCACCTCTACCCTAACTTCCTCTCTCAGGTGATATCTTCTCCTACTCTTTTCCTTTTGCAAGGGACTTGCAAACCTTAAGCATAGGGGGTACTTCAATTTTGTTAGGCATTTCATTATTTTTCAGAACCTAAAAACATTAAAGTATTTTGCATTCACATCATCTGCATCTACATATGCACTCTATTTGCATAACTTCTAAAAAAATGTTTTGAGAGTTTTTAGTGAAAGAAAAGACCAATGGTTGAACTTTAATTCAAACTAGGTACACTTGGGGTTTAATCATTAACAAACTAAGGATGAAGCTGTGGATTCATTTTTAGACATTTCAGGTCTGGAAACCTACACTAGATCAGGTATCCTACAAAGAATTCTATCCTAACACTTGATGATTCAAGTAACCTGACTTTGTTTAGCGACCTGGATAGTACCTAACTTAGCTCTCAATCAAGAAATTTTCTTTTCTTTTGAAAACCTGGTGTCAAACATTTCACACACAAAGCCAACACTACCCAAGCCTAAAAGCATCTAAATAATAAAAAAACTCTTTCAAAATCTTAGTAAAAGATCTAGACAGATGATTGGTTTGAGCTACCATTGCCGAGAAAGAAAAATAATTCCCTTGAGGATGTGATGTCAGCATGTTATCGTCTCAACGCTACTCTATATCTATATTTCATATCTTTATACGGAGCATTAAGGCGCATTTTGTAGCACAGGTGTCTTGGACGGTGCTCTACCCATAGCGTCAGAGCAAGAGCTTGAGTTTGCTTGGAGCACCCCTTAACATTGCATTGTGTTTTGGGGTTGTGAGCTCCTAGGGTGTGTCTTGAAAGTATCTCGAAGTGCCGATGCTAGAGCCCCCTCGAGGATTGGTAACAGGAATGATGGTCCTGACACATCTATCTTAGGACGAAGCTAAGGCTATGCATGGGGGAAATAATTGAAAAAAAGAAGTTTCAATAACATGACCTTATCCCAATAATGTCATATCACAAAGCACTGACACCTGAATTTTCATCAACTTGTGAGTTACGGATCAAGTTCATGAGCCAGGGAAATCCTAACAACATAAGCGGTTTTGGGGTATTTGAATTAAAAAGGAGTTAAGTAGTGAATTCTCAAAGGATACAATGGTCGTGATTTGTCTAATCTTTGAATCCAAAGCTAGGTCTAGATGTTTTATACTTAATAAACCTCGTACCTACCTTAACCAAAAATCAACCAAGGTCCTACCTTGAACTTTTCCTCAAAACACAAAAAGTTGGTTTCTTGAGAAATAATGTGGTGCAATAACAATTTTTGCTAAGGGACTAGAAAAAAGATAAGAATGGGGTGTGATAAATGCCAATTTATCATCATCCTTAGCATCCATTCACATTTAGTTCCTAAGATTTTGTCAACTGCATTGCATTATATCATTGCATTTAGCATGCATACACAATTAGGGTTTAGAGCATACATTTCACATTATCTCATGTAACTAGTTTCCATTTGATTGCTAGGGATGAATGCATTGGAAATCAGAGAAACCCTGGCAATATGGAAGGCACTGTTTGGGAGTCGTAGAGTGCATTTTTGCTAGGAAAACGTTGTAGTATAGTGCGCAATATGATCAAACAAAGATATTTAATAAAAGATAACGAGACTTTGAGTCCCGATCGTTTATCTCTGGGAGGCATTTGTTTTACTTCTAAATTCGATCTTTTACCATTCTACTCTATTTAAAATCGCACGCTGATTTCCAGTCTTCTAATTGAAATTTCACCACTTCTATTATGAACCCTGATTACATGCGTGTGTGTTAAATAGATCACAAAGGTGAAAGTGTGAGTTTCTGTGCACACGATTCTAGTGAGGTGGTGAGCGTTTATAGAGAATGCATCTATAGTGAGATTTTCTATATTTTTCGGAAATGACATGCTTGTTGCAAAATATCGGGAATTAAAAACAGGCAACATTAGTCATGCAAAAGATATTGCAATGAACTCATGGTGATTCTCAACACATAGACATATATATATAGAAAATATATTTTTCATTCATTCATTTGGAGAGTGTTTACAACATGAAACGTAGAGGAAAGCTTGTACAGAAATGCTTAAAAATATAAATCTAGCTATCAGAAAATGATCGCATGCAAGAATCTATGGGGGGATTTTGCATGCATCATTTGGGGAGAATAAGGACTACACTACTAAGCAGTAATTAAAAGCAATAAATGTAAAGAACTAGCTACTAATCTATCATAAGTGAGGGCATTAGTAGGTGGTCTCCGATGGCCTTGGAGTGGTGGAGTGGAGAATGAGGGGCGACCAATGGGGCTTAGGCCGACCCTTGGAGAGAGAGAGGAGTGATCCAGCATCCTAGTATGGTGTCCTTCATGGCGGTGCTGAGCTCGTGGAGATGGTGGTAGAGGTGGTAGTGGCTAGCCTAAGTGTAAGTGGATGAGAGCCATGAATGTGGATGGGAGCCAATGGATGTGAATCGAGCCAAGGAAGTGAATGGGTGCAAATGGCCACCCCTTAGGTATTTTTATAGACCTAAGGGATTCTCTCTAGAGAGGTGTGGAACTCTCTAGAGAGAGTCCAAGAGTGGCCGGCCAAGTGGTTTTGAGATCCAAAAAATGTGGATCTCAATTTGAATGCCTCTTGGTTGCTAAATTTGGCAACCAAGAGTGGCGCCACTTGAAGAGAGTTATAGAGAACTCTAGATGTGTGGGAGTGCATGAATGGGTGTGTGTGAGTGGTCGTGCCCTATGTGGCTAGGTGGTTTAGGTTAGGTCCTAATGGGTTTAGGTAGGTGTATGCCTTGAATTAGGGTTACAAACCCTAATTGCTAAGGGGAAATTGCAATTAAACTTAACCTAAGTTTAATTGAACTAGTATGAACCTAATTGAGAGTGAAATAACTCAATTAGGTTGGGTTTAGGTCAATTGGACTCTCACTAAGTCGAATTGAACTTGTGTGGGTTGAGATCTAAGCTTAATTGGACTCAATGAGTCCAATTGACTTAGGTGAAGGTAATTGACTTTGATCTAAGTCAATTGGGTTTGGTGAGGACCTAATTAGGTCCTTAGGTAGGTTTAGATGTGATGTACTAGGGTTAGGACACCTTAATTTAGGTTCCTATGGGGTTGGGATTAGGTCTAGGGAGATAAAAATCCAAGATCAAGGCTTGAATCTCAAAATAAGAACTGGAGACCAGTCCAGATGTCCAAAAATATGATCAGATGACTTATACTCAAAAATCAGAAGTCCAGACTTCAGTTTTAGATGTCCAATCTGAGTCAGGGGGAAATCTAATTTCTATTTTTGGTATTTTGCATAAATTAGAGAGGAGGGCGGAGGGTGATTGGCGTCGGGTGGAGGGCGACAGTGGGGTGGAACCATTTAGGGCTGGAGCAGGAGGAGAATGGAGGACGTGGATATCGAAGGTTTGGAGGAGAAGGGAGCGGGCTTGGCAGGAGAGGTTCCTTAGGTCATCTGAAAATGCTCGAAGACGACCCTGGAGGAGGACAAACGACGACGTTCTCTGCTTCAGATGCAGACAAAGGGGACATATGGCGGCAATTTGTAAAAACCCTCTGATCTGCTTAGCGTGCAGGGGTGAAGGGCATAAGCACGAGTCATGCCCTAGGAGGACTCCCTTACAGAAAAAGAGGGTAGTCTCGCACCCTGTCTGGAGGGTTAAGAATGATACTCGACCGCCGCCGCCACTGATTTTGGGTAGGCACTCAATCGAAGTTGAGATCCCATCATCTGAAGAGATCTCGTCTGCAGAGATTATGCTGAGGGGGGCTTTGATTGGTGAGATCATGGCAGGCAAACCTTCGATAGAAAAACTTCAGAACCTGGTATGCTCCTTAGATCTCCTTTCTGCAGGTTGGAAGGTAGCCATGTTATCCCAATCTCGCTTCTTGGTTTATGGTTTGGGCATGTTGGATGTGGAGTGATTGCGATTTCGTTCAAGCTCTTTTGAAGATTTCATTGTGATTTGGAGAATGGTTTCTCCATTTGATGGGGCTCTTCCTGATCGGCCTCCACAAAGAGTGAGCTCTAGAAGGATTCTTCTTGAAATTTCTGGATTGCCGCTACATCTGCGATTGAAGGGGGTTGTCTCTAAAATGCTTGTTGGTTTTGCATCTATATGTGATGGTTCTGAAATTTTGATTGGAGAGGGGGACATTAGATCTCTACAAATTGAGGTGGATGTCATCAGTGCTGGTTCAGTTCCAGATTTGGTCACTATTAGATGTGGGGGCTCTTCTTGGCTGATTCGGCTAGCAGTACTTGGACAGGTGCCTGGGCAGACTGATTGTGAACAGGTTAAGTCGTCTGAGGGAGGACTGATGTCTGGAGCCAACAATGAGGTGAGGAAACAGAATGACAGATGTGGCAGGACGTCTCCTGCTAATGCCCCTGAGCCTAAAAAGAGGAAGGACTATCACCTGACCTATGCTGAGAAAGATCAGATGGAAAAGGTTTCTACAGCTGATGATGGTAGATTAGCTATGATAATCAAAGATGATGGTTGTCTGGAGGTTGCTGAAAACTCAATGACAGATTCAGAGATGAATTGCAATAAAGAGGTCGGCAGGACAGGAAGAGTTCTGATGCCTGAAGAGCCAGTCCAGTTGCAACTTTCTATTCCTACTGATCTGAAGTATGGTAGTGGCTCCAATCAGAAAAGAGGTGTGGGTAGATCTCCCTATATGCTGAGAAGGAGAAGGAAGGAGAATTTGCCTCCCATTGAGGAGCAGAATATTGCTAAGTCTATTATGGTCGAATTTGTGGGATGTATGACCCAAGGGAGGCACTCCAATGAGGAATGAGAGTGTTGACTTGGAATGTGCGTGGGCTGCGCAATAAGCAGAGACGGATTTCATTGTGTAGATATCTCTCTGAGTGGGAGATTGACTGTGCTCTTATACAAGAGACACACTTGGAGTTGGAGAATGGTCAGGAATGGGATTGTTTTAAGCAATTTGGCCGCAGTGATGTTGTGGCTAAGGGTGCCTCTGGAAGGTCTGGCGGATTGGCCTTTTGGTGGAGAAAGTCGTCCATAGCAGTAACTGAAATTATTCGCGACAGATTTTTACTCTCGTGCAAATGTCAATCTCCCCAAGGAGATATGGAATGGTTTATATCATGCATTTATGGTCCTTGTGTGGCTGCAGACAGAGTTGGGTTGTGGGAGGAACTATTTGCAATGCATCAGAGAGTGCAAGAAACCCCATGGCTGCTAGGGGGTGATTTCAACTGCTATCTATCAGGTGATGACAACCCAGATGGGAAAGTGGACAGCTCTATGGCAGGATTCCAATTGGCTGTGCAGAATATGGGATTGACTGAATATCCCATCAGTGGTGTGGAATTTACTTGGAGGAATGGCAGTGGACAGGTTTCCAAATTGGACATATTTTTTGGCAGTCCTAGTTTGTTGGAGAGGTACCAATTGTCAGCAGTAATGAGCCTTGATAGGCCTTTCTCTGACCACACTCCACTTGTTTGGGACAGCGGGGTAAATTCAGATACATGATCATACTTCAAACTCAAGAGATCTTGGTTTAGGGAAGAAGGTTTTCTGCAAATGGTATCTCAGTGGTGGCAAAACAAGGCAGAACAAGGCACTGCTACACAATAGCTGGCTGCAAAGTTGTCAGGACTGCGTGAAGTGCTGAAGGAATATGGGCAGGCTGTGAACCTAATCAGAGAACAGAAGAGGAGGGAAGCCTTGGCAATAATTAAGGAACTGGACCTGAAAGAATGTAGGCAAGCTTTGAACCATCAAGAGCAGCAGCTAAGGCAGCAGATGCAAGCAGCAGTGGGGGATGAAGATCTGAAAACAGAAATGGATTGGCGTGAAAAATCCAGACAACTTTGGCTCAAAGAGGGTGACGCGAACATGAAATTTTTCCATCTTGCGGCCAGTGCTAGGAGGAGATTCAATCTTATTTCATCTATTAAAGTTGAAGAGAGAACTATTACCTCTATTAAAGAAATCAGAACTGAAGCAAGTAAGTTTTTTAAAGAAACTTCCAAGGCTACTCCAAGAGGCTCTTGGAGGATGGCATCAATGGACTTCCCATGCATTAATGAAGATCAGAGAAACATGCTTGTCACCCCTATAACTGAACATGAAATACTAAAAGCTATTAAAGAGCTAAATAATGAAGGTGCTCCTGGTCCGGATGGATTTCAGGTATTTTTCTACAGAGAGCTATGGAATGTTGTTAAGGTGGATGTCTTAAAGGTTATTCATGAGTTTGAACTGGGCAACTAAAGATTTGAGAAGTTGAACAAATCCTACCTGTTTTTGCTTCCAAAGAAATCAAGTGCGGAGAGTTTTTCTGATTATAGACCCATTGCACTATCTAATTCCATCTACCTTATTATTAGTAAGGTTATAGCTAACAGACTGCGGGAGGTTTTAGAAGACTTAATAATGCCTGTTCAGTCATCTTTTCTTCCTGGGAGATCTTTACAAGAATCCTTCATTGTTGCGCAGGAGATGGTAATGGGTTGGCATAGGAGAAAATCCAAGGCTTTTTTATGGAAAGTCGATTTTTCCAAGGCCTATGATTCAATTTCTTGGTCATATTTGTGGGAGATTATTAGAAGTTTCCACCTCTGTTGATTCAATGGGTGCAGAGATGTATTACGACAGCCTCTTTTTCCCCACTGATAAATGGTAAACCATGTTGTTCCTGGATTCAACCTCAGTGTGGAGTTAGGCGAGGATGCCCTATTGCTCCTTTGATTTTCAATCTTGCAGTGGATACTTTGGCTAGATTTGCCTGCAAACTGGTAATGGATGGGTTTATAAGGGGGTATTCAATGTCTACTCACAGGGCTCTAGCCCCTATACTTCAATATGCAGATGATACTGTTTTTTTTGTGGAAGGGGGGAAGAGAGAAGTGCAAGCACTTTTACATATGGTAAAAATTTTTGGAGAGATTTCTGGCCTTAGACTGAGTGGAAATAAATCCTCCCTGGTTTGCTTTAGGATGAACAGTGTGACACAGAATGACATCTCCACCATTTTGGGAACACCTGTGGTTCCACTGCCTATTAAATATCTGGGTCTGCCTTTGAAATGTTCTAAGATGAAGAAAGCTGATTGGTCTTTCCTCTTTGAAAAGGTAGCCACAAAATTGGAGGGCTGGAGCAGTAGATACTTATCAAAAGGGGGGAGGTATATACTATTGAATTCTGTCATAACTTCGATTCCAGTATTCTTCTTCTCTGTCTTTAAAGCCCCGAATTCTATCTGGAAAAAGCTAGATGTGATGCGGAAAAGATTCTTTTGGAAAGGGGCCTCTCATCAAGGGGCCTTTTTTCAACCTCTGAAGTGGGAAACAATTTGCAAGCCAAAAAGGATGGGTGGTATGGGTGTTAGATCCCTGAAGGAATTCAATGAAGCTTTACTATTGAAGTGGGCAATTCGATTGCTGCAGGGAGAAAAAAAAATCTGGACAGAAATTATTCAGGACAGTTATGGGACTGCCAATGATGAGATTAACCGTCTAAACCCCCGTAAATCCTCCCCTTTTTGGTCTTCTGTGGTACGCGCTCTGAGGGAGAATTGGAATCGTTTCAAATCTGTATTAGGTGATGGAAAAAGCTTCAACTTTTGGCTGGAAAAGTGGGTACATGGAGGGATGTTTAAAGACAGGTTCCCTCTTGCTTATGCTGCGGCTTCGGATAAAAATGCTGTGGTATATGATTATTGGGACGCGGAATCGGAGCAATGGCTACTCAACAATGGTGGGGGGAATAATCATGAAACAAGAACACGTGTAGAGAATGAACGTCTCATGCAAGAACTTGCTGCCTTCAAACCCATGCCCCATGAATATGACACTTACAAATGGGAGGGTAAATTTTCTACTGCGGCTGCTTATGACAGATTGATAATGTCCACCAGGACGGCGGAAGCTAACGAGATGGGGAAGAAGCTATGGAAGTTAAAAATTCCACTAAAGATACAAATTTTTTTATGGCTCTGCAGAAGGGATGGCCTGATTACTGGAGATCTGAGGCACAGAAGGATGGGTACCCCTAATCAATTTTGTCATTTATGTGGGATGCATAATGATTCTAGCACTCATATCTTTTCTTCTTGCGCGATCACAGATTATGTATGGAGGAGAGTATGCAATGAGTCTTTACCCACATGGGAGAATTTATGGTGCGGTCTTGTGGATGGGAATAAGCCATGTTTACATATGGTGGTTGTTTTATGGGCTGTATGGAGGGCTAGAAATGAGTGTGTTTTTCAGGAGACCCCAGTGTATGTGGATAATATTGTAAACTTTTGCTAGAGTCTCATACAACATTGGGGTTCGATTATGTAAATAATTTTTTATTTTTATCAATAAAAGCTCTCCTGGTTTGTTATCGGTGATTCGATAGCATTCCTTTCTTTCTCAAAAAAATAACTCTGCAGAAGTGGGTTTAAGGTGTGCGAGAGTTGGCTAAGGATCCTGGACGTCCTATAACTTATCTGGACATCCAGATAAGGGTTGGAACTCGGGTTTTGGGCCTTTTTATGGTGCTGTGACCTAATCTAAGGGTGGCTAAGGCTTGGGGGAAGTCTCTAGGCTATCTTAGGGCTAGGATGGACCTAAGCTCTTCACATTTTACTACCTTATTCCTACTTAATAGAATAGCAAACCTTAACTCCCTTTCATCATTATTCCTACACCTAATCTAAGCCTTCTGCTCTAGATCTGCTGCAACACCTATTATTCCTGATCCAGCTTCAAATCCTGCTCTAGATCTAGCTCCTAATCAGCTTATTGCTTGCAATTGACATAATACACTTAATCAGTACATTATAACATTATTTCATGCATAGCTAAAGGAAAGCAGTAAAGATGCGGATAATGCTTATGCATGCATGAATAACCCTAACTTATGCTAAGTCCTAGCTTAATCTAGGTCAATTAAGACCTATGATTGCTGCGCAATCAGGCACTTGGAACATTTGTGAAGACAGAAGCTCTAGTAGTTGTACCCCAGCTCAACTTAGCTGGATCCAACTCAAATCCAAATCCTACCCTACTCCCTCTCCACCTTAATGGCTGTCCACCTACATTAAGACCACCAACCATTGGTGCCTAAAATGCACTCCTTGGCACCCTTTCACATGGTGCCAAGGAAGCTTCCTAACCGTCCCCCTTGTCACCCTTTCACATGGTGCCAAGGAAGCTTCCTAACCACCATCCAAGCCACCCTCCTTGATACCCTTTCACATCTTGCCAAGGAAGCTTCCTAACCACCATCCATACTGGCCAATAAAAAGACCTCCCATCCTACCATTCAAACCATCCTTGTCAAGCAACAATTCTTCCTATCAAACACCTATAGCCTCCCTACATAACATGCCCTAGAAAGGAGATAAGAAGATTAAGGGAGTAACCTGCACACTCCCTTGGTGCCTTCTTCCTCTTCTCTCTTCTTCCTTGTGCCATGCCAAGGAGCAAGCTTCCGCCTTTGAGAGGAGCAACTGAAGGAGCTAGAAGGAAGTCTTCAAGTCTGGAGCCACCATTCTTGGAGCGAAGGCTGGCTTAGCTATTCGAGAGAATTTTTTGTCTTTTATTTCGTTGCATTTTGATTCCTATTAAGCATTCATCTACCTAGGGATTAACTAAGTGAAACCTCTCCTTAGTTGAGCTCCGTAGGTACTTTGTAAACATTTCTTCTTAATAGCAAAGTGTCTTTCTTCATTCTTGAATTTTCAATTTCAAGTAGCAACTTTACTTTTTTTAGTGCAGCACATCTCTCTTCTAATTACTCTAGGTGCACTTGCCTAGGGTGAGATTAGAAGAGAAGACTTCTCTTGTCACTTAGGTTCTAGTTATTAGGCACGATTTCTTTAGCGTAGTTCCATCTTCGCATTCGTATCCCGCTTATTTCCAAACATAAAAATTTACAAAAATCAAAATACAAAAAGAGAAGTGTTGATTTGAGTGGTGAGAGAGAGAATCACTTATTTGACTAACAAATTAGCCTCCTTGGATGACCCTAGATACCACCACTATCTAGGAATATAAATTTAAAAGCTGATCAATTTTGCACGTTGCAATAACATTAAAATCCCTATTTATAAAATCGTGCAAATCTCGCATCAAATACCAAGCCCAAAAGGTCAGAAAAATAAAATAAATGGGCTTGGAATTATTTGCAGCCAGGTGCTACAAAAGAGAGATAAATAAGTGTTGGTCCCAAAGTGGAAAGTAGATAGTGTCAACCCTAAGAAGCGGTGCATAAGTAGGGCATACGAGGTGGATAATGAGTGGTCAGTGGGGAATAAATCATACGAGTTCTGAAAGCGATGGGAAATGAAAGGGGGAACTTAAGTGCTGTAGTCTGAAATGGTATAAGGAACCACTTTGTAAGTCAAGTCAGATGTGGATGGATGTAAAGTAGGTGAGTCAAATAAAATCCAGTGGTCCATCTCAATAGTTCCAGATTCACCTAAATCATGATGGATATTAGTATCCTCAAGCTCATCCCTAGGGTGATCAAAATCTCATATGTGTCGCCCAAATCTTGTCTTAATTCATGATGCAAATCCTCAAATGTAATGGGCGAAAATTCATTATTCCTTAGAATCAATTCCCCAGGGGGAGTAAGATCGTAATCTAGATTAATAAATGCCTTAAATTCTTTTAGTTCTATGAATTTCTAAGTAGGATTATAAATTTGATCCCAATTGTCTTTCTCTTGAACTACATCATCTGAGGGAATGTCTTCTTATTTCTCATCAATCAAGTCAAGTTCCTCAAAATTTCATAATTCAACTAAATTCTTTGCTTCCTCAAATAAATCATCATAAGTCAACCCCAATAATTCTGTAATCTCTTGAACATCTTTTTCTTAAGGGGATTGTCTATTTTGTTCAATCTCTAGATGTTGGGGATAAAAGTCAAGGTTTTCCTTAACACTTTGGTGGATGGGAAGAGAAGGGTGTGAATTAGCTAATATAGAAGTGAAAGCAGATTCAGCTTCTATATGGAATATCTCAGAACGATTAGTATCATCGAATCCAAATATCGAATCGTCTAAGCACATCTAGTCATGATAATCCTCAGACCAAATCATATCAAAACCATCCAACCATGCCTAGCTGGGAGTGTCACTGTCCCCAATCCTTCTATCTTCTTGATGGGGCTCTTTATAATCTTGTTCTAATTCTCCCAAATTTTCTGAGATATCTAAATCTGAATCATCCGCATGGTCCAATTCTACATCTTTTAACATAAATGACTTGTACTCAGGCCCACCAAATATTTGTTCCTCAAGATAGAATGATTGTAATTCAGGTCCTGAATCAAGATTTGGATCCTCGAGTGAGTCTTCCTCCTCAAAGTCAGTCTTTGGAACATCAAAATTATCCATTGGTTCAGATGTAGACCTAAGTAAGATCTATTCTGGATAATCATAGGGCTGGTGGGTGGTCTTGATGTAAGTAGAGGTTGGGACAGAATAAGATGTCATACTTAAGGTTGGATTCTCAACCTTAAGTGGCTTACCACCAACTTGTGGTACACTTTAACCAGGTTTATCAAGTTGTGCTTCTCGGATTCTATCAAGCTCCTTTAGTAGGTTATCAGTATTTCTTTTATTAGCATCTCTTATCTCCTGGAGCACTTAAAGTAATTGGGTAACCTCAGGATCACCGCCATGGTCAAGGGTTTGAGTGGGCTGAGGACAATAATTTCTAGGATTTCTAACCTCAATCAAATTAGAATATCTATCATCATTAGGATTTGAATACCTAGGGTAAGATTCATATACATGGTTGGGTGGTGTAGGGTTATCCTAATAAGAAGGTGGAGTGGGTTGGGTGAAACTCGGATAATCTACAAAGTGATTTCAGGGATAGGATTGATATCCTAAGTATTGGGACTCTGAGGCATATCCCCGACCAGGGGAGAGATGAGTCTAGTTGAACTGGTCAAGATAGTTGGTCATGCCAATTAGGTGCTGGTCTTTTATGGAGAGTGTCTCTTGAGATTGTTCAGATCGTTGATATCCAGAGATTCGTGTGGGATTCAGTAAGGATGAGGTATGCCTAGCTATACCTGGGGAATATGAGGTGTAGGCAAGGGAATCAAGTCCCAGGTGCTGAGGAAGGTTCTCCCATCCTGGAGAAGTTGGAGTAAGGGATGGGTTGGGATAGGGAGAAAAGGAGGAATAGTGGGAAGCAAAAGAGTATGGGTCCAAGTTCTCTTCCTTAGTCAGTTCTTCCTCATGGTGATTACCCATGGGAAAGTATTCAGAATCAGATTCATAAAAAAAAAACAAGTCTTCTAGTATTTCTTTCTAAAGGTGGCATCAAATCAGGGTTTAGAGATTTTCTACCTTGCAAGCACCAAAAGAAAGTTGATAGATGAGAGAGAGAAGTTGGATGCGAGAATACCCACCCTCACAGTACAAGCAATCAATCTAATCCTTAAAGTGTAAACCCTAATTTGACCTAAACCTGGTTTCCCAAAATACGACTAGGTTAGATCAACCCTTTACTTACTTGGCTGGCCAGAAGGGTAGGACCCCCTAGGACACCCTGCATGGCAAGACACCACTAAGGGTTAATGTGGTTACCGTACTAACCTTTCTTGTCACCAGTAGGTCCAAGTAGACAAGGCCTTAACCTTAGCCCAATTTAATTTCAAGTCACCAAGCAAATTAGTCCTACCTAGGGCACGTCTACTCAATTTTAGGCTTAGCCTTGAGGTGCCTTTGGAATATGATGGGCACTAAGGGAGCGTTGCCCTTAAAATTGATTTCAAAAGTGTGAAGTGCACAGGCAAGGGATTTATAAGCAATTTCTATGATGAAGTAAAATTTAAGGTTTAATTGCTTGTATAATTGTGTTTTAGGGTTTCGTAGTTAGATAAGTTCAAGTAAGGCTTTGATGAGCACACAAGAATTTCTTTGCAAGTCCCAATCTATGAGATAAATTCCCTTTAGAAGTAAGCAATGCAAAGGGTGCTCTACCTTAAGGTTTGGAAACCTTAGAAACAAGTAGTTGGTAAGATGATCCTTTTAAGTCCAAAATTAGGCATCTGGTGCGACCCAAATAATGCAATCAATTGGACTTGTTGCACCACTAAGTAGGCACAGAAAAAATAACTTTTTAAGAATTTTAATGCACATTTTCTATTTTTTCAAATTTAAAGTGTACTGGGGTTCTATAGTCTGTTTTGACCCCCAGTTAGTGATTGAATATTTTGTGTAATCAAACATACACCAAATATTTTTTTCAAAATTTCCCAAGCTTCTATATTATCACAGGAATTCAACTTATCAAATTTCAGATAAATTAGAGTTGTATAAAAATTCTTGTGATTTTTTGAAATATGAAAAATTAGGAGCAATAATGTATTTGATATCAGTTAAGTTCGCGAGCTTTTAAAATTTGTATATTATTTAGAATGGTGCGAAATTTGGATATGTTGTTCCTGACATCAAAACCCACATCCAGTAAAACATTTATAATTTTTGGACGTGTAAAATTTTGAGAATTGAATTTTTAAAATAAAAGTTTGTTGCAGCTCGAAAATGTAGTAAGTGGTTTTATCGATTTTTAAAAGATAATATGCACCAAAAAGGATTTTTTTTTCTTCTCTTTTTTTAAGGCAAGAAAATACTAATCCTAAGGTTCAAGAAAAATGCCTAACTTTTTTGGATTTTTTTTCGAAAGAAAATCTAACATAATCTAAGATACAAATACTTACCTAATATTAGAAACCTACAATTTTTCCATTGTCGCATTTCTTCTCGAATTTCTGCATTTCCTACATAAACGAAATCAACAAAAATAAAGCAAGTTAGAAATATCAAATAAGGACTAGGAAGAAAAGCTTTTACAAATTTCCGTTGCCTCTCTGGCAACAGCTCCAACTTGTTTGTAGCGAAAAGTGTAAAATATTATTTCCATCATTGTAGTGTGAATCATGTTGAAACAAATAAATTTATAAATCAGAATCGGTAAGTCCTAAGTCATTCACAGGGAGAAAAAATGAGATTCTTAACACTTTTCGTACTAGGTAATCTAGGCATAAAAGTAGAGACCAGATATTCAAAGAGTTAGATTTCTATTACTACTTGGAAATAGTTTTCAAACTAGGAATTAAAAGAACTAAGCCCAAGAGTAGATAGAGAGAGAAATTGATGAAGGACGACACTTCTTGAGGGATGCTTGTAGGAAGTGCGGCAACACTTTAGATCCAGAGCACTAGGAAGAAGACCAGAGAGATGCTGCAGAGAGAGAGAGACTGGAGATGTGTCTGGTGGGAGTTGCCTCTCAAATGGGGGCTCTGAGGCTCTTTTTATAGCTAAAATGAGTGGCAACATAGGTATTCAAGTCCCCTAAACCATGCAACAACTTAGATGCAATTAGATCAATCGATCAGGAGATCAACGGATCAGATCACGCCTAAAAGTAACCTTTATTGCACCTTAAATGCATGGATCGCTTTACAAGTCGACATATGGCACCTTTGTGCTCTTTCAATCCACCACCTTGCATCCTCATGCACACGCATGCGTGCACTTTTGATTCAACCATCTGATCTCATGATCGGATGACTTAAAGCCATTGCGCTACCACTTTCGTAACCTGTGTCTGGCCCGATGTCAGGTTGGGCGTTCGTTCGGGCTTTGATTCACACCTCCCCATCTGATGAACCACGTTGCGCCACGTCGCCACATCCTCACCCTTTGCTCCAATTTGATGACTCAATTGCATCTGCGCTCCACCGCCTCTTCGATTTCGCACTCAACGCGATTCGAACTCACGCTACTTGCTTGCGTGTGAGCGCTGAGACCAATGTGCTACGCGTGCCCTTGTGTCACGTTTTGGTTTTCAAGAACGACTACTCTTAGCCGTTGGATGAACATCCAATGGCTGAGATGGGTTCTTTCTCTGATGAAGGGTGCGGGAAGTGCAACGGTGGTCATTGGATGACGATCCAATGGCCCTACTTTGCTCTTTAGTGTTTGGGGCACGTAGGTGGGCTGTTGGGCAACGTGGCACCATCTTGATCATCCATCTTCCCGCCCTTGTAGTTGGTGCTACAGGGCTCTGATTGAGTTTTTTTTGCATGGTTGGACTGCAATTATTGATCCGGATCCATCCGTGTGGTCGGATTTGACATCTGATGTTTAGATCTCTATTATTTTGCTTGTTAGCCTCTAATCTTCAACATGCTGAATGTGGTGCTACGAAAGTTTGATCAAGACGATTCCGAAAGCATTGGACTCTCGTCATCATCCTAATCAGATCTATACAATTTGATCTATCATTTGTGGCTTCGAATCATCTACAATTAATATAGCCTCTCTCTTAGAGCATAAAATAGCATTATTATCTATAAAGTTAATGATGAGAACCTCATCATGAGCCATAACTAGCTCATTTTGACCTAATACAAAGGATAAAAGCTCCTACATAACTCAAGGAAAGGCTTAACTCAGAGAGATTCTGAGTTCGCAAAGAAAATAGAAACTAAGGGGTAAAAATGCAATTTCACCAATCCAATCTAAAAATAGGGTAACTCAGGGTCCAAACATAGGTCAAAGCAACCTAATAAGAATAAAAGTGGGATGAGATGATTCAATAAGGGCTACAGCAATTCCAAGGAACTAAATAATAATCTATAACCTTAAAACAAACCTACTCCAATTCGTGAGGTTCGAGGCAAAGTAAAAATAGAATAAACCCTCTAAAATTCATATAAAAATAATCTCTAGGGTTTAGAACCTTCAATTTGGCCTTAGGAACCCATTTTGACCTACATTGAGAACCATGCCCAAATTAACAACTTAATTTGGGTTTTTGCGTAAATTGACCGGTCAAGTAAGGTTTAATCTGGAAATAAAATTTACCATCATAATCCTTAGGTCCCAATTAGTCATGTATAAAAACTTGAGCCTAAGAGGAAACCTTCTTGACCAACTTTACACTTTGGTCCTCATTTTTTTACTTTTTGGCCCTCAACTTTTGAACCCTCACATTTCTGCCCCTAACTCTCCTTCGTTCTTTGCATCCAGGTCCCTCCTGCCAAAACCTGACCAGCACCATGCTCCGGCGACCTTGCGCGGAGCATGGCGCCGCGCAGGGTGAGGGGGAGGGTCTGGCAAGACAACCGGGGGTGCCCTGCGTCGTCAGCCGTCGCAGGAACACCCCCCTGGTCGCTGCAACCCACCATACCGGCCGTGCGAACGCACGGACGGTATAGGTCTCCATCTCCGGCGTCCTCCGGCGAGGGAGACACGTCGTCTCCCACCGCCCTCCTCTCTGATTCCGCCCCTATAAATACCCCCGTCGCTCCGCCGTTCTCAGCAGCTCGGTCCTGATGGAGAAACACCCTCTTTTCACTCTCTTCCCACTCCGACAGGAAGCCCTCCAGCTCCGGCGGTCTCTCCTCCTCCTCGTCGTTCTGCCGCACTACCAGCAGCAGGGCTGCCTTCCCCTGCTCTTCCCGCGCTGCGCCGCACCCAGCGCGCGCCTCTCCAGCCCTCTCCTCGCCGTCGCTCCTTCCTCTGGGCAGCTTCTTCTCCGGCGATAGTCGATACGACTGTCGCCTGCTCCGGCCCCTCCTCGTCCTGCTAAGTAGGTAGAACTCCTCCTCTTCCTCCCCTCTTCCCTTTCCTCACTTTACATCTTTACTGTTGCCCCGATCCGACCAACCGCCCTCACCTTCTCCACCTTCGGCCCCTGCTCCAGCGACCCGCTCCCATCACTCCAGCAACCCACACGGCTCGCCGACCACCGCAGAACCTCCGCCTCCTCACCCTGATCAACCTCCGCCCTTCCACTTCCCCCAAATCACCCTCTGCAACTCCACCGAACAAACCCATCTCCCAACCTGCAGTTTGACCTAGGGTGGCCCTTAGGCTCCGCCCCGCCGCCTGCACACCCCCCAACCACCTTCGCCGTACCACGGCGAAGGTCCTCCGCGTTTTTGATTGGGCTGAGAGGCCGTTTCTCTGTGGGCAGGTACCTGCGCTCGCCGCTGCCATTGTTGAAGCGAAGCAGCTTCTTCACCTGCTGCCCCAGGTGCGCCACGCCCAGGTCACGCTCCCAGGCAGTGCGAGGCATCTTCGTGAAGTACCAGGCTGCAGTCGAATCGAAGCTCTCGTGCGAAGCCCCCGCGCTTCGCCTCGACTGCCGCTGCTTCCTCCGCGCAGGCATCCAAATTGGGGTGGGACATTTAGTCCTTCCTCGGAAAGCCACTGAGGCGAACGGGCGCTTAAAGGCAAAAAGTGCCTTAAGCTGTTCGCCTCAGTTCACGGGGTGAGGTCCCCTTCACCCGCCCGACTACCCGGCCTCGTCCGCACGCACGCCTCGCGGACCTGGCCCGACCCGACTTAGCCTGACCTGCACTCCTCGCCCACCACGCACGCCGGTGGGCCTGGACCCGGGCGCGACCCGTACCCGACTACCCGGCAGCTCTGGGAGAGCTTTCCTAAGAGCGGCTTCTGTGAGAGAGAAACGCGGGGGGGGGGGGGGGGAGGGTAGAGTAAGTTTTTGCCAGCTGACGAGAGCTTTGAAGTGCGCAGGCACAGGCGAAGAAGAAGAAGACGAGCGAGGCAGAGAAGAAGGACGACGAAAGCTGAAGGAAGAAGGAGCACTGTAGCAGCGGCGGTTTAAGTCGTCTGATTGGAAAATCAGACGACGCTCTGAAGGCAGAAAAGAGGAAGAAGAACAGGACCGCAAGGGAAAAGAAAAAGAAAGAGACAAGCAGAAACAAGAGCTGAAAGAAGAAGAAGAACATCACCCACTGCTGCAGATAAAGAAGACATAAAGAAAAAGAAGAAAGAAGGAGAGACGACGTCCTGACAGCAAAAGTAGAAGAAGAGAGCATGAGAAGAAGATCTGAAGAACAGAAGGCAGAAGAAGAAGACCATAAGGAGATAAAGAAACCAAAAGCCAAAGAGGAAGAAGAGAAGAGAAGAAGAAGAAGCCAAATTTTCATCTCTCTCTCTCTCTCTTTATTTTTGTAATAAGAATTTGTACCCCTAGAATACGACTTGGTCCCTGAGTTTGACCTCGGGAACTCTTTTATTTTCCGAGTAAAAAAATTATATATTTGAAATGATGGCAATAACTGGCTATACTACAACGCTATAACAAAACCTAGTTATCGCCGCGTCATTTCTTGGCGCCGTTGCCGGGGAGCAACGGCTATTCTAGAGGTGAACATTCCTGTTTCTTTTTCTGATAATCTCCTCTCTTTTGTGCAGCTATAGGAAATCAAGAAGACAAGCAACCGCACGACAACCACTCCGAGGACAGGTAATTTTTTTTTCCTCTCGCTATTCACCCCTAAACTCTAAAGAGGAGGAAAAGAAAAGAGCAAGAAATATAGGGCTAACCTGTCTTCCATACTTAGTAACCATAAAAAGTTGCATGTTTTCAACCCATTATTACTGCACACTATTAAGGGTATTTAAGGGCTAACACATTCTTGCTTGAGCCCTAATTACCCAACAAAGAGCTAACTGGACCAAGTAGAGCCAACCTAGGATCCAACACTAGGGATTTAGAGACACACTCTTTAAGCAAGAATTGAGAAAACCAAATGAAGTGTGCCCAAGCCCTTGTCTGAAAATACCTATTCAAAGAAAACCTAAAACAATCGGCTCTCTAAACACTTGAACCCTAAAAGACAAGACCCAAAAACTCTCAAAGGAAACAAGAGGTAAAATTGCCCCCTTGGGTCAACCAACCTTAAATTAGGTCATTGTTTGCACTCAAAGAACTAAAAGTTCAAGTGAAACCTTAAGCACCCTGATCTTAAAGTAAAAATTGGTAGACTTAAGAGGTCAAGATCCCCATTCTGGTCTACCTGGAACCGCAGTGACAAGAGAGGTCGGGTGGGGGAAACCCTGTAACCCATGGGGACGCTCTACCGTGTAGGGGTCTTTGCGGGACTCTCCCTCTCTGGCTGCCCAGGTAATTCTCAGGTGGACGATCTTTCTGATCAAGGGGTCCATCTGCCCCGCACCTCTATAGTCACCCAACACATTTTTGGGTGTCTTGATTGGGTCCAGCACCTTCTAAACTCATCTCTTCCAACAGTGCATGTACGGTAGGAGGTCCTTAAGACCACCCTTAAGACCTCCTTTAGAAATTCACTCTCGTCAAGGCCAAGCCTCGACGCCCGTATTTGTGCAGCAACCCCCTCACATTATTCTCTCTTCTGATTCAGAACCAAGTTCTTCTTCTTCCCCCATCATGGCTCATCCAGTTGAGGAAGAAAACAATCTGGAGCACCAGCTCCAGCGACTCAATGACCTCTTCCAAAACTTCGTGCACCCACCATAGCGTCCTATGATGCGGGACCACTACAATCCTGCTGCGGTGGCTATTGAGCCTCGAGTCAGAATCCCGACTGGAGGACTTGATTCCGAATTGAAGCCCAACATGATTCATGCTATACCTAAATTCCATGGGCTTAATTCCGAAGATCCCTTCCAGCACATCAAACAGCTAAAGCATCTGGCCCAAACTTTTGGGTCAGAGGCGCAAAATCGGGATATTCTTCTCATGAAGATGTTCTCCTTTTCTCTTATGGACAAGGCCGCCCATTGGTATCAAACTCAGACCCGGCCGATCAACACTTGGGAAGAACTTCAATCCGAGTTTTTGAAGAAGTTTTTTCCCGTTGGTTGGACCAACGCCTTGCGCCATCAGATTACGCACTTCACTCAACAATCAGGAGAACCTCTCCATGAGGCATGGGATCGTTTCCAGGATCTCATGAGAAAGTGCCCCCATCACGGAGTTCCTAAATGGGAACAAGTCCAGTCTTTTTACCAGGGACTCCGTGAGGACATCCGTCTTTTCGTCAATGCAACCTGCGGAGGAAATATCATGGGTCAACATGAAGACACCGTGTGGGAGATTCTCGAAAACATGTGCGAGAACTCCATCAACAATGACTCCATGGGATTATTTGACAGGACGAATACCCACGCATCGACGAATCTTAGGGGAGCACATGAGACGCAGGGCCTGTCCGCATCAGTCGACCTAGAATTAATGGCCAGTCGATTGGACAAGGTCTCAATTATCGAAAAGAAGGTGGACGAGCTGACTCAGCATTTGCAGCGAGCCACCTCTGCGCATAACCCTTTCGCACAGCCTCCTTCCACAAGGGAAACTGTGCAAAACATTCTCCATCGACCTTTTCCTAGGATGGACCCATCATCCGAATCTTCACCCGGTGGTCCTTCCGATTCCTTCTACACCTACCAGGGGAATTCCATTCCCTCTTTCTCAGACTCTCTGGAGGTTCCTCAGACCTGCGAGGACCTCCACGCTATCCAGAACGACCCATTCTCCAACACCTATAACCCTGGATGGCGAAACCATCCTAACTTTCAGTGGACGGGAAATTCCCAATCCCAAAGATCATCCTTCCAACCCCGCCCACAACCTCCTCGTCCTTACCAGCCACCTCAGCCTCGGCCCAACCCTACTTACCCATCTGGGCCGAATCAGGATCAAATGTCCCTTATCCTTCAGACCCTGGCTGACATTCAAAGAACGAATGCGGCTATCCAAAAACAACACAAGGACGAACTTACAGAGGTCCGTAACCAATTGACCCAGTTGGCAAACTCTCGCCAGCCAGGTACTCTTCCCTCCCAACCTCTGCCTAATCCTAATAACGTGCCAACCCAGCGGCGCGTTATGAACCCAAACCCAGGCCATGCCCATATGATTTATCAGGCCCCCTCTGTTCCTTCACCTGACGGGATAGAGGCCTCCACTTCTTTTGCAGGTTACCAGCAGCAAGCTATCTTACCCAATCCCAACCAAAACCAGGCAGGACTTAATTCCGTAACGACCCGTAGTGGTAAGGAAACCCAAGACCCACCTCATCCGAACCACTCCAAGCCGGGTAGTGATCCCAAGCCTAGGACAGTAATCCAGGATGTCCCCACCCCTGTCCCAGATCCACAACCTGGACCTATCCTAGAAGAACCATCTAAGGTCCCATTTCCCGAGGCCTTGACCAAGGGAAAGAAGACTACCAAACCCGTGGCCCCTGAGGAGGACCTGGTCAAGCTCTTTGAACAGGTCCACATAAACATCCCCTTGATGGATGCAATCCGCCACGTACCAGCTTACGCACGATTTCTAAAGAATATATGTATACCCCAGCGTAAGCCGCGAACCAAGGGAGGGAGCCCAATTGTTCTGTCAGAGCAAGCCAGCTCTGTAATCCTCAGTAGACTCCCACCCAAGGCAAAAGATCCTGGTACTCCCCTGATTTCCTGCAAGATAGGTGACAGCGAAAAACGCGTGATTTGTAAAAGCAGTTTTTTTACGTCGTTGTAACACGCGAATCCGCTTTCGCTTTTAAAATTTATATCCTAGATAGGGGAGTATCTAGGGTCGTCCAAGGAGGCAAAAATTGCAATAATGATTCTCTTTCTTGGAATACAATCTCAATTTTCTTTTTAATATTTTTCAATATGTAATTTTTTTGTATTTTGAAAAGACGAGGGCAAACGGCAGATTGTAGCGAAAAGAACTAACACCTACAAATGATTAAAAATCTAAAAGATAGAAATATCTTCTTCCTAAGCTCACTCTAGGCAAGTGTAGGCCTAGGGTAATTAGGAAGAAGAGGTGAAATAAGTGCTAGAACCAAAACAAACAACTGCAATAAAAAGCTTAAAAGAAGGCAATTTTTGATTGAGTAGAATGAGTGTTCTTTTCAAGGACAAGTAGAGGAAAGCTTCTACTAGAATTGAACAATTTAAAAGCAAGAAAAGAAACACAAATCCTCTTGTAACAATGGTGAAGAAGGTTGTCTTCTTGCTCCAAGCCTAGCTGCTCCTTGGCTTGAAAAGAGGGCCTCCTTCTCCTTCCTTGAGAGCTCCTCCAAGGTGGAAGCTACCACCTTTAATGCTCTCTCCAAAGGGGTGGGCGTGCACCACCCTTAAAACTCCTCCAAGGTGGCGTGACCACCTTCAAGATCTCCTCCAAGATCTTCCTTGCCTGGCTTCTCCTTTGGCTGGCGTGACCCAAGAGAGAAGGGAAGAGGGGAAGGCACCAAGGGGACAGAATATCCCCTTAATCTTCTTCTTCTTCTTCTCTTTTGGACGTGGGATTCTTGGTGGAATATGAGAGTGAAATGGCTAGCCAAGGATGGCTTGAATGGTGGTGGGTAGTGGTCTTTTTATAGGGTAGGATGGGGGGTTAAGGTACCCCTTGAAATGGAGGGCTAGGATGGAAGGATGAGGGTGGTTGGTGATCCTATGGCTAGGTTTAGTTGGCGCCACCCCAAGGGGTGTTAAAGGGGGTGGTTATGGTGGTGTTGGTGTCTTTTGGTGGTGGAGAGACACCCCCATGTTGGCGCCAACATGGGGTCTTCTAGAAGGAGGGTTAGGTGGATGGTGGAGATGGATTCAAGGAGGATTGTGTGGTGGAGATGAGGGGGGGATTTTGGAGGGAAAAGTGGCGCCATTAAGGGGTGGTTATGGGTAGTTTTTGGCGCCAATTTTAGGTGTCTTTTGGAGGTGGTGGGTAGGTTAGGTTGGTGCCAAGTAGGTTAGCTTATGTGGAGCTTAGGTGGAGCTAGTTGGGTAGAGTTGGTAGGTGGGTTTTTGGGGTAGTACAAGCCAAGGAAGTTGGAGCATAGCTAACTTAAGCTAAGCTAAGCTAGCTTAGCTAATGGAGGAGTAGAGTAGAAGGTGTTGGAGCTAGGGTTTGGAGGAGGGAGCTGAGGAGAAGAAGTCTGGAGCTGGAGCTGGAGCTGGCTGCTGCTGAAGAGGCTGGCATGGGGCTACTCTAGCTGGCTTAGCTTGCTAGTTCTTTGCTAGTTGCTAAGCCAAGCTAAAGTGAGCTAGCTTCTACCAAAATGAGCTAAGGTGAGCTAGGTCTGGTGCTATCGGGGAGAATCAAGCTGGTTGAGGCAGCTAAGGTAGCTTAGCTCAACTGAGATGAGCTAAGCTGAATCCCCGGGAGCTGGACTTGAGCTTCCTGAGCTGAGATGAATTCTTCTTCAGCTGGCTGGAGTTGAGGGGAGCTGGATGTAGCTGGATCTGAGCTGGGGTGAACTCCTGTCAACTCAGCTGAGCTAGCTAGAGCTCCCTGTGAACTAGTGGGAGCTGAGGTGAGCTAGACTCAGCTAAGTTGAGCTGGATCTGAGCTGACTTGAGCTAGGGTGAGCTAAGGTGAACTCTCTTGAGCTGCCATCCAGCTGAGATTAGCTGAATGGAGCTGGGATGAGCTAACCCTAGTTCAAGTAAGCTAGGTTCCAGCTATGGTGAGCTGGATCAAGCTGGGTTCCAACTAGTCTGGGCTTCTCCTTCACCAATTGCCTTCTTGAGTGCTAGGGTTTTAGGGATCTGTGAATCTGTACATCCCTAACACTCACAAAAACACATTAAAACAATAATAAAAAATGCAATGCATGCCTATCCTAATTTATGCCTAAATGCAGCCCAAAAACCCGTTTGCGGAGTAAAATCCTAAGAGCTAGGTTAGTTTTAAAGCATAAAAATGATGATAAACTGGTGTTTATCAATAGGTGGTACCCAATTTGATAGAGCATTGCTAGACTTGGGTGCATCCATAAACCTGATACCCACATCCTTACTTGACCATCTAGAAGAATCTGAGCTAAAACCAACTGAGGTGACATTACAATTAGCAGATCGATCTATAAAGTCACCAAAAGGGATTCTCGAGGATGTTATCGTAAGAGTGCGGGATTTCTATTTCCCAGTGGACTTTATAGTCTTAGATATGGACGCACCTGAGAACCCTAGGGATACACCAATCATTCTAGGGAGACCTTTCTTGGCTACTGCTAGAGCCAACATCAGCTGTGAGGAGGGCCAAATAGAGCTTAAGTTTGGAGATCAAACCCTAAAAATTGATATATTTAAGGCCCAACAAGGAATCAATTGCGGTGTCATCGAACATATTTGTGACATTAGGACTTTGGTTGATGAAACACACTTCCAGAATGATCTAATTAGACCTCATCAACTGCAGAAAGATCTTGATCCGCAAACTGAGGAGTCAAATCCATATATGAACAACCCAGTAACTCCCACCCTTGAACCTCACATCTATACTGAACCACTCGCTGCTGCTGATAACCCCATCCTCGAACTGAAACCCCTTCCTGCTCACTTGAAATACATCTTTTTGGGTTCTAATCAGACCCTTCCTGTGATTATCAATTCCAACCTCAGTCCTGAACATGAATCCCGTCTGATTACTGTTCTCCAGCAACATCGCAGAGCCATCGGGTGGACTCTCGATGATTTGACTGGAATAAGTCCCTCCTATTGTACTCATCATATCTATTCAGAAGAGGGCACACGACCTTCTCGTGAAATGCAGAGACGCTTAAACCCCAATCTGCAGGAGGTCATGAAAAAGGAGATCATCAAGTGGTTAGATGCCGGAATTATCTACCCGATCTCCGATAGCCGTTGGGTGAGCCCAATTCAGGTCGTGCCCAAGAAGGCAGGACTCACCACTATAACGACTAAGACCGGAGAAATCATTCCTACCCGACTAGCCAACTCGTGGAGAGTCTGTATAGATTACCCCCGACTCAATTCCTCCACGAAGAAGGATCATTTGCCACTGCCCTTCATTGATCATATTATCGAAAAACTTGCGGGAAATAGGTTCTTCTGCTTTCTTGATGGGTACTCCGGTTATAACCAGGTGGCAATCCATCCTGAGGACCAAGAAAAGACCACGTTCACCTGCCCCTTCGGAACATACGCTTTCCGAAGGATTCCTTTCGATCTTTGCAATGCACCCGCTACTTTTCAGCGATGCATGCTTGCCATATTCTCATATATGGTAGGTGATTATCTGGAAGTCTTCATGGATGACTTTTCAGTTTTCGGAGCATCATTCGACGATTGCCTCCAACACTTGGTCCAGATACTCAGGCGGTGCATCGATGTGAATTTGGTTCTTTCCTGGGAAAAGAGCCATTTCATGGTGCCTGAGGGAATTGTCCTGGGACACTCAATTTCGGAAAAAGGCATCCAAGTGGACTGAGCTAAGGTTGATCTGATTTCTCACCTTCCTATGCTTAGCTCGATCAGGGACATCCGTTCCTTTTTAGGGCATGTCGGTTTTTACCGCCGTTTCATTCCAGATTTCTCGAAAATCGCGTGCCCCTTGACTTCTCTTCTCTCCAAGGATGTACCTTTCGAAATTTCCAAGGAATGCACTCAAGCATTTGAAATCCTGCGTGACCGAGTCACCCAAGCCCCGATCCTACAGTCCCCTGATTGGTCTCAACCCTTTGAGATCATGTGCGATCCATCCGACTTCGCTGTAGGAGCGGTTTTGGGGCAGAAAGCTGACGGGAAACCCGTGGTCATCTACTACGCTAGCAAGACACTTGACGAAGCTCAGCGTAACTATACGGTTACGGAGAAAGAGCTGCTAGCCGTAGTATTTGCCCTTGAAAAATTCTGATCGTATCTTCTGGGTTCCCATGTCATCATCTACTCGGATCACATAGCTGTGAGGCATCTCCTTGCAAAGAAGGACGCGAAACCTCGATTAATCCGATGGATCTTGCTGTTGCAAGAATTCGATCTTGAGATTCGCGACAAGGTGGGAAGGCAGAATGTGGTAGCCAACCATCTGTCCCATCTTCCTTCTGAGATCATTAACCCTTCCGGACCCATCACTGAGCATTTTCCCGATGAGCACCTGCTGACTATCGGTACTAGCCTTCCATGGTTTGCTAATGTAGTAAATTACTTGGCATCTCATCAGATCTCGTCCGATTGGCCAAAGGCCAAGAAGGACAAATTACGCTCCGATGCCAAGTATTACATTTGGGAAGAGCCGTACCTCTTCCGCATAGGTGCTGATCAGATCATCCGGAAATGTGTCCCGGAAGAGGAAATCAGCAATATCCTATCCTTCTGCCATGACCAGGCATGCGGTGGCCATTTCTCAGGCCATAAAACCGCATCCAAAGTCCTCCAGTGCGGCTTTTACTGGCCCACACTGTTCAAAGACGTGTACAGTCACTGCAAGGCATGCAGTCGTTGCCAGACTTTGGGCAACATGAGCCATCGCGACATGATGCCTATGCAACCGATTCTAGTATGCGAAATCTTTGATGTTTGGGGGATTGATTTTATGGGCCCCTTTCCTGTTTCGGATGGTTTCGAATACATTCTGTTGGCTGTGGACTACGTGTCCAAATGGATCGAAGCCATACCGACCCGAACCTGTGATTACAAAGTCGTTTGTGTCCCTTTAAAGTTGTAATTCCACAAAGGTATATCAATTCCAGTGCATTCGAGTTGCGGGATTTGAATTATGATGGGGCACGTAACAAAATCATGAGTTTCAGAATAGGCCATAAGCATGAGGTCACTCCCTAAATAAAAAATCCATCCCTTCTTCAACTAGAATTTCATTGCTTATTTCCTCCCATTCCATGACCCCAAGAATATTACCTTCAACCTCTTTCATATCAGACTCAATTTTCAAGGTTGTATCAGAGGTAAGGCTAATTGCATCCTCTAGCTTATATTCTTTCCCTTGGCCCTCCTCTAAACTTGTGATGGGGGTTTCAAATGATTCGAAATTGGTTTTTTCAAAATTGTAATCCCACTCCCCATCTTCAATTTTGGATGTCTCTTCCACCAAATCACTTTCCTTAGAAAGAATAGATTTGGATTCAAAGACATTGTCCCCCAAATTCTCTTGATTTTTTCCCTCAACCTTCCCCAAGGAATCCTTAATGACATTTTCTAATGAGTTGTCCAACAATGGAGGCGTATCAATGGTGGACTGAACCAATTTTCGGCAACTAGGTGTAGTCTGATAAGATGATTTTCGCTTTCGAATAATGTATTAAGATGATTTGTCGTTGTAGGATCAAAATGGTGGAAAACCGCCTAACAAAATAATTAAAATTAAAATTAAACCACTCACAGAAGAGCGGGTCATGTCGATAGGGAGGCAATGACTTAGTTAAACTCGCAATTAGGTCAAAATCAAGTTCGCTAAACTATTCGCCAGATTAAACAATGCATGTATAGCTCTAAAAGTAAACCTTCAATTTATGGAGAAGTCAAGGGGTGTGAATGTAATTTTTACGTCAGAAAATTATACATGTGCAAGAGTATGCCATGTACTATTCACTTGCATACATATGAAGATGTCATTCAAAATTAAATTCAATGCACATAGAGATGAATAATAAGGTTTAACAATTATCTAGAAGCATGATCATTAAGGCATAAATTCACCACAATAAAATAATCATAAATCAAAATTCATTTTGTGGCAATGGAATGAAATGTAAATAGAAATGCAAGGAGAAACAGAGGATTATACCCCTCTCCTCCTCGCACATGGGAGAGAGGCTCATTCGAGGAGCTACTCGTATAAGAGGTCGGCTGAAGCGAGGCCTTCGCGGTGGTGGCAGTGGTGTGTCGTGAGATGGCCGGAGCTGGCCTGCCGGAAGAAAGAAGTGGCGGCGGTGGAGGAGGCTGTTGCTAGCCACGCTTGCTGCAGATGCAAGGAAGGCAGCGTGTGGGGGTGCTGTAGATGCGGGGAGGCATGGGCACGTGGCCGCGCAGGCGCTCTGCAGGTCGCTTGGGTGCACGGGTTCTTGTGGTTGTGCTGTTGCAGGCACTGCAGTGGGTGACGTGCGGGCGTTGCAATGGGGGCGAGTGGAGGTGCGGGCTCTGCAAGGTGCACAGGCGTGCGCGGTGGTTCTATTGGCGTCGTTGCAAATGCTACAGAGGGCACTGTAGGTGATGGCACAAGCACGTGTAGGCGCTGAGGTGAGGGTGCTGTACACACTGGCTCGGTGGGCAAGTGGCTAGGTGAGGGCGCTGGAGGTTTTGGTGAAGGCGAGGAGATGCGGGCGTGCGGTGGCTGGGGCGCTTGGTAGGGTACGCTGGAGATGAAGTGAGGGTGCACGGTGGGTTGCAGGCACTGCTGGAGGGCGCTGGTGCTGCTGGTGAAGGCGCGCACGGGAAGATGGCGCGTGGTGTTGGCATGTGCGCTGGAGGTGGATGCACTGGAGGATGGACGCGCGGTGGTGTGCTTGGCAGGGCTGAAGGTGGCTGCGGTGAGGAGCGGGCAAGTGTGTACAGTAGCTGGGAGCTGCGCATGGAAGTGGAGTGGTTTTTGGGTTCTTTTTGGTGGAGTGGAGGAAAAACAGTGGATGGGGAAGAAGATGGAGGTGGATGCTGGTGATGGCAGTGAAGATGGTAGCATGCACGCCTGTGTGTGCTTATGGTGGAGCAACATGCATTCACGGTGATGCGAGCAAGCTCCGAATGGCAATGCGGCCTGTCACACCACACAGCCACGGTGGTGGAGGCTTGTCGCCACAGTTGAGGCTAGTGGAGTGGATGAGAGTGGTGCACTCTCTGCGCAGTGATGAATAGGGGTGGGGTCCTTGATATGGTAACTTCGGGTTGGGTTATATCGTTGTAGTAAAGCCGGTTGTTACCAACGTTTCATATAAAAATTTTTTACTCGGAAAAATAAAAGAGTTCCCGAGGTCGAACTCAGGGAGCAAGTTGTATTCTAGAGATATACAAGTTCTATTACAAAAATAAAGAGAGAGAGAGAGAGAGATGAAAATTTGGCTTCTTCTTCTTTTCTTCTTTCTTCCTCTTTGCCTTTGGTTCTTCCTGTTCTTCTTCTTCTTCTTCTTCTTCTTCTTCAGATCTTCCCCTCGTGCTCTTCTTCTTCTGTTCTTCCTTGTTTCCTTTCTTTCTTTTTCGTCAGATCGTCTTCTTCTTTTCTTGCTTCTTGCTTCTCTTCATTCCTTCTTCTTCTTTGTCTTCACCTGCCTTGACCTCTCTTTTTCTTCTTTCGCGATGGCCGTTGTTCTTCCTTCTTCTTCAGCCTGTCTTCTTCTTCTTTGGCTGCTGACCTTCCGTCGTCTGCCCCGGTGCTGAGACGACTTAACGATGCCTTCGCTACAGTGCAGCAGCTCCTTCTTCTTCAGCGGGTCTGCTTCTTCTTCTTTGGCCTGCACACTTCAGAGTTTTTTCGTCAAGAGGCAAAAACCTACTCTACCCCCCTCCCCCGCGTATCTCTCTCTCTGAAATCACTCTTCGGAAGCTCTCCCAGAGCGCTACCGGGTAATCGGGTTCGGGTCAGGCCCGGGTCCAGGCCCACCGGCGTGCGTGGTGGGCGAGGAGTGCAGGTCAGTCTAATCGGGTCGGGCCAGGTCCGCGGAGCGTGGTCACGGACGAGGCCGAGTCGGGTCGGGTCGGGTGAGAGGGACCTCACCCCGTGGTAACTGAGGCAAACAGATGGTGGCACTTTTGCAATTTATGTGGGTGTGTGGCTTCAGAAGGTTCCGAGGTGGGACTATCCGCGCACCCCATTTCTCTCACGCCTGCAGCAGGGATGGCGCTTCCAATTGCAACAGCTGTTGAGGCGCGCAACTCCAATTGAGGGCCGGTGTGTGTGCGCAAGACTCTTCCGCGCTGGCCGTGGCTCTTCAACCTGGGATATCTAGGCTTGGAGCAACCTCAAGCAAGCTTCGAGCTTCCTCGCCAATGGCGGTCAAGGCCTGGAACCTGAAATCAATAGCACGGCCTCTCGGCCAAATCAGACAGGCGGGGGACCTTCGCCGTGGCACGGCGAAGGTGGTCAGGGGGTCTGCAGGGGGCGAGATGGAGCTATCAGGTCGTCCTAGGTCAAACTGTGAGCGAGAGAGTGGGTGTGTTCGGTGGATCTGCAGAGGGTGTTTGGTGGGAAGTGGAGGGGCGGAAGAGGATCAGGGTGAGGAGGCGGAGGTTCTGCGGTGGTTGGCGAGCCGTGTGGGTCGCTGAGGTGATGGGAGCGGCTCGCCGGAGGGTGGTCGGAGGCGGAGAGGATGAGGGTGAACAGGGTCGGTAGAGGGCTTAATTGACTAAATCGAAAGCGGGGAAAGAAAGAGGAGGAGAAGGGGAGTAGGTCTAACTTAACTGCAGGGACGAAGGGGGAGGAACAGGGCGACAGTCGTATCGACTGTCGCCGGAGAAGACGATGCTCAGGGAGAGGGGCGGCGGCGAGCAGAGGGCTGGAGAGGCGCCAGCTGGGTGCGGCGTGGCGCGGGAAGAGCAGGGGAGGAAGTCTCTGCTGCTGGTAGTGCGGCAGAGCGAAGAGGTGGAGGGGGAGGAAGTCGCCGGAGCTGGTGAGCGTCTGCCGGAGAAAGAAGAGAAGAAAGCTGGGGGTTTTCTCCGTCAGATCCAGGCTGCCTTCGTCGGTGGAGCGGCGGGGGGTATTTATAGGGTTGAAGCAGGGAGGAAGGCGGAGGGAGACGACGTGTCTCCCTCGCCGGAGAATGGTCGGAATACGAACCCATACCGTCCGTGCGTTCGCACGGCCGGTATGGGGGGCTACAATGACCATGGGGGTGCTCCTGCGACGGCTGACGACGCAGGGCACCCCCGGTACACTTGCCAGGTCCTCCACCTCACCCTGCGCGGCGCCATGCTCCGCGCAAGGTCGCCGGAGCATGGTGCTGGCAGGGTTTTGCAGGAGGGACCTGTTTGCAAAGAACGAAGGAGAGTTAGGGGCCTAAATGCGAGGGTTCAAAAGTTGAGGGCCAAAGAGTAAATATATGAGGACCAAAGTGTGAAGTCGGTCAAGGAGGTTTCTTCTTAGGCTCAAGTTTTTATACATGACTAATTAGGACCTAAGGAATCTGATGGTGAATTTTATTTTCATATTAAACCTTGTTTGACCGGTCAATTTGCGCAAAAACCCAAATTAAGTTATTAATTGGGCATGGTTCTCAATGTAGGTCAAAATGGGTTCTAAAGGCCAAATTGAAGGTTCTAAACCCTAGAGATTATTTTTCTATGAATTTTAGAGGGTTTATTCTATTTTTACTTTGCCTCGAACCTTGTGAATTGAAGTGGGTTGTTTTAGGGTTACAGATTATCATTTGGTTCCTTGGAAGTGCTGTAGCCCTTGCTAGATCATCTCATCCCACTTTTATTCTTATTAAGCTGTTTTGACCTATGTTTGGGCCCTGAATTACCCTGTATGCAGATTATACTGGTAAAATTGCACTTTTACCCCTTATGACTTGTTTTCTTCTCAAACTCAGAATTCTCTGAGTTAAGCTTTTCCTTGAGATATGTAGGAGCTTTTATCCTTTGTATTGGGTCAAAATGAGCTAGTTATGGCTCATGATGAGGTTCTCATCATACCCCCATGCCTAGCTTTTGCTAGTCCCTTAGCAAAAAAACTTAAGGTTTCAACCCTTGTTCTAGACCATGAAGTTTTCAATGGTTTTAGATAAGTGCCTTTTTATTTGAGCATAGATTAGGTTAGAATGCTGACCATAGGCCTAAAAGATACTCTAGTACCAATCAAGATCCAAATCTGTCTAGCCTTAGCCTCAGTCTTTTAGCAAAGGTTTTTAAGGCCCGCAAGAACTAACCTAAGGTTTATTGGACTTCGTGGTTAAAGCACCCGTGCTTGAAATGATTTTAGCCCTGGCCCAGTTCGCAGTGCGTTTTGTAAGAGAGAGATAGAAAGTTTTTTCTGTTTGGAGAGTTTTCTCTCTCTTTTTCTTTTTAGTTCTAGCCTAGGATTAGCTTTTCAACACGGTCTGTATCAGATTCCTTGCTCCCATCATCAATCCTCAAGGGTTCCTGGCGATCGATGCTTCGAGATAGCACCGCCCATGGCAACCCCCGGAACCCTGGCTATTGAGATTTCGAGATAATCCCATCCATGGTATTCCGTGGCCGAATCCAGACCCTGGCAATTGACACTTCGAGATAATGCCATCCATGGAATTTGAACCAGCAGAGTGCTTACATGCCCCCCGTAGGATATGTAAATATCCTAAGAGACAAGCACCGAGGAGATGATATTTTGTTACGCATCTTCGAGGGGATTTCCCGCCTCTCCGCGCTGGGAACTCGTCCAAATCAACTTGTGTTGATCGGCCATTCCTATTCTAGGTGTTCTTTTCAGATTTTTGCGACGCTTCTGCATGATTCTGATTTTTACGCTTACTGAACCAGGCTGTGTGTGAGATTAGGGTGCTTAGGTTACTAAGTCCCGTAAACCAAAAATTAGTTAACGAGGCCGAATACTTCCTAAGCCTTAGACCTAATACTTCAGCTTTTCATTTTCCTCAACCTCTTGAGGAGTGTCCAGATCTTAATGGGTACTAAGAGTCTATTCAAGAATGCCTAAGGTTTGCATTCTTACTAATCTCATTGTGCACTTTTCAGTTATTTTCTTGAATGAGGTCTAGAACTTAGGTTAATTCCTTAGTTCCTTACTAATGACTATCACTTTTTCTCTTAATTTTGTGCTCCTTTTTCATTTTGTTTGTTCTCTCCTTCACAAAATTTTCCTTCTCCTCTTTTCCTCTTATTCTTTTTCGAAAATTTTTTTTTTTTTTTTTTTAATTTTTATGGTATTTTTGGCATATGTGAATTTTTTGTTTGAAACCTTTTCTTACAAGTTTTTGCACTTTCCTACCCCCCCATGCCTAAGATTTGCAATGTCCTCATTGTAACCTAGGGGGTCTTAGTTCATTTCTTAAGACAGAAATTTGGGTGAGTGGATGGGTCGGGTTGAATTTTTGCGGACGATTTCAAATTTCAGATGCGAACATCTGAGTTGGGGTCGGCTGTCTATAAGGGTGAACTTCGAGTGCTGAAAGGTGTCAGAACAAGTTTCAGGTTTTCAAAGAGAATGACGGGCTGCCTCCCGTTAAGCGCTGAGTTTTACGCCATCGGCTGGGCGCAATAAGCTCAAGGGGAACGGAGGATATAAGATGCCTCAGCCAAATCAGTAGAAGTTACATCAATGAACGGCTTGAGTCTTTGACCATTCACGATGAAAGGTTCAGAATCGTGGCTGAGTGGACTGATTTCGATTGCTCCATTTCCAAAAACCTGTCGGACCAAATATGGTCCGACCCACTTAGATCTCAGTTTTCCTGGGAAGAGTTTGAGTCGGGCATCAAAGAGTAGGACCTTTTGACCAGGATGGAAGATCTTTCTTGAGATGTGTTTGTCGTGGAAGGCTTTAACCCGCTCCTTGTAGATTTGCGAGTTCTCGTACGCGTCTATGCGCAATTCATCGATCTCGCTGATTTGGAGTTTTCTGTGGGTCCCAGCCTTGGAAAGATCTAGATTACAGTTCCGTACTGCCCAATAGGCTTTATGCTCCAGTTCGACGGGAAGGTGGCATGCCTTTCCGTACACCAATCTAAAGGGAGACATGCCCAATTGGGTCTTGTGGGTGGTCCTATAGGCCCACAATGCTTCCGGAAGTCGGGACGACCAGTCCTTCCTGTCAGGTCGAACAGTGACCTGCAGGATTTTCTTGATCTCCCGATTTGACAGCTCAGCTAGACCATTAGTTTGGGGGTGGTAAGGAGTAGAGATTCGGTGAGACACCCCGTATTTGGTCATCAGTGACCTAAACTGAGCATTTGTGAAATGGGTTCCCCCATCAGAGATTATTGCACGAGGAATCCCGAACCTTGAGAAAATGTGTTGATGAATGAATTTGAGAACGATTTTGTGATCACAGGTTCGGGTTGGTATGGCTTCGATCCATTTGGACACGTAGTCCACAGCCAACAGAATGTATTCGAAACCATCCGAAATAGGAAAGGGGCCCATAAAATCAATCCCCCAAACATCAAAGATTTCGCATACTAGAATCGGTTGCATAGGCATCATGTCGCGATGGCTCATGTTGCCCAAAGTCTGGCAACGACTGCATGCCTTGCAATGACTGTATGCGTCTTTGAACAGTGTGGGCCAGTAAAAGCCGCACTGGAGGACTTTTGATGCGGTTTTATGCCCGGCAAAATGGCCACCGCATGCCTGGTCATGGCAGAAAGAGAGGATATTGTTGACTTCCCCTTCCGGGACACATCTCCGGATGATCTGATCGGCACCTATGCGGAAGAGGTACGGGTCTTCCCAAATGTAATACTTGGCATCGGAGCGTAATTTGTCTTTCTTGGCCTTCGGCCAATCGGACGGGGTCTGATGAGATGCCAAGTAATTTACAATATTAGCAAACCATGGAAGGCTAGTACCAATAGTCAGCAGGTGCTCATCGGGAAAATGCTCAGTGATGGGTCCGGAAGGGTCTATCATTTCAGAAGGAAGACGGGACAAGTGATCAGCTACCACGTTTTGTTTTCCCGCTTTATCGCGAATCTCGAGGTCAAATTCTTGCAACAGCAAGATCCATCGGATCAATCGAGGTTTCACGTCCTTCTTTGCAAGGAGATGCCTCACAGCCGTGTGATCCGAGTATATGATGACATGGGAACCCAGAAGGTATGATCTGAACTTCTCTAGGGCAAATACTACAGCTAGCAGCTCTTTCTCAGTAACTGTATAGTTACGCTGAGCCTCATCGAGTGTTTTGCTGGCGTAGTAAATGACCACAGGTTTCTTGTCATTTTTCTGCCCCAAAACCGCTCCTACAGCGAAGTCGGATGCATCACACATGATCTCAAAGGGTTGAGACCAATCAGGGGACTGTAGGATCGGGGCTTGGGTGACTCGGTCACGCAGGATTTCAAATGCTTGAGTGCATTCCTTGGAGATTTCGAAGGGAACATCCTTGGAGAGAAGAGTGGTCAGGGGGCGTGCGATTTTTGAAAAATCAGGGATAAATCGTCGATAAAAACCGACATGCCCTAAAAAGGATCGGATGTCCCGGATCGAGCTAGGCATAGGAAGGCGAGAAATCAGATTAACCTTAGCTCGATCCACTTGGATACCTTTCTCCGAAATTGAGTGTCCCAGGACAATTCCCTCAGGCACCATGAAATGGCTCTTTTCCCAGGAAAGAACCAAATTCACGTCGATGCACCGCCTGAGTATCTGGACCAAGTGTTGGAGGCAATCGTCGAATGATGCTCCGAAAACTGAAAAGTCATCCATGAAGACTTCCAGATAATCACCTACCATATCTGAGAATATGGCAAGCATGCATCGCTGAAAAGTAGCGGGTGCATTGCAAAGACCGAAAGGCATTCTTCGGAAAGCGTATGTTCCGAAGGGGCAGGTGAATGTGGTCTTTTCTTGGTCCTCAGGATGGATTGCCACCTGGTTATAACCGGAGTACCCGTCAAGAAAGCAGAAGAACCTATTTCCCGCTAGTTTTTCGAGAATTTGATCAATGAAGGGTAGTGGGAAATGATCCTTCTTCGTGGAGGAATTGAGTCGACGGTAATCTATACAGACTCTCCACGAGTTGGCTAATCGGGTAGGAATGATTTCTCCGGTCTCAGTCGTTATAGTGGTGAGTCCTGCCTTCTTAGGCACGACCTGAATCGGGCTCACCCAACGACTATCGGAGATCGGGTAGATGATCCCGGCATCTAACCACTTGATGATCTCCTTTTTCACGACCTCCTGCAGATTGGGGTTTAAGCGTCTCTGCATTTCACGAGAAGGTCGTGTGCCCTCTTCTGAATAGATATGATGAGTACAATAAGAGGGACTTATTCCAGTCAAATCATCGAGGGTCCATCCGATGGCTCTGCGATGTTGCTGGAGGACAACAATCAGACGGTATTCCTGTTCAGGATTGAGGTTGGAATTGATGATCACAGGAAGGGTCTGATTAGAACCCAAAAAGATGTATTTCAAATGAGCAGGAAGGGGTTTCAGTTCAAGGATGGGGTTTTCAGCAGCAGCGGGTGGTTCAGTATAGATGTGAGGTTCAAGGGTGGGAGTTATTGGGTTGTTCACATCTGGATTTGACTCCTCTATTTGCGGGTCAAGATCCTTCTGTGGTTGATGAGGAATACTCAAGTCATTCTGGAGGTGTGATTCATCAACCAAAGTCTTGATGTCACAAATTTGCTCGATGACGCCGCAATTAATTCCTTGTTGGGCCTTAAATATATCAATTTTCAGTGTTTGATCTCCAAACTTAAGCTCTATTTGGCCCTCCTCACAGCTGATGTTGGCTCTAGCAGTAGCCAAGAAAGGTCTCCCTAGAATGATTGGTGTATCCCTAGGGTTCTCAGGTGCATCCATGTCTAAGACTATAAAGTCCACTGGAAAATAGAAATCCCGCACTCTTACGATAACATCCTCGAGAATCCCTTTTGGTGACTTTATAGATCGATCTGCTAATTGTAACGTCACCTCAGTTGGTTTCAGCTCAGATTCTTCCAGATGGTCAAGTAAGGATGTGGGTATCAGATTTATACATGCACCTAAGTCTAACAATGCTCTGTCAAATTGGGTACCACCTATCTTACAGGAGATCAGGGGAGTTCCAGGATCTTTTGCCTTGGGTGGGAGTCTACTAAGGATTACAGAGCTGGCTTGCTCTGACAGAACAATTGGGCTCCCTCCCTTGGTTCGCGGCTTACGCTGGGGTGTACATATATTCTTTAGAAATCGTGCGTAAGCTGGTACGTGGCGGATTGCATCCATCAAGGGGATGTTTATGTGGACCTGCTCAAAGAGCTTGACCAGGTCCTCCTCAGGGGCCACGGGTTTGGTGGTCTTCTTTCCCTTGGTCAGGGCTTCGGGAAACGGGATCTTGGTTGGTTCCTCTAGGATAGGTCCAGGTTGTGGGTCTGGAACAGCGGTACCTTGGATAACTATCCTAGGGTCATGATTATCAGGCTGGGAGTGGTTTGGATAACGCGGGTCCTGAGTTGTCTTACCACTACGTGTTGTTACAGAATTTAATCCGGCCTGATTTTGGTTTGGATTTGGTAGGAGGGGTGGCTGCTGCTGAAATCCCGTACGAGAAGTAGAGGCTTCCATCTCGTCTGGAGATGGGGCAGTAGGGGCCTGATAAATCCATTGAGCGTGGCCTAAATTTGGATTCATAACGCGCTTCTGGGTTGGCACGTTATTTGGGTTAGGAAGGGGTTGGGAAGGGAGTGTGCCTGGCTGGCGAGAATTTGCCAACTGGGCCAGCTGAGTTTTAACTTCAGTAAGCTCGTCCTTGTGCTGTTTTTGAATGGCCGCATTCGATTTTTGAATGTCAGCCAGAGTCTGAAGGATTAAGGACATTTGATCTTGATTTGGCCCTGATGGATAAGTAGGGTTGGGCCGAGGCTGAGGCGGCTGGTAGTGATGAGAGGGCTGTGGGCGGGACTGAAAAGGTGGTCTTTGGGTTTGGGAATTTCCCGCCCACTGAAAATTGGGATGGTTTCGCCATCCAGGGTTGTAAGTGTTGGAGAATGGGTCGTTCTGGATGGCGTTGAGGTCCTCGCAGGTCTGAGGAACCTCCTGAGAATCAGGGAAAGGGGGAATGGAGTTCCCCCGGCTGGTGAAGAAAGGATCGGATGATCTGCCAGTCCAAGAATCAGATGGGGATGGATATGGATCCATCCCAGGGGAGGATCGGTGTAGGATGTTTTGCACAGTCTCCTGTGTGGAAGGAGGTTGTGCAAAGGAGTTACGCGCAGAGGTGGCTCGCTGCAAGTGCTGAGTCAGCTCATCCACCTTCTTTTCAATGATTGAGACCTTGTCCAATCGACTGGCCATTAATTCCAGGTCGACTGATGCGGACAGGCCCTGCGTCTCATGTGCTCCCTTAAGATTCGTCGCTGCGCGGGTATTCGTCCTGTCGAATAATCCCATGGAGTCATTGTTGATGGAGTTCTCGCACATGTTTTCGAGAATCTCCCATACGGTGTCTTCATGTTGACCCATGATGTTTCCTCCGCAGGTTGCATTGACGAAAAGGCGGATGTCCTCACGGAGTCCCTGGTAAAAAGATTGGACTTGTTCCCATTTAGGAACTCCGTGATGGGGGCACTTCCTCATGAGATCCTGAAAACGATCCCATGCCTCATGGAGAGGTTCTCCTGATTGTTGAGTGAAGTGTGTAATCTGATGGCGCAAGGCGTTGGTCCGACCAACGGGAAAGAACTTTTTCAAAAACTCGGATTGAAGTTCTTCCCAAGTGTTGATCGGCCGGGTCTGAGTTTGATACCAATGGGCGGCCTTGTCCATAAGAGAAAAGGAGAACATCTTCATGAGAAGAATATCCCGATTTTGCGCATCTGATCCAAAAGTGTGGGCCAGATGCTTAAGCTGTTTGATGTGCTGGAAGGGATCTTCAGAATTAAGCCCATGGAATTTAGGTATAGCATGAATCATGTTGGGCTTTAGTTCGGAATCAGGTCCTCCAATCGGGATTCTAACTTGAGGCTCAATGGCCACCGCAGCAGGATTGTAGTGGTCCCGCATCATAGGACGCTGTGGTGGGTGCACGAAGTTTTGGAAGAGGTCATTGAGTCGCTGGAGCTGGTGTTCCAGATTATTTTCTTCCTCAACTGGCTGAGCCATGATGGGGGAAGAAGAAGAACTTGGTTCTGAATCAGAAGAGAGAATAATGTGAGGGTGTCGTTGCACAAACACGGGCGTCGAGGCTTGGCCTTGACGAGAGTGAATTTCTAAAGGAGGTCTTAAGGGTGGTCTTAGAGACCTCCTTCCGTACATGCACAGTTGGGAGAGGTAAGTTTAGAAGGTGCTGGACCCAATCAAGACACCCAAAAATGTGTTGGGTGACTATAGAGGTGCGGGGCAGATGGACCCCTTGATCAGAAAGATCGTCCACCTGAGAATTACCTGGGCAGCCAGAGAGGGAGAGTCCCGCGAAGACCCCTACACGGTAGAGCGTCCCACGGGTTACAGGGTTTCCCCCACCCGACCTATCTTGTCACTGCGGTTCCAGGTAGACCAGAATGGGGATCTTGACCTCTTAAGTCTACCAATTTTAAGATCAGGGTGCTTAAGGTTTCACTTGAACTTTAGTCTTTTTAAGTGCAAAGAGTGACCTAATTTAAGGTTGGTTAACCCAAGGGGTCAACTTTACCTATTGTTTTCTTTAAGAGCTTTTAGGTCCTGTCTTTTAGGGTTCAAGTGTTTAGAGAGAGCCAATTGTTTAGGATTTTTCTTGTTAATTATTTTCAATCAATGGCTTGGGCACACCTCTTTAGGATTTCCTCAATTCTTGATTAAGGGGTGTGTCTCTACTGAAATCCTAATGTTTGACCTTATGTTGGCTCTACTTGGTCCATTTAACTCTTTGTTGGGTAATTAGGGCTCAAGCAAGAATGTGTTAGCCCTTAAATACCCTTAATAGTGTGCAGGAGTGATGAGTTGAAAACATGCAACTTTTTATGGTTACTAAGTATGGAAGACAGGTTAGCCCTATATTGCTTTGTTCTTTTCTTTTCTTTCTCTTTAGAGTGTAGGGGTTAATAGTGAGAGAAAAGATTTACCTGTCTTCGGAGTGGTTGTCGTGTGGTTGCTTGTCTTCTTGAGTTCCTGTAGCTGCACAAAAGAGAGGAGATTATCAGAAATTAAAAGATACAGGAATGTTTACCTCTAGAATAGCCGTTGCTCCCCGGCAACGGCGCCAAAATGATATGGTAACTTCGGGTTGGGTTATATCGTTGTAGTAAAGCCGGTTGTTACCAACGTTTCATATAAAAATTTTTTACTCGGAAAAATAAAAGAGTTCCCGAGGTCGAACTCAGGGAGCAAGTTGTATTCTAGAGATATACAAGTTCTATTACAAAAATAAAGAGAGAGAGAGAGAGAGATGAAAATTTGGCTTCTTCTTCTTTTCTTCTTTCTTCCTCTTTGCCTTTGGTTCTTCCTGTTCTTCTTCTTCTTCTTCTTCTTCTTCTTCAGATCTTCCCCTCGTGCTCTTCTTCTTCTGTTCTTCCTTGTTTCCTTTCTTTCTTTTTCGTCAGATCGTCTTCTTCTTTTCTTGCTTCTTGCTTCTCTTCATTCCTTCTTCTTCTTTGTCTTCACCTGCCTTGACCTCTCTTTTTCTTCTTTCGCGATGGCCGTTGTTCTTCCTTCTTCTTCAGCCTGTCTTCTTCTTCTTTGGCTGCTGACCTTCCGTCGTCTGCCCCGGTGCTGAGACGACTTAACGATGCCTTCGCTACAGTGCAGCAGCTCCTTCTTCTTCAGCGGGTCTGCTTCTTCTTCTTTGGCCTGCACACTTCAGAGTTTTTTCGTCAAGAGGCAAAAACCTACTCTACCCCCCTCCCCCGCGTATCTCTCTCTCTGAAATCACTCTTCGGAAGCTCTCCCAGAGCGCTACCGGGTAATCGGGTTCGGGTCAGGCCCGGGTCCAGGCCCACCGGCGTGCGTGGTGGGCGAGGAGTGCAGGTCAGTCTAATCGGGTCGGGCCAGGTCCGCGGAGCGTGGTCACGGACGAGGCCGAGTCGGGTCGGGTCGGGTGAGAGGGACCTCACCCCGTGGTAACTGAGGCAAACAGATGGTGGCACTTTTGCAATTTATGTGGGTGTGTGGCTTCAGAAGGTTCCGAGGTGGGACTATCCGCGCACCCCATTTCTCTCACGCCTGCAGCAGGGATGGCGCTTCCAATTGCAACAGCTGTTGAGGCGCGCAACTCCAATTGAGGGCCGGTGTGTGTGCGCAAGACTCTTCCGCGCTGGCCGTGGCTCTTCAACCTGGGATATCTAGGCTTGGAGCAACCTCAAGCAAGCTTCGAGCTTCCTCGCCAATGGCGGTCAAGGCCTGGAACCTGAAATCAATAGCACGGCCTCTCGGCCAAATCAGACAGGCGGGGGACCTTCGCCGTGGCACGGCGAAGGTGGTCAGGGGGTCTGCAGGGGGCGAGATGGAGCTATCAGGTCGTCCTAGGTCAAACTGTGAGCGAGAGAGTGGGTGTGTTCGGTGGATCTGCAGAGGGTGTTTGGTGGGAAGTGGAGGGGCGGAAGAGGATCAGGGTGAGGAGGCGGAGGTTCTGCGGTGGTCGGCGAGCCGTGTGGGTCGCTGAGGTGATGGGAGCGGCTCGCCGGAGGGTGGTCGGAGGCGGAGAGGATGAGGGTGAACAGGGTCGGTAGAGGGCTTAATTGACTAAATCGAAAGCGGGGAAAGAAAGAGGAGGAGAAGGGGAGTAGGTCTAACTTAACTGCAGGGACGAAGGGGGAGGAACAGGGCGACAGTCGTATCGACTGTCGCCGGAGAAGACGATGCTCAGGGAGAGGGGCGGCGGCGAGCAGAGGGCTGGAGAGGCGCCAGCTGGGTGCGGCGTGGCGCGGGAAGAGCAGGGGAGGAAGTCTCTGCTGCTGGTAGTGCGGCAGAGCGAAGAGGTGGAGGGGGAGGAAGTCGCCGGAGCTGGTGAGCGTCTGCCGGAGAAAGAAGAGAAGAAAGCTGGGGGTTTTCTCCGTCAGATCCAGGCTGCCTTCGTCGGTGGAGCGGCGGGGGGTATTTATAGGGTTGAAGCAGGGAGGAAGGCGGAGGGAGACGACGTGTCTCCCTCGCCGGAGAATGGTCGGAATACGAACCCATACCGTCCGTGCGTTCGCACGGCCGGTATGGGGGGCTACAATGACCATGGGGGTGCTCCTGCGACGGCTGACGACGCAGGGCACCCCCGGTACACTTGCCAGGTCCTCCACCTCACCCTGCGCGGCGCCATGCTCCGCGCAAGGTCGCCGGAGCATGGTGCTGGCAGGGTTTTGCAGGAGGGACCTGTTTGCAAAGAACGAAGGAGAGTTAGGGGCCTAAATGCGAGGGTTCAAAAGTTGAGGGCCAAAGAGTAAATATATGAGGACCAAAGTGTGAAGTCGGTCAAGGAGGTTTCTTCTTAGGCTCAAGTTTTTATACATGACTAATTAGGACCTAAGGAATCTGATGGTGAATTTTATTTTCATATTAAACCTTGTTTGACCGGTCAATTTGCGCAAAAACCCAAATTAAGTTATTAATTGGGCATGGTTCTCAATGTAGGTCAAAATGGGTTCTAAAGGCCAAATTGAAGGTTCTAAACCCTAGAGATTATTTTTCTATGAATTTTAGAGGGTTTATTCTATTTTTACTTTGCCTCGAACCTTGTGAATTGAAGTGGGTTGTTTTAGGGTTACAGATTATCATTTGGTTCCTTGGAAGTGCTGTAGCCCTTGCTAGATCATCTCATCCCACTTTTATTCTTATTAAGCTGTTTTGACCTATGTTTGGGCCCTGAATTACCCTGTATGCAGATTATACTGGTAAAATTGCACTTTTACCCCTTATGACTTGTTTTCTTCTCAAACTCAGAATTCTCTGAGTTAAGCTTTTCCTTGAGATATGTAGGAGCTTTTATCCTTTGTATTGGGTCAAAATGAGCTAGTTATGGCTCATGATGAGGTTCTCATCAAAATGATAACGTGGGTTTGACCGGGTTGTATCGTTGGGAAGTGGAGGGGCGGAAGAGGATCAGGGTGAGGAGGCGGAGGTTCTGCGGTGGTCGGCGAGCCGTGTGGGTCGCTGAGGTGATGGGAGCGGCTCGCCGGAGGGTGGTCGGAGGCGGAGAGGATGAGGGTGAACAGGGTCGGTAGAGGGCTTAATTGACTAAATCGAAAGCGGGGAAAGAAAGAGGAGGAGAAGGGGAGTAGGTCTAACTTAACTGCAGGGACGAAGGGGGAGGAACAGGGCGACAGTCGTATCGACTGTCGCCGGAGAAGACGATGCTCAGGGAGAGGGGCGGCGGCGAGCAGAGGGCTGGAGAGGCGCCAGCTGGGTGCGGCGTGGCGCGGGAAGAGCAGGGGAGGAAGTCTCTGCTGCTGGTAGTGCGGCAGAGCGAAGAGGTGGAGGGGGAGGAAGTCGCCGGAGCTGGTGAGCGTCTACCGGAGAAAGAAGAGAAGAAAGCTGGGGGTTTTCTCCGTCAGATCCAGGCTGCCTTCGTCGGTGGAGCGGCGGGGGGTATTTATAGGGTTGAAGCAGGGAGGAAGGCGGAGGGAGACGACGTGTCTCCCTCGCCGGAGAATGGTCGGAATACGAACCCATACCGTCCGTGCGTTCGCACGGCCGGTATGGGGGGCTACAATGACCATGGGGGTGCTCCTGCGACGGCTGACGACGCAGGGCACCCCCGGTACACTTGCCAGGTCCTCCACCTCACCCTGCGCGGCGCCATGCTCCGCGCAAGGTCGTCGGAGCATGGTGCTGGCAGGGTTTTGCAGGAGGGACCTGTTTGCAAAGAACGAAGGAGAGTTAGGGGCCTAAATGCGAGGGTTCAAAAGTTGAGGGCCAAAGAGTAAATATATGAGGACCAAAGTGTGAAGTCGGTCAAGGAGGTTTCTTCTTAGGCTCAAGTTTTTATACATGACTAATTAGGACCTAAGGAATCTGATGGTGAATTTTATTTTCATATTAAACCTTGTTTGACCGGTCAATTTGCGCAAAAACCCAAATTAAGTTATTAATTGGGCATGGTTCTCAATGTAGGTCAAAATGGGTTCTAAAGGCCAAATTGAAGGTTCTAAACCTTAGAGATTATTTTTCTATGAATTTTAGTGGGTTTATTCTATTTTTACTTTTCCTCGAACCTTGTGAATTGAAGTGGGTTGTTTTAGGGTTACAGATTATCATTTGGCTCCTTGGAAGTGCTGTAGCCCTTGCTAGATCATCTCATCCCACTTTTATTCTTATTAAGCTGTTTTGACCTATGTTTGGGCCCTGAATTACCCTGTATGCAGATTATACTGGTAAAATTGCACTTTTACCCCTTATGACTTGTTTTCTTCTCAAACTCAGAATTCTCTGAGTTAAGCTTTTCCTTGAGATATGTAGGAGCTTTTATCCTTTGTATTGGGTCAAAATGAGCTAGTTATGGCTCATGATGAGTCCTCCTCCTCAACAGCAGCTCTTTCCTCTCCTTTTGTAGCCACAGCCACATAGATTTGAAATTCAAAACACCGTAGAATGAATGTGATGCGCAGGAGGAGGAGGCGGAGCCGGAGGAGTTACTTGTGCAAAGGAGAAGAAGAATAAAAGAATAAAATAATTAGGGTTATTTATACATAACTCCTTAACTTCTATGTTAATTAAAATAGTGCACCTAATTAATTAACTAATTAAATGTATGCAACCCTAGGTTAATTCTAAGTGCATGAATTATGTACTTAAGCTAAAAATATGAATTAATTTATTTACATCCTAATGTATGCTATCTAAATGTTAAATTAACTTAATGTTTAGACATTTAGATACTTAAATAGCCCACAAATATGGGCTAATCGTAGTCCAATTGATCATTACGGGGCCTTGCTTCCTGGATTTAGTAAAAGGGGTTGTTTCCAATAGTTTTCTTTGGCCCTCTTCCTCCAGTTGTTGGAACATATCAGTTATGGGTTGTTGCTCGTCAATTAATTCTTGATTCTGTCTATGTAACTCTAACTAAAGGTTATCAAGAATTGACAGCGTGTCATTAGGGTCTGTTGAAAATTACCCCACAAGATTATCTTTTTATTTTTTTCTTTTTATAAACGAGGGTGGAATGAATGTGAGTGAGAATCCAAACAACTAAACTATTCCTAGGATTTATGCAAACACCTAGGTTAATTGGAATTTGGATTTAATGTGACAAATGAAATCTATGGAGGGGGGAAGAATGGGGAGCACTTACAGTTGTCTTCAACTGCACTTTACTCTGGTCTACCACTTGATGATTCCCTAATGGAGGTTTCTGCAAAACAATAGACACAAGAGAAAGCAAGTTAGAAGACAATAAAGTGCATGAAATGTGAAAAGATCGAAAATCGTTGCCTCCCTAGCAATGACGCCAAAATGTTGAAGCTACGAATTACTATGCTATCGTATTTGGTTTTGAAAAATCTGTCGTAGTAGTTTGAAAGTGAAGAACTCGTGTTCAACAAATAAAATTTGTACCACAATAGAAATCCTAGGTCGAACTCAGGGAGGCTACGTCGATCTATATTCTCAATTATATTTTTAGGGTTTTTGTTGAAAAGCGAAGTGATGTAATTACAATGAAGCAATATTAACAATGAGAATAAATGACAGAGAGAGAGAGTAAACATGCACTTAATATTTCAAAATGTTTACACAATAAAACCAGAGAAAAATTACACTAGAAAGTGGGAAATCAATTACACTAGAAAGCAGGAAAATTCTACTCTAGAAAGCTGAAAAGAGGAATGGGAGAGAGAAGTTATCCTCCTCGACGACCGCTTGGAGGATGAGCCGGCCCAGATGCTGCTTGGGAGATGGAGGATGGAGCGGGAAGAAGGAGGTCGAGGTAGGAGGAATGAGAATGAGGCAGCACATCATCGTCATCGCAGGATCTGCTTCCAAAATAAGGGCAAAAATTTGACTTTATCTCTCGAGGAGCATCCCGGGTGTGGGACAAACTTCTCTTGAGCTTTGGAGAAGGAGAGAAGAGAAGTAAGGGATGAGAATTTCGTATGGAGGGAGTCTCCTTTTATAGTTTCAAGGAGTGAGGGAAATTTGGTCTTTTTAAATTGAAAATCATTAATTCAGGACCTTTAGTGATGGATAAATCTGTCGCTAAAGGTATGAACGTAGGCATAGTGACGGTGTGCGTGCACCCACTCATCTCCTCAAGGTGCAACACTCATCCACATTCTTGAAATCTCGATCGTTCGATCGTGAGATCGAACGGATGAGAGAGATCCTCGCCGCGCCTCCTTATTACGCGCCTACGCGTGCGATCTAGCATTACGCACAGGCCTCTGATGGAGCATGAGTGCTATCGAGCGCACGCAGCCACTCAATCACGATCGAGTGCTCAATCGCACCCCCTCGCCATGCCTTAGCTCCTGCTCCTCAAGGCTCAAACGCGTGCCTCACCTTCTCGCAAGCGCGTTTGTGTCGCGCTTATGATTTGTGTGCGTGCGCCCCACGGTCGTTGGATGATCATCAAACGACGGAGAAGTGATGATCAGATTGAAGAAGAGAAGGTGCAGCGAGTGCAACGGCCAATTGGGCAGCTGAGATGGTGCCACGTGGCACCATCTTGGCCGTCCATCTTCTGGATGATGTAGATGGTGCCACGGTTGTCGGATTGAGTCGATTTTCATGCTGTTAGGCTACGATCGTCGATCTGAATCCATCCGTGTGGTCAGATTTGTTGTTTGAAGTGCAGATTCACACCATCTTGGCCCTTGATCTTCTAGGGTTCCTCGGTCTCTATCTGATGCTACAGATGTCTGATTAGGGCGATCTTGGAGTCGTTGAACTCCAATCGTCACCCTAATCAAATTTGTACGGTTGGATCTTTGATCCGAGGCCTTGATAAAAATTTTCCCTATCCCTTAACATAAAAGGAGACAATTAACCTCCATTTTATTCAAATTAATATAAATGCAAGATGATGCATGCTATGCAATATTTATAGTATGTAATGCAATTCTATGCTTAAGAACATGGATAAATAGACATCTCATGTAATATAAACATGTTTACATCACACCACACCCTCCAGTCACCCTCTCCAACCTTGACAGGCCACTTCCGTGCACAAAACTCCATGGAATCATTGCCACTGCCATCGCCGTCATCCGGTGAAGCTCTTGAGCCAATTTGACTGGGCTTCGAGGCTGTGTTCTTGGATTTCAGATTTGACCAGACTCTGCATCTCCGCCACCCAATCACAGCTGTCATCTACCATGCTCCATCAATCTCCGACCTCGCCATCACCTTGCAATGTCGCGGAGTCACCTCAGGAACCTCATTGTAGCTTCAATTGGACACAAGAGCAATGATAACAGCAGCAATTAGAGCAGATCCCAGTTGTAGCTTCATGAGAGGAGAGCGTGGGATTTAGTCCCACCTCGTATGCGCCTGATTTGGAGTAGTAAAATGCATTTGGTGAGAGGGCTCTTCGCCTCTACATCAGGGGTGAGGTTCCCGCGCCGCACTCTCTATCACTCCTCGCTTGCCTCCATGCTAGCGAGCCTGGATCCTCTGCTCATTTACCCGGTTACTATTCACCCGGGTTTGAAATTGAAGAGAGAGAGACAGAGAGACTATGAAGGAGGGAGGGAGGTTTTACACTGTGAAGCATCGGGGTGCGTTCACCCATGCCTCGGGATTCTTACCCCTCGCTCAACACTTAGCTGTTTCGCGAGCTTGTTCCTTGAGTTGCTGAGGCTCTAAGCTTGACTTTGGTCTTGATCACTATGGAATCATTAGCTGACATGGATATTTAAGATAAGTGGTTGAGGGCTACTATTTAAAAATTTGATTGGGGATTGGTGCTTAATTGTAGGGTTAATTTGGTGGTTTCAACCACCATTTTTAGCTCTTTCTTTTTACATTTTTGTCCCTGACATTTGAGATATATTATTGAATATCATTTTTCTTGATTGATTCACTTGCATTATTATTTCTGAATTTCATGATTAGTGGATTGATTTGCCATATTTGCTCCAAGAAAACAACCTCGGAAACTCATGTTCAAGCATTATAAATTTAAATGTCACATTAATTTTCATCACTATACTGCAACGCAATCTTTTTACGATGATTTTCAACACAATAGCTATTTATATATTCCCATTTTTATAATCAATTAGCACCTCTGTAGTTGCTAAAAATGGTCTTCCAAGAATAATTGGGGCCCATCTCAAAACCTCAGGAATGTCAAGATCTAAGATAATGAAATCCATGGGGTAGTAGAAATTATCAATTCAAACAATTACATCCCTCAAAATCTCGAGTGGACATCTTCTGGTTTGGTCAGCCAATTGGATTTGAATTTTAGTCGGCTCAAGGTCCTCGAATCTAATAATCTCATAGATCTTGGTGGGCATTAGGTTGATGGAGGCCCCCAAATCAATTAAATTGATCCTCGGGTGTATTAACAATGCTCCCAAGCAATGGCTATGGGTTTGAAACCTGATTTGTGGGGTGCGAGTGGATTAAATTCCATTGTTAGATGAAGGATGATTGGCTCAAATTGAGCTGTGTAACACCCACAGCTGAAGGAGTGCGACGAGGGCACGACCATTGCCATCCAATTGAGATCAGGCGACAAGGATGGCTCCACATTGCATGACAAGATTGAGGCGCGTGATACGCGTATGATCATGTGCAATCTCAAGTGCGATGAGTTTGTGCTCTCAACCATTCATCAAGTATCCAATGTCCATAGAATTTCCTCCACATGCTCGTTCAGTCCCTGAAGCATGATCATCGCGTGATCTGGACCGTGCGATGACAATCCAATGGTTTCATCCATCCTTGCCTCGCTTGCACTGTGCCAGTGATGCCACACACATTGTACGCATGATGTGCGATGTATGCGTGAGCTGCACGCGTGGTTGCGTGCCTAATGCATGACCTTCACTACCCTTTGTGCCAAATCATTTGGCACGAACCCTATAAATACCCTACACCCCTACCCCTTCCAAATCATCCCTTCCTACTCACTCCACACCCTCTCCCATGCTCCAAGAACCACTTTAGAACTAGTCTTAAGCCCAGGATGCCTCATTAGAGTAGAAAATAACTATTTTTCCCTCTCTCATCCCCATTCAGGGAGCGCTTGTGGTTGTCCTCTCACCCCCATTTCGAAAATGAATCTTTGCTACGGCACCATCCTACTTCATCCCTCTTCCTCCAACTTCATCCTCCTTCCTTCAACCTCTCACCTTCGTCCAGAGCGAGAGCCAGCGAAGGAATGTTCAAGCTCTCGTTGAAGTGCAAAGGCAATGTGCAGCAGAATTGGTTGACCTTAGGGGCCAAATCATGCAGTGGGTTGGTCTCATTAACTAGGGGCCCTTCCATTCCAGCTAGTTCCAAACCCTAGAAATCTTACAAACCCTATGTTTAATCCAGGAGGTTACAATCTGAATTAGAGCCAAGCTCATTTCATAAATCAAGCCAATATGAATCTGACTTAGAATCCACCCCCTACACCTCCTAAGTATGAGTTCTTGAACCAAGATCAACAACAATCTTGAGTAAATCAACCTTTACTTCGAAATCCATATCCTGCAAAACCCGCAATCAGCTTCGCAATCTTCTTTGCATGTAGGTATTAACTCTGTTACAACCCACTAGGGGACTTCTACTAGGGACCCTATAGATCCACGTGTACACCTTTCGGATGCTAGTACGTATAGAGCTGCTTCTGTACCTACTCTTGTTAGAGTTGATTCACCTAATCCCGCTGATATTCCTGTAAGTTCTTTCGATTAGGATCATACACCTGTAGGACAAGATAACCATGTCTCTTTCCCTGAAGCCCTAAATAAGAAATCTAGGAAACAAAAGAAACCTGTAACAATTGATGAGGATTTAATTAAGGTATTTCAATAGGTTCATATAAATATACCACACCTAGATGCCATTAAGCACATTCCAGCTTATGTGAGATTTTTAAAGGACTTGTGTATCAAAGCATAGGTCGAAGAAAGGAGGCACTGTGGTACTCTTTGAGCAAGTTATTTTAATCATTTTGAGTACACTTCCTTTAAAGAAGAAAGACCCAGGATCTCCTTTGATTTCATGTGTAATTGGGGACCAATGCTTTGATAGAGCCCTCCTAGACCTAGGAGCATCTATAAACCTTGTCTCCACTTCTCTTGTAGAGCACTTTGACATTGACACCCTTAAACCCACTGATCTAACTTTACAATTAGCTGATAGATCAATTAAGTCACCAAGAGGAGTTTTGGAAGATATCATAGTGAGAGTTTGGGACTTTTTCTTTACTATGGATTTCATAGTTTTAGATATGGAAGTACTCGAATGAATTAAGGATGCCCCAATTATTTCGGGAGACCCTTCCTGGCCACTACAAAGGCCAATATAGATTGCAAATCTAGGAAGATGGAACTTAAGTTTAGGGAGAAGACACTTAAACTTGATATATTTAAAGCTACTAGAGGATTAAATTGCAAGTGAATCGAGGAAGTAAGAGTGATTTTTGTTCTTGAGGATCAACCTATTTCATTAGATTTAGATGAACCTTCTTTTGAAACTTTTATTCCACAGGACGAAATCTCGCTCTACGACTCTTCACTCGATCTAGAGGTCGAATCATCCAACTTAACATTACCTCTTTACTCTATAGAGAATCTTGCCCTAGACTCTACTATTGATCTTGCACCTAAGATCTAACTCAAACCCTTGCCTGACACCGTTAAATGCGTCTATCTATTGATTGCGATACTACGAGATCACAAAAAGGCAATCGGGTGGACACTTCATGATATAACTGGGATTAGCCCAAATTATTGTACTCATCAAATCTATATCGAAGATGGGGCATGACCTTCCCACGAAGAACAACGAAGATTGAATCCTAATCTTAAGGAGGTCGTAAAGAAAGAGATCATCAAGTGGCTAGATGCAGATATCATTTATCCTATATTAGATATCCCTTGGGTGAGTCCCATTCAAGTGGTACCTAAAAAGGCCTTGCTCACCGTAATCAAAATCAAATATGGAGAGACCATTCCCATGCGAATTGCAAATTTGTGGTGAGTTTGCATCGATTACCAGAAACTGAGCTTTGTTACAAAGAAGGACCTTTTTTCCTCTACCATTCATCGATCAGATCCTTGAGAAACTAAATGGTAATAAGTTTTGCTTTCTAGATGGTTACGTATGGATACAATCAGGTCACAATTCATCCGAGGACCAAGAGAAAATGGCATTCACCTATCCCTTCGGGACCTTTGCTTTTAGAAGGATGCCATTTGGGCTCTGCAATGCACCTGCAACTTTTCAATGGTGCATGCTAGCCATATTTTTCCATATGGTGGGTGATCATATGAAAGTATTCATGGATGATTTTTCAGTTTTTAGAAGACCTTTGACTCATGTTTAGAGAACTTGTCGAAGATCTTAAAGTGTTGTATTGAAGTTAACCTAGTCCTCAGTTGGGAAAAGAGCCACTTTATGGTACCTATGGGCATCATATTTGGCCACCTCGTGTTTGAGCGAGGTATCCAAGTAGACTGAGCCAAGATCTTCTACCTTTACCAAACTCTCTCATGGGCATTAGATCATTTCTCGGGCACATGGGATTTTATAGAATTATACTTGACTTTTCGAAGATCACCCGACCTTTGACAAACCTCCTCACGAAAGACATTACTTTTGAGATGGATGAGGAGTGCATCATTACTTTTGAGACTAAGAGATCGAGTTACACAAGCTCCTATTCTACAACCTCCTGATTGGAACTTACCTTTCGAGATCATGTGCGATGCATCTAATTACACAGTAGGAGATATTTTAGGGCAAAAAATTAAGAATCCTGTAGCGATTTACTATGCTAGCAAGACACTTAATGATGCACAAAGGAACTACACGGTTACAAAGAAAGAATTGCTAGCAATAGTAGTTGGATTAGAGAAGGTTAGATTTTATATTCTTGGTTCTCGAATCATCGTGTACTCTTATCACTCTATAATCAAACACCCTCTTTCAAAGAAGGACATGAAGCCTAGGTTGATCAGATGGATGTTGATCTTGCAAGAGTTTGACCTAGAGATTCATGGCAAGGAGAGAAGATAGAATGTTGTTGCCGATCACATTTCTCTCCTTCCTTCTGAGAATATTGAGAATTCTCCACCTATCACAGAACACTTTCCTGATGAGTATCTTTTGAGTATATCTACCGGCCGTCCCTGGTATGTAGATATCGTAAACTATTTGGTTACACATTGATTTCCATCCTACTAGGATCAAAATTGCAAGTCTCGACTCATATTAGAGGCCAAATACTATTTTTGGGAAGATCCTTATCTTTTTAGACCTTGCAATGATCAAATCATCAGGCGATGTGTCTCATCTTCAGAGATAGAGTCTATTCTTTTTCCTTTTGTTATGACCAGGCCTATGGCAGTCATTTTTCAAGACCTAAAATCATCATGAAGATTCTACAAAGTGGGTTTTACTAGGCCACAATATTTCCATATTTATTTACATTAATTAATGCCTAACTAATGTTAGTCTAAGGGTAATTTGGGTTAGATTGCATTTAGTTAGGTCAGATTAGGCATTTTAGGTCATTTTGTAAATAATACATACTCTTGGGCTTTTATGCAATTTTCTTGCATTTGTATCTGGTACCTTGATGTGTTTATTTTTGTATGAGCAGATAAAAAATTTCAAGCTAATCAGAGTAAGTTTAATTGAACTTTCTAAATCAAGCTCATTTGGAAGAGGACTAACCTAATTGGTGTACCTATTTGGACACCCAATTCACTTAGACCCTAACCCAAATTAGTGTTGCTTGCGAGAATCGTCATTTAAAGTATAGTATCGTAGTATAGGATGAAAATCACTACAACATTTACATTTATAAACTCGAAAACAAGGAATGAGTCCGAGGTCATTCGTAGGGAGCAAATTGGAATTAACACACTAATTGTAATTAGAAATAATGAGCAAAACAATAAGAATATGCAATGAATATCAGTAATCAAAATATATTCAATAACCGGCCAAATTGTATCTCATAGAATACTGGGATAAAAGAATAGAATAACCCTAAAAATGGTGATTTAGATCACCAATTACTCTCCCACATTAAGCACATATCTCAATTTAATTTCTCAATAGTGGTTAGAACCACTTATGCAAATATCCACGTCAGCCAATACTTGAATATGTCCTCAAATACTTCCACAGTATTAGAGTTCCAAGCTAAAGCCAAGCACCAGACGTCGCATGGGTGCTACAGACGCCTTAAACATCATAACCTCAGAACGGGCACAAGGGTGCCAAGCACAGAGAAGCCTACCTCAGAGATGCCAAGTGTTTGAGCATGTAGGCACAAATACTGAGGTGTAAAACCTACCCCTATCCTCATTACAATTTTTTCCTTCTCCCTTTCTCAAAATCGGGTATAGGTTAGGGGGTAATCGGGTATAAACAGTACCGGGTTGCGGGTCTAGGCTCACTGGGTTGTGAGGTGAATGAGAAGTGAGGTTTGAGTGAAAGGGGACCCGAACCTTGTGTTCATGGGTGATAAGCCCTCTTCACTTTTTCCTCTGATACGTCTTCACAGGTCCCTACATTTTTGATGTGGGACTATCCTGGAGCTTCTTCTTGCCCATGTAGCTGCTATAAGGACTTGAGCAATTGCTGCTTCTACAGGTGCTGCTTCACCCAATCAAGGAAATTGTTGGCTTCAGCAGAGAGTTCCGCAACCGATGGGGGTCGAAGTAGAGTCAAAGATGGTCGGATGGTGGTTGTCAGTGACGAAGAAGATGACGGTAATGATGGATCTCTGATGATTTCCTGAAATCAAGAACATGGGCTAAATGCCATTATTAACATGCTCATAAGCCTTACCATGAAGCGAGGAGTGCACTGGTGGTGGTATCGTGGTGTTTCGAAGTGTTTGGCGGCCAGACGACGTTGGAGGAGGTAGTGTGATGATGGGTTGTCCGGTGGGGAGTTTTAGTGGTTGAAGGGCCTAATTAGATTAGGGCTTTTGGTCGTAGCATCTAGGCTAAGCTTTTGGTGGCAGTGGTTGTGTGTTTGGGGGACGGTAGCGGTTGGGTGACAACGTCGGAGGCATGATCGGAGTCGGGGAAGATGGAGGGGTGACTGGTGAATGACATCGAATTGGGATTTGAAGGGTCTAAAACTAAAATAGGGAGAGAGAGGGGAAGGAAGAACCTAGATTATGGTCGAAAGGAGGGAGGATCGTGCCAGCTTTGATTGGCTGGTCACAGAGAAGGTGAAGTTCTTCGGTAGGGTGGACGAAGGGGTCGAGGCAGCTCCTGCTTCGACTGGTGGGGAGAGAAAGAAGCTGAGGAAGAAGTTCCTTCTGCCTATCGTACCTAGTAGAGGGCGATGGAGATTTGAGGATCTCACTGGAGTTGCAGCGGAGGGGGCCGGAGGGAGAGGAGGAAGAATTTTGTGGCCAAACCGGACTGAGGTGGAGCCTAGGACCTAGGAGAGTTCTTATATAGCTCAAACCGAGCTCAATCAAGAGGAATCATTGCGATTTCTTTGCAATTTGGCTAGGTTTTCATTCACAGATTTTTTGAGCTTGCCTGAGCTCTTGGCCTTAAGTTGGAGTCCCTAAGGCAATCTAAGGGATTTAGGAACTCCTCTATATTCATCCCTCCAAATTTGGAGGGGATTGGGTTTGATTTGAGGGAGGAAATCTCCCTTGATTCCTGCTGCAGATGCGTTCCCGCTGCTAATAGCAGCAGGGACTAAAATGTAAAGAAGACGAGAAAGATAGCGGTCTAAATGCAAGACTTTCAAAAGTTAGGGGTCAAATTGTGAGAAATAGAGATTTTGGGGACTGAATTGCAAAGTAAGTCAAGATGGATTTTGATTGGACCTAAATTTTGGTACTTACCTAATTTGCACCCAATGAATCTAATGATGAACTTGGATTTGAGTTTTGACCACGTTTGACTAGGTAATTTGCACAAAAACCCAAATTAAGGTAAAATCCTGTTTGAAACTCTATTCCAGGTCAAAATAGGTTCAGATGGTCAAACCAAGGGTACCAAACCACCTAGAATATTTTTCTATGCATTTTAGGAGGTTTAGATGAATTTTATCCTGACCATAACTTCTTCAATTTAGTGTGGCTAATAATTAGGGTTTTGTGTACTGATTTGATTCTTGAAATGGGTGAAACCTTGTTTCTATCAATGTAGACCCACTTTTGGTCTTTAATGCTCAATTGACCTCTGATTAACCCCTTGGTTACTCTGCATTCATGATGTGATGTTAAAATAGTAGAATTAGCCCTTTTTATTATTCTCTTCCAAAAACAAATCTGAGTGGAATCACGGTTCTCAGGCGATCATTCATGAGCATTTATCTCTTAATTCCAACTAATTTAAGCTAGTTATGGCGAATGATGATGTTACCATCAATTAGGAACCTAATTACCTAGCTTAGACACTCCTTAGGACTAACCAAACCTTGTCCTAAAACCTACAGTGGTGAACCACTTAGGATACCTAATCGTATCGACCCAAAAATCCTGACAAAACCTAAAAAAACATAGAACATATCCAAAGCCAACAAACCTCATTTGGCCATCTCTTTTATCCTCCAATAAATACTATTTTAGATGGTCAAAATACACCATAATTTATCCACCACTAGATCTAAATCCTAGGGTCCTAAATTGCCTACCTAAATGCCTACCTTAAAACCCTAAACCAAGTCTTATTTCTAATCCTAAACTTAATCTTGAAATTCGTAACAGCATGACACAATTTTAATATTTTGGACATAACTTTCTCATTTTAAATCCAACTTGAGTGATTCAAGTTGTATTGGAAAGCTAATTTTTAGGGCTACAACTTTACATTTATATATTACTTGAAATTCAGAATAGAAAGAGGCTGAAAATTTGAGAGAATTATAGCCCTCCATCATCCTCTCAAAGCCAACCTAGCCCTCCATTATTTTCAACAAAAACCTAACCTATTCTATCACCTAAGCCTTAATCCTAACCCTGGATCCTTAACCCAATTAACCCTACCCTTACAACTTAGTGAACCTAGGCAACCTAAAGCAACCAATAGGAAACCTGCAAGCTTCCTATGAAAACCCCTACCCACCCACCCCTTAGGCATTCAACATTCTTCCACTTAGTCTCCCATCTCCACATAGCATCTACCTACTAGAACTAGTCTTTGTCCACGCCATCTTTAGTTATTTTGGTGGGTGCGCCTTCGCATCTACTTCTACGTCGACACTCCGACCTTCACCTTTGAAGCCCTTTCTTTGCATCTTTTTAGTCTAGTTCTAGTTGTAGTAGTCTAGAAGCATTCTGCTACTTGTAATACTAGTTCTACTTATGCTAAAACTCTTATTTGATGCAATAAAAGTTTTAGCATTTATTTTTTAACTTGTCTTCAAGTTGTATGCTTTCTAGTATTTGGTTAGAAGTTGTATTCCTAGTTCTAATAATCATCTTGCTTGATAATCAATTTTAGTTCTAGTTTGGAAAGCAAATTTAATCTATTTGCCTCCTTGCGAATGACTCGAACTCCCATATTTTTATTCAAAAAATCATACGAGTTCAATCGATTTACAAATTAGAAAAGCTTCTGTGTGCATTTACTATGACAAAAAGTGATTTCTCAAAATCATATCTGTGAACAGAACACCTTTTGGTGATGTTGTCAAGGAGGCAACGAATTTATTTTCGCCTTTCTTCTCTGTATTTGTCTCTAGTTACTAATCCATCTTAATTTGTGTTTGTTGATCTTTGTGCAAGAATCAGAAAATTTAAAGAAACTGGCAAAGCAAGACAAGCAGGATTCAGCAATTTAGAGGTAAGTACCCTTATCTTTGATTAGGATTAGGTTTGATTTCTACATTAAAAGATACAAAAAAAGAAAAATAAGTGCTTTGCTTGATCCTTAGGATAGAAAGTTGCCTTGGTTTATTTCCAGCTTTCCATAAAAAAAAATAAACAAAACTCTTTTTGGTGGACATTATCCATTTGAAATCAGCAAAACCACCTCCTTCAAATTTGGACTACAACCAAATCTTTTTTTTTTTTTTGAAACAATAAGGAAAGCTATCGTGCACAATCTCGAAGAGCATTTTATTAATCACTATAAAGACATGATTATAACGTAGATCCCCACATATGTATGAGAGACCAGCATGCATTTACAATTTGCTCCACACATACTGGCCTCCCCTGAAACAAAAAATCATTTCTCGCTCTCCAAACACACCACATGACTGCTGCCATATGACAGAGCAATTTATCATGCAACACAAAATTGTTCCATAGATCATCCGAAATGGGAAGAGGTTCCCTGCATACTCTTCTCCATATGGCATCAGTGATTGCACATGAAGAAAAAATATGAATGGAACTATCGGCTAGCAAACCACATAGCAAGCAGGATTGTAACACAGCACCCAATCTTCTATGTCTGAGATCACCTATCACCAATCCATCCCTCCTACATAGCCAAAGAAAAATTTAGACTTTAATTGGGATCTTCAGTAGCCACAGCTTTTTCCCTACTGCATCAGCCTCCATTAAGTAGGAGTGCCTCATGATCTTTTCGTATGCCCTTGCAGGAGTGAAAATTCCCTCCCAACTATATTTGTCTTCAATACCAAGAAGAGGCCTAAAAGCCATCACATCTTGCTCCAGGCGAGTCTTTTCCTCCCATGTTCTTGTGCCTTCTCTGCTAGATTCACCCCCACCAATCCGCCAGGCCTCATTCCCCTTAGACCAGAACCTGCAAACCGGGTCCCCTTTATTCATGTCAGCCACATAAGCTCTTGGATATACTTCCTTCAGTTGACCCAAAGTAGACCATTCCTCTTGCCAAAACTTAAAGTAGCATCCATCACCTAAAACAGGTTGAAACATCTGCCAGTTGTTCTTCATGGCTTGTATCACGAATCTCCAAAAAGGAGAAGGCTTAAGTGGTTGGAGACGGTCCAAAGAACTATGCGAGCTGCCATAGTTTTCTTTAATAAGATTCACCCAATTCTTATTCTCATCATTAATCAATTTGATGGCCCACTTAAGCAACAAAGCATCATTGAACTCTTTAAGTGATTTTATTCCCATACCACCTTGATCTTTTGGCATACAAAGACTATCCCACTTCACTGGCTGAAGAAATTTACCTACATGATTGGCTCCCTTCCAGAAAAAGCATTTCCACATCACATCAATATGCCTCCAGATGGACTTAGGTGCTTTAAACATAGAGAAGAAAAAAAGGGATGGAAGTTATCATCAAGTTCAAAAGAATAAGTCTGCCCCCCTTAGAGAAATATTTGCTTCTCCATCCTTATAGCTTGACAGAGATTTTATCAAATAGAATATGCCAGTCGCTCTTAAGTTTAGTACATTTCAGAGGCAGGCCCAAATATCTGATAGGGAGAGTAACCAGGGGGTACCCAATATTTTTAGAAAACTATTTTCCAAATTTTTACGCAACCAAAAATTCTGAACTTGCTCTTGGATGTAGTTATTGAAGTTAGGAAGATAGTAGCCAAATTTTGAGCCCATCTAATTTATATTAAATTTTTAAAAATTCACAAACTACAATGATATCAGATCTGATTTATCTTCTTGATTTTTTGTAGTAAAAAAATGATAAGAATTTTCATACTAGTCCAATCGATCTGAAATTCGTAGCACTGGATTCCTGTGATAATTGAGAATTTTAAAAAAATATGAAAATATATTTTGAGCATGTTAGGTTACATAGAAAATCCGAACACCGATTGGGGGTCAAAATAGGCCTAAAGACCCCAATTCACTATTAAATATGAAAAAAATATAAAACGTACATTACAAATTATGAAAAAAAATATTTTATGATCACCCTACTTAGTGGTACACAAGGACCATTGATTGCATTGCTTGGGTCACACCACACTTAGCCTTTTGAACTTAAATTTCACCTTTTAGAAATATTTGCTCTTAGGGTTTTCACTTTAAGGTAGACACAATTGCATTTCATACTTAAAAGGAATTTATCAGATAAATTGGGACCTTATGTGCCTCACTAGAACCTTGTTTGAATTTATCTAACCAAGTGAACCCTAAAATACACTAATACAAGCATTGAACCCTAAAAGTCACCACGTCAATTACTCTTGTATTGTGAATCCCTTACTTTGTCACTACACTTACACTTTTAAATTGCTAATTAAGGGCAACCAACCCCTCTAACACCCATCATTTCCAAAGAACCAATTACTTAAGCCTAAAATGGAGTAGATGTGCCCTAGGAAGATTTAATTCCCTTAGCCAATTAAGATTTGGGTCAAGTTGAATCATGGCTTTATCTAGTTAGACCAATCGGTGCCTAGACGAGTCAGTGTGGTAGTTGCATTAACCCTTAGTGGTTCACCCATCTAGCCGGCCATGTAACCATCGCTAATTAACACATTTAGCGATGGTTATTAAAGAAACCGTGCCCTAAAGCGCCATCCCTCCTCCCCACAAAACAAAATGTACTCGTTGGGTCCTAGGATAACATTTAGTGATGATTAAAAGGTTCACTTAAACTCCATTTCTAGGAACTTTTATTAATCGATTAACACACTCCTTCCTCTCATGGAGGTGAAATATTTGCCAAATGGCGACAATTATTGTTGAATACGAAAAGAGGAGTTTTGTTCACAGAGTTGTGGCGGAGCTTTTGGTTGTGGTAGTGGGGTGTTTAGTGGTTTGTGTAGTCGAGGAGGCCTCACCAAAGCTCGACCGGAGTGGAGGAAGAAGGCGTGGTCGAGAGCGAGTTGTTGGTTGAAATAGGAAGGGAATAGGTTAGGGAGATTAAGAAGAAGAAGAGGGAGAGGTTGTGACCTAAACTAAGGGACAAAATGATGGGAATGGCACCGGCTGTGATTGGCTGGAGCTGGGGAAGATGAATCCTCCTGTGGAAGGAGCGGCGATGATGAGGGGATCTGGGAGCTCCTGCTATGGCTGGTGAGGAGTGAAGAAAGGATATGAAGACATTCCCTCTGCCTATGGTATGTAGCAGCGGACGAAGATGGAGGTTGGAGAGTAGGTAAAGCTATGGTGGAGGTGGTTGGAAAGGGAAATTTGGTGAAGAGTTGTGGCCAAAACCAAGCTAAGGAGTTAGGCAATGAGATGGAGAAGCTTTTATAGATCTTGGGACAAGCTCTGGGAAAGGAAACAAGCTTAATTGGCTTTATTAGGAATCAAGAAGCACTCAAAAAATCCCTACATTTGCACAACCTTTATAGGGTAAATCAGGAAACAAGATCTGTCCCAATAGATTCTTCATAGTGTAAACATCAATCCCACCAAACTTGGTGGGATTTGAAGATGATTTGAATGATTTTAGGCACGGTCAAAGCCAGCCTGGAGGTCGATTGACCTCCAATGGTGGCAGGAGCCTTTTTGTGAAGACAAAGACAAAGTTAGGGACTGATATACATGGATTTAGAAAGCTGAGGGGCTAATTGAGAGAGAAAGAGTATGATTGGACTAAAATGCAAAGTAGGTAAAGATGGACTCTGATTGAGCCTAAATTTTGGTACAAACCTAATTTGGACCCAAGGAATCTAGTGGTGAAGTTAGATTTGAGTTTTGATCAGGTTTGACTAGAAAATTTATGTAGAAATCCAATTTAGGGTAGAAATCCGTATAAGACTCGGTTCAAGGTCAAAATAGGTTTAGATGGTCAAATCAAGGATACCAAACCTAAAAGAATATTTTTCTATGATTTTTAGAAGGTTTAGATAAATTTTATCTCGACCAGAACCTCTGTAATTTAAGCGAATCTAAAATTAGTGTTTTAGGTTATGAATCAACTCTCGAAGTGAGTAAAACCATGTTTCTGTCTATGTGGACCCTCTTATTAGATTTTAATGCTCATTAGACCTTAGATTAACCCCTAGCAAACCCCTTGGTTACTCTGCTTTCATAATATGATGTTAAAATTGTAGAATTAACCCTAATTTAGTGTTCTTCTCATAGAAATGATATGCAAGGAATTATGGCACTCAGGCGACTATGTAGGAGTATTTGTCACTTGATTTTGATTAATTAAAGCTAGTTATGGCTCATGATGATGTTATCATCATACCTCCATGCTTGAATTTTGCTAATCCCTTAACAAAATCTTATGGAAAGAACTAGATTTCTAGACCATACATTGATGTTCAGATGCCTGATTTGTTTCACTCTCTAGAAATTAGGTTGGAATGCCAACAATAGACCTAGAGGTACTCAAGTATCAATCAAGATTCAAACCTAACCAACTTTAGCCTAAGTCTACCGCGAAGGTTTCTAAGGCCCACAAAAACTGCCTAGAGGTTCGTTGAACCCAGCGGTTAAAGCACCCGTGCATAGACGTAACATGTCCAGGTTCAGTTTGCCAGTGTAGTTTTTTGTAGGGAGATAGAAGGCTTTTTATTTAGAGAGTTTTTTCTCTTTTTCTTCTTATATTTCCCTAGATCTAGCCTTAAATTGGTCCTAAACACTGTCTGTATCGAATTCCTTGTCCCCACCATCAATCCTCAAAGGGTCCCTAGCTTTCGATACTTCGAGATAGCACCTCCCATGGCAACCCTTAGAACTCCTGGCTTTCGATACTTTGACATAGTGCTACCCATGGCATTCTATAGCCAAATTCAGGCCCTAACAATCGACATTTTGGGATAATCCCACCCATGGCACCTGAACCAACACAAGGTGCTTACATGCCCTCGGTAGGATATTTAGATATCCTAGGAGACAAGCACCGAGGAGATGATATGTTATTACACCTCATCAAGGGGAATTTCCCACCTCTCCATGTCGAGAACTCGTCCAATCAACTTGTGTTGTCGAGTCGCTCCTAAGCTAGATCATCAAGATGGATTTTCATAACAGAACACTTTTGACAGGTTTTTCTTTATTTAGCACATTGAACTAGACTAAGTGTGTGATTTTGGGTTCTTAGGTTACCAAGTCCTGCAAAATAAAGGGCAGGCAATGAGGTCGAATAATCCCTAGGCCTTAGACCTACTACATCAGTTTCGCACTTTCCTCAACCTCTTAAGGACTAGTCTGGATCTTAATGAATACGTGAATGCTTAAGCCTTAAAATAAGCCCAAGAGGCCTAACATCAGCACTCATACTAATCTCCTTGTCTTTTTCATTTCGAGACATAATTTTTTTTTATTAGGTCTAGAACTTAGTAACTTCCATAATCAGGTGCTATGACTATCATTTTTTCTTGATTTTTGCTCCTTTTTAACACTTGAATTTTCTCCTCTTTTCCTTCTTAAGAAAGATTTTCAATTAATTCTCAATTTCCTCCCCTTCCTCCAATTTTTTTTTCTTGTTAATTTTTTAATGTTTTTGTCATTTTTGAATATGTATTTTTTTTTGTGAGAACCCCTCAGAGAATTGAATTCCATATGTTTGCACTTTAACACCCCCCATGCCTAAGTTTTGCAATGTCCTTATTGTAAATCAGGAGGGTACAAATTCAGTTTGGTTCAGAGTTTAGGACAAGATCAAAGGGTGGGTGAACGGGTCGGGATGACTATTGCAAATGATTTCAAGCTTTGATAGCAGTACCAAAGGTGGAGTCAGTTGTTCTAAAGTTGATCTCAAGAGTGCAGTAGGAGTGTAGCTCAAAAGAATGATCGGAAGGGTCTTGGGTTTTTGGAATGACGAGTTTCCTCCTGTTAAGCGCTAAATTTAATGCCTTCAGCTAAGTAGAAAGTGGTCAAGGAGAAGTGGTGGTCAAATCAGATGAGTTTTGTAGAACAAGCACCTTGACCCCAAACCCAATCAGTCTGGTGGGTTGATGGATGTGAATCAAAAGATACAGAGCCCAACAGATACTTTGAGGCTCAAAGAGATATGGAAATGCTAATTGCGAGTTTGGCTGAGTTGGTTTAGCCTGATCAAAGTAAGGGTCCTCAAAAGAAAAAGGATCCATAGAGGATGTAGGAACCCTACAGGTGAGATCAGAGAAGGATAGGAAGTGATTAATAATCTAATCAATGTGCGAAGCCTGATCAAAAGATGCAGGAGAATCATATGCGACCGAATCAGTAAGAGGTGAATTAGAGTAGAAGTTGATTCCGGTGGCGGGGCGTGGTTGGGATCGGATTTTGGAAGGCTCTATAGGAAAATCAGAAGGTGTGGCTTCTTTGAGGTACAAATCATTGGCCTTAGCATTAAAATCAAAGAATGGATCATGGATGCTGAGGTCGTAAACTGGCTCATAATTATCAAAAAACAAAGGTTCTCCAAAATCAAAGTATGATTCGAAATCATCGAAGAATTTGCAAAGATTAGTTTCTGAACCTAATTTCAGATCGAGATTTCCACCATAGAATGAATCAAGATGCGTAGAATCAAGAACCTGAGTTGGATCTAACCTAATCTCAAATTCTGAGCTTGAAGAGGTGTCCTTATTAGGCATAGGCTCAGGTTCTTGTCTCCTAGGATAGACCCAATCAAAATCCAACTCTTCCAACTCCTCTGCTTCTGCATCATAAATCAGTGTGACTTCTGAAAATCAATTCGCATTTTTGAGGAGTTTAGAGGGGTGTAGTAATCATATATACGCCCTGATGTGAACATGTTTATATCACATAAACTATCTATTTACGCATGTTCTTAGGCATAGAATTGCATCACATACTATAAATATTGCATAACATAAATCATCATGCATTTAGGTCAAGTTATACAAATTGTATAGTAATTGTCTCCTTCTTATGGCTAGGGACAGGGCAACTTGTTAATCGGGGCCTCAGATCGAAGATTCAACCGTATGGATCTGATTAGGGCGACGATTGGAGTTCAGTGGCTCCAAGATCGCCCTAATCAGAATTCATAGCACCAGATAGAGATTGAGGAACCCTAAAGATCAAGGGCCAAGATGGTGTTAATCCACACCTCAAACGACAAATCCAACCACACGGATGGGTTTTGATCGACGATCACAGCCTAACGATGCAAAAATCAATCCAATCCAACACCCATGGCACTGTTTACAACACTTAGAAGATGGATGGCCAAGATGGCACCACGTGGCTCCATCTCAGCAACCCAATTGGCCATCAGGACTACTGCGGCCTCTCCAAGAGTCTCCAACATGCGATCTGGGCAGTTTGATCAAGATCCAACAGCCGCAAACACACGCGCGCAAATTCATCCATGCGACACAGGCCCACTCTCAGCGCAACGGTCGAGTGCGTTGCACAAGCACGCGACGGGCATTCGATCTCACATCTGCTGCTTGCAGGAGCACAATTGGAGTCGTGCGATGGGCATCCAATGGCGCGGATCAACCGATAGTGCCCATGCGTGATCAGACATGCAGTGTAAATGCCCAATCGCACGATGGCACACAGCGCTGGCAAGGGCAGTTTAAGCCATCTGATCTATTGATCGGATGGTTGAGCACACACGGTCATGCGTATGCGTTGAGAGCGTGAAGGCGAGGGGGCCTGCGTGCGACGCGTGCACGTCGGCCACGTTCAGGCCTTTAGTGATGGATAAATCCATCACTGAAGGTCCTGAATTAATGTTTTTAATGTTGTAATGTCCAAAATGTCCCCACTCCTTGCAATTATAAAAGGAGACCCCTACCATACGAATTTCTCATCCCTTCTCTTCTCTCACCCCATCCAAAGCTCTAAGAGCTTGTCTTACACCCGGAATTCTCCTTTAGAGTAAAAATCTTAATTTTTTCACCTTCGTAGCCCTTCGTGGAGCATCCTGCGGTTGTCCTCTCTCTGCAATCGAGAAGCGAATCCCGCAACTATGACAACATGCTGCTTCGTTCCCATTCCTCCTACTTCATCCTCCTTCCTGCTTCATTCCTCGTCTTCTAGGTGTCGTCCCGTCCAGCTCGTCCTCCAAGTGATCGTCGAGGAGGATATTTCTCTCTCCATTCTGTTTACTGCTTTCTAGAGTAGATTTACTACTTTCTAGTGTAGATTTCCTGCTTTCTAGTCGTAATGAGTAGTGTAATGAACAACTTCTATTAATGAAATCAATGTTATTCTACCTCTCTTTTGGTTTGATTTGTAATATTCTCTCTTTCTCTCTCTTATTCATTATTTGTTAAATAGAGAGCTAATTTTTGACCAGCTAATCTGTTTCATGACAAACAAATAAAATGCATATTTCTAATCAAATGTCTGCCTCTCTATGTTCAACCTGGAATTTCTTTACAGATTTTTTGGTATAAATTTTATTTGTTGAATGGATTTCTTCACGACTCGAACTACAACGATGGATTTTTCAAATCCAATTCTGATAGCATAGTCATCCGCCAGTCAACAGGCCCAGAATTATTGTCCAGATCTAAAATCTAATTCTCATTAAATTAGGCCTTTTGATCATCCCAAATAGGTTCTGATCTAGATGCTAGGTCACAGGTAGGAGTTAGGTCACTAGAATCTGGGCTAGGCTCAATTGGGATGTCATAATCACTCTCGAGGATTACCTTAACAGGATAAGGTTTGGGAATTACATCCTCGAGGGTTCTGATTCAAGTTTACTACGGGTGTTTGGGAAATCAAGGCATGATGGACTAGCTTCATGGTTTTCTAAGGCTAGTTTAGAATCGTAAACACCTGCAATTGGATCCTCCCAACCCACATCAAGATCAGGTATGTCAATCTGCATAAAGTTTGAATGAGATTCCATTTGCATTGGGGGTTCACAACAACCTTGATTTTCAAACCCGGGCTCTGGGAAATCATATTGCTCCTCAATGTTACTCCAAGATGTCTCATCAATCTCTGAATGTTGATATGGGTATTTTTGATCATTGGCTTGTTGTAATGTATTTAGCATATACCCATGTTTCTCCATGAGACCTTGGTGTATTTCACAAAGTTGTGGATTTGACAAACATTGTACATACCCAATATTGTGTAGCCTCCACAATTCACTGTATTTTGATAAGAGCTCATTCCGAGTTGAACCCTGTATCATTTGTATAAATATCATTCCAGCAATGTTCATAATGAGGGTTGTTGTTTCTACAACATTATCCTGAATGTGCCTAGATGGATCAGAGGTTTTGCAATATTCATCATGATGTCTAAGAGCTGCCTCGATCATCGTCTCTTTTATGGTCATTTGGGATTCAGGTTTCCTAAAAATTTTTTCTAAATTGTCAAGTTGCATTTTCAAATCAGGTGGGTGAATCAAGATGTAGAATCAAATTCAGGTTCAGATTGAAGTGATTGGATCAGATCATAAATACCACAGAAGATTAATTCTAATGAAGGCCTCTAGGTCAACAACCTAGGGACTTTTCCTATGTATGTGCTCTAAAGAACAGATGAGGGATTGGAAGTGAATTGGACCCAATCAAGGCACCCACAAATTTTTGGATGACTAAGGCTATTTCAAGGTGGATGATACCTCTGAATCAGAAATCTACACACTCAAGAAGTACTTGGGCAGCCAGGAAGGGAGAGCCTCTCAATGATCCCTACATGGTAGAGCATCCCCATGGGTTACAAGGTTTCCCCCACCTGACCTTCCTTGTCACTGCGGTTCCAAGTAGACCGGAATGTATGAATTGAGACCTTAAGTCTACCAATTTTTAGTCCTAATTTGTGCCTTGGATTTCACTTGATTAGAAGTTAATTCAATTTGTGACCTAATTTGGAGGTTGGTTGGCTCCACAAAGTAGACCAACTTCACCTAACCTATCTTAATTAAAAGATGAAGAATGAAATCTGAGTCAAGACCCGAAGATCACCTTGACTCTCAAGTTATTAGGTCCAGAATTTTAGGATTCAAGTGAATTTAGAGTTTGATTTTAGGGTTCTTCTGATTAAATCTTTTCAAGCAAGGGTTTAGGTAGCACACAAATGTGGGAGGGTTAATTTCGTTTAATTCAGGCTAGTGTGAAACTAACACTTCAAAACCCTAATGTAGAAACCCTAACTGGCTCTATTCCAAGTCCAATTTGATCTCAAAATGTACACCTTAGACTTCAAACAAGGTGTGTAGTCTAAGATGATCAGAAATTAAGCATAAATCCCTAGTAAGTATAGGAAATCGAGGTAGGGATCTCTAAATAGAATCATCTCAACTTCAATCAGATATCGATTTGAATTTGCAAATTAGGAAACTTGCCTTTAAATGATGATTACTAAGAAAATAAGGTAGATGAATCCTAATTAATTTTGTTTCATTTTCTCTCTTCCAAAAGATTAGGAGATTTATTAGGGGAGAATAGAAATTTTACCTACCCCTAAAGTGGTTGATTATGCGGAAGATCTCTTCGTGATGCACCTCATAAAAATCACAAACAAAGAAAACAGGGCAAGTTAGTGCTCAAATAAACATCAAGAAAGATAAGACTAATGGTAAATTGCACGTTTCTCCCTGGCAATGGCGCCAAAATGTTGAATACGAAAAGAGAAATTTTGTTCGCGGAGGTGTGGCGGAGCTTTTGGGTTGGTAGCAGGGTGTTTGGTGGTTTGTGGCATAGGGGAGGGCTCACCGAAGATCAGCCGAAGTGGAGGAAGAAGGTGTGGTCGAGGGTGAGTTGTTGGTCGAAATAGGAAGGGAATAGCCTAGGGAGATTACGAGGAAGAAGAGGGAGAGGTTGTGACCTAAACTAAGGGATGAAAGGACTGGAATGGTATTGGCGGTGATTGGCTGGCACCAGGGAAGATGATGAGGGGGTGCCTTCGAATCTTACTTGGCCACAAGCACAAGATCAAGTGTGATATCGATTGTAATAAAAATATGACACAAAAAAAACCAATCCCATAATATACACAAAGATTTATAGTGGAAACCTTTCCCAGGTGAAAACCACTACCTAAGCCTCCCACCTTAGGATTTTCCTAACTAGACAACGCTAGTCAATCCACTAACGTACCACTTGAACGAGGGTGGCACAACCTCTTACAATGATCCATTCTCTTACTAACCTGAAGAGAAACACAAAAACAACAATGGATTTCTCCCAACAGCATGGGATCTGTAATCAAAGCAACAAGTAAAATAAAACAATATAATCCTATGGAACCTCAAGGAAAGTAAAATCAGATTTTTGCAGAGGTTCGAATCATCATGCTTTGAAGAGTGTGAAAACAGAAGCACAGAAGCACTTTGAGAGAGCACGAGAGCTCTTTTTCTATATGGATTTCTCTTTGAAAGTGTGTTTTGAAATGAGGGATGTGGAGCCCTATTTATAGGTGAAAATGGAGCATATTTGGAATGTTGAGAAAAATCATTCAAACCAAATTAGTCGATCAATTTACCTAATTGATCAATCAATTTTCATTTTGATCAATCAATTTACTTAATTAGTCAATCAATTGCTGATCGATCAAATATTTAATTGGTCGATCAATTGTGGGAAATCAGATTTGACCGTTAGGCTAATTAGGTTGATCAATATTCTTATTTTGATCAATCAATTGATTTAATCGATCAATTCTAATATTTTGGTCGATCAATACTATCTAGATGTTTATTTTATGATTTAGAAAGGTTTGTCTTTAATTCTGAGGTTCCTTACAGTAATTCTAGACTCAAGAAATATAAAAGAATTATATTAACTAAAGATAATCTTTACTTTGATCCAAACAAAGGATAATTAACTTGATTTGTGCTAGCGTGATCCTGAAAGATTGGTATACAATAAAACATAATTTTGTTTATCAAAACAGACGTACTTACATTCTCCCCCTTTTTGATGATAACAAAATTACAATTATGCATGAGAGAATAATAATTAATTACTTTGAATTACTCCTCCTATCAACATGCGTACTCCCCCTTTTTGTTATCAACAAAAAGATATATCTCAAGTGACTTATTATTAATCATACTTAAACAAGTAAAATTCTAAGAATGAAATTTACATTTTTCTCCCATGTTTTCAAGTAATATTCGATTAAGCATGATGTGAAATTTATCATATGAAAATTATCAAATTCATGATAAGGAGATGATGAAATTTATGATAGTCTAACACAATGACAATATCAAAATAAAATGAAGTGTTGAGTAAGAGTTATACAGGCCAACATAGATAAATATGCTATCTAAATGCTACTAAGAAAGTGATCTTGATTCTCCCCCTCAAACAATGATCCCTTACCAAGGTTTGATTCTCCTTATTCTTCTCCCCTATCAAGTTACTATCCCAAATTAATTAATTCAATGCTTAGTCAATTTTATATTAAAAACTTATTTATAACTAAGCAGGTAATAAAGATTTAGTTTTGGGAATCATACCTACTAAGGTATAAGGAGTTATACCTAATAGCAATAGCTAGCTAGAGCGGGTCTCCACCAAAAATCTGGCATCCATTGACATTGTTGGTTCCACCATCATTCATGGCCAAAATGATAATTGCTAGCTTGTTGAAGGTTGCCTTTCCAATTGTAATTTCCTTGTTGAACTTTTCCATACCCTGCAACACAATTTTCTATGAATTTTTTCGGTACCCATATTCTTTTGGATCCATGGCTATTAATTCCTTTCAAGTTAGAGGGTCCATTAGACTCTCCTCTGTTGGCCATTTGATATAAAAATGCATGCCTAATCTTCTTTTTATTCTTCTTTTTAATGCCCTCATATTTTTCTACATATGTTTTAGTAGAATATTTGAGGTCAGTGAGTGTTTAAAGTAAATATATTGTTCTTTGAGATCTTCTACATTCTCATGGAATTCTATATTCACAACTCTTATTTCATCTAATTCCCCTTTTTTATTTTTTAAATCTAGAGATAAAGCATCTTTTTCATTTTCTAAACTTGATCACTTATCCTTAAGTTCCTTATTTTCCTTCTTTAATCTTTTAGCCAATTTGCATAAATCATGATATGCATCTAATAATTCATCTAAAGTAAGGTTAGAATTTACCTCTTTTTTGCTTGGTTCTATTGGCTCCATGAGACATAGATGAGTAACTCCATTTTCGTGGCTTTGTTCCTTGATATCTAATTCCAAACTTGGGTTGAAATCATCCCATGTTACTTCTTCATTAGTAGTTTCTTCATACATGATAGAGAGCTGGTTCCATATCTCATTTGCACTTTTGCATGAAGCAACTTTGTCAAATTCCTCTCTTGTTAATGCACAAAACAGGGCAATCATGGCTTTAGCATTATTTGTCACTTTCTTCTTCTCTTCCTTCATTAACTCTTTTTCTTCTTTCTTCTTTGGCATATATTTAGACTCAATGAAATGCCAAATCTCAAAGTCTTTTCCTTGAAAAAAAATTTGCATTCTTCTTTTCCAATAACCATAATCTAATCTGTTAAATAGTGGTGGTCAGAAAAATGATCATCCCCCCATAAAACTTGTTCTGGCCATGTGAAGGTGAGGTGTGACGTCTCCTCCACGGTTAGGCTCTGATACCAAATGAGGGGGTGCCTACAGATCTTACTTAATCACAAACACAAGATCAAGTGTGATATTGATTGTAATAAAAATATGGTACAAAAAAAAAATAATCCCATAATATATGCAAAGATTTATAGTGGAAACCCTTCTCGGGTGAAAACCACTACCTAAGCCTCCCAGCTTAGGATTTTCCTGACTAGGCAATGCTAGTCAAACCATTAATGTATCACTTGAACAAGGGTGGCACAACCTCTTCTAATGATCCCTTCTCTTATTAACTTGAAGAGAAGCACAATAACAACAACAATGAATTTTTCCCAACAGCTTGGGATCCGTAATCAAAGCAACAAGTAAAATAAAATAATATAATTCTAAGGAACCTCAAGGAAAGTCAAATCGAATTTTTGCAGATGTTCGAATTGATGTGCTTTGGAGAGCATGAAAACTGAAGTGCAGAAGCACTTTGAGAGAAAGCACGAGAGATCTTTTTCTATATGGATTTCTCTTTGAAAGTGTGTTTTGAAATAAGGGATGTAGAGCCCTATTTATACGTGAAAATGGAGCATATTTAGAATGTTGAGAAAAATCATTCGAACCAAATTAGTCGATCAATTTACTTAATTGGTCGATCAATTTTCATTTTGATCGATCAATTTACTTAATTTGTCGATCAATTGCTGATAATAAAATATTTAATTGGTCAATCAATTGCGGGAAAATCGAATTTGACCGTTAGGATAATTAGGTCAATCAATATTCTTATTTTGATTAATCAATTGATTTAATCGATCAATTCTAATATTTTGGTCGATCAATACTATCTAGATGTTTATTTTACGACTTATAAAGGTTTGTCTTTAATCCTAAGGTTCCTTACAGTAATTCTAGACTCAAGAAATATAAAAGAATTACATTAACTAAAGATAATCATCACTTTGATCCACACCGAGGATAATTGACTTGATTTGTGTGAGCATGATCCTGAAAGATTAGTACATGTTAAAGCATAATTTTGTTTCATCAAAATAGAGGTACTTACAGTTGAATCCTCCAGTGGAAGGAGCGGTGACGACGAGGGGATCTGGGAGCTCCTACTGTGGTTGGCGAGGAGCGAAGGAAGGAGATGAAGACATTCCCGCTGCCTATGGTATGTGGCAGTGGGCGAAGACAGAGGTTGGAGAGGAGTCACTAGAGCTACGGTGGAGGTGGCTAGAGAGGGAAATTTGGTGAAGAGTTGTGGCCAAAATGGAGCGAAGAAGTTAGGCAATGCGATGGAGAAGCTTTTATAGAGCTTGGGACAAGCTCTGGGCAAGGAACCAAGCCTAACTGCTTCATTAGGAATCAAGAAGCACCCAAGGAATCTGGCATTAGCATGGCCTTTCTAGGGCAAATCAGGAGCCAAGATTTGTCCCAATAGATTCTTCATAGTGTGAACATCAATTTCACCAAATTTGGTGGGATTTGATGATGATTTGAATGGGTTTAGGTGTGGTCAAAGCCAGCCTGGAGGTTGGTTGACCTCTAATGGTGGCAAGGGTTTTCATGAAGAAGATAAAGTTAGGGACTGATATGCAAGGATTTCGAAAGCTGAGGGCAAATTGAGAGAGAAAGAGTCTGACTGGACTAAAATGCAAACTAGGTTAAGATGGAATCTGAGTGGGCCCAAATTTTGCTAAAAACCTAATTAGGACCCAAGGAATCTAGTGGTGGAGTCAAATTTGAGTTTTGACCAGGTTTGATTAGGAAATTTGCATAGAAACCCAAATTAGGGTAGAAATCCATCTGAGACTCTGTTCAAGGTCAAAATAGTTTCAGATGGTCAAATCAAGGATACCAAGCCATAAGGAATATTTTTATATAATTTTTAGAAGGTTTAAGCAGGTTTGAAATTAGGGTTTTAGGTTATGAATCAGTTCTCAAAGTGCATGAAACCATGTTTCTGTTTGTGTGGACCCTCTTATTTGATTTTAATGCTCATTGGACTATATATTAACCCTTGGAAAACCCCGTGGTTTCTCTGCTTTCATAATATGATGTTTAAACTACAGAATTAACCATGATTTAATGTTCGTCTCTTAGAAAGGATATGAAAGGAATTATGTCACTTAGGCGACTATGTAGGAGCATTTGTCACTTGATTCTAATTAATTAAAGCTAGTTATGGCTCATGATGATGTTATCATCAATTAACTATATAACCATCGCTAAAGGTTTGCTTAAACTTAAATTCCAGGAACTTTTATTAATTGATTAATAAATTCTCTTAATCAATTAACGTGCTCTATCCCCTCACAGAGGTGAAATATTCTCCAAATGGCAATAACTAACAATATAACCATCGCTAATGTCCTTAAAAATGGGCGCCACTTTGACATTTTGCGACGGGAATCAATTTAATTAGCAACAGTTATTGGTAAAACCATCTCTAAGCGTGCCCCCATATTGGCTTTCGGAGACTGTGTTAGCAACTGATTTTAAGAACCGTCACTAATGGTTAAGATATTTTCCGTAAGCAATAGGCCTTCTCCTCCTCCAGCGAGCTCTTCTCTTCTCTTCTCCAATCACCGTGCTACTGAGCTCCTCCGTGTCGTCGTCCTCATCTTCCACGTCGTCGTCCTTGTCCGTGTCATCCTTGTCATTGTCACTGTTACCTCGACCTCGCCTATATCACCCCATCTTCCTTCACCTCCATCTCATCGCCACCCCCTCACACTGGCAACCCCTCGCGTCACTACTGTTGTCACCTGTAGATGCCGTGCCACCCAGCTGCATCATGTCGCTACCCCCCAAGCCACCTGCTTGCAAATGCTACCACCCGCAACCACACCACCACCACTGCTGCGCCACGCCCCCATGCCGTAATAGTTCTCCCCCTTCCCCCCCCAACATGCACGTTATTTTCTTTTATTTACTTGTTAATTTTATGAAATTAATTATATGTTTCAATTTATTTTCCTGTAAATTTATGTAGTTGTGAAATTACTGAATAGGAATTAATTTGCATCTAAATTTATTCTTGTTTAATTTGCATGTCAAAATAATTTGCTTCTAATTACGTTTGAATAAATTTTTGTGTAAATTTAAGATAATTAGTTTGCTTCTCTTTTATTTTAATAACTTGTTTAAAGTTATAATTTTGTGATATTAACTAAATTACATGTATAATTGTGGGGTGTGCCCACACGTTTACATTATTTGTGTTGTTTGATTTAATTGTGGGGTGTGCCCACATATTTAATTTTTTCTTGTCAAATCACTTGTGTTAAATGTGGGATGACAAACTAGTTACTCGTGGATTCAATGTGAATCCGCAAAGTAGCTTGGGTAGCTAGTCGCATGCGCAGGCGCTAGTGTGGTGCAGTCGGTGCTAGGCCTTAGTAGATGGATAAGATTTAGGGTTTAGAGCTTAGGGTTTTGGATTTAGGGTGTTGGGTTTACGATTTTAGATGTAGGGTTTTGTGTGTATTGTTTAGGGTTTTGTATTTAGGTTTTTGAGTTTAGAGTTTAAGGTTTTGGATTTTGAGTTTAGGTTTTAAATTTATGGTTTAGTGTTTTAGGTTTGGGTTTAAAATTTAGAGTTTAGTGTTTAGGGCTTAAGGGTTATGGTTTAGGGCTTTTTTTATGAGGTTTGGTTACAAAAATTAATTTTAAATTTGGGTTTAGGTTTTGGAGTTAGGGTTTTCGATTTAGGATTTTTAGGTTTATGACTTTTGATTTATGTTTTCGATTTAAGGTTTCAGGCTTAGTTTGGATTTGGATTTTGGATTTTGAGGTTAAGGTTTAATGTTTAGGGTTTAGGTTTTTTGTGCATAAAACTTACAACAATTTAATTCAAAAGTTAAAATTTTGATTGTCAGCTCTTAGTACCACACATGTTCAAATTTAGAAGCACTTCATGACAAACAATAGGAATTCTAATCCACTGATCGGGAGAACTTCCCCACCTTTGTCCCCTGAGAGAGCTCTCCTTCCTTCTAAGTGAGCTCTCCTTCCTTCTGATCACTCCTACCCATCCCAGTTGCTTTCCCACCCCTCATGCGATCCGCGCTCAACCCATCCTACCCCACAGCACCATAGTGCCGCTGCTGCTACTCTTGCTCTCTCACTGCTCTCCCTTCTCTCGTCCACTCATTGACAAGTATAGTCTCCTCTCACCACGCATGTGTGTGTGTCTAAGTTGTCTAACCCTACAAAAACCTAAACAATGAATTGAAAACCCAACCCTCCTTCCATCCTACTGTCCACCGCTCCCTTTCACTCCCTTTTCACCTTCCAAGTGCTTCTGTCAATGCCTCCTCGGACCTATTATTTTTAGGCAAGACAGCACCTGCATGCACCTCCACTTTTTTTTCCCTTCACTGGCCTTTTTGAGATACATACATATATGTTCATCAGCACCTATCTATCATCCTATTGCTTCTCCTCCATCTTCTTCTTAAGTTGCCAATCACTAGTTTAGTTTTGCCTTTCTCCAAAGATGCATGCAAGTCTTTTCCTTTTCTTTTTCTTTTGGTTTTCGATTGATGTCTTTGTTGATTATCTCAGCACTTTGTAGAAAAACTTTGGACCTCTTAGACCATTTTCCAGCCTCTGTTCTGTCTAATGCTTTGCATGCAATTTTGCATTTTTGTTGATTCCTTTTTATAGTGAAAGATGATATTTTGGTGCTTTTAGGGTGCCAATATTGTGCTAATATAATGAATAAGGATGCTAACATCTAGGTTGATTTAAGGTTTCAAGTTTAGTAACAATCTCAGCCTCCTGGAACCTAGGTCGATTTAGGGTTTCGGGTTTTGAGTTTTGTTCAGTCTCAGCCTCCAGGGATGTCTGTCATTTACATTTTCCAATATATGTTTACTTAATTCTATTTTTATTTATGTGCAGATAAGGCCATGGAGGAGGGGGGCTGCCAGGGGTAGACCACCACCTACGCATGAGGTTAGGGAGGAGGCATAGTCTCAGGCTCCTATTTCCTAGCCTCCTCCCAATACCCATTTTGCTCAGGTTCCCTTCCACTATCTCCAGTACCTCCCTCTACATGTTTGAGCCCAGTACCATCATGCTTCTCATAAAGGTCAGTCATTAGCCCAAGATGCCCATGATGTTGAGGTGAATCCTCAACTTGTGGCCCATCCTGAGGAGTTGCTAGTCATTAGTGCTGGTAAGAATTTAAAATAATTTAATTCAAAAGCTTACTATATTTAATTTCACTTATTTAATCTTTTATATTATGCTTATTCATGTTTTCAACTAGGAAAAACATGCAAGGTCCAACATGAAATGCGGACCTCGACAGACTACCCGAGGGCACCAAGATTACAGTATCCATTGCTACAACTAGGGAAGCGAAGAACTACCCCAGCTTTGCAAGCTGGTTACCACGATTGTTAAGGCAACCGTGCTACTTTCCTACTTCGATTGGAGGAAGGGCACCAAGGAGTTGAAGGCATCCATTATTCAACAGTTGCAGGCATAAATGTGAAATTCATTTGTTCACATTTATAATTATAATCGATTTATATATTGTTGAATATAGGTCACTTTTGATTGGGGCAATAATTCCAATACGCCAAGGCTATCCTACAGCATTCAGGTAGGATACATCGTGGATGGAAAGAGGAGATGAAGAGTATAGTATGAAATTAGTTTAGATTCTAAATTTATTTAATTATTTATTTATAAGTAAAATTTTCTAATAAAATTTTGTAAAATTATTTTAGTTTTTTAACAATAAGTTATATGAGGAGGCATCAAGAAACGTGCCTCCTACGATTGCGCCATCCATTTGGAGGGAGTGTTGCGAGCACTGGAGTGATCTAGTGGTAGAGGTAAATAAATAGTCTTGAATTTTATTTTTATACTAAGTTTATAACGAATAATTACATAATCTTTTAGTAATAAAAATTATATTTCTTACAGGAGCAAATCAGGAACAATAAGGTCAACAGGACCATCTGTTCTTTGCAGTAAATCAGTATTTAAGATTTTCATGTTGTAGTATAGCCAAAATAGCACTTAAAAAAATAAATTTTATTACTCAAAAAAACTTCCTAGGTCGAACATAGGGAGCAATATGGAATTTAGATCTCAAGAATTGTAATTTAAGCATAACATAAGCAAGTTATAATAAAACTCTAAACAATAATGATATAGAAGTGAAAATAGATGTCAATAGTGCAAAAAGAACGTGGTAAAATGGTGATTTGAATCACCAAATACCCTTCACAATAACAGCAAATTTCTCAAAAGTATCAATCAAATAAAGCCTAGAAATCAAGTATAAGACGGCTGGATGTGTAATCAGACGGCTTAACCATCCTGGGCTACAGTGTATAGCCTTCTCTTGCTCTTCTCAGCCTCTTCTTCTCTTCTCTTCTTTCTCTACTGCGGTTGCTTTCCTTCTCTTCTTCTTCTTCTGCTGGGATTCCTCTCCTTCTTCTTCTGTTCAGCCTCTTCACACAGGGAGGGGGATTTGTCAAATTGGCTTAGTGTTAGCCAATGTCCTCTGCAGCAAAACCCCCTACCCCGGCACAATCTCTCCTTCTCTTTCTCTCTTAAGCACCGCCCTCCTAGGGCTTTTCTCAGGATATCGGGTTATCGGGTACATGCGCACTCGGGTCCAGGGCTGCGGGCATGGTGGCAGCCGAGGAGTGCCTGGTTAGGCGGGTCAACGGGTTAGGCCAGGTCCGCGGGCAGAGATCATGGACGAGGCATGCATGGGTGAGAGGGACCTCACCCCATGTTTGGACGCAAATAGCCACAGACACTTTTGCAATTTATGCAGGTGCGGGGGCTAGTCAGCTTCCGAGGTGGGACTATCCCACCCTCCTTCCTTCGCGCAGCAGTAGCAATAGCTTCCTTCGTTAAATTGGCGTAGAAGACTAGGTCAAAGGCTCCAATTGACCTTGCGAGGATACTCTTGGAGGTAATCTGCAGTGCCTGGGACTTTGCCTGGGGTCTACAAGTGCTTGAAGCGAGCTTTGAGCTTTGCTTAAAGCTTTGGTAATGGCAATAGAGACCTGGGACCTACAAGCACGAAAATTGGCTAAGAGCCCTAGTTAAAATAGTTCATAAGCTTCGCCGTGAGGTGGGGAATTGAACGATGGTGTTTGTGAGGTGTGGGAGTGCGTGAGGTGGCCGGACGGTGATGGAAGGTGAAGTGTAAAAGTGCGGTGTTCGGCGGAGTAGGGGGGAGGTTAATAGCCTCAAAGACTAATGGCCTTTTGCTCTCTGGGATATGGTGGAGGTGTAGGGATGAACGATGACTGGATTGGTGGAGTGTAGTGGCTGTGCGAGCTCGCCGGAGGTACCCCGACGAGGTGGAAGACGGAGGGCAACAGGGCGAGTCGGCGGTCAAAATGAAGTGGTAGATGGCTTGAAATGAAGAGTGGAAGATAAGGAGTCATTTAAGAAAGGAGGCAGACGAAGGGGAGTGGAGTTGGCACCAGTTGAGGTGTGGTCGACGTTGGAGACGAAGCTGCTCAGAGAGAGGTGGATGGCGAGGATGAAGGGGGGTAGGAGCGCTGGCAGGTGTTGCGCGACACGGAAGAAGACAAGAAGGAAGAGTCTGCCACTGGTATTGTGGTCAGACAACGAGGGAAAGTGGCGAGAGTCGTCGAAGCTTGAAGAGCAAATCGACTGGAGGAAGGGAGAAGAATTTGAGTGATTCTCAGGTCGAATTCAAGCTTGAGGGATTCGGTATGAGCAAGTGGTGCTTTTATACACCTTAGGAAGATGGTTAGAGCTTGGGAAGCAAGCTTCCCAAGCTTGGAAAGTTCATCGGATTTTGGGAATTTCTTGATACCCAAATCTCTCATGCATTCGCATGAGAGATTGGGTAGGGTTTAGGGCTTAGGATTGGGTCCAAAAGGAAGGGAATTTCTTGACGAACTTCCCTTTCAAATTTGAAACGGATTCATCAAGAAATCAGGGAGTTCTTTCTTTTTTAAGGTCACCGGAGCAAGTAGGAATAGGTTTAATGGTGGTAGAGACCTGTTTGTGAGAACGACAACAAAGTTAGGGGCCTATTTGAAAGGATTTTTAAAGTTAAGGGCAAAAATTTAATTAGACAGGACCAATTTGCAAACTAGATCAAGACAAAGTCATCTTGGGTCCAAATTTTGGTACAAACCTAATTTGCACCTAAGGAATCCAATGGTGAAGTTGGATTTTGGTTTTGACTATGTTTGACTAGGTAATTTATGTAAAAACCCAAATTAGGGCAAATGTCTACTGTGATTCTATTTTGGGTCAAAACGGGTTCTGATGGTCAAATTGAAGGTTCTAAACCCTAGAGAATATTTTTTTCTATGAATTTTACACTGATCAGAACCTTAGTTAATTAAGCGAGTCTATTTTTAGGATTTCAAAAGTCATTTATTTCTCAAAACACATGAAAACATTTTTCTGATTGTTCTAACCCACTTGTTATCCTTTTAAGACCAATTGACCTTCATTCAACCCCTAAGAAAACCCATTGTTGTACTGCATTCATGATAAGCTGGTAAAATTGCAATTTTTGCCCTAGTTTATTATTTTTCCTTCAGAATGATTATGCAATGACTTGTGACTCTCTACCAATTATGTAGGAGCATTTATTGACTTAATTGGGTCAAAATAAGATAGTTATGGCTCATGATGGTGTTCCCATCATACCCCCATGCCTAGCTTTTGCTAATCCCTTAACAAAATTTCAAGGTATTAACTTTGATTTTAGACCATAAAATCTTTTGATGCTTAAAAACTTTGTTATGTGCTTTCTTTTGTAGATTAGGTTAGAATGCCAATAATAGTCCTAGAGGTACTCAAGTACCAACCAAGATCCGAACCTGACCAGCTCTAGCCTCAGTCTACCGCAAAGGTTTTTAAGGCCCACAGAAGCTAACCTAAGGTTCATTGAACTTCGCAGTTAAAGCACCCATGCTTGTAGCATGTTTTATCCCAGGTTCAGTTTACAGTGCGTTTTTGTTAGAGAGAGACAGAGGAATTTTTCTTTATTTTTGGAGAGTCTTCTCTCTCTTTTCCTTTTATTTCTAGCTTTGGATTAGCTTTACAATGCGGTCTGTATTGGATTCCTAATCTCCACCATCAATCCTCGTAGGGTCCCTGGTAATCGATGCTTTGAGATAGCACCGCCCATGGCAACCCCCATAACTCTAGCTTTTGAGATTTTGAGATAAACTCACCCATGGCATTCTATAGCTAAATCCAAATCATGGCAATCAACATTTCGAGATAATGCCGCCCATGGCATCTAAACCAACACAGGGTGCTTACATGCCCCTGGTAGGATATGTAGATATCCTAGAAGACAAGCACCGAGGAGACAATATGCTATTATGCATCTTTGAGGGAAATTTCCTGAATCTCTGAGCTGAGAACTCGTCCAAATCAACTTGTGTTGATCAGTTGCTCCTAATCTAGGTGACTTTTTCAGAACAAGTTTAATGCATTTACCTGATTTTGATACTTAGGCACACTGAACTAGCCTGTGTGTGGATTGGGTTGCTGAGTCTCGCAAACCAGAGGTCAGTTAATGAGGCCGAATAATCCCTAAGCCTTAGACCTAATACTTAAGCTTCGCATTTTCCCCAACCTCTTGAGGATTATCCAGATCTTAGCGAGTACTTAAATTTTTAAGCCTAGGATTACAGCCCAAGAGGCCTAAAATCAGCATTCCTACTAATCTCTTCTCTATTTTATTAGCACTTTTTTGCCTTTCATTTTCTTTCTTTTGATATGGTCTAGAACTAAGTCAATTCCTTAATCTTTTACTAATGACTATCTCTTTTTCTTTTCTTTTCAAATTGTGCTCCTTTTTGACATTTTTATCTCCTCCCTTTTTCTCTTTAAAATCTGATATGCCATCAAAATTTCCTCTCCTCTCATATTTTTGTTCTTTTTCAAGAATTTTTTTTTAGAATATGTGATTTTTTTTATCAAACCCTTTCTTGTGAAGTGATTTTCATGCCTACAATCTTTAATACCCCCCATGCCTACAATTTGCAATGCCATCATTGTAAATTAGGTGGGTTCGAGTTCAGCTTAGATCATTCATTAGAATAGGTGATGTGTGGGTGAATGGGTCAGTGTGACTGTTGCGGATAATTTCAAGCTCGAGTACGGGTACTAGAGGTGGAGTCGACTATTCTAATGGATGAACCATAAAGTGCAATAAGAGTTCAGCATAAGATGTGTCAAGAAGGGTTTCAAGTTTTTCGAAAATGACAGGTTGCCTCCCATTAAGCACTGAGTTTAACACCATCAACCGGGTGCAATGAGCTCAGGAAGAATGGAGGGTAAAAGATATCTCAACCAAATTTGTATCAGTGAGTTCAATGAATGATTTGAGTCTCTGACCATTCATGACAAAAGGTTCTGAATCATGGCTGAGTTGATTGATTTCGACAGCTTCATTTCCAAAGATTCGTCGAACAAGGTATGGTCCAATCCATTTTGATCTGAGTTTTCCTGGGAACAATTTAAGTTTGGCGTCAAAGAGGACTTTCTGACCAGGGGAAAAGATCTTTCTGGATATGTGCTTATCGTGAAAGGCCTTAACCTGCTCTTTGTAAATTCATGAGTTCTCACACGTGTCGTGGTGTAATTCTTCGATCTCGCTCATTTGAAGCTTTTTGTGTGTTCCTACCTTAGAAAGATCGAGATTGTAGTTCTTTACTGCCCAATAGGCCTTGTGATCCAATTCAACGAGAGGTGACATGCCTTCCCGTACACTAATCTAAAAGGAGACATGCCTAATTGGGTTTTATGGGCAGTCCTATAAGCCCACAAAGCTTTCAGAAGTTGGGATGACCAGTCTTTCTTGTCAATCGAACAGTAACTTAGAGGATTTTCTTGATCTCTCGATTCAATAGCTCAGCTTGACCGTTGGTTTGCGGGTGATGAGGAGTAGGGATTCGGTGCGACACCTCGTATTTGGTCATCAGTGAACCAAACTGAGCGTTCGTGAAATGGGTCCCCCCATCGAAGATTATGGCACGTGGAATCCTGAACCGAGAAAAGATGTTCTGATGAATGAATTTGATGACTACCTTATGATCGTTGGTTAGAGTCGAAATGGCTTCGATCCATTTGGACACATAGTCAACAGTGAGAAGAATGTATTCGAAGCCATCCAAAACAAGGAAGGGTCCCATAAAATCAATCCCCTAGACATCGAAGATTTCGCATACGATAATCAGTTGTAAGGGCAGCATATCATGGTGGCTCATGTTTCCTAAGGTCTAGCAATGAGTGCATGCCTTACAGTGGTTGTATCATCTTTGAAAATTGTGGGCCAATGAAGCCGCACTGGAGGGCTTTTGCTGTAGTTTTATGACTAGAGAAGCGTCCACCGCATGCCTGGTCATGGTAGGATAAAATGTCCTGAATTTCTGCTTCCGGAACACATCGTCGAATGATTTGATCAGCACCAATGTAGAAGAGATACGGGTCTTCCCAAAAGTAGTACTTGGCATCGGAAAGTAATTTGTCCTTCTTAGCTTTTGGCCAATTAGATGGTATCTGATGTGATGCCAGGTAATTTACTAGATCAGCAAACCAGGGAAGTCTTGTACTGATAGTCAGGAGGTGCTCATCGGGAAAATGTTCAGTAATGGGTCTGGAAGGGTTGATAATATTATAAGGAAGGTGGATAAGTGATCAGCTACCACATTTTGTTTCACAGCCTTATTGCGAATCTCTAGATCAAATTCTTGCAACAGCAAGATCCAGCAGATTAGTCGAGGTTTCGCATCCTTCTTCGCAAGGAGATGTCTCACAGTAGTGTGATCTGAGTAAATGATAATACGAGAACCCAAAAGATATGATCTGAACTTCTCCAGGGCAAATACTACGGCTAGTAGCTCTTTCTCAGTAACTGTGTAGTTACGTTGAGCCTCGTCAAGTGTCTTGCTATCGTAGTAAATGGCCATGGGTTTCCTATCTATTTTTTGCCCAAGTACCGCACCTACAGCATAATTAGATGCATCGCACATGATCTCAAAGGGTTGAGACCAATCAGGGGGCTGCAAGATAGGTGCTTGGGTAACTCGATCACACAAGACTTTAAATGCCTGAGTACACTCCTTGGTGATTTCAAAGGGGACATCCTTCGATAGGAGATTAGTTAGGGGGCACATGATTTTTGAGAAATCGGGAAAGAATCGACGATAAAAATCGACATGCCCCAGGAAGGATCGGATGTCTTTGACTGAGCTAGGCATAGGGAGTTTGGAAATCAAATTCACCTTAGCTCAATCAATTTGGATGCCCTTTTCAGAGATAAGATGTCCTAGGACTGTTCCCTCAGGTACCATAAAGTGGCTCTTTTCCCAGGAAAGAGCCAAGTTCACATCGATGCACCACCTAAGGATCTGGACCAAGTGCAAGAGGCAATCGTCAAATGATTCACCAAATATCGAGAAGTCATCCATGAAGACTTCAAGGTACTTACCTACCATATCTGAGAATATGGCAAGAATGCACCGCTGAAAAGTAGCGGGTGCATTGCAGAGACCGAACGGCATCCTTCGGAATGTGTAAATTCCGAAGGGGCAGGTGAAGGTGGTCTTTTCTTGGTCCTTGGGATGGATTGCAACCTGGTTGTAACCAGAGTACCCATCTAGAAAGTAGAAGAATCAATTTCCTGCTAGTTTCTCGAGAATTTGATCAATGAATGGTAGTGGGAAATGATCCTTCTTCGTGGAGGAATTGAGTCTTCTGTAATCAATGCAGACTCTCCACGAGTGTGCTATATGGGTCAGTATGGCTTCTCCAATTTCAGTCATGATGACGGTAAGCCCTGCCATTTTAGGCACAACCTAGATTGGACTCACCCACTGACTGTTGGAGATCGGGTAGATGATCCCTACATCTAACCGCTTGATAATCTCCTTTTTCACGACATCCTGCAGATTGGGATTCATGCATCTCTGTATTTCACGGGATGGTCGTGAGCCCTCTTCAGTGTAGATGTAGTGTGTGCAGTATGAGGGGCTGATACCAGTGAGATCGTCAAGAGTTCATCCAAAGGCTCTTTGATGTTGCTGGAGAACAAAAATCAGGTGTGAGTCAGGAGTTGATAATCACAGGAAACATATGATTGGAACCAAAAAAGACGTATTTGAGATGATTGAGAAGAGGGTTTAATTCCAAAATCGGGTTTTCAGCAGCAACGGGTAATTCAAGATGGGTGTCAAGAGCAAAGGAAGGAGCTATGGGTGTGCCTAGATTGAGTTTGGGCTCCTCTAATTACGGGTTTTGATCCTCTTGTGGTTGATTAGAAATAGTCAGGTTCTCAATGAAGTCGTCAACCACTGCTTTAATATCGCAAAGTTGTTCTATGACTCCACAATTAATTACTTGTTGGGCCATAAAGATGTCTATCTTTAGTGTCTTGCTCCCAAATTTCAATTCAATTTGGCCCTCCTCACAATTGATATTGGCCCTGGCAGTAGCCAGAAAGGGTCTCCCTAGTATGATCGGTGTATTCTTCACATTCTTAGGAGAATCCATGTCTAAAATGATGAAATCTACTGGGAAACAGAAATCATGCACCCTAACTATGTTATCCTCGAGAATTCCTTTTGGTGACTTAATTGATCGGCCTACTAGTTGTAAAGTCATTTCAGTTGATTTAAGTTCAGGTTCCTCGAAGTAGTCTAGTAGGGATGTGGGTAACAAATTTATGGAGGCTCCTAAGTCTAATAAAGCTCAATCAAATCGTATATCACCGATTTCAGAGGAGATCAAAGGGGTGCCTGGGTCTTTTGCCTTAGGCGGGAGTTTGCTCAAAATGACAGAGTTGGCTTGCTCTGACAGTACAATCGGATTCCCGTCTTTGGTTCACGACTTACGCTTTGGTGTACATAGGTCTTTCAAAAATTATGCATAAGCTGGTACGTGGCATATTACATCCATCAAGGGGATGTTTATATGGACCTGCTCAAAGAGCTTAATTAGATCCTCCTCAGGTGCCACGATTTTGGTTATCCTTCTTCCTTTGGTCAAGGCCTCAAGAAATGGAACTTTAGATGGTTCCTCTATAATGGGTCCAGGTTCTTGATCTGAGATAGAGGTGTCCTGGATGACTATCTTTGAGTTAGGGTTTGTACTACCAAGCTGTGTTTGGCTTGGATAAGGTGGGTCATGTGTTGTTTTGCCAGTGCGGGTAGTAACAGAATTTAATCCTGCCTGGTTTTGGTTTGGAGTAGGTAGAAGAGGTGTTTTCTGCTAGTAACCATATATGATGTCGAAGCCTCCATCCCGTCGGGTGATGGAGTAGAAGGGGCTTGATAAACAAAGTGAGCTTGGCCTTGATTTGGGTTCATAACGTGCCTCTGGTTTGACACATTATTCGGATTAGGCAGAGGTTGTGAAGGCAGTGCACCAGGTTGGCGAGGATTTTCCATCTAAGCAAGTTGATTGCGAACCTCTGTGAACTTGTCTCTATGCTATTTTTGCATAGTTGCATTCGCCTTCTGAATGTCAGCCAGAGTTTGAAGGATAAGAGTCATTTGATCTGTCTGAGTCGGCCCAAATTGCTAAGTTGGGTTAGGCCGAGGCTGAGGCGGCTAATATGAACGAGGAGGTTGTGGTCGGGGCAGATATTGAGGTCTCTGATTTTGATTATTGCCTGAACATGTGAATTTTGGGATGATTACACCATCCAGAGTTGTAGGTGTTTGAGAATGGATCATTCTGAATGACGTTGAGGTCCTCACAGGTCTGAGGAACCTTGAGAAAATCAGAATATGAGGGTTCAAAGTTCCCCCAACTAGAGCAGGTGGATCTAGAGTTTCTTTCATAGCCAGAATCAGACAGGGGTGGATATAGGTCCATCCCTTGAGAAGGTCGGTGATAGATGTTGTGCACGGGCTCCCAGCCAGAGGGTGGTTGTGTGAATGGGTTTTGCGCAGAGGTGGCTCACTGCAAATGTCGAGTTAGCTCATCCACCTTATTCTCAATAATAGAGACCTTGTCCAGATGATTGGCCATTAGTTCCAAGTCGATGGAAGAGAACAGGCCCTACGTCTCATGTGCTCCCTTTGGATTCATTAATGCATGGGCATTTGTCCAGTCGAACATGCCCATGGATTCATTATTGATGGATTTCTCGCACATATTCTCGAGAATCTCCCACACGGTGTCTTCATGTTGACCCATGATGTTTCCTCCGCAAGTCGCATTGACGAATAATCTAATATCCTCATGGAGTCCCTGGTAAAAAGACTAAACTTGTTCCCATTTAGGAACTCCGTGATGGGAGCACTTTCGCATGAGATCCAAAAAATGATGCCATGCTTCGTGAAGTGGTTCTCCTATTTGTTGTGTAAATGTGTGATCTCGTGCCTAAAGCATTTGTCTGACTAACAAGGAAGAACTTTCTTAGAAACTCGGATTGAAGTTTCGCCCAGGTGTTGATTGGATGTGTTTGGGTTTAGTACCAGTGAGCAGCTTTATCCATGAGAGAGGAGAACATTTTCATGAGTAGAATATCCTGATTTTGAGCTTCTGACCCGAAGGTCTGGGCCAGATGCTTGAGTTGTTTGATATGCTGGAAAGGATCTTCAGAATTACGCCCATGGAATTTGGGAATGGCATGAATCATGTTGGGGTTGAGTTCAGTGTCAGGACCTCCAACAGGGATTTGTACTCGAGGTTCGATTGCTACCGTAGTGGGATTGTAGTGATGTCGCATCATTGGATGCTACAGTGGGTTCACAAAGTCTTGGAATAGATCATTGAGGTGCTGAAGTTGATTTTCGAGATTATTTTCTTCTGCGGGTTGTGACATGATGATGGATGAAGGAGAATCAGGTTCAGATGAATTAGAAGAGATATCAATAGAATTGGGTTGTTGCACAAACAAGGAGGTCCAGGCTTGGCCTCGACGTGAATGAGTGACTAAAGGAGGCCTCAAGGATGGCCTTAGAGACCTCCTCCCGAACATGCATCGATGGAGTAGATGAGAGGTAGATTGTGATGGACCCAATCAAGCACCCAAAAATTTTGGATGACTATAGAGGTTCGGAGTAGATGATACCCCTTAGTCAAAAAGCTGTCCACCTTAGAATTACCTGGGCAGCCAGAGAGGGAGAGTCCCACAAAGACCCCTACAAGGTAAAGCATCCCCACGGGTTATAGGGTTACCCCCACCCGACCTCTCTTGTCACTGATGTTCCAGGTAGACCAAAATGGGGACTTGACCTCTTAAGTCTACCAGTTTTAATTAAGAACAAGGGTGCTTAGAATTTCACTTGAACTTTAGGATGTGTTGAGTGCAAAAGTGACCTAATTTGAAGATTGGCTGACCCAAACAAGGTGGGTCAACTTCACCTGTATAGTCCTTGAAAATTTAGGTCCCTCTTTTAGTGCTCAAATGACTTTAAGAGCTTTATTTTTAAGGTTTTGCTTGAATAGATCTGTTCAATCAAAGTCTAGACACACATTGTTTAGGTAGATGATTTCTTGATTAAGCAAGTGTGTCTCTAAAAATCCTAAATTGGAATCCTTAATTGGCTCTCATTTGGTCCACTTTAATTTGTCCAAAGGTGGTACCTAGGGCTCAAACAAGAATGTTATAGCCCTAGATACCTTAAGCTTTAAGTGGGTGCACAAATCAGGATTTGTTGTCCAAATAAAATTTATCAACTCAGGCAACTTGATGTATTATCTACGAAAAGAATGCAAGTAGCCCTAATTGATTTTTTTTTCTTTTATCCTTTTCAAAATGAGGGGCTTAAGAGAGAGAGTAGTTAGAACTTACCTGCCCCTGGCGTGTTTACTTATGCGGCTGATCTTCCTTCAATGTATCTTCTCCTGAAACAACCATAGCAAAAGAGATATAGCAAGTTAGAATCTAAATCAAGAATTGCAATAAAGAGTTCTAAATTGCCCGTTGCTCCCCAGCAATAGCGCCAAAATGTTCTTCGCATTAAATCGGTATTTAAGATTGTCATTCTTTAGTATAGCCAAAATAGCGCTTAAACAAATAAATTTTACTACTCGAAAGAAGTTTCGAGGTTGAACACAGGGAGCAATATGGAATTTAGATCTCAAGAATTGCAATTTAAGTACAACATAAGCAAGTTATAATAAAACTCCAAACAATAATGATATAGAAGTGGAAACAGATGTCAATAGTGCAAAAAGAATGGGGTAAAATGGTGATTTGAATCACCAAATACCCTTCACAATAATAGCAAATTTCTCAACAGTATCAATCAAATAAAGCCTAGATATCAAGTATCAGATGGATGGATGTGTAATCAGACAGCTTAACCATCTTGGGCTACAGTGTATAGCCCTCTCTTTCTCTTCTCATCCTCTTCTTCTCTTCTCTTCTTTCTCTGTTGCGGCTGCTTTCCTTCTCTTCTTCTTCTGCTGGGATTCCTCTCCTTCTGTTCAGCCTCTTCACATAGGGAGGGGGATTTGTCAAATTGGCTAAGTGTCAGACAATGTCCTCCGCAGCAAAACCCCCTACCCCCGCGCAATCTCTCCTTCCCTTTCTCTCTTAGGCTCCACCCTCCCAGGGCCTTTCTCAGGATATCGAGTTATCGGGTACACGCGCACCTAGGTCTAGGGCTGCGAGTGTGGTAGCAGCCGAGGAGTGCCTGGCTAGGCAGGTTAACGGGTCAAGCCAAGTCCAAGGGCAGAGATCACAGACGTGGCGTGCGTGGGTGAGAGGGACGTCACCCCGTGTTTGGAGGCAAATAGCCACAGACAATTGTGCAATTTATGTAGGAGCGGGGGCTAATCAGCTTCCGAGGTGGGACTATCCCACCCTCCTTCCTTCGTGCAGCAGCAACAGCAGCTTCCTTCGTCAAATTAGCATAGAAGACTGAGTCAAAGGCTCCAATTGATCACGCGAGGATACTCCTGGAGGTAATCCACAGTGCCTGGGACTTTGCCTGGGGTATGTAGGTGCTTGAAGCAAGCTTCGAGCTTCGCTCCAAGCTTTGAAAATGGCGGCGGAGACCTGGGACCTGCAAGCACGAAAATAGGCTAAGAGCCTTAATTTAAATAGTTCATAAGCTTCACTGTGAGGTGGGAATTGAACAGCGGTGTTCGTGAGGTGTGGTAGTGTGTGAGGTGGCCAGACAGTGACGGAAGGTGAAGTGCAAAAGTGTGGTGTTTGGCGAAGCAGTGGGGAGGCTAATAGCCTCGAAGACTAGAGGGCTTTTGCTCTCTGGGATATGGCAGAGGTGTAGGGATGAACGGCGGCCAGATTGGTGGCATGTAGTGGCCGTGCAAGCTCGCTGGAGGTACATCGGTGAGGTGGAAGACGGAGGGTGACGGGGCAAATCGGTAGTCGAAACGAAGTGGCAGATGGATGGAAAGGAAGAGTGGAAGATAAGGAGTCGTGTAGGTGAGGAGGTGGACGAAGGGGAGTGAAGTTGGCGTTGGTTGAGGTGTGGCTGGTGTCGGAGACAAAGCTGCTTAGAGAGAGGTGGACGGTGAGGATGAAGGGGGTAGGAGCACCGGCGGGTGCTACGCGACACGAAAGAAGAGAAGAATGAAGAGTTTGCCACTGATATTATGGTTAGATGATGAGGGAAATTAGGGAGAGTCATCGGAGCTTGAAGAGCAAATCGACCGAACGAGGGGAGAGGAATTTGAGGGATTCTCAGGTTGAATTCAAGCTTGAGGGATTCAGTATGAGCAGGGGGTGCTTTTATACACCTCAAGAGGATGGTTAGAGCTTGGGAAGCAAGCTTCCCAAGCTTGGAAAGCTCGCCGGAGTTTGGGAATTTCTTGATACCCAAATCTCTCATGCATTGGCATGAGAGATTGGGTAGGTTTTAGGGCTTAAGATTGGGTCCAAAAGGAAGGAAATTTCTTAACGAACTTCCCTTTCAAATTTGAAAGGGATTCGTCAAGAAATCAGGGAGTTCTTTCCTTGTTAAGGTCACCAGAGCAAGTAGGAATAGGTTTAATGGCATCAGGGACCTATTTGTGAGAACAATGACAAAGTTAAGGGGCCTATTTGAAAGAATTTTGAAAGTTAAGGGTAGAAATGTAATTAGATAGGAACAATTTGCAAACTAGGTCAAGACAAACTCATCTTGGGTCCAAATTTTGGTACAAACCTAATTTGGACCTAAGGAATCCAATGGTGAAGTTGGATTTTGGATTTGACTATGTTTGACTGGGTAATTTATGCAAAAATCTAAATTAGGGCAAATGTCTGTCTGTGATTCTGTTTTGGGTCAAAACGGGTTATGATGGTCAAATTGAAGGTTCTAAACCCTAGAAAATATGTTTCTATGTATTTTAGAGGGTTTAGGTGAATTTTACATTGATCAGAACCTCAGTTAATTAAGTAGATCTGTTTTTAGGGTTTCAAAAGTCATTTAATTATCAAAGCACGTGAAAACCTTTTTCTGATTGTTCTAACCCACTTGTTATCTTTTTAAGACCAATTGGCCTTCATTCAACCCCTGAGAAAACCCGTGGTTGTACTGCATTCATGATAAGTTGGTAAAATTGTAATTTTCGCCCTAGTTTCTTATTTTTCCTTCAGAAGATTATGCAATGACTTGTGGCTCTCTAGCGGTTATGTAAGAGCATTTATTGACTTAATTGGGTCAAAATGTGTTAGTTATGGCTCATGATGGTGTTCCCATCACCATCCCTTCCAAATTTGGAAGGGATTGGTCAACCAATCAAGGTAGAATCAGCGATTGAATCTCAGATCTATTGGGTTCACACTTGCCATGGCAACAGGGACCCAAATGTGAAGAAGAAAATGAAGTTAGGGGTGTATGTGATAAAGAAAGAGTCTAAATGGACCAAAATGCAAACTAGGTCGAAATGATCTCTGATTAAACCCAAATTTTGTTAAAAACCTAATTTAGACTCAAAGAATCTGATGGTGAAGTTGGATTTTGGTTTTGACTAAGTTTGATTGGATAATTTATGAATAAACCCAAATTAGGTCATCTATCCATTTGAGTCTCTATTTTACGTCAAAATGGGTTCCCATGGTCAAATAAAAGGAACCAAATCTTATAGAATGTTTTTCTATGATTTTTAGAAGGTTTATGTGAATTTTATCGTATCCAAAACCTCAGTTAATTAAGTGGGTTTAAAATTAAGATTTCGGATGTCCATTAATTCTTGAAATGCATGAAAAACCCGTTTCATTCTACATGGACCCTCTTATTAGACATTAATGACCATTTGATCTTTAATTATCCCCTAGAATACCCCGCAATTTATACTGTATTTGTGGAATGCTGTTAAAAGTGCAAAAATAACCCTGTATTCTTCTCTTCTTTTCAAAATAGGATAATGTGCCCTTTGGACATTTTGATGGATATGTAGGAGCTTTTGATAATATAATCAGACCCAATTGAGTTCGTTAGGGCTCATGATAGTGTTCCCATCAATGACTTAGAACCTGAATTATTTTGGAGTAGAACTAATAAAAAGATGGTACCTCTAGAAGAATCAGATCCATAATATGATATGATATAGGACCCACCTAAAAAATTTATCTCCAACACTGATCCTCTACATTCTAATTCCCAGCAAATTGACCAACATCAATATAACTCATCTAGCCTTGTGTTAAGTCAAGATCAATATCCAGATCAACCTGTGGCCTCTTAATCAACACCTACAAGCAATCAATATAAGTAATGGGTGGAAAAGTTAGACCAGTTAGATGACATGAGGGATAAACTTTTGCAATAGATGAAACACCTGGATGATCATGCTCAAAAGAACCTAGCTAAGAAGATGCATCAAGAGATTGTCAAAATGAAATCTTAGATGGTGGATGTAATGTTACAGATACCCAGCTTTGTTGCTTGGATGAAGGATAGACCACTTGAAACAGAAGTCGAGGAGCTCGGTACAAACTCCCTATCATAAATCCAATTCATGACCCTTCCTATGAAATTATAAAAAATGATTTGATTGAACTTGAAGTTGTGGTTGATGAGACTTTAGATGATGAGCCTAATTTTGAGGAGTCAAAGAATGGGGACACTAAGGTAGATGTCTCAATTAATGTTGAAGTAGACTGAGACATCCGATTTTGAAAAAGGGCCAACTGAGAAAATTGACTATAAGGATGTTGATTTTGATGGCCCTTATTTTGACTTACGTGAGGTGGCACATGAGAAATTGATTTCTGAATTTGAAGACGAACTGATCAATAACCCCAACTCCCAATCAACTCCTGAAGCGCCTAATTGTGAATGAATGGGAATTAGATTTGATGAACCTGAGTTTGAATTAATTATAGATAATTTTAGAGACTTGGGTCCTATAAAAGGGGTTGATGAAATTCAAAATATCTTGGGTAATGATATGAATGATTTGGGGGATATGAATAAAGAACTCATCATTTGGGAAGAAGATTTAGAGGGAGTTTTATACCAGAATTTAAGCATTTATTATGATTTTAAACTCCCTACCTTCTATAACGACCCTTATGATCCTCCTGATTTACCTAAGACCTTGAACTCAAGTGCACCTATTCCATGAATCATCTTTTTAGGCTTCATTGCTAAGGGACACAAGCTTCTTATTTTGATTATCTCTTGTGTGTCCGAATCTTTAGAATCAAGTTACATGGGCCCAATTGAGGGCTGCACCCCATTACCGACTTCTAGAAAATAAGTGGATAGTAATTTCTAATTATGCATCTACTGAGTATTCGACTCTTAGGAATGGGGTTGCATCACCAACTAGTTTGTGATTAGCCCATATTTGTGGGCTATTTAAGTATTTAAGTGTCTAGACATTAAGTTAGTTTTAACATTTAGATAGCATACATTAGGATGCAAATAAATTAATTCATATTTTTAGCTTAAGTGCATAATTCATGTGTGGCATCCATATCTAAATGCATTTAGAATTAACCTAGAATTGCATGCATTTGATTAGTTAATTAATTAGGTGCATTACCTATATTGTTTTAATTAACATAGAAGTTAAGGAGTTATGTATAAATAATCCTAATTATTTTTATTATTCCTTTCCTTCTACAGGAACGGCTCTGCCTCTCCTCCTTCAGCCATACCTTCTTTAATGGCCGTGAGAAGCGGATCTGCTCTCGCCTCTCCATTTCAAACCCATGTGCACTGCAACAAGAGAGGGGCAGCTGCTACCATGCTCATGGAGACACCGCCCCACTCCACCACCATGGTCTCCAAGGTCGAGCTCCACCACATCGTGGGTCGGCGAGGTGACAACTCGCCACGCCAATCCGGTGAGCTCGGCCATCACCATGCAACTACCAGATCACTCTCCCTGTCCACGCACCACCAACACCATCATCTTCTTGTTCTTGTTCTTCTTCTTCCTCTATTTTTAGAACAAAACCATCCCCACGTCCTCCTTGTTGCACCTCCGCCCCACAGACGTAGCAACATGCAACCTCCTGCGCGCACTCCCTCGCCATCCCCGTGCGACCGCCCTCTAGCTCCATCGTGGTAGGCACGTGCACACCCTTGCTACGTGCACCAACCTCCACACTCCAGCTCCTAGTGCACGCCCACCAGTGCCCCTCAGCGCACCCACTCGCCTCGAGACCACGCGCCTGCACTCCTTGTAGCGCACTGTCAATGCTTACAGCAGTGACCACACATCCTCCAACCCACCGACCCTCTCCCATGTGCGCTATAGCAGTCGTCGACTCCCACACTGCACACACGCATCCCCCTCGTCGTGCCTCCGCCACGCCCGTAGCAACACGAGCGTAGTCGCACATCCTCCAGCAGCACCCCCACGCACCCGCGCCCTCTTCTGTCATGCACACCGTCTAGCACCAGTATGCCACTTACGCGTAGCCAGCCTCTGTCTTCTTCTTCTTCGTCTTCTCCTAAAACAGACCGAAGGAAACCTAAAGTTATCATGGTCCTCCTCCACGCAGCCACCTCATCTAGCCTCGAAGCTTCGCGCCATCAACGTCAATGAACTCGCCTCGACCTTAGGAGCTTGGCCACACCCTCTGAAGGTTGGCAGCAACCTGCCCGTGTCAGCGAGCCACTGCCACCATGCCAGCCTTCCTCATCGCCTGTGAGACCAACGGCAGTCGTTCGATGTGCCATCACCGCCCATGCGTAGCCCTCGTTGTAGCCAACCACCTCCGAGCTCCGCATACCCGACCGCGGCCTTCTCATCGCGCATGCACAAAGGGAGCAAATGCTCTATTTCTCGTCATATTAATATTTACATTCACATGCCATTGCCGCTCTTTTTATTTTGAATTTATTAATTAAATATTATGGCTAATTTATGCAAGTGACCTCCCACTTTCTCATAATTGCCATTTCAGCATGATCTCTTGATGTTTTCTTAATCTGAAGGTGGATTTAGCTCGATTTCTTGATGAAATTAATCATGAACAAATGTTTTTAACCTCTGCAAGTTTAAATAGGCCATTGCCTCCTTGTGGACACGACCCACTCTCTAGTGAGTGGTTTAATTTTAATTTTAATTATTTTGATTAGTTGATTTTCCACCACTTAGAAATACAATAATAAATCTTCTTAATTATCATTTTCAAAAAAAAAATGACTCGTCAGTTTGCATTTGCAGACATTTGATTATGAGCTTCCTTAATCTATCTGTTATTCTACTCTTGACTCTCTCCTCTTTATTAATTAATTCATTCTTTTAAAGGTTTAGATCGAGTTGTAAATGTAAAATTTAGCACTTGTTGGGAGGCAACCCAACATTTGTAGATAATCTTCTTATTTTCTTTATAATTTTAATTCATGTCTAGAGATGATTGAGTTTTGATTTCTTTAGAACTATCGAGTTTTAGGTAATATCTATTTTTTTTCCTTATGTTTATTGCATGCATTAAGGACATTACACGAAATAAGCTTGGGGGAGGGGTAGACAATGTTTTTCAGAGTATTCTTATTTATCTTCAAAATTATAGGTATTAGTGGTTTTTCTTGAATTAGTTGTGTCATCGAAAAGTAGTAGTTATTTTCCAAAAAAAAAGAAGAAAAAAATTAGTGGTTTTTAGAGTTTGAGCTATAAAAATATTAGAAAATTAGATTTTAAGGATTTACCGATCTTAGGGAAAAGTACGAACAAAGTCTTTTCGTTTAGACTCTTCAAGTCGTATGTCAACTTAATTATCTCAAGTATTTACCTAAATCTGGATTTATTTTCCTGAGTCTTTGAAAGGATATGAAAAAGCTAGAAGTATTAAGTCAAAAGGGTGATGAGTGAATGACTTATCTTTCTGCCCTGTGGTTTGGATTGTCGTTGAGTTCTAAGCATCTTCACTTGCACATTACACTAACTCATCTTCTGGGCGATTTTGTTGAGTCCTTAGTGGTCAATAAGATTTAGTCTTAGGGTTAAAGATTCAAAGGACTTTTGCCATATTTCTACCTCTTAAGATTGTTCCAATTTGTAAGGGATGCATTTAGAATGGATGAAGGAGAGCCACTCACCTAACAAAATGAGTGTGACAAAGAAGACAACCCTGAAAAATGAGTAGGCGAAGAAAGTTATAAAAAAATAATAGAAAATAAAGAAAATAAAAAGAAAAAAAATATATATATCCATTTCATCTCTTACCTACATGAGAGCATCCCAAATAGTGAGATGGCCAACAAGAGACTTAGGAGTCCAGCTAAGGAGATATACACCATATGTGTTGACCTCGGGATAGAAAAGTAGCAAGGAGAAAGTTGCCAAATCTTGATATGGCCTAACTAAAGACAAGATGTCCCAAAAAGAGTATAGAAATATTCTAAGTTTTATTTAATACCTGGAATCAACTTAGTTGCCCATCTGGGTGGGTCAACTTAGTCACATTATTTCACAAACAAGATGCTTGCTTCTTACATTCGATTAACGACCCAAGTTCAATGGCTAATAGGATTCCTAATTTGATTTGGGCATTCTGGATTTTAGTTGATAGTTTAGAACTGTTGAGTCTTAGACGTTAAGGTTTTATATATAATTAATTTATTTTGGTAAAGAATCAAGATTGATGAGTTTAATGTGATATAGCTGAAAACTCACAAGTAGTCTCTCATGTAAATACTATTTTCTCACAGTTTTTCGCTTAGAGTTTTGCTCGAGGACTAGAAAAAGATAGGCATGGGGGTATGATATTTCCATATTTATTTATATTAATTAATCCCTAACTAATGTTAGCCTAAGGATAATTTGGGTTAGATTGCATTTAGTTAGGTCATATTAGGTATTTTAGGTCATTTTGTAAATAATGATACTCTTGGTCTTTTATACAGTTTTTCCCACAATTGTATATGGTTCCTTGATGTATTTATTTTTGTATGAGCAGATACAAAATTTCAGGCAAATCGGAGAAAGTTTGGTTGGGCTTTCGGAATTGAGCTCATTTGGAAGAGGACTAGCCTAGTTGGTGGACCTAATTGAGACCTAATTCACTTAGACCCTAATCCAAATTAGGAACCTAATTACCTAGACTAGAAACTACTTAGGATCAACCAAACCCTTGTCCTAAAACCTATAGTGGTCAACCACTAAGGATACCTAATCCTATCCACCCAAAAATCCCAATGAAACCTAGGAAAACTTAGAACATATCCTAAACAAAAAAACCTTATTTGCCCATCTCTTTTGTCCTCCAATAAATACTATTTTAGATGGTCAACATACACCATAATTTATCCACCATTAGATCAAAATCCTAGGGTCCTAAATTTCCTACCTAAATCCCTATCTTAAAACCCTAAACCAAGTCCTATTCCTAATACTAAATCTTGAAATTCATAATAGCATGACATAACTTTAGTACTTTTACCATAACTTTCCCATTTTAAATCAAAATTGAGTGATTCTAGTTGCATTGGAAAGCTGGTTTTGAGGGATATAACTTTGCTTTTATGTGCAACTTGAAATTCTGAAAAAAAAAGAGGCCAAAAATTTGAGAGAATCAAAGCCCTCCATCATCCTCTCAAAGCCATCCTAGCACTCCATTATTTCTAACAAAAACCTAACCTATTCTGTCACCTAGGCCATAATCCTAACCCTTAATCCCTAACCCAATTAATCCTAGCCCTACACTATAGTGATCCTAAGAAACCTAAGCCAACCAATAGGAAACCTTCAAGCTTCCTAGAAAAACCCCTAGCCACCCCCCGTTAGGCATTCAACATTCTTTCACTTAGTCTCTACCTACTAGAACTAGTCTTCTTACACGCCATCTTTGGTGATTCTGGTGGGTGTGCCTTTGCATCCACATTTATAACGACACTCCAGACTTCTCCTTCAAAGCCCTTTCTTTGCATCTCTTTAGTTTAGTTCTAGTTATAATAGTATAGAAGCATTTTAGCATTTGTAATACTAGTTGTACTTGTGCCAAAACTCTTTTTTGATGCAATAAAAGTTCTAGTATTTATTTTCAACTTGCCTTCAAGTTGTATGCTTTCTAGTATTTAGTTAGAAGTTACATCCCTAGTTCTTTTTTTTTGAAACAGAATTACATCCCTAGTTCTAATAATCATCTTACTTGATAATCGATTTTAGTTCTAGTTTTGAAAGTGAATTTAATCTATTTGCCACCCTACAAACAACTCTGACTTCCATATTTTTATTCGAAAAATCTTACGAGTTTGATCTGATTTACAAATTTCAAAAGCTTCTATGCGCATTTACTATGACAAAAAGCAATTTCTCGCAATCATATCAGTGAATAGAATGCCCACTCTTTTTGTGGATTTACAAACATATTGTAAGGCATGCATTCATTGCCAGACTCTTGGTAGCATGACACATAGAGACATGATGTCTTTCAACCCTATAGTTGTTTGTGAAATTTTTGATATCTGGGGCACTGACTTCATGGATTTGTTTCCTTCTTCTTTTGGCTTAGAGTACATTCTACTCGCTGTTGATTACGTACCTTGTTGGGTTGAAGCCATACCCACGTGCACTAACAACCATAGAGTTGCCATTCCTTTCATACAAAACCATATCATCTTTCATTTTGGGGTACCACGCACGATCATTTCTGATGGCGGATCTCATTTCAACAATGCCCATTCTCAAAGCCTTCTTAGGAAATATGAGGTTACACATCATATTGCTGCACCTTACCATCCCCAAACTAATGGGCAAATCAAGGTCTCTAATCGAGAGATCAAGAAGATCCTTCAAATGACAATCCAATCTGATAGGAAGGATTGGTCTTCTTGATTAGACAAGGCTTTGTGGGCATATAAGACCACCCACAAGACACCCATAGGCATGTCACCATATACACTTGTTAATGGGAAAACCTGCCATCTTCCCATAGAAATCAAATATAAGGCCTATTAAGCGATTAAAGCTTGCAATCTTGACCTTGCAAAGGCTGAAGATCACCACAGGTTTCATTTTAGTGAACTTGAGGAGATCCAGAATGATGCCTATGAGAGTTCCAAGATGTACAAAGAGAAATTGAAAGCCTTCCATGATAAACACATTTCCCGCAAATCCTTCACACCTGGTCAGAAGGTGTTGCTCTTTGATGCCAACCTAAAGCTCTTTCTAGGAAAACTTAGGTCTAAATGGACTAATCCATTTGAGATTTCATGAGTCTTCAACAATGAAGCTGTTGAAATCACTGAACCCAACAAGAATCAACCCTTCAAAGTGAACAATCAACACCTTAAACCTTATCTTAAGCCACATTCCTTCGATCTTGTTGGAGACTATTATACGCTCCATTAGTACTTCTACTAGGTTAGCACCTAGCTGAATGCATAAAAATTAGATTTGTACATATCTATTTTCAGTTCTTTAATTTCTATATTTTCCCATCTTTGTTTAATTCTACACTTGAGTCTAAGTTTATCATATACTTCCTTATTTCTTATCATTTACTTAGTCCGACTTACCCCTCTGACATTTATCATAGTAGAAATGGTTTGGTTGAGATCTGTTGATGTCCTCTATCTGACTCCTTCTGTTACCTTATACTAAGTGAAGTGTAGTGTCATTTTCACTCTTTCTTTACAATGAGGACATTGTAAGATTTTGGTGTGGGGGGGTGTGAAGTCAATCTTAATACTTTACGTGTAGTCTTAGACAAAAGAAGAAAAATTTTGAAAAACCCTAAAAATTTAAAAATTTGAAAACACATAAAAATTTTAAAAATAAAAGCCATAAAAAAAATAAAAAATAAAAAAAAGAAAGATGTATTCCTCTTTATGGGGGAATTATATTTGGACACATTCATAAGGAGAAGAATTTTTGAAGAAAATCATTTCACTACCTTAATTAATATTTATATGTATATTATTAAGCATAAAGAGTATGGATATCCTAAGTAAACTTTTAAAGGTCAGAAATAAAAAAATATATTTATATTTGTATAGTGCAAATAGTGTACATAAGTAATAGCATGGAATCCCTACTAAGGATTTTGTCTTAAATAGTTTTCAAAACAAGTACTTGTTCTTGATAGTTGACATGGGACTTTTGGAGTCATAATTTGAAACCTATGTATGCGATTTGTATTCCTGCTCTTTACTTTGAAAACAGTGCAACTAAGATGTTATTAATTCATACATAGGACTTAATTTTTGGAATTAAATTGTAACTTTCCGATCAATATGACTAGGTCATGTCCTTTTGACTTTGAATTTCTACTTTTATCACTAAGTTGAGTAAAAAGGCTAGATACTTAGAGTTAATCAAACAAAGAAGTTAGTTTGGAATCTTAACCATAAGGTCTAACAGGCTATAGGTAGCTTAATCAGTTGAGGATGTTCCACTATACTTGGTGGTCTGCGTCTTGACAAATTGTACGAGTTGGTACTAATGGTTTAAGGGATTTGAAAGTATAGGGCTTTGCTGTCCACTCCATGGTTTGCGAGCTAAGTAACCTAAGTGTCCAAACTACACATATAATAGAATTGACTTATAATCATCTAAGACCGTGAAGACATAGAAACCAAAGAGATCGGTCTTGTATCTTCTTTACCCCAAGGATTTTTGTAGGGTGACTCTTGAAAGGATGAGGGATGTGCCACTCACCTAGAAAATATATTTGGAGTTTTTACTTAGAAGTAAGAAAAATGAGATAAAAAAAAAATTACATCCTGCAATAATGCACCTCGATATTAATGGGTGCTTATGCATTTATTCACCAAATAAAGCATCTTGCTACAAATGGATGCTACCCTCCATCTAATAAAAAAACACCTCAATACAAATGGGTGTTTTAACCTATAGAAAATGGATTAGAAAAATAGGGAGCTAAAAACTAGGAATAAGTGATCTAGTGGTCCAGCCAAGGAAATATACACCTTGAGTGTTGACCTCAGGATAAAAATGAGTGAGGAGAAAGCAACCAAGTTTGAGTAAGGCTAAGCGAAAGGCTTGAGTTGGGATGATTTGGATTGAGCTCCTAAGGTCTAGATTTTTGCAACTTTAGATTCCTGTAGGACCAATTTACTTCACCTGCACGGACATTTTAACCTCACAACTACTAAACCTTGAGTGGGCAGTGAAGCCTAAGAAATAGAATTTTGAAAACTAGCAGTTGAGGCTTAAAAAAGATAGATTGATAAAGCCCTAGGTCTAGAAGTCTGTCCTTGATGTTGTGGGCTGGTTGGATTAAGGGTCATACTCACTTTCTGAATCTAGTTAATAAAAGGTGTTTGGTTGATTTACAAAAACTTAAGTCGATAAAAATCTGAATTCACAAGCCTAAGGATTGATCTATGTCTATTTAATTTTTGAGTTAGATTTTGATTTCCAGCCTTTGAGTCTTGTTACATTCTCCATCTTGACATCTTTGATTTTTAGGGTTTTGAGTGGTGTATGAATTACAAAAATGGGTATCAGATGTTCTGATTAAGTTTAGAATTCCTATCGAGAGTATTTTTCATGAGTATCTATTTTGTAGAGCATTTAGGGCTTTGAGTCCTTAGTATGAGATTTCCGTCAAATGTTCTATTTCATTTATGGATATTTATTTATAAAAGTATAAAAACATAAAAAATAGATGAAAAAAAATCTTCTGACCTAAGCATCCTTATACCTAATAATTCACTCTACTATAGTATTCACCCTGGTGTTTAATCTCATCATATTCACTAGTTATTTTGCTAGGGACTAGCAAAACTTTGGCATGAGAGTATGATGAGGCCTCATCATGGCTCCTAAATCACCACAATTAGCTAGTTTGCCTAGTTAAATCACTAGTGAATAACATTCAAACAAGGTTAATTATACACTAAGATAATATAGTAAGGACCTTAATTATATTCTAAAATATCTAAATTAAGGGTTAATAAACTTTTATTTATCTTTAATTGATAAATAGGAATTAATTCCAATCATTTAGCTACTTATAAATATTATATATAAGTTTATGGTATTTATACTACCTAAGTTATTAATTAAGTTAATAATGTTAATCACTTAAACAAATAAAACTAAAAAGGTCACAAATGTAATTTCATTCCAAAAATATATTATTTATCATATTTACAATAATACATAAAAAGTTGGAAAATAATTAATTTAATTTAAGCCTTAAAATTCACTATTTGCATTTTAGTCCTTAACCTCCATTTCAATTAAGTCCTTTTTATAACATCTAGGTCCTTCATGTCTTGCATACAGGTCATTGTGCACATTTCCTTCTTCTTCTTTCTTCCTTTTGAATGGTTGATGTTCACTGGTGACTATAGTCATTGACGACTACCCATCTAACGTCGTCTTTCCACCACCATGGTCGTTAGAGTCAATCTCACCACCTTCTTTCCATTCAATGGTTCAGATGAACCCTTAATCCTATTCTCCAATGATGGTAACTTCACCGTCGCTGAAGACGACGACAGTGATTCCCATGCACCTGGACACTATCTCGGACAGATCATCCTCCCTAACCTCCTTTACCACTTATAAATACTCCTCCGATTTCCAGTGTCGCATCCCTACCCTCTTCCCCCAACTAATGCGAGCATAGGCTATTCCTTCCTCTAGCAATCTTCTTTCTTCTTTCTTTCAGTCTTCTGCGGCCAAGTTGAACATTCCTCCATCTTCCTCATCCTCTACTCTATCTACACGGTGGAGTTGCATCTCATCCTTTCCCTCTACTCTGAGTTCCTCTACGTTGCAGTTGTCTCGACCTTTTGATTTCGTCTAACTCCGACGAGGCATCAGTGGAGCTCCTCCTTCCCATTCATCCAGGTAATCGTAGCCTTAGCTTTAGATCTTAGTTTAGAATAGTTTAGTTTAGTCAATTAGGTAGATTAGCATAGTTTACTCTTTGATTGTTTCTTTTCTTCTCTGACCCTAGCAAGGCCAGTCCGACCTTGCCTGGACTTCAATTCATCAAATCACACCCTCTTCCACCCATCTCAACTCCTCACAAACATTTTCTGCTTCTTTCTTTCCTTGATTAGCTTGATAACACAAAACACCCAAATCGCCTCAACCTCTGGACTCCATTGTCTATAATGGAGCTCTGAAGGAGTTTCTCCATCTAATCAACCCATCCATATACAATCACAATATATCCTAAAGCATTTCACCTCACTCAATCGAGTGAGAGATGATTCTTGAGTTCTGGCAAACTCAAGACCCATTTGTGAAGAGTTTTAATTCATATCTTTGATTCAATCGGTGTGTTCTTGATGATCCTGAGATCATCATGAAACTCTTGATCTAATTCTTGATTGTTTTCATGGTGTTTGGACCCCTTATGCTTAAATTCTGACCTTCACCGGAGCTTTACTAAGCTCTGGAGACCTCAACACTAAGCCTTAGTGTTCAAAATCCTCTGAGAAGTTCGAAATTATCTAGTTAGCATCTACTAATCATAATCCACTCATTAATACCTTGTTTTATGGACTGAAACATTCATCTAGCTTTCATGTTCCTCAGCTCGAGAAGAGTTGGGGAGGATGATCCATAGACTCTTAGAACTCAGCACTAGGTTAGGAAGCATCCTTAGGTCTTAAGGAATATAAATCCAGCTTTGGATTCATGATTGAATCTCTGGCTTGTTTTGGCGAACAAATACCTTTTGGTTCTCAGGTAGAAAGCCTGGAGGTTGATGATCTAGGTATCAAAATGGAAATTTTGAGGTTGTTATGAGTTCTTGAGGTTCTACTTAGTCGATCTAGTAAGTTAATTGAGTAGGAATCATTCTATTATTTGGAGTCAACTCCCAAGCTTTAAATGGTCAACTCTTGGTCGTTTTGGACCCAAAGGCTTCAGAACTTAGCTTTGATCATATTTTTGGAGTCTTGAGTTAGTACAAGATTGTTAGGATAAATTAAAACAAGTTCTATTGCAGTTTTCAGTGAAATCAAATTTCGGCCTAGTTTGGGTTCAATATATACTTCATTGGAGTTCATAGAGTTTATGACAAATTTCTAAACTCAAATTAGCTCAAATCTATTGCTTTGTACATTCTAAAGTTGTCTAGATTCCTTCTAAAGGCCCTCAGCTCTCTATTGAGTTAAAGAATCATTTGTTCCTCCTGATTTGAGCTTTAGCTCGAAGCTCTGAAGCTTACTAAGTCTCTAACCCTTCCTAAACCTTCAATCCTTCTCAGAAGGATGCAGAATACTTCTAGGCAATGAGTACACCTTAGGTGCAAGAGAGAAAGAGAGGAATTGAAGATCAATTTGAAGTTTATACTTTGGAGTTCTACTGTGCTACATACATGGCATCAGACCAACATTGGGAGCTTGATTCTATGGAGTTTCTATGCTCCACTCATGAGATTAAAGGCAACAATCAAAAGATGAACTATAGGGCTTTTGATCAAGACCTTAACATTAGAGCTTGGATCTCTGAGCAACAAGGAATCAGTTGGGAAACGTAGCGCTGGAAGCAAGTGAGCATAGAATAAAAGGGGATTACATTAGCCCCACAACGTTAATTTCTAAGCTACTGAAGCCATATATAAGAAATCTCCGATATTACCCTGTCGAGCGACTAAGACACGAGCCCTTTAGGTCTCTTGTGTGTTATGAGAAATTCCTGTGCAGTGCACGTGCATTGCACATGTGTATGCATCCAGGTGGGTGTGTGCATGGGTGAATGTGGTGGTGGCACGTGTCCTATGTGGGGCCTAGTAGCGTCTGCTCCAACTCTTGTAGCTGTTGAGACTGTGCGAACAATCAGTAAAATTTTTATAGTTGAGCTTATCTGCTGTGGCTAAGCACTTGGCCAAAATTCAAAGTGTTAAAGGCTATATGTGTAAGAACTAAAGGACTTAAATAGCCTAAGTTGTTAATGAGTAAATAATTGTAATTTTGGATTAATTTGTTGTTTTGAAACAACATTTTCTTGTAATCTTTTTTCGCAATTAATGCCTAATCCTGTTTCTTATGGAGTAATTGCATTGTTTAATGTTTTATTGTTAACAATTAGCTCATGTGGTTAACATATTATAATTAATTAGTTAATTAAATAACTAAGCTAATTATATATAGATTAGTAAGTAATAAGTAGTAAAATAATCTAAGTAATATTTATATAGTTTAGTAAGTTATAATGTAATTAACATAGTTAATTAAGTTAATACTTATAATTAGTATATATAGTCTAATTAATTTAGTAAGTCTAGTAATTAGGGGAATTAGTTAACTTAAGTAAATGTTATTTAATAAGTATTATTTATAATGGGATAGTTATAATTAAGTAATTATTAGGTAAGTAAGTTATAATTAGTGTATAAATAGTTAGTAATTAAGTATGTAATGTATTATAAATTATATACGTACTATTAGTATAAGTTAAGTAAAAATTGATCACTTAATTATTATAATTAAGAATAATGAATAACTTAAGAATAATTAGTGAATTACATGCTTATTTAGCCTCCCAGCGAACAACCTGGACTCAAAACCTAGTATAAATTTATAAAATATGTGAACTATATCGCTCACTATACTACTACTTAATAATAACATATTAATAAAGTGAGGTAGTTTAACATTAGAAACCACCCTCTTAACAGCCATCACATTCCAAAGCACAATTTCTTAAGCCTAAAGCTGAGTAGACGTGCTGCTAAGATTGGATTAATTTAAGTCTTGAGAGCTCGATTTGGTTTGTTAACTGGTTGCTCTTGATTTCTTTTATTAAATCCAATGTCTAGGTTATGGGTCCATAAGTCAAACAGACTTAAGTGGGTAAGAGTTTCCCAATTAGTACCTTAGTGAAGGCTTTGGAAATGCTCCCTCTATCCCACCTGTATTCAACCTAGCTAGATTGATTTAAGGAAAAGAGGTCAAATTACTTGCAATACTGGTCATGCCTTTAAAGCTTTAAGTCCATTATGGTTAACACTTTAAGGCTAGATTTGTGTGCTTGGTTGTGTAATTAGGGCACCAATTTCTCTCATCTGTCCTTCTTCTCATCCCATTATTCTTCTGTTGCACACATGAATTTCAACTCTTATCTTTCAATAAACACTTATCTTCAAAGTGGCTATAATTTCAATCCCAACCTGAATCAATATTGTCAATCATTCAATTGAGATACTTCCACCTCAAGTTGGGGATCACAATTTTGAGATCAAACCTCATACCCTCTTATTAATAACTTTCAATAGGGGTCATTATGCTTAATTGATTACTCATACATGACCTACAATCAAGAAGGGTATCCTGAGCTTCCTTCTTACCCTAAATCACTTTACCCTCAGCCTTTTAGCCAATTCCCATCAAATCAGGGTTGAACTAGTGGTCCTAATTTTGACCCAACCTCATATGGCTCATCAAACTATGAATTCAATCATACTACATCTTCTTACAATCATAGTTGGCCAAGTCATGTTGATTCTTCATATAAGTTAAATTGTTATCAATCTGAATCTTCTGAGTTCACATCTCAACCTAATTTTCAAAACCCACAATATGGATGTGATGCTAACCTTGATTGTAATTTGGACACATCTAAAATTTTGGGCTTGCTTAGAGATGATCAATTAGATTTTGAGAGCCCTACTGAACCCAAACTTTTTTGAAGTAGAATAAAGGGTGGATTAGTGCTGCTTGAAAAATTGGACCTAGAAAATGATCATATCATACTTACCCAAGGTCCTAGTGATCCTAACCTTGAGTGTCTACGTGTTGAACCAAATTCTAATCCTAATTTGACTAAGGACCTAAAGTTGAGAAATGAGTCATGCCAAAAGAAATTAAGGTCCCAATCTATTGAGGAGATGACAAAGAAATTATATGACATGAATAACAATTTGATGCAGTCTTTCATGGATTGGATGAAATGTGGAAGAACAACGAATGTGGGCCAAGCCAGAAAAGATGAAAGAGGCCAACCTAAAGGGAAATGTAGGAAACCCTGAAATTGAAACAAATGATAAGGAGCCCAATGAAACTAAAGATGAATCAAACTAGACATTTGGGGTCCAATCAAGGGAATTGGGGATAGAGTCAAATAAGAGCCATGGAGAACAATCATATCATGTTAAAAATGACATCTAAACTTATTTTTATGATCCAATGGCTACTAAGGTTGAGCTACATGAGCTGTCCCTTGATCATGATCTGAAGGATGATGTAGACAATGAAAAGATCACTGTGAACTTGGAAGAAAATAATTTTGAAAGCTCCCTTTGGATGGAACTTGAAATTGAAAAATCCTACATTGATTTAAATGATATAGAAGGGAAACTAAATTTGGATTGCATAATGGAAGTCCATGAGGAAAAGATACCAACAACTGAGAAGTTTGAACTTGATAAATGCAAACACTGTGAAGAAGTTGTTCATGAGATTGAGAAGCATTTGGGGGAAAGAGTAGAAGAATTTCCTACCAATAAACATGATTCTCACTGGAAGTTGAACCATGAATCAATTATGTTAGGAATCAAAAAATCAAATTATGTCTAGGGTGTTCCACCATGTGGGGTGTCTTAGAGGGTCCCACCCATCTGGTCAACCAGGTAATTCAAAAGTTGAGGACACTTGCCTTAAATTTTAATTGTTCTAGGATTTAGTCCTCTTAGGTGTGCCAATTAGGCTAGGTCTTGTGTGCTTGATTGATAATAAGGGGTTTATCTTCCCTTTCTTGCTCTTATCCTTGATTTCTTCCCTCTTTATTTATGTACTTCAATTCTTATCCTTCTAACTCCTACTATCCTCAATTTAATTTTTATCCCAATTCAACCTAGCATTATCCATCTTCTAATTGGGATAACTCTACATCTAATTGGGGACATAACTTGGGATATGAACATCTAGGATATTCCGCATAATGATCTCAATCCTTATCCCAATTCAACTTTTACCTCCACATCTTCAAATTGGGATAGACCTCCTTCTAACCAAGGATATGATTCTAATCCTGGATATTAGTATTGAACTCGAATCCTCCTCAAGCTCAATTCCAATCCCTGTCATTATCCCAATATGATTATTCTAACATGACTTCGGACCAAAGAGGAAACCCCCAAAATGATTTTAACTCTAATCCCAATTTGAGCCAATCCTACCCATCCTACAATTGGGATACTTCCACATCTAATCGGGGATATCAATCGAGATATCAAAGCTCTTATCCTCCTCAACACCAACCTGATTATGGTCCCAATTTCTTTAATGATGGTTCTACTCAAACTAACAATTCCAGAGGATATCCTAGCCCTTACCGTACCTTGGATAACTCCCAATATGAGTCAATTGAATAAACTTATTACTCTTACTTGACCAATAATTTGGAAGGGCAACCCATGGCCTTTCAATCAATACCTACAAGTAATCAATATGAGTAATGGATGGAAAACTTATGTGAGTGGGATAACATGAGGGACAAACTAGTGAAATTGATGAAACGCATGGATAATTGGGCTCAAAAGAACCAGGTTGAGATGATGCATCAAGAGATTATCAAAATGAGATCTCAGATAGTAGACTTAATGTTACAGACTCCCAACTTTGTCGCTTGGATAAAAGATGAACCACTTGAAATAGAAGTTGAGGAACTTGATAAAGACCCCCTATCATAAATCCAACTCATAACTCTTCCTATGAACCAATAAAGATGAGTTGATTGAACTTGAAGGTATTGATTGATGAGACATTGGATGATGGGCCTAATTCCAAGAAGTCAGAAAGTGAGGACATTGGAGTAGATGTCTCAACTAATATTGAAGTAGAATACGATTTTGAAACATTCGATTTTGAAAAAGGGCTAATTGAAGAAATTTATTACGAGGATATTGATTTTGATGGCCCTTGTCTTGATTTAGGTGAGGTGGCACATGAATTGTTGATTTTTGAATCTGAAGATGAACTGATCAATAATCCCACCTTCTAATCAACCCCTAAAAAGTCTAAATATGAATCAATTGGACTTGAATTTGATGAACCCAAGTCTGAATTAATTCTAGATGAACTTATAGACTTGGACCTTGTTGAAGGGGTTGATGAAATTCAAAATATCCAAAGTAAAGATCTAAATGATTTGGAGGATATGAATAAAGAAATTATCATTTCAGAAGAAAATTTAAAGAGAAATTTATACGAGAATTTAAGGGTTCCTTATGATTTTGAACTCCCTACCTTCTATAAGGACCCTTGTGATCCTTCTGATTTACCTAAAACCCTTGAACTCGAGTGCACCTACCCCATGAATCATCGTTTCAAGCTTTATTGTTAAGGGACATAAACTTCTTATGCTGATTATCTCCTTTATGTCCAAATCTTTAGGCTTGGGTTACATGGGCCCAAACTAAAGACCACCCCATTATCGACTGCTAGAAAACATATGAATGTGGTCATTTCTGATTCTATATCTATGGAGCATTCGACCCTTAGCTATGTGGTTGCTTCACTACCTCATCTGCATTTGCATATATCTGATTTTGAGCTTCTTTGATCTATCTATTATTCTACTCTTGACCCTCTCCTTTTTATTGATTGATTCAGCTTTTTAGGGTCTAGTCCCGACTGAAGGCATAAAAATCAGCACTTGTTGGGAGGCAACCCAAAGAATTAGGCTATCCTAGTTTTGCTTTGAAGTTTTGATTCAGGTCTGGAGATGTTCAAGCTGTAATTTTCAAAACTCTTGAGTTATTAGGTGATATCTATTTTTTCACTTATGTTTATTACATGCATTGAGGACATTGCATGAAATAGGCATGAGGAGGTACATAATATTTATTGAGTCACTTTTTATCTCCAAATTTTTTCTGTATATAGCATGTTTTATCAAAAATTATTTTTGAAAAAATATCGATGCTTTTAGAGTTTGAGCTATGAAAGATTCAAAATTTACAATTTTGAGGATCAACCAACCTTAGGAAATATACGAACAAAGTCTTTTTGCTTTGATAATTAGGTCAATTTTTGACTTAATCATCTCGAGTATTTACTAAAATATGGATTTATTTCTTGAGTCTTTGACAATATTTGAAAAAGCCAAAGTATTAACTCAATGGGGTGACAAGCATGTGACTTATCATCCCACCCTCTAGTTTGAAAAGTTTGAGAAGATTAAGCTATCTACACTTGCACATACTCACTGACTCATCTTTTGGGCAATCTACTATTGAAATCTAAGTAGTCAATAGGACCTAAATTAAGCCATGGCTGACATGTTGCACTGGGTATGCTCCCCAAATGTAGGGCATCCAACTCCTAGCCTTACGTCTTTAACTTTTCATGGCTTTGTTTAGGAGATGTTCTTAAATGGGATGTGGGAAGCCACCTACCTAGAAAAATGAGTGTAGAAAAAGGAGACAATCCCAAAAAAATAAAGTTGTAGGAGGAAGTAGCCTTTCAAAAAAAGAAAAAATTCCAAAAACAAAATAAAAAGTGTGTGTCCAAATATCCTAGAAAAACCTAAAAATAGTGAGGTATTCCAATAAAAAACATTTTGGTTCAGCTAGGGAGATATACCTTCGAGTTTGACCCCGAGATAGAAAAGAGTATGGAGAAAGCTACCAATTCTTAGTTAGGCAAATCCGAAGACTTAAGTCCATAGAGCAAAGAAGTAGTCTTAGTCTTATTGAAAACTTGAAATTCAATAAGGTTGCCCAATTGAGGAGTTAATTTCCTTTTGCACACATAGAAAGCTTAAAATTTAATTTAAATTCAAACCTTGGGTGGGTTGATAGAGCCAAAAAAAATTACTCTTGAGACCCAAGGCTTAGGCTAATAAAGTCTCTAATTTGACTTAAACAGTCTATATTTGAGTTGATGAGAGCCTCATCATGAGCCATAACTAGCTCATTTTGACCCAATAAAGAAGATAAAAGCTCCTACATAACCTAGATGAAGGCCTAAATGAAGGAATAAGTGCTCTGAGAAGAAAACATGAATTAAAGGTTAAAACTGTAATTTTACCATTGCAGTACATAAATGGGATTTCTCAGAGGTAAAACACAGGTCAAAAGGTCTAAATGAGATAAAAAGTGGGTTGAGTCAATCAGAAATGGGTTCATGTGCAATCTAGGAAGTAAATGACATGTGGTAACCCTAAAACAGACCTGCTTAATTCAACAAGGTTTTGGTCAGGATAAAAATCAATTAAACCCTCTAAAAATCATGGAAAAATATCCCCTAGGATTTAGAACACTTAATTTGGCCTTTGGAACCCAGTTTGACCTAGATTAGGGTCATAGTTCATCAATTAACCTAATTTGGGTTTTTACGCAAAATGTCCAGTCAAACGAGGTCAAACCTAAAATCCAACTTCACCATTGGATTCCTTAGGTCAAAATTAGGTTTTTACCAAAATTTGGACCTAAGGGGAGGTCATCTTGACCTACTTTGCAATTTAGTACACCCAAATCATAATTTGGTCCCTATCTTTTGAAAAGCATAACAGAAAGCCCCGTAACTTCCTCGCCACCTTTGCAATCAGGTCCTGCCGCCATTATTGGGGCAGAATCCTGCTCCGACGAGGATTTGAGAGGGAATCCTCTCTGATTCCTCAGAGATCCCCTCCCAGAAATGGAAGGGAGATTCTCTGAGGAATTCCCTTCCATCTGAGGCCAATCTTGATCCCTGGTGTGAACCCAATCTCTCGTGCGAACGCAGGAGGGATTTGGGTATCTAAACTCTTTCCATCTCCGGCGACCGACCTCAGACGATTGTGTGCCTTCCACGCCTTGAACGACTGGCCTAGTGCTTATATAAGAACCCACACCTCCGGCCGCTCATCTTCAGCTTGATTTGGCCGAGTTTCCACCTCCAATTCATCTCCTCCTGCCCGGCCAAAATTCCCAGCAAGCTTCGGCGAGCCCCCCTCCCCTCCCTCTTCACTCTGCCACAAAACGAGTGGCAGAGTTATCTTCCTGATTCTCCTCTGCGTCGCGCAATACCCGCGCACGCCGCCTCAGCCCCGTCATCGCCGCCGTTCTCCCCTACTGGGTAGCATCTTCTCCGGCGACAGCAGGTACTGCTGTTCGCCTCTCTGTCCCCCTTCATCCCTGTAGTTAGGCCAAATACCTTCTCCACAGTCCCCTCTCTTTTCTCCCCCTGCTATTTTATCCAATTACCCCCCGACAGCGCCTAACCACCTCCATCGTCCTCGCCTCCGACCACCCTCCGGCGAGCCGCCCACACCACTCCGCCCCTCCACACGGCTCGCCAACCCTCTCGTGAGCTCCGCCTCACCACCAGGAACTCATTCCACCCCTCCACTGCCACTCCAGACCTCCACAATAACCCCCTGACCAACCCCACACCTCCTGCCACAGGTTGACCTAAGCACACACGCCTAGGCCATCCCACGGCCTGCAGCACCGTCCACCGCCTTCGCCGTGCCCCGGCGAAGGTCTCTAGCTGGTCTGATTGGGTCGAGAGGCTCATTTTGTGTCTGACAGTGTCGACGCTCCTGCCGCCATGGACGACAGTTGAAGAAGCTCCGCAGCAGCTCCAGGCGCCATGGTTCCCAGGCTACAGGTGCTGCATATTCGTGCGGGTGTCGCGAAGTGCCTTGGTCCAGCAAGGAGCGCTAGTAGAGCCAGCAGCTGTGGGGATGACACGCAAGTTTGCGGGCGCACGCGAAATCAGGGCAGAGGCTTTAGTCCCACATCGTGGAGAGCCGAGGCGCCGCTGCGCCATAAATTGAATTTGTGATTTTACCTTAACGCCTTCGTAAGCACAGGGGTGAGGTCCCTCACCTGCCCTCACGCCTGCCTCGTCCGCGGTTTCATCTCGCGGATCTGGCGGGATCCGACCCAACCTAAACCTCAGCACTCCTCGCGCATCACACCACCTGTAGGTGCGCCTGGTCCCGGGTACGTTCTGACCCGATTATCCGTTCGGCTCTGGGAGAGCGTCCCTGAGTGAATTGCTGAGAGAGAGAGACGCGCGGGTAGAGGGAAAGGGGTAGGTTTTGCTCCTGTGCAGGTAGACTGAGCATGGAGAGACTTAGCCGCAAGGAGAAGAGAAGAAGCAGAAGAAGAAACTGAGCGAAGGAGACCAGGGAAGAGGCAGAAGCAAGGCAGAGAACGAAAGGGAGGTCAAGTGAAGACAGCAAAGATCAGAAGAAGAAGAAGAAAGAAGGAAGGCAAGGTAGGAGAGGAAACAAGAGAAAAGATACAAAGGCAGGAAGAAGAAGCCTTCGCAAGAAAAGAAGAGAAAGAAGAAAGAAAGCAAGATCAGAAGAAGAAAAAAGGGAAAATACTTTTAAGACGTCTGATCACCAGAGCAGACGTCCAATTTCATATTTTTTGTCCTAATTACTTTTAATCGCATACATTCATATTTGAATTAACATTTTGAGTAAATTAGAGTGTTTAATTACATTTTGATTAGTAGTAAATTCCATTTGCTCCCTGTGTTCGACCTCGGATACTCCGGTTTTCGAGTAATAAAATTCTCTATTTGTTTGAACGCTTTGTCGGCTATACTACAACGCGATATTATCTTTTAACAAACCGCATAAAAGCGATGCGAACATTTTGGCACCGTTGCTGGGGAGCAACGCGTAATTTACCACTAGTCTCTACATTCTTTTTATCATATTGAACACTAACTTGCCCTACTTTGCTTTGATGTGATCTTGCAGGTACTTCACGAGAAAATCTCTCCCGCAAGTCAACCACTTCAGGGCAGGTAATTTCTTTTCTTCCTTAATCACCCCCTAATCTTTGAAAGACAAAAGGAAGAAAATCAATTTAGGAATCAATTGACTTCTTTATATAGTAATCACCATCTCTAAGGCAAAACATTTCCTGATTTCGCGAAAATTTCTGTAGATATTCTTGAAGTTGGAGTGATTTTTTTTTTTTAGATTCCATCCCACAAATTCTTGTGCCTAATTGAAATAACGCTTAATCTCGGCGGACCACACACTTCTTGTTTATAAGTCCAAAGAGAACTTTTTGTGAAAAAGAAAAGGAGGATTGGAATTAGAACCAAATTAGGGTTTCCACATTAGGGTCTTGAAGTGCTAGTCACACATGCCTGTATAAAAGGAAATAAACCCTCCCGCATCAGTGTGCTACCCAAGCCCTTGATTGAAGAGAGATAAATAAGACAAACCCTAAAATTGAGCTCTAAAATCACTTGAATCTTAAAATTTTTGGACCTAATAACCTGGGAGTCAAATCAGGGTGATCTCTAGGCTCCAAACTTAGAATCATTCTGCCATCTATAGGACAGGTTAGGTGAAGTTGACCCCTTGGGTCAACCAACCTCTAAATTAGGTCACAATACCAAAAACATCTAAAGTTCAAGTGAGAACCCTAAAAGCACCTTTGAAATAAAAAGTGATAGACTTAAGAGGTCAAAGTCCCCATTCTGGTCTACCTGGAATCTCAGTGACAAGAGAGGTCGGGTGGGGGAAACCCTATAACCCGTAGGGACGCTCTACCGTGAAGGGGTCTTTGCAGGACTCTCCCTCTCTGGCTGCCCAGGTAATTCTCAGGTGCACGATCTTCGAATCCAGGGGTCCATCCGCCCCGAACCTCCATAGTCATCCAAACATCTTGGGGTGTCTTGATTGGGTCAAGAACATCTCCAGTCCCTCATCTTTTCTCTTTAGAGCACACACACTCATTTTCAGTGCGACTCGTTATTCAGATCTGATCGCTTCATAACACATCTTGATTCACACTCTGATTCTACATCTTGATTCCACCACCTGATCCAAAAATGCAGCCAAACCACCTAGGACTACCATTCAAGAAACCTGAATATTAGAGATCCATGAGAGATAAAATGATTGAGGATGCCATGAAATTCTATGAAAATGAAGAAACCTCAACAACAGTAGGAAACATTCAGGTTGATGTCCCAACAACCACAACCTTTGTCATAACTTGTGCCCAAGTACTATTAGCAGAAGCCAACAAAGGATCAACCCGTGACTTGCTCATTACTGCATACATTGAGATAGAAAAATTGCACAATAGTGAATACCTTCATTGTATGACAAATCCTCGACTTTGGAAGCAACACCAAGATAGTCTTGAAAAATGGGAAGAGATAATGAGATTAATAAAATAAGTGATTGATCAAAAATACCCGTACATACCACCAACAGAGGATGAACTATCTTGGGACAACATCGAGGATAAATCTGATCTCGGGTTTGAGGCACAAAATGGTTGTGGATTCCCAACCCAGATGGAGTATAATGCACCTGATATTGAAGAAGGTTGGGAAGCTCCAAATGCAGGAAAAGACCATGATGAGCCCATTTTAGAATCCCAAGACCCCTGCAAGTATGAGAGTAGAACTGAACCTCTCGAGGGTGTAAATTCCGTCCCTTATTCTGATAAGGTGACCCTCGAAGGTTATTCAGACCTAAATTCTAGTAATTCAACCCACATCCTAAGCCTAGAACCTAGATCTGAAACATATTTTGAAGATTTCAAGGCCCCAGATGAAGAAGATCAATCTTTTAATGAAGAATATGATTTTGGGCCTCGATTTGATGAATATCCCTCGCCAACCTCCTCAGAGGAACGAATCAATTTTGCGGAAGTCATGCCAATCTACGACACAGAAACCGAGGAGTTGGACGAGCAGGGTTTCAATTGGGTCTGCCCTACTAGCTTAGAATCTGAGCCTCTACCAGATAAGGATACCCTTTTAAGCTCAGAATTAACATTTAGGCTAGATCCTAGTCAGGCTGCTGAATATACAACATATGATTTATTCTATGGTGGAACTCATGATCTAGACTCATTCAAATTTTGATTTTCGCAAACTCTCCGACGATCTCGAATCTGACCATAACATCGGAGAAAATCTGCCTCTTGATTATAACATGTCAATCTTCTTTGAAGCAACCTGCTCCACATATACAGAACCAATCAAAACCCGTTCCCCACCCCGACCCGCAACCAGACTCAATTTCTATTCCGATTCACCTCTCACTGAGCTGTTTACAGATGATTCAACTCCATATCTAGACCAGGTATCGGGTACTGATCAAACCACAAATCAGGAGCCTCCATCCTTTGATCACCCCTGTAGGGATTCCACACCTTACATGGATAATTTTTCGGAACCCTACTTTGACCAGGCTGATTCGACTCAGCCTGAACCCGAGTTTTCACTTCCATATCCATCAGAACTTCACTGCATATGGTGGGTTCCGCATCTGCTGATCTACATCTATCAACCCACTAGACTTAATGGGTTCGGGCTGCATCATCAGCCCACTGATCTTAACAAGCACCTAGTTGGACCAACCAGGCTCTTAATTAAGGTGCTTGTTTTCCAAAATTTCATTGATTTGACCACTCCCTCTCCACCCCATTTTTCGCTCGGCTGAAGGCATTAAATTTAGCGCTTAACGGGAGGCAACCCGTCATCCCAAAAACAGAGACCCGTCTGATTATCCGTCTGTACTCCACGTCTATTGCACCTTGAGTTTAGCCTTAGACAGTTGATCCCACTTCTGGTACACGTATCAGAGCTTGAAATCGTTTGCATCAGTCATTTTCGACCCATTCACCCACCCGATGTATCCTGTTTTAAGCCACTGACCTCAACACTGTTTCACACCCTCTGTTTACAATGAGGACATTGCAAAACTTAGGCATGAGGGGGTGATAAAGTGCATACATACAGAACCAAGAAAAAAGTCAGGAGTTTCACACACAAAAAATTTGCATATGTCAAAAACACAAAAAATTGAAAAATTATGAAAAAGAACAAAAAATGGGGGGAGGGAGGAAATTTTGTGAGCCACATATTCATAAGGAGGAGAAAAAGAGCAAAAATGAAGAAAGGAGCACAAAATGAGAAAGAAAAAAGTAGTCATTAGTAAAAGAGTAAGGAATTAACTGAAGTTCTAGACCAGATCAAGAAAAGGAATAAAAGAAAAAGTGCTAAGGAGACACAACAAGAGATTAGCGGGAACGCTGATCTTAGGCCTCTTGGGCTAGATTTGTTAGCTTAAAAATTCACGTATCCGTTAAAATCTGGATAATCCTCAAGAGGTTAGGGAAAATGCGAAGCTTAAGTATTAGGTCTAAGGCTTAGGAAGTATTCGGCCTCGCTAACTGACCTCCGATTTGCGGGATTCAGTAACCTAAGCACCCCAAATTCACACACAGTCTGGTTCAGTGCGCATAAACATCCAAATCACGCAAAAGCGTTTAATGTTCTACAAAAGTCACCTAGATTAGGAGCGGCCAATCAACACAAGTTGATTTGGACGAGTTCCCAGCGCGGAGAGGCGGGAAATTCCCCTCGAAGATGCGTAACAACATATCGTCTCCTCGGTGCTTTTCTCTTAGGATATTTAAATATCCTACTGGGGGCAGGTAAGCACTCTGCTGGTTCAGATACCATGGGCGGCATTATCACGAAATATCGATCTCCAGGGACTGAATTCGGCCACGGAACGCCATGGGCAGGATTATCTCAAAATCTCGAAAGCCAGGGTTCTGGGGGTTGCCATGGGCAGGATTATCTCGAAATCTCAAAAGCCAGGAACCCTTGAGGATTGATGATGGGGACGAGGAATCCGATACAGACCGTGCTGAGAAGCTAATCCGAAGCTAGAAATGAAAAGAAAAGAGAGAGAAAAGCTCTCCAAACAAATAAATCCTCTATCTCTCTCTTACAAAAACGCACTGCAAACTGAACTTAGGCTAAAAATGTCTCAAGCACGGGTGCTTTAACCGCGGAGTCCAACAAACCCTAGGTTAGTTTCTGTGGGCCGTAGAAACCTTTGTGGAGGACTGAGGCTAAAGCAGAACAGGTCCAGATTTTGGTTGGTACTTGAGTACCTCTAGGCCTATTATTAGCATTCCTACCTAATCACAAAAGGAGAAGCACTTATCTTGATTGTTGACAGACATTCAGGGTCTAGAACAGAAGTTAAAACCTTGAAATTTTGCTAAGGGACTAGCAAAAGCTAGGCATGGGGGTATGATGAGAGACTCATTATGAGCCATAACTAGCTCATTTTGACCCAATAAAGAAGATAAAAGCTCCTACAAAACCTAGAAGAAGGCCTAAATGAAGGAATAAGTGCTCTGAGAAGAAAACATGAATTAAAGGTTAAAACTGCAATTTTACCATTGCAGTACATAAATGGGATTTCTCAGAGGCAAAACACAGGTCAAAAGGTCTAAATGAGATAAAAAGTGGGTTGAGTCAATCAGAAATGGGTTCATGTGCAATCTAGGAAGTAAATAACATGTGGTAATCCTAAAACAGACCTGCTTAATTTAACAAGGTTTCAGTCAGGATAAAAATCAATTAAACCCTCTAAAAATCATGGAAAAATATCCCCTAGGGTTTAGAACACTTAATTTGGCCTTTGGAACCCAGTTTGACCTAGATTAGGGTCCTAGTTCATCAATTAACCTAATTTGGGTTTTTACGTAAAATGTCCAGTCAAATGAGGTCAAACCTAAAATCCAACTTCACCATTGGATTCCTTAGGTCAAAATTAGGTTTGTACCAAAATTTGGACCTAAGGGGAGGTCATCTTGACCTACTTTGCAATTTAGTACACCCAAATCATAATTTGGTCCCTATCTTTTGAAAAGCAAAACAGAAAGCCCCCTAACTTCCTCACCACCTTTGCAATCAGGTCCTGCCGCCATTATTGGGGCAGAATCCTCCTCTGACGAGGATTTGAGAGGGAATCCTCTCTGATTCCTCAGAGATCCCCTCCCAGAAATGGAAGGGAGATTCTCTGAGGAATTCCCTTTCATCTGAGGCCAATCTTGATCCCTGGTGTGAACCTAATCTCTCGTGCGAACGCACGAGGGATTTGGGTATCTAAACTCTTTCCATCTCCGGCAACCGACGTCAGGCGATTGCATGCCTTCCACAGCTTGAACGATTGTCCCAGTGCCTATATAAGAACCCACACCTCCGGCCGCTCATCTTCAGCTTGATTTGGCAGAGTGTCCACCTCCAATTCATCTCCTCCTGCCCGGCCAAAATTCCTAGCAAGCTCCGGCGAGCCCCCCTCCCCTCCCTCTTCGCTCTGCCACAAAACGAGTGGCAGAGTTATCTTCCTGATTCTCCTCCGCGTCGCGCAATACCCGCGTACGCTGCCTCAGCCCCGTCGTCGCCGCCGTTCTCCCCCACTGGGCAGCATCTTCTCCGGCGACAGTAGGTACTGCTGTTCGCCTCTCCGTCCCCCTTCATCCCTGTAGTTAGGCCAAATACCTTCTCCACAGTCCCCTCTCTTTTCTCCCCCTGCTATTTTATCCAATTACCCCCCGATAGCGCCTAACCACCTCCATCGTCCTCGCCTCCGACTGCCCTCCGGCGAGCTACCCACACCACTCCGCCCCTCCACACGGCTCGCCAACCCTCTCGTGAGCTCCGCCTCACCACCAGGAACTCATTCCACCCCTCCACTGCCACTTCTGACCTCCACAATAACCCCCCGATCAACCCCACACCTCCGGCCACAGGTTGACCTAGGCACACACGCCTAGGCCATCCCACGGCCTGCAGCACCATCCACCACCTTCGCCGTGCCACGGCGAAGGTCTCTAGCTGGTCTGATTGGGCCAAGAGGCTCGTTTTGTGTCTGACAGTGTCGACGCTCCTGCCTCCATGGACGACAGTTGAAGAAGCTCCGTAGCAGCTCCAGGCGCCAGGGTTCCCAAGCTGCAGGTGCTGCGTATTCGTGCGGGTGTCGCGAAGTGCCCTGGTCCAGCAAGGAGCGCAAGCAGAGCCAGCAGCTGTGGGGATGACACGCAAGTCTGCGGGCACACGCGAAATCTGGGCAGAGGCTTTAGTCCCACATCGTGGAGAGCCGAGGCGCCGCTGCGCCATAAATTGAATTTGTGATATTACCTTAACGCCTCCGTAAGCACAGGGGTGAGGTCCCTCACTTGACCTCACGCCCGCCTCGTCCGCGGTTTCATCTCGCGGATCTGGCGGGATCCGACCCAACCTAAACCTCAGCACTCCTCGCGCATCACACCACCTGCAGGTGCGCCTGGTCCCGGGTACAATCCGACCCGATTATCCGTTTGGCTCTGGGAGAGCGTCCCTGAGTGAATTGCTGAGAGAGAGAGACGCGCGGGTAGAGGGAAAGGGGTAGGTTTTGCTCCTGTGCAGGCAGACTGAGCGTGGAGAGACTTAGCCGCAAGGAGAAGAGAAGAAGTAGAAGAAGAAACTGAGCGAAGGAGACCAGGGAATAGGCAGAAGCAAGGCAGAGAACGAAAGGGAGGTCAAGTGAAGACAGCAAAGATCAGAAGAAAGAAGGAAGGCAAGGCAGGAGAAGAAACAAGAGAAAAGATACAAAGGCAGGAAGAAGAAGCCTTCGCAAGAAAAGAAGAGAAAGAAGAAAGAAAGCAAGATCAGAAGAAGAAAAAAGGGAAAATACTTTTAAGACGTCTGATCACCAGATCAGACGTCCAATTTCATATTTTTTGTCCTAATTACTTTTAATTGCATACATTCATATTTGAATTAACATTTTGAGTAAATTAGAGTGTTCAATTACATTTTGATTAGTAGTAAATTCCATTTGCTCCCTGTGTTCGACCTCGGATACTCCGATTTTCGAGTAATAAAATTCTCTATTTGTTTGAACGCTTTGTCGGTTATACTACAACGCGATATTATCTTTTAACAAACCGCACAAAAGCGACGCGAACATGAGTCAATACTACAAAACTGTTGAGTCTTTGACATTAAACTTTTTTGTACAGTTCCTTTGCTTTGGTGAAAATTCGAGATTGATACTTTTAATTTAGCTTAACTTAAATTCTCAATTTTGTTTCCCTTGTAAATACTATTTTTCCTAAATGATTTTTGCTTAGTGTTTTGCCCAAGGAGTAGCAAAAGATAAGCATAGGAGTGTGACCTTTCCATATTTATTAACATAATTTATGCCTAATTAATGTTAGTTCAAGGGTAAATTAGGTCACAATGCATATGTATAGGTTAGATTAGTCACTTAACAACTTTTAGTAAATAGTGCATATTTTGGGTTTTTATGCAAGATTTCCCTTATCTATATTTGGTACCTTGATCTCATTATTTATATGTGTACAAGTACCAGGTATGAGATTGATTGGTGCTTGGCAGAGGAGAGATTTAGGTTTGAGCTCAATTGTGAAGACTAGCTAAGTCAGTTCCCAACCTAACCACCTAACCAATTAGTCCTTAACCCTAGCCTAATTAGGAGCCTAATTATCCTAGCCTAAAACCTAGCCACATAGCCCAATTTTCCACCTCCTTTGGTAGGCCATGCACCTTGATTTCCACATTAAATGGCCACCCAACCTAGACTTAATCCACAACATACTAAAAACCATATCTTAAACTTAGAACATATCCACCCCAACAACCCTAGGTGGTGCCACCTTTCAACCTAAACCCTAATCCTATAACTGTCCAGCCAAGGTTAAATCCCCACCATTAAATCCACATCCTCTAGCCCTAGCAAAACCACCAAAAACCCTAGCCTTATCCCTTCCCTCCTACCTTGATTAGCCGCCCATATCTCTTAGAAAGCAAATTATGACTAGCCACCTATGCACCTTCTATCTGAGCCACAAAATCACCATCCAATGACCCTTATCCCTTCCTACTATGGTCGTCCATACACCTTGCAAACAACCTCTTAATGCCCAACCACTTGATGATTAAATCATGGCCTTATATTCACTTTATGATCATATCATGGCCCTTGACTTTCTTCAAAAAAAAAAAAATCTTGGCTCTTGATTTATTCCAATAATAACCAACCCTATCACTTAATCCTAGCCCTTGATTTTCAACTTTCAATCCTAGCCACCCAACCAAACCCTCCTAGCCTCTATAAATACACCCTAGCTACCCCCCTCCTTCCATTTTTAGACTCCCAAAAATACAATTGACTCTAGCCTCTCTTCTTCTTCAATAATCCACACCCCTTAGTGCTTCTTCGGGTGCATCTGAGAATGGCACAAGAGTGGGGTGAATTGTGTAATATAGAAATTATCAAATAAAATTGTAAGTTAAAAAGCACAATAATTTAAACCATAAATTGAACACAATAACTTAGAGAGGAAACCCTTCAACCAAGGAAAACCCCTACCTTGTCTCCCAACATGGATTTTCCACTTGCTACATGCAAGTAAACCACTATACTACCATGTCTCAATCAAGGGTGGTAAACCTTAAGTTACAACCACTTTCTTGAACAACCCACATGAAAGTAATTTTGTTCTTCTTTCTAGGAAGAATGAGAATTTCACACCAAGAAACCCAACAACAAGAAGTATCAAAAGATTGATGCTTACAACAATCCTAAAGAGCCAAATGTGTATTTTTCACATGAAAGTATAAGCTCAATACTAATCAATTATACTCCAATAAGAAAACTTTCCTTGAAAGTGTATAGATTAAGCATGTGAAAGTAAAGAGTAAAGAATTTTACTTCTTTATGAACTTCACTTAGAAATAAGAGATCTTGCGTGGAAGTAGAATATCGTCAATCTTGCACTTGAGAGCTTGAAGGCTTTTAGCACTTGCAATAGAGAACTTTGACATCACTTGAAATGGCATGGGAGAGCATTCTCAAAAATAGTTGACCTCTTGAATATTTTTGAGTAGATATATGAATGTAGACATTACATGAATTATGTATGTATTAATGAAGAATCAAAGAGGGTATATATAGAAGTGCTACAGTCCTTTCAAAAGTGATGAACGTTGAATCTCAAATGTTCAAGTATTTATAGGAAACCATAATAGAAATTAAAATTCACAACAGTATATAATCAAGTAAATTAGTCGATTAATAAGATGTAGTATAATACTTATGTGACTAATTTCTATCTTTTGTTTGAAAACTGCCTTGCGGTTATGAATTTTGATTGACGTACACATGAGTAGTTACAACGTCTATAATTTTAGATGTTTCGATCAAACTATTGACATGTAGCAAAGATGACTTCTAGAATCTTTTGTAAAGTACATATAAATGTTTACATAAAGTATAAGTCAATAAAAGTCATCATAGAAATTTTTGAACTAAAATTTCATCAATTATACTCATAATAAAAAGAACTGTAACATTAGTTATGATTTATTAAGTGATTAATAAACGAATGTTAACATGAATGTGCAAGTGAATAATGGCTCTTTAATATTGTCTAAAATAAAATAAAGATAGCCTTCATGAAACTTGAGAGCTTCCTGGAATGACATGAATGTCCAAGAGTTTTATTCTTCTTGTATCTCATCAAGATTAATATGCAAATATATTATAAGATATAAACACAATAATAATTATAAATTTTGTTAAACATCAAAATAGAGTTATATAATACTAATGTACTAATAGCACCTTCGCATCCTCTTCATTCTCCATGTCAAGGCTTCGTCTTCAAGGCCACCTTGAAGTTCTAGAATTAGGTTTCTTGTTCTAGTTGATATTGTAGTTCTAGTTCTAGTTGTAACCTTAATTCTAATTATTTCTATGTCTAGTTCTTCTAGTTATTATAGTTAACTTATTATTTCAATAAAAGTTCTACTTCATTTTTATCTTATCTCTACTTGTCTTCAATTACTTGCTTTATTTCTTGTTACTTAATCTCCTCCATTTCTAGTTTCGATTTGAATTCACGCAAAGTTTCTTGCATTAGTTAGTCTGCATCATATTTGCTTATTCCTTATTCAAGAAACACAAAACAATTAAGACTTAGGAAAGCATAGTAATCTGACTGCCTCCCTATGAGATGACTCGCACTCCGTTCTACAAACTTCGATTTTCAAATTTGAGAGTTTGATATGAATAAATTTTGAAAGTATCTACGTGATTTCATACTACAACAAATGCATTTTTACGCACTTATATTCACGTTAGATCAGTGCTTATCTTGCTTTATAATGATGAACGAGCTATCTTAGTCACTCCTAGAATGAAGATAAATACATAGTAATTACCTAGTCCCCAAGATACATTATTAAACCTAAAATGCTTTAATGACACTAAGATGCATTAAAACCTAAAATACCCTAACTATCATGCAAAGATACAATGGTTGCTATAAAATTAACATAAATTAGACATGATTTAGATAATAATTCCTATGTTCATCACACCCTCATGCCTAACTTTTGCTTGTCCCTAGCAAAACAAAGTGGGAAAACAAATTCGAACTGCAAAATTGTCGACGATCGAGTTTAAGCTAGGATATTATTATTAATAAGGGGTCATCAGTTCTTACCAAACCAAAGGAAAAGACCTAAAACAATAAAAAGCTGGGTTATTCAATACCAAATTAACACATAAAAAGAGTTAAGTGTGGGAATCAAAGAAAAAGACCTAAAACCTTAATTCTGTGTTAAAATTGCATGATTAGGTCAAAATGAGATATTCTTGAGAAAAAGGTCAAATGGTGATCCAAGTGTTAATTGAACACACAGACAAGTTTAAAAGTCCAAATCAAAAGTATAATTAACTTCTTAAAAGTTCAATTAAGCTCATACAAAAACTTGAAGGCATTTAGACATCATTAAGGTCTTGAAACTTAGATTTTACATTTAGGTCCTTTGTGCATCACATTTCCTTCATTAGAAAACCTTCCCGGACCTTTTTGTAACCTGCAGGGACCTCTTTGAAAGCCCTTAAAGACCACTTATGGGCTCACCTATAAATGTCCTACTACTTCGCAAGGGGCCTCTCCCTGTAAATTACCTAAAAGAATCCTCACTTGCAACTTCCGTGCACGAACAGTGCGTGTGTAGAACACGGAGGATCTCGATCATCCATTCTCCCTTAATCTTGATCTGCAGCCCGATCTCAATAGAAGCTTCACGCGAAGCAGCACGTATGCTCACCCAATCCCCCAGATCCTATCCTACGGTCGATTTTCAATTCGGCAGCCCACGCAGTCCTCACCTCTCATCCTTGCCACCGGTGCCCTCGTCAACTATCCTCACTTTCGTGATGATCTGAGCCACTGAGATTACTACTCAAGCACCTCAATGGTCGCGCGCGTAAAGGATCGCCTCCTCTCCTACATCCATGAGAGCGATCCCTGCTTCCCCTCCAGTTCCCCTAATCCCTTCACATGCTGCACCTGTGATAGAGGTGTAGTTCTTCACCTCCCTTTCCTCCTCATTGCTAGGGATGACATATGCCTGAGGATGACCCAGAATCTTCACTAGCAAGCTTTCTAGTCACTGGAGCTCCCCCTCCTTTCTTCCTCTCCATCCTCCAGGTGGAGACCCACAAGCCCCATTCTTCCAATTAAAGTAGATTTACTATTTTGTAGTTTAGCTGTAGTGTTAGTTGGATATATTAGCAATAGAATTAGATGTAGAATTAGTGTTAATCTACCATGCATGTTAGTTTAGCATTAGGAGTAGATTTAGATTAAAGTTTCCCCTTCTCACCTCCTCTGATCATCCCATATCAGAGGGGACGATTTTCCTCAGTCACTGTTCATGATTTCCTCCCTCTATGCATTGTCATATCAATTCTGATTTCCTCAATTTTTCTCGCAATGCACCCACTCATTAGATCCAATTTCAGATCTGAATGGTTTCCAACCTCTGATCGGAAATTAGCATCAAAATCCATTTTAGGGGCTTTCCATTCATTCCATTTTGTCAAAAAAGCCCCTAATCTGAATTTAAAAATTGAATCAGTTTGCCAGATGTTTTATGAATTCAGATTTCATGGATTTCCATCCATTTTGGGCTTTGAATGTTTTGATCGAGCAAACTGAGATATCTTTTATTGGATTCATTGTTTGGCTAGGAATCTGAGGTGATTCTAAAGTCAGAATTCACCTCAAATGAGCCACAATCTAATCTGGAGCATTTTAATGCTTTGAATGCAAGATAGAGCTAAGGAAAATCACTTTGGTGATTTGAGGTTCAATCTTATATTCATGAGTTGTTTGCAAAATATAATTATGATTTTCAACCTAAGAAATTCTCAATACTCCTTAAGGTTTCAGATATCTGGGATTTAAGTTTATGTTTTTTAATTGATTGATTTAACTCCTCCTACATGCTGTCTATAGTATTAGAAAGAGCTAGATCAGATCTCTTTCAGCTTTGATTTGATGAGATTTTATCGACAAGGGATCTTAAGTTTAAGTTTTATTCTTGAGTGATTTTTATGAGAATTTAAACCCTTGTCAGATTTTGTCTTTAGGTTGATTTCCATTTTTGTTTTAAATCCTAGACTTATAGCAACCTGTTGTAGAAGCAGCTACATTCCCCTCCTCAATTCCAACTAAGTGTTCCCTAGATTAGCTCTTTTAAATCCCTGATCAGGCTGTCTTGAATCTGATATGGGATATAAAGGGTTAAATCAGGAGATACAAGTTGGAATTAGCCCTTTTCCTGCTGCAGACCTGTTCTTCTTTAGATGAATTAACTGCAGCAACAATTAAGATGTCTGAAGAAGAATTTGGTTTGCTGAGTGAGTAAAGTTCAACAGCTTCTACTGTTGTTTGTTGCTGCATTTGCGGTTACCTTGCGTCTGCTGTTTCAGCAGAAGACTTCTGCCTGGATAAATTCTGTGGACAATAGCTTAGGTTTTTGTCCTGTTAAAATAGCTGCCTGATGTGTAAAAGTGTGTCTGAACTGTATATAAGCATTCATGTAAACTCAATGAATTTTTAAGCTTGTCAAGAATGTTTGTAATCTTGTTTTTGATCTTTTGTCAGCTAGTTTTAAGCTCAACTGTCCATCAAGTAAAATTAATTAAAATCCACAACGAACTGTGTTCTTAATGCTTATATCCTTTCCTTTATATTGTATTGAACTATTCTGGGCATTTTACTGCTTGTTTAGACACTGTATGTTCCATTCTTGCTTTAGGACACCTTAGCGAACCTTTTAATGGCCTAGAATGTGTGAACTTTGAAATTAAATAGAAATCATTTACAAAATATAAAAAATTAAAATAAACCTGTTTGATTGAAGATTAGGTATTTCTTGGAATGCTTATCAAGTTTCATGGTAATAAAAAACCCCGACTTAGTAGAATTTACCAGTCAACGATTCTGTATACTAAGGAATTCAATAAAAGGAACAAAACTTAAAATTACCAAAAACATCTCTTTCCCCTCGTCTATCTCTTTCCATCTCTTCTCCTACCTCCATAACAAATATAAAAACCATAAAAAGTGAAAAAACCCTAAAAAGGTACTAAAATTCCTTTGTATAATGTGTATATAAGTGTATATATAAGCTATATAGTAAGCTTATTAATCCATAATGTAAATTATATATATTTATAATATAAATAGCTTATGTATATATTGTAGTATGTAAATTAAATCTTTCAATTATATTATACTGTATATATCTTAATTATATAACTAATCATTGAGTAAACTAATTTATATGTACTAAATAGCTATATAAATTAATAACCTCTATAAATAATCATATTAAGTTATAATACTGTATAGACATATTTATATATATATTATAAACATATTAAACCATGTACCTTAATTTAATTATATTTATAGAATAAATAATTAATTTATTAAGTTGGTGTTAAGTTATTAGGTTAAATTAAAATAAATTAGTAGATTAAGTTAAAACTAAGTTAACTTATACTATATATGTATATTACTATATTTTAAGTAATTTAAGCTAATTTAAGTATATTTATATTGTTTAGATTATTTAAACCTAATTTACAACTTAAATAGTCTGAAATTATGTTAATTCAATGTAAATAAAATAAAAGTCAAACTTGTAAAATACAATAAAAATGTTCACAAAATATTTAAACATGTATACTAACTTAGTACAAGGTCAATTAGACCATATAATAACTAATTTATACATAATTAAGGAATAAAACCTAAAATTAAGTACGTATAAACTGTATACTTTAGCTAATTTATTTTTACAGTAAATATAATTAAAAATCTAAATTAATTGTACAATTAAGTAGTACTATGTAAAAACTTTATTCTCTTATCATTTATTTCTATTTTATAATAAATTATGGCCCTCGAATTGAGGGCCAAAATCCTTAATTCGATATAGCCGCAGCTCAATTTCACCGTAGATGCAGCACTCAAATAATGCCATATCATGAACTGTAAAGCACTCGTAGCACTATAAGTTGAAAAGTCGCATGGGATGTTCAGTCGTCACGAGCGCCAGGCACCTAAAACAACCGAACATCTAACCTTATGCTGAGCATTATCTGACATTGTGTGTGTGGGCTGGGGGTCGGAGTGTGAGCAAGGGCTTGTTAAGCCCAAAATAGAGCTTAAAACGTAATTAAGTGGCCTAAGTAAGAAACTAGTGCACGCTTAGTAGAGGTCTGGTCCCACCCTCGTAGGGTGTTATGTATCCCTCGAAAGGCATACCCGCTAATTAAACACATTTTTGTTAAGGCCCTAATGACTCATTAAAAACAGAGAAGAAGAGGGTAAGTAGAAGAAAAATTAAGTGTTAGCCATAGAGAAAGCTAAGTGTAAAAGAAGAGAAGAATAAAGAACACAGAAGAACTTAAGAAGTAAAAGAAGAGAAGAAGAAATGTATTTGTATAATGGATAGCGTATAGGTGTATATAAATAAATAAGTATAAGGAAAATAATAAGTATATGTATAAGCAGTATAGCTATTTATATATATAAGTAACTATGTATCATTACTGACAGAATAAAACATCACTGAAGGTAAAATAAATGTCGCTATAGACCCTAGTTTCTACTTTAGAGTTTGTATATAGTTTTTTTGGGGTTTAGCAATGCTTGTATCTATCATTATAGCTCCTATATATGTTACTGTATATGTTAGTATATTAAGTTAAGTTAGTATAATATGTATTATTAGTTAATATTGTATATATATGTAAGTATTAGTAATATAACTTATAAGTAGATAATATAGAGTATGTCTATGAAGTGTTTGATACTTGTTTGTAATTAATATTTGCAAGCATTTTAATTGATTCTTTTTGTACATAATTAAACCCTTCATTCATTCATTCATTTTTTATTCTACATAAAACTTATCTTTTTGGAATTAAAGAATAATCTTGGACTTAAAGAGTGATGTATATTAATAACTGACTCCCAGTGAATGACCTGGAATAAATCAGTAAAAATTATGTAATTAAATAAAATTGACGTAATAACGGTTTGTATTTGTGACACATACTGCAACAACGGCATTTCTTTTTTTATATACGAACCATTTTTCCAATGATCATCATTATTTTTGGTGTCGTTACCAGGGAGGCAACTCTCTGTACGCCAAAATTACTCTTTAATTCTTTATTTGTATATAATTCTCATTTTCATTTCATTCAAATTCATTGTTTGTACATAATCAGTCTTTTATTGATTAATTCTTTGTTGTATATACATTATAGCATTCTTTTACTAATCATTTGTTGTTTTTCCACAGCACTTGAGGAGTCGGAGAAGCAGCATCATCTTCTAAGTGGAGGTCGTCTTCCTGGCGTATCCGCTATGCTTTTGACCCGACATCCAGGCGGAGTGTTCCCTTAGAGTAGCTGTAGTAGTAGTAGTATAGCATAATTTAGTTAGACTTAGGCATGTTACTTAGGACTATTTGTTAGTCATAAGTTGTGAGAGCCTATTCTTACACATTTATTCTACTAACTGTGGACTTTCTGGACTCTGTTTTTCTATCTCTCAGACTCACCTCTCATCGACACGATTTTCATTCATGATTTTCCGTATTGATTTATTTCTTTGTTTTTGATTGTTGCATTATTCAAAATTCAAAAAAAAAATTATAAAATCAAAAATTCAAAAAGATCTCATCTTTATCTAGCAGCAGCATACTCTTAGGCATCCATCTTAGGTTGCACATTCTATCTGCTAGATTTTATTCCAAGTCAAAATTGCATATTGTAGATTGCTGGAGTCAGGTATGCATTCTTTACCTTTCTCAAACTCCTGCCATAATTGCATTTGACTTAAAATCTAAGAAGACCATTTTATGTATTGAATTAATTAAAAAGCGAGATGAGTAGCATAGAATTTATCTTATAATCACTTGAATTAAATCAAAAGGAGACGTTAAAATCTAAGTGAAACCTTGATTGAGATTTTCATCGCATTGTGTTGATTGCTATCGTGCGCACAGCACGATCACTTATGATCACAATACATGAGTTTCTACCTCATCTCCTTCTGCAACCACAAGATCTGGATTCACATGCCAGTCTTATCTGGACTCCTAGTGGATTTTAGAGGTTTGCACATTGTTAGGTTTATTTTAGGAAGCATACAATTGTTTGAAACAATTGTTTACATACTATAGCATTTTGCGTAGCAGCCTCTAGGTAAAATTCGATTTTTCTTACTTGCTTGTTAGATTGGTCTATTGTTTGATTGAGATTTGATTGGGATTTTCTGATTTCATTTGAGAATTGAGCTAAATTAGTTCTTTCCATTGAGTTGTGACTGATTTTTATTAAATTCATTTTCAAAAACCAACTCAATGGAAGGTAGGAGATCCTAAAACCCAGAGCTAGTATTCCCCTTGGGTGCTGATGCCCAAGCAATTACTTCCACTTCCAATCCTTTACCTCTCGAGTCTCAAACTCCTATTCACTATTCCACACATCAAGAGATGATCATGATTCAGCATAATTTGAGGATTTTGAAGAACTTCCTCCACATCTTATTGCACATCCTCCACCACCACCACCACCAATCCATAGGTTCCAACCTCCACCATATCCTATTTTTCCTAACCCACCCCTGGAGAGAGGAACTATGCCTCATCTTCATCACCTGTTTGAAATAGAACTACAAATGAATACCCTAACCCAACAGGTGCAATAGTTTGCTCAAGATGTTAATCTCCTAGCTAACCCCCAACCACAACCACCTCGACCTAGAAACCCTCAGGCACCACCCCAACCTCGTAGACCTCAACTACAGGATTACTATAATCCTTCAGTGGCCCAACCTATGCCTGTGGTATGATATCCCGATGGGGGTCGTGCTGCTAAACTGAAGCCAAACATCATTGCACTTATGCCTCACTTCCATGGGCTTGCTTTTGAGGACCCTTTTCAGCATTTAGAGGAGCTGAAAAATCTTGCTCAAACCTTGGGTCTGCAAGGCCATGATCAGCACATGCTTTTGATGAAAATGTTCTCCTTTTCATTAAAAGATAAGGCCGCCTTTTGGTTTAGAACACTTGCACGGACTACACCTATAGACTCTTGGGCTTCTTTGGAACATGAGTTCCTAAAGAAGTATTTTCCTGTAGGTCACACTAATGCCTTAAGGCATGCTATCACCACATTCACCCAAAATTCAGGAGAACAAATGCATGAGGCTTGGGAGAGATTCCACGAGCTTCTTAGAAAGTGTCCCCACCATGGTGTCCCACATTGGCAACAGGTCCAGATCTTCTACCATGGGCTCCATGATGACACACGGAATTTCGTAGATGCCACTTGTGGAGGCAATTTCCTGTGTCAGGATGAGGACTCAGCCTTTGAGCTCTTCAAAGGTATGGCCGAGAATTCTATTAATAATGCTTCGATGAGCATTTTTAATAGAAAGTTCACACATTCCCACTCGCATTTGGGGGTACACGAAGCCCAATCCAGCAGCAGAGACTTAGAGATAGTGGCTAGTTAGCTGGATAAGGTGGGCTTAATCAAGAAGAAAGTAGATGAAGTATGGAAATTTCTCCCTAAACATTCATCATCTCCTTCTTCTCAGTCACCTGCACAACACACTTCTTCCCAATTTCCCACAGGGAGGGAAACCGTGAATAACCTTTCTGTGACACAATCTGCACTATCAAATTTTCCATTTCCATATCCTTCACCAGTAGGAGGAACCTTTGTTCCTCCCTACACTGACTTCCCTGCACCTTCTGGAGCTTCGAAGGAGCTCCACGTCATTCACAATGACCCTTTTACACAGACCTACAACCTTGGAAGGCTTAATCATCCAAATTTCTCGTGGTCGGGAAATTCACAGAGACCACCTTTTCAACAACCTTCTGCACCACCATAGCACAACCCGATCCGAGCACCACCTCCACAATCACATGGATATCCACCGCATGCCTACCAGCAACCCTAACCTGGACCTACCCAATACTCTCAACCTGGGCCTACAGGAGATGACCAATTAGGGTCTATCATGAAAGCTCTCACTGATATGCAACAACAGAATATTGCTATGCAGCAAAGACAGGACGTGGCATTAGCTGAGATGAGAGCCCAGCTATCACACTTGATGGAATCCCGTCAGCCACATTCACTCCCATCTCAAGCACAACCCAACCCTAGGAACATATCTGCCTAGAGGTATGTTCAACCTAGACCTGTAGTGCAAGGTCAAGCACATGTCATTTCACAACCCTTGCATGACACTGAGTTCTATACTGATCCAAATTCTTCCCATCCACAAACCCAACCACCTCTGTTACCTAACTTTAAACTACCGTCTACATCTAGAGCTGAACTAAATGCCATAGTCACTAGGAGTGATAAAAGCACCATAGATCCACCTATTCCTGTTTCTACATCTTTTCCTAAACCTTCTACCTCCACTCCATCTGATTTACTATTTCCTACTTCTTCTCTACCTAGGAATGACCGTCTTGTCACCACTTTTGTACCATTTCCAGAGGCTTTAAAGAAGAGGGGGAAAGGAAAGAAAAATACCTATGTGGCACCTGAGGAGGATTTGCTTAAGCTCTTTGAGCAAGTCCACATAAACATCCCCTTGTTGGATGCAATTCACCACGTACCTCTTTACGCTAAGTTTTTAAAAGACCTATGTACACCTAAGCGTAAAGTAAGGACTCAAAAAGGGAGTAGTCTAATCATCCTTTCGGAACAAGCTAGTTCCATTATATCCAGTACCCTCCCTACTAAGATGAAAGACCCAGGCACCGCTCTCTTATCCTGCATGATAGGAAACACCACATTTAACAGAGCATTACTTAACCTAGGTGCTTCCATCAATCTTATCCCAACCTCTCTATTGACATATTCCGAGGTTGGCAATCTGAAGCCAACTAAGGTGTCCCTGCAATTAGTTGATAGGTCAGTTAAGATACCTCAGGGAGTATTGGAAGATGTTATAGTATGGGTCAAGGATTTTTACTTTCCTGTAGACTTTATAGTCCTTGACATGGAAGTACCTAAGGATATCCAAAACACACCTTTCATTTTAGGAAGACCTTTCTTGGCTATGGCCAAGGCAAACATTAATTGTGAGGAGGGCCTAATAGAATTGAAGTTCGAAGATCAGAAGATAAAAATTGATATTTTTCAGGCTCAAAGAGGACCGACATGTAGTTTAATTGAGGAAATCTATTCCTTGGATTCTTTGGATCGGTTGGTTGAAAATACTTTGATTAACTCACTAAATTTAGAACCTCAACACTCTTTGGATTCTGACTTGACTCTCACTAAGACACCAACTTTAGAGACTGAGGACTTACCTTCTATTCCATTAGTGTCTCTAGGATCTCCTGAAATCTCCACACCTGCTCCTTCATCTGATCCTGTACCTGTTGAGCTTAAACCTCACCCTGATTCTCTTAAGTATGTTTTCTTAGGACCTGATCAGACCTATCCTGTGATTGTCAACTCTTTCTTATCATCTGATCAAGAATCACGACGCTTATTTGTCCTAAGAGCACATAGACAGGTTATAGGATGGAGCCTCTCTAACCTGACTAGCATTAGTCCTTCTTACTGCACACATAGGATTTTCACTGAAGAAGGATCTAGACCTACTAGGCAGCCCCAGCGTAGATTGAACCCTACACTTCAAGAGGTGGTGAAAAATGAGATGATTAAGTGGTTAGACAATGTAATTATCTTCCCCATTTCTGACAGCCAATGGGTAAGTCCTATTCAGGTTGTGCTTAAGAAGGCCGGACTTACCGTCATAACCACTGATTCTGGAGAAGTCATCCCTACACGGATTGCTAGTTCGTGGCGAGTATGTATTGATTATCGGAAACTCAACCAGGCCACGAAGAAAGATCATTTCCCATTGCCTTTCATTGATCAGATACTGGAAAGATTGGCGGGAAATAGATTTTTCTGCTTTTTGGATGGCTATTCAGGATATAATCAGGTGGCAATTCACCCCAATGATTAATAAAAAATGACGTTCACCTGCCCCTACTGAACCTTTGCGTCTCGTAGGATGCCTTTTGGATTGTGCAATGCACCAGCAACATTTTAGTGGTGTATGTTTGCAATCTTTTTCGATTTGGTAGGTGATTTCTTAGAAGTCTTCATGGATGATTTCTCAATCTTTGGGAGCACATTTGATGCATGCTTAGACCACCTGACTAAGGTCCTGCAAAGATGCATTAATGTGAATCTGGTGCTTTCCTAGGAGAAATCACATTTCATGGTACCAGAAGGGCTAGTATTAGGTCACCTTATCTCGGAGAGAGGAATAGAGGTTGACCGTGTGAAGGTAAAATTGATTTCTAAACTACCACTACCTTCGTCGATTAAACAGATTAGATCTTTTCCTGGGTATGTTGGTTTTTATCGCCTCTTTATAGCAGATTTCTCAAAAATAAACCAACCTCTCACCAATCTCCTCTCTAAGGATGTAGACTTCCAGATCTCTGACAATTGTGTTCGTGCCTATACGACACTTCATGATTTGGTTAGCAGGGCACCAATACTACAACCTCTAGATTGGTCTCACCCTTTTGAGATCATGTGTGATGCCTTTGATTATGCAGTAGGGGCTATCCTTGGATAAAAACTGGATGGGAAACCCACAGTCGTCTATTATGCTAGTAAGACCTTAGATGAAGCACAGAGGAATTACACCGTCACAGAAAAGAAATTGCTAGCTGTAGTATTTGCACTGGAAAAATTCAGACCTTATATTTTAGGTTCCCACATTATAGTCTACACTTACCACACTGCAGTTCGACATCTTCTCGCCAAGAAGGATGCAAAATCTCGTCTGATTAGATGGATCCTGCTTCTGTAGGAATTTGATTTAGAGATTTGTGACAAGGTTGGAAAGTAGAATGTGGTAGTTGACCACTTATCCCACCTTCCTTCTGAAGCAATTTCTCCTTTGCCTATTTCTAACCATTTCCCTTATGAGCAATTGCTGGTCATTCATTCTGGTCTTCCCTGGTATGCTGACATTGTCAACTACCTGGCTTCTGGAATCCTTCCCACTGATTGGGTTCGACATCAAAAAGACAGACTTAGATCTGAGGCCAAGCACTATTACTGGGAAGAACCATGGCTTTTCAAGCACTGCAAAGACTAGATTCTTAAGAAGTGTGTCCTTGATAAGGAGATAGAAAGCATCCTATCGTTCCGCCATGACCAGGCGTGTGGCAATCATTTCTCTGGCAAAAAGACTGCTACAAAGATTTTGCAAAGCGATTTTTATTGGCCCACAATTTTCAAAGATGCACACGAATATAGTAGGGCATGTTCACGCTGTCAGTCTCTTGGCAGTATTGGCCGTCGAGACATGACGCCCTTGATTCCGATTGTAGTGTGCAAAATTTTTGACATTTGGGGCATTGACTACATGGGACCTTTTCCAAAATCTTATGGCTTCGAGTATATATTGTTAGCAGTTGAGTATGTTTCCAAATGGATAGAAGCCATCCCCTCAAGGACTAACGATCATAGAGTTGTGACATAATTTGTTCAAGATTTTATCTTCTCTAGATTTGGGGTACCAAAAGCCATCATTAGTGATGGAGGGTCTCACTTTAGAAACACACATTTCCAGTCCCTACTTCAAAAGTATGGGGTGTCACATAGGATTGCTACACCATATCACCCTCAAACCAATGGACTTGCTGGATTGTCCAACCGGGAGATTAAGAAGAATTTACAGACTACCATTCAACCTGATAGAAAGGATTGGTCTTCCCACCTTTCTGATGCATTATGGGCATATATGACAGCTCACAAAACCCCATTAGGCATGTCTCCTTTCAGACTTGTATATGGGAAACACTACCATCTTCCCACAGAACTTGAACACAAAGCCTATTGGGCCATCAAAAAGTACAACTTGGACCTAGAGAAGGCCGATGATCATAGAAGATTACAAATTTCTGAGCTAGATGAGTTAAGGAATGAATCTTATGAAAGCTCGAAGATTTATAAAGATAAACTTAAGGCCTTCCATGACCGTCACATTCATAGGAAATCATTTCACCCTGGTCAAAAAGTCCTTTTTAACTCTAGACTGAAACTCTTTCCAGGGAAACTAAGATCTAAATGGACTGGACCTTTCAAAATAATGAGAATCCTTGATAATAGAGCCATTGAGATCACTGAGATTGACAAATCTGAACCTTTTACCGTCAATGGACAAAGATTAAAACCTTTCATTGAGCCACATGATCTCAGACTTGTCAATTCCACCATTTCGCTCCTACATTTTGAATAACCAACTGGGTTTACGCCTAACTGAAGGCGTTAAACTTGGCAAAACCTATCCTTGTATATAGTTGTTTTCACCTTTCTTATTTCTACCTTTATTTGCATTATGTGTCTACCTTTGCATTTTTAGCATACATTCATTGACACATATGTCATGCATTTCACTTCCTAGCCCAACTTTACACTCTGATCTTGTATCATACTTGAAATCGTCCGCACAAAGATTTTATCTCCTCATTCCGACTTCTTCCATCACCCAGTCTAGGATAGTGGAAAGCAGAGCATGCATGTGCATCCACCCTATTCATTCAATGAGGACATTGCAACATTTAAGCATGGGGGGGTGTAAATGGTGAAACATTTACTGAAATGCAATTGTAGACACACCTATAGTATAGTATATAGTATTATCGAAAATACCAAAACAATTGAAAAATTTTGAAAGAAAAAAAATTACAAAGCCAAAAATACAAAAAAATGACAAAACACAAAAAACTCCAAAAATACAATAAAGGACATGCACTCTATTGTTAAGGGAGAACTCGAAAGAAATTTCTGAGGAGAGAAAAGAGCTTTAAAAGAAGAAAAAAGGGGGGAGGTATATATTACTGAATTCTGTTGTCACATCGATTCCTGTTTTCTTCTTCTCTGTCCTGAGAGCTCCAAATTCTATTTGGAAAAAGCTGGAGGTGATGCGGAAAAGATTCTTTTGGAAAGGGGCCTCCCATAAAGGGGCTTTCTTTCAACCCTTAAAATGGGAGTTAATTTGCAAACCAAAGAAGCTGGGAGGCATGGGTGTCAGATCCCTTAAGGAATTCAATGAAGCTTTACTGTTGAAATGGGTTGTTCAGTTACTGCAGGGGGAAAAAAAAACTTGGACAGAAATTATTTAGGACAGTTATGGGAGTACCAATGATGAGATAAATCGTCTTAACCCACGTAAACCATCCCCATTTTGGCTTTCTGTGGTGCGTGCCTTGAAGGAAAATTGGAACTTTTTCAAATCTGTTTTAGGTGATGGAAAAAGCTTTAAGTTTTGGCTGGAGAATTGGGGGCACGGAGGGACGCTTAAAGATAGGTTCCCCCTTGCTTAAGCTGCTGCAGCAAATAAAAATGCAGTGGTAGCTGATTATTGGGATGTGGATTCGGAGCAGTGGCTGTTAAATATTGGTGGGAGGAATAATCATGAAACAAGAACACGCGTAGAGAATGAACGTCTCATGCAAGAGCTTGCTGCTTTCAAACCCATGCCTCATGAATATGATACATACAAATGGGAAGGTAATTTTTCTACTGTGGCTGCCTATGAAAAATTGATAATGTCCTCCAGGATGGCGGAAGATGAAGAAATGGGGAAAAAGCTTTGGAAGTTAAAAATACCATTAAAGTTACAAATTTTCTTATGGCTGTGCAGGAGGGATGGTTTGATTACTGGAGATCTGAGGCACAGAAGGATGGGGACCCCAACCCAGTTTTTTTATTTGTGTGGGTTGCATAATGATTCTACAGATCATATCTTCTCTTCATGTGCTATCACTGATTATGTTTGGAGGAGAGTATGCAATGAGTCCTTACCCACCTGGGGAAATTTGTGGAGCTGTCTGGTAGATGGGAATAAGCCTTATATACATATGGTGGCGGTTCTGTGGGCGGTATGGAGGGCTAGAAATGAGTGTGTTTTTCAGGAGACCCCAGCTCATGTGGAAAACATTGTAAATTTTTGCTGGAGGCTCATACAGTACTGGGAGTCGAACTTGTAAATTATTTTTTTATTATCAATAATAGCTCTCCTGGTTTGCTATCGGTGATTCGATAGCATTCCTTTCTTTCAAAAAAAAAGAAAACTATGATCTTCTAGTTGAAAACAAAAATAGCATAAGTGTTTATGGACATTCAACCTTTGCTGGTCCGACTTTCCGGGCCACTATAGCTCAACTCAATCATGCTTCGGCTTAATACACTTTGAGCTTTAACAAGATAGACCACAGTCTCTCCTAACTTTGGGATGTATTCTTGTACTTGAGTCACCAATACAGGATTCGCCGGTTTGCTTTGACTTAGGAGTCTAAGTAACCTTGGCTTACACTACACAGTGTCAGGAAAGACCTTGTGAATTTGAAATTCAACCCTAGTGTTCATTAGGGAAGGTGGAGTCCTTACCTGTGCGTGCAAGTAGACTCTTTGTCCAAGTCTTTAGTCTTGTATCTAGGAGAAGCTCTTTCCACCGAAGAACTCACCCACCAAATAAGGTGTGCTCTACCAAATAAAGTTGTCAGAGATATACTGATAGAAAAAAAAAAGAAAAAGGGAAAAGAAAAAGAAAAGTTCAAAAAGAAAGTTCTTTAGAATAAGTCAAGTATGTTCTCCAAGTCTGTAACGATAAAAATTCCACCAAAACTATTTTCAAGGTTCAATACAAATACCCTATTCTTCCACCAAAAATTCTTTGAGCCACAAACACAATAAGAGTTGGGTTTGAGTATTCCTCATTTCTTGAGAGTCATCCGAAAACATGAGGTAAAGCTGGGACCAACCTAGACTTAAAAAGAAGTGAAATCCTGGGATTGAGTTTTAGAATTCACCTGGTTAGTCCTGACTTTTCACAAAGCACAGCCATAACCTCGTAGCATTCTGAGTCTATGTAATACCCCCTGAGTCCTGGAATTCGACTTAAGGTTTAAATATCAAGAGTCCTTGTTAGTTGAGAGATGGTCTATGTCATTTAAGTCTTGAGTTCTGGTTAGTCTTCCTCAGTAATAAGGTTCTCACAATGTCCAAACATAAACACAGTTGGTTTATCAGAAAATCTTTCAGCTTAAAGATCACCTTGAAACACTTAACTTTTTGAGAAAAATGATAAGAAGAAAAGATATCTCATCACAATTACCTTGTTGATACTTAAATCGCTTTGCACTTTAATGAGTTGTTTGCTAATGGACTAGCAAAATAAAAGCATAGGGGGTATGATGAGTGGTTACTCATCATAGCAAAAAAGCTAAAGATAATCAAGAAACTGGGTTAAACAATACCAAATTAACAGAAAAAGGGTCAAGTGTGGGAATTAAAGAAAAAGACCTAAAACCTTAATTCTGTGTTAAAATTACATGATTAGGTCAAAAAATGAGATATTCTCGAGAAAAAGGTTAAATGGTGATCCAAGTGTTAATTGAACACACAGACAAGTTTAAAAGTCCAAATCAAAAGTATAATTAACTTCTTAAAAGTTCAATTAAGCACATACAAAAACTTGAATGCATTTAAACATCATTAAGGCCTTGAAACTTAGATTTTACATTTAGGTCTTTTGTGCATCACATTTCCTTCATTAGAAAACCTTCTCGGACCTTTTTGTAACCCGCAGGGACCTCTTTGAAAGCCCTTAAGGACCATTCAGTTATGATTTCCTACCACTTATGGGCTCACCTATAAATGTCCTACCACTTCGCAAGGGGCCTCTCCCTGCAAATTACCTAAAAGAATCCTCACCTGCAACCTCCATGCGTGCACTATCCGTGTGTAGAACATGGAGGATCTCAACCGTCCATTCTCCCTTAATCTTGATCTGCGACTCGATCTCAATCAAAGCTTCACGCGAAGCGGTGCATATGCTCAACCAATCCCCCAGATCCTATCCTACGGTCAGTTTTCAATTTAGAAACCTGCGTGCTCCTCACCTCTCATCCTTGCCGCCGGTGCCTCATCGACTATCCTCACTTTCGCAGTGATCTGAGCCACTGAGATTGCTACTTAAGCACCTTAGTGGTCGCACACGCAAAGGATCGCCTCCTCTCCTACATCCTTGAGAGCGACCCCTGCTTCCCCTCCAGTTCCCCTAATCCCTTCACACACTACACCTGTGATAGAGGTGTAGTTCTTCACCTCCCTTTCCTCCTTGTCTCTAGGGATGACGTACGCCTGAGGATGACCCAGAATCTTCACTAGAAAGCTTTCCAGTCGATGGAACTCCCCCTGCCTTCTTCCCCTCCATCCTCCGGGTGGAGACCTACAAGTCCCATTCTTCCAATTAAAGTAGATTTACTAATTTGTAGTTTAGCTGTAGTGTTAGTTGGATAGATTAGCAATATAATTAGATGTAGAATTAGTGTTAATCTACCGTGCATGTTAGTTTAGCATTAGGAGTAGATTTAGATTAAAGTTTCCCCTTCTCACCTCCTCTGATCATTGCATATCAGAGGGGATGATTTTCCTCAGTCACTGTTCATGATTTCCTCCCTCTACACATTGTCATATCGCTTCTGATTTCCTCAATTTTTCTCGCAATGCACCACTCATTAGATCCAATTTCAGATCTGAATGGTTTCCAACCTCTGATCTGAAATTACCGTCAAAATCCATTTTAGGGGCTTTCCATTAATTCCATTTTGTCACAAAAGCCCCTAATCTAAATTTAAAAATTGAATCAGTTTGCCAGATGTTTTATGAATTCAAATTTGAAGGATTTCCATCCATTTTGGGCTTTGAATGTTTTGATCTAGCAAACTGAGATATCTTTGATTGGATTCATTGTTTGGCTAGGAATTTGAGGTGATTCTGAAGTTAGAATTCACCTCAGATGAGCCACAATCTGATCTGGATTTTTATGAAGATTTTAATGCTTTGAATGCAAGATAAAGCTAAGGAAAATCACTTTGGTGATTTGAGGTTAAATCTTGAATTCATGAGTTGTTTGTAAAATATAATTCTGATTTTCAACCTAAGGAGTTCTTAATACTCCTTAAGGTTTTAGATATCTGGGATTTATGTTTATGTTTTTTAATTGACTGATTTAGCTCCTTCTACATGCTGTCTATACCATTAGAAAGAGCTAAATCAGATCTCTTTTAGCTTTGATTTGATGAGATTTTATCGACAAGGGATCTTGAGTTTAAGTTGTATTCCTGAGTGATTTTTATGAGAATTTAAACCCTTGTCAAATTTTGTCTTTAGGTTGATTTCTATTTTTGTTTTAAATCCCAGACTTATAGCAACCTACTACAGAAGAAGCTACATTCCCCTCCTCAATTCCAGCTAAGTGTTCCCTAGATTAGCACTTTTAAATCCCTGATCAGGCTGTCCTAAATCTGATATGGGATATAAAGGATTAAATCAGGAGATACAAGTTGGAATTAGCCCTTTTCCTGCTGTAGACCTGTTCTTCTTTAGATGAATTAACTGCAGCAACAGTTAAGACGTCTGAAGAAGAATTTGGTTTGCTGAGTAAGTAAAGTTCAGTAGCTTCTACTGCTGTTTGTTGCTACATTTGCTGTTACCTTGCTTCTACTGTTTCGGCAGAAGACTTTTGTCTGGATAAATTCTGTGGACAATAGCTTAGGTTTTAGTCTTGTTAAAATAGGTACCTAATGTATAAAAGTGTGTCTGAACTGTATACGAGAATTCATGTAAACTCAATGAATTTTAAGCTTATTTAGAATGTTTGTAATCTTATTTTTGATCCTTTGTCAGCTAGTTTTAAGCTCAATTGTCCATCAAGTAAAATTAATTAAAATCCATAATGAACTGTGTACTTAATGCCTATATCCTTTCCTCTATATTGTGTTGAACTATTCAGGGCATTTTACTGCCTATTTAGACACTGTATGTTCCATTCTTGCCTTAGGACACCTTAGGGAACCTTTTAAAGGTCTAGAATGTGTGAACTTTGAAATTAAATAAAAATCATTTAAAAACTAAAAAAATTAAAATAAACCAGTCTAATTGAAGATTAGGTATTTCTTTGAATGCTTATCAAGTTTCATGGTAATCAAAACCCCCGACTTAGTAGAATTTACCAATCGACGATTCTGTATACCATGGAATTCAATAAAAGGAACAAAACTTAAAACTACCAAAAACATCCCTTTCTCCTCATCTATCTTTTTCCTTCTCTTCTCCTACCTCGATAACAAATATAAAAACCATAAAAAGTGAAAAAACCTTAAAAAAATACTAAAAATAGTTTGTATAATATGCATATAAGTGTATATATAAGCTATATAGTAAGCTTATTAATCTATAATGTAAATTATATATATCTATAATATAAATAGCTTATGTATATATTGTACTATGTAAATTAAATCTTTCAGTTAGATTATGCTTTATATATCTTTATTATATAACTAATTATTGAGTAAACTAATTTATATGTACTAAATAGCTATATAAATTAATAACCTCTATAAATAATCATATTAAGTTATAATATTGTATACTCGTATTATATGTATATTATAAACATATTAAATCCTGTACCTTAATTTAATTATATTTACAGAATAAATAATTAATTTATTAAGTTGGTAGTTAAGTTATTAGGTTAAATTAAAATAAATTAGTAGATTAAGCTAAACTAAGTTAACTTATTGTATTTGTATATTACTGTATTTTAAGTAATTTAAGCTAATTAAAGTATATTTATATTGTTTAGATTATTTAAACCTAATTTACAACTTAAACAATTTGAAATTATATTAATTCAATGTAAATAAAATAAAAGTCAAACTTGCAAAATACAATAAAAATGTTTATAAAATATTTAAACATGTATACTAACTTAGTACAAGGTCAATTAGACCATATAATAACTACTTTATACATAATTAAGGAATAAAACCTAAAATTAAGTATGTATAAACTGTATAATTTAGCTAATTTATTTATACAGTAAATATAATTAAAAATCTAAATTAATTGTACAATTAAGTAGTACTATGTAAAAACTTTATTCTCCCATAATTTATTTTTATTTTATAATAAATTATGGCCCTCGAATTGAGGGCCAAAATCCTTAATTCAATATAGCCGCAGCTCAATTTCATCGCAAATCCGACGCTCAAATAGTGCCACATTGTGAACTGTAAAGCGCTCGTAGCGCTATAAGTTGAAAAAGTCGCATGGGATGTTTAGTCGTCACGGGTGCGGGCGCCCGAAACAACCGAACATCTGACCTTATACTGAGCATTATCTGAGCATTGTGTGTGTGGGCTAGGGGCTGGAGTGTGTGGGAGGGCTTGTTAAGCCCAAAATAGAGCTTAAAACGTAATTAAGCGGCCTAAGTAAGAAACTAAGGTGCGCATAGTAGAGGTCTAGTCCCACCCTTGTAGGGTGCTGTGTATCCCTCTAAAGACGTGCCCACCAATTAAACACATTTTTGTTAAGGCGCTAATGACTCATTAAAAATAGAGAAGAAGAGGGTAACCGGAAGAAAAACTAAGTTTTAGCCGTAGAGAAGGCTAAGTGTAAAAGAAGAGAAGAAAAAAGAACACAGAAGAACTTAAGAAGTAAAAGAAGAGAAGAAATGTATTTGTGTAATGGATAGCGTATAGGTGTATATAAATAATAAGTATATGTATAAGTCGTATAGCTATTTATATATATAAATAGCTAAGTATCATTACTGACAGAATAAAACATCACTAAAGGGAAAATAAATGTCGCTATAGACCCTAGTTTCTACTTTAGAGTTTGTATATTTTTTTTGGGGTTTAGCGATGCTTGTATCTGTCGCTATAGCTCCTATATAAGTTACTGTATATGTTAGTATATTAAGTTAAGTTAGTATGATATGTATTATTAGTTAGTATTGTATATATATGTAAGTATGAGTAATAGAACTTATAAGTAGATAATATATAGTATGTCTATGAAGTGCTTGATGCTTATTTGTAATTAGTATTTGCAAGCATTTTAATTGATTCTTTTTATACATAATTAAACTATTCATTCATTTATTCATTCTTTATTGTACATAAAACTTATCTTTTTGGAATTAAAGAATAATCTTGGACTTCGAGAGTGATGTATATCAATAACTGCCTCCCAGTGAACGACCTGGAATAAACCAGTAAAAATTATGTAATTAAATAAAATTGACGCGATAAGGGTTTGTATTTATGACACATACTAGAACAACGGCATTTCTTTTTTTATATACGAACCGTTTTCCAGCCATTAGCGAAGCTTGAAGCCTTGCTCCAGGCATTGCAAGCCCTAGGTGAAGTCCCAGGTGCTGCAGCATTGCTCAAGGAACATGCCCAGGACTCCAATTGGAGAGAATACCCTAGTAGCAGGTCCAATCAGATGGAGAGACTTTGTTGCAGTGCTGTGCAAAGGAAGGGTGGGACTTTAGTCCTACCTCGAAAGCTGACAAGCGCGCTTACCTGTATAAATTGAAAATGTCGCATAAGTTGTTTGCCTTAGCACACACAGGGGGTGAGGCCCCCGCACATGCACTCATGAGCCTCGCCCGTGACACCTTACATGCAGGTCTAGCTAACCTGATAACCTACCTAACCTAAGCACTCCTCGGCTGCGACCCACACCCGCAGCCTTGGACCCAGGTGTGCTCTAGGTCCATAAACCCGATAACCCGGTACTGTTGGAGGCTTTGGGAGAGCATGTCCCAAGGAAAGGAAGAGAGGAGAATCTATGTGGGGTAGGGGAGGGTTTTGCTCTGAGATGGATTGGCTGACACTTAGCCAAAATTGAGGATCCTTTCCCCTCTACATGAAGAAGAAGAGAAAAAGAACAGAGCAGAGGAAGAAAGAAGAAGAAGAAAAGAAGATGGGCCGCACAAGAAGAGTAGAGAAAGCAAGAAGAGTCTGCAATCAAGCAAAGAAAAGCCATCAGATGTTCAAACGACTGACTTGAGTTCATTTCATTTATAGCTATTGAAATCCATTAGATATTATTGTAGGGAGTAATTGGTGATTCAAATCACCATTTTACTCCATTCTTTTTGCAGTCTGATACTTGATCTTATTGCTACATTATTCTGAATCAATTTCTAATTATACTTTCATATCTCTATTGTTTTAAATTGCAATTTTGAGAATTGAATTCCTACTTGCTCCTAGCAAATGACCTCAGACTTTTTTCAAGTATAAATTTTATCTATTTTTTGCAAGATTTCAACTATACTACAATGCAACGATTTAAAACCTGATTTCGAGTAAGCAATACTTACATGACATTGACCTCCCTCATCGACTCTTCGATCATGGCCAGCCACACCAGCCCTTGCCAGTGGCCACCACCGACGGCCATCTCCTCAACCCTTCTCTTCCTTCTCCTTCCTTAGATTGCATGCACATGTCCATGGGTGCAACTACACCCATGGCCAAGGTGCCACCACCACTTTGTCGAATGACCATGCACTGCCCTCAACCCATCTAATTGTCGTGGCCCTTGCCATCGTTCCCCCTTACCTCTCCTCCTCTCTCGACTGACCATATTCTTCCCTTCCTCACCTCCTCTTTCTTGCTTGCATGTGATAAGTCCACTTTAGTGGATCATTATTTGGCTTAAGTACTCTTTAATTAGTTGATCTTAATTATTAATTGAGTAGGAGTTAAATGGCAATTTACCTTAGTCTGCATTTAATTATATGCTCTAGTTTTATGTTTAATAACATATGTTATGATAATATAATTTATTTGATGAATGCAGGCTAGGTACAAGAGTCAAATGCCCATTTTTGCTTCTATAAGACGTCTTGAGCTTTGATTGGACATCCGGAACTGCTATCACAAACTCACAGGCATTACATTTTTCTAAGACGTCTGATGCTCTGATCAGACGTTTGATAAAGAACTATCAGAGCCTATCCTACCATTCCAACCACTCACGAGGATCCGGCAGAAGAAACAAACCAAGGAGATCTCGGCAGAAGAAAGGGCCAAAGAAATTTTAAAAGAATGATCTGTTCCTTGGCGGGGGATCTTCTCTTCCATCCTCTCCACCGTGAAGGAGGTGCACACCCTGTGGCCGAAGCGTACACCGTGAACTTCAAGCGTGCAATGTGGCCTCAGCTTCGCCAACATTGCCCTCACCGCCGTCGCACACACAGTGACAGCATGTGTGTATCACCAACCCACACCATCAGCTGCCCAGCCTTCCCTTTCCTTTTCTTCAACCTCCTGCATTCTAGTGCACCTTCACATTTCTCTCCTGTTACAACCAACGACACCTCCACCATCCTCACACCAACCGTAGGCCTTCCCCCTCGCTGCAGACCGCCAGCAACTCCATAACCACCTCTCACTGTAGCCCAATTCCACTATTCACCACCATCAACATCATCACGCCATCCACTCCCTCTTCGTTTCCTTCTTCTTCTTCAACCTCCAAGCCTTCTCCTTCACACGCAGCAAGCAACCCATAGCCACCATCATCGCACAGCCACCTTCTCAACATGCCAACAACCCCCAACCTCACCACCAACATCGTCGACGTCCCCTTCGAGCGTAGCTGCACCCACACCACCTACAGCAACCCCACTACCGGTCACGCAAGACGCCAGCAGCTCCCACAGTCGCTGGCCTCTGCTCTGCCATCCAGCCACGTCTGACCATCCCAGGCCTCGCCTCCACCACCCTCGTGCTCCTCTTCTTTGGTGGAGCTCCTCCACCAAGGCAAACGGCTGGCGAACCCTCCTCCACGCGCACAAGGAGGAGAGAAGGGAAATCCCTTATTTCCACTCACATTAAAAATTATGAATATTGCCATTGCAACTTCTACTATTCACCTATTTTTTGATTTAATATATTACAGTAAATTTGCATGGACATCCCTCTCTTTAATCTGAATTACATATAGTTGTATTCATCACATAAATGATAGCATATGGGATATTGGTTATAGGGAATAGGGTTCAATTTTGATTTTTATTGACGATATTTGTCAGTACTAAGATTATAATTCATGTATCCCATAGTGGTGATTTTGCATGTAACCTCCCTATATTCTTGAGTAATTAGATAAATGCTAATTTATGTTGAAATTGAATTGTAATAACTAGTATGCACGCTCACTGAGATTCTCGAATAAACAAAGCACTACTTACTAGTCCAATAGGTTATTTCCTCCCTGTGGACACGACCTAACTCTTCGTGGTTAGTTTTGAATTATTAAATATTTTTGAAAAGTGATTTTCAACCACGCATGAACTATAGCGACGCAACATTTTATCGAAAACGAAGATCGTCCTTTCAGCATGGAAAGGGAAAAAGAAAAGAATGGTAAGGGAACCATACCAAAGATGTTGATCGTGAGTCCTCGATGACTCATTGTCGTTGATGCCTCCAGTCGTTATCTGTGTCGCCCTCTCGCGTGGTGTAGAGGGGAGGAGAAGAAGAGAAGGAGAAGGAGAAGAGAAGATGAAGGGGACTCTCTTCCTCTCTCTCTCTTGTGATTTCATGCTTGAGATGCATGAAGGGTAAGGTTGGTGGCTGTTGGGGTTTAAATTGGTCCTCAGTGGGTCATTTAGGGTTTTAGAAAATCATTCAATGGATCATTATAGCTGTTGAATGCATGAATTGCTACGCTAATGTGTTAGGTTTTGGGAAAACCTGTCGTTGTAGTTTGAAAGCGAAGAAATTGTGTTCAACAAATAAAATTTATACCGAAATGAAAATTTCGGGTCGAGCACAGGGAGGTGGACGTTTGATTTAAAAACTACGCATTTGTTTTTATTTGTCACAAAGTAATTCAATTTAAAACTATCTAATTATTTACAATAAATAGAAGAGAGAGAGAGTAAGAGAGAGAGAATATTACACACAGAAATCAAAATGTGTTGTAGAATAAACAGGGAATTTATCATTAAGGAGATTGTTCATTTCACTATTGCAACTAGAAAGCATTAAAAGAATGGAGGGAGAAATGTCCTCCTCGACAATCGCTTGGAGGACAAGCAGAACTACTCTAGAAAGTAGTAAATCTATACTAGAAAGCAGTAAAAAGAATAAGGAGAGAGATATCCTCCTCGACAGTCGCTTGGAGGATGAGTCGGATGGGACGACGCCTAGATGAAGGAGGACGGAGCAGGACGAAGGAGGATGAAGCAGAAGAACAGGAATGGAGCAGCACGTCATCGTCGTCGCGGGATCCACTTCCGAAGGGGGATGAAAATTTGGACTTTATCTTGCGAGAAGCATCTTGGGTGTGGGACAAGCTTCTCTTGAGCTTTGGAGAGGTAGAGAAGAGAAGGAAGGGATGAGAATTTCGTGTGGAGGGGGGTCTCCTTTTATAGTTGCAAGGAGTGGGGGCAAATTAGTCATTACATCTTTAAAATATTAAATAAGGGGTCTTTAGTGATGGATAAAATCGTCGCTAAAGCCCCAACGTGGGAGTAATGGGTGCTCCCCATGCGCGCCTCCTCAGCTGCTCACTCTCAACGCCCGTCGCACGTTCATCCATCCACAGCCATCCGATCGTGAGATCGGACGGCTGTGATTGCACCTTCCTCGCTCGCTGCGTGCCCACCTAGCGCATGAGATGGCGCGTTCCCGCCTCGCGTGAAATAGCGCGTGGTCGCTATTAGAAGATCTGAGCCGCCTGATCACGATCCAACGCACGCCCGCGCCTGCTCACCCGTGCCCTTCACCCCTTCTCTACGGCTCGAACCCGTATGTTGTGAACGTGGAGCGCCTCGCGACCGCTACGCTACGGGGCGCGGATGGTCGAACGGAAGTTTTTAGGCGCTGCTGTCCACAGCTGTTGGATCTAGATCCAACGACGGAGAGAGGGCAGATGCAGAGGCTTCAATGGTTGCATGCGGGCGTTTGGGCGGTCGAGATGGCACCATGTGGCACCATCTTGGTCGTCCATCTTCTGGATGTTGTAGATGGTGCCACGGATGTCGGATTGACTTGATTTTTGCGTCGTTAGCCTGCGATCGTCGATCCCAATTCATCCTTGTGGTTGGATTTGTCATTTGAAGTGCAGATTTACACCATCCTAGCCTTTGATCTTCTAGGGTTCCCCAGTCACTATCTGATGCTACGGATGCCTGCTTTGGGTGATCTTGGAGTCGTTGAACTCCAATCGTCACCCTGATCACATCCGTATGGTTGGATCTTCGATCTGAGGCCCCGTAAAAAGTTTTCCCTATCCAAGCACATAAAATGAGACAATTAACCTCCATTTTATTCAAGCTACTCTAAATGCAAGATGATGCATGTTATGCAATATTTATTGTATGCAATGCAATCCTATGCTTAAGAACATGCATAAATAGGCATCTTAATTTGTGTAAATGTGTTTACATCATACCCCCATGCCTATCTTTTGCTAATCCCTAGAAAAAACTATATGCTATTTATAAAAGAATTAGGTTGGATTATTTGGGCCTGAGTTATTTTCAATTATTAAGAAATTATCTATTTAGGATCTGAACTTTCAAGGACACAACAGTGCCCAAGTATCTGCTAAAATGTAGACTGCCTCAAACCCTTGCCTTATTCAAAGAAAAATTTCTTTTTCTCTTTTTACTCTTTTCTAATTTTTTTTTTGAATTTTCAAATTTTAGGGTTTAAGAGTGGCTTTCTACGGCCATTCAACTCACCTAAGATTTGATGAGAACCCTAAGTTTTAAGCATCTTATTATGAATGTGATAGACTCGTTGACCGGCAATTAAAATGGACTTCGGATTTTTATGCCTCTAGGTGACCTCAAAAAAAATTCTGCCTAAAGGTGTATCTTTACAACTAGTAGCTTTCTCCCTACTTTTATCCTTTTACGGGGTCAACACAAGGGTGAATTCAGTGTATATCTCCCCATTTATTCTACTTCTTCGCTTCTTCCTAAGTGTTTTGGGAATTTTTAGTACATTTATTGAGCTGGGTTCTGGATAACCGGTCGATGAGCTGTTACCACCGACAACTTGCCAGCCATACTCGTGCGGGAAGTGTGGTTTATTTCTTTTTTTTTCTTTTCTCCTTTTCTTTTTGATTTTTTTTTTTTTAAGTAGGTGGCTTCCCTGGTCTAAGATTTACCTAAGGGCAGGAAAAAAAGAAAGGTCCAGTGACTGGGCTTTGGACAACCTACTTATGGGTTGTTACCCACGATAACTTGCCAGCCATATCACCCTAGAAGGTTCATTAGCTACCCAATTTTCGTTAAAATCGTCGAACAATGAGTCAGTGACAAGATAGTGTGTAGATGCTAGAAACTTAAAATTCCCTCAAATCAGAGGGCGGGTTGATAAGTCGTGTACTTATCACCCAAACTTATTTACTCCAATTAAAATAAAATTTAGGTTGGTGAGAACTTGAAAAACAAATCCACATTTTAGTGGATACACAGGCTGATTAAGTCCAAAGACCTAAAGGGTCTTTGTGTTTAAATCATAATGTAGCATTTCCTAAGATTGAAAATTTTCTTAAACCCAAGTTCTCTTTCCTAATTCAAATATATTTTTTTATAAAAGAAAATAAAACAAATCTATGGAGCTGACGAATGAATTCAGAAATGAATATCCACCCCCCCATGCCTATCTAATGCAATGTCCTCATTGTATTAAAAAGACATAAAACAGAGTAGAAAAGCATAGAAAGCACCTAAATTGTGTGAATGTCAGGTCCGCTCTGAGATGAAAACTAAAAAGAACTATATATGTGCTAATCAATTCCTGAAATCATTATGTTAACTCTGTAGAATTTCTTTAGTTTCTTATAAAATTAAAAAAAAAATTAAATATTAAAAAAAAAAGAAAAAAATAAAAAGAAAGAAAGAAAGAAAAAAATAAATAAAAATAAATAAAACCACACTTCACCGCACGAGTATGGCTGGCAAGTTGTTGGTGGTAACAGCTCATCGGCCGATTGTCCAGAACCCAGCTCATAATCAAATAAATGCACAATAATTCCCAAAACACCTAGGGAAGAAGTGGGGAAGTAGAATAAACCGGGGAGATATACACTGGGTTCGCCCTTGTGTTGACCTCATAAATAAAAGTAGGGAGAAAGCTACTGATCGTAAAGATAAACCTTTAGGCAAGGTCACCTAGGGTCGTAGAAACCCGAAGTCCGTTTTAATGGCCGTTTTGTGAGTCTATCACTTTTTCACAAAGATGCTTAGTGCTTAGAGTCCTTTTCAAGTCTTGGGTGGGTCGGGTAGCCGTAAAAAGTTATCCTGGAACTCTCAAACTCCAAAAGTACAAAAAAATTAGAAAAAAAGAAAAATTAAAAAAATGTATCTTCCCTTTTCAAATAAGGTGAGGACTTGGGCGATCTGCATTCTGGCAGACACCTGGGTACTGTTTAGTCTTCGTAGTTTAGAACCTTAGTTGAAATTTTCTATTGTTAGTAAACAACTTAGGCCTAAGCGATCTAGCCCTAATTTTGATTTTATACATAGCATGTAGTTTAATTTTGCTAGGGACTAGCAAAAGAAGGCATGGGGGTATGATATAGACACATCTATCTAGGTTAAAATGCCTATTCATGCATGTTCCTAGGCTTAGATTTGCACTTCATGTTATAAATATGGCATAACATGCATCATTGTGCATTTAGAGTAGTTGTATATATTTTGTGTTAATTAGGTTCTTTTTATGGTCAGGAGAGGAGATGATTTATTTTAAGGCCTTGGATGGATGATCAGACCATACGGATCTGATTAATACGACAATCGGAGTCTAATGCATCTGAAATCGTGCAGATCGGAGTCCCGTAGCATCACATGAAGCCCAAGGAAGATCAACGGTCAGGGGGGTAATGCGACATACATACGGGTTTCGGATGGAAAATCCGACCGTACGGATGGATCCGGAGTGACGATTGCAGTCCGATAGCATGGGAAGCATCTCGATCGGAGCACCGGGGCACCCTTTAGAAAAGAAAGAAGAATGAACGGCCTAGGTGGCACCATGTGGCACCATCCAGGCTACCCAACGTCAGCCAGCAGCAGTAGCACGCACGCAGCAACAGCGCACGTGCACAGCTGCCGCTACGCGCAGCGCAGCAGCAACGATCCCCGGCAACGGTGCCAAAATGGTCGGGCGTGCTTCGCATGCTAGAAATCGAGGTTATAAGTAACCTGTCGTCGTAGTTGCAAAACACGTCGATCAGATAAAATTTATACCGAAACTCCAAGGGAGTCCCGGGTCGAACACAGGGAGGTGACGTTTACTTTAATTGAAAACCCCGCTTCGATTTTATTTGTTTTTGGTCGTTTTTATCTTTTCTAATTTTTTTGGTTTTTAGCAGGCAAGAGATCAGGTTGATGAGTTCTAGCTAATCTACTTTCAAGAATATATATATGAGAAAGAAAGAGAGAGAGAGAGAAAGAGAAACAAACATCTATTTATCAAGAATTGTTTGTTACAACTATGAAAGCAGGAAAAATCTACACTATGAAAGCATAAAAAGATAGAATGAGGTGAGAGAAATCCCCCTCGACGGTTGCTTGGAGGACTCGCTTTGACGTCTCCTAGAGGAAGGTGGTGAGGAGCGGGACGAAGGAGGACGGAGCCGGAGGATAGAGGATGGGGTAGGACGACGTCGCGGCGAGGATCTTCTTCCCGAAGGGCGGTGAGAGGACGTGTTGAACGATTACGAACCTACGCTAACGTGTTCGGTTTTGGAAAACCTGTCGTTGTAGTTCGAAGGCGAAGAATTCGTGTTCAACAAATAAAATTTATATCGAAATTAAAATTCCAGGTCGAACACAGGGAGGTGGACGTTTGATTTAGAAACTTCGCGTTTCGTTTTTATTTTGTCATGAAGAAATTCAATTTAAACTATCTAAGTATCTACAACAAATAGAAGAGAGAGAGAGAGTAAGAGAGAGAGAGAGAATACTACACATGGAAATCAAAATGAGATGTAGAATAGACAAGGAATTTATCATAAAAGAGATCGTTCGTTACAACTAGAAAGCATAAAGCGATTACTCTAGAAAGCAGTAAATCTATATTAGAAAGCAGTAAAAAGAGTAGGGAGAGAGAATCCTCCTCGACGGTCGCTTGGAGGACGAGTCGGACGGGACGACGCCTGGACGAAGGAGGACGAAGCCGAAGAACGGGAACGGAGCAGCACGCCGTCGTCGTCGCGGGATCCACTTCCGAAGGGGGACGAAAATTTGGACTTTATCTCGCGAGAAGCATCTCGGGTGTGGGACAAGCTTCTCTTGAGCTTTGGAGAGGTAGAGAGGAGAAGGAAGGGATGAAAATTTCGTATGGAGGGGGTCTCCTTTTATAGTTGCAAGGAGTGGGGGCAAAATAGACATTACATCTTCAAAATAATAAATAAGGGGTCGTTAGTGACGGATAAATCCGTCACTAAAGCCCCGACGTGGCCGTCGCCGCCGTGCCCACGCGCGCCCGCTCGGCTGCCCACGTGCGTAACGCCTACGCACGTCCGCGAATTCTCAGTTGTCCGATTGCGAGATCGGACGGCTTAAATCGCGTCCGCGCCCGCTGCGTAGCGCGCCCGCCCGCGTGCGATCGCGCGTTACGCCCGACGTCCAATCGCGCGTCGTCCTGATTGAGCGCGCACAGCCGTTGGATCTTCATCTGACGGCGGAGAGCGATCGGGCGGGGGCCTTCACAAAGTGCAAGCGGCCGTTTAGGCGGCTAAGATGGCACCACGTGGCGCCATCTTGGCCGTCCATCTTCTGGAAGTTGTAGATGGTGCCACGGATGTCGGATTGACTCGATTTTTGTGTCGTTGGACTGCGATCATCGATCCAAATTCATCCGTGCGGTCGGATTTGTCATCTGAAGTATGGATTTACACCATCCTGGCCCTTGATCTTCTAGGGTTCCCCGGTCTATATCTGATGCTACGGATGCCTGATTAGGGCGATCTTGGAGTCGTTGAACTCCAATCGTCACCCTGATCACATAAATACGGTTGGATCATTGATCCGAGGCCCCGATAAAATGTTTGCCCTGTCCAAGCACATAAAAGGAGACAATTAACCTCCATTTTATTCAAACTACTCTAAATGCAAGATGATGCATGTTATGCAATATTTATATCATGAAATGCAATCCTATGCTTAAGAACATGCATAAATAGACATTTTAAGTAGTGTAAATGTGTTTACATCATACCCCCATGCCTATCTTTTGCTAGTCCCTAGCAAAAACTATATGCTATTTATAAAAGAATTAGGTTGGATTATTTGGACCTGAGTCACTTTCAATCATTAATAAATTTTCTACTTAGGAACTGAACTTTCAAAGACACAACAGTGCCCGGGTATCAGCCAAAATGCAGACCGCCTCAAGCCCTCGCCTTATTCAAAGAAAAATTTCTTTTTCTCTTTTTACTCTTTTCTAATTTTTTTGGATTTTCAAATTTTAGGGTTTAAGAGTGGCTTTCTACGACCATTCAACTCACCCAAGATTTGATGAGAACCCTAAGTTTTAAGCATCTTATTGTGATTGTGATAGACTCGTTGACCGGCAATTAGAACGGACTTCGGATTTCTACGCCTCTAGGTGACCTCAAAAAGAATTCTGCCTAAAGGTATATCTTTACAACCGGTAGCTTTCTCCCTACTTTTATTTTTTAACGAGGTCAACACAAGGGTGAATCCAGTGTATATCTCCCCGGTTTATTCTACTTCTCCGCTTCTTCCTAAGTGTTTTGGGAATTTTTAGTGCATTTTCTGAGCTGGGTTCTGGACAACCGGTCGATGAGCTGTTACCACCGACAACTTGCCAGCCATACTCGTGCGGCGAAGTGTGGCTTATTCTTTTTGTTCTTTTCTCCTTTTTGATTTTTTTTTTCTTTTTTTTTAAGTAGGTGGCTTCCCTGGTCTAAGATTTACCTAAAGGTAGCAAAAAGAGAAAGGTCCAGTGACTGGGCTCTGGACAACCTACCTATGGGCTGTTACCCACGATAACTTGCCAGCCATATCACCCTAGAAGGTTCATTAGCTATCCAATTTCCGTAAAAATCACCGAACAACGAGTCAGTGCAAAGAAAGTGTGTAGATGCTTAAGACTCGAAATTCCCTCAAATCAGAGGGAGGGTTGATAAGTCGTGTACTTATCACCCAAACTTATTTATTCCAATTATAATAGAATTAAGATGGCGAGGACTCAAAGACAAATCCACATTTTAGTGGATACACAAGCTAATTAAGTCTAAAGACCTGAGGGGTCTTTGTGTTCAGATCCTAATGTAGTATTTCCTAAGATTGAAAATTTTCTTAAACCCAAATTCTCTTTCCTAATTCCGAAATTTTTATTTATTTATTTATTTATTTTATAAAAGAAAATAAATAAATCTACGGAGCTGACGAATGAATTCAGAGATGAATATCCACCCCCCCATGCCTATCTAATACAATGTCCTCATTGTATTAAAAAGACATAAAACAGAGTGGAAAAGTGTAGAAAGCACCTGAATTGCATGAATATCAGGTCCGCTCCAAGATGAAAATGAAAAAGAACTGTATAAGTGCTGAGTTTAGTGCCTTCAGCTAGGCACACTATACAAAGAAAAGAAATGAAGAATTCACATGTGCAGGTCAGAATTAGAATGAACAGAAGAATCCTCTGACCTGTCAGCAGAGGTCCACAGATGTGGACCAAATTGTGGTGCAGACCCACACCCCATAATCGAGAATATCTTAGGTTCTGGATAAAAATTACCCAAAACCTAAAATCAGAATGTAAGCGGGATCGGGCCTGCAATTTCTGAGGATGCAACCCAAGACCAAAAAGTCGGGTTACAGAAAATTGAAGCTCAAAAGGATAATCGTTGAATGTGTGCTTGAGTTGAACATCCTCAAAACAAATGTCGTAAGGGTTCTGATTTGATGGTTTCAGCTTAAAAGGAACCCTTCAACTCAATCTTCCATTTCCTCCAAAATTAACTTCCCAAATCAGAACTTCCCCGCTCCTATCCTCCTCATTCAGCATATCAAATTCCAGGACCTCTTGTACATTTATCACCCCGTCTGAAATCTCCAAGTCTAAATGATGTGGCAGAATCAAAATTGACTTGGGCCTAATTATCTCAGAATTAGAATCATCAATAAGCTCAACAGGGTGTAACTGATAATCAGGGCATTGAATTGATTCCTCCAGAAAATGTGATTCTGGATCCGTAATGTGTGCCCTAATAAGATCAGTTTCCTCATTATTGGGCTATTAAATGATCTATCAGATTCCTCAGGCCCAATTGTCTCACAGAAATCGTGTTCAGAAAACTCGCGTGAGACTTCGCAACTTGAATCTTCACCATCAGGATCCGTATCAATGTATGTCCCAAAATCAGTTGTCACTTTCTGTTCCAAGGAGACATATGTTTCCTCGTAACCCGGCTTAGGGATCTCAGGTGAAGAAATCAAAACATCCTTAATTGGTTGTTTTAATTCAATCTGGTCAGCCTCGTAACATGTGTCCCCCCCAACAGGTGCTTGAGCGGGTTCTGTCATTGGCTTTCCTGAAGAGAGTTATCCTGGGAATTATTCCAAGATTGAATCAAAGCAACCACAAATCTCATCCTCAATTTCGCTAATTTCCCAAGTAGAAACTCACCCAGGTTCTTATCCTTAACATCCTGGAGCCAATCCAACAAAGACTTGTTTAAATCATCAATCATTTCAATCAGGGGCTCCAATCTCTCAATGCAAGGTATTGGCTGAACTTCTAAAGATTGAATGATATTCCTCAAGTTAGCCAGAACCTTATCTTGAACCTGATTAACCTGAACCAAATGAGTTGGTTCAGGGTTGGGCGGGTTTGACATCAATGTAGAGGAATTAACGAATTGAGATTCGTTATACCCATCCTGATAATAGGTCATTTCAGATTGTTCAAAAGATGGTGATGACCTAAAGGCAGTGAAATCAGAGGATGGGTAAGGATCAGTGTATCCTTCTTGATTGTAGATCGTATTATGCTATTCATGAAAGGAGGACGATCTATAATCGATGTAACTCTGAGAAGGATAGAAATCAGAATCAAAGTGTTCAGGGTTATACCCTAAACACGGGGGTCCGGAATTGTATCCCCAATCTGAATTATCCCAACTAACTGATGGTCGATTACAATACGAGTTGGGATAATTGTCATGTTGAGGATAATTTACAACAGGAGGAAAGAGCGGGAATGCGTGAAATATGTGGAAGGATTCATGATACACGGAGGAAGAAAGGTGCCCTGCAATACAAACAATCAAACCTGTCCTTAAATATGTTAGCCTAAAGACCTACAGACTCTCAAAACCCGTCTTGAGATAAAGGAACGATTTGATCTACTTCCGTCTGTTCAATCCAACCAGTTAGAAGGAGGGACTGGGGAGAAGGTTCTTCCTTCGGCTTGCGCCTCCGGTTCCTAGTGTACCCCCCAGCCGCGATCGTTTGACTCTACTCCCCTATCTAGACATCAGATTGAACAGTAGAAATAGACTAATCGAAAATAATCTCGTTCTGGGTTCTGAAGAGCGAGTCCAATCCTTAAGGCCAACGTCTACTTTGTTTTATTTAGGGCTAGGTTTGAATGTGCTTTGGAATGTGATGGGCCCTTTAAATGGGTTGTGCCCTTAATGATTGATTGATTTGTATGTGAGTGCACAACCAGTGGTTTTCAAGCAAGATTGTTTTTGATGTGGTGAATTTTAAGATTCAAATCTTGCTTAGTAGCTTTTAGGATTCAACTTTAGGTGTTTTCAATCAAGTTTCGTTGGCACACCAAGTTTTACAAGCACAGGTGAAGATGTTTTCCTTTAAAGTTTAAAAAGAATGTGAAGTGCCTGGTAAATCCCTAAGAGTTGAACCTAATTGGCAGCTACTTGATGAGTTGATTTTATTTGAAGTGGTGCGGCCCAATCAACTCAAACAATTGGCCTCAAATGCACCATTAAGTTAGGCACACAAAGATGGTTAACTTAGAATGATTTCTACTCTTTTATGTGTTGCTTTATGTGTACCGGTCCCACAGATCAGAACCCGGTTGAGTAGAAACAAATCAATTCGGTTAAGTGCCTTTAAATGTGGGTGTACGTTGTGTATTTGTTGAAAATTACCCCACAAGATTATCTTTTTGTTATTTTTTTTTTTTTATGAACGAAGGTGGAATGAATGTGAGTGGAAATCCAAACAACCAAATTATTCCTAGGATTTATGCAAACACCTAGGTTAATTGGAATTTGGATTTAATGTGGCAAATGAAATCTATGGAGGGGGAAAGAATGGGGGATAACTTACAAAACCTTCCACAGCACTTTACTCCAATCTACCGCTTTTGCTTGCCTCAAAAGAGTACCTTCAATTACAATAAGAAAGGAGAAAAGTGAGGTAAATGATTTGTAAGTTACAAAACGCGAAGAGAAATCAAAGATCGTTGCCTCCCCGGCAACGGCGCCAAAATGTTGAACGATTACGAACCTACGCTAACGTGTTCGGTTTTGGAAAACCTGTCGTTGTAGTTCGAAGGCGAAGAATTCGTGTTCAACAAATAAAATTTATACCGAAATTAAAATTCCAGGTCGAACACAGGGAGGCGGACGTTTGATTTAAAAACTTCGCGTTTCGTTTTTATTTTGTCACGAAGAAATTCAATTTAAACTATCTAAGTATCTACAACAAATAGAAGAGAGAGAGAGAGTAAGAGAGAGAGAGAGAATACTACACATGGAAATCAAAATGAGATGTAGAATAGACAAGGAATTTATCATAAAAGAGATCGTTCGTTACAACTAGAAAGCATAAAGCGATTACTCTAGAAAGCAGTAAATCTATATTAGAAAGCAGTAAAAAAGTAGGGAGAGAGAATCCTCCTCGACGGTCGCTTGGAGGACGAGCCGGACGGGACGACGCCTGGACGAAGGAGGACGAAGCGGGACGAAGGAGGACGAAGCAGAAGAACGGGAATGGAGCAGCACGCCGTCGTCGTCGCGGGATCCACTTCCGAAGGGGGACGAAAATTTGGACTTTATCTCGCGAGAAGCATCCCTGGTGTGGGACAAGCTTCTCTTGAGCTTTGGAGAGGTAGAGAGGAGAAGGAAGGGATGAAAATTTCGTATGGAGGGGGTCTCCTTTTATAGTTGCAAGGAGTGGGGGCAAAATAGACATTACATCTTGAAAATAATAAATAAGGGGTCTTTAGTGACGGATAAATCCGTCACTAAAGCCCCGACGTGGCCTTCGCCGCCGCGCCCAAGCGCGCCCGCTCGGCTGCCCACGTGCGTAACGCCTACGCACGTCCGCGAAGTCTCAGTGGTCCGATCGCGAGATCGGACGGCTTAAATCACGTCCGCGCCCGCCCGCGTGCGATCGCGCGTTACGCCCGGCGTCCAATCGCGCGTCGTCCTGATTGAGCGCGTACAGCCGTTGGATCTTCATCTGACGGCGGAGAGCGATCGGGCGGGGGCCTTCACAAAGTGCAAGCGGCCGTTTGGGCGGCTGAGATGGCGCCACGTGGGGCCATCTTGGCCGTCCATCTTCTGGAAGTTGTAGATGGTGCCACGGATGTCGGATTGACTCGATTTTTGTGTCGTTGGACTGCGATCGTCGATCCGAATTCATCCGTGCAGTCGGATTTGTCATCTGAAGTACGGATTTACACCATCCTGGCCCTTGATCTTCTAGGGTTCCCCGGTCTATATCTGATGCTACGGATGCCTGATTAGGGCGATCTTGGAGTCGTTGAACTCCAATCGTCACCCTGATCACATCCATACGGTTGGATCTTTGATCCGAGGCCCCGATAAAATGTTTGCCCTGTCCAAGCACATAAAAGGAGACAATTAACCTCCATTTTATTCAAACTACTCTAAATGCAAGATGATGCATGTTATGCAATATTTATATCATGAAATGCAATCCTATGCTTAAGAACATGCATAAATAGACATTTTAAGTAGTGTAAATGTGTTTACATCAGACGGCCACGGGATGCTCCACGAAGGGGGGTGAGAGGACGGAAAATTATTTGGTTTTACTCTAGAGGAGCATCCCGGGCTTTGGACAAGCTCTCTCTAGAGCCTTGGAGGTGGTGAGAGGAAGAAAGGAAGAGATTCTTTGGAATGGTGGTGGGTAGGTCCTTTTATAGTGAAGGACGAAGAACAAATTCGCTTTTGGGTCATTACTGACGTCCATAAACGTCGCTACAGCTGTCGCTGAAGATCTGGCCTTCAAATCCACTTGCTGGCATGCGTTGACCATTAGTAACAGCTGTAAGCGTCACTAAAGGTGCGTCACTGGAGATCCGCACCCACCCCGCTGGCACCCGCCTTGCTGGCGCGCTCCGCTGGCACGTATTACGTGCCTTGTGCTCCCCGCACCTCGCGCACGCGCATGCGGCATGCGTTGCTGCTGCGCTGCGGGCAGCAGCAGCTGTGCGCGTGTGCTGTTGCTGCGCGCGGCTACGGCTGTGCACGCATGCTACTACTGCTGGCTGACGTTGGGCGGCCTGGATGGCGCCACGTGGTGCCACCTAAGCCGTCCATTCTTCTTTCTTTTGTAAAGAGTGCCCCGGTGCTCCGATCGAGATGCTTCCCATGCTGTCGGACTGCGATCATCGCTCCGGATCCATCCGTACGGTCAGATTTTCGATCCGAAACCTGTATGGATGTCGCATTGCCCCCCTGACCGTTGATCTTCCTCGGGCTTCATGTGATGCTACGGGACTCCGATCTGGACGATTTCAAAGGCATTAGACTCCGATCGTCGTATTAATCAGATCCGTATGGTCTGATCGTCCATCCAAGGACCTAAAATAAATCATCTCCTCTCCTGACCATAAAAAGAACCTAATTAACACAAAATATATGCAACTACTCTAATTGCACAATGATTCATGTTATGCCATATTTATAACATGAAGTGTAAATCTAAGTCTAGGAACATGCATGAATAGGCATTTTAACCTAGATAAATGTGTCTATATCATACCCCCATGCCTATCTTTTGCTAGTCCCTAGCAAAATTAAACTACATGCTTTGTATAAAATCAAAATTAGGGCTGGATCGCTTAGGCCTAAGTTGTTTACTAACAATAGAAAATTTCAACTAAGGTTCTAAACTATGAAGACTAAACGGTACCCAGGTGTCTGCCAGAATGCAGACCGCCCAAGTCCTCGCCTTATTTGAAAAGGGAAGATACATTTTTTTATTTTCTCTTTTTTTTTTATTTTTTTGTACTTTTGGAGTTTGAGAGTTCCAGGATAACTTTTTACGGCTACCCGACCCACCCAAGACTCGAAAAGGACTCTAAGCACTAGGCATCTTTGTGAAAAAGTGATAGACTCACAAAACAGTCGTTAAAATGGACTTCGGGTTTCTACGACCCTAGGTGACCTTGCTTAAAGGTTTATCTTTACGATCGGTAGCTTTCTCCCTACTTTTTTTATTTATGGGGTCAACACAAGGGCGAACCCAGTGTATATCTCCCCGATTTATTCTACTTCCCCGCTTCTTCCCTAAGTGTTTTGGGAATTATTGTGCATTTATTTGTTTGTGAGCTGGGTTCTGGACAACCAGCCGATGAGCTGTTACCACCGACAACTTGCCAGCCATACTCGTGTGGTGAAGTGTGGTTTTAGTTGTTTTTATTTATTTATTTTCTTTCTTTCTTTTTCTTTTTTTTTTCCTTTTTTTTTTTTTATAAGTAGGTGGCTTTCCTGATCTAAGATTTCCTAAAGGCAGTACAGCGAAAACGGTCTTGTGGCTGGGCGCTGGATAACCTATCGATGAGTTGTTACCAGCGACAACTTGCCAGCCATACCACCCAAGTCGGTCCATTAGCAACCCAATTTTCGTAAAAATCGCCGGAAAGTGAGTCAGTGCGAATAGTGTGTAGATGCTTAGCCTTAAAATCCCCCCAAATCAGAGGACGGGTTGATAAGTCGTATACTTATCATCCCAATTTATTTACCAACTTAAAGTGAATTTTAATTGGCGAGGACTCGAGACTGAGTCCACATTTGAGTGGACACCCGGGCTAATTAAGCCCGAAGACCTGAAGAGTCTAAGTGTTTAGGTCCTCTTGTATCATTTCCTAGAGTTAATAACTTCTAAATGCCTAAGTTCTCTTTTCCAAATTTCTTTCTTTCTTTCTTTTTTAATTTTTAATTTTTTTTTTAATTTTATAAGAAACTAAAAGAAATTCTACGGAGTTAACATAATGATTTCAGGAATTGATTATCCACCCCCCCATGCCTAAATGATGCAATGTCCTCATTGTAAAAATAAAGACATGAAAAGGGTAGAGTAAACAGAACATCACCTCGCAGAGAGAAGGGTGTATACACACGTGCTAAGTTTAATGCCTTCAACTAGGCATAGCATACATACAAAGAAGAGATTGAGAATTCACAAGTGCGGTTCAGAATCAAAATCAAAATATTGATCTTGAAACCCACTAGTAGAAGATGTCCACAGACGTGGACGAGATTATGGTGCAGACCTATGCCCCAGGGTCGAGTGGTTCTCAGGTTCTGGATGAAAATCACCTATAACCGAAGGTTGTTGTGTTTGTTGGGCCGGGCCTGCAGTTTAGTGGTGTGCAACCCAAGACCAAAGTATCGAACAACGGGTAAAGATGGTTCAATAGGTGTTGTTGTCCACTTAACATATAACTCAGAAAAATAATCAGTTATTTCAAGCTTGCGTTGCACGTGAAAGATATCGTAAGGGTCCCGGTAGAAAGTAGGTGATTTTAAGTCAATAGGTACCCTTAGATCCAAAATCAAACTTCCCTCAGAATTAGCCTCCCAAATCTTTATTTCAACAATTTTATCCTCCAACATCAAGGGCTTAGGCTTCGGGACCTCTAGCATATTATTCACCCCATATGATTCGCCCAAGTCCAAAAATCGTTGCTGAATCAAGATCGACTTGGGCACAAAGATCTCAGAAGTCATCTCTTCAGGGTGCAGATGAGGACTGGGGTCACTGATTGAATCATCAAGATTAGGATCCTCCAAGTTAACCCCAACTAAATCCAAATCTTCAATAATTGGGCTATCAACTGGTTTGTCAGATTCCTCAAGCCCATTTGTCTCACTAAAATCCTCTTCCTTAAGTTCAAGTGAGACTTCGCCAAAAGATTCTTCACCCTCAGAGTCAAAGAATTGATGATCCTCATTTATATATGTCTCAAAATCATATGTCATTTCATGGTCCGTGAAGACATATTTTTCCTCTCTCCCTGGCTCGGGGATCTCGGGTGAATCAATCGGTTCATCCTCAAATGGTTGCTCAAGCCCATCCTGGTCACCCCAGTCTCAGAAAATGTATCCCCCCTGACAGGCACCTGAGCGGGTTCAGACATTGGCTCTCCTGAAGGGGGTTCATCTTGAGAATCATCCCAAGATTTGAGTAGTGCAACCACAAATTTCATCCTCAACCTCGACAATTTCCCAAGAAGGAACTCACCCAAGTCCCTATCCCTAACACTTTGGAGCAAATCCAATAGAGAACTATTAAGTTCATCAATCATTTTGATGATAGGCTCCAGTGCTTCAGTGCATGGTGTTGGCTGAGCTTCTAAAGATTGTATAGTGTTCCTCAAATTAACCAACACCCTATCCTGGATCTGGTTCACCTGAACCGACTGGTTTGGTTCAGGTTTGGGTGGGTTCAGATTAAATCTAGGGGAGTCAAGATGTTGAGGTTCTCGAGTTCCTCCCTGGTAGTAGGTTGTCTTGGATTGTTCAAAGAAGGGTGATGACCTATTTTCAATGGAATACTGGGGAGGGTAGGTGTTATAATCATTATATCCTTCCTGATTGTAGATCGGGTTGGTTTGGTCATCAAAGGATGGAGATCCATAATCATTATAGCTCTGGGAAGGATAATAATCATAGTCTTGTTGTCCAGGGTTAGGCCCTGGACACTGAGGTCTAGATTCATATCCCCAATCAAAGTCATCCTGGCTAGTGGATGGGTAATTATAAGTCAAGTCGGGATAGTAATCATCTTGGGGATAAGTGGTGGTAGGAGGATAGGATGTAAAATGTGTGTAGGATGTGGAAGGGTACATGGTGAAGTAAGGAGGGAAATCAGAAGTGAAAGGAGCCCTGCAATACAAAAATACAAGCCTGTCCTTAGTTTGGGTAGCCTAAAGGTCTACAGACTCTTAGAATCCGTCCTAAGATTATAAACGATTTACTCTACTTATGTCCAGGCAATCCAACCAGTTAGAAGGAGGGACTGGGGAGAAGGTTCTTCCTTTGGCTTGCGCCTTCGGTTCCTAGTGTACCCCCCAGCCGCGGTCGTTTGACGCTACTCCCCTAGCTAGACATCAGATTGACTAGTATAAGCAAGTTAATCGTGAACAATCTCAATCTGGATCCCGACGAGCGAACCAGTCCTTAGGGCCAACGTCTAATTGATTTTAGTTAGGCTTGGGAAATTGGTGCTCTGGAATGTGATGGGCCCTTAATGATTTGTTTGAGAATGTGTGAATGTGCACAACCAAGAGGTTTTCAACCAAGATTATTAATGATGAGGTGAGTTTTAGGATTCGAATCTTACTTAATATCTTTTAAGATTCAAATATTAGGTGTTTTCAACCAAGTTTTGTGAGGCAATCCAAGTTTGTTGTTGAAAGCACGTGTTCAAGTATTTTCCTTTAGAAATCAAGAAAAATATGGAGTGCCTGGCTTAACCTAATTATTGAATCCTCTGGGGCAGCTAGAAAATGAACCTCTTTTAGATTAGGTGGTGCGGCCCAAACAATTCACTCAATTGGCTCAAATGCACCACCGTTTAAGGCACACAAAAAGATGGTTAACCTAATATGATTTCTACTCTTTTATGTGTTGAATTCGTGTACCAGGTCCACAGGTCGGAAACCCGGTTCAGTAGATGAAAAATCAAGTCCGATTATGTGCCTCAAATGTGGGTGTATAAAGTGTGTAAATTGATTTGTCCCACAGAAATATCTTTTTATTTTTTTTTTATAAGATGTGGGTGAGATGGGTGAAGGTGGCAAACAAGACAGACAAAGTCTATCCTAGGGTTTATGCAAACACCTAAATAGATTAAGTCTTGGTTATGATTGTGGCGAAATGAACTAGGGGGGGAAATGGGGGACACTTATACAGTACTTTACCCGCACTTTACTCCAATCTACCACACTTGGATCTCCATGCTAGGGTACCTACAAGACAGTAGATCAAAGACAAGTAGGGTTAGTGCTATGTAAATGCAAAGAAATGCAATAAACAATAAAGTAAATTCCGTTGCCTCCCCGGCAACGGCGCCAAAATGGTCGGGCGTGCTTCGCGTGTTAGAAATCGAGGTTATAAGTAACCTGTCGTCGCAGTTGCAAAACACATCGATCAGATAAAATTTATACCGAAACTCCAAGGGAGTCCCAGGTCGAACACAGGGAGGTGACGTTTACTTTAATTGAAAACCGCACTTCGATTTTATTTGTTTTTGGTCGTTTTTATCTTTTCTAATTTTTTTGATTTTTAGCAGGCAAGAGATCAGGTTGATGAGTTCTAGCTAATCTACTTGCAAGAATATATATATGAGAGAGAAAGAGAGAGAGAGAGAAAGAGAAACAAACATCTATTTATCAAGAATTGTTTGTTACAACTATGAAAGCAGGAAAAATCTACACTATGAAAGTAGAAAAAGATAGAATGAGGTGAGAGAAATCCCCCTCGACGGTTGCTCGGAGGATGACTCACTCTGACGTCTCCTAGAGGAAGGTGGTGAGGAGCGGGACGAAGGAGGACGGAGCCGGAGGATAGAGGATGGGGTAGGATGACGTCGCGGAGAGGATTTTCTTCCTGAAGGGCGGTGAGAGGACGGCCACGGGATGCTCCACGAAGGGGGGTGAGAGGATGGAAAACTATTTGGTTTTACTCTAGAGGAGCATCCCAGGCTTTGGACAAGCTCTCTCTAGAGCCTTGGAGGTGGTGAGAGGAAGAAAGGAAGAGATGCTTTGGAATGGTGGTGGGTAGGTCCTTTTATAGTGGAGGAGGAAGAACAAATTCGCTTTTGGGTCATTACTGACGTCCATAAACGTCGCTGCAGCTGTCGCTGAAGATCTGACCTTCAAATCCACTTGCTGGCATGCGCAGACCATTAGTGACAGCTGTAAGCGTCACTAAAGGTGCATCGTTGGAGATCCACGCCCGCCCCGCTGGTGCACATCACGTGCCTTGTGCTCCCCGCACCTCGCGCATGCGCATGCGGCATGCATTGCTGCTGCGCTGCGCGCAGCGGCAGCTGTGCGCGTGCACTGTTGCTGTGCACGGCTGCAGCTGTGCATGCGTGCTACTGCTGCTGGCTGATGTTGGGCGGCCTGGATGGCGCCACGTGGCGCCACCTAGGCCGTCCATTCTTCTTTCTTTTGTAAAGGGTGCCCCGGTGCTCCGATCGAGATGCTTCCCATGCTGCTAGACTGCGATCGTCACTCCGGATCCATCCGTATGGTCGGATTTTCCATCCGAAACCTGTATGGATGTCGCATTGCCCCCCTGACCATTGATCTTCCTCGGGCTTCATGTGATGCTACGGGACTCCGATCTGGACGATTTCAGAGGCATTAGACTCTGATCGTCGTATTAATCAGATTCGTATGGTCTGATCATCCATCCAAGGCCCTAAAATAGATCATCTCCTCTCCTGACCATAAAAAGAACCTAATTAACACAAAATATATACAACTACTCTAAATGCACAGTGATGCATGTTATGCCATATTTATAACATGAAGTGCAAATCTAAGCCTAGGAACATGCATGAATAGGCATTTTAACCTAGATAGATGTGTCTATATCATGTGCTGAGTTTAGTGCCTTCAGCTAGGCACACTATACAAAGAAGAGAAATGAATAATTCACAACTTGAGGTCAGAATCAGAATAAATAGAAGAATCCTCCGACCTGTCAGCAAAGGTCCACAGATGTGGACCAGATTGTGGTGCAGACCCATACCCCATAATTGAGAATATCTTAGGTTCTGGATAAAAATTACCTAATACCTAAAATCAGAATGCAAGCGAGGTCGGGCCTGCAATTTATGAGGATGCAACCCAAGACCAAAAAGTCGGGTTATAGAAAATTCAAGCTCAAAAGGATAATCGTTGAATGTGTGCTTGGGTTGAACATCCTCAAAATAGATGTTGTAAGGGTTCTGACTTGATGGTTTCAGCTTAATATGCACCCTTCGACTCAATCTTCTATTTCCTCCAAAGTTAACTTCCCAAATCAGAACTTCCCAGCTCCTATCCTCCTCATTCAGCATGTCAAATTCTAGGACCTCTTGCATATTAATCACCCCATCTGAAATCTCCAAGTCTAAATGATGTGGCAGAATCAAAATTGACTTGGGTCTAATTATCTCAGAAATAGAATCATCAATAAGCTCAACGGGGTGTAACTGACAATCAGGGCATTGAATTGAATCATCTAGAAAATGCAATTCTAGATCTGTAATGTGTGTCCTAAGATCAGTTTCCTCAATTATTGGGCTATCAAATGATCTATTAGATTCCTCAGACCCAATCGTCTCACAAAAATCATGTTTTGAAAACTCATGTGAGACTTTGCAACTTGAATCTTCACCATCAAAGAAATCAGGATCCGTATCAATGTATGTCCCAAAATCATCTGTCACTTTCTGTTCCAAGGAGACACACGTTTCCTCATAACCTGGCTCAAGGATCTTAGGTGAAGAAATCAGATTTTCCTTAATTGGTTGCTTTAATTCAATCTGGTCAGCCTCGTAACACGTATCCCCCACAACAGGTGCTTAAGCAGGTTCTGTCATTGGCTTTCCTGAAGAGGGTGCATCCTGGGAATCATCCCATGATTGAATCAAAGCAACTACGAATCTCATCCTCAATTTCGCTAATTTCCTAAGTAGAAACTCACCCGGGTTTTTATCCTTAACATCCTGGAGCCAATCCAACAACGACTTGTTCAAATCATCAATCATTTCAATCAGGGGCTCCAATCTCTCAATGCAAGGTATTGGATGAACTTCTAAAGATTGTATAATATTCCTCAAGTTAGCCAGAACCTTATCTTGAACCTGGTTAACCTGAACCAAATGAGTTGGTTCAGGATTGGGCGGGTTTGGTATCAATGCAGAGGAATTAACGAATTGAGATTCGTTATACCCTTCCTGATAATAGGTCATTTCAGATTGTTCAAAAGATGGTGATGATCTAAAGGCAGTGAAATCAGAGGACGGGTAAGGATCGGTGTATCCTTCTTGATTGTAGATCGTATTAGATTGTTCATGAAAGGAAAAAGATCTATAATCGATGTAGCTCTGAGAAGGATAGAAATCAGAATCAAAGTGTTCAGGGTTAGACCCTAAACATGGAGGTCCGGAACTATATCCCCAATCTGAGTTATCCCAACTCACTAATGGTTGATTACAGTACGAGTCAGAATAATCGTCATGTTGAGGATAATTCACAATAGGAGGGAAAAAGCGAGAATGCATATAATATGTGGAAGGATTCATGATAAGTGAGAGGAAGAAAGGTGCCCTGCAATACAAACAATCAAACCTGTCCTTAAGTGGGTTAGCCTACAGACCTACAAACTCCCAAAATCCATCTTGAGATAAAAGAACTATTTGATCTACTTCTGTCTGTTTAATCCAACCAGTTAGAAGGAGGGACTGGGGAGAAGGTTCTTCCTTCGGCTTACGCCTCCGGTTACTAGTGTACCCCCCAGCCACGATCGTTTGATTCTGCTCCTCTAGCTAGACATCAGATTGAACAGTAGAAACAGACTAATCGAAAATAATCTCGTTCTGGGTTCTGAACAGCAAATCCAATCCTTAAGGTCAATATCTACTCTATTTTATTTAGGGCTAGGTTTGAATGTGCTTTGGAATGTGATGGGCCCTTTAAATGGGTTGTGCCCGTAATGATTGATTTTTTTTGTGTGTGCATGCACAACCAATGGTTTTCAAGCAAGATTATTTTTGATGTGGTGAATTTTAAGGTTCAAAACTTGCTTAGTAGCTTTTAGGATTCAACTTTAGGTATTTTCAAACAAGTTTCGTTGGCACACCAGGTTTTCCTTTAAAATTTAAAAGAATGTGGAGTGCCTGGTAAATCCCTAAGAGTCGAACCTAAGTGGCAGCTACTTGATGAGTTGATTTTATTTGAAGTGGTGCAGCCCAATCAAATCAAACAATTGGCATGTTGCACCACTTAATTAGGCACACAAATGATTACCTAATCTGATTTCTACTCAATTATGTGTTTGAATGTGTGTACCGGCTCCAAAAATCAGTTTACCGATTTAGTTTGAAAATCAGATGAGGTTGTGTACCTCTGTGAGATTTTTTTAATTTTTCTTTTTTTTAATGTGGGGGTTGGGGTGAGTATGGGTGTCAAACAACAAACAATCTAACCTTAGAGTTTATAAGAACAACTAGGTTGATTGATGTTTGAATTATTATGTTGTCGAATGAAATCTAAAGGGTGGGAGGTGGGGGATAACTCACAGAACCTTCCATAGCACTTTTCTCCGATCTACCGCTTTTACCGGTCTCGAAAGAGTACCTGTAATTACAATAAGAAAGGAGAAAAGTGATGTAAATGATTTGTAAGTTACAAAATGCGAAGAGAAATCAAAGAGCGTCACCTCCCCGGCAACGGCGCCAAAATGTTGAATGCACGAAGTGCTACGCTAACATATTAGGTTTTGGGAAAATCTCTCGTTGTAGTTTGAAAGCAAAGAACTCATGTTCAACAAATAAAATTTATACCGAAATGAAAATTCCGGGTCGAACACTGGGAGGCGGACGTTGGATTTAAAATCTACGCGTTTGTTTTTATTTGTCACAAAGTAATTCAATTTAAAGCTATCTAATTATTTACAATAAATAGAAGAGAGAGAGTAAGAGAGAGAGAATATTACACATAGAAATCAAAATGAGATGTAGAATAAATAGGGAATTTATCATTAAGGAGATTGTTCATTTCACTATTACAACTATAAAGCATAAAACAATTACATTAGAAAATAATAAATTTACTCTAGAAAGCATTAAAAGAATGGAGGGAGAAATGTCCTCCTCGACGATCGCTTGGAGGATGAGAAGAACTACTCTAGAAAGAAGTAAATCTATACTAAAAAGCAGTAAAAAGAATAGGAAGAGAGATATCCTCCTCGACGATCGCTTGGAGGATGAGCCGGACGGGACGACGCCTGGATGAAGGAGGACGAAGCAAAAGAACGGAAACAGAGCAGCACATCATCATCGTCGTGCGATCCACTTCCGAAGGGGGACGAAAATTTAGACTTTATCTCGCAAGAAGCATCCCGGGTGTGGGACAAGCTTCTCTTGAGCTTTGGAGAGGTAGAGAGAAGGAAGGGATGAAAATTTCGTATGGAGGGGGTCTCCTTTTATAGTTGCAAGGAGTGGGGGCAAAATAGACATTACATCTTCAAAATAATAAATAAAGGGTCTTTAGTGACGGATAAATCCGTCACTAAAGCCCTGACGTGGCCGTCGCCGCCGCTCCCACGCGCGCCCGCTCGGCTGCCCGCGTGCGTAATGCCTACGCACGTCCGCGAAGTCTCAGCCGTCCGATCGCGAGATCGGACGGCTTAAATCGCGTCCGCACCCGCTGCGTAGCGCGCCCGCCCGCGTGCGATCGCGCGTTACGCCCGGTGTCCAATCGCGCGTCGTCCTGATTGAGCGTGTACAGCCATTGGATCTTCATCTGACGGTGGAGAGCGATCGGGCGGGGGCCTTCACAAAGTGCAAGCGGCCGTTTGGGCGGCTGAGATGGCGCCACGTAGGGCCATCTTGGCCGTCCATCTTCTGGAAGTTGTAGATGGTGCCACGGATGTCGGATTGACTCGATTTTTGTGTCGTTGGACTGCGATCGTCGATCCGAATTCATCCGTGCGGTCGAATTTGTCATCTGAAGTATGGATTTACACCATCCTGGCCCTTGATCTTCTAGGGTTCCCCGGTCTATATCTGATGCTACGGATGCCTGATTAGGGCGATCTTGGAGTCGTTGAACTCCAATCGTCACCCTGATCACATCCATACGGTTGGATCTTTGATCCGAGGCCCCGATAAAATGTTTTCCCTGTCCAAGCACATAAAAGGAGCCAATTAACCTCCATTTTATTCAAACTACTCTAAATGCAAGATGATGCATGTTATGCAATATTTATATCATGAAATGCAATCCTATGCTTAAGAACATGCATAAATAGACATTTTAAGTAGTGTAAATGTGTTTACATCAGACGGCCACGGGATGCTCCACGAAGGGGGGTGAGAGGACGGAAAACTATTTGGTTTTACTCTAGAGGAGCATCCCGGGCTTTGGACAAGCTCTCTCTAGAGCCTTGGAGGTGGTGAGAGGAAGAAAGGAAGAGATTCTTTGGAATGGTGGTGGGTAGGTCCTTTTATAGTGAAGGAGGAAGAACAAATTCGCTTTTGGGTCATTACTGACGTCCATAAACGTCGCTGCAGCTGTCGCTGAAGATCTGGCCTTCAAATCCACTTGTTGGCATGCGTTGACCATTAGTAATAGCTGTAAGCGTCACTAAAGGTGCATCACTGGAGATCCGCACCCGCCCCGCTGGCACCCGCCTTGCTGGCGCGCTCCGCTGGCACGTATTATGTGCCTTGTGCTCCCCGCACCTCGCGCACGTGCATGCGGCATGCGTTGCTGCTGCGCTGCGGGCAGCAGCAGCTGTGCGCGTGTGCTGTTGCTGCGCGCGGCTGCGGCTATGACGTATGCTACTGCTGCTGGCTGATGTTGGGCGGCCTGGATGGCGCCACGTGGTGCCACCTAGGCCGTCCATTCTTCTTTCTTTTGTAAAGAGTGCCCCGGTGCTCCGATCGAGATGCTTCCCATGCTGTCGGACTGCGATCATCGCTCCGGATCCATCCGTACGGTCAGATTTTCCATCCGAAACCCGTATGGATGTCGCATTGCCTCCCTGACCGTTGATCTTCCTCGGGCTTCATGTGATGCTACAGGACTCCGATCTGGACGATTTCAGAGGCATTAGACTCCGATCGTCGTATTAATCAGATCCGTATGGTCTGATCGTCCATCCAAGGACCTAAAATAAATCATCTCCTCTCCTGACCATAAAAAGAACCTAATTAACACAAAATATATGCAACTACTCTAATTGCACAATGATACATGTTATGCCATATTTATAACATGAAGTGCAAATCTAAGTCTAGGAACATGCATGAATAGGCATTTTAACCTAGATAAATGTGTCTATATCATACCCCCATGCCTATCTTTTGCTAGTCCCTAGCAAAATTAAACTACATGCTTTGTATAAAATCAAAATTAGGGCTAGATCGCTTAGGCCTAAGTTGTTTACTAACAATAGAAAATTTCAACTAAGGTTCTAAACTATGAAGACTAAACGGTACCCAGGTGTCTGCCAGAATGCAGACTGCCCAAGTCCTCGCCTTATTTGAAAAGGGAAGATACATTTTTTTATTTTCTCTTTTTTTTTTATTTTTTTGTACTTTTGGAGTTTGAGAGTTCCAGGATAACTTTTTACGGCTACCCGACCCACCCAAGACTCGAAAAGGACTCTAAGCACTAGGCATCTTTGTGAAAAAGTGATAGACTCACAAAACAGTCGTTAAAACGGACTTCGGGTTTCTACGACCCTAGGTGACCTTGCTTAAAGGTTTATCTTTACGATCGGTAGCTTTCTCCCTACTTTTTTTATTTATGGGGTCAACACAAGGGCGAACCCAGTGTATATCTCCCCGATTTATTCTACTTCCCCGCTTCTTCCCTAAGTGTTTTGGGAATTATTGTGCATTTATTTGTTTGTGAGCTGGGTTCTGGACAACCAGCCGATGAGCTGTTACCACCGACAACTTGCCAGCCATACTCGTGTGGTGAAGTGTGGTTTTAGTTGTTTTTATTTATTTATTTTCTTTCTTTCTTTTTCTTTTTTTTTCCTTTTTTTTTTTTTATAAGTAGGTGGCTTTCCTGATCTAAGATTTACCTAAAGGCAGTACAGCGAAAACGGACTTGTGGCTGGGCTCTGGATAACCTGTCGATGAGCTGTTACCACCGACAACTTGCCAGCCATACCACCCAAGTCGGTCCATTAGCTACCCAATTTTCGTAAAAACCGCCGGAAAGTGAGTCAGTGCGAATAGTGTGTAGATGCTTAGCCTTAAAATCCCGGGTGTGGGACAAGCTTCTCTTGAGCTTTGGAAGGGATGAGAATTTCATGTGGAGGGGGTCTCCTTTTATAGTTGCAAGGAATGGGGGCAAATTAGTCATTACATCTTTAAAACATTAAATAAGGGGTCTTTAGTGATGGATAAAACCGTCGCTAAAGCCCCAACGTGGGTGTAATGGGCGCTCCCCACGCGCGCCTCCTCAGCTGCTCACTCTCAATGCCCGCCGCACGTTCATCCATCCACAGCCATCCGATTGCGAGATCGGACGGCTGTGATTGCACCTTCCCTGCTCACTGCGCACTCGCCCAACACGTACGATGGCGCATTCCAGCCTCGTGTGAAATAACGCGTGGCCACTATTGGAAGATCTGAGCCGCCCGATCACGATCCAACGCACGCCCACGCCTGCTCGCCCACGCCATTTGCCCCTTCGCTGCGGCTCGAACCCGCATCTTGTGAATGCGGGGCGCCTCGCGACCACTGCGCTACGGGGCGCGGATGGTCGAGCGGACGTTTTTAGGCACAGCCATCCACAGCCATTGGATCGAGATCCAAGGCCGGAGAGAGGGCAGATGCAGAGGCTTCAATGGCTGCTTGCGGGAGTTTGGGCGACCGAGATGATGCCATGTGGCGCCATCTTGGCCGTCCATCTTCTGAATGTTGTAGATGGTGCCACGGATGTCAGATTGACTCGATTTTTGTGTTGTTAGGCTGCGATCGTCGATCCGAATTCATCCATGCGATTGGATTTGTCATTTGAAGTGTAGATTTACACCATCCTGGCCCTTGATCTTCAAGGGTTCCTCGATCACTATCTGATGCTACGGATGCCTGATTAGGGTGATCTTGGAGTCGTTGAACTCCAATCGTCACCTTGATCACATCCGTACGGTTGGATCTTCTATCTGAGGCCCCGATAAAAGGTTTGCCTTGTCTAAGCACATAAAAGGAGACAATTAACCTCCATTTTATTCAAGCTACTCTAAATGCAAGATGATGCATTTTATGCAATATTTATAGTATGCAATGCAATCCTATGCTTAAGAACATGCATAAATAGACATCTTAAGTAGTATAAATGTGTTTACATCAATAGCCTTAGGTTGTGTTTACGTAAGCCATCTTCTCATGAAATTTGTTTTTCGTATACATTTTGCTACATAACTCGAATTTCTACAAAATTAGTCTCGTTGGAAAGCTTATGATGAGGGTAATCCAATGGTATCAATTATGACCCCATCCATGCAAATTTCCTAAGGGTTGACCAAAGTTGAGTAAAATACGAATTTCCTCATTTTTGGGCTACGCTAACCTGATTCGTGTCTAACAAGTATCGATGAGTTCATCTCAACACACTTAATCTAACCTTGACTTGATTTGAATTTTAGGACATAACACCAACCTAGGAGAAGTTCGAATGCTTACTCCAGCCAAGGTTGTACATCTTAGAGTAAGGGTTGTTATGCCCATAGCCTTGAATAGCTTTAACAATTTCTTAGGTTGAAGATGCTAGAGACATGGAGTCATCAAAGGAATACGCACTCAGATCATTTGACTGCATGTAACCCTAGTTAACAACAACTGGATCCAAGTTGTTTGCAGGTTCCTAAAAAGTAGGGACTCGTGAGGAAAGAGAAGGGGAAGGAGCAATAGATGCATCTTGAGTGAGCATATATGCATGAGTAAGAGGGGTTTGGGATAAGGAAGAAGAGGAAGGAGAAATACTGGAAACTACTGGACAAGAGTGAATGATTTCATCTAATTTCTTATCCAAGAGAGCCACCTTATCAAGCATCTTAGCAATAATATCCATATTGACCTGAGTTGAATCATCCTGGACTTCATGTGCAAAAGGTTGATTTTGATAGGACTTTTGAAACTGGTTCATCGATGCAGCATTGAGAGAGTTTTTAGTAAGGACTTAAATAGTTGGAATGCACTAGCCTCATCCTTGGCTAGGAAGTTGCCACCACTGGATATGCATTAGCAAGATACCGATGGATGTCATCTAACCCATGGTAGAAAATCTTAGTGAGGTGCCAGTGGGGCACCTCATGGTGGGTACACTTCCACAGAAGGTTCTGAAATCTCTCCCATGCCTCATGCAAGTTCTCCCTATGTTGTTGGGAGAAGGTTGTGATGGCTCATCATATAGCATTAGTCCAACTAATAGAGAAGAACTTTTGGAGGAACTCCTTGCGTAATTCCTATTAGGTTCCAATAGGCCTCCCTATTGTATTGAATTAGTAAGAAGCTTTATCCCTCAAAGAGAAAGGCAAAAGTTTAATCAACACGATACCCAGGTCTACATTCCTAGGTCAGACTATTCCAGCTATCTGACCTAGATCCTCTAATTCTGAAATGGGTCTTCATTTGAGTTCCCATAATAAAAAGACTGGATCAGACTTACAACATTGGGCTTGAGCTCAAATGCATCCCCTCCTATGGGTATTTAGACTAGGGGTTACACCTGTCATGTTGCTGGATCATAGAAGTCACGTCGTTGCCTGGGTTGTTCTCTTTTAGGTGGATTTTGCATATTATGCAAAGTTTGCATGATAGCCTCTAGTTGTTCACGGTAATGCTGCTCAACTGCAGCAAGATGGGCCTCCAATAAGGTCAAAGGGCCCTTAGGAAGAGGAGGAGGAGGTCTTTGGTCAGCCATCTCAACAGTTGATGAAGATGAAGAATAAGGGGAAGAAGTAGGCAAGGAGAAAAGTCGCCTACAGGAGGTAGGAGGTCTCCTTAGGGAAGGTTTCTAAGGTCCAACTAATTATGGTCTCAAGGACCTCCTACAGTGCATACACCAGCTTCAAGGGGCTGGTGTAGCCAAAAATAAGGCTAGATGCCTTAAAATAGATGTAAGCTCCTTTTCTTCATATGACCAGATTTTATAGTTTAAGTCCTTAATCAAATGTATTTTAGGAGTTTTTGCTTGTTAGTAGATCAGGGCTAGAAGGTTGAACAAGCATGGGTTGAGTCTTTTCCTTTAACCTTAAAACTCCTAAAGAGGGTGCCTAAAATATTTGTTGCTAGGTGTATGTGAATGGGTTTAAATATGTTGGTAAGGGGCTTGAATCAAACATGCAAACCCTCACCCACCAGGAATATGCACACCAAGGCTCAACTAAATTGTAGTAAGGGTGTCTAAAAAAATGAAACTCCTAAGTTGTAACACCTTATTAATTGAGCCAGATAGGAGTTTAATGTTTCGTCGTCGTAGCACACTCCTAAATAGCTCAATCAACAAGTAAAATTTATTACTCAAAATCAAGAAATGAAGTCCGAGGTCAAACATAGGGAGCAAATATAGAATTCTTGCGCTAATCTTTAATTGCATATAAATGAGCACCATAATCGAAGCACAAAAGAGATATTCAATGAATAATATCTACTCAAATTGATATTGAATTATAAATATGAGTATTTCAATATATCACAATGATAAAAAGAAATCTAAGACAAAATAATGGTGATTTAGATCACCAATTGATGTAATCACGTTTATATCACATAAACCATTTATTTTTGCGCATTCATAGGCATATAGTTGCATTATACATCATAAATATTGCATAATATGCATCATCATGCATTTAGGTTAGATTTTATAAAGTTTAGGTTAATTTTCTTTTTTTGTGGTCAGGTAATAGGGCAATATCATATCAGGGCCTTGAATTGAAGGTTCAACCATATGGATCTGATTAGGGCAACAATCGAAGTTCAACGACTCCAAGATCGCCCTGATCAGACTTCCATAGCATCAGATGCAGTTCGAGAAAGAATAGAGGTCAAGGGGCCAAGATGGTGTAAATCCATACATCATATGACAAATTCGACCCCACGAATAGGTTTGGATCGACGATCGCAGCCCAATGACGCAAAAATCGGTTCAATCCGACATCCGTGGCACCATCTACAAGGCACAGAAGATGAACGGCCAAGATGGTGCCACGTGGTGCCATCTCAGCCACCCACACCGGCCATGAACGCCCGCTGCCCCCTCTCCCTCCTCAGCGGCTTGATCAACCTCAGCCATTGGATCTTGATCCAACGGCCAAGGCGCCTGAGCTCAAAATCAAAAGTGCACCTCAAAGAGCAGCTTGGCACAGTGGGCGAATGCCCTCACGCGAAGCAGAGGTCGTGGGGTCAAGCCCCCGCATGCCTTAAATCAAGTGCAAGTGTGGGTGCGGCCAAATTCCGACGTCGGCTTTAGATTGTGTGGCAGTGGGGATGCCACGTGGTACGACGAATGAACGTCGAGCGTGTACGCACACAATGACGTGCAATCCAACATGCCATCGCACTCATAGGGTGCGCGATGAGGTGTTATAAAGGCGCACGTAATGCATTCTCAATCATCAATTGCAAGATCGGACAACTAAGATTGTTCAATCGTGCATGCACATTTTGAGCGTAGGGAGAGGAGGAGGCGCTGCATGCGGGTGACCTACGCCCACGTTCATGGGCTTTAGTGACGCTTAAATCCATCACTAAAGACCCTAAGTTAATGTTTTTAAGCATAAAATGACCAAATTGCCCTCAATGCCTAAAACTATAAAAGGAGACCCCTAGCACTCGAATTCTTCATCCCTTCCTCTCTTCTCTTACCCTCTCTAAAGCTCTAAGAGCATGTCCCAAACCTGGGATGCTCTTTTAGAGTTAAAAATATAATTTTTCCACCTCATCCCATTCGTGGAGCATTTTGTGGTGGTCCTCTCACCGCCATTCGGGAAGAGGATCCTGCTGCGACATCGCCCTGCCTTATTCTCCGTTGCCTGTCGTTGTTCTCCTTCGTCCGCGAGCTCCATCAATGCAGCTCATCCTCCAAGTAGCCGTCGATGGGGATAACTTCTCTCCACCTTCTCCTTACTACTTTCTAGAGTAGATTTACCGCTTTTTAGTTTTAAGATTTTTCACTTTCTACTGTAGTGGTTAGTTCTAATAAGCATCATTCTGTGATTATGAAATCCATGTTTATTCTATCTCTATTTTGTCTTTATTTGTAATATTCTCTCTTTCTCTTCTATTCATTATTCTTCAAGTAGATAGCTAGTTTAGATTCATTCAACCGGTTAATTTGCTTCGTGACAATAAAATAAATGCAGTTTTAAACAAACGTCCACCTTTTTGTGTTCGACCCAGAATTCCTTTTTAGTTTAGTAAAATTTATCTGTTAACGATTTTTCCTTGCAAATCACATTACAACGATGGGTTTTCAAAACTCAAACCTTTTTGTGATGATTTTTCTGCTTCAACACCAATTAGTAGCATTAATTCGGCATATATTAACTACTCAAATATTTGAACAGTATCATCAATCAGAAATGCCACGCAAGATAAGTGGCCACAGTATCCTTAGACGACAGAGCATTCCATCAAACGGCTTAAATGCGGCCATGCTACAGTGCTCTTCAGAGCCTTTTTCTTTTGCTTCTTCTCTTCTTCTGCTTTCCTTCTTCACTTCTCGAGCCTTCTCCTTCTTTCAAGCCTCTCCATCTTTAGAGCCTTCCCTTCGTCACGTAGAGGCTAAGTGTTGGTCTCTCCTCTTCAAAGCACAAGGGTAGACTAAGCTTTAGAGAGCAAAACCGCCCCATGCTCTGTCACAATTTCCTTCTCTTCCTTCTCTCTCAGACCCTAGATATAATTGGATCCATAGTCAAGTTATCGAGTCATGCATAGTGTCCAGGCCTGCGTGCATGGGTTGTAGGCGAGGAGTGAATTAGGCAGGTATTCAGATGTGAAGGGGTCTGAGGGACCCGACCCCTCAAGTGTCTTGGGCGATAGAGCATAAACACAAAAGCAATATATGTGTAGCTGTATGTCCTACTGCCGATGTGGGACTATCCCCATTGCTAGTTCACGCGTAGCTACAGCTGTGGAGACTTCGTCGATTGGAACAGCAACTGAGGTCGAGGCTCTTAATTGAAGGTCTGGAGTGGTGCCTAGAGGAATTCCACTCGACCTGGAGGGTGTAGCCTAGACCTCTCATGGTCGGATCTTGAAGAACAAGGCAGAGATGATGGTAGCGACGGTGGTGAACCGGTGAACACCTAAAACTCAAAATACAACCTCATGGCCACATTAAAACACCTAAGTAGAATCGCCAAGTGTTGGCAAAGGTGGTGGTGGCAGTTTCGTGGCATGAAGGTGCATGTGGAAGGTAGATGGTGATGGAGATGAAGGTGAGAAGGTGGGTTGTTTGGTGGAGGTCGTGAGTGGATGAAATGGTGAATAAAGATGGGGGTTTGGTTCGGGAGGATGAGGTAGAGGTGTAGGAATTGTTGGCGAGGTGTGTGGTGCGGTGGAGTAACGGGGATGCCTCATCGGAGGGTGGCCGGAAATGAGGAAGATGACGGGTGAACGGTGGCAGCGTGGGTTGAATCTAGGATTTAGATAGAGGAAGAAAAGAGTAGAGGGAGGAAGGAACCTGACTAACCTAAACTAATGGTTGAAAGGGATAGGATGGCGCCGGTTACGATATGGCCGACGTTGGAGAAGGGAATACCTCCGGTGGGAGAGAACTGCGAGGATGGTGGATGGCGGCACCTACTAGTATTGCAAGATGTAGAGGAAGGTAAGGAAGGACCGACCAATAATTGTACATGGCGGCTGGAGAAGAATGTGGACGAAAGAGCTCGCCAAAGCTGGTGGAGGAGGCTGGAGGGAGAAGGTGTTTGATGAAGAAATGCAGCCTAAACCAAGCTAAGGATGTAAGGTTTGCATCAGGGGATCTTTTATAGGCCTCGAGGGGGGCATTCCAAGCTTGGAAGCTTGGAGCTTTCACAAAATAGGAAACCCTTAATTTCAAAGGGTTGGCATTAGGTTTTGGGCAAGAATTAGAGCCCAACATGCAGCTCAGATTGAAGAGGATCTCCTCAGGAGTCCATCCAATTTTGGAAGAGATTGGGCAAGAAATCAGGGAGAACTCCTTGATTGAAGGTCAACTGTAGGTGTGTTCACATGGCAATGGCAGTAGGGACATAAACATGAAGAATATGACAAAGCTAGGGGGCTGTTCGTAAGAATTTCAAAAGCTAGGGGCTTATGTGAGAGAGAAAGAGTCTGACTGGACCAAAATGCTAACTAGGTCAGAATGCCAAGAAATCTGATGGTGAAGTAGGATTTTGGTTTTGACTAAGTTTGACTGGGTAATTTACGTAGAAACCCAAATTAAGGCAACTTCCTGTTTAAGACTGTATTTTAGATCAAAATGGGTTCCAATGGTCAAATCAAGGATACCAAACTTTATGAAACATTTTTCTATGATCTTTAGAAGGTTTAGATGAATTTTATCTTGACTAGAACTCTATTAATTAAGTGGGTCTGAAATTACGATTTCAGGTGTCCGTTAATTCTCGAAATGAATGAAAACTCGTTTATGTCTTTATGAACCCTCCTGTTAGCCATTATTGATCATTTGACCTTCATTTAACCCCTGGGAAATTGATTGCACAGCAATCATAAGCCTTAATTCGCCTGAATTAAGCCAGAACTTAGCTTAACATGAACATTCTGCATGCATATGCATCATATTTTGCATCATAGTTGATATGTGTTTTATGCATAAAACTATGCTATTTGAGAGGTATCACTCATTGCATGTAATTCTAAGCTACGGATGACTAATCCAACGACATAGATCTATTCAGAACTACGACGGGAGTCCAAAGCTTCCAAGATCATATCAATCAGACTCCCGAAGCACCCTAGGGAATTCGCAGAAGATCAAGAGCCAAGGGGCAAATTAAAGAAGATCCAGACCTCAGATGATAAATCCAACCACACAGATGGATCCAAATCAATGTTCACAGCCCAACGGTGCAAAAATCAATTCAATCGGATGCCTACATCACTAGATACAAGGAAAAGAAGATGAACAGCCATGATGGTGCCACGTGGCGCCATCACAGCCGCTCCCTCACCACCGCCCCATCTAGGAAGGACGCATCGCATGCTATGGAGTGTTGGATCTTCATCCAATGGACACGAGTGCAACACGTCGCCCGCCCAGATTGGATAAGCATAAATAGAAAGAAACAAGTATATATAACAAAAGAAGGTTTGTGCAACTCGTTGGCTCACGTGCACACGCGTAAGCGCAGGACGTGGGTTCGAGCCGTGCGCTGCGCGAAATTGAAGCGACATTGGCTATGCGGGCACGTGCAGGTGTAATTGCTCGATCGGAGGGCAGAGGCACGACCACGTGGCCCGATCAGAGCGCACCGTAGGTAGACGTGCGATCATACGTGTTTTGTGATATTAGGAAGTTGAGGCAAGTGCACATAAGCTATCCAATTGTAAGATCAGATGGCTGAGGTTGAAGTGCTCAGAAGAGGCGAGTGGCAAAGGCAAAAATGTGAAGGGCACCTGCGGGCGATCGGCGGTCGTGCGATGGAGGATCGACGCTGCACGGAGCGCCATGTAGTAGCATCTGAGCAAACCGAAGGAAAAAGAAGGATTTGGAAGGTTTTGCCACGAGATTAAGGGAGCCAAATGCCCTCTTTACTCCCCACAAAAGCTATAAAAAGTGCCCAAAGGGCCCCCCTTTTAAGGCATTCCCTTCATTCTCTTCTTCCTCCTTCTTCAACCTTTCTTTCTTTCTTCTTCTTCCCATCTTCTCTGCATCTGGCTTTGCATCTCCGTCTGAAGCATCCATTAGGCCACCGCGATGGATCGTTGTTGCTCTTCTCAACCTCTCCAAAAGTCCAACACAAACCACCTGTGGTTCCCTTGTTCTGTTACAACAATAGTTTGTTTATTTTATGTTTTATTCAAATACATGTATCCAGTTTATGTTCAATCTCTTCTTGTGGTATAAATATTGTGATTGATTGTTCATTTTACTTATCCTTTATATTTAAAATAAATGCATGAAATCAAAAGTGCTTTCTACCTCCCTGTGATCGACCGAGACTCACCAGTTCCGTTAATTATTTGCTTAAGACGTATTTCATGCTATACTACAATGCCTTCATCATTTATGTGATCTACGCTGTGAATAAATTGGCACTGTTGCCAGGGAGGCAAGGTGACTTTTGATTTTATCTCTAATACAATATTTTTTGTGTGTAGGAACAACATGAAGCAGCGAACGGGGAAAAGCGAGTGTTGCGAAAATCAGGTGCACACATTCCTATTAGAAATTTGACCAAAAAGTAAGTGTCATCTTTAAAATTCAATAGCCGTGTTTCTAATGCACCAAAAATTCTGAAATTTAGACTGGAACTAGATCTTCAAATTATCTTTAGAATGCCATTTTTCCTAGAAAGGAATTCTTTCTATGAAATTTTTAAAAATTCATGGAGTACATACTGATCAGATTGCTTGAACATAGCACTTTTATGAAATTTAAAAATTAATTCTGACTAACATACAAATCAGATTGGCTCAAAATTTATGGGGTGTGAAAGATAATCAAATTAGCTTTCAATATCATATTCTTACAAAATATTTAGAGCATATTCGATTTAGTTTCTAACATAAAAACCAACACAGGGTCTAAATCCTATATTTGACCCCTAGTTAGCTAAAAATTCATAACTAATTTTTGGAAATAGAAAAATTTTTTGAAAAATACTCTCTGAAAATCTTATTGCAAAAGGAATCTTCTTGCCAAGTTTCAAATCGTTTGGATTCCATCTCATTTTAGAGTATACTTTGGAATTGTTGTCTGCAATTTGAAAAAGAACTTAGAGCTGCATGAGCCAATAGGACCACATTGACTAACTTGGACTCTGATGAGCCCAAAAGTTATTTGGTGAGGCAAGCCACCTTATGGATTTCCCACCATCTACTACATTGAAGAAACAGGTTAAGAATTCATGAAAATACATCAAATAACCTGCATTTGGCTTGAAACTACTGGGTAGTTCCAGCCTCTCTTGCAAAACCTGGTGACTAAGCCTATGGGGTAGTGTCAAATGACCGTAGCTACGAGGTAGTGGAACTGGAGGCGAAAGTCTAAGGAAGAACCTTCTTCGTAGTCCCCTTGTAACCAAATAGGCCGAGTTAGCCTGAGAGGTTGGAATTCCTTACAGTTGGTCTTTAGCCGAATTTTCAATAACACAAACTTAATGAAAAATCATGTCATCTTATCTAAAGGACCACTCTAATTAACAAGGCCTTAGCCTTATTTTGCTTGACTACACCAAACCTTTGAGTAGGTGTATGCAAGGAAGAAGGTCAATAAGACCTGAACTTGCAGGGCTTGGGAGCCAAACCCAAGGCGACAAAGGCGCTTTTCGCCCGACCTCTCTTCTCAACCTTCTTCCATCCAATTAGCTGTGATGGCTAATCCTGATCCTCAAATTCGTCAGGACCCTAAGAATCAGGACCCAATAGCTTGTCTGGAAGCCAGAGTTGAGGAAATGGAACAGAAATATGGGTAGAGCATCGACCGAATTCTCACGATACTCGACAGGATGTAGCATCTACCATGCGGAGAACAACTGCAGGACTTCTATGATCTGGCGGCAACAACATAGCACCTCAAGTCTGAATTCCTGCAGGTGGAGACGCATTCAAGTTAAAGCCAAATATCATAAGTATAATTCAAACTCATTTCCATGGAAACTCGAATGAGGATCACTTCTAGCACCTCGAAGACCTAAGTCGGATTGCAGAGTCAGTTCAACCCAGGAATATAGATATTGAAATTGTTCTCATGAATCTTTTCCCTTTTTCTCTCAAGGATAAAGCTATTTATTGCTTCAAGACCATCGGGAGGCCAATTGGAACCTAGGAGGAATTACATCGTGAATTCCTCCAAAAGTTCTTCTTGATCGGTCGAAGTGCCATGAGGTGCGCAATCACGACCTTTGCTCAAGGCCCTGGAGAGAAGCTACATGATTCCTGGGACAGATTCCACGATCTTCTCAGTAAGTACCCACACCATGGTGTACCCAAATGGCACATTGCGCAAGTATTTTACCATGGGCTGGATGACACACATCGGTACCTGGCGGATGCATCTAGCAGTGGGAATTTTCTCGCAAAGAATGAGAATAGTGCATTTGAACTATTCGAGTCCTTAGCAGAGAACTTGATGAATGCTGCCTCAATGAACTAGTTCTAGCGACCTAGACAGCAACGAGTAATGTCCACGAAGCTCAAGCCAAGTCTACCCAAGCCAACATGGACATTATCACCAAAAAGCTGGATAAGGTGGATCTGCTTGATAAGAAGCTCGATGAATTAATGCAAGAGAGATCTGGATTTGCTGGCAACACTACTCCATCTTACTCCTCTCAAGCATCCCGAGCCCCCTCTGCTCATACATATCCGGTTACTTGAGATGTTTTCTCTCCATCTTCGCGGGATCCTACATACCAAGAACCCGTGAACAATATGGATCTGGCACCGTACAATCAGGGTTACGCACCACATGATGATTCAAGTGCATATTCTTTTGATGAATTTGCATCTGAGACATCTTCGGCTTATGAAGATGTCAATGCCATTCAGGGATACGGGCGTAACAACCCATATTCTGAAACATATAACCCTGGTTGGAGCCAGCATCCCAATTTTGCCTGGTCTGGTAATCCACAAAGACCGAGTCAAGTTTCACACTACTAGACCAGACAATACGGGAATGCGCAAAACATGTATCCAAGGCAGCAGCCATTCCCATCTCAGTAGCAACAGACACGCTCTATTTATCAGCTGCTGCACCAAGTTGCCAACTACCCTCCAAAGCGGGCCAACCCTTTGGAGTCGCTGAAGGAGGAATTGCAGGCATCAATTCAGAAATCTACTCATGACAACATCCAAATAATGAAGGCAATGGTTGACCAAATATAGAGCATATAGAACACCCAAAACCAGATGATGCAGGAGCATAGATCATAGGGAGCTTTGCCCTCCCAACCTATCCCAAACCCGAGATATGTGTAGAATCAGGGTGCCCCACCTAGATTCCAAGCACCACAGGGGTAGGCACACGCTGTTATGTAAGCACCTCCTACACCTCTTGGTTATGGGCTCGGTCAACCACCTCTATTGCCAAACCTTGTATATCCAGACCAACCCGCTCCACTGCCCCTGCATGGACAGCACGCCGATGCAAAAACTATCACCTTAAGGAGCGGAAAGACTACATAAGACCTGCTACCTAGGCAAGTGGGTAACGATTTTCCCTGCGCTATACCATGAGATGACTTACAACCCTCTTCCTCTCACAAGCCATCTTCATTAGATAAGGGAAAGAAGCCCCTAGACCCTGAAATTCCCATCCCTTTTCCAGTAGCCCTAACATGAGATTCAGCTCGAAAAAAGGACATGAGGAATTTCAAGGACCTGAAATCTATGTTCAAGGAAGTTCACATTTAGGTCCCTCTCCTCGAAGTGATAGATCACATCCTAGTTGTTGCTAGGTTCTTTAAGGACTATAGTACTTCGAAGCGGCAGCAGAGGATCGGATGACAAGCAGTATTATCTGAGGAAGCCAGTGCAGTTATTTTAGCTGACTTATCGCCCAAGAAGAGGGACCTAGGCACACCATTGATTTCTTGCTTGTTGTAGGATTCCCCTTTTGATAAGGCCCTTCTTTACATGAGGTTGTCCATCAACCTAACTCCCACAGCAGTATTTGATCAATTTTGATTTGGAGAGTTAAAACCCACCTCGGTTACCATACAGTTGGTTGATTGATCTGTAAAAACACCGAGAGGGGTGGATGAAAATGTGATCGTAAGAGTCCAAGGATTCTACTTTCCAGCAGACTTTTTTATTCTTGATATGGAGGTTCCTCCTAATCTCCTTGATGCACCGATTATTCTAGGTCTCCCATTTCTGGCAACCGCCTGCGCAAACATCGACTGTGCATCAGGGTGCATGGAGATTGCCCTAAGAAATGAAAACTTAGACTAGACATTTTCACGGCATCAAAGAACTTTGATTGTGATTTGATCGAGGAGGATAGTGAAGACGAAGATTCAGCTTTCTGTGGGAACATTGGGCTCCTCTGCAATGACCCAATGGCACATTCATCCTCACTATCACGAGTCTTTGATCGCGATCCACATGGGACTGAGACTAATGATATACACATTTCGTCCCATGGATTTGGTTGTCATGGATGTTCATCTACTCTTAACACCCTTGATCCTAACTATCCTATCCTATCCAGCATGGATATCTTAAGACATGATTAGATGACCACTGCAGGCAGATTCTTCATTAGTCAGGATAAGCAAATTTCTGCTATTATTTCCTCCCCTCCCCTGCACAACCCTCCTCCTCACCCTCCCCACCCTCAACTACTAGAGTTGCAGCCCTTACCTGATTTGCTCAAATACGTGTTTTTGGGAGAATGTGAGACATATCCAGTGATTATCAATGCTCATTTGACTTCGGATCAGGAACACCAGTTGATCTCCATTCTACAAGAACATAGGGCTGCTATTGGGTGGGGCATTGCTGATCTCCACGGAATTCGCCCCTCATATTGCACTCACCATATCTACACTGATGAAGGGGTGAGACCGTCTAGACAACCTCAGAGACGCCTAAATCCAAATATGTTGGAGGTTGTCAAGAAGGAGATTATTAAATGGCTAGATGCGGACATTATCTATCCAATTTCCAACAGCCAATGGGTGAGTCCCATTTAGATAGTGCCCAAAAAGGCAGGGCTCACCATAATAAAAAATGAATTGGGTGAATCCATCCCAACTCGCACCATGACTTCTTGGCAAGTCTGCATTGGCTATAGGAAGCTAAACTTGGCTACCAAAAAGGATCATTTTCCTTTGCCCTTTATTGATCAGATTCTAAAACTGCTAGCCAGGCGTAGTTTCTTCTGCTTTCTGGATGGATACTCCAGGTACAACCAAGTTGCAATCTACTCGGAAGACCAAGACAAGATGACTTTTATGTGTCCCTTTGGATCATTCGCTTTTAAGTGGATGCCTTTCGACCTCTGCAACGCACCAGCTACCTTTCAGCGATGCATGATGGCCATCTTTTCAGACATGATCGAGGACTGCGTAGAAGTGTTCATGGATGACTTCTCCGTGTTTGGAGATGATTTCTCATCTTGTCTCAACAACCTCACAAAAATTCTGAGGAGATGTATAGAGGTTAGCCTAGTACTTTCATGGGAGACAAGCCATTTTATGGTGAAGAATGGAATCGTGCTAGGTCACAGAATCTCCTCTGATGGACTTAAGGTTGATCAAGCTAAGTCTGAAATCATTTCGTGGTTACCTATGCCTAGCTCGGTTAGGCAAATCAGATCATTTTGAGGGCATGTCAGATTTTATCGAAGATTCATTCGAGATTTCCCAAAAATTGATCGTCCATTAACAAATCTTCTGGTGACCGACATGCCCTTTGAGTTAGACTCCTCATGTCTCAAAGCTTTCGAGATCTTGTGAAGCATTGTCTCTAGTGCACCTATTCTCCAACCCCTGATTGCACAGCAATCATGGGTCCTAATCAACCTAAATAATGTCTGAACCTATCTTAAATTGTGGATATTGCACTCATATCTTGCATATCATGCATTGCATCAGTCTATTTAGAATAAGATGAGATATCGTGCTAGTTAATGGTTTTTATTGCTATTTGTAGATAATAAAGTGATCCAGGATGGAGATAGTAGAATAAAGCAATAAAGGAAGAAGACTGATCCAGATAAGAGGAGTGAGGAGGATAGCCTTATCCCTACCCTTAGAAACCCTAGGACAGCCTTCCCAAACCCAAAACAACCTCCATTAGGGCACCTTAGCCTCAAAACCCAAACATGGATAGCACTATCCATGTTCCTATCCCTCTCCCAAACACTTAGGAACCAAAACCAACCTTAGAAAACATAAAACCCACTCTCCAGCACCTTTTAGGATGTCCAGACATCTGGCTGGACGTCTGATTTCTGCAGAATAGCAATCTGGGAAGCCAAAACTCATACAGACACAGAATTGGACGTCTAATTTAGTGTCCAGACATCCAATTTTGTAGTATAAGATGTCTGACCACTATCCTGGACGTCTGATACTGCTGTCTGGTTCCTGATTTTGGTGTTGGAAGCCCTAGCTTGCCTATTTTGACCTAGGAATCCCACCGGACACCCTAGGAAACCTAAGTAGAGACCTCCTAAGCCTAGTCCACTATCCATAGCCCTTCTTGTCCTATCCCTAACCCAATTGAACCATCCCATACCTAATTGGGTGCATCTACAGTTGATTGGGTGCACCCGAGCCTAATTAGATCCACCCAGGATCTAATTAACTCATACCTATTAGGGTTACCCTAGCCTAATCACATGCACACATCTAATTAGACTTGACCTAGACCTAATTAGGTTCACTCCTACCCAATTAGACTTTCCTAAGCCTAATTAGGTCCACACCGACTTAATCTAGATTGACCCAACCTATTTAGCACCTAATCCTACCAAAACCCACAACCTAGCCCTACGAAAAACACACACCCACACACACACGCACACCTTCCCATTTTACTCCCACCAAACCCATGCACACTCTCTTGGAAACCCTAAAAACTTGTGTCAAACCTAGATCCAAAAATTGTGGCATTTGATATTTTTGGAGCCACCAAAAGTGGCAACCAAATGGAGCCTTCCATAAGGGCAAAGAGAGAGCTACGAAATGGGAGGATCTCCATACACTCTCCCATCCATACTCTCCACTCTAAACTTGCTTCCACCCTCCAAAAGCTTAAGGTCGTCCTCCTCATCCTCCTCCAAGGCTCCATGGACGGCTAGCTAGAGAAGCTTCTCTCCAAAGCTACAAGGACGGCCATTGGAAGAGAAAGGGAGCAACACCCTCCTCTCTCCACTTGGGTGCACTAGCCCTCATCTTCTTCTTCTTGGATGGCCATGAAGGCTCACCCATAGCCTCTTGTGGCTGGCCATCTCTTTTGGTAGGCGTGTAGACGGGTTTGCATACCCAAGGTCTAGCCTACACCCTCACACAAGGCCGATGGCCCTAGTGGCAACTTTCCAGCGTGAGGGATTTTCTTCTATTTATATGCTTTCTAGTGTAGATGATGTGTGATAATTTTTTATGCATAAATAATTTCATGATGTTTCTGTGATTGATTGTCCTCATGTTTGCTTGCCTATATGACACTTTGGTTTGTTCACACCATGCATGGCCACCATGGCCTCATGTAGATGCACATAGTCACTTAGGTTTTTGCTAGTTTATCTAGATCTAGGTTTCAATTCTCTTTTCAAAATAAAAAAATCAAAAACACAAAAAGACAAAAATAGTAGCTTAGGTTAGATTTAGGTTATAAAAGTCGATCTAAATCTCGATTCGTTTTCACGCCTCCTAGAGAGGAACGACCGGGACTTAAATTCTAAAAAGAATAAAGATCTATGAGATTTTCGTTATCACAAACATCTTTGACGAGTGGTTTTTGCGACTATACTACGATTTCCAATGATTTCAAAATATGCAATTTCCATGCTAGTCAACCCCCCGACTGGTCACTCGACTTTGAGATGATGTGTGACGCTTCCAACTTCGCTGTCGGAGCCGTTCTTGGCCAGTGTCGGGAGTGCCATCCATTTGTAATATACTACGCTAGCAAAATGTTGAACAAGGCCCAGCGTAACTATACAGTCACTGAGAAAGAATTTCTAGCCGTAGTATACGGGTTGGAGAAATTTAGGTCATACTTACTCGGGACCAATGTTATCATCAACATTGACCATTCCACCCTCCAGCATTTGTTGGCAAAGAAGGATGCCAAACCCTACCTTATCAAATGGATCCTTCTTTTGCAGGAGTTTAATGTCGAAATCCATGACAAAGCAGGAGCACATAATGTTGTAGCGGACCACTTGTCTTGGCTTGACCCAGATTACATTCCATACTCCCCGCCGATATCAAATCGATTTTCGGATGAGTCTCTGCTATCTATCAACTCTGTTGAGTTTCCTTGGTATGCTGATATAGCAAACCATCTTATCACAGGCAGGCTACCTGTAGGATTATCCAAGGATCTAAAGCTCAAATTTATATCAGAGGCTAAATTCTATTTTTGGGATGACCCATTGCTATTTGCAATGGGGCTGATTAGATCATCCGTAGATGCATCCCTGATACGAAAATCTCTAGTGTGCTATCCTTCTGCCACAGCGATGCTTGTGGGGGTCATTTCTCAGGCCAAAAAATCGCTGCAAAGATTTTGTAGTCAGGATTTTTCTAGCCAACCATTTTCAGAGATACACACGAGTTTTCCAAGTGTTATAAGCGATGCCAGACAGTCGGTTCTATGACTTGGAGAGCTATGATGCCTCTCCAATCCATTATGGTCATAGAAGTGTTCGACGTCTGGGGCATCGACTTTATGGGCCCCTTCCCAGACTCGCATGGCTTTGAGTACATACTTATCACAGTAGACTATGTCTCAAAGTAGGTAGAAGCTATCTTGGCAAGATGACTTGATCATAAGACTATTATATCCTTTGTCCGAGAATTTATTTTTGCGAGATTCGTAGTTCCCCGCACCCTGATAAGTGATGGGAGAAGCAACTTCATCCATGCCCATTTCAGGTCATTATTGAAAAAATACGGGGTGCAACACTGCATTGCTACACTATATCACCCACTGACCAATGGGTAGGCTGAAGTATCAAACCATCAAATCAAGCTTATCCTTCAAAAGACTGTTAGACCCGATAGGAGGGATTCGTCCGATCAATTGATGGATGCACTATGGCCATATCGGACCTTGTATAAGGCCCAGCTCTGAATGTCGCCATACCGCATGGTGTATGGAAAGGCTTGTCACTAATGGGAACACCATCATGAGCCCTAACTAACTCATTTTGACCCAATGAAGTCAATAAGTACTCCTACATAACCAACTGAAGGTCATAATTCACTGCATAACCATTCTGAGAGAAAAATAAGAAACTAAGGGTAAAACTATAATTTTACCAATGTAGTATAGCCATGGGTTTTCTTAAGGGTTGAATAAAGGTCAAATGGTATTAATAAGATAACAAGTGGGTTGGATTAGATAAAAATGGGTTTGCGTGTGTTCTGAGAATTAAATGACCTTTGAAATCCTAAAAATAGACCCACTAATTAACCAAGGTTCTGGTTAGGATAAAATTCACCTAAACCCTCTAAAAATCATAGAAAAATATTCTCTAGGGTTTAGTACCTTCAAATTGGCCATCAGAACCCATCTTGACCTAAAATGGAGTCTCAAACAGATATTTGCCCTTATTTGGGTTTTTGCAAATTAACAGTCAAACATGGTCAAAACCAAAATACAACTTAGCCATTGGATTCCTTATGTCCAAATTAGGTTTATACCAAAATTTGGACCCAAGATGAGCTTGCCTTGACCTAGTTTGCAAAAAGGTCCTGTCTGATTACATTTCTACCCCTAACTTTCAAAAACCCTTGCAAACAACCCCCTAACTTCTTCGTCATCTTCACACTTAGGTCCCTCCACAATTATCATGGAGGAAACCTACCCCAGCGACCTTTGACAGGGAGTATCTCCTTGATTGCTTGGAGAATCTCTTCTAAAATTAGAAGAAAGATCCTTTGGGAAATTCTCTCCAGTCTGAACCCATTGATGAGCTTTGATTCCCTCCCAATCTCTCATGCGAACGCATGAAAGATTTGGGTATCCTAATAGCTCCCAAGTCCAGTGACCTTCCAAGCTTGAGAAGCTTGCTTCCCAATACCTAACCGCTCTTCAGAGCCTTATTTAAAGAAGCCCAGATCACACCGCATTCCCCACGCTTGAATTCAGCCGTGATTCCCCTCAATTCATCTCTCCCTCCAATGGTCGAAGGCTCCTCGACGTCCAGCGATCCCCCCTGCTCCTCGTCATCCGATCACCATACCTACGGCGGATTCCTCCTCCTTATCCTTCTCCACATCTTGCCGTACCAGCGGACGCCCGTTCGTCTTCATCCTCGCCATTCCCACCTCACCGGAGTCACCTTCATCTCCGCCGTCGGCCACACCAGACCCGACACCCTCACTGACCCTTCATCCATTAACTTCCTAGCTAACCCTCCTATCCCCTCTACTTTCTTCTCTGCCCTTTACTTCACAAAATCGACCACTGACGCCCCTTCGCACCTCCATCCCTTCCATCTCCGACCACCCCCTTCGACGAGGCCATCCAACCTCCACAAGCCACCAAAACCCTCGCAGACAAGCCCACAACCTTCACCATAGCTCTTTGATCACTTCCCCTCTATTCACTTACCTCGCCACTCAGCCTAATCACCCCTCGAACACACCCACTCACACGTACACAGTTTGCCCTAGGCATGCACTCACGGCCACCGTCACGGCACGCCACCACCCCCAACACATTCACCGTGCTCCGACTATACTCCCTGAGTTCTTTGACATGGCTGAAAGGCCATTCTATTGTTTTCAGGTTCGAGCCTTGTCCGCCATTGGCAGGCAAGCTCGAAGCTTGCTTGAGGCTGCCCCAGGTGCTGCCACGCTCAAGTTAAAGTCCCAGGACACATGGAAATCTCTTGCGCATGGTCCCAGGTCTTCAATTAGAGTTGCAAGCCTCAGTAGCTACTACAATTGGAAGCACCATCCCTGCTAAAGCATGCGAGAAAAGGGGTGCGTGGATAGTCTCACCTCGGAAGTTTCTGAAGCCGCACACCTGCATAAATTGAAAAAGTACACATACCTATTCACCTCAATTACCACGGGGTGAGGTCCCTCTCACCTTCACCCGGTCTCATCCACGACACTGCCTCCACGGACCTGGCCTAACCTGACCTGACCTGCACTCCTCACTCACCACCGCACGCCGGTGAGCCTGGACTCGAGTACGTGCTTGACTCGATAACCCTGTTACCTATGGCTCTGGGAGAGTGGATCCTAAGAGAGAAAGAAGAGAGGAGTGTCACGCGGGTAGGGGGAGTGTTTTGCTACAGGAACCTTCAACTGACACTTAGCTGAATTCTGAGGAGGAGGCATGAAGCTGAAGAAGAAGAGGAGGCCAGAGCAGCTAAGGGCCAAGGAAGAAGAAAGCCAAAGGTAGAGGAAGAAGAAGGCTTGGAGAGGTCGTAGCTGAGAAAGAAAAGAAGAAGAAGCAGGGCTGAAGAAGAAAAGAGAAGAAGAAAGGAGAAGATAAAGGCAGAGAAAGAACAAAAGAAAGAGGACAACTTAAGTTGTCTGATTTCCTCATCAGACGACAGATCATTAGCTTTCCTTGCATAACATTTACATTGAGTTCCTTGGTGATATTCTAGGAGTATTTGGTGATCTAAATCACCATTTTACTCCCATATTTTTGCACATTGCTACTGCTACTATTGCAATATCTTCTAATTATGAATTGTGATCTTGATTTCTAAATACCAATTTGCTCCTTGTGTTCGACCTTGGAAACCTATTCGAGTAATAAAAATTGCATTTGTTTTCAAAGCAATTTCGACTATACTGCAACGTGATTATTTTAAAACATTGATCTCGCAGCGCGAACATTTTGGTGTCATTGTCGGGGAACAACGAGCAATTTAGAATTCTCAATTACAATTCTTGATTTGGTACTAACTTGCTACATCTTTTTGCTATGGTTGTTTCAGGGAGAAGATACATTGAAGAAAGTCAACTGCACAACAAACACACCAGGGGCAGGTAAAGTCTGATTACTCTCTCTCCTAAGCCCCTCATTTTGAAAAGGTTAAAAAGAAAAAAAATCAATTAGGGCTACCTACTCTCCATTCTTAGATAATTCACCAAGTTCCTGATTTAATTTCAACAACAAAGCCTGATTTGTGCACTCACTTAAGGTAACTATGGCTATCACATTCTTGCTTGAGCCCTAGATACCACGTTTGGCAAACTAAATTGGACCAAAATTAGAGCCAATTAAGGATTCCAAGTTAGGGTTTGAGAGACACACTTACATAAGCAAGAATCAACTTTCCTAAATGATGTGTGCCTAAGCCTTGGTTGAATTGATCTATTCAAGCAAACCCTAAAAATCAAGCTTTTAATCTCACTTGAATCCTAAAAGGACCTAAAACTTCTCAAAGGACAAATAGGTGAAGTTGACCCACCTTGTCGGGTCAACCAATCTTGAAATTAGGTCACTCTTGCACTCAACACATCTTAAAGTTCAAGTGAAATTCTAAGTGCCCTTGCTCTTAATAAAACTGGTAGACTTAAGAGGTCAAGTTCCCATTCTGGTCTACTTGGAACATCAGTGACAAGAGAGGTAGGGTAGGGGAAACCCTGTAACCCGTAGGGGCGCTCTACCGTGTTGGCTGCCCAAGTAATTCTCAGGTGGATGGCTTTCTGACTAAGGGGTATCATCCACCCCAAACCTCTATAGTCATCCAAAATTTTTGGGTGTTTTGATTGGGTCCATCACATTCTATTCTCATCCAGTCCATCGGTGCATGTTTGGTAGGAGGTCCCTAAGACCATCCTTGAGGCCTCCTTTAGTCATTCACTCCCATCAAGGCCAGGCCTCAACTTCCGTGTTTGTGCAGCAACCCCATCACATAGACATCTCTTCTGATTCATTTGAGACTAATTCTCCTTCATCCATCATCATGGCACAACCTGCAGAAGAAGAGAATAACCTCGAGAATCAACTTTAGCACCTTACTGATTTATTCCGAGCCTTTGTGAATCCACCGCAACATCCTACGATGTGAGATCATTACAATCCCGCTGCGGTGGCGATCGAACCTCGAGTCCAAATCTTGAGTGGAGGTCCTGATACTGAACTCAAGCCCAACATGATTCATGCTATTCCAAAATTTAATGGGCTTAATTCCGAGGATCCTTTCCATCACATTAAACTGCTCAAGCATCTGGCCCAGTCCTTCGGTCAGATGTCCAAAATAGGGATATCCTTCTAATGAAAATGTTCTCCTTCTCTCTCATGGACAAAGCAGCTCACTGGTATCAAACCCAAACGTGTCCAATCAACACATGGGTTGAACTACAATCCGAGTTTCGGAAAAAGTTCTTCCCAGTTGGTCGGACGAATGCTTTACGACACCAGATCACGCACTTCACACAGTAGCCTGGAGAACCACTTCACGAAGCATGGGATCATTTCCTGGAACTCATGTGAAAGTGCCCCCATCATGGAGTTCCTAAATGGGAACAAGTCCAGTCTTTTTACTATGGACTCCGTGAAGATATCCGTTTATTCATCAATGCAACTTGTGGAGGAAATATCATGGGTCAACATGAGGACACTTTGTGGGAAATTCTCGAGAATATGTGCGAGAACTCCATCAATAATGATTCCATGGGCTTATTCGACCGAACGAATGCCTATGCATCAACGAATCCAAGGGGGCACATGAGATGCAGGGCCTGTTGATGTAAACACATTTACACTACTTAAAATGTCTATTTATGCATGTTCTTAAGCATAGGATTGCATTTCATGATATAAATATTGCATAACATGCATCATCTTGCATTTAGAGTAGTTTGAATAAAATGGAGGTTAATTGTCTCCTTTTATGTGCTTGGACAGGGAAAACATTTTATCGGGGCCTCGGATCAAAGATCCAACCGTATGGATGTGATCAGGGCGACGATTGGAGTTCAACGACTCCAAGATCGCCCTAATCAGGCATCCGTAGCATCAGATATAGACCGGGGAACCCTAGAAGATCAAGGGCCAGGATGGTGTAAATCCATACTTCAGATGACAAATCCGACCGCACGGATGAATTCGGATCGACGATCGCAGTCCAACAACACAAAAATCGAGTCAATCTGACATCCGTGGCACCATCTACAACTTCCAGAAGATGGACGGCCAAGATGACGCCACGTGGCACCATCTCAGCCGCCCAAACGGCCGCTTGCATCTTGTGAAGACCACGCACCCGTCTCCTCTCCGCCGTTGGATCTCGATCCAACGGCTGCGACGCGCCCACGCTGAAGTCAAGCGCTCGACACAAACGCGACCGCAGCGCAGCGGCCGAGCGCTTTAACGCGAAGCAGCGACGCACGTTCGAGCCGCGCCCCGTAGAAATTGGAGCGGTGGCGCGCCTCCAATCGACCGCACGATCGCGATCCAACGGCCGCGCGCGCTCGATAGCGCCGACGCACGATTGGACGCGCGCTTGAATGCGCGATCGCACGCACAGGCGGGCGGGCGGCAGCAGTGAAGGCGCGATTTTAAGCCGTCCGATCTCACGATCGGACGGCTGAGACTTCGCGGACGTGCGTAGGCGTTACGCGCGCAGGCAGCCGAGTGGGCGCGGAGGCTACGCCCACGTTGCGGGCTTTAGCGACGGTTTTATCCGTCACTAAAGACCCCTCATTTATTGTTTTGAAGTTGTAATGTCCATTTTGCCCCCACTCCTTGCAACTATAAAAGGAGACCCCCTCCATACGAAATTTGCATCCCTTCCTTCTCCTCTCTACCTCTCCAAAGCTCAAGAGAAGCTTGTCCCACACCCGGGATGCTCCTCGCGAGATAAAGTCTAAATTTTCTTCCTCCTTCGGAAGTGGATCCCGCGACGACGACGGCGTGCTGCTCCGTTCCCGCTCTTCTGCTTCGTCCTCCCTCGTCCTGCTCCATTCTCGTTCATCCAGACGTCGTCTCGTTCGGCTCATCCTCCAAGCGACCGTCGAGGAGGATAACTTCTCTCTCCCATTCTTATTTGCAGCTTTTCTAGTGTAGAATTTTCCTGCTTTATAGTGTAATTGATTTCCTACTTTCTAGTGTAACTTTCATTTCGTTTGCTTGTATAAACAATTGAAATATTGAATGCATGTTCTCTTTCTCTCTCTCTCTCTCTTTCTCTCTCTCTTAGTTTGATAGCTCCATTGTAATTATTTCGCCTTGTTTATCAAAAATCCTAAAAAAAACATAATTGCGAATATAGATCAACGTAGCCTCCGTGAGTTCGACTCAGAATTTTAATTTCGGTATAAATTTTATTTGTTGAACACGAATTCTTCGCTTTCGAACTACAACGACAGGTTTTCCAAAACCAATCTCATTAGCGTAGGTTCGTACACGTTCAACATTTTGGCGCCGTTGCCGGGGAGGCAACGCTCTTTGATTTCTCTTCGCGTTTTGTAACTTATAAATCATTTACCTCACTTTTCTCCTTTCTTATTGTAATTGCAGGTACTCTTTCGAGACAGGCAAAAGCGATAGATCGGAGTAAAGTGCTGTGGAAGGTTTTGTAAGTTACCCCCCACCTCCCACCCATTAGATTTCATTTCTTCACATAATAACTCAAACATCAATCAACCTAGGTGTTTTTATAAACTCTAAGGTTAGATTGTTTGTTGTTTGACACCCATACTCACCCCAACCCCCACATTAAGAAAAAAAAAAAAAAATCTCACAGAGGTACACAACCTCATCTGATTTTCAAACTCAACCGGTAATCCAATCTTAGGAGCCGGTACACACATCCAAACACATAATTGAGTAGAAATCAGATTAGGTAATCATTTGTGTGCCTAATTAAGTCATGCAACAAGTCAATTGATTGAGTTGATTGGGCCGCACCACTTCAAATAAAATCAACTCATCAAGTAGCTGCCAATTAGGTTCAACTCTTAGGGATTTACCAGGCACTCCACATTCTTTTTAAACTTTAAAGGAAAACATCTTCACCTGTGCTTGTAAAACTTGGTGTGCCAATGAAACTTGATTGAAAACACCTAAAGTTGAATCCTAAAAGCTACTAAGCAAGATTTGAATCTTAAAATTCTCCACATCAAAAACAATCTTGCTTGAAAACCACTGGTTGTGCACTCACACACAAATCAATCAATCATTAAGGGCACAACCCATTTAAAGGGCCCATCACATTCCAAAGCACATTCAAACCTAGCCCTAAATAAAACAAAGTAGACGTTGGCCTTAAGGATTGGACTCGCTCTTCAGAACCCAGAACGAGATTATTTTCGATTAGTCTGTTTCTACTGTTCAATCTGATGTCTAGCTAGGGGAGCAGAGTCAAACGATCGCGGCTGGGGGGTACACTAGGAACCGGAGGTGCAAGCCGAAGGAAGAACCTTCTCCCCAGTCCCTCCTTCTAACTGGTTGGATTGAACAGACGGAAGAAGATCAAATCGTTCCTTTATCTCAAGATGGGTTTTGAGAGTCTGTAGGTCTTTAGGTTAACCTATTTAAGGACAGGTTTGATTGTTTGTATTGCAGGGCACCTTTCTTCCTCCCGTGTATCATGAATCCTTCCACATATTTCACGCATTCCCGCTCTTTCCCTCCTGTTGTAAATTATCCTCAACATAACAATTATCCCAACTTGTATTGTAATCAACCATCAGTTAATTGGGATAATTCAGATTGGGGATACAATTCCGGACCCCCGTGTTTAGGGTCTAACCCTGAACACTTTGATTCTGATTTCTATCCTTCTCAGAGTTACATCGATTATAGATCGTCCTCCTTTTATGAACAACCTAATGCGATCTACAATCAAGAAGGATACACTGATCCTTACCCATCCTCTGATTTCACTGCCTTTAGGTCATCACCATCTTTTGAACAATCTGAAATGACCTATTATCAGGATGGGTATAACAAATCTCAATTCGTTAATTCCTCTACATTGATGTCAAACCCACCCAACCCTGAACCAACTCATTTGGTTCAGGTTAATCAGGTTCAAGATAAGGTTTTGGCTAACTTGAGGAATATCATTCAATCTTTAGAAGTTCAGCCAATACCTTGCATTGAGAGATTGGAGCCCCTGATTGAAATGATTGATGATTTAAACAAGTCTTTGTTGGATTGGCTCCAAGATGTTAAGGATAAGAACCCGGGTGAGTTTCTCTTGGGAAATTAGCGAAATTGAGGATGAGATTCGTGGTTGCTTTGATTCAATCTTGGAATAATTCGCAAGATGAACTCTCTTCAGGAAAGCCAATGACAGAACCCGCTCAGGCACCTGTTAGGGGGGACAAGTGTTATGAGGCTGACCAGATTGAATTAAAGCAACCAATTAAAGATGATCTGATTTCTTCACCTGAGATCCCTAAGCTGGGTTACAAGGAAACGTGTGTCTCCTTGGAACACAAAGTGACAAATGATTTTGGGACATACATTGATACGGATCCTGATGGTGAAGATTCAAGTTGCGAAGTCTCACGCGAGTTTTCTGAACCCGATTTCTGTGAGAAAATTGGGCCTGAGGAATCTGATAGATCATTTAATAGCCCAATAACTGAGGAAACTGATCTTATTAGGGCACACATTACGGATCCAGAATTGCATTTTCTGGAAGAATCAATTCAATGCCCTGATTATCAGTTACACCCTGTTGAGCTTATTGATGATTCTAATTCTGAGATAATTAGACCCAAGTCAATTTTGATTCTGCCACATCATTTAGACTTGGAGATTTCATACGGGGTGATAAATGTACAAGAGGTCCTGGAATTTGATATGCTGAATGAGGAGGATAGGAGCGGGGAAGTTCTGATTTGGGAGGTTAATTTTGGAGGAAATGGAAGATTGAGTCGAAGGGTTCCTTTTAAGCTGAAACCATCAAATCAGAACCCTTACGACATTTGTTTCGAGGATGTTCAACTCAAGCACACATTCAATGATTATCCTTTTGAGCTTCAATTTTCTGTAACCCGACTTTTTGGTCTTGGGTTGCATCCTCAGAAATCGCAGGCCCGATCCCGCTTACATTCTGATTTTAGGTTTTGGGTAATTTTTATCCAGAACCAAAGATATTCTCGATTATGGGGTGTGGGTCTGCACCACAATCTGGTCCACATTTGTGGACCTCTGCTGACAGGTCAGAGGATTCTTCTGTTCATTCTAATTCTGACCTACACATGTGAATTCTTCATTTCTTTTCTTTGTATAGTGTGCCTAGCTGAAGGCACTAAACTCAGCACTTATACAGTTCTTTTTCGTTTTCATCTTGGAGCGAACCTGATATTCACGCAATTCAGGTGCTTTCTACACTTTTCCACTCTGTTTTATGTCTTTTTAATACAATGAGGACATTGCATTAGATAGGCATGGGGGGGTGGATATTCATCTCTGAATTCATTCGTCAGCTCCGTAGATTTATTTATTTTCTTTTATAAAAAATAAATAAATAAATAAAAATTTCGGAATTAGGAAAGAGAATTTGGGTTTAAGAAAATTTTCAATCTTAGGAAATACTACATTAGGATCTGAACACAAAGACCCCTCAGGTCTTTGGACTTAATTAGCCTGTGTATCCACTAAAATGTGGATTTGTCTTTGAGTCCTCGCCATCTTAATTCTATTATAATTGGAATAAATAAGTTTGGGTGATAAGTACACGACTTATCAACCCGCCCTCTGATTTGAGGGAATTTCGAGTCTTAAGCATCTACACACTTTCTTTGCACTGACTCGTTGTTCGACGATTTTTACTGAAATTGGATAGCTAATGAACCTTCTAGGGTGATATGGCTGGCAAGTTATCGTGGGTAACAGCCCATAGGTAGGTTGTCCAGAGCCCAGTCGCTAGACCTTTCTCTTTTTGCTGCCTTTAGGTAAATCTTAGACCAGGGAAGCCACCTACTTAAAAAAAAAAAAAAAATCAAAAAGGAGAAAAGAACAAAAAGAAATAAGCCACACTTCGCCGCACGAGTATGGCTGGCAAGTTGTCGGTGGTAACAGCTCATCGACCGGTTGTCCAGAACCCAGCTCAGAAAATGCACTAAAAATTCCCAAAACATTTAGGAAGAAGCGGAGAAGTAGAATAAACCGGGGAGATATACACTGGATTCACCCTTGTGTTGACCCCGTTAAAAAATAAAAGTAGGGAGAAAGCTACCGGTTGTAAAGATACACCTTTAGGCAGAATTCTTTTTGAGGTCACCTAGAGGCGTAGAAATCCGAAGTCCGTTCTAATTTTCGGTCAACGAGTCTATCACAATCACAATAAGATGCTTAAAACTTAGGGTTCTCATCAAATCTTGGGTGAGTTGAATGGTCGTAGAAAGCCACTCTTGAACCCTAAAATTTGAAAATCCAAAAAAAAAAATAGAAAAGAGTAAAAAGAGAAAAAGAAATTTTTCTTTGAATAAGGCGAGGGCTTGAGGCGGTCTACATTTTGGCTGATACCCGGGCACTGTTGTGTCTTTGAAAGTTCAGTTCCTAAGTAGACAATTTCTTAATGATTGAAAATAACTCAGGTCCAAATAATCTAACCTAATTCTTTTATAAATAGCATATAGTTTTTGCTAGGGACTAGCAAAAGATAGGCATGGGGGTATGATGTAAACACATTTACACTACTTAAAATGTCTATTTATGCATGTTCTTAAGCATAGGATTGCATTTCATGATATAAATATTTCATAACATGCATCATCTTGCATTTAGAGTAGTTTGAATAAAATGGAGGTTAATTGTCTCCTTTTATGTGCTTGGACAGGGCAAACATTTTATCGGGGCCTCGGATCAAAGATCCAACCGTATGGATGTGATCAGGGCGACGATTGGAGTTCAACGACTCTAAGATCACCCTAATCAGGCATCCGTAGCATCAAATATAGACCGGGGAACCCTACAAGATCAAGGGCCAGGATGGTGTAAATCCGTACTTTAGATGACAAATCCAACCGCACGGATGAATTCGGATCGACGATCGCAATCCAACAACACAAAAATCGAGTCAATCCGACATCCGTGGCACCATCTACAACTTCCAGAAGATGGACGGCCAAGATGACGCCACGTGGCGCCATCTCAGCCGTCCAAACGGCCGCTTGCATCTTGTGAAGACCGCGCACCCGTCTCCTCTCCGCCGTTGGATCTCGATCCAACGGCTGCGACGCGCCCGCGCTGAAGTCAAGCGCTCGACACAAACACGACCGCAGCGCAGCGGTCAAGCGCTTTAACGCGAAGCAGCGACGCGCGTTCGAGCCGCGCCCCACAGAAATTGGAGCGGTGGCGCGCCTCCAATCGATCGCACGATCACAATCCAACGGCCGCGCGCGCCAGATAGCGCCGACGCGTGATTGGACGCGCGCGTGAACGCGCGATCGCATGCATAGGCGGGCGGGCGGCAGCGGTGAAGGCGCGATTTTAAGCCGTCCGATCTCACGATCGGACGACTGAGACTTCGCGGACGTGCGTAGGCGTTACGCGCGCGGGCAACCGAGCGGGCGCGCGTGGGCGCGGAGGCTACGCCCACGTTGGGGGCTTTAGCGACGGTTTTACCCATCACTAAAGACCCCTCATTTATTGTTTTGAAGTTGTAATGTCCATTTTGCCCCCACTCCTTGCAACTATAAAAGGAGACCCCCTCCATATGAAATTTGCATCCCTTCCTTCTCCTCTCTACCTCTCCAAAGCTCAAGAGAAGCTTGTCCCACACCCGGGATGCTCCTCGCGAGATAAAGTCTAAATTTTCGTCCTCCTTCGGAAGTGGATCCCGCGATGACGACGGCGTGCTGCTCCGTTCCCGCTCTTCTGCTTCGTCCTCCCTCGTCCTGCTCCGTTCTCGTTCATCCATACGTCGTCTCGTTCGGCTCGTCCTCCAAGCGACTGTCGAGGAGGATAACTTCTCTCTCCCATTCTTATTTACAGCTTTTCTAGTGTAGAATTTTCCTGCTTTATAGTGTAATTGATTTCCCGCTTTCTAGTGTAACTTTCATTTCGTTTGCTTGTATAAACAATTGAAATATTGAATGCATGTTCTCTTTCTCTCTCTCTCTCTCTCTTAGTTTGATAGCTCCATTGTAATTATTTCGCCTTATTTATCAAAAATCCTAAAAAAAACATAATTGCGAATATAGATCAACGTAGCCTCCCTGAGTTCGACCCGGAATTTTAATTTTGGTATAAATTTTATTTGTTGAACACGAATTCTTCGCTTTCGAACTACAATGACAGGTTTTCCAAATCCAATCTCGTTAGCGTAGGTTCGTACACGTTCAACACCTGTCCTCTTCTGTTAACTTGGAACTGATGACCAGTCGTTTGGACAAGGTCTCTATCATTAAGAAGGTGGATGAGCTAACTCGACATCTGCAGCAAGCCACCTCGGTGCAAAACTCGTTCACACAGCCGCCCTCTAGGAGGGAAGCTGTGCATAACATCTACCACCGATCTTCTCAGGGGATGGACCCGTATCCACCCCCGTCTGACTCTAGGGCCGGAGGAAACTCCGACCCTGCCTATTCTAGTTGGGGGAACTTTGAACCCTCATACTCTGCTTTTTTGAGGTTCCTTAGACCTGCGAGAACCTCAACGCCATCCAGAATGACCCATTCTCTAATACCTATAACCTTGGATGAACAAATCATCCTAATTTCATGTGGGTGGGAAACAATCAGAATCAAAGACTACCATATCAGCGCCGTCCACAAGCTCCTCGTCCATATCAGCCGCCTCAGCCTCGGCCTAACCCCACCTATCAATCTGGGCCAACTCAGATAGATCAAATGACTCTTATCCTTCAGACTCTGGCTGACATTCAAAAGATGAATGTGACTATGTAGAAACAGCACAAAGACGAGATCACAGAGGTTCACAATCAACTTGCCCAGATGGCGAATTTCCGCCAACCTGGTACACTCCCTTCGCAACCTCTGCCTAATCCAAATAACGTGCCAAACCAGAGGCACGTTATGAACCCAAATCTGAGCCAAGCTCACATGATTTATCAGGCCCCTTCTGCTCCATCACCTGATTGAATGGAAGCTTCGACATCATACTCAGGATTTCAGCAGCAACCACCTATTTTACCTACACCAAACCCGAACTAGGCAGGACTGAATTCAGTTACAACTCGTAGTGGCAGAGCAACACAAGACCCACCTTACCCAACCCACTTACAGCCTGGTAGTGCTAACCCAAACCCTAGGATAGTCATCCACGATACCCCTATCCCAGATCAAGAACCTAGACCTATTCTAGAGGAACCATCCAAGGTTCCATTTCCCAAGGCCTTAACCAAGGGAAAGAGGACAACCAAACCCGTGGCACCTGAAGAGGATCTGGTCAAGCTCTTTGAACAGGTTCATATAAACATCCCCTTGATGGATGCAATTCACCATGTACCAGCTTATGCACAATTTCTAGAAAATGTGTGTACATCTAAGCATAAGCTGCGAACCAAAAGAGGGAGCCCAATTGTGTTGTCAGAGCAAGCCAGCTCTGTCATTTTGAGCAAACTCCCACTTAAGGCAACAGACCCAGGTACTTCCCTGGTTTCCTATACAATTGGTGATATCCAATTTGATAGAGCATTATTGGATCTAGGAGCCTCCATAAACCTAATACCTACATCCCTACTTGACCATCTTGAGGAATCTGAGCTAAAACCAACAGAGGTGACCTTACAATTGGCAGATCGATCTATTAAGTCACTTAAAGGAGTTCTTGAGGATGTCATTGTTAGGGTTCGGGATTTCTATTTCCCGGTGGATTTCATAGTCTTGGATATGGATGCTCTAGAAAATCCAAGGAACACACCGATCATACTAGAGAGACCCCTTTTGGTCACTGCTAGGGCCAACATTAATTATGAGGTGGGCCAAATTGAACTAAAATTCGGGAACCAGACACTAAAGATCGACATCTTTAAGGCCCAACAAGGGATTAATTATAGAGTTATAGAAGAAATATGTGACATTGAAGCTACGGTTGACGATCAGTATATCAAGGAAAACCTGACTACTTCTGATCAACCACAAAAGGATCAAAACCCGCAATCAGAGGAGTCTGAACTCAACCTAGACACACCCATAACTCCTTCCCTTGCTCCTGACACACACCCTGAACCACCCGCTGCTGCTGATAACCCTGTTTTGGAACTAAAGCCTCTTCCCAATCATCTAAAGTATGTCTTTTTGGGTTCCAATCAGACATTTCCTGTGATTTCAACTCTAGACTCACACTTGATCAAGAATCCCATTTGACTTCTATTCTCCAGCAACATCGAAGAGCCATTGGATGGACTCTCGATGATTTGACTGGTATTAGCCCCTCTTACTGCACACACCGCATCTACACTGAAGAGGGCACACGACCTTCCCATGAAATGCAGAGACGTCTGAATCCTAATCTGCAGGAGGTCGTGAAAAAGTGGTTAGATGCTAGGATCATCTACCCGATCTCCGACAGTCGGTGGGTGAGTCCAATCCAGGTTGTGCCTAAGAAGGCAGGACTCACCGTGTTCACAACTGAGATCGGAGAAATCATACTAACTCGTGTAGCAAATTCGTGGAGAGTCTGCATTGATTACAGAAGACTCAATACTTCCACAAAGAAGTATCATTTCCCACTACCATTTATTGATCAGATCCTCAAAAAACTAGCTGGAAATAGATTCTTCCACTTTTTGGAAGGGTACTCCAGTTACAACCAGGTGGCAATCCATCCTGAGGACCAAGAGAAGAACACTTTCACCTACCCCTTCGGGACGTATGCATTCTGAAGGATGCCTTTCGGTCTCTGCAATGCACTCGCTACTTTTCAGCGATGCATGCTTGCCATATTCTCAGATATGGTAGGTGATTATCTAGAAGTCTTCATTGATGACTCCTCAGTGTTCGGTGAATCATTTGACGAAGGACTCCTACACTTGGTCCAAATCCTCAGGCGATGCATTGATGTGAATCTGGTTCTTTCCTGGGAAAAGAGCCACTTCATGGTGCCTGAAGGAATTGTCCAGGGACATCTCATCTCTGAAAAAGGCATCCAGGTTGATTGAGCCAACGTGAATCTGATTTCCAAACTCCCTATGCCTAGCTCGGTCAAGGACATCTAATCTTTCATGGGGTATGTCGATTTTTACTGTCGATTCATTCCTGATTTCTTGAAAATCGCGTGCCCCCTGACTAATCTACTATCTATGGATGTTCCTTTTGAAATCTCCAAGGAGTGCACTCAAGCATTTGAGATCCTGCATGATCGAGTGGTCAGGCCCGGATAGGTTGTGTTAATATGGTGATTTTATCATTGAAATGAGTATAGTGGTTAACCTAAATTTGGCCTAACCATCTCTTTTACAAAATTTTTTTTACCTGGCCTACTTGATCTTATCTTGGTCACTTTTAGGCCCAGGGTCGAACTCAGGGAAGTGGGATTAGAGGTGAAGAAGTTTCTACGCCTTTCCTACAACGAATCTCTTCCATTCGTTTATTATGTTTTTGGTGTTTTTCTATTTAAGATTTTTTTCTGATAATTTTTGTCCTTGAGGTACACCCTCAAAATCAGGTTCTTGGCTTTGAGCCAAATTAGGGTTCCAAAACTGGACTTGCTATTTGCAAGACTGAGTACCTGCAAGTCAAGGATTATCTTTTCTCTTTTGTATATTTTTTTTATCTTTTTACTGGCAAGAAAGAGAAATAGAAATAAAGTAAATATAGTATATATATATATGTATATATTATATATGTATATAGGGGTGGGGGTGGAGGTGGAGATGGCGTGTAGCACGGTGTCAAGTCGGTCATCGTCTAAGAAGACACAACCAACAGGATGAAGTGCCACGTGGAGTGTAGGATGGATGGGTGAAAGATGTGTGCGAAGACGCTTTCTATACGCATGTATCGGGGAATATCAGCAACTGGTGCAGATATTCCCGTGATACAACGTATGGTAGTTGATATGAAAAAATATATATATGTATATGTATATATGTAAATATATATATATATATATGGTTATAATTATATAAGTGTATATGTAGCTATATATGTGTATATATATATATTTATGTAGATAAATAGTAATATATGTATATGTATATATATATATATATATAAGTATAAGTATCTATGTATATAGATATATGTAGATATATATATATATGTATAATTATTGATATATGTATATATGTATGTATATTTGTATATATATATATATGTATAAGTATATGTGTATATATATGTTTATATATATATATATATATATGTATGTATGTATACTAATACTTAGTTATATAAGTACTAATATATGTATAGATATATATATATATGTATATAAATATATATATATAAATATATATATGTATGCATGTATATATATATATATAAGTATATAGTAGTGTATAAGTGAGTGGGTGTGTGTACGAGAGAGTGTGTGTGTGTGTATGTGTTTGCAGGAGGGAGTGAGAGAGTGCTGTGAGAGAGAGAGAGAGAGAGCGTCTGCTGAGGAGGAAGGCGAGTTAAGTCATCCGGAGGCAGCAAGCGACGTCTGATGCCAACACACAGGCGTAGGCGCGCGAAGGCGTGCGCACTGATGTAAACACATTTACACTACTTAAGATGTCTATTTATGCATGTTCTTAAGCATAGGATTGCATTGCATGATATAAATATTGCATAACATGCATCATCTTGCATTTAGAGTAGTTTGAATAAAATGGAGGTTAATTGTCTCCTTTCATGTGCTCGGACATAGCAAACTTTTTATCAGGGCCTCGGATTGAAGATCCAACCGTACATATGTGATTAGGGCGATGATTGGAGTTCAACGACCCCAAGATCGCCCTAATCAGGCTTCTGTAGCATCAAATAGTGATCGGGGAACCCTAGAAGATCAAGGGCCAAGATGGTGTAAATCCACACTTTAAATGACAAATCCGACCGCACGGATGAATTCGGATCGACGATCGCAGCCTAAATATGCAAAAATTGAGTCAATTCGACACTCGTGGCACCATCTACAACATCCAGAAGATGGACCACCAAGATGGCATGCAGGAGGCACGCGGGATTCCCGATCACGCCCCCATTACTCCCATTGTACCTGGTAGAGTGGTTTTAAGTTATTAATAAAATCTGTTAAAGTATGGAACCATAACTAGAACCTAGGACGTTGCATGAATCCTAGGAATGAGAAGTATATGATAGCTCCTAGGTGTTGCATGAATCCTTGGGCTGGAAAACTAGATTGTATGATAGATCCTAGGATATGGCATGAATCCTAGGATGGGAAAACTAGTGGAATGTATAATACTGCAGTCTTGGAAAATGGAAAGAGATATAAAGCTGCCTGTAATTTGAATTAACAGCTGCCTGTTGTGAATAAATAACGTGGTTGAGAACATGGGTTGTAAGAATGTGAAACTGGAAAGTGAAACCTGGATGTTTGAGTAAAAAGGATGGAACCCTACGGGGAAGTAGGAGTAGAACTCCTGGAAAGTGAATGGAATAGTATTGGGGAAGTGAGCTGGCCCTTGAGTACGGAGTACTAAGGAGAGCGACTGTCCCTCCTGTTTAGTGCAAAGCAGAGCCAGCCGCCCTAGGGACCCGGGGTTAGGACTGGACACTCTGTACCGACTTGCTGGCCCTCGCGTACGTAGTACCGAGGAGAGCTACTAGTGTAGGGAGGTACTAGCTACCCCACGGGCCCCGGGGTTCTGCTAGCCTCCCACACCGACTTGTTAGGCCCGCCGGGGCAAACCAGGGTAGTCAGGCGAGGGTGCGCGGACTGTGGAGGGGCAAGGCCCCGGTTTGGTTACTGTGGAGGGGTTGGACCCCTGTTACTAAGAGGGCTCTGCCCTGGACTGGTTCCGTGCTGTGCTTTGGGTGCACCCGTTAATGGAAACGACTGACCGCGTGCCAGTATGGGTTAGCTACCTGTGTGTTTATCGCGCGTACCGTAGTCACCGTTACGTCTGTCAGTGACCTTGGGGTGGTTGACTGAGGGTAGGATCACCACGGGGGACTCTCCCAGCCAGGAGAGCACCACGTGCTACTTCTACTTTTTGGAAAAGACTGCAATCAAGATCATTCCCACGAGGAACATTCGAGATCAAGAAAAAGATCTGGGGAATAAATGAAATAGTGAGACAATTGAAAGATGTGAATAAAGAAAGTAATAGAACATAACAGCTACTGTACACTCTACTGTTGTCTTTAGTTTTAGTTGCCACTCTACTCAGCGTTTTGCTGACGTGTTACACTCGTTACCTTTTTCAGGACCAGGTGTTGAGCAGCCAGGGCCAGCGGCTGCAGAGGACGCTGGGCCGAGTAGGGTCCAGTAGAGTTACCACTATCTTTTGTACCTCTTTGTTTCCGTTATAGTGAGTAGTTCTTGTTTCCGCTGTACTTTTCTTTACCTGCAGTTCATGTTATATGATAAATGTTGTTCTACTGTTGTGGTGGTATATACTGTAGTAGTTTCTTTCCTTACTGCTATACTTTCTTACTGTTAGTTATATTCATGCTGAATGTGGTTTATTTTTACTGCTCTTTTGGTTACTTCCTCGTTGGACGACTAGGTCTTGGGATTAGTCGAGTCGGTCCGGTTCTCGTGTCTCGTAGGGACTCGGAACCGAGTTGTTACAAGATGGTATCAGAGCAAGGTCATCCCGAGAAGTGAATCAACTGACTGGAAAATAACCAATTCATATGTTTATAGCAAGAGTAGCCACCACAACATATCTCTTGACATGAGCTCTTAGAAGTTTCGTTAGGTACCGTCTGTTTTGACGTTTCTGTTTTGTTTCGCGTCTCCTTGCAGGAGATGCCTCGTCGCGGGACTGGCGAGACTGGCTGCGGGCGCGGCCGAGGGCGAGGTCGGTGAGGTGGACGTGCCATTTTTGACGTCTCGGTGGACCAGCCACCACTCCCGGGCATCCAGGCCCAGGACCTCGCCAGACTGATACGAGATATTGTACGAGAGGAGCTCCACCCACCGCCCCGAGCACCTCCTCCTGGGGCTGTAGAGGGGGAGTCCTCTGTGGGACCACGCGACGGACACGGCGCTGGACACGAGGGAGGGGATGGGCCGTTGCTGCCCCCACCTTCCTCCGACACTTCTGTACACGAGGCACCTTCGCCTGGAGGTGCACCAGCACCTCCCCTACAGCGCTACTTCGAGCTTTTCGGACAGTTCCGGAAGCTGAAGCCCCCCTCCTTCAAGGGGGATGAGGACCCGACCGAGGCAGAGGACTGGCTTGAGCAGCTGGAGAAGATCTTCGACACCCTTCGCCCCCCGGTGGAGTGCTGCGTGGCCTTTGCCACGTACCAGCTGGAGAGTGCGGCACACTGGTGGTGGAGGGCGGTCTGGGGATAGGAGAGGGACGAGCCGACGTGGGACCAGTTCGTCACCCTCTTCTGCGAGCAGTACTTTCCCCAGACGTGGCAGGACCAGAGGAGGCGGGAGTTCCACACTCTCCGCCAAGGGACGATGACTGTGAGCGCGTACCGCACGCGTTTCTTGGAGCTATCCCGCTTTGCAGCGACAGCGGTAGCCACTGAGGAGGAGCTCCTTTGGAGGTTCACCGAGGGGCTCCGGCTTGCGATCCGGGGGTATGTCAAACCCCTGAAGCTGCCTACATTTTCGAGGGTGGTAGAGGCAGCTATGACTTACGAGGAGACCAACCTGTCCGCGCGAGACACCGACGGCGGGCGGAAGAGGCCCTTTCAGCCAGACTTCTCACAGGGCCAGCAAGAACGGAGACACGTGGCGTCCGCAGGAGAGCCGTCACGTTGTGCAGGGCCATCAGTGGCCTTTGGGGGCCCTCGACAGGGGCCAGTCGCCAGCACCGGACCCCCGCCTAGTCGACAGCAGGGACCCACTGAGGGCGGGAGTCGGGTTCCCCTCTGCTACCAGTGTGGCCAGCCGGGCCACGTCAGGAGGGACTGCCCATCTAGGGCAGGAGGTCAGCAGATACCCCCCGCGTAGAGCACTGGAGGGCGCGCAGGAGGCCGCGGTTCCCAGGCGCGAGGAGGAGGACAGCAGTCGCGAGGAGGGTACCGGCCAGCACCTACCCGTTCGACGCAGAGTGTGGCTGCTTCGTCCGCACCTAGAGCTGAGGGGCGTATCAATGCCCTAACACACAGGGACGCCAGAGCTTCGGGATCGGTGGTAGCAGGTATGGTTTTAGTTTCTGGTAGACTCGTTTACACGCTTTTCGATTCCGGCGCTACGCACTCGTTTGTCGCAGCCAGTTTCGCAGTTAGTTTGGACAGGATTATACACTGTTAGAGAATCCGTTAGTAATTAGAGGTCCGAGTGGTCAACTGTTTGTAGCTGAGGAGGTGTACATGGATTACGAGGTCAGCGTCGGAGGACATAGCCTGCCAGCTGACCTGATTATGATCCAGATGGAGGACTTTGGAGTGATTCTGGGGATGGATTGGCTGTCCGCTTACCACGCCTTGGTGGACTTTTTTGAGAGGAAGATTGTCTTCTCCATTCCGGAGTTGCCTTCTTTCGAGTTCCACGAACAGCCAGTGGACGGAGGTTTCAGGTGCATTTCGGCACTTCGGGCGACGAGGCTTTTAAGCCAGGGGTGTGAGGGCTTCCTAGCTTGTGTGGTGGCAGAGCCCAGCCCTGTGGCAGACTTCCAGAGCATCCCGGTGGTCAGAGAGTACCCTGACGTGTTTCCAGACGAGTTACCAGGACTACCGCCCGAGCGTGAGATCGAGTTTGAGATCTCACTAGTACTAGGGACCAACCCCATCTCCACCGCGCCATACAGGATGGCACCGCTTGAGCTGCGAGAGCTCAAGTCTCAGTTGCAGGACCTTCTGGAGAAAGGTTTCGTGAGGCCCAGTGCGTCTCCATGGGGAGCCCCGGTACTATTTGTGAAGAAGAAGGATGGGACCCTACGTCTTTGTTTGGACTACCGACAGCTGAACAGGGTCACCATCAAGAATAGATATCCGTTGCCGAGGATCGACGATTTGTTTGACCAGTTGCGGGGTGCCACGGTGTTTTCCAAGATAGACTTGAGGTCTGGATACCACCAGTTGAGGATCAGGGAGACCGACGTCTCCAAGACAGCTTTCCGCACCCAGTACGGACACTATGAGTTTTTGGTCATGCCGTTTGGGCTGACCAATGCCCCCGCTGCTTTCATGGACCTGATGAACCGGGTGTTTAGATCGTACTTGGACCAGTTCGTGGTGGTTTTCATAGATGATGTACTCATCTATTCTAGAGATCTGACGCAGCACGGACAGCACTTGCGGAAGGTTTTGGACACTCTGAGGCGACGCAGGCTGTACGCCAAATACAGCAAGTGCGAGTTCTGGTTGAGGGAGGTGACCTTCTTGGGTCATGTGATCTCTGGAGACAGCCTGGCGGTGGACCCAGCCAAGGTCGAGGCAGTGCTCAGGTAGGAGAGACCGCGTTCAGTCACTGAGATCCGCAGTTTCCTGGGACTAGCTGGCTACTACAGACGGTTCATAAGAGGATTTTCGCAGATTGCGCGTCCTATGACACAGTTGACCCGGAAGGACGTGCCTTTCGCTTGGACAGATGCTTGTGAGGCGTGTTTTCTGGAGCTGAAGGAGAGGTTGACCTCGGCTCCCGTGGTCACCATTCCTGACAGTAGTGGCGGGTTTGTTGTGTACACGGACGCTTCCTTGCAGGGGTTAGGAGGTGTGCTCATGCAGAGGGGTCACGTTGTCGCTTACGCTTCGCAGCAACTGAAGCCCCATGAGCATACCTACCCTACCCACGACCTAGAGTTGGCAGCTGTTGTCTTCGCGCTGAAGACCTGGAGGCACTACTTGTACGGTGAGACCTTCGAGATTTTTACAGATCACAAGAGCCTCAGATACCTTTTTGATCAGAAGGAGCTCAACATGAGACAGAGACGTTGGTTGGAGCTCCTGAAGGACTACGACTGCAACATCTCCTACCACCCGGGAAAGGCCAATGTGGTGGCTGACGCCTTGAGCCGTAAGGCGCCCGCACTCTTGGCCAGTCTACAGTTACAGAGTTGGAGCCTTTTGGAGGAGGTGGGAGTTGGCGACCTCTAGAGTTACTAGGGTACTGTGGGGCAGTGACGGTGACACTGCAGACTAGGCCAGAGTTGATGGACCGCATCATCACAGGACAGATGGCCGATCCATACTTGCAGTCTTTGCGCGACAGAGTACTATCAGGAGATCCAGGTGACTTCTCTTTCATAGAACAGGTGCTACGTTTGAGGGGACGGTTGTGCGTTCCCAGAGACGAGGAGCTGTTGAGAGAGCTCCTGACTGAGGCACACGGTTCCAGATTCACCATACATCCCGGGAACACGAAAATGTACCACGACTTGAGACGCGAGTTTTGGTGGAGAGGGATGAAGCAGGATGTGGGTGAGTTCGTGCAACAGTGCTTAGCGTGCCAGCAGGTGAAAGCCGAGCATCAGAGGCCTGCAGGGCCGCTTCAGCCGCTTCCAGTGCCAGAGTGGAAGTGGGAGAGCATCACCATGGACTTGGTGGTGGGCTTACCTGTTACCCAGCGGGGACACGACGCAGTCTGGGTAATAGTGGATAGACTGACGAAGACGGCGCGTTTCTTGCCGATCCGAGTCACCTTGGGACCAGCACAGTTGGCAGAGAGGTATATCCGTGATGTGGTACGACTACACGGAGTTCCGTGGGAGATCGTATCCGACCGGGATACCCGCTTTACATCCCAGTTTTGGGCTGAGTTTTAGCAGGCCTTGGGGACGAGGTTGAGGTTTAGCACGGCCTACCACCCCCAGACGGACGGACAGTCTGAGCGCACGATACAGACACTTGAGGACCTTTTGCGTGCCTGTGTACTGGACTGGAGGGGCTCTTGGGAGGAGCACCTGCCCCTGGCAGAGTTTGCATACAACAACAGTTATCACTCGAGCATCGGCATGGCTCCCTACGAGGCTCTGTACGGACGGAAGTGTACAGCACCCTTGAGTTGGGTTGAGGTGGGGACCAAGTGGGAGGTTGGCCCCAGGTTGATCCGGCAGAGTCAGGAGGTAGTTGAGCAGATCCACAGACGACTCCGCACTGTCAGGAGCGGACAGAAGAGCTACGCGGATCAGAGACGCAGACAGGTGCAGTTTGAGGTTGGGGACCACGTCTTCCTTCGTGTTTCGCCCATGAAGGGCTTACAGCGGTTTGGGGTGAGAGGGAAGCTCACGCCGAGGTTCGTGGGGCCCTTTGAGGTCCTGGAGCGGGTTGGACCCGTTGCTTACAGACTTGCCCTTCCCCCGTAGCTTTCTGGTGTGCACGACGTATTCCACGTGTCCAACCTCAGGAAGTACGTAGCCGATTCCAGTCATGTACTGAGTCACGAGAGCGTCGAGGTGAGCGACGACCTGACCTACCCCGAGCGGCCAGTGCAGATTCTAGACCGAGCCGTCCGCAGTTTGAGACGAAAGCAAGTACCCCTGGTAAAGGTTTTGTGGAGGAGCCAGCGGTACGAGGAGGCTACCTGGGAGCCTGAGGCGGCAATGCGGGAGCGGTACCCAGAGCTTTTCGCGGGTACGACTTTTCGGATTGGCTTCGGTCCTCTTTGAGTTTGTTATGGTTATTTGGACGTCTTTTCCCGCACCCTAGTTGGCGCAAGTTTCGGGGACGAAACTTCCTTTGAGTTTGTTATATTGTAACGAACGCGTGCCCCAGACGTCTTAGGTGGCCCAGACGTCGGACCAGACGTCTGGGATAACATCCATACGTCTGACCAGACGTCTAGGATCGTTTCCAGACGTCTGGAAATCCGTTAATTTCGACACGTGCGGGTCGTCTGCGCGCCTGAGCACGCAGACCGGATATTCGCTTATTCCCTCTTTCTCTGCGGCTGCAGACACCTGCCGCGTCCTCTCTCTCCTCCTCGTGCGGCCTTAAAAGGCCACGCGCTCCCTCCCGTCGTCTCCACTGTCTCCTCCCTCTTCTCCTTCAGCCAGTGAGCGTGAGCACGAGCGCGAGGGCGGCAGCAGCGGCCGCAGTGAGCGCGGAGGAGGTGCTGCGTGCGAGAGCGGAGCTCTGCCATGAGGGCGAGCTCGTCGGGGCTGCTAGGGCCGGCCGGCGGAGGGCGCAGGGGGCGCGGAGCGATGCGGAGGGGGGACTGCTGTGGTCTGAGCAGCAGGTGCGCGAGGTGCGACGCGGACGGCGTCGCGAGCGGAAGCCGGGTGGTGCGCTGTTCTGGAAAAATTTCCAGAATCAGACGTCTGGGTTGATAGCCAGACGGCGAGGGTGACGTCTGGAAGACCTTCCAAACGTCTGAAAGGTGAGTTTACCATCTTCTTCTTCCTTCCTGTCAACTGACCGTATTGAGGGAGGGAGATGGGTGTGCGCAGGCTCGGTGATTCGCCATCCAACGCGAATCAGACGTCTGGCTGTTGTACCAGATGGCGGGAGTGACCTACAGACGTCCGGGGTGACCATCGGACGTCTGGGAGCGAGGCCAGACGTCCCCGCAGACTTCCGGACGTCTGGGAAACCACGCTGAATAGGTAATTCTCTGATCCACTTTTTAAGACGTCTGGAAGAAGTTCCAGACGTCTGATTTTACACAGTGTCGTCGTTTTCGACCCGTCTAGGGCCCGTTCGGGTTCCGTTTTCTACGATTAGAGTTGCGTTCTTTTCAGAATTAATTCCTCTACCCGTCTACAGTAGCTATACACTATTTTGAGACTCTCCTTGTGTTTGATCCTTGTGATAGGACCTCGTTCAGTTGTAGTCTTGGGAGTCGCGGAGGCACGCGGGATTCCCGATCACGCCCCCATTACTCCCGTTGTACCTGGTAGAGTGGTTTTATGTTATTAATAAAATCTGTTAAAGTATGGAACCATAACTAGAACCTAGGACGTTGCATGAATCCTAGGAATGAGAAGTATATGATAGCTCCTAGGTGTTGCATGAATCCTTGGGCTGGAAAACTAGATTGTATGATAGATCCTAGGATATGGCATGAATCCTAGGATGGGAAAACTAGTGGAATGTATAATACTGCAGTCTTGGAAAATGGAAAGAGATATAAAGCTGCCTGTAATTTGAATTAACAGCTGCCTGTTGTGAATAAATAACGTGGTTGAGAACATGGGTTGTAAGAATGTGAAACTGGAAAGTGAAACCTGGATGTTTGAGTAAAAAGGATGGAACCCTACGGGGAAGTAGGAGTAGAACTCCTGGAAAGTGAATGGAATAGTATTGGGGAAGTGAGCTGGCCCTTGAGTACGGAATACTAAGGAGAGCGACTGCCCCCTTGTTTAGTGCAGAGAGGAGCCAGCCGCCCCAGGGACCCGGGGTTAGGACTGGCCACTCTGTACCGACTTACTGGCCCTCGCGTACGTAGTACCGAGGAGAGCTACTAGTGTAGGGAGGTACTAGCTACCCCATGGGCCCCGGGGTTCTGCTAGCCTCCCACACCGACTTGTTAGGCCCGCCGGGGCAAACCAGGGTAGTCAGGCGAGGGTGCGCGGACTGTGGAGGGGCAAGGCCCCGGTTTGGTTACTGTGGAGGGGTTGGACCCCTGTTACTGAGAGGGCTCTGCCCTGGACTGGTTCCGTGCTGTGCTTTGGGCGCACCCGTTAACGGAAACGACTGACCGCGTGCCAGTACGGGTTAGCTACCTGTGCGTTTATCGCGCGTGCCGTAGTCACCGTTACGTCTGTCAGTGACCTTGGGGTGGTTGACTGAGGGTAGGATCACCACGGGGGCTCTCCTAGCCAGGAGAGCACCACGTGCTACTTCTACTTTTTGGAAAAGACTGCAATCAGGATCGTTCCCACGAGGAACATTCGAGATCAAGAAAAAGATCTGGGGAATAAATGAAATAGTGAGACAATTGAAAGATGTGAATAAAGAAAGTAATAGAACATAACAGCTACTGTACACTCTACTGTTGTCTTTAGTTTTAGTTACCACTCTACTCAGCGTTTTGCTGACGTGTTACACTCGTTACCTTTTTCAGGAGCAGGTGTTGAGCAGCCAGGGCCAGCGGCTGCAGAGGACGCTGGGCCGAGTAGGGTCCAGTAGAGTTACCACTGTCTTTTGTACCTCTTTGTTTCCGTTATAGTGGGTAGTTCTTGTTTCCGCTGTACTTTTCTTTACCTGCAGTTCATGTTATATGATAAATGTTGTTCTACTGTTGTGGTGGTATATACTGTAGTAGTTTCTTTCCTTACTGCTGTACTTTCTTAATGTTAGTTATATTCTTGCTGAATGTGGTTTATTTTTATTGCTCTTTTGGTTACTTCCTCGTTGGACGACTAGGTCTTGGGATTAGTAGAGTCAGTCCGGTTCTCGTGTCTCGTAGGGACTCGAAATCGGGTCGTTACACCACCCCGCCACCACGCCTACTTCGCCCGCACCTGCCTCCATCCATCTGCAGGCACATCCCCCGGCGCACCCACAAGCGCACTCCACCTCTGCCCGCAGATCTGCCTCCCTTCAGCGCCCCCATCGTCTCAGCAGGCGCTGCACGCCAAGTTCTTCAGAGCCGCCTCAAGCCAGTGCCTGGTGCTCTCCTTGTCTCTAGCGCACCGCTCATCTGCCATCCCACACGCCATCTGCCGGCCCTTACGCCATCTCCAGCGTCCCTCATCACCTTCCGCCCACGCCACAGCAGATGCTCACGCACTCCTTGCCTGCACGCCTGCAAGCACGCTCCACCTCCAGCCCCTCCTGCAGGCGCTCACGCCCTCTCCGCCAGCGCGCTCCACCTCCAGCCACTACAGGCCACTTCCTGTCTTCAAGCGCTCACCAACTGCAGCCACCTCCAGCCACAAAGCAGCGTGCTCCACCACCCATCTACGACCACAGCCGGTAGGCAACCGCGCACCAGCGTGTGCGCTCAAGCCCGCACGCCACAGCCGCAGGCAGCACTGCAGCAGCTACGCCTTCTTTGTCAACAGGCTAGAGCTCCGGCCACCTCTGCCGCTGCCGCTACCACCGTCAAAAAGCTCTCGACCTCGCTGTCCTCTTGAGCCCTACATCGCCCCCACGGTTCTCTCTCTCTCTCGCGAGGAGGAGAGAGGAAGAAAGCTCTATTTTTGTTGGAATTAGAAATTACATTCAATGCCATTGCCACCAATTTAATTTTTTTAATTATTATTATATTTTGGTAGAATTGCATTCAAGCACTCATAGTTCTTTTTAATTGCATGGTATTGATATTAACTAGTTTAAAGGTTGATTCTGGGCTTAACTTAAGTACTAATTGTCTTTAATACACATCACGTGAAAACTGCATGAATTCATCCTAAATTTATTGAGGATTTCTGTGAGGGAAAACTGCACTTACACCCTTAACTTTTTAGGTTATTGCAAATCTACTTTCCTTCACATTTTAGGTCCGATTTGAAAAGGAATTTCGCACTATCCGAAATAACATTAAATAATTAAGTATTGATTGCATCATTGCCTCCCTATGGACACAACACGCTCTTCTGCGAGTGGTTATTTTCATTGTTTTTGATTAGTCGATTTTTCCACCACTTAAATACTATAACGCTAAGCGAAAAGTCAACCCGTCAAAATTGGCGCCATTGCCGGTTAGGCAACAGATGCAATAGATTTACTTTATTATTTTTGAATATTCTGAGTTGCGAAATTATCTGATCATTTTATTATTGTGCGAGGAATCTAACACGGCGACGAGGCACAGCAAATTGACGACATTGAACCTGAACGACGCGCACGGCGGAAACGATCTTTTTGGTGGACCTTGACGCCACCTGGAGGCCAAAAACTGGAACACGTGGGCCTTGATCCCATGCACATAGGCTTACTGAGAAGCCTATTTCTGATTTAGTCAGTAGATCTTAGTTAGATTTAGTCAGATAGACATTAGAAGTTAATAACTGTCCTTTGGGCCCTTGTTGGGTATTTTTGGGAACGTGTTCCCATTTATTTAGATTATAGGATTATTTGAACTATTTTAAACTGCATTTCAGTTAGTTAGTAAGATTAGGTCTGTTTGTTATTCTTATTAAAAAAAAAAAAATTGAATTTCCTGCTAGAAGCTGTATATCTGTAGGACGACCATCTAGGACTGAATGAGCAGCATCTAGTTTATTTTTTATTGCATTGCATTCATACACTGCGCGAAGAAAGCTGGAGTAAGGTACGTCTTCTCTTGAGCATTAATTACTTGTCATGCATATGCATTGAACCTAAATCTAAGACCACAAAAGTGCTTGAATCAAATTAATTCAGTGGTCACTTTAAAAAAAATTGGGACTGTTAAGAGGTTGGACTTTAAAATCTGTGACTAAAAATTGTGTGCAAAAGGATCCTGTTTGCAGAATTTCAAAAAAATCAAAACACGATCGTATGCTTACACACTTGAGACACTGTGCACCTCACATAAGGTCACTAGATAAATTTCTACCTCTCCTCTTTTGCACCACAAAGGAAGTTAGTCGGAAATCAACAAGCCTATCCACCAAGTTACTTCGGTTCCTCGTGTGTGGGCTCGATTCGAGACTTCCATCCCTTGCGAGTAGGTTATAAGCATCAGCGAAGGTTGGCCTAGGAAGAGTAATTTTTGCAAAACTTGTTTGGCCACCAACAAAACATATAACTCTAAGACCTACAATCTACTAAAAACAGATCCCGTTGAATTTGCGTTTGCTTTGACATTAGAACTCTCTAGGAAGTTTTCTGCTTATATTCTGAATTTTGCTAAATCCTAAGAGAGTTAAATTGTTTTGCTTAAAGAAATGGATTACTCTTACTCCTATCATTCAGATTATCAGAGTCAATACTTCCCATCTTTTAATCAGGATCTCATGCTCTGAGCGTATCCATCCTTTGACGGGTACATTGATAATTCATGGGATCATTCTCATTCTTACCCTGGGAGTACTTGCTTGATAACTCCCACTTTTGAGCAAAGCCTAGGAGCGGGATTTTCCAATCCTGAAATCCCTACTTCCCCTCTTGATTATTTGGTGGAATCCCATTCTACTCTTAGTGAGCCTACTCTTGACCCTCTACTTAGGGAATCAACACCTATCATTCAATATCTTGAGGATTTAAATGCACCTAATGAAGGTGACCCTAAGGGAATGGAGGATGATCAATTCTAGTCTCAGGGATATGAGGAGTCTAATTCAGAGGATGAGGATGCCCCAACAGAGGAACATGGACTGAAAATCTGGAGTAAATCACAGCAGAATCATTTATCATTTGAGGATTTAGCTCCAGAGGATAGAAATAATATGATTAAATCCAGATTCCTCCTTTCTTTTGAGAGTCATCCTCCATCAAAACAGGAGTTGATATTAGAGGAGGACAAACAAAATGAGAAGTCTATGGGAGACTCTCGAGGACAAAACACGTCATTTGAGGATTTATACCCTGAGAACAATAACGAATTCAATGATATAGGCTTCCTCCAAAATATTAAGACTGATCCTCTTTTAGAAATAATTGAGGATACTGATCAAACTCCTAATGAATCACATATACACCCCGACAAATATTTCAGTGAACCAAACGAATCTGGGGATGAGCTGAATGATAATGATTCTTACATTTTGACCCTGCCATTAGAAAGTTGTAATTTGGAGTCTACCCTTAATTCAAATATGACTCCGATCATTAATGCTAGGCAGGATAACTTGAAGTTGTCTACTACTGTTAGGGAGTGTACACAATTCGAATCATTGTTGGAATTGAACCTAACACCTACTAAGCCCTCATTGGACTTAACCATTACCTTCCAACACTACAAACAACCCTTATACTCCCTAACCGATCCTTGGCTCAGATCTCTGCTCATGTACATTCTTTTTGGAGACTATATCAGGCCAGTACATCCTAGAGTAGAATGGCGACTATGGATTGATGCTTGTACTTTTACTCTCGCCATTCAAGGGTTTGAACTAATAATGTGTATATCTTTTAAAACCCGTCCTGCTCTGGAGGATCCTTGTTATCCTCCACCTATTCCGTTTCGGGAGGTCCCTTTTCATATTCCATTTATTATCCCTAGACCTCCCAAGGTAGCCAATGAGGTTTTTCGCTTTCATATCTTCTGGCAAGCATTTGGAATTACATTGCATCATCAGCTCGCCAACATCCGTGGTTACCTATTTTCTAGGCCTGCACTGTTACGCATATTCTTAGGGCCTAACCTTTTCTATTTGGAACCTGACTTACAGGTTCCTTATAAGTCTGGCTGCTGACAGAAAATGCAATGCTTGTTGGGAGGCAACCCAGCAAACTGTGTCAGTTGATTTCTTTCCTTTCTCCTCCAGTTTTAATTTTACAATGGGGACATTATAGGATTTAGGCATGGGGGAGTGCATTTGCATTTTAGGTGCATTCATGCATTTAGGTTAGCATATTAAAAAAAAAAAATTATCTTTTCTTGAGCTGATTGGGTTAGTCCCTAGTAGAATACCTTTGTCATTGGAGGTTTTGCTTCTTGAATTATTTCTTATGTTTAGAATCTAGTACATTTATTTCACATGCACGTAGACTTGGTAATGGATCCTTGAGGAAAACCAATGAGCATTTGTAGTCTACTGAACCTTGGACAGTTCATAGAGAGTCATGCATACTATCTTCTAGTAAATCCACCTCATATTTGTGAGAAGTAGAAAGATTACTGGTGTGCTAAGTCTAGTGCAAGGACTCTTAAGTTCTGGATAATTAGATGATGATACTTCAGAGTTAGGCGTAGTTTTCACTCTCTGTTCCTGGGTGCGTACTTTGAGTGAATTCCTGAGAGTCACCAAATAAGGTAGATACACAGAGATTAAGTCTTAATAAAGCTATAACTATGGTGGATGGTTACGACCGTCCTTCATAGAGTCCTCAGCTGAAGGAGGGTAATAGTGTCAAAGGTCAGAAATATGTCTGTCCTATCCATTCTTTCCCGATGCCGAGAATAGGCACTTCCACCAAATAAGCCGCACAACTTCCTCTTGACTGTCATCATCCCTAATAATGCCTCGTAAATAAAAGTCTGTATCGTGTTGTGTTGATTGAAAAAGAAACAAAAACAAGAAGAAATAAAATAAAAATAAGAGAGAGAGAAAAGAAGAAGAAAAAGAAGAAATAGAAAGAAGAAAAAGAAAAAAATAGTTATATTACAAAAAAAAGGGGTCCAAGTGTATGATGTAACACTATTTCTGAGGCAGCAAACACCTATCGCATTCCACCAAATATGACCCATGCCTACCTTCTAGTATTTCTGATCGCCTGAATACTGGTTGAGAACTCTAACTTAGTTATAGAGTTATTAGGACTTTAATTGAAGTGTAGATGCCATGTGAGGCCACCAAATAGTGAGTATAATTTCTAATTCTGGCGAGATTCGTGATCTCAGAAAGAAAGAAAAGAGAGAGTGCTCAGGAACATTAAGAGAGCACAGTTATGTAGCCTCTCTCAGAGTTGACTTGTCTAATAGTCTAGAGAGCTAGAGTCTACAGTACTAGACTATATGTAGCACCAGTTGAGTGTGTGCCACCAAATACAAATCCATTTGATATCTCCTACCTAAGCCAAACACCGGGGTCAAATTACAGATTATCGTCTGCTTTATCCCCGAAGGAAGTGGTTGCCTATCTCAACAGAAATTTTTGCCAAGGGTGATGTATGAACTCCCAATGCGAATCGGCTCTTTCACTTGGATCTGTTACCTAGGTTATCAGCACTTCATATTTGTCTGGATTTCTAAAGTTTTGAAATAAGAAAAGAAGTCATCAGATTACTTCTATTATTCATTTTTTCTAGGGACTAGCAAATCTTAGGCATGGGGGTATTTGATGAGTCCATTAAAATGGACTAATATTAAGCCTAAGTATATTTAATCGTATAGTTTAGGCGTGTTAATAATGGCAATTAAGTTATAGAATATTTGTATGCCTTATGATTTGAGTTTATAACATTCTATAACTTAATTATTTTGTTATTTTTATATGCAGGTAATAAAACCCAGAAAGAACAAGGGTGGGGGGATAATTTCCCCAAACAATCGCCGCAGCTATTCCCCCCTCCCCCGCCGGACATTGGGGTAATCTTCTCCAACGATCATCAGCCAAAAATAGAAAGGGATTTCAAATCCCTGGATTGACGCACGGAGGGAGAGAGAGGACTTAAAAAGAGAAGAGGCGGCATGCACAGAGCAGGATCTTTCCCCCCTTGCAGGGAACGGCTTCACTGTGGAAGAGGGTGGACACCGTGTAACTCGTGTGCACTGTGCCTGCACCTACCTGCTCACGCACCTGCAAGCCAAGCACCATCAGCGCTCTCCTCCAACGCTGCAGGCGCTCATGCCCTGCAGCGCCTCTACCCGCTCCGCCCACTCCAGAACAAGCGCCCCCTCTTCTGCAGGCGCTCACGCCACCCCGCCAGCGCGCCTACTTCGCCTGCGCCTGCCTCCATCCATCTGCAGGCGCATCCCTCGGCACACCCACAGGCGCACTCCAAATCTGCCCGCAGATCCGCCTCCCTTCAGCGCCCCCATCGTCTCAGCAGGCGCCACACACTAAGTTCTTCAGAGCCGCCTCAAGCCAGAGCTTGGCGCTCTCCTCGTCTCTAGCGCACCGCAGCGTGCGCATCGCTCATCTGCCATCCCGCACAACATCTTCCGGCCCGCACGCCATCTCTAGCGTCCCTCATCACCTTCCGCCCACGCCACAGCAGATGCTCATGCGCTCCCTGCCTGCACACCTGCAAGGTTGCTCCACCTCCAGCCCCTACTGTAGGAGCTCACGCCCTCTCTGCCCGCGCGCTCCACCTCCAACCACTGCAGGCCGCTTCCTATCTTCAAGCACTCACTAACTGCATCCACCTCCAGCCACAAAGCAGCATGCTCCACCGCCCATCTGGGACCGCAGCTGGTAGGCAACCGTGCTCCAGCACGCGCGAGCAAGCCCGCACGCCACAGCTGCAGGCAGCACTGCAGCAGCTACGCCTTCCTTGTCAACAGGCCGGAGCTTCGGCCACCTCCACCGGCCAGTTCCAGCCACCTCCGCCGCAGCCGCTGCCACCATCGAAAAGCTCTCGACCTCGCCATCCTCTTGAGCCCTGCATCGACCCCCGCGGTTCTCTCTCCCTCTTGCGAGGAGGAGAGAGGAAGAAAGCTCTGTTTTTGTTGGAATTAGAAATTACATTCAATGCCATTGCCACCAATTTGATTTTTTTTATTATTATTATATTGTGGCAGAATTGCATTCAAGCACTCATAGTTCTTTTTAATTGCATGGTGTTGATATTAACTAGTTTAAAGGTTGATTTTGGGCTTAACTTAAGTACGAATTGTCTTTAATACACATCATGTGAAAACTGCATGAATTCATCCTAAATTTATTGAGGATTCTGTGAGGGAAAACTACACTTACACCCTTAACTTTTTAGGTTATTGCAAATCTACTTTCCTTCACATTTTAAGTCCGATTTGAAAAGGAATTTCGCACTATCCAAAATAACATTAAATAATTAAGTATTGATTGTATCATTGCCTCCCTGTGGACATGACCCGCTCTTCTGTGAGTGGTTATTTTCATTATTTTTGATTAGTCCATTTTTCCACCACTTAAATACTATAACGCTAAGCGAAAAGTCGACACGTCAGTATGTATACTAATACTTAGTTATATAAGTACTAATATATGTATATATATATATATGTATATAAATATATATATATATAAATATATATATGTATGTATATATATAAGTATATAGTAGTGTATAAGTGAGTGGGTGTGTGTGTATTTGTTTGTAGGAGAGAGTGAGAGAGTGCTGTGAGAGAGAGAGCAAGAGAGAGAGAGAGAGAGAGCGTCTGCTGAGGAGGAAGGCGAGTTAAGTCATCCGGAGGCAGCGGGCGACATCTGATGCCAACGTATAGGCGCAGGTACGTAGGCGCGCGAAGGCATGCGCAAGCAGGAGGGAGTGAGCGCGGGAGGAACCGCAACGCACAGCGCTGCATGCTGAGGTGGGTGTGGGTAGACGCGGGCGCTGAAGCGGGTAGGTGCAGATGCGAAAGCAGGCGTGGAGAGAGACGCGGGTGCGGGCGTGCGTGGACGGGCTGGCAATAGTCGCGGTGCGGAGAGAGAGCGCCTGGTGACCAGATAAGTGAGAAACTTACCGGTCACCGCATTGTAGCCACAATGTCATGCTTTCTAGCGTGAACAGTGGCTATAGTGCGCGCTCGGCTCGCGCGACCGGGTGTTGGCGGTTCAACGTGTGCGGGTGCCGCTGAGCGAGCTGGCGCATGCGCGGAAGGACTGTACCGGCTGCTGGCGATTGCGTTGAGGGGCGAGGGCACGCGTGGAAAGAGCTGCGCCGGCAGCTGGCATGCGCCGTGGCCTGCGCGCACGGAAGAAGAGTCTGGTGTCGTGCTGCTGCTGTGCCTGAGCTTCAAAGCTCGGCTCTATGGCAATGGTGGGGTTGGCTTGGAACGACGAAACAGGGAAGAGAACCACCACGCCCACCAGCTCTTTGATGAGCTGGGCGGTGGTGGGACTCACAGTGGTGGTTGTGCACCACTGTGAGTTGCTCTTGCCCACAACATGGCTCTTCAAGGGGAAGAGAGGCTGTGTATGGAGGGGAGAGGGGAGGAGACAGCCTGGAGGAAGGAGGTGATGTTGGTGTTTTTTTTGTGTTGGACCAAGCTCCCTCCCCAAAGAAGAAAGCTGTGCCCTTTTTAAAGAGGAAGAAGGCAAGCACAGCCATGCCCTGGCTGTGCATGGCAGTGCATGGCTGGCAGGGAGTGGCTGTGCAAATCATGGTGCGAAGAAGCTCAAGCCATGATTTGCAACCGCGGAGAAGAAATACAAAGTCAAATAAAAATAAAGATGGAGAATTTACGAGGCAGCACTTGAGGAATGCGTTAATTTCAAGGCCATTTTATTCACTTTCCTCCTTTCTCAAATAAATGCATGCATGCGTTTATTTTTACAAATGCGACTATGGCTATCTAATCAACACTGGCAATGCTTGGAAATAGCACAAGATGGCACAATTGTTGGTGTATTTTTGTTGTGCAATCATCGAGTTACCCAAGCTTCGATCCTACAGTCCCCTGATTGGTTTCAACCCTTTGAGAGCATGTGCGATGCATCTGATTTCGCTGCAGGTGCGGTATTTGGGCAAAAAATTGACGGGAAACCCGTGGTCATCTACTACGCTAGCAAGACACTTGAAGAGGCATAGTGTAACTACATAATTACTGAGAAAGAGCTGTTAGCCGTAGTATTTGCCCTGGAAAAGTTCAAATCGTATCTTCTGGGTTCCCGTGTTATCATTTACTCTGATCACACAGCTGTAAGGCATCTCCTTGCGAAGAAGGACGTGAAACCTTGACTAATCCACTGGATCTTGCTGTTGCAAGAGTTTGACCTTGAGATTCGCGACAAAGCTGGAAAATAGAATGTGGTAGCTGATCACTTGTCCCACCTTCCTTCTGACATTATCAACCCTTCCAGACCTATTACGGAACATTTTCCTAATGAGCACCTCCTGACTATCAGTAAGGGCCTTCTATGGTTTTCTAATTTAGTAAACTACTTGGAATCACATCAAATCTCATCCGATTGGCCGAAGGCCAAGAAAGACAAATTGCTTTTCGATGCCAAGTACTACTTTTAGGAAGACTCGTATCTTTTCTGCATCGATGCTGATCAAATCATCCGACGATGTGTTTCTGTTGAGCACACGAATCGCTACGCTAACGTGTTTGGTTTTGGAAAACCTGTCATTGTAGCTTGAAAGCAAAGAATTCGTATTCAACAAATAAAATTTATACCGAAATGAAAATTCCAGGTCGAACACAGGGAGGCAGACGTTTGATTTAAAAGCTATGTGTTTCTTTTTATTTGTCATGGAATAATTCAATTTAAAACTATCTAATTATTTACAATAAATAGAAGAGAGAGAGAGAGAGTAAGAGAGAAAGAGAATATTACATAGAGAAATCAAAATGAGATGTAGAATAAACAATGAATTTATCATTAAGGAGATTATTCATTTCACTCTTACAACTACAAAGCATAAAATAATTACTCTAGAAAGTGATAAATTTACTCTAGAAAGCATTAAAAGAATGGAGGGAGAAATGTCCTCCTCGACGATTGCTTGGAGGACGAGCAAAACTACACTAGAAAGCAGTAAATCTATACTAGAAAGCAGTAAAAAGAATAGGAAGAGAGAAATCCTCCTCGACGGTTGCTTGGAGGAAGTGCCGGACAGGACGATGCCTGGACGAAGGAGAACGAAGCAGGACGAAGGAGGACGAAGCAGAAGAACGGGAATGGAGCAACACGCCATCGTCGTCGCGGGATCCACTTCCGAAGGGGGACGAAAATTTGGACTTTATCTCGCGAGAAGCATCCCGGGTGTGGGACAAGCTTCTCTTGAGCTTTGGAGGGGTAGAGAAGAGAAGGAAGGGATGAGAATTTCATATGGTGGGGGTCTCCTTTTATAGTTGCAAGGAGTGGGGGCAAAATAGTCATTACAACTTCAAAATAATAAATGAGGGGTCTTTAGTGACGGATAAATCCGTTACTAAAGGCCCCAACATGGACGTAGCTTCCGCGCCCACGCGCGGCTCCTCAGCTGCCCGCTTCCTCAATGCCCACGCACGTTCCTTGATTCTCAGCCGTCCGATCGCGAGATCGGACGGCTTAAGACGCATCTTCGCCCGCTGCTGCGCACGCCTGGCGCGTGCGATCGCGCATGACGCCGCGCGTTCAATAGCGCGTAATCTCGATTGAGCGCTGATGGCCGTCCGATCGTGATCCAACGCCAGTTATCGCCCGCACGCCCGCACCTTCCTCCCCTTCGCTGCGGTTCGAACCAGTGCCCGCAGCTCGCATAAGCGCTCTCAACCGCTGCACTACGAGGCACAGATGGTCGAGCGGACGCTTTTAGGCGCGGCTAACCATAGCTATTGGATCGAGATCCAATGGTGGAGAGCGAGCGGGTGCGGGGCCTTCAGGGATTCATGCGGCCGTTTGGGCGGTCGAGATGGCGCCACGTGGCACCATCTTGGCCATCCATCTTCTGGAAGTTATAGATGGTGCCACGGATGTCGGATTGACTTGATTTTTGCGTCGTTGGGCTGCAATCATCGATCCGATTTCATCCGTGCGGTCGGATTTGTCATTTGAAGAGTAGATTTACATCATCTTGGCCCTTGATCTTCTAGGGTTCCCCGGTCACTATCTAATGCTACGGATGTCTGATTAGGGCGATCTTGGAGTCGTTGAACTCCAATCGTCGCCCTGATCACATCCATACAGTTGGATCTTTGATCCGAGGCCTCGATAAAATGTTTGCCCTGTCCAAGCACATAAAAGGAGACAATCAACCTCCATTTTATTCAAACTACTCTAAATGCAAGATGATGCATGTTATGCAATATTCATATCATGAAATGCAATCCTATGCTTAAGAACATGCATAAATAGACATCTTAAGTAGTGTAAATGTGTTTACATCATACCCCCATGCTATCTTTTGCTAGTCCCTAGCAAAAATTATATGCTATTTATAAAAGAATTAGGTTGGATTATTTGGACCTGAGTTATTTTCAATCATTAAGAAATTGTCTACTTAGGAACTGAACTTTCAAAGACACAACAGTGCCCGGGTATCAGCCAAAATGCAGACCGCCTCAAGTCTCGCCTTATTCAAAGAAAAATTTCTTTTTCTCTTTTTACTCTTTTCTAATTTTTTTTTTGGATTTTCAAATTTTAGGGTTTAAGAGTGGCTTTCTACGGCCATTCAACTCACCCAAGATTTGATGAGAACCCTAAGTTTTAAGCATCTTATTGTGATTGTGATAGATTCGTTGACTGGCAATTAAAACGGACTTCGGATTTCTACGCCTCTAGGTGACCTCAAAAAGAATTCTGCCTAAAGGTGTATCTTTACAACCGGTAGCTTTCTCCCTACTTATATCTTTTTTATGGGGTCAACACAAGGGTGAATCCAGTGTATATCTCCCCGGTTTATTCTACTTCTCCGCTTCTTCCTAAGTGTTTTGGGAATTTTTAGTGCATTTACTGAGCTGGGTTCTGGACAACCGGTCGATGAGCTGTTACCACCGACAACTTGCCAGCCATACTCGTGCGGCGAAGTGTGGCTTATTTCTTTTTTTTATTTTTTATTTTTAAGTAGGTGGCTTCCCTGGTCTAAGATTTACCTAAAGGCAACAAAAAGAGAAAGGTCCAGTGACTGGGCTCTGGACAACCTACCTATGGGCTGTTACCCATGATAACTTACCAGCCATATCACCTTAGAAGGTTCATTAGCTACCCAATTTCCGTTAAAATCGCCGAACAACGAGTCAGTGCAAAGAAAGTGTGTAGATGCTTAAGACTCAAAATTTCCTCAAATCAGAGGGCAGGTTGATAAGTTGTGTACTTATCACCCAAACTTATTTACTCCAATTAAAATAAAATTCAGGTTGGCGAGAACTCGAAAATCAAATCCACATTTTAGTGGATACACGGGCTAATTAAGTCCAAAGACCTGAAGGGTCTTTCTGTTCAGATCTTAATGTAGTATTTCCTAAGATTGAAAATTTTCTTAAACCCAAATTCTCTTTCCTAATTCCGATTTTATATATATATATATAAAAGAAAATAAAACAAATCTACGGAGCTGATGAATGAATTCAGAGATGGATATCTAGCCCCCCATGCCTATCTAATGCAATGTCCTCATTATATTAAAAAGACATAAAACAGAGTGGAAAAGCGAAGAAAGCACCTTAATTGCGTGAATGTCAGGTCCGCTCCGAGATGAAAATTAAAAAGAACTATATATGTGCTGAGTTTAGTGCCTTCAGCTAGGCACACTATACAAAGAAAAGAAATGAAGAATTCACAAGTGCAGGTCAGAATTAAAATAAACAGAAGAATCCTCTAACCTATCAACAGCGGTCCGCACATGTGGACCATATTGTGGTGCAGGCCCATCCCCCATAATCGAGAATATCTTAGGTTCTGGATAAAAATTACCCAAAACCTAAAATCAGAATGCAAGCAGGGTCGGGCCTGCGATTTATGAGGATGCAACCCAAGACCAAAAAGTCGAGTTATAGAGAATTGAAGCTCAAAAGGATAATCATTGAATGTGTGCTTGAGTTGAACATCCTCGAAGCAAATGTCGTAAGGGTTCTGATTTGATGGTTTCAGCTTAAAAGGAACCCTTCGACTCAATCTACCATTTCCTCCAAAATTAACTTCCCAAATCAACACTTCCCAACTCCTATCCTCCTCATTCAGAATATCAAATTCCAGGACCTCTTGTATATTCATCACCCCGTTTGAAATCTCCAAGTCTAAATGATGTGGCAGAATCAAAATTGACTTGGGTCTAATTATCTCAGAATTAGAATCATCAATAAGCTCAACAGGGTGTAACTGATAATCAGGGCATTGAATTGATTCCTCCAGAAAATACGATTCTGGATCCGTAATGTGTGTCCTAATAAGATCAGTTTCCTTAGTTATTGGGCTATTAAATGATCTATCAGATTCCTCAGGCCCAATCGTCTCACTGAAATCATGTTCAGAAAACTCGCGTGAGACTTCGCAACTTGAATCTTCACCATCAAAGAAATCAAGATCCATATCAATGCATGTACCAAAATCATTTGTCACTTTTTGTTCTAAGGAGACATACGTTTCCTCATAACCCGGCTCAGGGATCTCAGGTGAAGAAATCAGATCTTCCTTAATTGGTCGCTTTAATCCAATCTGGTCATAACACACGTCCCCCTCAACAGATGCCTGAGCGAGTTCTATCATTGGCTTTCCTGAAGAGGGTTTATCCTGGGAATCATCCCATGATTGAATCAAAGCAACCACGAATCTCATCCTCAATTTCGCTAATTTCCCAAGTAAAAACTCACCCAGGTTTTTATCTTTAACATCCTGGAGTCAATCCAACAAAGACTTGTTTAAATCATCAATCATTTTAATCAGAGGCTCCAATCTCTCAATGCAAGGTATTGGCTGAACTTCTAAAGATTGAATGATATTCCTCAAGTTAGCCAAAACCTTATCTTGAACCTGGTTAAGCTGAACCAAATGAGTTGGTTCAGGGTTAGGCGGGTTTGGGCTTAATGTAGGGGAATTAACGAATTGAGATTCGTTATACCCTTCCTGATAAAAGGTCATTTCATATTGTTGAAAAGATGGTGATGACCTAAAGGTAGTGAAATCAGAGGATGGGTAAGGATCAGTGTATCCTTCTTGATTGTAGATCGTATTAGGTTGTGCATGAAAGGAAGACGATCTATAATCGATGTAGCTCTGAGAAGGATAGAAATCAAAATCAAAGTGTTCAGGGTTAGACCCTAAAAACTGCGGTCCAGAATTGTATCCCCAATCCGAATTATCCCAACCGTCGATCCAGAATTATCTGCCATGACCATGCATGCGGTGGACACTTCTCTAGTCATAAAACCGTCGTAAAAGTCCTCTAGTGTGGCTTCTATTGGCCTACGATTTTCAAAGATGCATACAATCACTGTAAGGCATACACTCGTTGTCAGACTTTAGGCAACATGAGCCGCCGTGATATGATGCCCTTACAACAGATTCTCGTATGCGAAATTTTTGATGTGTAGGGGATTGATTTTATGAGACCCTTTCCTGTTTTGGATGGCTTCGAGTACATTCTGCTCGCTGCTGACTACGTGTCTAAATGGATTGAAGCCATTCTGACCCGAACCAATGATCATAAGGTGGTTATCAAATTTATTCATCAGAACATCTTTTCTTAGTTCGGGATTCCACGTGCTATAATCTCTGATGGAGGGACCCATTTCACTAATGCTCAGCTCAGGTCACTGATGACTAAATATGGGGTGTCACACCGAATCTCTACTCCTTATCACCCCCAAACCAACTATCTAGCTGAGCTATCGAATCGGGAGATCAAGAAAATCCTCCAGGTTACTATTCGACCTGACAAGAAAGGCTGGTCATCCCAACTTCCAGAAGCTTTGTGGGCCTATAGACCGCCCACAAAACCCAATTAGGAGTGTCTCCCTTTAGATTGGTATACGGGAAGGCATGTCACCTCCCCTTTGAATTGGAGCACAAAGCCTACTGAGCAGTACGGAACTACAATCTCGATCTTTCTAAGGTAGGAACCCATAGAAAGCTTCAAATGAGTGAGATTGATGAATTACACCATGACGTGTATGAGAAATTTACGAATTTACAAAGAGCAGGTTAAAGCTATCCACGACAAGCACATATCCTGAAAAATCTTTTGCCCTGGTCAAAAAGTCCTACTCTTTGATGCTAAACTCAAACTGTTCCCAGGAAAACTCAGATCAAAATGGATCGGACCTTACCTTGTCCAACGAATCTTTGGAAATGGAGCCGTCGAGATCAATCAACTCAGCCATGATTCAGAACCTTTTGTCGTGAACGGTCAGAGACTCAAACCCTTCATTGAACTTACTAATACAAATTTGGCTGAGACATCTTTTACCCTCCATTCTCCCTGAGCTCATTGCGCCTGGCCGATGACGTAAAATGCAATGCTTAATGGGAGGCAACCCGTCATTTTGAAAAATTCGAAACCTTTCCTGACACATTCCTATGCTGAACTCATATTGCACTTTAGGGTTCATCCATTAGAACAGCTGACTCCACCTCTGGTACCAGTACCCGAGCTTGAAATCGTTTGCAACAGTCATCCCAACCCATTCACCCACCCAAAACCTGTTCTAATGAATGATCTAAGCTAAACTCGAACCGACCTAATTTACAATGAGGACATTGCAAATCATAGGCATGGGGGGTATTAAAGTGCAAAATGCCATGAAAATCATCTCACAAGAAAGGGTTTCATCAAAAAAATCACATATCCTAAAAATAACAAAAAAATAAAAAAATTCTTGAAAAAGAACAAAAAAAAATGAGAGGAGAGAAAATTTTGAGGGCATATCAGTTTTGAGGAGAAAAAGGGGAGGAGATAAAAATGTCAAAAAGGAGCACAAGATGAAAAGAAAAGAAAAAGAGGTAGTCATTAGTAAGAAATTAAGGAATTGACTTAATTTTAGACCATATCAAGAGAAAGAAAATGAAAGGCAAACAGTGCTAATGAAACAAGAAAGTGATTAGTAGGAACACTGATTTTAGGCCTTTTGGGCTATGATCATAAACTTAAAAATTCAAGTACCCGCTAAGATCTGGATAATCCTCAAGAGTTTGGGGAAAATGTGAAGCTTAAGTAATAGGTCTAAGGCTTAGGGAGTATTCGACCTCATTAACTGACCTCTGGTTTACCGGACTCGGTAACCTAAGCACCCCAATCCACACACAGTTTGGTTCAGTGCGCATAAGTATCAAAATCATGCAAATGCGTTTACATTGTTTTGAAAAAGTCACCTAGATTAGGAGCAGCTGATCAACACAAGTTGATTTCGACGAGTTCCCAGCATGAAGAGGTGGAAAATTCCCCTCGAAGATGTGCAATAACATATCATCTCCTCGGTGCTTGTCTCCTAGGATATCTACATATCCTACCGGGGGCATGTAAGCACCTTGTGCTGGTTCAGATGCCATGGGCAGCATTATCCCAAAATGTCGATTGCTAGGGTCTGGATTTAGCTACAGAACACCATGGGCGATATTATCTCAAAATCTCGAAAGCCAGGGTTCTGAGGGTTGCCATGGGCAGTGCTATCCTGAAGCATTGATTACCAAAGAGCCTTCGAGGATTGATGATAAGGACTAGGAATATGATACAGACCGAGTTGTAAAGCCAATCTGAAGCTAGAAATAAAAGTAAAAGAGAGAGAAAACTCTCCAAAAATAAAAAATTCCTACGTGTCACTCTGACAAAAACGCACTGCAAACTGAACCAAGGCTTAAACCTATTACAAGCACGGGTGCTTTAACTGCGGAGTTCAACGAACCTTAGGATAGTTCCTATGGGCCTTAGAAAACTTTGCAGTAGACTAAGGCTAGATTTGGTCAGGTCCATATCTTGGTTGGTACTTGAGTACCTCTAGGCCTACTATCGGCATTCTAACCTAATCTATAGAAGAAAGCACACATCACAGCTTTTGAGCGTCAAAATATTTTATGGTCTAGATTCAAAGTTAATACCTTGAAATTTTGCTAAGGGACTAGCAAAAGCTAGGCATGGGCGTATGACGGGAACACCATCATGAGCCCTAACTAGCACATTTTGACCCAACGAAGTCAATAAATGCTCCTACATAACAAATTGAAGGTCATAATTCACTACATAGCCATTCTGAGAGAAAAATAAGAAACTAGGGGTAAAGCTATAATTTTACCAATGTAGTACAACCATGGGTTTTCTCAAAAGTAGAATAAAAGTCAAATGGTCTTAATAAGATAACAAGTGGGTTGGATTAAACAGAAATGGGCTTGTATGTGTTCTGAGAATTAAATGACTTTTGAAATTCTAAAAGTAGACCCACTTAATTAACCAAGGTTTTGGTCAAGATAAAATTCATCTAAATCCTCTAAAAATCATATAAAAATATTCTCTAGGGTTTAGTACCTTCAAATTGGCCAGCAGAACCTATCTTGACCTAAAATGGAGTCTCAGACAAATATTTACCCTTATTTGGGTTTTTGCATAAATTATCTAGTCAAACGTGGTCAAAACCAAAATCCAACTTCACCATTGGATTCCTTAGGTCCAAATTAGGTTTATACCAAAATTTCAACCCAAGATGAGTTTGCCTTGACCTAATTTGCAAAAAGGTCCTATCTGATTACATTTCTACCCGTAACTTTCAAAAACCCTTGCAAATAGCTGCCTAACTTCTTCATTGTCTTCACAGTTAGGTCCCTCTGCCATTATCACTGATGAAACCTACTCTGGAGACCTTTGACAGGGAGTATCTCCTTGATTTCTTGGAGAATCTCTTCCAAAATTGGAAGGGAGATCCTCTGAGAAATTCTCTCCAATCTGAACCCATTGATGAGCTCCGATTCCCTCCCAATATCTCATACGAACGCATGAAAGATTTGGGTATCCTAACAACTCCCAAGTCCGTCGACCTTCCAAGCTTGGGAAGCTTGCTTCCCAAGCCCTAACCGCCCTTCAGAGCCTTATTTAAAGAAGCCCAGATCACATCGCATTCTCCACTCTTGAATTCAGTCGTGATTCCCCTCAATTCATCTCTCCCCCTCACGGTCGAAGGATCCTCGATATTCGACGATCCCCCTGCTCCTTCTCGTCGTCCAACCGCCATACCTACGGCAGATTCCTCCTCCTTGTTCATTTTCACATCTCGCCGTACCAGCAGACGCTTATTCCTCTTAATCCTTGCCGTTCCCACCTCACTAGAGTTGCCTTCGTCTTCGGCGTCGGCCACACCAGACCCGACGCCCTCACTGCCCCTTCGTCCATTAACTTCCTAGCTAAGTATCCTATCCCCTCTACTTTCTTCTCCGCACTTTACTTCCCAAAATCGACCACTGATGCCCCTTCGCACCTCCATCCCTTCCATCTCCAACCACCCCCTCTGGCGAGGCCATCCCACCTCCACAGGCCACCAAAACCCTCGCAGACAAGCCCACAACCTTCACCACACCTCACTGATCACTTCCACTCTAGTCACTCACCTCGCCACTCACCCAAATCACCCCCCAAACACACCCACTCATATGCACACAGTCTACCCTAGGCACTCACTCACAACCACCATCATGCCACGCCACCACCCCTAGCACATTCGCTGTGCTCTGGAGATACTCCTGAGCACTTTGTTGTGGCCGAAAGGCCATTCTATTACTTTCAGGTTTAGGCCTTGTCCGACATTAGCGAGCAAGCTTGAAGCTTGCTTGAGGCTGCCCCAAGGGCTGCCATGCCCAGGTTAAAGTCCCAGGACGCGCGGAAGTCCCTTGCTCATGGTCCCAAGTCTTCAATTGGAGTTGCGAGCCTCAGCAGCTGCTGCAATTGGAAGCACCATCCCTGCTGTAAGCGTGCGAGAAAAGGGCTGCACGGATAGTCCCACCTCGGAGGTTTCTGAAGTTGTGCACCCGCATAAATTGAAAAAGTGCACATAGCTATTCAGCTTAGTTACCAAGAGGTGAGGTCCCTCTCACCTTCACCTGGTCTCGTCCATGACACTACCTCCGCGGACCTAGACTAACCCGATCTGACCTGCACTACTCGCTCACCACTGCACGTCGATGAGCCTAGACCTGGGTACGCACCCTACCCGATAACCTTGATACCTGTGGCTCTGGGAGAGCAGATCCTAAGAGAGAAAGAAGAGAGGAGTGTCACACGGGTAGGGGGAGGATTTTGCTACAGGAACCTCTGGTCGACACTTTGCCAAATTCTGTGGAGGAGGCCTGAAGTTGAAGAAGAAGAAGGAGAGGCCAATGCAGCTAAGGGCCAAGGAAGAAGAAAGCCAAAGGCAAAGGAAGAAGAAGAAGGATTGGAGAGGTTGTAGCTAAGAAAGAAAAGAAGAAGAAGAAGCAAGGCTGAAGAAGAAAAGAGAAGAAGAAAGGAGAAGACAGAGAAAGGCAGAGAAAGAAGAAGAAAGTGAACAACTTAAGTAGTGTGATTTCCTCATTAGACGGCAGATCATTAGCTCTCCTTGCATAACATTTACATTGAGTTCCTTGGTGATATTGTAGGAGTATTTGGTGATCTAAATCACCATTTTACTCACATGTTTTTGCACATTGCTACTAATACTATTGCAATCTCTTTTAATTATGAATTGTGATCTTGATTTCTAAATACCAATTTGCTCCTTGCGTTCGAACTCGGAAACCTATTCGAGTAATAAAAATTGTATTTGTTTTCAAAGCGATTTCGACTATAGTGCAACACGATTATTTTAAAACATCGATCTCGCCACACAAAACAGTCACCTTCCTGTGGAGTTGGAGCATCGTGCCTTTCGAGCTGTGCAGAAGTGTAATTTTAACCTCAAGGCTAGAGGTTATGAAAGAAAGCTCCAGCTCAGTGAGTTAGAGGAGATTAGGTGGGAAGCTTACGAGAATGCAAAAATATACAAAGACAAGACAAAAGCTTTCCATGATCGACACATCAGGAGGAAGGAGTTCGCACCTAACCAGTAGGTTTGGTTGTTTGACTCCCGACTCAAATTCTTTGCGGGAAAGCTCAAGTCTAAGTGGACTGGGCCCTTCCTAGTGGTCAACCTGTATCTTAATAGGGCAGTTCAAATTAAAGACTCGAAATTTGGGCATGTTTTTATGGTTAATGGCCAGCACCTCAAACCATTCTTTGCCCAGGTGCTGAATGACGGAGGACTATCCTATCGGAGTTCGTTTTGAAAATTTGTCGTTGTAGTTTGAATAGCAAAGAACTTTGGTTCAACAAATAAAATTTATACCAAAAAAGAAATCCAGGGTTGAACTCAGGGAGGCTACGTCAATCAAAATTCGCAATTATATTTTTTTTGTTTTTGTTTAAAGAGCGGAGTAATTACAATGGAATGGAATCAATATAAGCAATCAGAGAGAGAGAGAGAGAGAAAACATCCACTTGAAGTTGCAAAATGTTTGTACAACTAAGAACGCAAGAAATTACACTAGAAAGCAGGAAACCTGTTACAACTAGAAAGCAAGAAAATTCTACTCTAGAAAGTAGGAAAAAGGAATGGGAGAGAGAAGTTATCCTCCTCGATTGCTTGGAGGACGAGCCAAATGAGACAAGGCCTAGAAGACGAGGAACGGAGCAGGAAGAAGGAGGTCGAAGTAGAAGGAACGGGAACGAGGCAGCACGTCATCGTTGTCACAGGATCCGCTTCCGAAATGGGGGCAAAATTTTGATTTTATCTCTTGAGGAGCATCCCGGGTGTGGGACAAGCTTCTCTTGAGCTTTGAAGAGGGAGAGAAGAGAAGGAAGGGATGAGAAATTCGTATGGAGGGGGTCTCCTTTTATAGTTGCAAGGAGTGGGGGCAATTTGGACATTTTAATTTGAAAATCATTAATATGGGACCTTTAGTGACGGATAAATCCATCACTAAAGGCCTGAATGTGGCCTTCGTGTGCACGCACCGTGCGCCTCCTCGCATCCGCATCCTTCAATGCATGCGCACATCCGCATGCTTACAGCCGTCCGATCAAGAGATCGAACTGCTTAAAACCGCCTACGCTTGCGCCGCGTGCCCGCGTGTGATCAAGCGTCAGTGCCGCGCGTCTGTTCGCACATGGGCGCTATCGCTTGCTCTACGCTGCACGATCTTCATCGCATGACTCCGCTCGCTCGCCCGCTCCACATGCCCTCTCTTCAATTTGAGGCGCCATGGCTCGAACGTGTGACCTCCTCTTCTCGTGAAGGCGTTCGACCAACGTGCTGCGGGCAGCTTTGTGTCATGCGGAGGATTTGTGTGCGCAGCGGAGAAGCGTTAATTAGATGAAGAGGAAAGGCAGAGGCGGGTCCTTGGGGCTGGTTGGGTAGCTGAGATGGCACCACGTGGTGCCATCTTGGTCGTGCATCTTCTGAGTCTTGTAGATGGTGCCACGAGTGTCGGATTGGACTGATTTTCACGTTGTTAGGCTGCGATCGTCGATCTGAATTCATCCATGCAATTGGATTTGTTGTCTGAGGTACGGATTAACATCATCTTGGCCCTTGATCTTTAGGGTTACTTGATCTCTATCTGGTGCTACGAATGTCCGATTAGGGCAATCTTGGAGTCGTTGAACTCCAATCGTCGCCCTGATCAGATCTGTATGGTTGGATCTTCGATCCAAGGCCCCGATAAAAAGTCTCCCTGTCCTTGACCATAAAAAGGAGACAATTACTATACAATTTATACAACTTGATCTACATGCATGATTATGCGTGTTCTGCACTATTTACAATGTATGATGCTAATGTGACACTAAGAACAGGCATTAATAGACATTTTAGGTTAATCAGATGTATGCACATCACACCCCCATGCCTATCTTTTGCTAGTCCCTAGCAAAAACTACATGCTATTTATAAAAGAATTAGGTTGGATTACTTGGGCATAAGTTATTAGGTATGGAGATATTGTTTTAGTTCTTAGACATCAGAAGCGTCATGAGGCCTTGCTGAAAATTCAGGAACTGGATACCAAGGAAGTTGTGGACCATCTATCTGAACTTGATCTTGTTGACAAAAGAAGATGGCAGGGGGTGGTAATTGAAGAAGACGTGAAATTGGAGATGGATTGGAGGGAGCGATCTAGACAGCTATGGCTAAGTGAGGGGGATGCAAACAAGAAATTTTTTCATTTGGCTGCTAGCTCTAGGAGGAGAACAAATCTGATCTCATCAATGGTTGTAGAGGGGTAGAGAATTACCTCTTTATCTGATATTAGAATTGAGGCCGTTAGATACTTCAAGGAATCTTCAAGAGCTGCAGGTAGGGGCAACTGGAGAATGACAGCAAATGATTTGCCCAGGATTAATGAGTATCAAGGGGCCAGCCTGATTGAATCTATTTATGAGGCTGAAGTATTGAAGGTTATTAATGATCTTAATTGTGAAGGATCTCCTGGTCCTGATGGAGTCCAGGTTTTCTTCTACAAAGAACTATGGGACATTGTGGGCTCAGAGGTTATGGGGGTAATTAGAGAATTCCAATGTGGCAATTTTGGCTTTGAGAGAATTAATAGATCTTATCTGTTTCTTTTGCCTAAAACTCCGGGTGCTGAATCTTTCCAAGAATTTAGACCCATTGCTCTTTCGAACTCCTTATATTTCGTGATCGGAAAGCTCCTGGCTAGTAGATTGAGGCCTGTACTGCAAGATTTGATCCATCCTGCTCAGTCTGCTTTCCTCCTGGGTAGATCCCTTCAAGAATCCTTTATATTGGCCCAAGAGATGGTTTGCGGCTAGCATAAGAGGAGATGCAAGGCCTTCATGTGGAAGGTTGATTTTCGTAGGGCTTATGACTCAATCAGCTGGCCTTATTTATGGGATGTGCTTAAAAGAAGGGGCTTTCCCCCTACTTGGATAGCTTGGGTTAAGAGATGTATTACCACGGCCTCCTTTACCCCTCTAATAAATGGGAAACCCTATGGTGCATGGATCCAGCCTCAATGTGGCATCAGGCAAGGATGCCCCCTGGCCCCATTGATATTTAATTTGGCAGTTGACAGTTTAGCCTGGTTTGTTTGTAAGCTTTCTGAAGTGGGTCTTGTTAGAGGATATTCGCTCTCTTGCAGGAACAATCTGGCTCCCATTTTTCAATATGAAGATGGTACTGTCTTTTTTGTTGAAGGATCCATGGATGGAGCGTTGGCTTTGCATCACTTGGTTGATATTTTTGGTGAGCTTTCTGAACTGAGGTTAAATAGGGACAAGTCTGGTTTGGTTTGCTTTGGTTTATCTGAGGTGGAGCAAGAGGCCTTAGCAACCATCCTGATGACTCCCCACATCAGCCTTCCTATTAGGTATCTTGGGCTGCCTTTGAGGTTTTCCAGGTTGAAGAGAGGTGATTGGAATTGCCTTTTGACAAGATCTCTATGAAACTTGATGGTTGGCACAGCAGATTCCTATCCAGAGGTGGAAGGCTTATCTTTCTCAATTCGATGATCACCTCCATCCCTGTTTTCTACTTCTCCATTTTCAAAGCACCAAGATCCGTTTGGAAAAGATTGGATGTGATGAGGAAGAGATTTTTTTGGAAGGGACCTAAACACAAGGGCAGCTTCTTGCAGCCTCTCAAATGGGATCAAATCTGCTATCCTAAGGAGCTGGGTGGTCTTGGGATCAAGTCCTTGCAGCACTTTAATGATGCCTTGCTGCTCAAATGGGCTGTTAAGCTACTGCAAGGTGATCTGAAACCGTGGTCTGATCTGATCAGAGATAGATATGGAGCTTCCAACAGCTGATTTTCCAGACTTCAACCAAACTGTCGATCACCTTTCTGGAAATCAATAACTAAGGCTTTGGCTGATCACTTCCATCTGCTGCAACCATCACTTGGAGATGGCGAGTCATTTAGATTCTGGAAAGAGGAATGGTCTGAATTGGGGGTCTTGAGGGAGCTCTATCCGAGAGCTTTTGATGCAGCAGCTGACAAGAATGCTACGGTCAGCAAGATCTGGTCTTGCAGCAGCAGCAGTTGGATTCTGGATGATGTAAAATCCAACAGCAGCTGAAGAACAACCCGGTTATGGGATGAGAAGAGAAGGCTTTTATTAGACCTTGAAAATTTCAGACCTAGGCCTGGAACGGAGGACAGATATCTGTGGGATGGGATCTATAGTGTCAAATCTGGGTATAACAAAATGCTAAATTTTGAAGAGGGATGGAGACATGATTCCATTGATAAGAAGATATGGTTTTTTAAAATTCCTCTCAAGGTACAAATCTTCCTTTGGCTGTGCAGGAGGGATGGATTAATCACAAGTGATCTATGCCACAGAAGATTGGGTACTGATCATCATGTGTGTTTTTTATGTGAGATGAGCACTGATAATGTAAATCACCTCTTCTATTCTTGCCTTATCACTGATGTCATTTGGAGAAAAATTTGTCAGGAGCCTTTACCAGATTGAGATTCTATGTGGCATGGGTTTGAGGTGAGAGGGAAACCACATGTCCACATGGCTGCTTCTATTTGGTGTGTATGGAAGGCAAGGAATGAGAGACTTTTTCAGGAGAGGCTGGTATGTTGTGAGAATATTGTAAGAGAGTGCTAGTCCCTCATACAGTCTTGGGGATCCTTTTTGTAATCTCCCTTCTTTGCACATAATATACTACTCTGGACTGCTATCGCAGGACGATAGCTCTCCTTTCTACTTCAAAAAAAAAAACATTAAGAAATTTTTTACTCAGGATCTGAACTTTCAAAGATACAACAACGCCCAGGTATCTGCTAAAATGCAAACTGCCTCAAGCCCTCACCTTATTCAAAGAAAATTTTCTTTTTCTCTTTTTCTTCTTTTCTAATTTTTTTGGATTTTTGAGTTTAGGGTTAAAGAGTGGCTTTCTACGGCCATTCAACCCACCCAAGATTTGATGAGAATCCTAAGTTCTAAGCATCTTATTGTGAATGTGATAGACTCGTTGATCGGCAATTAGAATGGACTCCAGGTTTCTACGCCTCTAAGTGACCTTAAAAAGAGAGTTCTGCCTAAAGGTGTATCTTTACGACCGGTAGCTTTCTCCCTACTTTTATTTTTATGCGGTCAACACAAGGGTGAATCCAATGTATATCTCCCCAGTTTATTCTACTTCTCTGCTTCTTCCTAAGCGTTTTGGGAATTTTTAGTGCATTTCTTAAGCTGGGTTCTGGACAACCGGTCAATGAGCTGTTACCACCGACAACTTGTCAGTCATACTCGTGCGGCGAAGTGTGTCTTATTTCTTTTGTTTTCTTTTGTTTTCTTTCTTTTCTCCTTTTCTTTTTTTTCTTTAATTAGGTGGCTTCCCTGGTCTAAGATTTACCTAAAGGCAGTAAGGATAGAATGGTCTAGTGACTGGGCTCTGGACAACCAACCTATGGGTTGTTACCCATGATAATCTACCAGCCATATCACCCTAGAAGGTTCATTAGCTACCCAATTTCCATTAAAATCGTCGATCAACAAGTCAATGAAAAGATAGTGTGTAGATGCTTTAGACTTAAAGTTCCCTCAAATCAGAGGGTGGGTTGATAAGTCGTGTACTTATCACCCAAAATTATTTAATCAAATTACAATAGAATTCAAGATGACGAGGACTCAAAAACAAATCCACATTTTAGTGGATGCCCAGGCTGATTAAGCTCACAGACCTGAAGAGTCTTTGTGTTTAGATCCTAATGTAATATTTCCTAAGATTGAAAAGTCCTAATGTCCAAGTATTCCTTCCTAATTCAATTTTTTTTTAATGTATATATAAGAAGAGAAATAGAATTTACAAGAATTTCACAGAGTTGATAAAATGATTCAAATATGAATCCACCCCCCCCATGCCTAACTGATGCAATGTCCACATTGAGAAAAAGAGACATGAAAGGAAGGGTAGAGTACGAAAGATATCACCTAAATATGAAGCTTGGGTCAGCTCTGAGTCATATGTACAACTGCTGAGTTTAATCTCGTCAACTAGGCGAAGTTCAGCCAAAGAAGTCACAACATGGCTAGAGCAACCGTGTCTGAGATGGGTTCTTGAAGAGTACGGTCAATAACAGGCTTCAGATGTTGACCGTTGACTTTGAATGAATTACCCATCTTCGGGTCAGAGATTTGAATGGCTCCATTTGGAAAAACCTGGTCAATAATGAATGGGTCGTTCCATTTCGACCTAAGTTTGCCGGGAAAGAGCTTAAGTCGAGAATCGAATAACCAGACCTTCTGGTTCGGCTCAAAGCTCTTGCGGGAAATCAATTGGTCATGTAGAGCTTTGGTTCGAGCCTTGTAGATCTTGGCATTCTCATATGCATCATTTCTAAGCTCCTCCAACTCAGATAGTTGGAGTTTCCTGGTCTTCTCGGCTAAACTCAGATCTAGATTGCATTGCTTGATTGCCCAAAATGCCCTATGTTCAATCTCTACGGGTAAATGGCATGCTTTTCCATACACCAGACGAAACGAAGACATTTCGATGGGCATTTTATACGCCATACGGTAGGCCCAAAGAGCGTCCTCAAGCTTTTGAGTCTAGTCTTTGTGATCAGGCTTAACCATATTCCACAGAATATTCTTGATCTCCTAATTGGAGATCTCGACCTGTCCATTCGTCTGGGGATGGTAAGGCGTGGAGATTCGGTCATTAACCCCGTATTTAGCCAGCAAATTACGGAACTAGGCATTAGTGAAATGAGTGCCACCATCACTGATGATGGCCCTCGGAATCCCGAACCTACTGAAGATGTTCTTCTTGACAAAATCGATGACCACCTTGTAGTCATTGGTTCGAGTGGGAATTGCCTTAATCCATTTGGACACATAATCAACAGCAACAAGAATGCACTGATGTCCAAATGAAGGGAGAAAGGGTCCCATGAAATCGATGCTGGTCGTGCATGTTTCACGTGTTGGAAATCGAGGTTACAAGTAACCTGTCGTCGTAGTTGCAAAACACATCGATCAGATAAAATTTATACCGAAACTCCAAGGGAGTCCCAGGTCGAACACAGGGAGGCGATGTTTACTTTATTGAAAATTGTGCTTCGATTCGTTTCTTTTTTGGTATTTTGGGGTTTTTTTTTGTATTTTTGAAATAAAAGAAAATAAGAAAATGTATCACAAGATAGAGATGTGGAACAAATATGAATATATTACTTCCAATGTCAATTACAAGAAACTATGAAAGTGTATAAAGAGAGGGAGGTGAGAGGAAATCTCCTGAATCGGCTGTTTGGCAAGACGACGGCACCTGGAGGAAGCTCGGACGAAAGAGGTGAGGAGCGAGACGACGAAGGTGAGGTGCTGGAGGATGTCGGGTTGAGGAAAGCTTCGGCATAGCTCTGAAATGGAGGTGAGAAGATGGAGTTGATCTGCTACTGGAATGGAGGTGGGAGGACGACTCCAAGGCAACCTATGAAGGGAGATGGGAAGTTGGAGGAGTATTTGGTGGGGCAGAGGTTCGCTACACTAATAGGCACCTTGGGAGCTTGAGAATAAGCTCTAATGGAGTGTTGGTAGGCTTACTAAAGCTTGGGAGTAGGTAGGAGTAGAGTAGGTAGAGATGGCTTCGAAGGGAGGGGGTGTAGGTCCTTTTATAGTGGAGGAGAAAAGGCAAAAATAGGCATGGGACCATTAGTGACATCCAGGCCGTCGCTGGAGGTCGGATTGAGTCGATTTTCACACTGTTAGGCTACGATCATCGACCTAAATCCATAAGCACGGTCGGATTTATCATTTGAAGCTCTCAATTATATCTAGCCATTGATCTTCCTCGGACTGCATATGGTGCTACGGGACTCTGATCGAGGTGATTTTAGAGGCGTTGGACTCCGATCGTCATCTTGATCAGATCCATACAGTCAGACCGTCAATCTGAGGCTCCAAGATAAATATCCTTCTTTCCTAACCACAAAAAGGATGCAATTAACCTAAATTATATACAACTACTCTAAATGCAGAATGATGCATGCTATGCAATATTTATAACATGAAATGCAAATCTAAGCCTAGGAACATGCACGAATAGATATTTCAGTCTCAATAAATGTGTTTACATCCGATGCCCCAAACGTCAAAGATTTCGACAGGAAGAATTGGGTTCAGGGGCATCATATCTCTCTTAGTTATGCTACCGAGTGCCTAGCATTGGGAACACGACCTTGAGAAATCCTGGGCATCCTTGAAAAAAGACGGCCAATAGAATCCAGATTGCAAAATTTTTGCAGCTATCGTTTTCTCAAAGAAGTGTCCACCACACGCAAATGCGTGGCAGAACTCGAGTATACTATTGAATTCGTTCTTCGGAACACATCGGCGAATAATCTGATCAGCGCCGATGCGATACAGTTCAGGGTCCTCCTAGAAGTAGTATCTGGCCTCAGATTTGAGTTTATCCCGTTGTTGCTTGGTCCAATCCTGAGGGATTTGACCAACGGCCAAATAATTAACAATGTCAGCAAACCACGGGGTTTTGACACCTAAAACTATAAGGATGTTTTCGTCCGAAAAAGTATTAGCAATCGGGATATCCGGATGATTAGAATCACTCAGAAGTCTCGACAAATGATCCGCCACCACATTCTATACCCTGGATTTATCCTTGATTTCAAGATCAAATTCTTGAAGCAAAAGAATCCAGCAAATAAGCCATGGTTTGGCATCCCTTTTGGCCAAGAGATGTCTCAAGGCCGAGTGGTCAGTATATATAATGACGTGAGACCCTAATAGGTAAGCCCTGAATTTCTTCAAAGCAAATACTACGGCTAGTAATTCCTTCTCAGTAACAGTGTAATTCCTCTAGGCCTCGTCCAGAGTTTTATTAGCATAGTAGATGATAGAGGGCTTCCTGTCAACTTTCTGACCCAAAATAGCCCCAATCGCATAATTAGAAGCGTCGGCCATGATCTCAAAAGGGGCTGTCCAAACCGATGGTTGCAACACCAGAGCACAAGTGACTACCGTTTTAAGAAAATCAAATGCCTTATGACATGATTCGTCAAAATCAAACGGTGTTTCTTTGGCGAGAAGATTGCTTAAAGGACGAGCAACCTTCGAAAAGTCCTTGATGAATCTTCTGTAGAATCCTACATGACCAAGAAATGATCGAATTTGTTTAACAAATGTGGGAGGAGGAAGTTTAGTGATAGCATCAACCTTAGCTTTATCCACTTCAATTCCCCGTTCAGAGATTACATGACCCAAGACGATGCCTTCTTATGTCATGAAATGACTCTTGTCCCAGCTAAGGACCAATCTTGTTTTGATGCATCGTTTAAGAATCATTCCAAGATTAGCTAGACAAGAGTCAAACGGTTCTACAAAAATAGAGAAATTGTCCATGAAGACTTCCATAAACTCTCCCACCATGTCAGAGAATATGGCCAACATACACCTTTGAAAAGTCGTAGGTGCATTGCATAAACCGAATGGCATCCTACGGAAAGCAAAGGTTCCGTAGGGATAGGTGAAAGTAGTTTTTTCTCGATCCTCGGGATGGATAGGAACTTGGTTGTATCCCGAGTAGCCATCAAGATAATAAAAGTACTTCTGCTCGGCTAATCTTACCAAGATTTGATCAATGAAAGGCAGCAAGAAATTATCCTTTTTCGTGGTCATGTTCAGCTTCCTGTAATCGATACAAACCCTCCAAGAGGAAGCTGAACAAGTTGTGTTAGATTCTCCTTTCTCATTAGTCACAACAGTAATCCTATCTTTCTTGGGAACAATCTGCACGGGACTTACCCAAGGACTATCAGAGATCGGATAAATGATTCCTGCATTGAGCCACTTAATAATCTCCTTCTTGACCACTTCTCACATATTTGGATTTAATCTCCACTGCATCTGGCGAGAAGGGCGAGATCCATCTTCCAAAAATATTCTATGATTGCAATAAGATGGCTCGATCCCCCTAAGATCATGAATGGTCCAACCAATTGCCTCCTTGTGTTCCTTCAAGACCTTAATCAGTTTAATCTCCTACTCCTTTGTTTATTTAGCACTGATAATCACAGGGAGCATCTTGTGTGGTCCTAAAAATTGATATTTCAGATTCTCAGGAAATGGTTTCAATTCAAGCTAAGGCGGGCTGATGATTGAAGGTAAGGAAGATGCTGATGACTCATCAAGAGGAAGAGGTTGAGAGTGAACAAAATCAATAACCTCTTCAGAAGATGGCAGGTCTGCCATAGAGGGTTGCGGGTCCAATTCATCATCAAAGGAGGAACTTTCAAATGCAGAAACCATCATACAAGTTTCAATATTCACATTATCATCCTCAAGTTCCTCGATAAATCCACAATTCTCAAATTTATTAATCGCCTTAAAAATATCCAATTTCATTTGTTGATCCACAAAGGTGATTTCCATGCTACCGCTTTCACAGTTAATGTTGGCCTTAGCAGTATCCAGGAACGAACACACCAGAATGATGGGCATGTTCCTCAGATTTTCAGGTACATCCATGTCAAGGGCAAGGAAATCTTCAGGAAAATAGAAATCCTTAACCTTAAGAATAACATCTTCAATAACGCCTCTCGGATTTGTGACCGAACGGTTCGCTAACTGTAGCATTACTGAAGTCGGCCGAAGTTCACCCAATCTAAACTTCTCGTAAAGAGAAGTCGGAATTAGGTTGATGGATGCACCCTAATCCAGTAGTGCTCTATCAAAAGTGTAATCTCCAATGACACAAGAAATCAACGGAGCACCTAGATCTCTCTTTTTCTAAGGGAGATGGTGCAAGATAACAGAACTAGCCTGCTCGGAGAGTACCACTTTCCTCAAAACAGATTCTCTCAACTTACGCTTCTGTGTACATAAATCCTTTAAAAATCTCGCGTAAGCCGGTATATGCTTGATAGCGTCGAGGAGTGGGATATTGATCTCAACATTCTTGAAAATATTCAAAAGCTCCTCATTACTATCAACAGACTTCTTCTTCCTTAATCTGATCAAGGCTTCAGGAAAAGGAACATGAGTTGGATCTTTCGAATCCGATTCGTGAGCCTTGATTTCTTCTCCAGAGTTCGCCTTTCTCTCGTCAAGTTCTTTAGGATTCGATAAATCAGAACAGTGTGGTTGTGGATCCTGAGTTTGTTTATCACTCCTCAAGGTAACAGAATTTGCAAATGCATACGAGTTTGGATCTTGGGGAGGGTTAGGAAAGATTGGAGGGGCTTCATTAGCCAAGAATTGTTGATTTACAGAAGAAGGCAAGGAAGGACCCTGCTCAACCACCTGAGCACGTGCGTGTGGGTCCCTCTGATTTTCGTACCCATGGGCTTGATTGCCTAGATTCTGGATATTTTGCAGGTTGGGTACGGGTTGGGATGGTAGAGATCCAAGTTGACGAGAGCTAGCTATGAGCCCAATTTGCAAGATGTCCAGTGAGGTTTTTTCATTTGCTGCATGAGCTGGAGCATGGATCCTTACATCTCTACCATTTGTCAGTTCAAATTAGCTTTCCCTACGGGTTGACTGGCATTCCAAGCTGGCTGATTGACCTGATTCGCGGGCAACTGAGTATAAACATGACCCTGACCCATTGGTCATTGCGGAGCATAGTTGCTGGGTTGGAATTGGGGCTGCTACCCTGGGTTTTTCCAGGAGAAGTTAGGGTGGTTTCTCCAACCCGGATTATAAGCATTGGAGTAGGGGTTGGATCTAACATTCTTCTGTACAGCACAAACATCCTTATAGGGTGAGGATGGAGAGAAAGAAAGGGAAGGATCAAAGAAACTGGGATCAAAGGCCCCAGTTTGGAACCCATGGGGTTCTGAATAATGCTGGCTCACAGGTTGAGCCGCATCAAGTTGATTCACGAACTCCTGTCCAGAAGGAGCTCGCGACGAATGGAATCCCGAATTCTGGGATTGAGTGGATCAAGAGTTGTTCATTGACTTTCCAGCCATCCACTCCATTCTCTTAGCAACCAAGTCCACCTTATCAAGTTCATTACAAATCAATTCCATATTGAATGAATAAGAGTCGTGGACTTCATTAACATTTGATCTGGGCTGTTGGGACCGATTAAAAGTATCCATGGAGGCATGATTGATCGAATTCTCTCTCATTTCCTCAAACAAATTATGTGCGCTATCTGTGTCTTTGTTGAGGAAATTGCCTCCACAAGAAGCATCCACGTGATTTCTGAGTTGCTCAGTCAACCCATGGTAGAAGATTTGCATGAGTTACCATTTCGGCACCTCGTGGTGTAGATACCTCCGCAATAGGTCCTGGAATCGCTCCCAGGCCACATGAAACTGCTCCTTCGGTTGCTGGGTAAAGGTAGTGATTGCCTATCTCAAAGCATTGGTACGTCCGACAGGGAAGAATTTCTTCAGAAAGGCTGATTTCAACTCATTCCAAGTTGCAATTGGTCATCCTATAGTCCTGTACCAATGAGCGACTTTATCCATAAGACAGTAGGGGAAGAGCCTCATGATCATTTCCTCCTCATTCATGTTTCGCACCTTGGTGGTCTGGACCAAAGTGGTCAAGTCCTCCAAGTGCAGAAATGGGTCTTCAGAGCCAAGCCCATGGTAATGTTTGATCAGGCTTAAGACCTGGGGCTTGATTTCTACACCTCTGGTAGGAATCTGGTTGATGGGACATTCCCCGTAATTTGAAGGATCATAAAGATCCTTCAAGGGCTGAGCATCCTGCATTCTCTGGAACCATTCTTGCATTCTCTGCATTTGTTCCAACTGCCTTCAAAATTCCTCCTGTGGATCCTAAGGCAGAGGAGGCTGTTGATCGGCCATGGGATCGATTTAGCCAAAATCCAATCAACGCCTCCTAGAATACTCTAGTGGTCCTTCCAATCAGGGATTCAATGACCTTCTTCCTAGCATAAACTAGGAAAAAATCGAAAGGACTGGGGATAAGAACCCTGCAGCACAGCAAAACAAACCTGTCCTAAACTGGGGTAGCCTAAGAATCTACAGACTCCCAGAACCTGCCTTAAGATTATAAACAATTTACTCTACTTGTGTCTACTCAATCCAACCAGTTAGAAGGAGGAATGAAGTAAACATGTTTACACTACTTAAGATGTCTATTTATGCATGTTCTTAAGCATAGGATTGCATTGCATACTATAAATATTGCATAACATGCATCATCTTGCATTTAGATTAGTTTGAATAACATGGAGGTTAATTGTCTCCTTTCATGTTCATGGAAAGGGAAAACTTTTTATCAAGGCCTCGGATCGAAGATCCAACCGTACAGATGTGATCAGGGCGATGATTGGAGTTCAATGACTCCAAGATCGCCCGAATCACACCTGTAGCATTAGATAAAGACCGAGGAACCTTAGAAGATCAAGTACCAAGATGGTGTAAATCCACATTTCAAACGACAAATCCCATCGCACGGATGGATTCGAATCGAAGATTGCAGCTTAGCAATGTGAAAATTGACTCAATTCGATACCTGTGGCACCATCTACATCATCCAGAAGATGGACGGCCAAGATGGCGCCACGTGGCTCCATCTCAGCAGCTCAACCAGCCACCCTCAACCACTGAAGATTCTATCACCCACACATCTCCGCCGTTGGATCAAGATCCAACGGCTGAGAGAGGAGCTCAACCGACGCCCCCATCCTCTGAGTTGCACCTGAAGAAGCCGCCTTGACCGTTGGATCTTGATCCAACGGTCCTGATCACGTGTTCATATGAACAACTGCTCGCCTATCCACACGTGCAGCATAGTGGATAAGGCGCTCGGTCGCCCTCAGGAGTGGGTTCAAATCCGCATGCGTAAGTGGGCAGGCACGGGCGAGCGGGCACGTGCGACCGTGCGATGAGAATCGAGCAGCTGCAGGCGCTCGATAACGCCCATGCGCTATTGCACACCGTGCCTCATGCGGGATCGCACGTGGGCGCGCGCGCTGAGGAGCAGGCGGAAGCGCGAGATAAGCCATCTGATCTCACTATCAGATGGCTGAGATCCGCTAAACGTGAATGCGCGTTACATGCATGAGCAGGCGAGCAGGCGCATGCACTCCGCCACCTGTCGCCCACGATGGGGCTTTAGCGACGGTTTTACTATCACTAAAGACCCCTGATTTAATGTTTTCAAATTAAAATGACCAAATTGCCCTCACTCCTTGCAACTATAAAAGGAGACCCCCTCCACATGAAATTCTCATCCCTTCCTTCTCTTCTCTCCCTCTCCAAAGCTCAAGAGAAGCTTGTCCCACACCCGGGATGCTCCTCGTGAGATAAAGTCAAATTTTCACTCTCATTTCGGAAGCGGATCCCGCGACGACGATGATGTGCTTCTACATTCTCATTCCTCCTACCTCAACCTCCTTCCCACTCTATCCTCCTTCGTCCAGGCGACATCGTGTCCGGCTCGTCCTCCAAGCGATCGTCATGGAGGATAACTTCTCTTTCCCATTCTTCTTTATAGCTTTCTAGTGTAGAATTTTCCTGCTTTCTAGTGTAATTCTTCTTTGGTTTTATTGTATAAACACTTTGAATTATTGAATGCATGTTTTTTTTTCCTCTCTCTCTAGTTTAGTCTGATTGTTATTATGTCTTCGTTGTAATTACATCGCTTCACTTTTCAAGAAAAATTCTAAAAAAATATAATTGCGAATATAGATCGACATAGCCTCCCGAAGTTCAGCCCAGGATTTCTATTCCGGTATAAATTTTATTTGTTGAACACGAGTTCTTCGCTTTCATACTACAACGACAGGTTTTCAAAACCAAACACGTTAGCATAGCAACTCATAGGTTCAACATTTTGGCGTCATTGCTGGGGAGGCAATGATTTCTAATCTTCTTTTCGCATTTCAGCCACTTTATTATTTTCTAACTTGCTTTCTCTTGTGTCTATTGTTTTACAGAGACCTCCATCAGGGAATCATCAAGCGGTAGACTGGAGTAAAGTGCAGTTGAAGATAACTGTAAATGCTCCCCATTCTTCCCCCCTCCATAGATTTCATTTGCCACATTAAATCCAAATTCCAATTAACCTAGGTGTTTACATAAATCCTAGGAATAATTTGGTTGTTTGGATTCTCACTCACATTTATTCCACCCTCATTTAGAAAAAAAACAACAAAAAGATAATCTTGTGGGGAAATTTTCAACAAACACACAACATACACCCACATTCAAGGCACTTAACCTAATTGATTTGTTTCTACTCAACCGGGTTCAGATCTGTGGAACCGGTACACACAAAGCAACACATAAAAGAGTAGAAATCATTCTAGGTTAACCATCTTTGTGTGCCAAACTTAGTGGTGCATTTGTGGCCTGTTGTTTGAGCTGTTTGGGCTACACCACTCTACTTAAAATCAACTCATCAAGTAGCTCCTCCTTAGGGTTTTCAATCTAGGTCTATTCCAGGCACTCCACTTTCTTTCTAGTTTTAAAGGAAAACAATCTTCACCCATGTTTGACAACTTGGTTTGCCTAGAAAGTTGATTGCAATCCACCTAATTTGAAACCCTAAAAGCTACTTAAGCAAGATTTGAACATTAAAATCCACGCATCATAAATAATCTTGCTTGAAAACCCTGGTTGTGCACGCACTTATACAAATCTCAATCAATCATTAAGGGCACAACCCATTTTAAGGGCCCATCACATTCCATAAGCACCACAATCCCAGGTCATAATAAAACTGAGTAAACGTTGGCCTTAAGGTATGATTCGCTCTTTAAGGCCTAGTCTGAGATTGTCTTTGATTAACCTATTTGTACTGATTAATCTAATGTCTAGCTAGGGGAGTAGCATTAAACGACCGCGGCTGGGGGGTACACTAGGAACCGGAGGTGAAAGCTGAAGGAAGAACCTTCTCCCCAGTCCCTCCTAACTGGTTGGATTGAGCAAATGCAAGTAGAGTAAATCATTACAATCATAAGGCAGGTTTTGGGAGTCAGTAGATCCTTAAGCTACCCCACTTAAGGACAGCCTTGTTTTGTTGTGCTGCACGGTCCCTATCCCCAGTCCTTCCGACCTTCTCCTAGTTTATGTTGGGAAGACGATCATTGAATCCCCGATTGGAAGGACCATTAGAGTATTCTAGGAGGCGTAAATTGGATTTTGGTGAAATTGATCCCATGGCCGACCAACAGCCTCCTCTACCTAGAAATCCACAGGAAGAATTTCGAAGGCAGTTGGAACAAATGCAGAGAATGCAGGAATGGTTCCAGAGAATGCAGGGAGCTCAGCCCTTGAAGAATTTTTATGATCCTTTAAATTACGGGGAACGTCCTGGCATCCAGATTCTAGCCGATGGTGTAGAAATCAAGCCCCAGATATTAAGCCTGATCAAACATTATCATGGGCTTGGCTCCGAAGATCCGTTTCAACACTTGGAGGACTTGACCACATTGGTCCAGACCACCAAGGCACGAAACATAAACGAGGAGCAAATGATCATGAGGCTTTTCCCCCACTCTCTTAGGGATAAGGCCGCGCATTGGTACAGGACAATAGGAAGACCAATTGCAACTTGGAATGAGTTGAAATCGGCCTTTCTGAAGAAATTCTTCCCAGTCGGACGTACCAATGCCTTGAGACGAGCAATCACTACCTTTACCCAGTGGCCGAGGAGCAATTCCATGTGGCCTGGGAGTGATTCCAGGACCTATTGCAGAGGTGTCCACACCACGAGGTGCTGAAATGGCAACTCGTGTAGATCTTCTATTATGGGTTGACTGAGCAACTCAGAAATCATGTGGATGCTTCTTGCGGAGGCAATTTCCTCAATAAAGACGTAGATAGTGCACATGATTTATTTGAGTAAATAAGCGAGAATTCAATCAATCATGCCTCCATGGATACATTTAACTGGTCCCAGCAGCCCATATCAAATGTCCATGAAGTCCATGACTCTCATTCATTTAATATACTGGAAATTCTATGAACAACTCTCGATCCACTCAATCCCAAAATTCGAGATTCCATTCTTCACGAGCTCCTTCGGACGGGAGTTCATGAATCAACTCGATGTAGCTCAACCTGTGAGTCAGCATTTTTCGGAACCCCACGGGTTCCAAATTGGGGCCTTTGATCCCAGTTTTTCTGATCCTTCCCTTTCTTTCTCTCCATCCTCACCTTATGAGGATGTCTATGCTGTACAAGAGAATGTTAGATCCAACCCCTACTCTAATGCTTATATTCCAGGTTGGAGAAACCACCCTAACTTCTCTTGGAAAAACCCAGGGCAACAGACCCAATTCCGACCCGGCAACTATGCTCCGCAATGACCAATGGATCAGGGTCATGTATATACTCAGTTGCCTCCAAATCAGGTCAATCAGCCAGCTTGGAATGTCCGTCAACCCACAGGGTAGGCTGATTTGAACCAACAAATGGTAGAGATGCAAGGATCCATGCTTCAGCTCATGCAGCAAATGAAAACCTCGCTGGACAACTTGCAGTCCGGACTCATTGCTAACTCTTGTCAACCCGGATCTCTATCATCCCAACCCGTACCCAACACGTGAAAGATTCTGAATTCGGGAAACCAAGCCCATGGGTACGGAAATCAGAGGGACCCACATGCACATGCTCAGGTGGTTGAGCAGGGTTCCTCCTCTTCTACTTCTTCTGCAAATCAACAATTCCTGGCTAATCAAACCCCTCCAATCTTTCCTAACCCTCCCCAAGACCCAAATTCTTATGCATCTGCAAATTCTGTCACCTTGAGGAGTGGTAAACAGACTCAAGAACCACAACCACATTGTCCTGATCTACTGAATCCTAAAGAACCTGAGGAGAGAGAGGAGAATTCAGGAGGAGAAATCAAGGCTCAGGAACCTGATTCCAAAGATCTGACTCATGTTCCTTTTCCTAAAGCCTTGATCAAATCAAAGAAGAAGTCTGTTGATAGCAATGAGGAGCTTCTGAATATATTTAAGAGTGTTGAGATCAATATCCCTCTCCTCGATGCTATCAAGCACATACCAGCTTACGCAAGATTTTTAAAGGATTTATGTACACAAAAGCATAAGTCGAGAGAATATGTTCTGAGGAAGGTGGTACTCTCCGAGCAGGATAGTTCTGTTATCCTGCACCACCTCCCTCAGAAAAAGAGAGATCCAGGTGCTCCGTTGATTTCTTGCATCATTGAAGATTACACATTTGATAGAGCACTTTTGGATCTGGGTGCATCCATCAACCTAATTCTGACTTCTCTTTACGAGAAGTTTGGATTAGGCAAACTTCGGCCAACTTCAATAACGCTACAGTTAGCAGATCGCTCGATCACAAATCCGCGAGGCGTTATTGAAGATGTTATAGTTAAGGTCAAGGATTTTTATTTTCCTGTAGATTTCCTTGTCCTTGACATGAATGTACCTGATAATCTGAGGAACACGCCCATCATTCTGGGGCATCCATTCCTGGCTACCGTTAAGGCCAACATTAATTGTGAAAGCGATAGCATGGAAATCGCCTTTGGGGATCAACGAATGAAGTTGGATATTTTTAAGGTGATCAATAAATTTAAGGATTGTGGATTTATTGAGGAACTTGAGGAGGAAAATGAAAACATTGAAACTTGTTTGATGGTTTCCTCAATCGAAAGTTCCTCCTTTGATGACAAATTCGACCCGCAATCCTCTTTGGCTGACCTGCCATCTTCTGAAGAGGTTATTGATTTTGTTCACTCACAACCTCTTCCTCTTGTTGAGTCTTCAGCATCTACCTTACCATCAATCATCAACCTGCCCCAGCTTGAACTGAAACCATTGCCTAAGAATTTGAAATATCAATTTTTAGGACCTCAGAAGACGTTCCCTGTGATTATCAGTGCTAAATTGACAAAGGAGCAAGAGATTAAATTGATCAATGTCCTGAAGGAACATAAGGAGGCAATTGGTTGGACCATTCTTGACCTCAGGGGGATCGAGCCTTCTTACTGCAATCATAGAATATTCTTAGAGGATGGATCCCTCCCTTCTCGCCAGATGCAGAGGAGATTAAATCCAAATATGCGAGAAGTGGTCAAAAAGGAAATCATCAAGTGGATCGATGCAAGAATTATTTATCCAATCTCTGATAGTCCCTGGGTAAGTCCTGTGCAGATTGTTCCGAAGAAAACTGGGATTACCGTTGTGACTAACGAGAGAGGAGAATCTGTCACAACTCGTTCAGCTTCCTCTTGGAGGGTTTGTATTGATAATAGGAAGCTAAACATAGCCACTAAAAAGGATCATTTTTCCTTGCCCTTCATCGATCAAATCATGGAAAGACTAGCCAGGCAGAAGTACTTTTGTTTTCTTGATGGCTACTTGGGATACAACCAAGTTCCAATCCATCCTAAGGATCAGGAAAAAACTACTTTCACCTGTCCCTACGGAACCTTTGCTTTCCATAGGATGTCTTTCGGTCTATGCAATGCACCTACGACTTTTCAAAGGTGTATGCTAGCCATATTTTCTGACAAGGTGGGAGAGTTTATGGAAGTCTTCATGGACGATTTCTCTATTTTCAGAGAATCGTTTGACTCTTGTTTGGCTAATCTGGAAATGATTCTTAAGTGATGTATCAAAATATGATTGGTCCTTAGCTGGGAAAAGAGTCATTTCATGACCCAAGAAAGCATTGTCTTGGGTCATGTAATCTCTAAATAGGGAATCGAAGTGGATAAAGCTAAGGTTGATGCTACCGCTAAACTTCCTCCTCCCACATTTGTTAGACAAATATGATCATTTCTCGGCTGATGAGAGCTTCATCATGAGCCATAACTAGCTCATTTTGACCCAATAAAGAAGATAAAAGCTCCTACATAACCTAGAAGAAGGCTTAACTGAAGGAACAAGTGCTCTGAGAAGAAAACATGAAATAAAGGTTAAAACTGTAAATTTACCATTGCAGTACGTAAACGGGATTTCTCAGAGGCAAAACATAGGTCAAATGGTCTAAATGGGATTAAAAGTAGATTGAGTCAATCAGAAATAGATTTATGTGCAATCTAAGAATTAAATGACACTTGGTAACCCTAAAACAAACCCGCATAAATTAACAAGGTTCCGGTCAGAATAAAAATCAAGTAAACCCTCTAAAAATCATGGAAAAACACCCTCTAGGGTTTAGAACACTTAATTTGGCCTTTGGAACCCAGTTTGACCTAAATTAGGGTCCTCGCTCTTCAATTAACCTAATTTGGGTTTTTACACAAAATGTCCAGTCAAACGTCGTCAAACCTAAAATCCAACTTCACCATTGGATTCCCTAGGTCCAAATTAGGTTTATACCAAAATTTGGACCTAAGGGGAGGTCATCTTGACCTACTTTGCAATTTAGTACACCCAAATCACAAATTGGTCCCTATCTTTTGAATATCTTTGCAGAGAGCCCCCTAAGTTCTTCGCCCAATTTGCAATCCAGTCCTGCCGCCATTGATAGGGCAGAACCGAGCTCCGGCGAGGTTTAGAGAGGGATTACTCTCTAATCCCTCAGAGATTCCCTCCCAGAAATGGAAGGGGGATTCTCTGAGGAATCCCCTTCCATCTAAAGCAGAACACGATCCCTGGTGTGAACCCAATCTCTCGTACGAACGCACGAGAGATTTGGGTATCCACCCTCCTTCCATCTCCGGTGAGCCGGCAGAGTTAATTGCGCGGTCTCCACGTGCTAGAAGGTGCGGCCAGCACCTATAAAAGACTCCCCAGACCCTGCCGCAGATCCTAAGCTTGAATTTGACGGAGATCCCCTCAAATTTCCTCTCTCCCATCTCCGGCCAAAAGACCCGCAAGCTCCGGCGACCTCCTCCCCTCCTTCTCGTAGCTCTGCTGCCATACCAGCAGTAGAGTCAACTCCACCACTTCCTCCCACGTTGCGCCGTACCAAGCGCACGTGCCCCTGCCCTCATCCTCGTCGCCGCTTCTTCCCTCAGGGTCCTTCCCCGACGACGGCGGTTACGCGCCGTCCACTCCGTTGCCTCCATTCCTTCCAGATCACCCTAGATACCCTCTCCATCCTCTCCTCTCTCTTTTCCCACTGCTATTTTATCCAATTACCCCCCGACAGTGCCTAACCACCTCCATCGTCCTCGCCTCCGACCGCCCTCCGGTGAGCCACCCACAACACTCCGCCCCTCCACAAGGCCCGCCAACCCTCTTGTGAGCTCCGCCTCACCACCAGGAACTCAGTCCACCCCTCCACTGCCACTCCAGACCTCCACAATCACCCCCCGATCAACCCCACACCTCCGACCACAAGTTGACCTAGGCATGCACGCCTAGGCCAACCTGCGGCCTGCAGCACTGCACATCATCTTCGCCGTGCTACGGTGAAGGTTTCTAGCTAATCTGATTAGGCCAATAGGCCATTCTTGTGTATGACAGGTTGCAGCTCTTGCCGCCATTGACGGCCGAAGCAGCGAGGAGCTCGTAGCAGCTTCAGGCACCAAGGATCCCAGGCTGCAGGTGCAGCAGACTCACACGGGTGTCACGAAGCGAGTGAGGCCAGCAAGTCACACTGCGAGGCCAGCAGCTGGGGCAATTGCACGACGGAAGCTCTATGGGCGTGCGTGAAATCGGGGCTGATCAGATAGTCCCACATCGTGGACTCGTGAAACACAGGTATAATATAAATTGTTTTTGTGGTTTAAGCTTACTGCCTCCATAAGCACATGGGTGAGGTCCTTCACCTGCCCTCACGCCCGCCTCGTCCGCGGCTTGACCTCGCGGATCTGGCGGGATCCGACCCGACCCTAACCTTGAGCACTCCTCGCGCATCACCACCTGCCGGTGCGCCTGGTCCCTGGTGCGAAGCCGACCCGATTACCCGTGTAGCTCTTGGAGAGCATCCCTGAGCGAATTGCAGAGAAAGAGAGAGACGTTTGGGTAGAGGGACGGGGGTAGGCTTTTCTTTGGCCATGGTGTGCGCAGGAAAGAAGAAGCAAAGGAAGAAGTGAACACTTAGCAGCTGCAGAAAAGGAAGAGAAGAAAGAAGAAGAGGCTGTGTAGCAGAAAAAGGAGAAGCTTTCGTAGAGAACCAAAGAGTAGAAAGAAGGAAGGCAAGGCAAAAGAAAAGAACGAAGAGAGGACAAGTGAAGACTCTACAAAGATCAGAAGAAGAAGAAGAAAGAAGGAAGGCAAGGCAGGAGAAGAAATAAGAGACAAGAAGCAAAGAGAAAGGGGATTACATTTAAGACGTCTGATATAGAAATCAGATGTCCAATTCTATTTCCTTTTAAAATATTTTTTGATTCTCTCTTTGAATCACTCATTTTCACTTAACAGTTGTATTCTTTGGTTTTAAAAAGTACTGAGATTGCTCCCCATGTTCGACCTCGGATACTCTAGTTTTTCGAGTAATAAAATTCTTTATATTTGTTTAAACGTTTTGTCGATTATACTACAACGTGATACATTTTAAACCCGCACAAAAATGCAAGAACATTTTGGCGCCGTTGTCGGGGAACAACAGGCACTTTTAAAGCTTTTGATTACAACTGTTCTATCTAATATCTGACTTAACTTCTCTCTTTTATTGTGTTCACACAGGGAAAGCAAAACAAAAAGGAAAGAACAATAACTGCACAATAGACTCTCCAAGGAACAGGTAATTTCCATAAGCCCTCTCTCTTAACCCTCTCAAAATCTAAAAAGGAAAAAAAGAAAAATCAACTTAGGGCTACCTGTTTCATAATTAGTAACTCATCAAGTTGCCTGATTTTCATTTCAACGCATTTTTATCTGTTCATCCAACTAAGGCAACTAGGGCTAAACTTTCTTGATTGAGCCCTAGGTGCTAATTTCTGAGGCAACTAAATTGGACCAACTAGAGCCAAGTTAGGGATTGCAAAGCTAGGGTTTTTAGAGACACATCTTCTCTTAAAACAAAGAAACAAATTGTCCAAAAAGAGGTGTGCCTAAACCGTGTTTGAAAAGATCTATACAAAAGGAACCCTAAGCAAATCAGGCTGTTAATCCATTTGAACCATAAAAGAAAGGACCTAAAAGCTCTCAAAGGAACAAGAGGTGAAGTTGATCCCTTGGGTCAACCAACCTTAAAATTAGGTCACTTTTGCACTCAAAATACTTAAAAGTTCAAGTGGAACATTAAGAACCTTGATCTTAAAATAATAAAGGTAGACTTAAGAGGTCAAGGTCTCCATTCTGGTCTACCTGGAACCGCAGTGACAAGAGAGGTCGGGTGAGGGAAACCCTGTAACTCGTGGGGACGCTCTACCGTGTAGGGGTCATTGCGGGACTCTCCCTCGCTGGCTGCCCAGGTATTTCTCAGGAGGACGATCTTCTAATTAAGGGGTCCATCCGCCCCGAACCTCTATAGTCACCCAATAATTTTTTTGGGTGTCTTGATTGGGTCCAGCACCTTCTAAATCTCATCACATCTTTCGGTGAATGTTCGGTAGGAGGTCCTTAAGGCCACCCTTAAGACCTCCTTTAAAAATTCATTCTCGTCGAGGCCAAGCCTCGACGCCCTTGTTTGTGCAGCAACCCCATTATATAAATCTCTCATCTGATTCAGACCCTGGTTCTCCTTCTTCTTCCATCATGGCACAACCCATTGAAGAGGAGAACAACCTTGAACACCAACTTCAACGCCTTAATGATCTCTTTCAGAACTTTGTAAACCCACCACAGCGACCTATGATGCGAGATCACTATAATCCCGCTGCAGTGGCAATCGAACCCCGAGTACGAATCCCAATTGGAGGACCTGATTCTGAACTGAAGCCCAATATGATTCATGCCATACCGAAGTTCCATGGGCTTAACTCTGAGGATCCATTCCAACACATCAAACAACTCAAGCATCTAGCCCAGACCTTCGGGTCAGATGTACAAAACCGGGATATCCTACTCATGAAAATATTTTCGTTCTCCCTCATGGACAAGGCCGCACATTGGTATCAAACTCAAACCCGTCTGATCAACACATGGGAGGAACTGCAGTCCGAATTTTTGAAAAAATTCTTCCCCGTTGGCCGGACGAATGCCTTGCTCCACCAGATCACTAATTTCACTCAACAACCGGGAGAACCTCTTCACGAAGCTTGGGATCGATTCCTAGATCTCATGTGAAAGTGCCCCCATCACGGAGTTCCTAAGTGGGAACAAGTCCAGTCTTTTTACAAGGGACTCCGTGAGTATATTCGTTTATTCGTCAATGCAACGTGCGGAGGAAACATCATGGGTCAACACGAGGACACGGTGTGGGAGATTCTCGAAAACATGTGCGAGAACTCCATAAATAATGACTCCATGGGCTTATTCGACAGGACGAATGCCCGCACATCGACGAATCTAAGAGGGACACATGAGATGCAGGACCTGTCCACTTCCGTCGACTTGGAACTGATGGCCAGTTGGTTGGACAAGGTTTCTATCATAGAAAAGAAGGTGGACGAGCTAACTCGACATTTGCAGCAAGCCACCTCTGCGCAAAACTCTTTTGCACGACCTCCTCTGGCAAGGGAAACTGTGCAAAACATCTATCACCAACCTGCCAAGGGGATGGACCCATATCCACCCCCGTCTGCCTCTCGGACCGGAGTGACCTCCGATCCATTCTACTCGAGTTGGGGGAACTCTGAACCCTCATATTCTGACTTTCCCGAGGTTCCTCAGAACTGCGAGGACCTCAACGCCATCCAAAATGACCCATTCTCCAATACCTACAATCCTGGATGGCGAAATCATCCTAACTTTCAGTGGGTGGGAAATTCTCAAAGACCACCATATCAACCCCATCCACAAGCCTCTCGTCCATTTCAGCTGCCTCAGCCTCGTCCCAATCCCACCTACCAATCCAGGCAAAACCAGGATCAAATGACTCTTATCCTTCAAGCACTGGCTGACATTCAAAAGACGAATGCGGCAATGCAAAAACAGCACAAGGATGAGATCACAGAGGTTCGCAACCAACTAGCCCAGATGGCAAATTCCCGCCAACCTGGTACCCTTCCCTCGCAACCTCTGCCCAACCCAAATAACGTGCTAACCCAGAAGCGCGTTATGAATCCAAATTCGGGCCAAACACATGTGATTTATCAGGCCCCTGCTACTCCATCACCAGACAGGATGGAGGCTTCAACATCTTATGCGGGATTTCAGCAGCAGTCACCCCTCCTACCTAACCTAAATCAGGCCGGGTTGAACTCTGTAACAACACGTAGTGGTAGAACAACCCAAGACCCACATTATCCGAACCACTCCAAGCCTGATGATAGCCAAGACCCTAGGATAGATATCCAAGATACTACTGTCTCAAATCAAGAAGCTGGACCTATCCTAGAGGAACCAGCTAGGATCCCATTTCCTGAGGCCTTGACCAAAGGAAAAAGGACAACCAAACCTGTGGCTCCTGAGAAGGATCTGGTCAAGCTCTTTGAATAGGTCCAGATAAACATCCCGTTGATGGATGCAATCCGCCACATACCGGCTTACGCAAGATTCTTGAAAGACATATGCACACCTAAACGTAAGCCGCGAACCAAGGATGGGAATCCAATCATACTGTCAGAGCAAGCCAGCTCTGTCATCTTGAGCAAACTCCCACCCAAGGCTAAAGACCCAGGAACTCCCTTGATTTCTTGTAAAATTGGTGAAACCCAATTTGATAGAGCTCTACTAGATCTAGGTGCCTCCATAAATTTAATACCTACATCCCTCCTTGACCACCTTGAAGAATCTGAACTTAAACCCACCGAGGTGACATTGCAGTTAGCCGATCGATCCATCAAGTCACCCAAAGGAATACTCGAGGATGTCATTGTTAGGGTACGAGATTTTTATTTCCCAGTGGACTTCATAGTACTAGACATGGATGCACCTAAGAACCCAAGGGACACACCAATCATATTAGGGAGACCCTTTTTGGCCACTGCTAGGGCCAACATTAACTGCGAAGAGGGCCAGATAGAATTAAAATTTGGGAATCAAAACATGAAGATTGACATTTTCAAGGACCAGCAAGGGATTAATTGCGGGGTTATAGAGGAAATATGTGATGTCAAAGCCATGGTTGATGAATTGCATATAAAGGACAACCTGATTATTCCTGATCAACCACTAGAGAATCAAAAACCGCTAACAGAGGAGTGCGAACATGATCTAGACACACCTATGACTCCTACCATTGCTCCTGATACAAACCCCGAACCACCTGCTGCTGCTGCCAACCCTGTCATGGAACTCAAACGCCTTCCCGAACATCTGAAGTACATCTTTTTGGATTCAAATCAGACGTTTCCTGTGATTATCAATTCTCGACTCACACCTGACCAGGAACTCCGTTTGATTTCTGTTCTCCAGCAACATCGTAGAGCCATTGGATGGACTCTCGATGATTTGACTGGTATAAGCCCTTCATACTGCACACATCGAATCTACACAGAAGAAGGCACACGACCTTCAAGAGAAATGCAAAGACGCCTAAACCGTAACTTGCAGGAGGTTGTGAAAAAGGAGATCATAAAGTGGTTAGATGCAGGGATCATCTACCTGATCTCCGACAGTAGTTGGGTAAGTCCAATACAAGTGGTGCCTAAGAAGGCAGGACTTACCATCATCACGATTGAAATCGGAGAAGTCATTCCTACCCAAATAGCTAACTCGTGGAGAGTCTGCATTGATTACAGAAGACTCAATTCCTCCACGAAGAAGGATCATTTCCCACTACCGTTTATTGATCAAATCCTCGAAAAACTAGCGGGAAATAGGTTCTTCTGCTTTCTTGACGGGTATTCCGGTTACAACCAGGTGGCAATCCATCTAGAGGACCAAGAAAAGACCACATTCACCTGCCCCTTCGGGACGTACGCATTTCGAAGGATGCCGTTCGGTCTCTGCAATGCACCTGCAACTTTTTAGTGGTGCATGCTTGCCATATTCTCAGATATGGTAGGTGATTATCTGGAAGTCTTCATGGATGACTTTTCAGTTTTTGGAGAATCATTTGACGATTGCCTCCAACACTTGGTCCAAATACTCAGGCGGTGCATCGAGGTGAATTTGGTTCTTTCTTGGGAAAAGAGCCATTTCATGGTGCCTGAAGGAATTGTCCTGGGACATCTAATCTCAGAGAAAGGCATCCAAGTGGATCGAGCTAAGGTTAACCTGATTTCCAAGCTTCCTATGCGTAGCTCGATTAAGGACATCCGATCTTTTTTGGGGCACGTCGGTTTCTACCGTCGATTCATCCCTGATTTCTCCAAAATCGCGCGCCCCTTGACCAATCTTCTTTCCAAGGATGTGCCTTTCGAAATTTCCAAGGAATGCACTCAAGCATTTGAGAGCCTACATGACCGAGTCACCCAAGCCCCGATCCTACAGTCCCCTGATTGGTCTCAATCCTTTGAGATCATGTGCGATGCATCTGACTTCGCTGTAGGAGCGGTTTTGGGGCAGAAGAAAATTGACGGGAAACCTGTGGTCATTTACTACGCCAGCAAAACACTGGATGAGGCTCAGCGTAACTATACGGTTACTGAGAAAGAGCTGCTGGCCGTAGTATTTGCCCTAGAAAAATTCATATCATACCTTCTGGGTTCTCGTGTTATCATATACTCGGATCACACAACTGTGAGGCATCTCCTTGCTAAGAAGGACGCGAAACCTTGATTAATCCGATGGATCTTGCTGTTGCAAGAATTTGACCTCGAGATTCGCGACAAGGCAGGAAAGCAAAATGTGGTAGCCGATCACTTGTCCCACCTTCCTTCTGAAATTATTGATCCTTCAGGACCTATTACAGAACACTTTCCTGATGAGCACCTCCTGACTATCAGTACAAGTCTTCCATGGTTCGCTGATATAGTTAATTACCTGGCATCACATCAGATTCCGTCCGATTGGCCGAAGGCCAAAAAGGACAAATTACGCTCCGATGCCAAGTATTACCTATGGGAAGACCCGAATCTATTCTGCATTGGTGCTGATCAGATAATCTGACGGTGCATCGCAGAAGTGGAAATCAAAGACATACTCTCATTCTACCATGACCAGGCATGCGGTGGACATTTTTCAGGGCATAAAACCGCATCAAAAGTCCTCCAGTGTGGCTTTTACTGGCCCACAATTTTCAAGGATGCATACGATCACTGTAAGGCATGTTCTCGTTGCCAGACTCTGGGCAACATGAGCCATCGAGACATGATGCCTCTACCGCCAATCCTGGTATGCGGAATTTTTGATATTTGGGGGATTGATTTCATGGGACCCTTCCCGATCTCGGATGGCTTCGAATATATCTTACTCACAGTTGACTACGTTTCCAAGTGGATAGAAGCCATTCCGACCCGAACCAACAATCATAAAGTCGTTATAAAATTCCTCCATCAAAACATTTTCTCCAGGTTCGGGATTCCGCGTGCTATAATTTCCGACGGAGGCACCCATTTTACAAACGCTCAGTTCAGGTCACTGATGACCAAGTACGGGGTGTCACACCGAATCTCTACTCCCTACCACCCCCAAACTAATGGTCTAGCTGAGCTATCTAACCGAGAGATCAAGAAAATCCTTCAGGTTACTGTTCGACCTGATAGAAAAGATTGGTCTTCTCGGCTTCCGGAAGCATTGTGGGCCTATAGGACCGCCCACAAGACCCAATTAGGAATGTCTCCCTTCAGACTAGTGTACGGGAAGGCATGTCACCTCCCCGTCGAGTTGGAGCATAAAGCCTATTGGGCAGTACGGACCTGTAATATTGACCTTTCTAAGGCTGGAACCCATAGAAGACTTCAAATGAGCCAGATCGATGAATTAATCCACGACGCGTATGAGAACTCGCGAATTTACAAAGAACGGGTTAAAGCTTTTCACGAAAAACACATTTCTAGAAAGCTTTACTCTTTGATGCCTGACTCAAATTATTCCGAGGAAAGCTAAGATCCAAGTGGTTTGGACCCTACCTAGTCCGACAAATCTTCGGAAATGGACCCATTGAAATCAGCCCACTCAGCCACGATTCTGAACCTTTTGTCGTGAACGGTCAGAGACTTAAGCCGTTCATTGACATGACCAATATAGATTTGGCTGAGTCATCCTTTACCCTTCATTCCTCTTGAGCTCATTGCGCCCAGCCGATGGCGTAAAACTCAGCGCTTAACGGGAGGCAACCCGTCATTCTTTGAAAAACCCGAAACCTTTTCTGACATCTCTATGCGGAACTCATATTGCACTTTAGGGTTCATCCATTAGCACAACCAACTTCACCTCAGGTATACCTACCCGAGATTAGAAATCGTTCGCAACAAGTCACTTCGACCCATTCACTCACCACACACCTGTCCTAATGCATGAACTAAGCTAAATTTGAACCAACCTAAATTACAATGGGGACATTGCAAGTCTTAGGCATGGAGGGGTATGAAAGTGCAAAATGTAAGGAAATTCATATAAAGAAAGGGTTTCATAAAAAAAAAAAAGACTTGATAGAGGGGAGGAACAATTCAGGGTCATACAAATGAGAGGAAGAAAAGAGAGCAAAATGACAAAAAGGAGCACAAAAGGAAAATAAAAAGAAATAGTCATTAGTAAAAGATTAAGGGGTTAACTGAAGTTCTAGACCGAATCAAGAAAAAGAAAAGAAAAGTGCTACGGAGATATAACAAGAGGTTAGCAGGAACGCTGGTCTTAGGCCTCTTGGGCTAGTATCTTTAGCTTAAAAATTCACGTATCCATTAAAATCTGGATAGTCCTCAAGAGGTTGAGGTAAATGCGAAGTTTGAGTATTAGGTCTAAGGCTTAGGAAGTATTCGGCCTCGTTAACTGACCTCCGATTTGCGGGATTCGGTAACCTAAGCACCCCAAATTCACACACAGTCTGGTTCAGTGCGCATAAACATCCAAATCATGCGAAAAGCATTTAATGTTCTGAAAAAGTCACCTAGATTAGGAGCGGTCAATCAACACAAATTGATTTGGACGAGTTCCCAGCGCAGAGAGGCGGGAAATTCCCCTCGAAGATGCGTAACAACATATCGTCTCCTCGGTGCTTGTCTCTTAGGATATTTAAATATCCTACTGGGGCATGTAAGCACTCTGCTGGTTCAGATACCATGGGCGGCATTATCGCGAAATGTCGATCGCCAGGGTCTGGATTCGGCCACGAAATGCCATGGGCGGGATTATCTCGAAATCTCGAAAGCCAGGGTTCCGGGGGTTGCCATGGGCAGGATTATCTTGAAATCTCGAAAGCCAGGGACCCTTGAGGATTGATGATGGGGACGAGGAATCCGATACAGACAGTGTTGAGAAGCTAATCCGAAGCTAGAAATAAAAAGAAAAGAGAGAGAAAAGCTCTCCAAACAAATAAATCTTCTATCTCTCTCTTACAAAAAAATGCACTGCAAACTGAACTTAGGCTAAAAATGTCTCAAGCACGGGTGTTTTAACCGCAGAGTCCAACAAACCCTGGGTTAGTTTCTGTGGGCCGTAGAAACCTTTCCAGAAGACTGAGGCTAAAGCGGAATAGGTCCGGATTTTGGTTGGTACTTGAGTACCTCTAGGCCTATTGTCGGCATTCCTACCTAATCACAAAAGAAAAGGAGAAGCACTTATCATGATTGTTGACAGACATTCAAGGTCAAGAACGGAAGTAAAAACTTTGAAATTTTGCTAAGGGACTCGCAAAAGCTAGGCATGGGGGTATGATGAGAGCCTCATCATGAGCCATAACTAGCTCATTTTTACCCAATAAAGAAGATAAAAGCTCCTACATAACCTAGAAGAAGGCTTAACTGAAGGAACAAGTGCTCTGAGAAGAAAATAAGAAATAAAGGTTAAAACTGCAAATTTACCATTGCAGTATATAAACGGGATTTCTCAGAGGCAAAACATAGGTCAAATGGTCTAAATGGGATAAAAAGTGGGTTGAGTCAATCAGAAATGGGTTTATGTGCAATCTAAGAATTAAATGACACTTGGTAACCCTAAAACAGACCCGCTTAAATTAACAAGGTTCTGGTCAGAATAAAAATCAAGTAAACCCTTTAAAAATCATGGAAAAACATCCTCTAGGGTTTAGAACACTTAATTTGGCCTTTGGAACCCAGTTTGACCTAAATTAGGGTCCTAGCTCTTCAATTAACCTAATTTGGGTTCTTACGCAAAATATCCAGTCAAACGTGGTCAAACCTAAAATCCAACTTCACCATTAGATTCCCTAGGTCGAAATTAGGTTTATACCAAAATTTGGACCTAAGGGGAGGTCATCTTGACCTACTTTGTAATTTAGTACACCCAAATCACAAATTGGTCCCTATCTTTTGAATATCTTTGCAGAGAGCCCCCTAAGTTCCTCGCCCCCTTTGCAATCTGGTCCTGCCGCCATTGTTAGGGCAGAACCGAGCTCCGGCGAGGTTTAGAGAGGGATTACTCTCTAATCCCTCAGAGATTCCCTCACAGAAATGGAAGGGGGATTCTCTGAGGAATTCCCTTCCATCTAAAGCAGAACACGATCCCTGGTGTGAACCCAATCTCTCGTGCGAACACACGAGAGATTTAGGTATCCACCCTCCTTCCATCTCTGGCGAGCCGGTAGAGTTAATTGCGCGGTCTCCACGCGCTAGAAGGTGCGGCCAACACCTATAAAAGACTCCCCAGACCCTGCCGCAGATCCTAAGCTTGAATTTGACAGAGATCCCCTCAAATTTCCTCTCTCCCATCTCCGGCCAAAAGACCTGCAAGCTCCGACGACCTCCTCCTCTCCTTCTCGTCGCTCTGCTGCCATACCAGTAGCAGAGTCAACTCCGCTGTTTCCTCCCACGTCACGCCGTACCAAGCGCACGTGCCCCTGCCCTAATCCTCGTCGCCGCTTCTTCCCTCAGGGTCCTTCCCCGACGACGGCAGTTACGCGTCGTCCACTCCGCTGCCTCCATTCCTTCCAGATCACCCCAGATACCCTCTCCATCCTCTCCTCTCTTTTCCCACTGCTATTTTATCCAATTACCCCCTGACAGTGCCTAACCACCTCCATCGTCCTCGCCTCCGACCGCCCTCCGGCGAGCCGCCCACACCACTCCACCCCTCCACACGGCCCGCCAACCCTCTCGTGAGCTCCGCCTCACCACCAAGAACTCATTCCACCCCTCCACTTCCACTCCAGACCTCCACAATCACCCCCCGATCAACCCCACACCTCCGACCACAGGTTGACCTAGGCACACACGTCTAGGCCAACCTGCAGCCTGCAGCACTGCGCATCATCTTCGCCGTGCTACGGTGAAGGTTTCTAGCTAATCTGATTAGGCCAGTAGGCCGTTCTTGTGTATGACAAGTTGCAGCTCTTGCCGCCATTGACGGCCGAAGCAGCGAGGAGCTCGTAGCAGCTTCAGGCACCAGGGATCCCAGGCTGCAGGTGCAGCAGACTCACGCGGGTGTCGCGAAGCGAGTGAGGCCAGCAAGTCACACTGCGAGGCCAGCAGCTGGGGCAATTGCACGACGGAAGCTCTGCGGGCGTGCGTGAAATCGGGGCTGATCAGATAGTCCCACATCGTGGACTCTCGAAACACAGGTATAATATAAATTGTTTCTGTGTTTTAAGCTTACTGCCTCCATAAGCATAGCGGTGAGGTCCCTCACCTGCCCTCACGCCCGCCTCGTCCGCGGCTTGACCTCGCGGATCTGGCGGGATCCGACCTGACCCTAACCTTGAGCACTCCTCGCGCATCACCACCTGCCGGTGCGCCTGGTCCCGGGTGCGAAGCCGACTCGATTACCCGTGTAGCTCTTGGAGAGCGTCCCTGAGCGAATTGCAGAGAAAGAGAGAGACGTTTGGGTAGAGGGACGGGGTTAGGTTTTTCTTTGGCCGTGGTGTGCGCAGGAAAGAAGAAGCAAAGGAAGAAGTGAACACTTAACAGCTGCAAAAAAGGAAGAGAAGAAAGAAGAAGAGGCTATGTAGCAGAAACAGAAGGAGAAGCTTTCGTAGAGAACCAAAGAGCAGAAAGAAGGCAAGGCAAAAGAAAAGAACAAAGAGAGGACAAGTGAAGACTCTGCAAAGATCAGAAGAAGAAGAAAGAAGGAAGGCAAGGCAGGAGAAGAAATAAGAGACAAGAAGCAAAGAGAAAGGGGATTACATTTAAGACGTCTGATACAGAAATCAGACATCCAATTCTATTTCCTTTTACAAATCTTTTTTTATTCTCTCTTTGAATCACTCATTTTCACTTAACAGTTGTATTCTTTGGTTTTAAAAAGTACTGAGATTGCTCCCCATGTTCGACCTCGGATACTCTTGTTTTTCGAGTAATAAAATTCTTTATATTTGTTTAAATGTTTTGTCGGTTATACTACAACGTGATACATTTTAAACCCGCAGAGAAATGCAAGAACATCGGCCATGTGGGATTCTATCGAAGATTCATCAAGGATTTCTCGAAGGTTGCTCGTCCCCTGAGCAATCTTCTTGCCAAAGAAACGTCGTTTGTTTTCAACGAATTAAGCTGAAAGGCATTTGATTTCCTGAAAACAGCAGTCACCTGTGCTCCATTTTTGCAACCACCAATTTGGACAGCCCCTTTTGAGATCATGACTGACGCTTCTGATTACGCAGTCGGGGCTATCTTGGGTCAAAAAATTGATAGAAAGCCCTCTGTCATCTACTACGCTAGTAAAACTCTGGATGAAGCCCAGAGGAATTACACTGTTACTGAAAAGGAATTACTAGCTGTAGTGTTCGCTTTGGAAAAATTCAGGGCTTATCTCTTAGGGTCTCATGTTATCATCTATACCGACCACTCGGCCTTGAGACATCTCTTGGCCAAAAAGGATGCCAAACCCTGACTTATTCGTTGGATTCTTCTGCTTCAAGAATTTAATCTTGAAATCAAGGATAAAACAAGGGTACAAAATGTGGTAGCGGATCATTTGTCGAGACTCCTAGGTGATTCTTCTCGTCCGGACATTCCGATTGCTGACACTTTTCTGGACGAAACTATTCTTATAGTTTCAGGTGTCCACACCCCATGGTTTGCTGACATTGTTAACTATTTGGCCGTTGGTCAAATCCCCCAGGATTGGACCAAGCAACAATGGGATAGACTCAAATCTGAGGCCAAATACTACTTCTGGGAGGACCCTGAACTGTACCGCATCAGTTCGAATTAGATTATTCGCTGATGTGTACCGAAGAATGAATTCAACAGTATACTCGAGTTCAGCCATGCAGCTGGGTGTGGTGGACATTTCTCCGGGAAAAAGATGGCTACAAAAATCTTGCAATTTGGCTTCTATTGGCCATCTATATTTAAGGATGCCAAGGATTTCTCAAGGTCATGTTCTCAATGTCAGGCACTCGGGAGCATAACTAAGAGAGATATGATGCCCCTAAACCCAATTCTTCCTGTCGAAATTTTTGATGTTTGGGGCATTGATTTCATGGGACCCTTTCTCCCTTCATTTGGACATCAGTACATTCTTGTTTCTGTTGATTATGTGTCCAAATGGATTGCGGCGATTCCCACTCGAACCAATGACCACAAGGCGGTCATCGATTTTGTCAAGAAAAATATCTTCAGTAGGTTCAGGATTTCGAGGGCCATCATCAGTGATGGTGGCACTCATTTTACTAATGCCTAATTCCAAAATTTGTTGGCTAAATACGGGGTTAATCATCAAATTTCCACACCTTACCATCCCCAGACGAATGGACAAGCCGAGATCACCAATCGGGAGATCAAGAACATTCTACCAAAAATGGTTAGACCTGATGGCAAGGACTGGACTCAAAAGCTTGAGGACGCTCTTTGGGCCTACCGCACGGCATATAAAACGCCCATCGGCATGTCTCCATTCCATTTGGTATATGAAAAGGCATGCCATCTACCTGTAGAGATTGAACACAGGGCATTCTGGGCGATCAAACAATGTAATTTAGATCTGAATCTAGATGGGAAGACCAGGAAATTCCAACTATCTGAGTTGGAAGAGCTTAGAAATGATGCATACGAGAATGCCAGGATCTACAAGGCTCAGACCAAAGCTCTACATGATCAATTGATTTCCCGCAAGAGCTTTGAGCCGAACCAGAAGGTCTGGTTATTCGATTCTAAACTTAAGCTCTTTCCTGGCAAACTTAGATCTAAATGGAATGGCCCATTCATAATTGACCAGATTTTTCCAAATGGAGCTGTTCAGATTTCTGACCCAAAGACGGGTAACACATTTAAAGTCAACGGTCAACATCTGAAGCCTGTTATTGACCGTACTCTTCCAGAACCCGTCTCAGACACGGTTGCTCTAGCCATTCTGTGACTTCTTTGGCTAGACTTCGCCTAGCTGACGGCATTAAACTCAGCAGTTGTACATATGACACAAAGCTGACACGAGCTTCATATTCAGGTGACATCTTTCATACTCTATCCTTTCTTTCATGTCTCTTTCTCAATGTGAACATTGCATCAGCTAGGCATGGGGGGGTGGATTCATTTTTGAATCATTTGGTCAACTTTGTGAAATTCATGTAAATTGTTTTTCTCTTCTTATTTATACATAAAAAAAGGAAGGAATAGTTGGACATTAGGACTTTTCAATCTTAGGAAATATTACATTAGGATCTGAACACAAAGACCCTTCAGGTCTTTGGACTTAATCAGCCTGTGTATCCACTAAAATGTGGATTTGTTTTTCGAGTCCTCGCCAACCTAAATTCTATTTTAATTGGAGTAAATAAGTTTGGGTGATAAGTGCACGACTTATCAAGCCGCCCTCTGATTTGAGGGAACTTTGACTTTTTAGCATCTACACACTTTCTTTGCACTTACTCGTTCAATGATTTTAATGGAAATTGGGGAGCTAATGAACCTTCTAGGGTGATATGGCTGGCAAGTTATCGTGGGTAATAGCCCATAGGTAGGTTGTCCAAATCCCAGTCATTGGACCTTTCTCTTTTTGTTGCCTTTAGGTAAATCTTAGACCAGAGAAGCCACCTACTTAAAAAAAAAAAAGAGAGAAAAGAAAGTCAAAAAGAAAGAAAAAAAAGGAGAAAAGAAAAAAAAGAAATAAACTACACTTCACCGCACGAGTTTGGCTGGCAAGTTATCGGTGGTAACAGCTCATCGATCGGTTGTCCAGAACCCAGCTCAATAAATGCACTAAAAATTCCCAAAACACCTAGGAAGAAGTGAAGTAGAATAAACCGGGGAGATATACACTGGATTCACCCTTGTGTTGACCCCGTAAAAATAAAAGTAAGGAGAAAGTTATCGGTTGTAAAGATACACCTTTAGGTAGAATTCTCTTTTTAGGGTCACCTAGAGGCGTAGAAATCCGAAGTCCATTTTAACTGCTAATTAACGAGTCTATCACAATCACAATAAGATGCTTAGAACTTAGGGTTCTCATCAAATCTTGGGTGAGTTGAATGGCCGTAGAAAGTCACTCTTCAACTCTAAAACTTGAAAATCCAAAAAAAAAAAAAATTAAAAAAGAGGAAAAAGAGAAAAATAAATTTTCCCTTGAATAAGGCAAGGGCTTGAGGCGGCTTGCATTTTGGCAGATACTCGGGCATTGTTGTGTCTTTGAAAGTTCAGATCCTAAGTAAACATTTTCTTAATGATTGAAAATAACTCATGCCCAAATAATCCAACCTGATTCTCTTATAAATAGCATGTAGTTTTTGCTAGGGAATAGCAAAAGATAGGCATGGGGGTATGATGTAAACATGTTTGCACTAGTTAAGATATTTATTTAAGCATGTTCCTAAGCATAGGATTGCATTGCATACTATAAATATTGCATAACATGCATCATCTTGCATTTAGATTAGTTTGAATAAAATGAAGGTTAATTGTCTCCTTTTATGTTCATAGACAGGGAAAACTTTTTATCGGGGCCTCGGATCGAAGATCCAATCGTATAAATGTGATCAGGGTGACGATTGGAGTTCAACGACTCCAAGATCGCCCTAATCAGACACCTATAGCATCAGATAAAGACCAAAGAACCTTAGAAGATCAAGGGCCAAGATGGTGTGAATCCCCATTTCAAACGACAAATCTGACCGCACGGAGGGATTCGGATCGAAGATTGTAGCTTAACGGTGCGAAATCGACTCAATTCGACACCCATGGCACCATCTACATCATCCAGAAGATGGACGGCCAAGATGGCACCACGTGGTACCATCTCGGCCGCCCAACCAACCACCCTCAACCACTGAAGATTCTAGCACCCACACATCTCTGCCGTTGGATCAAGATCCAACGACAGAGAGAGGAGCTCAACCGACGCGCCCATTCTATGAGTTGCACCTGAAGAAGCTGCCTTGACCGTTGGATCTTGATCCAACGGTCTTGATCGCGTGTTCAGATGATCAGCTGCTCGCTCATCCACACGCGAAGCACAGTGGATAAGGCGCTTGGTCGCCTTCAGGCGTGGGTTCGAATCTGCATGCGCAGGCGAGCGGGCATGGGCGATCGGGCGCGTGCGACCATGCGATGAGAATCGAGCGGCTATGGGTGCTCGATAGTGCCCACGTGTTATTGCACGCTGTACCTCACGCGGGATCGCACGTGGGCGCACGCACTGAGGAGCGGGTGGAGGCGCGAGATAAGCCATCCGATTTCACGATCAGATGGCTGAGATCAACTGAACGTGAACGCACGTTACACGCGCGAGTAGGCGAGCAGGCGCGCACGCTCCGCCACACGTTGCCCACGATGGGGCTTTAGTGACGGCTTTATCCGTCACTAAAGACCCCTGATTTAATTTTTTCAAATTAAAATGACCAAATTGCCCTCACTCCTTGCAACTATAAAAGGAGACCCCCTCCACACAAAATTCTCATCCCTTCCTTCTCTTCTCTCCCTCCCCAAAGCTCAAGAGAAGCTTGTCCCACACTCGGGATGCTCCTCATGAGATAAAGTCAAATTTTCGCTCTTATTTCAGAAGCGGATCCCGCGACGACAACGACGTGCTGCTCTATTCTCATTCCTCCTGCCTCGACCTCCTTCTTCCTGCTCCGTCCTCCTTCGTCCAGGCTGCGTCTCGTCCAGCTCCTCCTCCAAGCGATCGTCGAGGATGATAACTTCTCTCTCCCATTCTTCTTTACAGCTTTCTAGTGTAGAATTTTCCTGCTTTCTAGTGTAGCTGATTTTCCGCTTTCTAGTGTAATTCTTCTTTGGTTTTATTGTATAAACACTTTGAATTATTGAATGCATGTTTTTTCTCTCTCTCTCTAGTTTAGTCTGATTGTTATTATGGCTTCATTGTAATTACATCGCTTCATTTTTCAAGAAAAATTCTAAAAAAATATAATTGCGAATATAGATCGACGTAGCCTCCCTGAGTTCGACTCAGGATTTCTATTTTGGTATAAATTTATTTGTTGAACATGAGTTCTTCGCTTTCATACTATGACAACAGGTTTTCAAAACCAAACACGTTAGCATAGCAACTCGTAGGTTCAACCAGGGACTGGGGAGAAGGTTCTTCCTTCGGCTTGCACCTTCGATTCCTAGTGTACCCCCCAACCGCAGTTGTTTGACGCTATTCCCCTGGCTAGACATCAGATTGATCAGTACAAGTAGGTTAATCGTAAACAATCTCAGACTTAGTCCCGGAAAGCAAATCAGTCCTTAAGGCCAATGTCTACTCGATTTTATTGAGGCCTGGGATTGTAGTGCTTATGAAATGTGATGGGCCCTTAAAATGGATTGTACCCTTAATGATTGATTGAGTATGTGTAAGTGCATGCACAACCAGGGTTTTCAAGCAAGATTATTTGTGATGAGCAGATTTTAATGTTCAAATCTTTCTTAAGTAGCTTTTAGGGTTTAGAGTTAGGTTGATTTCAATCAAGTTTGAGGCAAACCAAGTTTTTAATCATGGGTGAAGATTGCTTTCCTTTAAAATCAGAAATAAAGTGGAGTGCCTGGTATGAACCTGATTGAAAACCCTAAGAGGAAGCTACCTGGTGAGTTGATTTTAGGTTGAGTGGTACGGCCCAAACAACTCAAACAATTGGCCACAATTGCACCACTAGGTTAGGCACACAAAAATGATTAACCTAGAATGATTTCTACTCTTTTATGTGTTGATTTGTGTGTACGAGTTCCACAAATCGGAATCCGATTGAGTACAAGAAAATCAAGTAGGTTAAGTGCCTTGAATATGGGTGTATGCTGTGTGTATGTTGAAAATTACCCCACAAAACTATCTTTTTTTTTTATATAAGCGAGGGCGAAATGTGAGTGTGAGTAGAAATCCAAACAACCAAACTAATCCTAGGATTTATGCAAACACCTAGGTTAATTGGAATTTGAATTTAATGTAATGAAATGAAATCTATGGAGGGGGGAAGAATGGGGAGCACTTATAGTCATCTTCAACTACACTTTACTCCGATCTATCGCTTGACGATTCCCTGATAGATGTATCTGCAAAACAATAGACACAAGAGAAAGCAAGTTAGAAGATAGTAAAGTGCATGAAATGCGAAAAGAAGATAGAAAAATCGTTGCCTCCCTGGCAATAGTGCCAAAATGTTGAACGGCGGAGGACTATGCTATCGGAGTTGGTTTTGAAAACCTGTCATTGTAGTTTGAATAGAGAAGAACTTAGGTTCAATAAATAAAATTTATATCGGAAAAGAAATCCTGGGTCAAACTCAGGGAGGTTACGTCAATCAAAATTCGCAATTATATTTTTTTGTATTTTTGTTTAAATAGCGGAGTAATTACAATGCAATGGAATCAATATAAACAATCAGAGAGAGAGAACATCCACTTGAAGTTGCAAAATGTTTGTACAACTAAGAAAGCGAGAAATTACACTAGAAAGCAGGAAAACTATTACAACTAGAAAGCAGGAAAATTCTACTCTAGAAAGTAAGAAAAGGGAATGGGAGAGAGAAGTTATCCTCCTCGATGATCGCTTGGAGGATGAGCCAGACGAGACAATGCCTGGAAGACGAGGAACGGAGTGGGAAGAAGGAGGTCGAAGCAAGAGGAACGGGAACGAGGCAGCACGTCATCATCGTCACGGGATCCGCTTCTGGAATGGGGGTGAAAATTTGATTTTATCTCTTGAGGAGCATCCCGGGTGTGAGACAAGCTTCTCTTGAGCTTTGGAGAGGGAGAGAAGAGAAGGAAGGGATGAGAAATTTGTATGGAGGGGGTCTCCTTTTATAGTTGTAAGGAGTGGGGGCATTTTGGACATTTTAATTTGAAAATCATTAATATGGGACCTTTAGTGACGGATAAATCCGTCACTAAAGGCTGAACGTGGCCTTCATGTGCGCACGCCGCATGCCTCCTCGCCTCCACGTCCTTCAACACACGCGCACGTCCGCGCGCTTACAGCCGTCTGATCAAGAGATCGGACGGCTTAAAACCACCTATGCTTATGTCGCGTGCCCGTGTGTGATCATGCCTCAGCGCTGCGCATCTGATCGTGCGTGGGTGCTATCGCTCGCTCTGCGCCGCATGATCTTCATCGCACGGCTCCGCTCGCTCGCTTGCTCCATGCGCCCGCTCTTCAATTTGAGGCGCCATGGCTCGAACACGCGACCTCCTCTTCTCGCAAAGTCGTTCGACCAACGCGCTACAGGCGACTTTGTGCCGCGCGAAGGATTTGTGTGCGCAGGCCTGCAGCCGTTGGATGAGCATCCAACGGTGGTGAAGCGTAGATCAGATGAAGAGGAAAGGCAGAGGTGGGGCCTTGGGGCTGGTTAAGTGGCTGAGATGGTGCCACATGCCTTCCATCTTTTGAGTATTGTAGATGGTGCCACAGGTGTCGGATTGGACTGATTTTCACGCCGTTAGGCTACGATCGTCGATCTGAATCCATCTGTGCAGTCAAATTTGTCATCTGAGGTGTGGATTAACACCATCTTGGCCCTTGATCTTTAGGGTTCCTCGATCTCAATCTAGTGCTACGGATGTCTGATTAGGGTGATCTTGGAGTCGTTGAACTCCAATCGTCACCCTGATCAGATCTGTATGGTTGGATCTTCGATCCGAGGCCCCGATAAAAAGTCACCTTGTCCCTAACATAAAAAGGAGATAATTACTATACAATTTATACAACTTGATCGAAATGCAAGATTATGCATGTTATGCACTATTTACAATGTATGATACTAATGTGACAATAAGAACATGCATTAATAGACATTTTAGGTTAATCAGATGTATGCACATCACCAGGAACCTCCTCCTACTGATGAAATGATACATCTTCATGAAGACGTATGAGTGATGAGTTGCCTAGCTGGAGGTGTTAAACTCAACATGTATACATATATACATACCATATATACATAGCATATTTCATTTTCGCATAATGTTTTGCATATTGTTTTGCATATTGTGTGTGGCATTGCAGTAATGACATGAGCTCAATGACAACTCAGAAGCAGTTACAGGTGATTTCTATCCATATACACCTGGCCTTATTTCTTTTATTCATGCATGACGACATGCAAACACTTAGGCATGGGGGGGTAGTCCATAAAGACTAGAAGTTTTTTTCCAACAATTGGGGGATTAGATCACTTTATCAAGAGGTTTTATTAGATAATTATTCTTTAGTAGATTCCTAGACTTAGAATCTGTTATAATTTCATACTTGCATGTAGAATTTGCAATGGATCCACTGTGAAAATCGATAGACATCTCTAGTTTGTCGAGAAGAAGCATTGCTTCTTCTCCTAAACTGATGAGAGCCTCATCATAAGCCCTAACTAGCTCATTTTGACCCAAGAAAGAGAATAAGAGCTCCTACATAACCTGGAGAAGGGCTTAATTCAAGGGATAAGTGTTCTGAGAAAAAAATATGAAATAATGGTTAAAACTATAATTTTACCATTACAGTACATAAATAGGATTTCTCAGAGGCCTTGGGAACTTCTTTTGACCTAGATTGGGGTCTTAGCTCATTAATTAACCTAATTTGGGTTTTTATGCAAAATGTCCAGTCAAACATGGTCAAACCTAAAATCCAACTTCACCATTGGATTTCTTAGGTCTAAATTAAATTTTTACCAAAATTTGGACCTAAGGGGAGGTCATCTTAACCTACTTTGCAAAATAGTACACCTAATTACATTTTGGCCCCTATCTTTTGAAAATCATTGCACAGACCCCCCTAACTTCCTCGTCACTCTTACAAAAAGGTCCCTACATCATTAATGGGGAGAAATCCTACTCCGACGAGGAATGGAGGGGGAGTACTCCCTGATTCCTCAGAGATCTCCTCCCAGATTTGGAAGGGAGATTCTCTGAGGAATTCCCTTCCATCTGAGTGTGGTACTAATATCTGATTCACACCCAATCTCTCATGCGAATGCACGAGAGATTTGGGTCTTCAACAATTTCCATCTCCAGTGAGGTCTCTTGTGCTTGGAGTCTTGTCTTCTAAGCATAAGAGTCCCTCCCAGCGACTATAAAATCACCACCACCTCCGACCGCATCTCTTCAGCTCGACTTGGCCAAAGATCCACCCCAATTTCATCTTCTCCTCTAGTCAAGAAGTCCAGTGAGCTCCGACGAGCCCCCCTCCTCTTTCTCGTCACTCTTCCACACTACTAGTGGCAGAGTTGCTCTCACCATCTTCCTCCGCGTCGCGCAACACCCACGCGCGCACCTCTAGACCCTTCGTCGTCGCCGTCTTCCTCCATTGGACACCGTCGTCTCCGGTGATAGTAGGTACAGCCAGTCTCCAACTCTCCCCCTTCGTCCACTTAGTTAGGTTAGACTTACTCCCCTCTATCCCCTCTTCAATTCCCCTCTATCTATGTTCCCTTTTCGACCCCGCGGCCTGCCACCTACCATCCCGCCTTCGCCTTGACACGGTGAAGCTTCCCATGTGTCTTAATGGGGCCGCAAGGCCGTGTTTGTGTGTTTCAGATCTCACCACCTGCCACCATTAAAGCACACAGTGAGAAGGTTGCGAGCTTCATCCCAGGCTGCACGCTCCAGGCGTCAGAGTCCCAGAGGAAGCTGATGAGTGCGCGAGCTCATACAGTCGAGCAATTGGTTTAGCAAGCAACCTAGTAGCAGCAATTGAAGAAGGAGTTCCTACGGGCGCGAGCGTAGAAGCGGGTGGGACATTTAGTACCACCTCGTGAACGCAAGAGTGCGGCACGTAGGATAAATTGAATTTGTGTTTTATGCTGTTCGCCTCGAGAACACAGGGGTGAGGTCCCTCGCCCTCACTCACCATGCCTCGTCCGCGACCTTCCCCCGTGGACTTGGCACTCGACCCGATTACCTATCCAAGCACTCCTCATGCATCACACCCACACCAATGCGCCTGGACTCGGGCGCACACCCGACCCGATTACCTGGCTCTGGGAGAGCATATCGAAGAGAGAAATAGAGAGAGAGACGTGGGGAAGGGTAGGGTAGGTTTTGCTCCTCAGTGAGTGTAGGGAAGAAGAAGGAAGAGGAAGGCACAGCTGAAGCTAAGGCATGGTGAAGCGAGGCTAAGCAGGGAAGGAAAGACTTAGCTGCAAAAGGAAGAAGAAGGAAGGAAGGCCAAAGAGAAGAGAAAGTCACAGGAGAGCTAAGGCTGAAGGACACAAAGGCAAGGTGAAGTTGACACTTAGTCGCAGACAGAAAGCCAAGGAAGGAAAAGGAAGAAGGAAGGAAGAAAGGAAAGAAGCAGAAGAAAGAGAAAGCAAAGAGGGTGCGGCAAATAAGAGAAGTCAGAAGAGAAGAAAGAAAGACAAGGCAGAAGGAGAGGCAAGCCAAAGAAGGAAGAGAAGACCTTAGAGGAAGAAGGAGAAAGGCACTGTGTAAGAGAAGAACAAGGAAGAAGAAGCAGATGGCCAAAGTCAAAGAAGAAGAGGAAAGAGGAAAGTCAGAGAAGAGAAAGCAGAAAGGAGAAGGAAATAAGAGCCAAATGAGAGATCTTTTTAAGACGTCTGATCATGGAATCAAACATCCAATTCTATTTTGTTATAATTTTGACTCTTACATTTTTGCATTTATATTCTGAATTATGTTTTGAGTAACTCTAAGTGTTCAATTACATTATTAGGATTAGTGAATAAATTCCATTTGCTCCCTATGTTCAACCTTGGATACTTAGGTTTTTGAGTAATAAATTCTTATTTGTTGTTAATGCTTGGTCACCTATACTACAATGCGACTAACTTAAAAAGCTCGACAAAGCGTTGCAACATAAACCCTTGGATAGCAATCAAGGAGTCAGGTGAACCATCTTCTAGTAGATCCACCAAAACATACGTAAGATGAGAGTAGAGAGTCTACTGGTGCTCTAAGGCTAGTGTAAGGAATCTTTATCTTTAATAATTGAATAATGATACTCAGAGATGGGCATAGTTTTCACTCTCAGTTCTTGCGTACTACATCTATGAAAAATTCCATACGAGAGCCACCAAATAAGGCAAAAACATAGAGAGTGGGTTCTGATAAAACTAGGACTGAGGTGGATGGTCACGACCGTCCTCTACGGAATCCTTGGCTGAAGGAGGGTATTGATGTCAAGGTCAGAAATACGTCATCCTATCCATTCCCTACCCGGTGCCAAGAGTAGGCACTTCCACCAAATAAGCCACCCGAGATCCTCTTGATCACCCCTAAAAATCCCAAATAATGCTTTGTGAATAAAAGTATGTATGTCATGTTGAATTGTTGCATTATGTTATGTTAGTAACGACATTGTACCAGTAGGTATATATATAAATCATACAAAAGGGATATTTGCTTGTAAGAAAAAAAAAAAGAAAAAAAAAAGGTTATGTTAAGAAGTTTGAATTATGTAAGTCAAAATGTTTTGAGGCAAAAACACCTACCACCCTCACGAACCACCAAATACAGCCTAAACCTATTTTTCTGTATTTCTGATAGGAGTCTGACTTAGTTGTAGGGTTATCAGAACCTAATTAAAGTGTAATGCCATGTAAGACCACCAAATACAGTTGCAAATTTGGTAAGATGTGAGCTCAGGAAAAAGAAAAGAAGAAAAAGAGAGAGAGAAAGAGAGAAAAGAAAAAGTACAAAAGATTAAAGAGAGCATAATTTTCCAGCCCTTCTCTAAGTTAAGTTATTCAATAATCTAATAATCTAGATTCTGAAATACTAGTCTCTATTTAGCACTAGAAGCGAGTGAGCCACCAAATACAAATCCAGTTAACTCAGACGTCTTCTACCTAAGCCAAAAGCCAGGGCTAAAATCAAAGAATATTTTATATCCCCAAGAGAAGAGGTTTGCCTATCCCAATAGAATTTTACTAGGGGGCAAGTACAAACTTTAAATGTGTATCAACTCTTCACTTGGATCCGTTGCAGAAGCTACAACATCATATGTACATAGTTATTTGGATTCTGAATTTTTGGATGAAACATAAAGAAATAAACCTTTAGTTAAACTCTTGATAAAATGCATTTAGTCTTACACTTGCTAAGGACTAGCAAGATTTAGGCATGGGGGTATGATTGCACAACAATCATAGGCCTTAATTCACCTGAATTAAGCTAGAACTTAGCTTAACATGAATATTCTACATGCATATGCATCGTATTTTGCATCGTAGTTGATATATGTGTTTTACACATAAAACTATGCTATTTGATAGGTATCACTCATTGCAGGTAATTTGGGGCTGCGGATGACCGATCCAATCTCATGGATCTGTTCAAAACTATGATGGGAGTCCAATGCTTCCAAGATCGCATCAATCAAACTCCTAAAGCACCCTAGGGAATCCACAGAAGATCAAGAACCAAGGGGCAAATTAAAGAAGATCCAGACCTCAGATGACAAATCCAACCGCACGGATGGATCCGGATCAATGTTTGCAACTCAACGGCACAGAAATCAATTCAATCGGATGCCTACATCACCAACTACAAGGAAAAGAAGATGAACGGCCATGATGTCACCACATGGTGCCATCACAACCGCTCCCTCACCATCGCCCTATCCAGGAAGGACGCACCACATGCTGTGGATAGTTGGATCTTCTTCCAACGGCCACGAGCCGACACGTCGCCCGCCCAGATCGGATAAGCATAAATAGAAACAAACAAGTATATTTAACAAAAGGTTTGCACATCTTGTTGGCTCACGCGCGCACGCATAAGTGCAGGACACGGGTTCAAGCCATGCACTGTGTGAAATTGAAGCGGCATTGGCTGTGCGGGTGCATGCAGGCACAATTGCGCAATCGGAGGGTAGAGGCACGACCACGTGGCACGATCAGAGCGCACTGCAGGCGGACGCACGATCACACATGTTTTGCAAGATTAGGAAGGTGAGGCAAATGCACGTAAGCTATCCGATTGTATGATCGAACAGCTGAGGTTGAAGCACTCAGAAGAGGCAAGCGGCAAAGGCAAAAAGGCGAAGGGCACGTGCGGGTGATCTGCGGCCATGCGATGGAGGATCGACGTTCTACGAAGTGCCACATGGAAACATCTGAGAGAACCAAGGGAAAAAGAAGGATTTGAAAGGTTTTTGTGAGAGATTAAGGGAGACAAATGCCCACTTCACCCCCCACAAAAGCTATAAAAAGGGCCCAAAGGGCCCCCCTTTGAAGGCATTCCCTTCATTCTCTTCTTCTTCCTTCATCAATCTTTCTTTCTTCTTCTTCTTCCTGTCTTCTCTACATCTGGCTCCACACCTATGTCTAAAGCATCTGTTGGGCCACCCCGACGGATCGTTATTGCTCTTCTCAACCTCTCCAAAAGACCACCAAGAACCACTCAAGGCGCCCTTGTTCTATTACAACAGTAGTTTGTTTATTTTATGTTTTATTCAAATACATGCATCCAGTTTATGCCCAATCTCTTCTTGTGATATAAATATGGTGATTCATTGTTCCTTTTACTTAGCCTTTATATTTGAAATAAACACATGAAATCAAAAGTGCTTTCTGCCTCCCTGTGATCGACCGAGACTCACCAGTTCCGTTAATTATTTGCTCGAGACGTATTTCGCGCTATACTACAACGCATTCATCTTTTACACGATATACACCGTGAACAGAAACCCCATGATTACTCTGCATTTAGGATATGATGTTAAAACTTCATATTTAACCTTATTTTACTGCATGTCTCTCATAATGGATATGTAGTGAATTACAACTCTCCAGCAATTATGGAGGAGCAGTTGTTAATTGATTCTGACTAATTAAAGCTAGGTGTGGCTGATATTGACGTTATCATCATACCCCCATGACTAACTTTTGCTAATCCCTTAGCAAAATCTTATGAAAAGAACTAGAGTTCTAGACCATGCATTGATGTTTAGAGTCTTGATTTATTTTTATTTCTAGAAATTAGGTCAGAATGCTAATAGCAGCCTAGAGCTACTCAAGTATCAATCAAGATCCAGACCTGACCAGTGATTGCGCAGCAATCATAGGTCTTAATTGACCTAAATTAAGCTAAGACTTAGCATAAGTTAGGGTTATTCATGCATGCATATGCATTATCTGCATCTTTACTGCTTTCCTTTAGCTATGCATAAAATAATGTTATAATGTGCTGATTAAGTGTATTATGTCAATTACAGGCAATAAGCAGATCTGGAGCTGGATCTGGAGCAGGATCTGAAGCTGGATCTGAAATAACGGGAGTTGTGGCAGAGCTGGAGCAGAAGGCCTAGTTTAGATGTAGAAATAATAATGTAAGGGGGTTAAAGGTTTTCTATTCTATTAAGTAGAAATAAAGCAGTAAAATGTGAAGAGCTTAGGTCCATCCCAGCCCTAGGATAGCCTAGAGACTTCCCCAAGCCTTAGCCACCCTTAGATTAGGTCACAACACCCTAGGAAGCCCTAAAACCCTAGTTCCAACCCTTCTCTGGACGTCCAGATAAGTTTTAAGATGTCCAGGACCCTTAGCCAACTCCCGCACACTTCAAACCCACTTCTGCAATGTTATTGGACGTCCAGACACTTTGTCAGACGTCCAATTTCTGCAGAATACCCAAAACAGAACCTGAAACCCTTCCTGACTCTGATTGGACGTCCAGACAACAAGTCTGGACTTCTGATTTTTGAGTATAAGACGTCTGATTATTTAATTAGACGTCTGATACTGCTCTACAATTCCTGTTTTGAGATTTAAGCCTTGATCTTGGATCTCTAGGTCCCTAAACCTAATTCCAACCCCATAGGAACCTAAATTAAGGTGCCCTAACCCTAGTACATCACCTCTAGACCTCCCTAAGGACCTAATTAGGTCCTCACTAAACCTAATTGACTTGGATATTAGTCAATTCCATCATCCTATTCAATTGGACTCATTGAGTCCAATTGAGCCCTGATCTTAGCACACACTGTCCAATTGGACTCAGTGAGAGTCCAATTGACCTAGACCTGACTTAATTGAGTTGTTTTACTGTCAATTAAGTTTCCACACGCCCAATTAAACTTGTATTAAGTTTAATTGCACTCTACCTTAGTGAATTAGGGTTTATAACCTTAATTTGAGACCTACCTTGACCTAAACCCACTAGAACCCAACCTAATCAACCTAGCCACCTAAGTTTCGACCCACACACACCCACACACACCATCCACACGAAAATATCTAGCCTAGAGTTCTCTAGAACTCTCTACCATGTGTGGTTGCCTTGGTTGCCAAAAATAGCAACCAAGAGCCATTCAATTTTTAGATCCACATTTAGTGGATCTAAAAACCACCATCCACCCTCTCTCTCTCACTCTCCCACGAGCTCCCACCATAGGCCTCTCTAGAGAATTCCATAATTCTCTAGAGAGCTTCCATTGGGTCTATAAAAAGACCCCATGGGTGGCCATTAGCACCCATTCACTCCCTTGGCAATTGCTCTCCATTGGTGCCATTCACGTCACCTCCACTAAGCCACTCACTCCACCTCCACGAGCTCACAACCACCACCATTGAGGACACCATGCTGGGATGCTGGATCAACCCTACCTCTCTCCAAGGGTCGGCCTAAGCTACATTGGCCGCCCCTCATTCTCTTCTCAACCACTCCAAGGCCATCGGGGACCACCCCTGAATGCCCTCTACTCTTTTAGCTCTAGATCATGCTTTTCAAAAGTTTTACTGCTTTCATTTACTGCTTATTAGAGTAGTTTCTCTTCTCCCCCAATGATGCATGCGAAATCCCCCCGTCGATTCTTGTATGCAATCGTTTTCTGGTAGTTAGGTTTAATTTAAAGCATTCCTGTATAAGCTTTCCTCTAGATTTCCTGTACAAACAACTCTCCCCCAATGAATGAATGAAAAATGCATTTATATATATATATATATCTCTTTATGTGTTTGAAATCACCATGAGCTGAATGATTATTTTATTTACGTGATTTAAGTGCCTGTTCTTTAACCGCCTATATATTGCGCACCAGAATACTAAGTAGAGCGGCTTTAAGATCGATTTCAAAAACAGAAACACGCCTCCCAGAGACGAACGACCGAGACTCAAGTCTCGTTATTTTACAAAGCAATATTTTTGACGAACGTTTTTGCGCGACTATACTACAATTTTCGACGACTTTCAAATGCGCGAAAATGGCTTTCTGTTAACCAGCTTCAGCCTCAGTCTGCCGCGAAGGTTTCTATGGCCTGCAAAAACTACCCGAAGGCTCGTTGAACCCAACGGTTAAAGCACCCATGCTTATAACATATTTGGTCCAGGTTCAATTTGCAGTATGTTTTTCTAAGAGAGAGGGATAGAAGAATTTTTTGCATTTTTGAGAGATTTCTCTTTCTTTTTCTTGATTATGTTTCTAGCCTCGAATTGGCCCTAAACACAGTCTATATCGAATTACTTGTTCCCATCATCAATCCTCACAGGGTCCCTAGCAATCGATGCTTCGAGATAGCATCGCCCATGGCAACCCACCAAAACCTTGGCTTTCGACACTTCGATATAGTGCCACCCATGGCGTTCTGTAGCTAAATTCAAGTCTTGGAGAGCGACATTTCATGATAATCCCACCCATGGCACCTGAACCAGCACAAGGTGCTTACATGCCCCCAGTAGGATATTTAGATATCCTAGGAGACAAGCACCGAGGAGACAATATGTTATTACGCATCTTCAAGAGGAATTTCCTACCTCTCCATGCCAGGAACTCATCCAATCAACTTGTGTTTTTGTGCTGCTCCTAATCTAGATAGCTTTTTCATAACAGAGTAAACACTTTTGCGTGATTTTTATAATTAAGCGCACTGAACCAGACTATGGGGGTTTTATGGTGCTTAGGTTACTGAGCCTGCAAACCAAAGGTTAGGAACGAGGCTGAATAATACCTAAGCCTTAGACCTAATACATCAGCCTCACACTTTCCTCAACCTCTTGAGGATTAATCCGGATCTTAATGGATATGTGAATGTTTAAGCCCTAAAACAAGCCTAAGAGGCCTAAGATCAGCACTCATACTAATCTCCTTGTCTCTTTGTTTCATCTCAAGACTTAATTTTTCTTTTCTTTTTGATTAGGTCTAGAACTTAATTAATCCCCATAATCAAGTGCTAATAACTATTTGTTCTTGAATGCTGCTCCTTTTTGACATTTGAATCATTTCCTCTTTCCCTCCTCATGAATGATATGCAATCAATTCTCAAAATTTTCCTCCCCTTTCTCCCTTTCTTTGTTTTTTTTTTATTTTTCTATCAATTTTTCAATATGTATATTTTTTTGTGATAACCCCTCAGAAACTTGAATTTCCATATGTTTGCACTTTAACACCCCCCATGTCTAAGTTTTTCAATGTCCTCATTGTAAACCGAAGGGTATGAAATCAGCTTTGTTCAAGGATTAAAATAGGGTTAAAGGGTGGGCAAACGGGTCGGGATGACCGTTGCGGACAATTTCAAGCTTTGATACAAGTACCAAAGGTGGAGTCGATTGTTCTAAAATTGAACTCAAAAGTGCAATAGGAGTGTAGCTCAAAAGATGATCAAAAGGGTCTCAATTTTTGGAATGACGGGTTGCCTCCCATTAAGCGCTAAATTCAATGCCTTCAGTCGAGCAGAAGGCAATAAAGGAGAAGGGATGGTCAAATCAGAGGAGTGTTGTAGAACAAGCACCTTGATCAATAGCCTGGTTGGTCCAATCAGGTTCTTGTTCAAATCTATGGGCTGATGATGCAGTCCAAACCCAATCAGTTTGGTGGGTTGATGGATGTGAATCAATAGATGTGGAGCCCACCAGATACTTTGAGTCTCAAATGGATATGGAAATGAGAAATTGGGGTTTGGTTGAGTCAGTTCAGCCTGATCAAAGTAGGGATCCTCAAAAGAAAACAGAGCTGTAGAGGATGTAGAAACCCTACAGGTGTGATTAGAGAAGGATAGGACGTGATTATTGGTCTGATCAATGTCCGAAACTCGATCAACAAATAGAGGAGAATCATATACAACTGGATCAGAGAGAGGTGAATCGGAGTAGAAGTTGATTTCGGTGGTGGGTTAGGGTTGAGAATGGGTTTTGGAAGGCTCTATATATGGATTAGAAGATGTGGCTTCTATGAGGTCCAAGTCATTGACCTCAGCATCAGAATCAAAGAATGGATCATGGATGCTGAGGTCGTAAATTGGTTCATAATTATCAGGAAATAAAGGTTCTCCAAAATCAAAGTAAGATTCAAAATCATCAGAGAATTTATGAGAATCGTGTTATGAATCTGATTCCATATTAGAAGTTCCACGACATAGTGAATCATGATGTGAAGAATCAACAACTTGACTTGGATCTAACCTAATTTTAAATTTTGAGCTCAAAAAGGTGTCCTTATCAGGCATGGGCTCAGGTTCTTGGTTCCTCGAATAAATCCAATCGAATCCCAACTCATCCAACTCCTCGATTTCTGTATCATAAATCAGCATGACTTTTGAAAAATTAATTAGTATCTTTGAGGCAGTTCGAGAGGTGTAATAATCAAATATAGGCCCACAATCAAAATCTAGATTCAAAATTTGATTCTCATCACATTAGGCCTCATGATTATTCCAAATAGGCTCGAATCCAGATTCTAGGTTAAGGGTAAGGATTGATCACTAGAATCTAGGCTGGGCTCTATTGGGATGTCAAAATCATTCTCAAGAATCACCTTATCAGAATAAGGAGCGGAATTTACACTCTCGAGAGGTTCTGTTGTTGAACGTGTACGAACCTACGCTAACGTGTTCGATTTTGGAAAACCTGTCGTTGTAGTTCGAAAGCGAAGAATTCATGTTCAACAAATAAAATTTATACCGAAATTAAAATTTCGGGTCGAACACAGGGAGGCAAACGTTTGATTTAAAAACTACGCGTTTCTTTTTATTTGTTACAGAATAATTCAATTTAGAACCATCTAATTATTTACAATAAATAGAAGAGAGAGAGAGTAAGAGAGAAAGAGAATATTACACAGAGAAATCAAAATGAGATGTAGAATAAACAAGGAATTTTTGTATTGAAGAGATTGTTCATTACAACTAGAAAGCATAAAACAATTACTCTAGAAAGCGATAAATTTACTCTAGAAAGCATTAAAAGAATGGAGAGAGAAATGTCCTCCTCGACGATTACTTGGAGGACGAGTAGATTAATCTAGAAAGCAGTAAATCTATACTAGAAAGCGGTAAAAAGAATAGGGAGAGAGAAATCCTCTTCGACGGTTGCTTGGAGGAAGAGCCAGACGGGATGACGCCTGGACGAAGGAGAACGAAGCGGGACGAAGGAGGACGAAGCAGAAGAACGAGAACGAAGCAGCACGTCATCGTCGTCGCGGGATCCACTTCCGAAGGGGAACGAAAATTGGACTTTATCTCGCGAGAAGCATCCCGGGTGTGGGACAAGCTTCTCTTGAGCTTTGGAGGGGTAGAGAGGAGAAAGAAAGGATGAAAATTTCGTATGGAGGGGGTCTCCTTTTATAGTTGCAAGGAGTGGGGGCAAAATGGACATTACATCTTCAAAATAATAAATAAGGGGTCTTTAGTGACGGATAAATCCGTCACTAAAGCCCCGACGTGGCCGTCGCCGCCGCGCCCACGCGCGCCCGCTCGGCTGCCCGCGTGCGTAGCGCCTACGCACGTCCGCGAAGTCTCAGCTATCCGATCGCGAGATCGGACGGCTTAAATCGCGTCCGTGCCCGCTGCAACCCGCCCGCCTGCACGTGCGATCGCGCGTTATGCGGGGCGTCCAATCGCGCGTCGGCGCTATCGGGCGCCCGCGACCGTACGATCTCCATCCGACGCTCCACGCGCCTCAATAACCCGCGCCTCCAATCCACTCGCCGCAGCTCGAACCCGTGCCCCGCGCTCGCGTAAGCGCGCTCGACCGCTGCGCTGCGGGGCGCGGATGGTCGAGCGCACGTTTTAAGCGCTGGACGGCCACAGTCGTTGGATCTCCATCTGACGGTGGAGAGCGATCGGGCGGGGGCCTTCACAAAATGCCAGCGGCCGTTTGGGCGGCTGAGATGGCACCACGTGGCGCCATCTTGGCCGTCCATCTTCTGGAAGTTGTAGATGGTGCCACGGATGTCGGATTGACTCGATTTTTGTGTCGTTTGGCTGCGATCGTCTATCCGAATTCATCCGTGTGGTCGGATTTGTCATCTGAAGTGCGGATTTACACCATCTTGGCCCTTGATCTTCTAGGGTTCCCCGATCTCTATCTGATGCTACGGATGCCTGATTAGGGCGATCTTGGAGTCGTTGAACTCCAATCGTCGCCCTGATCATATCCATACGGTTGGATCTTTGATACGAGGCCCCGATAAAATATTTGCCCTGTCCAAGCACATAAAAGGAGACAATTAACCTCCATTTTATTCAAACTACTCTAAATGCAAGATGATGCATGTAATGCAATATTTATATCATGAAATGCAATCCTATGCTTAAGAACATGCATAAATAGACATTTTAAGTAGTGTAAATGTGTTTACATCATACCCCCATGCCTATCTTTTGCTAGTCCCTAGCAAAAACTATATGCTATTTATAAAAGAATTAGGTTAGATTATTTGGACCTGAGTTATTTTCAATCATTAAGAAATTGTCTACTTAGGAACTGAACTTTCAAAGACACAACAGTGCCCGGGTATCAGCCAAAATGTAGACCGCCTCAAGCCCTCGCCTTATTCAAAGAAAAATTTCTTTTTCTCTTTTTACTCTTTTCTAATTTTTTTTGGATTTTCAAATTTTAGGGTTCAAGAGTGGCTTTCTACGACCATTCAACTCACCCAAGATTTGATGAGAACCCTAAGTTTTAAGCATCTTATTGTGATTGTGATAGACTCGTTGACCGGCAATTAGAACGGACTTCGGATTTCTACGCCTCTAGGTGACCTCAAAAAGAATTCTGCCTAAAGGTGTATCTTTACAACCGGTAGCTTTCTCCCTACTTTTATTTTTTAACGGGGTCAACACAAGGGTGAATCCAGTGTATATCTCCCCGGTTTATTCTACTTCTCCGCTTCTTCCTAGGTGTTTTGGGAATTTTTAGTGCATTTTCTGAGCTGGGTTCTGGACAACCGGTCGATGAGCTGTTACCACCGACAACTTGCCAGCCATACTTGTGCGGCGAAGTGTGGCTTATTTCTTTTTGTTCTTTTCTCCTTTTTGATTTTTTTTTTTTTTAAGTAGGTGGCTTCCCTGGTCTAAGATTTACCTAAAGGCAGCAAAAAGAGAAAGGTCCAGTGACTGGGCTCTGGACAACCTACCTATGGGCTGTTACCCACGATTACTTGCCAGCCATATCACCCTAGAAGGTTCATTAGCTATCCAATTTCCGTAAAAATCGCCGAACAACGAGTCAGTGCAAAGAAAGTGTGTAGATGCTTAAGACTCAAAATTCCCTCAAATCAGAGGGCGGGTTGATAAGTCGTGTACTTATCACCCAAACTTATTTATTCCAATTATAATAGAATTAAGATGGCGAGGACTCAAAGACAAATCCACATTTCAGTGGATACACAGGCTAATTAAGTCCAAAGACCTGAGGGGTCTTTGTGTTCAGATCCTAATGTAGTATTTCCTAAGATTGCAAATTTTCTTAAACCCAAATTCTCTTTCCTAATTCCGAATTATTTTTTTTTTATAAAAGAAAATAAACAAATCTACGGAGCTGACGAATGAATTCAGAGATAAATATCCACCCCCCCATGCCTATCTAATGCAATGTCCTCATTGTATTAAAAAGACATAAAACAGAGTGGAAAAGCGTAGAAAGCACCTGAATTGCGTGAATATCAGGTCTGCTCCAAGATGGAAATGAAAAAGAACTGTATAAGTGCTGAGTTTAGTGCCTTCAGCTAGGCACACTATACAAAGAAAAGAAATAAAGAATTCACAAGTGCAGGTCAGAATTAAAATAAACAGAAGAATCCTCTGGCCTATCAACAGCGGTCCACAGATGTGGACCAGATTGTGGTGCAGACCCATCCCCCATAATCGAGAATATCTTAGGTTCTGGATAAAAATTACCCAAAACCTAAAATCAGAATGCAAGCAGGGTTGGGCTTGAGATTTATGAGGATGCAACCCAAGACCAAAAAGTCGGGTTACAGAGAATTGAAGCTCAAAAGGATAATCGTTGAATGCGTGCTTGAGTTGAACCTCCTCGAAACAAATGTCGTAAGGGTTCTGATTTGATGGTTTCAGCTTAAAAGGAACCCTTCGACTCAATCTTCCATTTCCTCCAAAATTAATTTCCCAAATCAACACTTCCCAGCTCCTATCCTCCTCATTCAGCATATCAAATTCCAGGACCTCTTGTATATTCATCACCCCGTCTGAAATCTCCAAGTCTAAATGATGTGGCAAAATCAAAATTGACTTGGGTCTAATTATCTCAGAATTAGAATCATCAATAAGCTCAACAGGGTGTAACTGATAATCAGGGCATTGAATTGATTCCTCCAGAAAATGCGATTCTGGATCCGTATCGTGTGCCCTAATAAGATTAGTTTCCTCAATTATTGGGCTATCAAATGATCTATCAGATTCCTCAGGCCCAATCGTCTCACAAAAATCGTGATCTGAAAACTCGTGTGAGACTTCGCAACTTGAATCTTCACCATCAGGATCCGTATCAATGTATGTCCTAAAATCATTTGTCACTTTGCGTTCCAAGGAGACATACGTTTCCTCGTAACCCGGCTCAGGGATTTCAGGTGAAGAAATCAGATCATCCTTAATTGGTTGTTTTAATTCAATCTGGTCAGCTTCGTAACACGTGTCCCCCCCAACAGGTGCCTGAGCGGGTTCTGTCGTTGGCTTTCCTTAAGAGAGTTCATCCTGGGAATTATTCCAAGATTGAATCAAAGCAACCACTAATCTCATCCTCAATTTCGCTAATTTCCCAAGTAGAAACTCACCCGGGTTCTTATCCTTAACGTCCTGGAGCCAATCCAACAAAGACTTGTTTAAATCATCAATCATCTGAATCAGGGGCTCCAATCTCTCAATGCAAGGTGTTGGCTGAACTTCTAAAGATTGAATGATATTTCTCAAGTTAGCCAGAACCCTATCTTGAACCTGGTTAACCTGAACCAAATGAGTTGGTTCAGGGTTGTTCGGGTTTGGGCTCAATGCAGGGGAATTAACGAATTGAGATTCGTTATACCCTTCCTGATAATAGGTCATTTTAGATTGTTGAAAAGATGGTGATGACCTAAAGGCAGTGAAATCAGAGGATGGGTAAGGATCGATGTATCCTTCTTGATTGTAGATCGTATTATGCTGTTCATGAAAGGAACACGATCTATAATCGATGTAGCTCTGAGAAGGATAAAAATCAAAATCAAAGTGTTCAGGGTTATACCCTAAACACGGGGGTCCGAAATTGTATCCCCAATCCGAATTATCCCAACTAACTGATGGTCGATTACAATACGAGTTGGGATAATCGTCATGTTGAGGATAATTTACAACAGGAGGGAAAGAGCGGGAATGCGTGAAATATGTGGAAGGATTCATGATACACGGGAGGAAGAAAGGTGCCCTGCAATACAAACAATCAAACCTGTCCTTAAATAGGTTAGCCTAAAGACCTACAGACTCTCAAAACCCTTCTTGAGATAAAGGAACGATTTGATCTACTTCCGTCTGTTCAATCCAACCAGTTAGAAGGAGGGACTGGGGAGAAGGTTCTTCCTTCGGCTTGCGCCTCCGGTTCCTAGTGTACGCCCCAGCCGCGATCGTTTGACTCTGCTCCCCTAGCTAGACATCAGATTGAATAGTAGAAACAGACTAATCGAAAATAATCTCGTTCTGAGTTCTGAAGAGCGAGTCCAATCCTTAAGGCCAACGTCTACTCTGTTTTATTTAGGGCTAGGTTTGAATGTGCTTTGGAATGTGATGGGCCCTTTAAATGGGTTGTGCCCTTAATGATTGATTGATTCGTGTGTGAGTGCACAACCAGTGGTTAAGGTTCAAATCTTGCTTAGTAGCTTTTAGGATTCAACTTTAGGTGTTTTCAATCAAGTTTCGTTGGCACACCAAGTTTTACAAGCACAGGTGAAGATGTTTTCCTTTAAAGTTTAAAAAGAATGTGGAGTGCCTGGTAAATCCCTAAGAGTTGAACCTAATTGGCAGCTACTTGATGAGTTGATTTTATTTGAAGTGGTGCGGCCCAATCAACTCAAACAATTGGCCTCAAATGCACCACTAAGTTAGGCACACAAAGATAGTTAACTTAGAATGATTTCTACTCTTTTATGTGTTGCTTTATGTGTACCGGTCTCACAGATCAGAACCCGGTTGAGTAGAAACAAATCAATTCGGTTAAGTGCCTTTAAATGTGGGTGTACATTGTGTATTTGTTGAAAATTACCCCACAAAATTATCTTTTTACTTTTTTTTTATATAAATGAAGGTGGAATGAATGTGAGTGAGAATCCAAACAACCAAACTATTCTTAGGATTTATGCAAACACCTAGGTTAATTGGAATTTGGATTCAATGTGGCGACTGAAATCTATGGAGGGAGAAAGAATGGGGGATAACTTACAAAACCTTCCACAGCACTTTACTCCAATCTACCACTTTTGCTTGCCTCAAAAGAGTACCTGCAATTACAATAAGAAAGGAGAAAAGTAAGGTAAATGATTTGTAAGTTACAAAACGCGAAGAGAAATCAAAGATCGTTGCCTCCTCGGCAACGGCGCCAAAATGCTGAACGTGTACGAACCTACGCTAACGTGTTCGGTTTTGGAAAACCTGTCGTTGTAGTTCGAAAGCGAAGAATTCGTGTTCAACAAATAAAATTTATACCGAAATTAAAATTCCGGGTCGAACACAGGGAGGCAGACGTTTGATTTAAAAACTACGCGTTTCTTTTTATTTGTTACAGAATAATTCAATTTAGAACCATCTAATTATTTACAATAAATAGAAGAGAGAGAGAGTAAGAGAGAAAGAGAATATTACACAGAGAAATCAAAATGAGATGTAGAATAAACAAGGAATTTTTGTATTGAAGAGATTGTTCATTACAACTAGAAAGCATAAAATAATTACTCTAGAAAGCGATAAATTTACTCTAGAAAGCATTAAAAGAATGGAGAGAGAAATGTCCTCCTCGACGATTGCTTGGAGGACGAGTAGATTAATCTAGAAAGCAGTAAATCTATACTAGAAAGTGGTAAAAAGAATAGGGAGAGAGAAATCCTCCTCGACGGTTGCTTGGAGGACGAGCCGGACGGGACGACGCCTGGACGAAGGAGAACGAAGCGGGACGAAGGAGGACGAAGCAGAAGAACGGGAACGAAGCAGCACGTCGTCGTCGTCGCGGGATCCACTTCCGAAGGGGAACGAAAATTGGACTTTATCTCGCGAGAAGCATCCCGGGTGTGGGACAAGCTTCTCTTGAGCTTTGGAGGGGTAGAGAGGAGAAAGAAGGGATGAAAATTTCGTATGGAGGGGGTCTCCTTTTATAGTTGCAAGGAGTGGGGGCAAAATGGACATTACATCTTCAAAATAATAAATAAGGGGTCTTTAGTGACGGATAAATCCGTCACTAAAGCCCCGACGTGGCCGTCGCCGCCGCGCCCACGCGCGCCCGCTCGGCTGCCCGCGTGCGTAACGCCTACGCACGTCCGCGAAGTCTCAGCCGTCCGATCGCGAGATCGGACGGCTTAAATCGCGTCCGCGCCCACTGCAACCCGCCCGCCTGCGCGTGCGATCGCGCGTTACGCGGGGCGTCCAATCGCGCGTCGGCGCTATCGGGCGCCCGCGACCGCACGATCTCCATCCAACGCTCCATGCGCCTCAATAACCCCCGCCTCCAATCCACTCGCCGCGGCTCGAACCCGCGCCCCACGCTCGCGTAAGCGCGCTCGACCGCTGCGCTGCGGGGCGCGGATGGTCGAGCGCACGTTTTAAGCGCCGGGCGGCCATAGCCATTGGATCTCAATCTGACGGTGGAGAGCGATCGGGCGGGGGCCTTCACAAAATGCCAGCGGCCGTTTGGGCGGCTGAGATGGTGCCACGTGGCGCCATCTTGGCCGTCCATCTTCTGGAAGTTGTAGATGGTGCCACGGATGTCGGATTGACTCGATTTTTGTGTCGTTTGGCTGCGATCGTCGATCCGAATTCATCCGTGTGGTCGGATTTGTCATCTGAAGTGCGGATTTACACCATCTTGGCCCTTGATCTTCTAGGGTTCCCCGATCTCTATCTGATGCTACGGATGCCTGATTAGGGCGATCTTGGAGTCGTTGAACTCCAATCGTCGCCCTGATCATATCCATACGATTGGATCTTTGATACGAGGCCCCGATAAAATATTTGCCCTGTCCAAGCACATAAAAGGAGACAATTAACCTCCATTTTATTCAAACTACTCTAAATGCAAGATGATGCATGTAATGCAATATTTATATCATGAAATGCAATCCTATGCTTAAGAACATGCATAAATAGACATTTTAAGTAGTGTAAATGTGTTTACATCATCTGTTTTAAGCTCATCATCACAGGTGTCAGGGAAATCTAGGCTTGATGGACCTGCTTCAAGATTTTTTAAGGCTGGTTCACAATCAGGAACACCTGAAATTTGATCCTCCCAACCCATCTCAAGATTAGGCATATCAATCTGCACATAACTTGAAATAGATTCCATCTGGGTTGGGGGTCCATAACAACCTTTATTCTCGAACCCAGGATTTGGGAAATCATATTGATTCTTAGTCATACTCCAAGATGTCTCATCACCTCCTAAAGGAATGTATGGGTATCTTTGATCAATGGTTTTCTGTAATGTGTTTAGCAGGTGCCCACATTTCTCCATGAGACCTTGGTACATCCCCCAAAGTTTTGGGTCTGACGCACATTGTAGATATTCATTGCTATGTAATTCCTTCAATTCAATGTATTCTGCTACGAGATCATCCCAGGTTGAACTGTGTTTCATTCGTGTCCATATTATTTCGATACGGTTCAGAATGTGGTTTGTTGTTTTTGCAATTTATCCTGAATGTCCCTATCTAAGGCTATATAATATTTTTCATGGTGTCTATAAGCAGCCTTAATCATCTTATCTTTGATAGTCATTTGGGACATAGGTTTCCTAATTGCTTTTCCTAAAATGTCAAGTTGCATTTTTGAATTAAGTGGTGGAGTCAAGATGTAGAATCAAATTCAAATTCAGATTGGAGTTGATCAAATCAGAGAGAAATTCCCGAGAAGATCTAATGAGGTCTCTTAGGTTAACAACCAAATGACCTTTCCTGTGTGTGTGCTCTAATAGAAGGGATGAGGGACTGGATGTGAATTGGACCCAATCAAGGCACCCAAAGATTTTTGGATAACTAAGGCTGTTTTGAGGAGGATGATTCCTTTGAATCAGAAATTCGCACACTCGAGAATTACCTTGGCAGCCAGGAAGGGAGAGCCCCGCAAAAACCCCTACATGGTAGAGCGTCCCCACAGATTATAGGGTTTCCCCCACCCAACCTTCCTTGTCACTGCAGTTCAAGTAGACTAGTATGTGTGAATTGAGACCTTAAGTCTACCAATTTAATTCCTAATTTGTGCCTTGGATTTCACTTGATTAGAAGTTGATTTAGTTTGTGACCTAATTTGGAAGTTGGTTGGCCTACAAAGTAGACCAACTTCACCTGACCTATCCTAAAAGATGCAGATGAAGTCTAAGTCAAGACCCAAAGATCACCCTGAATTGACTCTCAGGTTATTAGATCCACAATTTTAGGATTCAAGTGAGATTTAGAGCCTGATTTTAGGGTTCTTGATTAGCTCTTTTCAATCAAGGGCTTGGGTGGCACACAAATGCAGCATGGTATGTTTCCTTTGATTCAGGAAAGTGTGAACTAGCACTTCAAAACCCTAAAGTAGAAACCCTAATTAGCTCTATTTCAAGTCCAATTAAATCTCAAGATGTACACCTTGGACTTCAAACAAGAAGGTGAGTAGTCCAAGATGATCAGAATTAAGTGCAAATCCCTAGTAGGTACAGGCAATTTGAGTAGGGATCTCTAAACAGAATCATCTCAACTTCAATCAGATATTGATTTTGACTTTGCAAATCAGAAAACTTGCCTTTTGAATGAAAATTACTATGAAAATAAGGCAGGTATTTCCTAATTGATTTGTTTCCTTTCTAGCTTCCCAAGATTTAGAGGTTTGATTAGGGAAGACGAGAGATTACCTGCCTGGGAGTGGTTGATTTGCGTGGAAGATCTTCTTGTGAAGTACCTCACAAAAATAGAAGAAAACAAACAAGGCAAGTTAGTACTCAAATAGAATCAAGTAAAACAATAATAACGATGAATTGCGTGTTGCTCCCTGGCAACGGCACCAAAATGTTAATTGGGCTAAATAGGAGTTTAATGTTTCTTCATCGTAGCACACTCCTAAATAGCTCACTCAATCAATAGATAAAATTTATTACTCGAAATCAAGAAATGAAGTCTGAGGTCGAACACAGGGAGCAAATATGGAATTCACGTGCTAATCTTTAATTTCATATAAATGAGCACCATAATCGAAACATAAAAGAGATATTCAATGAATAATATCTACACAAATTAATATTCAATTATAAACATGAGTATTTCAATAGATCACAATGATAAAAAGAAATCTAAGACAAAATAATGATGATTTAGATCACCAATTATTAGCCATAATTAAGCATATATTAACTACTCAAATATTTGAACAATATCACCAAGCAGAAATGCCATGCAAGATAAGTGGCCACAGTATCTTCAGACGACAGAGCATTCCATCAGATGACTTAAATGCGGCCCTGTTACAGTGTTCTTCAAAGCCCTTTTATTTTGCATCTTCTCTTCTTCTGCTTTCCTTCTTCACTTCTCAAGCCTTCTCCTTCTTTCAAGCCTCTTCTTCTTTAGAGCCTTCCCTCCTTCACACAGAGGCTAAGTGTTGGCCTCTCCACTTCAAAGCACAAGGGTAGACTAAGCTTTAGAGAGCAAAACCCCCCCATGCTCTCTCAAATTTTCCTTCTCTTCCTTCTCTCTTAGACCCCAAATATAATCGAATCCATAGTCAGGTTATTGGGTCATGAACAGTGTCCAGGCCTGCGTGCGTGGGTCACAGGCGAGGAGTGAAGTAGGTGGGTATTCGGATGTGAAGGGGTGTGAGGGACCTGATCCCTCAAGTGTCTTTGGCGATAGAGCATAAACACCAAAACAATATATGTGTAGCTGCACGTCCTTCTGCACTTGATGTGGGACTTTCCCTACTGCTATTTCACTCATAGCTGCAGCAATGGAGACTTCATCAATTGCAGTAGCTGAGGTCGAGGCTCTCAATTGGGGGTCTGGAGTGGTGCCTGGAGGAATTCTGCTTGACCTGGAGGGTGTAGCCTGGACCTCTCATGGCTATATCTTGAAGAACAAGGTGGAGATGATGGCGGTGGCGGCGGTGGCGAACCGGTGAACAACTGAAACTCAAAATATGGCCTCATGGCCACATTAAAACACCTTAGGAGAATCTCAAAGTTGTTGGTGAAGGTGGTGTGGTGGTTTCGTGGCGTGAAGGTGCGTGTGGAAGGTGGACGGTGACGGAGATGAAAGTGAGAAGGTGGGTTGTTTGGTGGAGGACGTGAGTTGATGAAACAGTGAATAAGGATGGGGTTTGGTTCGGGTGGATGAGGCAGAGGTGTAGGAACTATTGGCGAGGCGTGTGGTGTGGAGAGACAAGGAAGCTTTGCCAAAGGGCGGCTAGAAATGAGGAAGATGACGGGCAAACAGTGGTAGTGTGGGTTGAATCTAGGGTTTAGATAGAGGAGAAAAAGAGTAGAGGAACGAAGGAACCTAACTAACCTAAACTAACTGTTGAAAAGGATAGGATGGCACCAGTTATGGTATTGCCAGTGCCAGAGAAAGGAATACCTCCGGTGGGAGAGAACAGCGAGGATGGTGGAAGGCGATGCCTGCTAGCATTGCAAGACGTGGAGGAAGGCAAGGAAGAAGAATCGACCGCCTATTGTATGTGGCAGCCAGCAAAGAATGTCGACGGAAGAGCTTGCCGAAGTTGGTGGAGGAGGCCAGAGGAAGAAGGTGTTTGATGAAGAAATGCTGCCCAAACCAAGCTAAGGATGTAAGGTTTGCATCAAGGGATCTTTTATAGGCCTCAGGGGGTCATTCCAAGCTTGGAAGCTTGGAGCATTCACAAAATAGGAAACCCTTGATTTCAAAGGGTTCGCATTAGGTTTTGGGCAAGAATTAGAGCCCAAGATGTAGCTCAGATTGAAGAGAATCTTCTCAGGAGTCCTTCCAATTTTGGAAGAGATTGGGTGTGAAATCAAGGAGAGCTCCTTGATTGAAGGTTGGCTACAGGTGTGTTCACATGTAAATGGCTGTAGGGACCTAAACACGAAGAAGATGACAAAGTTAGGGGGCTATTTGCAAGGATTTCAAAAGTTAGGGGCTTATGTGAGAGAAAGAGTCTGACTGGACAAAAATGCAAACTAGGTCAAGATGATCTCTGATTGGGCTCAAATTTTGGTACAAACCTAATTTAGACCCAAGGAATCTAATGGTGAATACAAATTTTTGTTTTGACCAAGTTTGATTGGGTAATTTATGTAGAAACCCAAATTAGGGTAACTTCCCGTCTGAGACTCTATTTTAGGTTAAAATGAGTTCCACTGGTCAAATCAAGGATACCAAACCTTATGGAATATTTTTCTATGATCTTTACAAGATTTAGATGAATTTTATCCTGACCAAAACCTCTATTAATTAAGTGGATCTGAAATTAGGGTTTCGGGTGTCCGTTAATTCTTGAAATGCATGAAAAGCTATTTCTGTCTGCATGAACCCTCTTGTTAGTCATTAATGATCATTTAACCTTCATTTAACCCTTAGGAAACCCCATGACTACTCTTCATTTAGGATATGATGTTAAAACTATAGATTTAACCCTATTTTAATGCATGTCACTTAGAATGGATATGCAGTGAATTACAACTCTCCGACGATTAGGTAGGAGCAGTTATTAATTGATTCTGACTAATTAAAACTAGTTATGGCTGATGATGATGTTATGATCACACCTAAGGGTAATGCTTATTCTAGTAACTGTAGAAAACACCTAAACAATAATTCAATTGGTTCCAAAGGATAGAATTAGTGACCAATTAGTCCCTAGTCTTGGTCACTATTCACACTTTAGATTTTAGTTATAAAAACAAGTTTTCCTAAATTTTTTTATTATTTCATGATTTTAGCAAGAATTTACACTCAGACTACGCAATTAGGGCAAAACAGATAGTATTGCAATTAATCTCACATAAATGAATGTAAAACACTTCTAAAAATTTTGATAAATTTACTACAAATAGTATATTATTAGAGTTTTCAAATGGCACAAATTTCAGGCCAATCAGAGCTGTATAGCCCTAGGAATAAATCATTCAACTTGATTGGGAAGTTAGCTTGGGCAGACTTTTATAAATTTTCATAGTAGAGCTTTTGTCCTCAAATCAATGGCACTAGAAGGGTGGACAATTGGAAATTAAATTTTAAAATTAGGAGTGCCAATAAGTTCGAATTTGACACTTGGTTCAAATGTGGTTTTAAATGTAATATGAGCATGCAACTCCAAACCATGCTCCTTTTAGCTCAAAATGTTTTTAAAATTTTTATATTTTTCAACTTTTATTTGAGTTTGTGAATATTTGTATATATATAGACTTTGCATTTTTATCTTTTCTATATATATAATAACTAAAGGAGAGTGACTTACCCTTAATCTTCATCGGGAATTGATGTGTATGGAGATCCACTTGACCATTACCTGCACAAACACAAAAAAAAACTAATTAAACCAAAGATAAAAACTAAGCAGGTTTCCTAACAAAGATGGCAAATGATTGAAGTGATTTTGATAACATGAATAATGTTGTTAAAATTGTGTTATTGTAGCACACTTTAACCACTAATCCTTAAATTTCTTATTATGGGAACACAAATCGATTTTTAGTTGAAAATTATGGTTAATCTCGATCGATCCACAAGGAGGCTAAGATTGGAAAGGGCTCTTGTGTTAGAAATCCACTTAAGTCAATTTATTCTCTTTTTATATTTTTAGCATTTATGATTTTTTTTTCTTTTTGTTGGTTAAGTTAATGGCATAATTGAGTGAGCTAAACTACTCTTTTTTTTGTCTATGAAATTTTTTGTCTTCTATGATTATGATAAAACAGAAACTATACTAGACCCTATTTTTGGATCTTTTCATTTTGCAATTTTTTTTTTGTCTTTCCTTAAGAAGGAAACACAAAGACAATATAACTAGGAACTTGAAACTTTCATTACTTGCAGAAAGATATATTTACAACTCTATGGAACTCACAACATTAAGCAAAATTTAAAACTAAAAATGATTACAACTCAATGTCACTCAAGGCCACTTAAACAACTCAACTAACAAGAAATATTTACAAGTTTTATGTACTAAACATGGGGAGTATGATGGTGGTAATGTTGTAGGGGGCGTGTGTAGATCTTTGGTGCATGGTGTGTGCTAAGTGCGGGAATGGAGTGGGAGTGAAGGTGGTTGTGGAGGTGATAATAGGAGTGACTATGATGAAGAGGGTAGCAATGGATTGGAGTAGATAGGTAGAAGGTGTATTGGGAAGGTGACCAAAGGTCAATAGTGGTGCAGGTGACAAGGTTGTTGTTTGTTTCATGGGAGGTGGTGATGATTAGGGTAGTGGTTAATGTGATGGATATGATAGTGGTGTAGTTATGGAATTCGATGACAGTTTCTAAGGTCATGTTCTCTATCGAATCGATTTGGTGCGAGATATGAAGTGGTTCAAGAATTACCATGGTTGGGTCTATTGGGATGAGCAAGGTAATTAGTCTAACACCTAGTGGGCATGTGTTTGGGTAGTGGTAGGCTTAGGACAAAGGTTGTGTTGGTTATGGTGATTGACGGATGATTAGCACAAGGTATTGGAAGTGGTTAGATAGTGGTTAGATGGTTGGATTAAGTAGGTAGAGGGGTTAACTATGAGGTGTAGGAAGTGGAGGAGTAGGTGGTGGTTGTGGCCATTTGGTTAGTGGTGTTGGGAGGGTGGTTGTTTATGAGCGAAATCGAGGTTTTAAAAAAACTGCATTGTAGCATAGCAGAAACCACTTTGAAAATAAATAATATTTATTACTCAAATTTGAAGTCCAGGGTCGAACACAGGGAGCAATATGGAATTCAATCTCAAAATTGCAATTTAAGCACAGTATGAGCAATTTATAAGCAATAATAATATATCAATGAAAGCTAATGTCAATACTGTAAAAAGAATGGAGTAAAATGGTGATTTAAATCACCAATTACTCCTCACAATAGTTAGGAGATGCACAATATCAATTAAGAAGTTCAAATCAGACACAATATCAATTAACAATCTAAAGAAATCTCTTTCTTCTTCTTAAACTCTTCCTCTTCTCTTCTTTCTCTACTTCTCTATTTGTGCGGCTCCTCTTCTTTCCTTCTTTTTTCTTCTGCCTCTCTGCCTTCTGTTCTTCTACTCTTCTTCTTCTGCCTTTCTTCCTGTGCAGCTCCCCTTCTTCTTCCTTCTTTCTTTCTCTTCTCTACTTCACACATAGAGGGGGATCCTTCTTCAATCGGCTAAGTGTCAGCCGTTATTCTTTGTAGCAAAACCCCCCAACCCCGCGCTCTCTTTCCTTTCTCTCTAGGCTCTTTTCTTTCTTGCCTTCCCAAGGCCACACACATATCGGGTAGTCGGATTTGGGCAAGAGCGAACCCGAGACCAGGGCTACCAGCGTGGGTGGTAGCCAAGGTGTGGGCTTAGGCAGGTCAAGTGTACTAGGACCGCGAAGGAGATATCACAAACGAGGCACGTGAGGGGTGTGAGGGACCTCACCCCTTATGTCTGAGCCGATATGCCTCTATCACAAAATCAATTTATGTGATAGCGCCGCTTCCAAATCTTCCGAGGTGGGACTAAACGTCCCACCTTCTCTTTGCACGCGGCTGCAGTGGCTCTTTGTTTGATTGCAGCAGCTATTAATGGTATCCCACCTAATTAGAGACCTGGGCACGTGCCTTAAGAAAAGTCGCAGCACCTGGAGGGTGTAGCCTAGAGTTTGCTTGGCCGTGAACTTAAAGAACACGATAGCGATGGGTAGCGGGTGATGGAGACACGGCGACCACCTAAAAGGAAGAATACAGCCTTGCAGCCAAGTTAAAACACTTCAGGACCTTCGCCGGATCACAACGAATGTGATGGTGGGTGTAACGTGGAGTGAGAGTGCATGTAGGTGGCTGGCGGAGATGGAACTAGCCGGAGGATGATGGGCTATTCGGGGAGATGTTTGGGTGGATGGAATGGAAAATAAGGAGAGGGGTTTGGTTGGTGGAGTTGAGGCAAAGGTTATGAGGTGTTTGGAGAGGTGGATGGAGTGTAGTGGCAGATACGCCTTGCCAAAGGAGCGGCTAGAGTGGAAGATGAAGAGGGTGGTCAGTGCGATACGGTGGTCGAAATGAACTGCAGTTGGTGTGGTTATGAAGTAGAGATGCTAGGGAACTTACCTAGGTGATTGGCTAATGAAGAGAGGCAGGAGCGACATCGGTTGCGATATGGCTAACATCAGAGATGAAGATGACTTTGGTGAGAAGGAAACGGTGAGGAAGACGGAGGGAGAGATGCTCTCTAGTATGGCGCGACGCGGAGGAAGACGAGGAAAATGAATCTGCCACTAGTATTGTGGACGGACGATGAGGGAGGTCGAAGGGGATTGCCGGAGCTCGAGGAGCCTTTCAGCCAAATTAGGAGAGAGGAATTTAGGGTAGATCCGGTCGAAATTGAGCTTGAGGAGAACGGTTTGATCTAAAGGTCTTTTTATAGGCTTTTAGAGGAGGTTTTGGGCTTGGGAAGCAAGCTTCCCAAGCTTGGAAAGCTTTGCCAGAGTTGGAAATTTTTTGATACCCAAATCTCTCATATGTTTGCATGAGATATTGGGAAGGTTTTGGGGTGTGGGATTTGGCTTAAAAGGAAGGGAATTCCTTGACGAACTTTCCTTTCAAATTTGAAAGGGATTCATCAAGGAATCAAGGAGTTCTTGCCAATTTTAGGTCACCGGTGTTTGTAGGAATAGGATTAATGGTGGTAGGGACCTATTTGTGAAAATGATGATAAAGTTAGGGGTCTTTTGTAAAGATTTTGAAAGCTAAGGACATAAATGTAATCAGATAGGACCAAGCTGCAAACTAGGTCAAGACAATTTCAGCTTGGGTCCAAATTTTGGTACAAACCTAATTTTAACCAAAGGAATCCAATGGTGAAGTTGGATTTTGGTTTTGACCACATTTAACTGGTTAATTTATGTAAAAATCCAAATTAGGGTAAATGTCTGTCTGAGACTATTTTGGGTCAAAATGGGTTCTGATGGTTAATTTGAAGGTACCAAACTCTAGAGAATATTTTTCTATGAATTTTAGAGGGTTTAGGTGAATTTTATCCTGACCAAAACTTCAGTTAATTAAGCGAGTCTGTTTTTAGGATTTCAAGAGTCATTTAATTCTCAAAACATGGGCAAATCCTTTTCTGTCTGTTATAACCCACTTGTTATCCTTTTAAGACCATTTGACCATTAATTAACCCTTGAGAAAACCTATGGTTGTACTGTATTCAAGTTATGATGGTAAAATTATAGTTTTAACCCTGGTTTCTTGTCTTTCCCTCAGAATGAATTTGCAGTGAAATATGGCTCTCTGGCAGTTATGTAGGAGCATTTTACTGACTTAATTGGATCAAAATGAGCTAGTTATGGCTCATGATGGTGTTCCCATCAGTGGTAGAAGGTGGTTAAATGGTGTGATGGGCAATCATTGTGGTAATGGTGGATAATGGTGGTGGCATGGTAATAGTGGTGATCGGGTGGTGAATGGAGGTGGAGGTGTGTCTTTGATTATGTACATGAGTGTGTGTGTGTTTTTGTGAGTTAGCGTGTGTTGGTGGGGATAGTGGAGGGTAGATGGTGGTGGTAGAGTGATTGAAGATGGTGGCGTGGGTGGATGGAGTGCAAATGATGAGGTGAAGGTGGTGGATGGATGTTGTGCGTGAGTGTGTGTGTGCGTATATGGTTGTGTGTGTGTCAAAAAATACTAAATATCATCAAGGAAAAGGAGAGAGCATTATGAAGAAGAAATGAGAATAAGAACAAGGGAAATGAAACCAAAAGAAAGTGACATTCTACTTGCAAGAAAATGAAAGATTACTCTAGTCACATGAAACAAAAACTAACCACAAAAAAAGAAAGGAGATGGAGAGGAGAGTGTGTCCATGCTAAGGGGGCTCCTTACAGCCGTTGGGTGGTGGTGGTGATCCTTGGCTATTGCCTACACCATCTTCATCTTGAGAAGGAGAGATGACCAATGAGGGCTCGTAAGGTAGGGGGGCATTGGCAACTATTTGAGGAGAGAGAAGGGAAGCTCCAAAGTGGAGGGGATGGGAGCCAAATGGAAGTGGGAGGGTGGGGGGTGGCACCTATGGCTTAGGGTATTTTTTATAGAGGGTGGTGTGGATTTGGTGCACTTAGGGAAGAGGGTAGGCTATAGGTTAAGGGTATATTCTAAGGGGAATGGAAGGTTGTGGAAGGTTCTAGTAGAAGGGAAACTTAAGGTGTCTTGGGGGAGGGGCTAAGGTGGCATGGATAGATAAGGTGGGTCTAGTCTCATAGTGGTCTCTTAAGGTGGCATGGGTGTCTAATGGGTTTTATTAAGGGTTAAGGGTGGCATGAAGGTGTGTTCTAAGGTGGTGTTGGGCTTCTACTATGGGTAGGTGTTGGGCTGAATTTAGGTGCACCAAATAGGTAAAAGAATAGGTAGAAAAATAGGTTGTTAGGCCAATTAAATGTGGTGTTCAATGGAGGGTTTAGTGGTCCTAAAATGGGTTCTACCTAGGTGGCTAGTTAGTAGGTTTGTGTGTGTGAGATTGAGTGAATTAGGTTTGGTGTTATGCTGGGTTGGTGCATGTGCATGGTTTTGCATGGGCTTGTTGGGGTTTGTCCAGGCTTGTCTTCTCTCTTTCTAGTATTTTGGAATTGAATGTTGCTGGCTTCCTCTAGCTGGTTGTGGGAAGCTGATCGATGACAAATTCCTTGTGTGTTGTCTCACATCTTCATTATCGTGCAATTCCCTCCCTTCTATAGCAGGCCTGTACACATGAAATGATGATGTCACTGCGGACTCATAACATTGAGAAAATAAGATAAGAATATACATGAATGCAAATGCTTGCTATGAATGAAATGCATGCCCTATTTACCGTGTAAGCCAAGTATTTAGCCTAACTTAGTCATTTTAGGACCTATGATTAATTTTTGTGCAATCATTACTTAAAGGATCAAAGAGTGTGGGGTTGTAAATGGGTTAAGACCAAATGTGACTTTAAAGGTAATATTGAGAGATATAAACCTAGGCTTGCTGCAAAGGGCTTTACTCAAAATGATGGCATTGAGTATAAGGAAACCATTACTCTAGGTTTTATGATGAATTACTTATAAATTGTCTTGGCCTTGGTGGCTTATTATGATTTGGAGCTCCACCAGATGGATGTAAAGACTACTTTTCTAATTGGTGTTTTAGAGTTTTAGAGGAGGATGTTTACATGAACCAACTCAAAGGCCTTATGGTTACAGGAAAGGAAAATCTTGTGTGTAGATTGATGAAGTCAATATATCGACTGAAATAACCTTCCTGACAATAGTGCATTAAGTTTAACAGTGTGCCATTACATCTTATGGTTTTGTAGAAAACATTGTTGATCTATGTATCTAGGTGAAGGTTGGTGGGAGAAAGTTCAGTATATTGGTTCTATATGTTGATGACATCTTGTTGCCTGCAAATGACATGGGCATATTGACTAAGACACAAACATCAATCATAATAAGAATGTTGTTGTCAGGTTTTATCCCCGGCAACGATGCCAAAAATATGATCGATGAAAACTATCTGCATGTTAAAAATGTGATTTTAATTATGTTGTTGTCATAGTATAGTTGTAATGCAAACAGATGTCATGTCATTTTATTTATTTAAATAATTTTTACTAGTTTATTTCAGGTCGTTCACTTGAAGGCAGTTATTGATATACATCACTCTTTATGTTCCAAAAATGCTCTTTTATTCCAAAAATGTCAAGTATATATACAAAATGAATCAATGAGTCAAAGAATAAATGAATTTAATTAATTATGTACAAAAGGATCAATTAATGCTCACTACAATATCTTAAACATATTTACAGCTAAACAGGCATCAAAAACTACATAAAACTATTCTATGTTAGTTATATACAACTATCCTAAATAATACCTAAGTATAGGTACAAAAATAACTATTAATATATACTATACTAAATATACTAACATATACTAATAAATTTAGTAACATATAATGTATATACAATGATATATATAAGTGTTACTATAGCCTTACAAAACATATATACAAAATATAAGGCAAAAGAAATATATTTACTAACATATATATACACTTACTGTGACGGATCTATATGTCACTAAAGCCTTGACACATATATTCATAAGGCTCATATGTATACTACTATCCTTTACTTATATATATATACGTACATAAATATTTATTATTTACATGTATACTCTATACATATATATACTTATACATATACTATATAGATACATTACACATACACAGTACACACACAACACTTACACAGAACGTAGCTCAACACATAGCCACTCACAACTCTCCGCTCTCCACACTTAGCCAATTTTAGTTCAAACACACACACACAACACACTATTCACTTTACAAAAATTTGTTAATGGACGAGGCCAAGGCTTTTCATGGGATGCACAGCACCCCTAGAGGGTGGGACCAGCCCAGGCCCTAGTTGTTATATTAGGTATATTTTAGTGTATTTTTAGGCCCAATAGGCCCATGACTCCTAGCCACCCATGCTTTCATGTGCCCACACACACGTACACACACACCCACAGGCACATACTCACGCACACATGCACACGCTCGAAGGTGTGCATGTAGATCGAGTAACATATGCTCATGTATGTGTGCCCACGTTGACGACCGGGAAGGTCATCAGCACCAAACAACTTATATCGTTGCGCGGGCTTCTCCACCACCGATGTGGCACAAAACTTTAGCACCTAATTGGTGTTCAAAGGTGTGAATTACATTCTGAAAAGACAAATTTGGACCTCAATTTAAGCATCCAATTGGCTTCCATTTAAAAATAAATTATATATTTGGAATGCCCTTACACAGGCCTACATAATTATGTAGTTAATTTATAAAAATAACTTATCTAATTATATTTGAAAATTACTTAAAGTTAGTGTTGTGCACATGTGAATTTAGGGTTTAATTACTTAATTAATATACAAATTAATGAATTGATAAGTCAATTGACCATATAATTAGTTAATTAATAAAATAAGGTATTTATTACACATTTTTAATTTATTTTAGAACATCTATTTTAATTCATATACATTTATTTATACGTTATACATGGATATACATATAATTTAGTTATAAATATTATTATACAACATAAATATAATATAAATAGAATAAAAATATTTAAAATTAATATATATAACTACACAGTATAAGTTACTTCAGTATTAACTTAAATTACTAATTTATTTTACTTTAACTTAATAATTAACTTAATTAACTTAATAACTTAATTACCGACAATAAATACATAAATAAATAAATATACAAGTGTCATACAGTATATAATACTTATTTAAATATGTATGTACAGTAATAGATACAATTATACACATATACATATTTATTTATAATTATCTTAGTTTATGTACATATAATTTACTATAAATAAATAGATAATTATACAGTTAATATATATACAGTATAAATCAATATAAATACTTAAATAATTATAATACAAGTATACATTAGTTATGTACAATATAGATATGTAAGTTATTATTTACATTTAACTTAGCTTTAAATAGTATATGCAAGTATAAATACAATATACATGGTATTTTTATGAAATTTTTGGCTTTTTCAGATTTTTATGGTGTTTTTATGTATAATGGAGATAGGAGAAGAGAGAGAAAAGGTGAGATGAGTGAAGAACCATTTCTTTTTGTCATTTTTATATTGATTTCTTTTATTAAGTTTCAAACTACACCGAACCGTCAACTGGTATATTCTACCAAACAGAGGGTTTGGAATACTTTGCAACTTTGCAAACACTTAAAGAAATACGTAATCTTACTCAAGATAGATTTATTTTATTTTTTTATGATTTTTTATTTATTTACAAACTCACACAAGGTCATGAAGGGGTTTTAATACTATGAACCTAAGCCTTAAAAGACTGAACTGATGGCTGGAATGAAGATGTTAACACTCAAATATGGCCAGCACATAAGATGAAAGGTGTTTAAGCATATAAACATGATTTTGCATTTAATTTCCTTAACAACACATATGGAGAGTTTATGCACTTTACATGGTTGACAAAGGTCAGATTAAATGAGATTACAAGCCATTCTAATTAGATTTCATTTCACTTTCAGTATAAGAATGCTTGTACATTGCATTCCTTAACAATACAAAACAATATCAGCTCACTTAAAGCTCAACCTCAACTTAGATCCATTTCAATAGGAAGCTACAGGTGCTGCCCATGAACTCAGCAGCAAATGCTGCTTCAGCTATTATTTGCTGTGCTACTACCCTTTCAACAATCTATCTACTATTGCCAAAGATTACAACACCATTTGTTTAGGTAAAGATGAATGAGTAGCCCTTGCTGCTACTGAAGTTCATCAACCAGAGACTCAGATCTAACCATGGTGGTCTAATCAGGGTCCAAAACATCAATTGTAGGCCTGGAAACCTAGATCAAAAGGAGTTTGAATTAAGAAAACCATTTTGATCCTAATCACCATTCATGCTCAAATCCAATGAGATTCAATTTGAAAATTAGCTTAAAACATTTTTAAAGATCTGAGATCCATAAAACCAATTCACAATCTTTAAAAATCTCCAAAGATCCTAAGATGATCTTCACTCTACATTATAGACAATGTAAAGGGAAAATGAGCACATTAGGAATTTGAAATCATTTCCAAACACTCTAGATCTTCATTAAAATTCTCAAACACCTAGAAATAAGATTGAATGCTTTTTGCATTCAAAAGACCATGTTGCCCTATTTTGGGCTTTCACTTTAGATTGATTACTGATCAGATCAATTGATCTTCTTGAACACCATTGATTAGAGTTCGAGGTGATCTAGTGATCATCTCATAATCACTTGGGTCCTTGTTTAACCTCAAATCAGTATCACTGATTATCCTGGCTAAATTAACCAACACAAAGCTCAAATTGGGCATATACTTATCTAAAAATCAAATCTGAATTTAAATACATAAGAGTCATCACAATACTCCCAATTAGGAAATTAAAACCTCGAATCACTCAATTAAACTCATTTAAATCCAAATTAACTCAAAATCGCGAGATTGGGCGTGAAATCCAAATATGAAAGAATCAAGCAAATCAATGCAATCAAATCAAGATCAGGGGTCCTTGTGAACAAATGAATTGAATGAGAGGACCCCCATGTGGATTTGAGAGCTATCTAGATCACAAATTTGAGAATTTTAGATCTAGACATGCTCGGGCGAATGGGGTGAATTATGAATCAAAAATGTGAGGAAAACAGTGAAAATGGAATTGTGAGGCATAGAGGAAGATTAGTGAATCAATACGAATGCGTGAAAACACCTTCCAATCTGAATTAATCGAAGAGGGCGAAATTGGATCTACTCCATTCTACTCCTAACCTGGAGTAGCAAACCATTGAATTTGCTATCTAATCTACTCCTAACTAATATAGAAAGCAGTAAAACAAATCTAGAAAGCATTAAAACCAAATCTAATCAGAGGAATGGGACTAGTGGGTCAACAGCCGATGCTGAAGAGGAAGAATGGAGGGAGAACCTCCAGTGAGTGAAGAGCTCACTTTAGGAGCTCCTGGCATGTCTCCTGGTGTTACATGATCTAGCTTGACATGGATGATCAAGAGGGAATCAGCTCCATCTCTATCACAGGTGGAACCAAGTGAAGAAGTAAAGAGGAGCTAGAGAGGAAGAATAGAGAGTCCAAGGAAGTAGGAGGGGACTGGTCAGGAGCGTGCAAGCTTAGAGTAGATGCTTAAGGAGGTGAGGGAGTGATTATGGTCACCGTGGTGTGAAATTAGGCATGAATAGGGTTAACAGTGGGATGAGCTTGATAGGTGCGCGATAAGCTTTTGGACAAAATCCCACCATTAGATGGGATCTAGAGGAAGCTACAATGCTACGTGCAAAGGCACGCAAGGAATGGATAACGATTGACCATTGGATCGGTGAGGAAGGGAATCAATGGCACCTGTAGCTCGTGTTCTTCATGCGTTACAGTGTTCTTGTGAGGCATCAGCTGTTTGGGTATTTTACGCTCAAGCCCTCAAAGGTGACAGTGTAGAGTTTGCAAGGGAACCCATAAGTGAGAGAAATAGTAACCAAAAGGTCCTTGAATTATTATAAGGAGGTCCTTGTAGTTTACCAACAAGCCCCTGACGGGTTTTAGATGTGAATAAAGGGCTATGAAATGAGGACCTAAATATGAAACTCTAAATGTGAGGTCCTAATGATATTCAAATGCCATGAGATTTTTATTGGAGCTTAATTGAACATTTTATAACATGATTTCTCTCTTGATTTAAACTTTTGAACCCAAAAATGTGTTCAATTGGCAATTGGATCATCATTTTGTATTTATACATAGAATATCTCATAAATTGACCTAATTATGTCTTTTTAACCCAATTGTTGTTTTAGGTCATTTCTGTTAATTCTCACACTTAACCCATTTATTGTGTTAATAAGATAGTGTTTAACCGAGTTTCTAGCTTAACTTGGCCATTTTAGCTATGATGAGCCACACTTTATCACATATTATATGATGTAAAGAAGTTCCTCTCTAAGAACTTTGAAATGAAAGATATAACTGGAGCATCCAAAATAATAGGAATAGTGATATTCCAAAATAGATCACAAGGAATTTTATGCTTGTCTTAAAAGGCATATATTACGGATTCAAAATCGATAAATGTGTTGAAGGCGGAAAACTATGCATTCGCAGTTTGATTCGAAAACATGTCGTTGTAGCTCGAGTTACAAAGAAATCCATTAAATAGATAAAATTTATACCAAAAAATTCGTAAAGAAGTTATGAGTCGAACATAGGGAGGATATGTCGATCTCAAAATTCGTAATTATATTTTTTGTATTTTTATTTAAAAGGTGAAATAATCACAATGAAATCGCTATAGACAATAAGAGAGAGAAAGAGATAACAATCACTTGGTATTTGAATAATGTTTTACAACTAAGAAAGCGGGAAATGATTACATTAGAAAGCGGGAAACTGTTACAACTAGAAAGCAAAAAATTGTACTTTAGAAAGTGGTAAAAGAAGGGAGAGAGAAGTTATCCTCCTCGACGAATGCTTGGAGGACGAGCCAGACGGAGGTGACACCTAGAAGATGGAGGATAAGGCGGGAAGAAGGAGGACAAAGTCGGAAGAACGAGAATGAGGCAGCACATCATCGTCATCGCGGGATCCACTTCCGAAACAGGGGCAAAAACTTGGTTTTAGCTCTTGAGGAGCATCTCGGGTGTGGGATAAGTTTCTCTTAAGCTTTGGAGAGGGAGAGAGAAAGAAGGGATGAGAATTTCATAGTGTAGGGGTCTTTTTTTATAGTTGCAAGAATTGAGGGCAATTTGGTCATTTCATGCTTAAAAAATTAATTCAGGGTCTTTAGTGACGTATTTAAAGGTCACTAAAGCCCCTGAACGTAGGCATAGGTCGCGCGCCTCTTCCTCTTTGGCTACCTCAACGCTCTCGCACGTTTAAAGGCTCCCGACCATCCGATCAAGAGATCGGACGGCTTAAAAAGCGTACGCCTACTCTTCAGCGCCTCTAACGCCTACGCATTTGATCGTGCATCCAGAGCGACGTGCGATCGCGTGTGGGTGTTGGACGCATTGAGATAGCGCCACGTTGCACCTTTTAGAGCCGTTTGATGAAGATTGTGTGGCTGAATTGAGCGGCGCCTCCCCGCTCTCTTGATTTGGAGGCTGGGCACGATTCGAACCGGCACCTTTCAGAGCTCATAGAGCGCTGGACCAACACTCTAAGGGACCTTCTTTATCTCTCTTAGGAATTAGGCCTGCACGATCTGCAACTGTTGGATGGAGATCCAACGACCCAAATCATCCGTGCCTTTGCCTTCAGAAGTTGAACGGAAGGGAGGAGGCCAAATGCGAATGGTTGGGATGGTGCCACATGGCACCATCCTAACCGTCCATCTTCTTTATGTTGTAGATGGTGCCATGGATGTCAGATTGGATCGATTTTTGCACCGTTAGGCTGCAATCATCCATCCAAACCCATCCGTGCAATTGGATTTGTCATCTAAAGTGCAGATTGGTACCATCTTGGCCCTTGATCTTTAGGGTTCCTCGATCTCTATCTGATGCTACGGATGTCTGATCAGGGCGATCTTGGAGTCGTTGATCTCCAATTGTCGGCCTGATCAGATCCGTGTGGTTGGATCTTCGATCCGAGGCTCCGATTAACAAGTTTCACTATCCCTGGCCATAAAAAGAGACAATTACTATACAATTTATACAACTTGACCTAAATGCATGATTATGCATGTTATGCACTATTTACAATGTATGATGCTAATATAGTACTAAGAACATGCATTAATAAACATTTTAGGTTAATCAGATGTATGCACATCACACCCCCATGCCCATCTTTTGCTAGTCCCTAGCAAAAACTACATGCTATTTATAAAAGAATTAGGGTTTGATTACTTGGGCACAAGTCATTTTCAACATTAAGAAATTTTTACTTAGGACCTAAACTTTCAAAGACACAACAGTGCCTGGGTATTTACCAAAATGCAGACTGCCTCAAGCCCTCGCCTTATTCAAAGAAAGATCTCTTTTTCACTTTTTCTTCTCTTCTAATTTTTTTTTAGATTTTTGAGTTTAGGGTTACAAAGTGGCTTTCTACGGCCACTCAACCCACCAAGATTTGATGAGAACCCTAAGTTCTAAGCATATTTTTGTGAATGTGATAGACTCGTTGATCGGCAATCAGAACGGACTTAGGGTTTCAACGCCCCTAGGTGACCTTAAAAAGAAATCTGCCTGAAGGTGTATCTATACGACCGGTAGCTTTCTCCCTACTTTTATTTTTTTATGGGGTCAACACAAGGGTGAATCCAATGTATATCTCCTCGGCTTATTCTACTTCTTCGCTTCTTCCTAAGTGTTTTAGGAATTTTTATGTGCATTTCTTGTGTTGGGTTCTGGACAACCGGTCCATGAGCTGTTACCACCAACAACTTGCCAGCCATACTCGTGCTGCGAAATGAGACTTATTTCTTTTATTTCTTTTTCTTTTCTTTTCTCCTTTTTCTTTTTTTCTTTTTCTTTTCTTTTTGAACTTTCTTTTTTTTTTAAATAGGTGGCTTCCAAGGCGGCAAGAAGTGAGTGGTCCTGTGACTGGGTTTTGGACAACCTACCTATGGGCTATTACCCACGATAACTTGCTAGACATATCACCCTAGAAGGTTCATTAGCTACCCAATTTCCATTAAAATCGTCGAACAACGAGTCAGTGATGAATAGTGTGTAGATGCTTAGACTTAAAGTTCCCTCAAATCAGAGGGCAGGTTGATAAGTCGTGTACTTATTACCCAAACTTATTTAATCAAAATAGAATTCAGGATGGCAAGGACTCAATAAACAAATCCACATTTTAGTGGATACCCGGGCTGATTAAGCCTAAAGACCTGAAGGATCTTAGTGCTCAGATCCTACTGTAATATTTCCTAAGTCTTAATGTCCAAGTATTCCTTCCTAATTCGAATTTTTTTTATGTATATATAAGAAAATAAGTAGGATTTACAAGAATTCCATAGAGCTGACAAAATGATTCAGAAATGAATCCAAATGAATCCACCCCCCCATGCCTAGCTGATGCAATGTCTGCATTGAGAATAAAAGACATGAATGGAAGGGTAGAATGCAGAAGATATCACCTGAATATGAAGCTCGAGTCAGCTCTTAGTCAGACTATACAACTGCTGAGTTTAATGTCGTCAGCTAGGCGTAGTCCAGCCAAAAAAGTCACAACATAGCTATAGCAACCGTGTCTAAGACGAGTTCTGGAATAGTACGGTCAATAACAGGCTTCAGATGTTGACCGTTGACTTTGAATGAATTACCTATCTTTGGGTCAGAGATCTGAATAGCCCCATCTGGAAATATCTGATCGATAATGAACGGGCCATTCCATTTTGATCTAAGTTTGCCAAGAAAGAGCTTAAGTCAAGAATCAAAGAGCCAGACTTTCTGGTTTGGCTCAAAGCTCTTGCGAGAAATCAATTGGTCATGAAGAGCATTGGTCCGAGCCTTGTAGATCTTGGCATTCTCATACGCATCATTTCTAAGCTCCTCCAACTCAGATAGTTGGAGTTTCCTGGTCTTCCTGGCTAAACTCAGATTTAGATTACATTGTTTGATTACCCATAATGCCCTATGTTCAATTTCTACGGGTAAATGGCATGCCTCTCCATACACCAGACGAAACGGAGACATGCCGATGGGCATTTTATGTCGTATGATAGGCCCAAAGAGTGTCCTCAAGCTTTTGAGTCCAGTCTTTGCGATCAAGCCTAACCATTTTCTACAAAATATTCTTGATCTCCCGATTGGAGATCTCGGCCTGTCCATTTGTTTGAGGATGGTAAGGTGTGGCAATTCTGTGATTTACCCCGTATTCTGCCAGCAAATTAAGGAATTGGGCATTAGTGAAATGAGTGCCACCATTGCTGATGATGACCCTCGGAATCCCGAACTAGCTAAAGATATTCTTCTTGAAAAAATCAATGACCACCTTGTGGTCATTGGTTCCGGTGGGAATAGCCTCGATCCACTTGGACACGTAATCAACAGCAACAAGAATGTACTGATGTCCAAATGAAGGGAGGAAGGGTCCCATGAAATCGATGCTCCAAACGTCGAAGATTTCGATGGGAAGAATTGGGTTTAGTGGCATCATATCTCTCTTAGCTATGCTCCCAAGTGCCTGACATCGGGAACATGACCTAGAGAAATCCTTAGCATCCTTGAATAAAGACAGCCAATAGAATCCAGATTGCAAAATTTTTGCAGCCATCTTTTTCCCGAAGAAGTGTCCACCACATGCAAATGCAAGGCAGAACTTGAGTATACTCTTGAATTCATTCTTCGGAATGCATCGACGAATAATCTGATTAGAGCCAATGCGGTACAGTTCAGGGTCCTCCCAGAAGTAATATTTGGCCTCAGATTTGAGTATATCCCATTGTTGCTTGGTCTAATCCTGGGGGATTTGACCAATGGCCAAATAATTAACGATGTCAGCAAACCACAAGGTTTGGACACCTGAAACTGTAAGGATAGTCTTGTCTGGAAAAGTATTATCAATTGGAATGTCCGGATGAGAAGAATCACTCAGAAGTCTCGACAGATGATCCGCCACCACATTCTATACCCCGGATTTATCCTTAATTTCAAGATCAAATTCTTGAAGCAGAAGAATCCATCGAATAAGCCGAGTTTGGCATCCTTTTTGGCCAAGAGATGTCTCAAGGCCGAGTGGTCAGTATATATGATGACGTGAGACCATAAGAGATATGCCCTAAATTTCTCCAAAGCAAACACTACAGCTAGTAATTCCTTCTCAGTAATAGTGTAAGTCCTTTGGGCCTCGTCCAGAGTTTTACTAGCATAGTAGATGACAGAGGGCTTCCAGTCAATCTTCTGACCCAAAATAGCCTCGACCGTGTAATCAGAAGCGTCGGTCGTGATCTCAAATGGGGCTATCCAAATCGGTGGTTGCAACACTGGAGCAAAAGTGATTGTCATTTTAAGAAAATCAAATGCCTTACGGCATGATTTGTCGAAATCAAACGACGTTTCTTTGGAAAGAAGATTTCTCAAAGGATGAGAAACCTTAGAAAAGTCCTTGATGAACCTCCTATAGAATCCCACATGACCAAGAAATGATCGAATTTGTTTGACTAATGTGGGAGGAGGAAGTTTAGCGATAGCATCAATCTTAGCTTTGTCCACTTCGATTCCCCGTTTAGAAATTACGTGACCCAAGACGATGCCTTCTTGTGTCATGAAATGACTCTTATCCCAGCTAAGGACCAGTCTTATTTTGATGCATCGTTTAAGAATCATTTCAAGATTAGCAAGACAAGAGTCAAACGATTCTCCAAAAATAGAGAAATCATCCATGAAGACTTCCATAAACTCTCCCACCATGTTAGAGAATATGGCCAGCATACACCTTTGAAAAGTCACAGGTGCATTGTATAAGCTGAATGGCATCCTACGAAAAGCAAAGGTTCCGTAGGGACAGGTGAAAGTCATTTTTTCCTAATCCTCGAGATGGATAGGGACTTGGTTGTTTCCCGAGTAGCCATTAAGGAAACAAAAGTACTTCTACCCGTCTAATCTTTCAAGGATTTGATCGATAAAGGGCAAAGGGAAATGATCATTTTTCGTGGTTGTGTTCAGCTTCCTGTAATCAATACAAACTCTACAAGAGGAAGCTGAACGAGTTGTGACAGATTCTCCTTTCTCATTAATCACAACTGTAATCCCAGCTTTCTTGGTAACAATTTGCATGGGACTTACCCAAGGACTATCACAGATCGGATAAATGATTCCTGTATCAAGCCACTTGATAATCTCCTTCTTGACCACTTCTCGCATATTTGGGTTTAATCTCCTCTGCATCTGGCAAGAAGGGCGGGATCCATCTTCCAAAATATTCTGTGATTGCAGTAAGATGGCTCGATCCCCCTAAGGTCATGAATGGTCCAACCAATTGCCTCCTTGTGTTCCTTTAGGACCTTAATCAATTTAATCTCCTGCTCCTTTGTTAATTTAGCACTGATAATCACAGGGAGCGTCTTATGTGGTCTTAAAAACTGATATTTCAGATTCTCAGGCAATGGTTTCAATTCAAGCTGGGGCGGGTTGATGATTGAAGGTAAGGAAGATGCTGTTGAAGACACATCAAAAGGAAGAGGTTGAGAGTGAACAAAATCAATAGCCTCTTCAGAAGATGGTGGGTCTGCCATAGAGGGTTGCGAGTTCAAATCATCATCAGAGGAGGAACTTTCAAATGCAGAAATCGCCATACAAGTTTCAATATTCACATTATCATCCTCAAGTTCCTCAATAAATCCATAATCCTTGAATTTGTTAATCACCTTAAAAATATTCAATTTCATTCTTTGATCCCCAAAGGCGATTTCCATGCTACTGCTCTAACAGTTAATGTTGGCCTTGGAGGTAGCCAGGAACAAACTCCCCAGAATGATGGGCGTGTTCCTTAAATTCACAGGTACATCCATATCAAAGACAAGGAAATCTATAGGAAAATAGAAATCCTTAGCCTTAACAATAACATCTTCAATAACGCCTCGCAAATTTGTGACCGAACGGTCTGCTAACTGCAGTGTTACTGAAGTTGGCCGAAGTTCACCTAATCCGAACTTCTCGTAAAGAGAAGTCGGAATTAGGTTAATGGATGCACCCAGATCCAAAAGTGCTCTACCAAAAGTGTAATCTTCGATGACACAAGAAATCAAAGGAGCACCTAGATCTCTCTTTTTTTGAGGGAGATGGTGCAGGATAACAAAACTAGCCTGCTCGGAGAGTACACCTTCCTCAGAACAGATTCTCTCAACTTATGCTTCTGTGTACTCAAATCCTTTAAAAATTTTGCGTAAGCCAGTATATGTTTGATAGCATCGAGGAGCGGGATATTAATCTCGACATTCTTGAAAATATTCAGAAGCTCCTCATTACTATCAACAGACTTCTTCTTCCTTGATCTAATCAAGGCCTCAGGAAAAGGAACATGAGTCGAATCTTCGGAATCAGGTTCCTGAGCCTTGATTTCTTCTCCAGAGTTCTCCTTTCTCTCCTCAGGCACTTCAAGATTTTGTAAATCAGAACAGTGTGGTTGTGGATCCTGAGTTTGTTTACCACTCCTCAAGGTAACAGAATTAGCGGATGCACATGGGTTTGGGCCTTGGGGAGGGTTAGGAAAGATTGGAGGGGCTTCATTAGCCAAGAACCTTTGATTTGAGGAAGATGAAGAGGAAGGACCCTGCTCAACAACCTGAGCATGTGCATGTGGGTCCCTCCAATTCCCGTACCCATGGGCTTGATTGCCTGGATTTTGGATATTACGTGGGTTGGGTACGGGTTGAGATGGCAGAGATCCAGGTTGACGAGAATTAGCAATGAACCCATTTTGCAAGTTGTCCGGCGAGGTTTTCATTTACTGCATGAGCTGGAGCATAGATCCTTGCATCTCTACCACTTGTCGGTTCAAATCAACCTGCCCTACAGGTTGACGAGCATTCCAAGCTGGCTAATTGACCTGATTTGGGGGCAGGTGAGTGTAAATGTGACCCTGATCCATTGGTTGTTGCGGAGCATAGTTGCTGGGTTGGAATTGGGTCTACTGCCCTGGGTTTTTCTAGGAGAAGTTAGGGTGGTTCCTCTAACCCGGATTATAAGCATTGGAATAAGGGTTGGACCTAATATTCTCTTATACATCATAAACATCCTTATAAGGTGAGGATGGAGAGAAAGAAAGGGAGGGATTAGAGAAAATGGGATCAAAGGCCCCAATTTGGAAACCGTGGGGTTCCAGATAATGATGACTCACAGGTTGAGCAGCATCAAGTTGATTCATGAACTCCCATCCAGAAGGAGCTCGCGATGAATGGAATCTCAAATTCTGGGATTGAGTGGATCGAGAGTTGTTCATTCAGTTTCCAGCCATCCACTCCTACATTCTGTTAATAACCAAGTCCACCTTATCAAGTTTATGACAAATCAATTCCATATCGAATGAATGAGAGTTGTGGACTTCATTAACATTCAATCTGGGCTGCTGGGACCTATTAAAAGTATCCATGGAGGCATGATTGATTGAATTCTCGCTCATCTCCTCAAACAAATCGTGCGTGCTATCTGCATCTTTGTTGAGGAAATTGCCTCCGCAAGAAGCGTCCACATGATTTCTGAGTTGCTCTATCAACCCGTGGTAGAAGATCTGCACGAGTTGCCATTTCGGCACCTCGTGGTTTGGACACCACCGCAATAAGTCCTGGAATCGCTCCCAGGCAACATGAAACTACTCCCCTGGCCACTAGGTGAAGGTAGTAATTACAAGTCTCAAAGCATTGGTACGTCCGACAGGAAAGAATTTCTTCAGAAAAGCCAATTTCAATTCATTCCAAGTTGCAATTGGCCTTGCTATAGCCCTGTACCAATGAACGGCTTTATCCCTAAGAGAGTGGGGGAAGAGCCTCATGGTCATTTGCTCCTCATTCACGTTTCTTGCCTTGGTGGTCTGGACCAAAGTGGTCAAGTCCTCTAAGTGCTGAAATGGGTCTTCAGAGCCAAGCCCATGAAAATGTTTGATCAGGCTTAACACCTAAGGCTTGATTTCTACGTCTCCGGCAGGAATCTAGACGCCGGGACATTCCCCGTAATTTGAAGGATCATAAAAATCATTCAAGGGCTCAGCGCCCTACATTCTCTGGAACCATTCTTGCATTCTCTACATTTGTTTCAGCTGCCTTTGAAACATCTCCTGTGGATTCTAAGGTCGAGGAGGTTGTTGATCGGCCATGGGATCAATTTGGCCTAAATCCAATCTACGCCTCCTAGAATACTCTAGTGGTCCTTCCAATCTAGGATTCAATGACCTCCTTCCCAGCATAAACTAAGAAAAGGTCGGAAGGACTAGGGATAAGAACCCTACAGCATAATAAAACAAGCCTGTCCTTAAGTGGGGTAGACTAAGGATCTACAGACTCTTAGAACCCGCCTTAAGATTATAGATGATTTACTTTACTTGCATCTACTCAATCCAACCAGTTAGAAGGAGGGACTGGGGAGAAGGTTCTTCCTTCGGCCTGTGCCTCTAATTCTTAGTGTACCCCCCAGTCGCGGTTGTTTGACGCTACTCCCCTAGCTAGACATTAGATTGATCAATACAAGAAGGTTAATCATAAACAATCTCAGACTAGACCCCAAAGAGCGAATCAATCCATAAGGCCAACGTCTACTTGATTTTATTTAGGCCTGGGATTGTAGTGCTTATGGAATGTGGTGGGCCCTTAAAATGAGTTGTGCCCTTAATGATCAATTGAGTATGTGTGAGCTCATGCACAACCAAGGTTTTCAAGTAAGATTATTTGTGATGAGTAGATTGTAAGGTTCAAATCTTGCTTAAATAACTTTTAGGGTTTAAAATTAGGTTTAATTTAATCAAGTTTGAGGCAAACCAAGTTTTCAAGCATGGATGAAGATCACTTTCCTTTTGAAATCAAAAATAAATTGGAGTGCCTGGTATGAACCTAAATTGAAAACCCTAAGAGGAAGCTACTTGGTGAGTTGATTTTAGGTTGAGTGGTGCAACCTAAACAACTCAAACAATTGGCCACAATTGCACCACTTAGTTAGGCACACGAAATGATTAACCTAGAGTGATTTCTACTCTTTTATATGTTGATTTTTTTGTGTACCGATTTCACAGATCAGAATTCGGTTGAGTAGAAGAAAATCAATTAGGTTAAGTGCCTTGAATGTGCATGTATGTTATGTGTACGTTTGATTTATCCCACAAAAGTATCTTTTTGTTGATTTTTTTTTTTAATGTGAGGGTGAAATGAATGTGGGTGGAAATCTAAGCAACCAAACTAATCCTAGGATTTATGCAAATATCTTGGTTAATTGGAGTTTGAATTAATGTTGTGAAATGAAATCTATGGAGGGGGAAGAATGGGGAGCACTTACAATCGTCTTCAACTGCACTTTACTCCAATCTACCACTTGACGATTCCCTGATCGAGGTATCTACAAAACAATAGACAAGAGATAAAGCAAGTTAGAAAACAGTAAAGTGCGCAAAATGCGAAAAGAAGATCGAAAAAATCATTGCCTTCCCAGCAACGGTGCCAAAATGTTGAAGGCGGAAAACTACATGTTCGCAGTTGGATTCGAAAACCCATCGTTGTAGTTCGAGTCGCGAAGAAATCCGTTCAACAAATAAAATTTATACCGAAAAATCCGTAAAGAAGTTCCGGGTTGAACACAGGGAAGGTACGTTGATCTCAAAATTCGCAATTATATTTTTTTGTACTTTGTTTAAAAGGTGAAATAAACACAATGGAATCGCTACAGACAATAAGAGAGAGAGAGCAATCACTTGGTATTTGAATAACATTTTACAACTAAGAAAGCGGGAAATGATCACACTAGAAAGTGGGAAACTGTTACAACTAGAAAGTAGAAAATTCTACTCTAGAAAGTGATAAAAGAAGGGAGAGAGAAATTATCCTCTTCGACGAATGCTCTCACACGTTCAAAGGCTCCTAGCCGTCAGATCAAGAGATCGTACGGCTTAAAAAGCGTGCATCCGCTCCTCTTCACCGCCTCTAATGCCTGCGTGTTTGATCGTGCATCCGGAGCAGCGTGCCATCGCTCATAGGCATTGGACGCATTGAGATAGCACCACATTGCACCTTTCAGAGCCGCTCGATGAAGATCATGTGGCTAAATTGAGCGATGCCACCTCGCTCTCTTGATTTGGAGGCCAGGCACGATTCAAACCGACGCCTTTCAGAGCTCGTAGAGCGCTGGACCAATGCGCTAAGAGACCTTCTTTGTCTCGCTTAGGAATTAGGCATGCGCAATCTGCAGCCGTTGGATGGAGATCGAATGGCCCATATTGTCCGTGACTTTGCCTCAAAAGTTGAACGGAGGGGGGGCAGCCGAGTGCGGATGGTTGGGATGGTGCCACGTGGCACCATCATGACTGTCCATCTTCTTTATGTTGTAGATGGTGTCACGGATGTTGAATTGGACCAATTTTTACGCCGTTAGGCTGCGATCATCGATCCGAACCTATCCGTGTGGTTAGATTTGTCATCTGGAGTGTAGATTGGCACCATCTTGGCCCTTGATCTTTAGGGTTCCTTGATCTCTATCTGGTGCTATAGATGTTCGATCAGGGCAATCTTGGAGTCGTTGAACTCCAATCATCACCCTGATTAGATCTGTACAGTTGGATCTTCGATCCAAGGTCCCGATTAATAAGTTGCTCTATCCCTGGCCATAAAAGGAGATAATTACTATACAATTTATACAACTTGACCTAAATGCATGATTATGCATGTTATGCAATACTTATAATGTATGATGCTAATATGGTACTAAGAATATGCATTAATAGACATTTTAGGTTAATCAGATGTATGCACATCAAAACACTTTACAAGAATAGTTGCAATTTAGAAAGGGGACAAATTCACTTTGATTCAATGTCTAAAGAATGATTTAGAATGGAAACAAATGTAGGGAATTCTTTATGCATCAAGGGTTGGGAATCTAATGTATTCTCAGAACTATACTTGACTTGTCATTAGTTTTTCCATTGGCATGTTGGGTCAGTATCAAAGTAATCCTAGTTTGGATCACCGGAAAGCTACAAAGAAGGTTCTGTGGTACTTACAAGGCACCAAAGATCACATGCTTGTATACAGAAGGTCTAATCACCTTGACGTGATTGAATACTTAGAGTTAGATTTTGTAGGATGCATTGACATGTGGAAGTCAACTTTTTGCTACATATTTCTTTCTGCTAGAGGAGCGATGTCAAGGAAGAGTGCAAAGAAGTCTATCATTGTTGCGTCCAATATGGTGGCTGAATTTGTAGAGTGCTTTAAGGCTATAGTTTAAGGATTGTACTTGCAGAATTTTATCTTAGGACTTTGGATTATCGACAACAGAGCCAAGCTGCTGAGAATTTATTGTGATAGTTTTGCAGCTATCTTCTTCCCAAAGAATGGAAAGTACTCGAAAGGTGCTAAGCACATGGAGATAAAGTACTTGACAATAAAGGAAGAAGTCCAAAAACAAAGGGTGGAAAATGGCAATTGAGCACATTAGTATTGGCCGAATGGTAGAAAATCCATTCATGAAAGGTTTTAGCACCCAAGGCATTCTCTGAGCATGTCATTAGGATGGGTGTCTAAGATAAGCCCTTGTTATGATGTTTAATTAATACTTTTATAGATGGAGCTCATTATGTTGTGACATTTTGGATTCCGTTTATAGTTATTTGTTTCTAATTTATATTATTTCATGTTATCATTATGTGTTGCATGCATGTTTGCGTACATGACATTATGATAGAGGTATATGTTATCCCAAATTAAAGTTTGATTGGGTTGAGTTTGCATTATGCTACATAGAAGGGATCATACCAAAATGCATAATGTGTGTCTAACTACCATGATACTACCAATCTTAATTCCATTAAAATAAATGATCCATTGACATTATATTAGATTGAAGAAAAGGTACACTTTAAGTTTTTACATTTTAGTCAGCAAGCCTTAAATGAACCAATGGGGAGAATGTTGGAATTAATCCTATTAAGTGGTTCTTAAGACTTGGATTAAATAATAAACGAGTCTAAATTAGTTAATGGATATAGCCATATCGAATAAAAGATGGATAGTGGAAAGGATAGAATCGGCTACCATAGGGAATACCAATATTATTAGGATTCTCTCTAATCCTGCCCTATAATAGGATAGGGGAGCCTCTCAAATCTTGGGCACGTTTTCATTTGAGGAAGAAAAAAAATCTAAAAGGATTTTGGTGCCTCCTTGACATTAAGGAGTCCTATAACGTCAAGAGAAGAAGGGAAGGAAAAATGCCCATCTGGTCGTGATCGTGCTTCATACCACTACAACAAAATAAGGCAAAGGCCATGAAATTTTATGAAATAGCAAGAAATAAATTATTGCTATATGACCTATCAGTGAATCTAAAGACCTGTTCTGTTTGAGCCTTTTAAGATGTCTGGTCAGACGTCTAGATCCTTCCCAGATGTCTGGAAATTGAAAAACTTGTACGCGCGATTGCTTTCTGCACTCAGTTCTCTTCTCTCTCCCCTCTTCTTCTTTTCTCCCCCTCACCTAACCCAAGCCCACCACCTATATAAGTGCCCCCCTTCCTCCCCTCACTACTCCATCACCACCACCTTACTTCCTCTCCACTGCTTGAGAGAGACAAGCGAGAGAGAGGGAGAAAGAGCAAGGAGGAGGAGCGGCGTGAAGAGTGGAGGAGGAGGTTGAGCTTGCGAGCTCGGAGAGGCTTGCTAGAGTGCGCACGACTGCCACGGTGCATGCGGGAGGAGGAGAGCATCGGGGAGACGTCCTCGACTTCCTGCAACAGCTGGAGCTGCAGCCGAGAGGGAGAAGCCATGGCAGAGCGCGGCGAGAGGAGCAGGAGCTCATTTTGATACTAGGAATTTTCCAGTATCAGACATCCTAAGTGCCTTCCAGACAACGAGCTAGACATCTGAAAGTAGGTATTCGAGAAGGTACGTCATTTCCATGGCTGCGGCCATGCAGGCCGCACCACAGTATGATTTGCTTGGCTAAATAAGGACGTGCTGCACTGTCGTGCATAGGAGCAGCTTTGGGAAGGTGTGCGGCATGCCCTCCCATGAGTTTCGAATGTCTGAATAGCTTACCAGACAGCCAGAAGCATTCCCAGATGACTGGAGGATAGGTTGGATGTCTGAAGTTGAGTCCAGACAGTCAAATAGGTGTCCTGGACTTCAGAGGTCGATGCAGAGACTTGAGGTGAGACTCTGGTGACTTTTAAGACGTCTAGACTTTGTTCTAGACATCTGATTTGGTTCTGCAGTTCTATTTTTGACCCGTTTAGGGTCCGATCGGTGTCCGTTTTACACAAAAAAATATCTATGGTTTCCTTGTGAGTTCCTCTTTATGTTAGAAACCTTTTTATACTGTTATGAACATTCCGTTGTGTTATGTTCCTTGGTATAGGACTTCAACCTGTTGCGTGTTCAGGGCTTGCCGAGGCACGTGAGTCTGCCATTTGAGCCCCCAGTACTCCCGGATTGTCTGGTAGAGTGGTTTCCCCCTGTTTTATTTATAAAACTTGAATGCAATTATGAAAATTAGAAAACAAGAAACCTAGGATGTGGCATGAATCCTAAGATGAGAAATAGTTGCCGTGTTTGTATGCATGTTGAGATTGCAGTCATAAATGAATGAGCTGAATTGTAAACAACTGCCTATTAATAAATACGAGCTGCCTGTTGGAATTTAAGATGCTTGAGATAACTAAAACAGTTGCTTGTAATATCACTTGTTGCATATATTAAATTATGGAAATGCGAGCTGCATGTGTATAATACGAGAATGGAATTGTGAATGATGAAACCTGGTATGGAATAATATAGTGAATATGAGCATGAACCCTACGGGGAATTAGGAGTAGAGCTCCTGTGGATGAATGGAACGATCTGGAAATGTGAGTGGGAAGAATGCTGGCCCTTGAGTACGTGGCACTAAGGAGAGTGACTGTCCCCTGTTTAGTGTAGAGCGGAGCTAGCCGCCCTTGGGTTGGGACCCGGGGTTAGGATTGGTCACTCTACACCGACTTCTGTTGGCCCATGTGTACACTGTACCAGGGAGAGCTACTAGTGTAGGGAGGGAGCTAGCCACCCTATGGGGCCCGAGGTTCATCTAGCCACCCTACACCAACTTGTTAGGCCCACTGGGCAAATCGGGGTAGTCGGACGAGGGTGCGCAGACTGTGGAGGGGCGAGACTCCTGTTTTGTTCTGAGGGGCGAGACCCCTGTTACTAAGAGGGCTAGGCCTTATATTGTTCTGTGCTGTACTTTGGGCGTACCCGCTAGTAGAAACAACTGACCACGTGCCAGTGCGGGGTAGCTATCCATGCACTTATTATGTGTGCCGTAGTCACCGCTACGTCTGTCTGTGACCTCGGGGTGGTTGACTGGGTGTAGGATCACCACGGGGGACTCTCCCGTCCAGGAGAGCACCACGTGTGCCTTCTACTCTTCGAAAAAGACTGCAATCAAGATCGTTCCCACGAGGAATATGCGAGATCAAGAAATAAATCTGAATGTAAACCAATGGATGAAAAGGAATTACTTGTAAAATAAATAATTGGAAAAGATAAATTTACGTGTTAGCTTTTACTTCTTTAGATAGTCTGGTTACAACTCTACTCAGTGTTCCCTGACTCCGTTTACTCAAAACCCTTTACAGGTCCAAGAGTTGAGCAGCCCGAGTCACCGGCTGCAGAGGGTGCTGAGCCCAGTAGAGCCCAGCAGTAGTTTCCTATTGTAGTTGTACTCTCTTTTCTACTAGTGAGTTTTAGACTGTTGTTACCATTTCTGTTACTGTACTTTTGTTTCTACTTTCCTTTTGTTGTGGTGGTATGTACTGTTTAGCAGCTTTTACTTCCTTTACTGCTTGTACTCTTTTACTGCTAGTTACCTTGCATAGTGAATGTGGTTTATTTTCCTGCTTTTTGATTATTTCTTGTTGGATGACTGGGTCTTGGGATTAGTTAAGTCGAGCTGGTCTCAGGCCCTGTAGGGATTCGGGAACCAGGTCGTAACAAGATGGTATTAGAGCAAGGTCATCCTGAGAAACGAACCAATTAGCTTGAGAATAACCAATTCACGTGCATGTAACTAGAGTAACCACCACAACGTACCGCTTGACATTTGTTATGAGTTCCTTTCACTAAAGTCCGTTAGAGTTGACTTCTTTTATTCTATCTTCCACATCTCCTTGCAGGAGATGCCTCGTCATGGAGTTCTTGAGGTGGGCTGCAGGCGTGATCGTGGACGAGGTCGGAGAGGCAGATGTACCGGGCCCGAGGTGTCAGTTGACCTGCCACTCCTCCCGGGAGTTCAAGCCCAGGACCTCGCTCAGCTGATCCAAGACATAGTAAGAGAGGAGCTCCACCCACCTCCACGGGTGCCTCTCCCTAGGGAAGTGGAGGGGGAGTCTTCTGTGGGACTAAGAGACTGATGCAGCGCTGGATGAGTAGGAGGGGGAGGGGGTGGTCCTCCATCGCCCCCATCGCACTCTGACACTTCTGAGCATGAACCCTCCCTGCCTGGAGGCGTGCCCATTCCCTCACTGCTGCTGCACTACGAGCTTTTCGGACAGTTCCGGAAGCTAAAGCCCCCCTCTTTCAATGGGGATGACGACCCGTCTGAGGTAGAGGACTGGCTGGAGCAGATTGAGAAGGTGTTTGACACCTTTCACCCCCCTGTAGAGTGTCACACGGCCTTTGCCACGTACCAGCTGGAGAGTGCGGCACGTAGGTTGTGGAGGGCAATCAGAGGCCAAGAGAGGAGAGAGCCGACGTGGGACCAGTTCGTGACCCTCTTCTACGAGCAGTACTTCCCGCAGACTTGGCAAGACCAGAGGAGGCAGGAGTTCCACACTCTCCGCCAGGGGACAATGACTGTTAGCACGTATCATACACGCTTCCTGGAGCTGTCATGTTTTGCTGCGACAGCTATAGCTACGAAAGAGGAGAGCCTGTGGAGGTTCACTGAGGGGCTCCAGCTTGCTATTCGGGGGTATGTCAAGCCCCTGAAGCTGCCCACCTTCTCGAGAGTGGTGGAGACAGCTATGACGTAGGAGGAGACCAACCCGGCCGCGCGAGACACCGACAGTGGATGGAAGAGGCCCTACCAGCCAGAGTACTCATAGGGCCGATGAGAGAGGAGGCACACGGCACCCGCGGGAGAGCCATCTAATTTTGTGTGGCCGTCAGTGGCCTATGGGGGCCCCCATCAGGGGCCAACTGTCAGCACTGGACCCCCGCCTAACTGTCAGCAGGGACCTACCGAGGGAGGGAGTCGAGTCCCCCTCTACTACCAGTGTGGCCAGCCGGGCCACATCAGGAGGGACTGCCCGTCTAGGGCTGGAGCACAGCAAATGCTCCCCTCATTGGGCGCTAGAGGCCAAGCAGGTGGTCGTGGCTCCCAGGCCCGTGGGGGAGGGCAACAGTCACAGGGAGGGTACCGGCCAGCGGCTACTCGCCCAACTTAGAGTGTGGCTGCTTCTTCTGCACTGAGAGCTGAGGAGCGTATCAACGCCCTGACACACAGAGATGCTAAGGCATCTGGTTCAGTGTTGGCAGGTATGGTTACTGTTTCCGACAAATTAGTTTACGTGCTTTTTTATTCTGGCGCCACACACTCTTTTGTCACTGCGAACTTTGCTGTCAGTTTGGGACAGGACTACGTGTTGTTAGAGGATCCGTTTGTGATCAAATGTCTAGGTGGCCAGCTATTTGTAGCTGAGGAGGTCTACACAGACTATGAGGTCAGTATTGGGGGACACAGCCTCCCCACTGACCTGATTGTGATACCGATGGAGGATTTTGGCGTGATTCTGGGGATGGATTGGTTGTCCGCTTACCACGCCTTGGTGCACTATTTCGGGAGGAAGATTGTCTTCTCCATACCGGAGATACCTTCCTTTGAGTTTCACGGACAGCCGGTGGAAGGAGGTTTCAGGTGCATTTCTGCACTTCGGGCAACAAAACTTTTGGGCCAGGGGTGTAAGGGCTTTCTAGCATGTGTGGTGGCAGAGCCCAGCCCCATGGCAGACTTCCAGAGAATCCCGATGGTTAGAGAGTACCCCAACGTGTTTCCAGAGGAGTTGCTAGGACTACCGCCTGAGCATGAGATCGAGTTTGAGATCTCACTGGTACCGGGGACCAACCCATTTCTACTGCACCGTATCGAATGGCACCACTTGAGCTGCGAGAGCTCAAGTCACAGCTACAAGACCTGTTGGAGAAGGGCTTTATGAGGCCTAGTGCGTCCCCATGGGGAGCCCTGTGTTATTTGTGAAGAAGAAGGATGGTACCCTGCGCCTTTGTGTTGACTACAGACAGCTGAATAGGGTCACCATCAAGAACAAGTATCCACTGCCGAGGATTGATGATCTGTTTGACCAGTTGCGAGGTGCCATAGTATTCTCCAAGATAGATCTAAATCAGGCTACCACCAGTTGAGGATCAGGGGGACCGACATCTCCAAGACAGCTTTCCGCACCCAGTACGGACACTACGAGTTTTTAGTCATGACGTTTGGGCTAGCCAACGCCCTCGCTGCCTTCATGGATTTGATGAATCGAGTGTTCAGACCGTATCTGGATGAGTTTGTGGTGGTATTTATTGATGACATGCTCGTTTACTCGTGGGATGAGGTACAGCATGGATAGAACTTGCGGATGATTCTGGACACTTTGAGACGACGCAGGCTGTATGCCAATACAACAAGTGTGAGTTTTGGTTGAGACAGGTGACTTTCTTGGGCCATGTGATTGCAGGGGATGGCTTGGCTGTGGATCCAGCCAAGGTTGAGGCCGTACTCAGGTGGGAGAGGCCACGAACAGTGACAGAGATATGAAACTTCTTGGGATTGGCAGGTTACTACCGACGGTTTATTAGGGGATTCTCGCAGATTGTGCGTCCTATGAATCAGTTGACCCAGAAGGACGTGCCCTTTACTTGGATAGACGCTTGTGAGGCGTGTTTTTAGGAATTGAAGGAGAGAATGACTTCAGCTACTGTGCTTACCATCCCAGATAGCAGTGGAGGTTTTGCAGTCTACACGGTCGCTTCATTGTAGGGGTTAGGGGGTGTGCTCATGCAGCGAGGTCACATTGTCGCTTACACTTCGCAGCAATTGAAGCCCCATGAGCATAGCTACCCTACCCATGACTTAGAGCTGGCAGCTGTTGTCTTCGCGCTAAAGACATGGAGGCACTACCTTTATGGTGAGACCTTTGAGATTTTCATGGATCAAAAGAGCTTCAGATACTTGTTCGATCAGAAGGAGCTTAACATGAGACAGAGACGTTGGTTAGAGCTCCTGAAGGACTATGACTGCCGCATCTCCTACCATCCAGGGAAGGCCTACGTGGTGGCTGATTCCCTGAGCAGGAAGGCACCCGCCCACTTGGCCAGTTTACAGACACAGAGCTGGAGACTTATGGAGGAGTTGGGCAGATGGCAACCCTGAGAGTCACAGGGGTGTTGTGGGGCAGTGACGATGACACGACAGACGAGACCAGATTTGATAAACCGCATCATTACAGGACAGATGACAGATCCGTACCTACGGTCGTTGCAAGACAGAGTACTGTTAGGGGACCCAGGAGACTTCTCTTTTACAGACAAGGTGCTACGTATAAGGGGACGTTTATGCATTCCCAGGGACAAGGAGTTTCTAAGAGAGCTCCTGACTGAGGCGCATGGGTCCAGGTTCACCATACATCCCGGGAACATGAAGATGTATCATGATCTGAGACATGACTTTTGGTGGAGGGGAATGAAGCGGGATGTGGGTGAGTTTGTACAGCAGTGTTTGGTGTGCCAGCAGGTGAAGGCTGAGCATCAGAGGCCTGCAAGGCCGTTGCAGCAACTTCCTATGCCAGAGTGGAAGTGGGAGAGCATCACCATGGAGTTGATGGTGGGCTTACCTGTTACACAGAGAGGACATGACGTAGTTTGGGTGATAGTGGACAGGTTGACAAAGACGACATGTTTTCTGCCGATCTGAGTCACTTTGGGACCAGCAAAGTTGGCAAAGAGGTACATTCGTGATGTGGTACGTCTACACAGAGTTTCGCGTGAGATTGTATCCGACCGGGATACCCGTTTTACTTCCCAGTTTTGGGCCGAGTTTCAGCAGGTTTTGGGGACACAGTTGAGGTTCAGTATGGCATACCACCCCCAGATGGATGGACAGTCAGAGCACACTATACAAACACTTGAGGACCTTTTGCGTGCTTGTGTACTAGACTGAAGGGGCTCTTGGGAGGAGCACTTACCCCTGGCAAAATTTGCATATAATAATAGCTATCACTCGAGCATCGGCATGGCACCTTACGAGGCTCTATACGGACGAAGGTGTACTGTACCCTTGAGTTGGGTTGAGGTGGGGACCAAATGGGAGGTTGGCCCCAGGCTGATCCAGTAGAGTCAGGAGGTGATAGAGCAGATTCACAGATGACTTCATACTATTAGGAGCAGGCAGAAGAGTTATGCTGACCAAAAACGCAGAGAGGTGCAGTTCGAGGTTGGGGATCACGTCTTTCTTCGTGTTTCGCCCATGAAGAGCCTACAGCATTTTGGCATGAAAGGGAAGCTTGCATCGAGGTTTGTGGGGCCCTTTGAGGTCCTGGAGCGGGTAGGACCCGTTGCTTACCGGCTTGCCCTTCCTCCCCAGCTTTCTAGTGTGCACGACGTGTTCCACGTGTCCAACCTCAGGAAGTACGTTGTCGATCCCAGTCACGTTCTGAGCCATGAGAGTGTCGAGGTGGGTAACGACCTAACCTACCCCGAGAGACTAGTGCAGATACTAGACAGAGCCGTCCAAAGTTTGAGACGGAAGCAGGTACCCCTAGTGAAGGTCTTATGGAGGAGCCAGTGGAATGAGGAGGCTACCTGGGAGCCTGAGGCGGAGATGCGAGAGCGGTACCCGAAGCTTTTTGAGGGTACGTCCTTTTGGACCGACTTTGGTCCTCTTTAAGTTTGTTATGCGATTTATATTCCTTTTCCACACCTAGCTAGCTCAAGTTTCAGGGGAGAAACTTCCTTTAAGTTTGTTATGATGTAAAGACCCGTTCTATTTGAGCCTTTTAAGATGTTGGGATTGTCAGTCAGACGTCTGGTCAGATGTCTGGACCCCTTCCCAGATGTCTGGAAATTGAAAAACCTATACGTGCAATTGCTTTTAGCGCGCAGTTCTCTTCTCTCTCTCCTCTTCTTTTCTCCCCCTCACTGAACCCTAGCCCACCGCCTATATAAGTGCCCCCCTTCCTCCCCTCACCACTACATCACCACCACCTTACTTCCTCTCCACTGCCGTGAGAGAGATGAGCGAGAGAGAGGGAGAAAGAGCGAGGAGGAGGAGCGGCATGAAGAGAGGAGGAGGAGATTGAGCTCGCGAGCTCGGAGAGGCTCGCCAGAGTACGCATGGTCGCCGCGACGCGTGCGGGAGGACGAGAGCATCGGGGAGCCGTCCCCGACTTCCTACAGCAGCTGGAGTTGCAATCGAGAGGGAGAAGCCACGGTGGAGCGTGGCGAGAGGAGCGATAGCTCTTTCTGATATTGGGATTTTTCCAGTATCAGATGTCCAGAGTGCCTTCTAGACGACGGGCTAGACGTCTAGTGACGACACCAGATGTCTGAAAGCAGGTATTCGCGAAGGTACATCATTTCCGTGGCTGTGACCATGCAGGCCGCACCGCAATATGATTTGCTTGGCTAAATAAGGACGTGATGCACTGTGGTGCGCAGGAGCAGCTTTGGGAAGGTCCGCGGCATGCCCTCCCACGAGTTTCGAATGTCTGAACAGCTTACCAGATGGCCAGAGGCATTCCCAGACGACTGGAGGATAGGTCGGACGTCTGAAGCTGAGTCCAGACAGGCAAATAGGTGTCCTGGACTTCTGAGGTCCTTAAGTTTTATTACCTCTAAGTCCCTTTTCGTCTTCTTCTTCTTCTCCAGCCAAACGAACGGCTGGTGGCAGAGAGACATCACACCGCACGATCACCGCCCTGCCAACATCATTCCTCTTTGCCCAAGCTCTTGCAGCTTACGCTTACCACCTCCACTTGATCCATCGGTCTGGATCATCCGAATATCCTATTTTTCAGTTGGAGTTAACCTCACCGTCGTCAGAGATGACAACGGAGGTTAAGCTCCTTGAGCTTCTTCTTCAGCCAGACCCCGCCCCTCTCTTCGCCGCAAAATGCTATAAATACCCCCTCACACCTTCGATTTTAGCAACTTGGCTCCCTTCCCTCTTCTAATACTGCAGCCGACCCAATAGGCTATTCTTCCAAACCTTCGGTGAACCCCCATTCCATTTTCCGACATCCTCCGTCTATCTTAAGTAGCCGAGGAAATTCACCGTGGTCTTCCGCACCTCTGACAAAGGCGCCGACCCTAGGATTCCTCCGCTCCACCTCAAATTCGCTCGCCGGAGCTCTTTCTTCAACCCTCTAATTTCGTCATCCGCCATGAGACTTCGGCGGAACCCTATTGACCCCTTCGTCCAGGTAACAGTAGACTAGGAGTAGGAGTAGGAGTAGGTTAGCTTAGTTAGTTAGTTTAGTTAGTTAGGTTAGAGTAATTTTAGAATTTAGCTTCATCTCCTCCAACTCCGGCGAGTTCCTTGAGCTCGCCAGAGATCTTAATTTTGTCTTTTAACTCACTGTACACCTTCTTATATCTTCCATGATCACTTCTAATTCACCTTAACGATTAATTAGATCACCTAAATGCCTAATTCAAATCTCACCTTCACCGATTACTTCACTGTCCATGGTGACAGAAGTCGACCTAATTCCACCTTCATTGTGTTCTTTCATCACCTTTCACCACTAATGAACCCTAATAGACTTTATATTACCTATTACTATCATCTATAATTAAACGCCCAAATTTAATTTAAGTTTCTGAGTTTGTTGTCCATGGCGGCTCAGGAACAATTCAAACTATAAATTAAATACATATTTATGATTAATAACACCTGTTGACTTGATTTAACTTCTCATTCGAGTAGTTAAATCAAGTCCTGAGCTTAAACCAATCAAATTTTTAAGAAACAAGTTTACTATCAAATCTTATATTTCAATGAACAAACAAGGAATTTAATGTGAAACAGAGGTTCCTTGAAACCTCAGAATCATTTTTGGATTAAAAATAGTTAATTTTGTTAATCTGTACATGCATTTTATATTTTCTGGACTCACCGAAGCTCCGGCGAGCCAAAGTTGAGTTGCAGCCTCTTAAACTTGCTGTGAAGTTCCAGAACAATAAAATATGGATTACTGATCAGTTTCAAGAAATTTGTTTGAGGTTTCATTCACTGGAGCTTAAGATTTAACTTCATCTTCCCCAACTCCGGCGAGTTGGAGAATATTACGAGGGATTTAGGAAGCACTTAAGGAACCCAGAAGCTTCAGTGCGATGCACTGAAGCTATTTTAACTTTTAAAACATTGTAACAAACTCTGATTTACTCTGTCGAACAAACACTTAATTTAGTTCAGGCGGCAAGCCTGAATCCCTAGAGAATAAGGTTGAAACTCAAATCTGAAGATCTGAGTGAGTTCCAGATGATGAAGAGACTCTGATTGATGTGTTAATTTCTTAGGAAGAAGCTTTAAACAAAAAGTCAAATTTTGAGCTTCTACAGTCAAACCTAAGTCTGATAATGGTGTCCTGAGCTTGAATTGAAGAATTGAGATGTGGAAATTGCTTCTGAGATTCTGTTTGATGTTTTTAGAAAGAGTTAAGTAAGCTCAGATGATGTTTTTAGTGAAGCTTATGTTCCTGTTAAGTTGGGTTACATTCGAACCCAAACCAATAGAAGCACTGTTCTGTTGAAATTCAAAACTAAAACCTACCCAGATTGATTAGTTAAAACCCTTAGAATTAATCTAAATAGATTAGGAACACTCTAAAGTGTCTGTTGCACAAATTGATAACTGAAAATTAATCTCTGAAGTTTTCAGAGAAGAGAAAAGCTTCTTTGCAAGTTATGTAGGTCTCAAGAGCCTTAAATCCATCCAAACTGAAGCGGAATAGTTTATATAATGTATCATACCTTTAAATAGATGAGATCAGTCCATCTGAGGACTTCCCTGAGTTAAAAACATCTCCAGGCTTGTTATAAAACCCGTAGAAACCCCTGATTTCATCCCTTAAATTGAAGAGCTAAACATCAATAAAACATTAAATTGACCCTAAAATTCTGTAGATTACCCTTAGAGCTTTCCAACGAACTTTAAATCATCGAATTTGGAGCTCTGGGTAGGAAGTTGTGATCAATTGAATTCAGGTCTGGAAGGGGCAACTTTGTCCCACCTCGGATATCCATGAGCGCGCGCCTGAGTATAAAACTTTTTCGTTCCTATGGCTATGCAGTCGTCAAGCGCAAGGCTCACTGGTACTGATTCTGATCTGATTTGAGCATTGTTCTGAATGTGTGGGCATTGGCCTGCGGGTGTGTGTGCCCTTGGGGGCATGTGCATGTGGATGTGAATGTGCCCTGGGAGGGCGAGAGCATTTGGCCTGGGAGGCCGGGTTGAGCTGATGCGGCTCGAGAATATGAACCGATTGAGAAATGATCCAAAACAAATCTAACTAAAGATTAGGCGAGGACCAAGTAGGGTCTGGTCCCACCCTGGTCTCAGGGTGCTGTGTATCCTCGAAAGGACCTCACCACAAATACAAGAACTTTTGGTTTAACAAGTAAAAAAAACCTGGTTCAGCTGAAAGCTTAAGGAAAGAGAAGCTGTTGAAGAAAGCTAAGTGCTGAAGGATGCAAAGGCTAAGGAAGAAAGGAGTGCAGACGCTAAGAAGTGTTAAGGAAAGACTTAAGGAACAAAGGAGAAAAAAACTAAGGGAAGAAGAGAAGGCAGGAGACGATTAAAGGGAAAAAGAAGAACTAAAGAAGAAGAGAAGGCAGGAACAACATAAGAAAGGAAAGGTAAACAGAGCTCGAGAGAAGAAAATAAAAGAGAGAGAAAGAAAGAAACAGAGAAGAAGATTAGAGGTTGTAAAGAGATGAAGAGATAAATGAAAGTTATCTTGCATACTTACTTCTTCTTCTTGATTGTAAAAGGCATGTTTTAATTGGATAATTTTCTAATTGCCTTAATGAAATAAAATTTATAAAAAAGCATGTTTACTTGTTAATAAAGTACAACATTTTGAGTAAATATGTTTGCATATGGAATTTTGTATGTTCTTTATAAGTTAAATATTTTGACAAAATTCATGTTTTTAAAATTAAACTAGATTTACCTCCTAAACTTAAAGAGATAAAAAGAAATTAATGAATTTGGAGAAAAATTATTATGCCGCCCAGTGAACGACCTGGACTCAACCAGTAAAAATTTCTAAAATGTTAGGTTAATTCAATCCTATACTACACAATTGACACATCTTCGAGTTAACCTAAGTGATTTCTTCTACTCTCAATTAAGTGAAATTAACTTAATTACTGAGTTGACTGAGAAGCACGCATCATTTTAATGGCGCCGTTGCTGGGGAGGCAATATTTTGATTCACTAAAATTTAAAAAGGATTAATTATTTAATTAGGAGGTATTTTGTAAATAGTTTTGTTTTTACTAGCTTTTGTTTTAATTAGTGTGTTTTGTTTTTGTTTTATTTTCTATCTTCTTTTTAGGTTTACCTTTGCGGGTAATCTCAGGAGAAGGCGGGATTTAGTTTTGCTATTTTCATTTCTTTATAAGTATTTCTTAATATTTTGTTTGTTGCATTTAGAAATAAATAAAAAAATACAAAAATACATCTCTATCTAACTAGCAGCAGCATAACATAGGCATACACTCTTAGGAGTGCATTTCCTACTAGTGTTAAGTACGATCTGACTTGGGAAAATTTTTAAACTGTTTTTCTCGCATCAACGGGAAAACACGTGAAAACCCGCGTAGATCCCTGTCTTTGAGAATTAAAAAGACCACGTATTTTTGTTTGAAAAGATATAAAAAGTGGCCATTGTAGTTTAATTGATATATTTCTGAAAAAGATTAACTAAAAAGAGGAAGTAAAATTGGTGACTTAAATCTGTTTGCAAAATGCATGCGGGTTTTTATATCGATATCGTCTGTTACATGCTATCGCGCACACAGCACGATCACTAGAGTCACACGAGTCTATTTTTCTATCTCTCCTCTTTGCACCTCTTAGGGCTTTGGCCGAAGATCAACAAGTCTGTCTCACTACTAGAGCCCTGGGGAGCCAGTAGTGAGCGGTCTCGATCCTAGACCTTAGACCTTTGAGCCTTAAGGTACGCACTTACGTAGTCACGAATTAGGACGCATATTTTGATACTATTACTCTATTTGTTTGCGTCAAATTACTTTGCGTACTTTAGGAATTTCTTCTTTCCTTTGAAAGAAGAGCAAAACCCGCGTATTTTGTGCTATTTTGCGGGTTTTTTGTGCCGCTGTTTTTGTATCGATGGTGTGCGTGTGCCTTTGCACATTTATTTTCCATTTATGGATGGGAGGCGATCCTTGCATCCGCCTCTTGCACCGCCGTTGACAGGTGATCCTAGGCCGGTTGTAGATAAGCAACCAATGGTTTTCCCGTCTGATCCATCAACTTCTTTGGATCCAATGCAGAATCTTAATCCCGAGATCCCTTCTTCTTCTGGTCAGGGGGAGATGCCGCCTTTTGATGTTCATTAGGCGCTCCTGAACCAGAACCTTAGGATGCTAGAGCAAACAAGACAAATCAATTTATTAACAGCAGCCTTAAATAATTTACAAACTTTGCAAACCCATTCTTCACCTCGACCTGAGGCGGGTTTTGAAAATCATGATTTACCGATCAATCATCCTAGGCCTCTACTTAGAGATTATTATAACCCATCTAATGCACAAGTAGAGCCTAATGTTAGGATTCCTATTGGGGAAAATGATCCAGAATTAAAGTCAAATATTATAAGCTTAATCCCCCACTTTCACGGATTTGCATCCGAGGATCCATTTCAACATATTGAAGATCTTAAAAATCTATCTCAAACTCTTGGTCCTTGAAATCAAAATAGGGAAATCCTACTAATGAAAATGTTCTCTTTTAGCCTTAAAGATAAAGCAACTTATTGGTATAGAACTATAGCAAGACCAATCTCAACTTGGGCTGAACTCGAATCTGCATTTTTGAAGAATTTTTTTCCAATTGGTCGAACCAATGCTTTAAGGCGAGCTATTACTACTTTCAGTCAAAATCAAGGAGAACCAATTCATGAAGCGTGGGAACGTTTTCATGAATTGCAAAGGAAATGCCCACATCATGACATCCCTTGTTGGCAACTCATGCACATCTTTTATTATGGTTTACAAGAGGGCATTCGCAATCTAATCGATGCCTCTTGTGGAGGGAATTTTCTAAATCGCGACGCAGAATCCGCTTCAGAATTATTTGAAGGGATGGAGGAAAACTCGATCAACAATGCATCAATGTTGCAATTTTTACGGGGCGCGAATACGAATCACCAAAATCCGCATAAGGGCATTCACGAGATCGGTAATCCGTCCAGTTCAAAGGATTTAGAGATTATTGCAGAAAAACTGGACAAAGTCGACATCGTAGCAAAGCATCTCGACGAGGTTAGAAACACAATGAAGAATCTTACGCCTCTACTTGCTACGATTCCCGCATATTTACCTGTTTCACAAATTCCCGTGGGGAGGGAATTTGTGAATAATCTGGATTCTAGAGATCCATCTTCCTTGGGTTTTCTATCTACTCCTTCACCAACCCAAGGAGGGACCTTTGTCCCACAATCTTTCCCACCCTTTACTGTTGCAGAAAACATGCCATATCCTCTTGATTTAAATGTTATTCAAGGATACACACCAAGATCAAACCCATATTCAAATTCCTACAATCCTAGATGGCGTAATCACCCAAATTTTTCTTGGTCTGACCATACACAAAGACCATCATATCCGACTCAGACCAAACAAAACCCGCCTACATTGTCGTTTCAGCAACACAATGCGAGGCCATTTTACGCGGGTTCGCAAAACCCCGTAGGGCCAAATAGAGATTCACAGCTAGACCAGATTTTAAGAGCTGTGACAGAGAGCCAACAACAAAATGCTGAGGCTCTTGCTGAAGTCCAACGACAATGTTCGGCAGAATTGGCTAATCTTAGGGGTCAAATCACGCAGTTAACTGAATATCATCAGCTAGGGACCCTTCCATCCCAGCCAATTCCAAACCCTAGGAATATCCAGCAAAGACAACACCCGGGAATTCAAAATCCGAATCAGGGACATGTCCATCTCCTTAATCAATTACCCTTGAATCCAAATCAAAATCTGAATCCACCTATTTCTAATCTTGATTTTGAATATCTAAATCAACAGCAATCAGTTGCAAATCAACCAATAATTAATGATCTATCTTTCCAAAATTCACAAGCATCTTCAGCTGCTTCTTCTTCTCATGCGAGTATTAACTCTGTTACAACCCACCGTGGAATTTCCACTAGGGATCCAGTTTTTCCAAGGAACCTATCCCAAGACCCTAGTACATCTAGATTAACCCCTGTTTCTACATTTGGAAGAGGTGCAGAACCCGATCCCACAATTCCTGCTAATTTGCAAGATCAGGAAAATACCTCAGTAGAACAGGAAACCCACGTCCCATTCCCATAAGCTTTGAAGAAGACTAGGAAACAAAAACAACCTGTTACATTAGATGAAGATTTGATTAAAATTTTTGAACAGGAACATATTAATATCCCACTCCTAGATGCTATCAAACACATTCTGACTTACGCAAGATTTCTTAAGGAATTGTGTACTCCTAAGCGTAAGTCGAAGAAAGGAAGCACTGTTATACGTTCAGAGCATGTGAACTCTATTATTTCAAGTACGCTTCCTTTAAAAAAGAAAGACCCAGGATCTCCATTTATTTCCTGTATAAATGAGGGTCAGTGTTTTGATAGAGTCCTCCTAGATTTAGGAGCTTCTACTAACCTCATTCCTTTCTCTTTGGTAAAACATTTTCAAATAGAAAACCTTAAGTCTACCAATGTGACTTTACAATTAGCTGATAGATACATTAAGTCACCAAAAGGAATGTTGGAGGATATTATTGTAAGAGTTCGGGATTTTTACTTTCCTGTAGATTTTATTGTTCTTGATATGGAAGTACCCGAATACATTAGCCACACCCCAATTATCTTAGGGAGACCCTTTTTGGCTATTGCAAAAGCCAACATTGATTGTGAATCAAGAAAGATTGAATTGAAATTTGGGGAGAAGACAACTAAGTTAGATATATTTAGAGCTTCTAGTGGATTTGATTGTGAATGGATTGAGGAAATAAAATCAATAGAAGTTTTTGAGGATGACATTAGTTCTTTAGATTTAGAAGACACATCTTTTGATATCCTATACCCTCAAAGCAATGAAACATTATTGGAATCTTTACTCAATCCTGAATTTGACTCTGAATCTGAATCACTCTTCACAATTGAGAATCCCGCTCAAAATCCTGCTGTTGATTCAACTCATATGCTTGAATTGAAACCATTGCCTGATAATCTTAAATATGTATATCTCGAATCTGATCAAACATATCCTGTAATAATCAATTCTCATCTCTCTGAATCACAAGAATCCAAATTGATCAAAGTACTTCGAGATCACAAGAAGGCAATTGGGTGGACTTTACATGATCTCACCGGGATTAGCCCCAATTTTTGTACTCATCGCATCTATATTGAAGATGGGGCACGACCTTCAAGAGAAGCTCAAAGATGCCTAAATCCTAATCTAAAGGAGGTCGTTAAGAAAGAAATAATCAAGTGGCTTGATGCTGATATCATTTATCCTATATCTGATAGCCCTTGGGTGAGTCCAATTCAAGTGGTACCCAAAAAGGTAGGACTCACTATAATAAAAGCTGAATCTGGAGAAACCATTCCCACATGAATTGCGAATTCGTGGCAGGCTTGTATAGATTATCAAAAACTGAATTCTATTACAAAGAAGGACCATTTTCCTTTACCATTCATTGATCAAATCCTTGAGAGATTAGCTGGTAATAGGTTCTTCTGCTTTTTAGATGGTTACTCTGGATATAATCAAGTTGCTATTTATCTCGAAGATCAAGAGAAAATGACTTTCACCTGCTCCTTCGGAACCTTTGCTTTCCGAAGAATGTCATTTGGGCTTTGCAACGCACCCGCAACTTTTCAGCGTTGCATGTTAGCCATTTTTACCGAAATGGTGGGTGAATACATGGAGGTTTTTATGGATGATTTTTCAGTCTTCGGGGAGATATTTGATATTTGCTTGGATAATTTGTCGAAGGTTCTAAAAAGATGTATTGAGGTTAACCTTGTCCTTAGTTGGGAGAAGAACCATTTTATGATTCCTGAGGGCATAGTACTTGGTCATCTCGTATCTAAGCGGGGTATCCAAGTAGATCGAGCTAAGATCAATCAAATTGCAAATCTTCCAATCCCTGACTCGATCAAAGGCATTAGATCATTTCTCGGGCATGTGGGATTTTATAGAAGATTCATCCTTGATTTTTCAAAAATTGCCCGACCACTCACAAACCTCCTCACAAAGGATGCGATTTTTGAGATGAATGAGGAGTGTATTCTATCATTTAAAACTTTGAGAGACAGAGTTACACAGGCTCCAATTTTGCAACCACCTAATTGGGATTTACCATTTGAAATTATGTGTGATGCATCAAATTATCCAATAGGAGCTGTTTTAGGACAGAAAATTGAGAAAAATTCGGTGGTAATTTACTATGCTAGTAAAACATTGAATGAGACACAAAGGAATTACACAGTTACAGAGAAAGAGTTACTAGCAATAGTATTTGGATTAGAAAAATTCAGATCTTACATACTCGGATCTCAAATCATAGTGTACTCTGATCACTTAGCTATTCGACACCTTCTATCTAAGAAGGACACGAAACCTAGGTTAATCAAATGGATCTTGCTTTTGCAAGAATTTGACCTAGAAATTCGTGATAAGGCGGGTAGGCAAAATGTTGTTGCAGATCATCTATCCCATCTTCCTTCTGATACAATCGAATCATCGCCACCAATTACAGAACACTTCCCTGATGAACATCTTTTGACTACATCCACAGATCTTCCTTGGTATGCAGATATTGTTAATTATTTGGTTACACATCAATTCCCGCCAGATTGGGATGGGAATCTCAAATCACGACTCAAAGCAGAAGTCAAATGCTATTTTTGGGAAGATCCATATCTTTTTAGACTCTGTAATGATCAAATCATCAGACGTTGTGTCACCTCTTCTGAGATTGATTCTATCCTATCTTTTTGTCACGACCAGGCCTATGGTGGTCACTTTTCTGGTAGAAAGACCGCTGCAAAAGTTTTGCAATGCGGGTTTTATTGGCCCACGTTATTTGCAGATTCTCAGACTTATTGTAAGGCATGTAGTCACTGCCAAACACTTGGTGGCATGTCTCGAAAAGACATGATGCCTTTGAATCCGATTCTAGTCTGTGAAATCTTTGACATTTGGGGCATAGGTTTATGGGTCTGTTTCAGTCCACTTTTGGCTTCCATTATATTTTACTTGCTGTAGACTATGTTTCTCGTTGGATTGAAGCCATACCCACACGCACAAATGACCATCGAGTTGTCATTCCTTTTATACAGAGTCACATTTTCGCTCGTTTTGGGGTACCTCGTGCTATTATTTCTGACAGTGGTTCCCATTTTATTAACGCCCAGTTTAAAACTTTACTTAGAAAATATGGGGTTACACATCGTATTTCTACACCTTAACATCCCCAGACTAATGGGCAAATCGAGGTCTCTAATCGGGAGATCAAAAAGATCCTTCAAATGAAAATCCGATCCGATAGGAAGGATTGGTCTTCCCGTTTAGATGAGGCTTTGTGGGCTTATAGGAATGCCCACAAAACACCAATAGGCATGTCACCATACAGACTTGTCTATGGGAAACCCTGTCATCTTCCCGTAGAAATTAAACACAAGGCCTATTGGGCAATTAAAGTCTATAATTTAGACCTCTTGAAGGTTGGTGAAAATCGTAGGTTGCAGCTTAGTGAACTAGAGGACTTACATCATGATTCCTATGAAAGTTTAAAGCTATATAAGGAGAAACTTAAAGCCTTCCACGACAAATTCATTTCCCGCAAATCCTTTGCACCTGGTCAGAAGGTGTTGCTATTTGATGCCCGTTTGAAGCTCTTCCTAGGTAAACTTAGGTCTAAATGGCAAGGGCCACTTATTATAGTTAGAGTCTTCGACAACGGAGCTGTCGAAATCATCGAACCCAACAAGGATCAACCCTTCAAAGTCAATGGACAACGTCTTAAACCTTTCTTGGAATCACATCCTTTGGGTCTTATTGGAGAATGTTATCGGCTCCACTAGGGCTTTCTATCCATCCACCACACTTGTACATATCTATTTCCTGTTTTCATCCTTTTTGACTTTCTTATACACTTACTTTTAAAATTTCACTTCATATCATATTGATTACCTTCATTTAGTCCGACTGACCACTCTGACCTTTGGTCAGACTTAAAATCGTCCGCACAGAGATTTTTAATCTCCTCTTTTCGACTCCTTCCATCATCCTCTACTAAATGAAGTATAATATTTTTCACCCTTCTTACAATAAGGACATTGTAAAATTTTGGCTTGGTGGGGTGTTGAAGTGAAATTTTCACTTTAAGTGTTTAAAAATAAAAAAATACATAAAAATCAAATATCCACGAAATTTAAAAAATAAAAAATAAAAATGATAAAAAAATTTTAAAAAATTCAAAAATTTCATAAAAATTTGAAAAAATTTCGAAAAAAAATATAAAAATTGAAAAAATTTTATATACATAAAAAATAAAAATATATAAATACAAAAATTTGAAAGAAAATTCATAAAAATAATAAGAGGGGAATATTCATCATTTTTAATAAAGAAGAAAGGAAGAATGTATATATATATTATAATTAAGAGCTTTAATTTTCTTTCAGGTCAGAAGTTTAAAATGTATATAGTATATATATAAGTATTTAAGAGCATTCAATTCTTAATTAGATTTTACTTTAAACATTTTGTAAAAACACACTTTTGTGTTTAAAATTTTTTAAAAAATAAGATTTTATTTGAATTAGGGAATCTTTTAAATCTTTTAAAGATTTATTTTTCTATTCTTACTTGAATTAAGAAACTAAGTGTATTAAGATTTTAAACTTAAGTTTTGGAATTGAATTATAACTTTTAATCAATTAGATTAAGTAATCTTTTGCTTTTTGAAAATTTGATTTTATCATAAAGTTAAGTAAAAAGCCAGATATTCAGAGTTAATTAAATAGAGAGTTGGTAGAATTTTACTTTACAAAGCTTACAAGCTAGAGATAAATAACTAGACTTGGTAAATTTTGTCTTGACGGATCCTATAGGAGGAAACTAAAAATTTGAAGAACCTAAGAGTAAAGGGTATTGTTGTCCAAGCTCTGGTTTGAGAGCTAAGTAACCTAAACATCTAAAATTCACTCACATAGAATTGTCTTGTTGACATCTGAGACCGCGAAAACACAGAGGTTAAGAGATCAATTGTGAATCCCCTTTAGTCCAAGGATTTCCGCGGGGCGGTTCTTGAAAGGGTGAAGGATGTGCCACTCACCTAGAAAAAGGATTTGGAGAATAATGGTAGTAAGAAAAATGAGAAGGGGGGAAAAGAAAAGAAAAAGAAAAAGAAAAAAAAGAAAAAGTAAATAAAATACCCTGCAGTTAAGTGCCTCGCTAAAAATGGGTACTTATGCAGTTTTTCCATAAATAAATAAAAGCATCTTGTTACAAATGGATGCTACCCTTCCTTCCATCAAATAAAAAGAACACCTCGCTACAAATGGGTGTTCTAACCTATAGAAAAAAGAAAAGAAAATATGGAGAAAAAAATATTAGGAATAAGAGACCCAGTGGTCCACCGGGGAGATATACACAAAAAGTGTTGACCTCGGGATAGAAATCTGGTGAGGAGAAAGCAACCAAACTTGAGTAAGGTCAAGCCAAAGGCTTGAATTGGAATAATTGGGATTGGAAAGTGATCTTAAGATTTGGATTTTTGCAACTATGGATGTCTTGAGGACAATTCTCTTCACTAAGCATAGATGTTTTAAAATCATAGCTACTGAACCTTGGTATTGGGCAGTGAAGCCTAAGAAATTGGGTTTTGAAGATTTTAAGTTGAGACCTGTAACGAACGCGTGCCCCAGACGTCTTTTAAGACATCTGGGAGGAGGCCCAGACGTCGGTCCAGACGTCTGGGATCACATCCAGACGTCTGAACAGACGTCTGGGATCGTTTTCAGACGTCTGGAAAACAGTTATTTTCGCACGGGAGAGTCGTCTGCGCGCCTGTGCGTGCAGACCCGCGATTCCTCTCTCTCTCTCTTTTTCCCTCTCTCTCTCTGCGGCTGTAGGCGGCCTGCCACCCCCTCTCTCCTCCTCGCGCGGCCTTAAAAGGGCCACGCCTCCCCTCCCGTCTCCACAGTCTCCTCCTTCTTCTCCTTCCTGTGCGCGAGAGCGAGCGGACGCGAGGGCGGCAGCGACGGCTGCAGTGACCGCGGAGGTGCGGCGTGCGAGGGCGGAGCTCTGCCGTGAGGGCGAGCTCGCCGGAGCGGCTTGGCCGGCTGGCGGAGGGCGCAGGGGGCGCGGAGCGACGCGGAGAGGGACCTGCTGCGGTCTGAGCAGCAGGAGCGCGAGGTACGACGCGGGCGGCGTCGCGAGCGGAGGCCGAGCAGCGCCCTAATTCTGGAAAAATTTCCAGAATCAGACGTCTGGGTTGACAGCCAGACGGCGAGGTAGACGTCTGGAAGATCATACAGACGTCTGAAAGGTGAGTTTACCGCCTTCTCCTTCCTTCCTGTCGACTGACCGTACTGAGGGAGGGAGTTGGCTGTGCGCAGGTTCGCTGACTCGCCATCCCTTGCGAATCAGATGTCTGGAAGTTGTACCAGACGGCGGGAGTGACCTCCAGACGTCCGGGGTGACCATCGGACGTCTGGGAGCTAGGCCAGACATCCCCGCAGACTTCTGGACGTCTGGGAAACCACGCTGAAGAGGTAATTCTCTGATCCACTTTTTAAGACGTCTGGAAGAAGTTCCAGACGTCTGATTTTGCACAGTATCGCCTTGTTCGACCTGTTTAGGGCCCGTTCGGGCTCCGTTTTCCGCGATTCGAGTTGCATTCTTTTCAGAATTAATTCCTCTACCCGTCTACAGTAGCTATACACTGTTTTGAGACACTCCTTGTGTTTGATCCTTGTGATAGGACCTCGTTCAGTTGCAGTCTTGGGAGTCGCGGAGGCACGCGGGATTCCCGATCACGCCCCCATTACTCCCGTTGTACCTGGTAGAGTGGCTTTAAGTATTAATAAAATCTGTTAAAGTGTGGAACCATAACTAGAACCTAGGACATTGCATGAATCCTAGGAAAGAGAAATATATGGAATGATAGCTCCTAGGTGTTGCATGAATCCTAGGGCCGGAAAACTAGATTGTATGATAGATCCCAGGATATGGCATGAATCCTAGGATGGAAAAACTAGTGGAATGTATAATACTGCAGTCTTGGAAAAATGGAAAGGAATATATATAAAGTTGCCTGTAAATTGAATTAACAGCTGCCTGTTACGAATAAGGAACATGACTGAAATCATGGTTTGTAAGAACGTGAAACTGGAAAGTGAAACATAAGATGTTCTGAGATTAAAGGATGGAACCCTACGGGGAATTAGGAGTGGAACTCCTGAAAAGAGAAAGGAATGGAACTGAGATGTTGTTCGTACTGTCTCTTGGGTACGCAGTACCAAGGGAAGTACCTGTACCTGTTTAGTGCAGAGTGGGGCCAGCCACCCCAGGGACCCGGGGTTAGGATTGGCCGCTCTGTACCGACTTGCTGGCCCTCGTGTACGTAGTACCGAGGAGAGCTACTAGTGTTAGGAGAGTACTAGCTACCCCACGGGCCCCGGGGTTCTGCTAGCCTCCTTCACCGACTTGTTAGGCCCACTGGGGCAAACCAGGGTAGTCAGGCAAGGGTGCGCGGACTGTGGAGGGGCAAGGCCCCGGTTTGGTTACTGTGGAGGGGTTGGACCCCGTGTTACTGAGAGGGCTCTTCCCTGTACTTGTTCCGTGCTGTGCTTTGGGCGCACCCGTTAACGGAAATGACTAACCGCGTGCCAGTACGGGTTAGCTACCTATGCGTTTATCGCGCGTGCCGTAGTCACCGTTACGTCTGTCAGTGACCTTGGGGTGGTTGACTGAGGGTAGGATCACCACGGGGGACTCTCCCGGTCAGGAGAGCACCACGTGCTACTTCTACTTTTTGGAAAAGACTGCAATCAAGATCGTTTCCACGAGGAATATTCGAGATCAAGTAAAAGATCTGAGGAATAAATGAAATAGTGAGACAATTGAATAATGTAAATAAAGAAAGTAATAGAACATAGCAGCTACTGTACGCTCTACTGTTGTCTTAGTTTAGTTGCCACTCTACTCAGCATTTTGCTGACGTGTTACACTCGTTACCTTTTCAGGACCAGGTGTTGAGCAGCCAGGGTCAGCGGCTGCAGAGGACGCTGGGCCGAGTAGGGTCCAGTAGAGTTTACCACAGCCTTTTGTACCTCTTTTGTTTCTGTTTTAGTGAGTAGTTCTTGTTTCCGCTGTACTTTCTTTACCTGCAGTTCATGTTATATGATAAATGTTGCTCTACTGTTGTGGTGGTATCTACTGTAGTAGTTTCTTTCCTTACTGCTGTACTTTCTTACTGTTAGTTATATTCATGCTGAATGTGGTTTATTTTACTGCTCTTTTGGTTACTTCCTCGTTGGACGACTAGGTCTTGGGATTAGTCGAGTCGGTCCGGTTCTCGTGTCTCGTAGGGACTCGGGAATTGGGTCGTTACAAGACCTAATAGAGAAGAATTGACAGAGGTCTAAAAGTTAATCTTTGGTGTTGTAGGCTAGTAAATTAGAGTTTTACTACTCTAAGTTTGATTAATAATGAGTATTTGGTTAATTTGCTTAAACTTATATTGATAAAAAATCAAATATCATAAACAAGGGATTAACTTAAATCTATTTGAGTTTTTGAGTTAAAATTTAATTCTCAATCCTTAAGTTTTGTTTTTCTTAAAACACTTTGTATTCTAATTTGAGTTAAGAATAGTTACAAAGATTAAGAGATTTTTGAAGAATTCTAATTCAGAATAAAATTATCGTTTACAAATTGTTTTAAGTGTGTTTTTAAAATGTTATAAGTATAAGTCTAAGCAAGAAAATTTTCACACATGCTCTAAGCATTAATCATTTATATTAAACTTAGAAGTTTTCTGACCTAAGCTTTCCTCTACATATTTACTAATAATTTAAACCCAAGTGCTTTAAATCATCATAGTGTTAGTTAATTTTGCTAGGGACTAGCAAAACTTTGGCTTGGGGGTATGATGAGACACTCATCATGATCTCTAATTACCCCTAATTAACTAGTCTTCCTAGTTAATTAGCTAGGGTTATGAATATATAAGGGTTAATTATAGAATAAGGGATACTTAGTTAAGGACCTTAAAATAAGTTTAAAATGGAATTTTATCATTCAATTAACATTATTAATAATTTAGATAATAATTAGACTCGAAATCATATTAATTATTCTCTTAATTAATAAGATAACTTAAATATAATAATAAATTAATCTAAAAAGGTCAAAAATGTAAATTCAAGGTGTAAACATAATATTTACCTTATTTACTAACATATATAAAAAGTTAAAAAAGATCTAAATTAAAATAAACCTTCAAAACCTGGGTTTGCATTTTAGTCCTTAATTTTCATTACATTCGAGTCCTTATTTCTCATATAGGTCCTTAAGTTTTATTACTTCTAAGTCCCTTTTCGTCTTCTTCTTCTTCTTCTTCTCTAGCCAAACGAACGGCTTGTGGCAGAGAGTCATCACACCGCACGATCACTGCCCTGCCAACATCATTCCTCTTTGCCCAAGCTCTTGCAGCTTGCGCTTACCACCTCCACTTGATCCATCGGTCTGGATCATACGAATATCCTATTTTTCAGTGGAAGTTAACCTCACCGTCATCGGAGACGACGACGGAGGTTAAGCTCCTTGAGCTTCTTCTTCGGCCAGACCCCGCCCCTCTCTTCGCCACAAAATGCTATAAATACCCCCTCACACCTCTGATTTTAGCAAGTTGGCTCCCTTCCCTCTTCTAATACTGCAGCCGACCCAATAGGCTATTCTTCCAAACCTCCGGTGAACCCCCATTCCATTTTTCGACATCCTCCGTCCATCTTAAGTAGCCGAGGAAATTCGTCGTGGTCTTCCGCACCTCTGACAAAGGCGTCGACCCTAGGATTCCTCCGCTCCACCTCAAATTCGCCCGTCGGAGCTCTTTCTTCAACCCTCTGATTTCGTCGTCCACCATGAGACTTCGGCGGAACCCTATTGACCCCTTCGTCCAGGTAACAGGAGACTAAGAGTAGTAGGAGTAGGTTAGCTTAGTTAGTTAGTTTAGTTAGTTAGGTTAGAGTAATTTTAGAATTTAGCTTCATCTCTTCCAACTCCGACGAGTTCCTTGAGCTCGCTAGAGATCTTAATTTTGTCTTTTAACTCACTGTACACCTTCTTATATCTTCCATGATCACTTCTAATTCACCTTAACGATTAATTAGATCACCAAAATGCCTAATTCAAATCTCACCTTCACCGATTACTTCACTATCCATGGTGACAGAAGTCGACCAAATTCCACCTTTATTGGGTTCTTTCATCACCTTTCACCACTAATGAACCCAAATAGACTTTATATTACCTATTACTATCATCTATAATTAAACGCCCAAATTTAATTTAAGTTTCTGAGTTTGTTGTCCATGGAGGCTCAAGAACAATTCAAACTATAAATTAAATACATATTTATGATTAATAACACTTGTTGACTTGATTTAACTTCTCATTCGAGTAGTTAAATCAAGTCCTGAGCTTAAACCAATCAAATTTTTAAGAAACAAGTTTACTGTCAAATCTTATATTTCAATGAACAAACAAGGAATTTATGTGAAACAGAGGTTCCTTGAAACCTCAGAATCATTTTTGAATTAAAAATAGTTAATTTTGTTAATCTGTACATGTATTTTATATTTTCTGGACTCACCGAAGCTCCGGCGAGCCAAAGTTGAGTTGCAGCCTCTTAAACTTTCTTTGAAGTTCCAGAACAATAAAATATGGATTACAGATAATTTTTAAGAAATTTTTTTGAGGTTTCATTCACTGGAGCTTAAGATTTAACTTCATCTTCCCCAACTCTGGCGAGTTGGAGAAGACTGTTATAAAGGATTTAGGAAGCACTTAAGGAACTTAGAAGCTTCAGTGCGATGCACTGAAGCTATTTTAACTTTTAAAACATTGTAACAAACTCTGATTTACTCTAGCGAACAAACACTTAATTTAGTTCTGGCAGCGAGCCTGAATCCCTAGAGATTAAGGTTGAAACTCAAATCTGAAGATCTGAGTGAGCTCCAGATGATGAAGAGACTCTGATTGATGTGTTAATTTCTTAGGAAGAAGCTTTAAACAAAAAGTCAAATTTCGAGCTTCTACAATCAAACCTAAGTCTGATAATGGTGTTCTGAGCTTGAATTGAAGAATTGAGATGTGGAAATTGCTTCTGAGATTCTGTTTGATGTTTTTAGAAAGAGTTAAGTAAGCTCAGATGATGTTTTTAGTGAAGATTATGTTCCTGTTAAGTTGGGTTACTTTCAAACCCAAACCAACGGAAGCATTGTTCTGTTGAAATTCAAAACTAAAACCTGCCCAGGTTGATTAGTTAAAACCCTTAGAATTAATCTAAATAGATTAGGAACACTCTAAAGTGCCTGTTGCATAAATTGATAACTGAAAATAAATCTCTGAAGTTTTCAGAGAAGAGAAAAGCTTCTCTGCAAGTTCTACAGGTCTCAAGAGGCTTAAATCCATCTAAACTGAAGCAGAATAGTTTATATAATGTATACAGACCTTTAAATAGATGAGATAAGTCCATCTGAGGACTTCCCTGAGTTAAAAACATCTCCAGGCTTGTTATAAATCCCGTAGAAACCCATGATTTCATCCCTTAAATTGAAGAGATAAACATCAATAAAACATTAAATTGACCCTAAAATTATGTAGATTACCCTTATAGCTTTCCAACGAACTTTAAATCATCGAATTTGGAGCTCTACGTAGGAAGTTGTGATCAATTGAATTCGGGTCTGGAAGGGGTAACTTTGTCCCACCTCGGATATCCACGAGCACGCGCCTGAGTATAACACTTTTTCGTTCCTATGGCTATGCAGTCGTCAAGCGCAAGGCGCACCAGTTCCGATTCTGAGCTGATCTGAGCATTGTTCTGAATGTGTGGGCATTGGCCTGCGGGTGTGTGCACCCTTGGGGGCGTGTGCATGCGGATGTGAATGTGCCCTGGGAGGGGGAGAGTGTTTGGCCTGGGAGGCTGGGTTGAGCCGATGCGGCTCGAGAATATGACCCGATTGAGAAATGAACCAAAACAAATCTAACTAAAGATTAAGCGAGGAGCGAGTAGGGTCTGGTCCCACCCTAGTCTCAGGGTGCTGTGTATCCTCGAAAGGACCTCGCTGCAAATACAAGAACTTTTGGTTTAAAAAGTAAAAAAAACCCAATTCAGCTGAAAGCTTAAGGAAAGAGAAGCTGCTGATGAAAGCTAAGTGCTGAAGGATGCAAAGGCTAATGAAGAAAGGAGCGCGGATGCTAAGAAGTGTTAAGGAAAGACTTAAGGAACAAAGGAGAAAAAAACTAAGGGAAGAAGAGAAGGTAGGAGAAGATTAAAGGGAAAATGAACTAAAGAAGAAGAAAAGGCAGGAACAACATAAGAAAGGAAAGGTAAAGAGAGATCGAGAGAAGAAAATAAAAGAGAGAGAAAGAATGAAATAGAGAAGAAGATTAGAGGCTGTAGAGAGATGAAGAGATAAATGAAATTTATCTTGCATACTTACTTTTTCTTCTTGATTGTAAAAGGCATGTTTTAATTGGATAATTTTGTAATTGCCTTAATGAAATAAAATTTATAAAATAGCATGTTTACTTGTTAATAAAGTACAATATTTTGAGTAAATATGTTTGCATATGGAATTTTGTATGTTCTTTATAAGTTAAATATTTTGACAAAATTCATGTTTTTAAAATTAAACTAGATTTACCTCCTAAACTTAAAGAGATAAAAAGAAATTAGTGAATTTGGAGAAAAATTATTATGCCTCCCAGTGAACGACCTGGACTCAACCAGTAAAAATTTCTAAAATGTTAGGTTAATTCATCCCTATACTACACAATTGACACAACTTCGAGTTAACCTAAGTGATTTCTTCTACTCTCAATTAAGTGAAATTAACTTAATTACTGAGTTGAGTGAGAAGCACGCATCATAGAGCTACTAGTGTAGGGAGGAAGCTAGCCACCCCACGGGGTCCGGGGTTCAGCTAGCCACCCTACACCAACTTGTTAAGCCCACTAGGTAAACCAGGGTAGTCAGACGAGGGTGCGCGGACTGTGGAGGGGCAAGACTCCTATTTGGTTCTGAGGGGCGAGACCCCTGTTACTGAGAGGGCTAGGCGCTATACTATTCCATGTTGTACTTTGGGCGTACTCGCTAGCGGAAATGACTGACCGCGTGCCAGTGTGGGGTAGCTATCCGTGCGCTTATCGCGTGTGCCATAGTCACCACTACGTCTGTCTGTGACCTCGAGGTGGTTGACTGGGTATAGGATCACCACGGGGGACTCTCCAGGCCAGGAGAGCACCACGTGTGCCTTCTACTCTTCGGAAAAGACTGCAATCAAGATCGTTCCCACAAGGAACATGTGAGATCAAGAAAGAAATCTAAAAGTAAACCAATGGATGAAAAGGAATTACTTGTAAAATAAATAATTGGAAAAGATAAATTTACCTGTTAGCTTTTACTGCTTTAGATAGTCTGGTTACCACTCTACTCAGCATTCACTGACTCCGTTTACTCACAACCCTTTACAGGTCCAAGAGTTGAGCAGCTTGAGTCACCGGCTACAGAGGGTGCTGGGCCCAGTCGAGCCCAACAATAGTTTCCTATTGTAGTTGTACTCTCTTTTCTATTAGTGAGTTTTAGACTATGTTACCATTTCTGTTACTGTACTTTTATTTCTACTTTCCTATTGTTGTGGTGGTATGTACTGTTTAGCAGCTTTTACTTCCTTTACTGCTTATACTCTTTTATTGTTGTTACCTTGCATAGTGAATGTGGTTTATTTTCCCGCTTTTCGGTTATTTCTTGTTGGATGACTGGGTCTTGAGATTAGTCGAGTCGAGCCGGTCTCGGGTCCTATTGGGATTCGGGAACTGGGTCGTAACAACGAATAATTTATTTGTTGCCATATTCATTGTATTACGTGCAGTTATTAAATCTAAAATGAATAATATATTTGTGGGTAAATTAAAAAAATGAATAAAATTGTCGCTAAAATTGACACTTTAAATTTAGGAAAGAATATTTTTGTTGTCTTACTTTCAACAAGGATTTTCTTGGTTGCCTTATGAAGAATATGCCAATGTTTAATTTGTCACAATAGAAGATGTATATAAAAATTTATTAGTCATCCTTTAAAACATTCATAATGCACATCACACTTATAATTTGTTTTAATTACCTAAAACGTAGGTAATTTCTTTACAATATCCTCCAAAATATTCCTCACAAATTGTAATTTTCTAATGGAAACTTTATAAAAAATATACCTAAAAAATTTCAGACAAATATCCTTGCAGCGTATATTTTAAGGGACTAAAAATATACTTTATTTCCATGATAAAGGAACTAAAAATAGTCCAACAACCTAAAATAGTCGAAAGTTTGAAATAACTAATAAGTTACTCTAAAATAAAGGTGTTACAGTAGATATAATCTACATAAAAAGTCTACTAAATCAAAATTTTCCCTTATGAATAAAAGATAGATCAAGACACATATATAACATGTTTTGCAAAGCTTGGTTGCTTGTTCAACTAGAGAAGAAAATCGCATCACCACATCCTCAAAAGGAGAACGAATGAGAATAAAACATTGTCCTATGAAAAAATGAGAGGAAAATGCTCACTACAATTATCCCCCACTAAGCACCCAACTATGCTAACAATTGTAGAACTTTCAACACTTACACAAGTATATATAAAAATGGATTAACATGTTGGAGAATGATTACAAAATTAATAATGTAAGAGATAAAGTAGATGTATGGATTAAATATTTGCAAGTGGTGTAGGCCTATAGGAGTGAAAAGTTAATGGTAAGGGATTCAAACTAAATAAGCAAAACAATTAGACAAAAACATGCAAGAATGGTCTTGGCTCCTAAAAAATTGATTTTACAAGTTTAGTTAACTGCAAGGTGTTTTAAATTTCCTATCTTTAGGATTAGATACACAAGAAAGTTAGAGAACATATAATATCCAAACTATTGATATAGTCATATTGTTAGAATACAAGAGTAAAGTTGTCTTTCTGACACTTCTCTTTGATATTTATGCTCCAAAATATCAACTGCCATCCATTTTGAAGAAAAGAATTTGCCAAACTTAATGCCATTTGCATTTGGATCAAATTCTTTCTAAAGAACTTGATATATCAAAAAAAGAATGAAAGAAGAAAAAGGAGAAATTCAAATGTTTTGGGATGCTAAGCCAAATAAGCAAAGCAAATTTCTAACAAGTATACAAAAGTAAGAAGCAGCTAGCAAAGGAAACAATCCTACAAAAGGCAAGAGCAAAATCATCTAAAGACAACCTAATGCCAATAGACAACATGATTCCACCAAGAGCTGGGGCATAGTAATCTTTTGATACCCTACTAAGAGGAAGAATATCATAATAATTTCCATCATAAATTGGGATCATATCAAGCACATTCAAAAAGCATGATAAAGGCCACTTCACTTCCCACCTCCATCAATTTACGTGTGGATTGCTTCAACCTATGCTCTTCCTCTCTTCTTTGATGGTCTCGCCTAAAAAAAGATTTAGTGGGTATTGGGCCCTTAATGACGATTACTTTGCACACCATCAAATGGTGCAATTTAGGAGGATGTTAAGATGGTAGTGAAATAATGTTGGGAGTTGGAGTTACGAATTCTCAAGCCATTATACAAGGCATGCATTGATCTCGATTTCTGGTATCAAATTGTTGTGTAGAGACTCATGCTATCTATTTATATTGAAATGATATATGCTTTTCATTCTAAATGCACCAACAAAATTAGTATCAAAAGGAACTTCTTGGTGGCTTTTTTGTGTTGTTGGTTGATGGTTTCTTTGACAAATAGGGAACCTGCAAAAAAATTTAAGATCATTACAATAAAATCACTTGATGAAAAAAGAACTTCGTTACAGATAAAAGTATAAAATACTTACTTCATTATTCACTTGGAAAGGATTAAAAATTCCTACGAATTCCTTAAAAAAGTTCTCATTCTCTCTTATCATAAAACCCAAGAAAATGAAAAGAAAAGCTATTGCTTTACACATGAAAGACATCAAATGATCAAGTAGAAAGCAAATAAGCATACAAGTATTATGAAACATGCCTGGAAGTGTCTTATGTTTCCTATAGATTAGCCACCCATATTTTGACATAAGATTGTGATAAATTCATTTTGAATCTTTAGATTTTTCATTCTTTCTTGCATGCCTTTCATTTGCAATTTTGTCGATTCTATATCTGCATTTCATTTATATTCTTGACAAGTATATCATGCCCTTGATATTGTAAAGATATTGCTCCCAAGCCATGCCCTTTAGGTCTACCCCATTTGTGTACTTCAAAAACTTCATCACAGACTTGGGCCTCAACAATGTCATTAGATGATTCAAAATTAGATAAACATTCTTAGGGTTTTTTGCAATTTCCTACATAATTAAGTAGTACAAATCTTCATCAATTGAAGAAATCTTCGTATTGAACATAAAGCTCCATAAAACATCAAACATAAACAAATATAACAAAAATATCCTCACTAAAGGCATACCACGTTCTATCTTGAAATGTCATTATAAACACTGGTATCACTTTATCATTCTTACTTTTGTTGGTATGTGTGATCTCAAATATTTCACTGTTACTAAGATCTCACCCATTCCCTTTATGCTTCATATAGATCAAGAAAATTAAGCATATAAGAAGATAGTTAAGTTTTCTTCAACATTAAAGAATAAGAAAAAGAGAGGAAACTATATGAATTCCTTTTTCTTCCTAGTATAGTTCTTGGAACTAGTTGTATGTAGATTAGTCCCATGATCCAAAGCTACTTGCTTTGCCAACTTACCATCATTTGAACGATTCTGTAATGATCAACTTCCTCTAATTATTTTTTATTATTTTTTTCAAAGTAAGAAAAAAGAAACACATAACCAAAAATTTTTTATTATAATTTGTGAATAAATAATTACTTTTCTCTTCTCTGAAAACTTGTATTCAACCAAATGCTTCCATTGTATAGCTTCGACATGTTTAATTAGGAACACAACTAAGGAGCTAATTTTAAAATGGACATAGAAATTAATTTTAAAAATAGATTTTAGTTTTAACAGAAAATAGTACTTATAAAATTTTTCTTCAATAAAAGTAGACATGGATTTTTCTTAACTCTCTTTTAGTTGTATCTTCCAATGCATCCTTAGGAACATATTTAACTTTAAGGCCATGCTTGCATCATTACACTTAACAACTTCCTTGTGCTCATCAGATAGTGACCACACATCTTTAGCATATGTGACTCCCTTTCTTATTTTCATAATTCCACTTTGATCTATCAATTACAAGTTTAACAATAATCAATAGTTAATAAAACTAGATGAATTTTTTTGTAAAATCAACTAAAGGTTACATTATAAAATCAACTCATATAACTTAAAATTTGCACTTTTTCAGGCATGCATGTCATACCTAAAGTCTAGTATTGTCAATTACTCTTATTCTCTTTGAATGGTAGTTGAATTATATGGTCCTTCATGGATTACTTTGTCCTGTGATTCAAATATATTGCACCCATTGAAAGTCTTTGATTGAACCATAAAGTATGCCAGTGTAAGTAGCATTTCAAACATCATAAAGTTAGTGATAGTAATATTAATCATCTCAAATAAAAGAAATTGTACTAGAATCAAGCAATAAGGAAGCATAGATGAAAATCAAATTGTGGGAAGGCACTCTTTATCATATAATCAACTTGGAATCATAAAATAATATCCATTGAAATATTTCAAAAACAAAAGAAAGCTAAATATATATCATGTCAAAAGTAAAAATAAAGAATGAAATCATACATACCATGCAAAAATTTGACTTCAAAGCTTCAATAATTGTCATTATCATTCCCTCTAACCCAGGTTTTGCCATGGTATAAGTTGTCAACTGTTGCAACATTTGGCATGCAAGGAATATATGAAATTGCATCTTCTTTTTCATCATTTTCAGTTGAGATACCCATATCAAACAGGTATTCTATTTGGACTCGTAGATCCAAAGCTTCCAATGTCTTCAAATAATCTTTTAACATCAAATTGTCATCCAAATTATACTTTCTCACCACAAGAAGGTGGGTCGTTAGGAGAATTTTGTAGTCCTAAGGATACATTGCAACCAGAGATAAGGTTTTGTCCTCCATGAAAAGTCCATTAGCAATAGTCTAACAAAATCCAATAACAAAGTAAATGAAGGTGAACATCCTCTGGATTTCTTAACTTCATATTGAAGTATTTCAAATAAGGATAATAAATTTTATCTCCTTTAAGACCTCTTTCAATAGCAAAGTGAATGAAACCTTGAACTCCACTTTTGTATCCATTGCTAATGGATTTTCTCATCCAACTCTTATCCATTTTTTAACCAAATACAAAAAGCCTGCAATTGACAAAAGTGATCTCATTGAATATAAAGTAGTGCACTTTTCACTAAAAAAAATAGTCTACAATTGATATTGTTATTACTAAAAATTAAGGAGTCAAAGACATCACAAAAAGAACACCAAACATTTAAGACTCGAGTATGTTAGTATGTTAAACACAACCCAAAGCATGGCTAGGCAACTTGTGGTGCCTACTTGAATATTAATCCATTTAATTTTAGACTATGATTCATGTTGATAAACTAAGTTTCATCACACAAGTTCACAAACTAGGGCAATAAAACCATCAAAAACTTCATGACTTTTACTAGCATTGTATTAGGACCTATAGGATGATACTATATCTCAAAAGATCCAATATTAGTTATTCTATTTGAAAAGTGTTACCTTTAATTACAATTGGCTCAACTATTTCTTAGTATGCAACCCTCCAATGCTATGGCTTCAACAATGTCTAGAGTAATTGCATGCACCTAAGTAGTTATAAAAAAAAGAAATATAGTTATTAAAGAACATTTCTAAAAGCTAAAATAAGAGAAGATAATGAATAATAGAAAGACATTTCTATGTTTCAATGTATGGTTGAAAGAATATGTTGAAACTCTAAATAGTATCGTTGTGTATGCTATTTTTAATATGTGTATGATTAAAATGAATGATATTCTATCCTACTAGTCTATAACATTATGAGGGATTACAAATCTAAGATTCTTGCTCATCCATTCTCTTTCATTACATATTCAATTTTGATTTTCTATCCAAATGTCATTGTGTTTCAGTTTACAATCTTTTTGCTAAATGGGAATGTTGATCATGCTAAAAATGCATGACCATTTTGCTTCTAAAAGAAAATCATGGCCATTTGTTGTGATTTCTAACCATTGCTTTTAAATGACTTTTAGAAGGATCTTGTATGAGCATTAAATAAAACGACGAGGCAAACACTAGTTGAAATTTTGAGGTGTGAACTTGATATCCTAGTAAATGCTATTTTTCTTGTGATACTTATAATTTAGGTATATGTTGATACACTTTATTCACTGAAATAGGAAAAGTTATATTTGAAAAGGTTGAAGTGGTTAAATATACTACATTAGTCTGAGTATGCATAAAGAATTAAATTGATTACTAAATATATGTTAAACTAAACAAAAAGTCTTTTTGTTTTGTATTCTACTCAATTTGTTAACCTGATTTAGAAAGAACAATATGCTAAAAGTTTATTTACTAGAAGTTCCCTAATTATCAATATGCTTTAATTTGGGGTTGTTAATCATATATAAAATTTTTAACATATTTTTCTTGTTACAAAAATGAAGGGACTGTTTATAGGCATAGGCTCCCAAGTTGGGTAAGCTAGCCCATTTGTTGGAATGGTGATCTCCTTCTATGAGGTCATGAAATACACTCTTCATTGAAGGCATAAAGACTAATGAAACTTGGACCTTCTATCAATTTCATTGTAAGGGTGATGGGAACACCATCATGGGCCCTAGCTAGCCACATTTAGTGAGGTTTGAATACTAAAAGCTCCTACCTAATCATCTGAGGTTCACAACTCCGTATCATTCTGATTGAGAGGAGAATAGGGAATCAGGGTTAATTCTGTAATTTTAACAGCACATCACAAACACAAATTAACCACGGGGTCATTTAGGGGTTCATTGAAGGTCAAATGAGCTCAAAAGTCCAAAAAGTGGGTCAACACTAAAAGAAATGGGGTTTCACGCATTTCGATAACCAAAACAATACATAAAACCCTAACTATCAACCTGCTTAAATTGAAGAGGTTTTGGTCAGGCTAAAATTTATCTAAACTTTCTAAAATTCATAGAAAAATATTCTAAGAGGTTTGGTACCTTTGGTTTGACCATCTAAACCCATTTTGACCTAATATAGAGTTTCAGATGGGATTTTGCCCTAATTTGGGCTTCTATGCAAATTTCCTAGTCAAACGTGGTTAAAACTCAAATCCAAGTTCACCATTACATTCCTTGGGTCCAAATTAGATTAGCATCAAAATGTGGGCCTAATCAGAGTCCATCTTAACCTAGTTTGCAATTCAATCCTTAAAATCTCTATTCTTCACATCCAAGCCCCTAACTTTCAGAATTATTTCAAATGAATCCCTAACTTTCTGTAACGAACGCGTGCCCCAGACGTCTTTTAAGACGTCTGGGAGGTGGCCCAGACGTCGTACCAGACGTCTAGGATCACATCCAGACATCTGGAAATCCGTTAATTTCGACACGCACGGGTCGTCTGCGCGCCTGAGCGCACAGACTAGATATTCGCTTATTCCCTCTTTCTCTGCGGCTGCAGACACCTGCCGCGTCCTCTCTCTCCTCCTCGCGTGGCCTTAAAAGGCCACGCGCTCCCTCCCGTCGTCTCCACCGTCTCCTCCCTCTTCTCCTTCAGCCAGTGAGCGTGAGCGCGAGCGCGAGGGCGGCAGCGGCGGCCGCAGTGAGCACGGAGGAGGTGCGGCGTGCGAGAGCGGAGCTCTGCGGTGAGGGTGAGCTCGCTGGGGCTGCTAGGGTCGGCCGGCGGAGGGCGCGGGGGGAGCGGAGTGACGCGGAGGGGGGACTGCTGCGGTCTGAGCAGCAGGTGCGCGAGGTGCGACGCGGGCGGCGTCGCGAGTGGAGGCCGAGTGGCGCCCTAATTCTGGAAGAATTTCCAGAATCAGACGTCTGGGTTGATATCCAGAAGGCGAGGGCGACGTCTGGAAGACCATCCAGACGTCTGAAAGGTGAGTTTTCCGTCTTCTTCTTCCTTCCTGTCGACTGACCGTACTGAGGGAGGGAGATGGGTGTGCGCAGGCTCGGTGATCCACCATCCAACGCGAATCAGACATCTGGCTGTTGTACCAGACGGCGGGAGCGACCTCCAGACGTCCGGGGTGACCATCGGATGTCTGGGAGCTAGGCCAGACATCCCCACAGACTTCTGGACGTCTGGGAAACCACGCTGAATAGGTAATTCTCTAATCCACTTTTTAAGACGTCTGGAAGAAGTTCCAGACGTCTGATTTTGCACAGTGTCGTCGTTTTCGACCCGTTTAGGGCCCGTTCGGGTTCCGTTTTCCGTGATTCGAGTTGCGTTCTTTTCAGAATTAATTCCTCTACCCGTCTACAGTAGCTATACACTATTTTGAGACACTCCTTGTGTTTGATCCTTGTGATAGGACCTCGTTCAGTTGCAGTCTTGGGAGTCGCGGAGGCACGCGGGATTCCCGATCACGCCCCCATTACTCCCGTTGTACCTGGTAGAGTGGCTTTAAGTATTAATAAAATCTGTTAAAGTGTGGAACCATAACTAGAACCTAGGACATTGCATGAATCCTAGGAAAGAGAAATATATGGAATGATAGCTCCTAGGTGTTGCATGAATCCTAGGGCCGGAAAACTAGATTGTATGATAGATCCCAGGATATGGCATGAATCCTAGGATGGAAAAACTAGTGGAATGTATAATACTGCAGTCTTGGAAAAATGGAAAGGAATATATATAAAGTTGCCTGTAAATTGAATTAACAGCTGCCTGTTACGAATAAGGAACATGACTGAAATCATGGTTTGTAAGAACGTGAAACTGGAAAGTGAAACATAAGATGTTCTGAGATTAAAGGATGGAACCCTACGGGGAATTAGGAGTGGAACTCCTGAAAAGAGAAAGGAATGGAACTGAGATGTTGTTCGTACTGTCTCTTGGGTACGCAGTACCAAGGGAAGTACCTGTACCTGTTTAGTGCAGAGTGGGGCCAGCCACCCCAGGGACCCGGGGTTAGGATTGGCCGCTCTGTACCGACTTGCTGGCCCTCGTGTACGTAGTACCGAGGAGAGCTACTAGTGTTAGGAGAGTACTAGCTACCCCACGGGCCCCGGGGTTCTGCTAGCCTCCTTCACCGACTTGTTAGGCCCACTGGGGCAAACCAGGGTAGTCAGGCAAGGGTGCGCGGACTGTGGAGGGGCAAGGCCCCGGTTTGGTTACTGTGGAGGGGTTGGACCTCGTGTTACTGAGAGGGCTCTTCCCTGTACTTGTTCCGTGCTGTGCTTTGGGCGCACCCGTTAACGGAAATGACTAACCGCGTGCCAGTACGGGTTAGCTACCTGTGCGTTTATCGCGCGTGCCGTAGTCACCGTTACGTCTGTCAGTGACCTTGGGGTGGTTGACTGAGGGTAGGATCACCACGGGGGACTCTCCCGGTCAGGAGAGCACCACGTGCTACTTCTACTTTTTGGAAAAGACTGCAATCAAGATCGTTTCCACGAGGAATATTCGAGATCAAGTAAAAGATCTGAGGAATAAATGAAATAGTGAGACAATTGAATAATGTAAATAAAGAAAGTAATAGAACATAGCAGCTACTGTACGCTCTACTGTTGTCTTAGTTTAGTTGCCACTCTACTCAGCATTTTGCTGACGTGTTACACTCGTTACCTTTTCAGGACCAGGTGTTGAGCAGCCAGGGTCAGCGGCTGCAGAGGACGCTGGGCCGAGTAGGGTCCAGTAGAGTTTACCACAGCCTTTTGTACCTCTTTTGTTTCTGTTTTAGTGAGTAGTTCTTGTTTCCGCTGTACTTTCTTTACCTGCAGTTCATGTTATATGATAAATGTTGCTCTACTGTTGTGGTGGTATCTACTGTAGTAGTTTCTTTCCTTACTGCTGTACTTTCTTACTGTTAGTTATATTCATGCTGAATGTGGTTTATTTTACTGCTCTTTTGGTTACTTCCTCGTTGGACGACTAGGTCTTGGGATTAGTCGAGTCGGTCCGGTTCTCGTGTCTCGTAGGGACTCGGGAATTGGGTCGTTACAAGACCTAATAGAGAAGAATTGACAGAGGTCTAAAAGTTAATCTTTGGTGTTGTAGGCTAGTAAATTAGAGTTTTACTACTCTAAGTTTGATTAATAATGAGTATTTGGTTAATTTGCTTAAACTTATATTGATAAAAAATCAAATATCATAAACAAGGGATTAACTTAAATCTATTTGAGTTTTTGAGTTAAAATTTAATTCTCAATCCTTAAGTTTTGTTTTTCTTAAAACACTTTGTATTCTAATTTGAGTTAAGAATAGTTACAAAGATTAAGAGATTTTTGAAGAATTCTAATTCAGAATAAAATTATCGTTTACAAATTGTTTTAAGTGTGTTTTTAAAATGTTATAAGTATAAGTCTAAGCAAGAAAATTTTCACACATGCTCTAAGCATTAATCATTTATATTAAACTTAGAAGTTTTCTGACCTAAGCTTTCCTCTACATATTTACTAATAATTTAAACCCAAGTGCTTTAAATCATCATAGTGTTAGTTAATTTTGCTAGGGACTAGCAAAACTTTGGCTTGGGGGTATGATGAGACACTCATCATGATCTCTAATTACCCCTAATTAACTAGTCTTCCTAGTTAATTAGCTAGGGTTATGAATATATAAGGGTTAATTATAGAATAAGGGATACTTAGTTAAGGACCTTAAAATAAGTTTAAAATGGAATTTTATCATTCAATTAACATTATTAATAATTTAGATAATAATTAGACTCGAAATCATATTAATTATTCTCTTAATTAATAAGATAACTTAAATATAATAATAAATTAATCTAAAAAGGTCAAAAATGTAAATTCAAGGTGTAAACATAATATTTACCTTATTTACTAACATATATAAAAAGTTAAAAAAGATCTAAATTAAAATAAACCTTCAAAACCTGGGTTTGCATTTTAGTCCTTAATTTTCATTACATTCGAGTCCTTATTTCTCATATAGGTCCTTAAGTTTTATTACTTCTAAGTCCCTTTTCGTCTTCTTCTTCTTCTTCTTCTCTAGCCAAACGAACGGCTGGTGGCAGAGAGTCATCACACCGCACGATCACTGCCCTGCCAACATCATTCCACTTTGCCCAAGCTCTTGCAGCTTGCGCTTACCACCTCCACTTGATCCATCGGTCTGGATCATACGAATATCCTATTTTTCAGTGGAAGTTAACCTCACCGTCATCGGAGACGACGACGGAGGTTAAGCTCCTTGAGCTTCTTCTTCGGCCAGACCCCGCCCCTCTCTTCGCCACAAAATGCTATAAATACCCCCTCACACCTCTGATTTTAGCAAGTTGGCTCCCTTCCCTCTTCTAATACTGCAGCCGACCCAATAGGCTATTCTTCCAAACCTCCGGTGAACCCCCATTCCATTTTTCGACATCCTCCGTCCATCTTAAGTAGCCGAGGAAATTCGTCGTGGTCTTCCGCACCTCTGACAAAGGCGTCGACCCTAGGATTCCTCCGCTCCACCTCAAATTCGCCCGTCGGAGCTCTTTCTTCAACCCTCTGATTTCGTCGTCCACCATGAGACTTCGGCGGAACCCTATTGACCCCTTCGTCCAGGTAACAGGAGACTAAGAGTAGTAGGAGTAGGTTAGCTTAGTTAGTTAGTTTAGTTAGTTAGGTTAGAGTAATTTTAGAATTTAGCTTCATCTCTTCCAACTCCGACGAGTTCCTTGAGCTCGCTAGAGATCTTAATTTTGTCTTTTAACTCACTGTACACCTTCTTATATCTTCCATGATCACTTCTAATTCACCTTAACGATTAATTAGATCACCAAAATGCCTAATTCAAATCTCACCTTCACCGATTACTTCACTATCCATGGTGACAGAAGTCGACCAAATTCCACCTTTATTGGGTTCTTTCATCACCTTTCACCACTAATGAACCCAAATAGACTTTATATTACCTATTACTATCATCTATAATTAAACGCCCAAATTTAATTTAAGTTTCTGAGTTTGTTGTCCATGGAGGCTCAAGAACAATTCAAACTATAAATTAAATACATATTTATGATTAATAACACTTGTTGACTTGATTTAACTTCTCATTCGAGTAGTTAAATCAAGTCCTGAGCTTAAACCAATCAAATTTTTAAGAAACAAGTTTACTGTCAAATCTTATATTTCAATGAACAAACAAGGAATTTATGTGAAACAGAGGTTCCTTGAAACCTCAGAATCATTTTTGAATTAAAAATAGTTAATTTTGTTAATCTGTACATGTATTTTATATTTTCTGGACTCACCGAAGCTCCGGCGAGCCAAAGTTGAGTTGCAGCCTCTTAAACTTTCTTTGAAGTTCCAGAACAATAAAATATGGATTACAGATAATTTTTAAGAAATTTTTTTGAGGTTTCATTCACTGGAGCTTAAGATTTAACTTCATCTTCCCCAACTCTGGCGAGTTGGAGAAGACTGTTATAAAGGATTTAGGAAGCACTTAAGGAACTTAGAAGCTTCAGTGCGATGCACTGAAGCTATTTTAACTTTTAAAACATTGTAACAAACTCTGATTTACTCTAGCGAACAAACACTTAATTTAGTTCTGGCAGCGAGCCTGAATCCCTAGAGATTAAGGTTGAAACTCAAATCTGAAGATCTGAGTGAGCTCCAGATGATGAAGAGACTCTGATTGATGTGTTAATTTCTTAGGAAGAAGCTTTAAACAAAAAGTCAAATTTCGAGCTTCTACAATCAAACCTAAGTCTGATAATGGTGTTCTGAGCTTGAATTGAAGAATTGAGATGTGGAAATTGCTTCTGAGATTCTGTTTGATGTTTTTAGAAAGAGTTAAGTAAGCTCAGATGATGTTTTTAGTGAAGATTATGTTCCTGTTAAGTTGGGTTACTTTCAAACCCAAACCAACGGAAGCATTGTTCTGTTGAAATTCAAAACTAAAACCTGCCCAGGTTGATTAGTTAAAACCCTTAGAATTAATCTAAATAGATTAGGAACACTCTAAAGTGCCTGTTGCATAAATTGATAACTGAAAATAAATCTCTGAAGTTTTCAGAGAAGAGAAAAGCTTCTCTGCAAGTTCTACAGGTCTCAAGAGGCTTAAATCCATCTAAACTGAAGCAGAATAGTTTATATAATGTATACAGACCTTTAAATAGATGAGATAAGTCCATCTGAGGACTTCCCTGAGTTAAAAACATCTCCAGGCTTGTTATAAATCCCGTAGAAACCCATGATTTCATCCCTTAAATTGAAGAGATAAACATCAATAAAACATTAAATTGACCCTAAAATTATGTAGATTACCCTTATAGCTTTCCAACGAACTTTAAATCATCGAATTTGGAGCTCTACGTAGGAAGTTGTGATCAATTGAATTCGGGTCTGGAAGGGGTAACTTTGTCCCACCTCGGATATCCACGAGCACGCGCCTGAGTATAACACTTTTTCGTTCCTATGGCTATGCAGTCGTCAAGCGCAAGGCGCACCAGTTCCGATTCTGAGCTGATCTGAGCATTGTTCTGAATGTGTGGGCATTGGCCTGCGGGTGTGTGCACCCTTGGGGGCGTGTGCATGCGGATGTGAATGTGCCCTGGGAGGGGGAGAGTGTTTGGCCTGGGAGGCTGGGTTGAGCCGATGCGGCTCGAGAATATGACCCGATTGAGAAATGAACCAAAACAAATCTAACTAAAGATTAAGCGAGGAGCGAGTAGGGTCTGGTCCCACCCTAGTCTCAGGGTGCTGTGTATCCTCGAAAGGACCTCGCTGCAAATACAAGAACTTTTGGTTTAAAAAGTAAAAAAAACCCAATTCAGCTGAAAGCTTAAGGAAAGAGAAGCTGCTGATGAAAGCTAAGTGCTGAAGGATGCAAAGGCTAATGAAGAAAGGAGCGCGGATGCTAAGAAGTGTTAAGGAAAGACTTAAGGAACAAAGGAGAAAAAAACTAAGGGAAGAAGAGAAGGTAGGAGAAGATTAAAGGGAAAATGAACTAAAGAAGAAGAAAAGGCAGGAACAACATAAGAAAGGAAAGGTAAAGAGAGATCGAGAGAAGAAAATAAAAGAGAGAGAAAGAATGAAATAGAGAAGAAGATTAGAGGCTGTAGAGAGATGAAGAGATAAATGAAATTTATCTTGCATACTTACTTTTTCTTCTTGATTGTAAAAGGCATGTTTTAATTGGATAATTTTGTAATTGCCTTAATGAAATAAAATTTATAAAATAGCATGTTTACTTGTTAATAAAGTACAATATTTTGAGTAAATATGTTTGCATATGGAATTTTGTATGTTCTTTATAAGTTAAATATTTTGACAAAATTCATGTTTTTAAAATTAAACTAGATTTACCTCCTAAACTTAAAGAGATAAAAAGAAATTAGTGAATTTGGAGAAAAATTATTATGCCTCCCAGTGAACGACCTGGACTCAACCAGTAAAAATTTCTAAAATGTTAGGTTAATTCATCCCTATACTACACAATTGACACAACTTCGAGTTAACCTAAGTGATTTCTTCTACTCTCAATTAAGTGAAATTAACTTAATTACTGAGTTGAGTGAGAAGCACGCATCATAGAGCTACTAGTGTAGGGAGGAAGCTAGCCACCCCACGGGGTCCGGGGTTCAGCTAGCCACCCTACACCAACTTGTTAAGCCCACTAGGTAAACCAGGGTAGTCAGACGAGGGTGCGCGGACTGTGGAGGGGCAAGACTCCTATTTGGTTCTGAGGGGCGAGACCCCTGTTACTGAGAGGGCTAGGCGCTATACTATTCCATGTTGTACTTTGGGCGTACTCGCTAGCGGAAATGACTGACCGCGTGCCAGTGTGGGGTAGCTATCCGTGCGCTTATCGCGTGTGCCATAATCACCACTACGTCTGTCTGTGACCTCGAGGTGGTTGACTGGGTATAGGATCACCACGGGGGACTCTCCAGGCCAGGAGAGCACCACGTGTGCCTTCTACTCTTCGGAAAAGACTGCAATCAAGATCGTTCCCACAAGGAACATGTGAGATCAAGAAAGAAATCTAAAAGTAAACCAATGGATGAAAAGGAATTACTTGTAAAATAAATAATTGGAAAAGATAAATTTACCTGTTAGCTTTTACTGCTTTAGATAGTCTGGTTACCACTCTACTCAGCATTCACTGACTCCGTTTACTCACAACCCTTTACAGGTCCAAGAGTTGAGCAGCTTGAGTCACCGGCTACAGAGGGTGCTGGGCCCAGTCGAGCCCAACAATAGTTTCCTATTGTAGTTGTACTCTCTTTTCTATTAGTGAGTTTTAGACTATGTTACCATTTCTGTTACTGTACTTTTATTTCTACTTTCCTATTGTTGTGGTGGTATGTACTGTTTAGCAGCTTTTACTTCCTTTACTGCTTATACTCTTTTATTGTTGTTACCTTGCATAGTGAATGTGGTTTATTTTCCCGCTTTTCGGTTATTTCTTGTTGGATGACTGGGTCTTGAGATTAGTCGAGTCGAGCCGGTCTCGGGTCCTATTGGGATTCGGGAACTGGGTCGTAACAACGAATAATTTATTTGTTGCCATATTCATTGTATTACGTGCAGTTATTAAATCTAAAATGAATAATATATTTGTGGGTAAATTAAAAAAATGAATAAAATTGTCGCTAAAATTGACACTTTAAATTTAGGAAAGAATATTTTTGTTGTCTTACTTTCAACAAGGATTTTCTTGGTTGCCTTATGAAGAATATGCCAATGTTTAATTTGTCACAATAGAAGATGTATATAAAAATTTATTAGTCATCCTTTAAAACATTCATAATGCACATCACACTTATAATTTGTTTTAATTACCTAAAACGTAGGTAATTTCTTTACAATATCCTCCAAAATATTCCTCACAAATTGTAATTTTCTAATGGAAACTTTATAAAAAATATACCTAAAAAATTTCAGACAAATATCCTTGCAGCGTATATTTTAAGGGACTAAAAATATACTTTATTTCCATGATAAAGGAACTAAAAATAGTCCAACAACCTAAAATAGTCGAAAGTTTGAAATAACTAATAAGTTACTCTAAAATAAAGGTGTTACAGTAGATATAATCTACATAAAAAGTCTACTAAATCAAAATTTTCCCTTATGAATAAAAGATAGATCAAGACACATATATAACATGTTTTGCAAAGCTTGGTTGCTTGTTCAACTAGAGAAGAAAATCGCATCACCACATCCTCAAAAGGAGAACGAATGAGAATAAAACATTGTCCTATGAAAAAATGAGAGGAAAATGCTCACTACAATTATCCCCCACTAAGCACCCAACTATGCTAACAATTGTAGAACTTTCAACACTTACACAAGTATATATAAAAATGGATTAACATGTTGGAGAATGATTACAAAATTAATAATGTAAGAGATAAAGTAGATGTATGGATTAAATATTTGCAAGTGGTGTAGGCCTATAGGAGTGAAAAGTTAATGGTAAGGGATTCAAACTAAATAAGCAAAACAATTAGACAAAAACATGCAAGAATGGTCTTGGCTCCTAAAAAATTGATTTTACAAGTTTAGTTAACTGCAAGGTGTTTTAAATTTCCTATCTTTAGGATTAGATACACAAGAAAGTTAGAGAACATATAATATCCAAACTATTGATATAGTCATATTGTTAGAATACAAGAGTAAAGTTGTCTTTCTGACACTTCTCTTTGATATTTATGCTCCAAAATATCAACTGCCATCCATTTTGAAGAAAAGAATTTGCCAAACTTAATGCCATTTGCATTTGGATCAAATTCTTTCTAAAGAACTTGATATATCAAAAAAAGAATGAAAGAAGAAAAAGGAGAAATTCAAATGTTTTGGGATGCTAAGCCAAATAAGCAAAGCAAATTTCTAACAAGTATACAAAAGTAAGAAGCAGCTAGCAAAGGAAACAATCCTACAAAAGGCAAGAGCAAAATCATCTAAAGACAACCTAATGCCAATAGACAACATGATTCCACCAAGAGCTGGGGCATAGTAATCTTTTGATACCCTACTAAGAGGAAGAATATCATAATAATTTCCATCATAAATTGGGATCATATCAAGCACATTCAAAAAGCATGATAAAGGCCACTTCACTTCCCACCTCCATCAATTTACGTGTGGATTGCTTCAACCTATGCTCTTCCTCTCTTCTTTGATGGTCTCGCCTAAAAAAAGATTTAGTGGGTATTGGGCCCTTAATGACGATTACTTTGCACACCATCAAATGGTGCAATTTAGGAGGATGTTAAGATGGTAGTGAAATAATGTTGGGAGTTGGAGTTACGAATTCTCAAGCCATTATACAAGGCATGCATTGATCTCGATTTCTGGTATCAAATTGTTGTGTAGAGACTCATGCTATCTATTTATATTGAAATGATATATGCTTTTCATTCTAAATGCACCAACAAAATTAGTATCAAAAGGAACTTCTTGGTGGCTTTTTTGTGTTGTTGGTTGATGGTTTCTTTGACAAATAGGGAACCTGCAAAAAAATTTAAGATCATTACAATAAAATCACTTGATGAAAAAAGAACTTCGTTACAGATAAAAGTATAAAATACTTACTTCATTATTCACTTGGAAAGGATTAAAAATTCCTACGAATTCCTTAAAAAAGTTCTCATTCTCTCTTATCATAAAACCCAAGAAAATGAAAAGAAAAGCTATTGCTTTACACATGAAAGACATCAAATGATCAAGTAGAAAGCAAATAAGCATACAAGTATTATGAAACATGCCTGGAAGTGTCTTATGTTTCCTATAGATTAGCCACCCATATTTTGACATAAGATTGTGATAAATTCATTTTGAATCTTTAGATTTTTCATTCTTTCTTGCATGCCTTTCATTTGCAATTTTGTCGATTCTATATCTGCATTTCATTTATATTCTTGACAAGTATATCATGCCCTTGATATTGTAAAGATATTGCTCCCAAGCCATGCCCTTTAGGTCTACCCCATTTGTGTACTTCAAAAACTTCATCACAGACTTGGGCCTCAACAATGTCATTAGATGATTCAAAATTAGATAAACATTCTTAGGGTTTTTTGCAATTTCCTACATAATTAAGTAGTACAAATCTTCATCAATTGAAGAAATCTTCGTATTGAACATAAAGCTCCATAAAACATCAAACATAAACAAATATAACAAAAATATCCTCACTAAAGGCATACCACGTTCTATCTTGAAATGTCATTATAAACACTGGTATCACTTTATCATTCTTACTTTTGTTGGTATGTGTGATCTCAAATATTTCACTGTTACTAAGATCTCACCCATTCCCTTTATGCTTCATATAGATCAAGAAAATTAAGCATATAAGAAGATAGTTAAGTTTTCTTCAACATTAAAGAATAAGAAAAAGAGAGGAAACTATATGAATTCCTTTTTCTTCCTAGTATAGTTCTTGGAACTAGTTGTATGTAGATTAGTCCCATGATCCAAAGCTACTTGCTTTGCCAACTTACCATCATTTGAACGATTCTGTAATGATCAACTTCCTCTAATTATTTTTTATTATTTTTTTCAAAGTAAGAAAAAAGAAACACATAACCAAAAATTTTTTATTATAATTTGTGAATAAATAATTACTTTTCTCTTCTCTGAAAACTTGTATTCAACCAAATGCTTCCATTGTATAGCTTCGACATGTTTAATTAGGAACACAACTAAGGAGCTAATTTTAAAATGGACATAGAAATTAATTTTAAAAATAGATTTTAGTTTTAACAGAAAATAGTACTTATAAAATTTTTCTTCAATAAAAGTAGACATGGATTTTTCTTAACTCTCTTTTAGTTGTATCTTCCAATGCATCCTTAGGAACATATTTAACTTTAAGGCCATGCTTGCATCATTACACTTAACAACTTCCTTGTGCTCATCAGATAGTGACCACACATCTTTAGCATATGTGACTCCCTTTCTTATTTTCATAATTCCACTTTGATCTATCAATTACAAGTTTAACAATAATCAATAGTTAATAAAACTAGATGAATTTTTTTGTAAAATCAACTAAAGGTTACATTATAAAATCAACTCATATAACTTAAAATTTGCACTTTTTCAGGCATGCATGTCATACCTAAAGTCTAGTATTGTCAATTACTCTTATTCTCTTTGAATGGTAGTTGAATTATATGGTCCTTCATGGATTACTTTGTCCTGTGATTCAAATATATTGCACCCATTGAAAGTCTTTGATTGAACCATAAAGTATGCCAGTGTAAGTAGCATTTCAAACATCATAAAGTTAGTGATAGTAATATTAATCATCTCAAATAAAAGAAATTGTACTAGAATCAAGCAATAAGGAAGCATAGATGAAAATCAAATTGTGGGAAGGCACTCTTTATCATATAATCAACTTGGAATCATAAAATAATATCCATTGAAATATTTCAAAAACAAAAGAAAGCTAAATATATATCATGTCAAAAGTAAAAATAAAGAATGAAATCATACATACCATGCAAAAATTTGACTTCAAAGCTTCAATAATTGTCATTATCATTCCCTCTAACCCAGGTTTTGCCATGGTATAAGTTGTCAACTGTTGCAACATTTGGCATGCAAGGAATATATGAAATTGCATCTTCTTTTTCATCATTTTCAGTTGAGATACCCATATCAAACAGGTATTCTATTTGGACTCGTAGATCCAAAGCTTCCAATGTCTTCAAATAATCTTTTAACATCAAATTGTCATCCAAATTATACTTTCTCACCACAAGAAGGTGGGTCGTTAGGAGAATTTTGTAGTCCTAAGGATACATTGCAACCAGAGATAAGGTTTTGTCCTCCATGAAAAGTCCATTAGCAATAGTCTAACAAAATCCAATAACAAAGTAAATGAAGGTGAACATCCTCTGGATTTCTTAACTTCATATTGAAGTATTTCAAATAAGGATAATAAATTTTATCTCCTTTAAGACCTCTTTCAATAGCAAAGTGAATGAAACCTTGAACTCCACTTTTGTATCCATTGCTAATGGATTTTCTCATCCAACTCTTATCCATTTTTTAACCAAATACAAAAAGCCTGCAATTGACAAAAGTGATCTCATTGAATATAAAGTAGTGCACTTTTCACTAAAAAAAATAGTCTACAATTGATATTGTTATTACTAAAAATTAAGGAGTCAAAGACATCACAAAAAGAACACCAAACATTTAAGACTCGAGTATGTTAGTATGTTAAACACAACCCAAAGCATGGCTAGGCAACTTGTGGTGCCTACTTGAATATTAATCCATTTAATTTTAGACTATGATTCATGTTGATAAACTAAGTTTCATCACACAAGTTCACAAACTAGGGCAATAAAACCATCAAAAACTTCATGACTTTTACTAGCATTGTATTAGGACCTATAGGATGATACTATATCTCAAAAGATCCAATATTAGTTATTCTATTTGAAAAGTGTTACCTTTAATTACAATTGGCTCAACTATTTCTTAGTATGCAACCCTCCAATGCTATGGCTTCAACAATGTCTAGAGTAATTGCATGCACCTAAGTAGTTATAAAAAAAAGAAATATAGTTATTAAAGAACATTTCTAAAAGCTAAAATAAGAGAAGATAATGAATAATAGAAAGACATTTCTATGTTTCAATGTATGGTTGAAAGAATATGTTGAAACTCTAAATAGTATCGTTGTGTATGCTATTTTTAATATGTGTATGATTAAAATGAATGATATTCTATCCTACTAGTCTATAACATTATGAGGGATTACAAATCTAAGATTCTTGCTCATCCATTCTCTTTCATTACATATTCAATTTTGATTTTCTATCCAAATGTCATTGTGTTTCAGTTTACAATCTTTTTGCTAAATGGGAATGTTGATCATGCTAAAAATGCATGACCATTTTGCTTCTAAAAGAAAATCATGGCCATTTGTTGTGATTTCTAACCATTGCTTTTAAATGACTTTTAGAAGGATCTTGTATGAGCATTAAATAAAACGACGAGGCAAACACTAGTTGAAATTTTGAGGTGTGAACTTGATATCCTAGTAAATGCTATTTTTCTTGTGATACTTATAATTTAGGTATATGTTGATACACTTTATTCACTGAAATAGGAAAAGTTATATTTGAAAAGGTTGAAGTGGTTAAATATACTACATTAGTCTGAGTATGCATAAAGAATTAAATTGATTACTAAATATATGTTAAACTAAACAAAAAGTCTTTTTGTTTTGTATTCTACTCAATTTGTTAACCTGATTTAGAAAGAACAATATGCTAAAAGTTTATTTACTAGAAGTTCCCTAATTATCAATATGCTTTAATTTGGGGTTGTTAATCATATATAAAATTTTTAACATATTTTTCTTGTTACAAAAATGAAGGGACTGTTTATAGGCATAGGCTCCCAAGTTGGGTAAGCTAGCCCATTTGTTGGAATGGTGATCTCCTTCTATGAGGTCATGAAATACACTCTTCATTGAAGGCATAAAGACTAATGAAACTTGGACCTTCTATCAATTTCATTGTAAGGGTGATGGGAACACCATCATGGGCCCTAGCTAGCCACATTTAGTGAGGTTTGAATACTAAAAGCTCCTACCTAATCATCTGAGGTTCACAACTCCGTATCATTCTGATTGAGAGGAGAATAGGGAATCAGGGTTAATTCTGTAATTTTAACAGCACATCACAAACACAAATTAACCACGGGGTCATTTAGGGGTTCATTGAAGGTCAAATGAGCTCAAAAGTCCAAAAAGTGGGTCAACACTAAAAGAAATGGGGTTTCACGCATTTCGATAACCAAAACAATACATAAAACCCTAACTATCAACCTGCTTAAATTGAAGAGGTTTTGGTCAGGCTAAAATTTATCTAAACTTTCTAAAATTCATAGAAAAATATTCTAAGAGGTTTGGTACCTTTGGTTTGACCATCTAAACCCATTTTGACCTAATATAGAGTTTCAGATGGGATTTTGCCCTAATTTGGGCTTCTATGCAAATTTCCTAGTCAAACGTGGTTAAAACTCAAATCCAAGTTCACCATTACATTCCTTGGGTCCAAATTAGATTAGCATCAAAATGTGGGCCTAATCAGAGTCCATCTTAACCTAGTTTGCAATTCAATCCTTAAAATCTCTATTCTTCACATCCAAGCCCCTAACTTTCAGAATTATTTCAAATGAATCCCTAACTTTCTGTAACGAACGCGTGCCCCAGACGTCTTTTAAGACGTCTGGGAGGTGGCCCAGACGTCGTACCAGACGTCTAGGATCACATCCAGACATCTGGAAATCCGTTAATTTCGACACGCACGGGTCGTCTGCGCGCCTGAGCGCACAGACTAGATATTCGCTTATTCCCTCTTTCTCTGCGGCTGCAGACACCTGCCGCGTCCTCTCTCTCCTCCTCGCGTGTCCTTAAAAGGCCACGCGCTCCCTCCCGTCGTCTCCACCGTCTCCTCCCTCTTCTCCTTCAGCCAGTGAGCGTGAGCGTGAGCGCGAGGGCGGCAGCGGCGGCCGCAGTGAGCACGGAGGAGGTGCGGCGTGCGAGAGCGGAGCTCTGCGGTGAGGGTGAGCTCGCTGGGGCTGCTAGGGTCGGCCGGCGGAGGGCGCGGGGGGAGCGGAGTGACGCGGAGGGGGGACTGCTGCGGTCTGAGCAGCAGGTGCGCGAGGTGCGACGCGGGCGGCGTCGCGAGTGGAGGCCGAGTGGCGCCCTAATTCTGGAAGAATTTCCAGAATCAGACGTCTGGGTTGATATCCAGAAGGCGAGGGCGACGTCTGGAAGACCATCCAGACGTCTGAAAGGTGAGTTTTCCGTCTTCTTCTTCCTTCCTGTCGACTGACCGTACTGAGGGAGGGAGATGGGTGTGCGCAGGCTCGGTGATCCACCATCCAACGCGAATCAGACATCTGGCTGTTGTACCAGACGGCGGGAGCGACCTCCAGACGTCCGGGGTGACCATCGGATGTCTGGGAGCTAGGCCAGACGTCCCCACAGACTTCTGGACGTCTGGGAAACCACGCTGAATAGGTAATTCTCTAATCCACTTTTTAAGACGTCTGGAAGAAGTTCCAGACGTCTGATTTTGCACAGTGTCGTCGTTTTCGACCCGTTTAGGGCCCGTTCGGGTTCCGTTTTCCGTGATTCGAGTTGCGTTCTTTTCAGAATTAATTCCTCTACCCGTCTACAGTAGCTATACACTATTTTGAGACACTCCTTGTGTTTGATCCTTGTGATAGGACCTCGTTCAGTTGCAGTCTTGGGAGTCGCGGAGGCACGCAGGATTCCCGATCACGCCCCCATTACTCCCGTTGTACCTGTTAGAGTGGTTTTAAGTTATTAATAAAATCTGTTGAAGTATGGAACCATAACTAGAACCTTGGACATTGCATGAATCCTAGGAATGAGAAATATATTGAATGATAGCTCCTAGGTGTTGCATGAATCCTAGGGCTGGAAAACTAGATTGTATGATAGATCCTAGGATATGACATGAATCCTAGGATGGAAAAACTAGTGGAATGTATAATACTGCAGTCTTGGAAAATGGAAAGGAATATAAAGCTGCCTGTAAATTGAATTAACAGCTGCCTGTTATGAATAAAGAAACATGATTGAGATCATGGTTTGTAAGAACGTGAAACTGGAAAGTGAAACATAAGATGTTCTGAGATTAAAGAGCTGGAACCCTACGGGGAATTAGGAGTGGAACTCCTGGAAAAAGAAAGGAATGGAACTGAGATGTAGTTTTGTACTGTCTCTTGGGTACGTAGTACTAAGGGAAGTACCTGTACCTGTTTAGTGCAGAGTGGGGCCAGCCACACCAGGGACCCGGGGTTAGGATCGGCCGCTCTGTACCGACTTGCTGGCCCTCTGATGAGAACCTCATCATGAGCCATAACTAGCTCATTTTGACCTAATACAAAGGATAAAAGCTCCTACATAACTTAGCAAAGGGCTTAGTTGAGGAATAAGTGCTCTGAGAAGAAAACATGAAATAAAGGTTAAAAACTGCAATTTCACCATTGCAGCACATGAACGGAATTTCTCAGAGACCAAGCATAGGTCAAATGATCTAAATAAGATAAAAAGTGAGTTGAATCAATCAGAAATGGGTTCATGAGCAATTTAAGAATTAAATAACATTCTGTAACCCTAAAACAAAACCACTTCAATTCACGAGGTTCGAGGCAAAGTAAAAATGGAATAAACCCTCTAAAATTCAAATAAAAATAATCTCTATGGTTTAGAACCCTCAATTTGGCCTTGGGAACCCATTTTGACCTACATTGAGAACCATGCCCAATTAACAACTTAATTTGGGTTTTCACGTAAATTGACCGGTCAAACAAGGTTTAATCTAGAAATAAAATTCACTATCAGAATCCTTAGGTCCTAATTCGTCATGTATAAAAACTTGAGCCTAAGAAGAAACCTTCTTGACCAACTTTACACTTTGGTCCTCATATATTTATGTTTTGGCCCTCAACTCTTGAACCCTCACATTTTGGCCCCTAACTCTCCTTCGTTCTTTGCGTTCAGGTCCCTCCTGCAAAACCTGAGCAGCACCATGCTCCGGCGACCTTGCGCGGAGCATGGCGCCGCGCAGGGTAAGGGGGACCTTCTGCCAAGTCAACCGGGGGTGCCCTGCGTCGTCAGCCGTCGCAGGAACACCCCCCTGGTCGCTGCAACCCACCATACTGGCCGTGCGAACGCACGGACGGTATGGGTCTCCACTTCCGGCATCCTCCGGCGAGGGAGACACGTCGTCTCCCTCCGCCCTCCTCTCTGATTCTACCCTATAAATACCCCCGTCGCTCCGCCGTTCTTCCCAGCTCGGATCTGACGGAGATACCCCCTAACTTTCCTCTCTTCTCACTCCGGCAAACGCCCACCAGCTCTGGTGGTTCCTCCTCCTCCTCTTCGCTCTGCCGCAATACCAGCAGCAGAGACTTCTTCCTGATTCTCCTCCGCGTCGCGCAATACCGGCGCGCGCTGCTCCAGCCCCGTCGTCGCCGCCGTCCTCCCCCACTGGGCAGTTTCTTCTCCGGCGACAGTCGATACGACTGTCGCCTGCGCCAACCCCTCTTCGTCCAGTTTAGTAGGTAAAACTTCTCCTCTTCCTCCCCTCTTTCTTTTCCATACTGAAAGCCCTTACTGTCGCCCTAGATTCTGACCAATCGCCCTCACCTTCTCCACCTCCGGCCAAACTCCGGCGAATCGCTGCCATCGCTCCAGCACCCCACACGGCTTGCCGACCTGTGCATAACCTCCACCTCCTCACCCTGATCCTCTTCCGCCCCTCCACTTCCCACCAAACGCCCTCTGCAGATCCACTGAACACACTCACTTCTTCGCTCACAGTTTGACCTAGGACGACCTGTTTGCTCCATCACGCCCCCTGCAGACCCTCTGACCACCTTCTCCGTGCCACGGCGAAGGTCCCCCGCCTGTCTGATTTGGCCGAGAGGCCGTTCTTCTGTGACCAGGTGACTCGCCCGCCGTCGCCATTACTGAGCAGGCAGAGCTCCTTCACCTGTAGGTGCAGGCACACCTTCGCCCAGGTTCGACTCCCAGGCTGCGCGGGGCGTCTCCGCGAAGCGTCCCAGGCTCGCAGTTGGGGCGAAGGCCTCGCGTGAAGTTCGGCTGCCGCTGCTTCCTCTGCGCAGGCGCTTACATTGGGGTGGGACATTTAGTCCCACCTCAGAAGGTTTCGAAGAGGCGCGCCGATATAAGTTGAAAAAGTGTTGTAGGTGTACTGCCTCAGCACACGGGGTGAGGTCCCTCTCACACCGCTTCACCCGGCCCGTCCGCGAGCTAATCACGCGGATCCGGCCGACCCGACCCGACTTGACTGGCACTCCTCGCCCACCACCACACGCCGGTGGGCCTGGACCCGGGCGAGACTTGTACCCGATTACCTGGTTGCTCTGGTAGAGTTGTCCTAAGAGCGAAATCAGAGAGAGAACGAGATGCGCGGGGGATGGGGGTAGCGTAGGTTTTTGCCCTCTGATGCTAAACTCTTAAGCGTGCAAGCACAGGTGAAGAAGAAGAAGGACTGCGGAAGAAGAACTGAATCGATACTGTAGCATCCGCGGGTTAAGTCGTCTGATTGGAAAATCAGACGACGTCCTGAAGACAGGTGAAGACAAAGAAGAAGAAGAAAAGAAGAGAGGAACACAGAGAAGCCAAGTGAAGACTCTGCAGAGATCTGAAAGACAAAGAAGAAGAAGAAAAGAAGAGAGAAGGAGCAGCCAAGTGAAGAAACAGAAAGCAGAAGAAGAAGAGAAGCAAGAAGAAAAGAAGAAGAAGAGCATGGGAGGAAGATCTGAAGCAAGAAAAGAAGAAACAAAGAAAATAAAAAGAAGAAAAAGACAGGATCGTCCAACCAAGAAAATAGAGGAAGAACAGGAAGAACAAAAGACAAAGAGGAAGAAAGAAGAGAAGAAGAAGAAGCCAAACTTTCACCTCTCTCACTCTTTATTTTTGTAATAAGAATTTGTACCTCTAGAATACGACTTGCTCCCTGAGTTCGACCTCGGGAGAACTGTATTTTCCGAGTAACAAATATTAGCAAACGATGGCAATAACTACTGTACTACAACGACTTAACAACAGCTAGTTGTCGCCGCCGTTCCGCCACCCTCGTGTATGTAGTACCGAGGAGAGCTACTAGTGTTAGGAGAGCACTAGCTACACCACGGGCCCCGGGGTTCTGCTAGCCTCCTTCACTGACTTGTTAGGCCCACTGGGGCAAACCAAGGTAGTCAGGCGAGGGTGCGCAGACTGTGGAGGGGCAAGGCCCCGGTTTGGTTACTGTGGAGGGGTTGGACCCCTGTTACTGAGAGGGCTCTGCCTTGGACTGGTTCCGTGCTGTGCTTTGGGCGCACCCGTTAACGGAAACGACTGACCGCATGCCAGTACGGGTTAGCTACCTGTGCGTTTATCGCGTGTGCCGTGGTCACTGTTACGTCTGTAAGTGACCTTGGGGTGGTTGACTGAGGGTAGGATCACCACGGGGGACTCTCCTGGCCAGGAGAGCATCGCGTGCTACTTCTACTTTTTGGAAAAGACTGCAATCAAGATCGTTCCCACGAGGAACATTCGAGATCAAGTAAAAGATCTGGGGAATAAATGAAATAGTGAGACAGTTGAAAGATGTGAATAAAGAAAGTAATAGAACATAATAGCTACTGTACACTCTACTATTGTCTTTAGTTTTAGTTGCCACTCTACTCAGCGTTTTACTGACGTGTTACACTCGTTACCTTTTTCAGGACCAGGTGTTAAGCAGCCAGGGTCAGCGGCTGCAGAGGACGCTGGGCCGAGTAGGGTCCAGTAGAGTTACCACTGTCTTTTGTACCTCTTTGTTTCCGTTATAGTGAGTAGTTCTTGTTTCCGCTGTACTTTTCTTTACCTGCAGTTCATGTTATATGATAAATGTTGTTCTACTATTGTGGTGGTATATACTGTAGTAGTTTCTTTCCTTACTGTTAGTTATATTCATGCTGAATGTGGATTATTTTACTGCTCTTTTGGTTACTTCCTCGTTGGACGACGAGGTCTTGGGATTAGTCGAGTCGGTCCGGATCTCGTGTCTCGTAGGGACTCGGGAACCGGGTCGTTACAAGATGGTATCAGAGCAAGGTCGTCCCGAGAAGTGAATCAACTGACTGGAAAATAATCAATTCACATGTTTATAGCTAGAGTAGCCACCACAACATATCTCTTGACATGAGCTCTTAGAAGTTTCGTTAGGTACCGTCTATTTCTACGTTTCCATTTTGTTTCGCGTCTCCTTGCAAGAGATGCCTTGTCGCAGGACTGGCGAGACTGGCCGCGGGCGCGGCCGAGGGCGAGGTCGGCGAGGTGGACGTGCTGTTGTTGACGTCTCGGTGGACCAGCCACCACTCCCGAGCATCCAGGCCTAGGACCTCGCCAGACTGATACGAGATATTGTACGAGAGGAGCTCCACCCACCGCCCCGAGCACCTCCTCCTGGGGCTGCAGAGGGGGAGTCCTTTGTGGGACCACGCGACGGACACGGTGCTGGACACGAGGGAGGGGATGGGCCATTGCCGCCCCCACCTTCCTCCGACACTTCTGTACACGAGGCACCTTCACCTGGAGGTGCACCAGCACCTCCCCTACAGCGCCACTTCGAGCTTTTCGGACAGTTCCGGAAGCTGAAGCCCCCCTCCTTCAAGGGGGATGAGGACCCGACCGAGGCAGAAGACTGGCTTGAGCAGCTGGAGAAGATCTTCGACACCCTTCTCCCCCCGGTGGAGTGCCGCATGGCCTTTGCCACGTACCAGCTGGAGAGTGCGGCACACCGATGGTGGAGGGCGGTCCGGGGACAGGAGAAGGACGAGCCGACGTGGGACCAGTTCGTCACCCTCTTCTGCGAGCAGTACTTTCCCCAGACGTGGCAGGACCAGAGGAGGCGGGAGTTCCACACTCTCCGTCAAGGGACGATGACTGTGAGCGCGTACCGCACGCATTTCTTGGAGCTGTCCCGCTTTGCAGCGACAGCGGTAGCCACTGAGGAGGAGCGCCTTTGGAGGTTCACCGAGGGGCTCCGGCCTGCGATCTGGGGGCATGTCAAACCCCTGAAGCTGCCTACGTTTTCGAGGGTGGTAGAGGCAGCTATGACTTACGAGGAGACCAACCCGCCCGCGCGAGACACCGACGGCGGGCGGAAGAGGCCCTTTCAGCCAGACTTCTCACAGGGCCAGCAAGAACGGAGACACGTGGCGTCCGCAGGAGAGCCGTCACGTTGTGCAGGGCCATCAGTGGCCTTTGGGGGCCCTCGACAGGGGCCAGTCGCCAGCACCGGACCCCCGCTTAGTCGACAGCAGGGACCCACTGAGAGCGGGAGTCGGGTTCCCCTCTGCTACCAGTGTGGCCAGCCGGGCCACATCAGGAGGGACTGCCCATCTAGGGCAGGAGGTCAGCAGATACTCCCCGCGCAGAGCACTGGAGGGCGCACAGGAGGCCGCGGTTCCCAGGTGCGAGGAGGAGGACAGCAGTCGCGAGGAGGGTACCGGCCAGCACCTACCCGTCCGACACAGAGTGTGGCTGCTTCGTCCACACCTAGAGCTGAGGGGCGTATCAACGCCCTAACACACAGGGACGCCAGAGCTTCGGGATCGGTGGTAGTAGGTATGGTTTCAGTTTCCGGCAGACTCGTTTACATGCTTTTCGATTCCGACGCTACGCACTCGTTTGTCGCAGCCAGTTTCGCAGTTAGTTTGGACCAGGATTATACACTGTTAGAGAATCCGTTCGTAATCAGAGGTCTGAGTGGTCAGCTGTTTGTAGCTGAGGAGGTGTACACGGATTGTGAGGTCAGCGTCGGGGGACATAGCCTGCCAACTGACCTGATTATGATACAGATGGAGGACTTTGGAGTGATTCTGGGGATGGATTGGCTGTCCGCTTACCACTCCTTGGTGGACTGTTTTGAGAGGAAGATCGTCTTCTCCATTCCGGAGTTGCCTTCTTTCGAGTTTCACGGACAGCCAATGGAAGGAGGTTTCAGGTGCATTTCGGCACTTTGGGCGGCGAGACTTTTTAGCCAGGGGTGTGAGGGCTTCCTAGCTTGTGTGGTGGCAAAGCCCAGCCCCGTGGCAGACTTCCAGAGCATCTCGGTGGTCAGAGAGTACCCTGACGTGTTTCCAGACGAGTTACCAGGACTACCGCCCGAGCGTGAGATCGAGTTTGAGATCTCACTAGTACCAGGGACCAGCCCCATCTCCACCGCGCCATACAGGATGGCACCGCTTGAGCTGCGAGAGCTCAAGTCTCAGTTGCAGGACCTTCTGGAGAAAGGTTTTGTAAGGCCCAGTGCGTCTCCCTGGGGAGCCCCGGTACTGTTTGTGAAGAAGAAGGATGGGACCCTACGTCTTAGTGTGGACTACCGACAGCTGAACAGGGTCACCATCAAGAACAGATATCCACTGCCGAGGATCGACGATTTGTTTGACCAGTTGCGGGGTGCCACGGTGTTTTCCAAGATAGACTTGAGGTCTGGATACCACCAGTTGAGGATCAGGGAGACCGATGTCTCCAAGACAGCTTTCCGCACCCGGTACGGACACTACGAGTTTTTGGTCATGCCGTTTGGGCTGACCAATGCCCCCGCTGCTTTCATGGACCTGATGAACCGGGTGTTTAGACCGTACTTGGACCAGTTCGTGGTGATTTTCATAGATGATGTACTCATCTATTCTAGAGATCGGACGCAGCACGGACAGCACTTGCGGATGGTTTTGGACACTCTGAGGCGACGCAGGCTGTATGCCAAATACAGCAAGTGCAAGTTCTGGTTGAGGGAGGTGACCTTCTTGGGTCATGTGATCTCTGGAGACGGCCTGGCGGTGGACCCAGCCAAGGTCGAGGCAGTGCTCAGGTGGGAGAGACCACGTTCAGTCACTGAGATCCGCAGTTTCCTGGGACTAGCTGGCTACTACAGACGGTTCATCAGAGGATTTTCGCAGATTGTGCGTCCTATGACACAGTTGACCCGGAAGGACGTGCCTTTCGCTTGGACAGATGCCTGTGAGGCATGTTTTCTGGAGCTGAAGGAGAGGTTGACCTCGGCTCCCGTGCTCACCATTCCTGACAGTAGTGGCGGGTTCGTTGTGTACACGGACGCTTCCTTGCAGGGGTTAGGAGGTGTGCTCATGCAGAGGGGTCACGTTGTCGCTTACGCTTCGCGGCAACTGAAGCCCCATGAGCATACCTACCCAACCCACGACTTAGAGTTGGCAGCTGTTGTCTTCGCGCTGAAGACCTGGAGGCACTACTTGTACGGTGAGACCTTCGAGATTTTTACAGATCACAAGAGCCTCAGATATCTTTTTGACCAGAAGGAGCTCAACATGAGACAGAGACGTTGGTTGGAGCTCCTGAAGGACTACGACTGCAGCATCTCCTACCACCCGGGAAAGGCCAATGTGGTGGCTGACGCCTTGAGCCGTAAGGCGCCCGCACGCTTGGCCAGTCTACAGTTACAGAGTTGGAGCCATTTGGAGGAGGTGGGCAGTTGGCGACCTCTAGAGTTACGAGGGTACTGTGGGGCAGTGACGGTGACACGGCAGACTAGGCCAGAGCTGATGGACCGCATCATCACAGGACAAATGGCTGATCCGTACTTGCAGTCTTTGCGCGACAGAGAACTGTCAGGAGATCCAGGGGACTTCTCTTTCACAGACCAGGTGCTATGCTTGAGGGGACGGTTGTGCGTTCCCAGAGACAAGGAGCTGTTGAGAGAGCTCCTGACTGAGGCACACGGTTCCAGATTCACCATACATCCCGAAAACACGAAAATGTACCACGACTTGAGACGCGAGTTTTGGTGGAGAGGGATGAAGCGGGGTGTGGGTGAGTTCGTGCAACAGTGCTTAGTGTGCCAGCAGGTGAAAACCGAGCATCAGAGGCCTGCAAGGCCGCTTCAGCCGCTTCCAGTGCCAGAGTGGAAGTGGGAGAGCATCACCATGGACTTGGTGGTGGGCTTACCTGTTACCCAGCGGGGACACGACGCAGTCTGGGTAATAGTGGATAGACTGACGAAGACGGCGCGATTCTTGCCGATCCGAGTCACTTTGGGACCAACACAGTTGGCAGAGAGGTATATCCATGATGTGGTACGACTACACGGAGTTCCGCGGGAGATCGTATCCGACCGGGATACCCGCTTTACGTCCCAGTTTTGGGCTGAGTTTCAGCAGGCCTTGGGGACGAGGTTGAGGTTTAGCACGGCTTACCACCCCCAGACGGACAGACAGTCTAAGCGCACGATACAGACACTTGAGGACCTTTTACGTGCCTGTGTACTGGACTGGAGGGGCTCTTGGGAGGAGCACCTACCCCTGGAAGAGTTTGCATACAACAACAGTTATCACTCGAGAATCAGCATGGCTCCCTACGAGGCTCTGTACGGACGGAAGTGTTCGACACCCTTGAGTTGGGTTGAGGTGGGGACCAGGTGGGAGGTTGGCCCCAGGTTGATCCGGCAGAGTCAGGAGGTAGTTGAGCAGATCCACAGACGACTCCGCACTGTCAGGAGCAGACAGAAGAGCTACGCGGATCGGAGACGCAGAGAGGTGCAGTTTGAGGTTGGGGACCACGTCTTCCTTCGTGTTTCGCCCATGAAGGGCTTACAGCGGTTTAGAGTGAGAGGGAAGCTCGCGCCAAGGTTCGTGGGGCCCTTTGAGGTCCTGGAGCGGGTTGGACCCGTTGCTTACAGACTTGCCCTTCCCCCGCAGCTTTCTGGTGTGCACGACGTATTCCACGTGTCCAACCTCAGGAAGTACGTAGCCGATTCTAGTCACGTACTGAGTCACGAGAGCATCGAGGTGAGCGACGATCTGACCTACCCCGAGCAGCCAGTGCAGATTCTAGACCGAGCCGTCCGCAATTTGAGATGAAAGCAAGTACCCCTGGTAAAGGTTTTGTGGAGGAGCCAGCGGTACGAGGAGGCTACCTAGGAGCCTGAGGCGGCAATGCGGGAGTGGTACCTGGAGCTTTTGGCGGGTACGTCTTTTCGGACCGGCTTCGGTCCTCTTTGAGTTTGTTATGGTTATTTGGACGTCTTTTCTCGCACCCTAGTTGGCGCAAGTTTCGGGGACGAAACTTCCTTTGAGTTTGTTATATTGTAATGAATGCGTGCCCCAGACGTCTTTTAAGACGTCTAAGAGGTGGCCCAGACGTCGTACCAGACGTCTGGGATCACATCCAGACGTCTGACCAGACATCTGGGATCGTTTCCAGACATCTGGAAATCCGTTAATTTAGACACGCGCGGGTCGTCTGCGCGCCTCAGCGCGTAGACTGGATATTCGCTTATTCCCTCTTTCTCTGCAGCTGCAGACACCTGCCGCATCCTCTCTCTCCTCCTCGCGTGGCCTTAAAAGGCCACGCGCTCCCTCCCGTCGTCTCCTCCCTCTTCTCCTTCAGCCAGTGAGTGTGAGCGCGAGCGTGAGGGCGACAGCGGCGGCCGCAGTGAGCGCGGAGGAGGTGTGGCGTGCGAGAGCGGAGCTCTGCCGTGAGGGCGAGCTCGCCGGGGCTGCTAGGGCCAGCCGACGGAGGGCGCAGGGGGCGCCGAGTGACGCGGAGGGGGGACTGCTACAGTCTGAGCAGCAGGTGCGCGAGGTGCGACGCGGGCGGCATCGCGAGCGGAGGCCGAGTGGCGCCCTGATTCTGGAAGAATTTCCAGAATCAGACGTCTGGGTTGATAGCCAGACGGCGAGGGCGACGTCTGGAAGACCATCCAGACGTCTGAAAGGTGAGTTTTCCGTCTTCTTCTTCCTTCCTGTCGACTGACCGTACTGAGGGAGGGAGATGGGCGTGCGCAGGCTCGGTGATTCACCATTTAACGCGAATCAGACGTCTGGCTGTTGTACCAGACGGCGGGAGCGACCTCCGGACGTCCGGTGTGACCATCGAACTTCTGGGAGCTAGGCCAGTCGTCCCCGCAGACTTCTGGACGTCTGGGAAACCATGCTGAACAGGTAATTCTCTGATCCACTTTTTAAGTCGTCTGGAAGAAGTTCCAGACGTCTGATTTTGCACAGTGTCGTCGTTTTCGACCCGTTTAGGGCCCGTTCGGGTTCCGTTTTCCGTGATTCGAGTTGCGTTCTTTTCAGAATTAATTCCTCTACCCGTCTACAGTAGCTATACACTATTTTGAGACACTCCTTGTGTTTGATCCTTGTGATAGGACCTCGTTCAGTTGCAGTCTTGGGAGTCGCGGAGGCACGCGGGATTCCCGATCACGCCCCCATTACTCCCGTTGTACCTGGTAGAGTGGTTTTAAGTTATTAATAAAATCTGTTGAAGTATGGAACCATAACTAGAACCTTGGACATTGCAAGAATCCTAGGAATGTGAAATATATTGAATGATAGCTCCTAGGTGTTGCATGAATCCTAGGGCTGGAAAACTAGATTGTATGATAGATCCTAGGATATGACATGAATCCTAGGATGGAAAAACTAGTGGAATGTATAATACTGCAGTCTTGGAAAATGGAAAGGAATATAAAGCTGCCTGTAAATTGAATTAACAGCTGCCTGTTATGAATAAAGAAACATGATTGAGATCATGGTTTGTAAGAACGTGAAACTGGAAAGTGAAACATAAGATGTTCTGAGATTAAAGAGCTGGAACCCTACGGGGAATTAGGAGTGGAACTCCTGTAAAGAGAAAGGAATGGAACTGAGATGTAGTTTTGTACTGTCTCTTGGGTACGTAGTACCAAGGGAAGTACCTGTACCTGTTTAGTGCAGAGTGGGGCCAGCCACCCCAGGGACCCGGGGTTAGGACCGGCCGCTCTGTACCGACTTGCTGGCCCTCGTGTATGTAGTACCGAGGAGAGCTACTAGTGTTAGGAGAGCACTAGCTACCCCACGGGCCCCGGGGTTCTGCTAGCCTCCTTCACCGACTTGTTAGGCCCACTAAGGCAAACCAGGGTAGTCAGGCGAGGGTGCGCGGACTGTGGAGGGGCAAGGCCTCGGTTTGGTTACTGTGGAGGGGTTGGACCCCTGTTACTGAGAAGGCTCTACCCTGGACTGGTTCCGTGCTGTGCTTTGGGCGCACCCGTTAACGGAAACGACTGACCGCGTGGCAGTACGGGTTAGCTACCAGTGCGTTTATCACGCGTGCCGTGGTCACCGTTACGTCTGTCACTGACCTTGGGGTAGTTGACTGAGGGTAGGATCACCACGGGGGACTCTCCCGGCCAGGAGAGCACCGCGTGCTACTTCTACTTTTTGGAAAAGACTGCAATCAAGATCGTTCCCACGAGGAACATTCGAGATCAAGTAAAAGATCTGAGGAATAAATGAAATAGTGAGACAATTGAAAGATGTGAATAAAGAAAGCAATAGAACATAATAGCTACTGTACACTCTACTGTTGTCTTTAGTTTTAGTTGCCACTCTACTCAGTGTTTTGCTGACGTGTTACAGTCGTTACCTTTTTCAGGACCAGGTGTTGAGCAGCCAGGGTCAGCGGTTGCAGAGGACGCTGGGCCGAGTAGGGTCCAGTAGAGTTACCACTGTCTTTTGTACCTCTTTGTTTCTGTTATAGTGAGTAGTTCTTGTTTCCACTGTACTTTTCTTTACCTGCAGTTCATGTTATATGATAAATGTTGTTCTACTGTTGTGGTGGTATATACTGTAGTAGTTTCTTTCCTTACTGCTGTACTTTCTTACTGTTAGTTATATTCATGCTGAATGTGGTTTATTTTACTGCTCTTTTGGTTACTTCCTCGTTGGACGACTAGGTCTTGGGATTAGTCGAGTCGGTCCGGTTCTCGTGTCTCGTAGGGACTCGGGAACCGGGTCGTTACACTTTCTTGTCATTTTCTTCATTCAGGTCCCTAACACCATTAGTGTATAAATGCACTTCAGGTCAAGATACTCGAGGAGATTTCTCCCTCAAATCAAGACTAAATCCCTCCAAACTTTGGAGGGATTGATCTTGAGAGATTTCCCAACCCATTGGACTAGATCTCAGACCCTGATTCACTTCCTAGAGCTCGAGTGAGCTAGACGAATTTGGGATGCTTTTCTCCCAAAAACCTCAGCCAAATCAGTCCTCCTTCATTTAGAGCTCGATCTCAAGCTTTATAAATAGTGCTCGAACTCCCTCGGTCCAAACTAGCCAAGTTTGAGTCGGAAATCCTCTCTCCTTTCCTTCTCCGACCTCCACAACTTCGGCTTCGGCGAGTGATGCGTTTCTTTACTCAACTCAGTTAATTAAGTTAATTTTACTTAATTAAGAGTAGAGAAAAGTCACTTAGGTTAACTTGAAGTTGTGTCGTTTAGTAGTATAGGGTCGAATTAACCTAACATTTTAGAAAATTTTTACTGGTTGAGTCCAGATCACTCGCTGGGAGGTAAATATTATTTTAAATTCACTAATTAACTCTATTTATCTTATAAGTATGGGAGGTATAATTAAATTAATTGTAGAAACATGAATTTTGCAAAAATTAATTAGATTGAAGAAATATGCAAAATCCCATATGAAAACTCATTTACAACATTTATCTCAATAGATTTAAGGCAAGTGAGAGTTTGTCTATTCAACATATGCCTTATTACAACAATTGAAAGTAAGAGAAATTAAAAATAAATAAGAAAAACAACTACTTAATTTCTTTTATTCTTCAGCCTCTCTCTTTTTCTTCTCTCTTTCTTTCTTTCTTTCTTTCTTTATTTTCCTTTTATTCTATTTATCTTTTTTTTTCTCTCACTTTTTATTTCTCTCTTATTCTCTCGAGCTTCTTTTCTTCCTTCTCCTATTTTGCCTTCTTCTCCCTTAGTATTTCCTTAAGCCTCCTCCTTAGTCTTCATGCCTGTTAACCTTCAGCCTTTATGCCTTATCTTCTCCTTTCTTTCCTTCTCATTCGAGTCCTTCTGTTTCCTCTCTTCCTTCCCTTTCCTTAGCTTCCTTAGCTGCTAACCTTAGCACTTCTTCCTCTAAACCTTCCTTCCTTAACCTCCAGCTGAACCAAATTGGGTTTTTCTCTTCAACCAAAAAATTTGTTATTTGTTTGCAGCCCAAACTTTTCAGGGATACGCAACACCCTTTGCAGGGTGGGACCATACCCTACTAAGTCCTCACCTGGTTCAATTATGGTTCGGTTTATTTCTGGTTCAGAGTTTTGAGCCAAACCAGCTCAACGCCTCCCAGGGCCACACATTCACACACACCCACTCGGGCGCACACCCACAGGCACACACATGCCCACACACACACACACATGCTCAGATCAAGTGCTCATTCGTAACCATGTGCCGAGCACTGAGGATTGAGAAGCCCATGCAACAAAAATGTTTTATACTAAGGCGCCTGCTCGTCACTTGCCGATGTGGGACTATGTTTCCCCCCTCCAGACCCAACTTCAACTGATGATTTCTCTTAGCTCAGAGCTCCGGTCCAAGCGAATAAAAGCTTGTTGGAAAGCTCTTGAGTTGCTCTACAGAATTGAAGTGTTAATTAAATGCAAAGGGGAAGTTAAGCTCTTCGATTTGAAGGGTGAAGGTTCTATGTTTTCTACTGTTAAAATGGCCTGCATAGTGGATCTTTGGTTCTAAAGTCCACAGACTAGACTTAAACTTCCAGCTGAAGTTCTAAATAGGTTAGGAGATGAATTCCGCAGCTACTAGTGGAGGTTTTGAGGCTCTCAGAAGCTTCAGAAGAGGTGTAGAAGCTCAAAGCTTCTCAAAAAGCTTCAGGACTATAATTTACACACTGAAAAGTCCTAACAGACAACTAAAGACCTAATTAATCAATTAAAACAACTTCTAGAAGTTGTTACAAATCCATCTGGGCAAAGTTTACATTCAAAACTCATCCAAAAACCACTGCCAACAGTTTGGGTTCAAAAACAACCCAAACTGGCAGGGTTGAAATTCCAATCAAAATACATGTCAGAGCTCAATTTAATCACTCTAATACTATTCAACAAAATCTCAGAAATAGTTCTAACTCCTTAATTTCTCGGATTGATCTCAGAATCAAAATCTCAACCTCAGTTTGACTGTGAAGCTTGGAATTTTGACTTTCTGAGTTTGGCTATTAAAACCTTAAACAACATCTCTTCAATCTCAGGAGCAGGTTCAAACCCTTAGATTGATGTTTCAACTAGAGTTCCTAGGGTTTCAGGCTTATTGCCTGAGATTCAAAAGGTGCTTGTTCATCAGGATAAACTAAAGGTTGTTACAGTCATTTAAGCATGGGAATAAACTCAGGGTATAACACTGAAGCTTCCAAGCCTATTAATTGCAACTTAAACATAACTGTCAGACTTCTCCAACTCTACCGGAGTTGGAGAAGATGAAGACCTATCACAAGCTCCAGACACTTAAATCTCAAAGAAACAACCTCAACATAATCAGTGATCCTCAAACCATTGATCTAGAGCTTGTCACTCTATTCTACAAGCTGAAGAACTTGTTTTGACTCGCCGGAGCTCGTTGGAGCTCTGATGAGTCCAGAAAAATGCAAATCGTGCTCAGAGTGGTGAATTTGTGCCATTTTTGATTTAAAAAGGTTCCTGAGGTTGCAAGGAACCTCAAGAACTCATTAAATTCCTTAATTGTTCATTAAAATTCAGAATTAATAGTGAATTCAATTCAGATGGATTTTTAATAGATTGAAGCATAGGACTTGTTCTCCCACTCAGAAGAGTGGTTGAGACAAGTCAGAAAGTAATTGCGATCATAATTATATAGTTAATTAATAGTTTTAACTGCTCCTGAGCCGCCATTGACAGCGAGCTCAGGAGCTTAATTAGATTTGGGCGTTTAAATTATATATGGTACTTATACAAATTAAAGTGTGGATTAGGGTCCTTAGATTGTGAATAGGTGATGAAGGACCCTATGAAGGTGAATCTAAGCTCAGTTACTGTCGCCATGGATAACGACAGAAGATGTGAAGGTGGAAGTGATTTAGGCGCTTAAGTGATCAAATAAGTATTTCAATGGATTAGAAATGGTCGTGAAGGTTAAAGGAAGGTGATCAATGAATTTAAAATACGAAATTAAGGCTCTGATGAGCTCAAGGATCTCGCAAGAGTCATAGAAGATGAAGCTTAAAATATGCAATTAACTCTAATCGAGCTAACTATCTAACTAGCTAAGCTATCCTACTCCTACTCCTACTCCTAATCTACTATTACCTGGACGAAGGGGTCAACAGAAAACCGCCGAAGGCTCATAGCAGACGAGTGAAATCAGAGGGATTAAAGAAGAATCTCCAGCAGGCAGATGTGAGGTGAAGCAGAGGATCTCCTCGGTCAGCACCTGTGTCCAAAGATGCGGCTGACCTCGGCGAAGCTCCTCGGCTAATCAGGATGGACAAGGGAAGTCGGAAGATGAGATGGAAGGTCGTCGAAGTTGCAGACGAATAGCCTATTGGGTCGGCTCAGTGTTAGAAGAGGGAAGGGAGCCAACTTGAGAGAAATCGAAGGGGTGAGGTGGTATTTATAGTGAATGGCAACGAAGAGGACGGCAAAGTCTGGACGAAGAAGAAGCTTGGGGAGCTTAACCTCTGGCATTGTCTCAGACGACGGTGAGGTTAACTCCCACCAGAAATTAGGATTTTCGAGTAATCCAGACCGATGGATGAAGATGGAGTGGTGAGCGCAAGCTCCAGGAGCTTGGAGAAGGAAGGATGATGTCGGCAGGGCGGTGATCGCATGGTGGAGTCACTCTCCGTCATCAGCCATCCAATCGGCTGAAGAAGAAGACGAAAGGGATCTAAATGCAGTGAAACTTAAGGACCTTTATGAATATAAAGGACCCGATTGCAATGAATTTTAAGGACCAAAATGTAAACTCAAGTTTTAAAGGTTTATTTTAACTTAGATTTTTTTCAACTTTTTATATATGTTAGTAAATAAGGTAATTATTATGTTTTCACCTTGAATTTACATTTTTTATCTTTTTAGGTTAATTTATTAGATTAAGTAAAATTACTTAGTTTATTATATACTTAGTTATACATTATGTTTAAGTTACTTAACTTATTAATTAAGGAAATGATTAATAAGATTTAGAGTCCAATTATTAATTAAATTGTTAATAATATTAATTGAATGATAAAATATCATTTTTAACTTATTTTAAGGTCCTTTACTAAATATCCCTTATTTTATAATTAACCCTTATATATTCATAACCTTAGCTAATTAACTAGGAAGACTAGTTAATTAGGGGTAATTAGAGATCATGATGAGTTTCTCATCAGCGAGCTCCCTCCAATCACCTCTTCCAACCATCCAACCATAAAATTGGATGGCCCTTCATCTTCCCTTCTTCGTCGTGCACCTTTCCGGCCAAAGAAAAGGCACCCCTGACCTCTCCTTTCTCGCTGCTGCCTCACCGAACTCCACCTTCTTCTTCGCATTCGACTGGTCAATGCCGGATGCCTCATCCATTCTCTCTCTCTCAAAGTCTCTCTTCTCTTTTCCTCTCGCTCCCCTAAGTCTTTCTATCCCCTTATCTCTTCGATTCAACCAACAAACTGCACTCTCTCCCTCCGCCTTCCCCAGCATTGGCCGCACCTTCAGCAAGGCCGTGTGATTGCACAGCAATCATGGGTCCTAATCAACCTAAATAATGTCTAAACCTAGCTTAAATTGTGGATATTGCACTCATATCTTGCATATCATGCATTGCATCAGTCTATTTAGAATAAGATGAGATATCCTGCTATTTAATGGTTTTTATTACTATTTGCAGGTAATAAAGTGATCCAGGATGGACATAGCGAAATAAAGTAATAAAGGAAGAAAAAGACTGATCTAGATAAGAGGAGTGAGGAGGATAGCCTTATCCCTACACTTAGAAACCCTAGGATAGCCTTCCCAAACCCAAAATGACCTCCATTAAGGCACCTTAGCCTCAAAACCCAAACATGGATAGCACTATCCATGTTCTTATCCACCCTATCCCTCTCCCAAACACTTAGGAATCAAAACCCACCTTAGAAAACCTAAAACCCACTCTCCAGCACCTTTTAGGACATCCAAACATCTGGCTGGACGTCAGATTTCTACAGAATAATAATTCAGGAAGCCAAAACTCATACTGACATAGAATTGGACGTCCAATTTAATGTCTAGACATCCAATTTTGTAGTATAAGATGTCTGACCGCTATCCCAGACGTCTAATACTGCTGTCTAGTTCTTGATTTTAGTGTTGGAATCCCTAACTTGCCTATTTTGACCGAGGAACCCCACCAAACACCCTAGGAAACCTAATTAGAGACCTCCTAAGCCTATTCCACTATCCATAGCCCTACTTATCCTATCCCTAACCCAATTGAACCATCCCATACACAATTGGGTGCATCTACAGTTGATTGGGTGCACCTGAGCCCAATTAGATCCACCCAGGATCTAATTGACTCATACCTATTAGAGTTACCCTAGACTAATCACATGCACACATCCAATTGGACTTGACCTAGACCTAATTAGGTTCACTCCTATCCAATTAGACTTTCCTAAGCCTAATTAGGTCCATACCCACCTAATCTAGATTAACCCAACCTATTTAGCACCTAATCCTACCAAAACCCACAACCTAGCCCTACGAAAAACACACACCCACACCCACACACACACATCTTCCTATTTTACCCCTACCAAACCCACGCACATTCTCTTGGAAACCCTAAAACTTGTGTCAAACCTAGATCCTAAAAATGTGGCATTGGCTAATTTTGAAGCCACTAAAAGTGGCAACCAAATGTAGCCTTCCATAAGGACAAAGAGAGAGCCACGAAATTGCACCCCCATCCATTCTCCTCCCACTTGCGACACTGTTCCACCCTCCAAAACCCTAAGGCCGTCCTCCTCCTCCAAGGCCCCCTCCATGGACGGCTAAAGAAGAAGCTCCTCCAAGGCATCTTCATGTGGGCGGCAAGAAGAAGGAGAGCACTAGGGTGTAACACCCTCTTCTCCTTTCTTCACTTGGGCATGTTCTTTCTTCTCCATAGAGAGGATGCACCCTCTTTTTCTTCTTCTTTTTGGATGGCCATGAAGGCTCACCCATAGCCTCTTGTGGCCAGCCATCTCTTGTTGGTAGGCTTGTAGACGGGTTTGTATACCCAAGGTCTAGCCTACACCCTCACACGAGGCCGATGGCCCTAGTGGAAACTTTCCGACGTGAGGGATTTCTTCTATTTATTTGCTTTCTAGTGTAGATGATATGTGATAATCTTTTATGCATAAATAATATCATGATGTTTCTATGATTGATTGTCCTCATGTTTGCTTTCCTATATGATACTTAGGTTTATTCACACCATGCACGGCCACCATGGTCTCATTTAGATGCACATAGTCACTTAGGTTTTTGCTAGTTTATCTAGATCTAGGTTTCATTTCACTTTTCAAAATAAAGATCAAAAACACAAAAAAAAAAGTGCAAAAGACAAAAAGACCAAAAATTTTAGGTTAGATTTAGGTTAGAAAAGCAGATCCAAATCTCAACTTATTTTCACGCCTCCCAGAGACGAATGACCAGGACTCAAGTTTTCAAAGGAATAAAATCCATCGGGTTTCGATATTATAAATGTTGTTGTCAAGGGGATTTCGTGACTATACTACAACGTTGTTTTCCGAAAACTCGCGATTTCTACACTTGTCACCATGCGACCGCACCCAACCACCAAATCAACTGTCGTCACTTCCCAAAGCTCTACCCCTCCTCCCTCTTCAAAAGCCCTAAAACCATTTTAGGTTTCACGCATTCCACCATGCTACCGAACACCACCCCCTTCAGTCACCTTCCCCATCATCGACAGCCTTCGTCCGAGAACACCAAGCCCTAAAATCACCACCATTGCACTTGCCTTCGCACAATGAAGCTTCTGAGCTTCTCTGACAGGGTCGCAAGACCTCGTTCATGTTTTTTAGGTTTCGACAGAGCTCCACTGTCGCCTGATAAGTCCACTTTAGTGGATCACTATTTGGCCTAAGTACTTTCTAATTAATTATTCATAGTTGTTAATTAATTAAGAGTTATATGATAATTCACCTTAGTCTGCATATAATTGTATGTGTCAAGAAGAGCTGCTCCGACGAATTTGAATTCTCCTTTGGGAGGGAAGCTTCGACGAGGATGGTTGGCCGCCTGAGGGGGCTCGGTGACCGCGCCGCCAGCTCTGATGGTTGGGTGGTGTGGCATTCGCGGTCTTGGAGAAGAAATGTGTGAGGCGACCAAGCGTCTGGTGGAGCTGGGACTTTGGACAAGAGGGGTTCTCATGATGGCTAGGGTCGAAGCTGTAGGGAAGTGGTCTGTTTCAGATGTCGGCTCCGTGGACATATGGTGGCGATGTGCCACCGGCTGGTGCTTTGTCTGGCATGTGGGGGCTTTGGTCACAAGCGGGACTCCTGCCTGGCATATCGTGGTGGTCCTGGGGGCAGGATGCGCACTGCACCTTGGTTTCCTAAGGGTGAGGCGCAGCTACCTCTTCCACCCCCCCCCCCCCCCCCATCAACTTTTAGGGGGCACATTATGGATGTGGAGATTCCCCTGAGCGAGGACGTTAAGGTGGCGGAGTTGGTCTTAAGTGGAGCCTTGATTGGGGAAGTGATGATGGGTACTCTATCCTTGGAGAGAGTTCAGCGATTAGTAATCTCTCTTTCCCTCTCGATTGATACTTGGGAAAATTGTAGTTATCTCTCCTTCGTGATTTATGCTTTCTGATGTGGGGGTGGTAGATGTCGAGAAGCTATGTTTTCAAACCAACAATTTATGTGGTTTGTCAGTGATGTGGCGGTTGGTTTCCCCATTTGATGGCTCCTTACCTGAGCAACCCCCTCAAAGAGCTACTCCCAGGTTTAGCTTTCTTGAGATCAAAGGCCTGCCTCTGCATCTGAGGTCTAGGGCGATGGTGGAAAATATGGTCGCTGGGTTTGTGTCTATGGCTAAGGATACTGAAGTTGGTCTGACTGAAGGAGATGCCAATGTTCTGAAGGTGAGGGTGGATGTCTTTAGGGCTGGATCTATTCCTGATAGGATGATTCTCAGGTGTGGGGGAAGCTCTTGGATACTCCTCTTGAGGTTTCATGTGGCGAACAGGGGTATGGAGCTGAGTCACCATCCCCCATCTTATGCTGAGGTGCTGTGAGCCAGAGCATGTTCCTTATAACCAAACTGTGCCAATCAAGAGTTGGTGCCCGAACACACTAATAATGTGGAAATGGAAGATGGGGTGGGGAGTTTGAGGGTTGAGGAGGTGATGACTGAAACCCTGGAGGATGGGGGTGGGATACCCCTGATCCAGGATGATTCTGCAGTGGTGGTCAAAGAAGGAGAGGAGGTAAATGTGACAATTGAAACTGTGGCTAAGGACCTAAAAGCTGTGACTTCCCCTGCCAATGCTCCTGTGGGTTCTGATATGGGAGATCCCTTTGTGAACTCCCTTGATTTGCAGTATAGCTCTCCTGTGGCTGAGGATGTGCACCTGAAGTCTAAGACTCCCTCTATCTTTGGTCTTGGGAAGCCTCCTTACAAGCTGAGGCTAAGAAGGCATTCTCCTGCATAAAAGGTTGATGAATCTGTCATTGCAACTGTGATGAAGGTTGGCAAAACCTCTGCTGCTAAGAAGGGGACAGATCAGACGTCCAAATGAGGATTCTTTCTTGGAATGTGTGTGGGCTGCGCGATAGAAGCAGGAGGGGGTCCTTGCTTAGATATTTACGAGAATGGGAGATGGATTGTGCTATCCTACAAGAGACGCATATCGATAGTGAATCTGATAGGGCATGGGTGGAGATGAGAGCTGGTCTTGCAAATGACATTGTGGTGATTAATTCTAATGGTAGATCTAGGGGAATTGCCATCTGGTGGAAGAAGCATGTGCTGTGTTTGGAGGAGGCTTCTTTAACTAGGCACCTATTGACCTGCAGGTTCAAGAGAGGCCAAGGAGAAAGTGATCTCTTTGTGACAAGTGTGTATGGTCTTAGTGACCCTAGCAGAAGACAGGAGTTGTAGGAGGATTGGAACTTGGCTGTAGACTTTGTGAATGGGGCAGTCTAGCTTGTTGGAGGAGACTTTAACTGTGTTTTGGTGGGGAGTGACAGACCCAATGGTGTGGTGGATAGTTTTTCCACTAGCTTCCAGTTGATGATCTAAGCTTTGGGCTTGTGTGAATTTCCCTCCTCGAGCTCTGAATTCACTTGGAGGAATGGTAGTGGGCTCATGTCCAAGATTGATAGGTTTTTTGGCAATGCTGGGCTGATGGATCTCTTCCAATTGTCCTTTGTTTGTGGTCTTGAATGTCCCTTTTCTGAACATACCCCCCTGGTCTGGGATAATGGGGAACAGGTGTTGGCTGGTTCCTACTTCAAGTTTAGGAAGTCATGGCTGAGGGAGCCTGGTTTCAGAGATATGTTTGCTGGTTGGTGGAGGGCCCAGTAGGGTGAAGGCATGGCTACCTTCAGGTTGGCTTCCAAGATTTTGACTTTGAAAGGAATGTTAAAGGAATATGGTAATGTTATCTCTGTCCTCAGGCATCAGAAACGTCGAGAGGCCTTGTTGAAGATTCAGGAACTGGATGCTAAGGAAGCCTTTACTTAGCTGTTTGAACAGCATTCTACTGACAGAAAGAAATGGCAGGGGGTGGTGGCTGAAGAGGACTTGAAGCTGGAGATGGATTGGAGGGAAAGGTAAAGGCAGTTGTGGCTAAGTGAGGGAGATGCAAACACTAAATTCTTCCACTTGGCTGCCAGCTCTAGGAGAAGAGTTAATCTGATCTCATCTATTATTAAAGAGGGGCAGAGAATTACCTCCATCTCTGATATCAGAGCTGAGGCTATCAGGTACTTCAAGGAATCTTCAAGAGTTGCTAGTAGGGGCTGCTAGAGGATGGCAGCTAATGATATTCCTAGAATTACAGAGATTCTGAGGTCCAGCTTGATAGAATCTGTGTCTGAAGCTAAAGTCTTAATGGCCATCAAAGATCTCAATTGTGAAAGATCACCTGGTCCTGATGGGATCGAAGTTCTCTTCTACAAAGAGTTATGGGATATTGTGGGCACTGAGGTAATGGAAGTGATTAGAGAGTTTGAGGGTGGCAATTTTGGTTTTGAAAGAATCAATAGATCCTATCTTTTTCTTTTGCCAAAGACTCCAGGAGCTAAACCCTTTCAGGAGTTTAGACCTATTGCCCTCTCTAACTCTTTATACCTGGTGATTAGCAAGGTCTTGGCCAATAGATTGAGGCTTGTTTTGTAAGATTTGATCCACCCTGTTCAATCAACCTTCCTTCCCGGCAAATCTCTACATGAATCCTTTATCATGGCTCAAGAGATGATTTGTGGTTGGCACAAAAGAAAATGTAAGGCTTTTCTATGGAAGGTTGACTTTCGCAAAGCTTATGACTCCATCAGTTGGCCTTATCTTTGGGAAGTTCTTAAAAGAAGAGGCTTTCCCCCTACTTGGATTCAATGGGTGAAAAGATGTATCACCACTGCCTCTTTCACCCCTTTGATAAATGGGAAGCCCTGTGGTTCTTGGATTCAACCCCAATGTGGAATTAGGCAAGGATGTCCTCTGGCACCTCTGATTTTCAACCTGGCAGTGGACAACTTGGCCTGGTACTCTTGTAAGCTTACTGAAGCAAGTCTTATTAGAGGGTATTCATTGTCTTGCAGGAGTAACTTGGCTCCCATTCTTCAATATGCAGATGATACGATTTTTTTTGTGGAGGGGTCTATGGATGAAGCACTGGCTTTGCATCATATGGTCAATATCTTTGGTGAGCTCTCCAGCCTGAGGCTGAATAGGGACAAGTCCAGTTTGGTCTGCTTTGGCTTACCTGAGGGGGAGCAAGATGCTTTAGCTTCTGTTTTGGGAACCCCCCGCATCAGTCTTCCTATTAAGTACTTGGGGCTGCCTTTGAGATGTTCTAGAATGAAAAGAGAGATTGGAGCTGCCTCTTTAACAAAATTTCAATGAAATTGGATGGGAGGCATGGCAGCTTCCTCTCCAAAGGTGGAAGACTTATCTTGCTCAACTCTGTGGTCTCCTCCATACCTATTTTCTACTTTTCCATATTTAAAGCACCTAATTCCATTTAGAAAAGGTTGGATGTCTTGAGAAAAAGGTTCTTTTGGAAGGGAACTAAACATGAGGGCAGATTCATGCAGCCACCCAAATGGGAACAGATTTGCCAACCAAAAGATAGGGGTGGACTTGATATTAAGTCCTTGAAGCACTTCAATGATGCATTGCTACTTAAATGGGCAGTAAAACTCTTACAAGGAGACCTGAAGCCATGGATTGTCCTGATCAGAGATAGTTATGGTGCTTCCAATAGTGTGCTGTCCTGGCTTCAGCCCAGCAGACCTTCTCCTTTCTGGAAATTAGTGACAAGAGCATTGGCTGATCACTTCCACTTGCTGCAGCTGGCTCTTGGGGATGGCAGGGCCTTCAGCTTCTGGAAGGAGGGCTAGTTAGAGCTGGGTGTCTTGAAGGAGCTCTATCCAATGGCCTTTGCTACAACATCTGACAAGGAAGCTACTGTCAGCAGGTTCTGGTCTTGCAGCAGCTACAGCTGGAATCTACATGAGGAGGAATCCAATAGGAGGGGCACCCAACTGTGGGAAGAAAGGAGGAAGCTGCTATCAGACCTTGAGAGCTTTAGGCCAAGGACTGGTGTGGAGGATAAGTACCTTTGGGAGGGGATTTACAATGTGCAAATTGGCTATAACAGAATCTTAAACCATGGGAGTGGGTGGAGCTGTGATTCCATTGATAAGAAGATTTGGCTGTTGAAAATCCCCCTTAAGGTACAAATTTTTCTGTGGCTTTGTAGGAAAGATGGATTGATCACAGGTGATTTGCGACATAGAAGGTTGGGAACTTATCATCATGTTTGTTACTTATGTGGGATGCATACTGACATTACAAATCATATCTTCTCTTCTTGCCTTATCACTGATGCTATTTGGAGGAGGACATGTTAGGAGCCACTACCAGATTGGGGTTCCATATGGCATGGGTTTGGTGTGAGAGGGAAGCCACATGTACACATGGCTGTCACTCTCTGGTGTGTGTGGAAGGTGAGAAATGAGAGACTTTTTCATGAGAGACCGGTGTGCTGTGAAAGAATTGTAAGAGAGTGCTGGTCCCTCATACATACATGGGGATCTCTTTTGTAATTCCTCTTACTTGTTTATATAATATACCGCTCTGGATTGTTATCATAAGACAATAGCTTTCCTTTTTGTTTCAAAAAAAAAAAAAATTTATGCGTCAATTTTACATCTAATAACATATGATATGGTAACATAATTGATTTGATGCATGCAGGCTAGGTGCAAGAGTTCAAACGCCCATTTCTGCATCTATAAGACGTCTGGAGATAAGGTCGGATGTTTGGAAACCACCATCATGAACTCGCTAATGTCTACACTTTTTAAGACTTCTGGAGATTTGATCAGACGTCTGATAGCATACCGCCAAGCTTATCAGGGCATTCCAACCACTTGCGATCTTCGCCGAGTGGTTGGAGAACCTTTTGGCAGAAATAACAAACAATGGGTGTTTTTATAAGAAGAAGAGTAGCCGGAGGATGATCATCTCCCCCCTATAGGGACCTCCTCCATCTCCATCACCATGCAACAGGCTTACACAGTGGAACTCCAACGTGCACCATGGCTAAAGCGAACTCCATTGTCACCTTTCCCATCGCACTCCACGCTCGTGGTGACAGCACAAGCACCACCCACCCTTTCCTCTTCTCCATTTCCCTTCTTCCTCCTCTTTTCCACCCGCAGGGCAACCCACCTTCACCACCTTCTCCCTTCCCACGCCAACACCACCACCCCTCAACCTTGCACCCACTGCACACACTCCTCACCAAGCGCACCAGCCACCGATGCCCACGCTCGCGCCACCATCCTCGTATGCGCACAGTACCACCCGTACTCACATAAGCAGCAAACCAACTTCTCCTTCTTCATCTTCTTCTCCACCAACCAACAGGAAGCAACACAACCTCATGCCGGTCCACCTCCATGCAGCCATCACCACAGGCCCTGATTCTCCTTGCCAACCACACCACCGACCTCCCCTCGACGCTGCAAACCCGACCAAGTCCTCAGCCGCGCCAACTGTAGTCCACAAGCACGGTGAACACTCGCCACTGCCGGTAGCTTCCTCCTTGCCGACGACAACTCCGGCCACCTCCGCCAACACCACTACCGCCATCGTGATCCTCTCATCATTGGCAACCTTCTTGGAGCTTCGCCCCTCCCGCCGTGCCCTCTCCTCCACGTGCGCAAAAGGGGGCAAGTTCCCCTATTTCTTTACAGTAGAGGCCCTATTTGTTTTTACATGTGATGCCATTGTCACTTATGGGATTTATGATTTTTCTTATTTTATTCATTTGAAATTGCATGCATGCCCTCACAAGTTCAAAGTATTTCTTACATGCATTCATATCCTCATATGTTGGCTTAGATCTATAAATAAATGCATGAAATGTCATCAAACTTAAAGGAGAAAGACCAATATCTTGGAATTTAATTACATTACATGACATTGCAATTTATTTCAGGGAAGGAAAATTATGCATATAACCTTGCATTCTGAAATTATTGTGTGCTTCTTTTCATCACATTTCACAATGGATTTGAGCACGAATCTCCCACTCAGTTAAATGAATACAAGGGAAAAATATTCGTGGATTCATTGCATCTGTTCCTCCTTGTGGATACAACCTAACTCTCGTGGTTAGTTTTACTGATAAATAGTTTTATTCATGATTTTTCCATCATGATTTACACATTACAACAACATATTTTCTGACATTATATTTCTACCAGCGAAAACTCCTGTTCATCGCCATCGTCTTCTTCAGTGATGATCACCATCATACGGTCATCAATCAACAATGCTTCCAACTCCAAGCGCTGTGGAAGACTACCACGAAGATAATAGCAACTTCAATCGAAGAAGCAAGCAAAGTAGCAGTGTGATTTGACGAAGGAAATTCTATAGCTACGCATGCAAAGAAGAAAATTGGGAATAGTCTCACATCGTGCATTTTTAGAGCAACCGCAGTGTATAAAGTGAATTCATCTCCTCAGCTCTTCGCCTCAGAGAGCACGAGGTAAGGTCCCCATACACGCCTCTATGCATGCCCTCGCTCATGCGCACTCGCTCGCAAACACCCCCGTTGGTCTAGGCCAAATCTGATTACCCTGTTACTTGGGCCTGACTTAGTTCTGAGAAAAGGAAATCTGAGAGGGAAGAGGGGGGTTTTTGTGAGATTCATGCCCCCCTTACTCAATACTTAGCCATTGCGAGGCCCTTGTGCCTTGTGCCTAACAGGTTGCCTTTGTGCTTCTCTTCTGTGGTACTATGCCTTAGCCTTTTACTAAGGCTTTGAGGTTAAGGCATCTAAGCCTTTACTTTGTCATCTGATTGGCTAGTGCTTGGTTCTGATAGCTTAGTTCTGATACTGATATTCAATTGAGATTACTGTTGAAAATTTTGAGATATTTAGAGCTTAATTTGTAGGGTTAATTTGGTGGTTCAAACTACCATTTTAACACAATCTTTTGCACTCTGATTCCTGATTTCTTTGAGATATTTTTCTAATATTCTTTGAGCATTATTTTGATTCTACTTGCATATCTTTCTCTATAATTGTGATTAGTGATTGAATTACCCAATTTTCACCCTATAAACGACCTCAGACTCACTTGTACTTTCAAGTTTATAAATTTAAGTGTTGTATCGCTTTTGTTCGCTATACTACAAAGAATTTTCTTAAAACTCGACGAAAGCGACACAACAAAGGGTTTGGGAATCTTTTGATTATTTCAAAATTCAACAAAATTGATTTTATTCCCCTGATTTGAAGAACCTAAAACCCTATTGCAATTAATCCTACATCTGGCCTCAACATTTTTTAGTTGAGGGGCCTCTTGTAAGAGTTTGTGGTTTGGGGGACTTTCTTGAAACCCAACTTTTTAAGTGGAGGGGCCCTTGGCAATCTTCCCACCCCATGTTTATAACCTAATGGCTTGCATGGGAAGCCATTAAGTCTCACTTGGTTTCACCAATGGGAAGAGGAGAGAGAGAGAGAAAGAGAGAGAGAGAGAGCACCAACACCACCATCGACTCTCATCCCCTCTCCTCCATTCGCCAGTCCTCCTCCTCCCTCTCCACGACTGCTATGGCTGCTATTGGTTGCAAAGCAGAGAGTAGGAGAAGAAGAAGAAGAAGAAGAAGAGGAAGACATGCCTAGGACATAGGTAGGGACCCCTCTCCCTTCCTTACATGTCTCTCTGTTGAGCTCTTGATGTACGAGGAGGGTTCAAGGAAGATTTTGAGAGTGAAAACCCTCGAGTTTTCTCATGAAGTTTGGTTTTATATGCATTTTAGTTTGCACATATTGTATATTCTTAAGTTTAATGGGATTTCTGTGCCATAGGATTTCGATTTTGAAATGAGATTTTGATAGAGGATTCTAAGGTTCAAAGTGGCCCTTGAAGGCCAACTAAGGTGGGGAAAATGAATCTAGATTTCAGGGGGCAAGGAAAAGTATTTTTAGTGGTGTGCAGTATTGCTATCCTTATACAGAATTAGGGTGTGGAAACCACCCAATACTGGTATTGAAGATCAGTACTGGTACTGGCTAGGTTTCATGGCCCCTAGCACACACAAAAAGAATAAAACTAGGAAGGCTTAGTACTGGTACTTGCACCCTCATACAGTACTTGGGATAGAAATGGCCCAATATTGGTACTAAAGGTTAGTACCGATACTGGCATGAGTTTTCAAGATTCTAGGTAGCAAGTGCCTAGTAATAGTACTCAAGATCAGTACCGATATTGGTACCCTTGTTCTACCCTAAAAAGGCCTCAATTTTACCCTAAATTAATGATGGAAATTGAGGATGTAAGCCCTTATGTGGGGGTGGTAATTGAAAGGAAGATCGAATCCATTAACATGTAGAAACTCACTACATGAGGTAAGTGATTAATGAGCCTTAAAGACTGGAATAAAAGCCTAAGAGAAGTGGCTAAGTGCTAAGTGGAATCTGTAACATGAAAACTCGACAACTCTTATAGAGTATAAATAAAAGAGGACTTAGATCCTAAGGTCTGAGGTCAGACCCTAGGTGATCCATTAGGTCCCTAGGACTTCATTCTAATCACAAAACCACATGTAATTTAATGATGGTAGGTCTACTAAGTGAGCTCGTAAGGCCGCACCCTTAGACTTGATGAACCCCAAGTTCATTGCTTGGGTTGGAGACCCGAGATGATGTGGTGGCTAGAGGCTACTAAGAATCTACCTTGAAACTTGAAGGGTTCCTAGGTACGATGATGACCCACAGGCCATCATCAAAATAAGGTACTTGGATGTACCTGAATCTAACTCAGGCAGGGCACTTGGAGCAAGAGGCTCATTAGGTGTCCCCGTGTGCAGAGGTTGCCAGGATACCATGATGGGTTGGTTGAGATCTCGTCTGATGGCAGATTAAGAGGGCATACCCAGAGACTACATACTTAACGGGAAAACTGGTATGACCTAACAATTCTGGCCAACCCTGCCATGTTGATCTAGAATGATCATTGATTGGACCTCGTCAGACATGAATTGAGCTCTCTCTTCATTGTCGCAAGGCACTGGCTTGGGTATCTCCCAAAAGGCCCGACTCTTTTGACTGAGGTTAGCAACAGTCTTGATATGCCAAGAACGAGTATGTCTTTTGCGAGGGTTGCTAGATCTTCTAGCATTTCCCATGATCAAGGAGAGACTACCAGGATGGGGCCTAAGGGAATACAACCTCTCCATCTCCTCTAGTAGAGAGGGATTCATAGTATCTAACTCCTGAGGTGAGTGAGAGAACCCATTAAATAATAATGAAGCATGTGATTAAACAAGGGTAACAGGGAATTAGTCAGTAGATAGCATGTAGCACAGAAGCCTATACACTACCCTTTTCTTATATCGGCCTTACACATGGTTTTGCTCCAAGTGACTTGCTTAGGTACTGATGCCATAGGCTAGCAGATTCTGCCTCTCCCACGAGCGGTGTTGGTGCCTAGCGTTAGCAGACCAACTTTTCGTGTTGGCACTCATATGGTTGGAGAGGGTCATGGCGGAAGCATAGCACCCAGTGAGGTTGGCGGACCCACCAATTGACTCTCTGCAGGTTCTTGTTGTAAGGTTCATTGATGTCGCTTATCAGCTAAAGCAGGCAATCTGCTTAACAGGCTTTAAGCCTAGGATGTTCCAGGAGGGTGAGTAGATAAATATATAGTCTTTAGTTGTCTTTTGGTTAGACCTGGGCTACTTGATGTGGTGAATAGATAGCCTTTTTCGTTTAGCCCTTTTGATCAAAGTAGCCCCTTTTGATGTGTAGAATACATATGTGTGTGTGTGTGTGCGTGCGTGTGTGTACAACTGCGAACACTAGAACATGTATATAGTTGTGAATAGCAAGTCATAGATGGTAGATTTCACATCTTCTTGTTGTTGTTGTTCCAATATTGGTTTTCTATGGTTTGATGGTGATATGGATTGTGGCATTGCATGCTTTTCCATTTTTTTTCAATCGTGGTGGCAGGGTGTGCCCACCTGTTTTTACTTTGTTCTGCCCTGTATTTTGAGATTGTGGGGTGTACCAACCTTGTGTTATTGTGGTATGTATGCATAGGTCCTGTTATAGGCACAGGTATTGGGGAAACATCCCATTAACTAGGGAAAGTCTGTCAAATTTTCAGTAGATCTCAACCCATTGAATAATAACAATAATAATAATTACATCCTCCGAATGTACGTAATAATCTGAACTAGCTTTAATCCTGGCCTAATATAACCATTTAATAACTAGGACCAATTTTCGCCTACACACCCATTAGTCCATTCTCAACCAGTAGGGAAGATTAACACAGCAAGACATTCGTGTTCCAATGACTCCTTTCCATTGCAGTAGCCTCTCACAACCTCACACGAGAAAGCTAATTCTAAATCTAAATACCAATGTTCATTACATGTTGGACAAACTTGAGATTGCCTAAATAATAGTGGTGTATTTGATTCATTATCAACATTAACTAGAGAATCCTAACCAAAATAACCGATGACAGATAGATAACCATTTTACCAGTAAATCTAATATACGCTAGACTATCTAAGTCAGAGAGATCCACATGCTAGTTTCCCTCAAGTGGCTACAATTACTAACTCAAAATGATACATAAACAATATGTAGCTATCCATTCGTTTCAAGTTTAAAAAATACCTTTGATAGAAAAATTCTCTCAAAAGTTTTATTTGCATATCCAATTTAGATTAGTTAGTTAACACCTTAGGTTCACTTAATGTACAATTTTTAGAAAAACAAAAGCCCCCACAAAAGGTTAATTATTTTTGAACTAATAGTATAGAAATAGAGAGATACAGACGGTTCTTTGGAAAAAGAAAAAAAATAAAGGCAAGGTAAAAAATTTATGAAAATGCCCACGATTGAAGCGGAGATTGATCGGTGTAGAAAATTTGAGTACGCCTCTCAACTTCTTGTGCTCCTCCTGATAGGAGAATTCCTTACCTTCCTTTAGCTCGTACTCCTCCATCCCCCCCTTCTCGACTTCCCCAACCCTATCCCCTTCCCTACTCTCTAGTGAGAGCATCCAATTTGCCCTACAATGAAAACCTTAGATGGATCATGTCCTCGGAATCCTAATGACCTTACATTGTTCTTCAATCGCAAGAATCTTCTCCATGAAGTCGATTCAATCTCTCTCATCGATGGGAGTTGTCGAGGGATAGGATCGCCTCGAATGCCTTATCCAACATTTTGAATGGGAGTTGATTAGGCAATCTTTGGATTAGGAGAGGAGAGGGAGTGGATAGCTTATGAAGGAGAGAATGGAAAACGATGATCAATAAAGGAGTAGGAGAGTTCTAATGAAGAGTTATGTATGCACACAGGAGCGTTGGCTGTGGGGACGAGATAGCAGTGATGGGGCAATGAGGCAATGGAACGACAGTAGTGAGGAGATGGGGTGGTGGATGACAAGAGAGCTTGTGAATGTAGGAGAGCTCCTCTCAATCGATGGTGGGAGTGATCGGGAGAGCTTGTGATTGGCACCGGTCAAGGGATCAACAATGGTCATGCCGATGATAGCAAGAGAGCTCCTTTAGTGGCAATTGTGAGAGGGTTTGGGAGAGAGCTTGTGAATGTGGGAGATGTGGCGAGAGTTTGGGTGGGAATGTGGAGAGCTTCTAAGAAGGGGGGAGAGGGGTAGAGAGATGAGAGGAATTTATATTTGAAAATATTATAGGTCGGATCATATATTTTTGCTTAATAAATATTAATATAACAGCAATTATCCCTCACCATCAAGAAATAATGGTACAATTTTTTTCGTTGTTAGACAGGACTAACGACGAATATGTATATTTCAATTATTTTTTAAAAAATTAATGACAAATAATCACAATCATCGTTATATTTATAAATATTATTAATTATTTTTCTTTATTCGCCGTTTTCTTTTCATTTTGTTCTAGCGTACGTACGTGTGCTCCGACCATCTACTTCTGCTTCATCGTGTATGATATTCCTCTCACACATCATGGAGAGAGATAATTTTTACGAAAATTGAATTAATTATGATGGATGTGACTTGATGAATAATTCATCTGTTATGATAATCGATTTATCAAATCACATAATACTTGTCTTAAACGAACATGACTTATGACTCTGGTAATACTAGCCAAACTGAATGAATAAATACTTTAATAATCGATCATAAAAGAAACATTCATACAAATGATGGATGAATACTGTTGTGGAGAGCTCCACACCTCGGAGGGGTCTCTAATCGACGTACGTTGATTATCTGGTCTTCTAAGGTAAGAATTGATACGAGATGGATTCAACTTGGCGGGTCCAGAGTAGATGATGCACGGACCTACCGATCAAGACTTGGTGATAGATATGTATGGATGTGAGGTAGTTCAGCTATCCTCAATTATATATATATATATATATATATATATATATATATATATATATATATATATATATCTTAGGGATGGATCTACAGAATATTGTGTTTAAAAATTTCAATAAAAATATCTAATGTAAGTCATTTGATTTTGATATGATAAATGAAATAAATACCATCAACTTTATCAATGATGATATTGTAACGATAGGTAGAAAGTGAAAGTTACCAAAGAAACAACTACTAACTCGAAAATAAAAATATTCCTAAAAAGTCACAACCCAACAAATCAATTTGTATAAATAAATACTAAAAATAATATTTGAATACAATTATTTGCATAACAAAAATCACATGTGACACGTAAAAGAAAAATTGAAAATGTTGTAACGACATTGTATAAGATTTGTAATAAGGTATATATATGGTTGTAACAAATAAGCTTCATATTTGTAATAAAATAAATGATTATTGTAATAAAAGCATTATCAAGTTGTAACAACTTCATAATAGAAGAAATTGTAATACAATTGTAGATAATCAAAAAATGTACATCAAAGAAGATTTTAATTAAATAAAATGATTTAATATATACAAATGACATTATGTATGCAAAGAATACCAACAAAATATTGTAAAAGCTTCGATGAATCATTGTAATATAGATTTATTTTATTTATAATAAAATAACTTAAACAATGTAATAAGATAAACGTAAGTCGTAATGAATACATGTACGAGTTGTAATGTTGCCAAGGTAAAATGATATTGTAATACAATCAACATAATTAATAAGGTGGTTATCCATCGTATAATGAATTTCACGTGTGTTACAAATAATACAAAGTGTAATAATTGTAATACAAGTGTGGACATAAAAAATATACATAACAAGAGGATTTAAGAATATGTAGGAGTTGTAACGTTGTCAAGGTAAAATGATATAATAAAATTAAACAAATAGTTATTGTAACAAAAGTATTATCAAGTTGCAACAACTTCATAATAGAATAAGTTGTAATACAACTATAGTTAATCAAAAAATGTATGCCAAAGAGGGATCTAATCAAATAAAATAATTTAATATATACAAATGCCATCACATATGCAAAGAACACCAACAAAAAATTGTAAAAACTTCGATGAACCATTGTAATATAAGTGTTACAACCGGGTCCGACTCTGTACAGGACCCGAGATCGACTCACCTCGATTAGATCCCAAGACCCAGTCGTCCAACGAGAAATAACCAAGAGTAGAAAATATTTCACAACCACACATGCAATGTAATTAAGCAGAAATAACCGAAAGATAGTAAAGGAAATAGAACGAAATATCTCACAATATTACATGCCATCACAACTACAACAACAGAAAGTAGAATAGAAAAGTAATAGAAATAATATTACATATACCAAACTACTCACTACAACAGAAAGAACGCTCTGGAATAGAAAGGTAACAACGGCTAGGGCTGGGCTCGACTGGGCCCAGCTCCCTCTGTAGTTGGTGGTGCTGGCTGCTCAACTCCCTAACCTGAATAAGGTTACAAAATCCGTGGTCAACTAACGCTGAGTAGAGTGGTGGTTTAGCCATTTACATGCAATTAACTATCTTGATTGTAGTTTTTCCCGTAATGTATGATATACACGTGGTGCTCTCCTGGCTGAGAGAGTCCCCTGTGGTAGTCCTACTGAAAGAGCGATCTTTGTTTTCATTAAAAACTTTAACATAAAATGATGTGCTGTTGTATTTAATCGCGTGGTAGAAAATCGCTTTTCAAAACATTTAAATTTTAAAAACTAACCACGAAGAGTTAGGTCATCTCCACAGGGAGGAATTAGCTGAAAAAAATGAGTAATAATGCATAAAGGAATCGAGAATATTAATAGAGATGCATGCTAACTAGTGCTCTCATTTCCAGCATAAATTCTCAATATAGATAATTAATCAAGAAGATGAGGGCGCACATGCAAAATTACCATAATATAATATTCTAAATAATGACCTTGGTAATAGCAAACAATGTTAATATTAATCTCCTAACTAATGACACTATAATCAATATCTCATATTGTATGTCATTCAGAAGGAGAAATCAATTATATGTAATTTCAAATTAAGCAAGGGGTGTCCATGCAAATTGTGCAGCAATATATTAATTCAGAAAATAAATGAACAGTACCTTTGACAATGGCATTTTCCGTAATTTTTAATGGTGAGGAAACAAAGCATTTGCTCTCTCTCCTCCTCGCGAGAGAGAGAGAGCACCGGCAAGGCTATCATGAGCAAGGGATGCTGGTGATGAGAGCCTCATCATGAGCCATAACTAACTCATTTTGACCCAATAAAGAAGATAAAAGCTCCTACATAACCTAGACGAAGGCCTAAATGAAGGAATAAGTGATCTGAGAAGAAAACATGAATTAAAGGTTAAAACTGTAATTTTACCATTGCAGTACATAAATGGGATTTCTCAAAGGCAAAACATAGGTCAAAAGGTCTAAATAAGATAAAAAAGTGGGTTGAGTCAATCAGAAATGGGTTTATGTCCAATTCAGGAATTAAATGACATTTAATAACCTTAAAACAGACCCGCTTAATTCAACAAGGTTCCAGACAGGATAAAAATCAATTAAATCCTCTAAAAATCATGGAAAAATATCCTCTAGGGCTTAGAACACTTAATTTGGCCTTTGGAACCCAGTTTGACCTAGATTAGGGTCCTAGCTCTTCAAGTAACCTAATTTGGGTTTTTACGCAAAATATCCAGTCAAACGAGGTCAAACCTAAAATCCAACTTCACCATTGGATTCCTTAGGTCAAAATTAGGTTTATACCAAAATTTGGACCTAAGGGGAGGTCATCTCGACCTACTTTGCAATTTAGTACACCCAAATTATAATTTGGTCCCTATCTTTTGAAAATCCTTGCAGAGAGCCCCCTAATTTCATCGCCACCTTTGCAATCAGGTCCTGCCGCCATTGTTAGGGCAGAACCAACCTCCGGCAAGGTTTAGAGAGGGATTACTCTGATTCCTCAGAGATCCCCTCCCAGAAATGGAAGGGAGATTCTCTGAGGAATTTCCTTCCATCTAAGGCCAATCACAATCTCTGGTGTGAACCCAATCTCTCGTGCGAACGCACGAGGGATTTGTGTATCTAACCTCTTTCCTTCTCCGGCGAGCCATTAGAGACACAGGCGTGCCCTCCACGCTCTGAGCACCCGGCCCAGTGCCTATAAAAGAACCCACACCCCCGGCCGCTCAATTTCAGCTTGACTTGGCCGGACGTCCACCTCCAATTCGTCTCTTCTTCTCCGGCCAAGAACCCAACGAGATCCGGCGAGCCCCCCTCCCCTCCCTCTTCGCTTTGCCACAAAACCAGTGGCAGAGTCATCTTCCTAATTCTCCTCCGCGTCGCGCAATACCCACGCAAGCCGCCTCAGCCCCATCGTCACCGCTGCCTTCCTCCACTGGGCAGCTTCTCTGGCGACAGCAAGTACAGCTGTCTGCCTCTCCGTCCCCTTCGTCCCTGTAAGTAGGTTAGATTTGTTCTCCATCTTCCCCTCTCTCTTTTCCCCCTGCTATTTCATTTAATTGACCCTCAACCATCGCTGACCACCTCCATCTTCCTCGCCTCTGACCGACCTCCGGCGAGCCGCATCCACCATTTCGCCCCCCCACACGGCTTGCCAACCGTCTCATAAGCTCCGCCTCACCACAAGGAACACTCTCCGCCCATCCATCATCCCTTTACGCCTCCACCACAGTCCCCCGAACACACCCACACTCCCGGCCACAGGTTGACTTAGTCACGCACGCCTAGGCCAGCCCACGGCCGGCCGCATGGCTCACCACCTTCGCCGTGCCACGGCGAAGGTGCCCAGCTAGCCTGATTAGGCCAATAGGCCGTGCTTGTGTTTGACAGGATTTCAGTCCTGCCGCTATTGACGGTTGAAGCAGCTTCGTAGCAGCTCCAAGCGTCAGGTCTTCCAGGCTTCGGGCGCAGCAGATTCCCGCGAGCAGTGCGAAGCCCTCAGGTCCAGCAAGGAGCACTGCGAAGCCCGCAGCTTTGGAAATTGCACGAAGAAAGCTCTGCGGGCGCACACGAGATTGGGGCAGGGCAGATAGTCCCACATCGGCGAAACGCAACGCGCAGGTATGCTTTAAATTGAATTTGTGCTATCTGCTATTCGCCTCCGAACGCACAGGGGTGAGGTCCCTCACCTGACCCACGCCCACCTCATCCGCGGTTTCACCTCGCAGATCTGGCGGAATCCAACCCGACCCTAACCTGAGCACTCCTCGCGCATCACCCACCTGCCGGTGCGCCTGGTCCCGGGTGTGAGATCCGACCCGAATACCCGTGGCTCTAGGAGAGTGTCCTTGAGCGAATTGCAGAGAGAGAGAGAGACGTTCGGGTAGAGGGAAAGGGGTAGGTTTTGCTCTCTGTGTAGGCAGGCGAACGTTGAGGAAGAAAGACTTAGCCACAAGGAAGAAGAAGAGAAGAAGTAGAAGAAGAGGCAGAGATCTGAAGGAAGAAGGAGAGACTGCTGAGAAGAAGAAGACGGAAGAGAAAGAAGCCTTCGTAGAAGCCAAGAAGAAAGAAGAGACCAAGGCAGAAAAAGCCTTCGCAGAAAGCCAACACAGAATCAGAAGAAGATAGAAGGAAGAACAGAAGACCAAGGAAGAGGAAGAAGCATTCGCAGAAGAGAAAAGAAGAAGGAAGAAGGAGAGACTGCTAAGAAGAAGAGAAAGAAGCAAGGCAAAAGAGAGGCTGCAGAGAAAGAAATATCAGAAGAGAAGAATAACACTTTTAAGACGTCTGATCACAAGATCAAACGTCCAATTTCATTTCTTTTGTCATAATTACTTTTAACCGCATACATTCATATTTGAATTAAAGTTTTGAGTAAATTAGAGTGTTCAATTACATTTGAGATTAGTAGTAAATTCCAATTGCTCCCTGTGTTCGACCTCGGATACTCCGATTTTCGAGTAATAAAAACTCTTTATTTGTTGACGACGCTTGATCACCTATACTACGACGTAATAACTGTTAAAACACGATCGAGCAAGTCGCTTCAACAGCTAACGAGGATGATGGCCATCCGATGGAGGCGGCGGCGTCGACGGAGATGTCCGAAGGCGGCTGGCCGGCGGAGGAGATGAGGATCGGAGGACACTGCTGCCGCCGCTGCCACGTGTGCTGTGATGTCTGCGGGCACCTGCGGGTTGAGGCGGTCTGCAGGTAAGCGCACGCTGCAAATGGTGCAGCCTGAAGTGGAGCGCGAGCGGATGCCTGCGGTGCGACGTTGGAGGGTGTGGCTAAAGCGCGCGGTTGGGAGCCTACCGACGGGCGTGCACAAGGTGGTGCGCTCTACGCGCAGCGCCTGCGGGCGCGGCTGCAGGCTGAGGCGCGGGTTTGTGGTGGAGAAGGGCGCGCTTGTAGATGGCAGGCTGCAGGCTGAGGCGCAGGTTGAGCGTGAGTGCTGCGGTCGACAGATGCAGGGACCAGGTGATGTTAAGGAGAGAGGCACGTGGTGCTGCGGACTGCAGCTGCGGGCCCCAGGTGATGCTAGGGAGAGAGGCACGCGGTGCTGTGGTCTGCAACTGCGGGCACCAGGTGGTGCTGGGGAGAGAGAGTTGGAGCGGCTGAATCAGGGAGGGGTGAGTGCGTGAGCGGTGCTTGCACCTGCAGGAGGGGTTTGGTGTGCTTGGTACTGAAGATGGGCGCCTGGTGGTGAAGGAGCGGGCATGGGCACAGTGCATGCGGTGGAGTTTTTCCCTGCTAGGGGGAAGATGGACTCCTCCAGTGCACCCTGCCTCCTCTCTTTTAACTCCTCTCTCTACCCACGTGTGCCAATCAAGGGATTTTCAAATCCCTTTTCTATTTTTGGCCGGCGAGCGTTGGAGGAGAGTTACGACTGGCTAGAGGAAAGGGAAAAGATCCCGCCGGTTGTTGGGGAAATTTGCTCCCCAACCCTTGCTCTTTCTAAATATAATGCCTGCACATAAAAACAACAAAATCATTATATATTAAGTTATAGAATGTTATAAACTTAAATCCTGATGCGTACAAATATTCTACAACTTAATTACAATTATTAACACACCTAAAAGGTACAATTAAAGATACTTAGGCTTAATATTAGTCCATTAAAATGTACTCATCAAATACCCCCATGCCTAAGATTTACTAGTCCCTAGCAAAAATGAAAAATAATAGAAGTAATCAGAAGATTTCTTCTTTTCTTATTTCAAAACTTTAGAAATCCAGACAAATGTGAAGTGCTGATAGCCTAGGTAACAGATCCAAGTGAAAGAGCCAATTCACATTGGGAGTTCGTACATCACCCTTAGCAAATATTTCTGTCGAGATAGGCAACTACTTCCCTCGGGGATAAAGCAAACGATAATTTGTAATTTGACCCCGGCGTTTGGCTTAGGTAGGAGATATCGAGTTGAATGGATTTGTATTTGGTGGCACACGCTCATCTGGTGCTACATATACTCTAGTACTACGGACTTTAGATCTCTAGACTATTAGACAAGTCAACTTTGAGAGAGGCTACACAATTGTGCTCTCTTGATGTTCCTAGGCATTCTCTCTTTTCTTTCTTTCTGAGATCACGAATCTAGCCAGATTTAGAAATTGTACTCACTATTTAGTGGCCTCACATGGCATCCACACTTCAATTAAAGTCCTAATAACTCTACAACTAAGTAAGAGTCCTCAACCAGTATTCGGGCAATCAGAAATACTAAAAGATAGGTATTGGTCATATTTGGTGGAACGCGCAAGGTGTTCTGTTACCTCAGAAACAATATTACATTAGAAACTTGGACTTTTTTTTTTGTAATATAGTTATTTCTTCTTTTTCTTCTTTCTGTTTCTTCTTTTCCCCTTTTTTTTATTTCTTCTTGTTTTTTTTTTTTTCAATCAACACAACACGATACGGACTTTTATTTATGAGGCATTATTAGGGATGATGATGGTCAAAAGGAAGTTGTGTGGCTTATTTGGTAGAAGTGCCTATTCTCGGCACTAGGAAGGAATAGATAGGACAGGTGTATTTCTGACCTTTGGCATTGTTACCCTCCTTCAGCCGAGGACTCTATGAAGGACGGTCGTAATCATCCACCATAGTTATAGCTTTATTAAAACTCAATCTCTGTATATCTGCCTTATTTGTTGACTCTCAAGAATTCACACAAAATACGCACATAAGAACAGAGAGTGAGAACTACGCCTAACTCTGAAGTATCATCATCTAATTATCCAAAACTTAAGAGTCCTTGCACTAGAGTTAGCGCACCAGTAATCTCTCTACTTTCTTCTCACAAATATAAGGTAGATCTATTAGAAGATAGTATGCCTGACTCCCTATGAACTGTCCAAGGGTTCAGTAGACTTGCAAATGCTCATTGATTTTCCTCAAGGATCCATTACCAAGTCTACGTGCACGTGAAATAAATGTACTGGATTCTAAACTTAAGAAATAATTCCGGAAGAAAAACCTCCAATAACAAAGGTATTTTGCTAGGGACTAACCCATTCAGCTCAAGAAAAGAGAATTTTTTTTTTTATGCTAACCTAAATGCATGATTACTTCCTAAAATGCAAATGTACTCCCCCATTCCTAAATCCTACAATGTCCCCATTGTAAAATTAAAACAGGAGGAGAAAAGAAAAATATCACCTGACACAGTCTGCTGGGTTGCCTCCCAACAAGTGCTGCATTTTCAGTCAGCAACCAGACTAAGAAGGAACCTATAAGTCTGGTTCCAAACAGAAAAGGTTAGGCCCTAAGAATGTGCGTAACAGCGTAGGCCTAGAAAACAGGTAACCACGGATGTTGGCGAGTTGATGATGCAATGTAATTCCAAATGCTCGCCAGAAGAAATGAAAACAGAAAATCTTGTTGGCTACCTGGGGAGGTCTAGGAATAAGATAGGGAATACGAAAAGAGGCCTCCCGAAACGGAATAAGTGCAGGATAACAAGGATCCTCCAAAGCAGGATGGGTTTTAAAAGATATAATCATTATTAGTTCAAACCCTTGAATGGCGAGAGTAAAAGTACAAGCATCAATCCATACTAGCCATTCTATCCTTGGATGTACTGGCCTGATATATTCTCCAGAAAGAATGTACATGAGCAGAGATCTGAGCCATGAATCGGTTAGGGAGTATAAGGGTTGTTTGTAGTGTTGGAAGGTAATGGTTAAGTCCAATGAGGGCTTAGTTGTTGTTAGGTCCAATTCCAACAATGATTCAGATTGTGTACACTCCCTAACAGTTGTAGACAACTTCAAGTTATCCTGCCTAGCATTAATGATCGGAGTCATATTTGAATCAAGGGTAGACTCCAAATTACAACTTTTTGATGGCAGGGTCAAAATGTAAGAATCATTATCATTCAGCTCATCCCCAAATTCGTTTGGTTCACTCAAATATTTGTCGGGGTGTATATGTGATTCATTAGGAGTTGGATCAATATCCTCAATTATTTCTAAAGGAGGATCGGTCTTAATATTTTGGAGGAAGCCTATATCATTGAATTCGTTATTGTTCTCAGGGTATAAATCCTTAATTGATGTGTTTTATCCCCGAGAGTCTCCCATAGACTTCTCATTATTTTGTTTGTCCTCCTCTAATATCAACTCCTGTTTTGATGGAGGATGACTCTCAAAAGAAAGGAGGAACCTGGATTTAATCATATTATTTCTATCTTCTGGAGGTAAATCCTCAAATGATAAATAATTCTCCTGTGATTCACTCCAGATTTTCAGTCCAGGTTCCTCTGTTGGGGCATCCTCATCCTCTGAATTAGACTCTTCATATCCCTGAGACCAGAATTGATCATCCTCTATTCCCTTAGGGTCACCTTCATTAGGTGCATTTGAATCCTCAGGATATTGAATGGTAGGTGTTGATTCGCTGAGTGGAGGGTCAGGAGTAGGCTCACTAAGAGTAGAATGGGATTCCACCAAATAATTGATAGGGGAAGTGATAGGAATAATACAACCTTGACCCTGGTTGGTAGGGGTAAGGAGAATACTGTCATTGGGGTCAAGATCCTCAAGAGGTAGCATCTTCCCTTGCTTTTGACTGCAATATAATTCAGGTGGATAATCACTATGATCGTTATCCTTTAGTGGCCGTGTCTCATTGGGAGAGTCTAAGTGATGGCTACCTAAATTTGGATCCCTATTGTCATTAGGTTCCTCAGAATTATTTTCATGATCATGGTTTATTGGGTAGGGATCAGGATTATTGGGAAGCATGTAGCTAAGTTGTCTTATTTCTTCATTTAACTATTGACTATTCCTCAACATCTCTCCCATTGATTTCATTATTTCCTTTTGCTATTTTTACATTTCTATCATAAAAGAGGAGAGGCTATTATTATCAGGCTAGGGAGGATAGTCAATTTCAGGCTCTGGTTGCCTAGGGGTATCGGTCCAACCTCGATACGGAAAATCATGAAGGATGGGAGGATTGGGTGTTTGCATGGAAGTATGGATTTTAGGATTGGAAAATCCCACTCCTAAGCTCTACTCAAAAGTGGGAGTTATCAAGCCAGTACTCCCAGGGTAAGAATGAGAATGATCCCATGAATTGTCAATGTTCCCATCAAAGGATGGATAAGCTCGGAGCGTGGGATCCTGATTAAAAGATGGGAAGTATTGACTCTGATAATCTGAATGATAGGAGTAAGAGTAATCCATTTCTTTAAGCAAAATAATTTTAACTCTCTTAGGATTTAGCAAAATTCAGAATATAAGCAGAAAACTTCCTAGAGAGTTCTATTGTCAAAGCAAACGCAAATTCAACGGGATTTGTTTTTAGTAGATTGTAGGCCTTAGAGTTATATGTTTAATTGGTGGCCAAACAAGTTTTGCAAAAATTACGCTTCCTAGGCCAACCTTCGCTGGTGCCTATAACCTACTTGCAAGGGATGGAAGTCTCGAATCAAGCCCACACACGAGGAATTGAAGTAACTTGGTGGATAGGCTTGTTGATTTCCGACTAGCTTCCCTTGTGGTGCAAAAGAGGAGAGGTAGAAATTTATCTAGTGACCTTATGTGAGGTGCACAGTGTCTCAAGTGTGCAAGCATACGATCGTGTTTTGATTTTTTTGAAATTCCGCAAACAGGATCCTTTTGCACACAATTTTCAGTCACAAATATTAAAGTCCAACCTCTTAACAGTCCCAATTTTTTAAAGTGACCACTGAATTAATTTTATTCAAGCACTTTAGCGGTCTTAGATTTAGGTTCAATGCATATACATGACAAGTAATTAATGCTCAAGAGAAGACATACCTTACTCCAACTTTCTTCGTGCAGTAATGAATGCAATACAATAAAAATAAACTAGATGCTGCTCATTCAATCCTAGATGGTCATCCTATAGATATGCAGCTTCTAGCAGGTAGTTCGAATATTTTTTTTTTATATAATAAACAAACAAACTTAATCTAACTAAGTAACCGAAATTTAGTTCAAACAGTTCAAATAATCCTATAATCTAAATAAATGGGAACACGCTCCCGAAAATACGCTCCCGCATATAAGAGAGATAAGAAATAAGGTGGCACTGGGGACACGTTCCCAAAAATACCCAATAAGGGTCCAAAAGACAGAATTTAAATTCTAATGTCTATCTAACTAAATCTAACTAAAACCTACTGACTAAATCAGAAATAGGCTTCTCCGTAAGCCTATGTGCGTGGGATCAAGGCCCACATGTTCCTGTTGCCGTCCTCCAGGTGGCTTCAAGGTCCACCAAAAAGATCATCTCTGCCGTACGTGCCCGTCGCATTCGCCGTGTGTTTTTGCACAGAAGAAAATCCACAATTAGTAATTCAGAAAAGCTTTCAAAATAGCATAAAAATAACACAAAATTCCTGAAAAATTAATAGGCATTTCTCCTCCCCGGCAATGGTGCCATTTGAAAGAGCGATCTTCGTTTTCGTTGAAAACTTTAACATAAAATGATGTGCCGTTGTATTTAATCGCGTGGTAGAAAATCACTTTTTAAAACATTTAAATTTTCAAAACTAACCACGAAGTGTTAGGTCGTCTCCACAGGGAGGAATTAGCCTAAAAAAAATGAGTATTAATGCATAAAGGAATCGGGAATATTAATAGAGATACATGCTAACTACTGCTCTCATTTCCAGCATAAATTCTCAATATAGATAATTAATCAAGAAGATGAGGGCGCACATGCAAAATTACCACAATATAATATTCTAAATAATGACCTTGGTAATAGCAAACAATGTTAATATTAATCTCCTAACTAATGACACTATAATCAATATCTCATGTTGTATGTCATTCAGAAGGAGAAATCAATTATATGTATTTTCAAATTAAGCAAGGGGTGTCCATGCAAATTGTGCAGCAATATATTAATTCAGAAAATAAATGAACAGTAACTTTGACAATGGCATTTTTCGTAATTTTTAATGGTGGAGGAAACAGAGCATTTGCTCTCTCTCCTCCTCGCGAGAGAGAGAGAGAGCACCAGCGGGGCTGTCACGAGCAAGGGATGTTGGCGAGGATGATGGCTATCTAATGGAGGCGGCGGCGTCGACGGAGATGGTCAGAGGCGGCTGGCCGGCGGAGGAGATGAGGACCGGAGGAGGCTGCTGCCACCACTGCCACGCATGCTGTGATGTCTACGGGGGCCTGCAAGTTGAGGCAGTCTGCAGGTGAGCGCGCGCTGTAGATGACGCGGCCTGAAGTGGAGCGTGAGCAGGTGCCTGCGGTGCGGCGCTGGAGGGTGTGGCTGAAGCACGCGGTTGGGAGCCTGCCGACGGGCATGCGCAAGGTGGTGCGCTCTGCACACAGCGCCTGCGGCCGCGGCTGCACGCTGAGGCACGGGTCTGCGGTGGAGAAGGGTGCGCTTGCAGATGGCGCAGCCGGGCGTGGGGCGCAAGCGGATGCCTATAGGCACGAGCAGATGCTTGTAGGTTGAGCGCAGGTGCTGCGGTCTACAGATGCGGGTGCTAGGTGATGCTAGAGAGAGAGGCACGCGGTGCTGCGGTCTGCAGCTGCAAGTGACAGTTGATGCTAAGGAGAGAGGCGCGCAGTGCTGTGGTCTGCAGCTGTGAGCGCCAGGTGGTGGTGGGGAGAGAGAGTTGGAGTGGCTGAATCAGGGAGAGGTAAGGGCACAAGCGGTGCTTGCACCTGCAGGAGGGGTTTGGCATGCTTGGTGCTGAAGATGGGTGCCTAGTGGTGAAGGAGCGGGCATGGGCACAATGCATGCGGTGGAGTTTTTCCCTGCCAGGGGGAAGATGGCCTCCTCCAGTGCACCTCGCCTCCTCTCTTTTGACTCCTCTCTCTCCCCACGTGCGTAATCAAGGGATTTTCAAATCCCTTTTCTATTTTTGGCCTGTAGGCATTGGAGGAGAGTTACGACTAACCGAAGGAAAGGGAAAAGATCCCGCTGGTTGTTGGGGAAATTTGCTCCCCAACCCTTGCTCTTTCTAAATATAATACCTGCACATAAAAACAACAAGATCATTACATATTAAGTTATAGAATGTTATAAACTTAAATCATGATGCGTACAAATATTCTACAACTTAATTGCAATTATTAACACACCTAAAAGGTACGATTAAAGATACTTAGGCTTAATATTAGTCCATTAAAATGGACTCATCACCTACACCCGGTCTACCACCCCAAGGTCATGGTCACGACGTAGCGGTGACTACGGCACATGCAATAATCGCATAGGTAGGTACCCTGCACTGGCACGTAATTAGTCATTTTTTCTAGCAGGTACACCCAAAAGTACATCACGGAACAGCACAAGGCCTTGCCCTCTCAGAACAGGGGTCTCGCCCCTCCACAGTCTGCATACCGTCATCCGACTATCCTAATTTGCCTAGTGGACCTAACAAGAGTCGGTATAAGGTGGCTAGTCCAAACCCCAGGCCACGTGGGGTGGCTAGCTCCCTCCCTACACTAAGTAGCTCACCTCGATACCACGTACGAGAGGGTCGAACATGAGTCAGTGTAGAGTGACTAGGCCTAACCCTGAGTCTCAACCCAATGGGTGGCTAGCTCCCCTCTACACTAAAGGGACAGTCGCTCTCCTTGGTATCATATACACAAGGGTCAGCTCACTTCCCATCTACATACGAGATTCTTTTTGTATACAAGAGTTCTTCTCCTAGTTCCTCATAGGGTTCATGCACTTTGTTCATTTCATTTTGTTTCTCAATATTCATATCTCATTGTTCACATTCGATTTTCATTTATATAACAGGCAGCTCATGTTTTAATAACTGAAAAGTATCACATCAAGTATATATACACTTGCTACCAATTAGGGTTTAACATGCATATCAATGTAAATAGTGTAGCTCAAGTCATATTCATACATTTCTACCCTACGGTTCATTCCACATCTTAGAGTTCAATCAAATCATTCTAGGCATGCACTTTACTTATTTAAATCCTAGTATTAAAGTAAACCACTCTACCGGAAAACACGGGAGGAATGGGGGTTAGAACTGCAGATCTTGTCGTCTCTGCAGGCCCCGAACAAGCTATAGGATGGAGACCTATACCAGTGACTAAGTCACATCAGACGAGTTAAAAATAGTGTACAAGTGTCACTAACACATGGAGAAACTCGAGCGGAAAGCAACAGTATTACGTTTGCACAAAATCGATTCTGTTTGGGCCTCAAACGGGCCAAAAACTTGCATACATACTGAAATCAGACGTCTGGGACTAGGCCCAGACATCTTTAACGACGTCAGTAACTCACCTTGTGTTCCTGCATTACTGTCGAACGTCTGGAACCCCTTTACAGTCATCCTGGAGTCTTTCTAGACGTCTGTCAATGCGTCCGGACATCTGATAGGTCTATCAGACGGCTATGGAGACGTCCAGACATCCTAAAGCACCTCGAAGAGCATGCTTACACGCCTTTCCAAGGCCTGCCCCTGTGCACGTAAACGCAGTTCAAAACTACGACAGCAAATATTTATGTACTTCACGTATGCATGTGCATGAGTATACAGAACTCATACCTCGGCACTCCACGTGATTTCAGACGTCTGACTGCAGCTCCAGACGTCCTACTGCTGTTCTAGACGTCCGCTAGATGTTCCAAATGTCTGACACTGTAAAAATCTAGTATGCAGAAACTCCTTGCGACGTTCATCTTCTCGCGTGCCTCCACCCACAGTACAGCAGTAGCAGCTCTAACAACTGCAGGAGATCGAGAAGCTCTTCTCCACAAGCTCCTCCTCCTCGTATGCGTCCTCTTGAGCTCCCACGGCTGCAACTTCAGCCGCAACTCCTCTCCTCACACCTCCGGACTCCTCGGAGGTCCTTGCACCTCCGAGCTCGTCGTAGCTGCAACCGTAGCTCCCTTGCGCACGAGCTCCTCCGGCTACGCATGCTCGAGCTCCCCTGATCTCTCTCTCCTCCCTTCTACACCCTCCCTCTTCCTTGCTCACACTCTCTCCCTCTCTCCTTTACCTCCTCCCGCGATCTCCTCTCCTCCATGCATGGCTGCAAGCGGAGACGGGAAGGTTGTTGGTGCTTGCCAGCAGCAAGGGTGAGGATAAAGGTGGAGGTGGTGGAATGAAAGTGGAGAGGGGTGTGGGAGGTTTTAAATAGAAGAGGAGTGGAGTTTGGGTTTTGGGGAGGAAGGAGAGATGTGTGTACGTGAGTGTATGTGTGGGTGTGTGAGTGGGAAGAGAGAGAGGGAAAAAAATTGTGTGATACCCCCTCGAAATTATCTCTTTCCCCGTAAACCCCACACGCCTAAACCTAAGGGATTTAAAATTTCGCTCATGCCTCTAACTTTCCGAAAAAATGCCTAACGGTCCTTGAAAAAGGTCATTTCAATAGATTTATTTTATTTGTAATGAAATAACTTAAACAATGTAATAAGATAAACGTAAGTTGTAATGAATACATGTATGAGTTACAACGTTGCTAAGGTAAAATGTTGTCGTAATACAATCAAACAAATAGTTATTGTAACAAAAGCATTATCAAGTTGTAACAACTTTATAATAGAAGAAGTTGTAATACAACTATTGTGTTACAAATAATATAAAATGTAATAATTGTAATACAAGTGTGGATATAGAAAAATGTAAGCAACAAGAGGATTTGAGAATTCTAATACAATAAGAAAGTAACATTCTTTCCAACGTGAACAGTGGAAGAGGAAAGTGAAGAAGAAGATGAAGGAGATGAATACGACGAAAACGAGGATGGCAGTGGGCTTGGTGAGAAGGTTGAGAGCAGCTAGCCGGTAATGGGGGTTGACGATGATGGGTGAAGACTTTTGATGGAGAAGATGAAGGTGGAGGCGATGGTGGTAATGACCTGATGGGTTGTTTGTGGTGATGCAGCAAATAAAAATTAAAAATTATGATGGTTGATTGTGACAGTAGCCGGTGATGGATAATAGATTATTTTAAAAATTCAAAATTAATAAAAAATAAAAAATAAAAATCACTAAAATAATAACAAACGATTTAATCAAAAATAACATAAAGAACGTGTGGTCAAGAAAAAATAATTTTTTAAAATTTATGAATACTGTACTCAATGATCATTTTCCTATCGAGGGTTAAAAATCTTTTCACGGCATCATCATTGAGTCATAGGGATGCAGTTAAGGCATCGTTTCCTGTAATGCATGTGTGGTGGCGGACTCCTCCGAAGGTACTCTTTGGTGATTTGACACTGGTGTCTCATCCTCTGGAATATTTGATCAGTTGTCGCATTATCTACTTGTCAAACTCGTGCCCTGTGTCACCTACAAAATCGCCAACCTTCCAAAAGAAACCACCAAAAGTGAATCCATATATATGCACGCCTTCCCTTAGCAGCGGCATGCATCTGATAGATCTAATCCATATTCCTCCCCCAAAAAGATCCAATCACCTAAATCCCCTCAGCTCGTTGCAAACTCAAGTGATCCCATTATGGATCTCAACAGACAAAAAGACGTACACTGCCCCCCCACCCCACATGGTGGAATATATTCCACAATAAACAACTACCGCATGCAGCCAATCATGCATGTCACTCGTTAGATCAGTTTCCTAATTACCATCATCATCTTGAGCCTTTCCCGTTCACATTGTTGTAAGTACTGCAGACAAGAGGAGTGCATGAGAAAAGGGAAGTAGGATCGAGGAAGTAAAGGTATAGCCGAGAGACCCCACAGGAAACCTAATTAATTGCGTGATGGAAGAAATAAAGGAAGCATGTTCATGGACCCACGCATAACCGACTTTAATTTCATCGATGTTGTGTTTGTTTTGTCCTCTCCTCACGTTAATTGTTGATCTCCTTACTTCCAACTGTACCCCTCCCACCCCTCTCTAGCTCATATAATTGGAAGAGAGACCTCCAACTTCCAATCCCTCTTAGCCTCCCCCCTCCCCATATGTGGCTTAATTTCTGCGTGTGTAATATCACAGCCGTAGTACATGGAGGTTGGGAAGGAGCATGTTGATCCAAGGATGATGAGGTGGTTCGTCTTCTTCCTCTCGGAGGCCACGCGCATCTCGCCGCCACCCTTCGACTTCTATCTGGCCTTCTTCGCCTCCTCTTCAGTGAGATGCTTGCATTGGAAGTGAATCGGGATCCTGGCGAAGGCCTCGTACATGCATACGGGCCGACTTGTTGGCGTACATGGGAGAGCCAGGCATTCTTCTTCTCAATCGTCTTTGTCTCCATGTTTAATTTCTCCTCCTCTTCTTGTTGTGTAGCTTGTTGTCATGGTCCTCCTTGTTGAAGCTCTCGTTAGTAAATCATAATGTGCCAATACTATGGCAGAAGTTACAATATTGGAATATCATCTCATCAGTGCTGAATATATCTCTGACCTCGTTCTTGTGTTAGAACCAAACCCTAATTCCATTATTCTCTACTTTTGACCTCGCTCTTTTTGGAGAAAGGAAAGGCATATAGGAAGAAAAAAAAAAGACTGTATATGCTTTATTGCTTGTCGGTGCATGCCTGCGCGTTCCCTGACTTTCATTCCAGCAAGTTTCTCTATTTTGCGTGTTTGATTGTAAGCATAATTTCAGGATAATTAAGCACATATTACTACTTAATTATGAGGAGTATTTGGCTATTTTGCATGCCTGATTGTAAGCTTATTCTTGGATAATTACGCACATCTTACTACTTAATTATGAGGAGTACTATTTTGCTATTTTGCATGTGTAATTGTGAGCTCAATTTCTGGATAATTAAGCAAACCTTACTAGTTAGTTATCAGTAGTACCTCATCTACCATACTTTCATCTCCAATAATTTAGGATCAACCACTTTGAAGGATTTTTATTTCTTTCCTTCCATGAATTTCACATCCTAACTTCATAGAGCAGGAAGCCAGAATAGCTTCACTTCTCACATCTCAACCTTGAATAGTCTGAGTCTGTTTCTTTTCTTTTTTAGAAGACTTCGCCTACATATTTACCATTATTTTCGACTTAATTGCTCACACAGTTATACTATACATCGTCCTTATATATCAGTTATTGCATATCACTATACCTTTGTGGGGAGAACGTTGTATAAATACCATTAATACAAGAATCTTCACTATACCATTCTAAGCTAATGACTAGAAATTGTTAAAATCATGTTCTAGTTCTTTCTCACTTCAAAAATTCCAACTAAAATTTAATTCTTTGGATGAGAACGTCTAGCAACTATTCCTTCCAAAAATCATTCAAAATAGTACTTCTACCGGCTTTTCTAAGTTTTTAGTAGAATATTAAGTAAGTTACCAGGTTGACACTTTCAACCTTTCTATGTATGAAAACGAGAATTAATGCACCAGCAAGAAATAAGGGTATTTTCTAATATTGCTTCTTTAAAGACTCGCTTGAAGAGGAAAAATGGTTCTTAGTTCAGCTACCTGTATATATCCATGTACTCTTGCCCATAAGTTCATCAAAAGAGTACAAATACTAGTAAGTATTTGAACTCGCCATAAAAAAAGGAAAAGTATTTGTATCTTTCCTCCCTCATCCACTTGAATTGAAACAACCATATGAGAGAAAAATAAGGGCTATCATAAAGTGTATTAAGTACCTATGAATTAACCCAGGGAACAAAATCTTCTGATATTGCTAGCAAGTCAATCAGCTAAAAGTTGTATTTTATTCGTATGGATGGTTAATGTTTCTAAAACGTAACTCATCTTTAACTTAAAAAGCGTGTATTTGTGAGAGTGAGTGAATCTCCATCCATATAAAATCTATGCATAAGCATATTAGCATTATAGCCTCTCACTTAGGTATTTTTATGTAGATGCATCATCAATAGGTACAGTTCGAAGATGATTTATTTGAAACCTATTACCTTAGAAAACATTACCATTGAATTCTTATTCTATAAATAGCATTAGTATTGAATTTTTATTCTTTTGCTTTTCTTAAATTGCTACTAAGACAAGGAAAAGTGTACATGATGAGGGGAGAAAAATTCAGGTCAAATATGGACAGTCCATAAGGCCTAGTAAGCCCCAACCGGCCCAAAGAATGGGCCAACCCAGGGCTAACGTAAGGCAAGCCTCTGGCATCAACACTAGTCACACTGCCACCTGCTTAAGTGACCCGCTAAAATCGCACAAATTGATTGACTCTTCTCACTAGAGTCACTTAGAGAGACTGGTCTACTCTCTTCGCTTGAAACAACCATCTTGTCAAGACTTTAGATGGCAAAGCTTGTCAGGAGGTACGCGGCCAGCTAGCATAACCAAAGAGCGACGTACTTCAATGACAAAGGCCAAGCGGCACTAAGCAAGGAGATGAAATGATGGCTTGGAAAACAAGGCAACAACATAGAAGATAAAGCGATGCACGAGGCAATTATACTTCCCGGGGAGCAACTAATTACTTGTATTAATTCTAATCCTAAATCCCTATAAAAAGGGACCCATGTACATAGGAAAATGGTAATCACCCTCGTTGTACTTTAAGAAAAAGGAGAATTCTATAGAGTAATATGGACGGTTAGATCCCCTCTTCCGACGTACAGTACTTAGGAGAAATTGGGTCACCAACTCACTATCTTTTCTCATCATTACTGCATGATTGATTTGTGATCTCAACCAGGTATTCACAACTCGATCATTTAGTACCATCTGTAGGAAAAGAACGCTTTACTGGTTGAAAGGTTAGACACTCACAACGTAGGGACATGCCTTCGAAAATGAAGAAGTTTAAGGCATTCAACCTTAATAAGAAAATTGAAGATGAGCCAAGTATCCTGCTCGAGAACATCAGGAGATGCTTTAAGGAGTCGTCATCTGCCAAGGAGGAGGTCCCTATGTATAGGAAAAGAAAAACAAGGCAAAGTTCGCTAAGCTTGACACCCAAGCCAAGAAGACCCCTATGACCCCCTATATTAGGTGGAAGAGGATGAGAAGAAGTGCCAAGAATGTCTCAAAGCCATTAACAAGGGCCAATAGAAGCTAGTAGAGTTCCTTCGCAACACTAGAACTATGAAGGAGGTGGCTCTTAAGGCAAAGGTAGGGCCCATAGAGTAAGACCTGCAATATAAGAAGCCAGATGATGCCTGTTGATGCTCATGCATAATTTGACATCCACCATGCTTAATTTGCATTAGTTCCATATCAACGCATACATTATTGCATTAGATTAGTGCATGATATATATATATATATATGCATCTAGCTAGTTATGTGTAGAATAATGTGTTACTTAGCATATTTATATCATAAATAATAATAAGCGTTTGTCTTTCTTGCAGGGTTGATTCAAGTTGAAAATCTGTTGAGGAGATCGGAGCAAGGATTGCTGGACCATGTCTCCTTATTTTCTCCCTCTACCACATTATGCATACCACCATATTATAGAACCTAGATTAGCTTAATTCGATCCATCCTTATCCCCTCCACATTGATATGCATTCCTACCGCAATCCCATTTCTCCTCTCTCTCTCTCTCTCTGTTCTTTTTCTGAAAGAAAAAAGGATGACTACTAAGGACAGTAGACATCCAAAATTTTATTGCATATTAAAAAGAATTACAAAATACGGTTCCACAACTCAGATAACGATGAAACCTCCCTACATACATTCTCAACCCACTCACGCCCTCTCTAAAACAGAACATCATTCTTGGCTTTCCAAGTACACCATAGAACAGCAGCAAACTAGTCCCATCGCAATAGAGGGTCCATAAGCAACCTCCATAAATCATCCCACATTGGAGAAGGTCGCCCCATATCTTCTCCCACACCTTCACAGTAAAGGGGCAATAGCAAAAAAGATGATGGGTGTCATCCTCAGCATGAGGCCATGGTGGACACTATTGGTAGGGAACATTCATCACCCTTCTTCGCTTGCTACCTGTAACCAAGCCATCATGCCTTGCAAGCCACAAAAAAATTGTATCTTCAACAGGGCCTTAACGGACCACAACTTAATAAACACTATCAACCTCCTTCGGGTCAAGAAGAGCCATGATAACACTGCATATGAGGATGATAATTCTGTTAAATAGGGCACATCTTAAGAATAAAAGGCACAACATAAGTAGAATGGGAGCATTGCATGCATCATATGCCAAGATTGCTTATAAAATAATATTAACGGCCATTTATATAAGCACTTGTCAAAGCAGGCCTCAGATGAGCAATCGGACCGCACGGATGGATTCAGAACGATGAACAGAGTCCAACAGACTCAAAATTGGACAAATCCGACATCCGGAGCTCCCACAATGGGCCCAAGAAGTTCTGACCATTGATCTATGATCAACAGCCCTCGATGCGCCACGTGGCGCCCGCTCACTGCACACACGCTTCGCCTTCAACCAGAGATCAGATCTTAGCCGTCGATCTCTAATCGGACGGCTGAGAACCGCGTGAATGCCCGCGGTCGCTGCGACAAAGCAGCGGGCGTAGCGCAGCAGTTAACGTGCACGCCCGCGCCCACACAACGCTGGTTCGAGCGGCGCGGTGCGGGAATTCGAAGGCAGCGAGGCACGCGGATGAAATTCAGTCGTAGATCTGCATGCGAACAGTGGCGATAGCGCCATGCCGCGTGCCCTCAGGCACTGATCAGCCACTCGCGCGCGCACGCCGAACGACAATGCCGGCACGCACGCGCACTCAAGGCACGATCCAAGCGCGCCCGGGCGAAGATCGAAGATCAGAGGGCTCTCATGCCGTGCCCATGGATCAAACACGAGGAAGAATGGCGCGGGCGAGCAACCGACGGGCTGGGGACTTCACCGATGCTTTTGAAGGGTTTTAGCGATGTCTGGGAGTGAATGCCTTGAATGAGTGGATGGAAGGGGTTTAAATAGGGAGAAGGGCTTTCCAAATGAAGAAAGGGTTTTAGCGACGTCCGAGACGTCGCTAAAACCCTTTCTTCATTTGGAAAGCCCTTCTCCCTATTTAAACCCCTTCCAACCACTCATTCAAGGCATTCACTCCCCTTGCAACTACTCTACCCCTCTCTTAGCTAGCTTTAGGCCCTTTTGTAATCACCGGAGATGACGAGCCACCGACGGAGTCTTCTCCACCACCGTGGCTGCCTCGCCGCCTTCCCTCTCTCTCTCTTTCTTCCTCTCTTTTAAGCTTTACTTTACTTATGTTTAAGCATGTATCTAATGTTGTAACTGATGAACTAAAGCTGCATGATTAATGAAGTTGTTTTCCATTTAATTGTCTACTTTATTTCCTATCCAAGTTGCATGTTAAAGAATGAAATGACTCTAGCCCTAATCTCTCTCTCTCTCTCGCTTTTCACCAGCACCTTTTCGCAAGCAAAACTCCATGATTTTCGTGACAATAAGTGACAAGAAAAATTCGATTTTCACGCCTCCCTGAGACCGACACTAGGACTCACATCTGTTTCTTTACTTTAAAACTGGCGATGCAAGTGCGAACTATAACGACACTTCCTCACACACACACACGGAAGCACGCCAGTTTTTGGCGCCGTTGCCGGGGAGACAACGGATTTGTTTTGTCACTTCCATTCCACATCCATTCTCACATCGTCTAATGCCTTGTCTCCTTTTTACTTGATGGTTGCAGGAATTCAGTACTTAGACAGCGAAGCGACGCATCCCATGACGGTAACAAGGGAGTAGGCACAACAAGGACCGGTAGTGAGTAATTCTTCACTCATGACTGTTTGCTTGCGTGAAAAACAAAAAAAAATTGTAAAAATTAAAAAAATTGGCGTGGTGTATGATTACTTGACCCACATCATTAACACATCACCCCACAAAAAAATGTACACTCTAACATTCTGAATAAATTCTTAGAGTGTTCTTTTCTCTTTTTTAGTGGTGTTTGCAAAGCCACGGTGGATTGACTTGGGCCGCACCACTCAACCCTAAAAATGACTCATCTAATAGAAGCTGCATGATCATTAGGATGAGTGCATTAAGATTTTAGAGCCTCTACAGAATAAAAGGAAATCTACTTTCACCAAGTTGTGTGAAAAACTTGACGTGCCCACTGAAACTTGTTTGAAAATATTAAGACACGTCAAGCCTAAAAGACACTAAAGTAAGGATGAAACACTAAAAGACACCACATCTTGAAAAAATCCTTACTTGAAAATCATGTTTTGATAGAAGCACACACACTGGAAGTGGAAAACTAAGAGGTACCACCCCAATCAACGCCTCATCACATAACCCTAGCACAAGCACTATCCTAGCCCTTTTAAAACTGAGTAGATGTGCCCTAGGCAGGACTGAGTTAAGTCTCGAGAGGCGAGGTTTTGTTCGTTGGGCACTTGGCTTTCATTCCCTTGGTAGAATCTGGTGACTAGGCTACGGGGCAGTGTCAAACGACCGCGGTTGTGGGGTCTACAGAACCGGCGGTGCAAGCCAAAGGAAGAACCTTCCCTGCAATCCCCTCGTAATCAACCTGGCCAGATTAGCCTTGGGAAGGGGAGTCTAGTGCTCACGGACTTAATCACCCTTTTTGAGATTTCTAGGTCTCCTAAGGAATACACCATAAGGACTAGGCTTGTTTGCTTGATTGAACACATTTCTCGCATCTGTCGCTCTCCGCATCCCCTCCTGTTCTTCTCTAGTGTACGCACGGGAGACACTCACTACATCCCGAGTTGTTTGTTTTGGGACAAGAATCTAGGTGACGTGATTCTATTAGAAACATGGCTGAACCTAGGGTAGATGAGGCTGAAGATCAACCCCCACCAGACACAATGGCTATCATCCAAGCCCAAATTAATGCAAACCACCAGCTTCAGCAACAATAGATCCACACCATCATGCAAGCCATACACCGATTATAGAACCCACAAAGGCAACCACCACCACCTTTCCAAGGCCCACAAGGACAACCACCACTCGATGTACCACCATTTCAGGATCAACCGAGGCCCCTCTACGATTTCTATAATCCTTCTGTTATTAGAGTCGAGCAACACCTTAGGATCTCCGAAGGGGGAGATGATTTTGAGCTAAAACCAAATGTCTTAAGTCTGATCCAGAGCCACTTCCATAGAAGCTCAAATGAGGACCCCTTCCAGCACCTAAAGGATCTCGACAGCATAGTACGAACTGTGAATCCTAGAAACATTAGCCTTGACATTATTCTAATTAAGATGTTTCCCTTCTCGTTAAGAGACAAGGCTTCTCACTAGCTTAGAACCCTAGGTAGACCCATCACCACCTAGGAAGAACTGAGGCATGCATTTCTAAGGAAATTCTTCCCCATAGGAAAAACTAATTGATGGTACGTCGGTTTTCATTGTTAATTCGTTGTAGTAAAGCCGGTTGTTACCAACGTTTCATATAAAAATTTTTTTACTCGGAAAAATAAAAGAGTTCCCGAGGTCGAACTCAGGGAGCAAGTTGTATTCTAGAGATATACAAATTCTATTACAAAAATAAAGAGAGAGAGAGAGATGAAAAATTGGCTTCTGCTTCTTTTCTTCTTTCTTCCTCTTTGTCTTTGGTTCTTCCTGTTCTTCTTCTTCTTCTTCTTTTTCTTCTGCTTTCTTCAGATTTTCCCCTCGTGCTCTTCTTCTTCTGTTCTTCCTTGTTTCCTTTCTTTCTTTTTCTTCAGATCATCTTCTTCTTTTCTTGCTTCTTGCTTCTTTTCATTTCTTCTTCTGCAATCGTGGTGCTTCTGCCTTCGGCTACTAAGTCTCCCTTCCTTCTTCTTCAGCCTGCCTTCTGTGTTGCTCTGGCTGCTGGCTGTCCGTCGTCTGGCCCGGAGCTTCGACGACTTAACTGAGCAGTTGCTACAGTGCAGCTGCTTCTTCTTCCGCAGTCCTTCACCTGTGCCTGCACGCTCAAGAGTTCATCAGAAGGCAAAAACCTACTCTACCCCCTTTCCCCGCGTATCTCTCTCTCTCTGAAATCACTCTTCGGAAGCTCTCCCAGAGCGCTATCGGGTAATCGGGTTCGGGTCAGGCCCGGGTCCAGGCCCACCGGCGTGCGTGGTGGGCGAGGAGTGCAGGTCAGTCTAATCGGGTCGGGCCAGGTCCGCGGAGCGTGGTCACGGACGAGGCCGAGTCGGGTCGGGTCGGGTGAGAGGGACCTCACCCCGTGGTAACTGAGGCAAACAGCATACGGCAGTTTTTCAATTTATGTGTCCGCGCGCCTTTGAGAGATTCCGAGGTGGGACTAAATGTCCCACCCCAATTCTCTTACGCCTGCAGCAGGGATGATGCTCCCAATTGCGTCGGCTGTTGAGGCGTACAGCTCCAATCGAGGGCCAGGGTGTGTGCGTGAGTCTCTTCCGCGCTGGCCGTAGCTATTCAATCTGGGACATCTCGGCTTGGAGCAACCTCGAGCAGGCTTCGAGCTTCCTCGCCAATGGCGGCCAAGGCCTGGAACCTGAAACCAATGGCACGGCCTCTCGGCCGAATCAGACAGGCGGAGGACCTTCGCCGTGGCACGGCGAAGGTGGTCAGGGGGTCTGCAGGGGGTGTGATGGAGCTGTTAGGTCGTCCTAGGTCAGACTGTGAGCGAGGGAGTGGGTGTGTTCGGTGGGTCTGCAGAGGGTGTTTGGTGGGAAGTGGAGGGGCGGAAGAGGATCAGGGTGAGGAGGCGGAAGTTCTGCGGTGGTCTGCGAGCCGTGTGGGTCGCTGAGGTGATGGGAGCGGCTCGCCGGAGGGTGGTCGGAGGCGGAGAGGATGAGGGTGAACAGGGTCGGTAGAGGGCTTAATTGACTAAATCGAAAGCGGGGAAAGAAAGAGGAGGAGAAGGGGAGTAAGTCTAACTTAACTGCAGGGACGAAGGGGGAGGAACAGGGCGACAGTCGTATCGACTGTCGCCGGAGAAGATGATGCTCAGGGAGAGGGGCGGCGGCGAGCAGAAGGCTGGAGAGGCGCCAGCTGGGTGCGGCGTGGCGCGGGAAGAGCAGGGGAGGAGGTCTCTGCTGCTGGTAGTGCGGCAGAGCGAAGAGGTGGAGGGAGAGGAAGTCGCCGGAGCTGGTGAGCGTCTGCCGGAGAAAGAAGAGACGAAAGCTGGGGGTTTTCTCCGTCAGATCCAGGCTGCCTTGGTCGGTGGAGCGGCGGGGGGTATTTATAGGGTTGTAGCAGGGAGGAAGGCGGAGGGAGACGACGTGTCTCCCTCGCCGGAGCATGGTCGGAATTCGAACCCATACCGTCCGTGCGTTCGCACGGCCGGTATGGGGGGCTACAGTGACCATGGGGGTGCTCCTGCGACGGCTCACGACGCAGGGCACCCCCGGTACACTTGCCAGGTCCTCCACCTTACCCTGCGCGGCGCCATGCTCCGCGCAAGGTCGCCGGAGCATGGTGCTGGCAGGGTTTTGCAGGAGGGACCTGTTTGCAAAGAACGAAGGAGAGTTAGGGGCCTAAATGCGAGGGTTCAAAAGTTGAGGGCCAAAGAGTAAATATATGAGGACCAAAGTGTAAATTCGGTCAAGGAGGTTTCTTCTTAGGCTCAAGTTTTTATACATGACTAATTAGGACCTAAGGAATCTGATGGTGAATTTTATTTTCATATTAAACCTTGTTTGACCGGTCAATTTGCGCAAAAACCCAAATTAAGTTATTAATTGGGCATGGTTCTCAATGTAGGTCAAAATGGGTTCTAAAGGCCAAATTGAAGGTTCTAAACCCTAGAGATTATTTTTCTATGAATTTTAGAGGGTTTATTCTATTTTTACTTTGCCTCGAACCTTGTGAATTGAAGTGGGTTGTTTTAGGGTTACAGATTATCATTTGGTTCCTTGGAAGTGCTGTAGCCCTTGCTAGATCATCTCATCCCACTTTTATTCTTATTAAGCTGTTTTGACCTATGTTTGGGCCCTGAATTACCCTGTATGCAGATTATACTGGTAAAATTGCACTTTTACCCCTTATGACTTGTTTTCTTCTCAAACTCAGAATTCTCTGAGTTAAGCTTTTCCTTGAGATATGTAGGAGCTTTTATCCTTTGTATTGGGTCAAAATGAGCTAGTTATGGCTCATGATGAGGTTCTCATCATACCCCCATGCCTAGCTTTTGCTAGTCCCTTAGCAAAAAAAAAAAAAAAAAAAAAAAAAAAACTTAAGGTTTCAACCCTTGTTCTAGACCATGAAGTTTTCAATGGTTTTAGATAAGTGCTTTTTTATTTGAGCATAGATTAGGTTAGAATGCTGACCATAGGCCTAAAAGATACTCTAGTACCAATCAAGATCCAAATCTGTCTAGCCTTAGCCTCAGTCTTTTAGCAAAGGTTTTTAAGGCCCACAAGAACTAACCTAAGGTTTATTGGACTTCGTGGTTAAAGCACCCGTGCTTGAAATGATTTTAGCCCTGGCTCAGTTCGCAGTGCGTTTTGTAAGAGAGAGAGATAGAAAGTTTTTTTTCTGTTTGGAGAGTTTTCTCTCTCTTTTTTTTTTTTTTTTCTTCTTAGTTCTAGTCTAGGATTGGCTTTTCAACACGGTCTGTATCAGATTCCTTGCTCCCATCATCAATCCTCAAGGGTTCCTGGCGATCGATGCTTCGAGATAGCACCGCCCATGGCAACCCCCGGAACCCTGGCTATTGAGATTTCGAGATAATCCCATCCATGGTATTCCGTGGCCGAATCCAGACCCTGGCAATTGACATTTCGAGATAATGCCATCCATGGAATCTGAACCAGCAGAGTGCTTACATGCCCCCCGTAGGATATGTAAATATCCTAAGAGACAAGCACCGAGGAGATGATATTTTGTTACGCATCTTCGAGGGGATTTCCCGCCTCTCCGCGCTGGGAACTCGTCCAAATCAACTTGTGTTGATCGGCCATTCCTATTCTAGGTGTTCTTTTCAGATTTTTGCGACGCTTCTGCGTGATTCTGATTTTTATGCTTACTGAACCAGGCTGTGTGTGAGATTAGGGTGCTTAGGTTACTGAGTCCCGTAAACCAAAAATTAGTTAACGAGGCCGAATACTCCCTAAGCCTTAGACCTAATACTTCAGCTTTTCATTTTCCTCAACCTCTTGAGGAGTGTCCAGATCTTAATGAGTACTAAGAGTCTATTCAAGAATGCCTAAGGTTTGCATTCTTACTAATCTCATTGTGCACTTTTCAGTTATTTTCTTGAATGAGGTCTAGAGCTTAGGTTAATTCCTTAGTTTCTTACTAATGACTATCAACTTTTCTTATAATTTTGTGCTCCTTTTTCATTTTGTTTCTTTTCTCCTTCACAAAATTTTCCTTCTCCTCTTTTCCTCTTATTCTTTTTCGAAAAAATTTTTTTAATTTTTATGGTATTTTTGGCATATGTGAATTTTTTTGTTTGAAACCTTGTCTTACAAGTTTTTGCACTTTCCTACCCCCCCATGCCTAAGATTTGCAATGTCCTCATTGTAACCTAGGGGGTCTTAGTTCAGGGTGAACTTCGAGTGCTGAAAGGTGTCAGAACAAGTTTCAGGTTTTCAAAGAGAATGACGGGCTGCCTCCCGTTAAGCGCTGAGTTTTACGCCATCGGCTGGGCGCAATAAGCTCAAGGGGAAAGGAGGATATGAGATGCCTCAGCCAAATCAGTAGAAGTTACATCAATGAACGGCTTGAGTCTTTGACCATTCACGATGAAAGGTTCAGAATCGTGGCTGAGTGGACTGATTTCGATTGCTCCATTTCCAAAAACCTGTCGGACCAAATATGGTCCGACCCACTTAGATCTCAGTTTTCCTGGGAAGAGTTTGAGTCGGGCATCAAAGAGTAGGACCTTTTGACCAGGATGGAAGATCTTTCTTGAGATGTGTTTGTCGTGGAAGGCTTTAACCCGCTCCTTGTAGATTTGCGAGTTCTCGTACGCGTCTGTGCGTAATTCATCGATCTCGCTGATTTGGAGTTTTCTGTGGGTCCCAGCCTTAGAAAGATCTAGATTACAGTTCCGTACTGCCCAATAGGCTTTATGCTCCAGTTCGACGGGAAGGTGGCATGCCTTTCCGTACACCAATCTAAAGGGAGACATGCCCAATTGGGTCTTGTGGGCGGTCCTATAGGCCCACAATGCTTCCGGAAGTCGGGACGACCAGTCCTTCCTGTCAGGTCGAACAGTGACCTGTAGGATTTTCTTGATCTCCCGATTCGACAGCTCAGCTAGACCATTAGTTTGGGGGTGGTAAGGAGTAGAGATTCGGTGAGACACCCCGTATTTGGTCATCAGTGACCTAAACTGAGCATTTGTGAAATGGGTCCCCCCATCAGAGATTATTGCACGAGGAATCCCGAACCTTGAGAAAATGTGTTGATGAATGAATTTGAGAACGATTTTGTGATCACAGGTTCGGGTCGGTATGGCTTCGATCCATTTGGACACGTAGTCCACAGCCAACAGAATGTATTCGAAACCATCCGAAACAGGAAAGAGGCCCATAAAATCAATCCCCCAAACATCAAAGATTTCGCATACTAGAATCGGTTGCATAGGCATCATGTCGCGATGGCTCATGTTGCCCAAAGTCTGGCAACGACTGCATGCCTTGTAATGACTGTATGCGTCTTTGAACAGTGTGGGCCAGTAAAAGCCGCACTGGAGGACTTTTGATGCGGTTTTATGCCCGGCAAAATGGCCACCGCATGCCTGGTCATGGCAGAAAGAGAGGATATTGTTGACTTCCCCTTCCGGGATACATCTCCGGATGATCTGATCGGCACCTATGCGGAAGAGGTACGGGTCTTCCCAAATGTAATACTTGGCATCGGAGCGTAATTTGTCTTTTTTGGCCTTCGGCCAATCGGACGGGGTCTGATGAGATGCCAAGTAATTTACAATATTAGCAAACCATGGAAGGCTAGTACCAACAGTCAGCAGGTGCTCATCGGGAAAATGCTCAGTGATGGGTCCGGAAGGGTCTATCATTTCAGAAGGAAGACGGGACAAGTGATCAGCTACCACGTTTTGTTTTCCCGCTTTATCGCGAATCTCGAGGTCAAATTCTTGCAACAGCAAGATCCATCGGATCAATCGAGGTTTCGCGTCCTTCTTTGCAAGGAGATGCCTCACAGCCGTGTGATCCGAGTATATGATGACATGGGAACCCAGAAGGTATGATCTGAATTTCTCTAGGGCAAATACTACAGCTAGCAGCTCTTTCTCAGTAACTGTATAGTTACGCTGAGCCTCATCGAGTGTTTTGCTGGCGTAGTAAATGACCACAGGTTTCCTGTCATTTTTCTGCCCCAAAACCGCTCCTACAGCGAAGTCGGATGCATCACACATGATCTCAAAGGGTTGAGACCAATCAGGGGACTGTAGGATCGGGGCTTGGGTGACTCGGTCACGCAGGATTTCAAATGCTTGAGTGCATTCCCTGGAGATTTCGAAGGGAACATCCTTGGAGAGAAGAGTGGTCAGGGGGCGTGCGATTTTTGAAAAATCAGGGATAAATCGTCGATAAAAACCGACATGCCCTAAAAAGGATCGGATGTCCCTGATCGAGCTAGGCATAGGAAGGCGAGAAATCAGATTAACCTTAGCTCGATCCACTTGGATACCTTTCTCCGAAATTGAGTGTCCCAGGACAATTCCCTCAGGCACCATGAAATGGCTCTTTTCCCAGGAAAGAACCAAATTCACGTCGATGCACCGCCTGAGTATCTGGACCAAGTGCTGGAGGCAATCGTCGAATGATGCTCCGAAAACTGAAAAGTCATCCATGAAGACTTCCAGATAATCACCTACCATATCTGAGAATATGGCAAGCATGCATCGCTGAAAAGTAGCGGGTGCATTGCAAAGACCGAAAGGCATCCTTCGGAAAGCGTAAGTTCCGAAGGGGCAGGTGAATGTGGTCTTTTCTTGGTCCTCAGGATGGATTGCCACCTGGTTATAACCGGAGTACCCGTCAAGAAAGCAGAAGAACCTATTTCCCGCTAGTTTTTCGAGAATTTGATCAATGAAGGGTAGTGGGAAATGATCCTTCTTCGTGGAGGAATTGAGTCGACGGTAATCTATACAGACTCTCCACGAGTTGGCTAATCGGGTAGGAATGATTTCTCCGGTCTCAGTCGTTATAGTGGTGAGTCCTGCCTTCTTAGGCACGACCTGAATTGGGCTCACCCAACGACTATCGGAGATCGGGTAGATGATCCCGGCATCTAACCACTTGATGATCTCCTTTTTCACGACCTCCTGCAGATTGGGATTTAAGCGTCTCTGCATTTCACGAGAAGGTCGTGTGCCCTCTTCTGAATAGATATGATGAGTACAATAAGAGGGACTTATTCCAGTCAAATCATCGAGGGTCCATCCGATGGCTCTGCGATGTTGCTGGAGGACGACAATCAGACGGGATTCCTGTTCAGGACTAAGGTTGGAATTGATGATCACAGGAAGGGTCTGATTAGAACCCAAAAAGATGTATTTCAAATGAGCAGGAAGGGGTTTCAGTTCGAGGATGGGGTTTTCAGCAGCAGCGGGTGGTTCAGTATAGATGTGAGGTTCAAGGGTGGGAGTTACTGGGTTGTTCACATCCGGATTGGACTCCTCTATTTGCGGGTCAAGATCCTTCTGTGGTTGATGAGGAATACTCAAGTCATTCTGGAGGTGTGATTCATCAACCAAAGTCTTGATGTCACAAATTTGCTCGATGACGCCGCAATTAATTCCTTGTTGGGCCTTAAATATATCAATTTTCAGTGTTTGATCTCCAAACTTAAGCTCTATTTGGCCCTCCTCACAGCTGATGTTGGCTCTAGCAGTAGCCAAGAAAGGTCTCCCTAGAATGATTGGTGTATCCCTAGGGTTCTCAGGTGCATCCATGTCTAAGACTATAAAGTCCACTGGAAAATAGAAATCCCGCACTCTTACGATAACATCCTCGAGAATCCCTTTTGGTGACTTTATAGATCGATCTGCTAACTGTAATGTCACCTCAGTTGGTTTCAGCTCAGATTCTTCCAGATGGTCAAGTAAGGATGTGGGTATCAGATTTATAGATGCACCTAAGTCTAACAATGCTCTGTCAAATTGGGTACCACCTATCTTACAGGAGATCAGGGGAGTTCCAGGATCTTTTGCCTTGGGTGGGAGTCTACTAAGGATTACAGAGCTGGCTTGCTCTGACAGAACAATTGGGCTCCCTCCCTTGGTTCGCGGCTTACGCTGGGGTGTACATATATTCTTTAGAAATCGTGCGTAAGCTGGTACGTGGCGGATTGCATCCATCAAGGGGATGTTTATGTGGACCTGCTCAAAGAGCTTGACCAGGTCCTCCTCAGGGGCCACGGGTTTGGTGGTCTTCTTTCCCTTGGTCAGGGCTTCGGGAAACGGGATCTTGGTTGGTTCCTCTAGGATAGGTCCTGGTTGTGGGTCTGGAACAGCGGTACCTTGGATAACTATCCTAGGGTCATGATTATCAGGCTGGGAGTGGTTTGGATAACGCGGGTCCTGAGTTGTCTTACCACTACGTGTTGTTACAGAATTTAATCCGGCCTGATTTTGGTTTGGATTTGGGAGGAGGGGTGGCTGGTGCTGAAATCCCGTACGAGAAGTAGAGGCTTCCATCTCGTCTGGAGATGGGGCAGTAGGGGCCTGATAAATCCATTGAGCGTGGCCTAAATTTGGATTCATAACGCGCTTCTGGGTTGGCACGTTATTTGGGTTAGGAAGGGGTTGGGAAGGGAGTGTGCCTGGCTGGCGAGAATTTGCCAACTGGGCCAGCTGAGTTTTAACTTCAGTAAGCTCGTCCTTGTGCTGTTTTTGAATGGCCGCATTCGATTTTTGAATGTCAGCCAGAGTCTGAAGGATTAAGGACATTTGATCTTGATTTGGCCCTGATGGATAAGTAGGGTTGGGCCGAGGCTGAGGCGGCTGGTAGTGATGAGAGGGCTGTGGGCGGGACTGAAAAGGTGGTCTTTGGGTTTGAGAATTTCCCGCCCACTGAAAATTTGGATGGTTTCGCCATCCAGGGTTGTAAGTGTTGGAGAATGGGTCGTTCTGGATGGCGTTGAGGTTCTCGCAGGTCTGAGGAACCTCCTGAGAATCAGGGAAAGGGGGAATGGAGTTCCCCCGGCTGGTGAAGAAAGGATCGGATGATCTTCCAGTCCAAGAATCAGATGGGGACGGATATGGATCCATCCCAGGGGAGGATCGGTGCAGGATGTTTTGCACAGTCTCCTGTGTGGAAGGAGGTTGTGCAAAGGAGTTACGCGCAGAGGTGGCTCGCTGCAAGTGCTGAGTCAGCTCATCCACCTTCTTTTCAATAATTGAGACCTTGTCCAATCGACTGGCCATTAATTCCAGGTCGACCGATGCGGACAGGCCCTGCGTCTCATGTGCTCCCTTAAGATTCGTCGCTGCGCGGGTATTCGTCCTGTCGAATAATCCCATGGAGTCATTGTTGATGGAGTTCTCGCACATGTTTTCGAGAATCTCCCATACGGTGTCTTCATGTTGACCCATGATGTTTCCTCCGCAGGTTGCATTGACGAAAAGGCGGATGTCCTCACGGAGTCCCTGGTAAAAAGATTGGACTTGTTCCCATTTAGGAACTCCGTGATGGGGGCACTTCCTCATGAGATCCTGAAAACGATCCCATGCCTCATGGAGAGGTTCTCCTGATTGTTGAGTGAAGTGTGTAATCTGATGGCGCAAGGCGTTGGTCCGACCAACGGGAAAGAACTTTTTCAAAAACTCGGATTGAAGTTCTTCCCAAGTGTTGATCGGCCGGGTCTGAGTTTGATACCAATGGGCGGCCTTGTCCATAAGAGAAAAGGAGAACATCTTCATGAGAAGAATATCCCGATTTTGCGCATCTGATCCAAAAGTGTGGGCCAGATGCTTAAGCTGTTTGATGTGCTGGAAGGGATCTTCAGAATTAAGCCCATGGAATTTAGGTATAGCGTGAATCATGTTGGGCTTTAGTTCGGAATCAGGTCCTCCAATCGGGATTCTAACTCGAGGCTCAATTGCCACCGCAGCAGGATTGTAGTGGTCCCGCATCATAGGACGCTGTGGTGGGTGCACGAAGTTTTGGAAGAGGTCATTGAGTCGCTGGAGCTGGTGTTCCAGATTATTTTCTTCCTCAACTGGCTGAGCCATGATGGGGGAAGAAGAAGAACTTGGTTCTGAATCAGAAGAGAGAATAATGTGAGGGTGTTGCTGCACAAACACGGGCGTCGAGGCTTGGCCTTGACGAGAGTGAATTTCTAAAGGAGGTCTTAAGGGTGGTCTTAGAGACCTCCTTCCGTACATGCACAGTTGGGAGAGGTAAGTTTAGAAGGTGATGGACCCAATCAAGACACCCAAAAATGTGTTGGGTGACTATAGAGGTGCGGGGCAGATGGACCCCTTGATCAGAAAGATCGTCCACCTGAGAATTACCTGGGCAGCCAGAGAGGGAGAGTCCCGCGAAGACCCCTACACGGTAGAGCGTCCCCACGGGTTACAGGGTTTCCCCCACCCGACCTCTCTTGTCACTGCGGTTCCAGGTAGACCAGAATGGGGATCTTGACCTCTTAAGTCTACCAATTTTAAGATCAGGGTGTTTAAGGTTTCACTTGAACTTTAGTCTTTTTAGGTGCAAAGAGTGACCTAATTTAAGGTTGGTTAACCCAAGGGGTCAACTTTACCTATTGTTTTCTTTAAGAGCTTTTAGGTCCTGTCTTTTAGGGTTCAAGTGTTTAGAGAGAGCCAATTGTTTAGGATTTTTCTTGTATAGGTATTTTCAGACAAGGGCTTGGGCACACTTCATTTGGTTTTCTCAATTCTTGAGTTAAGTAGTGTGTCTCTAAATCCCTAGTGTTGGATCCTAGGTTGGCTCTACTTGGTCCAGTTAATTCTTTGTTGGGTAATTAGGGCTCAAGCAAGAATGTGTTAGCCCTTAAATACCCTTGATAGTGTGCAGAAATAATGAGTTGAAAACATGCAACTTTTATGGTTACTAAATATGGAAGACAGGTTAGCCCTATATTGCTTGTTCTTTTCTTTTCTTTCTCTTTAGAGTGTAGGGGTTAATAGTGAGAGAAAAGATTTACCTGTCTTCGGAGTGGTTGTCGTGTGGTTGCTTGTCTTCTTGAGTTCCTGTAGCTGCATAAAAGAGAGGAGATTATCAGAAATTAAAAGATACAGGAATGTTTACCTCTAGAATAGCCGTTGCTCCCCGGCAGCGGCGCCAAAATGGTGGACGTCGGTTTTCATTGTTAATTCGTTGTAGTAAAGCCGGTTGTTACCAACGTTTCATATAAAAATTTTTTTACTCGGAAAAATAAAAGAGTTCCCGAGGTCGAACTCAGGGAGCAAGTTGTATTCTAGAGATATACAAATTCTATTACAAAAATAAAGAGAGAGAGAGAGATGAAAAATTGGCTTCTGCTTCTTTTCTTCTTTCTTCCTCTTTGTCTTTGGTTCTTCCTGTTCTTCTTCTTCTTCTTCTTTTTCTTCTGCTTTCTTCAGATTTTCCCCTCGTGCTCTTCTTCTTCTGTTCTTCCTTGTTTCCTTTCTTTCTTTTTCTTCAGATCATCTTCTTCTTTTCTTGCTTCTTGCTTCTTTTCATTTCTTCTTCTGCAATCGTGGTGCTTCTGCCTTCGGCTACTAAGTCTCCCTTCCTTCTTCTTCAGCCTGCCTTCTGTGTTGCTCTGGCTGCTGGCTGTCCGTCGTCTGGCCCGGAGCTTCGACGACTTAACTGAGCAGTTGCTACAGTGCAGCTGCTTCTTCTTCCGCAGTCCTTCACCTGTGCCTGCACGCTCAAGAGTTCATCAGAAGGCAAAAACCTACTCTACCCCCTTTCCCCGCGTATCTCTCTCTCTCTGAAATCACTCTTCGGAAGCTCTCCCAGAGCGCTATCGGGTAATCGGGTTCGGGTCAGGCCCGGGTCCAGGCCCACCGGCGTGCGTGGTGGGCGAGGAGTGCAGGTCAGTCTAATCGGGTCGGGCCAGGTCCGCGGAGCGTGGTCACGGACGAGGCCGAGTCGGGTCGGGTCGGGTGAGAGGGACCTCACCCCGTGGTAACTGAGGCAAACAGCATACGGCAGTTTTTCAATTTATGTGTCCGCGCGCCTTTGAGAGATTCCGAGGTGGGACTAAATGTCCCACCCCAATTCTCTTACGCCTGCAGCAGGGATGATGCTCCCAATTGCGTCGGCTGTTGAGGCGTACAGCTCCAATCGAGGGCCAGGGTGTGTGCGTGAGTCTCTTCCGCGCTGGCCGTAGCTATTCAATCTGGGACATCTCGGCTTGGAGCAACCTCGAGCAGGCTTCGAGCTTCCTCGCCAATGGCGGCCAAGGCCTGGAACCTGAAACCAATGGCACGGCCTCTCGGCCGAATCAGACAGGCGGAGGACCTTCGCCGTGGCACGGCGAAGGTGGTCAGGGGGTCTGCAGGGGGTGTGATGGAGCTGTTAGGTCGTCCTAGGTCAGACTGTGAGCGAGGGAGTGGGTGTGTTCGGTGGGTCTGCAGAGGGTGTTTGGTGGGAAGTGGAGGGGCGGAAGAGGATCAGGGTGAGGAGGCGGAAGTTCTGCGGTGGTCTGCGAGCCGTGTGGGTCGCTGAGGTGATGGGAGCGGCTCGCCGGAGGGTGGTCGGAGGCGGAGAGGATGAGGGTGAACAGGGTCGGTAGAGGGCTTAATTGACTAAATCGAAAGCGGGGAAAGAAAGAGGAGGAGAAGGGGAGTAAGTCTAACTTAACTGCAGGGACGAAGGGGGAGGAACAGGGCGACAGTCGTATCGACTGTCGCCGGAGAAGATGATGCTCAGGGAGAGGGGCGGCGGCGAGCAGAAGGCTGGAGAGGCGCCAGCTGGGTGCGGCGTGGCGCGGGAAGAGCAGGGGAGGAGGTCTCTGCTGCTGGTAGTGCGGCAGAGCGAAGAGGTGGAGGGAGAGGAAGTCGCCGGAGCTGGTGAGCGTCTGCCGGAGAAAGAAGAGACGAAAGCTGGGGGTTTTCTCCGTCAGATCCAGGCTGCCTTGGTCGGTGGAGCGGCGGGGGGTATTTATAGGGTTGTAGCAGGGAGGAAGGCGGAGGGAGACGACGTGTCTCCCTCGCCGGAGCATGGTCGGAATTCGAACCCATACCGTCCGTGCGTTCGCACGGCCGGTATGGGGGGCTACAGTGACCATGGGGGTGCTCCTGCGACGGCTCACGACGCAGGGCACCCCCGGTACACTTGCCAGGTCCTCCACCTTACCCTGCGCGGCGCCATGCTCCGCGCAAGGTCGCCGGAGCATGGTGCTGGCAGGGTTTTGCAGGAGGGACCTGTTTGCAAAGAACGAAGGAGAGTTAGGGGCCTAAATGCGAGGGTTCAAAAGTTGAGGGCCAAAGAGTAAATATATGAGGACCAAAGTGTAAATTCGGTCAAGGAGGTTTCTTCTTAGGCTCAAGTTTTTATACATGACTAATTAGGACCTAAGGAATCTGATGGTGAATTTTATTTTCATATTAAACCTTGTTTGACCGGTCAATTTGCGCAAAAACCCAAATTAAGTTATTAATTGGGCATGGTTCTCAATGTAGGTCAAAATGGGTTCTAAAGGCCAAATTGAAGGTTCTAAACCCTAGAGATTATTTTTCTATGAATTTTAGAGGGTTTATTCTATTTTTACTTTGCCTCGAACCTTGTGAATTGAAGTGGGTTGTTTTAGGGTTACAGATTATCATTTGGTTCCTTGGAAGTGCTGTAGCCCTTGCTAGATCATCTCATCCCACTTTTATTCTTATTAAGCTGTTTTGACCTATGTTTGGGCCCTGAATTACCCTGTATGCAGATTATACTGGTAAAATTGCACTTTTACCCCTTATGACTTGTTTTCTTCTCAAACTCAGAATTCTCTGAGTTAAGCTTTTCCTTGAGATATGTAGGAGCTTTTATCCTTTGTATTGGGTCAAAATGAGCTAGTTATGGCTCATGATGAGGTTCTCATCACTAATGCCCTCAGAAGAGTTATTACTACCTTTACACTCCAGGGTGGGGAATAGTTCCATGAGGCGTGGGAAAGATTTAATGAACTCTTGAGGAAATGCCCACACCATGAAGTACCAAGGTGGCAATTGGCCCAGATTTTCTACCATGGTCTGGATAGCAACCTACAGAACTTCGTCGATGCCTCATGTGGAGGGAACTTCCTAAATAAGGACAAGGAGAGCGTGTTTGAGCTCTTCGAGTCCATGAGCGAAAATTCGCTCAACAATGCCTCCATGACCCAGTTTAACAGATCCAGTCAAGCCCGTGGTGGGATTTATGAGGTACAAGCAAATTCTAGAATGGTTGACATAGACATCATTGCCAATAAACTAGATCGAGTGGAATTGGTGGACAAAAAGATTGATGAGCTACTGAACCAGACCAGGAACCCATTACAGACCTTCTCCCTAGCAAAGGGAGCACATAATGTTGACCTAGTCCAGCCCTTAACCCAACTGAACCTGGAACAACCCCTGACTGCGTTCCAGGGAGGGACCTTTGCTCTCTCAACCCTTGATTACTCTCTTCCCTCTCCATCGACATTGGCTATCCTTGAAGATGTGCAAGCTGTCCAAGGTTATACTAAACCTAACCCTTTCTCCAACACTTACAACACTGGCTGGCGTAACCACCCCAACTTTGGTTGGACAAACCAGAAACCACCGCAATTCCAAAACCAGCTTAGGCCAAACCAGCAGCCACACTTGCTCCTATCAATAAGGACCACCAGTTAGACCCCCATATAATCAAAATAGGGTGCCTCCTCCCCCACAAAATCAAATGGACACCCTAATAAAAATGATGACTGACATGAACCAGAAACATCAGGAAAAAATGGCCTTGGTAAAGGGACAGTTAAGCCAACTCTTGAACTGTAAACAACAAGGATCCATACCTTCCCAACTACAACCGAACCTGCGAAACATAATTAATAGAGGCCCTAATTCACAAGGGTTCCAAGGCAATCCCGGGCAGCCTCACATGGTCCAGCCAGCCCCACAAACACCCCCTAGGTTTGGTGCTTCTTCATCCTCGTCTTCTTAAGGATCAACCCATGGTCACAATGCCTCTGTGAATGCGGTGACCTTGAGAAGCGGCACCAAAACCAAGGATCCCAAATGGCCGACTCTCCCCAAGACTTCACCCGCTGAAATACCTAGCTCAGAAGAGGCACCAGAAAAACCTAAGGACCCAGAAATAGATCCGATCCACATTCAGACACCCTACCTTGAGGCCTTGGAGACAATCAAGAAGAAGAATGTTGTGGAAACTGAGGAGCTTTTGGAGATCTTTAAGCAAGTACAGATTAATATTCCGCTCCTCGAAGTCATTAAGCACATCCCGGCGTACGCCAAATTTTTAAAGGATGCTTGTACACCCAAGCGTAAGGCAAGACCTCAAGCACCTAGGAAGGTTGTGCTCTCCGAACAAGCAAGTTCCGTAATAACAAGCAACCTTCCGCTCAAGCGAACTAACCCAGGAGCACCCTTGATTTCCTACAATATCGGGGACATGACATTTGATAGAGAGCTCCTGGACTTAGGTGCTTCTATCAATTTGATTCCAACAACCCTATACCACCAATTTGGTTTCGGAGAGTTGACACCTACACCTGTCACCATCCAGCTGGCTGATAGATCAGTGAAAACCCCGAAGGGGATTGTCGAGGACGTAATTATACGGGTCAAAGACTTCTATTTCCCGGTCAACTTCTTTGTGCTCGACATGGAAGTCCCTGAAAAACTACAGAACGCACCCATAATCTTAGGTAGACCTTTCTTAGCTACGGCTAAGGCAAACATTGATTGTGACACAGGATGTATGGAAATCGCCTTCGGAGATAGGAAAATGCAATTGGATATCTTCCAGGTGATAAAGTATTTTGATTGTGATTGCGTTGAGGAACATGATCCCGTAGAAACTCTGGTCGAGGAATGCCTCACCCTTAGTTCTGTCTCAGACCACCAAACCCGTAATGACTGTTCTGACCCGTCACCATCATTACCCATGGACCTTTGTAAGGTTGATTACCATCACACAACACCATTTGAGGAGATCGATGTTGATCAACTCCTGCCTTTTCCCTTTCTGTCAACTGTGGTTCCACCCGCACCCGAGAATCTCAAGTATGTCTTCCTAGGACCTGACCAGACCTTCCCTGTGATTATTAATTCTCATCTAACCAAGGATCAGGAACTCAGGTTGACCGCGACCCTTTCAGAACATTGGGCCGCCATTGGTTGGACCATTTCTGACTTGAGAGGAATTAGCCCCACCTATTGCACCCATAAGATTTACCTGGAAGACGGGGCACGACCTTCTCGCCAGATGCAGAGACGTCTAAACCCAAACATGCAGGAAGTCATTAAGAAAGAAATTATCAAGTGGCTTAACGCCGACATCATCTATCCTATCTCCTATAGCCCCTGGGTGAGCCCCACTCAAGTGGTTCCAAAGAAAGCCGGGCTCACAGTTGTCACCAACGATCATGGAGAATCCATCCCCACTCGCACCACCACCGCATGGCGGGTGTGTATTGATTATAGGAAGCTCAATGAAGCCACTAAGAATGACCATTTCCCCTTGCCATTCATTGACCAAATCCTTGAAAGATTAGTAGGGCAAAAGTATTTTTGCTTCCTGGATGGATATTCAGGATATAACCAAGTCGCAATTGCTTCGGAAGATCAAGAAAAGACCACATTCACTTGCCCGTACGGCACGTTTGCATTCCGTCGAATGCCATTCGAGCTATGCAACGCACCTGCTACCTTCCATCGTTGCATGCTAGCCATTTTTTCAGAAATGGTGGGTGAATACTTAGAGGTCTTTATGGATGATTTCTCTGTATTTGGGAATTCATTCGACCATTGTCTGAGCAACTTGGAGAAAATCTTAAAACGATGTATCGAGGTTAATCTGGTGTTTAGTTGGGAAAAGAGCCATTTTACGGTTCAAGAAGGAATCGTCGTCGGTCACATCGTATCACATAGGAGCATCGAGGTAGATCGGGCTAAGGTTGATTTGATTTCCAAACTTCCTCCACCTAGCTCGGTCCGACAAATTCGCTCATTTCTAGGACACGTTGGCTTCTACTGAAGGTTCATTAAAGACTATTCCAAGCTTTCCAAACCCTTAACCGACCTTCTGGCCAACGACGCCATATTCCACATGTCTTCTAATTACATCCAAGCTTATCACACCCTCTGGGACTTAGTCTCCACAGCACTTGTACTTCAACCCCCGGATTGGTCCCAGGACTTTGAGATTATGTGTGATGCATCAGATTTTGCCATAGGCGCTATCCTGGGACAAAGACAAGACAAGAAACCCGTAGTGATCTACTACGCGAGAAAAACATTGGACAAGGCCCAATGCAATTATACGATCACAAAGAAAGAGTTGCTCGCTATAATCTTCGGACTTGAGAAGTTTCGATCGTACTTACTGGGATCCCACGTGACCAACTATACGGATCATTCAGCCATCCGACACCTGTTGGCTAAGAAGGATGCAAAGCCCAGGCTCATCAGATGCATCCTACTCTTGCAGGAATTTGACCTGAAAATCCGCGACATGGCCGGATCGAAGAATGTGGTGGCTGACCACTTATCTAGACTTCATCTAGACCACATTGGACCCTCCCTACCTCTATCTGACACCTTCCCCGATGAACACATTCTAGCTGTGCAAGACAAGAGACTGCCTTGGTATGCTGACTACGTCAACTACCTAGTTGTAGGACAAACCCCGCACAGCTGGTCCAGACAGCAGCGGGACAGGTTCTTGGCTAAGGCCAATAGCTATTTCTGGGATGATCCCATGCTGTTTCGCTTCTGTGTCGACCAATCATCAGGAGGTGTATCCCCGAGAACGAAGTTCAAAGTGTGCTTTCCTTCTGTCATGACCAGGCTTGTGGTAGCCACTTCTCCGGAAAGAAAACGGCTGCAAAGGTTCTACAGTCTGGATTCTACTGGCCTTCTTTATTTAAGGATGCACACAACCTCGCCAAGATTTGCTCACGCTGCCAAATGCTGGGGACCATCATCAGGAAAGATATGATGCCCCTCCAGCCCATTTTGATTGTCGAAATCTTCGACGCTTGGGATATCGATTTTATGGGCTCCTTTCCACCATCCAACGGCTTTGAGTATATCCTAGTCTCAGTAGACTATGTTTCTAAATGGATTGAAGCCGTCGCCACCCACCGATGCGATCACAGGACTGTCATGGACTTTGTTAAGCAGAACATCTTTCCCCAGTTTGGAATACCAAAGGCCATGATCAGTGATGGTGGAAGTCATTTTATCCACTCCCAATTCCATGCCCTACTTAGAAAATACGGGGTTAACCACTGCATTACTACCCCGTATCATCCGCAAACAAATGGGCAGAACGAGGTTTCAAATAGACAAATCAAGAACATTTTACAGAAGACTGTGAGACCTGACAAGAAAGACCGGTCCACACGACTAGATGATGCCTTGTGGGCATATAGGACCGCTTTCAAGACCCCGATAGGCATGTTGCCTTATCGCCTGGTCATTAGCAAAGCCTACCATCTTCTTGTCGAATTGGAACACCGAGCTTACTGGGCTGTCAAGCAATGTAACATGGATTCCCAGTTAACCGGTGCGCAAAGGACACTCCAATTATCTAAGCTCGAAAAAATTTGTCGGGACTCTTTTGAGAATAGTCGACTGTATAAGGAGAAAATGAAAGCCGTCCACGACCGACTCATCCATAGAAAGACCTTTGAGCCTAACCAGCAAGTCTGGCTGTTCGATGTCCACCTAAAACTCTTCTCGGGGAAACTCAGGTCCAAATGGACAAGACCATTTCGGGTGGTTAAGCCTTACTCTAATGGGGCAATTGAAATCGCTGATCCAAACATTGAGCACACTTTTACAGTTAATGGCCAAAGATTAAAACACTTCCTAGCCCAGGTTCCCCCAAAGGAGAGTGTCACCCTCATTGAGGGATGACACGAAGCACCGCCCAGCTGGAGGCGTTAAACTCAGCGCTTCCTGGGAGGCAACTCAGAGGATTCAGGCTGATCCGGTATTTTACGTCACTCAGGTACTATCTTTTTGAACCCCTGTTGCATCCATGTATTTGCCAATGAGGACATTGTCCAACTTAAGCATGGGGGGGTGGTAAATTACACGATCCTGAGCTCATTTAATCAGTCTGAATAAAATTAAATTAAAAAAAAATTGAATTTAGGAAGAAACTTAGGCATTAGAAACTTGTCAATAGTGGGAAATAATACAAAAAGAACTTAAACACTTAGACTTTTCAGGCCTTTAGGCTTAATCAACCCTGGTGTCCGTTAAAATATGGATTTAGCCTCTAATCCATGCAACCTTAAGCTATTCTAATCCACCTACGAAATAAGGTGATAAGTATATGACTTATCAACTCACCCTCTTACTTAGAAGAACTTTGAGTCTAAGCATCTACACACATTCTTGCACAGACTCACTCCTCGGAGATTTTGACAAAAATTAGGTAGCTAATGAACTCTCTAGGGTGGTATGGCTGGCAAGTTGTCGTGGGTAACAACCCATTGGCAGGTTATCCAGAGCCCAGCCATGGGACCACTTCTTCTTCATTGCCTCTAGATACATTTGAGATCAAAGAAGCCACCTACAAAAAAAAAAGGAGAAGAAAACAAAACAAAATAAACCACACTTCACCGCACGAGTATGGTTGGCAAGTGATCGTGGGTAACAGCCTATTGGTCGGTTGTCCAGAGCCCAACTCAATAATTGTACAAAAAGAACCAAAACACTTAAGGAAAAAGCGAGGAAGTAGTACAAGCCAGGGAGATATATCTGGAAAAATCCTTGTGTTGACCCCAATTAAAACAAACGTAGGGAGAACAAATACACCTTCAGGAAAAATACTTCCTCTTCCGGTCACCTAGGGGCGTAGAAACCCGAAGTCTATCTGAATTACCGTTGAGTGAGTCTATCACAATCTTCACACCAGGATGCTTAGCACTCAGGGTTTTGACAGAGTTTTGGGTGGGTTGGGTAGCCGTAAAAAGTTACCAACCCACTCTGAATTCCAAAAAAATTCTAAAAAATATCATACATGTGTATATTTACATACATTAAAGCAAGGATTCGGGCGATTTGTATTTTGGCAGACACCCAGGTACTGGTTAGTCTTTATAGATTAAGATCTTAGTATATTTCCTCCTTTTGACAAGTGACGAAGTGTCTAAGCAATTACTTCTTAAATTCTAATAGAAAATAAAAGCTAGAATAAACCTTACTAGGGACTAGCAAGGAGTAAGCATAGAGGTATGATAATACTGCATATGGGGGTGATAATTCTATTAAATAGGGCCCATCTTAAGAATAAAATGCACAACATAAGTAGAATGGGAGCATTGCATGCATCATATGCCAAGGTTGCTTATAAAATAATATTAACAGCCATTTGTATAAGCACTTGTCAAAGCAGGCCTCAGATGAGCAATCGGACAGCACGGATGGATTCAGAACGACGAACGGAGTCCAACGGACTCAAAATCGGCCAAATCCGACATCCGAAGCTCCCACAATGGGCCCAAGAAGTTCTGACCGTTGATCTGATGATCAACGGCCCTCGATGCGCCACGTGGTGCCCGCTCACCGCGTGCCTGCTTCGCCTTCAACCAGAGATCAGATCTCAGTCGTCGATCTTTGATCGGACGGCTGAGAACCGCACGCCCGCATCCACACGACGCTGGTTCGAGCCACGCGGTGCAGGAATTTGAAGGCAGCGAGGTGCGCGGACGAAATTCAGCGGTAGATCCGCACGCGAACGGTGGCGATAGTGCCACGCAGCGTGCCCTTAGGCGTTGATCAGCCACGCGCACGCGCACGCGGGACGACAACGCCTGCGCGCATGCGCGCTAAAGGCGCGATCCAAGCACGCCCAAGCAAAGATCTCAGTCGTCCGATCTTCGATCGAACGGCTCTCATGCCGCGCCCACGGATCGAGCACGAGGAAGAACAGTGCGGGCGAGCGACCAACGGGCTGGGGACTTCACCGACGCTTTTGGAAGGGTTTTAACGACGTCCCGAACGTCGCTAAAACCCCTTCTTCATTTGGAAAGCCCTTCTCCCTATTTAAACCCCTTCCAACCACTCATTCAAGGCATTCACTCCCCTTGCAAGTACTCTACCCCTCTCTTAGCTAGCTTTAGGCCCTTTTGTAATCGTTGGAGACGACGAGCCGCCGACGGAGCCTTCTCCACCACCATGGCTGCCTCGCTGCCCTCCCTCTCTCTCTCTTTCTTCCTCTCTTTTAAGCTTTACTTTACTTATGTTTAAGCATGTATCTAATGTTGTAATTGATGAACTAAAGCTGCATGATTAATGAAGTTGTTTTCCATTCAGTTGTCTACTTTATTTCCTATCCAAGTTGCATGTTAAAGAATGAAACTACTCTAACCCTAATCTCTCTCTCTCTCGCTTTTCACCCGCACCTTTTCGCAAGCAAAACTCCACGATTTTTGTGATAATAAGTGACAAAAACAATCCGATTTTCACGCCTCCCTAAGACTGACACTCGGACTCACATCCGTTTCTTTACTTTAAAACCGACATTGCAAGTGCGAACTATAACGACACTTCACACACGCACGGAAGCACGCCAAGCCATGACTCTATCATAGGATTTTCTAGAAGAATAGATACCATACCGCTACTAACCATCCACACCCACACCAAGTTTGAAATCTTGAATCTATGTAAGCAGCTGGGTTCTCTCTTTTGCCATGCATCCAACATCCAAGTTATTGGGCAATGAGAGTCTACAAGACATAGTACCACCATCTCAACAATTTGCCCTACAAGACTCATTACTTTATGAAAGGTTGAAGCACCTTGGAAACATGGAGGATATGACCTCGCATCTCGTCTAATTGTCTTTCCATAATCAAAATTTTCATCCATCCCTGAGGCATAGCATGAAGTGACCCCAGTGGTCTCCCAATGTACTACACATCGATCTCCAAAAGAGGGATGCCCCAATCAGAATCATAGGCCTCACCCCTGTGACTCCCCACACGAATCAAGAATCAACTCCTGCCAAAAGCCACCCCCTCCCTCCATGATTCGACTACCCCACTTCATCAAAAGGGAATCTCCAAACATCTAAACGTTGCATACCCCCAAACCACCTTTCTTCTTTGGAAGGCAAATCCGATCCCATTTTACCGGCTGAAGGAAATGACATCTAGTTGCGCCCCTTTCCAAAAGAATCTCTTCCAAGCAACCTTGAGCCTAATGACAGTTGTCATTGGTCTGAACATGGAAAGAAAAAAAAGACAAGAATAGTTGAGATCACCAAATTTAAGTGAATAAGTGTTGAGGAGTGAATGAGGAGAGTTATGGATATGGTCATCGTAGTGCACTCCCCAAATCGCTCAACAAATATTTAAATTTATAAAACTCAGAATCTAGTTGGAGTCTGAGGTCATTTGCAGAGAGCAAATATGGAATTCATTCATTAATCTTAATTCATAATAAATGAGAATAGTAAATTGAGCACAATAAAACATATGCAACGAATAAAACTTGTCATATTGATATTCAGTGTATCTCAAAAGATCATGGGATAAAAAGAATTAGAAAGATAAAACAATGGTGATTTAAATCACCAATTATTCTTCTTAATTAAGCACATATCCCAAGCATTCAAATCATTTAAATAAATCAACAATATTCCTCAATCAATTAATCCACATCAACTTAGGTACTTAAATATTCCAACCGTAACCAAAATGCTTCAGACGACAGAACAAGGCATCAGACACCTTATTAAAAGAGGCACAACACTAGTAAGCACACAAGGTTGCTTTTTCTTTCCTCAAGGCCTTCTCAAGCACAGCCTTCTTCTTCCTCAGAGGCTAAGTATCAAAGCCTTTTCCTTCAGCACGTGCCCCGAGGCATTTACCCATGAAGCAAAACCCTCCCCCTTCCTCTCACAAATCCTCCTCTTCTTCTCTCTCAAAATCTAGTTTAATTAGGTCAGAATGCAGGTAATCGGATTCGAGCAGGGGACCAGGCTCACCATGCGTGGGGGTGAGCGAGGTGTGCGTGTGCATGTAAGAGGGACCCGACCCCTCGTGACTTGGGCGAATAGCTCATGTCACTTTTTCCTTTTATACCCAACAGCCTACTCTAACGTTTACAAGGTGGGTCCAAGTCCCACCCTCTTCTTCTCATGCACAGCTGCAGCTAATGTCACTTGAATTGAAGATGCTGCCGCTACTATATTGACTAATTGGATACCTAGGCACCTTCATGGTGCCAAACCACACCTGATGGAAGTCGTGGCGAAGCTGGAGTGGGTCAGATGAAGCATGATGAATCGAAGAAGATGGTGGCGATGATGGTGCTCCAGTGAAACCTGCAACAAATGAATACGAGCATTAGGCCTCAATTAGATGGTTAGTAAGAATCGCCAGAGGACGACGAAGGTGGTGGCGGTGTCCTTGTGGTGTGTGAGTGCATGTGGAGGTTTTGCAAAGTCGAGGAAGGCAAGTGGAGATGGGTTTGTTTGGTAGGAGTTTTGGAGATTGGTAAGGTGAAATAATGAGAGGGGTTTGGTTGGCAGGGGTGAGGAGAAGGTTTTGGAAGTGACACGAGGGTGTTTGGTGTGGTGGGGAGGGTGAAAGGCCATGCCAAAGGTATGCTAGACGTGGGGAAGACGATGGCGTTGAGGGCACGTTGGCGGTCGAAGCAAGAGAGAAAAGAGATAGGATGATTCAGGAGAGGGAGAGGAAGGAGGTTACCTAGCTAAAGGACGAAGGGGATGAGGAGAGGCACCAGTTGTGATTGCCTACGTCGGGGAAGGAGAATACTCCGGTGATGGAGCGGTGAGGAAGAAGGGGACCTAGGAGCTCTTGATTTGTCCATTGAGGAGAGAAAGAAAGAGAGGAAGACAATCCCGCTGCCTATGGTATGTGGCAGTGGGCGAGCAAGTCGAGGAAGAAGACATCACCGGAGCTGCGGCAGAGGTGGCTGGAGAGAGTGATTTTGTGAGGAAGTGCGGCCAAACCGAGCTAAGGAATGTGGCATTGCAAAGGGGAAGCTTTTATAGAGCTTAGGGCAAGCTCTATACAAGGAAACAAGCCCAAATTGGCTTGTGGTTGAACAATAAGACAACCACAGATTTTGAGGGTTCGCTAGAATGCACCATTGCAATTTGGGAGCCAAGATTGGTCCCAATCGATTTCTTATAGTGTGAACACCAATCCCACCAAATTTAATGGGATTTGGTGATGATTTAAGTAGGATTTGATTCGGTTAAACGTTGCTTAAAGGTCAGTTGACCTTCAATGGCAGAAAGGACCTTTCTGTGAAAATGATGACAAAGTTAGGGACTTAATTGAGAGGAATAGAGTTTAAATGGACTAAAATGCAAACTAGGTCAAGATAGACTCTGATTGGGCCCAAATTTTAGTACAAACCTAATTTGAATCCAAGGAATCTAGTAGTGAAGTCATATTTCAGTTTTTACTAAGTTTAACTTGGAAATTTGCATAGAAACCCAAATTAAGGAAAAAATCTGTCTATGACTCTATTCAAGGTCAAAATAGGTTCAGATGATTAAACCAAGGGTACCAAACCTATAGGAATATTTTTCTATGAATTTTATAAGGTTTGGATGAATTTTATTATGACCAGAATCTCTCAATTCAAGTGGGTTTGAAATTAGGTTTTGGGTGTTGATTTGATTCTCGAAACACGTGAAACCTTGTTTCTTTCTGTGTGGATCCACTTATTAGATTTTAATGCTCATTTGACCTTAGATCAACCCCTGGGAAATCCCATGGTTACTCTGCATTCATGATGAGATGTTAAAATTACAGAATTAACCCTACTTTAATGTTCTCTCAAAACATATCGGAATAGAATTATGGCTCTCAAGTGATTATGTAGGAGAATTTGTCACTTGATTATGACTAATCAAAGCTATTTATGGCTCATGATGATGTTACCATCAAATCCCCATGCCTAACTTTTGCTAGTCCCTAGCAAAATCTTATGGAAAGAACTAGATCTCTATACCATGCTTTTAAGCTCAGATGCCTGATTTGTGCCTCTCTAGAAATTAGATTAGAATGCCAACAATTGGCCTAGAGGTAGTCAATATCAATCAAGATCTAGACCTGACCAACTTCAGCCTGAGTCTACTGCGAAGGTTTCTAAGGCCCACAAAAACTGCCCAAAGGTTCGTTAAACCCAGCGGTTAAAGCACCTATGCATAGACGTAACATGTCCAGGTTCAATTCACCAGTGCTCTTTTATAAGTGAGAGATAGAAGGATTTTTTCATTTTGAGAGTTTTCTCTCTTCCTTTTATTTATCCCTAAATCTAGCCTCAGATTAGCCCTAAACATGCTCTATATCGGATTCCTTGTCCCCACCGTCAATTCTTAAAGGGTCCCTGGCTTTCGATGCTTTGAGATAGCACTGCCCATGGCAACCCCCAGAACCCTGGCTTTCAACACTTTGGGATAGTGCCGCCTATGGCATTCTGTAGTAAAATTCAGGTCTTGGCAATTGACATTTCGGGTTAATCCCACCCATGGCACCAAAACAAGCACAAGATGCTTACATGCCCCTGGTAGGATATTTAGATATCCTAGGAGACAAGTACCGAAGAGACGATATGTTAATACGCATCTTTGAGGGAAATTTCCCACCTCTCCATGCTAGGAACTCATCCAATCAACTTGTGTTGTCAAGCTGCTCCTAAGCTAGATCTTTGAGATGGTTTTCCATAACAAAACACTTTTTGCATGATTTTATTTATTAAGCGCACTTAACTAGACTTAATGTGTGATTTTGGGTTGTTAGGTTACCAAGTCCCGCAAACCAAAGGGTAAGAAATGGACCTGAATAATCCCTAAGCCTTAAACCTCCTACATTAGCCACATACTTTCCTCAACCTCTTGAGGACTAATCTAGATCTTAACAAATACGTGAGTGTTTAAGCCCTAAAACAAGCCCAAGAGGCCTAAGATCAACACTCATACTAATCTCCTTGTCTCTAGCATTTCAGGACTTAATCTTTCTTTTGATTAGGTTTAGAACTTAAGTAAATCCCATAATCAATTGCTATGACTATCATTTTTGTTTTTGATTTTGCTCCTTTTTGACATTTGAATTTCCTCCTCAAGAAAGATTTGCCATCAATTTTCAAAATTTCCTTCCCTTTCTCTATTTTTCCCTTTTCCATTAGTTTTATTTTTTGAATATGTATTTTTTTTGTGAGAACCCCTCAGAGAATTGAATTTACATATGTTTACACTTTAACACCCCCAATGCCTAAGTTTTGCAATGCCCTTATTGTAAAGTAGGAGGGTATGAAATCAGCTTGGTTCAAAGTTTAGAATAGGGTCAAAGGATGGGTGAACGGGTTAGGATGACTGTTGTGAACGATTTCAAGTTTTAATACAAGTACCAAAGGTAGAGTCAGTTGTTCTAAAGTTGAACCCAACAGTGTAGTAGGAGTGTAGCTCAAAGATGATCAGAAGGGTCTCAGGTTTTTGGAATGATGGGTTGCCTCCCGTTAAGTGCTAAATTCAATGCCTTCAGCCGAGTAGAAGGTGATCAAATAGAAGGGGTGGTTAAATCAGATGAATTTTGTAGAACAAGCCGAGTAATAGCCTGGTTGGTCCAACCAGGTGCTTGTTCAGATCAGCAAGCTGATGATGTAGACCAAACCCAATCAGTCTAGTGGGCTGATAGATGTGAATCAGTAAGTGTGGAGCCCACCAGATACTATGTGGCTCAAATAGATGTGGAAATGTGAATCACAGATTTGGCTAAATCGGTTCAACCTGATCAGAGTAGGGGTCCCCAAAAGAAAATGGATCTATGGAGTATGTAGGAACCCTACTAATAGGATCAGAAAAGGATAAGAAATGATTAACAGTCTGATCAATGTCCGATACCAAATCAAAAGATGGAGATGAATCATATGCAACTGGATGAGAGAGAGGTGAGTTAGAGTAGTTGATTCCGGTGGCTGGTCGGGGTTGGGATTGGATTTTAGAAGGCTCTGTATGTGGATCGGAAGGCGTGGCTATTTTAAAATCTGGGTGTGGCGAGGGCTCTTATAGAAATGATTCAAAGATATGTTCTTCTAGTGAGTCTTCTTGATGCTCATTCAAATCAAATGTAAATGCCTAGAGAGTGCTTATAGGATCATGGAATTCTGAGTCAGTGAAAGATTCGAACTTTGGATTATGGACACACTTGACGCTTACTATTTCTGATTCCTAAAGATCATAACAGAATTATTCCAACTTAATGGAACATGATTTCGAATAAATGCTCTTGGGATCAGGGACCTCAAAGTCAGAATCAAAGAACAGGTCATAGATGCTGAGGTCGTAGATTGGCTCGTAATCATCAAGAAACAAAGGTTCTCCTAAATCAAGTAGAATTCGTAATCATCGGGGAATTTTCGAAAATCAATTCCTGAACCTGATTCCAGATCAAGATTTCCACCATAAGATAAATCATGATGCATAGAATCAACAACCTGACTTGGATCTAACCTAATCTCAAATTCTTAGCTCAAAGAGGTGTCCATATTAGGCATAGGCACAAGTTGTGGGCTCCTATGGTAGACCCAATCAAATCCCAACTCTTCTAACTCCTCTATTTCTATATCGTAAATCGACGTAACTTCTTAAAAATCAATTTGTACCTCTGAGGAGTTTAGAGAGGTGTAATCATCAAATACAGGCCCATAATCATAATCCAGATCTAAAATCTGATTCTCATCACATTAGGCCTCATGGTCATTCCAAATATGCATGAATCTAGATTCTAGGTCAGGGTTAGGAAGTGGGTCACTAGAATCTAGATTTAGTTCTATTGGGATTGTCAAAATCACTCTCGAGGATTACCTTAACAGGATAAGGTGCGGGAATTACATCCTCAAGGGGTTCTAATTCAAGCTCATTATAGGTGTTAGGAGATTCAAGGCATGATGGACTAGCTTCATGGCTCTCTAAGGCTGGTTCAAAATCAAGAACACCTGCAATTGGATCCTCTCAACCCACATAAAGATCAGGCATGTCAATCTGCACAAAGTTTGAATCTGATTCCATTTGGGTTGGGTATCCACAACAACCTCGACTTTCAAACTCGGGTTCTTGGAAATCATGTTGATCCTCGATGTTGTTCCAAGATGTCTCATCAATTCTTGAGGGAATATATGGGTATTTTTTATTGATGGCTTCATATACCATATTTAGCAATTTTCCACATTTCTTCATGAAACCTTGGTGTTTTTCCAAAAGTGAGGGATTTGACCAACATTGTAGATACCCATTGCTATGTAATTTCCCCAAGTCAATATGTTCTAGTAAGAGATCATCCCAAGTTGAATCATGTATCATTTGTGTCAATATCATTGCAACACGGTTCATAATGTGAGTTGTTATTTTTGAAACATTAACCTGAATGTGCCTAGATGGATCAGAGGTTTTGTAATACTCATCATGATGTCTAAGATCATCCTCAATCATTTTTTCTTTCATGCTCATTTGGGATTCAGGTTTCCTAAATATTATTCATAAATTGTCAGGTTGCATTTTCAAGTCAAGTGGTAGATCAAGATGTAAAATCAAATTCAGGTTCAGATTGAATTGATCAGATCATATTAGCAGTCCCCAAGAAGATCAATTCTACTAAGGCCTCTAGGTCAACAACCTAGGGACCTTTCCTATGCATGAGCTCTAAAGAATAGTTGAGGGACTAGATATGAATTGGACCCAATCAAGGCACCCAAAGATTTTTGGTTGACTAAGGCTGTTTCGAGGCAGATGAAACCTCTAAATCAAAAATCCGCACACCCGAGAAGTACTTGGGCAGCTAGGAAGGGAGATTCCCTCAAAGACCCCTACACAGTAGAGTGTCCCCACGGGTTACAAGGTTTCCCTCACCCGACCTTCCTTGTCATTGCAGTTCCAAGTAGACCAGAATGTATGAATTTAGACCTTAAGTCTACCAATTTTAGTCCAAATTTGTGCCTTGAATTTCACTTGATTAGAAGTTGATTCAATTAATTTGGAAGTTGATCGGCCCACAAAGTAGACCAACTTCACCTGACATGCCCTAAAGATGGAGGATGAAATTTAGGTCAAGACCCAAAAAATCACCCTGAATTGACTCTCAGGTTGTTAAGTCCAAAGTTTTAGGGTTCAAGTGATTTTAGAACCTGATTTTTAGGGTTCTCTTGAATAGATCCTTTCAACCAAGGGCTTGGGTGGCACACAAATGCAGGAAGATTAATTTCCTTTAATGCATGCAAGTGTGTACTAACACTTCAAACCCATTCATGCACTAAATCAGTGTTTTAAGATTGTCGTGTTGTAGTATAGCCAAAATAACCCTTAAACAAATAAATTTTATTACTCGAAAAGGTTCCGAGGTCAAACATAGGGAGCAATATAGAATTTAAATCTCAAAATTGCAATTTAAGCACAGCATAAGTAATTTATAATAGAACTCCAAACAATAATGATATAGAAATGAAAACAAATGTCAATAGTGCAAAAAGAATGAGGTAAAATGGTGATTTGAATCACCAAATACCCCTCACAATAACAGCAAATTTCTCAACAGTATCAATCAAATAAAGCCTAGCAATCAAGTATCAGATGGCTTAACTGTCTCGAGCTACAGTGTATAGCCTTTTCTCTCTTCTCAGCCTCTTCTTCTCTTCTCTTCTTTCTCTACTGCGGCTGCTCTCCTTTTCTTCAACATCTTCACACAGGGGGGAACTTCTTGAATTGGCTAAGTGTTAGCCAATTTCCTCTACAGCAGAACCCTCCCCCTTCCCCACGCAAGCTCTCTCCTCTCTTTCTCTACATAGGTCACGCTCTCCCAAAGCCTTCAACAATACCGGGTATATGGCTATGCGGACCAAGAGCGTACCCGAAACCAAGGTTGCGGGCTTAGGTCACAGTCGAGGAGTGCTTAGGGTTAGGCGGGTTATCGGGCGCACCAGATCCGTGGGGTCAGAGTTGCGGACGAGGTGCGCGAGGCGTGCCTGCGGGGACCTCACACCCTGTGCATGCTAAGGCAAACAACCCGTGGCAGGAATTCAACTTATTTGTCTATGGGTGATCCTCAGCTTCTGAGGTGGGACTAATCCCACCGCCTTTCTTCTGTGTGCAGCTGCAGATGCTTCTTCATTCAATTCACACAAGATGGTAGTCAAAGGCTTCAATTGCTGGTCCACTCAGACTCCTGGAGAACTTCCGCATGAACTGGAGTCGACGCCTGGAACCTGCAGGTGCTAGAGCAAGCTTCAAGCTTTGGTCGAAGCTTCATCAATGGTGGTCGAAAGACCTGCTACCTGAAACATGAAATACGGGCTAAAAGCCCTGGTTAAAAGGTTCAATAGCATCGCTGTGAGGCTAGAGAATATCTGTCAAAAATCCAAATTAGGGCAAATGTCTATCTATGATTCTGTTTTGGGTCAAAACGGGTTCTGATGGTCAAATTAAATGTTCTGAACCCTAGAGAATATTTTTCTATGAATTTTAGAGGGTTTAGGTGGATTTTATCCTGATCAAAACCTCAGTTAATTAAGCGGATCTATTTTTAGGGTTTCAAAAAGTCATTTAATTCTCAAGACACGTGCAAATCCTTTCCTGATTGTTCTAACCCACTTGTTATCTTTTTAAGACCAATTGACCTTCATTCAACCCCTGAGAAAACCTGTGGTTGCACTGCATTCATGATAAGCTGGTAAAATTATAGTTTTAACCCTAGTTTCTTATTTTTCCTTCAGAAGGATTATGCAATGACATGTGACTATCTGGCGGTTATGTAGGAGCATTTACTGACTTAATTAGGTCAAAATGAGCTAGTTATGGCTCATGATGGTGTTCCCATCAAAACCCTAAAGTGGAAACCCTAATTGGTTATATTTCAAGTCCAATTTGATCTCAAATGTGACACCTTAGACTCAAATAACAAAGTGAGCAGTCTAAGATGTTTAAACTTTAAGTGTGAATCCCTAGTAGGTATAGGAAATCAGGATAAGGAATCTCTAATTAAATCATCTCACTTCAATTAGATATTAAGTTAATTTCGCAAAATAGGAAACTTTGCCTTTGAATGATAATTACTAAGAAAATAAGGCAGGTAAATCCTAATTGATTTTGTTTTCTTTTCTCTTTCCCAAGATTAGGAGGTTGATTAGGGAAGAAGAGAGAGTTTATCTAACCCTCGAGAAGCTGATTACATGAAACACCTTCTCGTGATGTACCTCGCAAAATCTTAAGGCAAATAGAGCAAGTTAGTGCTCAAATTAATCAAGAAAGATAAGACCGGTGGTGAATTACGCATTTCTCCTCGACAATGACGGCAAAATGTTTAGGGGACAATGATGAGAGTTATGGATATGTGACAAGTCAATTTTTTGCTTTCAATTAAGTTTCGCAAATGAAATAACGTGTTGTAGTATTTAAGTGGTGGAAAAATCGACTAATCAATAATAAAAATAACCACTCATAGAAGAGTAGGTCATTTCCACAGGGAGGCAATGATGCAATAAACTTTCGATTATTTCGTATTCTTTCGATCAAGTGTGAAATCCCTAATCAAATCCGATATGAAATGCGATAGAAATAAAATGCACAATAACTCAAAAATATAAGGGTATATGTGCAATTTTTCCTCACCGAAATATTCAATAAATATGTGATGATTTATGTAATTTTCAATTGACATATATTAGAGAAAATTTGTGCACATGTTAATCCCTAAACTAATATTGAAACATGTGAATATCAATAACGCGTAATTATCAGAAAGCATGAGTGTGCAGTCACAATTTCACCACAATAAAATAATCATAAATTAAAATTGATTTCTGGTGGCAATGGCATTGAATGTAATTTTTAATGGAGAAGAAAATAGGGGATTTCACCTCTCTCCTCCTTACGCATGGGAGAGAGGTTCAATTGAGGAGAAACCTCTACGGGAGGTTGGCTGGAGCGAGGCCGTCGCGGTGATGGCAGCGGCGCGTCGTGAGTTGGCCGGAGCCAGCCTGCCAGAGGAGAGGAGTGGCGGCAGTGGAGAAGCTGTAGCCAGCCGCGCGTGCTGTAGGTGCTGGCGCGCAGTTGCTAACGGTGGTGTGGGCACGCGAAGGCGTTGGAGGGAGGCTGCAGGGGCGCACAAGCGTTCTGCAATGCCTGCAGAGGGCACGCCTGCGCTGGAAGGTGAAGGAGACGCAGCGCCTGCGGGCACTTGAAGGCACGCCTGCAGGCTTGAAGGGGCACCTGCGGGCTTGGCGCTGGAGGTGGGCGCGGGTGGGGGGCTATACGAGTGCACGAGGGCAGGCTGGGGTGGTGTGAGCGCTGGAGGGCGCACAAGGTGCAGGGCGGTGTGAGCGTTAGAAGGGCGCGGTGGTGGTGCTTGGTACAGTAGCGTGAAGGTGATGGCACTGGAGGGGGGCGCGGTGATGGTGCTGTGCAGGTATGCGAGGGCAGGCTGGGATGGTGTGAGCGCTGGAGGGTACTTCACGCCTGCGTGAAGGCATCGCCTGCGGTCGCACGAGGGTGCTGGATGCAATGCAGAGAAGGGTGCTTGGTGCAGTCTGATGTAGCACTTGCTGTGCAGCAACGTGATGGCAGTGGAAGGTGACCTCGGTGCACGCTTGGTTCACAGGGTCAGCCCTCTCCACGGTGGAGAAGGTGGAGATAATTCCCCGCCAGGGGGAGGAAGAAGATGCCCTTCATCCAACTTTTCCCAACCTCTTTATCTCCTCTCCCTACGTGCGTGAGTTAAGGGATTTTCAAATCCCTTTGCTATTTTTGGCCGACGACTGTTGAGGGAAGAGTTGCAGCTGGCCAAAGGATGAGGGATGGATTGAACCGGCTATTTGTTGGGGAAATTTATTCCCCCCTCCTTGTTCTTTCTAAATATCATTCCTGCACATAAAAACATAAAATCATTACATATTAAGTTATAGAATGCTATAAAATAGATGTAAACTTAAATCATGATGCATGCAAACATTCTATAACTTAATGTAGTTATTAACAAACCTAAAAGGTAAGATTAAAGTTACTTAGGCGTAATATTAGTTCATTAAAATGAACTCATCAAATACCCCCATGCCTAAGATTTGCTAGTCCCTAGCAAAAATGAAAAATAATAGAAGTAATCAGAAGATTTCTTCTTTTCTTATTTCAAAACTTTAGAGATCCAGACAAATGTGAAGTGATGATAGCCTAGGTAATAGATTCAAGTGAAAAAGCCAATTCTCATTGGGAGTTTGTACTTCACCCTTGGTAAATATTGCTGTCGGGATAGGCAACTACTTCCCTCGGGGATAAAGCAGACGATAATCTATACTTTGACCCTGGAGTTTGGCTTAGGTAAGAGATATCAAGTTGAATGGATTTATATTTGATGGAATACACTCATCTGGTGCTACATGTAGTCTAGTACTACAGACTCTAGATTTCTAGACTATTTAACAAGTCAACTTAGAGAGAGGCTAAACAACAGTGCTCTCTTGATGTTCCTGGGTGCTCACTCTTTTCTTTCTTTTCTTTCTGAGATCACAAATCTCGCCAGACTAAGTAATTGTACTCACTGTTTGGTGGCCTCACATGGCATCCACACTTCAATTAAAGTCCCAATAACTCTACAACTAAGTTAGAGTCCTCAACCAGTATTCGAGCGATCAGAAATACTAAACGGTAGGTATGGGTCATATTTGGTGGAACACGATAGGTGTTCTGTTGCCTCAGAAACAATGTTACATTATAAACTTGGACTTCTTTTTTTTTCTGTTTCTTCTTTTTCTTCTTTTCTTTTCTCTTTTTTTTTTAATTTTTTATAAATCAACATAATACGACACAGACTTTTATTTATGAGGCATTATTAGGGATGATGATGGTCAAGAGGATATTGTGTGGCTTATTTAGTGGAAGTGCCTATTATCGGCACCAGAAAGGAATGGATAGGACAGGCGTATTTCTGACATTTGACACTATTACCCTCCTTCAGCCGAGGACTCTATAAAGGACGGTCGTAACCATCCACCATAGTCATAGCTTTATTAAGACTCCCTCTCTGTGTATCTACCTTATTTGGTGACTCTCAGGAATTCACACAAAGTACACACAGAGGAACAGAGAGTGAAAACTACGCCTAACTCTGAAGTATCATCATCTAATTATCCAAAACTTAAGAGTCCTTACACTATACTTAGCGCACCAGTAAGCTCTCTACTTTCATCTCACAAATATAGGGTGGATCTACTAGAAGATAGTATGCATGACTCCCTATGCACTGCCCAAGGGCTCAGTAGACTATAAATGCTTGTTGGTTTTCCTCAAGGATCCATTACCAAGTCTACGTGCACGTGAAATAAATGTACTGGATTCTAAACTTAAGAAATAATTCCGGAAGAAAAACCTCCAATGACAAAGGTATTTTGCTAGGGACTAACCCATTCAGCTCAAGAAAAGAGAAATTTTTTTTTTTATATGCTAACCTAAATGCATGAATACTTCCTACAATGAAAATGCACCCCCCCAAGCCTAAATCCTACAATGTCCACATTGTAAAATTAAAACAGGAGGAGAAAGGAAAGAAATCACCTGATGACGGTGTTATTCAGACCACTAGGTTGCCTCCCAACAAGTGCTGCATTTTCTGTCAGCAGCCAAACTTAGAAGGAACCTATAAGTCTGGTTCCAAACAGATAAGGTTAGGCCCTAAAAATATGCGTAACAGTGCGGGCCTAGAAAATAGGCAGCCACGAATGTTGGCGAGCTGATGACGCAACGTAATACCAAATGCTCACCAGAAGATATGAAAGCGAAGAACCTCGTTGGCGACCTTGGGAGGTCTAGGAATAATAAACGGAATATGAAAAGGGACCTCCCAAAATGGAATAAGTGGAGGATAACAAGATCCTCCAGAGCAGGACGGGTTTTAAAAGATAAACACATTATTAGTTCAAACCCTTGAATGGCGAGAGTAAAAGTACAAGCATCAATCCACACTTGCCATTCTACCCAATGATGTACTGGCCTAATATGTTCTCTAGAAACAATGTACATGAGTAGAGATCTGAGCCAAGGATCGGTTAGGGAGTATAAGGGTTGTTTGTAGTGTTGGAAGGTAATGGTTAAGTCCAATGAGGGCTTAGTCGGTGTTAGGTCTAATTCCAATAATGATTCAGATTGTGTATACTCCCTAACAGTTGTAGACAACAGGTTACCCTGCCTAGCATTAATGATCGGAGTCATATTTGAATCAAGAGTAGACTCCAAATTACAACTCTTTGATGGCAGGGTCAAAATGTCAGAATCATTATTATTCAGCTCATCCCCAGATTCGTTTGGTTTACTCAAATTTTTGTCGGGGTGTATATGTGATTCATTAGGAGTTGGATCAATATCCTTAATTATTCCTAAAGGAGGATCAACCTTAATGTTTTGGAACAAGCCTATATCAATGAATTTGTTATTCTTCTCGGGGCATAAATCCTCAATTGACGTGTTTTGTCCCCGAGAGTCTCCCATAGACTTCTTGCTATTTTGTTTTTCCTCCTCTAATAGCAACTCCTGTTTTGATGGAGGATGACTCTCAAAAGAAGGGAGAAATCTGGATTTTATCTTATTATTTGTATCCTCTGGAGGTAAATCCTCAAATAATAAATAATTCCCTTGTGATTCACTCCATATTTTCAGTCCAAGTTCCTCTATTGGGGCATCCTCATTTTCTGAATTAGACTCTTCATATCCCTGAGACAAAAATTGATTTAATTCATCCTCCATTCCATTAGGGTCACTTTCATTGGGTGTATTTAAATCCTCAGGATATTGAATGATAGGTGTTGATTCCCTAAGTGGAGGGTCAGGAGTAGGCTCACTAAGGGTAGAATCAGATTCCACCAAATAATCAATAGGGGAAGTGATAAGAACAATACAACCTTGACCTTGTTTGGTAAGGGTAAAGAGAATACTGTCATTGGGGTGAAGGTCCTCAAGAGGTACCATCTTCCCTTGCTTTTAAGTCCAATATAGCTCAGGTGGATAATCACTATGATTGTTCTCCTCTAGTGGCTGTCTCATTGGGAGAGTCTAAGTGATAGCTACATAAAATTAGATCCCTATTATCATTGGGTTCCTCCGAATTATTTTCATGATCAGGGTCGTATGGGTAGGGATCAGAATTGCTGGGAAGCATGTAGCTAAGTTGTCCTATTTTTTCATTTAATTGTTGATTATTCCTCAACATCTCTCCCATGGATTCCATCATTTCTTTTTGTTGTTTTTGCATTTCTATCAAAAAAGAGGAGGCTACTATTATCAGGTTGGGGAGGATAGTCAATTTCAGGCTCTGGTTGCCTAGGGGTATCGGTCCAACCTCGATACGAAAAATCATGAAGGGTAGGAGGGTTAGGTGTTTGCATGGAAGTAGGGATTTCAGGGTTGGAAAATCCCGCTCCTAGGCTCTGCTCAAAAGTGGGAGTTATCAAGCTAGTACTCCCAGGATAAGAATAAGAATAATCCCATGAATTGTCAATGTACCCATCAAAGGATGGATACGCTCGGGGCATGGGATCCTGATTAAAAGATGAGAAGTATTGACTCTGATAATCTAACTGATAGGAGTAAGGGTGATCTATTTCTTTAAGCAAAATAATTTTAACTCTCTTAGGATTTAGAAGAATTCGGAATAGAAGCAAAAACTTACTAAAGAGTTCTATTGTCAAAGCAAACACAAATTCAATGGGACCTGTTTTTAGTAGATCGTAGGTCTAAGAATTATATGTTCAGTTGATGGCCAAACAAGTTTTTCAAAAAATTACACTTCCTAGGCCAACCTTTGCTGGTGCCTATAACCTACTCGCAAGGGATGGAAGTCTCGAATCGAGCCCACACATGAGGAACTAAAGTAACTTGGTGGATAGGCTTATTGATTTTCGACTAACTTCCCTTGTGGTGCAAAAGAGGAGAGGTAGAAATTTATCTAGTGACCTTATGTGTGAGGTGCACAGTGTCTCAAGTGTGCAAACATACGATCGTGTTTTGATTTTTGAAATTTCACAAACAGGACCCTTTTGCATACAATTTTCAGTCACAGATTTTAAAGTCCAACCTCTTACCAATCCCAATTTTTTAAAGTGACCACTGAATTAATTTTATTCAAGCACTTTAGTGGTCTTAGATTTAGGTTCAATGCATATGCATAACAAGTAATTGATGCTCAAGAGAAGACGTACCTTCCTCCAGCTTTCTTCGTGCAATGTATGCAATGCAGTAAAAACAAACTAGATGCTGCTCATTAAGTCCTAGATGGTTGTCCTATAGATATGTAGCTTCTAGCAGGCAATTCGATATTTTTTCTTCTTTTAATAAAAATAATAAACAAATAGACCTAATCTACTAACTAACCGAAATGCAGTTCAAATAATGCAAATAATCCTCTAATCTAAATAAATGGGAACATGCTCCCAAAAATACACTCCCGCATACAGGAGCAATAAGAAATAAAGGAGCACGGGGAACACGTTCCCAAATTACCTGACAAGGGTCCAAAAGACAATAATTAAATTCTAATCTCTATCTAAACTAAATCTAACTAAGATCTACTGACTAAATCAGAAATAGGCTTCTCCGTAAGCCTATGCGCGTGGGATCAAGGTCCACGTGTTCCTGTTGCTGGCCTCCAGGTGGCGTTAAGGTCCACCAAAAAGATCATCTCCGCCGTGTGCGTCGTTCAGGTTCAATGTCGTCGCTCTGCTACGCCTCTCTTCGTGTCAAATTCCTCACATAATAAAAAAAATGATCAGATGATTGTGCAACTCAGAATATTCAAATTAATAACATGAATCTATTGCGTCTGTTGCCTCCCCGGCAACGGCGCCATTTTGACATGTCGATTTTCAACTTTCGATTAAGTTTCGCAAATGAAATAACGCGTTGTAGTATTTAAGTGGTGGAAAAATCGACTAATAAAAATAACCACTCACAGAAGAGCAGGTCGTGTCCATAGGGAGGCAATGATGCAATAAACTCTCGATTATTTCGTATTCTTTCTATCAAGTGCGAAATCCCTAATCAAATCCGACATGAAATGAGATGGAAAGAAGATGCATAATAGCTCAAAAATATAAGGGTATATATGCAATTTTTCCTCACTGAAATATTCAATAAATATGTGATGATTTATGTAATTTTCAATTGACATATATTAGAGAAAATTTGTGCACATGTTAATCCCTAAACCAATGTTGAAACATGTGAATATCAATAACACGTAATTATCAGAAAGCATAAGTGTGCAGTCATAATTTCACCATAATAAAATAATCATAAATTAAAATTGATTTTTGGTGGAAATGGCATTGAATGTAATTTTTAATGGAGAAGAAAACAGGGGATTTCACCTCTCTCCCCCTTGCGCATGGGAGAGAGGTTCAATCGAGGAGAAACTCCCACGGGAGGTTAGCTAGAGCGAGGCCGTCGCGGTGATGGCAGCGATGCGTCGTGAGTTGGCTGGAGCTGGCCTACCAAAGGAGAGGAATGGTGGCGGTGGAGAAGCTGCAGCTGGCCGAGCGTGCTGCAGGTGCTAGTGCGCAGTTGCTGGCGGTGGTGCGGGCACGCGAAGGTGTTGGAGGGAGGCTGCAGGGGCACGCAGGCGTTCTGCAACGCCTGCAAAGGGCACGCCTGTGGTGGAGGGTGAAGGAGACGCAGCGCCTACAGGCACTTGAAGGTGCACCTGCAGGCTTGAAGGGGCGCTTGCGGGCCTGGCGCTGAAGGCGGGCACTAGAGGCAGGCGTTGGAGGGGGCGCGAGTGGGGTGCTGTGCGGGTGCGCGAGGGTAGGCTGGGGTGGTGAGAGCACTGGAGGGCGTGCAAGGTGTAGGGCGGTGTGAGATCTGGAAGGGCGTGGTGGTGGTGCTTGGTGCATTAGCGTGAAGGTGATGGCACTGGAGGGGGGTGCGGTGATGGTGCTGTACGGGTACACGAGGGTAGGCTGGGGTGGTGTGAGCGCTAGAGGGTGCTTAACGCCTGCTTGAGGGCATCGCCTGCAGTCGTGAGAGGGCACTGTATGCAGTGTGGAGAAGGGTACTTGGTGCAGGCTGATGTAGCACTTGCTGTGCAGCAACGTGATGGCGGTGGAAGGTGACTTCAGTGCACACTTGGTTCACAGGGTCAGCCCTCTCCACGGTGGAGAAGGTGGAGATAATTCCTCGCCAGGGGGAGGAAGAAGATGCCCTTCATCCAACTTTTCCCAACCTCTTTATCTCCTCTCCCTGCGTACGTGAGTTAAGGGATTTTCAAATCCCTTTGCTATTTTTGGTCGGCAGCTGTTGAGGGAAGTGTTGCGGCTGGCCGAAGGATGAGGGATGGATTGAACTGCCTGTTTGTTGGGGAAATTTATTCCCCCCTCCTTGTTCTTTCTAAATATCATTCCTGCACATAAAAACATAAAATCATTACATATTAAGTTATAGAATGCTATTAAATAGATGTAAACTTAAATCATGATGCATGCAAGCATTCTATAACTTAATGTAGTTATTAACAAACCTAAAAGGTAAGATTAAAGTTACTTAGGCGTAATATTAGTCCATTAAAATGGACTCATCAATATGGTCGTCTCAGTACACTCCCCAAATCACTCAACAAATATTTAAATTTGTAAAACTCAGAATCTAGTTGGAGTCCGAGATCCTTCGCAGGGAGCAAATACGGAATTCACACATTAATCTCAATTCAGAATAAATGAGAACAGTAAATTGAGCACAATAAAAAATATGCAATGAATAAAACTTGTCAGATTGATATTCAATGTATCTCAAAAGATAATGGGATAAAAAGAATTAGAAAGATAAAATAATAGTGATTTAAATCACTAATTATTCTTATTAATTAAGCACATATCCCAAGCATTCAAATCATTCAAATAAATCAACAGTATTCCTCAACCAATTAATCCACATCAACTCAGGTACTTAAATGTTCCCACAGTAACCAGAATGCTTCAAACGACAAAACAAGGCATCAGACGCCTTATCAGAAGAGACACAGCAACAGTAAGCACAAAAGGGTGCTTTTTCTTTCCTCAAGGCCTTCTCAAGCACAGCCTTCTTCCTCAGAGGCTAACTATCAAAGCCTCTTCCTTCACCACGTTCCTTGAGGCATTTAGCCGTGAAGCAAAACCCTCCCCCCTCCTCTCACAAATCCTCTTCTCTCTCAGAATCGGGTTTAATTGGGTCAGAATGCAGGTAATCAGATCCAGGTAAGGGACCAGGCTCACCGGGAGTGGGTGTGAGCGAGGTGTGCATGCTCATGTGAGAGGCAACTGAACCCTCGTGACCTGGGCGAACAGCTCATGTCACTTTTTCCTTTTACACCTGAATCCTGCTCCAACGTCTACGAGGTGGTACTAAGTCCTACCCTCTTCTTCTCGTGCACAGCTGTAGCTGAAGTCGCTCGAATTGAAGATGTTTCCACTGTTGTCTTAGCTAGTTGGATGCCCAGGCAACTTCACGGTGCCAACCCGCACCTGATGGAAGTCCTGGCGAAGATGGAGCAGGTCAGATGAATCGTGATCAATTGAAGAAGATTGTGGCAACGATGGCACTCCAGCGAAACCTGTAACTCATGAATACAAGTGCTAGGCCCCAATCAGATGGTCCATAAGCATCGCCGGAGGACGGCGAAGGTGGTGGCAATGTCCTCGTGGCGTGTGAGTGCGTGTGGAGGTCTGGCGAAGTCTGGGAAGGCGAGCAGAGATGGGTTTGTTCAGTGAGAGTTTTGGAGGTGTGTAAAGTGAAATAATGAGAGGGGTTTGCATGGCAGAGGTGAGGCAAAGGTTTTGGAAGTGACATGAGGGTGTTTGGTGTGGTGTGGAGTGTGGAAGGTCACGGTGGAGGTACGTCGGACGTGGGGAAGATGGTGGCATTGAGGGCACATCAGCGGTTGAAGTAGGAGCGAAAAGAGATAGGAAGATTCAGGAGAGGGAGAGGAAGGAGGTTACCTAGCTAAAGGACGAAGGGGATGAGGAGAGGCACTAGTTGTGATTCGCTAGCATCGGGGAAGAACAATCCTCCGATGATGCAGCGGCGAGGAAGAAGGGGACCTGGGAGCTCCTGATTCGCCCGATGAAAAGTAGAAAAAACAGAGGAAGACAATCCCACTGCCTATGGTATGTGGCAGCGGGCAAGGAAGTTGGGGAAGAAGGCATCGTCGAAGCTACGACGGAGGTGGTCAGAGAGAGCGATTTTGTGAGGAAGTGCGGCCAAACCGAGCTAAGGAATGTGGCATTGCAAAGGGGAATCTTTTATAGAGCTTAAGGCAAGCTCTATACAAGAAAATAAGCCCAAATTGGCTTGTGATTGAAGCACAAGACACCCACAGATTTCGTGGGTTCGCTAGAACGCACCCTTGCGATTTAGGAGCCAAGATTAGTCCCAATCGATTTCTTATAGTGTGAACACAAATCCCACTAAATTTGGTGGGATTTGGTGATGATTTGAATGAGATTTGATTTGGTCAAACGCTGCCTGAAGGTCAATTGACCTTCAAATGGTAGCAAGGACCTTTTCGTGAAAACGACGACAAAGTTAGGAATTGATCTGCACATATTTCGAAAGTTAGGGGCATAATTGAGAGGAATAGAGTTTAAATGGACTAAAATGCAAACTAGGTCAAGATGGACTAAAATGCAAACTAGGATTTGATTCTCGAAACATGTGAAACCCTGTTTCTGTCTGTGTGGACCCACTTATTAGATTTTAATGCTCATTTGACCTTAGATTAACCTATGGGAAATCCTGTGGTTACTCTGCATTCATGATGAGATGTTAAAACTCCAGAGTTAACCCTAATTTAATGTTCTTCTCTCAAAACGGATCTGAATGGAATTATGACTCTCAGGCGATTATAAAGGAGCATTTGTCACTTGATTATGACTAATTAAAGCTAGTTATGGCTCATGATGGTGTTACCATCAATAAGTCTAGACCCCTAGAGAGTAGTCGTCCACAGAAGCCTAACAATCTCGCTATCAACTTTTCAAACAATTCCACCCAATCCGAACTCTTGATTTTTTTTTGGCACGAAGTGGAAAACCCGAGTAGCAGATTGGTAGGTCCACAAGAAGGGTGGCCAACATGGATGATAAGGCAGCTCGTGCACTAGATTCCATGCCAAAGTAAACCAAAGATGACTTTGCACTATTTATCTTTAGGCCAGAAACTTCCCTAAAAATCTCCACAATCTTTAAGGCAACCTCTACCTTGGGAACCCTCCCTTCTATAAAGAAAACTATATCATTATTGAACTGCAATATAGGCGTTAATGCATGTTGACTGGAAGATAAGGTGTAGCCATGCAAGAGACCTCTAAAGCAAGCTTTAAAGGTGAATCTAGCAAGGCTATCAACCTCTAAAATAAAAATCCAAGGGGCAACCAGACAACTTTGATGCACACATTCCTATGGTTGGATCAAATGACCTGTAGAGTGAACATTAACGAGTGGTGAGAAAGATGTCGTCATAATACACCACTTCATTCATTGAGCCCACTACTTTGGTAAACCTCTACATCTGAAGACATCCCACAAATAGGACCAAGACATAAAATCATATGCCTTCTAGAAATCTACCTTCCATAAGGAATCCTTCTACCTACAAGTCCACCTTGAAATCATATCTTGTGGCAATATGAATAACTCCTAAAGTGAGCGCCCCTTAGGAAGGCCACCTAGACTAGGCTGATGAGACTAGGAAGAGCCTCCCTTAAATGGATAGCCAACACCTTTCAAAGTATCAAATACACAGAATTTGAGTGCTATCGGTCTAAAATCTGTAAGTGACACCGCCCCCTATTTTATTGGAAGGAGAAAAGGAGAAGACCGATTCATCCTTTCAAAACCAGTGTTGCTAGCCTAGAGCTCATCAAACACGACCATCACACCATCTTTAACAACACCCCAGAACTCCTTATAGAAAAGGATAGGGAAGCCATTGGGTCCCGGTGACCCCTCTGCTTTCAAACCGCATAAAGCCTCTACCACTTCCTCCTCTCCAATCGATCTAATAAGGTGGGCTGCTTCATCCTCAAAAAGGCATGGCATATCAAAAGCTACCATGTGCCACCCTCCCCTGGTGCTTGTTCTGATGGTCTAAACGAAATAATTGTTTACCTCCTCTCTAATCATATCGAGTTGGTCCAAGATGTCATCATCATTGCGAATGGAAGATATCATGTTCATTCTCCTTTAAGAGCTAGCAAGCATGTAGCAAAAGTTTGTATTCGCATCCCCCTCTTTCAAACACAACTGTCTCAATTTTTCCCACCAATCAATTTCTTTTTTCATGTCTTCATCCACAACCACCTTTTGATGTAATATGTGCATGTCCAACTCCTCTACCATTGACGGCACATTTTCCTCCTTGGTATCAAGAGTTCAAATTGCATCTAGCACTTCAGCTTGTTGTTGTTCTCTCTCCACACATAGCCCCCTCCTAAAATCCTGTAAGCGTAACTGCAAACCAATCAATATAATGCAAGGGACTGCGTGGCTGTCCCCCCACCCTGCACTACATGCCACCAAGTAGCTATCATATCACAAAATCCATCTTCTAGGAGCCAACACCACTGAAATTTGAAGTAAGAAGACACCTTCACACCATCACCACTGTCCCACACAATGGGTGTGTGGTCAAAAAATGACTAGCTAAAAGCTTACACCCCTACAAGGTGGAACAATTCAGCCAAATCCATGGTACATAAAAATCTAGCAAGCCTGGATATAGCACCACTACTATTCCCCCATGTAATCCAAATCCACTGTGACCTCCTAGAAACCCAAAGAAGATGAATCAAGTCTCCCATCCAGGTGGTCCTTAGAGTAAAGGGTGGCATTAAAATCCCCACCAACAAGCCACACACCACCCTCCACAAATTCGACCGTTGACCTCATATCATTCCAGAGCTCGGGTCAACTACCTGCATTGCGTGGCCCATTGTTAGTCGCTCTGAATCTGGTTTTAAAATCGTTTGACTGGGTAATTTATGCAAAAATCCAAATTAGGGCAAATGTCAACCTGAGACTATTTTAGGTAAAGACAGGTTTTGATGGTCAAATTGAAGGTACCAAACCCTAGAGAATATTTTTCTATGATTTTTAGAGGGTTTAGGTAAATTTTATCCTGACCAGAACCTTGGTAGATTAAGAGGGTCTATTTTTAGGGTTTCAAATGTCCATTAATTCCTGTAACTCATGAAAACCCTTTTCTGTCTGTTCTGACCCTTTTATTAGACTCTTAAGACCATTTGACCTTTGTTCCACCCCTGAGAGAACCCGCGGTTATTCTATTTTTGTGATAGAATTGTAAATTTGCATAAATAACCCTATTTTCTTATTTTCTTCTCAAATCAGTTTTGTGCCCATAAGGCCTTCTAATGGATACGTAGGAGCTTTTATTGACTTAATCAGATCAAATTGAACTAGTCATGTCTCATGATATTGTTCCTATCACCCATACACAGGAAATATAAATAGATGTACCATCTAAAGTGCAAACGAACCTTCCCCTAATCATATGTGTTGCCCTCTGTCTGGAGCCTAAACGAAGATGAGTATTGATAGGCCCATTTTAGTGGACTAATTTAATGCTTAAGTATAGTATTATTGGGACAAGAATTTAATCTAAAGCATGTTTAGTATTGATAAAATGATGTGAGTTTTAGATTTATCATTTCATGCATTAATTACATTAATCTTTATGTGAAAGGATTAATTATTCACTTTAAAAGGCAAGGGTATCACATCAAAGCCTACCATGAGACATGAGGGATTTTGTTCTAGCAAAATATAGCAAGGGAATAAATTTTTAGAGGCATCCTTATATGTCTCTCAATGATTCAAGCACATTCCCTTTTTTGCTTTTTAATCTCTCTCACGAATCTGTCTCTCTCCCTCAATTTTCTCCACTCTAGTTGGTAACATAAAATACTCTCTTTGACTCTTTCCTTATCTGACTGCCTCTCTAATTCTTTTTCTCATTGTCTTTATATAATAGGAAAAAAAAATTGGCTAGGAGGGGAACCCCCCTCCACAGGGAAGAAGCTCCCTCTCTCCACCTCTCCTCCCTACAGGCAACTCCTTCTACCGCGTGACATCCAACCGTGACTCCTCAAGATAGCACTCAGCGTCAACTACGAGCCGTCCACGACATCATCTTTCTTCCCCCCACAAACTGCGCTCGTCCTCTCCACACCACCACCGGCCTACAGCAAACTACCACCACGACAACCGCTACTACGTATCTCCGCACCACCGATGACTGTGAGCACCGCTCCTCGACACACCTCTTCAACCGATCTTGTAGCAGGAAGCACCTCCACATCCTGCTTGACACACGTAGACCCTTGCCATAACCCCCTCTCTTGGGCCCTTCTCTCTGTTAGCTCCGAGGCACCACCGCTGATCGTGCACCACCGCCACCTTCTCGACAGCAGTAAGTCGCGACCACTGCACCTTCAACCGTCGGCCACCTCCGCCTGTTGCGAGCATAGGCCCTGCGCACCACAACCCTCGCGTGCGCCCTTGCATGCGTGCACAGCCGGCAACCTCAACCACCAGCCCTCGCGCGAGCCCTCGCACGCGACCGTGCCACCCACTCGACGACTCCTCGCTCAAGACCTCCACAGCAGGATCGAAGGAACCCATCACCACCCATGACGTAGCCACCACCACGGGTTGTTATCCATCATGCCGTTGACGTCATCAGACTCACCTCGACTCCACCAACGCGACCACGCCCTCAGTTATGGCTCCTGCAACTCACACACACGTGAGCGACCACCCATCGCCGGCGAGCTCCTCTGCACCAATCAGCCGCCTTCGGCCACCTCCTGCCATAGGACCACCACCACGGCAAAGCCCTCATCACGGTCGACCTTCCTCGAGCTCCTCAGCTTCCACCGTCGCTTCCTCTTCGCACGAGGTCAAGAGGAAGATTTCCTCTATTTTTGGGTTCTATTAGTATTTACCAAAAATGCCATTGTGGAATACTATTCAAATATTTTGTTGGATTAAATTATTAGGGTGAAATTGTGACACTATACTTATTCCTTTTCATATTTAATTTTCTCTTGTTATGCACATCAATTCTCATTGAAATTGGATTCAGATTTGCATGCAACTAGAAATTACATACTCTGCCACTACACATGCATCATTTACATATTTTTGAGAGCTTGATTTATGATGTGAAATTTATGTAAATAGCCCTCAACTTCTCATGAAATTGAAAGTTACATTCTGAGCTACATATTCATTGAATTGATTTCATGAATGTTTCTGTGAACATGATGGTCCTATAGTCGTGAATCTATTGGTCTGTCCTCCTTGTGGATACGACCTAAAATGTGGTATTATTTCAGTATTTAGTAACTTTGATCAAGGTTTTTTCTACCACATTACATATTGCGACGACATATTTTTCTGACATTATTTTTGCAAGCGAAAAACTCCCGATCAAATGGCGCAGTTGCAGGGGAGGTAACATACGCAATAGATTCACCTGATTATTTTGGAGTATTTTGAGTTGCGCAATTATTTGATCATTCTTTATCTTTTTGTGTGAGGAATCTGACAGGGCGACAGGTGCAGTAGAGCGGCAACATCAACCTTGAGCCACACCCACACGAGGAGAAGACGTAGGAGACCTGGATACCACTTTCACAGGGGATTCTCCGTCACAAATTTTATTTCTGTCTTCTCGTCCTTATAGTAATTGGGGCTGAATTTTTGGGGGTCTGTCCCCACATTCTTTAGCTACTGGGGTTTACATTCTTCTGCATGCGTGATTCATTTTTTCAACTTGCTTGCCTCTAAAACAAACAAAAGAAAATATCGAGCTACCTGTTTAAGAGTTGCATACCCTTAGGTGCATGCATTTAGGGGTGATTGTGAAACACATTAGATCTCATTGTTGCATTGCAAGCATATTGGCATGAAGATTGCTGGAGACAGGTACACCTTTCTAACTTTTGCATCCAGCTTCTGTTCATGTATTTGCATTCGGATTAAAATTCAAGATCACCAAATTGATTGAATTTACTAATTCAGTGGTCGCCTAATTGAAATTGGGACTGATAATCAGATTCGACATTAAAACTAAGTCACACTTGATCTGATTCAAAGGGACTTGCCTGCGTTTTCAAAATAATAAAAGATTTGTGATGTGATGCACACTTCTGGCACTGAGCATGCACATTAGGCACCATACTAAGGCTCAATCCCTTAAGGCTATAAGCACCGATCCCAAAAGACCCTCCTATCTTATGACCGAGTGTTTTGATACTTCACGGAGGGGGACACCCCTTAAAGAACAAAAGGGTAGTTAAGAGGCACCGCTTACGCATCGCCTCAAAGGAAGGGTTCACCCTACTTGCATCCCTTTGTTCATCCTTGGAGTAACTTCTGACTTGATCACCTGAGAGTATCATCTAAGCAAAGCATAGGTCTTAGGGCACTAGAAGGTCGACTTAAGGCACGTAATTGATTGTGAAACTTCTTTTACCACCAAGAGAGAACGTAATCAACCTCTGTCTTCTCTAAAGAGTTTATCAGGGATCTCAAGTCACATCTCCCTCTTATACCACTTAAGTGGGAATGATGGGTGCAAACTTGACTCCATTTGACAAATTTTAAGGAGTCGATTGGAGGTTGGCATAAATCTGCTCTAAGAAAGAAAAGAGAAGTCCCATTGCCTTGTGTTTGATTGGGATGTGTTTTTCAAGTCATGTTTTCAAATGGATTATAATAACTACTTCACTTCTTTTCACCCCAGAATACCGAATCCTAATACCTGCAGTTATCCATCTTCTAATGAGCATTGGGATCCTTTCTACTCCTACTATAGGAACATTGGTCTAATTAAACCCCAACCCAGTGGTGATGAGCAGAACCTAGGAGAAGGGTATCCCAACCCTAGCTCTTCCACGACCATGCCCAACCCGCCCACCTTTCATGATTTGTCTTATCGAGGTTGGACTGATACTCCTAGCTAACTTGAACCTGAGATTGACTATCCTACTCAAGCTGATGGTAGCCTCTCCACTTTTATGATAGAAATGCAAAAATAACAGAAAGAGATGATGGATTCTATGGGAGAGATTTTGAGGAATAGTCAAAGATTAACTGAAGAGATTAACCAGCTTAGTGATCCTCCTACAATCAATTCTGATCCCTACCCTTATATCCCCGATTACCAAGATAATTTCAAGGAAAACAATGACAACAGGGATCCTATTTTGAGGAGTAGCTATCACCTAAACATCCCTCATGAGATATGCCCACCAGAAGGCAATCTTGGTGACTATCCACCTGATCTTAATTGGAAGGAGAAAATGGGCCCATTAGATGAACTCGACCCGAATGATAGTATCTTCATTACATTTGATGAAACGGGTCGCAGTCAATTAGTCAACCCTACTCTCAGTCTGAATCTTGAGGTGGAATCTGTATCCCATCCTAGGGATCCTGAGCATATACTTTATGCTTCTGAGGACCTTGCGCCTCAGTTAGAGCCCCCTGAGGATTGTGATTTAGAAGTTAACAAATTCCAGAAGTCTTGGATGCCAGATAAAATCATACTAAAAGAAAGTGATAATAACCACACTCCTCTATCAACGGGACCAACACCTATCATTGAATATTCTGAGGATTCATAAGTCCCCAACCCAAGTGACCATGAGAAAATTAAGGCTGAATTGGAAGAATTAGATCACTATTGGTCTCAGGGACATGAAGATTTGATTTTGGAGGAAGCACTTCATCTTGGTGTGAAAAATTTTCCTGTGTCTCAGAGTCAAGAGGGAGAAAATGTAGAAAAGGACAATGATGACTTTCAAAGGACCGGACTTAGAGTATGGAGTGAATCTAGGGGAGAATATGTTTTGTTCAAGGACTCACCCCCTGATGATCTGACTGAATTAGCCAAATTTGCATTCCTACATACCGTTGACTATCATGATCATCCTCTCAAACAGTCGAAAGAAATGGAAGCAATTACTACTCTTGAGGAAAGAATGTATACAACCCATGAGCAGGATCTTAACATTGAACAAGAACCTGGGGATGTCATTACTGAGGACACTCATAGTCCTATTGCTTCCAGCCCACTTCTACATGATAGTGAAATAAGTGACACCCTTGAGCGGTTCCAATTGGACGACGAACATTTGGGCCCATTCCAGGACATGCCCACAAATTATATGTAGCATGAAAGGTAATCAGTAACTAAGGCTGCTTCTGATAACATTCAAGAACTAGAATGGATATCAAGGATGAATATCAAACTGCTCACACACACTTTAACCCTTGTCCCTACCCCACACTTGAGTGACTTCAACTCCTATAGAACCAGCTTCCCAAAATCTCTGCTCACACTTTTGATTAACGGGGTAATATCCAAACCAATGCACCCTGTGGTAGAGTGGCAAGTTTGGATAGACACTTTTCCATGTCAGCCCATTAGTCTTAGGGTATGTTTCGTCGCACTCTCTGTACCCCACACATATTTGCTTGAGGGGCCTTTACCTCCTCGTCTCACACTCCTGAAGATTACTACTCATGTGTTTTATGTAAAACCTCCACACATAGATCAGGAGTACCCTCTTTTCACCTGCTTTTGGCAAGTATTTGGCCTCACTATCCATCACCAACTTGACAACATCTTGGGTTACTTACTCGCCAGGCCAGGTTTGTTACGTATCTTCTTTGGGTCTCCTTCTATTTCCCTTCTAGAGCCTGATTTGCGAGGTATCCCAACTCCACCTCAGGTAATATCTATCCTTGCTTTTGCTTTTCAACGAGGACATTGTTAGATTTAGGCATGGGGGGGTATAACCTGAGGTTATTCATAGCATTTATACATATTCTGCATGCAATTAGGGCATCCATCTTGCATAAAAAAAAAAAACAAAAACAAAAAGGAAAAGAGAGAAGAAGAGAGAAAAAGAAGGAGATGAAATCTTTGTGAGCTGAATTTCAAACATATTGAGAGACACTAGAAGAAAATGTGCAGAATTATGCTGGTCCCAGCAGTTGATTATGGAAGAGTTAACTAAGTTCTAAGCCAGAGTGAATGAATAAATAAAGTCCTGAAGTGCTAAAGAAAAGGAGATAAGTAAGGGATACCGACTTTAGGCCTCCTGGGTCTGTTCTAAAGCTTAAACACTCATGTATTTGTTAAGATCTAGACTATTCCTCAAGAGGTTGAGGGAGTTGCAAGGCCAATGTATTAAGTCTAAGGCTTAGGAAGTATTCGGCCCCGTTGCCTACCCTTTGGTTTGTGGAACTTGGTAACCTAAGCACCCAAAAATCACACACCGGTCTGGTTCAGTGCGCATAACAAAGAATAATGTTGAAAAAAGTGTCTATTCTGAAACTGTTTTCCCAAAAAGTTGACTTAGGAGTAGCTTGAAGAAACAAGTTGATTGGATGAGTTCCTGGCGTAGAGAGGAGGAATGTAAAATAAGCCCCTCGAAGATGCGTTATAATATATCGTATCCTCGATGCTTGTCTCCTAGGATATCTAAATATCCTATCGGGGGCACAGAAGCATCTTATGCTGGTTTAGATGCCGTAGGCGGCATTATCCCAAAATGTCAATTGCCAGGGTCTGAATTCAGCTACAAAATGCCATGGGTGGCACTATCCCAAAGTGTCGAAAGCCAGGGTTCTGGGGGTTGCCATGAGCGGTGCTATCCCAAAGCATTGATTGTCAGGGACCCTGCGAGGATTGATGGTGGGGACAAGGAATCCGATACAGAGCATGTTTAAGGACAATCCAATGTTAAGTCTAGGGGAATTTAAAAAGAAAGAGAAAACTCTCGAAATAATATATCTCCCTCTCTCTCTCTTACTAAAAATGAACTGGTAAACTAAACCTAACCTTTCTGCACATATGCACAGGTGCTTTAACCACTGGGGTCAATAAACCTCTAGGCAGTTTTTGCGGGCCTTAGAATCCTTTGCGGCAGACCCAAGGCTGAGGCTAGTCAGGTCTGTTTCTTGGCTGGTACTTAAGTACCTTTAGGCCTATAGTTGCTATTTCAATCTAATTTCTAAAGTGTGGCATGATAAGGCATCCTGACGATAAAATCTAACCTGGAGACTTGGTCTATTTCATATGATTTTGCTCGGGGCTAGCAAAACTTAGGCATGGGGGTATTTGATAGGTCCATTTTAGTGGGCTAATTTAGCGCTTAAGTACAGTATTATTGGGACAAGAATTTAATCTAAAGCATGTTTAGTATTGATAAAATGATGTGAGTTTTAGATTTATCATTTCATGCATTAATTACATTAATCTTTATGTGAAAGGATTAATTATTCACTTTAAAAGGCAAGGATATCACATCAAAGGTTGCCATGAGATATGTGGGATTTTGTTTGAGCAAATTATACCAAGGGAATAAATTTTTAGAGGCATCCTTATATGTCTCTCAATGATTCAATCACATTCCCTTTTTTGCTTTTTAATCTCTCTCACGAATCTATCTCACTCCCTCAATTTTCTCCTCTCTAGTTGGTAACATAAAATACTCTCTTTGACTCTTTCCTTATCTGACTGCCTCTCTAATTCTTTTTCTCATTGTCTTTACATAACAGGCAAAAAAAACTGGCGACGAGGGGAACCCCCCTCCACAGGGAAGAAGCTCCCTCTCTCCACCTCTCCTCCCTGTAGGCAACTCCCTCTACCGCGTGCCATCCAACCGTGACTCCTCCTCACGACAGCACTCACCGTCAACTGTGAACCGTCCACGACATCATCTTTCTTCCCCCCACAAACCGTGCTCGTCCTCTCCACACCACCACCTGCCTGCAGCAAACTACCACCACAACATCCGCGACCTTCCCCGCTACTGCGTACCTCCGCACCACCGATGACTGTGAGCACTTCACCTCGACGCTCCTCTTCGACCAACCTTGTAGCAAGAAGCACCTCCATATCCTGCTCGACGCACGTAGACCCTCGCCATAACCCCCTTTCTCGAGCCCTTCTCTCTGTTAGCTCCGAGGCACCACCGCTGATTGTTGACCACCGCCACCCTCTCGACAGCAGCAAGCCGCGACCACCGCACATTCAACCGTCAGCCACCTCCGCCTCTCGCAAGCACAGGCCCCGTGCGCCACAACCCTCTCGTGCGCCCTTGCATGCGCACATAGCTAGAAACCTCGACCACTAGCCCTCACGCACGACCACGCCACCCACTCGACGACTCCTTGCTCAAGACCTCCGCAACAGGGCCGAAGGAACCCATCACCACCCATGACGCAGCCACCACCACAGGTTGTTATCCTTCATGTCGTTGACGTCGTTAGACTCACCTCGACTCCACTAACGCGACCACGCCCTCAGTTGTGGCTCCTGCAACTCACACACGCACGAGCGACCACCCATCACCGGCGAGCTCCTCCGCACCAACCAGCCGCCTTCGGCCACCTCCCACCGTGGGACCACCACCATAGTGAAGCCGTCATCGCGATCGACCTTCCTCGAGCTCCTCAACTTCCGCCGTCGCTTCCTCTTCGCACGAGGTCAAGAGGAAGATTTCCTCTGTTTTTGGGTTCTATTAGTATTTGCCAAAAATGTCATTGTGGAACACTATTCAAATATTTTGTTGGATTAAATTATTAGGGTGAAATTGTGACACTATACTTATTCCTTTTCATATTTAATTTCTCCTGTTATGCATATTCTCATTGAAATTAGATTCAGATTTGCATGCTACTAGAAATTACATACGCTGCCACTACACATGCATCATTTACATATTTTTGAGAGCTTGATTTATGATGTGAAATTTACGTAAATAGCCCTCAACTTCTCATGAAATTGAAAGTTACATTCTGAGCTGCATATTCATTGAATTGATTTCATGAATGTTTCTGTGAACATGATGGCCCCATAGTTGTGAATCTATTGGTCTGTCCTCCCTGTGGATATGACCTGAAGTGTGGTATTATTACAATATTGTAGTAACTTTGATCAAGGTTTTTTCTACCACATTACATATTGTGACGACATATTTTTCTGACATTATTTTTGCAAGCGAAAAACTCCTGATCAAGTATTCCTCCACCAAATGGCAACCCCTCCCAATCTCCCAAATGAGGCCAAATGCAGCACATCAAACTCCCCATGGTTGTCAAATGGAGACCACTTAGATCCCAACCCCTGCTCAAAATGTATTTCTTGGAAGAGTGCACAATCTAGATGCTAATAATCTCTTAGATATTTGTGGTGATACACCCTCCTGGTCCTATCCTGAAGGCCATGCCCATTCCACAATACGGTCCGAGTCATGAGGAGAGAGCCTTCCCCTCGGCGACATGTGTGACCTTCAAAACTCTAGTCACGTAATCTTCATCTAATAATTGAACTTTCGAAGTCACCCACCTTCTTAAATTGTACCTACTTCTTGACACTGCTGGTCGATGTGAAAAATCGCGTGATTTCTCATGCAATTTTTAGTCATTGTAACACGCAGCTTTGATCAACTCTTAAATATATATTCCTAGATAGAGAGAGTATCTAGGGTTATCCAAGGAGGTAATTTTAGTTTTCAAAAAGTATTTTCTCTCTTGAAAAAACTAGAATCTTCTTGTTTTGTAGTTTTGGTTTGTTGTTTTTAGGGTTTTGAAATAATGACCGAGATTACAAGAATGTGAAAACACGCAATGAAATGAAATTACGCCAAAGTGATAGGAACTAATCCCTCTTTCTAAGCTCACGTTAGGCAAGTGCACCTAGGGTAATTGGAAAGATGGAGAGTGGGTGCACTAAAAATTTAACTAGCTACTTCGTATGAAAACACATAAAATGACAAAGTGAAAGAAAGAAAGGCACTTGAATTTGTATTGCTAATTCAAAATGTTACATGCAAAGGAATGCTTGTAGAGGAAAGCTTCCTAAAAGTAAAAATACCTAATACAAAATTAGATGAAGTAGAAAGACAAAGAATCCTCCAATTGAAGCTTTAAATAGTCCTTACTCCAAATGCGGCTACTCTCGCACTTGAAAAGGGCTTCTCCTTAGCTCCTTTCTTCATATGCTTCTGGATGCTCCTCTTCTGGTTCTCTCCTCAAGGTGGATGTCCACCTTGGTGAAGAACACCTTGGCTTGGTCCAAGGAAGAAAGAAGAAGAAGAAGGCACCAAGGGAGCAAGGAAGCTCCCTTAATCTTCTTCTTGGCTCCTCCTTTGGATGGCTATGGTGATAGGTATATCTAGGATTTAATGTAGCCAAGTGTGATTTTTTTGGTGGTAGAAAGGGGATTTATATAGGAAGGGAAAAAAGGGGATTGGCATGGATATAATGGAGGGCTAGGATTTGGTTTTGGGAGGTGGTTGAGGGATCAATGGTCAAGGAAGGGTGGCGCCACCTTAAAGGATGTGGGAGGTGGTGGTTATGGGTGGAATCCACCCCTTGGTGGACATCCAAGGGTGGAGGGATGCCTATGTTTGGTGCCACCTACGGGGGTTCTAGAAGGAATGGTTTTGGAGGGAAAAAGGGGTGGTTGACATGGCTTTGGTCGTGAGGTGTTGGGTAGAGATGTAGGCTAGGTTGGCACCAATTTACAGGGGTAGTTATGGTGGTTTTGGTGCCAACTTTGAGGTATCTCTTGGTGGTGGTGATGGGGTTAAGGGTTGTTGATGAGAACCTCATCATGAACCCTAACTAGCACAATTTGACTTAAATAAGTGTACAAAAACTCCTACAAAATCTAAGGGAAAGCCTAAATCAGAGAATTACAAATTTGAGTATAAAAATATTTCACAAGGGGTAAAACTGTAATTTTACCAATGCAGTACATAAATGGGATTTCTAAGGGTCTAGGAAAAAGTTAAATGGGCTTAATAAGAAAGAAAGTGGGATGATTTGGTCTGGAAAGGGTTATAGCGACATCTAGGAATTAAATGACATTCTATAACCCTAAAACAAACCCACTTTAATTCACGAAGTTTCAGGCAAGATAAAAAATAATTAAACCCTCTAAAATTCATGAAAAAACATCCCCTAGGGTTTCGAACCTTCAATTTGGCCATTGGAACCTATCTTGACCTAGATTGAGAACCATACCCAAGTTTTATCCTAATTTCAGTTTTTATGCAAAATTTCTGGACAAACGTGGTCAAACCTAAAATCCAACTTCACCATTGGATTCCTTAGGCCCAAATTAGGGTTATACCAAAATTTGGACCTAAGGAAAGTTTGCCTTAACCCACTTTACAAATTGGTCCTCAATAATTACTTTCTGACCCTTAACTTTTTGAACTCTTACAATTACCCCCTCAACTTTCTCATCATTTTCTGCAAACCAGTCCCTCTACCACCGCAGCAGCAGGCCATACCTCCGATGACTTCGCGCGGAGGATGGCGTCGTGCAGGGCATGGGAGCCGACCCCAGAAACGAGAGGAGGGTCCCCTACGTTGTCCTCTTCCACATGGACCACCTCCCATGCCCTGCCGGCACCCATACCTCTCGTACGAACATGCGAGAGGTATGGGTCTCTTTTCCGGCCACGTCTCCGATGACCAGCCCACGCCTCGTGTTTCTCTCCCTGCCGGCACCTATTTAAGGAACAGCAGGGGCTGCAGCTTCCTTCAAGCTTGTCTTGGCCAGAGTTCCACCCCAAGTTCGTCTTCTTCTCCTCCAGCCAAGCGGTCCAGCAAGCTCCGGTGAGCTGCCCTCACCATCTTCCTCCACTTTGCGTAGCACCAGCGCGAGCACCTCTCGCCCCGTCATCGCCGCCGTCTCCCTCCACTGGACATCATCTTCTCCGGTGACAGCAGGTACTGCCAGTCGCCATCTCTTCCCCTTCGTCCATTTAATCAGGTTAGACTCACTCCTCTCTATCCCTCTTCAATTCCCCTCAATTTATTTCACAAAATACCCCTCAATTCCACTGTCCACCATCGCCATCTCCACCTCCAGCCAGACCTCCGGCGAGGCGTCCCCGCCGCTCCACACCTCCATCCACCTCACCAACCGATCCCTGAGCATCATCACCACCCACTGATCACCCTACGACCCTCCACTGACCGCACCAACCCCTGTCGCCTTCCCCCGAACAAACCCATCCTCACGGCCACAGAGCGACCTAGGCATGCACGCCTAGGCTACCTCGCGGCCAGCCAACCCCCGCCTCACCTTCACCATGATACGGCGAAGGTTTTCTGATGGTCTGACAGAGCCGCGAAGCAGTATTCTTGCTTTCAGGTTATGTGCCCTTGCCGCCATTGCTGCCGAGCTTGGAGCAAGCGTGCTAGCAGCTCCAGGCCTCTGCAGTCCCAGGTTGGAGTCCCAGACCGTGCGGAAGAGACTCACGCACGGTCCCAGGTCCCCAATTGAAGATGCAAGCCTCGCGTATCGCTACAATTGCGAGGACTTCGGCTGCGGGCAAAGGAGCAGAAGTAGGTGGGACTTTTAGTTCCACCTCGGAAGTGTGCAGGTGGACACCCGCACATAAATTGATTTTGTGTTTCAGGCTATTTTCCTCAAAACACTGGGGTGAGGTCCCTCTCACCCGCTTCACCCGACCTCGTCCGCGACCACCCCCCGCAAACTTAGCCTGACCCGTATACCCGACCTACACTCCTCACCCACCACCGCACGTCGGTGGGCCTAGTCCCAGGCACGTACACCCAACCAATATACCCGCGAAGGCCCTGGGAGAGCGAACCTGAAAGAGAAATAGAGAGAGAGAGACGCGAGGAGGGTTGGGGTTAGGTTTTTCCTAACCTTACACTATGCGGGGAAGCAGGAGAAGAAGAAAAGAGAAGGAGCGGCTGACCACTTAGTCGCGCAAAGGAGTTGAAGGAGAAGAAGGAGGAGATAGTGCAACAGCAGAGAAGAAGAGAAGGAAAGAAGAAGAAGCAGCGAAGGACACTTAGCCGCATCAAAGAGCAGGAGTTGAGGAAGAAAGAAAGGAAGAAAAAGAAGATAGGAGTAGAAGCTGAAGAGGAGAAGCCAACTAAAGAAGGAGAAGGCACAGTGCAAGAAGAAGAAGAAGCCCAGAAGGTCGTGCAGAGAAGAGAAGAAGAGAAGAAGAAAAGGCCAAGGAGAAGAAGTAACAGCAGCCAAAGAGAAAGGAAGAAGAAGGAAACGAGCACTGTAGCAACCGCTACTTAAGACGTCTGATTCATGGAATCAGACGTCTGAAGACAGAAGAAGAGAAAAGAAAAGAAGACAAGAAAAAAATTTTTATTCCCTTTCTCTAAATTTTTGTAAAACAGTATATACCCATATTGTAAATTGTGATTTTGTACGCTTCTAAAATCAAGTGTTGCTCCCTGAGTTCGACCTCAGAAATTCCCTATTTTTCGAGTAATAAAAACAAACATACTTGCTGGTTGCCAACCCGCATCCAGCAGTTGTGTCTAGGGTGGCACCAAAACGAGGGAGTGGATGGCATTTTTGATGGAGCTTAGGTAGTAGGGTAGTAGGCCATAAGGTGGAGCTAGGTGGACCTAAGATGACCTAGCATAGCTAGTAGAGTAGTGGTGGATGAGCTAGGGTTTAGCTGAGAAGAAGGAGACTTGAGATTCTTTAAGGCTTGCTAGAGCTGACTGCTGCTGAAGAAGGTCTTCTAGGAGCTTAGCTACTCTACTTAGCTAGCTAGTTCTTTGCTAGCTACTAAGCTGAGTAAGTTGAGCTAAGTTGAGCTAGTCTCAACCATTCTGGAACTAAGGGAAGCTAGTGAAGACTCCCTAGCTAGCTAGCTTAGGTCATTAGACAAGCTCAACTAAGTTGACCTAGGGTAAGTCTTAATGAGCTAGTCTTGAGCTTCCCTAAGCTAGTTGTGGACTTCTTAGCTAACTTAGCTTAGCTAGCTGAGGATTAATAGCTAACCTAAGTTGATTGGAGCTCTCATGAGCTGAGTAGAGCTGGGCTGAGCTAGAATCCAGATAAGGTGAGCTGGAATGAGCTAAGGTCCAGCTGGAATGGGCTTTATCTTCATCTTCTACCTTCTACATTGCTAGGGTTTAGATGATTCTCAATGTGTGATCATCCCTGACAATGACATGAAGTGTATGAGAGCCAAAATAATGGAAAATTGATGCAATGCATGCCCAACCTAAGAAATGCCTAAATGCAATTCCCAAACCATATTACAGTGTGCAAAACCTAAGATCTAGATGTGATTTTAGGCATAAAAGTGATGATAAACTGGTGTTTATCACTGGTACCTTCTTCTCTTTCACTTGGCCTCTTTTTCATTACGAAAATGCGAGAAAAAAACATTGCAAAAAAATGTCATAGTAAAGTTCTCGCAATTAGTCGAATAGCTAAAATTTATAGAACTTGAGATGTGATTTTCCGTTTAAATCTTGAGTCTCGGTTGAACTCAGGAAGGCCGATGGGATTTTGAATATGATTGGATTTTTCACCTTTGAAACTTGCATGTTTGGACTATCTTCTTTTGTGCATTTTATTTTTCTGATTTTTTTTTTATTTTTCAAAATAATCTTCTAAACCTAAAACTAAAACCTAAATAAAGCCTAGTGCTCAACAATCAACTTGCACTCCTACACCTCACATGTCATAATTGTTTCACGCAAAACGTATGCAATGTCAAGGAACATCCAAAATGTGAAAATGTATTTTTTGTTGTATTCTACTTATTTTGTGTAAGTGTTGTTAATTGAATTTAAGAAAATGTTCGTGTCCTTTTCAATTTTAGGAGTGGCCATCTACTTTTTTGTGTTTTTGTTTTTGTACTTTTTTTACGTTTTTTTATTTGACAAGGAAATGTAGATCTAACTAGCGAGTATCCTAATCACTAACTGTAAAGACCTATCCTATTTTTAGCCTTTTAAGACATCTGGAATGTCAATCAGGCATCTAAAAATTAAATTTTTGTACGCCTTCCGCATTCTGTGCGCAGGCGATGCGCAGAACTCTTCTCTCTCTCTCTCTCTCTCTTTCCTCCTCCCAACATCCTAGAGAACCTTAGCCCGGCCTTATAAAAGGCCACCCCCTTCCTCTCCACTCCACCACTACCACCTCACCCCACTTCCACTACCGTGAGCGAGGGTGAGCGAGAGAGAGAGTGTGAGAGCGAGGAGGAGGAGGGTGCGTGAGAAGGAGGAGGAGGCTGAGGTTGAGAGCTTCGTGGAAGCTCGTCAAAAGTTCGCACGGCCACCGTGGAATGTGCGGGAGGAGGAGGGCATTGGAGCGTCATCCTCGACCACCTGCAGTAGCTGGAGCTGCGATGGAGCGAGGGGGACGTGGCGGAGCGCGGCGAGAAGCACAGGAGCGTGGTCAGATACTAGAATTTTTCCAATATCAGACGTCCGGAGTGTCTTCCGGACGACCGGCTGGACGTCTGGCGTCAACACCAGACGTCTGAAAGCATCTATATCGTGAAGGTACGTCTTCTTCGCGGTTACGACCATGCAGGCCACACCGCAAGTGATTTGGTTTAGGCTAAAGGGGGTTGCCACTCTGTCGTGTGCAGGAGCAGCCTTGGGAAGGTGCGCAGAATGCCTTTCCATGTACTTTCGAATGTCTGGACAGCTTATCAGATGACCGAAGGCATTTCCAGATGACCAGAGGACTGGTCAGACATCTGGAACTATTTTCAGACGATCGCAGGGGAGTCCTGGACATTTGAAGTCACTGCAGAAGCTTGAGGTGAGTCTTTATGACTTTTAAGACGTCTGGACTTGTTTTCAGACGTCTGATTTTGGGTCTACAGACATGTTTTTGACCCGTTTGGGGTCCGATCGGGATCCGTTTTACGCAAACAAAGTATCTGTGGTTTCCTTGTGAGTTTATGTACGTGTTAGAAACCTTTATACACTATTCTAAACCTTCCATTGTGATGTGTTCCATGGTATAGGACTTCGATCTGCTGCTTGTCGGGGGCTCGTAGAGGCGCCTGGGTCTGCGGTTCAAGCCCCCAGTACTTCCAGATTGTCTGGTAGAGTGGTCCACCCCTGTTATTCTTATTAAGTATGAATGCATCTATGAAAATTAGTCAACTGGAAACCTAGGATATAGCATGAACCCTAGGACAGAGAAATAAATAAACCAGATTGTTCTGCATGATTGCATTTGTATATGTGAATAAATTAAACTGCTAACCATTGTCTGTAATAAAGTATGAGCTGCCCGTTAGAATATGAGCTGCCTGAAATAACTGAACAGTTACCTGTGAAATCATTTGTTGCATGTATTAATTTGTGGAAATATGAGCTGCCTGTATATAAACAAGAACTAAATTGTGAATGATGAAATCTAGATTGGAATAATATGGTGAACATGAGCATGAACCCTACAGGGAGTTAGGAGTGGAGCTCCTATGGTTAGATGGAAAAATCTAGAATGTGGACGGGAAGTGTGCTGGCCCTTGAGTACGTGATACCAAGGAGAGCGACTGTCCCCTCTTTGTGTAGAGCGGAGCTAGCCGCCCTTGGGTTGGGACCCAGGATTAGGATTGGCCACTCTACACCGACTTCTGTTAGCCCTTGTGTACATGGTACCGAGGCAAGCTATTAGTGTAGGGAGGGAGCTAGCCACCCCACGGGACCCGGGGTTTAGCTAGCCACCCTACACCGACTTGTTAGGCCCTCTAGGCAAACTGGGGTAGTCAAACGAGGGTGCGCGAACTATGGAGGGGCGAGACCCCTATTTCTGAGAGGGCTAGGTGATGAGAACCTCATCATGAGCCATAACTAGCTCATTTTGACCCAATACAAAGGATAAAAGCTCCTACATATCTCAAGGAAAAGCTTAACTCAGAGAATTCTGAGTTTGAGAAGAAAACAAGTCATAAGGGGTAAAAGTGCAATTTTACCAGTATAATCTGCATACAGGGTAATTCAGGGCCCAAACATAGGTCAAAACAGCTTAATAAGAATAAAAGTGGGATGAGATGATCTAGCAAGGGCTACAGCACTTCCAAGGAACCAAATGATAATCTGTAACCCTAAAACAACCCACTTCAATTCACAAGGTTCGAGGCAAAGTAAAAATAGAATAAACCCTCTAAAATTCATAGAAAAATAATCTCTAGGGTTTAGAACCTTCAATTTGGCCTTTAGAACCCATTTTGACCTACATTGAGAACCATGCCCAATTAATAACTTAATTTGGGTTTTTGCGCAAATTGACCGGTCAAACAAGGTTTAATATGAAAATAAAATTCACCATCAGATTCCTTAGGTCCTAATTAGTCATGTATAAAAACTTGAGCCTAAGAAGAAACCTCCTTGACCGACTTCACACTTTGGTCCTCATATATTTACTCTTTGGCCCTCAACTTTTGAACCCTCGCATTTTGGCCCCTAACTCTCCTTCGTTCTTTGCAATCAGGTCCCTCCTGCAAAACCCTGCCAGCACCATGCTCCGGCGACCCAGCGCGGAGCATGGCGCCGGGCAGGGTGAGGTGGGGGACCTGGCAAGTGTACCGGGGGTGCCCTACGTCGTCAGCCGTCGCAGGAGCACCCCCCTGGACATTGTAGGCCACCATACCGGCCGTGCGAACGCATGGACGGTATGGGTTCATGTTCCGACCACTCTCCGGCGAGGGAGACACGTCGTCTCCCTCCGCCTTCCTCCCTGCTTCATCCCTATAAATACCCCCCGCCGCTCCACCGACGAGGGCAGCCTGGATCTGACGGAGAAAACCCCCAGCTTTCGTCTCTTCTTTCTCCGGCAGACGCTCACCAGCTCCGGCGACTTCCTCCCCCTCCACCTCTTCGCTCTGCCGCGCTACCAGCAGAAGAGACTTCCTCCCCTGCTCTTCCCGCGCTACGCCGCACCCAGCTGGCGCCTCTCCAGCCCTCTGCTCGCCGCCGCCCCTCTCCCTGAGCATCGTCTTCTCCGGCGACAGTCGATACGACTGTCGCCCTGTTCCTCCCCCTTCGTCCCTGCAAGTAAGTTAGACCTACTCCCCTTCTTCTCCTCTTTCTTTCCCCGCTTTCAATTTAGTCAATTAAACCCTCGACCGCTCCTGTTCACCCTCATCCTCTCCGCCTCCGACCACCCTCCGGCGAGCCGCGCCCATCACCTCAGCGACCCACACGGCTCGCCGACCACCGCAGAACCTCCGCCTCCTCACCCTGATCCTCTTCCGCCCCTCCACTTCCCACCAAACACCCTCTGCAGATCCACCGAACACACCCACTTCTTCGCTCACAGTTTGACCTAGGACGACCTGTTAGCTCCATCTCGCCCCCTGCAGACCCCCTGACTACCTTCGCCGTGCCACGGCGAAGGTCCCCCGCCTGTCTGATTTGGCCGAGAGGCCGTTCTATTGATTTCAGGTTCCAGGCCTTGACCGCCATTGGCGAGGAAGCTCGAAGCTTGCTTGAGGTTGCTCCAAGCCTAGATATCCCAGGTTGAAGACCTAGGCTGCGCGAAAGAGTCTTGCGCACACACCCTGGCCCTCAATTGGAGTTGCGAGCCTCAACAGCTGTTGCAATTGGAAGCACCATCCCTACTGCAGGCGTGAGAGAAAAGGGGTGCGCGGATAGTCCCACCTCGGGAATTTCTGAAGCCACACACCCACATAAGTTGCAAAAGTGCCACCATCTGTTTGCCTCAGTTACCACGGGGTGAGGTCCCTCTCACCCGACCTGACCCGACTCGGCCTCGTCCGTGACCACGCTCCGCGGACCTGGCCCGACCCGATTAGACTGACCTGCACTCCTCGCCCACCACGCACGCCGGTGGGCCTGGACCCGGGCCTGACCCGAACCCGATTACCCGGTAGCGCTCTGGGAGAGCTTCCAAAGAGTGATTTCAGAGAGAGAGATACGCGGGGGAGGGGGGTAGAGTAGGTTTTTGCCTCTTGACGAAAAAACTCTGAAGTGTGCAGGCCAAAGAAGAAGAAGCAGACCCGCTGAAGAAGAAGGAGCTGCGGCACTGTAGCAAAGGCATCGTTAAGTCGTCTCAGCACCGGGGCAGACGACGGAAGGTCAGCAGCCAGAGCAGGAAAGAAGACAGGCTGAAGAAGAAGGAAGAGCAACGGCCATCGCGAAAGAAGAAGAAGAGAGGTCAAGGCAGGTGAAGACAAAGAAGAAGAAGATCTGAAGAAAAAGAAAGAAAGAAAACAAGGAAGAACAGAAGACAGAAGAAAGCAGAAGAAGAAGAAGAAGAAGAACAGGAAGAACAAAAGCCAAAGAGGAGATAAGACAAAGAGGAAGAAAGAAGAGAAGAAGAAGAAGCCAAATTTTCATCTCTCTCTCTCTCTCTTTATTTTTGTAATAGAACTTGTATATCTCTAGAATACAACTTGCTCCCTGAGTTCGACCTCGGGAACTCTTTTATTTTTCCGAGTAAAAAAATTTATATTTGAAATGTTGGTAATAACCGGCTTTACTACAACGTTATAACGTTACCGACGACGTTTTCATTTTTGGCGCCGTTGCCGGGGAGCAACGGCTATTCTAGAGGTAAACATTCCTGTATCCCTTTTTATTTCTGATAATCTCCTCTCTTTTGTGCAGCTACAGGAACTCAAGAAGACAAGCAACCACACGACAACCACTCCGAAGACAGGTAAATCTTTTCTCTCACTATTAACCCCTACACTCTAAAGAGGAAGAAAAGAAAAGAACAAGCAATATAGGGCTAACCTGTCTTCCATACTTAGTAACCATAAAAAGTTGCATGTCTTCAACTCATCACTCCTGCACACTATTAAGGGTATTTAAGGGCTAACACATTCTTGCTTGAGCCCTAATTGCCCAACAAAGAGTTAAATGGACCAAGTAGAGCCAACATAAGGTCAAACATTAGGATTTCAGTAGAGACACACCCCTTAATCAAGAATTGAGGAAATCCTAAAGAGGTGTGCCCAAGCCACTGATTGAAAATAATTAACAAGAAAAATCCTAAACAATTGGCTCTCTCTAAACACTTGAACCCTAAAAGACAGGGCCTAAAAGCTCTTAAAGAAAACAATAGGTAAAGTTGACCCCTTGGGTTAACCAACCTTAAATTAGGTCACTCTTTGCACTTAAAAAGACTAAAGTTCAAGTGAAACCTTAAGCACCCTGATCTTAAAATTGGTAGACTTAAGAGGTCAAGATCCCCATTCTGGTCTACCTGGAACCGCAGTGACAAGAGAGGTCGGGTGGGGGAAACCCTGTAACCCGTGGGGACGCTCTACCGTGTAGGGGTCTTCGCGGGACTCTCCCTCTCTGGCTGCCCAGGTAATTCTCAGGTGGACGATCTTTCTGATCAAGGGGTCCATCTGCCCCGCACCTCTATAGTCACCCAACACATTTTTGGGTGTCTTGATTGGGTCCAGCACCTTCTAAACTTACCTCTCCCAACTGTGCATGTACGGAAGGAGGTCTCTAAGACCACCCTTAAGACCTCCTTTAGAAATTCACTCTCGTCAAGGCCAAGCCTCGACGCCCGTGTTTGTGCAGCAACACCCTCACATTATTCTCTCTTCTGATTCAGAACCAAGTTCTTCTTCTTCCCCCATCATGGCTCAGCCAGTTGAGGAAGAAAATAATCTGGAACACCAGCTCCAGCGACTCAATGACCTCTTCCAAAACTTCGTGCACCCACCGCAGCGTCCTATGATGCGGGACCACTACAATCCTGCTGCGGTGGCCATTGAGCCTCGAGTTAGAATCCCGATTGGAGGACCTGATTCCGAACTAAAGAACAACATGATTCATGCTATACCTAAATTCCATGGGCTTAATTCTGAAGATCCCTTCCAGCACATCAAACAGCTTAAGCATCTGGCCCACACTTTTGGATCAGATGCGCAAAATCGGGATATTCTTCTCATGAAGATGTTCTCCTTTTCTCTTATGGACAAGGCCGCCCATTGGTATCAAACTCAGACCCGGCCGATCAACACTTGGGAAGAACTTCAATCCGAGTTTTTGAAAAAGTTCTTTCCCGTTGGTCGAACCAACGCCTTGCGCCATCAGATTACACACTTCACTCAACAATCAGGAGAACCTCTCCATGAGGCATGGGATCGTTTTCAGGATCTCATGAGGAAGTGCCCCCATCACGGAGTTCCTAAATGGGAACAAGTCCAATCTTTTTACCAGGGACTCCGTGAGGACATCCGCCTTTTCGTCAATGCAACCTGCGGAGGAAACATCATGGGTCAACATGAAGACACCGTATGGGAGATTCTCGAAAACATGTGCGAGAACTCCATCAACAATGACTCCATGGGATTATTCGACAGGACGAATACCCGCGCAGCGACGAATCTTAAGGGAGCACATGAGACGCAGGGCCTGTCCGCATCAGTCGACCTGGAATTAATGGCCAGTCGATTGGACAAGGTCTCAATTATTGAGAAGAAGGTGGATGAGCTGACTCAGCACTTGCAGCGAGCCACCTCTGCGCGTAACTCCTTTGCACAACCTCCTTCCACACAGGAGACTGTGCAAAATATCCTCCACCGATCCTCCCTTGGGATGGATCCATATCCATCCCCATCTGATTCTTGGACTGGAAGATCATCCGATCCTTTCTTCACCAGCCGGGGGAACTCCATTCCTCCTTTCCCTGATTCTCAGGAGGTTCCTCAGACCTGCGAGGACCTCAACGCCATCCAGAACGACCCATTCCCCAACACTTACAACCCTGGATGGCGAAACCATCCCAATTTTCAGTGGGCGGGAAATTCCCAAACCCAAAGACCACCTTTTCAGTCCCGCCCACAGCCCTCTCATCACTACCAGCCGCCTCAGCCTCGGCCCAACCCTACTTATCCATCAGGGCCAAATCAAGATCAAATGTCCTTAATCCTTCAGACTCTGGCTGACATTCAGAAATCGAATGCGGCCATTCAAAAACAGCACAAGGACGAGCTTACTGAAGTTAAAACTCAGCTGGCCCAGTTGACAAATTCTCGCCAGCCAGGCACACTCCCTTCCCAACCTCTTCCTAACCCAAATAACGTGCCAACCCAGAAGCGCGTTATGAATCCAAATTTAGGCCACGCTCAATGGATTTATCAGGCCCCCACTGCTCCATCTCCAGACGAGATGGAAGCCTCTACTTCTCGTACGGGATTTCAGCAGCAGCCACCCCTCCTACCAAACCCAAGCCAAAATCAGGCCGGATTAAATTCTGTAACAACACGTAGTGGTAAGACAACTCAGGACCCGCATTATCCAAACCAATCCCAGCCTGATAACCATGACCCTAGGATAGTTATCCAAGGTACCGCTGTTCCAGACCCACAACCTGGACCTATCCTAGAAGAACCAACCAAGATCCCGTTTCCCGAGGCCCTGACCAAGGGAAAGAAGACCACCAAACCCGTGGCCCCTGAGGAGGACCTGGTCAAGCTCTTTGAGCAGGTCCACATAAACATCCCCTTGATGGATGCAATCCGCCACGTACCAGCTTACGCACGATTTCTAAAGAATATATGTACACCCCAGCGTAAGCCGCGAACCAAGGGGGGGAGCCCAATTGTTCTGTCAGAGCAAGCCAGCTCTGTAATCCTTAGTAGACTCCCACCCAAGGCAAAAGATCCTGGAACTCCCCTGATCTCCTGTAAGATAGGTGGTACCCAACTTGATAGAGCATTGTTAGACTTAGGTGCATCTATAAATCTGATACCCACATCCTTACTTGACCATCTGGAAGAATCCTGGCTGAAACCAACCGAGGTGACATTACAATTAGCAGATCGATCTATAAAGTCACCAAAAGGGATTCTCGAGGATGTTATCGTGAGAGTGCGGGATTTCTATTTTCCAGTGGACTTTATAGTCTTAGACATGGATGCACCTGAGAACCCTAGGGATACACCAATCATTCTAGGGAGACCTTTCTTGGCTACTGCTAGAGCCAACATCAGCTGTGAGGAGGGCCAAATAGAGCTTAAGTTTGGAGATCAAACGCTGAAAATTGATATATTTAAGGCCCAACAAGGAATTAATTGCGGCGTCATCGAGCAAATTTGTGACATCAAGACTTTGGTTGATGAATCACACCTCCAGAATGACTTGAGTATTCCTCATCAACCACAGAAGGATCTTGACCCGCAAATAGAGGAGTCAAATCCAGATGTGAACAACCCAGTAACTCCCACCCTTGAACCTCACATCTATACTGAACCACCCGCTGCTGCTGAAAACCCCATCCTCGAACTGAAACCCCTTCCTGCTCATTTGAAATACATCTTTTTGGGTTCTAATCAGACCCTTCCTGTGATCATCAATTCCAACCTTAGTCCTGAACAGGAATCCCGTCTGATTGTTGTCCTCCAGCAACATCGCAGAGCCATCGGATGGACCCTCGATGATTTGACTGGAATAAGTCCCTCTTATTGTACTCATCATATCTATTCAGAAGAGGGCACACGACCTTCTCGTGAAATGCAGAGACGCTTAAACCCCAATCTGCAGGAGGTCGTGAAAAAGGAGATCATCAAGTGGTCAGATGCCGGGATCATCTACCCGATCTCCGATAGTCGTTGGGTGAGCCCAATTCAGGTCGTGCCTAAGAAGGCAGGACTCACCACTATAACGACTGAGACCGGAGAAATCATTCCTACCCGATTAGCCAACTCGTGGAGAGTCTGTATAGATTACCGTCGACTCAATTCCTCCACGAAGAAGGATCATTTCCCACTACCCTTCATTGATCAAATTCTCGAAAAATTAGCGGGAAATAGGTTCTTCTGCTTCCTTGACGGGTACTCCGGTTACAACCAGGTGGCAATCCATCCTGAGGACCAAGAAAAGACCACGTTCACCTGCCCCTTCGGAACATACGCTTTGCGAAGGATGCCTTTCGGTCTTTGCAATGCACCCGCTACTTTTCAGCGATGCATGCTTGCCATATTCTCAGATATGGTAGGTGATTATCTGGAAGTCTTCATGGATGACTTTTCAGTTTTCGGAGCATCATTCGACGATTGCCTCCAACACTTGGTCCAGATACTCAGGCGGTGCATCGACGTGAATTTGGTTCTTTCCTGGGAAAAGAGCCATTTCATGGTGCCTGAGGGAATTGTCCTGGGACACTCAATTTCGGAGAAAGGTATCCAAGTGGATCGAGCTAAGGTTAATCTGATTTCTCGCCTTCCTATGCCTAGCTCGATCAGGGACATCCGATCCTTTTTAGGGCATGTCGGTTTTTATCGACGATTTATCCCTGATTTTTCAAAAATCGCACGCCCCCTGACCACTCTTCTCTCCAAGGATGTTCCCTTCGAAATCTCCAAGGAATGCACTCAAGCATTTGAAATCCTGCGTGACCGAGTCACCCAAGCCCCGATCCTACACTCCCCTGATTGGTCTCAACCCTTTGAGATCATGTGTGATGCATCCGACTTCGCTGTAGGAGCGGTTTTGGGGCAGAAAAATGACAAGAAACCTGTGGTCATTTACTACGCCAGCAAAACACTCGATGAGGCTCAGCGTAACTATACAGTTACTGAGAAAGAGCTGCTAGCTGTAGTATTTGCCCTTGAGAAGTTCAGATCATACCTTCTGGGTTCCCATGTCATCATATACTCGGATCACACGGCTGTGAGGCATCTCCTTGCAAAGAAGGACGCGAAACCTCGATTGATCCGATGGATCTTGCTGTTGCAAGAATTTGACCTCGAGATTCGCGATAAAGCGGGAAAACAAAACGTGGTAGCTGATCACTTGTCCCGTCTTCCTTCTGAAATGATAGACCCTTCCGGACCCATCACTGAGCATTTTCCCGATGAGCACCTGCTGACTATTGGTACTAGCCTTCCATGGTTTGCTAATATTGTTAATTACTTGGCATCTCATCAGACCCCGTCCGATTGGCCGAAGGCCAAGAAAGACAAATTACGCTCTGATGCCAAGTATTACATTTGGGAAGACCCGTACCTCTTCCGCATAGGTGCCGATCAGATCATCCGGAGATGTGTCCCGGAAGGGGAAGTCAACAATATCCTCTCTTTCTGCCATGACCAGGCATGCGGTGGCCATTTTGCCGGGCATAAAACCGCATCAAAAGTCCTCCAGTGCGGCTTTTACTGGCCCACACTGTTCAAAGACGCACACAGTCATTGCAAGGCATGCAGTCGTTGCCAGACTTTGGGCAACATGAGCCGTCGTAACATGATGCCTATGCAACCGATTCTAGTATGCGAAATCTTTGATGTTTGGGGGATTGATTTTATGGGCCCCTTTCCTATTTCGGATGGTTTCGAATACATTCTGTTGGCTGTGGACTACGTGTCCAAATGGATCGAAGCCATACCGACCCGAACCTGTGATCACAAAATCGTTCTCAAATTCATTCATCAACACATTTTCTCAAGGTTCGGGATTCCTCGTGCAATAATCTCTGATGGGGGGACCCATTTCACAAATGCTCAGTTTAGGTCACTGATGACCAAATACGGGGTGTCTCACCGAATCTCTACTCCTTACCACCCCCAAACTAATGGTCTAGCTGAGCTGTCGAATCGGGAGATCAAGAAAATCCTGCAGGTCACTGTTCGACCTGACAGGAAGGACTGGTCGTCCCGACTTCCGGAAGCATTGTGGGCCTATAGGACCGCCCACAAGACCCAATTGGGCATGTCTCCCTTTAGATTGGTGTACGGAAAGGCATGCCACCTTCCCGTCGAACTGGAGCATAAAGCCTATTGGGCAGTACGGAACTGTAATCTAGATCTTTCCAAGGCTGGGACCCACAGAAAACTCCAAATCAGCGAGATCGATGAATTACGCACAGACGCGTACGAGAACTCGCAAATCTACAAGGAGCGGGTTAAAGCCTTCCACGACAAACACATCTCGAGAAAGATCTTTCATCCTGGTCAAAAGGTCCTACTCTTTGATGCCCGACTCAAACTCTTCCCAGGAAAACTGAGATCTAAGTGGGTCGGACCATATTTGGTCCGACAAGTTTTTGGAAATGGAGCAATCGAAATCAGTCCACTCAGCCACGATTCTGAACCTTTCATCGTGAATGGTCAAAGACTCAAGCCGTTCATTGATGTAACTTCTACTGATTTGGCTGAGGCATCTTATATCCTCCGTTCCCCTTGAGCTTATTGCGCCCAGCCGATGGCGTAAAACTCAGCGCTTAACGGGAGGCAGCCCGTCATTCTCTTTGAAAACCTGAAACTTGTTCTGACACCTTTCAGCACTCGAAGTTCACCCTTATAGACAGCCGACCCCAACTCAGATGTTCGCATCTGAAATTTGAAATCGTCCGCAAAAATTCAACCCGACCCATCCACTCACCCAAATTTCTGTCTTAAGGAATGAACTAAGACCCCCTAGGTTACAATGAGGACATTGCAAATCTTAGGCATGGGGGGGTAGGAAAGTGCAAAAACTTGTAAGAAAATGTTTCAAACAAAAAAATTCACATATGCCAAAAATACCATAAAAATTAAAAAATTTTTTTTCGAAAAAGAATAAGAGGAAAAGAGGAGAAGGAAAATTTTGTGAAGGAGAAAAGAAACAAAATGAAAAAGGAGCACAAAATTATGAGAAAAAGTGATAGTCATTAGTAAGGAACTAAGGAATTAACCTAAGTTCTAGACCTCATTCGAGAAAATAACTGAAAAGTGCACAATGAGATTAGTAAGAATGCAAACCTTAGGCATTCTTGAATAGACTCTTAGTACCCATTAAGATCTGGACACTCCTCAAGAGGTTGAGGAAAATGAAAAGCTGAAGTATTAGGTCTAAGGCTTAGGGAGTATTCGGCCTCGTTAACTAATTTTTGGTTTACGGGACTCAGTAACCTAAGCACCCTAATCTCACACACAGCCTGGTTCAGTAAGCATAAAAATCAGAATCACGCAGAAGCGTCACAAAAATCTGAAAAGAACATCTAGAATAGGAGCGGCCGATCAACACAAGTTGATTTAGACGAGTTCCCAGCGCGGAGAGGCGGGAAATCCCCTCGAAGATGCGTAACAAAATATCATCTCCTCGGTGCTTGTCTCTTAGGATATTTACATATCCTACGGGGGGCATATAAGCACTCTGCTGGTTCAGATTCCATGGATGGCATTATCTCGAAATGTCAATTGCCAGGGTCTGGATTCGGCCACGGAATACCATGGATGGGATTATCTCGAAATCTCAATAGCCAGGGTTCCGGGGGTTGCCATGGGCGGTGCTATCTCGAAGCATCGATCGCCAGGAACCCTTGAGGATTGATGATGGGAGCAAGGAATCTGATACAGACCGTGTTGAAAAGCCAATCCTAGGCTAGAACTAAAAAGAAAAAGAGAGAGAAAACTCTCCAAACAGAAAAACTTTCTATCTCTCTCTTACAAAACGCACTGCGAACTGAGCCAGGGCTAAAATCATTTCAAGCACGGGTGCTTTAACCACGAAGTCCAATAAACCTTAGGTTAGTTCTTGTGGGCCTTAAAAACCTTTGCTAAAAGACTGAGGCTAAGGCTAGACAGATTTGGATCTTGACTGGTACTGGAGTACCTTTTAGGCCTATGATCAGCATTCTAACCTAATCTATGAAGGCACTTATCTAAAACTATTGAAAACTTCATGGTCTAGAACAAGGGTTGAAACCTTAAGTTTTTGCTAAGGGACTAGCAAAAGCTAGGCATGGGGGTATGATGAGAACCTCATCATGAGCCATAACTAGCTCATTTTGACCCAATACAAAGGATAAAAGCTCCTACATATCTCAAGGAAAAGCTTAACTCAGAGAATTCTGAGTTTGAGAAGAAAACAAGTCATAAGGGGTAAAAGTGCAATTTTACCAGTATAATCTGCATACAGGGTAATTCAGGGCCCAAACATAGGTCAAAACAGCTTAATAAGAATAAAAGTGGGATGAGATGATCTAGCAAGGGCTACAGCACTTCCAAGGAACCAAATGATAATCTGTAACCCTAAAACAACCCACTTCAATTCACAAGGTTCGAGGCAAAGTAAAAATAGAATAAACCCTCTAAAATTCATAGAAAAATAATCTCTAGGGTTTAGAACCTTCAATTTGGCCTTTAGAACCCATTTTGACCTACATTGAGAACCATGCCCAATTAATAACTTAATTTGGGTTTTTGCGCAAATTGACCGGTCAAACAAGGTTTAATATGAAAATAAAATTCACCATCAGATTCCTTAGGTCCTAATTAGTCATGTATAAAAACTTGAGCCTAAGAAGAAACCTCCTTGACCGACTTCACACTTTGGTCCTCATATATTTACTCTTTGGCCCTCAACTTTTGAACCCTCGCATTTTGGCCCCTAACTCTCCTTCGTTCTTTGCAATCAGGTCCCTCCTGCAAAACCCTGCCAGCACCATGCTCCGGCGACCCAGCGCGGAGCATGGCGCCGGGCAGGGTGAGGTGGGGGACCTGGCAAGTGTACCGGGGGTGCCCTGCGTCGTCAGCCGTCGCAGGAGCACCCCCCTGGACATTGTAGGCCACCATACCGGCCGTGCGAACGCACGGACGGTATGGGTTCATGTTCCGACCACTCTCCGGCGAGGGAGACACGTCGTCTCCCTCCGCCTTCCTCCCTGCTTCATCCCTATAAATACCCCCCGCCGCTCCACCGACGAGGGCAGCCTGGATCTGACGGAGAAAACCCCCAGCTTTCGTCTCTTCTTTCTCCGGCAGACGCTCACCAGCTCCGGCGACTTCCTCCCCCTCCACCTCTTCGCTCTGCCGCGCTACCAGCAGCAGAGACTTCCTCCCCTGCTCTTCCCGCGCTACGCCGCACCCAGCTGGCGCCTCTCCAGCCCTCTGCTCGCCGCCGCCCCTCTCCCTGAGCATCGTCTTCTCCGGCGACAGTCGATACGACTGTCGCCCTGTTCCTCCCCCTTCGTCCCTGCAAGTAAGTTAGACCTACTCCCCTTCTTCTCCTCTTTCTTTCCCCGCTTTCAATTTAGTCAATTAAACCCTCGACCGCTCCTGTTCACCCTCATCCTCTCCGCCTCCGACCACCCTCCGGCGAGCCGCGCCCATCACCTCAGCGACCCACACGGCTCGCCGACCACCGCAGAACCTCCGCCTCCTCACCCTGATCCTCTTCCGCCCCTCCACTTCCCACCAAACACCCTCTGCAGATCCACCGAACACACCCACTTCTTCGCTCACAGTTTGACCTAGGACGACCTGTTAGCTCCATCTCGCCCCCTGCAGACCCCCTGACCACCTTCGCCGTGCCACGGCGAAGGTCCCCCGCCTGTCTGATTTGGCCGAGAGGCCGTTCTATTGATTTCAGGTTCCAGGCCTTGACCGCCATTGGCGAGGAAGCTCGAAGCTTGCTTGAGGTTGCTCCAAGCCTAGATATCCCAGGTTGAAGACCTAGGCTGCGCGAAAGAGTCTTGCGCACACACCCTGGCCCTCAATTGGAGTTGCGAGCCTCAACAGCTGTTGCAATTGGAAGCACCATCCCTACTGCAGGCGTGAGAGAAAAGGGGTGCGCGGATAGTCCCACCTCGGGAATTTCTGAAGCCACACACCCACATAAGTTGCAAAAGTGCCACCATCTGTTTGCCTCAGTTACCACGGGGTGAGGTCCCTCTCACCCGACCTGACCCGACTCGGCCTCGTCCGTGACCACGCTCCGCGGACCTGGCCCGACCCGATTAGACTGACCTGCACTCCTCGCCCACCACGCACGCCGGTGGGCCTGGACCCGGGCCTGACCCGAACCCGATTACCCGGTAGCGCTCTGGGAGAGCTTCCAAAGAGTGATTTCAGAGAGAGAGATACGCGGGGGAGGGGGGTAGAGTAGGTTTTTGCCTCTTGACGAAAAAACTCTGAAGTGTGCAGGCCAAAGAAGAAGAAGCAGACCCGCTGAAGAAGAAGGAGCTGCGGCACTGTAGCAAAGGCATCGTTAAGTCGTCTCAGCACCGGGGCAGACGACGGAAGGTCAGCAGCCAGAGCAGGAAAGAAGACAGGCTGAAGAAGAAGGAAGAGCAACGGCCATCGCGAAAGAAGAAGAAGAGAGGTCAAGGCAGGTGAAGACAAAGAAGAAGAAGATCTGAAGAAAAAGAAAGAAAGAAAACAAGGAAGAACAGAAGACAGAAGAAAGCAGAAGAAGAAGAAGAAGAAGAACAGGAAGAACAAAAGCCAAAGAGGAGATAAGACAAAGAGGAAGAAAGAAGAGAAGAAGAAGAAGCCAAATTTTCATCTCTCTCTCTCTCTCTTTATTTTTGTAATAGAACTTGTATATCTCTAGAATACAACTTGCTCCCTGAGTTCGACCTCGGGAACTCTTTTATTTTTCCGAGTAAAAAAATTTATATTTGAAATGTTGGTAATAACCGGCTTTACTACAACGTTATAACGTTACCGACGACGTTTTCACTAGGCCCTATACTGTTCCGTGCTGTACTTTGGGCATACCCATAAGCGGAAACGACTGATCTTACGTTAGTGCGGGATAGCTACCCGTGCGCTTATCGTGCATGCTGTAGTCACCGCTACGTCTGACAGTGACCTTAGGGTGGTTGACTGGGTGTAGGACTACCACGGGAGACTCTCCTGGCCAGAAGAGCACCACGTGTACCTTTTACTCTTTGGAAGAGACTGCAATCAAGATCGTTCCCATGAGGAACATGCAAGATCAAGAGAAATCTGAATGTTGACAAGAAAGGGGTGAAAAGGAATTACCTGTAAAATAAAGTAACTTGAAAAGATAAATATACCTGCTACTTTTACTGCTATAGATAGTATGGTTACCACTCTACTCAGCATTCGCTAACTCCGTTCTTTTCATAAAACTGTTCAGGACTAGGAGTTGAGTAACCTGAGCTACCGGCTGCAAAGGGTGCCGGGCCCAATCGAGCCCAGCCATAGTTTTCAGTACTTTTTGTTGTACTCTCTTTACTGCTATAATGAGTTTTAGACTTTTTGCTACTATTTCTGTTACTGTTGCTTTCGTTCCGTTTTTCCTGTTGTTGTGGTGGTATGTACTAAACTAGTAGCTTTTACTTTCCTTTACTACTTGTATGTTTTTACTGCTTAGTTACATTCCATATGTGAATGTGGTTTATTTTCCTGCTTTTTGGTTATTTCTTGTTGGACAAATGGGTCTTGGGATTAGTCGAGGTGAGTCGGTCTCGAATCCTGTAGGGATTCGGAAATCGAGTCGTAACACTAACCTAATCTATGAGAAACAAAATGAAATGATCCTAACTAAAACCTATATCTAGAGGTGGCGTGAGGTGTTGTAGTGGTGATGTGATCATTGTTGACAACCACTTGATACTGGTGGTGGGCATGTGGTATGTGAGTGATGGCGAAAACGATGGCAAAATTGAATCGGAATGCGAATTACAAATAAGATAATAGCAAGAAACAATCTTAAAACTTGTCTATAGACATATAGAAAGCAATGTGCTCTACAAGAATGATTAAATCAACAAAATAATAATAGCAACAACTAGAATTGAAATGACAAAAAGAATAAATCTATCTACAAGAAAAACCACCATGCCGGAAGTGCTCCAAGGAGCTGTCAATTTCTATGTGGTAGGTGTGGCTAGATCGTGGTCAAGAAGACATCTACATGCCATGAGAGAGAGGTGGTCACACTGACAAGGCTAAGAGAGAAGCCCTTAGGCATGCCCTTAGAGAAATGGAGCACACAAAATAAGAAGGAATGGAGGACGACCGTGGGCCTAGATAGGAAGAGGAGAGGACAACGGCGGTAGCCCTCCTAAATGGAGGTAACATAGACCTAAGGATGGAGGAGCGGTGGCCGGCTGGCTAGTTGGAGGTGGTGGTGGCTGATGGTGAGGGTGGAGGGGAGGGCAAGGGAGAGGGTGGCTATGGGTTTAATGGTAGGTGTCTTGGGTTTCTTATATAGATGTAGGTTGGGTTGTGGTATGCCTTAGGTCTAGGTTAGGAACTAGTTAAGAGGGTACAACCTAAGGCTAAGGTGTTGGACCACATTAAGACTTAGTCTAATCAGGATTAGGTTGAGCTAACAAGGTTAGACTAGTCTAATTAGGAAATAATTACCCTAATTGATCTTCTACTTAACCTAATCCAAACCTAGTGGGTCCAATGGGTTCAGGAATGTAAAATCGAGATAAGGCTAGGGTAATTGGGATAATAGGAACTGTGGATGAGGTCATGGATAGCGAGATAGGTGATGTGCATACATCTAAATATCCAAAAATGTCTATTAATGCATATTCTTAGTATCATATTAGCATCATGCATTGTAAATATTGCATAACATGCATAATCAGGCATTTAGGTTAAATTGTACAAATTATATAGTAATTGTCTCCTTTTATGTCCAGGGACAGGGAAACTTTTAATCAGGGCCTCGAATCGAGGATCCAACCATACGAATCTAATCAGGGCAACGACTAGAGTTCAACAACTCCAAGATCGCCCCGATCGAACATACGTAGCATCAAATATAGTCCGAGGAAGCTCAAAGATCAAGAGACAAGATGGTGTCAATCCACACTTCAGACAACAAATCCAACTGCACGGATGGATTTAAATCGACGATTGCAGCCTAATGGCGTGAAAATTGATCCAATCCGACATCCGTGGCATCGTCGACAACACACAGAAGATGGACAGCAAAGATGACGCCACGTGGCACCATCTCAGTCGCCAAATCGGCCCAAGGACCCGTAGCTACACTTCTGAAGGTGGTTCCATCTCAGCCATCCAATCGGCCCAAGGACCCGCAGCTGCACTTCTGAAGGCAAAGGCGCGAACAATTTGGGCTGTTGGATCTTGATCCAACGGCCACTGGTGTGCGCACTTAAAACTTAAGCGCGACAAAGTGGCAGCCGTAGTATAGCGAGCGCAAGCACTTCATGCAAAGAAGAGGAGCAAGGTTGAATCCTCTCGAGCCTCAAAATTGAGCTGAAGGCGCAGGGCAGGTTGATTCCAGCCGTTCGATGCAGATGGTGCGGGCGAGAAGTGGGCGACGTAGCGCAACAGATGCTCACGGTTCACGCACGTGTGATCCTACACAGATGCAAATGCCCGATCAGATGCGGGGGGCAGGTTGCATTCTGAGCCGTTGGACGCAAGATCGGACGGATGAGAAGAGGCATGCTTGTGCGTTGAGCTGACGAAGAGGCGCTGGCGAGGAACGTTTTAAGCCCTCCAATCTTGAGATCGGATGGCTGATCTTGCGAGAACGTGGATGAGCATTGGGCGCGCGGGAGAGGAGGAGACGGCAGGTGCATGCAAAGTTGCGGCAACGTGGTGCCTGTAGTGATGCTTAATTCCGTCATTAAAGACTCCCTCATTTAATGTTTTGAATATGTAATGACCAAATTGCCCCCAATCCTTGCAACTATAAAAGGAGGCCCCTACCCTACGAAATTCTCATCCCTTCCTTCACCTCTCACTCTCTCCAAAGCTCTAGAGCAGCTTGTCCCACACTTGGGATGCTCCTTTAGAGCCAAATCCAAAGTTTTCTCTCCCCCGTTCTGAAAGTGGATCCTGGTGTAAACTCGGATAGGTCATGTTAATATAGTGATTTAATCGTTGAAATGCGTATAGTGGTTAGCCTAAATCGAGCCTAACCATCTTTTTACAAAATTTTTTTAACCTGGCCTACTTGATTTTATCTTGGTCACTTTTAGGCCCAGGGTCGAACTCAGGGAAGCGGGATTAGAGGTGAATAAGTTTCTACGCCCTTCTTACAACGAATCTCTTCCATATGTTTATTATGTTTATTAGGGTGGAAGATTTGTGCGAAGACTCTTTCTGTACACGTGTATCGGGGAATATCAGCAACTGGTGCAGATATTCCCGCGATACAACGTGTGGTAGGTGATATGAAAAAATATATGTATATATGTAAATATATATCTATATGTATATATATAGATATGGTTATAATTATATAGGTGTATATGTAGATATAGATATATATATAGATATGTAAATATATGTATAGAAAGATATATATATATATGTATGTATGTATATATAACTATAAATAGATATAGATATATATATATAGTAATATATGCATATAGTTATATATATGTGTGTGTGTGTGTATATATATATATATATATATATTAGTATAAGTATCTATGTATATAGATATATATATGTATTTATAGTTATAGATATATGTATATATGTATGTATATTTGTATATATATATATGTATAAATATATGTGTATATATATATATGTGTGTGTGTATATATACTTATACTTAGGTGTGTGTGTGTGTGTATATATATATATATATATATATAGACACATATATTTATACATATATATATATATACAAATATACATACTTATATACATATATCTATAACTATAAATACATATATATATATATATATATATATATATATAATTATATATAGGTATATATATATAAGTGTGTATACAGGGGTGTACAAGTGAGAGTGTGTGTGTGTATGTGTCTGCAGGAGGGAGTGAGAGTGCTGAGAGAGAGAGAGAGAGAGAGCGAGCGTCTGCTAAAGAAGATGGCACGACGAGTTAAGTCGTCCGGGGCCTCCAGCCGTCGTCTGATGGCCACGCGCAGGCGCAAGCGCGTAGGCGCGCAAAGAGGCATGCGCACACAGGAGGGAGTGAGCGCGAGGGAGGGACTGCAGCGCGCTGCGGACCACAGCGCACCGCACTGCGCACTGAGGGTGATGTGGGTGAAGAAGCAAGTGCTAGAAGAAGCGGGCGCAGACGAGTGCGGGCGCTGGCGTATGCTGGAGCAGGTGCACGGACGGGTGAGAGATGGTTGCAGTGAGGAGAGAGAGTGCCTGGTGACCGGATAAGTGAGAAACTTATCGATCACCGCACTGTAGCAGCGTGAGATCGCGGCTACAGTGCAAGGGCAAAAAGTTGACTGGGTGGCGTGCGCGAAACTGGCTAGGCTACGGGCGTGCGAAGAGGGGCGAGGGCGACCTGCTGGCACGTGCAGAGCACGAAAAACAGGCGCCTGAGGTGCGTGGTGGCCTGCGCTGCTGCTAGCTGCCACTGCTTCTGCTTGAGCTTCCGAGTTTGAAGCTCTTGTCAATGGCAGTGATGGGCTGGAACGACGAAACAGAGAGGTGAACCACCACACCCACCGGCTCTTTGATGAGCTGGGCGGTGGTGGGACTCACAGTGGTGGTTGTGTACCACTGTGAGCTGCTCCTGCCCACAGCGTGGCTCCTCAGGAAGAAGAGAGGCTGCGTATGGAGGGGAGAGGGGAGGAGACGGCCTAGAGGAAGGAGGTGCTGTGAGTGTTGGACCAAGCTCCCCCCAAGGAAGAAGGCTGTGCTCTTTTTAAAGAGGAAAGAGCAATGCACAGCCATGCCTTGGGCTGTGCATGGCTGTGCATGTGGCTGCAGGGCAAGCTGTTGCAGGGAATGGCGCAAGGAGGAAGCTGCCATGCCTAGCAGCCGCGGAGAAGAAGAAATTCAAAGTCAATAAAAAATGAGGATGGTGATTTTACGAGGCAACACTTAAGGAAAACGTTAATTTCAAGGCCATTTTATTCACTCTCCTCCCCTCTCAAATAAATGCATGCATGCGTTTATTTTTACAAATGCGACTATGGCTATCTAATCTACACTGGCAATGCTTGGAAATAGCACAAGATGGCACAATTGTTGGTGTATTTTTGCTGTGCAATCATACCCCCATGCCTATCTTTTGCTAGTCTCTAGCAAAACATTTTTGTATTGTATTTAGAAATGATCTTAAGTTGAAAATTTTTTTCTGAGGTGACATAGGTGTGTTTATTGTTGGATATTGTGAGAACCAATTGTAGAGAAGACTGCCAGTACTTTAAGTCTCACATGACATAGACCATCTCTCAACTAACCTGGACTCTTGATATTTAAACCTTAAGTACAATTTTCAGGACCCCGGAGGTTTTTGCCGTACTTGAGAGCTCAAGAGATTATGGCTTGTGCATGTGAAGGATCAAGACTGACCAGATGAACATTGAGACTCAAGCCCAGGGTTTCACGAATTTTTAAGTGCAGGTTGGTCCCAGTTTCAGCTCGTGTCTTTGGATTGACCCTAAAAAGATGACGGAAAACTCAACTCCCATGACATTTGTGGCTCAAAGAAAACAGGGTATTTGCCCTGAAGAACTTTTTTGTAGGGAGAAAACTTTACAAACGTTTATGAGACATACTGTCTTATTTGTACCTTTTTTTTTTTTTGAAACACGTGTCAGTATATCTCTTACAACATTATTTGGAGGAGCACACTTTTCTTTTGGTGGGAGAGTTCCTTTTTTGGTGGAAAGAGTCTCTCCTAAACACAAGACTAAAGCCTAGGATAAAAAGTCTACCTGCGTGCACAGGTAAGGACTCCACCTTCCCTAATGAACACTAGGGTTAGATCTTATGTTCACCTGATCTTTCTTGATATGTGTAGTGTGAACCAAGATTACTTAGGCTCTCGAATAGAAGCAAACCAACGGATCATATACTGGTGTCTCAGGTACAAAAATACGTCCTTAGTTAGGAGAGATTCCGATCTATCTTGTCAATGCTCAAGTGAATTAAGTCGAGCCTAAGCGAATTAAGCTTCTGTGGCCTGGAAAGTCTTCAAAACAGTGGTTGAATATCCATAAACACTTATTGTATTTTTGTTTCAGCCTTCAGATCATTATTAAACACCATTTTCTTTTATATATATAGATGGAAACTGTATGATACCATAAAATACCCAGATCCTATGGATGCCTATCCACCCCCCCATGCCAAACGATGCTATGTCCTCATATATATGCAGGGTAGGGTAGAGAAAGGATGAAAGATCAGGTAACGAGAGCTGAGGTGCAGGGTATATAGCAGGGTGGTAGGGTGGGTGGATGGTGGGTGGTGAAGTAAAAAGTGAAGTGAGCGTGACAGTGGCGGAGTGTTGTTGGGGTGCCTCCCAACGAGTGCTGAATTTAACGTCCCCAGCTGGACTCAGAATGAGGCACAAAATTAGTCACCCTCCAGCAGGGCAACAGTTTCTCCAATGAGGGCAGGTTCATGAGTAAGATAATGTTTCAAACGCTGCCCATTGACCGTAAATTTCTGCCTAAATTTGGGATCTTCAATCTCAACGACCCCATTAGGAAATGGTCTCAAGACCAGAAAAGGACCAATCCATTTGGACTTCAATTTCCTAGGAAAGAATTTGAGCTGGGCATTGTAGAGCCAAACTTGCTGAGATGGCTCAAATTCCTTCTGCCGAATACGGCTGTCGTGAAAAGCCTTAGTGCATTGCTTGAAAGTTAAGGCAGAATCATAGGCTTCACGATGGAGCTCTTCCAACTCCTGGAGTTGGAGTTTCCTTTCACGACCACACAGGTCTAGGTCGAGGTTACATTGGCGAACCGCCCAATAAGCGCAGTGTTCCAACTCCACAGGAAAATGACAAGGCTTCCCGTAAATGATTCTATAAGAAGACATACCAAGGGGAGCCTTGAAGGCGGTCCAATACGCCCAAAGTGCGTCAATCAACTTGTCGGACCAATCCTTACGGTCAGGCCGAACCGTTTTCTGGAGAATTTGCTTGATTTGCCAGTTCGACACCTCTACCTGGCCGTTCGCCTGAGGATGATACGGGGATGTGATACGATGGTGGACTCCGTATTTCCTCAGAAGTGCCTGAAAAGATGAATGGGTAAAGTGGCTTCCTCCATCTGAGATAATAGCTCGAGGGATCCCAAAGCACGCAAAGATGTGGTCTTTGACAAATCGAGTGGATATAACATGGCCAGCACGGCACGTGGGAATAGCCTCAATCCATTTCGAAACATAATCAACAGCCACGAGAATGAATTCAAAGCCGTTGGAAGGAGGAAAGGGACCCACGAAATCAATTCCCCAAATGTCGAAGATTTTCGCAGCTAGGATGGGTTGTAAGGGCATCATGTCATGACGTGACATTGACCCTAACGACTGGCACCTAGTGCAATTCTTGGCATACTTGTGTGCATCCTGGTGAAGGGAGGGCCAAAAGAAACCGCACTGCAACACCTTGGCTGCAGTTTTCCTCCCAAAGAAATGGCCTCCGCAGGCCTGATCGTGGTAGAAGAATAGCACACTGGGGAATTCGCTGTCAGGAACACAGCGATGGATGATTTGATAAGCACCTATTCGAAAAAGAAGTGGATTATCCCAGAAATAATACTTTGCTTCTGCCATGAGACGCTCGCGTTGGTTTTTAGGCCAGCCACGTGGAAGGGATCCAGAAGCAAGGTAATTGGCAATGTCGGCATACCAAGGTCCACTTGCCACATTAATTGCCAATAGGTGCTCATCAGGAAAAATCTCATTAATCGGCAGAGTAAGTCCAATATGGTCAGGGTCCAGTCTGGAAAGATAATCAGCCACCACATTCTGGGCTCCGGCCTTATCGCGGATCTCAATGTCAAATTCTTGGAGAAGAAGGATCCAATGAATCAGTCTAGGCTTGGCATCCTTCTTATGCATGAGATGGCGAATGGCCACGTGATCAGTGGAAACAATAACATGTGAGCCCAGAAGGTAAGAGAAAAATTTCTCCAGCCCAAAGACCACCGCCAGTAGTTCTTTTTCAGTGGTAGTATAATTACGCTGGGCCTCGTCCAATGTCTTACTGGCGTAGTACACCATGAAGGGGTGTCTATCGCATCTTTGTCTCAGGATGGCTCCGACTGTAAGGTCGGAAGCGTCACACATGAGTTCAAAGTCGAGGGACCAATCAAATGGTTGGAGAACAGGGGCCTTGGTGACAGCATTACGTAGCTACGTGAATGCTCGTATGCAGTCGGGGCCCATATCAAAGGGTACGTCGATTGATAAGAGATGAGTTAAAGGTCGAGAAATCTTGGAGAAATCTTTGATGAATCTCCTATAGAAACCGACATGTCCCAGGAAGGAGCGGAATTGTTTGATAGTGCCAGGCACAGGTAAATCAGCAATTACATCAAGCTTAGCTCTGTCAACCTAGATACCCCTATCGGAGATGATATGCCCGAGAACAATTCCCTCGTGTACCATAAAATGACTTTTTTCAAAAGAAAGCACGAGGTTTACATCAATACATCTCCTAAGGATACGGGTCAGGTCAGCAAGACAGTCATCGAAAGATGGTCCAAAGATAGAAAAGCCATCCATGAAGACCTCGAGAAAGTCACCCACCATGTCATGGAATATTGCCAGCATACATCTCTAGAAAGTTGCTGGCGCGTTACAAAGTCCGAATGGCATCCTTCTAAATGCAAAGGTGCCGAAGGGGCAGGTAAAAGTGGTTTTCTCTTGGTCTTGGGGGTCAATTGCCACCTGGTTATATCCTGAGAATCCATCCAGGAAACAGAAAAATTTATTTCCTGCTAACCGCTCTAGGATTTGGTCAATGAAAGGTAGCGGAAAGTGATCTTTCTTAGTTGCAGCATTGAGTTTCCTATAATCTACACACACTCTCCAGGATGTAGGAGTGCGTGTAGGGATGGATTCGCCCCTGTCATTGACACAGATGGTGAGTCCCGCCTTTTGGGCACGACGTGAATCGAACTCACCCAAGGGCTATCGCTGATCGGGTAGATTATACCCGCATCAGCCACTTAATAATTTCCTTCCTAACGACCTCCCGTATGTTAGGGTTGAGACGTCACTGCATCTCGCAGGAAGGTCGAGCCTCCTCCTCCGTATATATACGGTGAGTGCAGTAGGAGGGGCTAATGCCAGATAAGTCTGATAAAGACCATCCAATGGCTGCTTTGTGTTCCATAAGGACCTCAGTTAGTTTACACTCTTGCTCCCTGGTCAATTTTGAACTAATGATTACGGAGAGCATCTCATTTGGTCCCAGGAAAACATACTTAAGTGTATTAGGCAGCGCTTTCAGCTCGGGAGTGGATGGTGAAAGATCTGGCATTTCTTAGGATGAGAGTGTCCTAGGCGGATCGGAAAACAAGTCAAAAGGAAGAAGTTGGCCCTCAGATTGGCCAAGAAGAGGGGCTTCTTGGATAGATGGGTCCAAAAAGGAATAGCCCCAGTGAGTAGTATGTGAGCTCAAGGTCCTAGTGTGGAGTTGCAACTCCGCCTGATTTGGCAAGAAAGAAAGGGCAATCCGGTCTTCAAGAGTGTGGACCGACGGTGAGTAGCCCGGATATGACTCAGACCACGAGGTATGGGAAGCAAAGAAAACCTCGTCAGAAGTCTGGTTAGGAGAAGGTATGGGACAAGGGAGGGATGGGGGAATGTCATAATAGGTGTTGGTCAGGCAATCGTCAGTGTTTACAGGTAATCCGCAGCAGTCAGAATAGGTCCCAATTAGTCCGATACACGCGCTAACGGCCATGTCCTCGTCAGACATGTCATCCTCGATACAATCGCAATCAAAGTTCTTGGCTGCCTTAAAGATGTTAAGCTTGAGTTTCTCAGATCCAACGGCAATCTCAATACAGCCTGACTCACAATCAATATGGGCGTGGGCTATGGCCAAGAAAGGTCGACCAAGGATGATCGGACAATCAGAAAGTGAGCTAGGAACTTCCACATCTAAAACAAGAAAGTCAACAGGAAAATAGAGACTGTTGACCTTAACCACCACGTCTTCCACCACACCCTTCGGAATTTTGACATAATGATTTGCCAACTATAACGTGACAGGGGTGGGTTTCAGATTTCCCAAGGAAAATTTTTCGAGCATGATGGTTGGTATAAGATTGATGGAAGATCCTAGATCACGCAGGGCACGGTTAAAATTGCAGCCTTGGATGCTACAAGAAATAAGCGGTGTGCCTGGATCTTTCCGCTTTGGGGTAGATTTGACAGTATAGCACAACTCGCATAAGGCGAGAGAACCATCGGATTCTTAGTTTTCTTTGACTGTCGCCTAGGTGTTGTGTAGTCTTTGAAAAATCGAGCGACAGTAGGTATGTGGCCGATAGCCTCAAGCAGGGGTACCTTGATTACAACATCCCTGAACAAATTACGCAGGTTATCCAAGGCCTGCATATCCTTCTTCTTGCCTTTTGACTCTCTCAGTAGAGCCTCAGGGAATGGGACTGATTCTGGCACCAATTTGGGTGTATCGTCCTCTCGCGAATGCGGTGCGCATCCCGAATGAGAGGGCGATGAAGAAGACGGGCCAGGATCAGCTCGAGGTGGATCGACGGTCTGCTTACCACTCCTCGTAGTGATCGCATTGGACGATGCGGGTCCAGTGGGATCATAAGGCGGAGGAGGGTTCGCAAATAGGGACATAAGAGTGAGGTGCTGCAGCAGGATTGGTCTGAAATCCCGGTGGAATGCTCGGAGCTTGCAGAATCTGATGAACCTGCCCCTGAGAAGGTCATGCATGTGGTTGAGGACCATGGGGTACGAAATTTCATAGGTTGGAAACAGGTTGGGCTGGGAGAGTGCCCTGAGATCGAGTCGCCATGCGTAGTTGACTGATCTCAGCATTCTACTGCACCAATTGGTGCTGAAGAGAGGCCATGTTCTCTTCATGGCGCTTTGACATTTCCGTCATCATTCGCATCAATTTATCAAGAGGACTTGATGTGTGTTCTGTTTGCGGTACGCAAGGATCCAATGGCAAATTTACCATAGGACTAGACTGGGCCCTTGGGATGACAGGTGCGAACGGTCGCATTGGTCCACCCGCGGGGTTTCGGCGCTGCGGGTTGTTGGACCATGCGAAGTTCGGATGATTTCGCCACCCTAGGTTATAAGTGGCAGAGAATGGGTTGTTCCCCAGGGCACAAACGTCTTCTATACAAGAAGACAAGTCCGCATGTAAATATGCATCTGAGCACACAGAGGCTTGGTCCTCCGTGTCAAAATACTGGCTTGCAGAAGCCAGATCCACATGACTTACCGAATCGCTCGACGCGACACTCAGTAAGGAAGGTCTTACAGGGTTTCTCGGGATAAGCCTGGTGTTGGAAGAATTGGGATTGTGACGAAGTGGTGAGGTGGGGATGTTTGCCATAGAACGAGCAGGGTTGGCCAGAAGCTCGTCCAGCTTCTTGTGCACGATGCAAACTTCATCCAATTTCTGTGCGATAAGGTTGAGATCTGTGGATGAATGGGAGGGTCCCGTGTCAACTTCGTGGACATTACGGGGCAGGATGGTACGATTAAAGGCGACAATGGAGGCATTGTTCATTGAGTTTTCGCTCATATTTTCGAATAATTCGAATGATCCATTCTCGTCTTTATTCATGAAATTCCCTCCGTAGGAAGTGTCTGCAATCTGCTTCAAAGTCTCATTTAGCCCATAATAGAAAATCTGGGCTATATGCCACTTAGGCAGACCATGGTGCGGACACTTCGTGAGGAGGTCATTATATCTCTCCCATGCCTCATGAAACCATTCGCTGTTTTGTTGCGTAAATGAAGTGATAGCACAGCGAAGTGCATTGGTTCGCCCGATTGGGAAGAACTTCTTGAGAAACGCTGTTCGCATCTCTTCCCAAGAGTGGATGGTTCTCCCAAGGGTGCGTAACCACTGCGACGCTTTATCCCGTAATGAAAATAGGAACATTTTCATGAGGACCATAGGTAACCCGATATTTCTTGGTTTAATAGTTTCAGCCAATCGTGTTAGGTCTTCCAAGTGGAGAAAAGGATCTTCACTTGCAAGACCATGGAAGTGAAAATTTATCAGGCCAATTATGTTAGGTTTCAGTTCAAAGTCGTCCCCGCCCATGGGGACCCGAATTTGTCCTACGATCTCTATAGCAGCGGGATTCTAATAGGAGCTAAGAGACCTAGGCTCCTCCCGTTCAGGAGGGTTCTGCATTTCCTCCAATGTTTCCCTAATGGCCTCAATTTGTTCATTATACATTTCCATTTGGGCTTGGAGGCGGGTTATGGGATCCAAGGCTCCACCACCTGGTGGGTTTTCAGGGCGGTTTCCTCCCTCGGGATTTGGGGGTGGGCGTGCAGCCATGTTTGTGGAGGAGGAGGACGATTTGACTTCTTTTCTAAAATTATCAGGCAATTCACACAGTTCAGGGTTTTGTGACCTCCTCCCAAACATGCACTATCGCAGGAAGAATTGGGAGGATACGAAGGGAAAAGAGACGAGAGAAATGACGCCGCAAAGGTACACTTGATGACAAATCAATACAATCAAATTCCTAACCTCTACAGTGTGCCCTTAGACCTAAAGATCTAAGTTACCTACTATCATGACCTACGGAACCGAATGCGAGCACCGCGGAACCACCGGGCCAAATTGAAAGGCCATTTACCCCAGTCTTAGACACCCAATAGCACGCGGGAACCCTCACCAGCACGTAGGCGCTACACGCAGGTCGTTAGACCTCCAATCCTTAATAAGGGTCAAGTTGCTACCAATTTTAGTTAGAGGCTTTGGATCAAGTGCTTCTGGAATGTGAAGGGCGTTATTTACGGGTAATGCCCAAGTGATTGATTTTGTAGAGTGTGTAAACCAAGCATGCAACGGGGAAATCTTCCCGAATTGAAGTTTTAATTGGTGAATGGTTTTTAGAATTCAGCCTTAAGTAGTATGAATTTTAGGATTTCTCTCAATTACCAATTCAAACAATCTTCGGGTTTTGAGAGAATACACGTTTTTTTCTAAGCCCAACAAACCCTTCTTCAATGTCAGTTGGTTAATGCATGCTAAAATGAAATGGGCTTCCCTAGATGGAGATTTCTATATGTGGATGCACAAATCAATTTTAGATTAGTGTGAAAGGGAGCCAAAGCACTTCAATTCAAGTGCTCCTAATCACCAAAATGATTTCCACACACAAGGCTTAACCATATGATAAAGAAAATCAAATTGTTGGGGTTGAAGTATTCAGGATCGAATCTTAAGCACGTGAAAGGTCGTGGTAGGGTTGGAATCAACTCAATTCCAAGTCTCCCCACCAAAAAGGTGATCCCGAATTGCAGATAAATGAGGCAAAGAGGGATGGCAATCAATCTATTTATCTTTGCCTCAAAGAATACATCACACGGTGAAAGATTCAAGAATCAAGATTCTAGGATCTTCACTATGCGAAGTTTGGCTAGAAATCCCAGGGCGGTGGGAGTGATGACAAACAATCAAACAAGTGATTTTTAATCCACTTGCCCCAAGAGATCCAAAGAAGTGTTTTTTAGTTTTTTTTTTTTATTAAGGTGACAAGTTGACCTAAGTTGCTAAGAAAGAAAGACCTACCTGTTCAGCAACGTGGGCGAAGCTCCAGTGCGGTGCCGACGTCTTCATGCTCCCGTTCCCGCCTTGGATCTGCCCACGTCTCCAACTTCGTCTGCCTACCTTCTCCTTGCAACTGGTTCACCTGTATACCAACAAACAGAAACACCCGTGAAGAGATGGGTGTAAGAAGAGAAAAATAAAAGGAATGGAGTAGAAACTTACTTGAATGCGCACTTCCCTGGCAACGGCGCCAGAAAAAGTGTGGTGTAGACTCTGATAGGTCGTGTTAACATAGTGATTTAATCGTTGAAATGCATATAGTGGTTAACCTAAATCGAGCCTAACCACCTTTTTACAAAAATTTTTTAACCTGAACTACTTGATTTTTCTTAGTCACTTTTAGGCCTAGGGTCGAACTCAGGGAAGCGGGATTATAGGTGAATAAGTTTCTACGCCCTTCCTACAACGAATCTCTTCCGTTCGTTTATTATGTTTCTGGTGTTTTTTCTATTTAAGATTTTTTTTCTGATAATTTTTGTCCTTGACATACACCCTCAAAATTAGGTTCTTGGCTTTGAGCCAAATTAGGGTTCCAAAACTAATCTTGCTATTCGCAAGATTGAGTACTTGCAAGTCAAGGATTATCTTTTCTCTTTTGTATATTTTTTTTATCTTTTTAATGGCAGGAAAGAGAAATAGAAATAAGATAAATATAGTGTATATATATATATTATTTATGTATATAGGGGTGGGGGTGGAGGTGGAAATGACGTGTAGCACGATGTCGAGTTGATCATCAACAGGACGAAGTGCCGCGTGGAGTGTAGGATGAATGGGTGGAAGATGTGTGCGAAGATGCTTTCTGTACGTGTGTATCGGGGAATATCCGCAACTGGTGCAGATATTCCCGCGATATAACATGTGGTAGGTGATATGAAGATATATATGTATATAAGTTAATATATATCTATATGTATATATATAGATATGTTTATAATTATATAGGTGTATATGTAGTTATATATATATATATATATATATATATGTATGTATATGTATATATAGATATGTAAATATATGTATAGATAGATGTATGTATATATATATATATTTATAGTTAGATATATATGTATGTATATATAACTATATATAAATATATATATATAGTAATATATGTATATAGTTATATATATGTGTATGTATATAGTTATATATATGTGTATGTATATATATATATATATATATTAGTATAAGTGTCTATGTGTATATATATATATATATATATGTATTTATAGTTATAGGTATATGTATATATGTATGTATATTTGTATATATATATATGTATAAATATATGTGTATATATATGTATATATATATATATATGTATACTTATACTTAGGTGTATAGGTACTAATATATATATATATATATATATATATATATATATATATATGTATGTATGTATGTATGTATATAATTATATATAGGTATATATATATGTGTGTATACAGGGGTGTACAAGTGAGAGTGTGTGTGTACAAGATTGTGTGTGTGTGTGCATGTGTCTGCAAGAGGGAGTGAGAGAGTGCTGTGAGAGAGAGAGAGAGCAAGCGTCTGCTAAAGAAGATGGCATGGCGAGTTAAGTCGTCTGGGGCCTCCAGCCGTCGTCTGATGGCCACGCGTAGGCGCAGGCACATAGGCGCACGAAAAGGCGCGCGCACGCAGGAGGGAGTAAGCGCAAGGGAGGGACAGCAGTGCACCGCGCTGTGCGCTGAGGGTGATGCGGGCGAAGAAGCGGGCGCTGGAAGAAGTGGGAGCAGACGGGTGCGGGCGCTGGCGTACGTGGGAGCGGGCACGCGGACGGGCGAGCGACGGTTGCAGTAAGGGGAGGGAGTGCCTGGTGACCGGATAAGTGAGAAACTTACCGATCACCGCACTATAGCAGCGTGAGATTGCGGCTACAGTGCAAGGGCAAAAAGTCGACCAGCTAGCGCGCGCGAAACCAGCTGGGCTACGGGCGGAGTTTTGCGACAGGGCGCGCGGAGAGGGGCGAGGGCGACCTGCTGGCGCGCACAGAGCACGCGGAACAGGCACCTGAGGTGAGTGGTGGCCTGCGTGCTGCTGGCTGCCGCTGCTTCTGCTTGAGCTTCCGAGCTTGAAGCTCCTGTCAATGGAGGCGATGGGCTGGAACGGCGAAACAGAGAGGTGAACCACCACACCCACTGGCTCTTTGATGAGCTGGGCAGTGGTGGGACTCACAGTGGTGGTTGTGTACCACTGTGAACTGCTCCTGCCCACAGTGTGCTCCTCAAGAAGAAGAGAGGCTGCATATGGAGGGGAGTGGGGAAGAGACGGCCTGGAGGAAGGAGGTGCTGCGAGTGTTGGACCAGGCTCCCCGCAATGAAGAAGGCTGTGCTCTTTTTAAAGAGGAAAGAGGCATGCACAGCCATGCCCTGGGCTGTGCATGGCTGTGCATGTGGCTGCAGGGCAAGCTGTTGCAGGGAATGGTGCGAGGAGGAAGCTGCCATGCCTTGCAGCCGGGAAGAAGAAGAAATTCAAAGTCAATAAAAAATGATGGTGATTTTGCGAGGCAACACTTGAGGAAGATGTTAATTTCAAGGCCATTTTATTCACTCTCCTCCCCTCTCAAATAAATGCATGCATGCGTTTATTTTTACAAATGCGACTATAGCTGTCTAATCTACACTGGCAATGCTTGGAAATAGCACAAGATAGCACAATTGTTGGTGTATTTTTGCTGTGCAATCAGATCCCGCGACGACAATGATGCTCTGCATCATTCCTGCTTCGTCCTCCTTCTCACCCCATCCTCCATCTTCCAGGCATTGCTCCGTCCAGCTCATCCTCCAAGTAATCGTCAAGGAGGATAAGATCTTTCTCCCTTCTTTTTATTGCTTTCTAGAATAGAATTTTCCACTTTCTAGCTGTAATCATTTCTCGTTTTCTAATTGTAATCATTTCCTACTTTCTAGCTGTAAAAATAGTATTCAATATCAAGTGATTGTTCTCTCTCTCTCTCTCTCTCTCTCTTAGTGTTAATATCAATTCCATTGTAATTATCTCGCTTTTAAACAAAAATACCAAAAAAATATAATAACAGATTTTAGATCGACATAGCCTCCCTGTGTTTGACCCAGAATTTCTTTACGAATTTCGGTTAAATTTTATCTGTTGACAAATTGCTTAGCAAATCGAACTACGACGAGTTCTCAAATCCAACTCTGATCGCGTAGTTTTCCACTCCAACAATAGGGCTGTGGATAGTGGGATAGGGCTATCCAGGGTTCTAGGTCATAGGATTGGGTTGCCTAGGGTTTTAGGATCAGGGTTTAAGTTACCCTACGATTTTGGGGCAACATTTAGGGTTATCCTCTGCTCTTCTTCTTTATGGTGCCATTCTTTCTCTCTTTTATTCTTCTTCTGTCTTGTTACTGCTCCGCTTTATTCTCCTCTGTAGGTGATCTTAATAGGTCCTCTTTTTATTCAGCTTTATTCCTCATTTGCATGTATCCATGGCTTATTTATTTTTCTTTATTCTACATCTAGATCATAGCCCAATCTTCTTATTGCTTGTAAACACCAATAAAACATCAAATAGTAGGATGATCTCACATTATTTTATGCATAATTGTATAAGATGATGTGATGCATGATATGCTCAATATACATGCAATATGTACAAACTAGTTAGGTTTCTAAACATTATTTAGGTACTTTTAAGTCCCACGATTGTTGCATAATCATACTCCCATGCATAAATTTTGTTAGTCCCTAGCAAAAAAGAATGAATGCTTTGTCTCCAACTAAAGTTTCACAGATTAACTAAATACTTATTATCAACTAAATTTTAGATGATTAGTTCGAACTCTTACTCAAATTAGCCTACAACATCAAGGGCGAACCATCTAGACTCGGGTAGGCTGAATCTTTTTCTTTCTTTATAACTTTAACTTCTAGTTTCAATCTTTGATTTCTTAGTCTTCACTGCTGACTCAGCATTTGTTAGCTATGAATTTAAAGCATTCATGCAAAGTTCAATAATTCTGACCTACAAGCATCCAAGGTTGCAAAAATCTAGGTCACAAGTTATCAAAATTCAATCCTAATCATCCCAATTTTCACCGTCAGATTGGCCTTACATTTAGTAGCTTTCTCCTTACCCGTTTCTATCTCAAGGCCAACACTCTAGGTATATATCTCCCTAGCCAGACTCTAAGTCTCTTTTCCTAATTTTCATCTCCGAATTCTTTTCCTTTCTTCATTTTCTCTATTTTCTACCTTTGAGGAAAGAGCACCCATATGTAGCAAGGTGTTTTATTTATTTGTGGCATCCACTTGTAACAAGGTTCTAATTTATTTATAATTTCCCAACTTCTTTTTTTTCTCATTTATTCTCCAATTCATTTTTCTAGGTGAGTGATCCATCCTTCAACTTTTCAAGAACCGCCCCACGACAATCCTTGGGGTGAAAAAGAATTAAACCTAATCCCAGTGATGCCTGTGTTTTCACAGTTTTTGATGCCTGTAACTCAACTCTAATATGTGTGAAGGTTAGACTACATAGTTTACTAAGCTCTCAAATCGAAGAGTGGACGGTAAAGCCCTATACTTTCTTACTTCTTTACCATTGGTTTTGGCTAACCAGATTCATCAAGAATCAAACCAAACCCAAATCTAGTGGATCATCCTCAACTAATTGAGCAAACTATATATAGTCTATTTTTCCTTATGACCTATGGTTCCTTACTATCCTCTTAGTTTGATTAACTCTAAGTACATAGTCTTTCTACTTAACTTAGTTGGAGACATGCAAAATTCTATTTACAGGGATAAAAATCTATATTTTTTTCATTTTTCAACTTTTTTTCAAAAGCTATTCAGAAATACAATTGTAACAGTTCTAGGTACTGGTAGAAAGTAACTCAACATAAATACTATCCCCTCCATGTCTAGTTTCTTCCATGTCCTCATGCACAAAAATAAACATAAAGAATAATGGTAGAGATCACCTAGAATAATATCCGAGTTCTTGGCGTTTAGCATATTCAATACCTAGGCAAAAATTAGAGAATGATAAGAAAATATGTTATATATAAAAAGAAATGATTTTTTTTTAAAGATATATATATGTGTGTGTGTTGATTTTAATGCTTCCAGTTGGGTGACAATTAAATCACATGTCCTCAATGAGATAAATTGTCTCATCAACTAGAGGAGGTTTATGGGCAAACAATGACTTAAGGCATTAGCCATTCACGGTAGAAACATGCCCAGTCCTCAAGTCTTGAATTTGGATAGCCTTGTTAGAATATCAGTGAATCACAATAAATGAGTCAGTCCACTTCGACTTCAACTTTGCCATGAAAAATTTAAGCTTAGAATCAAATAACTAACCTTGTTGGTTAGGAATGAAAGATTTCCTCTTGATGTAGCAGTCATGAAAGGCCTTCATTTTTGCCCTTGTATATCTTTTAGTTATCGTAGGCCTCTCGCTAAATCTATTATAATTCACTAAGATGGAGTTTCCACTCATGACCTCCTATATCAAGATCAAAATTGCATCTCCTCATTGCCCAATATGCGCAATAGTTTGCAAGAAAATTGTGAAATACAAAAATAAGAACAAATAAATTTATTTCTATTTAATCGCATGGTAAGTCCAAGTCGAACATAGGGAGGCAATTGTTGGTCTTATTCTTTCACTAGTTATTTTTCTTTTCCTATATATTCATTTTCTTTGGTATTTTTGATAAGTTACAATTTAGGAAATCAATGTGAGAGAGAGAGAACACAAAAATTGTTGGTGCTAGAGCACCGCGATCGTTTGTTTTGATGATAACAAAACATGTGTCGTTTAACATTTGCACTTGGAGTCTTAGATTTCAGGTCAATTGCAAATGGAGACGTAATTAGACGGAATTCAAGCTCGCATCCAGGACGGATTGGAGGAGCATGATGGAGAACAGAGGGGATTCGCGAGGAGTGATAGATTGAAGATGGAAGGACAAGAAGAATATGATAGAATTCCATTTTATTCCTTTCATGTACTTTTGTCGTTATTTTGTTGCTCTTTATTTTTTTACTTAGATTCATGTTAAAGAGCCTCAAAGTACCCTAACAATAGTCCTAGGAACACCCGCACAACCCTAGGATACTTAGGTTTTCTCTAGAAAACTTAGAAAACCAATATAGGGTTCAAACAGCATTTTCAGACATCTAATTCCCAAATCAGACGTCTGATAATGTGTTTTAAGACGTCTGACTGTTGATTCAGACGTCTGATAACATTTAGGCTGAACTTGTTGTTCTGTTTGATGAAATCAGACGTCCAGACCTTAGTCCAGACATCTTAGAAGACGTCTGATGACTTTGCCAGACGTCCAATTAGTGGACCGTTGGCTGGCTCAGCAAACACTGGATGATATAACCATTAGAGCCCTATCAGACGTCCTTAAGCCTTTTCAGACGTCTAATAATTGACCGTTTTGCCTCGACTGACCCGAAAATCTCTTCTCTGAGATTTTCTAGCTGTTGCAAATCCATTCCCACGAAAAAGTAGGTTTCCAGACGTCCAGACATAGTGCCAGACGTGATGTATGTCGTCTGATGGACTTACGCTAGAACCCTGTTTAGATCTGATTCAAGTCAGGAAGAGACCCGTCCAAAATCAGACGTTTGACCTTATTTTCAGACGTCTTAAAGTGGTCTTCCAGACGTCTGATGCCAGAATTAGACTTCTGATTACCCTGTCAGTGCAATGATTGTTCCTGATTTCAGGTTGATTCACTTGGGCTTTGCACCCAACAGCTATGGAGCCTTTCCTAAGCCATCCAAAGCCTTCCTAAAGCCTCTATAAATGAGGGGAACCTCTTGCACAACAACACACACCTAAGAAACACAAGACACACACCTTGCAATACACTTTCAAACCATTTTGTGTCTCTCTTGCTCTCTAAGCTCTAGTTCTACATCTAGAGAGCATCAAGCTATTTTGTGCACCCACTCTCCCGCCATAATTCACGAGAGCAACGTTGCGCCATCACGTTGCTCACGCACCCGCGTCATCGATTCGACGCGCTCCTTGCAAAGGGGAGTTCCCTAATTCCTATAGAAGCTTAGGTTAAAAATTACTTTGTTGGCTCTATAGGATTATTTGTTATTTTATCTTTGTTATTTGGTTGGGTATTCGCTTTGCGAATTCCCGTCTCCTTCGTGGGACAAAATCCTTCTCGTGCAGAGAAGGGGTTGAGGAATGCTACCTTCGCACTTGTAGCGTGGTTGTATTTGAGGTTGAATCACCCTCGTTTAAGTGATTCGTTTAGTGGATTTTGATCAACTTGGTTGATCGGAAAATCCTAACTCGAGAGGGTCAGGTGGTGGTTTTCACCCGATTTGGGTTTCCACCTAAAAACTATTTGTGCACATTGTGTGATTGAATTTTTTGTGAGATTGCTTTACATCCTGCATTTTTTACGTCACGCTGATCTCACCCACTCCGAGTAGGGAAACTACAATATTGTAGAATCGTCCCTACCAGGAGGGGTGACGTAATAATTGCGGAAATAAAATATAAACAATCTCACAAAATACAATCACACAAAGTACACAAAGATTTTTAGGTGGAAACCCAAACCGAGTGAAAACCACCACCTAACCCTCTCAAGTTAGGATTTTCCGATCAACCAAGTTGATCAAATCCACTAAACGAATCACTTTAAACGAGGGTGATTCAACCTCAATTACAACCACGCTACAAGTGCGAGGGTAGCATTCCTCAACCCCTTCTCTCCACGAGAAGGATTTTGTCCCACGAAGGAGACGGGAATTCACAAAGAGAATACCCAACCAAATAACAAAGACAAAATAACAAATAATCCTATAGAGCCAACCAAGTAATTTTTAACCTAAGCTTCTATAGGAATCAGGAAACTCCCCTTTGCAAGGAGCGCGTCGAATCGATGACGCGAGTGCATGAGCCACGCGATGGCGCAACGTTGCTCTCGTGAATTATGACGGGAGAGCGGGTGCGCAAAACAGCTTGATGCTCTCTAGATGTAGAACTAGAGCTTAGAGAGCAAGAGACACAAAATGGTTTGAAAGTGTATTGCAAGGTGTGTGTCTTGTGTTTCTTAGGTGTGTGTTGTTGTGCAAGAGGTTCCCCTCTATTTATAGAGGCCTTAGGAAGGCTTTGGATGGCTTAGGAAAGGCTCCATAGCTGTTGGGTGCAAAGCCCAAGTGAATCAACCCGAAATCAGGAACAATCATTGCACTGACAGGATAATCAGAAGTCTAATTCTGGCATCAGACGTCTGGAAGACCACTTTAAGACGTCTGAAAATAAGGTCAGACGTCTGATTTTGGGCAGGTCTCTTCCTGACTTGAATCAGATCTAAACAGGGTTCTAGCGCAAGTCCATCAGACGACATACATCACGTCTGGTACTATGTCTGGACGTCTGGAAACCTACTTTTTCGTGGGAATGGATTTGCAACGGCTAGAAAATCTCTGAGAAGAGATTTTCGGGTCAGTCGAGGCAAAACGGTCAATTATCAGATGTCTGGAAAGGCTTAAGGACGTCTGATAAGGCTCTAACGGTCATATCATCCAGTGTTTGCTGAGCCAGCCAACGGTCCACTAATTGGACATCTGGCAAAGTCATCAGACGTCTTCTAAGACGTCTGGACTAAGGTCTGGACGTCTGATTTCATCAAACAGAACAACAAGTCCAGCTTAAATGTTATCAGACGTCTGAATCAACAGTCAGACATCTTAAAACACATTATCAGACGTCTGATTTGGGAATTAGACATCTAGAAATGTTGTTTGAACCCTATATTGGTTTTCTAAGTTTTCTACAGAAAACCTAAGTATCCTAGGGTTGTGCGAGTGTTCCTAGGACTACTGTTAGGGTACTTTGAGGCTCTTTAACATGAATCTAAGTAAAAAAATAAAGAGCAACAAAATAATGACAAAAGTACATGAAAGGAATAAAATGGAATTCTATCATATTCTTCTTGTCCTTCCATCTTCAATCTATCGCTCCTCGCGAATCCCCTCTGTTCTCCATCAAGCTCCTCCAATCCGTCCTGGATGCGAGCTCGAATTCCATCTAATCACGTCTCAATTTGGAATTGACCTGAAATCTAAGACTCCAAGTGCAAATGTTAAACGACACGTGTTTTGTTATCATCAAAACAAATGATCGCGGTGCTCTAGCACCAACAAAAATAACATTTCATTAATAACTATTCAAGTACAATAAAAACAAGGAGACAAGAGTGAAGAAGACAGAGAGAGAGAGAGAGAGAGAGAGGAAGAGAGGGTAGAGTAAAATCTAAGACTCCAAGTGCAAATGTTAAACGACACGTGTTTTGTTATCATCAAAACAAATGATCGCGGTGCTCTAGCACCAACAAAAATAACATTTCATTAATAACTATTCAAGTACAATAAAAACAAGGAGACAAGAGTGAAGAAGACAGAGAGAGAGAGAGAGAGAGGAAGAGAGGGTAGAGTAAAGGGAAGCTTCCCTAGGTGATCACTTGTGTGGTGGTGCGGAGATGGGGTTGTAACGTCTGTGCTTGTGTCCACTAGAATGCCAAGACGAAGTTGTAGATGAAGAAGCCAGAGATGGAAGTGTAGCAATGGTTGAAGAAGCTTAAATGTTAGAGAAGCACCAGAGAAAGTTGCCACCTAGGAGGAAGGTGTGGCATGGACCATAGGAAAGGATACGATAGGTAGAGACCTAGGGATATAAACTTCAACTAAGGGAAAGGTGGATGGGAAGGGAGCTAACCTAAAGGAGAGAGAGCACGCCCCCTAAGGGACTTAGGAAAGGAACTAGGCTATGGAGGGTGGAAGGAGTGGATGTTTGCAAATGGTTGAGAAGGGGTCTATTTATAGGTGAAAGGATTGATTGGGATTGGTTGAGAGAGAGAAGGTTAGGATTGATGAGATGGCATAATATGGACCGTACGATCTAAATGAACGGTGGAGATTGGGAGGTGGAGTTGGTGCCATGTGTATGTGTGTGCATTAGTGTTGGATGGCCATTGAATGTGGCATGGTTGGCATGGACAAAGGATAATTGAAGAGGAGGATTTCATGGGGCATAGATAATGGGATATTGATGAGATGGAGTGATCCATGAAGATATTCAATTGTGGCACCAAGTGTATGTGTGTGTGCATTGGAGAGAATGTTAATGGAGAGGAGAAAGACATGGGGAGGGATTGTTGAATCCCAATCAATTGGTGCCAAGGATGTTGGAGGTGTATGGTTAACCAACAAATGGAGGAGAATAATAAGGAGTAGGAGATTATGGAGAGGGAATCATGAGGTTTTTATTATGGTCGCGTTGGCATGGAATCTTAGGTAGTTAAGGGATTGGGTTCCATTAATGTGGCACCATGAAGGATGGGTGAGGTGGAAGCTAACTAGGCTTTAAGTGGGCTTAGGTGGCTAAGGAAGTCCCTGCCTAAAGTCCTGCATAATTCACAAACATTATAATTTGCATAAATTATATACAAAATGGATTCATGGTCCTAATATGCCTAAATGCTTCTAATGCAATATTTATAACCTAAGTTATGTTTGCCTAAGAACTAACCTAATTTATGCATATTAAGCGTATTAGCTATGTAGGTATCACACCCCCATGCCTATTTATACGCGTTTGAGTCGTCTCTTAAGAAATGTATTTGCGTTGTTGCACAGTTGACAAAATGCGACAAACACTTAAATTTATAAAGCTCGAAATCAATTTGGAGTCCGAGGTCGTTCATAAGGAGAAAATGGAATTCACAACACTAATCAATGATATAAACAATGAGCACAATAATATGTAATGAATCAAAAAATAGATTCAATATCAACCAAATTGTATCTTAAGATAATAGAGGACAAAAAGAATAGAAGAGCTCAAAAATGATGGTGATTTAGATCACCACATAAATCCTCTAATTAAAGCGCATCCCACTATCACCAATTTAACTCAAATTCTCAAATAGTGCCTTAACCACTTATCCTTTTAATTCCACGTTAGCACAGAGGGCAAATATATCCATAGTACCAAGCACAAGGCCTCACCAGACGTTGCCAAAGTTCCATAGATGACTTAAGTATCAAAGCACAGTTAAGGCACAAGGTTCCTTCTAAAAGCACAAGAGCATCCACAGAGGAAGCCTCCTTCCTCAGAAGCTAAGTGTCAAAGCTTTCTTCAGCACGCACCCTGAGGCAACATAGCCTAAGGCAAAACCCTCCCCCCTCCTCCTCACAGATTCTCTTTTTCTTCTCTCAAAACCAGATAATCAAGTCATGAGGCGAGTAAATGGATCCGGGTATTGGGTCCAGGCCCGCGTGCATGTGTGCACGAGTGAGAAGTGAGAGCGTGAGGAGGCGCATGCGAAGGGGGACTCAACCCCCCGTGTTACTGGGCGAGGGGCTTAAGGCAGGAAATCAATTTATGCGCGGTCAGGATTTTGTCCGACACGATGTGGGACTATCCTCTCCTGCTTCCTTCGCATGAAGCTACTTTGGTTGGCTGGAGGAATTGGGGTAGTAGCTACAGCTGATGGCTTCGATTGAGGCCCTAGACAACTGCAACTAATGGTTCCGCGTCGAATGCAGTTTGCAGCTGGGTGAGTTGAGGGCTGGAGATGAGCGAACGGGGCCGGAGAAAACAAAGGCGGCGGCAGAGCTCCAACGTGTACCTGAAACAGAAAACACGACCTCTTAGCCTTGTTAGATAAGCTCAGAAGGGTCACCGTGAGAAGGCGAGTGCGTTGGTGGTGGTTTTACACCGTCGTGAGCTTGGTGGAGCTCTATTGGAGTCGGAGATGCTGTGCGAAGGAGGTAGTGTTCAGTGAGGTGGATGTGTGATCAAAACCCTAAATAAGTTTAGGCTTTTGTTCATGAGAGTGTGGGGAAGGTTGTGGAGGTGGCAATTTGTGGGAAGGATGTGCATGGCGTCGATGTAGCCTCGCCAAAGGCATGGCTGGCCGTAGGGAAGATAGAGGGAGAAAGGGTGTTATGGTGGTCGATTTGAAGTGGGAAGGAGTTGGAAATGTTCTGTGGAGAGAGAGGATGATGTTGACCTAACTAATGGACGAAATGAGAGAGAATTGGCGCCAACTTTGATTGGCCGACACTGGAGAGGATGAGAGCTCCGTTGAGGGAGACGACGAGGAAGAAAGGGAGAGGCAGCTCCTGAGTTGGTCATTGAGGAGCAGAGGAAGTCAGGGAAGAGTGTGGCGTTCCCAATTTGGTCATTGGGAGGTCATAGGAAAATGGGGGAGAGGGCTCACCGGAGCTGGTCAGACTAAGCCGAAAGGAGAAGAGGGATTTGGCCTTGAAACCTAGCTAAAAAGAACAGCCATGCGAGGGGGAGCTTTTATAGAGCTCAAGTCCGAGCTCCAAACAAGGGAAGAGGATTGATTGATTCACTTCTAGGAATCAAGAAGAACCATAGATTTCTTGCATTTGCATGATCTCTATGCTATGAATTAGGGTCTAAGATCTTGATGGAATTGTTCTTCATTGTCTGAACACCAATCCCACCAAATTTAGTAGGATTTGATGGTGATTTGATTGAGTTTTAACTCCATCAAAGGTTGGTGCTGAGGTCGTTTGACCTCTAATGGCAATAGGGACCAATCTGTGAAAAAGATAGGAAACCTAGGGGCCTATTTGCAAGAGATTTCGAAAGCTGGGTGCCTGAGTGAGAGAAGTTGAGATTTAAAGGACTGAGATCCAAACTAGGTCAAGATGGACTCCGATTGGCCCTAAATTTTGGTACAAACCTAATTTAGACAAAAGGAATCTAATGATGAAGTCAGATTTGAGTTTTGACCATGTTTGACTGGAAAATTGCATAGAAACCTAAATTAGAGTAAAATCTCATCTGCAACTCTGTCTAAGGTCAAAATAGGTTCAGATGGTTAAACCAAAAATACCAAACCTCTAAAAATATTTTTATATGAATTTTAGGAGGCTTACATGAATTTTATTCTGATCAAAACCTCTTAAATTCAAGTAGGTCTGAAATTAAAGTTTTGTGTATTGTTGAGGTTCTCGAAATGCATGAAATCCCTTTTCTATCTGTGTGAACCCACTCATTGGACTTTAATGCTTAATTGACCTTCAATTAACCCCTGACAAACCCCTTGGTTAATCTGTATTTATGATATGATGTTAAAATTGTAAAATTAACCCTAATTTAATATTTTCTTCTCAAAATGGATCTGAATGAAATTATGGCTCTCAGGCAATCATGTAGGAGCATTTGTCACTTGATTTTCACCAATTTAAGTTAATTATGGCTAATGATGGTGTTACCATCAATGCCTACCTTTTGCTAGTCCTTTAACAAAACACTACATGAAATTCAAGTTCAAAGTCATAAGGTTTAGGCCATAGTTAGCACTATTTTTGTGGGTAGGGTTGAAAGCTCATTTTCTTTGCCCAACACTAGGGTTCTATCTTAAGCGTAGGTTGCCTAAATCTGCCAATTTCTTATCTACTTGGATTTTTTGTTTCTAAGGTAATTTTCTTAGATTCCAAGGTTCAACCAAGATTTGTTAAACTTGAGCTTAAGGCATCTGTTCACGGTGCAAGGACACGAATTTCCCAGGCCAGCATTACCCCTAACTCTTTCAAGTTTCATGTTCGACTCTACCTTACTAAGACTTGGCAGCTTTCTCCTCACCTTTTTCTATCCTGAGGTCAGCCTCGAAGGTGTGTCTTCCTGACTGGTCTTTTGACATCTTTTATTAATTCTTTCTTATTTTGTTTCATAATAATAATATGCCTTCCTGCATTTATTCATTATACATTTCCTTTTTTTTTCATTTTTCTCAATTTTTCTCCTCATTCTCATTTTTCTTTATTCTCCTTTTATTTTTCTAGGTCAATGGCCCTCCTTCCTTAGTTTAAGAATATTACCTAAGTAAAACCCAAATAGCTTGGGATGCATGGTTGGACTCTGACCACCTTGCATCTAGGGAGCATATCGAGTGCCAACGTGATAGCCATACTCGCAGGGGCCTTCATTAGTTCCAATATAAATTAAGTTTGTTTTATTGTAAAGGCTCCCCAATCCCGACCTCAATGAAACCCCATGTTTTCAAGGTTATGGTTGCTTATAAATCAACGAGATGTGTGAGAGTTTAGATGCCTAATTTACAAAGAGTTCCAAATTAAAGGATGAACAATTAAACCATATACTTCCTGCCTCACAGACTTAGAATCTTAGTCAAGTACTCGATTCTTTGAGAATTACAAGCAAACCTTAGGCTTAAAGGTAACCCTAATTGATTAAGTTGACATACAACCTGAAAAGCTTGGAAAGTAGTTTTCCAGCTCATCCCTAGAAGCTAGTGATTTCTTATGGAACTTATTCTCATTATCCTACTTAACCTATGCAAGTATGCTATTTATATACATATATATATTTAAAATTTTTTGATTTCTTTTTTTATTTCTCTTTACTTTTTTAAATTTTTTTCAAAAAATAAGGAAAATATCTAAAAACTAGAAAATGAACTCCGATATCAAATGGTTTACCCACCCCCCCATGCCTACTTCTTGCAATGTCTTCATTGTATGCATGGTTAGGGTAGGAAAGAAATCACCTAGTATCGAGGTTGGAGTGACTGACTGTTTATTTCCAGATCTCAAAAACAAAAATGAAAGTAAACCTAAATAGTTACACCATCAGTGTTGGACTACCTCCCAACGAGCACTAAGTTTATTGTTTTCAGCTAGGCGATGACCCTATAAAGAAGAAATAGTCAATTCCACAAGTTAGGTCAATAAAATGGAAAAGGTATGAACATGGTCGCTCAAAATCATTGGCCTGCAAATGCGACTCAGGTTGTGATGCAATCCCATCCCTAAGGAATGAGAACTCTGTAAGTGATGCATCACACATTCCCATGTCCATTCATCTCTCAATTTGTAGGCATGCAAATGGGAAGTCAGTTTGGACGAGTGCAACACAAGTCTATAATGCCAAACATGAAAGATATAGGCTAAGTAATCTGCTTGTTGATTGCACCGCAAAAATACGCCTGCAATTGTGCCGTCTTGTGCTATTTCCAAGCATTACCAATGCATATTAGGTCTCCATAGTTGCATTGTAAAAATACACGCATGCATGCATTTAATTGAGAGAGGAGGAGAATAAAATAAGTGGCCTTGCAATTAACATTTTTCCTCAAGTGCAACTTTGCAAATTCACCATATTTTTATTTTTTTATTTGATTTGGAAATCTTTCTTCCCACGGCTGCTGTGCATGGATTAACTTCTTCCTCCTCACGCCATGCTTCCCTGCAGTAGCCCTCTCCCTACCAGCCGCAGCAGCCCACTCCCTGCCAGGCCATGCATGAGCCATGAACAGCCAGGGAATGGCCATGCATGGCTTCTTCCTCTATAAAAAGCCACGGCTCCTCCTTTGCAAAAGCCATCCTGGTCCAACGCCAAAAAGGACCCAACACAGCAGCACCACCTTCTCCTTCCAGGCCACCGTCCTCTCCTCCCTCTCCCTCCACACGCCGGCCCTCCTCCTCCGAGGAGACACCCGACGGACAGGAGCCCTCACTGTGGTGCACACCCACCACAGTGAGACCACCACCACCCAGCTCTTCAAAGAGCCGGTGGGCGTGGTGGCACTTCCCTCGTTTTTACGTTTCCAGCACCTTCAGCCATTGGAGTGCGAGCTTCAAGCTTGAAGCTCAAAGCTCCAGCAGCAGCGGCAAGGCGGCAGCAGCAGCACGCAGCGCAAGCCACCAGCCCATTCCGCGCATGCCTGCAGGTCGCCCTCGCCCTCCGGGCACCCCTGCAGGCACCATCGCCTCCCGCTTCTCCACCTTGCCGCACTCTCTCTTCCGCCCGCAACCGGCCACCGCGCGTCACTGCAACGGCCGGCCAAGCACCCCAGCGCACCCCAGTAGTGCCCGCATCGCCCTCACCCTCCCCCACGCATGCCAACTCCCTCTCCACGCACTCTGTCGCAAGCTTCTCCACGCCTGCAACAGGCCGGTGCAGACCTTCTTCCTCGCGCGCCAGCCAGCGCGTGCCAGCCACGAGCCGGCCACACTCACAGCACCTGCAGCTCCCAGTTGCGCGACGTGGCCTTACAGTGTAGCCACTGTTCACGCTAGTCTGCACGACACTATGGCTACAGTGGGGTGACCGGTGAACTTCTCACTTTACCAGTCACCCGGCATGCCGCAACCAGCCTTCGCCCGCGCGTCTGCCAGCCCACGTCGCCTGCCTTCGCCCGCCCCACTCGCCCGCCCCACTCGCCCGCATGCGCCACTCCGCACAGCGCTGTGCGCTGCGGCCCCTCCTCTCCATGCCACTCCCTCCAGCGCACTTCTCTCTACGCGCATACGCGCCTGCGCGTGCACGCGTGGATCAGACGACGCTTCTGAGGCTACGGACGACTTAAACACTCAGTCCTCAACTCCAGCAGCACCATCTCTCCTACCCTCTCTCCCTCGCTCTCTCTCTCTCTCTTACTCTCTCTCACAACACTCTCTTTACTGACGCTTGCACACACATACACTCACACTTCCACGCACACACACATACCTATACTCTATTATATACATATATATATACGTATACTTATATATATTGATATATATATACATATATTTATATACATATATATATATTGATATATATATACATATATTTATATGCATATATATATATATACACATATATATATATACTTATATTTATACATATAGTAGTACCTATACACTTATGTATTAGTATACATACATACATATATATATATATATACATATATATATATACTTATATATATACATATATACTTACATATATATATATATATATATATATATATATATATATATATATATATATATATATATATATATATATATATATATATATATATATATATATATATATATATTAGTATTTATATAACTAAGTTTTAGTATACATATATATATATACATATATATATACATATATACATATACTTATATACATATACATATATATATTTATATACATATATCTATACATATATTAGTACTTATATAAATATGTATTAGTCTATATACATACACATCTATATATATATATATATATATATACATCTATATACATATATATATATACGTATATATACATATACTTATACATACATATATATACATATATATATACACATATATATATACATATATATATACCTATATATTTATAACCATATATATATATAGATATAGTTACATATATATATATATGTATTTTCACGTTACTTATCATACGTGGTATCGTGAGAATATCTGCACCAGTTGCTGATATTCCCCGATACACGCGTACAAAAAACGTGTTCGCATTCATCTTCCACCATCCATCCTACACTCCACACGACACCTCGTCCTGTCGATTGCGTCTTTCTAGACGACGACCGACTCAGCACCGTGCTACACTACATCTTCGCCTCCACCCCCACCCCTTTATACATATATAGTATAGATACATATATATATATAGATACTATAGTTACTTTACTTATTTCTTTTGCATGCCCATAAAAAGATAAAAAAATATATATAAAAGAGAAAAGATAATCCTTGACTTGCAGGTACCCCATCTTGCAAATAGCAAGACCCGTTTTGGAACCCTATTTTGGCTTAAAGCCAAGAACCCAATTTTGAGGGTATGCCTCAAGGACAAAGATTACCAGCAAAAATCTAAATAGAAAAACACCAAAAATACAATAAACGAACGGAAGAGATTAGTTATAGGAAAGGCGTAGAAACTTGACTTGTAACCCCACTTCCCTGAGTTCAACCCTGGACCTAAAAGTGACCAAGATAAAATCAAGTAAGCTGGGTTAAAAATTTTGTAAAGAGATGGTTAGGTCCGATTTAGGTTAACCACTATACACACTTCAATGATAAAATCATCATATTAACAACCTTTTCGAGTCCGACACCATACCTTTTCTGGCGCCGTTGCCGGGGAAGTACGCCTTCAAGTAAGTTTTTACTCCATTCCTATAATTTTTGCTCTTCTCACACCCTTCTCTTCACAAGTGTCTCTGTTTTTGGTGTGCAGGTAAATCTATTGCAAGGAGAAGGCAGGCAGACGAAGTCAGAGACGTGGGCAGATCCAAGGCGGGAACGAGAGCGTGAAGACGCCGACACCGCACTGGAGCTCCGCACACGTTGCTGCACAAGTAGGTTCTTCTTTTCTTAGCAACTTAAGTTAACTTGTCACCCTAAAAAAAAAAAAAAACTAAAAACTAAAAAACTAGAAAAACTTCTTGGGATCTCTTGGGGCAAGTGAATTAAAATTCACTTGTTTGATTGATTGTCTTCAGTCCCACCACCCTGGGGTTTCCCGCCTTACTTCGCATAGCGAAAATCTAAGAATCTTGATTCTTGAATTTTTCACCGTGGAAAGAATTCTTTGAGGCAAACATAAAAAGATTGATTGCACCCCTCTTTTGCCTCACTTATCTGCAAATTCGGGATCACCTTTTTGGTGGGGAGACTTGGAATTGAGTTGATTCCAACCCCACCATGACTTTTCAACTTGCCTAAAATTCGATCCCGAATATTTCAACACCAACAATTTTAGTTTCTTTATCTGTTGATTGAGCCTTATGTGTGGAAATCCTTTTGGTGATTGGGAGCACTTGAATTGAAGTGCTTTGGCTCCCTGTCACATAAACTCTAAAACTGATTCGTGCATCCACACATAGAAATCTCCATTTAGGGTATCCCATTGCATTTTAGCATGTATTAACCAACTGATATTGAAGAAGGGTTTGTTGAGCTTAGAAGAAAACCTGTATTCTCTCAAAAACCCGGAGATTGGTTGAACTGGTAATTCAACGAAATCCTAAAATCCATACTACTTAACGCTAAATTCTAAAAATCATTCACCAATTAAAACTTAAATTCAGGGAGATTTCCCCATTGCATGCTTATTTTACACACTCTGAAAAATCAATCACTTAGGCATTACCCGTAAACAACGCCCTTCACATTCCAAAAGTACTTGATCTTAAGCCTCTAACTAAAATTGGTAGTAACTTGACCCTTCTTAAGGATTGGAGGTCCAACTACCTGCGTGTAGTGTCTACATGCTGGTGAGGGTTCCCGCGTGTTATCAGGTGTCTAAGACTGGGGCAAACGGCCTTTCAATCTGGCCCGGTGGTTCCGCGGTGCTCGCATTCGGTTCCGTAGTTTGTGATAGTAGGTAAATTAGATCTTTAGGTCTAAGGGCACACTGTAGAGGTTAGGAATTTGATTGAATTGATTTGTCATCAAGTGTACCTTTGCGATGTCATTTCTCTCATCTCTTTTCCCTTCGTATCCCTCCAATTCTTCCTGCAATAGTGCATGTTTGGGAGGAGGTCACAAAACCCTGAACTGTGTGAATTGCCTGATAATTTTAGAAAAGAAGTCGAATCGTCCTCCTCCTCCACAAACATGGCTGCACGCCCACCCCCAAATCCCGAGGGAGGAAACTGCCCTGAAAACCCACCAGGTGGTGGAGCCTTGGATCCCATAACCGGCCTCCAAGCCCAAATGGAAATGTATAATGAACAAATTGAGGCCATTAGGGAAACATTGGAGGAAATGTAGAACCCTCCCGAATGGGAGAAGCCTAGGTCTCTTAGCTCCTATCAGAATCCCGCTGCTACAGAAATCGTAGGACAAATTCAGGTCCCCATGGGCGGGGACGACTTTGAACTGAAACCTAACATAATTGGCCTGATAAATTTTCACTTCCATGGTCTCGCAAGTGAAGATCCTTTTCTCCACTTGGAAGACCTAACCCGATTGGCTGAAACTGTTAAACCAAGAAATATCGGGTTACCTATAGTCCTCATGAAAATGTTCCCGTTTTCATTGCGGGATAAAGCGTCGCAGTGGTTACGCACCCTTGGGAGAACCATCCACTCTTGGGAAGAGATGCAAACAGTGTTTCTCCAGAAGTTCTTCCCAATCGGGCGAACCAATGCGCTTTGCCGTACTATCACTTCATTTAAGCAACAAAACGGTGAACAATTTCATGAGGCATGGGAGAAGTATAACGACCTCCTCAGGAAGTGTCCGCACCACGGTCTGCCTAAGTGGCATATAGCCCAGATTTTCTACTATGGGCTAAATGAGACTTTAAAGCAGATAGCAGATGCTTCTTGCGGAGGAAACTTTATGAATAACGACAAGAACGGAGCATTTGAATTGTTTGAAAATATGAGTGAATACTCGATGAACAATGCTTCCATTGTCGCCTTTAATCGTACCAGCCAGCCCCGAAATGTCCACGAAGTTGACACGGGACCCTCCCATTCATCCACTGATCTAAACCTTATTTCACAAAAACTGGATGAAGTCTCCATCGTGCACAAGAAGCTGGACGAGCTTCTGGCCAACCCCGCCCGTTCTATGGCAAACACCACCTCTTCACCACTTCATCACAATCTAAATTCTTCCAACACCAGGCCTATCCCGAGAAACCCTTTAAGACCTTCCTTACCGAGTGTCACGCCAAGCGACTAGGTAAGTCATGTGGAACTGGCTTCTGTGAGCCAGTATTTCGACACGGAGGACCAAGCCTCCGTATGCTCGAACGCATACTTACATGCGGACGCGTCTTCTGGCATAGAAGATGCTTGCGCCTTCGAGAATAACCCATTCTCTGCCACGTATAACCCAGGGTGGCGCAATCATTCGAACTTCGCATGGTCCAACAACCCGCAGTGCCAAAACCCCGTGGGTGGACCAATGCGACCGTCCGCACCCGTCATCCCAAGGGCCCAGTCTAATCCTATGGCAAATCCGCCATCAGGCCCTTGTGTACCGCAAATCGAACACACATCATGTCCTCTTGACAAATTGATGCGAATGATGACAGATATGTTAAAGCGCCATGAAGAGAACATGACCTCTCTTCAGTACCAATTGGCACAGCAGAATGCTGAGATCAGTCAACTACGCATGGCGACTCGATCTCAGGGCACTCTTCCCGCCCAACCTGTTCCAAACCCGCGAAATTTCATACCCCGTGGTCCTCAACCACAGGTACAACCTTCTCAGGGACAGGTTCACCAGGTTCTGCAGGCTCCAAGCATTCCACCGGGATTTCAGGCTAATCCCACTGCAGCACTGCACCTTTATGTCCCTATTGCAAACCCTCCGCCGTATGATCCCACTGGACCCGCATCATCCAATGCTATCACTACGAGGAGTGGTAAGCAGACCGTCGATCCGCCTCGACCTGATCCTGGCCCGTCTTCTTCATCGCCCTCTCATTCGGGATGCGCACTGCATTCGCAAGAGGACAATACACCCAAATTAGTGCCAGAATCAGTTCCATTCCCTGAGACTCTACTGAGGGAGCCAAAAGGCAAAAAGAAAGATACGCAGGCTTTTGATAACCTGCGTAATTTGTTCAGGGATGTAGAAATCAAGGTACCCCTTCTCGAGGCTATTGACCACATACCTTCTGTCGCCTGATTTTTCAAAGACTACACAACACCCAGGCGACAGTCAAAGAAAACTAAGAATCCGATGGTTCTCTCACCTCATGCGAGTTGTGCTATACTGTCAAACCTACCACCGAAGCAGAAAGATCCAGGCACACCGCTTATTTCCTGTAGCATCCAAGGCTGCAGTTTTAACCATGCCCTGCTTAATCTAAGATCTTCCATAAATCTCATACCGACCATCATGCTTGAAAAATTTTCTTTGGGAAATCTGAAACCTACCCCTGTCACGTTACAGTTGGCAAATCATTCTGTCAAAATCCCGAAAGGTGTGGTGGAAGACTTGGTGGTTAGGGTCAACAGTCTCTGTTTTCCTATTGACTTTCACGTTTTAGATATGGAAGTTCCTAGTTCACTTTCTGATTGTCCGATCATCCTCTATCGACCTTTCTTGGCCACAGCCCGTGCCCTTATCGACTGCGAGTCAGGCTGTATTGAGATTGCCGTTGGATCTGAAAAGCTCAAGCTTAACATCTTCAAGGCAGCCAAGAACTTTGATTGCGATTGCATCGAGGATGACACGTCTGACGAGGACATGACCGTCAGTGCGTGTATCGGACTAATTAGGACCAATTCTAACTGTTGCGGATTGCCTGTAAACATTGTCGACTGCCTGACCAACACATATTGTGATGTTCCCCCATCCCTCCCTTGTCCCATACTTCTCCTGGCCAGACTTCTGACGAGGTTTTCTCTACTTCCCATACCTCGTGGCCTAACTCATATCCGGGCTGCTCACCGCCGGTCCACACTCTTGAAGACCGGATTGCCTTTCTTTCCTACCAAATCAGGCGGATTTGCAATTCCACACTGGGACCCTGAGCCCACATGTTACTCACCGGGGTTGTTCCTTTTTGGATCCATCTATCCAAGAAGCCCCTCTTCTTGGCCAACCTGAGGACCAACTTCTTCCTGACTTGTTCTCCGATCTGCCTGGGACACTCTCGTCCCATGAAATGCCAAACCTTTCACCATTCACCATCACTTTTCACGCCACTATCACGATCTCTTCACTTTTCACTTCACCACCCACCGTCCACCCACCCGACCACCCTGCTGTATACCCTGCACCTCAACTCTCATTACCCGATCTTTCATCCTTTCTCTACCTTTCCTTGCATGCATATGAGGACATAGCATTGATTGGCATGGGGGGGTGGATAGGTATCCATAGGATCTGGGAATTTTATGGTATCATGCAGTTCCCACCTATTTATAAATATGCAAGAAAAAGAAAAAGAAAAGAATATATATATATATAATATATAATAATAATAATAAATGGTGTTTAGTAATGATCTGAAAGCTGAAACAAAAATACAATAAGTGTTTATGGATATTCAACCTCTGTTTTGAAGACTTTTCAGGCCACAGAAGCTTGATTCACTCAAGCTCGGGATTAATTCACTTGAGCATTGACAAAATAGATCAGAATCTCTCCTAACTAAGGACGTATTCTTGTACCTGAGACACCAGTACAGGATCCGTTGGTTTGCTTTTACTTGAGAGCTTAAGTAAACTTGGTTCACACTACACATATCAGGAAAGGCCAGGTGAACATAAGATCCAACCATAGTGTTCAATAGGGAAGGTGGAGTCCTTACCTGTGCGCGGAAGTAGACTTTTTATCCCAAGCTTTAGTCTTGTGTTTAGGAGCGACTCTTTCCACCAAGAAAGAACTCTCCCACCAAAAAGAAAAGTGTGCTCCTCCAAATAATGTTGTAAGAGATATACTGACATGTATTTCAAAAAAAAATGTTGCAAATAAGTCAGTATATCTCGCAAATGTCTGCAAATATCTACCCTAAAAAGTTCTTCAGGGCAAGTCGCAAATACCCTCTTTTCCTGTGAGCCACAAATGTCAGGAAATGAGAGTTGAGTTTTCTGTCATCTTCTTAAGGGTCAATCCGAAATCACGAGCTGAAACTGGGACCAACCTGTACTTAAAAATTCGTGAAACCCTGGGCTTGAGTCTTAGTGTTCATCTGGTCAGTCTTGATCCTTCACTAAGCACAAGCCATAACCTCTTGAGCTCTCGAGTACGGCAAAAACCTCCTGGGTCCTGGAAATCGTACTTAAGGTTTAAATATCAAGAGTACTAGTTAGTAGAGAGATGATCTATGTCATGTGAGACTTAAAGTACTGGTAGTCTTCTCTACAAATGATTCTCACAATATCTAACAATAAACACACCTATGTTGCCTCAGGAGAAAACCTTCAGCTTAAAGATCATTTCTAAATACAATACAAAAAAAATGTTTTGCTAGGGACAAGCAAAAGATAGGCATGGGGGTATGATTGCACCGCAAAAATACACCTGCAATTATTCCGTCTTGTGCTATTTCCTAGCATTACCAATGCATATTAGGTCTCCATAGTTGCATTGTAAAAATACACGCATGCATGCATTTAATTGAGAGAGGAGGAGAATAAAATAAGTGGCCTTGCAATTAACATTTTTCCTCAAATGCATCTTTGCAAATTCACCATCTTTTTATTTTTTTATTTGATTTGGAAATCTTTCTTCCCGCGGCTACTGTGCATGGATTAACTTCTCCCTCCTCGTGCCATGCTTCCCTGCAGCAGCCCTCTCCCTGCCAGCCGCAGCAGCCCACTGCCTGCCAGGCCATGCATGAGCCATGCACAGCCAGGGCATGGCCGTGCATTGCTTCTTCCTCTATAAAAAGCCACGGCTCCTTTGCAAAAGCCAGCCTGGTCCAACGCCAAAAAAGAACCAACACAGCAGCACCACCTTCTCCTTCCAGGCCACCGTCCTCTCCTCCCTCTCCCTCTACACGCCGGCCCTCCTCCTCCGAGGAGACACCCGACTGACAGGAGCCCTCACTGTGGTGCACACCCACCACAGTGAGACCACCACCGCCCAGCTCTTCAAAGAGCCGGTGGGCGTGGTGGCTCTTTCCTCATTTTTACATTTCCAGCACCTTCAGCCATTGGAGCGGGAGCTTCAAGCTTGAAGCTTAAAGCTCCAGCAGCAGCAGCAAGGCGGCAGCAGCAGCACGCAGCGCAAGCCACCAACCCATTCCGCGCACGCCTGCAGGCACCATCGCCTCCCGCTTCTCCACCCAGTCGCGCTCTCTTCCGCTCGCAGCCGGCCACCGCGCGTCACTGCAGCCGCCGGCCAAGCACCCCAGCAGTGCCCGCGTCGCCCTCGCCCTCCCCCGCGCACGCCAACTCCCTCTCCACGCACTCTGTCGTGAGCTTCTCCACGCCTGCAACCGGTTGGCGCAGACCTTCTTCCTCGTGCACCAGCCCGCGCGCGCCAGCCGCGAGCCAGCCACACTCACAGCACCTGCAGCTCCCGGTTGCGCAGTGCGGCCTTACACTGTAGCCACTGTTCATGCCAGTCTGCGCGACACTGTGGCTACAGTGGGGTGACCGGTGAGCTTCTCACTTTACCAGTCACCCGGTGCGCCGCAACCGGCCTTCGCCCGGGCGCACGCCCATCCGCGCATCTGCCAGCCCGCATACGCCAACCTTCGCCCGCCCCACTCGCCCACGTGCGCCTCTCCATGCAGCGCTGTGCGCTGCGGCAACTCCTCTCCACTCCACTCCCTCCAGCGCGCTTCTCTCTACGCGCATACGCACCTGCGCGTGCACGCGTGGATCAGACGACGCTTCTGAGGCTGCAGACGACTTAAACGCTCAGTCCTCAACTCCAGTAGCGCCATCTCTCCTGCCCTCCCTCTCTCGCTCTCTCTCTCTCTTACTCACTCTCACAACACTCTCTTTACTGATGCCTGCACACACATACACTCACACTTCCACACACACACACACACCTATACTCTATTATATACATATATATATTTATATACGTATACTTATGTATATTGATATATATATATACATATATTTATATACATATATATATATACTTATATTTATACATATAGTAGTACCTATATACTTATGTATTAGTATACATACATACATATATATATATACATATATATATATATACTTATATATATACATATACACTTACATATATACATATATTTATATACATATTTATATATATATATATACTTATATCTATATATATTAGTATTTATATAACTAAGTTTTAGTATACATATATCTATATACATATATATATACATATATAGTTACATATATACATATACTTATATACATATACATATATATATTTATATACATATATTTATGCATATATTAGTACTTATATAAATATGTATTAGTCTATATACATACACATCTATATATATATATATATATACATCTATATACTTATATATATATATATATACATATACTTATACATACATATATATACATATATATATACACATATATATATATACATATATATATATATACCTATATATTTATAACCATATATATATATATAGATATACTTACATATATATATATATATATGTATTTTCACGTTACTTATCATACATGGTATCGCGAGAATATCTGCACCAGTTACTGATATTCCCCGATACACGTGTACAAAAAGCGTGTTCGCATTCATCTTCCACCATCCATCCTACACTCCACGCGGCACCTCGTCTTGTCGGTTGCGTCTTTCTAGACGATGACCGACTCGGTACTGTGCTACACTCCATCTCCGTCTCCACCCCCACCCCTTTATACATATATAGTATAGATACATATATATATATAGATACTATAGTTACTTTACTTATTTCTTTTGCATGCTCATAAAAAGATTAAAAAATATATATAAAAGAGAAAAGATAATCCTTGACTTGCAGGTACCCCGTCTTGCGAATAGCCAGACCCGTTTTGGAACCCTATTTTGGCTCAAAGCCAAGAACCCAATTTTGAGGGTGTGCCTCAAGGACAAAGATTACCAGAAAAAATCTAAATAGAAAAACACCAAAAATGCAATAAACGAACAGAAGAGATTAGTTGTAGGAAAGGCGTAGAAACTTGACTTGTAACCCCACTTCCCTGAATTCGACCCTGGGCCTAAAAGTGACCAAGATAAAATCAACTAGGCCAGGTTAAAAATTTTGTAAAGAGATGGTTAGGTCCGATTTAGGTTAACCACTATAGACACTTCAATGATAAAACCATCATAGTAACAACCTATTCGGGTCCGACATCACTTGTGTCCCTTTAAAGTTGTAGTCCATCACATTTTTATCAACCACAATAAATTCGAGTTGCGAGATTTCAATTCTGATAGGGCATGTATTAGAATCAAAAATTCCACAATGGGCCCTAAAATCAAACATGAGGTCTCTCTCTAAAGAAAAATCCATCCTTTCTTCCTCAATTAGGATTACATTGCTTATTCCTTTCAATTCCTTAACCTTCAGAATATTATCTTCAACCTCTTTTAGCTCAGGCTTTGTTTCCAAGGTTGAAGTAGAGGTAGGGCTAATTTTAATTTCATTGTCTAACTTAGGCTCGAATTCTTTCCCTCAACCCTCCTCTAAATTTGTGATGGGGTTTTCAAATGATTCAAAATCAGGAATTCCATAATCAAAATCCCACTCCCCATCCTTGGTTTGGTTGTTGCTTCCCCCAAATCATTTTCCTCAAGAAGATTAAAATTGGATTTAGAGACATCAACCCCAAGTTTCTCATCAAAATTCTCAAATTTCTCCTCCGTTGCATGGAAATTCTGATTTGTCCTTAACCTCCCCCAAATCATGTTCTAAGGAATCCTCAATGACATTTTTTGATGAGTTCTCCAACACTTGAGGAATATTGATGGTGAACTAAATAAGTTTTAGGCAACTCGGTGTAGTCCAATCAATCACCATGTGGCCTTGCTTCATGAACTCCAGAAAAGGGGTTTCTTTCATCATTGTTCTTTGGCCCTCTTCATCCAATTGTTGGAACATATCAATCATTGATTGTTTCCACTCAATCAATATTTAGTTCTATCGATATAACTCCAACTGAAGGCTATATGGAATTGACAAAGTGTCTGTTGTACGCGATAGATGGATGTTTTAAAAGTCGTTGCGTTGTAGTAACGCCTCAATCACTCATCAACAAATACAATTTATTATTCGAATTTAAGTCCGAGGTCGAACATAAGGAGCAAATATGGAGTTCATGCACTAATCTCAACAAATAATATAAATGAGTACAATTAATTACTCAAAACTAATATTCAATGTATAACATGAGTATATGAAGGATCTAATGAGGCAAAAAGACATCTAAGGCAAAATAATGGTGATTTGAATCACCAATCATTAGCTTAGATACATATATAATAATTACTTAATGGTCTAAATATTTGAACAGTGCCTCAAATAATGCCACAGTGTTTTCAACCAAATCAAACGTCAGGTCATATGACCAGATGACTTAAGTTAGCCCTCCTACAGTGCCTCAAAGAGGCTTCTTCTTTTGTTCTTCGATCCTGCTTCTTCTTTTTCTCAAGCACAGCCAAGGGTTTCCTCCTCCTTCTCAAACCTTCCTAACAACTAAGTGTAGGGAGGTTACCCTGAAGAGCAAAACCCCCTTTTCCCCTCTCTCTCTTTCCTTCTCTCTTCCTCCTCACCTCTTCCAGGTATTCGGGTCAAGCATGTACCCGGGTCCAAAGCTGTAGGCGTGATCGTAGCCGAGGAGTGAAGGAGGGTTAGGCGAGTCAAGTTTGGAGTTAGGCCCGCGTGCAAAGTGTCACGGGAAAGGTGAGTGAGGGTAGCGGGGGACCTCACCCCCCTGTGACTTGAGGCAACAAGCTGGTGTCACTTTTCCAATTTATGTGCTATTGTGGCTTCACTGGTTTCTGAGGTGGGACTAAATGTCCCACCGTCTTCGCACGGCAGTAGCAGCTAAAGCTGCTTCACCAATTGGAGCAGCCACTGAGGGAAGAACTCTCAATTGAAGTCCTGCTTCGAAGTCTGGAGTCTTTTCGCACTCTCAGGATGTATCACTTGGAGCTGCAGGTGCTGAAGAGCAAGCTTAGAGCTTGCTCAAGCAGCTCCGCCAATGGCGTCTGAAGGGTTGTACCTAAAACATGAAATACGAGCTAAAAGCCCTGATTAAAAGGTTCAATAGCATCGCCATGAGGCGAGGAAGTGAACGGTGGTGTCCATGAGATGTGAGAGTGCGTGAGGTGGCCGGACGATGATAGAAAGTGAAGTGCGAAGGTACAATGTTCGGCGGAGGTTGTGAGTGGGCGAAAGGTGGAATAAATATGGGGGTTTTGTGCGGGAAGGCAAGGCGAAGGTCATAGGCTGGTCGGTGAGTTGATTGGTGGGTTGTGGAGGTGAGATGGACTCGCTGAAGGAGTGGCCAAAGGTGAGGACAATGAAGGCAAACTGCGTGTCGAGGGATCGAAAGGGATAGGAAAGAAGCTAAAAATGAAGTAGAGAGGGAGAGGGCCTAACTAACTAAACTAACCAGACGAAAGGGGTAGGAGGACGTCGGATTTGATTGGCCAGTGCCATGGAAGAGAACTTCTCTGGAGGAGGACGGCGAGGAAGACAGGGAAAGGACAGCCCTGGCTTTGGCACACCAGGCACGAACGAAGGAGACAAAGATGATGGCACTCCCAATTTGGCCGTTGGGAAGCCGGAGAGCGACGGAGGGAGGAGCTCACCGGAGCTAAGTCGGAGATGGTCGGGGAAGGAGTTTGAAGAGGGTATTTTGGCCAAAACTTAGCTAAAAAGGTTCGGCTGTGAGTCAGGGGTTCTTTTATAGGCTATAGGAAGCCCTTCTAAGCTTGGAAAGAAGCTTCAAAGCTCGAAAGGTTTTTGCGAAATAGGATACCCAAACCTTTGAAAGGTTCACATAACCTTTTGGAAATGAATTGGAGCTCAAAACAAGTCTCAATTGGTAGGGAATTTCACAAAGAATCTTCGATTCAAATTTGGGATTGTTTGATTGAGAATCGAGCAAGAAAATCTTGCTCGAATCTTGCCAGAGCTCAACATGTTCACACTAATGGCAGAAAGGACCTAAATGGGAAGATGATGAAGAAGTTAAGGACCTATTTATAAAGGATTCAAAAAGTAAAGGACCATTATGTGATAAAAAGAGTCTGTCAAGACTGAAATGCCAACTAGGTCAAGGTGATCTCTAATTGAGCCCAAATTTTGATACAAACCTAATTTGTCCTTAAGGAATCAAATGATTAAGTTGGAATTTGGTTTTGATATAGTTTGATGGGGTAATTTATGCAAAAATCCAAATATGGCAACTATCTGTCTGAAACTCTATTTTAGGTCAAAATGAGCTCTGATGATCAAATCGAAGGTACCAAACCCTAAAGAATATTTTTATATGAATTTTAGAGGGTTTAGGTGAATTTTATCATGACCAAAACCTCAGTAGATTAAGCGGGTCTATTTTTAGGGTTTCAGATGTCATTTAATTCTCAAAACACGTGAAAACCCATTTCTGTCTGCACGGACCCACTTGTTAGACATTTAAGATCATTTGACCTTTAATTAACCCTTGAAAGCATCCCATGATTGTTCTACAATTGAGATATGCTGTTAAAACTACAGTTTTACCTCTATTTTCTTGTTATTCTCTCAAAATGAATTTGCAGTGAATTAGGATCCTCTGGCGGTTATGTAGGAGCATTTATTCCTTGATTATGACTAATTAAAGCTAGATATGGCTAATGATGATGTTATCATCATACCCCCATGCATAAATTTTGCTAGTCCCTTGGTAAAATCTCATGGAATTTTCTTAAATTCTAGACCATGCCTTTAATGCTCAGATCTCTGTTGTGTGCTTTCTTTTGTAGATTAGGTCAAAATGCTAGTAATAGGCCTAGAGGTACTCAAGTACCAACCAAGATCTAAACCTAACTAGCTTTAGCCTCAGCCTACCACGAAGGTTTCTAAGGCCCACAGGAACTAACCTAAGGTTCATTGAACTCCGTGGTTAAAACACCCGTGCTTTAAACATGGTTAGTCCAAGTTCAGTTTGCAGTGTATTTTTGTAATAGAGAGATAGAAGAATTATTTTGCTTTTTTTTTTAGAGTTTTCTCTCTCTTTTTCTTCTTTATTTCTATCTTTGGATTGGCTTTACAACACAGTCTGTATCGGATTCCTAGCTCCGACCATCAATCCTCACAGGGTCCCTGACTTTCGATGCTTTGAGATAGCACCGCCTATGACAACCTCCAAAACCATGGCTTTCGACACTTTGAGATAGTGCCGCCCATGGCGTTTTGTGGCTAAATTCAGTCCCTAATAATCGACATTTCGGGATAATCCCACCCATGGCATCTGAATCAGCACAAGGTGCTTACGTGCCACCAGTTTGATATTTAGATATCCTAGAAGACAAGCACCGAGGAGACGGTATGCTATTGCGCATCTTCGCGGGAAATTTCCTACCCCTCCGCATCAAGAACTTGTACAAATCAACTTGTGTTGATAAGCCGCTCCTAATCTAGGTGGATTTTCCATAACAGAATTAACATATTTGCGTGATTTTGATAATTAAGCGCACTGAACCAAACTATGTGTGGATTAGGGTACTTAGGTTACCGAGTCCTGCAAACCAGAGGTTAGTTAACGAGGTCGAATAATCCCTAAGCCTTAGACCTAATACTTAAGCTTCGCATTTTCCTCAACCTCTTTAGGACTATCCAGATCTTAACGAATACATGAATTTTTAAGCCCAAGCATAGTCCAAGAGGCCTAAGATCAACACTCATACAATTTTGTATCAACACTCATACAAAATGAATTTTGATGTCATTAACCTGAATCTCCCTAAATGGATTTGAGGATCTAGAATACTCTTCATGATGTTTGTAAGCATCCTCAATCATTTTGTCTTTGATGGTCATTTAGGACACAGGTTTCCTAATCACTTTTCCTAACATGTCAGGTTGCATTTTCAAATCAGGTGGTGGAATCAGGATGTAGAATCAAACTCAAGATTAGATTGCAGTTGATCAAATCAAATTAGAAATTCCCAAGAAGATCTATGTATGTGCTCTAATAGAAAAGATGAGGGACTGGATGTGAAATTTGACCCAATCAAGGCACCCAAAGATTTTTGGATGACTATAAAGGTTTAGGGCGGATGATACCCCTGGATCAGAAAGTCGCCCACCTGAGAATTACCTATGCAGCCAGGAAGGGAGAGTCCCACAAAGACCCCTACACGGTAAAGCGTCCCCATGGGTTATAGGGTTTACCCCACCTGATCTTCCTTGTCACTAAGGGTCCAGGTAGACAAAAATGGATAACTTGACCTCTTAAGTCTACCAATTTTAAGTCCTAATTTGTGCCTTCAATTCCACTTGATTAAAAGTTAATTTAACTTGTGACCTAATTTGGAAGTTGTTGGCCTACTAGGTAGACCAACTTCACCTGACTTACCCTAAAGATGGTAGAATGAAATCTAGGTCAAGACCTAGAAATCACCCTAAATTGACTCTCAAGTTATTAGGTCCAAGATTTTAGGATTCAAGTGAAATTAGAGCCTGATTTTAGGCTTTTCTTGATTAGATCTTTTCAACCAAGGCCTTGGGTAGAACACAAATGTAGGAGGGTTATTTCCTTTTATGTAAGCAAATGTGAACTAGCACTCCAAAACCCTAAAATTGAAACCCTAATTGGCTCTATTCTGCATCCAATTTGATCTTAACTTATTTACCTTAGACTTTAAACAAGAAGTGCGTAGTCTAAGAAGATTAAAAATTACACGTAGTCCCTAATAGGTATAGGAAAATAAGGTAGGGAATTCTAAACAGAATCGTCTTGAGCTTCAATCATATATGAAATTTGTTCGTAAATCAGGAAACTTGCATTTTTAAATGATGATTACTATAAAAATAAGGTAGATGATTCCTAATTGATTATTTCCTTTTTGTCTTTCCAAGATTAAGAGGTTGATTAGGGAAAAATAGAAAATTTACCTACCCTGGAGTGGTTGTTTTGCGCGGAAGATCACCTCGTGATATACCTCACAAAATCACAAGAAATAAAATAGGGAAAGTTAGTGCTCAAATATAATCAAATAAAGTAGATAATAGTGGTGAATTGCACGTTGCTCCCCGGCAACAGCGCTAAAATGTTGTACGCTATAGATTTGTGTTTTAAAAGTCGTTGCGTTGTAATAACGCCTCAATCGCTCATCAACAAATACAATTTATTACTCAAATTTAAGTCCGAGGTCGAACATAGGGAGAAAATATGGAATTCACGCACTAATCTCAATAAATAATATAAATGAGCACAATTAATTACTCAAAACTAATATTCAATGTATAACATGAGTATATGAAGGATCTAATGAGGCAAAAAGACATCTAAGGCAAAATAATGGTGATTTGAATCACCAATTATTAGCTTAGATACATATATAATAATTACTTAATGATCTAAATATTTGAACAGTGCCTCAAATAATGCCACAGTATTTTCAACCAAATCAGACGTCAAGTCATATGACCAGACGAATTAAGTTAGTCTTGCTACAGTGCCTCGAAGAGGCTTCTTCTTCTGTTCTTCAATCCTGCTTCTTCTTCTTCTTAAGCGTAGCCAAGGGTTTCCTCCTTCTCAAACCTTCCTAGCAACTAAGTGTGGGGAGGTTACCCTGAAGAGCAAAATCCCCATTTCCCCGCTCTCTCTTTCCTTCTCTCTTCCTCCTCTCCTCTTCCAGGTATTCAAGTCAAGTGCGTACCCAGGTCCAGGGCTGCAGGCGTGATCATAGCAGACGAGTGAAGGAGGGTTAGGTGGGTCGAGTTTGGAGCCAGGCCTGAGTGCAAAGTGTCACAGGCGAGGTAAGGGTAGCGGGGGACCTCACCCCCTTATGACTTGAGGTAACAAGCCGGTGTCACTTTTCCAATTTATGTGTTGTTGTGGCTTGACTGCTTTTCGAGGTGGGACTAAATGTCCTACCATCTTCACGCGGCAGTAGCGGCTGAAGCTACTTTGCCAATTGGAGTAGCCACTGAGGGAAGAACAATCAATTGAAGTCCTGCTTCGAAGTCTATAGTCTTTCTGTGCTCTCTAGATGTATCACCTAGAGTTGCAAGTGCTGCAGAGCGAGCTTAGAGCTTGCTCAAGTAGCTCCGCCAATGGCGTCCGAAGGGTTGTACCTGAAACATGAAATATGGGCTAAAAGCCTCGATTAAAAGGTTCAATAGCATCGCCGTGAGGCGAGGAAGTGAACGGCGGTGTCCGTGAGGTGTGAGAGTGCATGAGGTGGCCGGACGGTAACAAAAAGTGAAGCGCAAAGGTGCGGTGTTCGGCGGAGGTTGTGAGTGGGCGAAAGGTGGAATAAATATGGGGGTTTTGTGCGGGAAGGCAAGGCGGAGGTCATAGGCTGGTCGACGAGTTGATTGGTAGTTTGTTGGGGTGAGATGAACTCGCCGGAGGAGTGGCTGAAGGTGAGGACGATGAAGGTGAACGGCATGTTGAGGGATCGAAAGGGATAGGAAAGAAGCTAGAAATGAAGTAGAGAGGGAGAGGGAACTAACTAACTAAACTAACCAAACGAAATGGGTAGGAGGGTGCCGGCTTTGATTGGTCGGTGTCGTGGAAGAGAAATTCACAGGAAGAGGACGGCGAGGAAGACAGAGGAGGACGACCCTAGCTTAGGCACACCAGGCACGAACGAAGGAGACAAAGATGATGGCACTCCCAATTTGGCCGTTGGGAGGCCGGAGAGCAATAAAGGGAGGAGCTTGCCGGAGCTAAGTCGGAGATGGCTAGGAAAGGAGTTTGAAGAGGGTATTTTGGCCAAAACTTAGCTAAAAAGTTCGGCCGTGCGTCAAGGGTTCTTTTATAGGCCATAGGAAGCCCTTCGAAGCTTCGAGAGAAGCTTCCAAGCTCGGAAGGTTTTTGCAAAATAGGATACCCGAACCTTTGAAAGGTTAACATGACCTTTTGGGAATGAATTAGAGCTCAAAACAAGTCTCAATTAGTAGGGAATTTCACAAAGAATCTTCGGTTCAAATTTGGGATTTGTTTGATTGAGAATCGAGCGAGAAAATCTCGCTCGAATCTCGTCGGAGCTCAACGTGTTCACACTAATGGCAGCAAGGACCTAAACATGAAGGTGATGAAGAAGTTAGGGACCTATTTGTAAAGGATTCAAAAAGTTAAGGGCCATTGTGTGATAAAAAGAGTCTGTCATGACTGAAATGCAAACTAAGTCAAGGTAATCTCTGATTGGGTCTAAATTTTGATACAAGCCTAATTTGGCTTTAATAAATCCAATGGTGAAGTTGGATTTTTCTTTTTCCCTAGTTTGACTAGGTAATTTATGCAATGTAACGACCCGGTTCCCGAGTCCCTACAAGACACGAGAACCGGATCGACTCGACTAATCCCAAGACCTAGTCGTCCAACGAGGAAGTAACCAAAAGACAGTAAAATAAACCACATTCAGCATGAATATAACTAACAGTAAGAAAGTACAGCAGTAAGGAAAGAAACTACTACAGTAGGTACCACCCTCGTGTCCAGTGCCGTGTACAGAAGTGTCGGAGGAAGGTGGGGGTGGCAGGGGCCCATCCCCTCCCTCGTGTCCAGTGCCGTGTCTGTCGCGTGGTCCCACAGAGGACTCCCCCTCTACAACCCCAGGAGGAGGTGCTCGGGGCGGTGGGTGGAGCTCCTCTCGTACAATATCCCGAATCAGTCTGGCGAGGTCCTGGGCCTGGATGCCAGGGGGTAGTGGCTGGTCCACCGAGACGTCAACAACAACACGTCCATCTAGCCGACCTCGCCCTCGGCCGCGCCCGCGGCCAGTCTCGCGACGAGGCATCTCCTGCAAGGAGACGCGAAACAAAACGGAAACGTCAAAACAGACGGTACCTAACAAAACTTCTAAGAGCTCATGTCAAGAGATATGTTGTGGTGGCTACTCTAGCTATAAACATGTGAATTGGTTATTTTTCAGTCAGTTGATTCACTTCTCGGGACGACCTTGCTCTGATACCATCTTGTAACGACCCGGTTCCCGAGTCCCTACGAGACACGAGAACCGGACCGACTCGACTAATCCCAAGACCTAGTCGTCCAACGAGGAAGTAACCAAAAGACAGTAAAATAAACCACATTCAGCATGAATATAACTAACAGTAAGAAAGTACAGCAGTAAGGAAAGAAACTACTACAGTAGGTACCACCACAACAGTAGAACAACATTTATCATATAACAAGAACTGCAGGTAAAGAAGGTACAGCGGAAACAAAAACTACTTACTAGAACAGAAACAAAAGAGGTACAAAAGACTGTGGTAACTCTACTGGACCCTACTCGGCCCAGCGTCCTCTGCAGCCGCCGACCCTGGCTGCTCAACCCCTGGTCCTGAAAAAGGTAACGAGTGTAACACGTCAGCAAAACGCTGAGTAGAGTGGCAAACTAACTAAAGGCAACAGTAGAGTGTACAGTAGCTGTTATGTTCTATTACTTCCTTTATTCACATCTTTCAATTTTCTCACTATTTCATTTATTTCTCAGATCCTTTACTTGATCTCGAATGTCCTCGTGGGAACGATCTTGATTGCAGTCTTTTCCAAAAGTAGAAGTAGCACGTGGTGCTCTCCTGGCCGGGAGAGTCCCCCGTGGTGATCCTACCCTCAGTCAACCACCCCAAGGTCACTGACAGACGTAACGGTGACAACGGCACGCGCGATAAACGCACAGGTAGCTAGCCCGCACTGGCACGCGGTCAGTCGTTTCCGTTAACGGGTGCGCCCAAAGCACAGCACGGAACCAGGGCAGAGCCCTCTCAGTAACAGGGGTCCGACCCCTCCACAGTAACCAAACCGGGGCCTTGCCCCTCCACAGTCCGCGCACCCTCGCCTGACTACCCTGGTTTGCCCTAGTGGGCCTAACAAGTCGGTGAAGGAGGCTAGCAGAACCCCGGGGCCCGTGGGGTAGCTAGTACTCTCCTAACACTAGTAGCTCTCCTCGGTACTACGTACGCGAGGGCCAGCAAGTCGGTACAGAGTGGCCAGTCCTAACCCCGGGTCCCTGGGGCAGCTAGCTCCGCTCTGCACTAAACAGGGGGACAGTCGCTCTCCTTGGTACTCCGTACTCAAGGGCCAGCTCACTTCCCCAAAACTATTCCATTCACTTTCCAGGAGTTCTACTCCCACTTCCCCGTAGGGTTCCATCCTTTTTACCAAGATCCAGGTTTCACTTCCCAGTTTCACGTTCTCACAATCCATGATCTCAATCATGTTTCTTTATTCATAACAGGCAGCTGTTAATTCAATTTACAGGCAGCTTTATATTCCTTTCCATTTTTCCAAGACTACAGTATTATACATTCCACTAGTTTTTCCATCCTAGGGTTCATGCCACATCCTAGGATTTAGCATACAACTAGTTTTCCAGCCCTAAGATTCATGCATCACCTAGGAGCTATCATTCCATACATTTCTCATTCCTAGGATTCATGCAATGTCCTAGCTTCTAGTTATGGTTCCATGCCTTAACAGATTTTAATAATAAACTTAAGCCACTCTACCAGGTACAACGGGAGTAATGGGGGCGTGATCGGGAATCCCGTGTGCCTCCGCGACTCCCAAGACTGCAACTGAATGAGGTCCTATCACAAGGATCAAATACAAGGAGTGTCTCAAAACTGTGTATAGCTACTGTAGACGGGTAGAGGAATTAATTCTGAAAAGAACGCAACTCGAATCGAGGAAAACGGAGCCCGAACGGGCTCTAAACGGGTCGAAAAAGACGATACTGTGCAAAATCAGACGTCTGGAACTTCTTCCAGACGTCTTAAACAGTGGATCAGAGAATTACCTGTTCAGCGTGGTTTCCCAGACGTCCAGAAGTCTGCGGGGACATCTGCCCTAGCTCCCAGACGTCCGATGGTCACCCCGGACGTCTGGAGGTCACTCCCGCCGTCTGGTACAACTTCCAGACGTCTGATTCGCAAAGGATGGCGAATCAGCGAACCTGCGCACAGCCAACTCCCTCCCTTAGTACGGTCGGTCGACAGGAAGGAAGAAGAAAGCGGAATACACACCTTTCAGACGTCGGTATGAGCTACCAGACGTAGTCCTCGCCGTCTGCCTATCAACCCAGACGTCTGATTCTGGAAATTTTCCAGAATCAGGGCGCGACCCGGACTCTGCTCGCGACGCCGCCTGCGTCGCACCTCGCGCTCCTGCTACTCAGACTGCAGCAGGTCCCTCTCCGCGTCGTTCCGCGCCCCCTGCGCCCTCCGCCGGCCGGCCAAGCCGCTCCGGCGAGCTCGCCCTCACGGCAGAGCTCCGCCCTCGCACGCCGCGCCTCCTCCGCGCTCACTGCGGCTGCCGCTGCAGCCCTCGCGCTCGCTCGCTCTCGTGCACAGGAAGGAGAAGAAGAAGGAGACGGTGGAGACGGGAGGGGAGGCGTGGTCCTTTTAACGCCGCGCGGAGAGGAGAGAGAGAAGGCGCGGCAGGCGTCTGCAGCCGCAGAAGAAAAAGAGGGAATAACGAATATGCGGTCTGCACGCGCAGGCGCGCAGACGACTCGCGGGTGTGGACGATAACGATTTTTCAGACGTCTGTAAACCATCCCAGACGTCTGGCAGGACGTCGGGATGTGATCCCAGACGTCTGGTCAGACGTCTGGGCCACCTCCCAGACGTCTTAAAATACGTCCGGGGCACGCGTTCGTAACATGCAAAAACCAAAATTAGGGCAACTATATGTCTGAGACTCTATTTTAGGTTAAAATAGATTCTGATGGTCAAATTGAAGGTATCAAATCTTAGAGAATATTTTATATGAATTTTAGAGGGTTTAGGTGAATTTTATCATGACTAGAACCTTAGTAGATTAAGCGGGTCTATTTTTAGGATTTCAGATGTCATTTAATTCTCGAAATGCGTGAAAACTCGTTTCTGTCTGCATAGACCCACTTGTTAGACATTTAAGACCGTTTGACCATTAATTAACCCCTGAAAAATCCCATGATTCTTCTGCAATTGAGATATGCTGTTAAAACTGCAGTTTTAGCCCTATTTTCTTGTTATTCTCTCAGAATAGATTTGCAGTGAATTAGGGTCCTCTGGCGGTTATGTAGGAGCATTTATTCCTTGATTATGACTAATTAAAGCTAGATATGGCTGATGATGACATTATCATCAGTGTCATTAGGTTTTCCTTGGACCAGACTAGGTTTGACCCCTTTGCTTGGGCAAGGATTCAGCAATTGGGTCTTGTTAGGTAAAGACTTTGCAAGATTGGGACTCAGGTTTGGGGTGGAATTATGGTTAATGGTACCTAACTTAGTTCTACTCCAAAGGAATTCTAGCTCTACAATTTCTTCCACCAAATCAAGGTCTCCATCAAGTGAATCAGAGTCATTTGATTTCCATTTTTCTAACATCACTTTCAACCCATAGGTCAAGTGGGAGAGATCCTCATATTCAGATGACCTATCTTGATTATTATCTTAGGAAGGGTAGGGGTCTTAGTATCCTCCCAAAGCATACGTCCCATCAGATTGGTTAGTGGTTGGGTGGGACCTAAAAGAGGTGTCATCATAAGGTGAATCATCATCAAGATCAGAATACCTAGGGTTTGGATCATACCCCAGGGTGGATGGGTTGGATTTATCCCAATAGGAGCATGGTGTGGGTTGGGTAAAAGTGGGATAGTTGGGTGAAATAGGCGGGTGGTTTTGGGGATACAAAGGGCACCTTAGGTATTGTGGTTCTGAGGTGTATTCCAAACTAGGTAGCTGGTTATCCCAGGTAAACTGCAAATAAGGTCTTCTTAGGTTAGAATACAAATCACGTCGGTGATAGTTTGGGTGGGATGCATAGGCATTGAAATCCATGGTTTAGAAGAAGTGGAGGGATATGGGGAGAACAGAAGAGAGAAACACCCACCCTCACAATCAAGCAAACAATGGGCTAGCCCTAAAGTATGACCCTAATGACCTAAAAACCTTGAAGAGAATAATAAAGCTTGAAAACTTCCTTCTTAAAATCAATCCAGCCAGGTTGAACACAAGGGGATTGAGGGGAAGGTTCTTCTCAAGCCTCTCACATTAGGTTCATTTGATACCCTCCAACGGTGGTCATTTGACACTATCTTGCAGCCTAGACACCAGATTTAACAATGGAAATTAAGGCCAACTACTTAGCAAACCCAATTACACCCTCAAGACTTAAATTGCTCCTACCTAGGGCACATCTACTCGATTTTAATTCAAGGTTAGGATCTAGAAGTGCTTGGGAATGTGAGGGGGCGTTGTTTAATTCAAAGTGTATGATGTGGTGCACAAGCAAAGGATTTGCAAACAAGGTTTAGTATGAGGTGTCTTTTAAAGTTCAACCTTATTTAGTTTTTTATTTTTAGGGTTCTAATTCTTAGGTTGATTCAACCAAGTTTCATTTGAACACACAAGTGGTTATGCAAACACAGGTGTTTTCCCCTTTTTCCTTTAAGAATATGTGTCTCTAAGAAATAAAAACCCTAAGAGTTTTCACACCTATAGATTATGCTACTTCTAAAGATCCGAGGTAAATTGATTTTATTAAAATAGGTATAACTAAAGTCAAACAAGCAGTATTTTTGGTGTGTGGTTGCACCTCTTAGTAATGTTTCAGAAGATTTTTTTGTGAATTTTTCTAGGGATTAAGATATTTTTAAATGATTTTTTATTTCAAATTGTCAACCAAGCATACACAAAACCCGCAGACAAATGCAAAATAAAGAGCTTGATTTTATGTGGCTTTGGAACTTTATATGATTTGTGAGTAATTAAGCAAGTTCTTAAAATAGTTACACACCCTACAGCTGACCTACGAAGTGCCCTAAGAGGAGATACTATTAGGACTAAGAAGGTCTTGAGTCAAGCCCGCTGACCACCAGACTCCCCCAGGTGCAGGTGAGACAAACTTATTAACCTCCGACCAACTTCTTCTTATGGTGCAGAGCAATGAGGTGAAAGACCTATTAGTGCAAGGGCACCACAATTGGTAATTTTGATAATAACAAAACACTTGTATTTAACAATTGCATTTGAAGTATAAGATTTCAAGCTATTTGCAAATGGATACAAGTTTGAACGTGAAGTGTGAAGAGCTCGCATCCATGGTGGATTAGAGGAGCTCGTTGGAGGAGAAGGAGCTTTGCTTAGAGCAAGAGCTAGAAGACAGAAGAATAGGATAGATGTTATTTTGTCTTGTACTCTGTAATTGTTGTTTTGTTCTTTGCTCTTTTATTTGTATAGATAATATGTTAAAGATCCTCAAAGTAACAATACAGTAGTCTTAGGAACACTTAAACAACCCTAGGACACTTAGACATTTCATAGAGAACTTAGAAAACCAAAGTAGCCATCAGACAGCCTGATCAGACGTCCAATCTAGACTTCAAACGTCTGATCTTGACTTTTAAGATGTCTGACTGTTTTATCAGACATCCAAAAATTCTTAGGCTGAGAACCACTTACTATCTGCCAGATTTAGACGTCTAGCCCTTAGTCTAGACGTCTTAGCAGATATCTAATGACATTGCTAGACGTCCAATTAGTGGAATGTTAGCTTAGAAATGTAATTGTTGAAGATTGACCCTTAATCTTCTATCAGACGTCCGTAGAGAACCTCAGACGTCTGATATATAGACAGCCTTCAATTAAGCCAAAATCACTTGTCATCAGTAATCTAGCCGTTTATACCTTGGGAAATCCATTCCCGCAGTAATTTAGGTTTCCAGATGTCCAGACATAATGCTAGACATCCAACCTATCATCTCACCGACTTACACTAGAACTCTGTTTAGGTCTAACTCAAATCAGGAAGGGAAACCGTTTACTATTAGACATCTAATCTTATTTCCAGATGTCTTATACTTGTTTACCAGACGTTTGATATTAGATCCAAACATCTGATAACATTGTTAGAATCATTAATGACCCTTATTCCGGCCTAATCTGCCTTGGGTTTGTTCCCAACGGCAATAGAAGCCTTCCAAGGCCATCCAAAGCCTTCCTAAGCCATCTATAAATAAGAGAGGTCCCTTCCTTTGTTAGACACACCTTGAGAATACATTTCCACATCTTTTGTGTCCTAGAGAAGAAGATCATCTAGAAGTGCTGCTGCTCTCCGAGTTCATCTAGTCCACACTAAAGAGCATCACATTCGCCGTGCACCTACTCTCTCACCGTCGGTTACGAGAGCGTCATCGTTCTTTGCGTGGATCATGCACCCACGTTGCCAAGCCAACACACTTCCACCAAACGAAAGATCCTTTACCCATAGTAGCTAGATTCAATTATTTACTTTGTGGCTCTATAGGATTATTGTAATTTATAATCTTTGGTTGGGTATTCGCTTTGCGAATTCCCATCTCCTTTACGAGACTAAATACTCTTCGTGAAGAGAAGGGGTTTGAGATACACTACCCTCATATAAAGTAATGTGGTTGTAAGAGGCTGAACTACCCTCGTTTGAAGTAGTTCGTTAGTGGATTTAATCGACTCAGTCGATCGGAAAATTGTAAGTCGAGAGACTTAGGTGGTGGTTTTTACCCAAGTTTGGGTTTCCTCCTAAAAAAATTTGTGTATCTTGTATGATTGCAATTTTGTGAGATTGTTCATTATTTTTATTTCTGCTTATTTTTCACATCACGCATATCTCAACCCCTCCTGTAGGGAATTACAAGACCTAGTGACCTTATGTGTAGTGCTTTTGCAAAAAGTACGTATCAAGCAACATATAGCAATAAAAATCACAAGCAAGGCCTTTACTAAATCATGATCCTCTTCAAGGGTTCCCCCTTTAATTAATGGACTTTTAGATATTCTCACTTAAGAATAATTTTCAATGCAATCAAAGTGAGATTCCTTTTCCTTTAAGCACAAGTCCACAATTATGAAAATGAATGACAAACAACTAAGAGGGTATAGAGATGCATACCTAACTCTTGCTCTATTCAAGTATGCAAATTGACAGAACTAAAATCAAGATGCAACTCAATTAGTTCTAATATGAATGCCTAAGGGTTTGTTGCTTCTAAATATAAATGAATTACTTTTACGTGCAAGTGTTTACACACGTAATCACGCAATCAACCAGATGAGAGAAATAGAGAGAGGGAAAGATAGTGTGTATGCAGAGTCGAGGTTATTACAATACCAAAAATACTCTCTCTTACCAAATAATAACAATAATAAATCTAAACTAAACCCTAATCTACGAAGCCTCCTCGTGTGCGAACCCTCAAACTCCCCACAACCCACTCTCACACACTGCAACAAATCCTGCAAAGTTGCACAAAACAAATAAAGCGAGGCTCACGAATGCAAAATGAATGCAACAGCTATGCTATGAACAAAAATACTTGCTGACTATCAAAGAACATTACATGAAACCTCCCCGACAACGATGCCAAACTTTGCTATTCACCAAAGCTCAACTCATAAATAGAACATTAAAAATTAAATCGAATTAATTTTATTATGTAAAGTGCGAGTTAGGTTGAATATTTAGGAAGATTATATGGATGTGTTCTTTGATGAGTTAGACAAGTTCATGAATTTTTTGGGGATTTTTGGAAATATTTTATGATTTGTTTGGATTTTTGTAAGCCAAGCGAGTTAGAAAAACTATTATGACCCCTTCTTATTATTCAAACCAGACACTAGACCTAAAAATTATAGAAAAACATGTCGAATTTATCCCTAATACTAGACTCAATAAGGAAGAAATATCCACTAATTTTGCACAAATTGGAGTTGTATGTAATTCGCTAAAATTCTGACAAGTTAGAAAATTTAGGTTTTGTTTTGAGTGTGACCCTTAGTGAGTATGTAATTTTATCTTTTTTATATAAGGAACTAAACTATGAAATTTGGTAACTTCCCTACTTCAATACCTAACTCCAAACAAAATTTGACGATTTTTGGACTACTAGAATCTACAGCAGAAATTTTGTAAAGCAAAAGTCAAAATTAGTGTGAAATTAGAAAAGTGTTAGAATGCGAAACGAACTCCAGTCGATGCGAGACTTTGCAGCGGGTTTTAGGAAATAGAATCAGCTAAAAAAAGATGGTTAGGTGAGTCAAAATCACTGATGATTTGTCTCCGCTAGGCTTGTCTCATCCCATGCAAACCCACTAGGGAACCCAACTCGAATATGAGATCCTATGCTTGGACTATCCAATGCCTATCTACTCATGCATGAAACAACTTGATTTCGTAACAACCATACAAGAGTGAATAAAATCCATCTACGATGAAAACATGTCGATCCTAATCTCTCACCCACATGCAAAAAGAAATTTAGCCACTCATAGATATGCAAGAAAGTAACACATCTCAAAAAGAATATGCATAATCATTGAATTACTCAAGAGTTCCACAACAATAATGACAAGAGAATAAGAGAAACCCTAAAACCTGTCGAGATACTCATGGCTCTATGTGCGAAACTCCTCGTGGTAGATATTGTATGCTCCAAGTCACGCTAATCTCTTGCAATCACTCCTCCTCAAGGTCCTCCAAGAAGTAGTCTCTATGTGAAAGATGTCGCTCGCGAGATGCAGGTGATAAGTGAGCATACTTATATAGTAACATGCTTAGATTTGTTGGTTTTGGGTATTAGTTGCATCACATTTAGGTCATTATGTACATAACTGCATATTTGCATGCTAGGGGTAAAACTATCATTTTGAGCATATTTTGTGCTAATTTCTAACCTTGTTATGTGCAGGAATCCTTTACCCAGGCTCATGAGGAGAAGCGAGAATATAGGTCATTAGAGCTCAAGTTGAGAGTGGAAGAACCTTTTCAAGCCAAAAAAACCCTAGCCCTAACCTAGTCAGAACCTATTTATTTTAGCCTCACCCAAAACTCTAATCCTAATACCTAATCCTAACACTAAACCAACTCCATTTAGCTCCCTAAGCCCTTGCCTTAACCCTAGCCTTCATCCTCAATCTAGTCCTAAAAACCTAGCTCACTCTCTAGGCACACTAGCTTAATCCTAGTCCTAATTCTATCTTCTAGAAGCCTCTACCTTATCCACATGTGGCACATAATTTTTATACACTAAGTAGCCAAAAATATTCTTTGGAATTAATTGATAAAATGTGACAATCAATTTTGTTATGCTTCAATTACATCCCATGATTTTACCCAATCAAAGATCCTAATCCCAATCCTAATCCTAAAATTCATGATAGCTTAACACATCTTTAGTATTTTGGCCATAGCATTCTCATTTTCAATCCAAATTTAGTAATTCTAGATGTATTTGAAAGCCGATTTTAGGGGCTACAACTTTACTTTTATGTGTAACTTCAATTTTGGAATAGACAAAGGCCACAAATTGAAGACAATTAGGGATTCATACTTTATGGTTTAAAAAAACTCAATCCTGATCCTAATTTCTAAAAAACCAAGACCCAAGCCTTGCCCTCCAAGCCTATGGATGTCCACCCCCTCCTTTTATGCCTATAAAAACACTACATGACCTCCATTAGTTGCACACAACTCTCCTCCTTGCTCCTTCCTCCTTAGGTCTTCTTGTACCTCCTTAGCCTCTTCTTCCTCCTTCCTACTTCCTCCTTCACCTTCTTCTACCCAGCCCTCCTCCTTCCTCCACCTTTCTTCCACCTTCTACTCCCTCCTTAAGTCTTCTAGTAGCTTAGGATTTCCCTCTCCCTACTTAGGTTTCGCTAGTCTTCTCCTTCTACCTCATATTCTTCTTCTCCAGGATCTTCTTCGACTTCTTCGTCATCATCTCTCCAATCTTCCTCTAAACCTTTCCTCTAGTTCTACAGCATTGAGGTAGCATTCTTCTTCAACTGTCTCTTGTTTCCTTGCATTCGTTATCATTACAGCTAATTCTTCTTCTCTACCATCTCCATTTTTCTTCTTTCTCTACTTCCTGTTCTTCTTCTTATTCTTCTTAGTTGTAGTTATGAACTTTTGATTAGTAGTAATATATTTTTGGCTTTGTATATCTCTCTCTCTATTTACTTGTTAGCTAATTGCTTATTTGCTTTATTATTATGAAGATTTCAAAAAAAGTGTGTTGTGTTTTTGCTATTTCGCAAACCAACATTTTCGTACTAGTTCATGATCCCATCTTCTAAAAGTCATCACAACTTTTTCACACTTCCAAAAATCACCAAATTTTGTCGGTACATTAGGATACTAGTAAGGAGTATTTTTGGAAAATTTTAGCAAAAAAATCATTTTATTTTATTTTATATAATTTGCAAAATGACAGGTTGTTAGAGCCAAAATAGACCAGATTTTTTGGTCTTTTCTGAATTTTAGAAATATTTCTACACCCCGGATTGACACGAAATAAATCGTAGTTGTTCTCTTATCTAGTCAAAAATCTTAGGAAAAATCATTAGAAATTTAGGACATCATTTAATCTAATTTAGTCATGCATCTTGCACCAGGAGTCAAATCAGTTAGATTATCCTGATATAGAGAAAAATTCAAAATAAATAGAAAAATATCTCCAAATATTTCAAAACAATTTTTGCATGCTTAGGATTAGTGAACAAGCAACCCATCCAAAAGTCTCTTTAAGATACGGCATATACTCCCATATATTATGATTTTATTTCACTACTAGTTCAAACACAATTTTGAGCGATCGCGATACTTGTGCTACAATGACAAAATTAAGCCATTAAAGGTTTTGCGCATCAGTGGATGCAACGGCAAAGATGATGCCAAGAGAGAGAGAGGGCACCCAACCTTAGACGAAGGCTTATGGATGTCTAATATGGTGTATGAAGGTGGTGATTATGGTTTTGGAAGAAGGTAGAAGTGGACTATGGAGGTAAGGGAGAGGATATTTATAGAGGGTGTTGCAATAGCCTTTTATGGTTTCCCTGAATTTCTGAAATTTTTGGCAACCTTATGTTCTGAATTTCAATGTGCATATAAAATAAAAGTTGTAGCCCTTGAAATCCACTTTCAAATGCAACTTGAATCACTTAATTTAAATTTAAAATAAAAACGTTATGACCAAAATACTAAAGATATATCAGGCTGTCACAAATATTGGTATTAGGATTCTAGAATATGCAAAGTAGGAACATGATTTTTGAAAGGTGGATCTGGGAAACTCCAAAGGTGGCATGACCAACCTTTTAGGGTTTTTTAAAGGCGCCTCCATGTACACACAAAGAGAATATTCAATGTTTGTGTTCATAATTGTGAGAATTAAGGACCTAAATCAATCAAGTTTATTTCATTGGAAATAAATGTTCTTGATTGATTTTCTTCCAAGAAAAAATAACACAACAATATATATAATTTTTTTATGGATAATTAAGGTTGGGCGTGGGCCATATAGGAAATAGGATTAGGGTTTTAAGGTTTCTCTTCCATTTTAACCCATTTCTGTCCATTTCTGAGCTCCCGAGAACATTTCTGATTCATCCATTTCTAAGGTCCAAATAGCTGCTAGCTTCCATTTCTCTTTGTATCATCTTGCCTCAGCCTTCATTAAAACTATAGATTACTAGTCTAATCTAAAAAAAGGCTTACCGGTACAAAAATAACCCATAATGCATGTTGTTTGACCTAAATGAAAATATATAGAATATGAGGTATCTAAATGCAATTAAGCCTTTACTACTATGAAACTAGCATTACTTATATATGTGTGTGTTTTCATCACTTAGGTGGACTACCTAGGTGGCATCTCATTAAATGCACTTCTGACAACCGGGCTTTTCTACTAGCTTCTCTACTTCGACTTCATCTTCCATGTTCCTACTCCTACTCAAGTTCTTGTATAACTCAGTATTATTATAATGTACAAATTATGCATAAAATGCATACATGACCTTAATATGACTAAATGCCTACAATGCAATATTTATAACCTATATATGTTATGCTTGCCTAGGAACTAACATAATTTAGGTATATTATATGCTTTTATCATGTAATTATCACATCCCCATGCCTATTTTTTGCTAGTCTCGAGAGAAAATGCTAGACAAAATTCAAGTTAGGATGCACGAGGAGGAGGTATTAGTTGTCACTTTTCTAGAGGGTAAATTCGAAAGCTTAATCAGTAGGCTCAACAGCACTAAGGTTTTACTTAAGCATAGGCTACTGAATCCTTTCAGGTTCTTATTGACTTTGGTCTTTTGATTTTCTAAGGTAGTTTTCCATAGCTCAAAAGGTCCACCCAAAATTTGTCAAACATGAAGTTAAGGCATCTATTCACGATGCATTGACTCGACTCATAGGCAATCCAATTTCAAAATCTCGAATTTCTTAGGGGCCAAAACTACCCTTTATTCCCTTAAACCCAACCTTCAATTTAGCCTTACTAAGAATTGATAGCTTTCTCCCCATCTATTTTTATCCCGAGATCAACTCTAAAGCTTTGCTTCACATATAACTCCCCAGTTGTTCCATCTAAAGTCACGGCTAGATGGAAATCCGCAAGTATCTCCACCTAAGGCCTCTTTTCTTTATTCTACTCAATTTCTTTTTCTAATTTTTTCTTCATTCTCATGGAGGACTCACTTATTTTATCTCTCAATTTCTTCTCCTTCTGTTTATTTACTCTCTTTTTCTATTTTCCTCCTTTCCCTTTTCTATTTTTTTTTCTAGGCAGGTGGCTCCTCTGAGTCCTATTCATGAACATCCCATAAGAAAAGGTCTAAGGAAACTTTGGATGTAAGGTTGGGCTCTAAGCACCTTACATCTGAGGAGCATACCTAATGCGACTTTACAACCATATCCCACAAATGTCTTAAGATTAGCTTTGAAATTAAGCTGAATTGTTTTAGTTTGGACCCTCAATCTAAGGCCCTCTTGAAATCCTAGTTTGCAAGGTTAAGTTGCCAACAAGCCAATTCAGAGTTTGTGTGGTGTCAAGTGGCTAGTTTACAAAGAATTCCAAAGCAAAGGGTGAACGTTCGAATCATATACTTTCTATGCTATCGACTTAAAACCTTAGTCAACAGGACTCAAAAATTATGAGCGGACCCATATCTTTAAGGCCTCGTTTGGTAAGAGGAAAAAGTTTGTGGAATAAGTAAAGAAATAGGGAAGAAGTTGAATAAATGGTGGAATAAGTGAGTTAACCTGTTTAGATGTTAGGTGTGTTAAGTGGCGTGTTAAGTGTGGGGCCTAAAGGAATAACATTGTAGATTAAGCTAACTACATCCTAAAGATCCCAATGGACAAACTTTTTAAGCATACCCCTAAGGTTAAATACCTGCTACTCACTTCCCTATCTTGAATTATGCTAGCGTGCTAATTATTTTTATATTATTTTATTTTATTTTTTACATTATTATTATTATTATAAAAATAAGGTAAGTAAACAAAATTTTCTAGAGTTGGAAATGCAACTCTAAATGTTTTACCCACCCCTCCTTTCCCCATGCCTATTTCATGCAATGTTCGCATTGTATGTCTAATGTGCATGAGCAACGGATAATAAAATACAACACTTGAGTGAGACCATGAAGCTTAGCAAGCTCTACTCCTACAAAAATCTAGTCTATTTACAACATACACGATTGTTGGGTTGCATCCCAACCAGCGCTAAGTTTAACATCTTCAACTAGACAGCCAATGTTTAATATTCATATATATTTCTTTGAAATCAAGTTCCAAGGTTACAAGTATAAGCCATAAGAATGGGCATGACTGGGCTTACTGGCGAGGTAGCCTAGAATATTGATGAGTTGATGATGTAGTGTTACACCAAATGCTCTCTCGAATAGAGATTGGGTCAATGAATTTCAAGGGCTACCAAGGGAGGTTGGAAGAATGAAGAATTGAAAGGAATAAACTCCCTTATTTAAGTCAAATATTAAGGATAGCATGGATCCTCGATAGTGGCTAGGGTTTCTAAAGATTTAGACCAACTAAGTTTTAACCCTTGAATGGCAAGATCATGAGAACAAGCATCAATCTATGCACGCCATTTAGCCTTTGTTTGTTGGTTGTCCCCCCCTCCCCACGATACATAGAAGCTCTGGAATTGTCTCAAGCCAGTATCTTCTAGAGAATTGGAGTTTGTTATTTGCTCAGGAAAATTGATCAAATCAAAATGTAGCTCAGTATGTTCTAATTTGGTGCCTAACAAATTTTCCAATTCCTCCACATCTTCGTCAGCAGATTTTATAATTTCTTTGAATCTTTTATACCTGTCCATTGAAATTAAGTCAAACTTAGAATCTTCAAAGGTATTCATAAGTTCCTTCACTTGATCTTTTTAGTCTTCCTTGGTTAAATCAAGTGAGTTTTCAGTTAATTCCTAGCCTCCCAAGTCATCTAATTCATCGTCCAACTCTCTGTTATGTATCAAGCCAGACACTTCTTCCACCTTTTCTCTAGTTCACGAATATCTTCTTTGCACTATTGTAAGTAGTTAGAATAGTCATCTTTCATAATTTACTACAACAAGTCTCCTTGACATCCATTGGGGGGGGGGGGGGGGGGGGGGGGGGGAGGGGGTATCTTTCATTATTTGTGTAGCCTTAGCTTCCTTAAGCACTTCTTCAATTCTTCATCATGCTTCAACCCCCATCAATATCTTTGGTTGCCTTAAAAATTTTTAATGTCATCTTTTTATCCCCAAAGGCAATTTCCATGTTGCCAGTCTCACAGTCGACATGAGCCTTGGCCATTGCTAAGAAGGGCCTTCCTAGAAGTATTGGTGTATTCTTCAGTTCCTCAGGAACTTCCATGTCAAGGACTAAGAAGTCTACTGGGAAGTAAAAGTCTTTTACCTTGACAATTACATCTTCCAAAACTCCCCTTGGTGTGGTGACGGATCAGTCGACCAATTGTAGTGTAACAGATGTCAGTTTCAAGTCGCCAAATCCAAATTTTTCATACAAAATGGTGAGGATCAAGTATATTGAGGCACCAAAATTTAGGATGGCACGGTTGAAGGTTGTGTCCCCAATAACACAGGAAATCAATGGGTCACCTAGATCTTTTCTCTTAGGAGGTAGTCTACTTAAGATGATTAAACTAGCCTACTTAGATAGAACTATTCTATTGGGGATCTTGGCCTTACTCTTTCGGGTGCATTAGTCTTTTAGGAACTTTGCGTAGGCTAGTATGTGTTTTATAGCATCAAGGAGCGAGCTGTTAATTTGAACATGCTTGAATAAATCAAGTTGCTCCTTGTTGCTCGGGTTCTTTTCCCTAGAGTTATTTAGGGCTTCAGGAAAGGGGATGTGGATCAAGCCAATTCTAATTGGTTCCCGAGCCTCTTCAACATCTTCCACCTAGTCAGAGTCAGGCTCTTCAAGATCCTAGGAGTTTGTGTTTGTAGGCAACATGAGATCTTGAGTTCTTTTTCTGCTCCTAAAGGTTATTGTACTAGCTGTCACATTCTAATTCAGGTTCATCCCTTGGGGTAGGTTTGGTAAAATAGGTAAGGCTTGGTGTTGATTTTGTTTAAAGCCAGGTGGGGTTAGGAGTAGGGTAAATCACGTGAGCTTTGTTAGGTTGCTCCCTAAACCAGTTGAAGTTCCTAGGATTGGTGTAGTTCTTAGGGTTTGGGACAAGTTGGGATGGCAATGTTCCATGTTGTTTGGAATCCATTAATTGGTGCAGCTGTCCTTTGATGCCACTCATTTCCTTCTTATGTCTTTGGTTCATGTCACTAATCATTTTAATCAAGGTGTCCATTTGATTTTATTGGGTAGGTGATGGGTTGTTATAGGTCTATCTGGTCTGGATCAATCCTTGTCCCTATTTTTGTTTAGACTAGGAGAAAATTGGATGGTTTTGTGATATGCATGAAATATAATTAAATAAAAACATCTTTGTAGCATGAACTGTGTGCAAACACTTTTAATATTTTCATACTCACAACTGACTAAACATGATGGTGAGCCTAAGTTGAACACAGGGAGGCTTGTACATTCACTCTCTCCATCCTTCTCTCTATAGTTAGTCTCTTATCTCTTTCTTTTTTGGTTTTGGAGTAATACAAATGCTTTTTTGTCTTTTAGACGACAGTCCAAACGATGAGATTACAGGGATACAAATGGCAAGTACTATACATGCAGAATGAAGGTCATGGAATGACCTCACAAGGGACAAGGTATGTCCTAATGCAATCACTCCAAGGCCATGAAAACTCTAATCAACAAGTAGATAATAAGGGAACATCAAAAGAAACCAAAGTGCATATTATTGAATAGAAATAGTCTTACATACAAGCTTGTTGCAATAAAAAAAGAGATAATACTAGCACTAGAAATGATGGCCAAGAGGTGAGCTCATATAAGGTAATGGAGTATCCCTTTAGTAATCACCTAGGGCCGATTACAAGAAAAATACGAAATTAAAACAACTAAGAAAACAAGAAAAACAAAGAGAGTTGCACTCACGTATGAAGGCACGTGCTTTAAATGCAATCCCTCAAAGCCTTCATGGAGGAGATGATGGTGTGGTGTGGAACTAAGGGAGGAGATGCTGGATAGAGTCCAATGTGGATAAGGGTGGCCTTGGGTTTTGTGTGCAATTAAGTGGTTATTTAGGTGGGTTTTATGTAGTGGATGGGGGTGACTCATGGGCCTATTTGCTATGGGCTAGAGTTTAGTGGGTTCAAGTTATTTTGAGTTGCCACACACACCTCCTTGTATCTTTAAATACATCTCCCTTGGTCCTCATTAAGCCCAAATGCTTTCTCCTCCTCAAGTTAGTCCTGTACAAGAAAACATTCATTAAGCTCAATCTACCTTGTATTCTCTAAGCGTAGGTATGTAAATATGCATGAGTATATATTATGCACAATGTCTTAATGTATGAGAACTAACAAAATCAGGCATGCTACATCTATGAATTGTATATTTATCATATCCACATACCTAAGTTTTGCTAGTCCATAGAAAAAATTGTATGCAGAGATAGAAAATCAAACACCAAGTTGCCACCAATATAGATAAATTGTAAGAATATTTAGCTCATCATCCTCGATAGCACTAAGGATAATTCTTGTGAGCGTGGGTTGCTAAATCCCTAGGATTTCCAATGATTTTAGTTTTAAGCTTCAAAGGTTGATTTCTTAAGCTCATAGGTCCAATCAAGGGTTGTAGAATAGTGAATTTAAAGCATCCGTGCATAGTAATACTGACTCGACTTGTAGGCAATTGTATTTAAAATTTCATTTTTCTTGCATATTGTCCCATCATCCACTCACTCCACCTTAGATCTGCCTTACTACAAGCATGGAATCATAGCACCTATATAGTATATGTACATATTTTTATAACTATGGGAAGGCCCTGCACCCCACACCTCGAGATGACACCGTAAGAGACACCTTATTGGCCAAATCCTACACACTGACACATTGGGATGACGTCATAAGAGACACCCGACCTTATTCATTTATTATTATTATTATTATTATTATTATTATTAGTGTATATAACAATGGGGCTCATCCAAGACTTTATTTCAGAACATCACCTTAGTTAAGTTACGTAGAACCTAGGGGTCGAGCTGAGCTCTAAATACCCGATATATGGGGTCAAGCTAGAAACCCCCCCTCCATTCTCTTAGGGGCGCCACCTTCATCCACCCTCTCTTCTTCTTCTTCTCCTCCCCTCTCTGCCCCCCTCCCCTCCTCTCTAGTGGCCATGGTGGACGACCATGAGCTCTCCTCCACCATGTCGCTAGAGGTGGTGTATGTCCCTAGACCAATGATCTACCACCCATTCTCCCATAACCAATTGATGGGTAGCCCCACTTAGCATGTGGATTCTCATCTACTTCTTTTTATTGCTTTTAGTAGTGTAGATTTACTTTTATTGCAAATAGTGTATCTTTCTTGTATCTAGGCAATCTAGTTCTCCCTCCCCCTTTCTTCTTATTATTTTTGTTCTTGCCTGATTTTTTTTTTCTTTTGTTGATCATGTGTCATCAGACGCATGCCCACCATAGCCACATCCACACTCCATATCCCATGCCACCATTAGCCACGACCATATTAATCTCCATCGCCACCTTCTACCACACGACCACACAACATAGCACACAATCCTCCACTACCACCACCTCCATTAACTCCTCACCAAACGGCTGGCCCCCTCACTTCACCATTGTCTCCACCACCACAAACACCACATGATCGTCCCCTTCCATTAGTCCCCCATCACATACAAAAACACTACCTTCACACACGACCACACACATTCACACAAACACCAACATCACCACCTTCCACCATCACCACACCACCATACACAACCCACCTAACCACTCAATCACCTCCCACACTTTCTAAACCCCATGGCCAGCACCTTAACTTATCACCTAACCATCAACCACCACCATTACACACACCTAGATCCAAACAGCCAACCACCTCCAAGACACCCCCCACTTAAGTCATCCAACACCTCCATCAACCGCCCAACACCCCTACAACCCACAACCAACACCTTCCTCCCTTGTCCTAACACCTACACACACTTGTCATAATCCTAACCATAAGCTTATCCCAACCACCAACCAATGTCCTAACCCTTCCACTACCAAAAACACACACATACCCTCACATGCTCGCATAAATCCCCAACTCATTCCCCACACACTAACACAATCCCATCACTATCACCTCTATTGTTTCCCTAGTTTTATTTCATGTTATATTTCATTTCCTTTTTGTTGTATAAGTTGGGCCATCCAACATTTTCTTTGTAATAACAATGTTCAAGTTCCAATGTATTTGCTTTAGATGGTGTAGTTTCGTAATTGAAGCAATAAAAGATTGAATCTTTCCTTGAGTTGTTCTTGTTGTCATTTTCTTTCCTTATTAACAAAAGAAGAGCAAACGAGAAAAGCCCAAAAAGAGTTAGTGTAGTTTTGTTATCTTCATTTCTTTTGTGAATTAAACAAAAAGAACAAAAAAAATAAAAGAAAAAATAACAAAAATAATAATAATTGAGCCGATTTGAAGTGAAGAGAGCCAACTTCGCCTCCCTGTCTATCAACTGTTTACCATAAACTTCAACTAAAATAGATTACTAGTCTCGTCACATATTTTAATGATCAGTGATTAAAGCGCAATGAGCTACGACAAAATGACAATTTAAAATGCTTATATTCATGCTTACCGAAATCGCTACTATCATTTTTGGTGCCATTTCTACGAAGGCTACAGGCATCTATTTGCAAGAAAAACCGACCTGATTTCACCTTAATCTTATTTGGGTTCATTTCATGTTGTAGGTGAATTTCGCCAAGGTGCTTAGCACATGAGCCCGAGTGAAGACCAAAGATACATATCTTCCCTTCTATTTTATAAAAATCTTAAAAAATCAAAATAAATTGAAAAATATAAGATTTAAAAAAAAAATTGGGGGTAAAATTGGTGTGGTTTGCTTATACGTGACCTTCATCATCAACCACACGTTTGGCATGTGAATGAAGGGAAATTTGGAGGTTTTGATCATGATGATGATGAAATCCATGAAAATCGAGATGTTTTCTATGATTACAATTGGATTGGAGTCCTATATAAGGGTTTACATTAGTTAGAAATGTTTAGATGTGAGTTGGGGTGGTAGAAATCCCATTTCAAAACCAAAACAAGGTTCTGAACTGCTTTTTAGACATTCAACCTAGTCATTGGATGTCTAATGGATCCCACATGGATGCCTAATGGATCATGTCTTGGTGTCCAACCTAAACATTGATGAATGGACATTTAAACACCTTGAATGGACATACCGACTGTCCTTTAGATGTCTAGAAGAGAGCCTAGAGGTGGAGCTTCGTGGATGATAGTCTCCGGACATCTAGACATTTGTTAGACATCTTAATCTACCACATTGGGCATATGACACTTTGTATGGACATCTAATAAGGCATATGTAGTTTCGTTTCATGTAGAAACTCCTCACGAGGATTGAGAACTCAATGTAGTTGATTAATTCTAAGCCAAATACCAAATAATGAAGTATTACACTCTGTTCAAAGTCTAGAACTTCAGTCTAAGAGTCTTAAATGGAACCCCAAATGAAACTAAAAATGGAAATGAATGCGATGCCTAGGTCAGGATAGGTGGGCTCGTAAGGCCAACACCTTGACCTTTTGAGCTATGGGCTAATGATTGTAGGCGAAAGACCCAGGAAATCGAGGTAGCTGGCAGGTACCAGTGATCAACCTTGGAGCTCAAATAGTTCCCAGTTGTAGTGACGAGCTACAAGCTATCATCAAAATGACATACTGAATGTACCTGGATCCAACTTGATATGAGGTACTCGTAGTGATAAGCTCCATAGGTGCCTGTTAGTGTAGATAATGCCGAGGTACCTGGTTCCCGTAGCGGAAAGCTCCGTAGGCACCCATAAGAGCGGATGACACCGAGTACAATAAGGGATGGTGGGAACCTCATCCGAAGGTGGATTGGAGAGGGCACATCCGGAATGTAAGCTCTTGGAGGGAGCATAGATGCGACCTAATAATGTTCGACCATGGCCTGTACTGTGACTTGACTTCATTGGACTTGACTTGAGTTTTCCCATCCTATCTATGAAGTATTTGGCCTGGATAGCTCCCAAGAGGCCCAACTCTCTCGACTAAAGTTAGAAAACATTCTTGTGATGCGAGGATGGGTACACCTACTCGACAATCACTAGCACTGCTAGTTTGTCCCCAAATCAAGGAGGGTCTACTAGGCGGTGGTTTAAGAGGAGGATATGCCGATATCTCCTCTAGTAGAGAGGTATGATTTTTGAGTATCTAATCCTCTGAGGCAAGCAAGTGAACAAAAATAACTATAATAAAAGGCATGGAATAAATGTTAGAATGGGATAGTCGGTTCAATTAGCTTGGGACACAGTAGTTTATACACTACCCATTGTTTCTTGTGGCACAGGCTATCGTTTTCCCTTTTGAGTCGATTTGCTTATCCCTACTTTATGGCCCATTTCAAAACCCGAGGCCGTGGGGCCATACTACGACTACGAGCAAGTTGGAGCAGGTTTACTAGATACTGGTGAGGTGTCATACTTGCCTAGCACTCTAAGGCATAGAGGCCTAAACGGTGGAGCTTCTACTCCAGGTGTTGTTGTTGGACCCTACCACTGAGGTGTGATGGGAGACCTCAGCAGAGTACATGACTACAGTGTTGTTAGTACTTTTATAGCTTCTATTACTCTAGGCCTTGTTTGTCTTGTAACTTGCGGTTGGGCCCCGCTTTAGTGGATACAGCGTTGTACTAATTAAATTTTTGTGGCATATACGGACTATAAACATATTTGGTTCTAGTGTATATTCTATGTGATGCCCATGATGTTTTATATACTGCATGGTGATGTATCATATATCTGATATATTGTGGTTATTCCCATTTTGTCGTACATGTTGATTATGATACTTTTCTTGCTGCCAATCCGAATGTATGAATGTATATGCCATGCAGAAATCGATACATTAATTAAATTGTTAGAATTATTAATTGTTAAATCGACTACATGCAACCCAAACTAGTCTGGGGGAGTTAACTGGGACCGTTACAAAGCTGGTATTAGAGCATGACACTTCCTTGGGAAGTGTATCCCACTAGATCTAGTTCTTGGTTGCAATCGAGAATTGAGACATAGTCTAATTGCATGGCATATTTTGCTTTCATAAACTCATATCTTGCAAATTGATGGAGGTTGTGCCTATTTCAGGATACCTCCAATAACTCGAGGTTTGAGGGGTGGTGGCAAGAAACATGGGGAGCCTCGAAACCCTACGAGCGACAATTAAGGCAGTAGTCAAGATTCGCTTGATACTGAGTCAACTAGCAACCAGATGCAAGTGACTCAATAGAATTTGGTTGATATTATGAAGCAAATAGGCACTGAATCAGGGACACACAGGAACAACTAGGGAGCCAATGGTAGTGGCGATGGTCAGAGTACCCCACCGCATGGAGGGAATGGTCCAAACGAACCCCCACATAGGGAGGTGCTTAAGCAATGACCTCCTGTTGTCTCTACCAAAAGCATTGAATATGAGCAATTCTGGAGAATGAAGCCGCCAACTTTCTCGGGATCTGGGTATCCATTAGCAGCAGAGAGTTGGTTGCTAAAGATTAAGAAAATATTTAAGGCCCATTAGACGAAAGAAGAGAACAAAGTAAGATTGGCCACTTTTCAGTTCAAAGACATCGCAGAATAGTGGTGGGCCACTGTCAAGGCAGTGGAATAGGCCTTGATCACATGGGAATGGTTCTTGAAGCTCTTCAACGATCAATTGTATCCCATGGAGTGGAGAGCTCAGAAGTAAGATGAATTCACCAACCTCCAATAGGGGCAGATGATGGCCACTGAGTACGAAGTGAAGTTCATGGAGCTACTTCGCTTCACAAGGGAAGCATTTGCTGGTGAGAAGGTTCAGGTGTGGTGGTTTGTTAATGGGTTAAGAAACAATCTGCAGATTAAGTTGGCTGGGACACCGATGGATTGTTTGGCCAAGGTAGCTGAGAGAGCTATGGCCATGAAAAGGGTGCTTACTGTGGTGCACCAATTGGAGCAAGCATAAAAGAAGTCTGGTAGGCCGAGTCGATGTAACAACCGCTAAGGAAGAAGGTATAATCCCACAAGCAGCTACACCCAAGTGTTTGAGCCTTTCTCCTCGAGTCAGGTGCAAATAATGTCAGTCTCTGAGGTGGTGACCCAAGATAGCCAGGGGCAGAAAAAGTAGTGAAGTCAGTGGAAGAAGCAATAGCGATGCAAAAATTGTGGGAAGAACCACTAGGAGCCATGCAGACTTCCACGTCTCTGCTACACATGCCATCAACCAAGTCACCTTAGGAAGGACTGCTTGATGAATAATCAGACTATGTCTAACATCAGTAGGGCAACTTGGGGTGAGTCAAGTAATAGGGAAGGTGAACACGCTAACATTGAAGGACACTTAGGCTTCTGCCTCCGTGGTTCAAGGTATGATTTATATTGGTAGTACACTAACTAGTGTACTTTTTGATTCGAGGGCTACGCATTCGTTTGTATCGCCTAGCTTTACTACAGGCTAGGGCAACCAGTAAGGGATTTGACAGTTCCATATGTAGTTACCAAACCAGGTGGACAAGTGTTGGTATCCAGGCAGTGGATACCAAACAGTTCTTTCTATATAGCTAGTCATGAGTATCAACGAATTTGGTGATTCTCAATATGAGATATTTCAATATAATCCTAGGAATCGATTGGTTCACCAGACATCACTCCTTTCTGGACTATTTTAGGAAGAGAGTGATTTTATCACTACCAAGGCAACCCCCGTTTGAGATCTGAGGTTAGTGAGATGACATTAAGAGGATTTCGGTGATGAAAGCCTGTAAGCTTCTGGCCAAGGGGTGCGATGGGTACTTGGCCTGTGTTGTGGCAACATAGGGAGATAAATTGGAGATCGTGGATGTCCCTGTAGTCGATGCATTTCCACATGTTTTTCCACAAGAGCTGCTAGGAATTCCGCCTCCAAGGGTGATTGAATTTGAGATTTGGTTGGTCCCAGGGACCAGTTTAATTTCCAAGGCCCCATACAAGATGTCTCCAGCTAAGCTCAGGGAGCTAAGGGTCCAACTATAGGAGCTGTTGGACAAGGGATTTATCCGATCAAGTGTGTCACCGTGGGGTGCTCTTGTATTGTTTTTGAAAAGGAAAAGACGATAGCATGCGACATTGCAATGACTATATGTAGCTGTATAAAGTCACGATAAAAAACAAGTATCCTTTGCCCAAGATCAAAAATTTGTTCAATTGTAGGGATCCACAATATTCACTAAGATCGATCTACGATCTAGATACCACCAGCCGTGGATTAAGGAAGACGGCATTCTAAAGGCTATTTTTCGGACTAGATACGAGTACTATGAGTTTCTGGTTATACCGTTCGGGCTAACCAATGCCCCTATAGCATTTATGGATTTGATGAATCAAGTGTTTAGACCCTTCTTAAACCAGTCCATCATGGTATTTATTGACAACATTCTGATCTATTCGCAGAGCGAGGGGCAACATGTCGAGTAACTAAGGACAGTGTTGGAGGCGTTGTTGCATAACCAAATCGATGCCAAATTCAACAAGTACAAATTTTAGCCAAAGAAAGTCGCCTTCTTGGGGCATGTGATCAATAGTCGTGGTGCGTCAGTGGAACCAACTAAATTTGAGGTGGTGCTACAATGACCCCAACCGAAGTCAGTGACTAAATATCTGGAGCTTCTTAGGGTTAACCAGACATTACTGAGAACTTTTCAAAAATTGCAGTTCCATTAAGAGGATTGACAAAGAAAGGGGTTACCTTCGTGTGGACCCAAGAATGCAAGTGGAACTTCCGAGAGTTAAGGCAAAGGTTGACGACGACACCAATATTAGCACTTCCATCGGGAAGTGGTTTCGTGGTGTACAATCACGCATCCTATCTGGGACTTGTTTACGTATTGATGCAGAATGGTCGGGTGATTGCTGGTTGCACAACAATTATAGGCCCTAAAATGGCTAAATTAGGCTAAATACCTAGTTTACACTGTAAATAGAGTATGCATTTAATGCATAGCATGCATCTGCATTTCTGTGTATTCTTATCTTATTTTCTCTATTTTACAAGCTTGTGGCGACATCGTCATTTCATGTGCACAGGCCTGCTATAGAAGAGAGGCAATTGCACTACAATGAAGATGTGAGACGACACACGAGGAATTCATCACCAGCTTCCTGCAACCAGCTAGAGGGAGCCAACAACATTCAATTCCAGAAGACCAGAGGGAGAGAGCAGACAAACCCAGACCAACCCTAACAAGCCCATGCATTCCTATGCATACCATGCACGTCCACCTAACCCAATCAATCACACCCACACACCACAATTCTAACTAGCCTACACACACCCATGTGTTCACAATTATTTCACTCACACGTGTCCACTTTACAATGCATACACATACAGACACCTGTGCATATAAAATGCACATATCTAAACCTAATCAACACACACACCCACTAACTGGCCACCCAATTAGAACCTAGCTAGACCACCCAATCCACAATAAAAATACTCCCATTTGCAGCTAATTATTCACCATTTTATTCACTTATTCTAGGCCCATCACGTTCCCACACTAGAAGCCCACCATACCTATTAATAACCCACCAAATAAATCTAGCTAAGCAACCAACTTAACCCCTAAAGACACCTCCACACCACCTTCACCGACCATAACCCACACTTAACAGTCCATGCCACCTTAGCCCCTTCCCCAGGACACCTTAAGTTGCTCCTTTACTAGAACCTTCCACAACCTTCTCTTCTCCTTAGAACATACCCTTAACCCATAGCCTATCCTCCTCCCTAGGTGAACCATACCCAAGACCACCCTCTCTAAAAACCCAAGCTCCATAGGCACCCCCCAACCCCCTCCATTTTCTTAGCTCCATCTCCTCCACTCTCTACTCATAGCTCCCTCTCCCTCTCAAGTGGCCAACGGCTACCCTCATTGGGGAGGCCCCATTGGTCACCTCTACTTCTCAAGGTGAAGGTGGTGTAGGCAACAAGCAAGGATCACCACCACCACCCAACGACTCAAGTAGCCCCCTTGGTGTGGACACCTCCTCTCCATCTCCTTTTTCTTTTTATCTTTCTTTGTAGTTAGTTTTTGTTTCATGAAAGTATAGTATTTTAATTTCATGCAAATAGAATAGTTTCTTTCCTTTTATTTCACTTCCCTTATTCTTATTTTTATTTCTTGTTCATATTACTCTTTTGTTCTTCTTGCTGATTTTTATTTTTGTTGATACACATACATACACTTGTTCACACCACCACCATCCATCACCACCTTGCTCCTCCACTTAATCGACCACTCCACCACCATCTCCACACTTCACACATCCACCATCCACCTCCCAATCTCCATGCTACTCCAAACACACACACACTCACGCACACTCAAACACACCACCATACACTTCAATAACACACACACACTCCCTTACTCACCACCATCTTCTCACATTACCACCCAAAACCACCATAACACACGCACACCACCATACTATACCACCTATCAGCCTCTCAACCACCACCTTAACTATCATCCCAAGTTCCTAAACCATCTAACCAACACCTACCACCATCAACCACCACACGTCCACCACTATTACCACTACCCCCATGCCACCTTGTCCCAACCACCACCTAGCTAGTGTCCTAACCCCAAGCATCATCCCGACACCATTGTCCTAACCACCCACTACACTTAAGTCAGCCACCAACTTGTCCTAATCCATTATTTTTGCTCCATCACTATACTCTACCACCACCTCCATTCACTATCCTATCACCACTATTCCCACGCCACCACCATTAGCCACCGCAACCACCACCTACTCCACTTCATGCACCCCATAGCTAACCCCTCTACCTACTTAATCCACCCTCCCATAGTGCCACCATCAACCACTTCCAATACCTTGTCCTAATCATCCATCAACCACCATAACCAACGCAACCTTTGCCCTAAGCCTACCACTATCCAAACACATACCCACCTAGGTGTTCAACCAAACCAAGTCTATATTCAACTCACTTTTATAGTTATCATTACCACATTTCACGATTTGAACACCACCATTATCACCACCATTACTACTGACCTCTAGGCATCTTAGCACTACACACACCTACGCACCTATCCATGGCTTTCTACATTATAAGGGTCACCCCCATAATAACCACCACTACCACATTCACTCCACCCGCTTTCCCTATCCCGCACCTCTTTCTTACCTCTTACCAAAGATCACACCGTGTTATTTTAGTCATCACCATCATCCCCATCAACATTTTGGGTTTTGAGTCCTTGTAAATATTTTCCTAGTTTGAGTTGGTGGAATCTTGGTGGAGTTTGGGGTTAGGATGAACAATGGGTGGTGGGTTCTCGTTGACTCCATAGGGCATGTTTCCCCTTTGGTTGAGATTCCTAGGATTAGGCACTGACTAAGCTAGAAGAGCACCTTGTGGTCGCTAGTCAACCGAGGACACATTTTGAAGGCGCATGCCTTTAAGGGTTTAGGTCATTTGCTGCATCATTTGCAGCATTTTTAAGTTAAATTTAGCCTGACATGGCTAGGCTTGAGAGTTCACATTGGGTTGAGGCAAGGGCAGGTAATTGAGTTTAGAACCTCCAAACTGGTTTTGGGTTGGGTATCCATAGGGAGGTCTGGGTAGGTAATCTGTTGTGTTTCTTGCCATTGAGGTCTCCATGAAAAATGTGTTTCCTCCAACTCGGGTTGCATGAGTTGGAGTAGGGGTTGCCTCTAAATCCATCCTAGATGGCCTGAACATCCTCATAGGGCAAGGATGAAGAATATGGATTTGCAAAATCCATGGAGAAGGTCCCAGTGGAGAGTCCAAATGGGTCCTGAAAAGCTGTGCTCCCAGATGGAGCCAAGTCCAAATTGTGAATATACTCCCTACCTAAGGGAATGGGAAAAGTGGGAAGGGGTGGTGCTATAGGTGGCACTACTCCCTACAAGGACGGGTTTGCAACAGCCGATCTTGCAGGTTGATGGGGTTTGGTTCAACAACTCATCCAATTTCTTTGACATAATGTCTACCCAATCCAATGTCTTACAAATCACTTCCATGTCCACCCAGCTAGACTGTGTCTAAATGTGATCCTGTATTTCGTGTTCTCCTAGCATAGGGGGCATATTGTTCTATCCAAAAGTCTCCATAGAAGAATGGTGAGTGAATTCTCACTCATCTCCTCATATAGGTCATAGGTGTTGTCCACATCTTTGTTGAGGAAGTTTCCTCCATAGGAGGCATCCACATGGTTCCTCAACTGACCATTGAGACCATGATAAAAGATCTACACAAGATGCCATTTGAGTACCTCATGATGCAAGCATTTTCTAAGGAGATTCGAAAATCTCTCCCATGCTTTGTGAAGCTGTTCCCCAAGTTTGTGTGAGAAGGTTGTGATGGCTCATCTCAAGGCATTGGTCTTGCCTATTGGAAAGAACTTCTTAAGGAATGCACTTTTAAGCTCGAGCCAGGTGTAAATGAGTCTTCCTACCATTCTAAACCAATGGGCAACTTTGTCTTTTAAGGAGTGGGGGAAAGAACCTCATCAACATCACATTTTCATCAACATCTTGGACTCTTATTGTTTGGGCAAAGATGATAAGTTCTTCCAAAGGTTGGAAGGGGTCCTTACTTCCTTACCCTTGAAAATGGGGAATAAGTCCAAGGATTTGGGGTTTTATTTCAAAATTCCCCTTGGGAATTGTCACTTCAGTCTCTCCTCATAGTCAGACGGATCATACAAATCCCTCAACGGTATAGGTGGAGGAGCATTCTGACAATGCATTTGGTCAATGAATTGCTCCTACATTACTTGCATTTGGGCAAGCTGTTGGTTCAACCTTACTTGCAACTCTTCATTGAGTGGAGGGGGTGTTGGTGGGGGATTCTCCATGGTGTTGAGATTTGCAAATTGTGATCTTATCCTAGTACCAAAATCAACGTGCATACACGAGATAGAGTGGTGGGCATGAGGAAAGAAACAAGAAAAGGTGTGTGTACACAACCAACCAATCAAACAATCAAACACTAGTCCTAACAGTTGACCCCAAGGCTATAGAAATCGGCAGTTGGTATTCAGTCGATGAGATCACTGACTAAAGAGTATACGGTATGCAGGTGATTAATCAGGGATTAATCGACTAAGTACTTTTAAGTATTTAAAAATCTAAATATAATTATATATATATATATATATAAATTGAAAATATGCACATATGTATTATTATTATTATTTTCACATGCATATTCTCTCAATGAGACCCAACTGGCGACAGGGAGGGCGGTGGTAATGGAGTATTGAGGAGAATCGGAGAGGGGCACAAGTCTAGGGTTTCATTAGAATTCAAATGTAGGGGGAGAAGGGTGGAGAAGTCGAGTGAGGTTCTCTCTTTAACATGCCAATCAAGACAAAAAAAATTAAATTCTCAATGTTTAATCGAATGATTAATCAATCAATTAATTAGATAATCAATCGATTAATTGGTCTATCTAATTATAGGCCCAAATATTGATATGTCATTCGATCCCCGACCACATAAGATTAATCGGCCTTGGTTGACCCTAAGCACCTAAGATGTTAGAAGACATAGCCAAGAATGCAATTAAAATGAATGGACCTCCCTAGGTTAATTTGGCTAAGTTGAGTACAAGAGATCAAAGGGAAGATTCTTCCAAGGCTCTCGCCAAGGTTTCTTTATACCCCCCAACTGCAATCATTTGGCATTACCTCACAGCCTTAGACACCAAAGTTTGCTTAGGCAAGTCAAGCCAAATTAACTACAATCTCAACTAAGGTTCTAAAACCCAGTTTCTCAATCCTTAAGAGTCATATTGCTAATACGTTTTAAATTAGAGCTTGGGATCTATTGCACACTTGGAGAGTGATGGGCACTGAGGGAAGTCGTTGCCCTTAATGACCAATTTTCAAAGGTGTGTGCAAGTAGGCAAACAACACAAACAAGGCCTTGCAACCAAAATTTGTCTCAATGGATTTTAAAGTTTAGCCTTGTTTAGCCCTTTTTAGAGTTGCACTTGATTAGTAGATTTTCAAACAAGTTCTAATGAGCACTCAAATGGTTTGCAAGCACATAAAATAGATATTTTTCCTTTAGATGCAAGTGCTCCAAGATGCAACTCCTAAGGCTCCCTAATTTGTTGTTGCTAAGGTGTATGTGGATTGATTTTAGTACCATAGGTGGAACGGCCAAACAATACAACAAAGGCTTCTCAAATTCCACCCATCAAGAGAGCATACAACCAAGGATGCTTCAAACACAAATGAAGGGTGGCCTTAGGCAAATTAAATCCTAATGGTTCACCCTATACATGCAGCTCCTACTGATTTTATGGTCAAACAATTTGGCTTCAGGTCTTAGATGATGGAGCCTAGGTCAAACAATCTTCCATTGCTAGGTACTGTTTCACCATCTAGAATAGAGCAAAAAGATTTTTTTTTCCACAATTTTTCAAGGGGGTTTGGATATTAAAAATGATATTTCAATTCAAATAGAGCAATCATCCAGAAATGACCCCCTACTGAAAATCCATCCAAACAAGGATTAATCTCTTCTCTGAAAATTCCCCCAAAATACTGGAGATAATAGATAAGATAAGGAATTAAATGAGCTAAATTTCACAAAATTTGGATCACTCACCAGGTGCCAGCAAAATCACAAAGGCAAAAATTTTTCATCCTGTTTCAATCTGTACCCCTGCCCACTCAGTTAATTTTTAAAAATTTCACGGATGAAATTTGTTCCAAATGAAAGCTTGTTCAAATGGATGTCTCCAGGTAGAATCTCAAGATTTTAAAGGGACGGAATTGCTTGCAGCAAATTTTTGAAGTCCAATGAGATGCTGCTGTTCAACCCTTCAAAAGAGATGTGGTGTTAAAAAAAAATGTGGGTCGAGTAGCTTTACACACCACACAAATTTTAAGCCTATTTTTTGTATGTTTATGTTTAGAATTTTTTTTTGTTTTTGGACATGGAAGAAAGAAGAGGTGAGAGAGGCCTACCTCCAACCCGAGTGTTGAGCCGGGAGTTGAGGGCTATTGCTCCCACTCCCCATACCTCACTCTAGTGCCTACAAGAATCAAAGAAACACAAGCACACAACAATTTATTTGAGAAAAACTAAAGAGAGATGGGAAAATGCAAAAGGTGATCGTTGCCTCCCTTACAACGGCGCTAAAAAGTGATGCATGAAACACGAAGAAATAAAAGCATATCATTGTAGCGTAAAATGTGTGCAAACATTTTTAATATTATTGGACTTGCAACTAATTAAACATGATGGTGAGCCCAAATCAAACATGGGGAGACATGTGGATTCACTCTCTCACACAGTCTTTCTCTCTATAGTTAATCTCTTTTTATTTCTTTCTATGTTTGGAGTTGTGCAATTTTTTTTGTCTTTTAGATGATAGTCCAAATGATGAGATTACGGTGATAGAAATGGCAAGTACTACACATGGGGAATGAAGGTCACGAAATGAGCTCACAAGGGACCCAATGTAATCACTCCAAGGCCATGAAAGCTCTAATCAACAAGTAGACAATAAGGGAACATGAAATGAAACCAAAGTACATTTTATCGAATAGAAAGAGACTTACATACAAACTTGATACAATAAAAGAAAATATTATACTAGCACTAGAAATAATGGCCAAGAGGTGAGATCACAAAAGAGAATGGAGTATTCCTCTTCTAATCACCTAGGGCCAATTACAAGAAAAAAATGAAATCAAAACAACTGAGACAACAAAAGGAGAGTGGCACTCACATATGGATGCATGCACTTCAAATGCGACCGCTCGAAGCCTTCATGGAGGAGATGATGGTGTGGTGTGGAACTAAGGGAGGAGATGGTGGTGTAAGGGAGAATGGAGAGAAGATGGTGGTGGTGGGTGGGAGTGAGTGTGCACACAAGTGAGAGTAGGAGGGGGAGGGGGGTGTCCATGAAATGGAAAGGGGGAGTTATAAAGTAGTGGGTTAGGGTTTAAGATAAGTGCAAAGAAGAGTGGAGAGGGTTCTAGAAGGAGGGGGGGGCATCCCATGTTGACAAGGGTGGCCTTGGGTTTTGTGTGTAATTAAGTGGTTATTTAGGTGGGTTTTATGGAGTGGATAGGGGTAACTCATGGGCTTATTTGGTATAGGCTAAAGTTTAGTGGGCTCAAGTTGTTTTGGGTTGCCACACACACCTCCTTATATCTTTAAATACATCTCCCTTGATCTTCATTAAACCTAGATTCTTTCTCCCCCTCAAGTTAGTCTTGCATGATAAAACATTCATTAAGATCAATTTACCTTGTATTCTCTAAGTATAGGTATGTAAATATGCATGAGTATGTGTTATGTGCAATGTCTTGATGCATGAGAACTAACAAAATCAGGCATGCTACATGTATGAATTGTGCATTTATCATTTCACTCTCCAGGGTTGTTGGTATTGGAGAATGGATCATTCTTTGGGTATCCTTAGATGGCCTAATCATCCTCATAGATCGAAGATGAGGTAGAAAGAGTGGTCAAATCAGAACACGAGGGAACAAAAGTTCCTCCCTAGAATGTAGACTAGGTCTGCTCCAGATCAAGTGGGCTCATAGGTATAACCAAGTTTAGGTTGTTCACAAGCTCCCTCCCTAAGGAAGTTTGAGCAGATGTAAGAAGTGGTGTCCCCAGGTCCAATGCACAAGCATAGAGATTAGGGCCTATAGGGTTTGTAGCTTGCCCTATTAGTTCATCCAACTTCTTATCCCGCAAGTCAACCTTGTCTAATTTCTTCGCAACAATGTTCATATCAACCGCATTAGAATTTGCCAGTGCCTCATATATCTCGCTTTTGGGTTGATTGGACATGCCGAAAGTGGTCATGGAGGCATAATTTAGAGTTTTTTCTTATGCTTTCGAATAATTCGAAAGTGCTATCTTCATCCTTAATTGTTAAGAAAATTGCCTCTTCAGGGTCCACAAAGTTTCTCAAATTATTATTCAACCATGATAACAAATCTAAGCAAGGTGCCACCTAAGGACCTCATGGTGGGGGCGTTATATACCATTCCCATGCCTCGTGTAATTCTTCCTCCGATTGTTGTGTGAAGTTGTAATAGTTCTTCTTAAGGCATGTCTTACCAATAGGAAAAAATTTATTGAGGAAAGAGCTCCTCAACTCTTCCTAGGTGTTAATTAGTTTTCCTATGATTCTAAACCAATGTGCACCATCATCCTTCAACGAGAAAAGGAACATCTTCATCAAGATATCCCTACTTAAAGTTCCTCAAGATGTTAAAAGGGGTCCCCGGAGTTGTGTCCATGGAAATGTAGGACGAAGCCAACGATATTAGGTTTTAGTTCCGAATCGACCTCACCGTCAGGTATCCTAACGAAGGTTCAGCTTGGGTGTTAAAGGGATTATAGAAATCCGTAAGGGGCTTGGGTTGCTCTACGGGGTTTTGATTTCGATTTATAGCTTCCATCAAGGCTTAGATCTATGATTGATGGAATAGATGTTGGGCATTTAGTCGTTATTGAATCAATTCATAAGGATTAGGTAGGGGTTTATTCTAAATTGGAAGGCCAGCTCGATTCTCATCTTAGTTGATTTAATTGGATCAAGCTTCTTAAGTTCTTTTTCCCAAGGGCCTTCTAAAGATAGATTCAGTGACCTTCTACTGTGCATATACTTTAGAAGAACATGTGGAGATGAGAAGAGAACAAAAGAGAGAAAGTATGTGCCCTAACTAATCAAACAAAGCAATCAATTCTAGCCTTAAAGTATTTACTCTATTTACCTAGAAATCTTAAAAGAGTACCTCAACCTGCAAATAATTCCGCCGTTCTTCCTTGTACCAACTTGGCTAGGTTGAATACGGGGGGGGGTAGAAAGATCCTATCAAGGCTCTCACCAATGTGCTAATTGAGTATCCTCTATCCTGCTTAAGTCGTTTAACATTGAACCCATAGCCTAGTTACCAGATTCAATTCAAGGAATTAAGCTAAACTATTTAAGAAGCCTTATCATACCCTTAAGACTTAATCAATCCAAACCTGGGGCCAACGTCTACTCTTTTTTAAACACTTAGGATTGAGTGTTCTTGGAATGTGGTGGGCGTAGTTAGGGAGTAATGCCCTTAAAGATCAATTAAGAAGTGTTTAGTTCAAGTGCCAATCAACTCGAATAAGACCTTTAATTGAATGAATGGCTTTTAGGATTTTGGCCTTATATTAGTAAATTTTAGGGGTTACAATTGCTTGTTTCATCAGAATCAAGTTTTCAAAATTCAACTCCAACACAAGCACACAAGTGTTGTGGGTGTAAGTAGCTTCCTTTAACTTCAAAATTCTCAAGAAAATAATGCAAGTGGAGGATAAGTTTTAAGAAGATTAACAAAAGATTATCCCACTAACAATCAAATTGAACCCCTCAAACGAATGCCCTAGATATGCTTCTTCCAATCAAGTGAGTTTATGGCGTGTATCTTTTTTTTAATTAATTGTGAAGTGACCCAAAACAATCAAGGCAAGAGATTTGGTGGGTGGTCACACCACATCAATGCAAGAACCGAAAAGATTTTATTTGAATTTTTGGAGGTGATTCAAGATTTTTTTCAAATTTTTACTTTCAGACAGGGAAATATGTCCAAACAGACCCTGTCTGAATCAAATGCCCAAAAGAAATAACTCCAGATGTCAAAAATTTTTGAAAATTTTATCTGGGGAAGCCAACTTCCATAGGAATCCAATGGCACCGATTTCATACAATTTAGATCAGTGTACAACCTGCAGAAATTTTGGGAAGTCTAAAATTTTAGGATCTATTCTTGCCCCCGACCCAACTATACTGTGCAAATTTTTAAAAATTCCACAAAATGAATTTGAATCTTAAACTTAGTGCGTATGATTTCTAGCTTGAAGGGCTATATCTAAACCAAATTTCAAGAATTTAGAAGATCCAGATCATTCAGTATAAAATTTTTAAGTTCAATTCAAGCATGTTGGTCTGAACAACTAATCAGATGCATGTATTTCCAATGAGGGTCAAGTAGCAAACACAACATGCCAATTGAGGTAGATTTTTTTAGAATATTTTTTTGTTTATATATATATATATATTTGAAAGAATTTTTTTTTTAGATGGAGTGGAGACCACCTACCTGTTGTCTTCACCAGCAACCTTCTCTCTACTGCTACAGTCTTCTCGTGTGAGGCTACCTTGGCTACACGTGCAATGGTCACTGACAAAACGAAATAAGTAGATTAGTTCTCAACCAACAAAACCATTCAAGATAAGAATAAATCCGAATAGTTGCCTCCCCAGCAACAATGGCAAAAACTTGTTTACAAAAATCGTAAAGAGAGCACATCATTATAGTTTGAAATTCGTAAACAAGTTTTAAATCTATTTGAACTAAACTCAATTGGTCCAAGTCATCCAAGGAGGCAAGAGTCGGATTTTTTTCTTCCTTTTTTTTCTTTTAATATTTTGCTCACTTTTATGGCATTTCATTTTGAGCCACAAAACAAGATAAAGAGACTAAATAGAAGCAAGCACGAAAATGAATATGAAGAGAGATAAATAGAACAAAATCATATTTGCATTTGACTTACTTTGAAAATTTACAACTAAGAGAAACCAGATTACAATAGAGATAAGGGAATAGAGTATGGATAGAGATAGATGGAAGATAGAAGAAAACTCAAGGAGGCATCGATGAGCTCACAACGGGCTGGAAGTGCTCGTACATATCGCAAGGAAGCACTTGTCGAGGGAAGCTTTGAGACAGCAAAGATGCAGTTGAGATACAGAGAAGTGCCACCTATGTAGCATGGAGGTAGGGGAAGGGCTGTATGGGGGATGGCTAGGTAGAGCCTAAAGGGAAGAACCTAAACTATTTGAAGGTAGAGGAAAGAGTGCGTGAAGGTAGAAGATGAAGCCTCAGGAAAAACTTAGGTGCACTTCTCTCTTGTGTGTGTGTATATAGATGAGAGGATCAAGGGTTTAATGGTGAGGAGGAATTGTAGGGATTCAGGAAGAGGATAGGTTGCCAATTGGATATTAAAGGAGAGGAGGACATCAAGGAGTTTTATGGAGAGGAGGGACTCTAGGAAGGTGTTATGGTGATGGGTTGGCAATGGAGGAGGTGATGTTGGCGCCAAAGTTAGGACAGGAGGGTGGCATTGGATCTTGATCAAAGGGGGGCTAGGTTGTCATGGAGTTAATCGTCGTTAAGGATAGGAGGGTTTCAAGCAATCTTGTTGGGAGAGTTGGTGTCATGGATTGGCATAGGTGCTAGGTAGGCGTTGGGTTTTTTTTATGGTATGGTCAAAGGTGATGCCACATTTGGAGTTAGGAGGAGCTTAGGATGGTGCCACATAGGAGGGTGAGGTGGAGGGTTCAAGTGAGTTAAACTCGACTTAGGTGGCTATAGGTGTGCTTAGGTGTACTACCTAGGTGGCACTTCATTAAATGCACCTCTAGTAATCGAGCTCTCTGCAACTTCATTTTCCATTTTCCTACTCCCACTCAAGTTCTTGCATAACTCAATATTATTATAATATGTATAAATTATGCATAAAATGCATGCATAACCTTAATGTGCCTAAATGTCTATAATATTTGGGAAAAATGAGCAATTCAACTTATTCTCAAACCCTACCTCTCTTTATATAAAGAGAGAAGTGGGAACAAATTACAACACAACTCCATGAAGAAAAATAAAATGACACAATCACCTGAATACAATAAAGAAAGACAAAGTAACTCAATTCTCCCCCTCAAGCTGAAGCATAGATATCAATCATTATCAACTTGGAAGTGCAGACGTCAAAGGTAGAGAAAGCCAAAGACTTGGTGAAGATATAAGTAATCTAATCATCTAAAGTCACCTATGTGGTGAAAAAAAAGCCTTTCTAGACCAAATCCCGAGTGTAATGGAAATCCACCTTTACAAGCTTAGTGCACTCATGGAACATGCGGTTGTTAGCAATATATGTGGCAGCCCAATTATCACACCGCAATTCCATAGGTCCATCAATCTAAACATGTAGGTTTGTCAAGAGGGATTTCACCCGCATCAATTCTACAGATGTCTGAGCCATAGCTCTACACTCGACCAAGAAACAATAATCAATTACTTGCTTTTCCAAGTTACTAAATTAGCAGCAACATAAGTGTAGAAGCCCGTGTTCGACTTCCTATCATCATTGCTGCCAACATAATCTGTATCGAAATACCCAACCACTGTCATAGAGGGTCCCCTTGTGAAAAGAAGTCATTGTCCCGATGCTCTCTTCAAGTACCTGAGCATCATCATAACATAATCTCAATGCTGCTTGGTTGGCTTGTCCATAAACTAGCTCAAATTCGTAATAGCAAACAAAATATTGGGCCTAATGATGATCAAGTATAGCAGCTTCCCAACAAACTACCAATACTGCCTACTACCCATAGTCTCTGCCTCCCTGTCATACAATTGTGCCTTGGAATCCATGAAAATATTAGCTGGTTAGGCACCCAACTTACCCAGCTTACCAGCCTCCTTTGAGACAGAACAATGCCACTCTCGCTACAGGCAACTTCTATCCCAAGGAAATATCACAGTAGCCCTAGATCCTTCATAACAAAGTAATCTATCAAGGCCCTCTTCATTTCAGCCACACCTATTGTATCATCTCCAGTGATTATCAAGTCATCAACATACACCAAGAGCACTACCACTCCTTTCCTTGCCTTCCTAACAAATAGGGAGTGATCTGATGATGATCACTAAAATCCAACAGACTCCACCAACTAGGAGAGCTTCTAGAACCAAGCTCTCAGACTTTACTTCAAACCATATATTGCCTTTTGCAATCTGCACACATTCTCCCAAAACCTCATAACCAGGGGGTTGCTAAATGCAAATCTCTTCCTGAAAATCAACACAGAGAAAGGCATCTTTCACATTAAGCTAGTAAAGCTGCCAATCTCGCTGCACAGCCACTGAGACTAATATTAAGACTGTAGACAGACAAGCCACTAGAGAAAAGGTATCGAAGAAATCTATCCTGTACATCTGAGTGAAGTCCTTGGCCACTAGACAGGCATTGTCTCTGGCAATGGATCCATCTGAGTTGTATTTGAGGGCAAATACTCAACGACAACCAACAACAATAGCTCATACTATCAAGGGTGTAAGATCACAAGTACCTCGAGCTTTAACTGCAGCCATCTCATCTCCATATCCTAGTGCCACTTAAGATCAAGAATGGCCTGCTGATAAGTGGATGGTATCTTTATAATAGCTAGGGCTCGACAGAAGTTCCCAAACATAACCCCAAGGCGATCAGTAACGAGGTTGCCTGCAATTGGATAACGAGCACAACTCCTAGAAGCCTTTCAAACTACAATTAAAAGGTCAAGATCATTGGTCTCAATCACTTGGATAGGCCCTAAAGTAAAAATGCCACCAATCTGACCTCTAGAAAGATCACCATGATGCAAAGAATGCGTGATTTGTTCAAACTAGGGTTTAAGTCGTTACAACACGCAATTTCGCAATCGCTTTTAAAATTTGTAAAGCCTAGATAGTGGGGTATCTAGGGTCGTCCAAAGAGGTAGAAATGCACTTTTAATGATCTTCCTTAACAAAGAGGAAATCAATTTTCTTTTTAGATTTTTAACTATAAGATTTTTTTTGTATTTTGAAGTAACAAGTAATTATGTAATTGAAAGCGGAAAGTGATTACACCTAATTTGCTAATCCTAACACTAAAGTGACAAGATAATCTTCTTTCTAAATTTACCCTAAGCACGTGGAGGCCTAGTGTAATTAGAGAGAAGGTGATAAATGCTAGAACAACAAAAAAAATGCAACACAAATGAAAAGAAGGCAACTTTAATTAAGGAGAAAATTGTTTAACAAAAGGAAAGGTAGAGGAATGCTTCTACTCTAACAAATGAAAATAAAAGAAAACAAAAATCCTCCTGTGATGATGTTGGTGAAGAAGAGAGAGAGGCTTCTTGCTCCAAGCTCAGTTGCTCCTAGGCTTGAAAAGTTCTCCTTCCTTGAATAGCTCCTCCAGAATGGTGTCTTCCTTGGCAAGCCCTTGAGGGGGCATGCCTTTGCTCCTCCAAGGGTGGATGATTCCCACCCACAAGACCTCCTCCTAGGGTAGGCATGTACCCTAGGTCTTCTCCTCTGCCTGGCCGTCCTCCTGGTTTGGACCAAGGAAGAAGGGAAGAAGAAGTAGGCACCAAGGATGAAAGGGATAGCCTCCTTAATCTTCTCTCCTCTCTTTCCTATGGCCAAATATAGGTGTATCTAAGTGGGAATTAATGTACCCAGAAGATGAAATTATGGTGGTGGTTAAGGGGGGTATATGGGACTTATGAAGGGAGAGGTTGGCATAGACACATGTAGGGTTAGGATGGGTTAAAAGGGTAGTTATGGGTGGTTAAAGGGATCCAATGGAGGGGGTTAGTTGGCACCACCTAAGGGGATGCCATGCGGGTAGTTATGGTGGCTAAGGGGTGTTTAAAGTTGGCGCCAACCATGGAAGGATGCCATTGTTTGGCGCCAACTAAAGGAGCTTCTAGAAGGGGGGTAGGTGGATGGTTAGGATGGTTTGTAAGGGCAGGTATATGGTGGTGATGGAGGGGGTTTTTGGAGGGAAAAGTGGCGCTACTTTTGTGGTGCCCTTTGGTGGTGGTAGTGGGTTGAAAGGGGGTGAGTAGGTTGGCGCCAAAAAGAGGTTTTAGGAGTAGGAGCTAGGTCGACTAGGTTTAGGTCTCTTTTTGGTAAAGTTAGCTAGGTAGATTGGGTGGCCGTGTAGGTGGAGCTAGCTTTGACCTTAGCTAAGCTAGCTTAACTAGTATGTAAGTAGAGGGGGAGGTATGATGGAGGTAGGGTTTAGGGAAGAGGAGCTGAGGAAGGAATATCTGGAGCTAAACTGGAGCTGGTAGCTACTGAAGGGAGTTGTAGGGAGCTACTTTAGCTGGCTTAGCTTGCTAGTTCTTTGCTAGCTGCTAAGCCAAGCTAAAGTGAGCTGGGTTCTGCTAAAATATGCTGAGGTGAGTTGGTTCTGATCTTCCCATGGAGGACCTAGCTAGCTGGAGTAGCTGAGGTAGCTTAGCTCAACTAAGTTGAGCTAAGTGGAGTCCCCGGGAGTTGAACTTGAGCTAGCCTGAGGTGTGTGAAGTCATCTTCAGCTGACTTGAGTTGAGTGGAGCTGAAAGTAGCTGGACCTGAGCTGAGGTGAACTCCAGTCAACTTAGTTGAGCTAGCTAGAGCTCCCAGTGAACTAAATGGAGCTAAGGTGAGCTAGACTCAACTAAGTTGAGCAGGGTCTGAACTAACTTGAGCTAGGGTGAGCTAACTTGAGCTAAGGTGAGCTGCCCTGAGCTACCATTCAGCTAAGATGAGCTGAATGGAGCTTAATGAAGCTAACCCTAACTCAAGAAAGCTGGTATCCAGCTATAATGAGTTGGATTTAGCTAAGTCCCAACTGGAATGAGCTTCCTCTTCACCAGTTGCCTTCATGATTGCTAAGGTATTAGGGATCTGTCAATCTGTTTGTCCTTAACACTCAAACAAAAGAATTAAAAATACAATAAAAAATGCAATGCATGCCTAACCTAATTAATGCCTAAATGCAGCCCAAAAATCCATTTGCGAAGTTAAAATCCTAAGAGCTAGGTTTATTTTAGGGCAAAAGAATTATGATAAACTAGAGTTTATCACACCCCCATGCTTATCTTTTACTAGTCTCTTAGCAAAACAAATTTTACAAAACAAAATTTTGGGAAAACTAATTTTTTTAACTTTTTTAAGGAGAAAGAAATTTACAGGACCTTGGTTAAAACACAAGAGGTACGGGATTTTGTTAAAGATAAACATCGGGATTTGTTTTCAGATCCAAAAATTAGATGAATCGGGATCAATATATCCTCCAGATTAACCCCTTGTTCATTCAGATGACTCGAAATTTTTTGTAGTTAGGATTTTTCCAACTCTTGAATCCGATTCGCAACTTGCAATAACCTTTAAAACCTTGTGTATGTGCTTGTGAAAAGCCAACATTTATAAGGTCGTGTTTTTGGTTTAAAGCTTTTTTTTATCACACCCCCATGCTTATTCTTAGCTTGGTCTTAAAACAAACGTGTCGGGATCATCATTCCCGTTACCAATCCTCAAGGGGGCTCTAGCGCCAGTATTTCGAGATAGTACTGTCCATGACACCACCAGGAGCTCACAACCCCAAAACACAATGCGGTGTAAAGGGACGCTCCAAGCAAACACAAGCTCTTGCTCCGACGCTATGAGTAAAGTACCATACAAAACACTTGAGCTGCAAAATGCACCTTAATGTTCCGTCTAAATATATGAAATATAGATATAGAGCAGCGTCGAGATGATAACATGTTGACATTGCATCCTCAAAGAAGGCATTTTCCTCCTCGGCAGTGGGAACTCGAACCAATGATCTGCTTTGGACTTTTACTAAGGCCAAACAAAGGATTTTTTCTAATTTCTAATTATTTTTTAAGTGTTGGCTTGTGTATGAATCTTGACACAAGAAATTTTGCACAAGATGCAAGTTTTTGAATCGAAAACTAAGCCGGATACTTTCCATGTTACAAAGGGGATCAAGTCATCTAAACTATCATGAGTTCAAGTGAAATTTTAGAGAAGGATATTTGATCTAGTCTAAAGGTAGATCCTGAAATTCTAATAATCAGATCCGTATCCTTCTCCCTAGTTTGTTAAAGATTAAATCCCATTGTACCAAAAGTGAATGTTCAACCTTAGTCCCAATTTCAAAATTTCCTCAAAAAGTTTTCTAACATTTTTATTTTTTTGGGTATGCAAGCAGAAAATTAAAGAAGAAAATTATCTATTTTGGGTTTTGAAAATCCTAATTTGATCGTCAAAATTTAAACACCACCCATGCTTAAGATATGGCATGTCCTCATGCAATTGCAAGGGAAAATGGAGTACCTTGGTGGAGGCGGTCAAAATCTGAATGGTCAAAACCTCTGAAGAAAAGAAAAAGGGCAAAAAGCGGGAAAAAAACGATGGATTACCTCCCATCCAGTGCTATCTTTTACGTCATTCAGCCGGGAGTGAAGTTATGCACAGAAGACGAATCATTGTGTAAGTAATTGGATACTAGAATGCCCGCATAAAAAAGGTCTTCCTCTGGATCCCTTAAAAGATGAGTGATAGGAATATGGAGATCAAAATTGAATGGAAAATGGAAGGGTGACCCAAGTCTAGCCATGGTTTTAATTCTTGATGAATGGCATACTCAGGCAGGGCTGGTGGTAGGTCCAATGGAAAGGGAGTGAGAGGGAAATGATAATGGTTGGGTGAAGTTAGTATGCAAGGGTGGGGTGAGGGAAGAGTGGGTGGGTCAGGAAGATAATCAGGAAGAGATTTTAGAGGGAGACAAGGCACAAAGTCATAGATTTCGCCAACCAATGATTCAGAGTTAGAGTCCTCGAAAACATTGTGGTCGAGAAGGGTATTTATTAACATTCTCTCCCTCACCAAATTGGATATTTCAGTATCTAAGTCCTTAAAAAAATTATCATTGTCATGAAATCTCTTGGAGGAATTGAGCTGAGGTAAACTCCAGTCAACTTAATTGAGCTAGCTAAAGCTCTCAGTGAACTGAATGGAGCTAAGATAAGCTAGACTCAACTAAGTTAAATAAGGTATGAGCTAACTTGAGCTAGGGTGAGCTAACTTGAGCTAAGGTAAGCTAATATGAGCTGCCCTAAACTACCATTCAACTAAGATGAGCTGAATGGAGCTTAATGGAGCTAACTCTAACTCAAGTGAGCTAGTATCTAGCTATGATGAGCTGGATTTGGCTGAGTCCCGGCTGGAATGAGCTTCCTCTTCACCAGTTGCCTTCATGAGTGCTAAGGTATTAAGGATCTGTCAATCTGTTTGTCCCTAACACTCAAACAAACGTATTAAAAATACAATAAGAAATGCCATGCATGCCTAACCTAATTGATGCTTAAATGCAGCCCAAAAATCCATTTGCGAAATTAAAATCCTAAGAGCTAGGTTTATTTAAGGACATAAGAATGATGATAAACTAGCATTTATCACACCACTAGGGAGAATATCATCAGTACTCAAAAACTCTATGCTCACCTAATCCTAGGAGGTGGGAGGCAATGAAGGGGGGCATTTGTAAAGTAGTGTGCAGGCGTCTGTAAGCAGCAATGGGGTCAAGGTCACTATAGCGCTGAGGCATAGAAGTGGTAGGAGTAGGGAGCTGCATTGTCACAGGAATCTCCTCAAAAGGCACGGAAGGTATGGGCATAGTAGTAGTCATCTCAGGAGAGAGGTAACGGCTAGAAGTAGAAAAATATGTAATAGACTCATGGAAGGTTACATTCACAGAAACACAATGGCAAGTAGAAATCGGATCAAAACAACGGTATCCTTTCTGAGTTCGAGAATAGCCCAAAAACATGCACTTCATCGCCCTAGGTGTCAATTTATCCCAACTAGGAGTAAAATCATGAACAAAAGCTACACATCCAAACACCTAGGAGTAACATGAAACAACTCTCTATCAGGATATAACAAATGCCATGGAATTTGTTCATAGATAACAGAATTCAACATTCTATTGATCAGGAAGCAAGCAATCAACATCGCATCACCCCAATATAAGGTATGAAGTGATAGATCAATAGCATCCAAGTAACATCAAGTAGATGATGTTTCCTTTCAACAACATCATTTTGCTGAGAGGAATGAGCACACATAGTCTGGTGTATGATGCCAAGGGATTTATAAAAAGAGTGCAATAAGTGAGTATACAATTCTAAGGCATTATCTAACCAAATAATTTTAATAACGATAGAAAATTGGGTCTTTATTTCTATCAGAAAATCTTCAATAACAATGCCAACATCAGACTTATTTTTCAGCAAGAACACCCATGACACCTACGAGAAATCACTAACAAGAACCAAAAAGTAACGATGGGAATTCAACTTGGACCCCACAAATCTATATATAAAAGCTCAAAAAAGCAATAGACCCAGCATGCAAGGAAGATGAAAAACTAACACGATGATGCTTGCCAAGTTGACAAGCATCGCAGGTGATGATAGTTGTGGGATAGATATTGGGCATAACACACAAGCCTATCCAAAGAGAGATGGGCAAGGCAGAGGTGCAACCAGAAAGGAAATCCATTAGCAAGAGCAACCTCCCCCTGATTCACAGTAACAGTAGTGGTAGTAGTCTAGCTCAGGCAATATAACCCGCCCGTGTTCACGTCTTCCACCAATCGTCTTCCCCATGAGCTTGTCCTACAACACACAAGACTGAGCATTGATAATTGTACAATATTTCGCAATAAAATGCCAATCATGCGGGTTCCTAAGCTATTTAGATGCATTCAACATTGAAAATAATGCATAGCATCTATCGTATTGCATTTAGATTAATTTATGTAAATTGTAGAATAATTCACTTATTTATTTGGCCAAGAACAGGGCAACACATCTCTGGACTTCAGATGGAGAATCTGACCATACGGCTATGATCAAGGCAATGATCAACGTACAACACCTCTGAAATCGCCCTAATCAGACCTCCGTAGCATTCTTTACAAGCCATAGAAGATCGACGACTAAGGGACAGGATGACGTAAATTCGGGCCTCAAACGAAAAATCCAACCGTCAAATGGATTCAAGTCGACGATCGCAACCCAACGAAGAGAAAAAGAAGATGGCATCACAATCCGACATTCATAGGGTCACCTACAAAGAGAAGATGGACTGTCTCGATGGCGTCACATGGCGCCATCCAAACCGCCCAAGGCCACACAAGCCCCCTACTCAATCTCAAAGTGCACCTGAAGAAGTATTCTAGGCCGTTGGATCCTCATCCAACGAGCAAAACCGCACCCTCAGCACAGTGGATAAGACCCCGCCCTCTCAACGAGGGAGCGCAGGTTCGAATCCCCCTTAACGCACCTCCCTCAATGCAAGCATGGAGAAATTCCACCGTTCAATCGCTGATCAACGACGCACTTAGCGCCACGTCAGCGCAAAGGGGTACGCCTCTTCTTGTCAGCGCGAATGCTACGCGCGATCAATGCCGCTTGATGAAGATTAAGCAGCCGTGTCTTCTCCATGTGGCACCTCGGATTTGCTCGAGCAATGGATGCGCGATCTCACGCGCGTAAATGCGATCTGAAGAGAGTAAGTGCACGCAATCTGGACCACCTGTTCTCGACGATCCTCACTCACCCGCAACAGTTGCTATGCGCGAAGCACTAGTGCGTGCGCGTGCACTACATGCACGATGCGTGAGCTGTGCATGACTGTGCCACACGCGCACCATTCCTTACGCGTTGCCCTCATTTCTTGACACGCCAAATGATTTGGCAAAGCCTTCCATCCACCTATAAATACCCCTTACACCCCCCATTCTCAAACCATCCCTTCCTTTGCTTCCCTCACCCCTCTAAAGCTTGGAAAACCTTCCTAAGCTTATATCCTTATGTCTCAAGCCCGGGCCTGAGCCCCCACCGGCCATCCTCTCACCCCCATTCGAGGAAGTGGATCAACCCATCGTCGCCCTGCCTCACCTCCTCTTCATCCAACTCCATCCTCCTTCCAGCTCCTCACTACCTTTGTCCGAGCGTCGCTCATCCCTCAAGTAGCTGTTGAGGGGATTCTCTCTCTCTATCTCTTTTACTTCTTTTGTAGTGTAGATTTATTTTCTGCTATTAGCTGTAATAAGCATTACATATATTGTTCTCTCTCTCTCTTTCTCTTTTTGAGTAGATTAGCTTCGAGCTAATCTTCAACTATATAAACATCATAAAATTTACAAAAGGCGACAACACCAAAAATAAATAAATCGAAACGTGATTTTTAATCAAACGTTTGCCTCGCTGTGTTTGACCCGGGACTCACCATTTGGTTATAAATTTTATTTGATAGTCGAAATTCTATGATTACGACGATGTGAGTCTCTTTCTGGAAACCCTAAACGATTTTTCTTTGCAAGAATTTCCGACATCATTTTAACGTCGTTGCCTCCCAATTTGATTTTCTTTTCCACATTCACCCGCACTTGCCTAACTTTTATCTCACTTTTCTCCTTGTTATGATTGCAGGTATTCTTCTGAGGCAAGCCAAAAGAGTAAGATTGGAGAAAAGTGTTGGTAGAGGTTTTGTAAGTAATACCCCCTCTCCCCACCCACTAGATTTCACTTCATCATTAAATAATTCAGATCCGAATCAACTTAGGTGCTTGCAAGAAACCCTAGGTTAGATTGGATTGCTAATTGTCACCTCCACCCACCTCACCCACCCGTATATATAAAAAAATACAAAAAAAAAAAATCTTTTCTTTTTATGGGATTTGAACTTAAATTTACACACATTAATGATACGAAAATACGTGGTTTTGTAGAAAGCAACTTTTAAGTCATTGAGACGCATATAATCAACCAACTTTTAAATTTATATTTCTAGATAGCGAGAGTATCTAAGGTCATCCAAGAAGGTAATTTTAGTTTTCAAAAGTAATTTCTCTCTTGCAAAAGCTAAAATCTTCTTTTTTTTGTATTTTTGTTTTGTTGTTTTTAGGGTTTTGAAATAATTGGGGCAACGAGATAAAGTAAAACTATGCCAAGTGCAATAATTAAATCTACACCTCTAAGTTCACCCTAAGAAGGTGTACCTAGGGAATTAGAGGATAAAAATGGGTGCAACAAGAATCTAACTAACTACTTGGCATGGAAGCACATAAAATGACAAAGCAAAAAGAAAGGCAATTGAATTTGTATTGCTACTTGAAAAAGTCACATGTAAAGGAATACTTGTAGAGGAAAGCTTCCTAAAAACAAAAATAGCTAATACAAAAGTTGAAGTAGAGAGAGAAAATCCTCCAATTGAAGCTTTGGATGGTCCTTACTCCAAATGCGGATGCTCCTGCACTTGGAAAGGGCTTCTCCTTGGCTCCTTTCTTCAAATGCTTCTGGATGCTCCTCCTTTGGTTCTCTCCTCAAGATGGACATCTACCCTAGCTCCTCCTCGTCTGCCTGGCCATCCCCCAATGTGAAATGCTCCTTGGCTTGGTCCGAGGAAGAAGGAAGAAGAAGGCACCAAAGGAGTAAGGTAGCTCCCTTAATCTTCTCTTTTCTTCTCCCTATGGACAGATATGTGGTGGATATAGGTATGGAATTAATGTAGCCAAGGGCCCTCTTTTTTGGTGGTAGAAAGGGGGTTTATATAGGAAGGGACGGAGGGGGCTTGGCATGGATATCATAGAGGGTTAGGATTAGGTTTTGGTGGGTGGTTATGAGATTAAGGGCTATGATAGGTGGCGCCAACCTAAAGGGGTGTGGTGGTGGTGGTTATGGGTGGTTGGCCACCCTTAGTGGACGGCCATGGGTGTAGGGGTGTGTGGGTTTTGGCACCAAGGGAAAAGGGTTCTAGAAGGGGAGTTTTTGGCGCTAAAAAGCAAGGGTAGGGATGGCTTATGGGGGTAGGTGTAGGGTTGAGATTAAAGGCAAGGTTGGCACCAAAAAAGGGGGGTAGTTATAGGTGGTTTTGGTGCCATCTTTAGGTGGCTTTTGGTGGTGGTGATGAGGCTAAAGGATGCCTAGTGGTGGCGCCAAAAGGGAAGGGTAGTGGAGGTAGAGCTAAGCTAAGGAAGGTGAAGGTAGTAGTGGAGCTAGGTGGAGCTAAGCTAAGCTAGCTTAGCTAGTAGCTGATTAGAGGAAGAGTTAGGGTTTTGCTAGAGGAGTTGCTCTGAGTCTGCATGGAGCTGGTGTTGAGCTGTAGAAAGTCTTCTAAGAGCTCAGCTACTCAACTTAACTAGCTAGTTCTTTGCTAGCTACTAAGTTGAGTAGGTTGAGCTAAGTTGAGCTGGTCTCAACTATTCTGAAGTTGAGGGGAACTGGTATGATCTTCTTGAAGACTCCCTAGCTAGCTAGCTTAGGTATAGTAAACAAGCTTAACTAAGTTGAGCCAGGGTGAGTCTTCATGAGTTAGTGTTGAGCTACCCTAAGCTGGTTGTGGACTTCTTAGCTGACTTTGCTTAGCTAGCTGAGGACTAATAGCTAAGCTAAGTTGACTGGAGTTGCCATGAGCTGAGTAGAGCTATGTTGAGTCAGGTTGAGCTGGAATCCAGCTAAGGTATGCCGAAATGAACTGAGATCCAGCTGGAATGAGCTCTATCTTCATCTTCTACCTTCTATATTGCCAGGGTTTGAGTGATTTCCACAGTGTGATCATCCCTGACAATGACAAGCACATGAAAGCTAAAATAAGGGAAAAATGATGCAATGCATGCCTAAACTAAGAAATGCCTAAATGCAATTCCCAAACCATATTATAGTGTGCAAAATCTAAAAGCTAGATGTGTTTTTAGACATAATAATGATGATAAATTGGTGTTTATCACACCCACATGCTTATCTTTTTGCTGGTCTCTTAGCAAAACTGAATTTCGCAAAAAATGATTTTGGGAAAACTATTTTTTTTTTACTTTTAAGGAAAACATTATTACGGGACTTTGGTTGATTGAGAAGGAAGGTACAGGATTATCTTTTTTGTATCTTTTTCTAGAATTTGACAAATTTACCCCGCCAGACTCCAATTATCCCATCAACTATTTTCATAGTAACAACCTCCTTGACTTAAGAAATCCATCTAAAATTTGTGTGACGATGAAAATTCAAATGTCGGTGCTTTATGAATTGCCAACATTTTTTTTTTGAAAGGTTTTGCTCCCCCATGCTTATCCTCAAATCAGTCCTAATGCAGATTATGTCGAGATCATCCTCCCCATCACCAAATCCTCAAAGGGGCTCTGGCACCGATGCTTCGAGATAACATCATCCAAGGCACCCCTTAAGAGCTCACAACCCCAAAAGATAAAGTGATGTAAAAGGGTGCTCTAAGCGGGCTCAGGTTCTTGCTCCAACACTTCGAGACAGTTTCGTTCGGGATACCTAAGCTGCAAAATGTGCTTTAATGCTCTGTATATAGAAATGGATATAGATATAAAGCAGCATCGAGGCGGTGACATGTTTTATCGCATCCTCAAAGGAGATATTTTTCTCCTTCTCAGTGGGCGAAACTCACACCAATCAATTACTTCAGACTTTCACCAAAACTAAGGCTAGGGGAATTATTTATTAGATGTTTTTGGGGTTGGGTTTTGTTGGCTTTGTGCGTATGAAAAAGTTCGACACTTACAGTTTCAAAAGAAATTCAAATTTCTAGATCGAGGACTAAGTCAAGTACTATTTAAACTACTAGACAGAATCAGGGTCAATTGGTTTATTCAAGGGTCAAGGAGAAATTCTTTAGGGGATACACTGATTGAATCTAATATTTTTAGACCTAAAAGGTCTAACTAAAATATCCTTGGATTTATCCTTAAATTTTGTTAAAGATTAAATCTCATGTATACCTTATTGAAATAAAGCCTCAACCTTAGTCCCGTATTTTCAAAAATTCTTCAAAAAGTGTTTTATGAATTTCTCATTTTTATGAAGAATGCATGCAAAATAAAAAAAAAATGTATTTTTTTGAGTTTTGAAAATCCTAAAATGACCGTCAAAATTTAAAACATCCCCCCCCTCCTCATGCCTAAAGAATGAAATGTCCGCATGCATAAGGAAAGGAAAGATATCACCTAAGTGAAGAAAGGTCAGAATCAAGAGGGTCAAAACCTGGGAAAATAAAGGAAAAAAGAAAACAGGAAAACAGTGGGTTACCTCCCACCCAGGGCTCTTTTACGCCTTTTCAACTAGGCATGAAGCTAAACTTCATCAATTCTTGCCAGGTGTTTAAAATTACTACCATTATCTGTAACAAGCAACACATGTTTAGGTCCAACCTCCTTAACAACATTCACCATCAAACAGTATATGTACTTGTAATCTTTAACTTGATCAAATGCATTCACAGATTTCAAGAAGAACGCCTTCCAATCATAATAAATAAGAAAATTTATGAGTTTCCTTCTCCTAAAATTGATCCACCCATCACACATAATGGATACATCATAATCTACTCATAACCTTTTCAGCCCATTTATGCAGTTGTGAAGGTCATCATTTACTATATACAAGTACTTGTTCATGATCTCATGTGCGGTAGAAGCCTTCACCCATGTTCCTCCCATGACAATTTCATCCACAGCATGCTGTAGAAATGGTCCACTCCCTACATTTGCTAGAATGGCATGTGCAAAAAAGAGTGTAGAGATGGCCTTCGCCACCTTTTCTCTAACATTTCCAAACATCCCATTGACGATCTTTTGCTTCTTGTCTTGGCTAGGAACATATTTTATAGTAGCCAATCTCCCAAGTTCTAACCGCCTTTGTTTTTTTGCAAGATAGTTGGAAATGCTGATACAGACACTTCCACCTCTTCTCATTAAATGACCTTCCATGGTCAAATTCCTCTTATTGTCGCCTCTCATGTTCACTCCTTAAAGATTCTCTGATGGCATTCCTATATGCCTATCTCTGTGTAGGAGTTTCACAGTCACTAGGATACTGAACATCCGAATTGTCATCCAAGTCATCGATTTCAGTGTATTTTTTTTCCCACATTCTCTCATGAAACATCATATCTCTCCTTGATTTCTCCTTGTCTTTTATTTTCTTTCCCTCTAAATTATCTTGCACTAATATCATGCCTTGTTCAGGTACATTTTTGTACGTGACTTTGTATCTACCTACCAAGTGCTGCTTCAACCTTGTGATGCCTCCTTCCATCAACATTTTACTACAAAAGTTACATTGTGGCTTTCCTTTATCTCCATTTATGGAAGTGACATAATTCTACCTAATTTCTCCAACATCTTCAATTAAGTAACCCAACATGATTGAACACTTACAAAACATAGATCACCATTTCAAACCGTTAACCATGGTTCGATAAGAAATCTATCATATTTAACATGAATAATCTCGGAATGAATAGTAATCGAGGTTCAAACATGGTGATGTTTACCACGAAATCACCACAAAATTGAAGTTTAATTAGGAATCTTACTAAATTAATATTTAAACAACATTAATCTAATCAATAATCAAGTATATATCAAAAGATTTAATTTCGAGATGAACAATAATTGAAGTTAAAATATGCTGATTTAGGCTAGAAAATCATCCCTAAATTGGGATTTAATTAAGGATCTTACTAATTTAGTGTCTAAACAATATTAACATATCAAATAATCAAGTATATGAAGAAATATAACTTCAATATGAATAGTAACGAAGTTAGAAACGTGACAATTTGAAGCTAATCATCCAACTAAATTGAAGATGGTGAAAAGGAAAATTTCAAAGGTGTAACAGGTGGGTGCAATGTGCAGGAGTTGAGAACGGTAGGAGAAATGTAGAAGAGTGCAGATTTCCAGATAGGAAATGTGACTGACATATTGCTCTCACTGGTCATATATCGTCGAAATACTGAAAAAAATGCATTAGCAAGCTTCACTTTTAGTGATATGTTGCCAATATCCCTCGATATCGATGTCGAACGATATTAAGGAAAAAGATATGGAAGGATGTATCAGTATCATCCAACTCACCAAGATCGACATATCAGCGACATATCACCGATGTGCCACAAATATTAAATACCATGCCCAAAGAGACATTCCATTAGTAACAAGCTTCTTTCATTAAAGGAGCCAAACTTAGGTCAGCATAATGTTGTGGAAAAAAGGAGAGACATGGGTAGTAGAGAGAGATAAATAGCACATTATATGTAAACTTTAAAATGGTAAAGAAGCACCAATTTAAAGTTTACATATTTGTGCAGTCTATTTTGTCATTTATTTCATTGTGGAGATGTAATTTGTAATATGGCTTAGTGCCTTTTTATGAATGAAAAATCTGGGTGGTTATCAAACGGATAACTACCCTCTCACTTCTCAAAAAACTTTGAAATGGTGAATCTGAATTTTAGGCATTTATTTCCTAGTTATCTTGAGGGAATTCTACATCGAAATCCTCTATGGTTTAGTAACTCATCAAGGAACGAAAAAGAAAAGAAAAATAGCAATTCTCCTCATGTGGAACAGAAAAAAAACAAAATAACATCCCAACGTGGACACGAATCTTTTATAATATCAATAACTGTTCTCCTCATGTAGGGAGTGGCTTCACACAAGACACCCTGTGTCTTCACCAATAGCAGTTTGTGTTCTCATCATCATCTTCAATTTCTTTTTCTTTTAAGATTGCTAATTGTGGATTGTTATTCATTGTTCTCATCTTCTTTGTCTGTGTAAGGTGCTCTAGAGTATTAGTCCTTTCTTAGCATTTTGATTGTGTTTGTTTTCACTTCTGTCTTTTGGTTTGTTCTTATGTTTTTTTTTTTTAATCCTGATTTCTGTCAGTTATCTTTTGTTTTATTACTTCTTGCTCATCTGTTGTGTGAATTCCAGTTTGTTCTCTTTCTAGTTGTTCCTTTATTTGTTTTACACTAACTTTTCTTTGATGCAGGACTCACCAATAGCTAACTGTCTCCCCACCACTAAATCTGTGGTGCCTTCTCATGTCAAATGTCTGGAGCCAAAGAGAAGAATTTCTTAAATGGTTTTGCACAACTTTTGAAGAAGGAATTGGTGACAAAGAAAGCAACACTCAATAAAGAGGATTGGTAGATACATTGGCTTGGAAGAGATGTTTATATTTCAAGTTCCTAATCAACAGGAAGGTGAATCCAAAAGCAATTACAGAAGTTCTTTCCCACACCTAGAAATTGAGTTATACACCAATTATTTAGGAAGTTGCAACTGATGTTTGGATGGCAATGTTTAAAGAAGAAAGAGAGATGTTCAACATTCTGAATAGATCTCCATCGCATCTTGATGGAGATTTGCTTCTTTTGGCTAGGGGGCAGCCAGAAGCAAGACCTTCAGGCAACATATTTGATACTGCTTCATTGTGGGTTCAAGTTTTTGAACTCCCAGGCTCCCAGTGGAATATAGAAGCAGAATGACTTTGGCCAAAATTGGATATTCTTTAGGAGTTGCAAAAGATTTTGATTTAGAAATTAGACTGGGAAGGCTGTTTGCACAAAGTTAAAGTGGAAGTTGATGTCAAGAGCTTCAGAAGGAAGTCTCCATCACAGCCACAAATGGTGCAAAACTTATATTTCCTATCAAATATGAATGCCTCTCAAGGTTCTGCTACTTTTGTGGTCTTATGGCCAATCCATGAGGCCATGGGATCAAATAACATGCCCAGCATATTTTGCCTTCTAAAAAAAACTTCTGTGGTCTTATGGTACATGTACACAAAGATTGCCTTGAAATTATTAAGGCAATGAATTGGTAATGATTGAATACAGATTTAGTCCTCAACTTCGGGCTGCTGGTGGAGATCCCAATCAGAGAACAGCCCATCCTCCAGCACTTCATCATGTTGAAGATGATCAAAAGCAACTAATTGTCACTGGAGAAAGAAAGAGATGCATATCAGATTGGTGAACTGTCACTGTCCGGAAAACATTCCGATGATTCACACCCATCAATCATCAGCAACATGGTACAGTTATGGAGGGGCCCACCATATCACACGATCTCTGATGATGAGGTCAGTCCCTATCGTTCACATAACTGTTCCCTTATTTCCCATGTCCAAGACACATGCTACACCAACCTAGAAAAATCAAATATGGAAAATCTTACATTAACCCTTCCTTCATCTACAAAAAATCCACACCTAACTAACTCCCAGAAGAACCACCACTATGAGCCCATCCCAAGTCCAATTAATTCCAAGAAGAACCACCACTATGAACCCATCCCACATCCAATTAATTCCAAGAAGAACCACCACTATGAGCATATTGCATACAGAATTAATTGTCAAAAGTAGCATTACTATGAGCCTATTCCACCATCAACTAAACCTCAAAAGAACCACCCTTATAGTCCTGGAAATAATTGCCAGAACCCAAATGACCATGCTATGAGCCCTAAACCTTATTAGAACCTAATATATCTGATACTGTAATACCCATCTGGTTTCTGATTTAATTAATGAAGAAGGTTCTTGGAAAGATCATGAGTTAGTACAACTAATGGGTTTCATAGTGGCTGCAAGGGTGAAAGAGATCCAAACAAATGTTCATAGTGAAGGTACCTTAATTTGGGATGACCACCAAAAAGGAGAATTTAGTGTGAAATCTGCTTATAATCTTTGCTTATACACTACAAAGGCCTCACTTCACTCACTTCAGATCATAAATTATTTAAGAAAATTGCTGCTGATAAGAAATCAACACCAAGAACCAAGCTATGTTTATGGAAGATGTATATGAATTCCTTGCTACTTGCAGCTGAAATGGTCTGAAGGATACATTCAGCAGTGGATTATGCTATATGCTTATTTTTTAAAGGAATGGAGGGTTTGTCACATTTAATCTTTGAATATCTTACTCATATAGCTTGGTTTAAAATAGGAGTGGGGATCTCAATTCCCATGCAAGATTGGTTGAAGTGGGTTTAAGAAACCTTTACAGATAATCCTGACAATGGGTACAGCAGGTGTTTTGCCTTTTATCTCTTGCATGCCATTTGGCTTCAACGATGTGAAGTCAAGCATAAAAATATTGGCCCAACAGCCACTGAAATCATTCGAATTGCTCATGGTATGGCATTATTTTATAATCATGAATTCCCTCCTATATTGAATGAAGATATTGCAGATGCATCTTCATATCAAACCAAACCTCCTCCTGATCATCCAAATCGGCCAACAATCCTTGTTGATGTCACAGTAAGGGAAGATTATCCTTATGTTGCAGCTATGGAATTGAACATTCAAGGTGATAATGTGGCCACTAGAGCCTTACAAAAGTTTTACAAACTCTATTGATGAGGCTGAAGCATTGGCCATCTTCCTTGCCTTTCAAATCACACAGCAAAAGTCCCTAACAAGCCTCACGTGATTAGGAGTGATTCTCTTAACTCGGTCAAGGTAATTCTAAATCTTCAGCAACCAACAACTCGGATGGCAAAGCACATTGTTCAGAATTGTAGAAGCTTCTTAACATGTAATACTCATATTCTGCTTTGTCGTCACGTTTCCAGGGAAATTGTGCAAAAGGCACATTCAATTGCTAATGTATGTTGTAATGCAAGTTCACAAGGGAACTGACCACGGCCTAATCTCCCTTGTGATCTATTACCGGTTGCTCATTAACGGAAGGTTTATTTTTTTTTCAAAAGGAAAAAAAAAAACCAAAATAACACCACCAGGAAATAAAGTGCCTCCACTAATCAAACAAATCCAAAAAGACGTCTACCTTCGAAGTGATGTGGATGGTCGAAGGCATGGAGGGCAGTGCAGAGTACGGGGCCAATGGCGTGGACCGCGTCGACTTGGAGGGCAAGCCGACGGGTTAATTTGCATGGAGAACGTGGCAGGAGAGTCTCGGTGTGGTGGAAGGGAGGGCAGGCAGTGAGTGGTGGAGCAGTGATGGTGAAAGGTGGGCACTGGTGGAGGGGGCCAATGGGGATCGCAGGCGACGGGAGATGGCTGAGGGCGTTGTCCGATGCGAAGTCGATGAGAGGGAGGAGGAGGAGGAGCGAGCGAGGGGGAAGATTGCGTGGATGGGAAATCAGGAAAGGTTAATTTATTCGTCCAGATCAGTAAAGGAGAACGTGAGGATCGTGACACCGTCGATGATGAGAAGTAGGAAATCGCGGAATGACCATCAACGTTAGCGGCGCTATGGTAGGGATCTTTCCCACTGACACGGGCAAAAAGTTTTTTTTTCCCAATCCTGCTGCTATGTAAAACCATCCCTTTAAAAAAATAAATTCAACTTACAATCAATTTTTCTTAGTTATAAGATAGATTTTTTTTTTTTCTATCAAAGATTGTATTTGACAGTCGTATAAGGATGGAATAACATCCTTCTTATAAATTTAATAAAATATAATAAATAAAATTATTAGTATCTTTCACAAAATAACCAAAAAATTAACACATTATTGTTAGGAAAAATTCTCTTAAAAGTCCAATAAAAAAGAGGCCCATAAAAATTCATAGGTATAAACTCAAGAATAAAATAAAAGTCTAAGGCAAATAATAAATATTGAATGAACACTTGAAATAAGTAGATCTTTTGCTCAACAAAGTGATCCAGTAGTGTCAAGCACCCACATAGAGCAAGCGAACTCATTACTCAACAAAGTGATTCAATAATGCCAACTATCCCTCTGAGGTAAGTAAATCCTTTGTAAAATAGAACAAGCGAATCCAATTCCCTAACAGAGGATCTCAACAAGAGAGACCAAATAGCCATTAGAGTAAACAACTCAATATGCCCACCCAATTAAATGATTGACAAAAGAACTAGCCAAAGCACCAGTAGGGAGGTTAGAAGAGAATCCATTGATGGAAGATAAGGTAGATAGGGTATCACTACCATGATCCCTGCTGGACAAGGATAATAGGATCAAATCCATCCATCGCGAGATCTCAGCAACAAACAGATTGCCTGCCAAAGATCTCATGATTGTAATGAAAGGATAATCCCAAAGAGGTCACGTGCTGGGGATATCAGGGTTGTTATGGAAAGATAATCCCAAAGATGTCACACAGTTATCAAAGGATAATCTCAAGGATCTTAATAATAGATCCTAGTTACTGAGAATGTCAGATATGATCTCTATAAAAGGGTAAGGGCTACCCACATAAGAGGCATGCACGAAAGGAGGGAGTGATCACTTATTTTTGTTGTCCCCCATTTTCTCCTTCATATACTTAGTGAAAATTTTGAGAGTTAAAGCCCCTCCCCAAACATACACCTTCTCCCAAGTGTGGAATTGGGTTACCAAATCCATGCATAATTTTGTACGATTACTTCATGTACTTGACTGAACCCTTATCTCATTTTAAATCCAATAAGACACTAAGAGAGGACCTTGATCAAATGGTGCTATCTATGGGAATTTGCAAAAAAAAAAAGCCAAATCCCTCCCAAAAGAGAGACATGAGCCCCCCACCCCCTACCCCTCTGAGTACGTTTCGAGCATGCCAAGCGACCCTCAACCAGAAACTTGGTTGAGTGGCCGCCAAGTGCCTGCTAAGAGCTCAGCAATGTCACGGAGGGAAAGGAACCCATGGGCTCTTCTCTAGTGCAGGACGATCACGTTCATATGCATTAGGAATGAGTGGCGCAACCTCCCAATAGCTATTGCCAGCAGAGCTTTGTTAGGGGTTGCACCTTGACTCTCCCAAGGTAGGCAAGTGGATATTTGACCCTACACGCCACGGTAGGGCTAGCTTCTCTCTCAACCAAGAGCCCTTAATGTTTGCGGCCACTCGACTTACCTGTCGAAACTTAGAAACCACTTTAACTAGGCCCCTCTGGTCACGAATGTCTATTGCTTCCCAAGGGGTTGCTATCTTGACCCACATGCCTTTGAATGCCTTGGCCTTGAAAGTACCTATAGGATCATAATTTAAAGATTGGAAGTATTGGTTCTGATTATCTAAAAGATAGAAGTAAAGGGGGTCCATCTCTTTTGGATTGGGTGGTTTTAACTCTCGCGAGTTTCTGTTAATTCAAAACTTCCTAGCGAGTTCTAACCACGCACACAACACTGCCAATGCAAATGCAAATATAGCGAGACTTTACTTTTAGTAGATTTTAGGTCTTTGAGTTAATGTTCAATTGATAGCCAACCAATCTTTTTGTGATTACGAATCCTAGCCGACCTTCGTTTTGTGCCTAAGACCTACTTGCAAGAGATGAAAGCCTCGAATCGAGCCCACGCACAAAAAACTGAAGTAACATGGTGGATAGGCTTGTTGATTTCTAGTTACCTTCTCTTGTGGTGCAAAAGGAGAGGTACAATAATTCCTAGTGCCTAAGTGTGATGTGCACTAATGCTCATGTATGCACACACACGCGTGTTTAGATTTGAAAATCCCAAAGTCGAGCTCTGTTAGCACACAATTTAGGTCACTTGATTTTAAATTAAATCCTCATAACAACCCCAATTTTTAAGTTGGCCACTTAATTAATTTAATTCAAACAACTTAATGGTCTTAGATTTAAGTCCAATGCACATAAATGGCAGGTGTTTAATGCGAAGGAGAGGACGTACCTTACTCTTGCACTCTTCTTGCAAGAATGATGCGAAAATCAAGAAAATCTAGAGGCAACTGAATAAATTCCTAAAATGTTCATTCTACTCGTGTTACTTTTAGGCATTTAGCTTACGACTTTTTTATGTCATTTTTTCCCCATTGGCTTTAAAATTTTTCCCCCTATGTATGTGATGAGGCAGTCATCATATCTCCTAATTCACTTAAAATAACTAGTTTACTTAGTTAATTAGTATTAAATATCATATAAACTGGGTTAAATATGTACATAGCTAATAAAAGACATGAGACTAAAATACCTCTCAATTAAGCCTTTTTATAGTCAAGAAATACATTATTTATGTAATTTGAAAGTAAGAGCTTTAAATCATGAATTTAATTATTTAATACCTTGTTAATTAAGTTAATACTTAATTAAGGTTAAAGTTAACAATTAAAAGCCCTAATTTAAGCATTAACTTATATGACAAGTCTTAGAACAAAATTACAATTTGACCACATAACTTAGTTCCGTAATATTCATATAACTCTCTAGAAAAAGTTGGTGGGAAAATAAATTTAATTGCAACATTAAATTAAGAATTTACATTTTAGTCCTTGTGAGTATTTATTTTAGTCCCTTTAATATTGCATTTTGGTCCTTGTGAAGAGTTGTCATCTTCCTCAGAGTCAACAGTCGACAGTCACTCATTTCTTTCTTCTCCGATGACAACCAATCCGACAGCCAAGCTCCATTTCTGTGACTGCCAAGTTTTCCCCTAACCACCTCTTCACATATAATAGATCCGATTAACCAATCATCGTCTCAAGCGATGTGTTTCTCATCGCCATCGTCGGAGAAGACGATGGTGGTTTCCTTGTATCTTGACCCTTTTCCGGTCACATACATTCTCCCTACACCTCATTGGTGCCTATGAATTGACCCTCCAATCAAAGGATCGAGCCCTTTCCCTCTTCTAAAACTTAGCTCTGATCCTAGGCTATTCGTCAACACCTCCATCGTCTGCCCAACCCCTTCTCGAGCTCGCTTCGACGAAGCTAGCTGCCTCTCTCACCTCCTTTTCCTCAGCTTGTGCCTTGCCATCGGCAGAGCTACACACCAACTCTCTCTCTTCTCCACTTCGATCGACCAAAGATTCTCCCCTCAACCCAACTCTTTTTTCTACCTTCGACAAGCAATCTCTAGAGCCCTTCTCACCATTTCCTCCAGGTAAATCATCCAAGCTTCTCATCCCCTTCTTTAGATTAGTTTTATGTTTTTAATTGTAGGTTTAGTTAGCATTAGCTTATGATTTCACACTTTCGTCTCTGTCACTAGCCATCACCAATCTGGTGATGGCAGGCCCTCTACCTCACAATTAACACCCTAATCATACTCTCTACCTCCTCACAACCATAATACACCTATTCTTTGTTATTAGTCACCCTACGCAATAAGCCCAAAATTCACCTTCACCGGAGCTCCGCTGTGTCTATAGCTAAATCCAGCTCATCACAGCTAGATACCAGCTCACCTGGGTTAGGTTTAGCTCTCTCTAGCTCCAATCATCTTATCTTAGCTGGATGGTAGCTCAGGGTAGCTCAACTCAGCTCAAATCCAGCTCAACTTAGTTGAACCTAGCTTATCCTAGCTCCAATTAGTTCACTAGGAGCTTAAGCTAGCTCAACTCAGTTGTCAGGAATTCATTCCAGCTCCTCCATCTTAGAACAGTTCACTAGAAGCTCAACCTGACTAGGATTAGCTACTACCATCAACTAGCTAAACCTAGTTAGCTGAAGAAGTCATCAACCAGCACAAGCCAGCTTAAGTCCAGCTCCCAGAGGCTCAACTTAGCTTAACTAAGTTGAGCTAAGCTACTTGACCTAAGCTCGCTACTCCAGCCAGCTAGGTAATCTCCATGGTTTTTGGCACCAACCCTACACAACCCTCCACCCCACTAACACCACCAAAAGACACCATAGAATGGTTCCAAAAACCACCTCCAACCACCCCATGTTGGTGCCATTCCTTCCCTCCAAAAACCCCCTCATCAACACCTTACACCTACTCCCACAACCCATCCTAACCCTCCACCTAACCACCTTCTAGAAACCCCCTACTTGGCTCCAAACCAAGGAAACCTTTAAAGGTTGGCACCAACCCTTAGCCACCATAACTACCCCCCTAGCAACCCTTAGGTTGGCGCCAACTGGCCTACACCCTAGGATCCCCATAACCACCCTTATAATCAATCCTAACCATACACCTATTCCACGCCAACTATCCCCTCATCCATTCTTATAAAAAGGCCATTAACCACCTACTTCAAGGTTACCCTTGGCTACAATTTTTAGTGTTCTTCCACCAATATTCCACCAGCCATATTCGACCAAGAGAAGAAGGATAAGAAGAAGATTAAGGCGATACTCTGTCTCTTTGGTGCCTTCCTCTCTTCCCTTCTCTCTTGTGCCCACGCTAAGGGGTCCATTTCCAAGGAAAGCCAGGTAAGGAGAACAGCCAAGGAGGAGGATTCTTAGGGTGACCCACGCCCACCCAAGGATGAGTTTTTAGAGTGAAATTCTTCCACTCTAAGAGGAGCTATGGCAAGCCCACCAAGGGCTTGCCAAGAGGAGAATCATCATCTACTGGAGGAGTACTTCAAGGAAGGAGTTGGAAGGTCTTTTCTAAGCCCAGGAGCAGCTGAGCTTGGAGCAAGGACCCTTTCCTCTTCACCATCATCTTCGGGAGAAATTTTGTCTTACTTGCATATTTAAATTTTTGCAGTAAAAGCATTCCGCTACCATTTTTGTAAAATAATGTTTCTTCCTCTATAAAAGTTGCCTTTCTATTTTTGTTGCAATTATTTACTTGTTTTCCTGTTAATTAGTGCACTTACCCTCTCTCTAATTACCCTAGGTCTCCATGTACCTAGGGTGAGCTTGGAGAGAGGCTTGTATTGTCACTTAGGCTCTAGTGATTAGGCATAATCTCTTTTCACATTCCCCTATTCTATTGCCCTTTATTTCAAAAATCCAAACAAATCTTATATCCAAAATTACAAAAAGAAAGTAGATTTCCATTTTGTCAAGCGAGAGACTTTAAATTCGCATTTCTGCCTCCCTTGGGATGACCCGAATACTCTCTGAGTACTCTGTATTTACAAAATTTAAAAGGGATCGGATTAGCATGTTGCAACGACAAAAACCTGATCTTATCAAATCATGCTTTTTCGCTATCAGGAAAGGGCCGAGCAAGAAGGTGGAATAAGAGAAAAAGAAAGAAGGGCCCTTACAAAAGTTATAAGCAGCTACAAGGAAGCTCAAGGGCAGCCACAGATGCATGTGAAGTGTGTGAAAGCATGGAACTGCTAGAAGTAGGTTTCACCTTCCCCTATTCTTCCCTCTGTTCTCATTAAAAAAGAAGCTAGAGCGAGGTGAGGAGTCAAGGAGGCAGTGGGTAGCAACCTGCCATCGATCAATAGTCCTGAGTAGAGGATGAGAGAAAGAGAACCCAAAATAGAGAAGAAAGGAGGAGGTGGAAGGAGACTACGACAACTCAAGAACTTCTGGTGTGTAAAGCCTCAAACTTGGATCCTAGAGTCTTTTTGGACTTAAGAGTGCTACAAAGAACCAATAGACACTTGTTAGGCACGAATTAGGTTAGTAAAGCTCAAAGATAGAAAATTGCGTATTTTTGTCAAAGCATGTCAACCCCTTTTTGAAATTTGATCAAAATACTTTGTAATTGGTACTGCTAGATTTCTTTTATCGTAAGCTTCCTAATGATTCCTATTTCATGAAAATCCGAGTTGTATAGCAAAAGTTACACACGAAACGCATACAAGCTCATGTATGATCCGCTTAGGGAACTGCACATGCAAATGACCTCAGATTCAAAATCCACAAAATTTGTCTGATTCCTCGTCTCATAACATGTCTGACAATATGTGTCTCGAGGAAATCAGATGTCATTTGGCCCAGTTACGAGAATCATGTCTAGTTAAAAAAAATGTGTGAAGACCTTCCTATTCTACCCCACTCCTCTCACATGCCCTCTCTCTTTCCCCTGTTTATAAACCCCACGTATGTAAACCCCAAATGCCACCGTCGCCATCTCCCTTCCCCTTCCCTTTACATGACTCATATGCAAGAGAGAGAGAGAGAGTAATCGAGAAAGGAGGGATTGAGGGAGGAAGAGTACTAGCGAACGCATTCAAAAGTGGTGCACAGTGCGATGGTAGCAACACCTTCCAGCTTATCATCGATGAGTAATAGAGGGAAAATGGTGATGAGTTCTCCCTTCGTTGTTGCTTACCAATCATGTCTTGTTTGGGTTCATGTATGGAGAAGAAAGAAAAATAAGGAAGGGGAGAGGGAGAGGGAGAGGGAAAGGGAGAAGATGATGATGCCCGAGGGTCTGGAGGGAGGAGGAGCCCAGCGGGAGGTCAGAGAGGTGCCGAAGGTAGCTAGCATGGGCGTGGGTGGCATGGGCGATGATGGGTGCCTACTTGCACCCATCGAGCAAGAGGAGAAGGAGAGAAAAGAAGGTCCATAAGCTTTGCTAGAGGTCCGTGTAACCACCGACGGATAAAGTGGTGTGTGGGGTTGGTTTATAGAAAGTAGAGCTAGGGTTAGGGTGTTTAGGTGACATTAAGGTTAGGCAATTTAGCTAGGGTTTTTTTGTGGAGTGGTGAATTAGGATTATGAATTTGTATAGGACTTGGTTTAGGATTAGGATTAGGGTTTAAGGTTGGGATCTTGATGGCTTAATTAGGAAGGGTAAGGTTTAAGGTTAGGGTTTAGGATTGGGATTATTGAGTGGCTTTTTAGGCTTGAAGGAATTAGGATTTTGGTTTGGGATTAAGAAGTGGGGTTTTATTCTTCTCCTCAGCTAGGCTCATGCAACCCTTTCTTCTTCCTCATAAGCTTGGCTCAGATGCTCCTACACAAAATAGAGCTCTAAATTAGTAATCATGGAATAATTAGGCTCAATTATGCAATCCTGGTTTTATGATGCATGCATGCAATTATATATAATGAATGCTTTAATTCTAATGCAACCAAGGCTACAAATCTAACCTTTTTTTTTTATGACGAGGAATCCTCTTATAAGGGAAACCCAGGAGAGCCCCAACTTGCTTACTCAGATTTGCATCCCCAACGCAACATCAAATGCAGCAAACAGTAATAGCTACTGTTAGGTCCCTATGATAGTATTTAAGTATTGGTACGCCGAGATTCAATCCCGCACCCCTCAAAGGGATCACCTAAGTGTTAAGTTATCTCGCATTTGTAATTAGGGTGTTTTAATGACGGAGTATAATGTGCAAGACAACCAATATATTTTATAAATTTATTCTGGTTTTGAGTCCAGGTCATTCGCTCAGAGGCTGATTATAATTTAATTCACCAATTATTTCTTTAAATTATCTTGTACTTAATTTAATTATGTTAATTTAGCCTACCATTAATAAGGATTTAATAATTAAGTTAATAGACTAACTTAAGAGTTTACACTATAACTTATGTTAATCGACTTAACTTAAGTTGTTAAATAGAGTATATATAATGTGAAGCATATACTTAAGTTAATTAGAGTATTAACTTCCATTAATACTACTTCTTATTAGCATTATATAAGTTATAATTACCTTATTTAAATTAAAGAAGTATATTTTATTTAAGAGAATAAATTACTTAATTAAGCTTTGGTATAATTACTCAGGTTAAGAACATAACTAATACTCATAAAAATTAATTATAAGCAAAACTTATAAGTAAACTATAACCTTATAAACATATAATTTACTTAAAGTTATAAGACTTAGGTTAACTTATTAAGTAGATAAACAATAGTTAGATATAATTACACTATAACCTGGTACCTACTTAAATTATATTGAGTTAATTAGGTTATGATTATTATTTAGAAATAATTTAATTATTTAAGTTAGTATACTTAATAGATTAGTTACTTAATTACTAATATGATAGATTAGGCACAAAGATCTATTACAAAAGATGAAAATTAGTATGGCAATTAGATCTAACAAATGCTAATAGTTCAACAAATAAAGCAAAGAATTTGTATCATTAGATTCAAAAGAATACAAGAAAAATGTAAAAAAATTATTTAAAACTACATAAGCCATGCATGCTAAGCAGCTCAATGCTAAATGTTTTGTGTAACAAGTGTTCACAGCTACTCTTTACCACAAAAAGTATGGGTCAACAGCCTAGATGAAGCCATGTGGCTTAATCACATTCGCCCATAGGCTGCCCCTTAATGGGCCAATGCTCAAGATATATTAAGAAGATATGGTCAAGGGTAAGGTCAGTATATATGCTCATTAGGGAGCCCCCCCTCCCCACTAAGTTCAATGGGCTAGCAGAGGCAAAACATTATATCTACAATCAACTGCTCTTTGCACACAAAGGTGGGACTATGTTGTCCCTCCTTTTTTCGACACATTGCAGATGCGATGCTCTCCTTATCTCCGATTGAAGTCCACTATAGTTGCTTCTTCTCTAGAGTTTCAACAATCAAATTGAGACCTCAGTGACTAACTTGGAGCTTCAAAGGGTTGATTAAAATCTTCAAATCACACGAAGCTCAATAATGGATTGGCTGGAGCTCTTCCAGTCATTAATGGCGATTCCATTGTAATGCTTACTTGAATACCAACAACAACACTTAACTGCTTAATCTTGGTTTCTAAGTTAGGTTTCTATGCTTTCTAACAGCTCTATTAACCTTTAGGACTTAAGCATTTCATTATATAGCTAATAAGCAAAGTTCCACAATTATGTTAACGGGTACACTATAATACAAATGAAACTCAAGTAATGCTTAGCATACCTCAACGAGCTTCAACAAACCATATGCTTGAGACATCTATGTGATTCCAAAAGGCTTCCAGGGTGTTTTTCTAAGCTTTAAATTGTACTTTCGAGCTCTATAAGCTCTAATGGTGGCCAAGAGTTGACTTCACACAGGCCAGCAGTTGACTTAGAATCTGAGAGGGTTTTAGACCAAATAAAAGGTGCTAACATACTCAAATAAGTTTCTTGAAACTTATGGACCTATGAATAGGAAGATTTTAATGCTCTCATAGGGTTTGCAGGGTCACCGCCTTCGTTTGAAAATGGGTCTATTCGTCAGGACAGACGAGGGTGTTAACAACCCTATACGAAGTCCTTTCATGCTTAGTGATATCTACTAATGCTAATCGACCTATCATCAAGGCCTAACAGTGAAGGATCAATACATCCTCACCTCCTTGGAGATAAGGAAGACAAGGGTCTTCAGGGTGATAGAATTTATAGGATTCACATCCACGGTTGGAAAACTAATCTATGAAAGATGTGGAATCAGTTAGAGGTTGTTGGAGGTTGTTAGATACTATATTGTGATGATTCAAGGTTGTCAGAGTTGATGAAGATAATTTGACGTCGACGATGATTGTTAGAGAGTAATACTCCATGAAACACTATATGGAAGAGCTCAAAAGCTTCATGATGACTTCTGGAAGCTTGTAAACCTCTTAATTTGATCTAAGATAGATTTTAGAGGTGTGGTGAGCTTAGATTTACTAAAGAAGAGGATTGATTTTGTTAGATCAAAAGATGAATGAGTCACCCAATAAAGTTGGCCATTTTGATCCCTAAGGTGGAGCGGAGGTGAACAAAGGATCAATTGAGTGTGGAGAACTCGACGAAGCTCTGCCATAGATAGCAAAGGTTTGGTGAAGGTGAAATTAGGCATTTAGTGTAGATTGGCTAATAGAGAGGGAAAAGAAGTAGAAGATGATCGCGAGAAAGTGAGAAAGGTGATCTGATGGTCAATTGAATGACAGAAGACCAATGAACACCAGGTTGGTGTCGCCGGAGACGGAGAAGAATAAAACTAAATCTAAGTTAATCCTACAGATTGAAGGACCTAATCTACTCTACAGAAGGAGGTGAGGATTAAGGAGATCTAACCTGGAGGAAAGGGTGAGAGGAGCCTCAACGAAGGCTTGATGGAGTTGAGGGTGAAATGAAGTTTGTGAGAGAAGAGTCCGGCCAATCGAAGGTGGAGATAGAGAGGCATTGAGCATAGCTCTGTCATTGGTAGGGTAGAGCAGAGGAAGAGGAGGTGAGGGAGGCAACCAGCTTTGTCGGAGCTCGTCCCAGAACGAGTTGGCAAGACATCAGAGTTTGAGAAGAATACTATGACCGTGCACAATGGGGGGAGGAAGTAAGGACATGATCTCTTGAATTGGAGGTGTAAGGGGCTATTTATAGGTGCGGCGGAGGTTTAGGTCCAGTGAATGTGGCCAGATAATGGTCTAGCTTTATGGAGTTGTCATCATCTTCTCCAACGACAGCGATGAAGTCCGTGTTGGAGAGGCAGTTGGTAGTCAATATGAACCGATGGATTGGCATAGTTTGTTGGGCGATTGCTTGGCGGCCAACGAATTGATGAATGGTCGTTAAATGAGCCGTCATCGAAAGAGAGGAAAAATGAATGGTCGGCAGCCGTCGAAGAAGAAGAGAAGAAAAGGTTACATATGTAGGGATGTGTTTGTAATTAAAAAGGACTTAATTGAAATAATTTTAGGGACTAAAATGTAAATCTTTAATTAAAATGTGCAATTTAATTTTTTTTCCCCTAACTTTTTATTAGATATCAAATAAACATTAAGGAACAAGGTTATGGGGTTTAATTACATTTTTGTCCCAATATGTGTTATATATTTGAAGCTTAGCTAAAAGCTTTTAAATAACCTAGGTCTTAATTAAATATTAACCTAATTAGCTATATTCTATGTAGCTAAAGTGATGATTTTTAAGTCCTTAATTTTAACTTAAATAAACAAGACATTTATTGATACTAAAAAGGCCTAACTGATGGATTGGCATAGTTTGTTGGGCGGATGCTTGGCGACCAAGGAATTGATGAATGCCGATCAAATGAGCCATCATTGGAAGAAAGGAAAAACAAACGGTCGGAAGCCATCGAAGAAGAGGAAGAAGAATAAGAGAAGAAAAGGTTATGTATGTGGGGAAATGCTTGTAATTAAAAAGGATAAGGACTTAAATGAAATAATTTTAGGGACTAAAATGTAAATCTTTAATTAAAATGTGCAATTTAATTTATTTTTCCCCCAACTTTTTATTAGATATCAAATGAATGTTAAGGAACAAGGTTATGGGGTTTAATTACATTTTTGTCCCAATATGTGTTATATATTTAAAGCTTAGCTAAAAGCTTTTAATTATTTACTTAGGTCTTAATTAAATATTAACCTAATTAAATATATTCTATATAGCTTAAGAGATGATTTTTAAGTCCTTAATTTTAACTTATATAAATAAGACATTTATTGATACTAAAAAGGCCTAATTAATGTGCATTTTAGATTCAAGCCTATTATTAGTTTTCCAGATAATTAACCCTGTTTATATAATATAATAACTAATTAACTAGGTAAACTAGCTATTTTTTGGCGAATTATGAGTTATAATGAGTACCTCATCACTACCTTATGAGGAGCGGAGGCACCAACTGTGTTACCCATGTTAGCACATGATGGGAACACCATCATGAGCCCTAACTAGCTCATTTTGACCTACAAAAGAGAATAAAAGCTTCTACATAACCAACTGAGGTCCTAACTCAAGGAAAAACCCTTCTGAAAGAAAAGTAAGAAATAAGGGGTAAAACTGTAATTTTACCATTGTAGTGCAACAATGGGATTTCTCAAGGGTTAAACTCCAGTCAAATGATCTTAACAAGATAAAAAGAAGGTTGGTTCAAACAAAAAAGGGTTCATGTAAAATCTGGGAATTAAATAACTTCTAGTAACCCTAAAATAGACCCATTTAATTTAACAAAGTTCTAGTCAGGATAAAATTCACCTAAACCCTCTAAAATTCATTCAAAAATATCCTCTAGGATTTAGAACCTTCAATTTGGCCTTTAGAACCTATTTTGACCTAAATAGGGGTCCTAGTCAAATGTTTGCCCTAAATTGGGTTTTTGTGTAAATTTCCTAGTCAAACGTGATCAAACCTAAAATCCAACTTCACCATTAGATTCCGTAGGTCCAAATTAGGTTTGTACCAAAATTTGGACCTAAGGGGAATTCACCTTGACTTACTTTGCAAAACAGTCTAACCCAATTACATTTCTACCCCTAACTTTTGAAAACTCTTGCAGACACCCCCCTAGCTTCCTCGTCGTTCTTTGCAATTAGGTCCCTCTACCATTACAGTGGAGGAAATCCTACTCCGGTGAGGATTTAAGGGAAAGAACTCCCTGATTCCTCAGAGAATCCCTCTCAAATTTAAAAGGGAGATTCTTTGAGAAATTCCCGTTCATGTGAACCTAATTTGGAGCTTCAATTTCTACCCAATCTCTCATGTGAACGCATGAGAGATTTGGGTCTTTTTGACCTTCCAACTTCGACGAGGTTTCCGTGTTTGGAAGCTTGGCTTCCAAGCACAAGGCCCTTTGCCAGGGGTTATAAAAGTTCCCTAGATCCTTCCGTAGATCCTAAGCTTGAATTGGCCTGAGATAACCCCCAATTTCCTCTCTTCCCCTCCGGCCAACCTCCCAGCAAGCTCTAGCGACTCCTATCTCCTTCTCTTGTGGCTCTGCCACAATACCAGTGGCAGAGTTGCCTTTGTCTCCTTTGTCCGTGTCGCGCCGCACCAACACACGCTCCTATCTCCTTCTCATTATTGTTTCCTCCTCTCACTGGGCCTTCGTCTCCGGCGACAGCACATACGAGCCGACCACCTCCTCTGCTCCCTGTTCGTCTAACTACCCTTAGATAAGTTCACTCTCTCTGCTCATACGTTTTCCTTCACTTTTTTCTGCTATCACGCCTCGACATTCGCACATCACCCCCATCTTCTCCACCTCCGGCAGACCACCAGCAAGGTGTTCCCGCCATCCACCCATCCACCCACCTCGCCAACCACCTCACAAGCTCCACCACGACTCACTGATCATAACCTCTCTTCCCTTTCACCGCCATACGCTCCCAACATGCCCCTCGAACACAACCACCTTCATAGCCACAGGGTGACCTAGGCACGCACGCCCAAGCCACCCGCACCACGCCGACCACCGTGACACCTTCGTCGTGCCAAGGTGAAGCTTCTTGTGTGTTTTGACGAGGCCGCAAGGCCGTTTTCTTTTGGACAGGGTACAGGTGCTCCGCCGCCATTGAAGTAGTCACGAAGAAGCTCGAGAGCTTCATTCCAGGCTCTAGGCACCTGGCTTCAGGTTCCAGGATGTGTGGACTCCCTTCGTGCACGTTTCCAACCTAGCAATTGGAGTCCAAGCCCCCCTCATCTGCTGCAACTCATGTGAACACCTGCTGTGGGAGCACCTGCGAAGAGGGTGGGACATTTAGTCCCACCTCGGAAGATTGAGAGCGAGAGCTATGGAATAAAAGGAAAAAGTGTTAGGGGCTTATCGCCTCCTGACACGGGGTGAGGTCCCACTCACCCATCGCCTCGTCCGCGACCGACGCCACGCAAACCTGGTTTTGACCCGACTACCCGTGAACTCCTCACCCACCACCGCATGTTGGTGGGCCTGGTCCTGGGCGCGCTAACTCGACCCGTTAACCTGAGAAGGCTCTAGGAGAGCGAGCCTAAGAGAGAAGAAAGAAGAGAGATCGTGGGGAGGGTAGGGGGTAGGTTTTGCTCTCAAGAGAAAAAGAGGAAGAAAATGCTAAGGGTGAAGCCAAGGAAGAGGAAGAAGGAAGCTGAAGGTGAAGCCAAGGAAGGAAGGGCAGAAGCCTGAGCAGCTGAGGAAGAGAAGGCTTGGCTGAAGAGAAGAGCAAGGCTGAAGAAGAGTTGAAGTCAGAGACAAAAGAAGGAAGAAGAAGCTAAGGCCAGAGCAAATCAGAGAAGAGAAAGAAGAATAAAAAGAGCCAGAGAAGAAGAAAGAAGCCAAAGAAGAAAGAAGAAGTTGAAGACAGAGAACAAAAGAAAGAAGAAGAGAGAGATCAGACAGCACTGTAGCACTTGGCATTTAAGACATCTGATTTTCACATCAGACGTCCATACTTTATTTTGAGCTTATATATACATTGAGATTATCTTTCTTGCTTCATAACTTTGATTCGTCATTGCATATTATAAATTTGAAAGTTGTGTTCTTGGTTTTTGAACCCAATTTGCTCCCTGTGTTCGACCTCAGATTTATATTTTTCGAATAATAAAATTCATTTGTTTTCAAAGCAATTTTGGCTATACTACAACGCATTTATTTTAAAACTCGATTTCGTTGCGACAAACAACACATAATTAAGTATGCTCAACAGCAGGTAGATGAGACCCTTCACATTGAGAATGATTAATTCGATTGTGTGCAATGCAAACACTTTGCATCTCGCGAACTCCTTTGCAAGTGGGGAGGCGACCCTCATCTCAAAAACCACCAAGAGATGGCCTAGAGAAGCAAATTCTCATAGCCTAGTACTAGCAAGTCGACTTATTTTCCTCATAGGTTGACTTACTACACCTATCTTTTGGAGATCAGGATCAAATCATGACCTCTGGAAAGACAATCCCTAAATCCCAGTACAAGTAAGTCGACTTGGAGAAGCCCAGATTGACTTGCCTGTGAATGGGAAGCAGGGGTGGTTGATTCAAGCTGCTGCAACTCATTGCCAAGTAGGAGGGAGTCTGCTCCCCTCCTCATGAGTCTTCTTGCTCATTCTCCACAAATTTTGGAAGAGGAGGAAGAGTAGAAGGGAGCCAACATGTGAAGGACTTAGATGACTTTGTTCTTCTTCACAAGAAAAAGAAAGGTGGATGCAGGAGGGTGGAGTCGACCCTCTTCTCTGATTGTGGCAGCACAAAAAATTGGAATCAATTAGGGATTCCATTAGGGTTTGGAGATATTTATAAAGATCTCACTAACCCTAATGTGGAGTGAACTCTTGGATCTCCATCCAAGGGTTGGGATTAATCTTATTCAATTTTGCATGATTAGCCCATAATAATTATGAGTTGTTTAGATCTAGTATCTAAACATTAATTAATTGTAATCTAACTCTTGAATTTTGTACCAAATTAAATTAGGTGAAATTAATTGCTAAATTGAATGTGAATTAACTCCTTAAATCAATTTAATCAATTTAATCAAATAAAAATACACCAAATTGATTATTGGTTTCAACACGGCAATAATAATGCACTTTAGATTAGAGGAATTATGAAGCCATGCCTCCCTCAAGCACTCCAAATACTCATGAATCCTTCACACTGGAAGACATATGTAACCCTTAGGATTAAATCTCAGATTCACTATCCATCCCATCATGGGTCACATACTTTTCACATTCTCTTTGTACTATTGGGATAAGAATGAAGACTAGATCCTTTCCCAACATACTGTCTTCTTTTCTTCATGTATGGGTCTTAGGACCCATACAACCATGCATGAAATCTCATACTTCCTAATATATGTGGAGCCAGCTTGAGTTTCTCGATCTATTACATACACCTATGACACAATGGATCTGTGTGATCCTTTCGAGAGATCATGTGTCTCCTGTGCCCTCATTTGCATACTAGCTTTCCAGTATCAACACCAAGACAGGTGGATCCCCTATTGGTCCACTAAATGTGCACACTCAGGCACAGAGACACATATTTGTCTTAGGTGAAAGAATATGACTTCTCTGTGACAATGATAAGAGAAGGACTTTTACATCTCCATCTTGTCAAGTCAACTCCTTGACACAACTTGTGTGATAACCCCGAATCTCTATTCCCATGAAGAGAATGTGTATCAAGGTAATGGTCTCTAGAGAAGATTGCCATTTTTATTAGACTAGAGAGTATAGTTGGATATCATGATGGTTCTCGCTATCTTATCGAAATCTTCGATCTAAACCGTTTGGATCCTTCGATGTATGTCATTAGTAATCCAACATGGTACAATACATTATCCCAATTGTACTGAGGAACCCATCTAACAATATTAATGTGTTCACGTAATTTGACACCTAGATCTAAATCATCGATCAAGTGATTCAACTCAAGTTGGTTCACCCAGGGTACATAATGATGGCAAAAATGTGTGATTTGAAATTAGGATTTTTATTCTTGTAATGCGCAATTCCGATTGCTTTTAAAATTTATAAAAAATCAAGTACTTGAAAAGTATTTGGGTCATCCCAAAGGAGGCAAAAATGCAATTTTTTACAATCTCACTTGAAATCGGATATTGATTTTCTTTTTGTAGTCTTTGGATATAATATTTTTTTAGAGTTTTGAAATAACGGGCAATTGGATGATGAATTACAAAAGAAGACTACACCAAAAATGCTAAAGCTGAAACCTAAGTGACAAGAAGATCCTCTCTCTAAGCTCACTCTAGATGTGTGAAGACCTAGGGTAATTAGAGAGAGGGTGTGAGTGCACTATGGTAAAAAAAGAAGTAAAATAAAATGTGACAGATTATGGAAAGGAAACTTTGATTATGGAGAAAATTATTTTACAAAATTACTAGTAGAGGAATGCTTCTACTAAAGGAATGAAAACAAAAAAAATGAAAACAAAATCCTCCTGGGTTGGTTAAGGGTTGGAGGGACACCAAAGGTGGCGCCAACCATGGAAGGATGCCATGGTTTGGCACCAACTTTGAGGGCTTCTAGAAGGGAGGTGAGGTGGATGATGGTGATGGCCTTAAAAGGAGATGGATGGTGGTGATTGAAGGAAATTTGGAGGGAAAAGTTGGTGCCATTTCTAGGTGGTTTTGGAGGGAAATTTGTTGTGTCTCTTGGTGGTGATTGAGGGGCCAAAGGGTGGCTATTAGGTGGCACCAAAAGGGGGATATGGGAGTAGGTTAGCTAGGTAGACTAGTTAAGGTTAGTGGTGGAGTTAAATAGGTGAGGATTAGGGTTGGGTTTTGGTGGATGGTGGACGACCATGGAGTGGAGAGCTTAGCTAGCTTAGCTAAGGTGAGTAGAGGAGGAGGTCGAAGGAGCTAGGGTTTTAGATGTGAGGAGCTAGAATCAATTGTCTGGATCTACACTAGAGCTGCACTGGAGCTGGTGGCTACTAAAGAGAACTGCAAGGAGCTACCTTAGTTGGCTAAGCTTGCTAGTTCTTTGCTAGCTACTAAGCCAAGCTAAGGTGAGCTGGCTTTTGCTGAAATGAGTTGAGGTGAGCTAGGTCTGGTCTTCCCGAAGATTACCTAGCTAGCTGGACTTGAGCTGAGAGTTAGGTTAAGTAGCTCAGCTCAACTAAGTTGAGCTGAGTTGAGTCTTCGATGGCTGGACTTGAGCTGGCCTAAGCTGGTTGAGGTCATCTTCAGCTGACTAGAGCTGAGTAGAGTTGGAAAGAGCTGGACTTGAGCTGAAGTGAACTCCTGTCAACTAGGTTGAGCTAGCTTAAGTTCTCAGTGAACTGATTGGAGCGAAGATAAGCTAGACTCAACTAAGTTGAGCTGGATCTAAGTTGACTTGAGCTAAGTTGAGCTACCCTAAGCTACCATCTAGCTAAGATGAGCTAAGTGGAGCTTGAGAGAGTTAAACCTAACCCAAGTGAGCTGGTATCCAGCTATGTTGAGCTGGATTTGGCTGGGGTCTAGCTGAATTAAGCTTCCTCTTCACCAGTTGCCTTCTTGAATGTTAGGGTTTTAGGGATCTGGCTATCTGTTCATCCCTAACACTCAAATGAATATGTCAAGAACATAAAAAATCATGCTATGCATGCCTAACCTAAGTGATGCCTAAATGCAGCCCAGAAACCCATTTGCAAAGTTAAAATCCTAAGAGTTAGATTTGTTTAAGGGCATAAGAATGATGATAAACTAGCGTTTATCACATAATTGCAATAGAAATGAGGAGAAGCCTATTGTTCAACTGTTTATAATTATATTTTTGATAATGACAAATGAGTTATTTTCTTGGAAAGGACTAACATATTGCAAGAAGGATTTAAAGAAAAGGATTGAGGAAAAGGAAGGGCAAAAGAATTTCTTTTATAGTTTATTTTATTTGTCTAGATTGTAAAATAGCCTTGAATTATCCTTAGGATGTCTTTAGAATTTTCATATTCATATTGGTATCCTTGAATTTGTAAAGAGTGACTTCTGTTGGTTTTTAAGACGTCTCATTTTACCTTCAGACGTCTAAGTATGATTTTTAAGACATCTGATCTACTTCTCCAGACATTTAATATCTTGTCTAGAGTCTAGATTCATGGCCAGTCTTTGCAACCAACGTCATCTAGATTGTTTAGACGTCTGTTATCCTCTTCAGACGTCTATTATTATCTTTTAGACCTCTTTAACTAAATAGAACAATGATCATAATCTTAGGTATTTTATAGACGTCTCTTGTCTTCTTGAGCCGTCTGAAACTGACCAACATTCACTTTCTATCCAATGATCAAATTGACCGCAATTGATCATGTCAGTTTCTCTTTTGTTTTTGGACTGTTGTAAGCTATCAGATTTTCTTACATTCATTTAGACGTCTAATGATTCTTTTTAAGAAGTCTAAACATTTGTCCAGACGTCCAATAAGGCATCTGATCATTTACCTTTAGATCCCTCTTTGGATCAAATTTCATTCCAGTAACAATCACTTTGACCCTGGAACCTTTTCAAACATCCAATTTTATTTTCAAATGTCTAAAACTATATGTTCAGATGTCTAAGTTTTTGTTCGTACGTCCCTATATTTGATCTTGTGAAGTCCAGTAATGACTACTTTTCTCTGGAGCTTTTTCAGACATCCCAGTTTATTCTTAGACATCTAAAATACTCTTTTCAGACGTTTGTCTTGGTTTTTTAGACATTTGATACAGTCAGATTTTGAGTAAATACATTGTAGCTATTCTATCTTAATTTATTCCATTTCAATTCAAATTCCAACAACTACCTTGGCTTAAATCTGACTTCCTACACCAATATATACCCCCATAGGTAGCCTTAAGAAATTACAACAAAGAAATATACATCATACTTATTTTTGCAAAGCTCTTGATATTTTGGTGCTCTCTTGTTACTCTCTTATGCTCTATTTGTGCTGTTGTTCCTTTAAGAGCAAACCTTCTTCCTACTGCTTATAGATTTGATAAGGAAGTATTCTAATTCTTTTATTCAAGGCTTATAAAATTATATTATTTTTATAGTTTATTTGGTATGATGAGAAGCTCATCATGGTCCCTAATTACCCCTAATTTACTAGTCTTCCTAGTTAAATAGCTAGGAATATGTAAATATATGGGTTAATTATTAAATAAGGGATAAAATAGTAAAGTACCTTAAAATAAGTTAAAAATGCTATATTATTATCCAATTAATATTATTAATAATTTAATTAATAAGTGGACTCAAAATATCATCAGTAATTTATCCAATTAATGTGTTAACTAACTTAAGTATAATTTATAGCTAAGTATGTAATAACTTAAGTAACCTTACTTAATTAAATTAAGTTAAAAAGGTCAAAATTGTAAATTCAAGGTTTAAATATAATAATTGTCTTATTTATAATCATATATAAAAAGTTGAAAAAGATTTAAATTAAAATAAACCTTGAAAACCTTAGTTTACATTTTAGTCCTTACATTTTATTTCAATCGAGTGCTTATTCTTCACCAAGGTCCTCAGTTTTCATTACAGGTAAGTCCCTGAAAACTTCTTCTTTCCTTCTTCAGCCTCTTCGATGGCTAACGACAGGAGGTGCATGCACCCACCGATCACCGCGAATCCGACGTCCTTCCTTTCCAAGCTCCTCGAGCTTGTGCTCACCATCCTCTTTTCATCCATCGGTTTGGATGAAGCTGCAATCCTATTTTAGGGTTGAAGTTAACCTTACCAGAGTCAGAGAAGACGTCGGTGGTTACTTCACTCCTATACCTTTCTCCATCCAGATACATCCTCCTCCTCAGCCGCCGCAACCTATAAATACCCCTCCACACCCTCGATTTCAGTAGTTACCTCCCTTCCCTCTTCCTCCACTGAGCTAACAGATAGGCTATTCCCTCCAAAATCCGGCGACCTTCCTCTGCTTCCTTCATCTTCCTCCATCTTCCTCCGTTCACCTTTGCTCGCTCTAGATCTCCGCCGACGTCCGCTGAGTCTTTTGACGTAGTGCTAATGCTGGATTTCCTCTACTTCACTCTGCCTACACACGCCGGACATCTTTCATCACCCCTCTGATTTCCTCCTCCGTTAAGGACCTTCGACGGAGATCTTCTGCCCCTTCATCCAAGTAACAGTAGGATAGGTAAGTAGTTTAATTAGAGTAGTTAGTTAGGTAGATTAAACAGACTTAATGTCAGATTTTCAGTGATCTTCCTCAGCTCCGGCGAGCTCGTTGAGCTTGCCTGGAGCATTCTTTTGTCTTTTTAAAACATCAATCACCTTCCTTAATCTCCCATGATCATTTTTAACACCTTAATTCCCTTATTTGAACACCTATTCGCCTAATCCACCTCCACCTTCACCAATTGCTTCTGTTGTCCATGGCGGAAGTATCTGAGGATAATTCATCTCCACTGGGGCCCTCCACCACTTAACCATCACTTAAGGGCCCCTATCTTCACTTTAATTTGAATAATAATCATTTATTTAATAAATGCCTAAATTCCATACACTCTCCTGAGCTCGCTGTCAATGGTGGCTCAGGAAGAGTTTTTCCAACTAATCAACCACCTATACACCATCGCCACACTTTAGTGACATGATCTCTCCACTCAATTGAGTGGGAGAACATGTCTTGAGTTTAAACAAACTCAGATTACACTTTTTATGAATTCACTGTATATCTTTTATTTTAATCACCAATTGAGCCAATTGATGAGCTTCTGAGGTTCTTTGCAACCACAAAAAACTTTTTAAACCCTTAATGGCATGTTTTTATGTCTTTTACACACTGTCAGCCATTTTCTGGACTCACCAGAGCTCCGACGAGCTCCAGTGAGTTAAAAACACTCTTCAGCCTAAGGAACTTCTTGAGAAGCTCCAGATTGCTTATTTGAGGACTAGGGATTCTATCTTGATGGTTATTTTGATGATTGGAAGTCTGGAGCTAGATTTAGACTGTTGTCTTCTCCAACTCTGGTAGAGTTGGAGAGGTGTCTCCGTTAGGGTTTAGGAAGTTTTGAGAGGTTCAGAAGCAAGAGTGAGGATTATAGAATTCATCCCAACCCTCTGATTTATTAGAAGATCTTTAGTTTGTTCTGTCGAACAAACCCATCTTAGATCTCAGGCGACAGACCTAAAACCCTAGGTTTCTTGGGTGAAATTCCTCTTTGATTTCGTGAACATATTTCTAAGGTTAAACAGGAATGATTTGAAGTGTTTAATTCATCTGATAATGCTCAATTTATAAAGTCAAATCTTAAGGTTTAACGGTCAACCATAGGTCTGATATGTGGATTTAGGATTCAGTGAAAAGAATTGATGAGTTCAATTTGTTCCTGGGATGAATTTAAATAGATCAAATTCAATTTGGATGAATTTTGATCAGTTTTATAGAAGAATTAGATTGCTGTATAGTTTGGGTTGTTTTTGAACCCAAATTGACGCCAGTGTGTTTTTGATGAATTTCAAATAAAAAATCTGGATAGATAGATCCTTAACAACCTTTAGAGGTTGTTTGAGTTGATGAAATTGATCTTTAGCTGTCTTTTGGACTAAATAGAGTGAGAAATGGAGCTCTGAAGCTCCTTAGCGAAGATCTTGAGTTGCTTTGCCTTCCTGAAGCTCTTAAGAGTCTTTTCTCTTCTTCAGTAGGTGCGGAAACACCTACTGAACTATTCAGCACCTCGTCTGAGGTAAAAGAGCCACCCTGCAGGTCCTTAGAGCTGAAGCATTGTTCTGTAGGCCAGAATGGCCATGGTGATCTTGACTTTTCGCCCTTCAAATCGAACAGCAAGACCTTCCCTGAGTATCAAATTGATACTGTAATCGTGCAGAGTGTCCTTAGAGCTTTCCAGCCAGCCTTTATTTGCTTGATTTGGAGCTCTGATGCAGCCGAAGTCTTCGATTGGGTCTTGGCCTGGAAGGGAATGAGATAGTCCCACATCGGCAAAGGAGGAGCGTGCACCTGTGAATAAAAGTAAAATGTGTATGGGCTTTATCGGTCGTCAGCGTTGGGTGCACAATGAGCATATGTGTGTGTGTGTGGGTGCATGCAGTGCACGTGCCCAAGTGTGTGTGCGCCTGTGGGCGTGCGGGCGTGGGCCTGTGAGGGCGTGTGCATGTGGGCTTAGGAGGCCGTGGGTCAGAGAGGCTGGAGACTATGCTGAACCGGAAATAAACCAAACCTAATAAAAACTAGGCTTGGACCCAGTAGGGTCTGGTCCGACCCTGAGATGAGTGCTATGTATCCCCGACCGGTCCGAGCTGCCAACCATAAAACTAAATTTTTGGTTCAAATCTTGGGTTCAAATTGGTTCGGTTCAGCTCAGTTGCAAAGGAAAAGAAGGAAAAGAAGAGGAGAGCTCGATGGGTTGAATAAAATAAAAAAAAAGAAAAACAAAGGAAAGGTAAACAGGCAAAAGAAATGAAAATGATAAGAAAGAAAAGAAAGAGAAGAAGAGATGTTAAGGAAGAAGTATGCTCGAGATAGAAAGGTAAAGAGAAAGGAAGAGAAAGAGAGAAAGTAGAATAAGATGAAGGCTGAAGACATAGAAGAATGAATAGTGCTGAAGATGTCTGATATCTTTTTAAGACGTCTAATTTTTTGTACTCTACTAATTTCTTTTGATCATAAATGATGTAATAAGGCATATATTCATTTGAATTCCTCTTTTCTTATCTTAATCTCTTGTAAATAAGAAGAAATTAAAGAAAAAAACATGTTTACTTGTTTGTAGTAGCAAATCATGTGTAAATATGTTTTCCCTATGGAATTTTGCATGTTTTTCAATTGGAAATCCTTAAGCAAGATTCATATTCTTAAAGTAAATTTAATTATAATTCTCATAAGTAGCTTAGGATTTAGTGGTGAATTCAAACTAAGTTATGCTTCCCAGCGAACGACGTGGACTCAACCAGTTAAAAAGAACTAAAATCTAAAATATTAGGTTAACTTGACCCTATACTACTCAATTGACATGAATTCAAGTTGACCTAAGTTACTTTCTTTTGCACATAATTAAGCATAATTAACTTAATTAACTGTGTTGAGAAAGTTATCAGCCATTTTAATGGTGCCGTTGACGGGGAGGTAACTGTAGATTATATTCACCATTACTACTTTTAGTTGTTTTGTTTTGTACTAATTAGTCTTGTTTTGTTTTGTTTTGTATCTTCTTTTCAGGTTTATCTCTGCAGGTATTCTTAGGAAAGGAGGCGGGTTTTCTATTTCTGTTTTGTTTTTCATTATACATACCATTGTGAGTATTTCTTTGTTAGTCTTTAGTATAGTTTGTATTGTTGCATTTAGCTAGTTAAATATTTAAAAAAATACAAAAATACACATACTACTTGACTAGCAGCAGCACGTTCTAGGCATACACTCTTAGGAGTGCATATACCTGCTAGTAGTTCTGCGATCTGTCTCTGGAAAATTTTTCTTCTATTTTTCTCGCATCAACGGGAAAACACGTGCAAAATCGCGTAGATCCTTATCTTGGAGTTAATAACAAGACCATATTTTTGTCTGAAAATACTTAAAAAGCGGTCACTTTACTTCTTTCTATCATTTTTTTAAAAAAGATTAAGTAAAAAAAAGAGGATAATAAAATTTGTGAGTAAAATCTAATTGCAGAATGCATGCTGGTTTTATTGCTAACGTCTGTTGCATGCTATCGCGCACACAGCGCGATCACTAGAGTCACACGAGTCTAATTTTTCTATCTCTTCTCTTTGCACCTCTTAGGGCTTTGGTCGAAGATCAACAAGTCTGTCTCACTACTAGAGCCCTGGGGAGCTAGTAGTGAGCGGTCTCGATCTTAGACCTTAGGCCTTTGAGCTTTAAGGATACACACTTGTGTAGACACAGGTTTAGGACTCGTATTTTAATACTAATATTATACTTGTTTGCGTCCAAAGTATTTTGCGTATTCTAGGACTCTCTTCTTTCCTTTGAAAGAAGAGAAAAACCCACTTTTTCGCGTTGTTTTGCAAGTCTTGTTGCCGCTGTTTTAGTGGTGTGAGTGTGCCTTTGCACATTTTTTTTGTTTTATGCACGGGAGGCGATCCTTGAAACTGCCTCTTGTAACTCCGTTGACAGGTATTCCTAAACTGGTTGCAGCTAAGCAACCAATAAATGTTCCGTCTGATTCATCTGTTTATTCTGCATTTGATTCTATGGATCAATTGCAGAATCGAAATTCTGAGATCCCTTCTTCTTCTGGTTAGGGGGAGATGCCATCTTTTGATATTCATGAGGAGCTTCTGAACCAAAATTTTCGAATGCTCGAGAGAAATCGCCAAATTAATCTGTTGATGACTGCTCTTAATAATTTGCGAAATCTACAAGCCCGTCCTCCACCTCAACTTGAGGCGGGTTTTGATATCCCTGATTTACCGATCCCCTGTCCTAGGCCTCTACTCCGAGATTATTATAATCCATCTAATGCACAAGTAGAGCCTAATGTTAGGATTCCCATTGGGGAAAATGACCCATAATTAAAGCCAAACATTATATGTCTAACCCCACATTTTCATGAATTTGCATTCGAGGATCCATTTCAACATATTGAAGATCTTAAAAATCTATCTCAAACTCTTGGACCTTGAAATCAGAATAGGGAAATCCTACTAATGAAAATGTTCTCTTTTAGCCTTAAAGATAAAGCTGCATATTGGTATAGAACTATTTCAAGACCAATCTCAACTTAGGCTGAACTTGAATATGCATTTTTGAAGAAATTCTTTCCTATTGGTCACACCAATGCTTTAAGGCGAGCTATCATGACTTTTACTCAAAATCAAGGAGAACCAATTCATGAAGCGTGGGAACGCTTTCATGAATTACAAAGGAAATGCCCACATCACGACATCCCTCGTTGGCAACTAATGCACATGTTTTATTATAGATTGCAAGAAGGCATTCGTAATCTAGTCGATGCCTCTTGTGGCGGGAATTTTTTAAATTACGACGTAGAATCCGCTTCAGAATTATTTGAAGGGATGGCGGAAAACTACATCAACAATGAATCTATGTTGCAATTTACGCGAGGCACTAATTCAGCACATCAAAATCTGCATAAGGGCATTCATGAGATCGGTAATTCATCCAGTTCCAAGGATCTAGAGATTATTGCAGAAAAACTGGACAAAGTTGACATCGTAGCAAAGCATCTTGATGAGGTCCGAAATACAATGAAAACTCTTACACCTTTACTTGCTACGCAAAATCCTGCGCATTTACTTGTTTCGTAAATTCCCACGGGGAGGGAATTTGTGAATAATCTAGATTCTAGAGATCCATCTTCCTTGGGTTTTTTATCTACTTCTGCACCAACCCAAGGAGGGTGTTCTCACGTTTTTGTGCGGGTTTAAAGTGTATCACAATGTAGTATAACCGACAAAACGTTTAACAAATATAAAGAATTTTATTACTCGAAAAACTAGAGTATCCGAGGTTGAACACGGGGAGCAATCTCAGTACTTTTTAAAACCACAGAATACAACTGTTAAGTGAAAATGAGTGATTCAAAGAGAGAACTTTAAAAAGGATTTGTAAAAGAAAATAGAATTGGACGTATGATTTCTGTATCAGACGTCTTAAATGTAATCCCCTCTCTCTTCTCCTTTCTGCTTCTTTCTCTATCTGCCTTTGCTTCTTGTTTCTTATTTCTTCTCCTGCCTTGCCTTCCTTCTTTCTTCTTCTTCTTCTGATCTTTGCAGAGTCTTCACTTGGCCTCTCTTCGTTCTTCTCTTTCTTTTTCCTTGCCTTCCTTCTTTCTCTTTTCTGCCAAGGCTTCTTCTTCCTTGGTCTCTTCTCTTCTTCCTTTTCTGCAGCTGCTAAGTGTTCGCTTCTTCCTTTGCTTCTTCTTTCCTGCGCACACCATAGCCAAGGCAAAACCTACCCCCGTCCCTCTACCCAAACGTCTCTCTCTTTCTCTGCAATTCGCTCAAGGAGGCTCTCCCCAGAGCTACACGGGTAATCGGGTTGGCTTCGCACCCGGGACCAGGCGCACCGGCAGGTGGTGATGCGCGAGGAGTGCTCAAGGATTGGGTCGAGTTGGATCTCGCCAGATCCGCGAGGTCAAGCCGCGGACGAGGCGGGTGTGAGGGCAGGTGGGGGACCTCACCCTTGTGCTTACGGAGGCAGTAAGCTTAAAACACAAAAATAATTTATATTATACCTGTGTTTCGCGAGTCCACGATGTGGGACTATCTGATCAGCCTCGATTTCACGCATGCCCGTAGAGCTTCCAGCGTGCAATTGCCCCAACTGCTGGCCTCGCAGTGCGACGTGCTGGCCTCACTCGCTTCGCGACACTCGCGTGAGTCTGCTGCACCTGCAGCCTGGGATCCCTGGTGCCTGAAGCTGCTACGAGCTCCTCGCTGCTTCGGCCGTCAATGGCGGCAAGAGCTGCAACCTGTCGTACACAAGAACAGCCTATTGTCCTAATCAGATTAGCTAGAAACCTTCGCCGTAGCACGGCGAAGGCGGTGGACGGTGCTGCAGGCCGCAGGTTGGCTTAGGCGTGCGTGCCTAGGTCAACCTGTGGTAGGAGGTGTGGGGTTGATCGGGGGGTGATTGTGGAGGTCTGGGGTGGCAGTGGAGGGGTGGACTGAGTTCCTGGTGGTGAGGTGGAGCTCACGAGAGGGTTGGCGGGCCGTGTGGAGGGGCGGAGTGGTGTGGGCGGCTCGCCGGAGGGCGGTCGGAGGCGCGGACGATGGAGGTGGTCAGGCACTGTCGGGGGGTAATTGGAGAAAATAGCAGGGGGAAAAGAGAGAGGAGAGGATGGAGAGGGTATCTGGGGTGATTTGGAAGGAATGGAGGCAGCGGAGTGGACGGTGCGTAACTGCCATCGTCGGGGAAGAAGGACCCTGAGGGAGGAAGCGACGACGAGGATGAGGGCAGGGGCACGTGCGCTTGGTACGGCACGACGTGGGAGGAAGCAGCGGAGTTGACTCTGCTGCTGGTATGGCAGCAGAGCGACGAGGAGGGGAGGAGGTCGTCGGAGCTTGCGGGTCTTTTGGCCGGAGTGGGAGAGAGGAAATTTGAGGGGATCTCCGTCAAATTCAAGCTTAAGATCTGCGGCAGGGTCTGGGGAGTCTTTTATAGGTGCTAGCCGCTCCTTCTAGCGCGTGGAAACCGCGCAATCAACTCTGCCGGCTCGTCGGAGATGGAAAGAGGGTGGATACCCAAATCTCTCGTGTGTTCGCACGAGAGATTGGGTTCACACCAGAGATCGTGATCTGCTTTAGATGGAAGGGAATTCCTCAGAGAATCCCCCTTCCATTTCTGGGAGGGAATCTCTGAGGGATTAGAGAGTAATCCCTCTCTAAACCTCGCCGAAGCTCGGTTCTGCCCTAACAATGGCGGCAGGACCGGATTGCAAAGGTGGCGAAGAACTTAGGGGGCTCTCTGCAAAGATATTCAAAAGATAGGGACCAATTTGTGATTTGGATGTACTAAATTGCAAAGTAGGTCAAGATGACCTCCCCTAGGTCCAAATTTTGGAATGAACCTAATTTGGACCTAAGGAATCCAATGGTGAAGTTGGATTTTAGGTTTGATCACGTTTGACTTGACATTTTACGTAAAAACCCAAATTAGGTTAATTGAAGAGCTAGGACCCTAATCTAGGTCAAACTGGGTTCCAAAGGCCAAATTAAGTGTTCTAAACCATAGAGGATGTTTTTCCATGATTTTTAGAGGGTTTACTTGATTTTTATTCTGACCGGAACCTTGTTAATTTAAGCGGGTCTATTTTTAGGGTTACCAAGTGTCATTTAATTCTTAGATTGCACATAAACCCATTTCTGATTGACTCAACCCACTTTCTATCCCATTTAGACCATTTGACCTATGTTTTACCTCTGAGAAATCCCATTTATGTACTGCAATGGTAAATTTGCAGTTTTAACCTTTATTTCATGTTTTCTTCTCAGAGCACTTGTTCCTTCAGTTAAGCCTTCTTCTAGGCTATGTAGGAGCTTTTATCTTCTTTATTGGGTCAAAATGAGCTAGTTATGGCTCATGATGAGGCTCTCATCAGAGGGACCTTTGTCCCACAATCTTTCCCACCTTTTTCCCCACCTCATGTTTTTATGGAAAACACGCCTTATCCTTTAGATTTGAATGCCATTCAGGGATATGCACCAAGATCAAACCCATATTCTAACTCCTATAATCTTGGATGGCGTAATCACCCTAATTTCTCTTGGTCTGACCATTCACAAAGACCATCATATTCGACTCAGACCAGGCAAAACCCACCTACGTTGTCGTTTCAGCAACCTAATGTGAGGCCATTTTACGCAGGTTCGCAAAACCTCGTAGGGCCAAATAGAGATTCACTGATTGCCACTCCCTTCCAGCGCCATCCCTTTCCAGTGCCTGGTGCTCCCCTCTACAAATAGCCCTCGCCACCAGCATGCCCGTCTCCAGCCGCCCCTGTAGGCGCCCGCTCTAGTGCTACCACCAAAGCCCAGCATGCGAGGCGCACGCCCAGTCCCGCGGCTACAGTAAGAGGACACTCGCGCATCCACGCGTGGCTGTCTCCTCCTCCAACAGGCCGGCGACCCTCCTCCACCCGCTGGCTGCCGCGTCACCGCCATTGCGTAGCCCTCATCGAGCTGCACGTCCCCGCCGACTCTCGCGACCAACCGTGCGCTGCTGCACACGTGAGGAGGAGAGAGGAGAAATCCTCTGTTTTAATCTCTATTAACAATTACATTCAATGCCATTGTCAATTTTATATTAATATTTTATTCAGGCCACATTGCACTGATGCACTCAGATTTTCCTGAAATTATTTTACTTGTGTTATGTGCATGTTTCTACCTTGAATTTCAAATCAGAATTGCATGAAAGTTGAATTTACATGATAAGCCATTACACATGCATCATACACATATTTTTGGAGCTTAATTCCTGACGTGAAAACTGCATAAATACCCTTGAACCTTTAAGAAAATTGCAAGCTTCATTTAAAATAGCATATCCCTCGCATTAAAGTTGTAGAAGAGTTTGCGAACTGTGTATTCCTTGACTCGTGAATTTATTGGTCTATTCCTCCCTGTGGATACGACATCCTTTATTGTGGTTTAAATTCAGATTTGTTTAATCTTTGATTGAGAGATTTTCCACCACCTTTTGTGCTACAACGATTTATTATCTTAATATTAATTATTCAAGGTGAAAATCACTCTGTCAAATTGGCGCCGTTGCCAGGGAGGCAACAGACGCAATAGGTTCACGTTATTATTTTTTTGAATATTCTGAGTTGTGCAATTATCTGCTCAATTTTCATTTTTTTTATTACGCGAGGAATCTGACGAAGCAATGAGGTGCAATAGAGCGACGACAGCAACCATGAGTTAAGCCACACGAGGAAAAGACGTAGGAGACCAAGATCCTACTTTCACAAAGGATTCTCCATCGTCACAAAATTTATTTCTATCTTTTCACTTTTATAGTAATTGGGGCTGAATTTTTGGGGGTTTGTCCCCACATTCTTTAGCTACTAGGGCTTACATTATTTTCTTTTGCATGTGTGATTCTATTTTCTGCTTGCCTGCCTTTAAAACCAACAAAGAAAATATCAAGCTGCCTATTTAGAAGTTGCATGCCCTTAGGTGCACGCATTTAGGGGTGATTGAGAAGCACATTAGATCTTATTATTGCATTGCAAGCATATTAACACGAAGATTGCTGGAGATAGGTATACCTTTCTAACTTTTGCATCTAGCTCCTGTTCACGCATTTGCATTCAAATTAAAATTCAAGACCACCAAGTTGTTTGAATTTACTAATTCAGTGGTCACATAACTAAAAATGGGACTGATAATCAGATTCAACCTCAAAAGCAATTCATATTTGATCTGATTCTAAGGGACTTGTCTGGGATTTCAAAAGAAATTACAAAGATTTGCGGTATGTTGCACACTTCTGACACTGAGCACGCACATTAGGCACTGCACTAAGGCTCGATCCCTTAAGGCTATAGGCACCGATCTCTTTATCGGTGCAGACTCTCCTATTGTGCTTTGTGGTGGTGGTGATACTATCTTTTGACCAAGTGTTTTGATACTCCACGGAGGGGGACACCCCTTAAAGGAACAAAAGGGTAGTTAAGGGGCACCGCATATGCATCGCCTCAAAGGAAGGGTTCGCCCTACTTGCATCCCTTTGTTCGTCCTTGGAGTAACTTCTCACTTGAGCACCTGGGAGTATCATCCAAGCAAAGTATAGGTCCTAGGGCACTCGAAGGTTGAATTAAGGCACGTAATTGTAGTGAAAAACTTGTTTGGCCATTTATATTAACTAATTCGACCTTCACAACAAAGAAGGTTAAGATTTCAAGTCCACACCCCTCTTATACCACTTACGTGGGAACGGAGGGATAAATCTTGATCTTTTGACTTATCTTTGGAGTGGAGGCTTCACTTACTCAATAAGATCCTGAAGTGTGTTTTGTATGCTTGGTAGATGCTCTCTTGAGGGTAGTCTAGTGTTTGATCCTGAGCCTGAGAGAATTCTTAGGAGAGCTCACCTAGGAGAGGAAAAAGAAGGAATGGCTGAGCAAGGTGAAAATCAACAAAGGACCCTAAGGGACTATTTTATTCCAACTAACCAACCTGCACAAGCACTAAGACGACCGGCAGGGGATAATCCGTATGAGATCAAGAGCAGTACCATATCTTTATTGCCATCTTTTTATGGTACTACTAAGGAGGACCCCTACCAGCATTTGGAGGAATTCACCGAGGTCTGCTCCACGGTGAAGCTCCAGGGCTTTACTGATGAAGCCCTGATGAGGACTCTATTTCCTTTCTCCCTAAAGGATAAGGTCAAGCATTGGTATCATACCCTCGATGCAAGGGTAAATGATTGGGCCACCCTTAAGGGAGAATTTTTGAAAAAGTATTTTCCTATGAGTAAAACCAACTATTACCGAAGAGAGATTATGGGTTTTACTCAATAGGAAGGGGGGCAATTTCATGAGACTTGGGAGTGCTTTAATAACCTTCTTAGGTTATGCCCCCACCATCAAGTGCCAAGATGGTAGTTGGTCGAAAGGTTCTATAACGGATTATCTGAAAGGCATAGGCAAACCATCGATGCAGCCTGTGTAGGAACCTTCATGACCAGGACTGAGGATGAGGCCTAGGCATTATTTGAAACATTAAGCGACAACTCCATACATCTGTCCTCTGCCTATCAAGAAAGAAAACCATCAATCTTGCAGAGGAAGATAGAGGCCCATGAAGCCAAGGCTTCTCAGGATTTGGCTTATCAGATTCAACTATTGAATAAAAACTTTGATAGGTTTTTAGCAAACCCCGGCATGAACCCGCAAGCAGCCTCTATTTTTCAGGCTTCAAGAGAATGCTCCATTTTCCAAAGCACAACGCATGCCATTGTGGTGTGCCATTAGGCAAATCAATTCCCTGAGTTGATTCAGGTCGACTTGAACGTGGCCCAAGGTTTCCGCCCCCTCGCAATAACCCTTATTCCAATACTTATAATCCAGTGTGGCGGAACCATCCAAACTTCTCTTGGAAGTAAGGTGATGCTTCTAAATCAGGGAATACAAGACCCTTACCTCCCCAGCCCATATACCAACTGATGAGAACCTCATCATGAGCCATAACTAGCTCATTTTGACCTAATACAAAGGATAAAAGCTCCTACATACCTCAAGGAAAGGCTTAACTCAGAGAATTCTGAGTTTGAGAAGAAACAAGTCATAAGGGGTAAAAATGCAATTTTACCAGTATAATCTGCATACAGGGCAATTCAGGGCCCAAACATAGGTCAAAGCAGCTTAATAAGAATAAAAGTGGGATGAGATGATCTAGCAAGGGCTACAGCACTTCCAAGAAACTAAATGATAATCTGTAACCCTAAAAATAACCCACTTCAATTCACGAGGTTCGAGGCAAAGTAAAAATAGAATAAACCCTCTAAAATTCATAGAAAAATAATCTCTAGGGTTTAGAACCTTCAATTTGGCCTTTAGAACCCATTTTGACCTACATTGAGAACCACGCCCAATTAATAACTTGATTTGGGTTTTTGCGCAAATTGATCGGTCAAACAAGGTTTAATATGAAAATGAAATTCACCATCAGATTCCTTAGGTCCTAATTAGTCATGTATAAAAACTTGAGCCTAAGAAGAAACCTCCTTGATCGACTTTACACTTTGGTCCTCATATATTTACTCTTTGGCCCTCAACTTTTGAACCCTCGCATTTTGGCCCCTAACTCTCCTTCGTTCTTTGCAATCAGGTCCCTCCTGCAAAACCCTGCCAGCACCATGCTCCGGCGACCTTGCGCGGAGCATGGCGCCGCGCAGGGTGAGGTGGGGGACCTGGCAAGTAAACCGGGGGTGCCCTGCGTCGTCAGCCGTCGCAGGGGCACCCCCCTGGTCATTGTAGCCCACCATACCGGCCGTGCGAACGCACGGACGGTATGGGTTCGTGTTTCCGACCATTCTCCGGCGAGGGAGACACGTCGTCTCCCTCCGCCTTCCTCCCTGTTTCATCCCTATAAATACCCCCCGCTGCTCCACCGACCAGGGCAGCTCGGGTCTGACGGAGAAAACCCCCAACTTTCTTCTCCTCTCCCTCCGGCAGACGCCCACCAGCTCCGGCGGTTCCTCCCCCTCCTCCTCTTCGCTCTGCCGTAATACCAGCAGCAGAGACCTCCTCCCCTGCTCTTCCTGCGCCACGCCGTACCCAGCTGGCGCCTCTCCAGCCCTCTGCTCGCCGCCGCCCCTTCCCCTGGGCATCTTCTTCTCCGGCGACAGTCGATACGACTGTCGCCCTGTCTCGGCCCCTTTCGTCTCCATAGCTAGGTCAGAACTCCTCCCCATCTCCCCCTCTTTCTTTTCCTCACTGTCTTTTATTTGATTAAACCCTCGACCGATCCTGTTCACCCTCACCTTCTCCGCCTCCGGCCATCCTCCGGCGAGCCGCTCCCATCACCTCAGCGACCCACACGGCTCGCCAACCACCGCAGGACCTTCGCCTCCTCACCCTGATCAATCTCCGCCCTACCACTTCCCCCACATCACCCTCTGCAACTCCACCGAACAGACCCATCCTCCGACCCACAGTCCGACCTAGGGCAGCCCTCGCACGCCGCCCCGCGCCTCGCCACCACCCACACGAGCTTCGCCGCACCCTGGCGAAGCTCCTGGCACTCTCTGATTAGGCCGAGAGGCCGTTTTCTTGTGAACAGGCCACCCGACCTCCGCCGCCATTGACGCGCAGGAGGACCTGCTTCCGCCTGCAGCTACAGGTGCGCCACGCTCCGCGCCAAGCCCAGATTCACTCCCAGGCCTTGCGAGGAGTTTTGGCAAAAACACCAGGTTCGCAGCTGAGGAAGAAAACTCCGCGTGACGCTGCCATCTCCTGCTGAATTCCCCGCTGCGGGCGCGCAATTGAGGTGGGTCGTTTAGTCCCACCTCGGAAACGCCTGAAGAGCCGCAGCGACATAAGATGCAAAAGTGCAGTAGCCTTACTGCCTCAGTACACGGGGTGAGGTCCCCTTCACCCGCCCGGTTACCCGGTCTCGTCCGCGCTCACGCCCCGCGGACCTGACCCGAACCGACCCGACCCGACTCGACTGACCTGCACTCCTCGCCCACCACGCACGCCGGTGGGCCTGGACCCGGGCCTGATCCGAACCCGGTTACCCGGTAGCTCTGGGAGAGCTTTCCAAAGAGTGGTTTCAGAGAGAAAGAGAGACGCGGGGGGGGAGGGTAGAGTAGGTTTTGCTTCTGACGAGAAACTCTGAAGTGTGCAGGCGAAGAAGAAGACCCGCGGAAGAAGAAGGAGCTGCACTGTAGCAAATGCATAGTTAAGTCGTCGAAGCACCGGTTCAGACGACGGAAGGTCAGCAGCCAGAGCAGGAAAGAAGGCAGGCTGAAGAAAGAAAGAAAAGAAGAGCAACGGCCAAAGCAGAAGAAGAAGAAAGGAAGACTTAGGAGATCTGAAGAGGAGCGTCACCTCTGCAGAACCAAGGAAGAAGAAGAAGGAGATCTGAAGAGGAACATCACCTCTGCAGAACAAAGAAGAAGAAGGAGATCTGAAGAAAAGAAAGAAAGAAGAACATCACGAGGAGAAAACGAAAAGAACAACAAATTCTTTCCCTCTCTCTTTCTTTATTTTGTAAAAGAAACATGTATATCTCTAGAATACGACTTGCTCCCTGAGATCGACCTCGGGAACTCTTTTATTTTCCGAGTAAAAAAATTTATATTTGAAGTGTTGGTCATAACCGGCTTTACTACAACGTTATAACAAAACAAAACCGACGTTTCACCAACCTTCTTATGAAAACCCTCCTCCGAACAAGCCCTCTGAGATGGATGAACTAAAGGCCATGATGAAAGCTATGCAAGAGCATCAGAATATGGTTATCCAATCTCAGAATAAGATGATTACTGATATGCAATCCCAAATTGGTCATCTTACTGAGGCAGTTAGGCAACGTGATCTGGGGAAGCTGCCTAGCTCCTTTGAGGAGAACCCTAAGGGTAAGGGGGTTGTATTTAGGGAGCACGCCCAAGCAGTGACCGTGTTGAGGAGTGGAAAAAAGATTGACAAGCCTGATAACACTCCTATGGTTACATCTCAGAATTCCCCTTCCACACCTGACCCAACTTCCATCTCCACCGAGGAAGAGCCACACTGCTCTCCCTCGTACAAAATCACCCACAATGAGGATGTCATCCTTCCACCACGCCTTTCCCGCCATGACGACCCCTCTACCCAGAAGCCGAGGGTGCCCTATCCAGAGCGTCTATCTGCTCCTGGGAAATCTTCTGTTGGCTCGTCTGGAGCCAAGGATAGGACGGAAGAGATTATGGGTACTTTTAGGCAAGTCCAGATTAACTTACCTCTATTGGAAGTGATTAAACAAATTTCATCCTATGCAAAGTTTCCGAAGGACCTGTGCACTCAGAAGCGCCGATCTAGGAAACAGGTCCAAACCAAGGTCATCCTGCCTGACCATGTTAGCTCGGTTCTCCAGCATGGAACACCCCCCAAAATGAAAGACCCAGGGGCCCCGTATATTTCAGTGGTTATAGGTAACCAACACATTGACGAGGCTCTGCTCGATCTGGGTGCGGGGGTGAACATTCTACCAAGCTCTGTCTACGACCTTTTGGGAGGAGGAAATCTAAAGCCTAGTCCAGTAATCCTCCAAGTTGTAGACAGATCACTTAAGACACCGCGGGGATTGTTGGAAGATGTCCTTGTGAGAGTGGAGGATTTCTTCTTCCCCGTTGACTTTCTGGTACTTGATACTGACCCATCTAATAAGCCCACAAAGCCATCCATTATTCTAGGACGCCCCTTCTTGGCCACAACCAATGCCTCTATAAATTGTAGATCTGGGGCACTTAAAATGGGCTTTGGGAACAAGAAGATCCGGTTGAATGTTTTTGATACTTACAAGAAACCTGGATTTGAAGATTGTTCTCAGATTGAGGTCATTGATGAAATAATTGAAGAGACTACTCTAGCACTCTTATGTAGAGATCCCCTTCAGAAGGTCATATCTAAGGACCATCCCTCGATTATTAAAGAAACTGAAAGGGAAATGCCCGAATTAGAAGAGTTGTTGGGGATACACATTGAGTCTTTGTCCCCACCCTGGATTGTGAAGGTAGATCCACTGCTTGAGGCGGGGACATCTCAACTAAAACCCTCAATCCAAAAGGCTCCTGAATTGGAGTTGAAACCCCTCCCGAGCACATTGAAATATGCTTTCCTTGGCCCTAATAACATGCTCCCCGTTATTATCTCATCTGCATTATCTGAATTGCAGGAGGGACCTTTGATTGAGTGTTTACAAAGGCACAAGGAAGAAATTGCTGATATTAAGGGTGTTGATCCCTCTCTTTGCATGCATCATATATACACGGACGAGTCTGTGAAGCCTTTCCAAGATATGTAGGAGGTTGTTAAAAAGGAGATTCTGAAATGGCTGGATGCAGGGATTATCTATCCCATTTCAGATAGTAAATGGGTCAGTCCTATTCATGTAGTTCCCAAAAAGGTAGGAATCACTGTGGAAGAGAATGACCAAGGAGAACTGGTGACCACTAGACCCTCAACTGGTTGGAGGGTCTGCATTGATTACCGCCGTTTAAACACGGCTACCCAGAAAGACCATTTCCCCTTACCGTTTATCGATCAAATTCTGGAACGATTGACGGGGAACAAGTACTTTTGTTTTCTTGACGGGTATTCTGGGTACAATCAGATAGCCATTTTTCCTGATGATTAGGAGCGTACCACCTTCACGAGTCCGTATGGCACTTTTGCGTTCCGTCGAATGCCATTCGGGTTATGTGATGCTCCTGCCACTTTCCAACGTTGTATGATGGTTATCTTTTCTGATATGATCGATGAGTTTGTTGAAATTTTCATGGATGACTTCTCCATTTATGGCTCGTCGTTTGACCTATGCCTTTCTCACCTTGATAAAGTCTTAACCCATTGCGAAGAGGCAAAGCTGGTGCTTAGCTGGGAGAAAAGCCACTTTATGGTCCAGCAGGGCATTGTGTTAGGGCATATAGTTTTTGAGAGAGGATTAGAGGTGGACACCGCAAAAATCGATTCCATCTCTAAGCTTCCATTGCCCGCCAATGTTCGCCAGGTTAGATCTTTCCTTGTCCATGCTGGATTTTATAGGCGCTTCATTAGAGATTTCAGTAAAATCTCTAAGCCACTCTGCGACCTGTTAGTGAAGGATGTCTCCTTTGATTTTGATGATAGATGTGGCGAGGCTTTCCAAGTTTTGAAGAAAGCCCTCATTACCACACCGATTCTCCAAGCACCAGATTGGACCCTCCCGTTTGAGCTTATGTGCGATGCTTCTGATTTTGTAGTGGGAGCGGTCTTAGGTCAAAGGGTTGATGGCAAACCTCATGTGTTGCATTATGCCAGCAAGACCCTTACGAATCCTCAGCAAAACTACACGATCACTGAAAAGGAATTACTTGTTGTAGTATTTGCTTTGGAAAAGTTTCGGTCTTATCTTTTGGGATCCAAGGTTGTAGTGTTCACTGATCATTCTGCCCTAAAGCATCTTCTGGCTAAAAAGGACACCAAACCTCGCCTAATTCGTTGGATTCTGCTACTCCAAGAATTTGACCTGGAAATTAAAGAGAAGAAAGGAGTTGAGAATGTGGTAGCAAACCATTTTTCTAGGATCCCTATTGAGGCATCAAACCCTGCTGGCGGTATTCAAGAGACTTTCCCTGATGAGTCTCTAATGGCCGTGGAAGCTAAAACTCCTTGGTTCACTGACATAGTGAATTATCTGGTCACGGGCATTAGCCACAGTACTTGGGACAAGCAGAAACGAGACAGGTTTCTCGCCAATGCTAAATTTTATCACTGGGAGGAACCTGAGCTTTTTAGATAGGCCTTGACCAGCTTTTTCGCCGTTGCGTCCTTGATGAAGAACAAAGAAGTGTTCTGAGTTTCTGCCATGACCTCCATTGTGGGGGACATTTTAGTGGGAAGAAAACTGCCCATAAGGTTCTTCAGTGTGGCTTTTGGTGGCCCACATTATTCCGAGATGCACATACGTATGTGGGTGCATGTCTACATTGCCAACAGACGGGAACCATTGGAAAAAGGGATGAGATGCCCCGATAACCTATCCTCCTTGTTGAAATCTTTGATATTTGGGGCATTGACTTCATGGGTCCCTTTCTTGTGTCCTTCGGTTATGAATACATCCTTGTGGCTGTAGACTGTGTATCGAAATGGATAGAAGCCATACCCACGCGAACCAATGACCATTCCGTGGTCTTGGGCTTTGTTAAGGCTAATATCATTTCTCGGTATGGGTGCCCAAGGATGATCATAAGTGATGGAGGACCTCACTTTAACAATGTATACTTCACAAGACTACTCCAAAATTTGGGAGTCAACCACATGATAGCCACACCTTATCATCCCTAAACGAGTGGACAAGTTGAAGTCTCTAATAGGGAGATTAAGCGAATTTTAGAAAAAATTGTCAGGCCTGATCGGAAGGATTGGTCTAAAAAACTAAATGATGCTCTTTGGACCTACAAAACTGCGTATAAGACTCCCTTGGGCATGTCTCCTTTCCATCTTGTCTACGGAAAAGCGTGCCACCTTTTCGTGGAAATCCAACATAAAGCTTATTGGGCTATTAAAAACATTAACTTGAATTTGGATAAAGTGGGAAAGGCACGTATGTTAGAATTAAGTGAGCTTGAGGAGCTTCGTAATGAAGCTTACGAAACTTCTCAAGCTTACAAGCAACGTACAAAAGTCTTCCATGACAAGCACATCATTAGAAAGACTTTTGAGCCCAACTAGTGGGTCTGACTTTTCAATTCTAGACTTAAATTATTTCCTGAAAAGCTTAAGTCCCGCTGGGATGGGCCATATGTTATGAATACTTTCCCTCATGGAGCTGTAGAGATTAGGAACCCTATTTCAGGTGCGAGCTTTAAAGTAAATGGCCAGCGACTTAAACCGTATATTACTCTTTCAGATGGTCAGGTTTTGGATGCACTTCGGCTTGAGGGGCCTTAGCTCCTCCCACTCTCCTCCTCAGGTGATATTCTTCTATGTCTACATTTTTCCAATGAGGACATTGTCAGTCTTTGGCATGGGGGGGTATAACCTGAGAGTGTTTATAGCATTTATAAATATTTGCATGCATATATATTTATATGTATATAAAAAAAAAATCTCTTTTCTTAAGCTGAATGGGTTAGTCCTTAGCAGAATACCCTTGTCATTGGAGGTTTTTCTTCTTGAATTATTTCCTAAGTTTAGAATCCAGTACATTTATTTCACGTGCACATAGACTCGGTAATGAATCCTTGAGGAAAAATAATAAGCATTTGTAGTCTACTAAACCCTTAGACAATTCATAGGGAGTCAGGCATACTATTTTCTAGTAGATCCACCTCATATTTGTGAGAAGAAAGGAGAGAGATTACTGGTGTGCTAAGTCTAGTGCAAGGACTCTTAAGTTTTGGATAATTAGATGAGTATACTTCAGAGTTAGGTGTAGTTTTCATTCTCTGTTCCTGTGTGCGTAATTTGTGTGAATTCCTGAGAGTCACCAAATAAGGCAGATACACAGAGATGAAGTCTTAATAAAGCTATGACTATGGTGGATGGTTACGATCGTCCTTCATAGAGTCCTCAGCTGAAGGAGGGTAATAGTGTCAAAGGTCAGAAATACGCCTGTCCTATCCATTCCTTCCCGATGATGAGAATAGGCACTTCCACTAAATAAGCCACACAATTTCCTCTTGACCATCATCATCCCTAATAATGCCTCATAAATAAAAGTCTGTATCGTGTTGTGTTGATTGAAAAAGAAACAAAAACAAGAAGAAATAAAAAAAAAATAAAAAAGAAAGAAAAGAAGAGAAAAAAAAGGGGGTTCAAGTTATAATGTAACATTATTTCTGAGGCAACAGAACACCTATCGCGTTCCACCAAATATGACCCATACCTACCTTCTAGTATTTTTGATCGCCCGAATACTGGTTGAAGACTCTAACTTAGTTGTAGAGTTATTAGGACTTTAATTGAAATGTGGATGTCATATGAGGCCACCAAACAGTGAGTACAATTACTAAATCTAGCAAGATTTGTGATCTCAGAAAGAAAGAAAAGAGTGAGCACCCAGGAACATCAAGAGAGGACAGTTGTTTAGCCTCTCTCTGAGTTGACTTTTCTACTAGTCTAGAGATCTAGAGTCTGTAGTACTAGACTACATGTAACACCAGATGAGTGTGTGCCACCAAATACAAATCCATTCTACTCGATATCTCCTACCTAAGCCAAAAGTTAGGGTCAAATTACAGATTATCTTCTGCTTTATCCCCAAGAGAAGTAGTTGCCAATCCCGGCAGAAATATTTACCAAGGGTGAAGTACGAACTCCCAATGCGAATTGGCTTTTTCACTTGGATCTGTTACCTAGGCTATCATCACTTCACATTTGTCTGGATTTCTAAAGTTTTGAAATAAGAAAAGAAATCTTTTGATTACTTCTCTTATTTTTCATTTTTGCTAGGGATTAGCAAATCTTAGGCATGGGGGTATTTGATGAGTCCATTTTAATAGACTAGTATTACGCCTAAGTAACTTTAATCTTACCTTTTAGGTTTGTTAATAACTACATTAAGTTATAGAATATTTGCATGCATCATGAGTTAAGTTTTATAACATTCTATAACTTAATATGTAATGATTTTGTTGTTTTTTTTTTTGTGCAGGAATGATATTTAGAAATAACAAGGAGTTGGGGAATAAATTTCCCCAACAAACAACCGGCGGCATATGTTTTTCCCCATCCTCCGACCACCCTCAACAGCTGCTGACCAAAAATAGCAAGGGGATTTTGAAAATTCTGGGAAGGGCGGAAGAGAGGAGTTAAGAGGAGGCGATCGCAGGAGAAGAGAGATGATCAAGGAACCGTGCAACCACTGTGTGCATTATGAACCAGGTCTTCCACCACTCATCTCCAGCCGCCCATGCAGGCGCCCGCTCACGCACCCACACAGCGCCCACCGCAACCACCCATTGCCTGTAGGCCTGTGCAGGCGCATCGCCCCACCCGCGCCCTCACCAAGCAGCCTGCAGGCACCCGCCTCGCCTCACCCGCGCCCCTGCCAGGCCTGCAAGCACCGCACCTTCTCCACCGCAGCGCGCCCCCCTCCTCCAGCGCCCTTCACTGAAGGCGCTGCACCGCTCACGCACTCGCACAGAACCCACGCCCACAGGCATTTGCACCCCTCCAGCCCCACTTCAAGCCAGCGCCTCTCCAGTGCCTGGCGCTCCTCTATACAGACCGCCTGCGCCTCCAACACCCGCACCACAGCCACCGCCTCTCCAGCGCCTGGCGCTCCCCTCTGCCAGGCCCACGCCTCTCCAGCCACCGCAACGTGCACCCCCTTCTAGCGCCATCCCTTTCCAGCGCCTGGTGCTCCCCTCTGCAAACAGCCCTCGCCACCAGCATGCCTATCTCCAGCCACCCCTGTAGGTGCCCGCTCCAGTGCTACCACCAGAGCCCAGCATGCGAGGTGCGTGCCCAACCGCGCGGCTACAGCAGCAGGACACCCACGCATCCACGCGCGGCTGTCTCCTCCTCCAACAGGCCGATGGCCCTCCTCCACCCGCTGGTTGCCGCATCACCGCCATTGCGTAGCCCTCGTTGAGTCGCACCTCCCTGCTGACTCTCGCGTCCAACCGTGCGCTGCCACACATGCGAGGAGGAGAGAGGAGAAATCCTCTATTTTAATCTCTATTAATAATTACATTCAATGCCATTGTCAATTTTATATTAATATTTTATTCAGGCCACATTGCACTGATGCACTCAGATTTTCCTGAAATTATTTTACTTGTGTTATGTGCATGTTTCTACCTTGAATTTCAAATCAGAATTGCATCAAAGTTGAATTTACATGATAAGCCATTACACATGCATCATACGCATATTTTTGGAGCTTAATTCCTGACGTAAAAACTGCATAAATACCCTTGAACCTTTAAGGAAATTGCAAGCTTCATTTAAAATAGCATATCCCTCGCATTAAAGTTGCAGAAGAGTTTGCGAACTGTGTATTCCTTGACTCGTGAATTTATTGGTCTATTCCTCTCTGTGGATATGACATCCTTTATTGTGGTTTAAATTCAGATCTGTTTAATATTTGATTGAGAGATTTTCCACCACCTTTTGTGCTATAACGATTTATTATCTTAATATTAATTATTCAAAGTGAAAATCGCTCTATCATCTACTAATTTATTTTGATCATAAATGATGTAATAAGACATATATTCATTTGAATTCCTCTTTTCTTACCTTAATCTTTTGTAAATGAGAAGAAATTAAAGAAATAAACATGTTTACTTGTTTGTAGTAGCAAATCATATGTGTAAATATGTTTTCCTTATGGAATTTTACATGTTTTTCAATTGGAAATCCTTAAGCAAGATTCATATTCTTAAAGTAAATTTAATTATAATTCTCATAAGTAGCTTATGATTTAGTGGTGAATTCAAACTAAGTTATGCTTCCCAGTGAACGACCTGGACATAACAAGTTAAAAAGAACTAAAATCTAAAATGTTAGGTTAACTTGACCCTATACTACTCAATTGACATGAATTCAAGTTGACCTAAGTTACTTTCTTTTGCACATAATTAAGCATAATTAACTTAATTAACTGTGTTGAGAAAGTTAACGACCAGTACCCGATTTGTGGGTTTCCCATTTCCTCTTAGTAGAGGGGCAAAACTCTTCTTGGGGTTTGTCCAGGAAGAGGGGAATTGTAATATTACTTGTTGTTAGTAATTCCTGCTTGGGTAGGGGCAAAATCCTAGATTGAGAGATCTAGGTATAGGTTTTTCCTACAAGGGTTTCCTCTCTAAATACTTATGTGCTATTGCGATTGATTCAATTTTTTTTTTGTACAATTCAACCCCCCCTTCTTGTGCCACTAACATTTGGTATCAGGGCCTTGATTTATTCTTGTGTAGGTGTCAAAGCTCTAGCAAGATGATCAAATGGCATTCAAGGTGGTAGCAACAAGCAATAACTGTGGATTCTCAACATCAAAGCCTCCTTATTTCGATGGTACGAATTACTCGTACTGGAAGCAAAGGATGGAAGTTTTCCTACAGTATGGAGATTATACGCTCTGGGAAATGGTCGAAACACCATTTGAAAGACCGGTGAAATCTGAAGATGTAGTTTTGGTGGATGACAACAAGAAGAAGCTCTCACTCAACTCCCACTCAGCCCTGACGAGTTTAATCAGATTTCTCAATGCACAAGTGCATATGAAATCTGGAAAAATCTTGAGGTTACTCATGAGGGAACAAATAAGGTAAAAAATTCCAAAGTTGTTTTACTAACCCAAGAATTCGAAAAATTTGAAATGTAGGAAAATGAAAGTGTGAAGGATATGTATGCCTGTTTCACCTTCATTGTCAACAACTTAAAGGCTCTAGGAAAGACTTTCATAAGAGGTGAGCTTGAAGGTAAGATTTTATGGTCCTTACCAAATATTTTTGAGCCTAAAGTTACAACTATAGAAGAAGCCAATGAAGTTGAAAACTTGAATATGGACCAACTTCTTATAAATCTCATGCCATATGAGACCAAGCTCAATCAAAAGAAGAAAGGGAAGGAGGAAGGGAAGAAAAAGCAACTAGCCTTTAAAGTATTTTCAGAATCCAAGGATAGTGATGAAGAAAATGAAGACCTTGCCATGCTTACTTGTACGTTTAGAAATTTTCTAAGGTATAACAAGAATTTCAGGAAAAAGGGATCAAGAGAGGATTCAAAGGTGGAACTAATCATTTTCTATCAATGCAAAAAGAAGAAACATATTTAAAAGGATTGTCCACTTCTTAAGAAGGATGGAGATAGGAGCAAAAAGAAATAACAGAAGGATTCAAAGAAGTGAATCGGAGACTGATTCAACCGAGGAAGAAGCGGCATGCCTTGGACTTGTGGCATTAGAAGATGAGGTAAATGATTTATCTTTAGAAGAACTTATAGATGCCTTTGATGATTTATGTAATACTTTTAAAAAGACTAAGTTAGAAAATAAAGATCTTAAAGAAAAAGATCAAGATCTTCAAAATAAGAAAGACAAGTGTGATGAGACTAAAGGTTTAAAGAATAAAATAGAACTTCTTGAAACTAATGTTCAAGATCTTAAAAATAATTTAGAAAGATTATTAGAAGACCTTGCTAGGTTTACTAATGGGAAGAAAAACTTAGATAGACTCTTATCATCACAAAAATCTCTTTCTTGCAAATTTGGTCTTGGATATTCTCATGAAGCTAGTTCATCAAAAGTCAAACAAACTAGTTTTATATCTAGTCAAAAGGAAGTAAGGAAGTTTTCATATTCAACAATGAAAACAAAAACTAACCACAATGAACCAAAAAAAGAAAGGGTACCAATGAAACTTGTTCAATCTTGTTTTGTAGGTCAAGAAGAAGTAGATTTATCAAGATATATCTTTAAGAGATCCAAAGAAGGATTACATGCCTATAGAATGATAGTAGAGTAGCCAAGAAGATCAACTCAATGACAATCATATTTTGTAGGACAAAAACAAAGGAACTTGGATCATGGACAACGGATGTTCTAAGCATATGACGGGCAACAAGGAACTCTTTATGGTGGTAACATATAAGGAGGGTGGTTCCATTACATTCGGGAACAACCACAAAAGACAAATTATAGGTACAGGTATTATTGGTAAAGGTAATGCATCTTTTAGTCATGTTGCATTGGTAAAAGGATTAAAATACAATCTCTTAAGTGTTAGCCAGATTTGTGACAAAGGATATGATATTCTATTTAGTGCTAAGTTTTTTAAGATATTTGATAGTACAACAAATGAAATTCTTCTAGTTGGAAAGAGATATAAGGATATATATATTGTTGAAATAGATAAAAATGGAACTTATGATTGTTTAGTAGCTTCAAATGATGAAATGTTTACTTGGCATAAACAATTAGGTCATTTGCACTTCAAATACTTAAATAAATTAGTCAAGTATGAATTAGTTAAAGGATTTCCTAAGAAAAAGTTTAATTCAACATGTACACTTGGTAAGTTGGATAAAAGTTCTTTCAAAAGCAAAAATATAATCTCTACATCTAGACCTTTTGAACTCTTACACTTAGACTTATTTGGACCAACTAGAACTAGTTTAAATGATAGTAGATATTGTCTTGTAATTGTAGATGATTACTCAAGATTTACATGGGTATATTTTCTTAAACTTAAAGACCAAACCCTAGAAATTTTTACCAAGTTTTTAAAACTTGTTCAAAATGAGAAAGGATATATGATTTCTTAAATTCGATCCGATCATGGAGGATAATTTGAAAATCAAGATTTTTCTCATTTTTGTGAAAAACTAGAAATAAAACATAAGCTTTCATTTCCTAGAGCTCCACAAAAAAATGGTGTAGTGGAATAGAAAAATCGAACTCTTCAAGAATGTTCTTGCACACTTCTTATAGAATCTGGTCTTCCAAAGTATTTTGGGTCGAAGCCACTAACATGCTTGCTATGTGTTAAATAGAGTCCTAATTAGGCCTATACGTAATAAAACAAGTTATGAACTTTATTATAATAGAATACCTAAAATTAGTTATTTCAAAATATTTGGAAGTAAGTGTTATATGCTTATCACTAAAGAAAATCTTGATAAGTTTGATGCTAAGGGAGACGAATGTATATTCATAGGTTATTCATCCCGAAGTAAAGCTTATCAAGTATTCAATAATAGAACTCTAACGGTAGAAGAAACTCTTCATATCAAGTTTGATGAAAAGTCTTCTATAGATAATAAACAAGTTGAAGTAGTAGATAGTGATGATGAGGACATACCCTTTATAGATATATCACATTAAAGATCAAAATACACATAATCTTCCTAAAGAATGGAGTTTTCATAAAGATCATCCAAAAGAACAAATAATAGGAGAGATTAATGACAAAATCAAAACTAGATCAGAGGTTAACTTTGTTCTAATTGCTTTTGTATCTCAACTTGAACCCAAAAATGTTGATCAAGCTTGTTTAGATTCTTCATGGATACTTGCTATGCAAGAAGAACTAAATCAATTTGAAAGAAATAAAGTATGGGAATTAGTTTCTAAACCAAGTGATAATTCTTATAGGGACTAAATGGGTTTTTAGAAATAAAACTAATGAAGATGGTCAAGTAGTAAGAAATAAGGCCAGACTTGTTGCACAGGGTTATAGTCAACAAGAGGGTATAGATCATGAAGAAACTTATGCTCCTGTAGCTAGGCTTGAATCGATTCGAATGCTTCTTTCATGTGCATTGCATTTAGGTCTTAAATTATATCAAATGGATTTAAAATCAGCTTTCTTAAATGGATTTATAATAGAAGAAGTTTTTGTTGCCCAGCCTCCTGGGTTTATAAACTCTGAATTTCCTAATCATGTGTATAAGCTTAAGAAGGCTCGTTATGGTCTCAAGTAAGCACCTAGGGCATGGTATGAGTGATTAAGAAATTATCTCATTAAATCAGGTTTTATAATGGGAAAGGTAAATCCAACTCTTTTCATTAAGGATCAACTTAATGATTTAATAGTTATTCATATTATGTGGATGATGTCATTTTTTGTTCTACTAATGATAATTTGTGTAGAGAGTTTTCAAAGATTATGCATGATGAATTTGAGATGAGTCTCATGGGAGAATTAAAATTCTTCCTTGGACTACAAATCATGCAAATGGATGAAGGAATCTTCATATGGCAAACAAAGTATACCAATGAAACATTGAAGAAATATGGAATGGAAAATGTGAAGAGCAAAACCACACCGATGGCTACAAACATAAGTCTTAACTTGGATGAAAATGGTAAGCAAGTTGATGATAAGTTATATAGGGGTATGATAGGATCTTTACTCTATCTTACTACAAGTAGACCTAATATAGATTGTTGAGTGGAACTTGGGTAGGAGGATGGCGACTAGGGTTTGGGAGGGTGGTGACGGCTGGAAGATGTGGAGGTCCAGGAGATGGCGTCAGAGAGAGAGAGGAGGGATGAGGTAAGGGCAACCAACTAAGCAGCGTACGGGGTCGGCAACTTCTGGAGGAGGTGGAGAGGAGGGAATGCTAAAATACTGTGTTTCCGATGTAGAAGAAGAGGGCATATGGCAGCGGTGTGCAACAATCCGACTTTATGCCTGGCATGTAGGGGTTAGGGTCACAAGAAGGACTCATGCAGAAGGGTGGGGACTATGGACCAGAATGGAGCGAAGCAGCAAAGGACCCATGGAGCGATGGGGAAGACACCCCCACCACTGGCTGCTAGTTTGGGATAGGCCTATGATGTCAAAATCCCTCAGTCTAAGGACACTAGGGCGGTGGAGATTGCGATAAGGAGCGCCCTCATTGGAGAAATACTGACTGGAGCTTATTCGCATGAGAGTATCCACAGTATGGTAAGATCTCTAACTCTGTCTTCCAAGGGGTGGAAGGTTGCACATTTGGGTGGGTGTCGATTTGTACTATTCGGCCTGGGCATGTTAGATGTGGAAGGACTTCATTTTCGCACAAGCGCTTTTGAAGGGATGACTATTCTATGGCAGCTGGTATCGCTGTTTGACAATGCGTTACAGGATTGTCCTCCCTAGAGAGCGGAGAATAGGCAGGGCATCATGGAAATATGGGGTATCCCACTCCATCTTAGGACTAGAGGAGTGGGGCCGAGGTGCTGGCGAGGTTCGCTGCCTTGACAGAGAATGCTAGGGTCAGCCTCTATGAGGGTGATGGGAGGTCGATTAAGGTGGAGGTGTCGATCTTGAGGGGGGGCCCAATCCCAGATAAGATTATCCTAAGAAGTGGAGGGAGTTCTTGGCTTCTCAGATTGAAGCTTTTAGTGGTGCAGGACGAAAGGCACCAGCAGGGGTCTTTCGATGTGTAAGAGGAAGTGACTAGTGCGTTGAACATTGATAATGAAGGTAGAACCATATAGCTTGGCCGACCAGAGACTAAGAAGAGGAAGGAAATACATTTGTCAGATGTATTGGAGGAAGATTTCACTGAGATGGATCACACAACAGCGGACGAAGCCATGGTCCAAGATGCAGGGGTGGGAAAGGAGTTGGTGGTTAGTAGTAATGGTTGACAAGGGCAGGAGTCTGAACAACAGTCAGCAGCACAGAAATCTAACCAATTCTCCTTCATGAAGTCAGGGAGAGTGGGATGTGTCGTGGGTGATTCATCCAAAGGAAAATTGGTGCGCTCACCTTACAAACTAAGGTGACGAACTGCTGGTGTTGGACAGAAACCCACGAAAGAAAAGGTGGCGGCCATCCTGAAAGTTGAGAAGAGGGTTGTGGGAAAGCTAGGGAATCCCTATATTAAGGGATGAAAATCATCACATGGAATGTGCATGGGCTGTGCGACGGGGTCCTAAGAGCATCCTTGGCTCAGTATCTTCGTGAGTGGGAAGTTGATTGTGCACTATTGCAAGAAACGCATATAGAAGGAGGAGGGGATTCCCTTTGGCAGTCACTTCTTCAAGGTCTCCAGGCTGACATCAGGGTAGTGGATGCATAGGGAAGGGAGGGAGGTTTGGCAATATGGTGGAAAACCTCTAGGCTGGTTCTGAAAGACATTTGGAAGGGACAATTCCAGGTGTCTTGCAAATTCCAATTGATGGGGCATGATCAAGATCTAATTATATCTTATATCTATGGTCCTTGCACTGATAGTTTAAGGAATGATCTCTGGAATGAGCTACAGCAGATGGCAGACAAGACTGAAGGGGTGCCTTGGCTTGTGGGCAAAGATTTCAACTACGTGTTGTCTAAGAATGACAGAGGGACCAGAAGGATGGACCGAGCCTCCCTTGGCTTCCAACTGGTGATTCTGAGCTGGGTTTGAATGAATACCCATCAGCAGGGGTTAAGTTTACTTGGAAGAGTGGTAATGGGCTGGTTTCAAAGCTGGACAGAATCTTTGGCTGTGTAGAGCTGATGGAGAGATTTCACCTTTCCTCTATGATTGGAATGGCTAGGCCATTCTCAGACCATACCCCACTGTTGTGGGATAGTGGGGAGGGATCTCCCACCAATACGTACTTTAAGTTCAAGAAATCTTGGCTTAAGGAGGAGGGGTTTAGAGACATGATTAGCTGCTGGTGGGCTTAGAAGCATATTCAAGGGTTGGCTACCTGTAGGTTGTCTAGAAAAGTGAGGGACTTGAGGTCTATGTTGAAGGAGTATAGGCAGATTGTTGATGTAATGAGAAGTTAAAGAAGAACTGAAGCTCTTGCAAGCCTACGCATACTGGATGGAAAAGAAGATGTTGGATGACTGAATGAGGTCAAGATGGAGCAGAGAAATCATTGGGAAGAGGTGATCCATGTTGAGGACTTGGCAAGAGAGGTGGACTGGAGAGAAAAATCCTGGCAGCTATGGTTAAAAGAGGGTGATGCGAACACGAAGTATTTTCACATGGTTGCAAGTGCTAGAAGGAGGGTGAATCTCATATCCTTGATGAAGAAGGATGACCTCACTCTAATCTCTGATGATGATATTCAGAGGGAGGCTGTACGATACTTCAAGGAGACCACCAGGGCAGTAGAGAGGAGCAGCTGGAGATTGGCAGCATCAAGTTTTTCTCGAGTGGGAGATCAGGCTGTTAACAGACTGACAGATAGCATAACAGAGCAGGAGGTGATAGAGGCTATGAATGGGTTGAATGCGGAAGGATCGCCAGGACCAGATGGATTTCAAGTTTTTTTCTACAAGGAATTTTGGCAAGTGGTCAGAGGGGACATGATGGAAGTCATCAAAGAATTCCAAAGCGGTAACTCAAGGGTGGAAAGATTAAACAAGTCATATTTATTTCTGCTTCCAAAGAGATATGGGGTTGAGAATTTGTCAGAGATTAGACCAATCACCCTTTCAAACTCAGTCTATCTAATCATTAGCAAAGTGTTGGCCAATCGTTTGAAGGGAGTTCTGTCAGACTTGATTAGTCCAGTATAGTTAGTGTTCCTCTCCAATAGATCGCTACAAGAATCCTTCATTGTAGCACAGGAGATGGTGGCAGGGTGGAGTAGAAGAAAGAGTAAAGCAAACATGTGGAAGGTGGATTTCACCAGAGCCTATGACTCCGTTACATGGTCCTACGTATGGGAGATCTTTAGAAGGAGAGGCTTTCCTGCACTTTGGGTTCAGTGGATGAAAAGGTGTATTGTGACATCATCCTTTTCACCTTTAGTTAATGGAAGGCCATGTGGGGTGTGGATACAACCACAATGTGGAGTGAGACAAGGGTGCCCCTTAGCCCCATTAATTTTTAATTTAGTTGTGGACATGTTGGCTTAGTTCTCGTGTAGGTTGGCAAATGCAGGTTTGGTGAAGGGCTACTCTATGTCAAACTCCAGGGCGTTGGTGCCTATTCTGTAGTATGCTGATGACACAGTTTTCTTTGTGGAAGGGGGGAGAGAAGAGGCAAAGATCTTATACACTATGGTCAGCATTTTCGGGGAGATTTCGGGCCTTAGATTAAATGGTGTGAAGTCTTCCTTGGTTTATTTTAGTATCTCAACCCAGGAAAGGGAAGCAATTGCTTCCATTTTACACACGCCCGAGACCACTTTGCCTATAAGATACTTGGGTCTGCCCCTAAGAAGTGGGAAGCTGAAGAAGAGCGATTGGGCCATCTTATTTGAGAAAATTTTGGCTAAGTTAGAGAATTGGAGCAACAAATTTTTGTCCAAGGAAAGAAGACTAATTCTTCTCAATTCGATCATCACCTCTATCCTTGTCTTCTTTTTTTCTATGTTTAGATCCCTGAAGGAGGTTTGGAAGAGGATGGATATGATGAGGAAATGATTTTTCTGGAAAGGCACGAAGGTGGAAGGAAGATTCATGCACCCAGTTAAGTGGCAAAAGCTTTGTAGACCTCGATCACAGGGTGGGCTGGGGATGCGCTCTCTCAAAGAGTTCAACAATGCATTGTTACTGAAATGGGCAGTGAAATTGTCCACAAATGAAGGGAAATTATGGCCGCAACTGATTAAGGATGCTCATGGTTCTTAGATTGTGCAACTTTGGTCCACTCCACCCCAACGTCCCTCTCCATTTTGGCAGTCAGTCTGGAAAGCGATACACGACAATTGGGTAGAATTTGCTCCAGTTTTGGGAGATGGCAAGAGCTTCATGTTCTGGACAGATAGGTGGTTGAGTTTGGGCAGCCTGAGCGAGTCCTTCCCAAGGACATATGCAGCAACTACAAATAGCAGGCTCACCATCAATGAATGCTGGGATGATAACAGTGGCAGATGGAGCATAGCAGGTGCTGGAGTGCGCAAGGGAGGGAGCACGCAGGCCGAACAAGAGCGCTTACTGACTGGACTTGAGGCATTCCAACCAGTGGGAGGGATAGATTATTTCAGATGGAAACGTGGTATATTCACCCCAGCCAAGGCATACAAGAGTATGATGGCTTGCTCAAACACTAATCAGTCGAGGGAGGATAGGGAATGTGCCAAAATTTGGTCCTTAAAGATTCCGTTGAAGATCAAGATCTTCTTAAGGCTATGTAGGTGCGTTGGCCTGGTGACCGGTGAAATGAGATTTAGAAGGATGGGTGCTCCCACTCAAAATTGCCCCTTTTGTGACTTCCCATCAGATAGTAGGATACATTTATTCTCCTTCTATCTTTTGACGGATCAAATTTGGAGGAAAGTCTGTGATGAAGCTCTTCCCACATGGGAAGACTTATGGAGAAGACTTTTGACGAAAGGAGAGTGGCAAGTGAAGATGGCTAGAGTAATGTGGTGTGTGTGGCATGCTCGAAATGAGCGTTTGTTTATAGGGAGTGGGAACATGTTTAGGGAGTGTTGGGGATTTGTAAAGGAGTGGAGTGATTCATTGTAATTCTTTTAAAGAGTTTTGAATAAAATGTTCCTGGTTTGCTATCATCATTGATAGCATTTCTCATTTTTTCAAAAAAAATTGACCTGATATAATGTTTGCTACTTGTCTTTGTGCACGTTTTCAAAATTCACCTAGAGAATCACGTATGTCTGCATTAAAAAGAATCTTTAAATATTTAAAAGAAACTAGTGATTTTGGTTTGTACTATCCTAGAACTCATACACTGGACTTACTAACATATAGTGATGCCGATTATGCTGGTAGTAGGACTGATAGAAAAAGTACTGGTGGTACTTGCCATTTTTTGGGTAATGCACTTGTTTCTTGGTTTTCTAAGAAACAAAATTGTGTTGCATTATCCACTACTGAAGTTGAATATATTTCACTGCTTTGGCATGTTCTCAAGTGCTTTGGATGAAACAAACTTTATCTGACTTAGGATGAAACTTTAAACAAACTAAAATATGTTGTGATAATACAAGTGCTATAAATCTATCCAAAAATCCTGTAAATCATTCTAGAACTAAACATATAGATGTAAGACATCATTTTCTTAGAGATAATGTATTAAAACGAGAAATTAAGTTTGATTTTGTAAACACTATAGATCAACTTGCAGATATTTTGACAAAACCCTTAGTTTAGAAAGATATAGTCATATTAGAAGGCATCTAGGAATTTGCAAGTTGAAAGATTTAGAAAATTGAGTTTTTGGATGTTTGAATGTCCATCTCAGACGTCTTATTATCTTGTGCTTCTTAGTCTTATTATCTTGTGCATGTATTTTCCTATGTGAAATATTTCTGGGAATTTTAGACATCTTGTATACTTCTCAGACGTCTATGTTTCTATCTGACCTTTGTATAATTCATTCAATGGTCATTCAACGATCATCTTTCTAAATTTCAAATGAAGTGTTTTGAATTCAAATTCAAACCATCTTTCAGACATCTTGTTCATCTTTTAGATGTCTAATTATCTAAGTTCAGACGTTTGTCTTTAACTAAAGGCGTCTAATATTTGAATGCCCTTTGATTCGAAATTTGAAACATCTTTCTTTTAACCAATGGATATTTGACCTCTTTATGAGAAAATCTTCTCTCTTTTTGATATTCTCTCTTTAAAGTGTGACGAGTCGATTGTTCGCTTTAAAGTCATTTGTAGTTTAATGTGGTGGAAAAATCGACTAATCAATATTTAAAAAGAAATAACCACTCGCAGAAGAGCGGGTCATATCCACAGTGAGGCAATGACGTATTTAAATTCGCACCAGTTAAAAATGTTCGTTCGTAGTTAGTTTAGACAAGAATCAAGCCAAAATTACCTTCAGATTAAGGTTGAATCAAGAAATCATGCTGAAATAGCAATTCTTAATAACTAGAGGATATTTGTTGCAATGCAGAATCAATAAAATATCATTAAAAGTTGACAATGGCAGAAAATGTAATTATTAATGGCATGGTTATTATTCCCCTTGGCCGTGCACGAAGAAGAGTGGACGGCCGGACGCGGGAGGCTCGGAGGAAGTTCTTTGGACCGAGGGCTTCGAAGCGGTGGTGGAAGCGTGTCGCGACGTGGTCGGAGCCGGCTGGACGGAGCTTCGGCGAAGGTGGCTGCCAACGGTGTTGCAGCTGCTGGAGGTGAAGTGAGCGTGCGCAGGCGCAGGAAGGCTGCAGCCGGGTGCGCACGGGACTGCACATGCTGTTGGCAGTGGCACTGCTGGCGTAAGTGGCTGCTACTACTGCTTGGTGCACACAGAGGTGGTGTGTGTTCTGCAATGCGCTGGAGGTGCACGGCTCTGCTGCAGGCGTGCGGGTGAGGGCTGGAGCCGGTGCTAAACGTTGGTTGGAGGCGTGGGTGCGCTGCTGTTGGCGGAAGGCGCGGGTGCTGCAGGCGGGTGCGCGCACTGTTGGCGGTGGGTGCGGGTGCGCACGAAGGCTGGAGGGTGTGTAGATGAAGGCTGTAGGCACTTCAGGTGTGCGGATGATGGCTGCAGGTGCTGGAAGGCTGCTGGCCGTGCTCGCCTTGCGCGCGGGAAGGTTGCTAGAAGTGCCCGCCTTGCGTGAGGCTGGAGGGCGTGCGGGCAGGCGTGGAGTGAACGGGTGAGGGCTGGCGGTTCAGGTGAGCGGGCGAGGGTGGTTGTTGCTAGAGTGGGGAGGTTGAAGCTTCAGACATCCGGGAAACTTCCCGGACGTCTTAACTGGCTGAGGGGTGATTGCAGTAGCTGCGACAGTGGTTGTTGATGACGACGGCAAGGGAGGTGCACGGCGAGGTGCTCACGGTAATGCGGATGACCTCCGGATGGTGGTGTGGCCTATCACACCACACGCCCACGGTGGTGGAGGGTCGTCGCCGCGGTTGAGGTCGGTGGTGTGGAATGGAAGAGATGGACTCTGCACAGTGTGGGTTGGGGGTGGAGGCCTGCTCTGCTTGGCAGCCTCTCTCCTCTTTTTGTAGCTGACTTCACGAATTTGAATGGAGAGGTGGGAGCTGATCCACCTTCTCCGCTGATCCATGAATGTGCTTTAGTGCGGTAGGAGGCATTGCAGCGGCAGCCGAGCCGTTGCTGAAAAGAAGAAGAATAAAGGATATTATTAAAATATTATGGTTATTTATATACAAACCCTCAACTTTTATGTTAACTTAAACAATGTACCTAATTGGTTAACTAATTAAACGAATGCCATTCTAAGCTAATTCTAAATGCATTTAAAATATGAATGCAATGCATGAATTATGTAATTAAATTAGAAATATGAATTAATCTATTTACAGCCTAATTTATGCTAAATAAATGTTAGAATTAACCTAATGTCTAGGCACTTAAATACTTAAATAGCCCACAACTATGGGCTAATCAAATACCCCCATGCCTAGTTTTTCTAATCCCTAGCAAAATTAAGTGAAACCTAGCACTCCAAGTAGACTAGTCAACTCACTTGGTCTTCCTTCAGAAGCATATTAATTTCAGACTCTAGACCCAAGGTTCCTAAGTAGTTGCTAAGTTACAGACTAGGTCGGCTAAAGACGAGTTGCAGGCACAAGTTTCCCTGATTTCTGACTCTACCCTAAAGTTTATTGATCCCTGAGATTAAAGCATCCGTGCCTGTGCATTGGCCTGAGTTATTTGAGTTAAAGGAAAAAGTTTATATATATATATATATATATATTTTTTTGTTTGTTTGATTCTTCTAAGTCTAACCTCAGATCAGCTATCAACATGGTCTGTGTTGGATTCATTGTCCCCATTACCATACCTCAAAGGGTGCCTGGCTTTCGATGCTTCGAGATAGCACCGCCCATAATGACCCCAAGAACTCCTGGCAATCGACACTTCGAGATAGTATCGCCCATGGATTTCTTAAGCGAATTCAGGCCTATGGCAATCGGCACTTCAAGATAAGGCTGCCCATGGTACTTGAATCGCACAATGCGCTTACATGCCCCCAGTAGGATGGATATCCTAAGAGACAAGCGCCGAGAAGGTAATATGTTATCATCGCATCCTTAAGGTGAGTATATACTCCACCTCTCCTGCGGCGGGAACTCTTCCAATCAAAATGTGTTTTCAAGCCTCTCCTAAGTCAAAACTAAGAGAACTAAATCTCTTTTCAGAAAGAAAGAAATTAAGTTAATTACCAGACCAAGTGTGTGAAATTTGGATGCTTGGGTTACAAGGACCCATAAACCAAAAGGTAGAACAAGACTCCAGGTACTACCCCACCTTTTAACTCAAACCCTAGCTTCCTTTCCTCCACCTCTTGAGGAATGGTCAGCAACTTACTCCTACTTAAGTTTTTAAGTTCACAAAGGACCCTAAAGGTCTAAAGCTAGCAGCTCATTTAGCTTCTAAAGTTTGACCCTAGAATTAATTTAGTCTACCCTAGAGTTCTGATTTGCTTAAGAATGCAGGACTTAGCTAGTTAAGCTCAAAACTTTTTTTTTTTTTTGTAATTTTCATTTTTTTATATGCATGCTATAAACAAAATGCCTCAGGTCCTCTCCCCCATGCCTGGTTCAAACAATGTCCTCATTGAAAACAAAAATAGCTAAAGGAAGATATTACCTGAGGCGGAGAATGGTAGGAGCTAAGGCTCCTCAAGAGTGACTTCGTCAACCAGATGGCCATCTAAAGTTATGTACGGTTTTAACCGTTGACGATAAAGGGAGTTGCTGAAGAGGAAGGATTTTTGATCTCCACAGCTTCATGCGGAAATACTTTGGTGATTATGTAAGGCCCATCCCAACGAGATTTTAACTTCCCAGGAAAAAGCTTAAGTCTGGAATTGAAAAGCCAGACTTTTTGGTTGGGCTCAAAGGTCTTTCGAAGAATAAACTTATCATGCAAGACCTTAGTTCTTTCTTTATAAGCTTGAGAGGTGTCATAAGCATCATTCCTCAGCTCCTCAAGCTCACTTAATTCTAGAAATCGTGCCTTACCTGCCTTCTCTAAATCCATGTTAACACTTCGAATAGCCCAAAGTACTTTATGTTCCAACTCAACAGCTAAATGGCACGCTTTTCCATACACAATCCGAAAGGGAGAAGTACCCAAAGGGGTCTTATAGGCTGTTCGATAAGCCCACAAAGCATCATCGAGCTTTTGGGACCAGTCTTTCCTATCAGGTCTAACGGTCTTTTCCAAAATATTTTTTATCTCCCTATTTGATACTTCAACCTGGCCACTTGTCTGAGGATGGTAAGGGGTAGCAACCTTGTGAGTCACTCCCAAACTCTTGATTAACTGATTGAAGTGGTGGTTTCGGAAATGAGCTCCCCCATCACTTATAATAGTCTTGGGGTAGCCGAAACGGGATATGATATTGGCCTTCACAAATTTCAAAACCACAGAGTGGTCATTTGTGTGCGTAGGAATGGCCTCTATCCATTTAGAGACATAATCAACTGCCACCAAGATATATTCAAAACCATGGGACGACGGGAAGGGGCCCATAAAGTCAATTCCCCACACATCAAAAATTTCAACAGATTGAATAAGATGTTGAGGCATTTCATTCTTCTTCCCAATCATTCCAGTCCGTTGACATCTAATACAGGCCTTAACAAAATTATGAGAATCCTTGAATAAGGAAGGCCACCAAAAATCGGACTGGAGAACCTTAAAAGCAGTTTTCTTAGCACCAAAGTGTCCTCCACAATGAAGTTCATGGCAAAAACTCAGCACACTTTGGTGTTCCTCTTCAGGCACACAACGTCTCAATACTTGGTCTTGTCCAATTCTAAATAATTCTGGCTCTTCCCAATGAAACTATCTTGCTTGAGAAATGAATCTCTTTCTTTTCTGCTCATCCCAAGAGCCAGGAGTTTGTCCAGTGACCAAGTAATTTACAGTGTCTGCATACCAAGGTAAAGTTGGTGTTATCGCCATCAGAGTTTCATCGGGAAATGTCTCGCGAATGTCTCCAGAAAGAGAGTCATTAAGAGGAAGGCGAGACAAGTGGTCAGCCACAACATTTTCTACTCCTTTCTTTTCACGTATTTCCAAGTCAAATTCTTGGAGTAGGATCCACCTAATCAGACGTGGCTTAGAATCTTTCTTAGCAATGAGATGTTTCACTGCTGCATGATCAGTAAAAATAACCTCCTTAGACCCAAGTAGATAAGACCTAAACTTCTCCAGAGCAAAAACTACAGTAAGTAATTCTTTTTCAGTGACGGTGTAGTTTTGCTGAGGTTTGGTTAAAGTCTTGCTTGCATAATGCAGCACATGAGGTCTTCCCTCAACCCTTTGTCCAAGGACTGCTCCCACTGCATAATCCGAAGCATCACACATAAGCTCAAATGGGAGTGTCCAATCAGGAACTTGGAGAATAGGCACAGAGATCAAGGCCTCCTTTAGAGTTTGAAAGGCCTCGGCACACTTTGAATCAAAACTGAAGGAAGATTCCTTCGCCAACAAGTCACAAAGTGGCCTAGAAATCTTACTAAAATTTTTAATAAAGCGCCTATAAAAGCTAGCATGACCCAGAAAGGATCTAATCTGTTTAACATTCGTAGGAAATGGAAGTTTGGAAATAGAATCAATCTTGGCTTTATCTACTTCCAAACCTTGCTCGGATACAACATGCCCAAGTACAATTCCTTTCTGTACCATGAAGTGACTTTTCTCCCAGCTGAGGACTAAACCAGTCTCGTTACATCGTTTCAACACATTCTCCAGGTGCAGGAGACACTGGTCGAAAGACGAGCCATAAATAGAGAAGTCATCCATAAACACTTCAACACACTCGTCAATCATGTCCGAAAAGATAGACATCATACACCGCTGGAAAGTTGTAGGGGCATTACATAATCCAAACGGCATACGCCTGAATGCAAAAGTATCGTAAGGACTTGTGAATGTCATCTTTTCCTGGTCATCAGGAAAGACTTCCACCTGATTGTACCCAGAATATCCATCAAGAAAGCAATAATACTTATTCCCTGCCAATTTTTTGAGAATTTGATCAATAAAAGGCAAAGGAAAGTGATCCTTCTGGGTAGCGGTGTTCAGCTTGCGGTAATCAATACAGACCCTCCATCTAGTTGAGGGTCTAGTGACAACTTGTTCGCCTTGGTCATTGAGTTCCACAGTAAAGCCTGCCTTCTTTGGCACCACATGAATGGGACTGACCCATTTACTATCAGCAATGGGATATATGATCCCGGTGTCCAACCACTTCAGGATTTTTTTTTTTACAACCTCCCTCATATTAGGGTTCAGACGTCTCTGCATGTCCCTAAAAGGCTTGATGGAATCATCAGTATAAATGTGGTGCATGCAGAGTGTAGAGTCTATACCCTTAATGTCAGCAATGCTCCAAGCAATAGCTTCCTTGTGCCTAGACAGGCATTCAATCAAGGCTCCCTCCTGTGCCTCAGATAGCACAGCCGAAATGATAACGGGGAGTGTATCATTGGCACCTAGGAAAACATACTTGAGAGTGTCAGGGAGGGGTTTCAACTCAAGGTCGGGGGCTTGTATGGTTGAGGGTTTCATAATAGATGTCCCCATCTTAGGTAGCAAATCTACCTTTGGCAGAAATGATGGGGGAAGAGACTCAGCAGAAACTCCTAGCAATTCCTCTAGTTCTAGTATATCCCCTTCACATTCCTCCAAGAGATGGGAATGCTCATTTAGCATGACATGCTGAAGGGGGTCATCACATAACATTGCAGGAGTTGCCTCTTCAATCAGGTCATCTATCACCTCAACTTGAGAACAATCCTCAAGTCCGGCTTGTTTGTAAGCATCAAACACATTAAGCCGGATTTTCCTGTTCCCAAAGCCCATTTTCAATGCCCCAGTATTGCAATTAATTGAAGCATGAGAAGTTGCAAGGAAGGGGCGGCCCAAAATCATGGAGGGTTTGGTTGGCTTATTGGTAGGGTCAGTATCCAAAACTAAGAAGTCAACGGGAAAGAAGAAATCCTCCACTCTTATGAGGACATCTTCCAAAATTCCCTGTGGTGTCTTAAGTGATCGATCAGCAACTTGAAGGATTACAGGGCTAGGCTTCAGATTGCCTCCCCCAAGTTGTTCATACACGTAGCTTGGAAGGATGTTCACCCCCGCACCCAGATCAAGTAGAGCCTCATCAATTTATAAGTCACTAATAACTACAGAGATGTATGGGGCTCCTGGGTCCTTTAGTTTCGGGGGTGTGCCACGTTGAACAATTGAGCTAACAGAATCAGGCAGGACAACTTTTGATTGGACCTGTTTTCTAGATTGCCGCTTTTTCGTGCATAGGTCCTTTAAGAAGCGGGCATAAGATGGAATCTGCCTGATAGCTTCAAGCAAAGGCAGGTTAATCTGCACTTGCTTGAAAGTTTCCATAATCTCATCCGTCTTATCTTTGGCTCCAGATGAGCCAGCAGAAGTCTGCCCAGAGGTGGATAAGCACTCTGGAAAAGGCACTCTCAATCTCTGGGTGGAAGGGTTGTCATGTCGAGTAAGGGGTGGAATGGGGGCAACTTCTTCCGGTGAGGTGATTTCAAGCGGAGAAGATTTGGGCAAGTCTTCTCCGGTGGGGTTGAAAGTCGGGGTGGATGGTTTTTTAGGGGGTAAGACTATAGGAGCATCAGAATAGTCACCGCCTGAGCATGCTCCCTAAAGATAATCCCTTTTCCTTTAGGATTTTCCTCAGCAGCACTGGGGAGCTTCCCAGTCTCCCTCTGTCTAACGGCCTCAACAAGGTGTCTAATTTGTGATTTCATCTCATGTATAGCCTTGTCATGAGATTGGATGATGGCACTTTGACTTTCTTGCATAGTTTTCAACATTGCCTTCAATTCATCCATCTCAGAGGTTTTAGGTTGGGCAAAGGTCTGAGGTTGGTTCATTTGATGGTTTTGAAAGGATTGTGGTTTGTAATTCCCTGAATTTGAGACGTTTCCTTGTCTCCATGAAAAGTTTGGGTGGTTCCTCCATCCCTCATTATAAGTGTTGGAGAAAGGGTCATTACGGGGTCTTGGATGGAACCCTTGAGCGGCATTCAAATCCGCTTGTACAAGCTCAGGGAATTGGGAGGCCAAGTGGCAATCCACAGTGGCATGTGTATTGCCTTGACAAATTAAGCATTCGGAAGCTTGGGATGTGGAGGTGTTAGGTACGAATGAACTCGGGTTCAACATAAGCCTTTCCATGTTTTGATTCAATAATTGAATCTGATAGGCTAAATTCTAGGTGTCCCTTCCCTCATTCGCCTCCAACTTTCTTTGCATGAGAGTGGGCTTTCTATCCATGTAGGCAGAATTCAAGTGAATAGAATTCTCACTCAAAGTATCAAATAAGTTCCAAGCTTCATCCTCAGTTTTAGATAGAAAGGTTCCTGCACAGGCACCATCCACAGTTTGCTTATGCGAATCATTAAGTCCGGTGTAGAATCTTTCAACTAGTTGCCATTTAGACACCTGGTGATGTGGGCAAAGTCTCAGCAAGTCGTTAAAGCGCTCCCACGCATCATGGAATGCTTCCCCATCCTTTTGAACAAAACTCATAATTTCCCTCTTAAAGTGATTTGTTTTGCTCATGGGGAAGTACTTCTTGAAAAACTCCTTCTTCAGGGCATCCCAAGTATTTATATTATCAAGGGTGTGATACCAATACTTGGCTTTGTCCTTAAGGGAGAAGGGAAAGAGGGTCCGCATTTGAGCGTCATCAGTAACGCCCTGCAGCTTCACCGTGGAACAGACCTCGGTGAATTCCTCAATATGCCTGTAAGGGTCTTCCCTAGTAGTACCATAAAAGGAGGGTAGCAAGGATATGGTACTACTTTTGATCTCATACGGATTGTCCCCTCCAGGTCTACGTAGTGCAGGGCTAGCTTGATTGGTTGGGATGAAATATTCCTTAAGGCTCCTTTGGCCGGCCATTTCTACCCTTGGAAGGTCTCTTCTTAGGATTCTTTCAGGTTCAGGATCAAATACAAGTTGTCTCCTAAGAGAACTCCTACCAAGCATGCACTACAAACACAATTCAAAAGGACTTGTTTCGTCTTTACAAATTTAGGCTTTTGACTTTAGTTCAAATTGTAGGTGACAAAACAAGTTGCCTAATCAATTACGCGCCTATTGTCAACCTTCGAAATGCCTAAAAAGACCTAGTTGGAGCTTAGGTATTCTTCCCTAAATCTCAAATGGTTAAGTAAATCCGAAGACGGAAGATCGAGGGATGCAAGTAGGCCTAAGCCTTCCTTTGAAGCTGTGCTTTCGCGGTGCTTCTCAACTACCCCCAAAAATCCGTGATAGGGTATCCCCCTCTTTGGATTTACAAAACCTTTGATCTCAAGTTCCGAACACTTCAGAATCCAACAGTAGGAGGGCTCTTGTCCTAGTCATTTCAAGACTTAGGAGTGTCTAAATGAGTGCTGTGGTGCAAAAGATATAAGTGTGCATTCACCGCAAAAAGGATTTTGAATTTTGAATCGCACACCACGATTTACAATCAAGTCCTTGATTTTTAGATGTCCCTCCATTAATTAGTCCTTTTTCTCGAATATATGTGACCACTTGTTAGATCGCTTCAAGTCAAATTTTGTGGTCTTTGAATTAAATCCAAATGCAATGCGTGATCAAGAATAGGATGCAAAGTAAGAGAATGCGTACCTTGCTTCCAGTAATCAACGATGCAAGAATGAACGCAATGCAGAGAAGTAAATCTAGAGGATGCTCATACAGACCTAAATGGTTCGTCCTAAGGCAGGCAGCTTCTAGCAGGTAGCTCATTTTTTTTTTTTTTAAACTACTTATGCACAAGCAAATAAATGTAATTAATAAACTAAAAACCTAAATCTAAAGAAATGGGAACAAGCTCCCAAAAATTACCCAACACGGGCCTAAAACAAAATCGGGGAACAAACCCCTAAAAATATACCCCAGAACAAGGGTTTCAAACCAAATGCAATGAAAAATTAAATCTAAAGTCTTAATTCTATTCTAATCAGATTGACGACTAAATATACAACGATGATCGTCGCGTTCTCGTCCTTCTCTTCCTTATCAAAATAGCTCATCCAATTCTCCTCTGGCAACGTCAAGGGTCGCCTCTCACAATGGCTGATTCTTGCACAAATTTTCTCACATAGAAAAGAAAATAATAAATGGTCAAATCACTGTGCAATTGGGAAATAATCAAACTAAAATCAGGTGAAATTATTGCGTCTGTTGCCTCCCCGGCAACGGTGCCATTTGACAAGTTGATTGTTCGCTTTAAAGTCGTTTGTAGTTTAATGTGGTGGAAAAATCGACTAATCAATATTTAAAAAGAAATAACCACTCGCAGAAGAGCGAGTCGTATCCACAGGGAGGCAATGACGTATTTAAATTCGCACAAGTTAAAAATGTTCGTTCGTAGTTAGTTTAGACAAGAATCAAGCTAAAATTGCCTTCAGATTAAGGTTGAATCAAGAAACCATGCTGAAATAGCAATTCTTAATAACTAGAGGATATTTGTTGCAATGCAAAATCAATAAAATATCATTAAAAGTTGACAATGGCAGAAAATATAATTATTAATAGCATGGTTACTGTAGCAAAATAGGGGATTTATTCCCCTTAGCCGTGCGCGAAGAAGAGTGGACGGCTGGATGCGGGAAGCTCAGAGGAAGTTCTTTGGACTGAGGGCTTCGAAGCGGTGGTGGCGGCGTGTCGCGAGGTGGCCGGAGCCGGCCTGACGGAGCTCCGGCGAAGGTGGCTTCCAACGGTGCTGCAGCTGCTGGAGGTGAAGTGAGCGTGCGCAGGCACGGGAAGGCTGCAGCCAAGTGCGCACGGGACTACGCGCGCTGTTGGCAGTGGCACTGTTGGCGTAAGCGGCTGCTACTACTGCAGGGTGCACACGGAGGTGGTGCGCGTTCTGTAGTGTGCTGGAGGTGCGTGGCTCTACTGCAGGCATGCGGATGAGGGCTAGAGCCAGTGCTGCACGCTGGCTGGAGGCGTGGGCGCGCTGCTGTTGGCAGAAGGCGCGAGTGCTGCAGGCGGGTGCACGCACTGTTGGCGGTGGGTGCGGGTGCGCACGAAGGCTGGAGGGCGTGCAGATGAAGGCTGTAGGCACTTCAGGTGTGCGGACGAAGGCTGCAGGTGCTGGAAGGCTGCTGGCCGTGGCCGCCTTGCTCGCGGGAAGGTTGCTGGCAGTGCCTGCCTTGCGCGCGGCTGGAGGGCATGCGGGCGGGCGTGGAGTGAACGGGTGAGGGCTGGCGGTTCAGGTGAGCGGGCGAGGGTGGTTGTTGCTGGAGTGGGGAGGTTGAAGCTTCATACGTCCGGGAAACTTCTCGGACATCTTAGCTGGCTGAGGGGTGATTGCAGTAGCTGCGACGGTGGTTGTTGATGACGACGGCGAGGGAGGTGCACGGCGAGGTGCTCACGGTAATGCGGACGACCTCCGGATGGCGGTGTGTCCTATCACACCACATGCCCACGGTGGTGGAGGGTCGTCGCCGCGGTTGAGGCCGGAAGTGTGGAATGGAAGAGATGGACTCTGCATAGTGTGGGTTGGGGGTGGAGGCCTGCTCCGCTCGGCAGCCTCTCTCCTCTTTTTGTAGCTGACTTCACGAATTTGAATGGAGAGGCGGGAGCAGATCCACCTTCTCCGCTGATCCATGAATGTGCTTTAGTGCGACAGGAGGCATTGCAGCAGCAGCCGAGCCATTGCTGAAAAGAAGAATAAAGGATATTATTAAAATATTATGGTTATTTATATACAAACCCTCAACTTTTATGTTGACTTAAACAATGTACCTAATTGGTTAACTAATTAAACGAATGCCATTCTAATCTAATTCTAAATGCATTTAAAATATGAATGCAATGCATGAATTATGTAATTAAATTAGAAATATGAATTAATCTATTTACATCCTAATTTATGCTAAATAAATGTTAGAATTAACCTAATGTCTAGGCACTTAAATACTTAAATAGCCCACAACTATGGGCTAATCAAAGTGCAACTCCACCTCATGGTCATTTCCATTTCATGCTCTTCACTTTCTACCACACTCTAAAGAGCTCTCCCACATCACTTCTCTTCATCTACATTCCTCTATTTTTGATCTTTTGAAGAGCACTTGAAAGCACCGGACGTCTCCTGGACCTTGTTGGATGCCTCCTGAGCCTTGCCAAGACATCTCCTGCACTCACCAGACGTTTGTTGTTGCATCCTCCTCTCTTATTTTAAGAAGGCCTCTTGTTAAGGAAGAGCATATATTCTTCCTTTGGCAATCACTACATCTTTTTACCTAGATCTTGTATTTTCTTTGAATGAAAACTTTTATGGATATATTTTGTGACCGTGATTATCTCTCTTCTTTATTTTTTTTTGTTGTTTTTGGGAATCTCTTTGTTCTTTCTCTCTTTGTTATTTCTTGATATGATTCTCTCTGTCTTTTTGGATGTCTTATTACTCTTTCGGACGTCTACTATTATGATTTCTATCCCTCAAAATCTCAGACATCTGTTTGCATTTTTCGGTCATCTAATTTGTGATTTCAGACATCTGACTTTCATACCAGACATTTGGTTTCAGCTAATTTTGTTAAGCTTGTTCTTTTCTCTTTTCCTCATTATGCCTCATAGGAAGAAAAAGAGTGCTGGACCTAGTAACCCACCCCCTATAGAAGAAGAACTACCTAATGTAATGGAACAATTTTGCCTAACCAAAAAGGCATCCCAAAAACTTAATAACTTTGAGAAGTTTGAAGTTAGGTGTGGAAGACCAATTATATGGGATGACTTTAAGGATTATGGTCTTCTAGCCCTTTTTCAAGCCCAAGGAATTCAACATTTCTTTGATGAAGAATTTTTTCCTGAAGGAAAAATTCTTGGCATCCTTCGTGATCTTGCAAAATTGTTTTATGCCAATATAGTGAATGACTCCACACCTACTACCTCTATGCTAAAATCTAGTGTTTTGAATGTGTCTTTTACCGTGACCAATGAAGTAATTTCTTCTATTGCTTGCACTATCGACTCAGGAGTTCATTGGTGGGACATTGCAAAAGAAGTAACTATTCAGTGCGTAAATCGCATTTTAAAAGTTGAATTAGTTGTAGTATAGCACGAAACGCGTCGACAAATAAATTTATAAACTCCGGTCAGTACCGGGTCATTCGTAGGGAGACAATCTTGATTTTTGCAGAAGCTTTTCAATAGAACTTGCTCTAAACAGACATTTATATATGTATATATGTATATGAATCCGATATATGCATTCAGAAGATCAGAATTTTATTGCAATTAGATAGAGTTTTCATAATAGAGAATGCTACTAGAAACAGATAGATAGATAGAGAGAGAGAGATAGAGAGAGAGATAGACAGAATAAGGCAGAGAGATGACGTTGCTTGTGGGATGCTTGTGCGAGATGCGGTAGCACCTTAGATCTAGAGCACCGGGATGAAGGTCGGAGTGGAGTTGCAAAGGAACGGAGAGTCGTAGAGAAGAAGGTGGAAGATATCTGGAGTTGATGGAAGATATGCCTTCAACTAGGGGACCCTAGGCCTTCTTTTATAGATTTGATGAGGAGAAAAGTGGGCATTTTAGCCCTTAAAATCGTGCAACTACTCTTATTTGATCAGATCCGTTGATCGGGAGATCAACAGATTAGATCTAGCCTTAAAGCTACACCCAAATCACATTTTACCCGCAGAACACACCCCTGCTTGACACGTGGCGGCCGCTAGGCCCTTGGATTGTGCCCACCTGCTCCTCGCAAGCCTTCACATTCGGGCTTCGTCGGATGGTGCCACGTGTCGGCCCCCGTTGCCCTTGGATGCCATTGAACACCTCTACCTCGGATAGCTTACGAGTGCGTCTGCCTCGCCTTCGTTTCGCAAAACTCATTGGATCCCACGTTCGGCCGCGGCGCACTCTGATCATGCCATGTGGTCGCCCCTCCGCCCTTCAATCTCCATTTGATGGTGCAATTGCACCCGTGCCCAATGCCCTTTCAATTTCGTGCGAGGTGTGGATCGAACGAGCACTGCTTGGATTTAGCGTAAGCGTGTGAGCCAACGCGCTACGCATGCATTCTGTTATGGTTTCCTCTTTGCGTTTAGTTATCCTTAGCCATTGAATGGACGACGTGGATGCATCGTGGACCATTGGATGACCATCCAACGGTTTCTAGTGGGCGAGGATGGTTTTGAAAGATGGGCTGACGGTGAGGGGTGGCTGTGATGGCGCCACATGGCGCCATCATGGCCGTCCATCTTCTTTTCTTTGTATCTGGTGATGTAGACCTCCGATCGGGTTGATTTTTACATTGTTGGACTGCGATCGTTGATCCATATCCATCCGTGCGGTTGGATCTTTCATCTGAGGCTTGAATATTTGTCCTTTGACTCCATGATCTCTATTCTTTTATGGACTGCACACGATTCTCTGGTTGTTTGATCGAGACGATTTCGAAAGCATTGGACTCCCGTCGTCGTTCTGATCAGATCTGTACGGTTTGATCTGACATCCGCAGCTTTGACTTATCTACGATTAAAATCATCTTTTATTAGTACATAAAATGACGATATTATCTATATGACTAATAAACTAACTATTGTGCAAATTACGATGCCTATGAATGCATTATTCCTAAGTTGTGCTAGAATCTAGCTTAATTTAGGTGATTTAGGTTGCATGATTGTTGTGCAATCACACCCCCATGCCTAAATCTTGTTAGTCCCTAGCAAATGCAAAACTAAATGCAAAGTTGTCCTACATGACTAATTGTTCTTCACGCTAAATCGGTGTTTAAGATTGTCGTGTTGTAGTATAGCCAAAATAGCGCTCAAACAAATAAATTTTATTACTCGAAAAGGTTCCGAGGTCGAACATAGGGAGCAATATGGAATTTCAAGCTCAAGATCATAATTTATAATGTAAATGAGCACAAGAAGTAAAAGCTTAAGAATGATATAAGAAATCAATGGTCAATGTGCAAAATGAGGAGTGTAAAATGGTGATTTAAATCACCAATTACCCTTATACAGTAATAGCAAGTAGAAGCACAATATCAATCTAGTTAATTATAGCTTTAGAAATTCAAATCAGACGTCTAAAGATGGGATTAGACGACTTAAACGTCTAATACTGTAGTGCTCTTTTCTTCTTTTCCCTTCTGATTCTTCTTCTTTCTATCTCTGCTGCGACTTCTTCTTCCCTTCTTCTGCTCAGCCTCTTCTTTTTCTTCTTTTCATCTTCTTCTGCTCAGCCTCTTCTTCTTTCGCTACCTTCCTTCCTCACATAGGGATGGGGACCTCTCAAATTGGCTAAGTGTTAGCCAACACTCTCTGCAGCAAAACCCTCCCCCTACCCCGCACAATCTCTCTTTCTCTCTGGGTCATGCTCTCCAAGAGCCTTCCACAGTACTGGGTATATGGGTAATTGGACCTAGAGCGTACCCAGGACCAAGGCTGCCGGCGTGGGTCGCAATCGAGGAGTGCTTAGGGAGGCGAGTCGGGAACACCAGGTCCGCAGGGGAGATGTCGTGGATGAGGCGGGTGAGGCGGGCGTGTGGGGACCTCACCCCCTATGCGTGCTGAGGCGATAAGCCTAAAGCACAAATTCAATTTATGTGTGCTCAGCTCCTTTGCCGCTCCCGATGTGAAACTAAACCGCGCTCCCTTTGTCTGCGTGTAGCCACAGCTGGTGCTCCTTCCAATTGAGGCCTAAGACGTAGTCAAAGCGCCCAACTGACCACCTGCGCCTCTGCCTGGGTGTATTCTGCTTCACCTGGGACTTTCACTGGGGTCTACAGGTGCTGGAAGCGAGCTTCGAACTTTGCTTGAAGCTTCAGTAATGGCGATGATGACCTGGGACCTGCAATCATGAAAACGAGCTAAGAGCCCCAGTTAAAATAGTTCACAAGCTTCGCCGTGAGGTGGGGAATTGAATGGCGGTGTTCGTGAGGTGTGGGAGTGCATGATGTGGCCGGACGGTGATGGAAGGTGAGTTGCGACAGTGTGGTGTTCAGCGGAGCAGTGGGGAGGCCAATAGCCTTGAAGGCGGAGGTGTGGAGATGAACAGAGGCTGGATTGATGGAGTGTAGTGGCCGTACGAGCTCGCTGGAGGTATGCTGGCGAGGTGGAAGACAGAGGGCGACGGGGCGAGTCGGCGGTCGAAATGAAGTGACGAGTGGCTGAAAATGAAGAGTGGAAGTCGAGGTGTTGTTTAGGAGGGGAGGCAGACGAAGGGGAGCGGAGTTGGCGCTGGTTGAGGTGTGGCCGGCGTCGGAGATGAAGCTACTCAGAGAGAGATGGATGGCGAGGATGAAGGGGGTAGGAGCGCCGGCGGGTGCTGTGCGATGTGGAGGAAGGCAAGGAGGAAGAGTCTATCACTGGTATTATGGTCAGACGACCAGGGAAGGTAGGGAGAGTCGTTGGAGCTTGAAGTGCAAATCGACCGAAGGAGGGGAGAGGAATTTGAGGGATTCTCATGTCGAATTCAAGCTCAGAGGATCGATATGAGCATGGGGTGCCTTTATACACATCAGGAGGATGGTTAGAGCTTGGGAAGAAGGCTTCGCAGACTTGGAAAGCTCACCGGAGTTTGGTAATTTCTTGATACCCAAATATCTCATGCGTTCGCATGGGAGATTGGGTAGGTTTTAGGGCTTAAGATTGGGTCCAAAAGGAAGGGAATTTCTTGACGAACTTCCCTTTCAAATTTGAAAGGGATTCGTCAAGAAATCAGGGAGTTCTTTCCTTTTTAAGGTCATTGGAGCAAGTAGGAATAGGTTTAATGGTGGTAGGGACCTATTTGTGAGAATGATGATAAAGTTAGGGGCCTATTTGAAAGGATTTTGAAAGTTAAGGGTAGAAATGTAATTAGACAAGACTAATTTGCAAACTAGGTCAAGACAAACTCATCTTGGGTCCAAATTTTGGTACAAACCTAATTTGGACCTAAGGAATCCAATAATGAAATTGGATTTTGGTTTTGACCATGTTTGACTGGGTAATTTATGCAAAAATCTAAATTAAGGTAAATGTCTGTCCGTGATTTTGTTTTGGGTCAAAATGGGTTCCGATGGTCAAATTGAAGGTTCTAAACCCTATAGAATATTTTTCTATGAATTTTAGAAGGTTTAGGTAAATTTTATCCTGATCAGAACCTCAGTTAATTAAGCGATCTATTTTTAGGGTTTCAAAAGTCATTTAATTCTCCAAACACGTGCAAACCCTTTTCTAATTGTGTTAACCCACTTGTCTTTTTAAGACCAATTGATCTTTCATTCAATCCATGAGAAAACCTGTGGTTGTACTACATTCATGATAAGCTGGTAAAATTACAGTTTTAACCCTAGTTTTTTATTTTTCTTTCAAAATGAATATGCAATGACTTGTGACTCTCTGGCGGTTATGTAGGAGCATTTACTAAATTGTATCAAAATGACCTATTTATGGCTCACGATGATGTTTCCATCATACCCCTATGCCTAGCTTTTGCTAGTCCCTTAGCAAAATTTCAAGGTATTAACTTTGATTCTAAACCATAAAACCTTTTGATGATTAAAAACTTGCTATGTGCTTCCTTTTGTAGATTAGGTTAGAATGCTAATAATAGGCCTAGAGGTATGCAAGTACCAACCAAGATCTAGACCTGACCAGCTCTCGCCTTAGTCTGCCTCGAAGGTTTCTAAGGCCCACAAGAACTTACTTAAGGTTTGTTGAATTCCGCGGTTAAAGCACCTGTGCTTGTAACATGTTTTAGCCCAGGTTCAGTTTGTAGTTCTTTTTTGTCAGAGAGAGATAGAGGAATTTTTATTTATTTTTGGAGAGTTTTACCTCTCTTTTCTTTTTATTTCTAGTTTTGGATTAGCTTTACAACACGGTCTGTATCGGATTCCTAGTCCCCACCATCAATCCTCGCAAGGTCCCTGGCAATCGATGCTTCGAGATAGCACCGCCCATGGCAACCCCCAGAACCATGGCTTTGAGATTTCGAGATAATCCCGCCCATGGCGTTCTGTAGCTAAATCCAAACCCTGGCAATCGACATTTCGAGATAATGCCGCCCATGGCATCTGAACCAGCACAGGGTGCTTACATGCCCCCAGTAGGATATGTAGATATCCTAGGAGACAAGCACCGAGGAGACGATATGTTATTGTTCATCTTCGAGGAGAATTTCCTGCCTCTCTGCGCTGGGAACTTGTCCAAATCAACTTGTGTTGATCAGCTGCTCCTAATCTAGGTGACTTTTTCAGAACAAGTTAAATGCATTTGCGTGATTTTGATACTTAGGTGCACTGAACCAGATTGTGTGTGGATTGGGGTGCTTAGGTTACCGAGTCTTGCAAACCAAAGGTCAGTTAACAAGGTCGAATAATCCCTAAGCCTTAGACCTAATACTTAAGCTTTGCGTTTTCCCCAACCTCTTGAGGATTATCCAGATCTTAGCGGGTACTTGAATTTTTAAGCCTAGGATTAAAGCCCAAGAGGCCTAAAATCAGTGTTCCTACTAATCTCTTCTCTGTTTTATTAGCACATTTTGCCTTTCATTTTCTTTCTTTTGATATGGTCTAGAACTAAGTCAATTCCTTAATCTTTTACTAATGACTATCTCTTTTTCTTTTCTTTTAAAATTGTGCTCCTTTTTGACATTTTTATCTCCTCCCTTTTTCTCTTTAAAATATGATATGCCATCAAAATTTCCTCTCCTCTCATATTTTTGTTCTTTTTCAAGAATTTTTTATTTTTTTTGGTATTTTTTGGAATATTTGATTTTTTTGATGGAACCCTTTCTTATGAAGTGATTTTCACGACGTTTTGCACTTTAATACCCCCCATGCCTATGATTTGCAATGTCCTCATTGTAAATTAGGTGGGTTCAAGTTCAGCTTAGATCATTCTTTAAAATAGGTGTTGGGTGGGTGAATGGGTCAGGGTGATTTGTTACGGATGATTTCAAGCTTGGGTACGAGTATCAGAGGTGGAGTCGGCTGTTCTAATGGATGAACCCTAAAGTGTAGTATGAGTTCAGCCTAAGATGTGTCAAGAAGGGTTTCAGGTTTTCAAAAATGATGGGTTGCCTCCTGTTAAGCGCTAAGTTTAACACCATCAGCAGGCGCAAGAGCTTAGGGAGAATGGAGGGTAAAAGATATCTCAGCCAAATTTGTATCGGTGAGTTCAATGAACGGTTTGAGTCTCTAATCGTTCACGATAAAAGGTTCTGAATCGTGGCTGAGTTGACTGATTTCGATAGCTCCATTTCCAAAGATTCATCGGACAAGGTAAGGTCCAATCCATTTTGATCTGAGTTTTCCTGGGAACAATTTCAGTTTGGTGTCAAAGAGTAGGCCTTCCTGACCAGGGAAAAAGATCTTTCTGGATATGTGCTTGTTGTGAAAGGCCTTAGCCTGCTCTTTGTAAATTTGTGAGTTCTCATACGCGTCGCAGCGTAATTCATCAATCTCACTCATTTGAAGCTTTTTGTGGGTTCCTGCCTTAGAAAGATCGAGATTGCAGTTCCGTACTGCCCAATAGCCTTTGTGCTCCAATTCGACGGGGAGGTGACATGCCTTCCCGTACACTAAACTGAAGGGAGACATGCCTAATTGGGTTTTGTGGGTGGTCCTATAAACCCACAAAGCTTCCAGAAGTCGAGATGACTAGTCTTTCCTATCAGGTCGAACAGTGACCTGGAGGATTTTCTTGATCTCCCGATTCGATAGCTCAGCTAGACCGTTGGTTTGGGGGTGATAAGGAGTAGAGATTCAGTGTGACACCCCGTATTTGGTCATCAGTGATCTGAACTGAGCATTCGTGAAATGGGTCCCTCCATCGAAGATTATGGCACGTGGAATCCCGAACCGAGAAAAGATGTTCTGATGAATGAATTTGATAACCACCTTATGATCGTTGGCTCGGGTCGGAATGGCTTCGATCCATTTGGACATGTAGTCAACAGTGAGAAGAATGCATTCGAAGCTGTTCAAAATAGGGAAGCGTCCCATAAAATCAATCCCCCAGACATCGAAGATTTCTCATACGAGAATCGGCTGTAAGGGCATCATATCACAGTGGCTCATGTTGCCTAAGGTTTGGCAGCAAGTGCATGCTTTACAGTGATTGTATGCATCTTTGAAAATCGTGGGCCAATAGAAACTGCACTGGAGGACTTTTGCTGCGGTTTTATGACCAGAGAAGTGTCCACCGCATGCCTGGTCATGGCAGAAGGACAAAATATCCTGAATTCTGGCTTCCGGAACACATCGTCGGATGATTTGATCAGCATTAATGTGGAAGAGATACGGGTCTTCCCAAAAGTAGTACTTGGCATCGGAAAGTAATTTGTCCTTCTTGGCTTTTGGCCAATCGAACAGTGTCTAATGTGAGGCCAAGTAGTTTACTAGATCAGCTAACCATAGAAGTCCTGTACTGATAGTCAGGAGGTGCTCATCGGGAAAATGTTCAGTAATGGGTCCGGAAGGGTTCATAATATTAGAAGGAAGGCAAGATAACTGATCAGCTACCACATTCTGTTTCCCCACCTTGTTGTGAATCTCGAGGTCAAATTCTTGCAATAGCAAGATCCAGCAGATTAGTTGAGGTTTCGCATCCTTCTTCGCAAGGAGATGCCTCATAGTAGTGTGATCTGAGTAAATGATAATACGGGAACCCAAAAGATACGATCTGACCTTTTCCAGGGCAAATACTACGGCTAGCAGCTCTTTCTCAGTAACTATGTAGTTACGTTGAGCCTCGTCAAGTGTCTTGAGAGCGTAGTAAATGACCACGGGTTTCCTGTCTATTTTCTGCCCAAGTACCGCACCTACAGCGTAATCAGATGCATCATACATGATCTCAAAGGGTTGAGACCAATCAGGGGGCTGCAGGATAGGTGCTTGGGTAACTCGATCACGTAGGGCCTCAAATGCCTGAGTACACTCCTTGGTGATTTCAAAAGGGACATCCTTGGATAGGAGATTAGTCAGGGGGCGTGTGATTTTCGAGAAATCAGGAATGAATCGACGGTAAAAATCGACATGCCCCAGGAAGGATCAGATGTCTTTGATCGAGCTAGGCATAGGGAGCTTGGAAATCAAATTCACCTTGGCTCGATCAACCTGGATACCCTTTTTAGAGATAAGATGTCCCAGGACTATTCCCTCAGGTACCATGAAGTGGCTCGTTTCCTAAGAAAGAACCAAGTTCACATCGATGCATTGCCTGAGGATCTGGACCAAGTGCAGGAGGCAATCGTCAAATGATTCTCCAAATACTGAGAAATCGTCCATGAAGACTTCAAGGTACTCACCTACCATATCTGAGAATATATCAAGCATGCATTGTTGAAAAGTAGTGGATGCATTGTAGAGACCGAACGGCATCCTTCGGAATGCGTAGGTTCCAAAGGGGCAGGTGAAGGTGGTCTTTTCTTGGTCCTCGGGATGGATTGTGACCTGGTTGTCACCGGAGTACCCGCCCAGAAAGCAGAAGAATCGATTTCCTGCTAGTTTCTCGAGAATCTAATCAATGAACGGTAGTGGGAAATGATCCTTCTTCATGGGGGAATTGAGTCTTCTGTAATCAATGCAGACTCTCCACGAGTTTGCTATATGGCTCGGTATGGCTTCTCCGATTTTAGTCGTGATGACGGTGAGCCCTACCTTTTTAGGCACAACTTGGATTGGACTCACCCACTGACTGTCGGAGATGGGGTAGATGATCCCTACATCTAACCACTTAATAATCTCCTTTTTCACAACATCCTACAGATTGGGATTCAAGCGTCTCTACATTTCACGGGATGGTCGTGTGCCCTCTTCAGTGTAGATGTGGTGTGTGCAGTATGAGGGGCTGATACCGGTGAGATCATCAAGAGTCCATCCAATGGCTCTTCGATGTTGCTGGAGAACAGAAATCAGGCATGTTTCCTGATCAGGTGTGAGTCGGGAGTTAATAATCACAGGAAATGCCTGATTGGAACCCAAAAAGACGTATTTGAGATGATCGGGAAGAGGCTTTAATTCCAAAATTAGGTTTTCAGTAGCAGCGGTAATTCAGGATGGGTGTTAGGAGCAAAGGAAGGAGCTATGGGTGTGTCTAGGTTGAGTTTGGGCTCCTCTAATTGCAGGTTTTGATCCTCTTGTGGTTGATCAGAAATAGTTGGGTTCTCTATGAAGTCGTCAACCACTGCTTCAATATCGCAAATTTGTTCTATGACTCCGCAATTAATTCCTTGTTCGGCCTTAAAGATGTCAATCTTTAGTGTCTTGCTCCCAAATTTCAATTTGATTTGGCCCTCCTCACAATTGATATTGGCCCTAGCAGTGGCCAGAAAGGGTCTCCCTAGTATGATCGGTGTATTCTTCACATTCTCAAGAGCATCCATGTCTGAAATGATGAAATCCACTGGGAAAAAGAAATCATGCACCCATACAATGACATCCTCGAGAATTCCTTTTGGTGACTTAATTGATCGGTCTGCTAGTTGTAAAGTCATTTCAGTTGGTTTGAGCTCAGATTCCTCGAAGTAGTCTAGTAGGGATGTGGGTATCAAATTTATGGAGGCTCCTAAGTCTAATAAAGCTCGATTAAATCTCATATCACCGATTTCACAGGAGATCAAAGGGGTGCCTGGGTCTTTTGCCTTAAGCAGGAGTTTGCTCAGAATGATAGAGCTGGCTTGTTCTAATAGTACAATCGGATTCCCATCTTTGGTTCGCGGCTTACACTTAGGTGTATATACATCTTTCAAAAATCGTGCATAAGCCGGTACGTGGCGTATCGCATCCATCAAGGGGATGTTTATATGGACCTACTCAAAGAGCTTAACCAGGTCCTCCTCAGGTGCCATGATTTTGATTATCCTTTTTCCCTTAGTCAAGGCCTCAAGAAATGGAACTTTAGATGGTTCCACTAGAATGGGTCCAGGTTCTTGATCTGGGATAGAGGTGTCCTAGATGACTATCCTTGGGTTAGGGTTTGTATTACCAGGCTTGGTTTGTCTTGGATAAGGTGGGTCCTGTTTTGTTTTGCTAGTGCGGGTAGTAACAAAATTTAATCCTGCCTGGTTTTGGTTTAAAGTCGGTAGAAGAGGTGCATGCTGCTGGTAACCCGTATATGATGTCGAAGCCTCCATCCCGTTAGGTGATGAAATAGAAGGGGCCTGATAAATAAAGTGAGCTTGGCCCAGATTTGGGTTCATAACATGCCTCTGGTTCGACACGTTATTTAGATTAGGCAGAAGTTGTGAAGGAAGTGCACCAGGTTGGCGAGGATTTGTTATCTGAGCAAGTTGATTGCAAACCTCTGTGATCTCATCTCTGTGCTGTTTTTGTATAGCCGCATTCGTCTTCTGCATGTTAGCCAGAGTCTGAAGGATAAGAGCCATTTGATCTGTCTGAGTCGGTCCAGATTGATAAGTTGGGTTAGGCCGAGGCTGTAAGGACTCATTACTTTTTAGCTTGTTAAGTCATCTGGAGTCTCAGTCAGACGTCTGTCCAAACGTCTGGACACATTCTTGGATGTCTGAAAGTGAAATTTTTCGTATTGCGCATTGCGCTCTGCGTGCGAGCGGCATGCAGAGACCCTCTCTCACCTTCACCCTCACCCTGTAAACCCTAAACCCTCTTATATATAACCCCCCTCTTTTCTCCTCTCCACTCCACACACCACAGCCACCACCACCGTCAGTTTCTTTTGCGAGAGCGGTGAGAAGGGGTGAACGAGGGAGAACGAGAGAGAGGGAGGAAAGCGTGGAAGGTCGGAAGAGCTCGCACGGCCTATGGTGGGTACGTGCGCAAGGAGGAGAGGGCTAGGGGAGGTGGCCTCTCGGCCCTCTGCAGCGGCTGGAGCTACTGCGGCGCATGGTGAGCGAGTGGAGCGAGTTGTGAGCTGCGAGGAGTTTCTGATACTGGGATTTTTCCAGTATTAGACGTCTGAAGTGTCGACCATACGATCGTGGCGGCAGCTGGACATCCGGGTTTGAGACCAAACGTCTGAAAGCACTTATATCCCAAGGTATGTTCTTTTTTGCGATTACAACCATGCAGGCCTCACCGCAGAAGCTGGTCTGGCCTGATTTGGACCTGCGATTTCGTACGTAGATAAAGGCCCTTGGGAAGGAGTGGGAACTCTTTTCCATGCATTTTTGGACGTCTGATCACATCACCAGAAGTCCGGAGGTGCGTCCAGACGACCGGAGGCATAGTCCGACATCTGGAACTGCCTTCAGAAGATCGCAGAGAAGGTCTGGAAGCTTGAGGATACCACAGGAACATAAGGTAAGATCTGACGCCTTTTAAGATGTCTGGGATTATTCCCAGACGTCTGATTTTGAACAGTAGGCACATTTTTGACTTGTCTAGGGTCCGATCGGGGTCTGTTTTACGCAAAAGAAATACTTGTACTTTCCTTTTGAGTTCCTCTATGTACCAAAGTCTATTTTACACTGTTATGAACTCCCCTTTTGTGATGTATTCCTTGGTATAGGGTTTCAACCTACTGCTCATTTGGGGCTCGTAGAGACGTTTGGGTCTGCGGTTCAAGCCCCCATTACTCCCGTGTTTCCTGGTAGAGTGGTTTAAATATTTAAATAAGAATGTGCTTGTGGAAATAGCCGAATGGAACCCTAGGATGTGGCATGAACCCTAGGGTAGAGAAATGAATGAGCCTGTTTGTATTGTATGGTTCACTTGCATGTGTGATTAAGATAAATTGCTAGTAAATGCCTGTATTATAATTACGAGCTACCTGTTAGAATATGAGTTGCCTATGTTTAATGAAACTACCTGTGAGAACACCAGTTGCATGTTATTAAGAATTGAACTATGAAAACACGAGCTGCCTATATACGGATGAAAAATGAATTATGAAAGATGAGATCTGGATCAGGATGAGTGAGGTGAACATGAGCTTGAACCCTATGGGGAATTAGGAGTAGGACTCCTGTGGATAGATGGGAACCTGGAATGTAGATGGGAAGTGTGCTTGCCCTTGAGTATGTGGTACCAAGGAGAGCAACTGTCCCCTTTTGTGTAGAGTGGAGCTAGCCTCCATTGGGTTGAGACCCGGGGTTAGGATTGGCCACACTACATTGACTCCTGTTGGCCCTCGTGTACGTGGTACTAAGACGAGCTACTAGTGTAGGGAGGGAGCTAGCCACCCTACACCGACTTGTTAGGCCCTCTGGGCAAATCAGGGTAGTCAGATGAGGGTGCGCGGACTGTAGAGGGGTGAGACCCCTGTTCTGAGAGGGAAAGGCCCTATACTGTTCCGTGCTATACTTTGAGCGTACCTACTAGCGAAAACGACTGATCACGTGTCAGTGCGAGGTAGCTACCCGTGTGCTTATCACGCGTGCCGTAGTCACCGCTACGTCTTGACAATGACCTCGAGGTGGTTGACTGGGTGTAGGACTACCACGGGGGCTCTCCCTTCTAGGAGAGCACCACGTGTACCTTCTACTCTATGGAAAAGACTGCAATCAAGATCGTTCACATGAGGAACATGCAAGATCAAGAAATATCTGGATGCTTGAGAGAAATGGGTGAAATGGAAATATATAAAATAGATAAATATAAATGAGAATTCAACCTATTGTTTTTACTGTTTCATACTTAGATAATGTAGATACGACTCTACTCAGCATTCGCTGACTCTGTCTTTTCAAAACACTGTTTAGGACCAGGAGTTGAGCAGCATGAGTTTCCAGCTGTGGAGGGTGCTGGGCCTAGTCGAGTCCAGATGTAGTTTTCTTCAGCACTTCCTTTTCTTTTTCTCTACTATTGTAGTAAGTAATGGACTTTTAGTTACTGTTCTACTACTACCGTTTACCTACCGCTTTCCGTTGTTGTTGTTGTTGTGGTGGTATGTACTGAGACAGCTGTTCTATTTCCTTTACTACTTTGTATGTTTCTTCTGCTTAGTTATATTGTATGTGTGAATATGGTTTACTTTCCTGCTTTTGGTTATTTCTTGTTGGACGACTAGGTCTTGGGATTCGTCGAGGCGAGTCGGTCTTGGGTCCTGTAGGGATACGGGAACCAGGTCGTAACAAGATGGTATTAGAGCAAGGTCGTCCTGAGAAATGAACCAATTGGATTGAGAATAACCATTCACGTGCATATAACTAGGATAGCCAACACAATGTATCACCTTAATATTCATTCCGAGTCTTTTCTTGAAGTAATTCGGTATCGTTGACCCTTTTGTTCTATCTTTCGCGTCTCCTTGTAGGAGATGCCTCATCGGGGAGTTCTCAAGGCGGCCGTGGTCACGGTCGTGGACGAGGTCGGAGGGGCTGACGTGTCGGGCCTGAGGTACCAGTTGACCCACCTCTTCTCTCGGGAGTTTAGGCCCAGGATCTCAGCCAGCTGATCAGAGATATTGTGCGAGAGGAGCTCCACCAACCTTCATGGGTGCCTCTCCTTGAGGATGTGGAGGGGGTGTCCTTGGTGGGACAGAGTGACCGCCGCAGTGCCGGACGAGAAAGAGGGGGAGGGGGTGGTCCTCCACTACCCCCACTGCACTCTGACACTTCCGAGAACGAGCCCTACTTGACTGGAGGCATCCCGTTCCCCCACTACAGCTACACCACGAGCTTTTTGGATAGTTCCGGAAGCTGAAGCCCCCCTCTTTCAAGGGGGATGAGGACCCGTCTGAGGCAGAGGACTAGCTGGAGTAGATAGAGAAGGTGCTCGACACCCTTCACCCTCCCATGGAGTACCGCATGGCCTTTGCCACGTACCAGCTAGAGAGCGCGGCACACAGGTGGTGGAGGGCAGTTAGAGGCCAGGAGGGGAGAGAGCCGACGTGGGACTAGTTTGTGACTCTCTTCTGTGAGTAGTACTTTCCGCAGACCTGGTAGCACCAGAGAACGCGGGAGTTCCACACTCTCCGCTAGAGGACGATGACTGTTAGCGTGTACCACACGTGTTTTTTGGAGCTATCACATTTTTCCTTGACAGCCGTGTCTACGGAGGAGGAGCACTTGTGGAGGTTTACTGAGGGACTCTGACCTGCTATTCGAGGGTATGCCAAACCCCTGAAGCTGCCTACCTTCTCACGAATGGTTGAGGCAGCCATGACCTACGAGGAGACCAACTCGGCCTCGCGAGACACTGACAGCGGACGGAAGAGGCCCTACAAGCCAAAGTACTCTCAAGGCCGTCGGGACAGGAGGCACACGACACCCGCAGGAGAGCTGTCCCACTTTGCGGGGCCATCAGTGGCCTTTGGGGTTCCCAAACAGGGGCCAGTTGCCAGCACCGGACCCCCGCCCAGCCGCCAGCAGGGACTTACTGAGGGAGGAGGTCGTGTCCCCCTCTGCTACCAATGTGGCCAGCTAGGCCACATCAGGAGGGACTGCCCATCTAGGGTCGGAGCACAACAGATGCTCCCCGCACCGAGCGCTGGAGGCCGAGCTGGTGGTCATGGTCCTCAGGCACGTGGGGGAGGGCAACAATCACGAGGAGGGTACCGACCAGTGGCTGCTTGCCCGACCCAAAGTGTAGCTACTTCGTCTACACCGAGGATAGAGGGGCGTATCAATGCCTTGACACACAGTGACGCTAGGGCCTCAGGTTTAGTGGTGGCAGGTATGGTTACTATTTCTGGCAGATTAGTGTATGTACTTTTTGATTCCGGTGCCACGCACTCTTTTTTTGCTGCGAGTTTTGCCATCAGTTTGGGGTAGGGCAGTGTACTGTTAGAGGATCCATTTGTGATCAGAGGCCTAGATGGCCAGTTGTTTGTAGCTGAGGAGGTCTACATGGACTGTGAGGTCAGTATAGGGGGACATAGCCTCCCCACTGACCTAATTGTAATATAGATGGAGGATTTTGGCGTGATCCTAGGGATGGACTGGCTGTCTGCCTATCACGCCCTGGTGGACTGTTTCGGGAGGAAGATCATCTTCTCCATACTAGAGTTGCCTCCATTTGAGTTTTACGGACAGCCAGTGGACAGAGGTTTCAGATGCAACTCCTCGCTTCGGGCAGTGAGGCTTTTGAGCCAGGGGTGTGAGGGCTTTTTGGCCTGTGTAGTGCAGAGCCTAGCCCCATGGCTGACTTTCAGAGTATTCCGGTGGTTTGCGAGTACACCGACGTTTTTCCGAAGGAGCTGCCAGGACTACCGCCTGAGAGTGAGATCGAGTTTGAGATCTCACTGGTACCGAGGACCAGCCCCATTCTACTGCATTGTATCGGATGGCACCGCTTGAGCTGCAAGAGCTCAAGTCACAGCTGCAGGACCTATTGGAGAAGGGCTTTGTGAGGCCTAGTGTGTCCTGGTGGGGAGCCCCTGTGCTGTTTGTGAAGAAGGATGGCACCCTGCGGCTTTGTGTCGACTACCGACAGTTGAATAGGGTCACCATCAAGAACAAGTATCCGCTGCTGAGGATTGATGACCTCTTCGACCAGATGTGAGACGCCACAGTGTTCTCCAAGATAGATCTAAGGTCGGGCTACCACCAGTTGAGGATCAGGGGGACCGACGTCTCCAAGACAGCTTTCCGTACTCGGTATGGGCACTACGAGTTCTTGGTCATGTCGCTTGGGTTGACCAATGCCCCTGCTACTTTTATGGATTTGATGAATCGGGTTTTCAAGCCGTACTTGGACTAGTTTGTGGTGGTGTTCATCGACGACGTGCTCATTTACTCGCGGGATTAGGCGCAGCATGGACAACATTTATGGATGATCCTGGACACTTTGAGGTGACGCAAGCTGTATGCTAAGTACAACAAGTGCGAGTTTTGGTTGAGGCAGGTGACTTTCTTGTGCCACGTGATCTCAGGGGATGGTTTGGCTATGGATCCAGCCAAGGTTGAGTCCATACTCAGGTGGGAGAGGCCACGTATAGTGACAGAGATACACAGCTTTTTGGGATTGGCAGGTTACTATCGGCAGTTTATCAGATGATTCTCTCATATTACGCATCCTATGATCCAGCTGACTCGGAAGGATGTGCCCTTTGCCTGGACAGATGAGTGTGAGGCATGTTTTCAGGAGTTGAAGGAGAGACTGACTTCAGCTCCTGTGCTTACCATCCCGGACAACAGTGGCAGTTTTGTGGTTTACACAGACGCTTTGTTGCAGGGGTTAGAAGGTGTGCTCATGCAGCGGGGTCACGTTGTCGCTTACGCTTCATGGCAACTGAAGCCCTATGAGCATAGCTACCCTATCCATAACTTAGAGCTGGCAGCTGTTGTCTTTGCACTGAAGACATGGAGGCACTACCTTTACGGTGAGACTTTCAAGATTTTCGCGGATCATAAGAGCCTCAGGTACTTGTTTGACCAGAAGGAATTCAACATGAGACAGAGACGTTGGTTAGAGCTCCTGAAGGACTACGACTGCAGCATCTCCTACCATCTAGGGAAGGCCAATGTGGTGGTTGACACCTTGAGTCGCAAGGCACCTGCATACTTGGCCAGTCTACAGGCACAGAGATGGAGACTCATGGAGGAGTTGGGCAGTTGGTGACCCCGGGAGTTACAAGGGTATTGTGGGACAATGATAATGACGCAGTAGACGCAACCAAAGTTGATAGACCACATCATCGTAGGGCAGATGACAGATTCGTACTTATAGATGCTGGGAGACAGGGCGTTGACAGGGGACCCAGGAGACTTTTCCTTGACAGATGAGATACTGCGCATGAGGGGACGCTTATGAGTTTCAAGGGACGAGGAGTTGATGAGAGAGCTCTCGGCTGAGGCGCATGGGTCCAGGTTCACCATACATCCTGGTAACACAAAGATGTATCATGATCTAAGACGTGACTTTTGGTGGAGAGGGATTGATAAACGTCAGTTTATCATCATTCTTTTGCATTAAAACAATCCTAGCTCTTAGAGTTTTGCTTCGCAAATGGGTTTTTGGGGTTGCATTTAGTTATAAATTAGGATAGGCATGCATTGCATTTTTCTCATCTTTTTAATGTGTTTTTGTGAGTGTTAGTGATGAACAGATATACAAATGATGTAAACATGTTTACACTACTTAAAATGTCAATTTATGCATGTTCTTAAGCATACGATTGCATTGCATACTATAAATATTGCATAGCATGCATCATCTTGCATTGAGATTAGTTTGAATAAAATGAAGGTTAATTGTCTCCTTTTATGTTCAGGGACAGGGCAAACTTTTTATCAGGGCCTCGGTTCGAAGATCCAACCGTACAGATGTGATCAGGGTGACGATTGGAGTTCAACGACTCCAAGATTGCCCTAATCAGACATCTATAGCATCAGATAGAGACCGGGGAACCCTAGAAAATCAAGGGCCAAGATGGTGTGAATCCGCACTTCAAATGACAAATCCAACTGCATGGATGGATTTGGATCTATGATCGCAGCCTAACGGTGTAGAAATCGAATTAATCCGACACCTGTGGCACCATCTACATCATCCAAAAGATGGACGACCAAGATGGCGCCATGTGGCGCCATCTCAGCCATCCAACAGGCCCTCAGGACCGCCGCTGCCTCTCCAAAGAAGATCCAACGCACGATTTGGGCCGTTGGATCTTGATCCAACGGCTATGAGCACACGCCGCTTAAAACTTCCACGTGACACAATTCACCGTGCAGCGCAGTGGTCGCGAGTCATTGCGCGATCACAGGACGCGAGTTCGACTCGCGATCTGCGGCACGCACGCGATTAATTTCGACCGCATGATCGGCTGTGGATGGCCCAGATCGCCCGATCGGGCGCACGCGCAGTCAAACGCACCACGCGCATGCCCAATCGTACGCGTAGGCACGCGGTTAAGCGCAGGTGGAGTGGGCGTGAGGAGCGCTCTCAGCCGTTCGATCTCACAATTGAACGGCTGAGATTCAGAGAACGTAGGTAGCGTGGGAGGTGAGCGGGCGCACATGCGCCACCCACTACGCCCATGATGGGACTTTAGCGACGGTTTTATCTGTCACTAAAGACCCTTGATTTAGTGATTTTCAAATTAAAATGACCAAATTGCCCTCACTCCTTGCAACTATAAAAGGAGACCCCCTCCACACGAAATTCTCATCCCTTCCTTCTCTTCTCCCTCTCCAAAGCTCAAGAGAAGCTTGTCCGACACCCTGGATGCTTCTCGCAAGATAAAGTCAATTTTTCATCCCCTTTCGGAAGCAGATCCCACGACGACGACAACGTGCTGCCCCATTCCCGTTCTTCCACTTCGTCCTCCTTCATCCTGCTCCGTCCTCCTTCGTCCAGGCGTCGTCCCGTCCGGCTCATCCTCCAAGCGACCGTCGAGGAGGATATCTCTCTCCCCATTTTTTTTACTACTTTCTAGAATAGATTTACTACTTTCTAGAATAGATTTACTGTTTTCTAGTGTAATCATTTTCCCACTTTCTAGTCGTAATGTTTAGTGTAATGAACAATCTTCTGAAAATGAATTTCTTGTTTATTCTACATCTCTTTTTGATTTTTGTTTGTAATATTCCCTCTATCTCTTACTCTCTCTCTCTTATATTTATTGTAAATAGTTAGATAGTTCTAAACAATTAAATTACTTTGTGACAAATAAAACAAACGCATGTTTTTAAATCAAACGTCCGCCTCCCTGTGTTCGACCAGGGATTTCTATTCCGGTATAAATTTTATTTGTTGAACACGAGTTCTTTACTTTCATACTACGATGACAGGTTTTCAAAACCAAACACATTAGCGTAGCAACCCATGCGTTCAACAACAGATCCCTGAAACCCTAGCACTTAGGAAGGCAATTGGTGAAGAAGAAGCTCAGACTAGTTGGAACTCAGTTTGATCCCGCTCACCACAGCTGGAATCCAGCTCACTTGGACTAGAGCTCATCCTAACTCCATTTAGCTCATCTCAGCTGAATGGCAGCTCAAGAGAGCTCATCTTAGCTCACCCTACAACAGGTCAGCTCAGATCCAGCTCAACTTAGCTGAGTTTAGCTCATCTCAGCTCCGACTAGTCCACAGGGAGCTCTAGCTAGCTCAGTTGAGTTGACTGGAGTTCACCCCAGCTCAAGTCCAACTACATCCAGCTCCACTCAACTCCAGCTAGCTGAAGATGAATTCATCCCAGCTTAGGAAGCTCAAGTCCAGCTCCCAGGGACTCAGCTTAGCTCAACTTAGTTGAGCTAAGCTACTTTAGCTACCTCAACCAGCTTGATCCTCCCCGGGAGCACCAGACCCAGCTCACCTCAGCTCATTATGGTAGAAGCCAGCTTACTTTAGCTTGGCTTAGCAACTAGCAAAAGAACTAGCAAGCTAAGCCAGCTAGAGTAGCTCCATGCCACCCCCTTCAGCAGCTGCCAGCTCCATTTCAGCTCCAGACTTCTTCTGTCCAGCTCCTCTCTTCAAACCCTAGCTCTCATTGCCTCCTCCTCTACTCCATTACTAGCTAAGCTAGCTTAGCTTAGCTAGCATCCAGCTCCTTGGCCATCCTCCACCTTCAGCTCAACCCTAGCTAGCTCCACCAACTAAGCTTACCTAGTCCACCTAAGCTACCTAAACCTCTACTCTATTTTGGCACCAAGATGGACACCTCTTAGCCCCTCAACTACACCCAAAAGACACCTTGTTTTGGTGCCAAAATAACTTTCTAGAAGCCCTCCCTTTTGGTGCCAAAACACCCCCACATCATGGCCCTACACATAACCCTACAACCTATCCTAGCCATCCACCTAACCCCCCTTCTAGAAGCCTTCATGGTGGTGCCAAAACCAAGGCACCTCTCCATGGTTGGTGCCACCTTTAGGTGGCTCTTCACCACCATAACCACCACCTTCACAGCCCCCTACTTGGCGCCAACAATTCTCCACCATAAGATCACCTAACCACCCCCATCTTCCCATCTTAGCCATCCATCTCAAGAGTCACCTCAACCCTCTCACCCTACCCTATAAAAAGACCAACACCCACCAACTTACAACCCATCCTTGGCTAGCAAAATACCTCTCATATTCTACCTAAAGCTCACGCCCAAGAGAGAAGAAGAAGAAGATTAAGGGGATACTTTGTCCCTTTGGTGCCTTCCCCTATTCCCTTCTCTCTTGTGCCCATGCCAGCCAAAGGAGAAGCCAGGCAAGGAAGACCTTTGGAGGAGGTCTTGAAGGTGGTCCACGCTACCTTGGAGAAGAGCTTAAGGGTGGTACACGCCAACCCTTGGAGAAGGACAATTAAGGTGGAAGCATCCACCTTGGAGGAGCATAGCAAGGAAGGAGAAAGAGGATCCCTTTTCAAGCTTAGGAGCCACTAAGCTTGGAGCAAGGAGCTTCCCCTCTTCACCATCACTTTAGGAGGATTTGTGTTTTACTTTATTTATTGCATTTATTCTAGTACTGGAAGCATTCCTCTACTAGGTTTTTATGTAAAACATTTTTGCATCAATCAAGTTGCCTTCAATTCTATTTCATTTTGTTGCAATTTTTTTTATAATCTAGTTTCTAGCACTTTTCACTCCTCCCTAATTACTCTAGACCTCCACGTGTCTAGAGTGAGCTTAAGGAGAATCTCTACTTGTCACTTTAGTAGTAGTGTACTGAGTTAGGTGTTAACAGTTTTCCGTTGCTAACAAAATTAGCATTGCCGTTATTTCAAAACCCTAAAAAAAAACTACATATTTAAAAAGACTAAAAAGAAAGTTGATTTCCATTTCCGAGCAAGAGATCGATTTTTGCAACCAAATTGCTTCCTTGGACGACCCTAGATACCCTACTATATAGGTTATAAATTTAAAAGCATATGCGATTTCATGTGTTACGACTTAAAAACCTGCTTTTACAAATCACGCAATCTTTCACACCAGGGATGAAGTGGGATGTTGGTGAGTTTGTGTAGCAGTGTTTGGTGTGCCAGCAGGTGAAGGCCGAGCTTCAGAGGCCTATAGGGCCGTTACAGCCACTTCCTGTGCCAGAGTGGAAGTGGGAGAGCATCACCATGGACTTGGTGGTGGGTCTACCAGTTACCCAGCAAGGACACGACGCAGTCTAGGTGATGGTAGATAGGTTGACGAAGACGGTGCATTTCCTGCTGATCCGAGTCACCTTGGGACTAGCACAGTTGGTAGAGAGGACATTCGAGATGTGGTACGCCTGCACAGAGTCCTGCGTGAGATTGTATTCGACAAAGATATCAGTTTTACCTCCTAGTTCTGGGCTGAGTTTCATCAGGCTTTGGGGACACGTTTAGGTTTAGTACCACTTATCACCCCTAGATGGACGGACAGTCAGAGCGTACCATACAGACACTTGAGGACCTTTTACGCGCCTGTGTACTAGACTGGAGAGGCTCCTGGGAGGAGCATTTACCCCTGGCAGAGTTTGCATATAATAACAGTTACCACTCGAGCATCGGCATGGCACCTTACGAGGCTCTATACAGACGGAGGTGTACTGCACCCTCGAGTTGGGTTGAGGTAGGGACCAAGTGGGAGGTTGGCCCCAGGCTGATTCGGCAGAGTTAGGAGGTGATAGAGTAGATTCACAGATGACTTCGCACTATCAGGAGCAGGCAGATGAGTTATGCTGATCGGAAACGTAGAGAGGTGCAATTCGAGGTTGGGGATACGTCTTTCTCTATGTTTTGCCCATGAAGGGCCTGCAGCATTTTGGGGTGAAGGGGAAGCTTGCGTCGAGGTTTGTGGGGCCCTTTGAGGTCCTGGAGCGGGTAGGACTCGTTGCTCGTTGCTTACTAGCTTGCCCTTCCTCTCCGGCTTTCTGGAGTGCACGACGTATTCCACGTGTCCAACCTTAAGAAGTATGTCGCTGATCCTAGTCACGTTCTGAGCCACGAGAGCGTCGAGGTGGGTGACGACCTGACCTACCCCGAGAGACTAGTACAGATCCTAGACAGAGCCGTCCGGAGTCTGAGATGGAAGTAGGTACCACTGGTGAAGGTCCTATGGAGAAGCAAGCGGTACGAGGAGGCGACCTGGGAGCCTGAGGCGACGATGCGAGAGCTGTACCCAGAGCTTTTTGAGGGTACATTTTTTTAGACCTACTTTGGTCCTCTTTAAGTTTGTTATGCGCTTTTACGTTCCTTTTCCCGCACCTAGCTGGCTCAGGTTTCGGGGATGAAACTTCCTTTAAGTTTGTTATGATGTAAGGACCCATTACTTTTTTGCCTTTTAAGACGTCTGGAGTCTCAGTCATTCGTCTGTCCATATGTCTGGACGTGTTCTTGGACATCTGAAAGTGAAAATTTTCATACTGTGCATTGCGCTCTGCGCGTGGGCGACGCGTAGAGACCCACTCTCACCTTCGACCTCACCCTATAAACTCTAAACCCTCTTATATATACCCCCCTTCCTTTCTCCTCTCCACTCCACACACCACAGCCACCACCACCTTCAGTTTCTTGTGCAAGAGCGGCGAGAGGGAGTGAGCGAGGGAGAACGTGAGAGTGGAAGGGGGAGAGCGTGGAAGGTTGGAGGAGCTCTTACGGTCGATGGCGGGCGTGTGTGAGAGGAGGAGAGGGCTCGGGGAGGCGGCCTCCCAGCCCTTTGCAGTGACTGGAGCTGCTGCGGCGTGTGGCGAGCGAGCGAAGCGAGCTGTGAGCTGTGAGGAGTTTCTGATACTGGGATTTTTCTAGTATCACATGTCTGGAGAGTCGACCAGAAGACCGTGGCGGTAGCTGGACTTCCAAGTCTGAGACCAGACATCTGAAAGCACTTATATCCCAAGGTACGTTCTTTTTCGCTGTTAAGGCCATGCATGCCTCACTGCAGAAGCTGGTATGGCCTGATTTGGACCTACAGTTTTGTACTCTGGTAAAGGCCCTTGGGAAGGCACGCAGAACTCTTTTCCACATGTTTTTAGACTTCTGATCACATCACCAGATGTCTGGAGGTGCGCCCAGACAACCGGAGGCATAGTCCGACGTCTGGAATTGCCTTCAGACGATCACAGAGAAGGTCTGGACGTCTGAGGATACCGCAGAAACATAAGGTAAGATCTGACACTTTTTAAGACGTCCGGGATTATTCCCAGACGTTTGATTTTGAATAGTAGGCACGTTTTTGTCATATTTAGGGTCCGATCGAGGTCTGTTTTATGCAAATGAAATACCTGTACTTTCCTCTCGAGTCCCTCTACATATCAGAGTCTGTTTTACACAGGTCTGAACTCCCCTTTTGTGATGTATTCCCTGGTATAGGATTTCAGCCTGCCGCATGTTTGGGGCTCGCAGAGACGTTTGGGTCTGCGGTTCAAGCCCCCATTACACCCGTGTTTCCTGGTAGAGTGGTTTAAATATTTAAATAAGAATGTGCTTGTGGAAATAGCCGAATGGAACCCTAGGATGTGGCATGAACCTTAGGGTAGAGAAATGAATGAGCCTGTTTGTACTGTATGGTTCACTTGCATGTGTGATTAAGATAAATTGCTAATAAATTCCTGTATTATAATTATGAGATGCCTATTAGAATATGAGCTGCCTGTGTTTCATGAAACTACCTGTGAGAACACCAGTTGCATGTTATTAAGAATTGAACTATGAAAACACGAGCTGCCTATATACGGATGAAAAATGAATTATGAAAGATGAGATCTGGATCAGGATGAGTGAGGTGAACATGAGCATGAACTGTATAGGGAATTAGGAGTAGAACTCCTGTGGATAGACGGAAACCTGAAATGTAGACGGGAAGTGTGCTGGCCCTTGAGTACGTGGTACCAAGGAGAGCAACTGTCTCCTTTTGTGTAGAGCGGAGCTAGCCTCCCTTATGTTGAGACCTGGGGTTAGGATTGACCACTCTACACCGACTCCTGTTGGCACTCGCGTATGTGGTACCAAAGCGAGCTACTAATGTAGGGAGGGATCTAGCCACCCCATGAGGCCCAGGGTTCAGCTAGCCACCCTACACTGACTTGTTAGGCCCTCTGGGCAAACCGAGGTAGTCAGACGAGGGTGCGCGGACTGTGGAGGGGCGAGACCCTTGTTCTAAGAGGGCAAGGCCCTATATTGTTCCGTGCTGTACTTTGGGCATACCCGCTAGCAGAAATGACTGACCGCGTGTCAGTACGGGGTAGCTACCCGTGTGCGTATCACTTATGCCGAAGTCATCGCTACATCTTGACAGTGACCTCGGGGTGGTTGACTAGGTGTAGGACTACCATAGGGGACTCTCCCAGCCAGGAGAGCGCCACGTGTACCTTCTACTCTACGGAAAAGACTGCAATCAAGATCGTTCCCACGAGGAACATGCAAGATCAAGAAATATCTGAATGCTTGAGAGAAATGGGTGAAACAGAAATCTATAAAATAGATAAATATAAATGAGAATTCAACCTATTGCTTTTACTATTTCGCACTTAGATAATGTAGATACCACTTTACTCAGCATTCACTGACTCTGTCTTTTCATAATACTGTTAAGGACCAGCAGTTGAGCAGCCCGAGTTTCCTGTTGCGGAGGGTGCTGGGCCCAGTCGAGTCCAGCCGTAGTTTTCTTCAGCACTTCCTTTTCTTTTTCTCTACTATTGTAGTAAGTAATGGACTGTTAGTTACTGTTCTGCTACTACTATTTACCTTCCACTTTCCGTTGTTGTTGTTGTGGTGGTATGTATTGAGATAGCTATTCTATTTCTTTTACTGCTTTGTACGTTTCTTCTGCTTAGTTATATTGTATGTGTGAATATGGTTTACTTTCCAGCTTTTAGTTATTTCCTATTGGACAACTAGGTCTTGGGATTAGTTGAGGCGAGTCAGTCTCGGGTCCTATAGGGATCCAGAAATCGGGTCGTAACAGAGGCTGAGGCGGCTGATATGGATGAGGAGCTTGTGGTCGGGACGGATATTGAGGTCTCTGATTTTGATTATTGCCTGACCACGTGAAGTTGGGATGATTACGCCATCCAGAGTTGTAGGTGTTTGAGAGTGGGTCATTTTGAATAGCATTGAGGTCCTCGTAGGTCTGAGGAACCTCGGGAAAATCAGAATACGAGGGTTCAGAATTCCCCCAACTAGAATAGGTGGATCCGGAGCTTCCTCCATAGCCAGAATTAGACGGGGGTGGATATGGGTCCATCCGCTAAGAAGGTCGGTGATAGATGTTGTGCATGACCTCCTTGCCAGAGGGTGGTTGTGTGTACGGGTTTTGCGCAGAGGTGGCTTGCTGCAAATGTCGGGTTAGCTCATCTACCTTCTTCTCAATAATAGAGAGCTTGCCCAGATGACTGGCCATCAGTTCCAAGTCGACGGAAGAGAACAAGCCCTGCGTCTCATGTGCTCCCTTTGGATTCATCAATGCATGGGCATTCGTTCGGTCGAACATGCCCATGGATTCATTATTGATGGAATTCTCGCACATATTCTCGAGAATCTCCCACACGGTGTCTTCGTGTTAACCCATGATATTTCCTCCACAGGTTGCATTGTTGAATAATCTAATATCCTCATGGAGTCCCTGGTAAAAAGACTAGACTTGTTCCCATTTGGGAACTTCGTGATGGGGGCACTTTCACATGAGATCTAGGAAACGATCCCATGCTTCGTGAAGTGGTTCTCCTGCTTGTTGTGTGAAATGTGTGATCTGGTGCCGTAAAGCATTTGTCCGACCAACAGGGAAGAACTTTCTTAGAAACTCAAATTGAAGTTCTACCCAGGTGTTGATTGGATGCATTTGGGTTTGGTACCAGTGAGCAGCTTTATCCATGAGAGAGAAGGAGAACATTTTCATGAGTATAATATCCCGATTTTGAGCTTCTGACCCGAAGGTCTGGGCCAGATGCTTAAGTTGTTTGATATGTTGGAAAGGATCTTCAGAATTACGCCCATCGAATTTGGGAATGGCATGAATCATGGGCTTGAGTTCAGTGTCAAGACCTCCAGCGGGGATTTGTATACGAGGTTCGATTGCTACTGCAGTGGGATTGTAGTAATCTCGCATCATTGGACACTGCGGTGGGTTCACAAAGGCTTGGAATAGATCATTAAGGCGCTGGAGTTGATTTTCAAGATTATTTTCTTCTGCGGGTTGTGCCATGATGATGGATGAAGGAGAATCAGGTTCAAATGAATTGGAAGAGATATCAATAGGATTGGGTTGTTGCACAAACAAGGAGGTCGAGGCTTGGCCTCGACGTGAATGAGTGACTAAAGGAGGCCTCAAGGATGGTCTTAGAGACCTCCTCTCGAACATGCACTGATGGAGTAGATGAGAGGTAGAATGTGATGGACCCAATCAAGACACCCAAAAATTTTGGATGACTATAGAGGTTCGGGGCAGATGATACCCCTTAGTCAAAAAGCTGCCCACCTGAGAATTACCTGGGCAACCAGAGAGGGAGAGTCTCACAAAGACCCCTATACGGTAGAGCACCCCTACAGGTTACAGGGTTTCCCCCACCCGACCTCTCTCATCACTGATGTTCCAAGTAGACCAGAATGGGGACTTGACCTCTTAAGTCTACCAGTTTTAATTAAGAGCAATGGTGCTTAGAATTTCACTTGAATTTTAAGATGTGTTGAGCGCAAAAGTGACATAATTTGAAGATTGGTTGAACCAACAAGGTGGGTCAACTTCACCTGTATTGTCCTTAAAAATTTAGGTCCTTCTTTTAGTGTTCAAATGACTTTAGGAGCCTGATTTTAGGGTTTTGCTTGAATAGATCAGTTCAATCAAGGTCTAGGCACACATTGTTTGGGGAGATGATTTCTTGATTAAGCAAGTGTGTCTCTAAAAATCGTAAACTAGAATCCTTAATTGACTCTAATTTGGTCCACTTTAATTTGTCCAAATGTGGTACCTAGAGCTCAAACAAGACTGTGATAGCCTTAGATACTGTAAGCTTTAAGTAGGTGCACAAATCAGAATTTGTTGTTTAAATAAAATGTATCAACTCAGGCAACTTGATGAATTATCTATGGAAAGAATGCAAGTAGCCCTAATTGATTTTTTTCCTTTTATCCTTTTGAGAATGAGGGGCTTAAGAGAGAGTGGTTAGAACTTACCTGCCCCTGGTGTGTTTACTGTGAAGTTGATCTTCCTTGAATGTATCTCTCCTTCCTTCCTTGAATGTATCTTTCCTAGAATAACCACAGCAAAAAGAGATATAGCAAGTTAGAATCTGAATCAGGAATTACAACCAAGAGTTCAAAATTGTCTGTTGCTCCCCGGCAACGGTGCCAAAATGTTCTTCGTGCTAAATCGGTGTTTAAGATTGTCGTGTTGTAGTATAGCCAAAATAGCACTCAAACAAATAAATTTTATTACTCGAAAAGGTTCCGAGGTCGAACACAGGGAGCAATATGGAATTTAAAGCTTAAGATCACAATTTATAATGTAAATGAGCACAAGAAGTAAAAGCTTAAGAATGATATAAAAAATCAATGGTCAATGTACAAAATGAGGAGGGTAAAATGGTGATTTATCTATGAAAAGAATGCAAGTAGCCCTAATTGATTTTTTTCCTTTTATAATTTTCAGAATGAGGGGCTTAAGAGAGAGTGGTTAGAACTTACCTGCCCCTGGTGTGTTTACTGTGAAGTTGATCTTCCTTGAATGTATCTCTCCTGGAATAACCACAGCAAAAAGAGATATAGCAAGTTAGAATCTGAATCAGGAATTGCAATCAAGAGTTCGAAATTGCCTATTGCTCCCCAGCAACGTCGCCAAAATGTTCTTCGCGCTAAATTGGTGTTTAAGATTATCGTGTTGTAGTATAGCCAAAATAGCGCTCAAACAAATAAATTTTATTACTTGAAAAGGTTCTGAGGTTGAACACAGGGATCAATATGGAATTTAAAGCTCAAGATCACAATTTGTAATGTAAATGAGCACAAGAAGGAAAAGCTTAAGAATGATATAAGAAATCAATGATCAATGTGCAAAATGAGGAGGGTAAAATGGTGATTTAAATCACCAATTACCCTTCTACAGTATAGCAAGTAGAAGCACAATATCAATCTAGTTAATTATAACTTTAGAAATTCAAATCAAACGTCTGAAGATGGGATCAGATGACTTAAACGTGTATGTGATGAGAACCTCATCATGAGCCATAACTAGCTCATTTTGACCCAATACAAAGGATAAAAGCTCCTACATAACTCAAGGAAAGGCTTAACTCAGAGAATTCTGAGTTTAAGGAGAAAACAAGTCATAAGGGGTAAAAATGCAATTTCACCAGTATAATCTGCATACAGGGTAATTCAGGGCCCAAACATAGGTCAAAGCAGCTTAATAAGAATAAAAGTGGGATGAAATGATCTAGCAAGGGCTACAGCAATTCCAAGAAACTAAATGATAAATCTGTAACCCTAAAACAACCCACTTCAATTCACAAGGTTCGAGGCAAAGTAAAAATAGAATAAACCCTCTAAAATTCATAGAAAAATAATCTCTAGGGTTTAGAACCTTCAATTTGGCCTTTAGAACCCATTTTGACCTACATTGAGAACCATGCCCAATTAATAACTTAATTTGGGTTTTTGCGCAAATTGACCGGTCAAACAAGGTTTAATATGAAAATGAAATTCACCATCAGATTCCTTAGGTCCTAATTAGTCATGTATAAAAACTTGAGCCTAAGAAGAAACCTCCTTGACCGACTTTACACTTTGGTCCTCATATATTTACTCTTTGGTCCTCAACTTTTGAACCCTCGCATTGTGGCCCCTAACTCTCCTTCGTTCTTTGCAATCAGGTCCCTCCTGCAAAAACTTGCCAGCACCATGCTCCGGCGACCTTGCGCGGAGCATGGCGCCGCGCAGGGTGAGGTGGGGGACCTGGCAAGTAAACCGGGGGTGCCCTGCGTCGTCAGCCGTCGCAGGGACACCCCCCTGGTCGTTGTTACCCACCATACCGGCCGTGCGAACGCACGGACGGTATGGGTTCTTGTTTCCGACCATTCTCCGGCGAGGGAGACACGTCGTCTCCCTCCGCCTTCCTCCCTGTTTCATCCCTATAAATACCCCCCGTTGCTCCACCAACCAGGGCAGCCTGGATCTGACGGAGAAAATCCCCAACTTTCTTCTCTTCTTCCTCCGGCAGACGCTCACCAGCTCCGGCGGTTTCCTCCCCCTCCACCTCTTCGCTCTGCCGCAATACCAGCAGCAGAGACTTCCTCCCCCGCTCTTCCCGCGCCACGCCGCACCCAGCTGGCGCCTCTCCGGTTTTCTGCTCGCCGCCGCCCCTTTCCCTGAGCATCGTCTTCTCCGGCGACAGTCGATACGACTGTCGCCCTGTTCCTCCCCTTTCGTCCCTGCAAGTAAGCTAGAGCCACTCCCCTTCTTCTCCTCTTTCTTTCCCCGCTTTCAATTTATTCACTTAAGCCCTCGACCGACCCTGACCACCTTCACCCCCTTCGTCTCCGACCACCCTCCGGCGAGCCGCTCCCATCACCTCAGCGACCCACACGGCTCGCCAACCACCGCAGGAACTCCGCCTCCACACCCTGATCAATCTCCACCCTACCACTTCCCCCACATCACCCTCTGCAACTCCACCGAACAGACCCATCCTCCGACCCACAGTCTGACCTAGGGCAGCCCTCGCACGCCGCCCCGCGCCTCGCCACCACCCACACGAGCTTCGCCGCACCCTGGCGAAGCTCCTGGCACTCTCTGATTAGGCCGAGAGGCCGTTTTCTTGTGAACAGGCCACCCGACCTCCGCCGCCATTGACGCGCAGGAGGAACTGCTTCCGCCTGCAGCTACAGGCGCGCCACGCTCAGCGCCAAGCCCAGATTCACTCCCAGGCCTTGCGAGGAGTTTTGGCAAAACACCAGGTTCGCAGCTAAGCCAGAAAGCTTCGCGTGACGCCGCCATCTCCTGCTGAATTCCCCGCTGCGGGCGCGCAATTGAGGTGGGCCATTTAGTCCCACCTCGGAAACGCCTGAAGAGCCGCAGCGACATAAGATGCAAAAGTGCAGTAGCCTTACTGCCTCAATACACGGGGTGAGGTCCCCTTCACCCGCCCGGTTACCCGGTCTCGTCCGCGCTCACGCCCCGCGGACCTGACCCGAACCGACCCGACCCGACTCGACTGACCTGCACTCCTCGCCCACCACGCACGCCGGTGGGCCTGGACCTGGGCCTGATCCGAACCCGGTTACCCGGTAGCTCTGGGAGAGCTTTCCCAAGAGTGGGTTCAGAGAGAAAGAGAGATGCGGGGGGGGGAGGGTAGAGTAGGTTTTGCCTCTGACGAAAAACTCTGAAGTGTGCAGGCACAGGCGAAGAAGAAGACCCGCGGAAGAAGAAGGAAGCTAACTGTAGCAACAGGTAGTTAAGTCGCCTGATTTGGAAATCAGACGACGGCCTGAAGCAGCTAAGGAAGAAAGCTTCGCGTGACATCCCTGGCTGAAAAAGAAAAGAAGAAGCTGACACTTAGCCGCAGGGAGGAAAAACAAGAAGAAACTCTGAAGAAGAGGCTGAGCAAGGCAGAAGAAGAGAGGCCAAGACAGAAACCAAGGAAGAAGAAGAAGGAGATCTGAAGAGGAGCATCACCTCTGCAGAACGAAGAAGAAGAAGCAGGAGCTCTGAAGAAAGAAAGAAAGAAGAACATCACGAGGAGAAAACGAAGAGAACAACAAATTCTTTCCCTCTCTCTTTCTTTATTTTGTAAAAGAAACATGTATATCTCTAGAATACAACTTGCTCCCTGAGTTCGACCTCGGGAACTCTTTTATTTTCCGAGTAAAAAATTTATATTTGAAATGTTGGTAATAACCGGCTTTACTACAACGTTATAACAAAACCAAAACCCGATCATCAATCAAAACCGACAGCATCAGTATGCTACAGTGCTCTTTTCTTCTTTTCCCTTCTGCTTCTTCTTTCTTTCTCTGATGCGGCTTCTTCTTCCCTTCTTCTGCTTAGCCTCTTCTTTTTTTCTTCTTCTTCTGCTCAGCCTCTTCTTCTTCTTTTGCTACCTTCCTTCTTCACACAGGGAGGGGGACTTCTCAAATTGGCTAAGTGTTAGCCAACACTCTCTGCAGCAAAACCCTCCCCCTACCCTACGCAATCTCTCTTTCTCTCTCTAGGTCACGCTTTCCCAAAGACTTCTACAGTACCGGGTATACAGGTAATCGGACCTAGAGCTTACCTGGGACCAGGGCTGCAGGTGTGGGTTGCAGCCGAGGAGTGCTTAGGGTTAGGCGAGTTGGGTGCACCAAGTCCGCAGGGGAGATGTCGCGGATGAGGCGTATGAGGCAGGCATGCGGGGACCTCACCCCTTATGCATGCTGAGGTGATAAGCCTAAAACACAAATTCAATTTATGCGTGCTCAGCTCCTTTGCCGCTTCCGATGTGGGACTAAACCGCGCTCCCTTCATTTGCGTGTAGCCGCAGCTGGTGCTCCTTCCAATTGAGGTCAGAGATCAGTCAAAGCGCCCAATTGACCACCTGTGCCTCTGCCTGGGTGTATTCTGCTTCACCTGGGACTTTGCCTGGGGTCTGCAGGTGCTTGAAGCGAGCTTCGAGCTTCGCTTGAAGCTTCAGTAATGGCGACGAAGACCTAGGACCTGCAATCACGAAAACGGGCTAAGAGCCCCAGTTAAAATAGTTCATAAGCTTTGCCGTGAGGTAGGGAATTGAACGGCGGTGTTCGTGAGGTGTGGGAGTGTGTGATATGGCCAGACGGTGATGGAAGGTGAGGTGCGATAGTGTGGTGTTCGATGGAGCAATGGGGAGGCCAATAGCCTTGAAGACCAGAGGGCTTTTGCTCTCTGGAACATGGCGGAGGTGTGGAGATGAACGGTGGCCGGATTGATGGAGTGTAGTGGCCGTGCAAGCTCGTCGGAGGTACGCTAGCAAGGTGGAAGACGGAGGGCGACGGGGCGAGTCGGCAGTCGAAACGAAGTGATGAGTGGCTGAAAATGAAGAGTGGAAGTCAAGGAGTTGTTTAGGAGGGGTGGCAGACGAAGGGGAGTAGAGTTGGCACCGGTTGAGGTGTGGCCGGTGCCGGAGATGAAGCTGCTCAAGAGAGGTGGACGGCGAGGATGAAGGGGGTAGGAGCGCTGGTGGGTGCTGCGCGATGTGGAGGAAGGCAAGGAGGAAGAGTCTACCACTGGTATTATGGTCAGATGACGAGGGAAGGTAGGGAGAGTCACCGGAGCTTGAAGAGCAAATCGGTCGGAGGAGGGGAGAGGAATTTGAGGGATTCTCAGGTCGAATTCAAGCTTAGAGGATCGGTATGAGCATAGGGTGCTTTTATACACCTCAGGAGGACGGTTAGAGCTTGACAAGAAAGCTTCCCAAGCTTGGAAAGCTTGTTGGAGTTTGGGAATTTCTTGATACCCAAATCTCCATGCGTTCGCATGGGAGATTGGGTAGGTTTTAGGGCTTAGGATTGGGTCCAAAAGGAAGGGAATTTCTTGATGAACTTCCCTTTCAAATTTGAAAGGGATTCGTCAAGAAATCAGGGAGTTCTTTCCTTTTTAAGGTCGTTGGAGCAAGTAGGAATAGGTTAATGGCAGTAGGGATCTATTTGTAAGAAAGATGACAAAGTTAGGGGCCTGTTTGAAAGGATTTTGAAAGTTAAGGGTAGAAATGTAATTAGATAAGACCAATTTGCAAACTAGGTCAAGAAAAACTCATCTTGGGTCCAAATTTTGGTAAAAACCTAATTTGAATGTAAGGAATCCAATGGTGAAGTTAGATTTTGGTTTTGACCATGTTTGACTAGGTAATTTATGTAAAAACCCAAATTAGGGTAAATATCTGTCTGTGATTTTATTTTATGTCAAAACGGGTTCTGATAGTCAAATTGAAGGTTCTAAACCCTATATAATATTTTTATATGAATTTTAGAGGATTTAGGTGAATTTTATTTTGATCAGAACCTCAGTTAATTAAGCAAGTCTGTTTTTAGGGTTTCAAAAGTCGTTTAATTCTCCAAACACGTGCAAACCATTTTTTGATTATTCTAACCCACTTGTTGTCTTTTTAAGACCAATTGACCTTCATTAAATCCCTGAGAAAACCCATGGTTGTACTGTATTCATGATGAGCTGGTAAAATTACAGTTTTAACCCTAATTTCTTATTTTTCTTTTAAAATGAATATGCAATGACTTGTGACTCTCTGGCGGTTTGTAGGAGTATTTATTGACTTAATTGGATCAAAATGACCTAGTTATGGCTCATGATGGTGTTCCCATCACTAATTTTATTAAGAGTTTGACTAGAGGTTTATGTCTTTTGTTTTCATTTGAAACTTTAGTAATCCAGATAATCGTGAATGTGTTTTGTTGTAGCCTATGCAACGGATCCAAGTGAAATGCCAATCCACCTCTAAAGCTTGTACTTAACCCTTAGTAAAAATCTATTGGGATTAGAAAACTTCTCCCCTCGGGGTTATACAATAATCTGTAAATTCAACCCTGGCTTTTGGCTTAGGTAGAAGATGATTTTGAGTCAAGTGGATTTGTTTTTGGTGGCTCACATTCATCTAGTGCTACATATAGAATAGTACTTTAGAACCTAGATTTTCAGATTATTAAATAATTCAACTCAAAGAGAGGCGAGAAACAGTGCTCTCTTTAGTTCCTTTGTACGCATTCTCTCTTTTTCTTTCTCTTTCTTTTCCTTTTTCTTTTTCTTATACTACCTTATCTTTTCTTTCTTTTTGAGTTCACAATCTCACCAGATTTATCAATATATTTTATGGTTTCTCCTGGCATTAACACTTTGATTAGGTTCTGATAACTTTAAGATTAAGTCAGAATTCCTCAGCCCGTATTTAGGCGACTAGAAATACAGAAAAGTAGGTCAAGGCTGTATTTGGTGGATCATGAGGGTGGTAGGTGTTGTTGCCTCATTACACTTTAAATAAACTCTAACTCATAACCTCATTTTTTTTGCTCTTTTCTTTTTCTAAATTTTTTCTATATTTATATATATATTTCTTTTCTTTTTCCTCTTTTTTTTTTGCATCCCAACATCTACTACGCAAGGCAGTATTGCATATGAAATTTTATTTAGGAGGAATTATTTGGGATTAAAGTGTTCAAGAGGATATCGAATGGCTTATTTGGTGAAAGTACCTATTCTCGGCACTGAGAAGGAATGGATAGGACAACGTATTTCTGACCTTGACATTAATACCCTCCTTCAGCTGAGGATTCCGTAAAGGACGGTCGTGACCATCCACCTCAGTCCTAGTTTTATTAGAACCCGCTCTCTGTGTATTTGCCTTATTTGGTGGCTCTCAAGATATTCACACTAGGAACTTGTACACAGAAACCTAGAGCGAAAACTATGCCTAACTCCAAGTATCCTTATCTAATTATCTAGAAGTTAAGATTCCTCATACTAGCCTTAGAGCATCAGTAGCCTTTCTACTCTCACCTCACACTTGTTTGGTGGATCTGTTAGAAGATAGTTTTCTTGACTCCCTAATTACTGTCTAAGGGTTCAGGAGAAGAAGCACTGCTTCTTCTCGACAAACTAAAGATGTTTATTGGTCTTCACAGAGGATCCATTGCAAATTCTACGTGTAAGTGTGAAATTATACTTGATTCTAAACTCAGGAATCAACTTAAGAATAAATCCCTAATAAAGCCTTAATAAAAATTCTTTATGCCTAAATGCAATTTTTTTTTTGACATAAAAATTAGACATGCAATGTCCACCCCCCCTTGCCTATTCATTACAATGTCCTCATTGAAATGTATGCATGAAAATCAAAATATAATAAGCAAGAGGAGGGGATATCACCTGACTATGCTTGTTGATCCCAGTTAGCATGAATACAGAGGATGCAGAGCTACCTGTACAGAGTATTGGGTTGCCTCCCAGCCTGCACTAAGTTTAACATCATTTGCTGGACTTAAACCTAAAAATATGTAGTTCAATACTATGGGTTAAGAGAAGTAATAATTATTGTAGAGGAATTTAATATTAGTAGAAAGATATGATCATTTGGTCCCAGAATCAGTGATCCACAAATGCGGACTAGCTGATGATGCAGCCCTATTCCAAATAGTATTTCTAATTTGGAATATGAAAAATGGTCAAGTGGATGAGGTTCAAATTGCAGAGCTTTGAATCTGATTCTGAATCAAGTTCCACAAATCAAGAAGAGGTGGTATAGGGTATGGATTGAAATCATGATTTAGAATTAAATCTGGTTCTGAATCAGAGTAGTAAGGGTCATCATCATGGTAGTTGATATCAAAAATCATGAGTTCTCTAGGCTCTGGGTCATATGAGGATAAGGGTAGAGTTGTGTGGAATTCTTCAAAATCTTCATTAGAAATTTCCTCTTCTTCATCCGAAGTCACTTCTTCTAAGTCAAGCCATCCATTTGAACCAGTTGGCTTATAAGTTCTTCCCCAGTCCATTATGTGTTGAACTTCTTCTTCTGGGGTTACTTCCTGGTTCATGTCCTTAGATCATTTTCTTGAACTCCCTTAGAATTCAAAAGTTCTTGAATTTTAGGGTGGATATATTGAGGATTTTTAATATTATCATCTAATTCATCATAAGTTACTCCCAGGAGTTTCTCAATCTCCCTAACATCTTGTTCAATTTGGTTTTCCATGTGAGATGCTAGATCAGAATTATCCTCAAGTACATCCCCTTGTTTCCCTTCATGCTGGTCTTGAGCTTTGGCAGGACTTGGATCATCTTTAGTGTGAATTGCCAAAACATGTTCAATTGTTCCTACAACCTCAATGGAACCACAATTCACCTTATTCTTTTGGGAAGCTTTAAAGATATTGAGTTGACAATTTTTTACTTCCAGAGGTGATGTGCATAATCCCCGTCTCACAATTGATTAGAGACATGGCAGTGGCCAAGAAAGGTCTCCCTAAGATTATTGGGGTGTGGTTCAGGTTTTCTGATGCCTCCAAGCTAGAACAAGGAAGTCCACAAGGTACTCAAAATCCCTCACTTTCATAATCACATTCTGTAGAAGACCCTTCGGAATTTTGGTTGACCTATCAAAGAGCTGAAGGGTCACTTCAGTGTGTTGCAAGGGGCCTAAATTCAACTCTTTATATACTTTTGTGGGGAATAAGTTGATGGAGGCACCAAGGTCCAGTAAGGCTTGATCCAGGATGAACCCATCTATTTTACATGAAATTAAGGGGGTCCTTGGATCTTTCTTTTTAGGAGAGAGCTTATTTAGGATGATGGCACTGGTTTGTTCAGAAATCATGACCTTTTTTGATGATTTGGCCTGGCATTTTGGTGTGCATATTTCCTTCAAAAGTTTTTCACAGGCCAGGATGTTCTCAATAGCCACAAGGAGTGGTATGTTCACCTAGACTTGCTTTAGAATCTCAAGCCACTCCTTAGATTGGTTGGTTTTCTTTTCCCTGGGTTTGATCAAGGCTTCAAGAAAAGAAGCTTGAGAAAAATCATGGGTATTAAAATCCTGAGTCTTGTTTTCTAGATTAGCTTGGTCTCCCAGGTCAGATTCAGGCTCCTCAAGATCTTGGATTTGTTTCCCACTTCTCAAAGTGACAACAAAGGCATGTGCATTAGGGTTAGAAGGGTAACGGTGGGTTTTGCAAAATGGATTAAACCTGGATTGGGTTAGGGTTAACAAAGTCTGGTGGGTGCTGGGGAGTAGGCTAAATTTGGTGTGCTTTTTGCTCCTGTGTGTTGTGTTGATTAACCCTATTAAAGTTCCTTGGGTTTGGGACGGGTTAGGATGGCAACATCCCGTGTTGTCTAGCATCAACTAGCTGGTTAAATTGTCCCATTAAATCTATCCTCAATGGATTCATTTCTTCTTTATACCTCAGATTCATTTCTCTCATTTCTTTGAGGACTAGACTCAAATTAGTGGGCTAGTTTTCCTGAGTAGGTTGTAGATGGTATGTGCGTGGTTGTGTGTACCTAGCAAGTTGCCCATAAGTGTTTGGCTTAGTCAAGTTGGGACTTTGGGCAAGTTTCTGGCTTGACCAAGCAAAATTAGGATGGTTGTGCCATCCAGGGTTGTAAGTGTTTGAATAAGGCTCATTTCTAGTGTAACCCTGGAGTGCATTCACATCCTCAGGATAACTAGGCATCGGGCTGCCTAGTTCAGAATTCGAGGGCATCAAGGTCCCTGCTTGGTACTCAGAAAGAGATGGGTCCAAGTATAGTTGGCTCATAGGTGGACTCATGGTTAGGTCATTGATGTTGTGCACTGATTCGTAACCTAGTGGGTTGGGGAATTGGTTGTGGGTTACCATAGGCACTCCTTGGGTAGGCATAGGATTTAATTTGGATTGTGTACCTAAGGAATTCCTGCCCTTTAGAAGGTTTTCTAGCTTCTTATCCAAATTCTTCACATTCTTTCCCACGAGTTCCACCTTGTCTAATCGTTGTGCAATTAGCTCTAAATCAACCAAGTTTGAATTGTTGTTAACTTCATAAACTCCGTTCCTCGTTTGATTAACTCTGTTAAAGGCGGACATTGAGGCATTGTTGAGGGAATTTTCACTCCTACTCTCGAACAATTGAAAGGCTCCCTCAACATCTTGACTCAGGAAATTGCCCTCACATGCTGCATCAACAAAATTCTTCAGATTATCACTCATCCCATAATAGAAAATATGAGCCAAGTGCCACTTCGGAATCCCATGATGAGGGCATTTCCAAGCTAAATCATTGAGCCTCTCCCAAGCCTCATGTAGTTGTTCCCCGGGTTCTGCTTAAAGGTTGTTATGGCACATCTAAGGGCATTAGTTTTTCCTACGGGGAAGAATTTCTTTAGGAATGTGCTTCTCAGGTCTTCCCAAGTTAGGATTGGTCTACCAATTATTCTCAACCAATGTGCAGCTCTATCTTTTAAGGAGAATGGGAACGTCTTCATCATCAGGGTACCTTCATTCATGTTCCTAGGGTCAAAAGTTCTTCCTATGTGTAGGAGTTCTTCAAGGTAGTGGAAGGGGTCATTTGACTCACGACCATGGAAGTGGGGAATCAAGTTAATGAATTGAGGTTTGAGATCAAAATCTTCCCCATCCTGAGGTACCCTGACAAAGGGTTCAGGCTGGGCATTAGGAGGCTTGTAAAAGTCATGGAGGGGCTGGTCTGCCCTTCCATTTTAGAGTCAGGTGATGGCCTGCACTATGACTTCCATCTACCGATCATGATGCTGGCTTGCTTAATGATCTGCCTTTGTAAGAGAATCATAGGATCCGGATTTTGTTCATTAATCTCTTCTTCCTCGTGATGACTAGCCATTGCAGATGGTTTAGATTCAGATCCTGGATAAATAGGTCTTCTCCTAGGATTTCTTTCTAATGGTGGTAGCAAATCAGGATTTTGAGATCTTCTACCTTGCATACACCAGAAGAATGTCTGTAGATGAGAAGGAGAAGACAAATGAGAGAAACCCCGCCCTCTCAATGCAAGCAATCAAACTGGTCCTTAGAGTGTCAACCCTAATTAGACTTGATCCTGGCTCCCCAGAACATGACTGGGTGATGAGAACCTCATCATGAGCCATAACTAGCTCATTTTGACCCAATACAAAGGATAAAAGCTCCTACATATCTCAAGGAAAGGCTCAACTCAGAGAATTCTGAGTTTGAGAAGAAAACCAGTCATAAGGGGTAAAAGTGCAATTTTACCAGTATAAACTGCATGCAGGGTAATTCAGGGACCAAACACAGGTCAAAACAGCTTAATAAGAATAAAAGTGGGATGAGATGATCTAGCAAGGGCTACAGCACTTCCAAGGAACCAAATGATAATCTGTAACCCTAAAACAACCCACTTCAATTCACAAGGTTCGAGGCAAAGTAAAAATAGAATAAACCCTCTAAAATTCATATAAAAATAATCTCTAGGGTTTAGAACCTTCAATTTGGCCTTTAGAACCCATTTTGACCTACATTGAGAACCATGCCCAATTAATAACTTAATTTGGGTTTTTGCGCAAATTGACCGGCCAAACAAGGTTTAATATGAAAATAAAATTCACCATCAGATTCCTTAGGTCCTAATTAGTCATGTATAAAAACTTGAGCCTAAGAAGAAACCTCCTTGACCGACTTCACACTTTGGTCCTCATATATTTACTCTTTGGCCCTCAACTTTTGAACCCTCGCATTTTGGCCCCTAACTCTCCTTCGTTCTTTGCAATCAGGTCCCTCCTGCAAAACCCTGCCAGCACCATGCTCCGGCGACCTTGCGCGGAGCATGGCGCCGCGCAGGGTGAGGTGGGGGACCTGGCAAGTAAACCGGGGGTGCCCTGCGTCGTCAGCCGTCGCAGGAGCACCCCCCTGGTCATTGTAGCTCACCATACCGGCCGTGCGAACGCACGGACGGTATGGGTTCATGTTCCGACCATTCTCCGGCGAGGGAGACACGTCGTCTCCCTCCGCCTTCCTCCCTGTTTCATCCCTATAAATACCCCCCGCTGCTCCACCGACGAGGGTAGCCTGGATCTGACGGAGAAATCCCCAACTTCCTTCTCTTCCTTCTCCGGCAGACGCTCACCAGCTCCGGCGGTTTCCTCCCCCTCCTCCTCTTCGCTCTGCCGTAATACCAGCAGCAGAGACCTCCTCCCCTGCTCTTCCTGCGCCACGCCGTACCCAGCTGGCGCCTCTCCAGCCCTCTGCTCGCCGCCGCCCCTTCCCCTGGGCATCTTCTTCTCCGGCGACAGTCGATACGACTGTCGCCCTGTCTCGGCCCCTTTCGTCTCCATAGCTAGGTCAGAACTCCTCCCCACCTCCCCCTCTTTCTTTTCCTCACTGTCTTTTATTTGATTAAACCCTCGACCGCTCCTGTTCACCCTCACCCTCTCCGCCTCCGACCACCCTCCGGCGAGCCGCTCCCATCACCTCAGCGACCCACATGGCTCGCCGACCACCGCAGAACCTCCGCCTCCTCACCCTGATCCTCTTCCGCCCCTCCACTTCCCACCAAACGCCCTCTGCAGATCCACCGAACACACCCACTTCTTCGCTCACAGTTTGACCTAGGACGACCTGTTGGCTCCATCACGCCCCCTGCAGACCCCCTGACCACCTTCGCCGTGCCACGGCGAAGGTCCCCCGCCTGTCTGATTTGGCCGAGAGGCCGTTCTTCTGTGACCAGGTGACTCGCCCGCCGTCGCCATTACTGAGCAGGCAGAGCTCCTTCACCTGCAGGTGCAGGCACGCCTTCGCCCAGGTTCGACTCCCAGGTTGCGCGGGGAGTCTCCGCGAAACATCCCAGGCTCGCAGATGGGGCGAAGGCCGCACGTGAAGCCACGATCGCCCACTGCTCCCTCCGCGACGGGCGCTCAATTGGGGTGGGACATTTAGTCCCACCTCGGAACTTCTCGGAGGCGCGCGGACGCATAAAGGCAAAAAGTGCCTTATGCTGTCTGCCTCCTGACCACGGGGTGAGGTCCCTCTCACCCGACCCGGCCTCGTCCGTGACCACGCTCCGCGGACCTGGCCCGACCCGATTAAACCGACCTGCACTCCTCGCCCACCACCGCACGCCGGTGGGCCTGGACCCGGGCGTGACCCGAACCCGATTACCCGGTAGCTCTGGGAGAGCTTTCCCAAGAGTGGTTTCAGAGAGGAAGAGAGATGCGGGGGGAGGGGGGGTAGAGTAGGTTTTGCCTCTTGACGAAAAACCCTGAAGTGTGCAGGCACAGGCGAAGAAGAAGACCCGCTGAAGAAGAAGGAGCTGCACTGTAGCAAAGGCATAGTTAAGTCGTCTAAGCACCGGGTCAGACGACGGAAGGTCAGCAGCCAGAGCAGGAAAGAAGGCAGGCTGAAGAAGAAGGAAGAGCAACGGCCAAAGCAGAAGAAGAAGAAGAAAGGAAGACTTAGTAGCTGAAGGCAGAAGCTCTGCAGCCATAAAGAAAAAAAAAAAGGGAAAAGAGAAAGGGTCACCACGATTGCAGAAGAAGAAGAAGAGAGGTCAAGGCAGAAAACCAAAGAAGAAGAAGAACAAGGAGCTCTGAAGAAAGAAGAACATCACCAACGGAAGAACAGCAGGAAGAAGAAGAAGAATATCACCTCTGCAGAACAGAGAGAAAGAAGGAGATCTAAAGAAAGAGAGAAAGAAGAGCATCCCCCTCTGCAGAACAAAGAGAAAACAACAAATTCTTTCCCTCTCTCTTTATTTTTGTAAAAGAAACATGTATATCTCTAGAATACAACTTGCTCCCTGAGTTCGACCTCGGGAACTCTTTTATTTTCCGAGTAAAAAATTTATATTTGAAGTGTTGGTCATAACCGGCTTTACTACAACGTTATAACAAAACCCTCAAACCCGGTAAAACCGACGCGCTTTCATTTTGGCGCCGTTGCCGGGGACCAACGGCTATTCTAGAGGTAAACATTCCTGTATCTTTTAATTTCTGATAATCTCCTCTCTTTTGTGCAGCTACAGGAACTCAAGAAGACAAGCAACCACACGACAACCACTCCGAAGACAGGTAAATTTTTCCTCTCACTATTAACCCCTAAACTCTAAAGAGGAAGAAAAGAAAAGAACAAGCAATATAGGGCTAACCTGTCTTCCATACTTAGTAACCATAAAAAGTTGCATGTTTTCAACTCATCACTCCTGCACACTATTAAGGGTATTTAAGGGCTAACACATTCTTGCTTGAGCCCTAATTGCCCAACAAAGAGTTAAATGGACCAAGTAGAGCCAACATAAGGTCAAACATTAGGATTTCAGTAGAGACACACCCCTTAATCAAGAATTAAGGAAATCCAAAAGAGGTGTGCCCAAGCCATTGATTGAAAATAATTAACAAGAAAAATCCTAAAACAATTGGCTCTCTCTAAACACTTGAACCCTAAAAGACAGGACCTAAAAGCTCTTAAAGAAAACAATAGGTAAAGTTGACCCCTTGGGTCAACCAACCTTAAATTAGGTCACTCTTTGCACTTAAAAAGACTAAAGTTCAAGCGAAACCTTAAGCACCCTGATCTTAAAATTGGTAGACTTAAGAGGTCAAGATCCCCATTCTGGTCTACCTGGAACCGCAGTGACAAGAGAGGTCGGGTGGGGGAAACCCTGTAACCCGTGGGGACGCTCTACCGTGTAGGGGTCTTCGCGGGACTCTCCCTCTCTGGCTGCCCAGGTAATTCTCAGGTGGACGATCTTTCTGATCAAGGGGTCCATCTGCCCCGCACCTCTATAGTCACCCAACACATTTTTGGGTGTCTTGATTGGGTCCAGCACCTTCTAAACTTGCCTCTTCCAAACAGTGCATGTACGGAAGGAGGTCTCTAAGACCACCCTTAAGACCTCCATTAGAAATTCGCTCTCGTCAAGGCCAAGCCTCGACGCCCGTGTTTGTGCAGCAACACCCTCACATTATTCTCTCTTCTGATTCAGAACCAAGTTCTTCTTCTTCCCCCATCATGGCTCAGCCAGTTGAGGAAGAAAATAATCTGGAACACCAGCTCCAGCGACTCAATGACCTCTTCCAAAACTTCGTGCACCCACCACAGCGTCCTATGATGCGGGACCACTACAATCCTGCTGCGGTGGCCATTGAGCCTCGAGTCCGAATCCCGATTGGAGGACCTGATTCCGAACTAAAGCCCAACATGATTCATGCTATACCTAAATTCCATGGGCTTAATTCTGAAGATCCCTTCCAGCACATCAAACAGCTAAAGCATCTGGCCCACACTTTTGGATCAGATGCGCAAAATCGGGATATTCTTCTCATGAAGATGTTCTCCTTTTCTCTTATGGACAAGGCCGCCCATTGGTATCAAACTCAGACCCGGCCGATCAACACTTGGGAAGAACTTCAATCCTAGTTTTTGAAAAAGTTCTTTCCCGTTGGTCGGACCAACGCCTTGCGCCATCAGATTACACACTTCACCCAACAATCAGGAGAACCTCTCCATGAGGCATGGGATCGTTTTCAGGATCTCATGAGAAAGTGCCCCCATCACGGAGTTCCTAAATGGGAACAAGTCCAATCTTTTTACCAGGGACTCCGTGAGGACATCCGCCTTTTCGTCAATGCAACCTGCGGAGGAAACATCATGGGTCAACATGAAGACACCGTATGGGAGATTCTCGAAAACATGTGCGAGAACTCCATCAACAATGACTCCATGGGATTATTCGACAGGACGAATACCCGCGCAGCGACGAATCTTAAGGGAGCACATGAGACGCAGGGCCTGTCCACATCAGTCGACCTGGAATTAATGGCCAGTCGATTGGACAAGGTCTCAATCATTGAAAAGAAGGTGGATGAGCTGACTCAGCACTTGCAGCGAGCCACCTCTGCGCGTAACTCCTTTGCACAACCTCCTTCCGCACAGGAGACTGTGCAAAATATCCTCCACCGATCCTCCCCTGGGATGGATCCATATCCATCCCCATCTGATTCTTGGACTGGAAGATCATCCGATCCTTTCTACACCAGCCGGGGGAACTCCATTCCTCCTTTCCCTGATTCTCAGGAGGTTCCTCAGACCTGCGAGGACCTCAACGCCATCCAGAACGACCCATTCTCCAACACTTACAACCCTGGATGGCGAAACCATCCCAATTTTCAGTGGGCGGGAAATTCCCAAACCCAAAGACCACCTTTTCAGTCCCGCCCACAGCCCTCTCATCACTACCAGCCGCCTCAGCCTCGGCCCAACCCTACTTATCCATCAGGGCCAAATCAAGATCAAATGTCCTTAATCCTTCAGACTCTGGCTGACATTCAAAAATCGAATGCGGCCATTCAAAAACAGCACAAGGACGAGCTTACTGAAGTTAAAACTCAACTGGCCCAGTTGGCAAATTCTCGCCAGCCAGGCACACTCCCTTCCCAACCCCTTCCTAACCCAAATAACGTGCCAACCCAGAAGCGCGTTATGAATCCAAATTTAGGCCACGCTCAATGGATTTATCAGGCCCCCACTGCTCCATCTCCAGACGAGATGGATGCCTCAACTTCTCGTGCGGGATTTCAGCAGCAGCCACCCCTCCTACCAAACCCAAACCAAAACCAGGCTGGATTAAATTCTGTAACAACACGTAGTGGTAAGACAACTCAAGACCCGCATTATCCAAACCACTCCCAGCCTGATAACCATGACCCTAGGATAGTTATCCAAGGTACCGCTGTTCCAGACCCACAACCTGGACCTATCCTAGAAGAACCAACCAAGATCCCGTTTCCCGAGGCCCTGACCAAGGGAAAGAAGACCACCAAACCCGTGGCCCCTGAGGAAGACCTGGTCAAGCTCTTTGAGCAGGTCCACATAAACATCCCCTTGATGGATGCAATCCGCCACGTACCAGCTTACGCACGATTTCTAAAGAATATATGTACACCCCAGCGTAAGCCGCGAACCAAGGGAGGGAGCCCAATTGTTCTGTCAGAGCAAGCCAGCTCTGTAATCCTTAGTAGACTCCCACCCAAGGCAAAAGATCCTGGAACTCCCCTGATCTCCTGTAAGATAGGTGGTACCCAATTTGATAGAGCATTGTTAGACTTAGGTGCATCTATAAATCTGATACCCACATCCTTACTTGACCATCTGGAAGAATCTGAGCTGAAACCAACCGAGGTGACATTACAATTAGCAGATCGATCTATAAAGTCACCAAAAGGGATTCTCGAGGATGTTATCGTGAGAGTGCGGGATTTCTATTTTCCAGTGGACTTTATAGTCTTAGACATGGATGCACCTGAAAACCCTAGGGATACACCAATCATTCTAGGGAGACCTTTCTTGGCTACTGCTAGAGCCAACATCAGCTGTGAGGAGGGCCAAATAGAGCTTAAGTTTGGAGATCAAACACTAAAAATTGATATATTTAAGGCCCAACAAGGAATTAATTGCGGCGTCATCGAGCAAATTTGTGACATCAAGACTTTGGTTGATGAATCACACCTCCAGAATGACTTGAGTATGCCTCATCAACCACAGAAGGATCTTGACCCGCAAACAGAGGAGTCAAATCCAGATGTGAACAACCCAGTAACTCCCACCCTTGAACCTCACATCTATACTGAACCACCCGCTGCTGCTGAAAACCCCATCCTTGAACTGAAACCCCTTCCTGCTCATTTGAAATACATCTTTTTGGGTTCTAATCAGACCCTTCCTGTGATCATCAATTCCAACCTCAGTCCTGAACAGGAAACCAGTCTGATTGTTGTCCTCCAGCAACATCAAAGAGCCATCGGATGGACTCTCGATGATTTGACTGGAATAAGTCCCTCTTATTGTACTCATCATATCTATTCAGAAGAGGGCACACGACCTTCTCGTGAAATGCAGAGACGCTTAAACCCCAATCTGCAGGAGGTCGTGAAAAAGGAGATCATCAAGTGGTTAGATGCTGGGATCATCTACCCGATCTCCGATAGTCGTTGGGTGAGCCCAATTCAGGTCGTGCCTAAGAAGGCAGGACTCACCACTATAACGACTGAGACCGGAGAAATCATTCCTACCCGATTAGCCAACTCGTGGAGAGTCTGTATAGATTACCGTCGACTCAATTCCTCCACGAAGAAGGATCATTTCCCACTACCCTTCATTGATCAAATTCTCGAAAAACTAGCGGGAAATAGGTTCTTCTGCTTTCTTGACGGGTACTCCGGTTATAACCAGGTGGCAATCCATCCTGAGGACCAAGAAAAGACCACGTTCACCTGCCCCTTCGGAACATACGCTTTCCGAAGGATGCCTTTCGGTCTTTGCAATGCACCCGCTACTTTTCAGCGATGCATGCTTGCCATATTCTCAGATATGGTAGGTGATTATCTGGAAGTCTTCATGGATGACTTTTCAGTTTTCGGAGCATCATTCGACGATTGCCTCCAACACTTGGTCCAGATACTCAGGCGGTGCATCGACGTGAATTTGGTTCTTTCCTGGGAAAAGAGCCATTTCATGGTGCCTGAGGGAATTGTCCTGGGACACTCAATTTCGGAGAAAGGTATCCAAGTGGATCGAGCTAAGGTTAATCTGATTTCTCACCTTCCTATGCCTAGCTCGATCAGGGACATCCGATCCTTTTTAGGGCATGTCGGTTTTTATCGACGATTTATCCCTGATTTTTCAAAAATCGCACGCCCCCTGACCACTCTTCTCTCCAAGGATGTTCCCTTCGAAATCTCCAAGGAATGCACTCAAGCATTTGAAATCCTGCGTGACCGAGTCACCCAAGCCCCGATCCTACAGTCCCCTGATTGGTCTCAACCCTTTGAGATCATGTGTGATGCTTCCGACTTCGCTGTAGGAGCGGTTTTGGGGCAGAAAAATGACAAGAAACCTGTGGTCATTTACTACGCCAGCAAAACACTCGATGAGGCTCAGCGTAACTATACAGTTACTGAGAAAGAGCTGCTAGCTGTAGTATTTGCCCTAGAGAAGTTCAGATCGTACCTTCTGGGTTCCCATGTCATCATATACTCGGATCACACGGCTGTGAGGCATCTCCTTGCAAAGAAGGACGCGAAACCTCGATTGATCCGATGGATCTTGCTGTTGCAAGAATTTGACCTCGAGATTCGCGATAAAGCGGGAAAACAAAACGTGGTAGCTGATCACTTGTCCCGTCTTCCTTCTGAAATAATTGACCCCTCCGGACCCATCACGGAGCATTTTCCCGATGAGCACCTGTTGACTATTGGTACTAGCCTTCCATGGTTCGCTAATATTGTAAATTACTTGGCATCTCATCAGACCCCGTCCGATTGGCCGAAGGCCAAGAAAGACAAATTACGCTCCGATGCCAAGTATTACATTTGGGAAGACCCGTACCTCTTCCGCATAGGTGCCGATCAGATCATCCGGAGATGTGTCCCGGAAGGGGAAATCAACAATATCCTCTCTTTCTGCCATGACCAGGCATGCGGTGGCCATTTTGCCGGGCATAAAACCGCATCAAAAGTCCTCCAGTGCGGCTTTTACTGGCCCACACTGTTCAAAGACGCACACAGTCATTGCAAGGCATGCAGTCGTTGCCAGACTTTGGGCAACATGAGCCGTCGTGACATGATGCCTATGCAACCGATTCTAGTATGCGAAATCTTTGATGTTTGGGGGATTGATTTTATGGGCCCCTTTCCTGTTTCGGATGGTTTCGAATACATTCTGTTGGCTGTGGACTACGTGTCCAAATGGATCGAAGCCATACCGACCCGAACCTGTGATCACAAAATCGTTCTCAAATTCATTCATCAACACATTTTCTCAAGGTTCGGGATTCCTCGTGCAATAATTTCTGATGGGGGGACCCATTTCACAAATACTCAGTTTAGGTCACTGATGACCAAATACGGGGTGTCTCACCGAATCTCTACTCCTTACCACCCCCAAACTAATGGTCTAGCTGAGCTGTCTAATCGGGAGATCAAGAAAATCCTGCAAGTCACTGTTCGACCTGACAGGAAGGACTGGTCGTCCCGACTTCCGGAAGCATTGTGGGCCTATAGGACCGCCCACAAGACCCAATTGGGCATGTCTCCCTTTAGATTGGTGTACGGAAAGGCATGCCACCTTCCCGTCGAACTGGAGCATAAAGCCTATTGGGCAGTACGGAACTGTAATCTGGATCTTTCTAAGGCTGGGACCCACAGAAAACTCCAAATCAGCGAGATCGATGAATTACGCATAGACGCGTACGAGAACTCGCAAATCTACAAGGAGCGGGTTAAAGCCTTCCACGACAAACACATCTCGAGAAAGATCTTTCATCCTGGTCAAAAGGTCCTACTCTTTGATGCCCGACTCAAACTCTTCCCAGGAAAACTGAGATCTAAGTGGGTCGGACCATATTTGGTCCGACAGGTTTTTGGAAATGGAGCAATCGAAATCAGTCCACTCAGCCACGATTCTGAACCTTTCATCGTGAACGGTCAGAGACTCAAGCCGTTCATTGATGTAGCTTCTACTGATTTGGCTGAGGCATCTTATATCCTCCTTTCCCCTTGAGCTTATTGCGCCCAGCCGATGGCGTAAAACTCAGCGCTTAACGGGAGGCAGCCCGTCATTCTCTTTGAAAACCTGAAACTTGTTCTGACACCTTTCAGCACTCAAAGTTCACCCTTATAGACAGCCGACCCCAACTCAGATGTTTGCATCTGGGATTTGAAATCGTCCGCAAAAATTCAACCCGACCCATTCACTCATCCAAATTTCTGTCTTAAGGAATGAACTAAGACCCCCTAGGTTACAATGAGGACATTGCAAATCTTAGGCATGGGGGGGTAGGAAAGTGCAAAAACTTGTAAGAAAAGGTTTCAAACAAAAAATTCACATATGCCAAAAATACCATAAAAATTAAAAAATTTTTCGAAAAAGAATAAGAGGAAAAGAGGAGAAGGAAAATTTTGTGAAGGAGAAAAGAAACAAAATGAAAAAGGAGCACAAAATTATGAGAAAAAGTGATAGTCATTAGTAAGGAACTAAGGAATTAACCTAAGTTCTAGACCTCATTCAAGAAAATAACTGAAAAGTGCACAATGAGATTAGTAAGAATGCAAACCTTAGGCATTCTTGAATAGACTCTTAGTACCCATTAAGATCTGGACACTCCTCAAGAGGTTGAGGAAAATGAAAAGCTGAAGTATTAGGTCTAAGGCTTAGGGAGTATTCGGCCTCGTTAACTAATTTTTGGTTTACGGGACTCAGTAACCTAAGCACCCTAATCTCACACACAGCCTGGTTCAGTAAGCGTAAAAATCAGAATCACGCAGAAGCATCGCAAAAATCTGAAAAGAACACCTAGAATAGGAGCGGCCGATCAACACAAGTTGATTTGGACGAGTTCCCAGCGCGGAGAGGCGGGAAATCCCCTCGAAGATGCGTAACAAAATATCATCTCCTCGGTGCTTGTCTCTTAGGATATTTACATATCCTACGGGGGGCATGTAAGCACTCTGCTGGTTCAGATTCCATGGATGGCATTATCTCGAAGTGTCAATTGCCAGGGTCTGGATTCGGCCACGGAATACCATGGATGGGATTATCTCGAAATCTCAATAGCCAGGGTTCCGGGGGTTGCCATGGGCGGTGCTATCTCGAAGCATCGATCGCCAGGAACCCTTGAGGATTGATGATGGGAGCAAGGAATCTGATACAGACCGTGTTGAAAAGCCAATCCTAGGCTAGAACTAAAAAGAAAAAGAGAGAGAAAACTCTCCAAACAGAAAAACTTTCTATCTCTCTCTTACAAAACGCACTGCGAACTGAGCCAGGGCTAAAATCATTTCAAGCACGGGTGCTTTAACCACGAAGTCCAATAAACCTTAGGTTAGTTCTTGCGGGCCTTAAAAACCTTTGCTAAAAGACTGAGGCTAAGGCTAGACAGATTTGGATCTTGATTGGTACTAGAGTACCTTTTAGGCCTATGATCAGCATTCTAACCTAATCTATGAAGGCACTTATCTAAAACTATTGAAAACTTCATGGTCTAGAACAAGGGTTGAAACCTTAAGTTTTTGCTAAGGGACTAGCAAAAGCTAGGCATGGGGGTATGATGAGAACCTCATCATGAGCCATAACTAGCTCATTTTGACCCAATACAAAGGATAAAAGCTCCTACATATCTCAAGGAAAGGCTTAACTCAGAGAATTCTGAGTTTGAGAAGAAAACCAGTCATAAGGGGTAAAAGTGCAATTTTACCAGTATAAACTGCATGCAGGGTAATTCAGGGACCAAACACAGGTCAAAACAGCTTAATAAGAATAAAAGTGGGATGAGATGATCTAGCAAGGGCTACAGCACTTCCAAGGAACCAAATGATAATCTGTAACCCTAAAACAACCCACTTCAATTCACAAGGTTCGAGGCAAAGTAAAAATAGAATAAACCCTCTAAAATTCATAGAAAAATAATCTCTAGGGTTTAGAACCTTCAATTTGGCCTTTAGAACCCATTTTGACCTACATTGAGAACCATGCCCAATTAATAACTTAATTTGGGTTTTTGCGCAAATTGACCGGTCAAACAAGGTTTAATATGAAAATAAAATTCACCATCAGATTCCTTAGGTCCTAATTAGTCATGTATAAAAACTTGAGCCTAAGAAGAAACCTCCTTGACCGACTTCACACTTTGGTCCTCATATATTTACTCTTTGGCCCTCAACTTTTGAACCCTCGCATTTTGGCCCCTAACTCTCCTTCGTTCTTTGCAATCAGGTCCCTCCTGCAAAACCCTGCCAGCACCATGCTCCGGCGACCTTGCGCGGAGCATGGCGCCGCGCAGGGTGAGGTGGGGGACCTGGCAAGTAAACCGGGGGTGCCCTGCGTCGTCAGCCGTCGCAGGAGCACCCCCCTGGTCATTGTAGCTCACCATACCGGCCGTGCGAACGCACGGACGGTATGGGTTCATGTTCCGACCATTCTCCGGCGAGGGAGACACGTCGTCTCCCTCCGCCTTCCTCCCTGTTTCATCCCTATAAATACCCCCCGCTGCTCCACCGACGAGGGTAGCCTGGATCTGACGGAGAAATCCCCAACTTCCTTCTCTTCCTTCTCCGGCAGACGCTCACCAGCTCCGGCGGTTTCCTCCCCCTCCTCCTCTTCGCTCTGCCGTAATACCAGCAGCAGAGACCTCCTCCCCTGCTCTTCCTGCGCCACGCCGTACCCAGCTGGCGCCTCTCCAGCCCTCTGCTCGCCGCCGCCCCTTCCCCTGGCATCTTCTTCTCCGGCGACAGTCGATACGACTGTCGCCCTGTCTCGGCCCCTTTCGTCTCCATAGCTAGGTCAGAACTCCTCCCCACCTCCCCCTCTTTCTTTTCCTCACTGTCTTTTATTTGATTAAACCCTCGACCGCTCCTGTTCACCCTCACCCTCTCCGCCTCCGACCACCCTCCGGCGAGCCGCTCCCATCACCTCAGCGACCCACACGGCTCGCCGACCACCGCAGAACCTCCGCCTCCTCACCCTGATCCTCTTCCGCCCCTCCACTTCCCACCAAACGCCCTCTGCAGATCCACCGAACACACCCACTTCTTCGCTCACAGTTTGACCTAGGACGACCTGTTGGCTCCATCACGCCCCCTGCAGACCCCCTGACCACCTTCGCCGTGCCACGGCGAAGGTCCCCCGCCTGTCTGATTTGGCCGAGAGGCCGTTCTTCTGTGACCAGGTGACTCGCCCGCCGTCGCCATTACTGAGCAGGCAGAGCTCCTTCACCTGCAGGTGCAGGCACGCCTTCGCCCAGGTTCGACTCCCAGGTTGCGCGGGGAGTCTCCGCGAAACATCCCAGGCTCGCAGATGGGGCGAAGGCCGCACGTGAAGCCACGATCGTCCACTGCTCCCTCCGCGACGGGCGCTCAATTGGGGTGGGACATTTAGTCCCACCTCGGAACTTCTCGGAGGCGCGCGGACGCATAAAGGCAAAAAGTGCCTTATGCTGTCTGCCTCCTGACCACGGGGTGAGGTCCCTCTCACCCGACCCGGCCTCGTCCGTGACCACGCTCCGCGGACCTGGCCCGACCCGATTAAACCGACCTGCACTCCTCGCCCACCACCGCACGCCGGTGGGCCTGGACCCGGGCGTGACCCGAACCCGATTACCCGGTAGCTCTGGGAGAGCTTTCCCAAGAGTGGTTTCAGAGAGGAAGAGAGACGCGGGGGGAGGGGGGGTAGAGTAGGTTTTGCCTCTTGACGAAAAACCCTGAAGTGTGCAGGCACAGGCGAAGAAGAAGACCCGCTGAAGAAGAAGGAGCTGCACTGTAGCAAAGGCATAGTTAAGTCGTCTAAGCACCGGGTCAGACGACGGAAGGTCAGCAGCCAGAGCAGGAAAGAAGGCAGGCTGAAGAAGAAGGAAGAGCAACGGCCAAAGCAGAAGAAGAAGAAGAAAGGAAGACTTAGTAGCTGAAGGCAGAAGCTCTGCAGCCATAAAGAAAAAAAAAAAGGGAAAAGAGAAAGGGTCACCACGATTGCAGAAGAAGAAGAAGAGAGGTCAAGGCAGAAAACCAAAGAAGAAGAAGAACAAGGAGCTCTGAAGAAAGAAGAACATCACCAACGGAAGAACAGCAGGAAGAAGAAGAAGAATATCACCTCTGCAGAACAGAGAGAAAGAAGGAGATCTAAAGAAAGAGAGAAAGAAGAGCATCCCCCTCTGCAGAACAAAGAGAAAACAACAAATTCTTTCCCTCTCTCTTTATTTTTGTAAAAGAAACATGTATATCTCTAGAATACAACTTGCTCCCTGAGTTCGACCTCGGGAACTCTTTTATTTTCCGAGTAAAAAATTTATATTTGAAGTGTTGGTCATAACCGGCTTTACTACAACGTTATAACAAAACCCTCAAACCCGGTAAAACCGACGCGCTTTCACTGGGTTAGATCAACCCTTGAATTACTTGGCTGGCTAGAAGGGTGGGACCCCTTAGGACACTCCACACAGTGGGACACTACTAAGGGTTAACGCGGTTACCACACTGACCTTTCTTATCACCAATGGGTCCAAGTAGACAAGGCCTTGACTTTAGCCCAATCTAGTTTCAAGTCCCCAAGTCTATTAGTCCTGCCTAGGGCACGTCTACTCAATTTTAAGCTTGGGTTTGATGTGCTTTTGGAATATGATGGGCATTAGGGGGGTGTTTGCCCTTAAGATTGATTTCAATATGTGTGAGTGCACAAGCAAGGGGTTCAAAAACAATTTTTTATGATGAAGTGGATTTTAGGATTTAAATGCTTGTGTTAATGCATTTTAGGGTTCACTTGATTTAATCTCTTCAATCAAGGTTCTGATGAGGCACATAAGAGTTTTTGCAAATCCCAGTTTGTTTGATGTATTTCCTTTAAATATGGAGATGTAGGTGTGCTCTATCTTTAATGTGAAACCCTAACAGCAGATAGTTCTAGATGATTCTTTTAAGTTCAAATCAGATTAGTGGTGCGACCCAAGGAATAAAATCAATTGGCCCTATTGCACCACTAACTAGGCACTTAGAAAATATTTTTCAAGAATTTTTAATGCACGTTTTCTATTTTTTTCTGATTTAAAGTGTACTGGAGGTTTTGCAGTCTATTTTGACCCCTAGTTCGTTATTTAATAATTAGTGAAATCAAATGTAAAATAAATATTTTTTTAAGATCTTTTATAAATTATTTATTATCTCAAAAATTTAGTGCCTAAGTTAATCGGAGTTATATAAAAATTCTTATGATAATTTGAACTCTAAAAAAATAGGGACAATGATTGAATTGATAATTGATTAGTACAAGAATTTTTAAAATTTTTATATAAATCTTATTTATGTGAAATTTTGATATGTTGTTCTTAACTCCAAACCTCGCATCTAGTAAAAATTTGAGAATTTTTGGATGTGTGGATCTTTAGGAATTGAATTTTTAAGATAAAACTTTATTTTAGCCCGAAAATCAAGAGAATTTTTTTTTCAATAATCAAGAAAATTCTAACTAATTCTAAGGTTCAAGAAAATCCTAAATCTAACTAATCTAAACTAGGAGTACTTACCTGAGGTTCAAACCCATGATTTCTCCATTGGCTTGTCCAGTTCAGATTTCCTTGCTTCCTGAAATCAACGGAAAAATAACAAGTTAAAGACCTCGAATAAGCACCTGAAAAGCTTTAAAATTTTCCGTTGCCTCCCCAGCAATGGCGCCAACTTGTTCGACACATAAATCACATTTTAAAAGTTGAATTAGTTGTAGTATAGAGTGAAACGCGTCGACAAATAAATTTATAAACTCAAGTGAGTACCGGGTCATTTGTAGGGAGGCAATCTAGCTCACCACAGCTGGAACCTAGCTCACTTGGACTAGGGTTAGCTCATCCTAGCTCCATTCAGCTAATCTCAGCTAAATGGCAGCTTAAGAGAGTTCATCTTCGCTCACCCTAGCTCAAGTCAGCTCAGATCCAGCTCAACCTAGTTGAGTCTAGCTCATCTTAGCTCCCACAAGTCCACAGGGAGCTCTAGCTAGCTCAGCTGAGTTGACTAGAGTTGACCCCAGCTCAGATCCAGCTACATCCAGCTCCACTCAACTCCAGTCAGCTGAAGAAGAACTCATCCCAGCTCAGGAAGCTCAAGTCCAGCTCCCGGGGACCCAGCTTAGCTCAAGCTAATTGAGCTAAGCTACCTTAGCTGTCTCAACCAGCTCAATCCTCCCTGGGAGCACTAGACCCAGCTCACCTCAACTCCATTCAACAGAAGTCAGCTCACTTTAGCTTGGCTTAGTATCTAGAAAAGAACTAGCAAGCTAAGCCAGCTGGAGTAGCCCCATGTTGACCTCTTCAGCAGCTGCCAGCTCCACTTCAGCTCTGAATTCTTCAGAACCAGCTCCTCCCTCAAAACCCTAGCTCCAACACCTCCTCCTCTACTCCACCATTAGCTAAGCTAGCTTAGCTTAGCTTAGCTATGCTCCAGCTTCCTTGGCTTGTACCACCCAAAAACCCTACCTAACAACTCCACCAACTAGCTCCACCTAAGCTCCACATAAGCTAACCCTACTTGGTGCCAACCTAGCCTACCCACCACCTCCAAAAGACACCAAAAAAGTGGTGCCAAAACCACCCTAACTACCCCCTTGTTGGTGCCACTTTTCCCTCCAAAAACCCCCTCATCTCCACCACACATCTCCCCTTAAGCCCATCTCCACCATCCACATAATCCCACCTTCTAGAAGCCTCAAAGTTGGCGCCAACCCATGGCAACTCTCCATGGTTGGCGCCACTTTTAGGTGCCCCTTGACCAACCCTAACTACCCCCCTTACACCCCTTAGGTGGCGCCAACCATCCTTAACCCTTGGATTAACTAACCACCTCCATCTTCCCATCTTAGCCCTCCATTTCAAGAGTCACCTTAACCCCCCCATCCTACCCTATAAACAGACCACTACCCACCACCATTCAAACCATCCTTGGCTAGCAAATTCACTCTCATACTCTACCTAGAGCCCATGCCCAAGAGAAAAGAAGAAGAAGATTAAGGGGATATTCTGTCCCTTTGGTGCCTTCCCCTCTTCCCTTCTCTCTTGAGCCCACGCCCGCCAAAGGAGGAGCTAGGCAAGGAAGATCTTTGGAGGAGATCTTGAAGGTGGTCCATGCCACCTTGGAGGAGAATTTAAGGGTGGCCCACGCCCACCCCTTGGAGGAGAGCATTGAAGGTGGTAGCATCCACCTTGGAGGAGCTCTCAAGGAAGGAGAAGAAGAAGGCCCTCCTTTCAAGCCAAGGAGCAGCTAGGCTTGGAGCAAGAAGACTCCCTTCTTCACCAAATTTTGCAAGGGGATTTGTGTTTCTTTTATTGCTTTTAGATTTTTTCATTTCTAGTAGAAGCATTCCTCTACTTGTCTTTGAAAAGAACACAAATTCTAGTTAATCAAATTACCTTCCTTTTAATTTCCTATTGCGATTGTTACTTTTGTTCTAGCACCTATTCTACTTCCACTCCCTAATTACTCTAGGCCTCCACTTGCCTAGAGTGAGCTTAGGTAGTGGACATTTTAATCTCTTAAGTTTTAGCTTAACATTTTAGGTGTTAGCACTTTTTCGTCACAATTCACACTTTGCCCATATTATTTCAAAACACAAAAAATATATATATTTAAAATACCAAAAAGAAAGTTGAGATTTATTTTTAGCAAGAGAATTGAATTGCAATTTTTGCCTCCTTTGACGACCCTAGATACTCTCCTATCTAGGATACAAATTTAAAAGCGTATGCGAATTCGCGTGTTACAATGACATTAAAAACCCGCTTTTACAAATCACACTGCTTGTGGGATGTGGTAGCACCTTAGATCTAGAGTGCTCGGATGATGGTCGGAGCGGAGTTGCAGAGGGATTGAGAGTCGCAAAGAAGGTGGAAGATATCTGGAGTTGATGGAAGAGATGCCTTCAACTAGGGGACCCTGGGCCTTCTTTTATAGATTTGATGAGGGGAAAAGTGGGCATTTTAGCCCTTAAAATCATGCAACTACTCTTATTTGATCAGATCCGTTGATCTCTTGATCAACGGATCGGATCTGACCTCAAAACAACCCCTAAATCGCATTTTACGTGCGGAATGTAACTCTGCTTGATATTTGGCAACCACTGTGCCCTTGGATCATGCCTGCCTGCTCCTCACATGCCTTCATGCTTAGGCTTTGCCAGATGGCGCCACGTGTCGGCCCCTGCTGCCCTTGGATGGCCATCGGATCCCTTTGCACGTGCTTTCCTCTTTTCTGTGCGTGCCTTCAAGACTTCAAATCGCACCCTTGTGAATTCATATCACGCTCAACAATCTTAGCCTTCCAATCTCACGATCGTACAGCTTACGTGCACGAGTGTGATAAGATGATTTTCACTTTTGAATAATGTTATTAAGATGATTTGTTCTTGTAGGATCAAAGTGGTGGAAAATCGCTTAACAAAATAATTAAAATTAAAATTAAATCACTCACAGGAGAGTGGGTCGTGTCCATAGGGAGGCAATGAATTATTTAAACTTGCAATTAGGTTGAAATCAAGTTCGCTGAACTATTCGTCAGATCAAACAATGCCTATGTAGCTCAAAAAGTAAACCTTAAATTTATGGAGAAGTCAAGGGGTGTTAATGTAATTTTTACGTAAGAAAATTATCCATGTGCAAGGGTATGCCATGTACTATTCACTTGCATACATACTAAAATGTAATTCAAAATTAAATTCAATGCACATAGAGATGAATAATAAGGTTTAACAATTCTCTAGAAGCATGAGCATGGAGGCATAAATTCACCATAATAAAATAATGATAAATCAAAATTCATTTTTGTGGCAATGGCATGAAATGTAAATACTAATTCCACCACAAATAGAGGACTCTACCTCTCTCCTCCTCACTCATGGGAGAAAGGTTCATTCGAGGAATTCTTCTGGGAGTAGGTTGGCCAGAGTGAGGGCTTCACAACGGTGGTGGTGGCAGGTTGTGAGACGGCCGGAGTCAGCCGGACGGCAGAGAGAAGCAACGGCGGTGGAGGTTGCTGCTGCTGGCCACGCTTGCTGCAGGTGCGAGGAGGGGCGGCGCGCGAACGCTGCAGGCATGAGGAGGCGTGGGTGCGTGGAGGGGCGGGCGCTCTGCAGGCCGCACGGGCACGTGGGGTCTGGTTGCCACGCGGCTGCAAGTGCTGCAGGGGGTGACGCTGGAGGCGCTGAAGCAGGGGTGTGCAGGCATTGGGGCGTGGGCGCGTGGAGGTGAAGGCGCTGCTGGAGGATGCGCTGGGCAAGGGCACGTAGGCGTGCTGCCTGGAGGTGAAGGTGCGTGGTGGGGTGGGCACGTTAGGCGAGGGTGCTGGAAGTGAAGTTGCACGGGGGTGCTGGCTGGAGGTGCACACGGTGGCTGAGGTGGGCGTGCGCACACTTGCTGCGCTGGAGGCACGCGAGGTGGCGCGCTTGGCAGGGCTGAGGTGCGGAGAGGAGAAGTTGTAGCTCTGTGTGCTGTAGTGGGCGTGGCGAGGGTGTGTGGGGTGTGCAGAAGCTGTGATCTACGTGTGGTATTGAAGATGAAGCACGGTGATGCAAGGACTCTTGGCGGTGTGGGCTATTACCCCACGCGCCCACGGTGGTGGAGTCGCACTGTCGTGGTTGAGGCCGGTGGTAAGGAGTGGATGAGAAACGTAGCTCTCTACACAGTGAGGAAATGGATGGTGGCCTCCCTTGCCTGGTCGTCTCCTCCTCCCTTTGTAGCTGCAAGTACTAATTTGAAATCCAAAGAAGCAGGATCAAATGCTCTTCATGGCCAATGAATGCATGCAGCTGTGCTTGAGGAGAAGAAGCAGCCGTTACCTGTGGAGGAAGAGAATAAGAAAATAATAAAATATTATGATTATTTATGCATAAACCCTTAACTTCTATGTTAAATTAAAATAATGCAAGTAACTAATCAAATGCATGCAATTCTAAGTTAATTCTAACTGCATGCAATGAATGAATTATGCAATTAAGTTAAAAATATGAATTAATTTATTTACATCATAATGTATGCTATCTAAATGTTATAATTAACTTAATGTCTAGGCACTTAAATACTTAAATAGCCCACAAATATGGGCTAATCAAATACCCCCATGCCTAGTTTCTGCTAGTCCCTAACAAATCCAAGCAAAACCTAGCACTCCAAGTAGACTAACCAACCCAATCGGTCTTCCTTTAGAAACATGTTAAGTTCAGACTTTAGACCTAAGGTTCCCAAGTAGTTGCTAAGTTACAGAATAGGTCGGCTAAAGACGAGTTGCAGGCACAAGTTTCCCTAATTTCTAACTCTACCCTAAGGTTTATTGATCCCTGAGATTAAAGCATCCGTGCATGTGCATTGGTCTGAGTTATTTGAGGTTGGTATGATTGCCAACCTAGAAAGGAAAAAGGATTTTTTATATATATATATATTTTTGTTTGATTCTTCTAGGTTTAACCTTGGCTCAGCTATCAACACGGTCTGTGTCGGATTCATTGTCCCCATCACCGTACCTCGAAGGGTGCTTGGCTTTCGATGCTTCGAGATAACACCGCCCATAGCGACCCCAAGAACTCCTGCCAATCGACACTTCATGATAGTATCGTCCATGGATTTCTTAAGCGAATTAAGGTCTGTGGCAATCGGCACTTCGAGATAGGGCCGCCCATGGTACCTGAACCGCACAATGTGCTTACATGCCCCTAGTAGGATGGATATCCTAAGAAACAAGTGCCGAGGAGGTAATATGTTATCATCGCATCCTCAAGGTGAGTATATACTTCACCAAGCTTGCGGCAGGAACTCTTCCAGTCAAATTGTGTCTTCAAACCTCTCCTAAGTCAAAACTAAGAGAACCAAATCTCTTTTCAGAAAGAAAGAAATTAAGGTGATCACTTACTTACACAAGACCAAGTGTGTGAAATTTGGATGCTTGAGTTACAAGGACCCGTAAACCAAAAGGTAGAATAAGACTCCAGGTACTACACCACCTTTTAACTCAATCCCTAGCTTTCCTTCCTCAACTTAACTCCTTAAGTTTTTAAGTCCACAAAGGACCCTAAAGGTCTAAAGTTAATAACTCAACTTAGTTTTTAAAGTCAAAACCTAGAGTCAACTTAGTCTAACCTAAAGTTCTGATCTTATGCCTAAGAATGCAGGGCCAACCAGTTAAGCTCAATAATACAAAATGTTTTTTTTTTGTTTTTTCAATGCAAATGTATGCAATGCAGAATGCTTTAACTAAATGCATGAATGCACTATGTATAAATTCTATGTATATCCCCTAGTACACCCCTCCATGCCTAAAATATGCAATGACCCCATTGCATAGAAGGATATTACCTCGGTCAAAGATGGGCTACTATTCTTTTGTTAGCAGCCGAGTAGCCAAAGAACTTGCAAATTAGGTTCAAGGATCGCAGAAATAGGCCCTAAAAATGAGCAAAGTAATGCTGGCCTAGAAAACAGGTAACCTAGGGTGTTTGCGAGATGATGATGAATCTCGATAGCAAATGCTCGTCCCACCAAGATGGGAATAAAACCTTCCCAGGTCACCAAAGGAGGTTCTAAATGATAAATTGGAATAGCAACCTCTAAAGGGGTAGGGGAAGGATGACAAGGATCCTCCAACAGAGATGGGGAAGGAATGGTGCAGAGATAAACCCCCAGGGTAATGGGCTGACTAAAGAAATCATCAATCCATACCCGATACTCCATTACAGGAAATATTGGTCTGTTAAGCCACCCGGTTAGAACAAAAGTGAGCATATCTCTAAGCCAAGGATCGTCGAGGGTGTCCAAGTTTCGAGGTTGCGAGATGGCCATAAGATCTAGGTTGGGTTTAATCAACTCGGTGTCCATCCCTAACAATCTTTCCAAATCCTCGATTGCATCCCTAGCATTCCTTGCACTATCACAACTATCTTCCTGCACTTCATCAGGAGTCAAAATTACGCCTTCAGACATAAGCAAATCAGAGGGTAACTTTGAATCAAATGAAGGCAGGTTGGAAGCAACAAATCTAGGGATTATCCAATCAATGTCATCCCTGGGTTCTTATTCTTTACTCAAATCTTCCCCGAAGTCTATATGTGAATCCAGATAAATCTTAGAAGTTGCTTCCAAATTTTCCATCATTTCATCATGAGGAGAAATATCATTGATGGGTGTGCTAAGGAAACCTAATTTGGTCAAATTTGTGACATCCTCAGGGGCTAACTCTTCAAATAAGACATAATCGCCCTTAGTGTCACTCCAAATCTTGAATGTAAGTTCCTCATATAATTTATCCTTCTCCTCATCATACGATTCATCATATACCCAAGGCCTAGAAACATCTAAAATCTTAGTAGATCCCCTAGGGTACTCTATCTGAGGTAAATGGTTTACACTGGTAACATTGGACTTCTAAGATAGGTGAATTTCTTGAGGGTTAGGTTCCCTAATGATGGGCTTGAGTTCCATCTCATGATCAGAAGGGAGGGCAGGATTAACAACTTGACTTTGACCCACTTCATCAAATGTCACGAAAATATTATCATCTAGGTTGAGGTCTTCCAATGGTACCATCATTCCCTTCTTTTGACTCCAATATAATTCAGGTGGATACTCAACCTTATCATCATGTTCCTCGGGTTGCCACCTTTCTTCATCCAATGCATAGCTACTTTCATATGTATCTTCTTCCCACTTAAGGCATGGATCTCTCAAGGAAGTGTCATCTAACGGGGAGGTTTCAAAATCGATCCTCGAAAAGTAGCTATTCTCCCTTACATAATCCCCAAAATTTTCCTCCAACTTAAAGTGTAGCTCTCCCACGGGAGATTCATCTAGCGTAGAGGGGTGTACGTCATCCTCAATGGGGTAGATTGGGTGGCTAATTTCATCTCTTTCTTGTTGGCCCGCTCTCGAAGATTCTCCTAACAATTCAATCATTTCATCTTGCATTTTCTGTATTTCCATCTTCAATGAGAAAATGTCATCATTTCTATCAGGAGAGAAGTCAGGCTCAAGCTTATAGTACCCAGGAGTGTCTGTCCAACCATTATAATTATTCAGCGTGGGTGGGTTGGGTATTTCTATGGTGTGTGGGATATTGGGCAAAGCAAATCCCGCTCCTAGGTTTTGCTCACTGATTTGGGGCTTAACCAGGCCAATACTCCTATAATAGGAGTAAAACGGATCCCAATGATTGTCATTATGTCCATTAAAGGATGGACCATCTCGGTGTATGGGATCGAAGAGTGTAGAGTGGGGGTAAGGGTGTGGGCAAGATGTGAAAGGATGAAAATCAATGTGGTCCATTCTAACTCACACCTCAATCAGAATTCCCCAAGAAAAACACAATTCAAAAAGGACTTTTTAGGTCTTTCCCAATTTAGGCTTTTGATTTTAAGTCAGATTGTGGGTGACAATATAATTTGTTCAATCAATTTACGCGCTTATTGTCGACTTACGGATTGCTTAAGAAGACCTAACTGGGACTTAGGTGATCCTTCCTAAAGCCCAAAAAGTTTAGTCACCACCAAACATGGCAAAGAAGGATGCAAGTAGGGTTAAACCCTTCCTTTGAAGCATTGCTTTCGCAGTGCCTCTTAACTACCCTCAATCTGCAAGGTTTGGAGGCAACTTCACCTCTAAACTAAAGTTTGGGTCACTTTAGACCCCAGTAATAGGAGGCTCTAGTCCTAGCGGTTCTAAACCTAAGGAGTGTCTAAAAGCATGCCGTGGTGCAAGAGATATAAGTGTGCATACACCGCAAAAGATTTTGAATTTTAAATCACATGCCAAGTTTGAAAATCAAATCCTTGGTTTTTAAATGTCCCTCCTTTAATTAGTCCTTTTTCCAGAAAATATGTGACCACTTGTTAGATCTATTCAATACAGATTAGGTGGTCTTGAAATTAATCCAAATGCATTTGCATGACAGGTAGAAATGCAAAGTTAGAAGTGCATACCTGATTCCAGCATTCTTCATGCAATATGCAAGATAGGAAATTAGATCTAGATGCTGCTCATTCAATCCTAAATGATATGACCTAAGGGTAGGTAGCTTCTAACAGGTAGCTCATGTTTTTATTTTTTTTTTTATGTACAATCAAGAAAAATAAAATCAATTCACAAAAGAAAACCTAGATCTAAAGAAAAAGGGAACATGCTCCTAAAAATTACCCAACACGGGCCTAAAATAAAATCGGGGAACAAACCCCTCAACTGTACCCCAGAACAAGGGTTTTCCAAATGAATGTACTAAAATAAAGAGAAGAAAGAAAAATAAAATCTATATACAATTAAATGGATGAGATGAAGATGTGGTCCTCCGAATATCTCCTCCAGCGGTGGAAACAAGGTCCACCAAGGCATTGCTGAGTGGGGTATGATGCTTCTTCTCCCAGTGTTGCAACTCCACCGATAATGTCAAGGATTGCTTGATCTTTAAGGCTGGTGCGACAAGATGTCTCCAAATCTGTATACCTCGCACCAAACAGAAAATTGAATTTAAATATGCCTCAAATAGAATGTGAACAAATAATTAAATAAATGCGAGTCTAATAGGTCCGTTGCCTACCCGGCAACGGCGCCATTTGATAAGATGGTTTTCACTTTCGAATAATGTTATTAAGATGATTTGTCGTTGTAGGATCAAAGTGGTGGAAAATCGCTTAACAAAATAATTAAAATTAAAATTAAATCACTCACAGGAGAGCAGGTCGTGTCCATAGGGAGGCAATGACTTATTTAAACTCGCAATTAGGTCGAAATCATATTCGCTGAACTATTCGTTAGATCAAACAATGCCTATGTAGCTCTGAAAGTAAACCTTAAATTTATGGAGAAGTCAAGGGGTGTTAATGTAATTTTTACATAAGAAAATTATCCATGTGCAAGGGTATGCCATGTACTATTCACTTGCATGCATACTAAAATGCAATTCAAAATTAAATTCAATGCACATAGAGATGAATAATAAGGTTTAACAATTCTCTATAAGCATGAGCATGGAGGCATAAATTCACCACAATAAAATAATGATAAATCAAAATTCATTTTTGTGGCAATGGCATGAAATGTAAATACTAATTCCACCATAAACAGAGGATTCTACCTCTCTCCTCCTCGCACACGGCAAAGAGGTTCGTTCGAGGAACTCTTCTGGGCGTAGGTTGGTCGGAGCGAGGGCTTCGCAACGGTGGTGGCGGCAGGTTGTGAGACGGTTGGAGTCAGCCGGACTGAGGAGAGAAGCAGTGGCGGTGGAGGTTGCTGCTGTTGGCCGCGCTTGCTGCAGGCGCGAGGAGGGGTGGTGCACGAGCGCTGCAGGCGCGGGGAGGAGAAGTTGCAGGGATTCTTGGCGGTGTGGGCTGTCACCCCACACGCCCACGGTGGTGGAGTCGCACTGCCATGGTTGAGGCCGGTGGTAAGGAGTGGATGAGCAACGTAGCTTTCTACGTAGTGAGGAAAGGGATGGTGGACTCCCTTGAACGGCAGCCCTTCCTCCTCTTTTGTAGCCACAGCTACAAAGATTTGAAATTCAAAAGGCCCGTTGAGTCAATGCTAATGCGCAAGAGGAGGAGGCGGAGACGGAGCAGTTACCTGCAAAGGAGAAGAAGAAAAAAAGAATAAAATAATTAGGATTATTTATACATAACTCCTTAACTTCTATGTTAATTAAAATAGTGTATGTAATGCACCTAATTAATTAACTAATCAAATGTATGCAATCCTAGGTTAATTCTAAATGCATGAATTATGCACTTAAGCTAAAAATATGAATTAATTTATTTACATCCTAATGTATGCTATCTAAATGTTAAAATTAACTTAATATCTAGACACTCAAATACTTAAATAGCCCACAAATATGGGCTAATCAGCGTGCCTCACCTTCGTTTCGCAAAACGCGTGGGATCCTGCATTCGGCCACGGCGTGTTTTGATCATGCCACGTGGTTGTGCCTACACCCTTCGATCGCCATCTGACAGCGCAATTGCACCCATGCCCAACACCCCTTCAATTTCGCTCGAGGTGCGGATCGAATGGGCGCCACTTGGATTCAGCGCAAGTGTGTGAGCCAATGCACTACACATGCATTCTGTTATGGTTTCCTCTTTGTGTCTAGTTATCCTTAGTCGTTGGATGGACGGCATGGATGCATCGTGAACCGTTGGATGGCCACCCAACGGTTGAGAGTGGCAAGGATGGTCTTCAGAGATGGGCCAACAGTGAGGGGCAGCTGTGATGGCACCACGTGGTGCCATCATGGCCATCCATCTTCTTTTCTTTGTATCTGGTGATGTAGACCTCTGATCGGGTTGATTTTTGTGCTGTTGAACTGCGATCGTTGATTTGAATCCATCTGTGCAGTTGGATCTTTCATCTGAGACTCAGATCTTTGTCCTTTGACTCCATGATCACTACTCTTTTATGGATTGCACACGATGCTCTGTTGTCTAATCGAGATGATTTCAAAAGCATTGGACTCCCGTCATCATTCTAATCAGATCTGTACGGTCTGATCTGACATCCACAGCTTCAAATCATCTACAATTAAAATCATCTTTTATTAGTACATAAAATGACGATATTATCTATATGACTAATAAACTAGCTATTGTGCAAATTACGATGCCTATGAATGCATTATTCCTATGTTGTGCTGGAATCTAGCTTAATTTAGGTGATTTAGGTTGCATGATTGCTGTGAAATCAGTAACCATCTCCACAGTTAGAAAAACATTAGTTAAAGATGATGTTTATTTTGAAGGGATGAAATTAGAATCTCATCATCTTAAGGTTGTGCCTCGCATTTTAGGTAGACTTGTCTCTTGGAACTTGCATGGAAAATCAGGATCGTTTGATCACATTTCTAGGGAGATTTCCTACATCCTATACGCTTTATTAAACGCACTAAAATGAATTGGTGTGATTTAATCATGGACACATTAAGTAGCACACATCGTAGGAACCTTCCTTTAGGTGCCTTTATTTACAACATGCTTCTTCATTTCAACCTTGATTTGGAACGTCAATTTGTAGATGAATCCGTTAAGAAGTTTGACCGCACTACTTTTCTTCTTATGGGTCTTAAGAAAGGAATTGAAGAAGAACAAGTAGAGGAAGAAGTTCCTCAGTCTCCACCTTCTCAATCTTCTCCTACTTCCTCACAAGTCCCTCTCATGCTTCCCGATCCTTCTACCCATTCCTTCTATTCCACTTCTTGGGAACACTCTTGGGAAAATGTACAGGGAAATCAAGAGGCTTTTCAAAAAGCCATGTTTGATGAAATGAACCTTCAACTGAAGAGGCAACATGAAGATCATGATTATCTAAGGAGTTTCACAAATCAATATACATTACAGCTTTCTCCTCTTGAAGACCGCATGAAGAATTTGGAGTCTAGATACTCCAAAGGAAAGAAGAAAAGTTAATTTGTCTTTAGATGGTTGCTTTGCGCCAATTAGGAATCTACTTTCAATGTTTTAAAAACATGTTATGATCATCATGTTTTCTTTTTACTTTGATATTTTGTTATTGACTCTCTTACAGTTTGTATGCTCTAATTTTCTCATACCAATTTGATTTCTATTTGAGTATGACCTTGTCTTATAGCATTTTTGCTAATGCCAAAAAGGGGGAGACAAAAGCATATCTAAGTTGTTTTTTTAGGGGGAGCACATAAGCTTTTATTTAGAGTAGTATACCATATAAATATTTCTTTTTGTCATTAAAAAAAAGGGGGAGATTATTGTTCAACTGCTTATAATTATATTTTTGATAATGACAAATGAGTTCTTTCCTTCGAAAAGACTAACATATTACAGGAAGGATTTAAAGAAAAGGATTGAGGAAAAGGAAGGGCAAAACAATTTCTTTTATAGTTTATTTTATTTATCTAGATTGTAAAAAAGCCTTGAATTATCTGTAGGATGTCTTTAGAATTTTCATATTCATACTGGTATCCTTGAATTGTAAAGAGTGACTTCTGTTGGTTTTTCAAACGTCTCATTTTACCTTTAGACGTCTGAGTATGATTTTTAAGATGTCTGGTCTACTTCTCCAAATGTCTAATATCTTGTTTAGAGTCTAGATTCATGGCCAATCTTTGCAACCAATGTCATCTTGATTTTTCAGATGTCTGTTATCCTCTTTAGACGTCTATTATTGTCTTTCAAATCACTTTAAATAAATAGAACAATGGTCATAATCTTAGGTGTTTTTCAGCATCTCTCGTCTTCTTGAGCCGTCTGAAACTAACCGACATTCACTTTCTATCCAACGATCAAATTGACCGCAATTGATTATGTCAGTTTCTCTTTTGTTTTTGGACCGTTGTAGGTCATCAAACTTCCTTATATCCATTCAGACGTCTAAACTTTTGTCTAGACGTCCAATAAGACGTTTGATCATTTATCTTTAGATCCCTGTTTGGATCCAATTTCATTCCAGTAATAATCACTTTGACCCTGGAACCTTTTAAGACGTCCAATTTTATTTTTAGACGTCTGAAACTATATGTTCAGATGTCTAAGTTTTTGTTTAGACATCCCTGTATTTAATCTTGTGAAATCCAGTAATGGCTATTTTTTTCTAGAGCTTTTTCAGATGTCCCACTTTATTCTTAGACATTTGAAATAGTCTTTTCAGATGTTTGTCTTGGTTTTTCAGACGTCTGATACAGTCAGATTTTTAGTAAATGCATTGTAGCCATTCTATCTTAATTTATTCCATTTCAATTCAAATTCCAATGACTACCTAGGCTTAAATCTAACCTCCTACACCTATATATACCCCCATAGGTAGCCTTAAGAAATTACAACAAAGAAATATACATCATACTTATTTTTACAAAGCTCTTGATCTTTTTGTGGTCTCTTGTTTCTCTCTTGTGCTCTATTTGTGCTGTTGTTCCTTTGAGAGAAAACCTTCTTCCTGCTGCTTATAGGTTTGATAAGGGAGTATTATAATTCTTTTATTCAAGGCTTATAGGATTATATTATTTTTGATAGTTTATTTGGGTACCCGATTTGTGGTTTCTTGTTTTCTCTTAGTAGAGGGGCAAAACTCTTCTTGGGGTCTGTCCAGGAAGAGGGGAATTGTAATATTACTTATTGTTAGTAATTCCTACTCAGGTAGGGGCAAAATCCTATATTGAGAGCTCCAGGTAGAGGTTTTTCCCACAAGGGTTTCCTCTCTAAATACTTGCGTGCTGTTGCGATTGATTCAAATTTTTTTGTACAATTCAACCCCCCTTCTTGTGCCACTAACAAAGCCCACCATTTGTAGCCCATAGTCACCCTCCTCCTCTCCCCATTGAGACTTCTTCTTGTCCTCCTATCCTCAACGCTACTCTCTTTCTCCTTCTTGTTGCTACTATTGTGGTTGCACCTCAAAGGGGAGAGCTTGAGGTTGAAGAAACCCCCTTCCAGGTAGGCTGCATCCCCCTCAACCTTCCTTGGAGTTCTTCTTCCTAATTTCTCTCTTTTCTTCCTCTATCTTCAAGTTTTAGGTCAGTGAGGAGAAAAAGGGAAGAGGAAGGGAAGCCCTCGCGTGTAAGGAGCTTGTGGAGTTGTTATACACCAAGGAAGTGAGGTAGGGATCCCCTCCTTCTTGGAAAACCTTCCTTCAAGTTTTTCCTTTTGGTAGAACATGGAAAATAAGGGTTTGGGTGTGGAAGACCATGGGTGCATATAGGAGTTGGGTTTGCATGTAAGTAAGCCATAGATATTCATGCTTATCCTAACTTTTGGTATGTAATTTTTCATGTTCAATGTGTCCCTTATCTGGATGTTAATTTGTGGTCAAGATTTCATATGGTTTAGAGGTGTTAAACATGGGTTTTTGGAGCAAGAAATACAAGTTCTATGGTGTGGCTATTGTATGTAGCTTGACTTAACATTAAGTCATTGTTACCTAATGTTAGGTGGCTACTAACAGGGCTAATAACATTAGGTAACAAATGGCTAATGTTAGGTAACAAATGCCTAACATTAGGTGACTAGTCTAAGATCTCGATCAGGTGAGATTTTGAGTTTTTGACCCTAGAAACTCAAAGGGGTGACTAAACCTAACCTAAAACCTAATTAGAGATTTAGTGGACACCTTAACAAAGAATGGAATGGACAAATTGTAGAAAACCCTATATGGGTATAAATTGTCCTTAAATGAGCTTGAAGCTCTCTAAATGGACCAAAAGGAACCCAAAATGGCTAAGTAACGGATTAAATCTCTCATGATGATGTTAGTGACTTTGTTATGAGTTCAAGGAGAAATCTTGGATCCTAAGGTGTTAATTAAAGACCTAGGTGATCCAATAGGCCCCTAGGGCTGGTTGACCCAAGTACAGGTTGAAGAAAAGTACTAAAAGATGGGTAGGTCTTAACAGGTAAGCTTGTAAGGTTGGACGCCTCAACCTCATGAATAATGGGTTCACTATTGTGGGTAGAAGACCCAAGAATATGAGGTAGCTAGATAATAAACACCAATTTTGCATGTATGTTAGGCTTATTTTGGGGTTATCCTTAGTACATTATTGCATAAATCATCTTGCATCATTGCATTTTAGAAACAATATGCCAAGCCTGCCCATGTTTAAATTTTGATATAAATTGGTACCTTGATCATCTTTTGTTAGTTTGTGCAGCAACCCACAAGTACCCATTCTCGAAGGAGAACCTTGAGGAGCTACAAAATGAAGTCATGTTACATGTGGAAGATGAATTAAATGAGCTTGGCAAACAAATTATTCCATGCATTTCATTTATTGGAATTAAAGCTAAGAGGTGCACAGGAAAGTTAAGAAATTAAATAGGGACGCACCTTTTCAAGGGAGGCTATTGCCTTCCCAAGTAAGCCACCCCTTGGAAGCTTCCTTGGGAAGCTAAAATCCACCTTTATAGCCAGTTGCGAGGGAGCCAAAAGTTGGCTCCAAAAATGGCTCCCTCTAGAATTTGAAAATGTGACCTTTAGGCTCCCTTGATTACTCTCTTTGTAAAGGGACCTAAGGCACCATGAGGACAGATCTTTTCGGGAGAAGGAGAATGGAGAGAAGCCACTACCACATCCACCACCATTCACGCCACCTCAAGGAGTAAGGAGGGAAGAAGGTTCAAGGGGGTCAACCACCACCACCCCTTGGAGCCCTTTTACTTCTTCTTCCTCATGCCAAGTTGGAGAAGGAATCATCACCAACTTCAGCAACACCACCTCCACGCCATCCTCTCTCTCTCTCTTTTCCTTCCTTAGTTGGTAACTTGTAGTTGTAGTTTGCCTTGACCTTGAATTGTTGTAAAAACTCATTTCGTAGTATCAATCTTATTATTATGTTTGCTTCCTTGGCTTTCCTTTTTAGTTGTTGCATCACCCTTGATTCCTTAGGCACACTTGTGTCTAAGGGAACTCAAGGGCATGCTATATTTGTCTTAAGTTGAGTGTGCATGCAAGTAAGTAGGTGCTTCACATTATCTTTACTTGCTTTACTTTCTTATATCAAAAATAGCAAAAAAATTACATAACCAAAAAAATACAAAAAATACATAAAATAGCAAGGCTAAAGTTGAGCTTGGTGGACCTTTTTTTGGCCTCCTTTGGACGACCCTAGATACTCCATTATCTAAGTATATAAATTTTAAAAGCAAATGGTTCAATTGCATTGCAACGACTTATCTTCATCTTTTACGAAACTAAGTTTGAATCGTTTCACTTTTTGGCATCGTTGCCAGGGAGGCATGGCTCTATTCATTACTCTTCTTTCTTCACCTTATCACTCATAAACTTATTTCTCTTAGTTGGTACTGAAGGAGCAAAGGAAGCGCAAGAGAAGACCGTTATCAACTGAAGATTTGATACCTTGTCTTCCCACGGTCTAAAGGTAACCTTTCATCTGTGGACTAGGAAAAACATTTTTAAAAAAAACTTGTGAGTGGTGGTGCTTAAAAAGTACCTCTCTTATGTTTTTCGAAGCAAACACCACCACTAGATTCTCAACCTGTCTATTTTGCAACTTTGTTTTCTGGATCGGGTTGAGCACGTGATTACAAGAACCTTAAGACCTCTAAAATTCTGAAAAAAATCTTAGAGGTGCCCCTTCTTGTGGCCGAACTCCACCTAAAATTTCATAACCAACTACTTGTGCTTTTTCTATAAGAAATTTGCTATTGGAAGTGTGCATGGTTGTCTTGATCGCTGGAGACCCATAGGTTGTTGTTGTTGCTGTGAACTCCATGTAGCTTGGATTTGTGTTAGCTTTATATTTCTGGAAATTTATTGAAATGTTCTACACTTCTTCTGAAGATCACTTTTGCGTTTGAAAAGGATAAGTGCCTGTTCTAACTCAATTTCTAAACTCGCGCACTGTTATAAAGGTTTTGAACAGACTGAACCCCTCTTGCACAAAACATGAATTTGGGTGGCCTATCGTCCTCGAAAAATTCTGAAATTGGTTTGGTTGGAAAGCTCATTCGATTTTGGTTTGTGTGGGCTCATTGCTTTCTTTGTTTGGACTCCAGGACATACACTTATAGTAAAATCAACTCATAATAGACTAGAAGCTGCTTGCTAGGATCCACATTTGGCCTTAAAGGGAATTGAAATCAACTCATTGTGTGCCAAACTTGTTGTCTAGATTGCAAATCATAAGTGGAATCCTAAAACCCATCAAGTAAGGATCAAACCTTAAAAGATGATCATTTAAATCTTGCTTGTTCAACCACCTATCTTGGCATTAGGTAGATCCCACCCAATTTCCACACACACATTGTAAAATCAATCTTAAGGGCAATCAACCCCCCTAACACCCAATCATCTCCTGTGCTTGCAATGTCCTAAGGCTAATTCTAAAATTGGTAACAACATGACTCTAAGGATAGGATCGAGTTTAGACATGGGTGAGTGGATTGAGTAGGTTTGGAAGAAATCATCTTCTCTTTGGTAGCTCAACGTTAGGCTGAGTGGGTAGTGTCAAACGACTGAGTAGTTTTACACAGATGATGGTAACACCATCATGGGTCCTAACTAGCCAAAATTAGTCAGATTCAAATGATAAATGCTCCTAAATGATTATCTGAGGGTCACAATTCCATACTAAACTATTTTAAGGAGAAGATAGAAAAATGGGGTTAATTATGCCATTTTAACATCCAGCCACAAATGCAAATTAACTAAGGGATTGATCAGGGGTTAATTAAAGGTCAAATTAACTTAAAAGATAAAAAAGTGGGCTCACATTGACTAAATCAGGGTTTCACGTATTTCAAGGGTGAAAACAGTACTAAAAACCCTAATTATTAGCCCCACTTAAATTGAAAGAGTTCTAGTCAAGATAAAATCAATCTATACCTTCACTTTGACCATCTGAACCCATTTTGACCAAGAACAGAGATTCAAATGGGAATTTACTTTGATTTGGGCTCTTGTGCAATTTACCCAATCAAACGTGATCAAAACTCAAATCCAAGTTCACCATTAGATTTATTAGTCCAAATTAGGTTAACACCAAAATTTGGGCCCAATCAATGTCCATCTTGACCTAGTTTGCATTTTAGTCCTTAAAATCCCTATCCTTCACATTCAGACCCCTAGGTTTCAAGTTTATTGCATATAGGCCCCTAACTTTGTCTTCATCTTCGCAGAAAGGTCCCTACTGCCTGAACAGGAACAAAACCCAAATCATCAAACTTTGATTGAGGATTTGTCCTTCAATCTTAAGTCAAATCCCTCCAAATTTGGAGGGATTAATCTTGAGAAGCTTCCTGATCAAATGAACCCAACCATAGATCCTAATTTGGACCAGAGAATGGCGGTGGGCTCGAGATTTCAAGGATCTCAAGTTGCCAAAATCACAAAGCAATCTTGCTAATTTCTTGAATTTAAGGTCCAAATCATTGTTTATCTAAGTCCTAGGATGTTCCTATGTCAATGACAACCAAGATTTGATCGGAAATAACCCTCCTCCTCCTCCTTTGGCCATCACCTTCTTTGGCTCCAGTGACCTCCTCCATCTCCCTCTTCCAGTCAACCAATAGCCAACTTGGAAGGCTCAACTTCTTCCCCTCTTCCTCGTTCGCCTTGCTAGTCAAAGCAAGGGCACCGCCGACCTCTTCTTCCTCGCCGTTTCCCTCGCCTTTGACATCGTCTTCCCCACATCCGGTCGGTAAACATCGAATGTGGTCTTGCCCTCTTTCACTCCCGTAAGCACCCTAACTACTCCCTCTCCCTCTCTAGACTCTTACTACACCTTTAGACTTAGGTTTCACTCATCAAACAACCCTCTCCCACTTCGTCTTCCCTACGTCCAACACGAGCTTCGGCGAGCTGGCACGGGTGCCACACACCACCAAACGCAGTGCCACCACCTCCAAAACCTTCATCGCGACCCCACAACCAAAAGCCCTAACATAATTGGGGCTATTGGCCTCTCCAAGCTGCCACCAAACACACCCATCACCATCAACCATCTCTGATGTCGTATGCACTCCACCAACCACCAAACGGCATGAAACAACCGCATTGCACTCGCTAAGCTCTGACAATCCTTGTGAGTGTTTTAATTTGGGCAATTAGCCCATTTTCTTATTTAAAGGGTTTCATCGAAGCTCTGTTGCTGCCATCATCTTCCCCGACGTCGTCTACCGTACTCTGTCTCTGATGTAAACACATTTACACTACTTAAAATGTCTATTTATGCATGTTCTTAAGCATAGGATTGCATTTTATGATATAAATATTGCATAACATGCATCATCTCGCATTTAGAGTAGTTTGAATAAAATGGAGGTTAATTGTCTCCTTTTATGTGCTTGGATAGGGCAAACATTTTATCGGGGCCTCGGATCAAAGATCCAACCGTATGGATATGATCAGGGCGACGATTGGACTTCAACGACTCCAAGATCGCCCTAATCAGGCATCCGTAGCATCAGATAGAGACCGGGGAACCCTAGAAGATCAAGGGCCAGGATGGTGTAAATCCACACTTCAGATGACAAATCCGACTGCACGGATGAATTCGGATCGACGATCGCAGCCCAACGACACAAAAATTGAGTCAATCCGACATCCGTGGCACCATCTACAACTTCCAGAAGATGGACGGCCAAGATGGCACCACGTGGCGCCATCTCGGCCGCCCAAACGGCCGCACGCAATCTCAGCAGTCTCCGCATCCACCTTTCCCCGTCGTTGGATTAAGATCCAACGGCTGCGACGCGCCCGCACTGAAGTCAGGCGCTCGACATAAACGCGACCCCAGCACGTTGGTCGAGCGCTCTAACGCGAAGCAGGGACGCGCGTTCGAGCCTCGCCACGTAGAATTTGGAGCGGTGGCGCGCCTCCGATCGACCGCACGATCGCGATCCAACGGCCGCGCGCGCTCAATCAGGACGACGCACGATTGGACGCCCGCGCGTAACGCGCGATCGCACGCGGGCGGGCGCGCAGCGCAGCAGGCGAAGATGCGTCTTAAGCCGTCCGATCTTGCGATCGGACGGCTGAGACTTCGCGGACGTGCGTAGGCGTTACGCGTGCGGGCAGCCGAGCGGGCGCGCGTGGGCGCGGAGGCTACGCCCACGTTGGGGCTTTAGCGACAGTTTTATCCGTCACTAAAGACCCCTCATTTATTGTTTTGAAATTGTAATGTCCATTTTGCCCCCACTCCTTGCAACTATAAAGGAGACCCCCTCCATACGAAATTCTCATCCCTTCTTTCTCCTCTCTACCCCTCCAAAGCTCAAGAGAAGCTTGTCCCACACCCGGGAGGCTTCTCACGAGATAAAGTCCAATTTTCGTTCCCCTTCGGAAGTGGATCCCGCGACGACGATGGCGTGCTGCTTCGTTCCCGTTCTTCTGCTTCGTCCTCCTTCGTCCTGCTTCGTTCTCCTTCGTCCAGGCATCGTCCCGTCCGGCTCGTCCTCCAAGCAACCGTCGAGGAGGATTTCTCTCTCCCTATTCTTTTTACTGCTTTCTAGTATAGATTTACTACTTTCTAGATTAATCTACTCGTCCTCCAAGCAATCCTCGAGAAGGACATTTCTCTCTCCATTCTTTTAATGCTTTCTAGAGTAAATTTATCACTTTCTAGAGTAATTGTTTTATGCTTTCTAGTTGTAATGAACAATCTCTTCAATACAAAAATTCCTTGTTTATTCTACATCTCATTTTGATTTCTCTGTGTAATATTCTCTTTCTCTCTTACTCTCTCTCTCTTCTATTTATTGTAAATAATTAGATAGTTCTAAATTGAATTATTCTGTAACAAATAAAAAGAAACGCGTAGTTTTTAAATCAAACGTCCGCCTCCCTGTGTTCGACCCGGAATTTTAATTTCGGTATAAATTTTATTTGTTGAACACGAATTCTTCGCTTTCGAACTACAACAACAGGTTTTCCAAAACTAAACACGTTAGCGTAGGTTCGTAAACGTTCAACAGTCTACCTCCGGCCTCGATTCCACGTCCGGCAGTAGTGCATCATCACCATGAAGCCATCTGGGCTTCGAATTAGGGAATGAGCATTCATAGCAGCCTCAATCCTTGATTCATCTCACAGCTGCTACAACGAAGACGAGCTAGGACTTTTAGTCCCACATCGTAAAGGGCTAAACAAAAGACGCATACAAATTGAATTCTGTGTATTGTCCTATTTCCTTAGTACACATAGGGGTGAGGTCCCTCACTCTCTCACCCGCTCAGTCCTTGCTTGCCACACACACCGATGGGCCTAGACCCGAATCCGTTTACCCAATTAGCCTTGACCCTATTCTGAAGAGAGAGAGATAAGAGAATTCTAAGGGAAGGAGGGGCGGTTTTGCACTATGCATTCTTGGGATCCATGCCTACACTTAAGCAAATTCAGAGGGTTCTGGGCTTGATAGTTAAGTTGTCTGAAGTCTTCTCAGGATGTTTGATTATGGCTTTAATTGTGGTTGAAGATTGCTGATAATACTCCTGATCTGATTGGGATTTATGCTTAATTGTTGGGGATAATTGGTGGTTTCAACCACCATTTTTATTCTCTTTATTTTTACTTTGAGATACAATTTTGAGCATTAATTGATTATTCTCATATCTGTGATTGAATATTCATTGCATCATTATTTCTTATTGTTGTGATTGGTGGATTGAATTGCTATACTTGCTTCCTGCGAACGACCTCAGAACTCACACTTTTTCGAGCAATTGCAAATTTAAATGTCGATTCGATTTTCGTCACTATACTACAACACACTTTTCTAAACTACGATGATTTTCGCATTCAACATTTTGGCGCCGTTGCCAAGGATTGAACTCGGGTTGCCCACGTGACAGGAGGGAATACTTACTACTATACTACAACGATGCTACCTGTCTTGGCATTAGGTAGATCCCACCCAATTTCCGCACACACATTGTAAAATCAATCTTTAAAAGCAATCAACCCCCTTAACACCCAATCATCTCCCGTGCATGCACTGTCCTAAGCCTAATTCTAAAATTGATAGTAACGTGACTCTAAGGACAACACCGAGTTTAGGCATGGGTGAGTGGATTGAGTAGGTTTAGAATAAATCATCTTCTCTTTGGTAGCTCAATGTTAGGATGAGTGGGCAGTGCCAAATGGCTGGAGTGAGTTTAGATAGGCACCCAAAAGGGATGAGCTTGGGCTTTCTTCCCTCACTTACGACAACCTAGCTTAAGCCTCTAGAGAGCCGATGATCACTTCTACACTTACATCATCCATTTAATCCAGGTCTTAGCACTAGGGTGACATTATAGGGTAGAGTGTTTGTTTGCTTGCTTGTCACACCTTCTCTCTCCTCATTCTCTTTGCATCCCCAGACTCTTCTTCTATTGTATGCACTGTCGTTAGTCACAACACCCCACATTATGGTCTGGAATCGATTCTGCCACTCGATGGTGGATCGATTTCACTGATTGCGACCCACCATATCTAGACTTCACCTTTGATCCAGTATTTCTTGATCCCGAACTTGACCCTAGCCAAGACCCTAAAAAAATGACAAACTCTTCCCAACAACATCAGATGAAGAGCCACCTAAAGGACCATATTGACCTGAACCCTTTCCAGAATTCTTCTAGACCCCCCTCAGCTGATACCTGTAGGAACCAAAACCTGCAGAATCCTAATGCAACATGACCACCCCTAATTTCAACCTTGATGCCTATAGACAAAATTCCATGTACAACCAAGCTGGGACTATAAATGGAAGCTTCCAAATTTATCAACAACCCAACTTAGGTCAACATCCTAATAGGCTTGACCAGGGGAACCAACATCAAGGGCCACCTCCCAATGGGGGAGGCCAACAAGACTTTGCCCAAGCCCAGGCCCGTTTTTCCCAACAGATGGACTAGATGGTCTAAATGCAAAATTGACTTTTCCAGCAAATACAAGGGCAATACAACCAATCGCCTTCTCCTTCTCCTTCTTCTGTTCAAGCGGAGGATGAACCATAGAGGACCTTGAGGGATTTCTATGATCCCTCTAACTACCAAGACTGACTTGGGGTACATATTCCAATTATTGACTTTGAAGTTAAACCCCAAATCCTGAGCCTTCTACCACAATTTTATGGGCGAACCCAAGATAACCCCTTCCAACACTTGGAGGAACTGGCCTTAGTAGCCTAGACTACCTTAGTGTGGGATGTGCCCATTGACTTTAGCTCATGCAAATTTTCTAGCACTCGCTAAAAGACCAAGATGCCCACTGGTTTTGCACGTTTGGCCGACCCATCAACACTTGGACTCAACTGAAGAGTGCCCTCCTCAAGAAATTTTCCCATTGGCCAAACTAATTCCTTGAGGAAGGCCATCACTACCTTTGCACAGAAACTTGGGGAGCCCATGCATGAAACATGGGATAGGTTCCAAGAACTCCTTAGGAAATGCCCACACCATGAAGTGCCGAAGTGGCAATTAGTACAAACATTTTATCATGGATTAGATGGCCAACTACGCAACTATGTTGATGCAACATGCAGGGGCAATTTCCTAAACCGTGACCCTGACAGTGCTTATGACCTGTTTGAAGAGATGAGCGAAACCTTGCTCAATCACACATCCATGGACACCTTCGATTGATCCTCAAACCCGCAGGTTGACATCCATGAGTTATCTACCTCTTCTTCTAGACAGTCATCAGGCCAGTATGACATGGAGCTCATTTGTAAAAAAGTAGACCAGGTGGACCTTGTGAATAAGAAGCTCGATGAGCTTATTACCAAACAAAATATTCCCCATCAAGCTCAACAAACTCAAAACTCTCACCCCAGCTACCATGTTTTGGAGAGATCTCATTCTGCTCTTCCCGCTTACTCAAGACAAGAATAGGTGCACCAACTTGATCAAACACCTGCTAAACATCTCACTGGTTATGACACCCCTTCTAGACCTACTTATGTAGACTTTGATTCTCAAAACTCTTACCATCCCACTGAAGACCTTTGTTATGTCAATACCTACAATCTTGGCTGGAGGAATCACCTAGGGTTTTCTTGGAGGAATCAAGACCAACATCAAATGCCCCAGCGCCAAAAACCACACCGGGGGACTTATCATGGGACTTTTGGACAACACGGACCATCCTACTCTCAATTAAACCCCCAGAATGATTTGATGTAAAAAATTATTGAGACCTAAAACCTTATGCTCCAGACCGTGTAGTAAGGGATGAACTAGTTATCCCAAGCTATATAAGGTCTGCGGGTTCAAGGCAAACCCATAGCTGATTAAAGACAACCAGGAGCTCTTTCACCTCACCCTATACTCAATCCGAGAAATCAGAGACCTCCTCCCCAAATTGCACCTCAGTACCCACCTGGCTTCCATGTTAATCAATGACAAAACCCCCATCCTAATGCTACAGCCCACACTATGACTTTGAGAAGTGGCTAGATGATGGGAACGCCATCATGAGCCATAACTAACTCAATTTCATCTAAAAAGGTTGATAAATGCTCCTACATATCCATCAGAAGGTCCTAAGGGCATATTATCCTATTTTGAAAAGATGAGAAGAATACAAGGTTATTTCTGCAAAATTAATAGCATTCCATAAATACATAATAACCATAAGCTATTGTAGGGGTTTATTAAAGGTCATATGGTCATTAATGTCTAATAAGTGGGTTCATGCAGAATGAAACGGATTTTTACGCGTTTCAAGAATTAATGGACTTCTAAAATCCCAAAAACAGACCTGCTTAATTAACTGAGCTTCTGGTTATGATAAAATTCACCTAAACCCTCTAAAATTCATAGAAAAATATTTTATAGGGCTTTGTATCTTTGATTTGACCATCAGAAGCCATTTTGGCCTAAAACAGAGTCAGATAGAAAGTTGCCCTAATTTAGGCTTCTACGTAATTTTCCTAATCAAATGTGATCAAAACCAAAATTCAACTTCACCATTAGTTTCCTTAGGTCTACATTAGGTTTTTACCAAAATTTAGGCCCAATCTGAGATCATGTTGACCCAGTTTGCATTTTAATCCTGATCTGACTCTTTTTCTTGCAAATAGCCCTCAGCTTTTGAATTCCTTGCAAAATGACCCCCAACTTCTTCATCTTCTTTGCAATTTAGTCTTTGCCACCACTGGAGGTAAACCGACCTCCAGGCGAGCTTTGACCTGTCGAAATCCTACTCAAACTTCAATCAAATCCCACTAAATCTGGTGGGATTGATGTTCACACCTAGGGAAACCTATTGGGATCAATTTTGACTCCTAACTCCCTCTGATTCGTGCGTTCGAACCCACAAAATCAGTGGGGTTCTTCTTGAATCCCAAGCAAGCTATGGAGCTTGTTTCTTGTTCTCCAAGCTCTCCTAAGCCCTATAAAAGACCTCCCATGCCATTCCTTACCTCCTTAGCGAGAAATAGAGCCAAAAACCCCTCTTCCTCCTTCAACCTCCAGCTTGCTCCACCTCGCTCCGGTAACTCTCCACCTCCGACCTCCTCACCGGCTGCCACTTACAATAGGTGGTCGATTCTCGTTCCCCACATCTTTCCACACCTCACAATACCGGCGAGGTACCCTCTAACCCTCCATCGTCACCATTATCCACCTTCGGAGCATCCTTCGTCTCAGGCGCCAGCCATACCAGACCCGACGCCTCCTCCGCCCCCTTCGTCTGATACTTAGTCCCGACAATCCCCTATCATCTGCTCATCACCATCATATCATCACCACTTCGAATCGACCCCTTACGCACCCTCCACGAATCCGTCTTCTTCCTCACTAGTGTACCTCCGACGAAGCATTCCTGCTTCCATAGACCATCTCATCGCCTGCCACCACGTCCGCGAGCATCGCCTTGCCTCACTGAGTAAAAGCCCCAAAGAAATTTGGGGCTTCATCTCTCTATCTCCTCACCCGACTCAAGCACCTCCATTCACCTTCCTTGAGGTCGTCAGGCCTCCCCGACTACATTCGCAGCACGCCACCGCCACCACCACATTCGCCACACTCACACGAAGCCTCTGAACTGGTCTAACATGGCCCTTAAGCCATTTTCTTCGTTTCAGGTATTCAGCCACCATCGCCATTGACAGAGCTCCTTCAAAGAGCTCGAAGCAAGCATTCTTGCCAAAGCAAGCCCAGGCACTTCCTCCAGGAAGTGCAGAACCCTTCTAAGAAGATGCCTAGGCCTTCAATTCAAAGCATTGATTGCTCCCTCACCCTCAATTGGACTAGCCTCAGTTGTTGCTCGCTCGCGAAGAACAGCAGCCAAGATAGTCCCACATCATGGGATCTCAGACGTGCCGCGATGCATAAGTTGTTTTTCTACATCCGACTCCTTGCCCAGTACACGAAGGGTCAGGTCCCTCATGCACCCTCACTTGCTTAACCCGCCTAGCCCCATTGCTCATGATTAGCCCATATTTATAGGCTATTTAAACATGTAAATGCCTACATATTAAGATATCCTTAACATTTAGCTAGCATATATTAGGATGTAAATAAATTACTTCATATTTTTAGCTTAATTGTATAATTCATTCATTGCATGCATTTAGAATTAACTTAGAATTGCATGCATTTGATTAGTTAATCAATTAGGTGAATTACTTGCATTGTTTTAATTTAACATAGAAGTTAAGGGTTTGTGCATAAATAATCATAATATTTTATTATTTTCTTATTCTCTTCTTCCACAGGTAATGGCTGCTTCTCCTCCTCGACACCCATTCATGCACAGCTACAAGCATTCATTTGCCATGAAGAGGATCTGATCCCGCCTCTTTGTCTTCAAATTCATCACCTGCAGCTACAAGGGAGGAGGAGATGACCATGCATAGGGAGATGCCACCTACCCCATCACCGTGCATCCGCCCATCACTGTGGTCTCCATGGTCGAGCCTCACCACACCGTGGGCTGGCGGAGTGACAGGCCACCACGCTAGGCCGGCGAGCTCGGCCACTTAACGTGAGCGTGTGCCTCGTCAGCCACGCAAAGAACTTCTTTCTTCTTTCTCTCTATTCTCTCTTTTATTTTCTTTTGTATGATACTATTCATCTTCATCTTCGTTACTCTGTTTGTAGACTGATATTGACACATCTATTTAGGTTAAAATGCCTATTCATGCATGTTCCTAGGCTAAGATTTGCATTTCATGTTATAAATATTGCATAGCATGCATCATTCTGCATTTAGAGTAGTTGTATATATTTTAGGTTAATTAGGTCCTTTTTTGGTCAAAAGAGAAGAAGACTTATTTTAGGGCCTTAGATGGATGATTGGACCGTACGAATCTGATTAGGATGACGATCGAAGCGTCATATGAAGTTCGAGGAAGATCAAGGCCAGGGGGCAATGCAACATCCATACAGGTTTCAGATGGAAAATCTGACTGTACAGATGGATCCAGAGCGACGATCTCAGTCCAGCAACGCGAGAATCATCTCGATCTGAGCACCATGGCATCCTCTACAAAAGAAAGAAGAATGAACGGCCTAGATGGCACCACGTGGCACCATCCAGGCTGCCCAACGCTGGCCAGTAGCAGCGCACACGCACAGCTACAGCCGCGTGCAGCAGCAGCGCACCATGCACAACTGCAAGCGCGCAGTAGCAGAGTAGCGCATGCTAGCGTGTGCGAGTAGCGCATGCTAGCGTGCGCGCGCGCACGGCGCATGGAGCATGGGCGCGTGAAGCACACAGCACGCGATGCCCGCACCAGCGGAGGATAGGCGTGGATCTTCAGCGACAATGGCCTTTAGTGACACTTGCAGTTGTCACTAATGGTTTGTGTGCGCCAGTAAGAGGAAATGAAGGGTGGATCTTCAACGACAGCTACAACGACGTTTATGGATGTCAGTAATGCCTAGATGTGAATTTGTTCTTCCTCCACTATAAAAGGACCTACCCGCCACCATTCCAAACCATCTCTTCCTTTCTTCACCTCACAACTTCCAAGGCTCTAGAGAGAGCTTGTCCCAAGCCCAGGATGCTCCTCTAGAGTAGAAAATCAAATAGTTTTCCCTCCCCTCATCCCCATTTATGGAGCATCCCATGGCCATTCTCTCACCGCCCGTCGGGAAGAAGATCCTCGCCGCGACGCCGTCCTGCCATCCTCCATCCTCTGGCTCCATCCTCCTTCGTCCTGCTCCTCACCACCTTCCTCCAGGAGACGTCAGAGTGAGTCATCCTCCGAGCAACCATCGAGGGGGATTTCTCTCACCTCATTCTATCTTTTTACACTTTCGTAGTGTAGATTTTCCGCTTTCATAGTGTAACAAACAATTCTTCATGAATAGATGATTGTTTCTCTCTCTCTCTTTCTCGCTCTCTCTCTCTCTTATATTTTTGCAAGTAGATAAAGTTTTCATCGACCTAATCTCTTGCTTGATAAAAATACAAAAATATTGGAAAAGATAAAAACGACCAAAAACAAACAAAACAAAGCACGATTTTCAATTAAAGTAAACGTCGCCTCCCTGTGTTCAACTCGGGACTCCCTTGGAGTTTTCGGTATAAATTTTATTTGACCATGAGTTTTGCAACTACGACGACGGGTTACTTGTAACCCTGATTTCAAACTTGCAAAACCCATACGATCATTTTGGCGCCGTTGCCGAGGAGGCAACGCTCTTTGTTTTTTTTCCGTGCTTTTTTTCCGCTTTACCTAACTTTTATCTCACTTTTTCTCTGATCTTACTATTATTGCAGGTACTCTTCCGAGACAGGCCAAAGCAGTTAGATCGGAGAAAAGTGCGGATGAGGGTTTTGTAAGTTTATCCCCACCACCCCCACCCACTAGTTCATTTCACCACACTAATAACTCAAACCCAAATCAACTTAGGTGCTTTTTATAAACCCTAGGATAGATTTGGTTGTTTGTTTGCCACCTCCACTCATCTCACCCCCGCATATATATATATATATAACTCTTCACTTGTGGGACTTTCTGAAAGCTACACACTTAACACCCACAACTTCTCACCCTAAGGCGCACAATCACATCGATTCTACCACTTAACCGGGATCTGACCTGTGGACCTGGTACACTTAATTCAACACACAAATAAGTGAGTAGAAATCTAAATTGGTCAAACATTTCTGTGTGCCTAAACTAAGTGGTGCAATAGGCCAATTGATTGAACTATTTGGGCCTCACCACTTATGATAAAAGCGATTCATCAAGTAGCTTGCCACTTAGGGTTGATTTTTAGGACTGAACCAGGCACTCCACATTTTATTTCTAATTTTTAAAGGAATATATCTACACCGGTGCTTTCAAAACTTGAAGTGTTCTACTGAACCTTGATTGAATATACCTAAAGATTAAACCCTAAAAGCTACTAAACAAGGTTGAACCCTAAAAGAGACATCATCAAATAACCTTGTTTGAAAACCCTAGTTGTGCACGCACACACATTTTAACTGATCATTAAGGGTACAACCCATCTAAAGGGCCCATCACATTCCTGAAGCACCATTGTCTTAAGCCTAACTAAAATTTATTAGATATTGGCCCTAAGGGCTAGTTCGCTCATCAGGATCCAGATTGAGATTGTTCACGATTAACTTGCTTATACTAGTCAATTTGATGTCTAGCTAGGGGAGTAGCATCAAACGACCACAGCTGGGGGTACATTAGGAATCGGAGGCGCAAGCTAAAGGAAGAACCTTGTCTCCAGTCCCTCCTTCTAACTGGTTGAATTGCCTGGACATAAGTAGAGTAAATTGTCCATCATCTTAGGATGGATTCTGAGAGTCCGTATACCTTTAGGCTACCCAACCTAAGGACAAGCTTGTATTTTTGTATTGCAGGGCATGCTCCTTCTTTCTCTTCTGATTTCCCTCCTTACTTCACCATGTACCCATCCACATCTTACACACATTTTCAATCCTATCCTCCTATCACCACTTATCCCTAAGATGATTACTATTTCGACTTGACTTGTAATTACCCATCCACTAGTCGGGATGACTTTGATTAGGGATATGAATTTGAACCTCAATGTCTAGGGCCAAACCCTGGACAACAAGACTATGATTGCTAACCTTCCCAAACCTACAATGATTATGGATCTCCATCCTTTGATGACCAAACCAACCCGATCTACAATCAAGAAGGATATAATGATTATAACACCTACCCTCCCCAGTATTCCACCGAATATAGGTTGCCGCCATCCTTTGAACAACCTAGAACGACCTACTTTCAGGGAGGGACCTGAGAACCTCGACATCTTGACTCTCTTAGATTTAACCCAAACCCACCCAAACTTGAATCGAACCAATCAGTTCAGGTGAACCAGATCTAGGATAGGGTGTTGGCTAATTTGAGGAACACTATACAATCTTTAGAAGCTCAGCCAACACCATGCACTGAAGCACTGGAGCCTATGATCAAAATGATTGACGAACTTAATAATTCTTTATTGGATTTGCTCCAAAGTGTTAGGGATAGGGACCTGGGTGAGTTTCTTCTTGGGAAATTGTCGAGGTTGAGGATGAAATTTGTGGTTGCCCTAGTCAAATCTTGGGATGATTCTCAAATGAACCCCCTTCAGGTGAGCCAATGTCTGAACCTGGTCAAGCACCTGTTGGGGGGGATACATTTTCTGAGATTGGGGATGACCAGGTTGGGCTAGAGTAACCCATTGAGGATGAACTGATTGATTCACCTGAGATTCCCAAGCCAAGGAGCAAGGAAAAATATGTCTCTTTGAACTAGGAAATGACAATCGATTTTGAGGGTGAAGAATCGCTTAGTGAAGTCTCACTTGAGCATAAGGAAGATGATTTTAGTGAGACAAACAAGCTTGAGGAATCTGACGAATCGTTTGATAGCCCAATTATTGAAGATTTGGATTCGGTTGGGGCTAACTTGGAGGATTCAAATCCTCATTTACTAGAAGATTGAATCAATAGCCCCATTCCTCAACCACACCCCAAAGGGATTGATTTTGATTTGGAAATCATTGTACCCAAGTCAATTCTGAGTCAGCCACGATTTCTGGACTTGGGTAAATCTTATGGGGTGAATGGTATGCTAGAGATCCCAGAACCTGAGCACTTGATGTTGGGGAATAGGAATGTTGAAATGAAAATTTGGGAGGTTAATTTTGAGGGAAAAACAAGTTTGGATCTAAGGGTTCCTATTGACCTAAAACCACCAACTTTTTACTAGGACCCTTATGATATCTTTCACGTGCAACCTAAGCTCAAAATAACTGATTATTTTTCTGAGCTGCACTATAAGTGGACGCTCGATTTTAATGAATCAGATCAACCCGTTGTCCGACACTTTGGTCTTGGGATGCACACCACAAAATCGCAGGCCCGGCCCCACAAACACAACCTTCGGTTCTGGGTGATTTTCATCCAGAACCTGAGAACCACTTGACCCTGGGGCATAGGTCTGCACCATAATCTGGTCCACATCTGTGGACATCTTCTGCTGACGGGCTTCAGGATCAACATTTGATTTTGATTTTGACCCGCACTTGTGAATTCTCAATTTTTTCCTTGTATGTATTTTATGTCTAGATGAAGGCATTTAAATTTAGCACATGTTTATATTTCACGTTCTCTGCGGAGCTTACCAGATTCCTTATGATGTTCAAGTGATATTCTATTTACTTTGCCCTTTTCATGTCTTTGTTTTTACAACGAGGACATTGCATCATTTAGGCATGGGAGGGTGGATAATCAATTCCTGAAATCACTATGTTAACTCCGTAGAATTTCTTTTAGTTTCTTATAAAATTTAAAAAAAATTGAAAATTTGAAAAAGATATTAAAAAAAAGAAATTAGGAAAAGAAAACTTAGGAATTTGGAAGTTATTAACTTTAGGAAATGATGCGAGAGGACCTAAACACTTAGACTCTTCAGGTCTTCAGGCTTAATTAGCCCGGGTGTCCACTCGAATGTGGACTTAGTTTCGAATCCTCACCAATTCAAATTCATTTTTAATTTGGCTAATAAATTGGGATGATAAGTATGCGACTTATCAACCCACCCTCTGATTTGGGGGGACTTTAAGCCTAAGCATCTACACACTTTCTGCACTGACTCACTTTTCGACAGTTTCTTCAGAAATTGGGTAGCTAATGAACTATCTAGGGTGGTATGGCTGGCAAGTTGTCGGTGGTAACAACTCATCAGCCGGTTGTCCAGAGCCTAGTCACAAGGCCATTTTCATTGTATTGCCTTTAGGTAAATCTTAGATCAGGGAAGCCACTACTTAAAAAAAAAACAAACAAAAAGAAAAAGAAAAAATAGAAAAAGGAGAAAAAAATAAAAAAATAAACAAATCCACACTTCACCACACGAGTATGGTTGGCAAGTTGCCGTGGGTAACAACCCATTGGCCGGTTGTCCAAAACATAGCTCACAAAAAAAGCACAATAATTCCCAAAATACTTAGGGAAGAAGCGGGGAAGTAGAATAAACTGGGGAGATATACACTGTGTTCACCCTTATGTTGACCACATAAATAAAAGTAAGGAGAAAGCTACCAGTCGAAAAGATAAAACTTTAAGCAAGGTCACCTAGGGTTATAGAAACCCGAAGTCCATTTTAACGGCCGCCTAGTGAGTCTTTCACTATTTTCACAAGATGCTTAGCACTTAGAGTCCTTTTCGAGTCTTGGGTAGGTCGGGTAACCGTAAAAGTTATCTGGAACTCTCAAACTCCCAAAGTACAAAAAAATTAGCAAAGAAGAAAAATAAAAAAACTGTATATTTCCTTTTAAAATAAGGTGAGGACTTGGGAAATCTATGACAGAAGGTGTTTCTAGCACGTGTTTTGAAAATAGAGATCTCGTCGTAGTATAGTGCGCTAAAATGCTCGTCAAAAATAATTTATAAAGATAACAAGACTTGAGTCCCGGTCGTTCATCTCTGGGAGGCGTTTATGGAAATGCAGATTTGAAATCGATCTCTCTTGCTCTACTTATTCAAAATCACATGTCGATTTATGCTAAGTTCGTATTTATGCACGACATGCTTAGTTGCCAGACTATCAGAAATTAAAACATGCAACTTCAATAACATAAAAATATTGCAACAAGGCTCATGGTGATTTTCACAAATAGATATATATATATATAAATAGAAAAAGATTTTCATTGATTCATGGTGGTGTTTGCAACATAAAGCTCATGGAAAGCTTGTAGAGGAATGCTTGAAAACATAAATCTAGCTAGTAGAAAACGATTGCATACATGAATCTAAGGGGGGATTATGCATGCATCATTGGGGCAGAATTTAGAGCTACACTATTAAGCAATAAATAAAGTAGTAAAACTATGAAGAATTATAATCTAATCTATCAGAACTAAAGGCATTTAGAGGTGGGCTCCAATGGTCTTTGACTTGGTTGAGAGGAGAAGGAGGGGTGGCCAATGGTGCTTAGGCCGACCCTTGGAGAGAGGTTGAGGAGGTGATCTAACATCTTGGCATGGAGATGGCAGTGGCCATGGTGAAGCTACTCGTGAAGGTGGAGTGGAGGTGGAATGAAGCTAAGCTAAAATGGAGCCAAGAGTGAATGGGTGCAAAGTGCCACCCCTTAGGTCTTTCTATAGACCTAAGGGAAGCTCTCTAGAGAATTATGGAATTCTCTAGAGAGGCCTATGGTGGGAGCTTGTGGGAGAGTGAGAGAGAGGATGGATGGTGGTTTTTAGATCCACCAAATGTGGATCTAAAAATTGAATGGCTCAAGGCAACAACACATGGTAGAAAGTTCTAGAGAACTCTAGGCTAGTTATTTTCGTGTGGATGGTGTGTGTGGGTCGAAACTTAGGTGGCTAGGTTGATTAGGTTAGGTTCTAGTGAGTTTAGGTCAAGGTAGGTCTCAAATTAGGGCTGTAAACCCTAATTCACTTAGGTAAAGTGCAATTAAACTTAATACAAGTTTAATTGGGTGTTTGGAAACCTAATTGAGAGTAAAATAACTCAATTAAGTCAGGTCTAGGTCAATTGGACTCTCACTGAGTCCAATTGGACAGTGTGTGCTGAGATCAAGGCTCAATTGGACTCAATGAGTCCAATTGAATAGGCTAATGGAATTGACTATGATCCAAGTCAATTAGTTTAGTGAGGGCCTAATTAGGGCCTTAGGGAGGTCTAGAGGTGATGTACTAGGGTTAGGGCACCTTAATTTAGGTTCCTAAGGGGTTAGAATTGGGTTTAGGGACCTAGAAATCCAAGATCAAGGCTTGAATTCCAAAACAGGAACTGGAGGACAATATCAGATGTCTAATAAAGTTGTCAGACATCTTATAGTGAAAAATTAGAAGTCCAAACTTATTGTATGGATGTCCAACCAAAGTCAGGAGGGATTCTAGGTTCTGTCTTGGCTATTCTACAGAAATTGGACGTCTGATCAAGTATCTAGACGTCCAATAACACTGCAGAAGTGGGTTTAAGGTGTGCGGGAGTTGGCTAAGGGTTCTAGATGTCCTATAACTTATCTGGATGTCCAGATAGAGGCTAGATTTAGGATTTTAAGGTTTCCTAGGGTGCGGTGACCTAATCTAAGGGTAGCTAAGGCTTACAGAAGCTTCTAGGCTCTCCTAGGGCTAGGATGGATCTAAGTTCTTTACAATTTATTACTTTATTCCTACTTAATAGAATAACATATCTTAACTCCCTTACATTATTATCTACTACATCTAATTTAGGTTTTTCGCTCCAGCTCTGCTGCAACACCAGTTATTCTTTATTCTTCAGATCCAGCTTTAGATCCTGCTTCAGATCTAGCTTCTGATCAGCTTATTACCTGTAATTGACATAATGCACCTAATCAGTACATTATAGCATTATTTTATCTAGGTCTTCCGCTCCAGCTCTGCTGCAACACCAGTTATTCTTTATTCTTCAGATCCCGCTTCAGATCTAGCATCTAATCAGCTTATTACCTGCAATTGATATAATGCACCTAACCAGCACATTATAGCATTATTTTATGCATAGCTAAAAGAAAGTAGTAAAGGTGTTAGTGATGCTTATGCGTGCATGAATTACCCTAACTTATGCTAAGTCCTAACCTAATTTAGGTCAATTAAGACCTATGATTGCTGTGCAACCATACCCCCATGCCTAAATCTTACTAGTTCCTAGCAAATGCAAGACTAAATTATTCACATAAGGGTCCCTAAGGGATTGATTATTTTATCAAGTGTATGCATAGAGATTTTTCTCCTTTTTGTTTTCATCCTATGCTTTAGAAATCCAGACAATCGTGAAAGTGTAGCCATGTAGCTTTTGCAATGGATTCGAGTGAAAGACTTGATTCACCTCTAAAGCCTGTACTTGACCCCTAGTAAAAATTCTAGTGGGATAGGTGGACTTCTTCCCTCGAGGTATTCAAGATATTCTATGAATTCCACCTCGACTTTAAGCTTGGGTAGAGAATGTTTGAGGGATGCGGGTGTTTATTTGGTGGCTCACTCTCACTTGGTGTTACATAGAAATTAGTACTTCAGAATTTAGATTCCTAGATTATCAAGTAACTCATCTCAGAGAAAGACAAGAAAAACTATGCTCTCTTTTGGTTCCTTTGTATTTATTCTCTCTTACTCTCTATTTTTTTTTCTCTTAAAACTCATAATCTCACCAGATTCTCACGTATGATCCATATTTGGTGATCGCACTTGGCATTAACACTTTAATTGAGTTCCATAACCTTAACACTAAGTCGAAATTCCTCAGCCAGTATTCGAGCAATCAGAAACACAGAAAGATAGGTTAAGGCCATATTTGGTGGATCTTAAATTTATTTGGTGGTATTGCCTCAATAGAACTGAAATAAATACTAAATATTCACTCTTTTTTTTCTTTGCTTTTTCTTCTTTTTCTAATTTTTTTCAATTTTTCTTTCTTTTCATCATTTTTTTTCTTTTCTTTTTCATTTTTTTTAATTTTTTTATGTAATTTTTTTTTCAACACAATACAACTAGCACACATCCATGAACTTTATTGAGGAGGCATTATTAGGGATTGGTGGTACTCAAGAGATATTGGTGGCTTATTTGGTGGAAGTGCCTACTCACGGCACCAGGAGAGACAGATAAGACGATGTATTTCTAACCTTGACATCAATACCCTCTTTCAGCCGAGGATTCCGTAAAGAATGGTCGTAACCATCCACCTTATCCCTTGTTTTATGGAAACTCGCTCTTCGCGTATTTGGCTTATTTGGTTGCTCTCAAAATTTCGCACAAAGATGTATATGCAGGAATCAAGAGCGAAAACTATGCCTAATCTCTGAGTATCATCACCTAATTATCTAAGATTCTGGATTCCTTGCACTAATCTTAGAGCACCAGTACTCTCTATTCTCATCTCACACTATTTGGTGGATTTTTAGAGGAAAATCTGCCTAACTCTCAAAACACTGTCCAGGGGTTCAAGAGAAGAAGCATTGCTTCTTCTCGATAGACTAAAGACATTTATCAGCCTTCATCGTGAATCCATTACAAATTCTAGATATGTGAAAAATTGTACTGGATTCTAGATTACAGGAATCAACTAGAGGATAAAATCCCTAATGCTTTCTCTTAATAAGATAATCTTATTCATGGATGCACTATGTATATATGCTATAAACAAGTAACATTTTATATTCATACTTCATGAAATTTTCCTTTTGGGTTACATTCAGCTTGACCCTAAATTTAGAACAAGAGGTGAGCGGATGAGTCAGAAATGGCTGTTGTGGACGATTTTAGCTCCAATGCAAACATTGGAGGTAGAGTTGGTTATTCTTTTATTCAGGGTCCTAAAGTACGTTTGACATGCAGCTCCAGGGTTTTCCTAAATGTTGGCATAAAAATTTTTAGTTTTGTCGTATCTACCCCCCCATGCCTAAGTTCTTGCATGTCCTCATGAATGAATATAAAAGAAAATAAATACAATAGGGAGTAAATGGGTAGAAATCACCTAGAATTGCTCTTGAAGTTTTAACGTTCAGCATCAGCCAACCTGGCAGTATGCAATATGCAAAAAGGAAATATGCTATGTATAAAAATGGTATGTATAGGTGATGGATGCGGAGTAGATGTTGAGTTTAACGCCTCCAGCTAGGCGAAAACTCAATCAGATGTATCAGTTCTTGCATAAGAGTCAGTCAAGATTAAGAGAAAGATGTGCTCGTATGCTCCCAGAATCAGTGGTCCAGAGATGCGAACCAGCTGATTGTGCACCCCTACTCCAAAAAGTCTAGCTATATGAAAGTCTGGAGTAGTGGTGGAAAATAGAGGATAATCAGAGGGGGGATCATGATGTTGATTCAGATGATTTATCATGTCCCACAATTCAGCAGGAAGTTGCTGAGGGAGTAGATCCAAATGTATCTCAGAACCAGAATTTGAGTCATAGGGATCCTCATAACGATAATTGATATCAAAGATCATGCCCTCTTTAGGCTCTGGATCATATGGGGGTATCCGTGAAAGTAGAAGATCTGTAGGGAGGTCACTGAAATCCTCGTCAGAAATTACTTCGTCCTCATCAATACTCATCTCTGATTCATCAGAGGCTGACTCTTCAAGCTCGGAGTCGAGCCATCCTTAAACTAACTAGGATGGTAGGTGCGTCCCCAGTTCATTCTGCTTAAAGCTTCACCCTCGTATGCATTGGGCTCCTCAATAATTCCTGCCTCAGGTAGCATATCCATTTCTTCAGTCAAAACATCCATAGCAACTTCTGGTCTTTGGATGTTAAGATCAGGGATAGAAAGTGTCATCTCAGAATCTCTAACATCTGATTAGGTATGTAGGTGTAAGAAGAAGACTGTAGATCAGAAGATGTTGGCTCTAGCACAGGTTCACCTACAATGGGAAGTGGCCTAGATTGATTAGTAGTGTCAGATGTAATGTTTGCCTCAAGATTCATATCCTCAAATGGATCTACTTCCCCTATCACGGTTGGGTTATCTAACCCAAGAGGTATCTCCCAGGATTCAGGATAATCTGATTGTGGCTCAGTCCTGGAGATATCAATCCTTTCCTCGGTTTCCTGAATGGAGTTCTTAGACGAACCCATTCTAAATATTTCCTGCTCCTGTCTCATATCCAAGTTAGATTCTTCTTCCCTCAAATTATCTTCTGGCATCTGCTCCCAAGAATCTCCTGTGTGTCTACTCGGTGTAGTCATTTCAGATTCTTCGAGGTCTTCAGGGCTATTTTGCACTTGATATCTCAAAAGCAATAGTTCTTGAGTTTCCCGATTTTGTCCAATTAGCCTTGTTATCCCTGTTGTTCCCTAAAGGGGCTCCATCACAGCTTGTTGATACGGAATCCATCTTTGTCTTTGGTTCAACTCAGTGATAGCTTGGATTTCATGTAGATAGAATGCAGCCTTCTCCTTAGCGCTAGCTACAGCTCTATATTCTATAATGCGGTCGCATATGCGCTGGTAGTTCTTTAGGGGTTCCAGGGGATGAATCAGGTCTACCCATATTCCATGGGTGAGTATGAAATCCATATCCTGGGTTATGAGATGCGGTCCTTTGAGGGACCGGCTGGTATGGGTCATAATATCTAGGGTTAGGATATGGGTTAACCATTTTGGTAACCCGAGGAGAAGGATCAGGTGAAGCGAAAAGTCATCTTCGCCACCTTGGGTTCTGATCCTAAGGCTGAGCTGATTTAGTGATTTGAGCTCTCAGATAAGCTCGTGGTTCCAACTCTTCTGGATCCTGATTAGGTCTACATCCAGGGTTAGCCATTGCAGCTAAGCAGATAGAAGAAGAGGGTGGGGGAGAAGAAGGCCCAGGCGAAGTGACTCGCCTCCTTGGAGGTGGCTCCCAAGGTCCAACCAATTGAGGTCTGAGTGACCTCCCTCCTTGCATACACCACCCAACCCCTGGTTTGGTGTAGCCAAGCCAGACAAGGCTAAGGCCCTATCAATCAGATGATCCTTATGATCGGATGACCATATTTTTCGTTTTAAGTTTGAATTCCTGAAGAAAAATTCGTCGTACAACCGACTGAAAGTGATTCTCGCCTCTCAAGCTAACCCAGCCAGTCTGGTTACGAGGGGACTAAGGGGAAGGTTCTTCCTTCGACTCACTCCTCCGATTCTGTTACCCCCGAGCCACGGTCATTTGACACTGCCCTGGAGACTTAGTCATCAAGTTCGACAAGAGAGGTTGAAGCCACCCAGTAGTACGACAACGAATTCGGGTTTGCTTACGTGTTTTAAAATTAATTTGAGCCTATTTTTCTTCAGTTGGGGTTTGTGGTGAGTGGCCCACAAGGTCACCAAGCTCACTAGCTAAACACTAGACTTGACTAAGTCTAGGTTAGCCCAAATGTGGTCTCTAGAATGTAACCCTAAAGGTCTTGTAGGAAACGGCGGCCCTACCAGGAGGGGGTGAGGTAATAAAATGCAGAATAGAATATAAACAATCTCACAAAAAATTTAATCACACAATGTGCACAATTATTTCTAGGTGGAAACCCAAATCGGGTGAAAACCACCACCTAACCCTCTCGAGTTAGGATTTTTCGATCAACCAAGTTGATCAAATCCACTAAACGAATCACTTAAACAAGGGTGATTCAACCTCAATTACAACCATGCTACAAGTGCGACGGTAGCATTCCTCAACCCCTACTCTTCACGAGAAGGATTTTGTCCCACGAAGGAGACGGGAATTCGCAAAGCGAATACCCAACCAAATAACAAAGATAAAATAACAAATATAGTCCTATAGAGCCAACAAAGATTTAAACCTAGCTTCTATAGGAATTAGGAAACTCCCCTTTGCAAGGAGCATGTCGAATCGATGACGTGGGTGCGTGAGCCACGCGACGGCGCAATGTCGCTCTCGTGAACTACGGCGAGAGAGCAGGTGCGCAAGGGCTTGATGCTCTCAAGATGTAGAACTTGAGCTTGGAGAGCAAGAGCTTTCTTCTTAGGATCAAGAGACACAAAAGAGTAGAAAGTATGTTGCTTGGGTGTGTCTTGTGTATCTAGGTGTATCTTGGTGTGCAAGAGGTTCCTCTCTATTTATAGAGGCCTTAGGAAGGCTTTGGAAAGCTTCCATAGCCGTTGGGTGCAAAGCCCAAGAGAATCAGGCCGAAACCAGGAAAAATGATTGCACTGACAGGGTTATCAGACGTCTGATCCTGGCATCATACGTCTGGGAAGCCAGTTTAAGACGTTTGAAAACAAGGTCAGACGTCTGATTTTGTGTGGGTTTCTTCCTGACTTGGATCAGATCTAAACAGGGTTCTAATGCAAGTCCATCAGACGACATACAGGATGTCTGGCACTATGTCTGGACGTCTGGAAACCTACGTTTTCGTGAGAATGGATTTTCAAGAGAGTGCAAGGGCTAGAAAATCTCTGAGAAGAGATTTTGGGTCAGCCGAGGCAAAATGGTCATCTATCAGACGTCTGGAAAGGCTTAAGGATGTATGATAAGGCTCTAACGGTCATATCCTTGAGTGTTTGCTGAGCCAGCCAACGGACCACTAATTGGACATCTGGCAAAGTCATCAGACGTCTTCTAAGATGTCTGGTCTAAGATCTGAACGTCTGATTTCATCAGACAAAACAACAAGTCCAGCCTAAATGTTATCAGACGTCTGAATCAACAGTCAAACGTTTAAAACATATTATTAGACGTCTGATTTTGGAATTAGACGTCTGGAAAAGCTGTTTGAACCCTATATTGGTTTTCTAAGTTTTCTACAGAAAACCTAAGTATCCTAGGGTTGTGCTGGTGTTCCTAGGACTACTGAAGGGTACTTTGAGGCTCTTTAACATGAATCTAAGTAACAAAAATAAAGAGCAACAAAAGAAACGAAAAAATACAAAGAGTACAAGAGAAGGAAATCTATCCTATTCTTCATCTCCTTCCTTCTTCAAGTCATCTCTCCTCGCGAATCTCCTCTGTTCTCCATCAAGCTCCTCCAATCCATCCTGGATGCGAGCTCGAACTCTGTCTAATCACATCTCCATTTGCAATTGACCTGAAATCTAATACTCCAAGTGCAAATGTTAAATGACACGTGTTTTGTTATCATCAAAACCAATGATCGTGGTGCTCTAGCACCAACAAGTATAACCTAGGGTTCATGCAATTCTAGGTTTTTTTCTTTTTCAGCAGACCACGAAATAAAAATACTTCTCTGGTGAAAATTGGAACCCAAATAAGTTGAAATTTGGCAAGTAGATTCCTTTTTCAATTTTATTTTCAGATAATATTTTTTTTGTAATTTTTACTATTTCAACCAAATTTCTAGATAATTTTAAATGTCAAGGGGTCAGATCTGGAATTTTGACCCCTTGTCAATTTTCTGCTTTGAAATAGTATCAAATGACTTCAAAAATTCAGGAAAAATATGCAAATTAAAGCCAATGAGATCATCTTTCAAACCCCACTAGTTTTAGTCAAAACAGATTCATGGATTGCTCGAAATTACTTTTTGAATTTTGAAAATTTCAAATTTGGGTCAATCTGAATCCCTTGCACTTTGTAAATTTTTAAAAATTTTGTACTTGGAATTTTTTAAATGAATGGTGTCGTTTGAAAGTTGGTTTAAAAATGAAGGTCTAACATGAATTTCAGAATTTTTTGCTCATTAATTTTTCGGCAATTGAATATTTAAATCAAAATTTGAAGCCTGGCCGAAAATCAGAGGGTGGTGGGGAAGCTTTTGAAAAGGTGTTTGAATTTGAAATTCAAACTTTCCACCAAACTGATTTTTTCTTAAAAGAATTTTTTTTTCAAAAGATTTTCAAATTTTCCTTTTTTTTCTTGCTTTGTTTTTCAAAACTAACTAATCCTAAGATTCAAAAAGGGAAACCTATTCTAACTACCTAATTTTATTTATTTTTTTCACAAAAATAAATAGGATTTTTTATTTTTTTCAAATGAAATTGCTAGAAGGAAATCTAACCTAAGGTTCAAATCAAACTTAGGCTAAGAAATATATGATGTGCACCTGGTATTTTTTTTATCCTCTCTCATTGTGTGCGCAGATCCCGTTTTTCCCTATTTTCCTGCACATCAAAAGACAAGCAGAGGAAGATTTATCAGTGATAATTCTAGAGATCGAAATAAAAAATGACGTTGCCTCCCCGACAACGGTGCCATTTAACAGAAGGCGTTTCTCGCGCACGTTTTGAAAACAGAGATCTCGTCATAGTATAGTGCACGAAAATGCTCGTCAAAAATAATTTATAAAGATAACGAGACTTGAGTCCTGGTCGTTCGTCTTTGGGAGGCATTTATGGAAATGCAGATTTGAAATCAATCTCTCTTGCTCTACTTATTCAAAATTGCATGTCGATTTATGTTAAGTTCGTATTTATGCACGACATGCTTAGTTGCCAGAATATCAGAAATTAAAACATGCAACTTCAATAACACAAAAATATTGCAACAAGGCTCATGGTGATTTTCACAAATACATATATATATATAGAAAAAGATTTTCATTGATTCATGATGGTGTTTGCAACATAAAGCTCATGGAAATCTTGTAGAGGAATGCTTGAAAACATAAATCTAGCTAGCAGAAAACGATTGCATACATGAATCTAAGGGGGGATTATGCATGCATCATTGGGGGAGAATTTAGAGCTACACTACTAAGCAATAAATAAAGCAGTAAAACTATGAAGAACTATAATCTAATCTATCAGAACTAAGGGCATTTAGAGGTGGGCCCCAATAGCCTTTGACTTGGTTGAGAGGAGGAGGGGCGGCCAATGGTGCTTAGGCTAGCCCTCGGAGAGAGGTTGAGGAGGTGATCCAACATCTTGGCATGGAGATGGTGGTGGCCATGGTGAAGCTACTCGTGAAGGTGGAGTGGAGGTGGAATGAAGCTAAGCTAAAATGGAGCCAAGAGTGAATGGGTGCAAAGTGCCACCCCTTAGGTCTTTTTATAGACCTAAGGGAAGCTCTCTAGAGAATTATGGAATTCTCTAGAGAGGCCTATGGTGGGAGCTCGTGGGAGAGTGAGAGAGAGGATGGATGGTGGTTTTTAGATCCACCAAATGTGGATCTAAAAATTGAATGGCTCTTGGTTGCTAATTTTAGCAACCAAGGCAACAACACATGGCAGAAAGTTCTAGAGAACTCTACGTTAGTTATTTTCATGTGGATGGTGTGTGTGGGTGTGTGTGGGCCGAAACTTAGGTGGCTAGGTTGATTAGGTTAGGTTCTAGTGAGTTTAGGTCAAGGTAGGTCTCAAATTAGGGTTGTAAACCATAATTCACTTAGGTAAAGTGCAATTAAACTTAATACAAGTTTAATTGGGTGTGTGGAAACGTAATTGAGAGTAAAATAACTCAATTAAGTCAGGTCAAGGTCAATTGGACTCTCACTGAGTCCAATTGGACAGTGTGTGCTGAGATCAGGGCTCAATTGAACTCAATGAGTCCAATTGAATAGGCTGATGGAATTGACTATGATCCAAGTCAATTAGTTTAGTGAGGGCCTAATTATGGCCTTATGGAGGTCTAGAGGTGATGTACTAGGGTTAGGGCACCTTAATTTAGGTTCCTAAGGGGTTAGAATTGGGTTTAGGGACCTAGAAATCCAAGATCAAGGCTTGAATTCCAAAACAGGAACTGGAGGACAGTATCAGACGTCTAATAAAGTTGTCAAGCATCTTATAGTGAAAAATCAGAAGTCCAGACTTATTGTCTAGACGTCTAACCAGAGTCAGGAGGGATTCTAGGTTCTGTCTTGGCTATTCTACAGAAATTGGACGTCTGATCAAGTATCTGGACGTCCAATAACACTGTAGAAGTGGGTTTAAGGTGTGCGGGAGTTGGCTAAGGGTTCTGGATGTACTATAACTTATCTGGACATCCAGATAGAGGTTGGATTTAGGGTTTTGAGGTTTCCTATGGTGCGGTGACCTAATCTAAGGGTGGCTAAGGCTTAGGGAAGCTTCTAGGCTATCCTAGGGCTAGGATGGACCTAAGTTCTTCACAATTTATTGCTTTATTCCTACTTAATAGAATATCATACCTTAACTCCCTTACATTATTATCTACTACATCTAATCTAGGTCTTCCACTCTAGCTCTTCGGCAACACCAGTTATTCTTTATTCTTCAGATCCAACTTTAGATCCAACTTCAGATCAGCTTATTACCTGCAATTGACATAATGCACCTAATCAGTACATTATAGCATTATTTTATGCATAGCTAAAAGAAAGCAGTAAAGGTGCTAGTAATGCTTATGCATGCATGAATTACCCTAACTTTTGCTAAGTCCTAGCCTAATTTAGGTTAATTAAGACCTATGATTGCTGCACAATCAGTCTGCATTCTGGTAGGCACCCAGGTACTGTTGAGTTTTCGTTGTTTAGGACCTTAGTTGAAATTTTCTATTGTTAATAACGACTTATGCCTAAGTGATCTAATCCTAATTTTGATTTTATACATAGCATGTAGTTTAATTTTGCTAAGGACTAGCAAAAGATCGTCATGGGGTTATGATATAGACACATCTATTTAGGTTAAAATGCCTATTCATGCATGTTCCTAGGCTTAGATTTGCATTTCGTGTTGTAAATATTGCATAGCATTCATCATTCTGCATTTAGAGTAGTTGTATATATTTTAGGTTAATTAGGTCCTTTTTATGGTCAGGAGGGAAGAAGACTTATTTCAGGGCCTCAAATGGATGATCAGACCATACGAATCTGATTAGGACAATGATTGGAGTCTAACGCCTCTGAAATCATTTAGATCAAAGAACCATAGCATCATACGAAGTCCGAGGAAGATCAACGGCCAGGGGGCAATGCGACATCCATATGGGTTTTGGATGGAAAATTTGACCATACAAATGGATCCAGAGTGACGATTGCAGTCTAGCAGCGCGGGAATCATCTCGATCTGAGCACCGTGGCACCCTCTACAAAAAAAAGAAGAATGGACGGCCCAGATGGTGCCATGTGGCGCCATTCAGACCGCCCAATGCTGGCCAGTAGCAATTCACTATGCACAGCGCAGCCGCGCGCAGCAGCAATGCAGTGCATGCCAGCGTGAGCGCGTGCGCACGGTGCGGGAAGCACAGGCATGTGAAGTGTGCAGCACGCGATGCGCATGCCAGTGGAGCGGGTGCCAGCAAAGGATAGATGCGGATCTTCAGCGACGCGAACCTTTAGTGACACTTGCAGCTGGCACTAATTGTCTGCGTACGCCAGCAAGAGGAATTAAAGGGTGGATCTTCAACGACAGCTGCAGCGGCATTTATGGACGTCGATAATGACCCAAATGCGATTTTGTTCTTCCTCCTCCACTATAAAAGGACCGCCCCACCACCATTCCAAACCATCTCTTCCTTTCTTCACCTCACCACCTCCAAGGCTCTAGAGAGAGCTTGTCCCAAGCTTGGGATGCTCCTCTAGAGTAGAAAACCAAATAGTTTTCCCTCCCCTCATCCCCATTCGTGGAGCATCCCGTGGCTGTCCTCTCACCACCCTTCAGGAAGAAGATCCTCGTTGCAACGCTGTCCTACCCCATCCTCCGTCCTCCGGCTCCGTCCCACTCCTCACCACCTTCCTCCAGGCAACGTCAAAGCAAATTGTCCTTCGAGCAACCATCGAGGGGGATTTCTCTCACCTCATTCTATCTTTTTACGCTTTCGTAGTGTAGATTTTCCGCTTTCATAGTGTAACAAACAATTCTTCATGAATAGATGATTGTTTCTCTCTCTTTCTCTTATATTTTTGCAAGTAGATAAAGTTTTCATTGACCTAATATCTTGCTTGATAAAATACAAAAAAAAATTAGAAAAGATAAAAATGACCAAAAACAAACAAAACGAAGCACGGTTTTCAATTAAAGTAAACGTCGCCTCCCTGTGTTCGACCCGGGACTCCCTTGGAGTTTTCGGTATAAATTTTATTTAACCACGAGTTTTGCAACTATGACGATGGGTTACTTGTAACCCTGATTTCAAACTCGCGAAACCCGTGCAATCAAAGACCTCAACAAACCCACCACCCCCACACCGCAGACCACCACGCCTCACCATCGCCGTCCTCAGCGTCACCCTCCTCTCCTTAGCCTCACCACGACCACCTTCACGCCAAAGTGGACAGCAACAACCGGCCTCATCTTGCACGCAACGCATGCTGCAGGCTGCACGCACCTCCTCGCCTTACCATAGCCAGCAGCACACCCATGTATGCCCTTCCACGCATGGCCAGCAGTGTGCCCGTGCGTGCAACTGCACGCACCACCAGCATCTCTTGCGTCCTCCTCGCTGCACCTCCAGCCCACGTGACCAACGTGCCACCCACGCGTGCTGAGAGAGTGCCCAGCTGCAGCAGGTGCGTTACACCCGCAGCAGTGTTCCACCTTCAGCAAATCGTGCCATCTCCAGCAACACCACCTCTGATGCACCTCACCTTCCCACGCTCCATGTGCGACCAACACCTCTCCCTCCACCGCACAGCAGCAACGCCGCGTCCCGTCATCTCCTCATAGCAATAGTAGAGAGCTCCACCGTACCCACCATCCCCTCTCTTCGCTGTGACTCACTCTAGCCACCATTTTCCACGAGACCACCACCAATAGAAGCGGCGTAGCTCATTCTCCCTCCGATGAGCTCCTCCTCTTCAGCCATCACTCCTCCTGTGCGCATGGCCAAGCAAAGTGTGTTCCTCTGTTTCATCCCCTATTAGTTATTACCATCATATGCCATTGCCACTTCATTTTTTTGATTTCATTATTGTGGTTATTTTATGAGAACCCCCTTCATTGTTTAGCTTATTAAGCAAATCAATTTCTTAACCTTAATCTAAGTGGGTTTTCATTCAATTCTTGGAAGAATCTTGCTATAGGAGAAGCTTAATTCATATTTACATTTAAGTGCCATTGTGAGGATTTTATTCTTATTTTATTGTGGTACACATTACATTGAACCCCCTCCTATTTGGCTTAAATGCAATTTCAACTTGCACTTTTATTTAAACTCATATCTACGTGATTTTCGACACAATTTCTTGAGGAAATCATTCATGAATAATAATTTTTAATTATTGTGAGTTTGTAATAGCCATTGCCTCCCTGTGGACACGACCCGCTCCTAATTGAGTGGTTATTTTAATTATTTTGATTAGTCAATTTTTCACCACTTAGAAATACAATGATAAATCATCTTAATCATCATTTTTTAAAGCAAAAATCATCACATCAGCTTGCCTATGATCACTCCTGCAGGCCTGCACCCAGATCTGGTTACTGTTCCTACCCGATTACCTGGTTAACCATGGGTCTTTGAGAGAAAGAAGAGAAGGAAAGAGAGAGGGGGGTTTTGCCTCGCTCTCTAACTCTCTAACATTTGAAGGAAAGAGGCCTTTGCCTCTGTGCGTGACTTGAGAAAGGGTAAAGCAAAGAAGAGAAGAAGAAGAATAGTGCACACACACTGTAGTAGGGGGCTGTTTAAGTCGTCTATCCTGAGCATCCAACGTCTGATTCCACCACTTTGTGCTTCTGAGGCTATACTGCTTACTTATCTTGCATGGAATTACTTGGTTGATGCGGTGCATTTATTTGGTATAATTATAAAGGGTAATTGGTGATTTAAATCACCATTTTACCCCATTATTTTTGCACATTGCTACTGATTCTCATATATATATATTATTCTTGCATAGATTTTTCATTATAAATTGCTCATCTTTGTGGTTATATTGTGATCTTGAGATTAACTGCAATACTTTCTCCCAGTGAACAACCTCAGACCTTCAAATTCGAGTATAAATTGTATTTGTTTTCATGTGATTTCTACTATACTACAATAAAGTATTTTAAAACATCGATTTCGCACGTAAACACTGGACTATCGAGGACCCAGGACCCTCAACCTCCCAACCCAACATTGAACCTGAACCTGAGATTCTGGAGGATGACCAGGCTGGACCTGAATCTGATTTGACCAAGGGCAGGAACCCAATTCCTTTCCCTAAGGCCCTTAAACATACTAAGAAGCCCAAGAAGAAAGCTGAACCTTCATTTGAGGAATTATTGGAACTTTTCGGGCAAGTCCACATTAACATCCCTCTCCTTGACGCTATGCAACACATTCCCGCATATGCAAAGTTCTTCAAGGAGCTTTGCACTCCTAAGCGTCAAGAAAGGAGTCCCAAGAGGGTGGTCCTTTTAGAGCAAGCAAGCTCGATCATTTTAAGCAAGCTACCCCTGAAGAAAAAGGACCTAGGCACACCTTTGATCTCGTGTGTCATTGGAGACACATCTTTTGATCATGCCCTCCTCAATGTGGTAGCCTCCATCGACCTGATTCCCTCAGTGCTATATGAAGAATTTGCATTTGGTGACCTGAAGTCAGTTTATGTAACCCTACAATTGGCAAACCAATCTGTGGTTAAACCAAGAGGGATTGTGGAGGAAGTGATAATTAAAATCAGAGACTTTTATTTCCAAGTAGATTTTTTGGTTCTGAACATTGAAGTCCCAGAAACCCTCAAAGATGCACCTATCATATTAGGAAGACCCTTCTTGTTCATCGCAAAGGCAAACATAGACTGTGCATCGAGAACAATGGAGATTGCCTGTGGTGATCAGAAAATAAGCCTGAACATCTTTCAAGCCATGAGACGACCCCAGGATTGCAATTTACTTAAAGATGACATAGAATTTTCTGAAAATTCCTGCATGCTTTCCACTATTTTTTCTATAAAGACTAAGGAAGAATCTGGGACCAAGACTGAAATCCCTCAACTGTTGACCACACTTCACCTATCTTGTTCCTAAGGTAGATCTATCCCCAAAAAGACCTATCCCTGTTGTTCCTACACCTAACTCAGGCCCGCATCTAGAGCTGAAACCCTTGCCTGAGACTCTGAAATACACTTTCCTTAGGCTAGACCAAACCTATCCTATGATCATTAATGCCCATCTGACCAGTAACTAGGAGAGCAAGCTAATTTCTATGTTGAAAAAAAATAAAGAAGCAACTAATTGGACCCTTGGAGATCTTAAAGGGATTGACCTGTCATTCTGTACTCATCGGATATTCACCGATGACGGGTCACAACCTTCTTGTGAATTTCAAAGGAGACTAAACCTGACAATGAAGGAAGTCATAAAGAAGGAAATAATTAAGTGGCTCGACGTCGATATTATCTACCCAATCTCAGATAGCCCTTGGGTCAAGCCTGTGCAAGTTATACCTAAGAAGACTAAGCTAACCATTGTCACCTCAGAGAACAGGGAGAAAATACCAGCTCGCATAGCTTCCTCGTGGAGGATTTGCATAGACTATAGGAAGTTGAATACTGCCATGAAGAAAGACCACTTCCCACTCCCTTTTATTGACCAGATTCTTGAGCAGTTAGCCGAACAGTAGTATTTCTACTTCGTGGATGGATATTCTGGCTATAATCAAGTGGCCATACACCCTTAGGACCAAGAAAAGACTACATTTACATGTCCCTTCAAAACATTTGCGTTTCGAAGAATGCCTTTCGGTTTATGCAAGGCACTTGTGACTTTTCAAAGGTGCATGCTTGCCATATTCTTAGACATGGTCGGTGACTTTCTTGAGATTTTCATGGATGATTTTTCTATCTTTGGAGAATCCTTTGATTATTGTCTGTCACACATTGACAAGATTCTCCAAAGATGTAAGGAAGTCAATTTGGTCCTTAGCTAGGAGAAGTCGCATTTCATGGTCCAAGAGGGCATCATCTTGGGCCATATCATTTCTGAAAGAGGAAACGAGGTAGATAGAGCTAAAGTGGATGCTATTTCGAAACTCTCACCACCCAACTGTGTTAAACAGATCAAATCATTTTTGGGGCATGTGGGGTTCTATCGTCGATTTATCGAGAACTTCTAGATTTTGAAACCCTTGAATAATCTCCTTGTAAAAGACTAGCCCTTTTAGTTTGATGAGGCCTGCATGAATTCTTTCAATACTCTGAAGAAAAGCTATCACTCAAAATCCCATTCTCCAACCCCCCAACTGGAATGAGCCCTTTAAGCTCATGATTGATGCATCCGATTATGCAGTTGGGGTGGTTCTCGAGTAGCGAATTGACCGAAAGCCTCATGTGATATACTATGCCAGCAAAACCATGGATGAGGCTCAAAGAAATTATACTGTCACTGAAAAGGAATTGCTAGCAAAAATTTTCGCTCTCGAAAAATTCCGACCTTACCTTTCTGGGTCTCATGTCACATTCTATACAAACCACTCACCCCTCAAATACTTGTTGGACAAAAAGGATGCCAAACCCACCCTCATTAGATCGATTTTATTGTTGCAAGAATTTGACTTGGAGATAAAAGATAAGGCGGGCACCCAAAATGTAGTGGCCGACCACCTTTCTCACATCTTGTCTGGTGATTCAACCTTGCCCTACTACTCTTTTCTGGACGAGACGCTTCTAACCATTTCCCACGGTTCCCTCCTGTGGTTTGCTGATCTTGTTAACTACCTAGCTTCTGTAAAATTATCGAAGAATTGGCCTAAGGCCAAGCGTGATAAATTTCTTGCAGAAGCTAGGCATTATTTTTGGGAGGAACCTAATTTATTCAATATCTACCCCGATCAAGTCATTCGACGATGCATCCCTAAAGAGGAAATTCATAGCATATTGACACATTGTGATGCTTCTGCTTATGGGGGACATTTCTCTGGAAAAAAGTCTTTGGACAAGGTTTTACAATGTGGATTCTTCTAGCCGATTTTGTATAAGGACACCCATACCTACACTCGGACCTGTACTAAATGCCAAACCACCCAAAAACATGACCCGGAAAGATATGCTGCACCTTAAACCTATACTGGAAATCGAGATCTTTGATGTTTGGGGGACATACTTCATGGGATTGTTCCTGGTGTTGAATGGGTATTAATTTATCCTCTTGGCCATAGATTGCGTGTCCAAATGGGTAGAGGCAATTCCCACTCAGACCAATGATCACAAAGTGGTGGCAAAATTTGTCAAGGAAAGCATATTTTCTAGGTTTGGGGTCCCCAAAGCAATCATCAGTGATGGGGGCACTCACTTCACCAACACCCAATTCCGAAACCTCTTGGCTAAGTTCGGGATCAACCACAAGATCTCCACCCATACCATCTGCAAACTAGAGTTTTCCAATCAGGAGGTCAAGAATATCCTATAAAAGATTGTTAGGCCTGACAGAAAGGATTGGTCCAGTAAGTTGGACGATGCTTTATGGGCCTATCGGACCTCCTTTAAAACCCCTATTGGCATGTCTCCATTCAAGTTGATCTATGGAATAGCATGCCACCTCTCGGTTGAATTAAAGCACAGGACCTACTGGACAATCAAAGAACTGAATTGGAACTTGGATAAAGCTGGCCACTGGAGAGAGCTCCAATTCACGAAGCTGGAAGAGTTACGAAACGAGGCATACGAAAGCTCTCGTATCTATAAGGACTGAGCAAAGGCTTATCATGATAAGCATATTGCAAGGAAGTCCTTCGAGCCCCATCAGAGAGTTTAGCTCTTCAATGCCCATTTGCGCCTCTTCCTCAGTAAACTTCATTCCAAATGGACGGACCCTTTCACTGTAATGCAGGTATTTCCTTTTAGAGCCGTTGAAATTCAAGACCCCAGGACAAGAGTGATTTCTAAGGTTAATGGTCAACGGCTCAAACCTTACTTCGACAACACACCTGCGCCCACACCTAAGAAGGTAGCTCTTATTGACCCATCTTCTTCATCCTCTTCGTGCTTCTTTGCCTGGATGAAGGTGTAAAACATAACGCTTGTTAGGAGGCAACCCAACAAAAATGTTGATGAATTCGTTTTAACATGTTAGCTTTCAAGACTGCAGCTCTCCTGTCATCCTTTCAACGGCCATTTTTGCTTAGGTGATTTCTTTCCATCGCTTGCATTGAGGACATTGCATATGTTTAGCATGGGGGGGGAGGACTTCACAGTTTTGTCGCTGCAACCTTAGTCTTTCGACTTTTTATTCAGAAAAAAAGGGGAAAGATTGTAATGAGTGGAGATGATTTCTGAGGAAATGACGAATTTGACACAATGTTTTCAAGAAATAGGAGTGGCAAAGTTTTAAGATAGACCCATCAGGGCGAAAGCCTTAATTTCCAAGGTACCAACTTAAAATGGAATTTTGAGGATCTTTTAAGGAAATCGATTGGAACTGTGATTAGGGGGATATTATAGTTAGTACTGGGTTGGAATTTGAATCTTGAATCTTGTTTTCCTTGAGGCATTTGGTGTCACATTTACACATACAAGTCTCTACGTAAGCTTTAGGTTCCCATAATACCCTTCGTCAAAAAAAAAAAAAATGAAAACATCCAAAACCCAACAATTGAAGCTTAGAAGAGGTCTGGTCCTGGTTAGTTGAGTACCAGGCGTAGAGGGCCTGCAAAAGCCCAATGTGGCATAGTAACATATTACTTCCTCTGATTTCCTACCTTAATACATACAACATATACAACTGGGGGGCTTAAGGGCATGTGTCGGTCCAAGTGCCACAGGTGACGTTATCACGGAATGTCAAAAATTGAGGGCTTATGGCCAATGGCTTCCATGGGCGGTACTGTCTCGAAGTATCGATTGCCAGGGGTCCATGGGGGAAAGTGATGGGTACAAGGATTTTGATTGTTCATGAATGGACTGATTCAAGGCCAAAATTGACAAAAATAAGAGCACCAATAAACCTTTCATCTGTATTCACCTTAAAGCAAGTGTAGTAGAACTTATTTTGCACGCACACATTGACACCAAACTCTGAGGGGGAAACATGATCAGGAATTGGATCGAGGTCGAGGAACACTATGATTAACTCTTGAAACTAGAACTATAAGGAATCTGAGAGAGGCATACCTATTTTAGGAAGCCACCTAGGCGCTGTAGGTCTAGGTTGCGAATTTAAAGCTCTAACTCGCTCTTAAAAATCAAATGTCCTTGATTCTCGCTGATTTCATCCCAAAACTTGTGAAACCTTTCACGATCAAAAGATGTCTAGGATTTTTGTTTTGCTAGGGACTAACAAAAGCTTAGCATGGGGCAGTGATAAACACCAAGTTTGCATGTATGTTAGGCTTATTTTGGGGCTTATCGCTAGTACAATATTGCATAAATCATCTTCATCATTGCATTTTAGAAATAATATGTCAAGCCAGCCCATGTTTAAATTTTGATATAAATTGGTACCTTCATCATCTTTTGTTAGCTTGTGCAGCAACCCATAGGTGCCTGATAAACGCCAGTTTATTATCATTCTTATGCCCCAAAATAGATCTAGCTCTTAGGGTTTTAACTTCGTGAATGGGTTTTCGGGTTGCATTTAGGCATTTACTTAGGATAGGCATGCATTGCATTTTATTATCTTTTTGATGCATTTACTTGAGTCTCAGGGATAGATAGAAAGTCAGATCTTGCATACCTTGGCACTTAGGAAGGAAGATGAAGAAGAAGCTTCTATCAACTAGGTCCCAACTAAATCCAGCTCATTCCAGCTGGATCCCATCTCATTCTAGCTGGATCAACTCATCTTTGCTCTATTTAGCTCATCTTAGCTGAATGGTGGCTCAAGCTAGTTCACCTTAGCTCCATTCAGCTCACCTCTGCTAGATGGCAACTCAAACTAGCTCAAGTCAGTTGATCCCAACTCCATTCCAGCTCCTCCAGCCAAGAACAGTTCACTAGAAGTTCAACCTGACTTGGACTAGCTACTAGCTAGACTTGGTAAACTGAAGATGACCTCAACTAGCTCAGGCTAGCTCAAGTCTAGCTCTCAAAGGCTCAACTTAGCTCAACTTAGTTGAGCTGAGCTACTTGACCTAAGCTAGCTACTCCAGCCAGCTAGGGAATCTCCAGGAAGGCCAACCCTAGCTCACATCAGCAGAAGCTAGCTCATCTTAGCTTGGTTTAGTAGTTAGCAAAGAACTAGCAAGCTAAGCCAGCTAAGGTAGCTCCTTACAGTTCTCTTCAACAACCACCAACTCCAGTGCAGCTCAAGATCGCTTCCTCCAGCTTTGCTCCCTCAAAACCCTAGCTCCCTCTGCCTCCAACCTTACTCCCTACTAGCTTAGCTTAGCTAAGTCCACCTCCATGGCAGCTAAACCTCACCCTAACTCACCCAACCTAAGCTCCACTAACTAACCTCACCTAAGTCCACCTAAGCTCCCTACCCCTAACCTATTTTTGGTGCCAACAAGAGACATTCCTTGGCCCCTCAACCACCACTAAAAGACACAATTTTTGGCACCAAAAACCACCTACAGCCACCTCCCTTTTGCCGCCATTTTTTCCCTCCAAAAACCCTTCCATCTCAACCATCTATCCACCCTTAAATGCCATCACCACTCTCCATTTTTCCCTCCAAAAAACCCCCCTTCTAGAAGGCCCATTCCCGAAGGAGCACCTTAAGGAACTACATAAATGAAGTCATGTTACATGTGGAAGATGAATTAAATGGGCTTGGCATAAAAATTATTCCAAGCAATTCATTTATTAAAATTAAAGCCAAGAGGTGCATAGGAAAGTCAAAAAATTAAAAAGGGACGCACCTTTTCAAGGGAGGCTATTGCCTTCCCAAGTAAGCCACCCCTTGGAAGCTTCCCTGGGAAGCTAAAATCCACCTATATAGCCAATCGCCACTTTTGAAGAGGGAGCCAAAAATGGCTCCCTTTGGAATTTGAAAATGTGACCTTCAGGCTCCCTTAATTACTCTCTTTATAAAGGGACCTAAGGCACCATGAGGACAACTCCTTTCGGGAGGAGGAGAATGGAGAGAAGCCACCACCACATCAACTACTGATGATAATGTCATCATCAGCCATATCTAGCTTTAATTAGTCATAATCCATTGATAAATGCTCCTATATAACCGCCGAAGAGCTGTAATTCACTACATATTCATTATATTAGAAATGCATTTAAATAGGGGTAAATCTACAGTTTTAATAGTATATTCTAATTACAGAATAATCATAGGGTTTCCCAGGGGTTAAATGAAGGTCAAATGGTCATAAATGTCTAATAAGAGGGTCCGTGTAGACATAAATGGATTTTCACGCATTTCAAGAATTATTTGACATTTGAAACCCTAAAAATAGACCTACTTGATTAACTGAGGTTTTGGTCAGGATAAAACTCACCTAAACCTTCTAAAAATAATAGAGAAATATTCTATAAGGTTTAGTATGCTTGCTTTGACCATTGAAACCCTTTTTGACCTATAATAGAGTCTCAGTTGGACAGTTGCCCTAATTTGGGTTTCTACACAAATTACCCAGTCAAACTTGGTCAAAACCAAAATCCAACATCACCATTAGATTCCTTGGGTCAAATTAGGTTTTTACCAAAATTTGGACCCAATCAGAGATCATCTTGATCTAGTTTGTATTCCAATCCAGTCTGACTCTTTTCTCTCACACATATGCCCCTAACTTTTGAAATCCTTGCAAATACCCCCCAAACTTCATCATCTTCTAAACCAACAGGTCCCCACTTCCTTCAAACTCCTAAACCCATCACTGGCGACCTTCAATTATGGATTACTCCCTGATTTCATGGCCAAATTCTTCCAAATTTGGAAGGAAGATTCATAAAAAGTTTCCCTACAATCTGAGCCGCATCTTGGGCTCTAATTCATGCCCAAACCATCATGTGAACCTTTCAAAGGTTCGGGTTTCCCATTCTTGTGAAAGCTCCAAGCTTTCAAGCTTGGATTCCAAGCTTGGAACGATCATCTAACACCTATAAAAGCACGCCCATTGCAAGGTCGTGATCCTTAACTTGTGTTAGGACCGGTTCTCCACCTTCTCCTCTCACCAGCCATTCCATCCACAAGCTCCGGTGAGCTTCATCAACTCCCTTCTTCACTGACCGTCATAGACAATTGCTGGCTGGTTTATCCTCCTCAAGCTCCTCTGCCGCTCGCAATACCAGCGAGGGTCGTCTTCTGCTTTCTTCCTCGCCCTTCTCCCTCATCAAAGGTATTCCCTTCTTTGGCACTAGCCATACCATAACTAGTGCCATCCTTCCCCCTTCGACTGATTAGATTAGGTAGTTAGGTTCCTTTACAATCTTAGGTTAATTCTCTTTATCCAAAATTCAAAAATACCCCCTCGACCTAACCGCACGCCACCTCCTTCCTCCGCTCCGTTCGCACCTCCGGCGAGGTCCTCCACACGCTACGCACCTCCAAATGCCTCGCCAACAAGTCCACAAGCTCCGCCTCATCCACTTGCACAAAACCCCTCTCCTATTTCATCCTCTTAACCACTCAAACCCCCTGTCGAACAACCCATCCTTCTCACGCCGTCTTCGTCACCGACCGACCTCCACACACGCTCTTGCATCACACAACCACCACTCACACACTCGCCATAGTTCAACGATGCTTATGAATGCTTTTAATGTGGCCAGGAGGCCGCGTTGATGATTCTCAGGTTTCGCCAGAGCTCCTCCATCGTCGCCACCCCGTTATTCATGTTCCAGGCCATGCAAGCCCTAGCTACTGCTCCAGGACGTGCGAAGTAATCCCAGGACCACTCCTAGGTGGTAATCGAAGATCACGCCCTTTGCAGCTACTGCAATTAGAGAGACTTCCTTGCTGTAGGTGCACGCGAAGAACAAGGGGACATTTATTCCCACATCGGGTGTGGATAAGTGTTTGGCCATGTATCAAGTGTTTTTCTCAATATAGCTATTTGCCTCCAAACACATGGGATGAGGTCCCTTCACCCATGCACACGACCTGACCTGCCTATACACTCCTCACTCATCACCACCCCTGGTGAGCCTGGACCTAGTTACTATTCATGCCCATTTACCCGATTAAGATCGGATATTTGAGAGAAGAGAAGAGAAGGAAAGAGAGAGCAAGGGAAGGGGTGGGTTTGGCTCCTCTGTGCAGATGCCCAACACTTAGCTTGTGAAGGACCCTTAAGTAAACCTAAGAAAGAGAAGAAGGCTTTGGTTTCCCCTGTGCGTGAAGAGGAAAGGAAAGGAAGAAGAAAGGAAGAAAAGTAGAATAAAAGAAGGAAAAAGCTTTGAAGGAGCACTATAGCAAGCGACATTTAAGTCGTCTGATTATCAAAACAGACATCTGATCACTGTTCATTTATTTGATATTAATGAGTATTTGATATGTATATGCTTAAGACTAATAATTAGTGATTCAAATCACCATTATTTGTCTTACACATCTTTTTGCCTCATTAAACTCTTGATATACTTATGCTTGTCATTGAATATCAATTTTGAGTAATGTTATTCATTGAAATATCTTTATTGTGCTTAAAAAAAAAAAAAGGTCCACAACAACCTTGACGTTGGAGTAGGGGGAGAAGAAGGTTCAAGGGGGTCAACCACCACCACCTCTTAGAGCCCTTCTACCACTTCTTCCTCTTGCCAAGTTGGAGAAGGAATCATCGTCGACTTCAGCAACACCACCTCCACTTCATCCTCTCTCTCTCTCTTTTCCTTCCTTGTGTTCTTCTCTTAGTTGATAACTTGTAGTTGTAGTTTGCCTTGACCTTGAATTGTTGTAAAAACTTGTTCCATAGTATCAATCTTATTATTGCATTTACTTCCTTGGTTTTCCTTTTTAGTTGTTGCATCACCCTTGATTCCTTAGGCACACCTGTGTCTAAGGGAGCTCAAGGGCATGCCATATTTGTCTTTAGTGCAATTAAGTAGGTGCTTCACATTATCTTTATTTGCTTTACTTCTTATATCAAAAACATCAAAAAAATTACATAACCAAAAAAATACAATAAATACATAAAATAGCAAGTCCAAAGTTGAGCTTGGTGGAACTTTTTTTGCCTCCTTGGATGACCCTAGATACTCTACTGTCTAGGTATATAAATTTATCTTCATCTTTTATGAAACCGCGTTTGAATTGTTTCACTAGAGGCTACCAAAATCAACCTCGAAATTTAGATAGTTCCTAGGTGTGGTGACGATCCACACGCTGTCATCAAAAGGTACTTGTAAGTACTCGAATCTGACTCGATGCATAGGTACATGTAGAGAAAGCTCCGTAGGTGCTTGCAAGTGCAGATGATGTTGGGTTACCTAGTACTTATAGTGAAAGCTCTATAGGTGCTCGTAAGTGCAGATGACGTCAAGGTACCATAGGGGGATTGGTTGAAATCTCATCCGATAGTGGACTAAGACATACCTAGAGTCTATCCTCCTAGCAGGATGATTGGTGTGGCTTGAGAAATCTAACCAACCCCATGACTAATGATCTAGAATGACCCATGACTGGACCTTGCCAAACACGAATTGAGTTTGCTCTTCACGGTCGCAGGGCTTTGGCCCTAGTAGCTCCCAAGTGGCTTGACTCTCCTAACTAATGTCAGTAACATCCTCGTATATCAAGGACAGTAACATCCTCGTATATCAAGGACAATACCTCTCTTGAGGGTCACCAATGTTGCTAGCCTATCCCCTGATTAAGGAAAGATGATCATCGAAATCCACAATTGATAAACATGTCATTGTAGCATGAATTTTGCAACCATTTTAAATTTGTAAAAATTGAACTCGCATTAGATTCCACTTAAGAAAGGAAGTCCAAGTTGTCTTAGGGAGGCTAAGGTCTAATTAACTCCTAAATGATTCTAACTAATGTTTTTGAGGTCTTTGGGTTTTTTCATATTTTTTGGTAATTTTTATAAGAAGAAAGAAAGAGATAAGTCAGATCAGGGACAAATCATAACAAATTGGACCTAATTGAAAAATGCGTACAAATAATTTTTTGAATGTTTAAAAATTATAATAAAATTAATGCACCTCTTTCATGACCTAGATAAGACCGCTACCTGGTGAGACCACATTTATGGGCTAACTGAATACATAAATGCCTAGATATTAGATTAATGATTACATGTACATAGCATACTTTAATATGTAAATAGATTAGTTTATAAAATTGCTTGCATGCATATTTCATACATTGCATTTATATGTAAATGTAATGGAGGATAGTATGCATTATAATTTAGTTGGCATGCATACATTACGTGCATTGTTCAATAGAAATAGGATTTACACATTCTTTTGGGTTTTTATACAAATAACCAAGTTTTCTTATTTTTCTTTCCCTTCAGAGCGCACGCGTCGATGCACGCACCACCACCAAGTTCCACCCTTAGTCGGTCCCATCATAACAACCCTTTATGAGCCGACGAACGCACTGCCTCCCAACTGCTCAATATCTTCGTCAAGTTGTTGGAGAAGACTTCAGGGGAAGAAAAATTTGAGGAGATTGGGAAATGTTTATAAAAGCAAAGCAGCGCACACGCGTGTTTGCGCAACGAAATCAAGGTTTAAAAACTGCGTTGTTATATAGTCAAAATCACTTTGAAAATAAATAAATTTATTACTCGAATTTTAAGTTCGAGGTCGAACATAGGGAGTAATATGGAATTCAAAACTCAAGATCACAATTTAAATCAAGAATAGAGATTGCAATAAGAATAGTGTCAGAATCAATATGCAAAAAGAATGGAGTGAAATGGTGATTTAAATCACCAATTACTCCTCACAAATAACAATTAAATCAAAGCTTCAAGTATATGCAATCAAAGGTATCAGACAGCTTAAACAGCTCATGCTATAGTGCTAGAGACTCAAGGGTCTCTCTCTTCTTCTTCCTTTCTCTGTGCTTCTCCTCTTCTTCTTCTTATCTTTCTTTTCCTGAGTAGCTCCTTCTGGAACTGGTCTTCTTCCTCTTCTTCTTCTCTTTTCTTCTTGTGCTCAAGCCTTCTCCTCTCCTTTCTTTCTCTGTGCTTCTTCTTCACACAGTGGGGGAAGATCCTTCAAATGGCTAAGTGTCAGCCGTTTCTCCCTGTAGCGAAACCCCCTGCCCCCATGAGCTATCTCTATCTCTCTCTCTGGGTCACGCTCTCCCAGAGCCTTCCACAGTACTGGGCAATTGGGTTTCGAACCTAGAGTGCACCCGGGTCCAGGGCTACGGGTGTGATCGCAGCTGGTCGCGTTCCCTCTAGGTTTCGTCGTAGTATAGTATAAAGAAACGGTCACCAGTTTAATACAATTTGTTACTCGGAAATAAAAAGTTTCCCGAGGTCGAACTCAGGGAGCAAACTATAATTCCAAAAGCATATAAATTCACAATATATAATGTTTTACAAAAATTAAGAAAGAGAGAGAGAGAGAAAGAGAGTAAAAATTGCTCCTTTCTTTCTTTTTCCCTTTTCCTTCTCTTCTTTCTTCTTCTCTGCGGCAAGCTCTTCTTCTCTTCTTTTATTTTCTTTTCCTTTCCTTTCTTCCTTCTCTGAAGGGCTTCTCTGCTTCTTCTTCCTTTCTTCTTTTCTTCTCCGATTTCTTGTGCGACAGTCTCTCTCTTTCTCTTGGCTTCTTATTTTCTTTTCTTTTCTGCTGCTGCCTCTTCTTCTTTTTCTTGCTGCTGCCTCTTCTTCTTTTTCACCGACGTCTGATTCAGAGCTCAGACGCCTTATCTGATCAGCCTCTCCTTCTCCTTTTCCTCTTGGCTTCCTCTTCTCTTCTCCTTCCTTCCTTCTTCACTGCGCTGCTAAGTCCCAGCCACTACTCCTCTTCTCCTTTCTTCCTTCCTGCGCACACACACAAACGACATCGCAAAACCTACCCTACCCCTTCCCCGCATCTCTCTCTCTCTGAATCTCTCATTGGTAAGCTCTCCCAGAGCCAGGTAATCAGGTCGGGTCGCGTGCCCAGGTCCAGGCGCATCGGAGTGGGTGGTGCGCGAGGAGTGCACAGGAGTGGGAAGTCGGGTCGGGTCAGATCTACGTGGGCGTGTCGCGGGCGAGACCCAGTGAGTAGGTGAGGGACCTCACCCCAGTGCTATCAGAGGCAACCAGCCGATAGCACTTTTTCAATTTATGTATGGGCGTGCGCCCATACACTTCCGAGGTGGGACTAAAGTCCCACCTCCGATCTCGGGCACCTGTGGGAGAAGGCTTCGAGCAATTGGGGTAGCAGCTGAGGCTTGCGACCCCAATTGAAGTCCTGGGTGTGTGCGCGACACCCTTCCGCATCACCTGGGGCTCATGCCTAGAGCTGAAGAGACCTGGAGTTGCCTACCAAGCAACTCCTGCTGCTCATCAATGGCAGCTAGGAGGGTGAAACTTGAAACACGCAAACAGCCTCGCGGCCTCATCAAAAAGGTTTAGGGAGGTTCGCCAGAGCGCAACGAGTGTGGTGCGGGGGTCGACGAGACGCGAGAGTGCTTGTGCCCGTGTGCCTAGGGCACTCTGCATGCGTGAGAGTGGGTGTGTTTGGGGAATGGTCTGGAGGTGCTAGGTGGTGAATGGAGGGTGGGCTCGGTGTCAGTGAGGTGGCGCGGAGCTTAAGGGGTAGTTGGCGAGGCGGATGGAGGCATGGAGTGGCGAGTACGCCTCGCCGGAGGGCGGCTGGAGATGGAGAAGGTGGTGATAGACAGTGGTGGTCGGTGGGTTGAAATAGTAAATTAGGAAGGGGGAAATAACAGAGAGGGAGAGGGGAAAGTTTTTACCTACCTAATTGACGAAGAGGGAGGGAGGCGGCGCTTGGCATGTACCTGCCGTGGCCGGAAACGAAGGAGCCCAGAGGTGAGTAACGGCGGCGAGGAAGAGGTCGGGAAAGCGCCAGTTGGTGTGGCCTGGCGCAGGAAGACGAGGCGGAGTGGGCTCTGCTGCAGGTATGGCCGTAGAGTAACGAAAGGAGGAGGAAGGGCCATAGGAGCCTGCAGGCATTTTGACCGTGGGAGGAAGAGATGAAATCGGGGAGCGATCCTTGGCTAAATCAGGCTTGAAGGAGACGGCAGCCCCTGCCGCTCCTTATAAAGGCGCTGGCGAGGAGAGGTTCTCGAGAGAGCGACGTGGGGAGCTCGCCGGAGATGGTCGGAGATGGAGACCCATGCCTTTCGTGTGTTCGCACGAGAGTCATGGACAACCGTAGGTCGCAGGGGAGGGTCCCTGCGACAGAGGACGACGTAGGGAACCCCCGTTCGTTCCTGAGAGCGGTTGTCTTACTCTGCGCGGCGCCATCCTCCGCACAAGGTCGCCGGAGGTATGGTGCATGCACAGGGTGGCAGGGAGGGTTGTTCTGCAAAGAACGAAGGGGAAGATAGGGGGCTGGATGCAAGGTTTTGAAAAGATAAGGGTCAAAAAGTAATTCAAGAGGACCAATTTGTAAAGACGGTCAAGATGGTCTTCACTTAGGCCCAAATTTTTGTACCAGCCTAATTTGAACCTAAGGAATTCAATGGTGTAATTTGATTTTATGTTTAACCACATTTGACAGATCAAATTACGCAAAAACTCAAATTAGGTTAAAATTTGGACATGGTTCTCAAATTATGTCAAAATAGGTTGCAAAGGCCAAATTGAAGGTTCTAAACCCTAGGGAGTACTTTTCCATGATTTTTAGAGGGTTTAGTTGATTTTTACTCTGCCTAGAACCTCGTGAATTAAAGTAAGTTTATTTTTAGGGTTACAGAATGTCATTTAATTCCTAGAAGTTGCTATAACCCTTTTCAGATCAGATCATCCCACTTCCTTCCTTATTAAGCTCATTTGACCTATGTTTAGACCCTTAGATACCCTGTTTGTGTGTTACCTTGGTAAAATTACAGTTTTACCCCTCATGACTTATTTTATTCTTCAATTCAGAATTCTCTGAGTTAGGCTTTTCTTTAGGTTTTGTATGAGCTTCATAACACTTATTTAGATTAAATTATGCTAGTTAGGGTTCATGATGAGGCTCTCATCAGCAGCCAAGGAGTGGAACGGGTTAGGTGGGTTGGATCTGCGCTAGGTCCGCGGGGGTCGGGTCATGGGCGAGGCGCAGGTGAGAGAGTGGGTGAGCAGGGACCTTACCCCCAGTGTCTAAGGTAAACAGCCTTAGACACTTTTTCATTTTATGTGTTGCGGGGCGCTCTTCAGTTGACGATGTGGCACTAAAGATAGTGCCTCTTCTTCACGTGCGTCTGCGCTGGAATGCCTTCCAAATCAAGGCAACTACTGAGGCTCACATCCTCAATCAAGGACCTGGGTGTGTTCGCGAGATGTTTCCACGCGATCTAGAGTTGAAGCCTGGAGCGAAGGCACCCTAGAGTAGCCTTGAAGCTTGCTTGAAGAAGCTGCTCCAATGGCGGAGGGGACGAGCACCTGAAATCAGCAAGAAGGCCTTTCATCCACGTCAGAAGGCTTAGGAAGGATCGTCGAACCACAACGAATGCGACAGTGGTGGTTGTGTGTCGTGGCGAGGTCCATGCATGCGAGGTAGAGTCAAAATATGTGTGTGAGACTAGGTGTGTTTGGGGGCAAGTTTGGGTGAGCAATAGGTGGAATTAGGTTAGGGCTTTTGTTCGTGGAGTTATGGCAGAGCTGATGGGGGTGGTAGCGGCGAGATTCGTGCAGTGGCGCAGTGGATAGGCATCGTAAGAGCTTCACCGGAGCAGAAGAAGGTGATGGTGTTGAGGGTGAATTTGTGGTTGTGCGTGTGTTGTGAGAGTGGGACAAGAAAGTATAGTGAGAAAGAGATAGACAAAGGAACTTAGTGGATGCAATAGAGAGACGGAGGGCTCCGATGTTGGTCGATCGGAGCTGGAGAAGGAGGATGGTGCTGAGAGGTGGCGATGTCGACTGAGGGAGAGGCGTGACCACTCGTTGGCAGGAGAGGTTCGCGAAGATGAGGGGAGGATCGTCGACCATCCAATTTGATGGTTGGACGGCCAGAGGAGGAGAGCGGAGAGGGGTCACCAGAGCTAAGTCTGAAGTTGGCCAGAGATGGAGGAGGAGAGGGTCTCTGAGGTCAGAACTTGCTAAAGAGCACGACCTTGCCTTGGGGTCTCTTTTATAGGCCATAGGACACCCTTTCAAGCTTGGAAGGTGGTTGCAACAATGGATACCCGAACATTTGAAAGGTTTGCATGACCTTTTGGGAAGGACTTAGAGCCCAAGGAATGGCTCAAATGGAAGGAGACTTCCCAAGGAATCCCCGAATCAATTTTGAGAAGGATTGATTGAGAATCGAGTGAGAAATCCTTGCTCGAAACTCGATGGTGAAGGTTTCACCTTCCAAAAATGGTGAAGGGACCTGCTTATGAAGAAGGTAAAGAAGTTGGGGGGCTATTTGTAAGAGAATTCAAAAGTTAAGGGTTTGAATGAGATAGAAAGGTCTGACTGGACCAAAATGCAAACTTGATCAAGATGATCCCAGATTGGGCCACAAACCTAATTTGGTCTCAAGGAATCCAATGGTGAAGTTGGATTTAGGTTTTAACCTCGTCTGACTGGGTAATTTATGCAAAAATCCAAATTAGGGTAATATCAGTCTAGGGCTCTGTTTTGGGTCAAGACGGGTTCTGATGGTCAAATTGAAGGTTCCAAACCCTAAAAACTATTTTTATATGAATTTTAGAGGGTTTATTTGAATTTTATCCTGATTATAACCCCAATTAATTAAGCGAATCTGTTTTTAGGGTTTCAAAAGTCATTTAATTCTTAAAACACGTGCAAAACCTTTCCTGTTTGTTCTAACCCACTTGTTAGACTTTTAGGACCATTTGACCCTTAATAACCCCCTGGGAAAACCCGTGATTGTACTGCATTCATGATATGATGGTAAAATTGCAGTTTTAACCCTATTTTCTTGTATTTCCCTCAGAATGGTTATGCAGTGACTTATGGCTCTCTGGCAATTATGTAGGAGCATTTGCTGACTTAATTGAATCAAAATGAGCTAGTTATGGCTCATGATGGTGTTCCCATCAGTGCACAGCTTCATGATCTTCTCCACTGCAGTTTGAGCATTTTTTGTGGCTTTGGCATTCACCGTGGCCCCAATCTCCTACATCTCCACCTCAGGATGGTGCTCGATGGTAGAGAGCACCACCACCACTCCACCTACGCTCCCCCTTCCCTTCATCCCCTTCATCTTCTCCACCAAAAACCCCTCACCATAGCAACCACCCCTACCCATCACCACCACCTGTCCTCTTCCTCTTTGTTTTCTTCTTCCTCTCCCACTGCTTCCTTGTTCCGCCCTTCTAATAGAAGAACCCAACACCCCACCACCACGACTGCCTCAAGCCATCACCTCTGGTCCTCATTCTCGACATCACTGCTACTGAAACCCTCCCTGTAGCGCCATCAACGCTTCCCCGATGTCAATGATCACTATAGCACCCTCTGTCACCGTCGGTTAAACCCATACCTGTCGGGTGTTCTACTCCTTTGATCGATCATGTCTGACCACCATTGGCAATGCCGCTAATGCCATCGCAAAGCCTAGACTCTGATGCATGTTCCCCAAGATCCTCGTAGTCAACTGTCCCCTCCTCACATGGCCGTAGGTGAGAGCAGATGCTCTGTTTTGTTTGACATTAAAATTTACATTTGGTTGCCATTGGAAGCTCTCATGTTTAATTTAATATTTGATTTATTACAAGGAATTGCAGCCTGCCCCTTTAGTTCTCTTATTATCTAATTTCATATCCCTTTCCCTAATCTATTAGCCTCACATAAGTTACATGTTATACTATAATTGTGGACAAATATCTGACCATCATGTTTTGATAAATTTGTGATTTAATTTGGCTTGTTCCTCCCTGTGGAAACGACCTAATCATTGTGGTTAGAAGTAACTAAAATTTTGATAGTCGATTTTCCACCACAAAATCATTACAACGACACGACATTCCATGTTAAAAATTTCATCGAAAGCAAAGATCGACTTGTCAAATGGTGCCATTGTCGAGGAGGAAACATGCCTATTAAGTTTTTCAAGGAATTTAGATTATTTTTGTGCTATTTCTGAAGCTTTTTTGAATTACTGACATTGATTTTATTTGTGTACAAAAACATATGAACGAATGTGACAAGCGCTCATGATAGAGGCTATATATTTGGTGAACCCTGACGTGACCTGGAGGATAGTGATGAGGTGTGGCTCGTCATAGCTAAAATGCCCAAGTTAAGCTAGAAACTAGGTTAAACACTATAAAATTAACACATGAAAAGGGTTGAGTGTGGGAAATAATAGAAATGACCTAAAACATCCAATCTGCGTTAAAAACACAAAATTAGGTCATAAAATAAGATATTCTATTCATTAATATAAATTGATGATCCAATTACAAAATTAAACACACAATTGAGTTCAAAACTTCAAATCAAAAGTGAAATCAACTTCTTGAATGTTCAATTGAGCTTTAATAAAAACTTGGTTGCATTTGGACATCACTAGGACCTCGCATTTAGAGCTTTATATTTAGGTCCTTAGTTCATAAACATTTATTCACATTAAAACCTCCAGGGATCGATTTGATAACCGCCAAGGGCTTCTTTGCAAGACCTGAGGACAACTCTACTAACATACTTCTTCACTTATGGGTCTGTATGCAAATTCTCTACCCCTTTGTACCATAGGGCTTCTCTGCAAATTCACCAAAAGAGCTGTAGTAGGCAGGTGCACTGTTCACCCCAAGAACACGGCCAATCTTGGTCGTTCATCCCTTGATCTCTTGATCTGACGACTGATCTCCAATCGAAGCTTCGCGTGCTTTGGCACGTGTGATCACCCTTTGCCCCAGATCTTATCCAACGGCCGTTATTTGGATTGAAGCCTCACAAGCTTCCTTCTTTCCATCTCCACCGCCCAAGACCAAATCGCCTAATCCTACCACTGCAGTGCCCAGATCCAATGGCAAAGCTACTTAAGTCCCTCCCAAGCTCACGTGCATGCCATCAACTCCCCACTACACCTCTTGAGCTGATCCTTTCCTCCCTCCCAACTCTCTTAACCCCTTCACTCACCATGCCTGTGACAGGGGCATGGTTTTTCGCCTCTAATTCCTCCTCGCCACTAGGGATGACGTGCACCTGAGGACAACCCTGGAGCTCCTCTTGTGAGCTCTTCACTCGCTGGAGATCTTCCCCCATTCTTCCTCCTTAGCCACCGGCTTTGGATCCAGGAAACCCCATTCCTCCTATTAGATAGGATTTCCTGCTTTCTAGAGTAGCTTAGATTAGTAATTAGTGTAATTTAGATCAGTAGGAGTAGATTAGAAAGCAAATTCAGTGATGGTTTAGTGTAAGGTAGGAGTAGATTAGCTTAGATCCACTCTGCCCTCTCTAATCAATTTAGATCAGAGAGGTGTTTTTCCACCTCCATTTCGACTCATATAGCTTTCCCTACACATCGCAATTTGTTTCTGATTTTCCCTTGCATTCTATTCATCATCCACCCATCCATCAGGGTCAAATTCAGATCTGAAGCCTTGGCTTCTAGATTTGACTTCTAGATTTGAATTTGTGCCAAAGATTCACTCTGGGGGTCTCCCATTCACACCATAAATTCACAAAGGCCCCTAATCTGGATTCAGTTGTGTCAGATTTACTCGATGTATTTGTATGTGGATTTTAAGCCCAATCACAAGATTTGGTGTTGATTTGAGTTTTAATGGATTTAATCGAGTGATTCGAATTTTTATTCACTCAATTGGGCGCAATGCGATGAATCTAAGATGTGTAATGTGATTTTTAATTTTCAAATGAGCATAAGCCCAATTTAAGTTGTAAATTGGGTAGTTTAACCAAGGAATTTCAGATTCACTAAAAAGAGGCTAAACAATGACCCAATTGGTTTTTTAGTGATCAACTAAGAATCTTGAGAACTAAATCATAGTGTACTGACTATTTTACTATGAAGTGATCTTATATTAAATGCCAAGCGGGCAATATTGGTTTTCTCTCATGAGAATTGTTTTAATTAGTTAACTAGAAATTGAATGAGTTTTGAGTTGGGTCTTCTCTCTGTTAGCTTCAGATTTTTTATAGAGTATTCAAGATAAAAGCAACTTGGATTTCAATGTGAAAATTAGATTTGAGTTGATGTAGATCAGCCACTCTGTTCCAGCAATCTGAATTGATTTTTCTATGGATTTCATTTGTTGATCTTAAGGATTTGATGATGGATTGGTTTCCTTGGACTAAATTGCATTTTAGTCTAATTTTCAAACTTGAAGCTACTTTAGATCAGACCCTGAAGATTTGACTTTGATTTCTGGACAATCCTTGACTTTCAGCAATGTAGAAGCAATGCAGTTGAGAATCATTGCAACAGTTGTGTTTTAAGATGTTTGATTGCTAAAGATAACATCTGGTCTAATATGAAATTGCAGCAGCATCAGTTGCTAATTTGTTCCACCTGAGATTGTAATAGCAACAGCTGTTGCTGCTGAATTGTAGCAGCTGCAGTAGTTGTAGCAGCTGCAGCTGCTACAACTACTGATTGGCTAGACTGACTGGGATTTGGAGTTTAAATGGGAGCTGACCTGAATGTAGTGTTAGGAATTTTGTGTGCAAGCATTCATGTACATGTATTTAAATTAACTTGGATTTGGATGACTTGTAATTCCTTTTTCAAATCATTGCTAGCTATTCTTGAATGAATTAACTACCCTAAGTGAGAATTTGAATGGAATTGAGTTGAAAATTGCATTGAAATGCTCTATTATCTTTCTTGTAATGTGATGAATGTGTTCGAATATCTAAATCTATTTTTCTAGCACTTAGGACTGATTTGAGGCCTTAGGTTTTCACTTCCAACACCCTTCAAGGCCTAAAATTGGTTAACCTGTAATATAAATAAAAATCATTAAAAAATTCCAAAAAAATAAAATAAACTTGTCTTGAGTAAGATCAGGTATTTTTCTAAGTGTATGCAAAGTTTCAAGGTAATCTGAACCCCTAGCTTGCTAGAACATACCAGCTGACGGTTCAGTATACCTTGGAACTTAATAAAAGAACTAAACTTGAAAAACACCAAAAAGAATTCTATCTTTCTCATCTCTTTCTTTCTCTCTCATCCCTTACCTCAACTATATACATAAAACCCATAAAAATCAAAAAAACCTCAAAAACTCCCAAAAATACCATGTATACTATGTATATACTTGTACATATTAATTAAACTTAAGCTGTTATGACCCCGGCATCAAACACCATTTAAAACGTTTGGGAGTTGGTCCAGACGTCTGGTCAGACGTCTAGAAGCCTTCCCAGACGTCTGGAAATTAATTTTTTCGGAGTACGAGTTCGCGTCTGCGTGCATGCGCGCGTAGACTGAACCGTCTCCCTCCTTTCTTCTCTTTCTTTCCTCCCTACAGGCGCAGCCTTCTTTCTCTCTCTCCCCATGGCGCCTTCAAATACTCCCCCTCTCCTCTCCCTCACCCTCACTCCACCATCTTCTTCTCCTTCTTCCTGTTAGCGTGAGAGTGAGAGGGCGAGGGCAGCAGCTGCTACCGTGGGTGCGCAGGGAGGAGGAGTTGCAGCGAGAGGGAGAAGGGTTAGAGCGTGAGGGTGCGAGCTCGCAGGAGCAGCCAGGGCCGGCCGGCGGGTGCGCAGCGGGAGCATAGCGCTGGGGAGGTGCTGCTGCAGCTCAGGCAGCAGGCGAGCGCGGCGCGGCACGGCCGTGCACAGCAGGCGGAGGGCGAGGAGGTTCTGATTCTGGGAAAATTTCCCAGAATCAGACATCTGGACCTACGTCCAGATGACGCAGGAGACATCTGGAGGAAGGTCCAGACGTCTAAAAGGTACGATATTTTCCTTCCCTTCTTCTTTCGCGTGTACGGCCATTCAGCCGTTCCGCTGAAGGGTTCTACCTCATTTCTTGTTAAGGACGGTCGCATATGCGTGCAGGTCTCGTTCGGGAAGGCACAAGGGCATGCCCTCCCAGATAGATCGGACGTCTAGGCACAGCACCAGATGACGGAGAGGGTCTCCAGGCGTCCAGAGCGACAGTCGGACGTCTGGAAACTAAGTCCAGATGGCTCAGCGGGATTCTGGACATCTGAAGGACCGCGCAGGAACAAGGTATGACCTGAACCGTCGTTTAAGATGTCTGGAAGATGTTCCAGACGTCTGATTTTGGGTAGGCTTGTCGTTTTTGACCCGTTTAGGGTCCGTTCGAAGTCCGTTTTCCGCGTTTCAAGTTTCATTCTTCTCAAAATTAGTTCCTCTACCAATTTACAGTATTTGTATTCTATTCTGAGTAGCTCCTTGTAATTGATCCTTGTATTAGGACCCCATTCCGTTGCGGCTCTAGGGGTTGTGGGGGCGCGCGGACTTGCCGATCACGCCCCCAGTACTCCCGATTTTGCGGGTAGAGTGGTTCCCTTTAATTATTTACCAACATTTATGCACTTGTGAGATAATTAATAGATTCTAAGGTGTGGCATGAACCCTAGGATTGGAAAACTAGATTGAATGATAGATCCTAGGGAATGGCATGAATCCTAGGATTGGAAAACTAGATTGAACGATAGATCCTAGGTTATGGCATGAATCCTAGGACTGGAAAACTAGATTGAATGATAGATCCTAAGGTGTGGCATGAATCCTAGGAAAAGAAACACCAAAACGAATGTCGTGAATATATAAATTGCAGTCTTGGAAAAGTAGAAAGAAAAATGATAATTCCCTGTAATTGGATAACAGTTGCTTGTTATGAATGGCTATTAACTGTTGAGAACATGGGCTATATGAATATAAAGCTGAAATGATGAAACCTAAATTGGCTTAGTGAAAGAAATATGAGCATGAACCCTACGGGGAATTAGGAGTAGAGCTCCTGAGAGATGAATGGAATAGAATTGGGGAAGTGAGCTGGCCCTTGAGTACGAAGTACCAAGGAGAGCAACTGTCCCCCTGTTTAATGCAAAGTAGAGCTAGCCGCCCCAAGGACCCGGGGTTAGGTCTGGCCACTTTGTACTGACTTTTGGCCCTCGCGTACACAGTACCGAGGAGAGCTACTAGTGTAGGGAGAGCACTAGCCACCCCACGAGCCCTGGGGTTCTGCTAGCCCTCCTACACCGACTTGTTAGGCCCACTGGGCAAACCAGGGTAGTCAGGCGAGGGTGCCCGGACTGTGAAGGGGCAAGACCCCTATTTGGTTACTGTGGAGGGGCAGGACCCCTGTTACTGAGAGGGCTCTGCCCTATACTGGTTTTGTGTTGTGCTTTGGGGTGCACCTATTAACGGAAACGACTGACCGCGTGCCAGTGCGAGGTAGCTACCCGTGCATTTATCGCACCTGCCGTAGTCACCGTTACATTTGTCAGCGACCTTGGGGTGGTTGACTGAGGGTAGGACCACCACAAGGGACTCTCCCAGCCAGGAGAGCACCACGTGTTACTCCTATTTTTCGGAAAAGACTGCAATCAAGATCGTTCCCACGAGGAACATTCGAGATCAAGAGAAAGATCTGAGGAATAATTCAATAATGAGTAAATGGAAAAATAAAGAAAGAGATTAAAAATATAACTACTGTCCACCTTATTGTTTTTCTTAGCTTTTGGTTGCCACTCTACTCAGCGTTTCGCTGACGTGTCACCTTTGTCACCTTTTCAGGACCAGGTGTTAAGCAGCCAGAGCCGGTAGCTGCAGAGGGAGCTGGGCCTAGTAGAGCCCAGTAGTCTTACTTATGTAGTACCTACCGTACCGTTTCTTTTGTGTAGTGAGTATTTTTTTTCTATTAGCACTGTACTCTTTTATTGTAAGCATCAAGTTTATGTACCTGTTTATTTCTCTACTGTTGTGGTGATGTGTACTGTAATAATTCTTTTCTTTACTATTGTACTTTTGTTACTACTAGTTATATGCATGGTGAATGTGGTTTATTTTACTGTTCTTTTGGTTACTTTCTCGTTGGACGACTGAGTCTTGGGATCAGTCGAGTCGGTCCGATTCTCGTGTCTCGTAGGGATTCGGGAATCGGGTCGTAACATAAGCTATATGTATATAGTATACAATATGTATAAAATATCTATAAATAACTTATATATGTATTCTATATAGTAAATTAAGTATTTAGAATGATTTATTTTATATATAACTTTATTGTATTATTATATATTAAATTATACAACTTAAATCTATACTAAACTAAATAATTCTATGAACCTATTTAAATGTACATATTTATACCTAATACTGCACATACATATTTATATATGTATTATGTACCATATAATACCTGTAATTTAATTTAATTTAATTCTATATTTATAGTAAATAGCTAAGTTAGTAAGTTGACTAAGTAATTTATTAATTTAAAATAAAATAAATTAGTAATTTAAGTTAATACTAAGATAATTTATAGTGTACACTTGTAATATATTATACTAAGTATTTTCAACTTATTTATATCGTATTTATACTATATTATAGTATTTATAGTTTATTTATATGAAAAATTATCTTAAGCTAATATTTAATTACATATAAATTAAATTAAAGCTTCTAAAATATAATAAAAATATGTAATAAATAATTTATTATGTATATCAATACTGTATTAAGTCAGTTGTACAATTAATTAACTAATTTATACTTTAATTAACAAATTAACACCTAATTTAACGTGTACAAACTGTAAACTTTACCTAATTTTATTATATACATAAATAATTTATTTATGTAAAGTAATTATATAATTATCTAGCCCTATATAAGGGCTTTACAATGGCATAATTTATCTTTAATTTTAATTAAATTATGGCCCTCAAATCAAGGGCCAAAGTTGACAAATCAGAATGGACGCACGCTGGCAACAGTGCTCAATTGATCGTCCAGTTAGTTCCACATCATGCACTAAGAAGCGTGTAATGCGGGTTATATAGAATTTGTGTTCTCTATCGTTCAGTCATCATTGCGTTGGGCACACACACATACACATACCCATACATAGTCCTCTCCTCTAAACTTGATATGGCATATGAATGAGCATGAAAATGTGCACAGTGATGGGCCGGGGAACATGCACTGTGCGAGGGCCTGAATGGGCCCATTAACGAGCCTGAATCTGGAATCAATGCTCCTAATTAAAAACTAGGATGACCCTAGTAGAGGTCTAGTCCCACCCTGTGAAGGGTGCTACGTATCCCTCAAGAAGGCTACCCGCTTACTAATAAACCTATTTTTTGACTAAGTGAACAGTGATCGTGTGTTGAGGAGAAAAGAGAGCTATTACCAGCTAAGTGTTGAGTCTTCTGAGCTGTGTGTGTATGTGTTTGTGCATATGTATATATGTAAATATATAGTATACTCATAGTATAATGTATATGTATATAAATAATGTAAATAAATAAATATACGTATGTATGGTATATATATATATAGAGTATGTATATATGTATACGTATAAGTATGATGGTATGTTTGAGCTTTTATATGTATATAAATAAGAGCTTTAGTGACAGATATATATGTCACTGTATATGTGTATATACGTTAGTGTAAGTAACAATTTTTACCTTTGGTTATGTAAATATGTTACTAAGGTTTTAGTAATGTATATATACGTCACTGTAAATATACTTATATGTTAGTATAGATAGCTATTTTGCCTTATGTTTTGTATATAAATTTACTAAGGTTTTAGCGACACTTATATATGTTACTATAGATATTAATATGTTATAATGATTTAGTATAGTAGATATTATTAACTATTTTTGTACCTATACTTAGGTATTCTTTATAGTAGTTGTATATAACTAACATAGAGTAATTTTATATAGTTTTTAATACTTGTTTGTGTATATATGTTTTTAAGCATGGCCATGTGTTGTAATTGATTCTTTTGTAATCAAGTAACCAAATTCTTTCATTCATTGATTCATTCATTTATTTTTGTAAATAAAATCAACAATTTTTGGAATAAAAGAATGTTTTTGGACTTAGTGAGTGATATATATCAATAACTGTCTCTCATTGAATAACCTGGAATAAACCAGTAAAAACTAAGTAAATAAATAAAATTGACGCAGCATCGATTTGCATTTGTGACATATACTACAACATTTGGTCGGTGATGCTCCAGGGCTTTACGAATGAAGCTCTGATGAGAATCTTATTTCCTTTCTTCTTAAAGGATAAGGCCAAGCACTGGTATCATACCCTTGATGCAAGGGTAAATGATTGGCCTACCTTAAAAGGAGAATTCTTGAAAAAGTACTTTCCTATGAGTAAAACCAATCAATACAAGAGAGTGTTTATGGGTTTGACTCAGTAGGAGGGGGAGCAATTTCATGAGACCTGGGTGTGTTTTAATGACCTACTCAGGTTATGCCCCCACCATCAAGTGCCAAAATGGCAACTGGTCAAATGGTTCTATAACGGCTTATCTGAACGACATAGGCAAACCATTGATGCAACTCGGTTGGAACCTTCATGACCAAAACTGAGGATGAAGCCTAGACTTTATTTGAAACATTAAGTGATAATTCCATACATATGTCCTCTGCCTATCAAGAAAGAAAACCATAAATCTTGCAGAGGAAGATAGAGGCCCATGAAGTCGAGGCTACTGGATTTGGCTTATCAAATTTAATTATTAAACAAAAATTTTGATAGGCTTTTAGCAAACCTTGGCATGCACCCGCAAGCAGCCTCTATTGTCCAGGCTTTGAGTGAATGCTCCATTTGCCAAAGCACTACATAAGCCATTGCGGAGTGCCACTTGGCAAATCAATTCCCTGAGTTGATTCAGGCTGACCTGAATGCAGCCCAAGGTTTCCAACCACCCCCTCGTAATAACCCGCATTCCAATACCTATAATCTGACGTGTTGGAACCATCCAAACTTCTCATGGAAGCGAGGTTATGCTTCCAACTCAGGGACTGCAAGACCCCAACCTCCCCAACCAGTATACCAGCCATCTTATACAAACCCTCCTCAGAATAATCCTTTTGAGATGGATGAACTAAAAGCCATGATGAAAGCGACGCAAGAGCATCAGAATATGGTCATCCAATCTCAGAATAAGATGATTATTGAAATGCAATCCCAAATTGGTCATCTTACTAAGGCAGTTTGGCAGCGGGATCTGGGGAAGTTACCTAGTTCTTTGGAGGAGAACCAAAAGGGTAAGGGGATTATAATCAGGGAGCACGCTCAAGTTGTGACTGTGTTGAGGAGTGGCAAAGAAATTGTCAAACCTGATACCCTCCTACGGTCACCCCTCAGAATTCCCCTTCTACTACGACCCTGACTTCCAAAATCACTGAGGAAGAGCCACACTACCCTCTCTTACTTGAAATCACCCACTCAGAGCATGTCGTCATTCCACCACCCCTTTCTTGACACGACCACCCCTTCACCCAGAAGCCAAAGGTGCCCTATCTAGAGCGCCTACTTGCTACTAGGGAATCTTTTGTTGGCTCATCTAGAGCTAAGGATAGGATAGATGAGATTACAGACACTTTTAGGCAAGTCCACATCAACTTGCCTTTATTGGATGCTATAAAGCAGATCCTATCCTATGCCAAGTTTCTAAAGGACCTGTGTACCTAGAAGCGCCAATCTAGGAGAAAGGTCCAAGCTCAGGTCATCCTGCCTGACCATGTGATATGGACACATCCATTTAGTTTAAAATGCCTAATCATGCATGTTCCTAGGCTTAGATTTGCATTTCATGTTATAAATATTGCATAGCATGCATCATTCTGCATTTAGAGTAGTGTATATTTTAGATTAATTGCATTCCTTTTATGGTCAAGAGAGAAGGAGATTTATTTCGAAGCCTCGAATTGACGATCCGAAAGTATAGATCTGATGAGGATGACGATCGAAGTCCAACGCCTCCGAAATCGCCTTGATCGGAGTCCCGTAGCACCATATGCAGTCCGAGGAAGATCAATAGCCAAGGGACTAGGTGACGTAATTCAAAGCTTCAAATGACAAATCCGACCATGCGAATGGATTTGGGTCGACAATCGCAGCCTAACTACGTGAAAATCGACTCAATCCGACCTCTATAGCAACCCCTACAATGGAAAGAAGATGCACGGCCCAGATCGTGCCACGTGGTGCAACCCAGGCTGCCCATGCATTCGCACGTGCCATTGCAAGCGCACAGCAATGCGGGCATGGGCGGAGATGCTCAACATGGGCTCACGGAGCGCGTGCCAGTGCAGCGCCAGCTTGGGCATGTGGACCGTCTTCAGCGACGTTTGCGGTGAATCTTCAGCAATGTTTGACCATCACTAAATGTCCTATGTACGAATTTGATTCTTTCCTCCATTATAAAAGGAACCCTACCCCTCCCATTTTTCTTCTTCTCTCCCTTTCTTCCTCTCACCACCTCCAAGGCTCTAGAGAGATCTTGTCCCAAGCCCGGGATGCTCCTCTAAAGTAGAAAAAGAAAATAGTTTTCCCACCTCTCATCCCCATTCGTAGAGCATCCTGTGGCCGTCCTCTCACCACCCTTCTAGAAAAAGATCCTCACCGCAACGCCATCCTGCCCCATCCTTCATCCTCCAGCTATGTCCTCCTTCGTCCCGCTCCTCACCACCTTCCTCCAGGCGACGTCAGAGCGAGTCGTTCTCCGAGTAACTGTCGAGGGGGATTCTCTCACCTCTTTCTATCTTTATTGCTTTCATATTGTAATCTTTCTCGCTTTCTTAGTTGTAAAAAAACATTTGATTAGAAATCCATGATTGTTTCTATCTCTTTCTCTTATATTTTTGCAAGTAGATTAGCTAAATAAAATTTCATCAACTTGATCTCTTGCTTGCTAAAAATACCAAAAAAAAATTGAAAAGATAAAATCTACAAAAACAAATAAAAAGCGAAACATAGATTTTTCAAAACCAAACGTTTGCCTCCCCGTGTTCGACCCGAGACTCACTTTTCGAGTTTCGGCTATAAATTCTATCTAATAGACGCATTTTGTGAGTTACGACGATGGGTCCTTCGAACCCTAATTTTAATTCATGAAATGCGCTTCAATCATTTTGGGGTCGTTGCCGGGGAGGTAACGCTCTATTTTTTTTCCGTGTTTTTCTACCTTACCTAACTTTTATTTTACTGTGATTGCAGGTACTCATCCGCCAGAGTGGTTAGATCGGAGAAAAGTGCAAATGAAGGTTTTGTAAGTGTACCCCCACCACCCCCACCCTAGTTTTCATTCCATAACCTAATAACTTAAACCCAAATCAACTTAGGTGCTTGCATAAACCCTAGGGTAGATTTTGGTTCTTTGATTATCACTCCACTCACCTCACCCACCCGCATATATAAAAAAAATAAAAAAATATTCTTCTCTTGTGGGATTTAACTGAAAGCTACACTTAATACCCACAACTTCTTATCCTAAGGCGCACAATCACTTTGATTTTACCACTTAACCGAGATCTGGCCTGTGGACCCGGTATGCTTCAACTCAATACACATAAGTGAGTAGAAATCTGAATAGGTTAAACATTCTTGTGTGCCTTAACTAAGTGGTGCAACAGGCCAATTGATTGAGTTGTTTGGGCTGCACCACTCAATTTAAAACTAATTCATCAAGTAGCTTGCCTCTTAGGGTTGATTTTTAGGGTTGAATTAGGCACTCCACATTTTTTTCCTGATTTCTAAAGGAATATATCATCACTAGTGCTTTCAAAACTTGGAGTGTTCTACTGAACCTTGATTGAATACACCTAAAGATTAAACCCTAAAAGCTACTAAACAGGGTTAAATCGTAAAAGACACATCATCAAATAACCTTGTTTGTAAACCCTGGTTGTGCATGCACACACATTTGAATTGATCATTAAGGGCACAACCCATCTAAAGGGCCCATCACATTCTAAGAGCACAATCATCCTAAGCCTAATTAAAATTGAGTAGACGTTGGCCTTAAGGATTGATTCGCTCTTCGGGGCTCAAACTGAGATTTTTTTTGATTAATCTGCTTCTGCTGGTCAAACTGATGTCTAGCTAAGGGAGTAACGTCAAACGACCATGACTGGGGGGTACACTAGGAACCGGAGGCACAAGCCAAAGGAAGAACCTTCTCCCCAGCCCCTCTTAACTGGTTGGATTGACTGGATAAAAGTAGACCAAATCATTTATAATCTCAAGACAGATCCTGGGAGTCTGTAGGTCTTTAGGCTAACCCACCTAAGGATAGGGTTGATTGCTTGTATTACAGGGCTCCTTCCTTTCTTTTGATTTCCCTCATATTCTACCATGTATCCTTCCACATCTTACACGCATTTCCCATTCTACCCTCCTACCAACACTTACCCCTAAGATGGTTACTATCCCGACTTGACTTATAATTACCCATCCACTAGCTGGGATAACTTTGATTGGGGATACGAATCTAGACCTTAGTGTTCAGAGCCTAACCCTGGACAACAAGACTATGATTACCATCCTTCCCAGAGCTACAATGATTATAGATCTCCATCCTTTGATGATCAAACCAACCCGATCTACAATCAGGAAGGATATGATGATAACATCTACCCTCCCCAGTATTCCATTGAATATAGGTCACCTCCATTTTTTGAATCACCCGAGATGACCTAATATCAAGGAAGGACCCAAGAACCTCAATATCTTGACTCCCCTAGATTTAACCCGAACCTACCCAACCCTGAATCGAACCAGTCAGTTCAAGTGAACCAGATCCAAGATAGGGTGTTGGCTAATTTGAGGAACACTATACAATCTTTAGAAGCTCAGCCAACACCATGCACTGAAGCATTAGAGCCTATGATAAAAATGATTGATGAGCTGAATAGCTCTTTATTGGATTTGCTCCAAATGTTAGGGATAGGGGCCTGGGTGAGTTTCTACTTGGGAAGTTGTCAAGGTTGAGGATGAAATTTGTGGTTGCCCTAGTTAAATCTTGGGATGATTCTCACGATGAACCCCATTCAGGAGAGCTAATGTCTGAACCTGCTCAGGTGCCTGTCAGGGGGGGATACATGTTCTGAGATCAGGGATGACCAGGTTGGGCTAGAGTAACCCATTGAGGATGAATCGATTGATTCACCCAAGAATCCCAAGCTAAGGAGCGAGGAAAAATATGTCTTTTTGAACCAGGAAATGACAATCGATTTTGAGACATATATAAATGAGGATCATGAATTCTTTGACTTTGAGGGTGAAGAATTTCTTAGTGAAGTCTCACTTGAGCGTAAGGAAGATGATTTTAGTGAGACAAATGGGCTTGAGGAATCTGAAGAACCATTTGATAGCCCAATTATTGAAGATTTGGATTTAGTTGGGCCTAACTTGGAGGATTTGAATCCTTATTTACTAGAAGATTCAATCAATAGCCCCATTCCTCAACCACACCCCGAAAGGAGTGATTTTGATTTGGAAATCATTGTACCCAAGTCAATTCCGAGTCAGCCATGATTTCTGGACTTGGGTAAATCATATGGTGTGAATGATATGCTAGGTCCCAAAGCCCGAACAGTTGATGTTGGAGGAAAGGAATTTGGAAGTGAGGATCTGGGAAGTTAACTTCAGGGAAAACAGGAGTTTGGATTTAAGGGTTTTTGTTGACTAAAACCACCCACTTTTTACTAGGACCCTTACGATATCTTTCACGTGCAACCCAAGCTCAAAATAACTGATTATCTTTCTGAGCTGAACTTTAAGAGGACATTCGAACCTATTGAACCATCTTTACCCGTTGTTCGACACTTTGGTCTTGGGTTGCACACCACAAAATCGCAAGCTCGGCCACCCAAGCTTAACAACCTTCGGTTCTAGGTGATTTTCATCCAGAACCTCAGAACCACTCAACCCTGGGGCATAGGTCTACACCATAATCTGGTCCACATTTGTGGACACCTATTGGCAGGTCCTGTGATCAATATTTTTATTTTGATTCTGACCTACACTTGTGAATTCTTAATTTCTTCTTTATATGTATGTTATGCCTAGCTGAAGACATTAAATTTAGCACGTGTTTATATTCCACATTCTCTACAGAGCTGACCAGATTTTCACGTTATTTAGGTGATATTCTATTTACTCTGCCTTTTCATGTCTTTATTTTTACAATGCGGACATTGCATCATTTAGGCATGGGGGGTGGATAATTAATTCATGAAGTCATTTTATTAAGTCCATAGAATTTCTTTTAGTTTCTTTAAAAAAAAATGAAAATTCAAAAAGATAAAAAAAAGAAAATAGAATTAGGAGAAGAGAACTTAGGCTTTTAGGCATTATCAACTTTAGGAAATGATACAAGAGGACCTAAACACTTAGACTCTTCAGGTCTTCGGGCTTAATTAGCCTGGGTGTCCACTCGAATGTGGACTTAGTATCGAGTCCTCGCCAAGTAACTCTACTTTAAATTGGTCAATAAATTGGGATGATAAGTATACAACTTATCAACCTGCCCTCTGATTTGAGGGGACTTTAAGCCTAAACATGTACACACTTTTTAGCACTGACTCACTTTTCGATGGTTTCTTCGGAAATTGAGTAGGTAATGAACCGTATAGGATGGTATGGCTGGCAAGTTGTCGGTGGTAATAGCTCATCGACTGGTTGTCCAGAGCCCAACCACAAGACCATTTTCTTCGTATTGCCTTTAGGTAAATCTTAGATCAAGGAAGCCACCTACTTAAAAAAAGAAACAAAACAAAATAAAACAAAATAGAAAAAGGAGAAAATAAAAAAAATAAACAAATAAAACTACACTTCACCGCACGAGTATGACTAGCAAGTTACCGTGGGTAACAGCCCATTGGCCGGTTGTCTAGAGCCTAACTCACAAAAATGTACAATAATTCCCACGACACTTAGGGAAGAAGCAGGGAAGTAGAATAAATCGGGGAGATATACACTGGGTTCACCCTTATGTTAACCCCATAAATAAAAAAAGTAGAGAGAAAGCTACCGTTCAAAAAGATAAACCTTTAGGCAAGGTCACTTTAGGTCGTAAAAACCCGAAGTTTGTTTTAACAGTCGCCTAGTGAGTCTTTCACTCTTTTCACAAGATGTTTAGCACTTAAAGTCCTTTTTGAGTCTTGGGCGGGTCGGGTAGCGGTAAAAAGTTATCACGAAACTCTCAAACTCCAAAAGTCCAAAAAAATTAGAAAAGAAGAAAAAACTAAAAAATTGTATCTTCCCTTTTCAAATAAGGCGAGGACTTGGGTGGTCTGCATTCTAGTAGACACCCGAGTACTTTTGAGTCTTCATAGTTTAGGACCTTAGTTGATAATTTCTATTGTTAATAAAGAACATAGGCCTAAGCGATCGAATCCTAATTCTATTTTTATACATAGCATGTAGTTTAATTTTGCTAGGGACTAGCAAAAGATTGGTATGGGGGTATGATATAGACACATCTATTTAGGTTAAAATGGCTAATCATGCATGTTCCTAGGCTTAGATTTTCATTTCATGTTATAAATATTGTATAGCATGCATCATTTGCATTTAGAGTAGTTGTGTATATTTTAGGTTAATTGCGTCCTTTTATGGTCAGGAGAGGAGATTTATTTTGGAGCCTCAGATTGACGATCTGACCGTACGAATCTGATCAGGACGACGATCGGAGTCCAACGCCTCCGAAATCGCCTCGATTGGAGTCCCGTAGCACCATAGGCAATCTGAGGAAGATCAACAGTCAAGGGACTAGGTGACATAATTTGGAGCTTCAAACGACAAATCCGACCGCGCTGATGGATTTGGGTCGACGATCGCAGCTTAACAGCGTGAAAATCGACTCAATCCGATCTTTGTAGCAGCCCCTACAATGGAAAGAAGATGGACGGCCCAGATCGCACCACGTGGTGCAACCCAGGCTGCCCATGAGCACGCACGTGCCACCGCATGCGCACAGCAACGAGAGCGTGAGATCGCACTCGGAGACACACAACACAGGCTAGTGGAGCGTGCACCAGCGTAGTGGCAGCGTTGGCTGTCTTCAGCGACATTTGCAGCGGATCTTCAACGACATTTATGATCATCACTAAATGTTCTGTGTACTAATTTGATTCTTTCCTCCACTATAAAAGGACCCCTACCCCTTCCATTTTTCTTCATCTCTTCCTTTCTTCCTCTCACCACCTCCAAGGCTCTAGAGAGATCTTGTCCTAAGCCCAGGATGCTCTTCTAGAGAAGAAAAGGAAAATAGTTTTCCCACCTCTCATCCCCATTCATGGAGTATCCCGTGGCCATCCTTTCCCCGCCCGTCGAGAAGAAGATCCTCGTCGTGATGCCATCCTGCCCTATCCTCCGCCTTCGGCTACGTCCTCCTTCGTCCCACTCCTCACCACCTTCCTCCAGGCGATGTTAGAGCGAGTCATCCTCCAAGCAACCGTTGAGGGGGATTCTCTCAACTCTTTCTATCTTTATTGCTTTCATAGTGAAATCTTTCTCGCTTTCTTAGTTGTAAAAAAATATTTGATTAGAAATCCATGATTATTTCTCTCTCTCTTATATTTTCGCAAGTAGATTAGCTAGATAAAATTTCATCGACCTAATCTCTTGCTTGCTAAAAATACCAAAAAAAATTAGAAAAGATAAAAACTACAAAAATAAATAAAAAGCAAAACGTGGATTTTTTAAAACCAAACGTTCGCCTCCCCGTGTTCAACCCAGGACTCACTTTTCGAGTTTCGATTATAAATTCTATCTGATAGATGCGTTTTGTGAGCTACAACGACGGGTCCTCCGAACCCTAATTTTAATTCATGAAATGCGCCTCAATCACCATGTTAGCTTGATGCTCTAACATGGAACACCTCCCAAGATGAAAGACCTAGGAGCCCCGTATATTTCAGTGGTTATAGGTAACCAACACATTAATGAGGCTCAACTCGATCTAGGCGCGGAGGTGAACATTTTGCCGAGCTCTGTCTATGACCTTTTAGGAGGAGGTGATTTAAAGTCTAGTCTTGTCATCCTCCAAGTAGTAGACAGATCACTTAAGACACAACAGGGATTGCTAGAAGATGTCCTTGTGAGAGTGGATGACTTCTTCTTCCCTGTTGACTTTCTCGTGCCGGATACTAACCCATGTAATAAGCCCCCCAGGCTGTCCATTATTCTGGGATGCCCCTTCTTGGCCACAACCAATGCCTCCATCAATTGTAAATCGGGGGCACTTAAAATGGGCATTGGGAATAAGAAAATCTGGTTAAATGTCTTTGATACCTACAAGCAACCAGGATTGGAAGACTATTCCCAGATTGAGGTGGTTGATGAAATCATTGAAGAGACTACTCCAGCACTCTTATGTAGTGACCCCCTTCAAATGGTCATATCTAAGGACCACCCTCCAATTATTGAAGAAAATGAAGGGGATATGCTTGAATTGGAAGAGCTATTAGGAGTACACACAGAGTCTCTGTCCCCTCCCTAGACTTTGAAGGTAGACCTGCTACCTGAGGTAGGGACATCTCAACCTATACCCTCAATCCAAATGGCTCCTGAGTTGGAGCTCAAATCCCTCCCGAGCACACTAAAATATGCTTTCTTGGTCCTAATGGCATGCTCCCTATCATCATTTCGTCTGCGTTCTCTGAATCGCAGTAGGGAGCCTTGCTTGAGTGTTTATAGAGGCACAAGGAAGCTATTGCATGGTCGATAGCTGATATTAAGGGTGTTGACCCCTCCCTCTATATGCATCATATATACATGGACGAGTTAGTGAAACCCTTTCGAATGCAGAGAAGGCTCAACCCTAATATAAGGGAGGTTGTTAAGAAGGAGATTCTAAAATGGCTAGATGCAGGCATTATCTATCCCATTTTAGATAGTAAATGGGTCAGTCTAATACATGTGGTGCCCAAGAAGGTAGGAATCACTGTGGAAGAAAATAACCAAGGAGAGTTGGTGACCACTAGACCCTCAACTAGCTAGAGGGTCTGCATTGATTACAGCCGTTTGAATATGGCTACCCAGAAAGACCATTTCCCCTTACCTTTTATTGATCATATTTTTGAAAAACTAGCGAGGAACAAGTACTTCTATTTCCTAGATGTGTATTCTAGGTATAATCAAATAGCTATCTTCTTTGATGACAGGAGCGTACCACCTTCATGAGTCCATATGGCACATTTGCATTCCACCGAATGCCATTCGGGTTATGTAATGCTCCTGCCACTTTCCAACCATGTATGATGGCTATCTTTTTTGACATGATCGATGAGTTTATAGAGATCTTCATGGATGTTTTTTTCATTTATGGCTCTTCATTTGACCTATGTCTCTCTCACCTTAATAAAGTCTTAACCCACTGTGAATAGGCAAAGCTGGTGCTTAGCTAGGAGAAAAGCCATTTTATGGTCCAACAGGGCATTGTTTTGGGGCATGTAGTTTCCGAGAGAGGATTGGATGTGGATAAAGCCAAAATCAAGTCCATTTCTAAACTTCCATCGCCCACCAATGTTCATCAAGTTAGATCTTTTCTTGGCCATGCAGGATTCTATAGGTTCTTCATTAGAGATGTCAGTAAAATCTCTAAACCACTCTACAACTTGTTAGCAAAGGATGTTTCCTTCGACTTTGATGATAGATGTAGCGAGGCTCTCCAAGTCATGAAGAAAATCCTTATTACTGTGTCAATTCTCCAAGCACTAGATTGGGCCCTCCCTTTTGAGCTTATGTGGGATGCATCTGATTGCGCCGTGGGAGTGGTCTTAGGTCAAAGGGTTGGTGGTAAACCTCATGTTCTACATTATGCTAGCAAGACCCTCACAGATCCTCAGCAAAACTACACTGTCATTAAAAAGGAACTTCTTGTAATAGTGTTTGCTTTGGAAAAGTTTTGGTCTTATTTATTGGGGTCCAAGGTTGAGGTATTCATTGACCATTCTGCTTTAAAGCACCTCCTTGCTAAGAAGGACACCAAACTTTGTTTGCTTCCTTGGATTCTTCTAGTCCAAGAGTTTAACTTGGAACTTAGAGATAAAAAAGTAGTCGAGAATGTGGTAGTAGACCATCTGTCTAGGATCCCCATTAAGGCATCAACCTCTATTAGTAGTATTTGGGAGACTTTTCTAGATGAGTCTTTGATGGCTGTGGAGGCCAAAACTCCTTAGTTTGCTGATACAGTGAACTATCTAGTCACGGGCATTACCCCCAGTACTTGGGACAAGCAGAAGTGAGATAGGTTTCTTGCTGAAGCTAAATTTTATCACTAGGAGGAACCCGAGCTGTTTAGAATAGACCCTGACCAGTTATTCCGTCGTTGCGTCCTTGAGTTAGAACAAAAGAGTGTTTTGAGTTTCTACCATGACCTCCACTGTGGAGGGCATTTTAATGGGAAAAAGTCTACCCATAAAGTTCTTCAATCTAGCTTTTGGTGGCCCACATTATTCAGAGATGCACATACGTATGTGGGCGCATGTCTATGTTGCCAACAAACAGGAACCATTGGAAAAAGGGATGACATGCCCAAGCAACCTATTCTCCCTGTTGAGATCTTTGATATCTGGGGCATCAACTTCATGGGTCCCTTTCCTGTGTCCTTCGGATATGAGTACATCCTTGTGGCTGTGGACTGATGAGAACCTCATCATGAGCCATAACTAGCTCATTTTGACCCAATACAAAGGATAAAAGCTCCTACATAACTCAAGGAAAGGCTTAACTCAGAGAATTCTGAGTTTAAGGAGAAAACAAGTCATATGGGGTAAAAATGCAATTTTACCAGTATCATCTGCATACAGGGTAATTCAGGGTCCAAACATAGGTCAAAGCAACTTAATAAGAATAAAAGTGGGATGAGATGATCTAGCAAGGGCTACAGCAATTCCAAGGAACTAAATGATAATCTGTAACCCTAAAACAAACCCACTTCAATTCACGAGGTTCAAGGAAAAGCAAAAATGGAATAAACCCTCTAAAATTCATAGAAAAATAATCTCTAGGGTTTAGAACCTTCAATTTGACCTTAGGAACCCAGCTTGACCTACATTGAGAACCATACCCAATTAATAACTTAATTTGGGTTTTTGCGTAAATTGACCAGTCAAACAAGGTTTAATCTAGAAATAAAATTCACCATCAGATTCCTTAGGTCCTAATTAGTCATGTATAAAAACTTGAGCCTAAGAAGAAACCTTCTTGACCAACTTTACACTTTGGTCCTCATATATTTACTTTTTGGCCCTCAACTTTTGAACCCTCGCATTTTGGCCCCTAACTCTCCTTCGTTCTTTGCGTTCAGGTCCCCCCTGCAAAACCTGCCAGCACCATGCTCCGGCGACCTTGCGCGGAGCATGGCGCCACGCAGGGTGAGGGGGAGAGCCTGGCAAGTAAACCGGGGGTGCCCTGCGTCGTCAGCCGTCGCAGGGACACCCCCCTGGTCACTGTAACCCACCATACCGGCCGTGCGAACGCACGGACGGTATGGGTTTCCATCTCCGGCGTCCTCCGGCGAGGGAGACACGTCGTCTCCCCCCGCCTTCCTCCCTGATTCGGTCCCTATAAATACCCCCGTCGCTCCACCGTTCTTCCTAGCTCGGATCTGACGGAGAAAATCCCCAACTTTCCTCTCTTCTCTCTCCGGCAGACGCTCACCAGCTCCGGCGGTTCCTCCCCCTCCTCCTCTTCGTTCTGCCGCAATACCAGCAGCAGAGACTTCCTCCCCTGCTCTTCCCGCGCCACGCCGTACCCAGCTGGCACCTCTCCGGCTCTCTGCTCGCCGCCGCCTCCTTCCCTGAGCATCTTCTTCTCCGGCGACAGTCGATACGACTGTCGCCCTACTGCTCCCCCTTCGTCCCTGCAAGTAAGTTAGAACTACTTCCCTTCTTCTCCTCTTTCTTTCCCCGGTTTCAATTTGTTCAATTAAGCCCTCGACCGACCCTGACCATCGTCACCCCCTTCGACTCCGGCCACCCTCCGGCGAGATGTTCCCATCGCTCCACAGCCTCACACACCTCGCCGACCCTCACCGAACCTCCGCCTCATCACACTGAGCACCCCCCACCCCTCCACTGCCACTCCACACCTCCGTAACGCTCCCCCGAACAAACTCATTCCTCCAGTTGCAGTCCAACCTAGGGCTGCCGCCAGACACCACCTTGCGGCCTGCCGCGCAGCTCCTCACCTTCGCCGTGCCACGGCGAAGGTTCCCCAGTGGTTTGATCAGGCCGAGAGGCCATATTCGTGTCCGACAGGTTTTGAGGTTCGACCGCCATTAACGCACATTGAAGCAGCTTCTCCCGCGCTCCAGGCTTGAGGACTCCAGGTCTCCAGCTGCTGCGGAGTACGGGGAGTCTTGCGAAGGCAGCCAGCCAGCAACCTACGCAAATCGAAGCCGCAGCTGCAGAAGCCAGGCCGCGGTCTCCCAACAGGCGCACGCGAGGAAAGGTCTGCGTTTAGTCCCACATCGGTAAGCCTCACAACCTTTCCACTGTTTAAATTGATTTTGTGCACTAGCCTTACTGCCTCAGCACACGGGGTGAGGTCCCCTTTCACCCGCCCGGTTACCCGGTCTCGTCCGCGCTCACGCCCCGCGGACCTGACCCGACCCGACTTAGACTGACCTGCACTCCTCGCCCACCACGCACGCCGGTGGGCCTGGACCCGGGCCTGACCCGAACCCGATTACCCGGCAGCTCTGGGAGAGCTTTCCCAAGAGTGGTTTCAGAGAGAGAGAGACGCGGGGGGGAGAGGGTAGAGTAGGTTTTGTTCTCTGACGTAAGCTCTGAAGTGTGCAGGCACAGGTGAAGAAGAAGAACCGCGGAAGAAGAAGGAAGCTGAGGGAGACACTGTAGCAACAGGCAGTTTAAGTCGTCTGATTTGGAAATCAGACGACGTCTTGAAGGGAAAAGAAGAAAGAAGGAGGGGCGACGTCCTGACTGAAAAAGAAAAGAAGAAAGAAGGAGGGAGATCTGAAGAACAACAGAAGAAGGCGAGGCAGAGGAGAACACAAAAGAACAAGGGAAGAACTGAAAGAAGAAAAACAAAGAAGAAAGAAGAAGATCTGAAGAAAGACAGAAGAAAAAGGAGGAGCAGGAACAGCTGGAAGAAGAAGAAGAGCATCACCATTGTAGAAGAAAGACATCACCTCTGCAGACAAAGAAGAAGAAGATCTGAGACGAGGAGAAAACAAAGAGAAAAGAAGACAACAAATTCTTTCCCTCTCTCTTTCTTTATTTTTGTAAAAGAAACATGTATATCTGTAGAATACAACTTGCTCCCTGAGTTCGACCTCGGGAACTCTTTTATTTTCCGAGTAAAAAAAATTATATTTGAAATGTTGGCAATAACTGGCTATACTACAACGCTATAACAATAAAACCCGGTTATCTCTCGAAGCCACCGTTTCATTATTTGGCGCCGTTGCCGGGGAGCAACGGCTATTCTAGAGGTAAACATTCCTGTTTCTTTTTTTTTTAATTTCTGATAATCTCCTCTCTTTTGTGCAGCTACAGGAACTCAAGAAGACAAGCAACCACACGACAACCACTCCGAAGACAGGTAAATTTTTCCTCTCGCTATTAACCCCTAAACTCTAAAGAGGAAGAAAAGAAAAGAACAAGCAATATAGGGCTAACCTGTCTTCCATACTTAGTAACCATAAAGAGTTGCATGTGTTCAACTCATTAGTCCTGCACACTATTAAGGGTATTTAAGGGCTAACACATTCTTGCTTGAGCCCTAATTACCCAACAAAGAACTAACTGGACCAAGTAGAGCCAACATAAGATTCAACATTAGGGTTTTAGAGACACACTACTTAAATCAAGAATGGAGAAAATCCAAAAGAAGTGTGCCTAAACCATTGATTGAAAATACCTATTCAAAAGAAAACCTAAAACAATTGGCTCTCTAAACACTTGAACCCTAAAAGACAAGACCTAAAAAGCTCTCAAAGAAAACAAGAGGTAAAGTTGACCCCTTAGGTCAACCAACCTTAAATTAGGTCACTCTTTGCACTAAAAAGACTAAAGTTCAAGTGAAACCTTAAGCACCCTGATCTTAAAATTGGTAGACTTAAGAGGTCAAGATCCCCATTCTGGTCTACCTGGAACCGCAGTGACAAGAGAGGTCGGGTGGGGGAAACCCTATAACCCGTGGGGACGCTCTACCGTGTAGGGGTCTTTGCGGGACTCTCCCTCTCTGGCTGCCCAGGTAATTCTCAGGTGGACGATCTTTCTGATCAAGGGGTCCATCTGCCCCGCACCTCTATAGTCACCCAACAAATTTTTGGGTGTCTTGATTAGGTCCAGCACCTGCTTATCTCATCCAGTTCTTCAGTATTTTTCAGGAGGTCCTTGAAACCTCCTATAGAAATTCACTCTCCCCGAGGCTAAGCCTCGGCTCCTTTGTTTTTTTTTCAAAAATCATTCACACAGCCCTTCTTTCCTCTGATTCTGAACAAAATCCCCTTCTTCCATCTTGATTCAAACTTTGATTCTATATCTTGATTCCACCACCTGATCCAATTATGCAGCCTAATTACCTAGCAAGACTACCATTCAAAAAACCTGAATATATGAGATCCATGAAAGATAAGATGATTGAGGATGCCCTTGAAATCTATGAAATCAAACCCTCAACACCAGTAGAAAACATTCAGGTTGATGTCCCAACAACCACAGCTTTCATCATGAACTGTGCCCAAATCCTATTGACTGAAATTTCAAAAGGATCAACCCGAGATATGCTCATGACAGGATACATTGAGATAGACAAATTACACAAATCTGAATACCTTCAATGCTTGACAAATCCTGTACTTTGGGAACAAAACCAAGATGCTCTTGAAAAACGGGTAGAGATGATGAGACTTTTAGAAAAAACTATCAACCAAAAATACCCGTATACACCAGAAATAGAGGATGAGTCATCTTGGAACAGTACTAAAAATCAATCCAGTTTCCCAGACCTCGGGACTGAGGCACAAGGTGGTTGTCGACTCCCAACCCAAATAGAAGATAGCATTAAAATAGGTTGGGAAGTTGCAGGAGAACACAATGCTGAGCCAACCCTAGGCCATAAATCACCAAGCTTAGAACTCCAAGACTCCTGCAATAACAAGATTAGAATTGAACCTCTGGAGGGTATAAATTCCGCCCCTTGTTTTGATAAGGTAACCCTCGAAGGTTATTCGGACTTAGGTTCTAATAATTCTACCCACATCCTAAGCCTAGAACCTAGATCTGAAACTTATTGGGAATATTATGAGGCCCCTTATGAGAAAGATCAAATTTTTACAGAATATGATTCCGGGCCTCTATTTGATGAATATCCCTCTCCAACATCTTCAGAAAATCTGATCGATTTTCCAGAAAACATGCCAATTTATGATACAGAGACTGAGGAGTTGGACGAGTTGGATTGGGTCTATCCTACCAGCTTGGAGCTTGAGCCCAGACAGAATACCTTTTCGAGCCCAGAATTGACATATAGGCTAGACCCCAATCAGGCTGCTGATTCCACATCTGATGATTTTTGCTGTGGTGGAATTCATGATCATAAATCTCATTTTCGCCAACTCTCCGACAATTTCAGATTTGACTATAATTGTGGAGAGATTCCCCTTCCTGAACACGCCAGACCTATCTACGACCTCAGTTCTCATGACTCTGACTCCGACTCTGAGGTCCTGATTCCCGAGATCACTGATAACACAGAATCATTCCTTTTTTATCCTCAGGAACCAAAAATAGAAAATGGCAAGAGTGATTGCAACCCAGAATCCAAATTTTTTCTCGAATCCGATTTCTTTCATCCTACAGACACTCTTCCGGCATTTGATAGTTACCCAGAAGACTCTCTACAGGAAACCACCTATCATCCGTTTCTAGAAGAGCCCTCGTACACAATGGCCACCTCGTCCGCACACACAGAACGAATCAAAACCTCTTCCCAACCCCGACCCGCAACCGGACTCAATTTCTATTCAGATTCACCTCTCACCGAGCCGATTGCATTTCCACATCGGGTTTGGAACACTGATCATACTACATACCACGCCCCATCATTCTCTGATCACCCCTGTAGGGTTTCCGCGTCATTCATTGATTATTCTACGGATCCCTACTCTGACCAGGCTGATTCGACTCAGCCAAACCCTACGTTTTCACTTCCACAACCATCTGAGCTTCATAGTATATGGTGGGTTCCATACCTTTTTATCCACATCTATCAACCCACCAGATTGATTGGGTTTGGGTTGCATCATCAGCCTGTTGATCTGAACAAGCACCTGGTTGGACCAACCAGGCTCTTAATCAAGGTGCTTGTCTTACAAAACTCTGCTGATTTGACCATCCCCTCTCCATCGCATTTCCCGCTTGGCTGAAGGCATCAAATTTAGCGCTCAACGGGAGGCAGCCCGTCATTCTCTTTGAAAACCTGAAACTTGTTCTGACAGCTTTTTGCACTTGAAGTTCACACTTTAGGACAGCCGACTCCACCTCAGGTGCTTGCATCTGAGATTCATCAAAATAGCTATCCTAATGTATGAACTTAGTTGAATAAAAACCCCTAGGTTACAATGAGGACATTGCAAATCTTAGGCATGGGGGGGTAGGAAAGTACAAAAACTTGTAAGAAAAGGTTTCAAACAAAAAATTCACATATGCCAAAAATACCATAAAAATTAAAAATTTTTCGAAAAAGAATAAGAGGAAAAGAGGAGAAGGAAATTTTCTGAAGGAGAAGGAGAAGAGAAACAAAATGAAAAAGGAGCACAAAATTATAAGAAAAGGTGATAGTCATTAGTAAGGAACTAAGGAATTAACCTAAGTTCTAGACCTCATTCAAGAAAATAACTGAAAAGTGCATAATAAGATTAGTAAGAACGCAAACCTTAGGCATTCTTGAATAGACTCTTAGTACCCATTAAGATCTAGACACTCCTCAAGAGGTTGAGGAAAATGAAAAGCTGAAGTATTAGGTCTAAGGCTTAGGGAGTATTTGGCCTCGTTAACTAATTTTTGGTTTACGGGACTCAGTAACCTAAGCACCCTAACCTCACACACAGCCTGGTTCAGTAAGCGTAAAAATCAAAATCACGCAGAAGCGTCGCAAAATTCTGAAAAGAACACCTAGAATAGGAGCGGCCGATCAACACAAGTTGATTTGGACGAGTTCCCAACGCGGAGAGGCGGGAAATCCCCTCGAAGATGCGTAACAAAATATCATCTCCTCGGTGCCTGTCTCTTAGGATATTTACATATCCTACTGGGCGCATGTAAGCACTCTGCTGATTCAGATTCCATGGATGGCATTATCTCGAAGTGTCAATTGCCAGGGTCTGGATTCGGCCACGGAACACCATGGATGGGATTATCTCGAAATCTCAATAGCCAGGGTTCCGGGGGTTGCCATGGGCGGTGCTACCTCGAAGCATCGATCGCCAGGAACCCTTGAGGATTGATGATAGGAGCAAGGAATCTGATACAGACCGTGTTGAAAAGCCAATCCTAGGCTAGAACTAAAAAGAAAAAGAGAGAGAAAACTCTCCAAACAGAAAAACTTTCTATCTCTCTTATAAAACGCACTGCGAACTGAGCCAGGGCTAAAATCATTTCAAGCACGGGTGCTTTAACCACAAAGTCCAATAAACCTTAGGTTAGTTCTTGTGGGCCTTAAAAACCTTTGCTAAAGACTGAGGCTAAGGCTAGACAGATTTGGATCTTGATTGGTACTAGAGTACCTTTTAGGCCTATGGTCAGCATTCTAACCTAATCTATGCTCAAATAAAAAAGCACTTATCTAAAGCTATTAAAAACTTCATGGTCTAGAACAAGGGTTGAAACCTTAAGTTTTTGCTAAGGGACTAGCAAAAGCTAGGCATGGGGGTATGATGAGAACCTCATCATGAGCCATAACTAGCTCATTTTGACCCAATACAAAGGATAAAAGCTCCTACATAACTCAAGGAAAGGCTTAACTCAGAGAATTCTGAGTTTAAGGAGAAAACAAGTCATATGGGGTAAAAATGCAATTTTACCAGTATAATCTGCATACAGGGTAATTCAGGGTCCAAACATAGGTCAAAGCAACTTAATAAGAATAAAAGTGGGATGAGATGATCTAGCAAGGGCTACAGCAATTCCAAGGAACTAAATGATAATCTGTAACCCTAAAACAAACCCACTTCAATTCACGAGGTTCAAGGCAAAGCAAAAATGGAATAAACCCTCTAAAATTCATAGAAAAATAATCTCTAGGGTTTAGAACCTTCAATTTGACCTTAGGAACCCAGCTTGACCTACATTGAGAACCATACCCAATTAATAACTTAATTTGGGTTTTTGCGTAAATTGACCAGTCAAACAAGGTTTAATCTAGAAATAAAATTCACCATCAGATTCCTTAGGTCCTAATTAGTCATGTATAAAAACTTGAGCCTAAGAAGAAACCTTCTTGACCAACTTTACACTTTGGTCCTCATATATTTACTTTTTGGCCCTCAACTTTTGAACCCTCGCATTTTGGCCCCTAACTCTCCTTCGTTCTTTGCGTTCAGGTCCCCCCTGCAAAACCTGCCAGCACCATACTCCGGCGACCTTGCGTGGAGCATGGCGCCACGCAGGGTGAGGGGGAGAGCCTGGCAAGTAAACCGGGGGTGCCCTGCGTCGTCAGCCGTCGCAGGGACACCCCCCTGGTCGCTGTAACCCACCATACCGGCCGTGCGAACGCACGGACGGTATGGGTTTCCATCTCCGGCGTCCTCCGGCGAGGGAGACACGTCGTCTCCCTCCGCCTTCCTCCCTGATTCGGTCCCTATAAATACCCCCGTCGCTCCACCGTTCTTCCCAGCTCGGATCTGACGGAGAAAATCCCCAACTTTCCTCTCTTCTCTCTCCGGCAGACGCTCACCAGCTCCGGCGGTTCCTCCCCCTCCTCCTCTTCGCTCTGCCGCAATACCAGCAGCAGAGACTTCCTCCCCTGCTCTTCCCGCGCCACGCCGTACCCAGCTGGCGCCTCTCCGGCTCTCTGCTCGCCGCCGCCTCCTTCCCTGAGCATCTTCTTCTCCGGCGACAGTCGATACGACTGTCGCCCTACTGCTCCCCCTTCGTCCCTGCAAGTAAGTTAGAACTACTTCCCTTCTTCTCCTCTTTCTTTCCCCGGTTTCAATTTGTTCAATTAAGCCCTCGACCGACCCTAACCATCGTCACCCCCTTCGACTCCGGCCACCCTCCGGCGAGATGTTCCCATCGCTCCACAGCCTCACACACCTCGCCGACCCTCACCGAACCTCCGCCTCATCACACTGAGCACCCCCCACCCCTCCACTGCCACTCCACACCTCCGTAACGCTCCCCCGAACAAACCCATTCCTCCAGTTGCAGTCCAACCTAGGGCTGCCGCCAGACACCACCTTGCGGCCTGCCGCGCAGCTCCTCACCTTCGCCGTGCCACGGCGAAGGTTCCCCAGTGGTTTGATCAGGCCGAGAGGCCATATTCGTGTCCGACAGGTTTTGAGGTTCGACCGCCATTAACGCACATTGAAGCAGCTTCTCCCGCGCTCCAGGCTTGAGGACTCCAGGTCTCCAGCTGCTGCGGAGTACGGGGAGTCTTGCGAAGGCAGCCAGCCAGCAACCTACGCAAATCGAAGCCGCAGCTGCAGAAGCCAGGCCGCGGTCTCCCAACAGGCGCACGCGAGGAAAGGTCTGCATTTAGTCCCACATCGGTAAGCCTCACAACCTTTCCACTGTTTAAATTGATTTTGTGCACTAGCCTTACTGCCTCAGCACACGGGGTGAGGTCCCCTTTCACCCGCCCGGTTACCCGGTCTCGTCCGCGCTCACGCCCCGCGGACCTGACCCGACCCGACTTAGACTGACCTGCACTCCTCGCCCACCACGCACGCCGGTGGGCCTGGACCCGGGCCTGACCCAAACCCGATTACCCGGCAGCTCTGGGAGAGCTTTCCCAAGAGTGGTTTCAGAGAGAGAGAGACGCGGGGGGGAGAGGGTAGAGTAGGTTTTGTTCTCTGACGTAAGCTCTGAAGTGTGCAGGCACAGGTGAAGAAGAAGAACCGCGGAAGAAGAAGGAAGCTGAGGGAGACACTGTAGCAACAGGCAGTTTAAGTCGTCTGATTTGGAAATCAGACGACGTCCTAAAGGGAAAAGAAGAAAGAAGGAGGGGCGACGTCCTGACTGAAAAAGAAAAGAAGAAAGAAGGAGGGAGATCTGAAGAACAACAGAAGAAGGCGAGGCAGAGGAGAACACAAAAGAACAAGGGAAGAACTGAAAGAAGAAAAACAAAGAAGAAAGAAGATCTGAAGAAAGACAGAAGAAAAAGGAGGAGCAGGAACAGCTGGAAGAAGAAGAAGAGCATCACCATTGCAGAAGAAAGACATCACCTCTGCAGACAAAGAAGAAGAAGATCTGAGACGAGGAGAAAACAAAGAGAAAAGAAGACAACAAATTCTTTCCCTCTCTCTTTCTTTATTTTTGTAAAAGAAACATGTATATCTGTAGAATACAACTTGCTCCCTGAGTTCGACCTCGGGAACTCTTTTATTTTCCGAGTAAAAAAAATTATATTTGAAATGTTGGCAATAACTGGCTATACTACAACGCTATAACAATAAAACCCGGTTATCTCTCGAAGCCACCGTTTCATTATGGACTATGCATCGAAATGGATAGAAGCCATACCCACATGGACCTATAACCATTCCATGGTCTTGGATTTTGTCAGGGTTAATATCATTTCTCGATACGAATGCCTAAGGACTATCATAAGTGATGGAGGACCTCACTTCAAGAATGCACACTTCATGAGATTACTCCCAAGTTTGGGAGTTAATCACATGATAGCCACACCTTACCATCCCCAAACGAGTGGTCAAGTTGAAGTGTTTAATAGGGAGATCAAGTGGATTCTGGAGAAGACTATTAGGCCCAACAGAAAAGACTGGTCGAAAAAGCTGAATGATGCTCTTTGGGCCTACATGACAACTTTTAAGACTCCTTTGGGCATGTCCCCTTTTAGGCTGGTTTATGGGAAAGCTTGCCACTTACCTGTAGAAATCCAACACAAGGCCTATCAAGAATGTCAATCTGAATCTGGACAGAGCAGGTAAGGCTTGTGACAACCCGAGTCCCACCAAGCGACGAAACCCAGGTTGTCGTGTGTTAACAACCAGCACAACTCGCCCACAAGATCGCAGTCACCCAATACAAAATTATAAAATATAAACATAGCCAACAAACAATTCATATTGCATAAATTAAATGAACATAAATTAAATACTAACCAAGAGATTTTCCATAGAACATAAGTATATAGGCCCAACGAGATGTACAATGGAAATCACTTTGTGGATTGCTAAAGTATACCTAAGTACGAAACCCAAAAACACATCAGTAACAACTGAGTAGAGTAGAAATAACAATAGTAGAGTGAAACAGTAACCGACAATGAGAGAAAATAGGCACTATAGCTTTAATTAATCCATTTATTAGACATCTCATTATTCGGTTCTGTTTTGTATATTGGAAGCCCCAATAATTATAGTTTACAATCTGTTAATCTACATCTCAGGGCATGAGATGATTTCGTGTAACTTTCGGTAGCACAAGATTGGTATAAGCCACTCTCCTGGCTGAGAAGATGGCTTATACCCATAAAGTCACCACTTTCTGTCACCCTGGGGTCATTGTGGAAAGGGGTGGTGGCTACGTCATGTAGTGTGAACACGTACAACCGCTATGTATGCTAAACCACAAACAACCAATGACCCACCCTTCGATCGAGAAAGAACCAAACCTCGAGCCACACATCCCACTATCCCAGTTGGTCTCTAAGCCTAACGAAAGAGTCGTAGAGAGGCCAGCAACTTCCTAAACTAACCCTTGAAACCAGTCTGAAAGACCAAAGCTACAGCCAAATCCGTTGAGTAGCGGGGCTAAAACCAGTTATTTGATCCTTTTAATTCCTGACAAATCCGTCGTATCAAATTGTTTCCAGATAACTATATCTTTTGTCCTTGTTAAACCCAGTCTTATTTAACTATTCCACATCCTTAAGCCTAAGATGAACAGGTATTTATATCACCTTTAATATTACCAGTTTACAAAAGATTCCTACATTATGATAGTGATTCCAAACTATTTATCAATTACAATTATGACGAAATTGGTTTCACATAAATCTGAGTCCTTTTCATGCATGAAACTACAGAAGTAATCGTTAATTCTTAATTCTTTTCACATAATCCAGTCATCTCTTATTACAGTGCCCATAAACAAGGGAAAACACCAAAGGGTTCCAAACTCAGCAAGAGGGAGAATCACACACCGACCAAAGTGGTACACGCGAATATTCACATAAGACAGTTCTAAAAAACAAGCGAAAACGAGAGAAGGGTAGACTACTCTACTTAATGTCACTGGGGGGTCACGGTGACTCCGAACTATGTGCACAATGATCACATGTGTTTTGCGTATTTGAAATCGAGGTTAAGAGTAACCCGTCGTTGTAGTCACAAAACTCATTTATCAAATAAAATTTTACCAAACTCCAAGGGAGTCTCTAGTTGAACATAGGGAGGCGACGTTCACTTAGCTTGAAAACCATGCTTCATTTTGTTTACTTTTGGTGTTTTAGTTTTTGTTATTTTTTTTGTGTTTTTCAAATAAGAAGACAAGCAGAATAACTTCACAAGAGAGATGGAACAAATATGATATATATCACTCCAATGTCAATTACAAAGATCTATGAAAGCATAAAAGAGAAAGTGGTGAGAAGGAATCTCCCGAATTGGCTATTCGGCAAGATGATGGAGCCTAGCTGAAGCTTGGACGAAGGAGGTGAGGAGTGGGACGACGAAGGTGAGACGCAGGAGGACATCGGCTAGAGGAAAGCTTCAGCGTGGCTCCGGAATGAAGGTGAGGAGGTGAAGATGATCTGCTAGCAGAATGGAGGTGGGAGGATGGCTCCAAGGAGACCTATGAATGGTGATGGGAAGATAGAGGAATATTTAGTGGGGCAGAGATTCGTTACACTAATAGGTGCCTTGGGGAGCTTGAGAGTAAGCTCTAACAGAGCGTTGGTAGGCTTGCTAGAGCTTGGGAGTAGGTGGGAGTAGAGTAGGTAGAGATGAAGAGGAATGGGGGATGTAGGGGTGTTTATATAGTGATGGGAGGAAGAGCATCCCACGCACCGATGTTCAATGACAGCTACAAACGTCACTAAAGGCTGCTCAAGCTGTCGCCAAAAGATCTACCCCTCCTCATTGCCTTAGCTGGTACACACACTATGCAGGCCATTTAGTGACAGCTGCAAGTGTCACTAAAGGCCTGCTCTTCTATCGCTACAAATCTCACACTCGCCGCTCACGCCTGCCTGCTGTTGCTGAGGTTGGATGCGTCGCAGCCGTTGGATTCAGAAGTGAACAGCTGAGATGGCGCGAAGATCGTGCCTCTTGATCACGCGTGAGATGGCGCGTTCTCAAGGAGCATCGACGGCCGCATGCAGCATCCGCGCTCATCCAACGGTGCCACATGGTGACACCTCTACCGTTGATTGCGCCCGCGCTCATCCAACGGGCGCAATTCGATTGCGCCCGCTGTTCACTAGATTTCCTCCCCCCACCGTAGCTCGAACTTGCACTCGCGATTTGCAAGCACGTGTCTTCACCAATGAGCCAAGGCCGCGGTTTGTCAAGTGAAGGGAGCGGTGCAGTCGGGCATCTCAACCATTGAATGAAGATCCAACAGCCAAGATGAGGCCATCCTTGAGCATCCTAAGACCAGGTAAGGAGTTCAATCATGGAGCATACATCTCAATCGTTGGATTGAGATCCAACGACTGGGATCTCATCTTGCAGTGGGCTTGGGGACTCCTTGGCTCAGGTGGGGCAGTCTAGATGGCGCCACATGGCACCATTTATTCCGTCCGTCTTCTTCTTCTTGCGGAGGGTGCAACAAAGCTCTGATCGGGGTGATTCTCGCGTTGATAGACTTCGATCGTCGCTCTGAATCCATCCATACGTCAGATTCTTCATCTGAAGCCCGTAAAGATGTCGCACTGCCTGCTGGTTATGTAAAATGATGAAATTAATGTACATAATAAACAACTATACTAAATGCAATGCAATGGATGTTTGTGCAATATTTATATCATGATATGTAATGCTAGGCCTAGGAACTATCGTAAATAAGCATTTTACGATGAATTTATGCGTGTTTATCATACCCCCATGCTTACTTTTTGCTAGTCCCTAGCAAAATTAACCTAAATGCTATTTATAAAAGTAGAATCAGGATTTGATTATTTAGGCAAAATTCATCAATTGCTTTCGAAAATCTCAACCCCAAGACCTAATTACAAAAACTCAACAGTGCCCGGGTGTCTACCAGAATGCAAACCGTCCAAGCCCTTGCCTTATTTGAAAAGAGAAGATACACAATTTTTTTTCTTATTTTTCTTCTTTTCTAATTTTTTTTTGTACTTTTGGAGTTTGAGAGTTCCAGGATAACTTTTTACGGCTACCCGACCTGTCTAAGACTCGAAAAGGACTCTAAGTGCTAAGCATCTAGTGAAAAGAGTGAAAGACTCACTAAGCAGCCATTAAAACGGACTTCGGGTTTCTACGACCCTAGGTGACCTTGACTAGAGGTTTATCTTTTCGAATGGTAGCTTTCTCCCTACTTTTATTTATGGGGTCAACACAAGGGCAAACCCAGTGTATATCTCCCCAGTTTATTCTACTTCCCCACTTCTTCCTTAAGTATTTTGTTAATTATTGTGCATTTTTGTGAGCTGGGCTCTGGACAATCGGCCAATGGGCTATTACCCACGACAACTTGCCAACCATACTCGTGTGGTGAAGTGTGGTTTTATTTGTTTATTTTATTTTTTTCTCCTTTTTCTATTTTTTTCTTTTTTTTTTAAGTAGGTGGCTTCCCTAATCTAAGATTTACCTAAAGGCAGAATCACGAAAATGGTCTTGTGGCTGGGCTTTGAACAACCAGCTGATGAGCTGTTACCACCGACAACTTGCCAGCCATACCACCCTAGATAGTTCATTAGCTACCCAATTTCCAAAGAAACCACCGAAAAGTGAGTCAATGCAGAAAGTGTGTAGATGCTTAAACTTAAAATCCCCTCAAATCAGAGGGTGGCTTAATAAGTCGCATACTTATCATCCCAATTTATTTACTAAATTAAAATGAATTTGAATTGGTGAGGACTCAAGACTAAGTCCACATTCGAGTGGACACCCGGGCTAATTAAGCCTGAAGACTTGAAAAGTCTAAGTGTCTAGGTCCTATCATATCATTTCCTAAAGTTAATAACTTCCAAATGCCTAAGTTCTCTTCTCCTAATTCTTCTTTTTTTTATCTTTTTGAATTTTCAATTTTTTTTGTAAAGAAACTAAAAGAAATTCTACGAAGTTAGCAAAATGATTTCAGGATAAAGTTTCCACCCCCCCATGCCTAAATGATGCAATGTCCTCATTGTAAAAACAAAGACATGAAAAGGGCAAGTAAATAGAATATCACCTGAACATCGTGAGAAATCCGGTCAGCTCTGCAGAGAATGTGAAATATAAACACGTGCTAAATTTAATGCCTTCAGCTAGGCATAACATACATACAAGGAGGAAATTGAGAATTCACAAGGGCAGGTCAGAATCAAAATCAAAAGATTAATCCTCCAACCCGCCAGTAGAAGATGTCCACAGATGTGGACCAGATTATGATGCAGACCCATGCCCCAGGGTTGAGTGGTTCTTAAGTTCTGGATGAAAATCATCTAGAACCAAAGATTGTTGAGCTTGTGGGGTCGGGCTTGCAATTTGGTGGTGTGCAACCTAAGACCAAAATGGAGGACAACGGGTAAAGATGGTTCAATAGGTTCAGATGTCCTCTTAACATTCAGCTCAGAAAGATAGTTAGTTATTCTGAGCTTGGGTTGCACGTGAAAGATATCGTAAGGGTCCTGGTAGAAGGTAGGTGGTTTCAGGTCAATAAGAACCCTCAGATCCAAAATCAAAGTTCCCTCAGAATTAGCTTCCCAGGTTTTTAATTTTTTTTGAAACAGTGAGGATTGCTATCATGAATTGATAGCAATCCGGAGGGTAGTATATTTCTTATCAAAAAAGCATTACAAAAGAGATTCCCAACTATGTATGAGTGACCAGCATTCCTTTACAATGTTCTCACATCTCACCAGTCTCTCCTGAAAAAGCTTATCATTACGTGCCCTCCACACACACCACAAAGCGGCTGCTATAGCCCCTAATGGCCGACCAGGACTGATGAACCTCTGCCACAGCGAGTCCCAGGAGGGAAGAGGCTCCAAACAGGCCATCCTCCAAATCTTTTCGGTGACCAAGCAAGAGGAGAAAATGTGCGTTGCACTATCAAAGTGTAAACCACAAAGAGGGCAGGCATTCAGAATAGTCCCCATCCTTCTGTGCCTCAGATCACCAGTGATCAAACCTTCCCGTCTGCAAAGCCACAAGAATATCTGAACCTTCAAAGGGACTCTCAAGAGCCAAATCTTTCTGCCAACAGGATCACATTCCACCTCACTGTTGGATCTAATAATTTTCTCATACGCCTGCTACACTGAGAAGATACCCTGCCAGCCATATGTATCTGTCGCATTCCTCGTAAGATGCACCTGTTGTAGATCAGCCATCAGGTTCTGCCTCTCCTCCCATGTCGAGTGCCTGATCTGCATTGTTGTAGCCCTTCCAGCAGCCAGCAGTCCTCTGCAGCAGACCACAAGCTACTCACTGTGGCTTCCTTGTCTGCAGCAGCTGCATAAACTCTCGGGTAGACCTCCTTCAGTACCCCCAAATCAAACCATTGCTCATTCCACAAGCTAAAATTTCTGCCATCTCCGAGCCTAGGCTACAGCAAGTGCTAATAGCTGCCAATTGCACTGATCACTGACCGCCAAAAAGGGGAGGGTTTCTTCAATTTTAGCCTTTGCAGACTGCTGTTTGATCCCCCATAGCTATCCCTGATCAGATCAGCCATCAACCCCTCCTTGCAGTCCAAAATCCTGATGGCCCATTTAATCAATAAAGCCTCATTGAACTCTTTGAGTGCCTTAATTCCCATACCACCAATCTCCTTTGGCCTGTAGATATTGCTCCATTTGATGGGCTGCATGAAACCGCCCTCACGACCTGCTCCTTTCCAGAAGAATCTCTTCCTCATAACATCCAATCTCTTCCAAATACACTTCGGGGCCTTGAATATGCTAAAGTAGAAGACCGGTATGGCTGTAATGACCGAATTGAGAAGGATTAGTCTTCCACCCTTAGACAAAAATTTACTACTCAATCCTTTCAGCTTTCCAGAAACCATATCAAACAAGACATTCCAATCAGAGTTTTTCAATTTTGTAGCCCTCAATGGCAATCCTAGGTACCTCAATGGCAATTTAGTTCGAGGTTTTTAATTCCAACTTCCTATCCTCCAAAATCAATGTTTTCGAGACCTCCAAATCGTTGTACACCCCATCTAAAGTACCCAAGTTCAACAATTGTGGTTGAATCATGATTGACTTGGGTTTGGTGATCTCAAAAATATCATCATTCAATTCTTTAGGGTGTGGTTGAGGAATGGGACTACTGATTAAGTCATCAGGATTCGAATCATCCAAGTTAGCCCCAACATGAACATACTCTTCAATGATCGAACTATCAAATAGTTTTTCATGCTCCTCGAGCCTGATTGTCTCACTAAAATCCTCTTCCTTAAGTTCAAATGAGACTTCACCAAAAGATTCTTCACCCTTAGAGTCAAAGAATTCATGATCCTCATTTATATATGTCTCAAAATCGATTGTCATTTCCTAGTTCAAGGAGACATATTTTTCCTCTCTCCCTGGCACAGGGATCTCGGGTGAATCAAACAGTTTATCCTCAATGGGTTGCTCTAGCCCAACCTGGTCATCCCTGGTCTCAGAATATGTATCCCCCCCGACAGGCGCCTGAGCGGGCTCTGACATTAGCTCCCCTAAAGGGGGTTCATCTTGAGAATCATCCCAAGATTTGACTAGGTGATGTAAACACGTTAACACTACTTAAGATGTCTATTTATGTATGTTCTTAAGCATAGAATTGCATTACATGCTATAAATATTGCATAACATGCATCATCTTGCATTTAGAGTAGTTTGAATAAAATAGAGGTTAATTGTCTCCTTTTATAGTCATGGACAGGGAAAACTTTTTATCGGGGCCTCGGATCGAAGATCCAACCATACAGATGTGATCAGGGCAACAATTGGAGTTCAACGACTCCAAGATCGCCCTAATCAGACATCTGTAGCATCAGATAGTGACTGGGGAACCTTAGAAGATCAAGGGCCAAGATGGTGCAAATCTGCACTTCAAATGACAAATCCGATAGCATGGATGGATTTGGATCAACGATCGTAGCTTAACGACGCAAAAATCAACTCAATCCGACAACCGTGGCAACATCTACATCATCCAGAAGATGGACGGCTCAGATGGTGCCACGTGGCGCCATCTCAGCCGCCCAACCGGCCAAAGTGCCGCCGCACCTTCTCTTCTTCAATCAAAGCGCCACTTCTCCGCCGTTGGATCTTAATCCAATGGCTGTGGACGCGCGTTCCTTAAAACATCCGCGCGACACTTTCCACCACGCAGCGCAGCGGTCGCGAGGCGTTGCACGTTCACAAGACGCGAGTTAGACTCGCGATCTGCGACGCACACGCGATTAAAGGCATTGACCCGATCGGCTATGGGAGGCCCAAATCACTTGATAGCACTCACGTGCTATTGCACGCGCGGCAAAGACGCAGCATCGCACGCGATGGGGCGCACAGCGCAGGCGAGCGAAGGCGCGATCTAAGTTGTCCGATCTCGCGATCGGATGGCTGAGATCGACTGGACGTGCGCATGCGTTGAACGCGCTGGCAAGCGAGCGGGTGCGTGCACGCCGCCCACTACGCCCACATTCTGACCTTTAGCGACGGTTTTATCCGTCACTAAAGGTCCTGAATTAATGTTTTAAGAGTTGTAATGACCAAATTGCCCCCACTCCATACAACTATAAAAGGAGACCCCCTCCATACGAAATTCTCATCCCTTCCTTCTCTTCTCTCCCTCTCCAAAGCTTAAGAGAAGCTTGTCCCACACCCGGGATGCTTCTCGCTTTCGGAAGCATCCCACTACGACGACGACGTGCTGCCCCGTTCCCATTCTTCCTGCTTCGTTCTCCTTCGTCCTGCTTTGTCCTCCTTCGTCTAGGCGTCATCCCGTCCGACTCATCCTCCAAGCGACCGTCGAGGAGGATATCTCTCTCCCCATTCTTTTTACTACTTTTTAGAATAGATTTACTGCTTTCTAGAGTAGATTTACCGCTTTCTAGTGTAATCATTTTCCCGCTTTCTCGTTGTGATATTTAGTGTAATAACAATCCTTTTGATAATGAATTTCATGTGCATTCTATATCTCTTTTGATTTTTGTTTGTATTATTCTCTCTCTCTCATCTATTTATTGTAAATAGTTAGATTGTTCTAATCAATTGAATTACTTCATGACAAATAAAACAAATGCGTAGTTTTTAAATCAAATGTCCGCCTCCCTGTGTTCGACCCGAAATTTCCATTTCGGTATAAATTTTATTTGTTGAACACGAGTTCTTTGTTTTCATACTAAGACTACAGCTTTTTTCAAAACCAAACACGTTATCGTAGCAACTCAACGTTCAACACTCAGGCAACCATAAATTTCATCCTCAACCCCGATAATTTTCCAAGAAGAAACTCACCCAGGTCCCTATCCCTAACATTTTGGACCAAATCCAACGAAGAACTATTAAGTTCATCAATCATTTTGATCATAGGCTCCAATGCTGCAATGCATGGTGTTGGCTAAGCTTCTAAAGATTGTATAGTGTTCCTCAAACTAGACAACACCCTATCCTGGATCTGGTTCACCTGAACCGACTGGTTAGGTTCAGGTTTGGGTGGGTTCGGGTTAAATCTAGGGAAGTCAAGATATCGAGGTTCTCGGGTCCCTCCTTGATGTAGGTCATTTCAGGTTGTTCAAAGAATGGTGATGACCTATTTTCAATGGAATACTGGGGAGGGTAGGTGTTATAATCAACATATCCTTCTTGATTGTAGATCGAGTTGGTTTTGTCATCCAAGGATGGAGATCCATAATCATTGTAGGTTTGGGAAGGATAGCAATCATAGTCATGTTGTCTAGGGTTAGGCCCTGAACACTGAGGTCCGGATTCATATCCTAAATCAAAGTTATCCCGACTAGTGGATGGGTAATTACAAGTCAAGTTGAGATGGTAATCATCTTGGGGATAAGTGGTGGTAGGAGGGTAGGATTGGAAATGTGTGAAAGGTGTGGAAGGATACATGGTAGAATAGGAGGGAAATCAAAAGAAAGAAAGGAGCCCTAAAATACAATCAACCAAGTCTGTCCTTATGTGGGTAGCCTAAAGACCTACAGACTCCCAGGACTCGTCTTTAGATTATAAACGATTTGGTCTAATTTTTATCCGGTCAATCCAACCAGTTAGAAGGAGGGACTGGGGAGAAGGTTCTTCCTTTGGCTTACGCCTCCGGTTCCTTGTGTACCCCCAGATGCTACTCCCCCAGCTAGACATCAGATGGACCAACAAAAGCAAATTAAGCGAAAAAAATTTCAGTCTGAGCCCCGAAGAGCGAATCAATCCTTAAGGCCAACGTCTACTCAATTTTAGTTAGGCTTGGGATGATTGTGCTCTTGGAATGTGATGGGCCCTTTAAATGGGTTGTGCCCTTAATGATCAATTAAAATGTGTGTGCGTGCACAACCAGAGTTTTCAAACAAGGTTATTTGATGATGTGTCTTTTAGGGTTTAACCTTGTTTAGTAGCTTTTAGGGTTTAATCTTAGGTATATTCAATTAAGTTTAGGAAAACACTCTAAGTTTTGAAAGCACGGGTGTAGATATATTCCTTTAGAAATCAGAAATAATATATGGAGTGCCTGGTTCAACCCTAAGAAACAACCCCAAGTGGAAAGCTACTTGATGGATCGCTTTTATCTTAAGTGGTGCGGCCCAAACAGTTCAATCAATTGGCCTATTGCACCACTTAGTTAAGGTACACAAAAATGTTTGACCTATTCAGATTTCCACTCACTTATCTGTGTGTTGAGTTAAGTGTACCAAGTCCACAGGTCAGATCCCAGTTAAGTGGTAGAATCGATGTGATTGTGCGCCTTAGGGTGAAAAGTTGTGGGTGTTAAGTGTGTAGCTTTCAAAAAATCCCACTAGTGAAGAGTATTTTTTTTGTTTTTTATATATGCGGAGGTGAGATGAGTGGAGGTGGCAAACAAACAACTAAATCTATCCTAGGGTTTATAAAAAGCACCTAAGTTGATTTCGATTTAAGTTATTAGTGTGGTGAAATGAAATAGTGGGTGAGGGTGGTGGGGATAAACTTACAAAACCTTCATTCGCACTTTTCTCCATCTTACCTTCAATCACAGTAAGATCAGAGAAAAAGTGAGATAAAAGTTAGGTAAGGCGGAAAAAACACAGGAAAAAAACCAAAGAGCAGTGCCTCCCCGGCAACGGTGCCAAAATGATGGAGCATGCTTCGCATATTTGAAATCGAGGTTAAGAGTAACCCGTCATTGTAGTCACAAAACTCATTTATCAAATAAAATTTTACCAAACTCCAAGGGAGTCCCAGGTCGAACACAGGGAGGCAACGTTCACTTAGCTTGAAAACCACGCTTCTTTTTGTTTGTTTTTGGTGTTTTAGTTTTTGTTATTTTTTTGTGTTTTTGAAATAAGAAGACAAGTAGAATAACTTCACAAGAGAGATGGAACAAATATGATATATATCACTCCAATGTCAATTACAAAGATCTATGAAAGCATAAAAGAGAAAGTGGTGAGAAGGAATCTCCCGAATCGGCTATTCGGCGAGATGATGGAGCCTAGCTGAAGCTTGGACGAAGGAGGTGAGGAGTGGGACAACAGAGGTGAGATGCAGGAGGATGTCGAGTAGAGGAAAGCTTCAGCGTGGCTCTGGAATGGAGGTGAGGAGGCAAAGATGATCTAGTAGTGGAATGGAGGTGGGAGGACGACTCCAAGGCAACCTATGAATGGTAATGGGAAGATGGAGGAATATTTGGTGGGGCAGAGATTCGTTACACTAATAGGCACCTTGGGGAGCTTGAGAGTAAGCTCTAACAGAGCATTGGTAAGCTTGTTAGAGCTTGGGAGTAGGTGGGAGTAGAGTAGGTAGAGATGAAGAGGAATGGGGGATGTAGGGGGTTTATATAGTGATGGGAGGAAGAGCATCCCGCGCACCGACGTTCAACGACAGCTACAAATGTCACTAAAGGCCGCTCAAGCTGTCGCCAAAAGATCTGCACCTCCTCATTGCCTTAGCTGGCGCACGCACTATGCAGGCCATTTAGTGATAGATGCAAGTGTCACTAAAGGCCCGCTCTTCTGTCGCTGCAAATCCTGCACTCGCCGCTCACTCCTGCCTGCTATCGCTGAGTTTGGATGCGCCACAGCCGTTGGATTCAGAAGTGAATAGCTGAGATGGCGTGAAGATCGCGCCTCTTGATCACACGTGAGATGGTGCATTCTCGAGGAGCGTCGACGGCGCGTGCAACATCTGCTCTCATCCAACGGTGCCATGTGGTGACGCCTTCGCCGCTTGATTGCCCCCACGCTCATCCAACGGGCGGAATTTGATTGCACCTGCTCTTTGTGAGATTGCCTCCCCCCACCACGGCTCAAACTCGTGCTCGTGGTTTGCGAGCGCGTGTCTTCACTATTGCGTCGAGGCCGCAGTTTGTCGAGTGGAGGGAGCGATGCAGTCGCGCATCTCAACCATTGGATGAAGATCCAACGGCCAAGATGAGGCCATCCTTGAGCTGCCTGAGGCCGGGTAAGGAGTTCAGTCATGGAGCGCACATCTCAGTCATTGGATTGAGATCCAATGGCTGGGATCTCATCTTGCAGTGGGCTTGGGGACACCTTGGCTCAGGTGGGGCATCCTGGATGGCGCCAAGTGGCACCATCTGGCCTGTCCTTCTTCTTCTTCTTGATGAGGGTGCTACAGAGCTCTGATCAGGGTGATTCTCGCGTTGACGGACTACGATCGTCATTCTGAATCCATCCATATAATTGGATTCTTCATCTGAAGCCCGTAAAGATGTCACACTTCCTCCTGGTATGTAAAATGATGGAATTAACGTACATAATAAACAACTATCCTAAATGCAATGCAATGGATGTTTGTGCAATATTTATATCATGATATGCAATGCTAGGCCTAGGAACTACCGTAAATAATCATTTTACAATGAATTTATGCATGTTTATCACACAGGGCCTAGGGGTAGCCTCCATAACATCCTCGAGATCCGCACACACACTAGGGTTAAGACCTAGTTTACACGAACCAAAAATAAGGTCGAAAACACCTTACTACATTTCTGATTTTTCACTAGAGGAACAAAACTCAAAAGTAAAAATAAATTATACCAATGCGTAGTACGCATCGACACAATTCCAATGGTACCTTATTTGTTGAAATCCGAGGTCAGGAAGGCCTTAAACTGAATGAAATAGTTGAGGGGTCCCCAAACCAACCCAAATTGGCCGGTTTAATCAAGCTGGAGCCTGCCTACCTCAAACTGGACACATGTCGCCCTCTGATTGGGCCTTATGAGCATTCCTAGATCACGCCGCATCGCCGCTCCTCGCTCGATTTGCCACACGCATCGCAATCGTGACACTCCGTGCCCTCCTGCTTCCCGTGAAAGAGTGAGCACGTGCGCGTAAAACATTCTCCACGTGTTACCTTACCACAAGCCACTGCCACTACGTGTCACATGCCTTTGTGCGCTAGCACCACTGTCATGATAATTGCGATGGGAAGCCTGGGTTTTCGGATTCGCACCCAGGTCCTCGAAAATAGCTTTTTGATTTTAAGAGGAAAATCCTTAAGCTTTTCCTTCTCTCTTCCTCTCTTAATTTGAGAGGCTTAGAGATTAATGATGACCCAATGACCCAAGGGATCCCTTTTATAGGCCCAAGGTTTGTTGGGATTGGGTTTATTGGATGAAATATCTAAAATACCCCTAGGGTTGGGTCCACCTTACATATAGGTCCGTGTTGACTTATTTTGGTCATAACTTGAGCTATACATCTCAAATTTGCACGAAACAAGCATTGCCAAAAAGCTTGCAACGAGAGAAATCCAATGGTACCACATATGGCACCCTTTTGACAATGTTTGGCTCAATGTTGACTCAAAATACATATTTTTGGTAATTTAAGGAGGTGCTAACACTAGCACCGAACCACAACCAGGTTTCTGGGTTCAAATTGACCCGGACCATCCTGAAATGGCTCAGAATCTAGATTTTGGGATGTTGCAAGGCTCGTATGCTTCCGTTGAGTGAGAATGAAGAGCTTCGCAATGAGGCTTGCAAAGTCTCCCAAGCTTACAAGCAACGTACAAAGGGCTTCCACAATAAGCACATCATTAGAAAGACCTTTAAACCCAACCATTGGGTCTAGATTTTCAATTCTAGACTTAACTTATTTCCTAGAAAGCTTATGTCTCATTGGGATGGTTGTTATTAATGCCTTCCCTCATTGAGCAGTTGAAATTCGGAATCCTAATTCTTGTGAGAGCTTTAAGGTAAATGGCCAATGACTTAAACTGTATGTTACTCTTTCAGATGGTCAGGTTATGGGCACACTTTAGCTTGAGGAGCCTTAGCTACTCCCACTCTCCTTCTTAGGTGATATTCTTCTGTGTCTTTAATTTTCCAATGATTACATTGTCAATCTTAGGCATGGGGGCTTATAACCTAAGGTTGTTTATAGCATTTATAAATATTTACATGCATTTAGGTTAGGTACATTAGTTTTTTTTTAAAAAAAACTCTCTTTTGAGATAAATTGGTTAGTCCCTAGCAAAAGATTTTTATAAAGGAGGTTTCATTGATGATTTTCTTCTTAAATTGTTTCTTAATTTAGAATCCAGTACATTTACTTCACTTACACGTAGATTTGATAATGGTTCTATTATGAAAATCAATGGACATTTTTAGTTTGTCAAAGAGAAGCATTGCTTCTTTTTCTGAACCCTTGGACAGTTAGTTAAGGAGTCAGGCAAACTATTTTTCATTAGATCCACCAAACATTTGTGAGGTGAGAGTAGAGTGCTACTAGTGCACTAAGTCTAGTGCAAGGATTCTTAAATTCTGGATAATTTGATGATGGTACGTCAGAGTTAGGCATAGGTTTCGCTCTCAATTCCTGTGTGCGAACATTATGTGTGAATTCCTGAGAGCCACCAAATAAGGTAGATATGCAAAGATTGAGTTCTAATAAAACTATGACTACGGTGAATGGTTATGGTCATCCTTCACAGAATCCTCGGCTGAAGGAGGGTATTAGTGCCAAAGGTCAAAAGTATGCTTGTCCTATCCATCCCTCCCTAGTACTGAGAATAGGCACTTCTACTAAATAAGCCACATAATATCCTCCTGAACATCATCATCCCAAATAATGCCTCATGAATAAAAGTTCTTGTTGTGTTGTGTTGAGTTGTGTTGGTAGTTATGAAAAAAAAAAAGTGAAAAAAAAGAGAAAAGAGAAAAAAAATATAGAAAAAAAAGTGTTCATAGTTATATCTTGGTGTTGATTTCATCATATGTTGATGTCATTAAGGAAAAAATACCCATTGAGATCCTCTAAATATGACCCATGCCTACTTTTCAATATTTCTGATCGCCCGAATACTGGCTGAAGATTTCTGACTTAGTTATAGGGTTATTGGAACTTTAATTAAAGTGTGAGTGCATTTACAAAATCTGGTGAGATTGTGAGCTTAGAAAGGAAAGAAAAAAAAGAGCGAGCACAAAGGAACACTTAGAGAGCACAGTTTTTAGCCTCTTTGGGTTGATTTGTTTAATAGTCTAGAAATCTAGAGTCTGTAGTACTAGACTACATGTAGCACTAGATGAATATGAGTCACTAAATATGAATCAATTTGACTCAGACATCTTCTACCTAAGACAAAAAGCCAGGGTCAAATCAAAAATTATGTTCTGCTTTATCCCTGAGGGAAAAAGTTCCCTATCCTAATAAAATTTTTACCAAGGGTTAAGTACGGACTTTAAATGTATGTTGGCTTTTCACTTGGATCTGTTGCTAAGCTACTATCACTTCATTTTCACATTTTTCTGGATCTCTAAATTTTTGGAATATGAAAAGAAGAAATCTTTAGTCACTTCCATTATGCATTATACACCTTGCATTCCTTTTTTACTTTTACTAGGGACTATCAAAAATTAGGAATGGGTGCATTTGATGAGACCACATGTGTGGGCTAATCAAATATGTAAATGCCTAGATATTAGATTAATGTTTACATGTACATAGAATACTGATGAAAACACATCTATTTAGGTTAAAATGCCTATTCATGCATGTTCCTAGGCTTAGATTTACATTTCATGTTATAAATATTTCATAACATGCATCATTCTGCATTTAGAGTAGTCGTATATAATTTAGGTTAATTACGTCCTTTTTACGGTCAGGAGAGAAGGGTATTTATTTCAGAGCCTTGGATTGACGATTCGACCGTACGAATCTAAGCAAGACAACGATCGGAGTCCAATGCCTCTGAAATCGCCTCGATCAAAGTCCCGTAGCATCATATGCAGTCCAAGGAAGATCAATGGCCAAGGGACTAGGTGACATAATTTGGAGCTTTAAATGACATATCTGACTGTGCGGATGGATTCGGGTCAACGATCGCAGCCTAATGGCACAAAAATCGACTCAATCCGACCTTTGTAGCAGCCCCTACAACAAAAAGAAGATGGACGGCCCAAATTGCTCCACGTGGCGCAGCCCAGGCCGCCCAGCACACGCACGCGCCACTGCATGTACACAGCATTGCGGGTGCGCCTCGCGAGCGGAAACGCGCATGCGCACAGCGCAGCGCCAGCGCGTGGGTGCACGCACACGCGGCAAAGGCGGGGACAGCGCATGGCAGCGATGCATGAGCTAGCCTACAGCGATGCTTACAGCCGTCACTAATTCTTCGTGCGCCAGCAAAGCCAACTGTGGGCATGAGCTGCCTACAGCAACGCTTCCAGCGACAGCCTGGATGTCACTAACGGTCCCATACCTATTTTTGCCTCTTCTCCTCCACTATAAAAGGACATACACCCCCTCCCTTCCAAGCCATCTCTACCTACTCTACTCCCACCTACTCCCAAGCTCTAGCAAGCCTACCAACTCTCCATTAGAGCTTGTTCTCAAGCTCCCAAGATGCCTATTAGTGTAGCGAATCTCTGCTCCACCAAATACACCTCTAACTTCCCATCCCCCTTCATCGGTCGCCTTGGAGTCGTCCTTCCACCTCCATTCCGGTAGCAGATCATCTCCATTTTCTCACCTCCATTCCAGACCCACGCCGAAGCTTTCCTCAACCCGACGTCCTCCTGCACCTCACCTCCGTCATCCTGCTCCTTACCTCCTTCATCCGAGCCCGCCAGGTGGCGTCATCTCTCTGAACAGTCGATTCGAGAGATTTCCTCTCACCCCCCTCTCTTTTTATGATTTCATAGTTAATTGTAATAGACATTAATGCAATACATCACATTTGATTCCATCTCTATCTTGTGATTTCTTGTCTTTTATTTCAAAAACACAAAAAAATAACAAAACCCTAAAACTCCAAAAAGAAACAAATCAAGCGTGGTTTTCACTTAAAGTGAACGTCGCCTCCCTGTGTTCGACCCGGGACTCCCTTGGAGTTTTAGTATAAATTTTATCTGATCGACACATTTTGCAACTACGATGACGGGTTACTTGTAACCCCAATTTCTAACACGCAAAACATGGCTGACCATTTTGGCGCCGTTGCCGGGGAGGCAACGAAATTTACTTTATTGTTTTCTATGCTTCTTCGCATTTACATAGCACTAACCCCACTTGTCTTCGATCTACTATCTTGTAGGTACCCTAGCATGGAGATCCAAGTGAGGTAGACCAAAGTAAAGTGCGGCTAGAGTGTTTTGTAAGTGTCCCCCACACCACCCCCACCTTAGTTTTCAATCCATAACCTAATAACTCAAACCCAAATCAACTTAGGTGCTTTTTATAAACCCTAGGATAGATTTGGTTGTTTGTTTGCCACCTCCACTCACCTCATCCACCTGCATATATAAAAAAAAATAAAAAAAATATTCTTCTCTTGTGGGATTTAAGTGTGGGTGAAAGCTACACACTTAACACCCACAACTTCCTATCATAAGGCACACAATCACTTTGATTCTACCACTTAACCAAGATCTGACCTGTGGACCCGGTACACTTCAACTCAATACACATAAGTGAGTAGAAATCTGAATAGGTTAAACATTCTTGTGTGCCTTAACTAAGTGGTGCAACAGGCCAATTGATTGAGCTGTTTAGGCCACACCACTCAATCTAAAACTGATCCATCAAGTAGCTTGCCACCTAGGGTTGATTCTTAGGGCTGAACCAGGCACTCCACATTATTTTTTATTTTTAAAGGAACATATCATCACCCGGGCTTTCAAAACTTGGAGTGTTCTACTAAACCTTGATTAAACCAACCTAAGAATTAAACCCTAAAAGCTACTAAACAAGGTTAAATCCTAAAAGGCACATGATCAAATAACCTTGTTTGCAAACCCTGGTTGTGCACGCACACACATTTTAACTGATCATTAAAGGCACAACCCATCTTAAGGGTCCATCACATTCCAAGAGCACGATCATCCCAAGCCTAACTAAAATTAAGTAGACGTTGGCCTTAAGGATTGATTCGCTCGTCGGGGCTCAGACTGAGATTTTTTTCTATTAATCTGCTTTTGCTGGTCCATCTGATGTCAAGCTAGGGGAGTAGCGTCAAACGACTGCGGCTGGGGGATACACTAGGAACCAGAGGCGTAAGCCAAAGGAAGAACCTTCTCCACAATCCCTCCCTCTAACTGGTTGGATTGACCGGATAAAAATAGACCAAATCGTTTATAATCTCAAGACAAGTCTTGGGAGTTTGTAGGTCTTTAGTCTACCCACATAAGGATAGTTTTGGTTGATTGTATTGTAGGGCACCTTTTCTCTTCTCCATTTTCCCTCCTTTTCTACCATGTACCCTTCCACATCCTACACACATTTCACATCCTATCCTCCTACCACCACTTATCCCTAAGATGATTACTATCCTGACTCGACTTGTAATTACCCATCCACCAACCAGGATGACTTTGATTGGGGATATGAATCCAAACCTCAGTGTCCAGGGCCTAATCCTGGACAACAAGACTATGATTATTATCCTTCCCAGAGGTACAATGAGTATAGATCTTCATCCTTTGATCACCAAACCAACCGAATCTACAATCAAGAAGGATATAATGATTATAACACCTACCCTCCCCAGTATTCCACTAAATATAGGTCACTACCATCCTTTAAACAACCTGAAACGGCCTACTATCAGGGAGGAACCCGAGAACCTCGATATCTTGACTCCCTTAGATTTAACCTGAACCTACCCAACCCTGAACCAAACCAGTCGGTTCAAGTGAACCAGATCGAGGATAGGGTGTTGGCTAATTTGAGGAACACTATACAATCTATAGAAGCTCAGCCAACACGATGCACTAAAGCATTGGAGCCTATGATCAAAATGATTAATGAGCTTAATAGTTCTTTATTGGATTTGCTCCAAAATGTTAGGGATAGGGACCTGGGTGAGTTTCTTCTTGGGAAGTTGTCAAGGTTGAGGATGAAATTTGTGGTTTCCCTAGTCAAATCTTGGGATGATTCTCAAGATGAACCCCCTTTAGGAGAGCCAATGTCTGAACCCGCTCAGGCACCTGTTGGGGGGGATACATATTTTGAGATTGGAAATGACCAGGTTGGGCTAGAGCAACCCTTTGACAAAAAATGTCTCCACGGACCATGAAATGACATATGATTTGCGACATATATAAATGAGTGATCACGTTTTTGCATGGTTTGTTAATTTAGGGTTTTAAGTCGTTGCAACACACAAAAACGAATTCGCTTTTAAAATTTATAAAACCTAGATAGTAGGGTATTTAGGGTCGTCCAAGGAGGCAAGTTTGCAAAAATTAGATCTCTTGCTCAGAAATGGAAATCAACTTTCTTTTTGGTATTTTTAAATATTTAATTTTTGTTTTGAAATAACTAAAGCAACATAAAATCGATGGTGGGAAGATGGCTAACACCTAAATTTACTAAACTAGAACCTAAGTGACAAGTAATTCCTTTCTCTAAGCTCACCTAGGTATGTGGGAACTTAGAGTAATTAAAGAGAGGATGTGATTACACTAAGGTAAAAGTAAAAGAAAACAATTAAGAAAAGGCAACTTTACTCAAGGAGAAAAAATGTTTTACAAACCCTAGTAGAGGAATGCTTCTGCTACTAGAAAATTGCAACAAATAAAATAAAATACAAATCCTCCTGAATTGTTGGTGAAGAGGGGAAGCTCCTTGCTCCAAGCTTAGTGGAACCTAGGCTTGAAAAGGGCTCCTCCTTCTCCTTCCTTGCTATGCTCCTCCAAGATGGTTTCCTCCAAGGTGGAAACTACCACCATCAATTCTCCTCCTCCAAGGGTGGACGTCCACCCTAGGTCCTTCTCCTTTGCCTAGTTGTCCTCCTTGAAGTAGAATGACTCTCCTTCTTGGCGTGGCACAAGTTGAAGAGAGTGGGGAGAAGAAGGCACCAAAGGGGCAGGTGATGTGCCCCCTTAATCTTCTTCTCTACTCTTTCTTCTTGGACGTAGGTGTAGGTGGGTTTAGGTGGGATTAAACACTAATGGAGGATGATTTTTATGTGGTGATATGGTGGGTTTATATAGAGGTGGAGAGGGGGGTAGTTGGCGTGAATAGGTGGAGGTCTAGGTTGGAGTTTGGTGGTGGTTATGGGTGGTTAGAATGAGCCTAGGGCTAGGGTTAGTTGGCGCCACCTTAAAGGGTGTTGAGGGGTGGTTATGGTGGTGTTGGTGGCTTTTGGTGGTGGAGAGACACCACCATTTTGGCGCCAACCTAGGGTATTCTAGAAGGAGGGGTTAGGTGGATGGTGGAGATGGATTTAAGGGGAGATATGTGGTGGAGATGAAGGGGATTTTGGAGGGAAAAAGTGGTGCCAAAATGGAGGTGGTTATGGTGGTTTTTGGCACCAAAATGGTGGAGTCTTTTGGTGGTGATGATGGGGTGAAGAGGTGGCTAGGTGGTGGCGCCAACTTGTAGTAGGGTAGCTAGCTTAGGTGAGCTTAGTTGGAGGAGCTAGCTTGAGTTGAGTTGAAGGTGGTGGATGGCCAAGGAGCTAGATGCTAGCTAAGCTAAGCTAAGCTAGCTTAGCTAGCTATGGAGTAGAGGAGTAGGTGATGAGAACCTCATCATGAGCCATAACTAGCTCATTTTGACCTAATACAAAGGATAAAAGCTCCTACATATCTCAAGGAAAGGCTTAACTCAGAGAATCCTGAGTTTGAGAAGAAAACAAGTCATAAGGGGTAAAAATGCAATTTTACCAGTATAATCTGCATACAGGGTAATTCAGGGCCCAAACATAGGTCAAAGCAGCTTAATAAGAATAAGAGTGGGATGAGATGATCTAGCAAGGGCTACAGCACTTCCAAGAAACTAAATGATAATCTGTAACCCTAAAACAACCCACTTCAATTCACGAGGTTCGAGGCAAAGTAAAAATAGAATAAACCCTCTAAAATTCATAGAAAAATAATCTCTAGGGTTTAGAACCTTCAATTTGACCTTCAGAACCCATTTTGACCTACATCGAGAACCATGCCCAATTAATAACTTAATTTGGGTTTTTGCGCAAATTGACCGGTCAAACAAGGTTTAATATGAAAATGAAATTCACCATCAGATTCGTTAGGTCCTAATTAGTCATGTATAAAAACTTGAGCCTAAGAAGAAACCTCCTTGACCGACTTTACACTTTGATCCTCATATATTTACTCTTTGGCCCTCAACTTTTGAACCCTCGCATTTTGGCTCCTAACTCTCCTTCATTCTTTGCAATCAGGTCCCTCCTGCAAAACCTGCCAGCACCATGCTCCGGCGACCTTGCGCGGAGCATGGCGCCGCGCAGGGTGAGGTGAGGGACCTGGCAAGTAAACCGGGGGTGCCCTGCGTCGTCAGCCGTCGCAGGGACACCCCCCTGGTCGTTGTAACCCACCATACCGGCCATGCGAACGCACGGACGGTATGGGTTCCTGTTTCCGACCATCCTCCGGCGAGGGAGACACGTCGTCTCCCTCCGCCTTCCTCCCTGTTTGATCCCTATAAATACCCCCCGTTGCTCCACCGACCAGGGCAGCCTGGATCTGACGGAGAAAATCCCCAACTTTCTTCTCTTCTTCCTCCGGCAGACGCTCACCAGCTCCGGCGGTTTCCTCCCCCTCCACCTCTTCGCTCTGCCGCAATACCAGCAGCAGAGACTTCCTCCCCCGCTCTTCCCGCGCCACGCCGTACCCAGCTGGCGCCTCTCCGGCTCTCTGCTCGCCGCCGCCCCTTCCCCTGAGCATCGTCTTCTCCGGCGACAGTCGATACGACTGTCGCCCTGTTCCTCCCCCTTCGTCCCTGCAAGTAAGCTAGAGCTACTCCCCTTCTTCTCCTCTTTCTTTCCCCGCTTTCAATTTATTCAATTAAGCCCTCGACCGACCCTGACCACCTTCACCCCCTTCGTCTCCGACCACCCTCCGGCGAGCCGCTCCCATCACCTCAGCGACCCACACGGCTCGCCGACCACCGCAGGACCTCCGCCTCCTCACCCTGATCAACCTCCGCCCTGCCACTCCCCCCACATCACCCTCTGCAACCCCACCGAACAGACCCATCCTCCGACCCACAGTCCGACCTAGGGCAGCTCTCGCACGCCGCCCCGCGCCTCGCCACCACCCACACGAGCTTCGCCGCACCCTGGCGAAGCTCCTGGCACTTTCTGATTAGGCCGAGAGGCCGTTTTCTTGTGAACAGGCCACCTGACCTCCGCCGCCATGGACGCGCAGGAGGAACTGCTTCCGCCTGCAGCTACAGGCGCGCCACGCTCAGCGCCAAGCCCAGATTCAACTCCCAGGCCTTGCGAGGAGTTTTGGCAAAACACAGGTTCGCAGCTAAGGAAGAGAGCTTCGCGTGACGCCGCCATCTCCTGCTGAATTCCCCGCTGCGGGCGCGCAATTGAGGTGGGCCATTTAGTCCCACCTCGGAAACGCCTGAAGAGCCGCAGCGACATAAGATGCAAAAGTGCTGAAGGCTTACTGCCTCAGCACACGGGGTGAGGTCCCCTTCACCCGCCCGGTTACCCGGTCTCGTCCGCGCTCACGCCCCGCGGACCTGACCCGAACCGACCCGACCCGACTCAAGACTGACCTGCACTCCTCGCCCACCACGCACGCCGGTGGGCCTGGACCCGGGCCTGACCCGAACCCGGTTACCCGGTAGCTCTGGGAGAGCTTTCCCAAGAGTGGTTTCAGAGAGAGAGAGAGACGCGGGGGGGGAGGGTAGAGTAGGTTTTGCCTCTGACGAAAAACTCTGAAGTGTGCAGGCACAGGCGAAGAAGAAGACCCGCGGAAGAAGAAGGAAGCTAACTGTAGCAACAGGTAGTTAAGTCGTCTGATTTGGAAATCAGACGACGGCCTGAAGCAGCTGAGGAAGAAAGCTTCGCGTGACGACCCTGGCTGAAAAAGAAAAGAAGAAGCTGACACTTAGCCGCAGGGAGGAAAAACAAGAAGAAACTCTAAAGAAGAGGCTGAGCAAGGCAGAAGAAGAGGAAAGGCTGCAGAGAAGAAGAGAGGCCAAGACAGAAACCAAGGAAGAAGAAGAAGGAGATCTGAAGAGGAGCATCACCTCTGCAGAACGAAGAAGAAGAAGGAGATCTGAAGAAAGAAAGAAAGAAGAACATCACGAGGAGAAAACAAAGAGAACAACAAATTCTTTCCCTCTCTCTTTCTTTATTTTGTAAAAGAAACATGTATATCTCTAGAATACAACTTTCTCCCTGAGTTCGACCTCGGGAACTCTTTTATTTTCCGAGTAAAAAATTTATATTTGAAATGTTGGTAATAACCGGCTTTACTACAACGTTATAACAAAACCAAAACCCGGTCATCAAACCCACCGATTTCAGTAGGTAATGTGAGCTAGGGTTTGAAGAGAGGAGCTGAGGAGGAGAAGTTTGGAGCTTGAAATGGAGCTGGAAACTGCTGAAGAGGCTGACATGGAGCTACTCTAGTTGGCTTAGCTTGCTAGTTCTTTGCTAGCTGCTAAGCCAAGCTAAAGTGAGCTAGATTCTACCATAATGAGCTGAGGTGAGCTGGGTCTGGTGCTCCCGAGGAGGATCAAGCTAGTTGAGGCAGCTAAGGTAGCTTAGCTCAACTGAGTTGAGCTAAGCTGAGTCCCCGGGAGCTGAACTTGAGCTTCCTGAGCTGGAATGAAGTCATCTTTAGCTGGCTAGAGTTGAGTGGAGCTGGATGTAGCTGGACCTGAGCTGGGGAGAACTCTAGTCAACTCAGCTAAGCTAGCTAGAGCTCCCTATGGACTAATAGGGGCTGAGATGAGCTAGACTTAGCTAAGTTGAGCTGGATCTGAGTTGACCTGAACTAGGGTAAGCTAAGATGAGCTCTCTTGAGCTGCCATTCAGCTGAGATGAGCTGAATGGAGCTAGGATGAGCTAACCCTAATTCAGGTGAGCTGAATTCCAACTATGATGAGCTGGATCAAGCTAAGTTCTAGCTGGTGAGAGCTTCTCCTTCACCAGTTGCCTTCCTGAGTGCTAGGGTACTAGGGATCTGGCAATCTATTTATCCCTAACACTCACAAAAACACATTAAAAACACAATAAAAAATGCAATGCATGCCTAACCTAATTTATGCCTAAATGCAACCCAAAAACCTGTTTGCGGAGCATAATCCTAAGAGCTATGTTTATTTTAATGCATAAGAATAATGATAAACTAGCATTTATCAATGAGGATCATGGATTCTTTGATTCTGAGGGTGAGGAATCTCTTAGTGAAGTCTCACTTGAGCTTAAGGAAGGTGATTTTAGTGAGACAAATGGGCTCGAGGAGCATGACAAACCATTTGATAGCCCAGTCATTGAAGATTTTGATTTAGTTGGAGCTAACTTGGAGGATTCGAATCTTCATTTACTTGATGATTCAATCAGTGACCCCATTCCTCATCTGCACCCCGAAGAGCTGACTTCTGAGATCATTGTGCCCAAGTTAATCTTGATTCAGCCACAATTTCTGGACTTGGGAGAATCATATGTGGTGAATGATATGCTAGAGGTCCCAGAGCCTGAGTTCTTGATGTTGGAGGATAGAATTGTTGAAATAAAATTTTGGGAGGCTAATTCTGAGGGAACTTTGATTTTGGATCTAAGGGTACCTATTGACCTGAAACACCTATCTTCTATACGGACCCCTATGATATCTTTCACGTGCGACCCAAGCTTGGAATAACTGATTATTTTTCTGAGTTGAATATTAAGTGGACATATGAAACTAGTGAACCAGATCTACCTATTGTCTGCCATTTTGGTCTTGGGTTGCACACCCCAAAACCGCAGGCGCAGCCCCACAAGCTTAACAACCATCGGTTCCGAGTGATTTTCATCCAGAACCTGAGAACCACTCTACCCTAGGGCATGTGTCTACACCATAATCTGGTCCACGTCTATGAACATATTTTGTTGGTGGGTTTAAGGATCAATATTTTTATTTTGATTCTGACCTGCACTTGTGAATTCTCAATTTCTTCTTTTTATGTATGTTATGCCTAGCTGAAGGCATTAAACTTAGTTCGTGTGTATACACTCTTCTCTTTGTGGAGCTGACTGGATTTTCACGACACTCAAGTGATATTTTGTTTACTCCACCCTTTTCATGTCTTTATTTTTACAATGAGGACATTGCATCATTTAGGCATGGGGGGTGGATAATCAATTCCTGAAATCATTATGTTAACTCCGTAGAATTTCTTTTAGTTTCTTACAAAATAAAAAAAAATTAAAATTTTGAAAAAGATATAAATAGAAAGAATTTAGGAAAAGAGAACTTAGGCATTTGGAAGTTATTAACTTTAGGAAATGATACGAGAGGACCTAAACACTTAGACTCTTCAGGTCTTCGAGCTTAATTAGCCCGGGTGTCCACTAAATTGTGGACTTAGTCTCAAGTCCTCGCCAATTCAATTCATTTTTAATTTGGCTAATAAATTAGGATGATAAGTATGCGACTTATCAACCCACCCTCTGATTTGGGGGGACTTTAAGCCTAAGCATCTACACGCTTTTTGCACTGACTCACTTTTCGGCAATTTCTTCTGAAATTGGGTAGCTAATGAACTATCTAGGGTGGTATGGCTAGCAAGTTGTTGGTGGTAACAACTCATCGGCCGGTTGTCCAGAGCCCAATCACAAGACCATTTTCATTGTACTGCCTTTAGGTAAATTTTAGATCAGGGAAGACACCTACTTTAAAAAAAAAACAAACAAAAAGAAAAATAAAAAATAGAAAAAGGAGAAAAAAATAAAAAATAAACAAAACTACACTTCACCGCACGAGTATGGCTAGCAAGTTACCGTGGGTAACAGCCTATTGGCCGATTGTCCAAAACCCAACTCACAAAAAATGCACAATAATTCCCAAAACACTTAGGGAAGAAGCGGGGAAGTAGAATAAACTGGGGAGATAAAGACTGGGTTCACCCTTATGTTGACCACATAAATAAAAGTAGGGAGAAAGCTACCAGTCGAAAAGATAAAACTTTAGGCAAGATCACCTAGGGTCGTAGAAACCTGAAGTCCATTTTAACGGCTGCCTAGTGAGTCTTTCACTATTTTCACAAGATGCTTAGCACTTAGAGTCCTTTTTGAGTTTTGAGCGAGTCAGGTAACCGTAAAAAGTTATCCTAGAACTCTCAAACTCCAAAAGTACAAAAAAAATTAGAAAAGAAGAAAAATAAAAAAAAAAGTATATTTCCTTTTCAAATAAGGCGAGGACTTGGGCGGTCTGTGACAGAAGGCGTTTCTCACATATAATTTAGGTTAATTGCATCCTTTTTGTGGTTAGGAGAGAAGGATATTTATTTTGGAGCCTTAGATTGACGATCCGACCATATGGATCTGATCAAGACGACGATTGGAGTCCAACGCCTCTGAAATCGCCTCAATCGAAGTCCCGTGGCACCATATGCAATTCGAGGAAGATCAATGGCCAAGGGACTAGGAGACATAATTTAAAGCTTTAAATGACAAATCTGACCATGCGGATGGATTCGAGTCGACGATCGCAACCTAACAGCGCAAAAAATCGACTCAATCCGACCTCTGTAGCAGCCCCTACAACAAGAAGAAGATGGACGGCCCAGACTGCGCCACGTAGCGTAGTCTAGGTTGTCCAGTGCACGCACGTGCCACCGCATGCGCACAGCAGCGAGGGTGCACACAGCAGCGCATGCGCACAATGCAGCGCTAGCGCGTTGGAGCATGCGCGTGTGGCAAAGGTGGGGGAGAGTAGCACCAGCTATGCATGAGCTGGACCTACAGTGATGCATGAGTTGGACTTACAGCCGTCGCTAATTCTTCACGCGCCAACAAAGCTAGCTGTGGGCATGAGCGGGCATGAGATGCCTACAGCGACGCTTCCAGCGACGGCCTGGATGTCACTAATGGTCCCATACCTATTTTTGCCTCTTCTCCACTATAAAAGGACCTACACCCCCTCCCTTCCAAGCCATCTCTACCTACTCTACTCCCACCTACTCCCAAGCTCTAGCAAGCCTACCAACGCTCCATTAGAGCTTTTTCTCAAGCTCCCAAGATGCCTATTAGTGTAGCGAACCTCTGCCCCACCAAATACTCCTCCAACTTCCCATCCCCCTTCATAGGTTGCCTTGGAGCCGTCCTCCCAACTCCATTCCGGTAGCAGATCATCTCCATCTTCTCACCTCCATTCCGAAGCCACGTTGAAGCTTTCCTCAACCCGACATCCTCCTACACCTCACCTCCGTCGTCCCGCTCCTCACCTCCATCTGAGCTTCTGCCAAGCGCCGTCATCTTGACAAACAGCCGATTTGAGAGATTTCCTCTCACCCCCCTCTTTTTATGCTTTCATAGTTGATTGTAATAGACATTAATGCAATACATCACATTTGATTCCATGTCTATCTTGTGATTGCTTGTCTTTTATTTCAAAAACACAAAAAAAAATAAAACCCTAAAACTCCAAAAAGAAACAAATTGAAGCACCGCGATCAGTAAACGTTGCCTCCCTGTGTTCAACCCGGGACTCCCTTAGAGTTTCGGTATAAATTTTATCTGATCGACGCATTTTGCAACTATGACGACAGGTTACTTGTAACCTCGATTTCTAACACGCGAAACACACCCGACCACATACTTTAATATGTAAATAGATTAGTTTATAAAATTACTTGCATGCATATTTCTTATATTTCGTTCATATGTAAATGTAATGGACGATAGTATGCATTATAATTTTGTTGGCATGCATACATTACATGCATTGTTCAATAGAAATAGGATTTAAACATTCTTTTGGGTTTTTATATAAATAAACAAGTTTTCTTATTTTTCTTTCCCTGAGAGTGCATGTGTGGAAGCACGCACCACCACCAATTTCCACCGTCAGCCGATCCCATCATAACAACCCTCTACGAGTTGACGAATGCACCACCTCCCAACCACTCAATATCTTTGGCAAGTTGTTGGAGAAGACGTTGGGGGAAGAAACAAATCGAGGAGATCAGCAAACATCTATAAAACCAAAGCACCGCCCGTACGTAGCTTCATGATCTTCTCCACTGCAGTTTGAGCATTCCCTGTGGCTTTGGCGTTCACTGTGGCTTGAGTCTCCTACATCTCCACCTTTGGATGGTGCATGGTGATATAGAGCACCATCTCTTGCCTCATCAATAGCGTCCTCCATATCCACCACCACTCGACCTACTCTCCCCCTCTCCTTCACCCTTTTCATCTTCTCCACCAAAAACCCCCTCACCGTAGCAGCCACCCCCACCCATCACCACCGCCTATCCTCTTCCTCTTTGTTTCCTTCTTCCTCTCCTACTGCTCCGTTGTTCCACCTTTCCAACAGAAGAACCCAACACCCCACCACCATGACCGCCTCAAACCATCACCTCCAGTCCTCGTTCTTGACGTTACCACTGCCGGTGCCCTCCCTATAGCGCCATCAACCCTTCCCCAACGTCAACGAGAACTGTAGTACCCTTCACCACTGTCGGTAAAACCCATACCCACCAGCCATCCTCCTCTTAATGGTCACCTCCGGCCACCATCAACAGCGCCACCAACGCCATTGCGAAGCCTAGACTCTGATGCACCTTCCCTGAGATCCTCATAGCTAGCCATCCCCTCCTCCTCGCATGGTCGTAGGTGAGAGTAGATGCTCGGTTTCGTTCAACATTAAAATTTACATTTGGTTTCCATTGGACGCCCTCATGTTAAATTTAATATTTGATATATTGTGTGGGCAATCGACTCCTTTAATTCGTTTATTATCTAATTTCATATCTCTTTTCCTAATATATTAGCCTCACATAAGTTACATGTTATTCTATAATTGTGGGACCATCATGTTTTGATAAATTTGCAAGTTAATTTGGCTTGTTCCTTGATAGCGAAATACGCGTGATTTGTAAAAGCGGGTTTTTAACATCGTTGTAACACGGGAATCCGCTTTCGCTTTTAAATTTATATCCTAGATAGGGGAGTATCTAGGGTCGTCCAAGGAGGCAAAAATTGCAAAATTAATCCTCTTGCTTACAGATAGATCTCAACTTTCTTTTTGATATTTTTCAATATGTAATTTTTTTTTGTATTTTGAAAAGACGAGGGCAAACTGCAGATTGTAGCTAAAAGAACTAACACCTACAAATGATTAACTAAAATCTAAAAGATAGAAATATCTTCTTCCTAAGCTCACTCTAGGCAAGTGGAGGCCTAGGGTAATTAGGAAGAAGAGGTGAAACAAGTGCTAGAACCAAAACAAACAACTGCAATAAAAAGCTAAAAGAAGGCAATTTTGATTGAGTAGAATGAGTGTTCTTTTCAAGGACAAGTAGAGGAATGCTTCTACTAGAATTAAAAAATCTAAAAGCAAGAAAAGAAACACAAATCCTCTTGTAACAATGGTGAAGAAGGTTGTCTTCTTGATCCAAGCCTAGCTGCTCCTTGGCTTGAAAAGAGAGCTTCCTTCTCCTCCTTCCTTGAGAGCTCCTCCAAGGTGGAAGCTACCACCTTTAATGCTCTCTCCAAAGGGGTGGCCGTGCACCACCCTCAAAAACTCCTCCAAGGTGGCGTGACCACCTTCAAGATCTCCTCCAAGATCTTCCTTGCCTGGCTTCTCCTTTGGCTGGCGTGACCCAAGAGAGAAGGGAAGAGGGGAAGGCACCAAGGGGACAGAATATCCCCTTAATCTTCTTCTTCTTCTTCTCTCTTGGATGTGGGCTTCTTGGTGGAATATGAGAGTGAAATTTCTAGCCAAGGATGGCTTGAATGGTGGTGGGTAGTGGTATTTTTATAGGGTAGGATGGGGGGTTAAGGTGCCCCTTGAAATGGAGGGCTAAGATGGAAGAATGGAGGTGGTTGGTGATCCTATGGCTAAGGAGAGTTGGCGCCAACCCAAGGGGTGTTAAAGGGGGTAGTTATGGTGGTGTTGGTGTCTTTTGGTGGTGGAGAGACACCACCATGTTGGCGCCAACATGGGGTCTTCTAGAAGGGGGGTTAGGTGGATGGTAGAGATGAATTCAAGGGAAATTGTGTGGTGGAGATGAGGGGGGATTTTGGAGGGAAAAGTGGCGCCATTAAGGGGGTGGTTAGGGTAGTTTTTGGCGCCACTTTTAGGTGTCTTTTGGAGGTGGTGGGTAGGTTAGGTTGGTGCCAAGTAGGTTAGCTTATGTGGAGCTTAGGTGGAGCTAGTTGGGTGGAGTTGTTAGGTGGGTTTTTGGGGTGGTACAAGCCAAGGAAGTTGGAGCATAGCTAAGCTAAGCTAAGCTAGGCTAAGCTAAGCTAGCTTAGCTAATGGAGGAGTAGAGGAGAAGGTGTTGGAGCTAGAGTTTGGAGGGAGGAGCTGAGGAGGAGAAGTCTGGAGCTGAAATTGGAGCTGGCTGCTGCTGAAGAGGCTGGCATGGAGCTATTCTAGCTGGCTTAGCTTGCTAGTTCTTTGCTAGCTACTAAGCCGAGCTAGGGTAAGATAGCTTCTACCATAATGAGCTAAGGTGAGCTGGGTCTGGTGCTCCCGGGGAGAATCAAGCTGGTTGAGGCAGCTAAGGTAGCTTAGCTCAACTGAGTTGAGCTAAGCTCAGTCCCCGGAAGCTGGACTTGAGCTTCTTGAGCTGGGATGAGTTCTTCTTCAGCTGGCTGGAGCTGAGTGGAGCTGGATGTAGCTGGACCTGAGCTGGGGTTAACTCCTGTCAACTTAGCTGAGCTAGCTAGAGCTCCCTGTGGACTAGTGGGAGCTGAGATGAGCTAGACTCAGCTAAGTTGAGCTGGATCTGAGCTGACTTGAGCTAGGGTGAGCTAAGGTGAACTCTCTTGAGCTGCCATCCAGCTGAGATTAGCTGAATGGAGCTGGGATGAGCTAACCCTAGTTCAAGTAAGCTAGGTTCCAACTGCGGTGAGCTGGATCAATCTAAGGTGAGCTGGATCAAGCTAAGGTGAGTTGGATTAGGCTGAGTTCCAGCTAGTCTGGGCTTCTCCTTCACCATTTGCCTTCTTGAGTGCTAGGGTTTTAGGGATTTATATATCTGTACATCCCTAACACTCACAAAAACATATTAAAAAGACAATAAAAAATGCAATGCATGCCTAACCTATTTTATGCCTAAATGCAGCCCAAAAACCCGTTTGCGGAGTAAAATCCTAAGAGCTAGGTTTGTTTTAATGCATAAGAATGATGATAAACTGGCGTTTATCATTCCTCCCTATGAAAATGACCTAATCATTGTGGTTAGAAGTAATTAATATTTTGATAATCGATTTTACACCACAAAAGCATTACAATAACATGACATTCCATGTTAAAAATTTCATCGAAAGCGAAGATCGACTTGTCACTACCAAATTTACATAAAAGTGATAAGTATATTACGCATAAGAAAATTAAAAAGAATCTACAGGGACTGAATTGCAGCAATATATGGACCAGAATGTAAAATGTATATTAAGTTTTATTTATAATGAATTTATGCATGAAATACACAAATGTAACCTAGCACGAAGAGAAAAGATATATTTTTTTCAGAAGTTTTGAACGCATCGAAATTGAGACTAAAAATCAGGAAATTAATTTACACTGTGAAAGCAATTAAACTACATGAACAAATGTAACTACTATGACAAAAGAAACTCCAAATGTAAAGAGAATCACGAACATGAACTTTTATTGAAATAAAGAAGAGTTTTAAAACTATTACTATTAGAAGAAACTAAAGCAGCAATAAAATTGCAAATAACAAAATAGAGAAGATAGAGATTTCTATAATGTGAAGGAAAGCGGAGTGCAAAGAGTGCATGGCAGTGGTGAAGAGTTTCGTCGACAACCTCCAGAACGTAGACTATGTGAAGAAGTGGAGGGAGAGTCTGGAGATGCAGAGACGCTGTGGGAGATGGAGAATGAAGTGGAGGGAGAAGGTTGTGTAGACTTAGGGTTTTGGTGGAGATGGCACTACAACAAAATAGACTTCGAGCAACCACGTTGTGAGGACGGATTTTATTTTAGGGACTAAAAAAAAGGTGGGTGACGGATTAATGGTCCCCTAAAAAATAACTAATCTATGGGGACAGATAGTTGTCTCCAAAACTTTGTCACACACACACATATATATTAATAAAATATTGATTTGGGCAAAGGTGGGCTCATTCCCGCCCATGGAGCTCACTTTTTCCTCGCAGCACCGCTAGCTCCCTCCTTTTCCCGATCACCGCTCCCTCCATTTCGTCAAGAAAGAGCGCCTCTCCCTCTTTCCTGATCACACCTCAACCTCGACCTTAAACCGCCATTGAAGAGGACCCTTGCTTTGCTCCCTCTTTGGCGGCACCGCCTCCTCATTACGTTCACTCCCTCTTCAACGGTGGTTGATCGGTTGGGTGGTGGCACCGCCAAGAAGGAGCCGCAAACGACAAGGAATCATTGTTCCCTATTCATCTATGCTTGGACATCCCTTGCTTGCCATGACGACGATGAGGAGCACGACGAGGGTGACAAATCTTCGATCTACAGTAAGGCGATGACTCTCGTAGAAAGGAATCCCCACCCCCTCATCTTGCTGCCCTCTTCCTGTGTAGCACGACCGAGGATGAGGTAGAGGAATAGGGTAAGGGCATTCGGAGTGAATATTAGCCTTAGATTTTTTTGTTGTTGGAGATTTTAGATATACTTTACTTGATGGCAACATCCAGAAATCTAGAGCATTTAGGTCTATTTCTATTTTTCAAAAAAAAAAATATGTCTATTTCCTCTATGTCGAATCATGTCTGAAACATTCAAAGTGTCTTCAGCATAGTGACCATCACAATAGATCATCACTCCTTCGAGTTTCCTTGACAGACAATACAAAGCATAGGACTCCCTGACTTATCCTTCATTGTGGGTAAATGGGAAACCCAACTCTATGAACCCAAGGGAAGTTTACATGCAAAACTAATAGGGGTATAGAGGTTGGAGATTTTTGCAATTCTACAGATAATCACCTTGGATAAGAATTGAACTTAAATAGGCCAAAACTTGTTAAAGAAAACAACAAAGATATAAGGCATTCCATAAGAGACTATAGTACCTTTCACCATGTATAGTCTCATTTCAGCAAGATCTATATGATACCATTTTTTTTTAAAGGCAAATGATGCCATTTGAAAGGTCTTTTTTTTGAAAAGGCATTTTAAAGGACATACATACCACCTATTGTTCAAACTTAATTTAAGGTACCTTTTATACCAAGGATTTTATATAGGAAAAGACTATCCATTTTTTTTCCTGTAAAGGGAGAACAACCTATCCTTTTTTTTTCTTATAAAGGGGGAAGAGCCTATTCATTGCATTTGGAATTGAAAGTAATGGTCTCAAATGTCATAGAATACTTTTACCCATAGTGTATGTTTGTACTTGATAGAAGAAATTGAAATTTGCTCATTGCAAACTTCATGAAAATAAGAGAGCTAATGGAATGTGAACAAATATCATGTATGCATTTATTATTATGATATCAGTATTCTTATGATATCTAACTATCTATATGCAAGTATGCATGTCTCTGTATTTAAAGTCAGATTCCAAGACTACAACCTTTATGTCAAATAAAGAAGGTATTAACCATAGATATTAATTCATAAAGCTGAATGTATCATTTACGTAGATGCCAACAAAATTAAAGACTTTTGCTACTCAATTTCTAGATGAATGAGATTTAATAACATTTTTTAAATGTATTTAGGAAGATGGATTATTTGAATGACAGAAGCTGGATGTACTCCATCGTCAATAGATTCCATAGTGAAAGATTTCAATCTGGGGTTGGAAAGTTTAATGAATTCGTAAGGAATAATTTGAAAGATTGTCCAAAGGGGATAATTCCTTCTCCTTGCAAGAAGTGCGACAATAGATATAATCAAAATATGGATGAAGTGTTTGAGGATGTAATGCTTAAGGGTTTCACTCCTAATTATTTTACTTGGATACAACATGGAGAAATGAGATGTAAACAATATTCAAGCGATCCTCCTGTTGAAAACACAAATGATAACTTTCATGTTTTGCTACAAGATGCTTTTGGGATGCATGCAAGTGAAAGCAACATCAATGATATAGAAGATGCGGAAGAACCTATTAATAGGGATGTAGAAAGATTTTTTGAGTTCATCAAAAAAGTAGATGAACCTCTTTACATTGGATGTGAGAAATATAGTAAACTTTCATTTATCATTAAATTTTTGCACATGAAAGTTTAATATGGTTGGAGTAATAAGTCATTCTCTGAGACATTATCTCTATTGAAAGGTGTGCTTCCTATTAGGTGTGAAAGTTTACCATCTTCTTATTACGAACCAAGATACGTAGTTAGGGAGCTTGGCCTTCATTACAATAAAATTGATGCATGTCGTAATGACTACATGCTATTTTGGAAGGAGTCTAAAGACAAAGAGATATGAGATCATTGTCAAGCTCCTAGATACGAAGATGAGGCTACATCTAGGGGAAAAAAGAAAAAGGTTCCTACAAAAGTGTTGAGACATTTTCCCTTCATTCCAAGACTTCAAAGGATGTTCATGAATGAGAAGCTTGCTAAAGAAATGACATGGCACAAGGACGAGAGAGTAGATGATGGTTTATTACGGCATCCAGCAGATTCAGAAGCATGGAAAGTATGGATCGTAAATTTCCAAATTTTGCAACTGATTCTCGAAATATTAGACTTGGCCTTGCCAGTGATGGTTTTAATCCATTTGTCAATATGAATAATGCATTGGCCTGTCATTGTCATACCTTATAATCTCCCTCCTTGGTTGTGTATGAAGAAACAAAGTTTCATTATGACATTGCTTATTCCCGGAAAAAGATCTCTTGGAAATATCATAGATATATATTTGCAGCCTCTTATTGATGGGTTGAAACAATTATGGAATGGAGTGAGAACATATGATTCATATTCCAAAAGTAACTTTGTGATGCATGCTTTGTTGTTGTGGACGATAAATGATTTTCCAGCATATGGTGATTTATTTGGTTGGAGTACTAAAGGAAAATTGGCATGTCATATTTGTCACAAGAATACATATTCCAAGCATCTAAGATATGGAAAAAAGGAGTCTTATTATTTTCATCATTGCTTCCTTAATGAAGGTCATGAATTTCGTCGTGATATAAGAAATTTTGATGGTAGTAGAGAAGAAAGAACTGCACCAAATAGGGTAACTGGATCAGAAGTGTTAGAACAATTGAAGGGCTTGATGTAAACATGTTTACATTACATAAAATGTCTATTTATGCATGTTCTTAAGCATAGAATTGCATTACATACTATAAATATTGCATAACATGCATCATCCTGCATTTAGATTAGTCTGAATAAAATGGAGGTTAATTATCTTTTTTTATGGTCAGGGGCAGGGCGACTGTTTATCGAGGCCTCGGATCGAAGATCCAATTGTACAGATCTGATTAGGGTGACGATTGGAGTTCAATGACTCCAAGATCGCCTTAATCAGACATCTGTAGCATTAGATAGAGATCGAGGAACCCTAGAAGATCAAGGGCCAAGATGGTGTGAATCTACACTTCATATGACTAATCTGACCACACGGATGGATTTGGATCCACGATTGCAGTCTAACGGCGCGAAAATCGACTCAATCCGACAATCGTGGCACCATCTATATCATCCAGAAGATGGACGGTCAAGATGGCACCATGTGGCACCATCTCAACCACCCAACCGACCGCATGCAACTGCTGCACCTTCTCTTCTTCATCTGATCGTCGCTTCACCGCCATTGGATGATCATCCAACGGCTGCGAGGTGCGCATGCACGTTTCAAGAGCGCGACACAAACGCGCTGGTGGCGCGTTGGTCGAAACAAGAGCACCCATTCGAAGCCTTGGGCGCTTCAATTTGGTGAGGGTGCGCACAGGAAAGCGGGCGTGAGGATTGCTCGATCACGATCGAGCGGCTGCGTGCGCTCGATAGCGCTCACGCTCCATCAGACGCGCGGCGAGAACGCTAGATCTCACAAGGGCAAGCACGCTGAGGAGGCGCGGTGAGGATGCATCTCAGCCGTTCGATCTCACGATCGAATGGCCGAGATTTAAAGATCGTGGGCATGCGTTGTGGCTTGAGGAGGCGAGCGGGCGTGCACACACCGCCCATTATGCTCATGTTCGGACCTTTAGCGACGGATTTATCCATCACTAAAGATCCTGAATTAATGATTTTCAACATGTAATGACCAAATTGTCCTCACTCCTTGCAACTATAAAAGGAGACCCCCTCCATAAGAAATTCTTATCCCTTCATTCTCTTCTCTCCCTTTCCAAAGCTCAAGAGAAGCTTGTCTCACACCCGGGATGCTTCTTAAGAGACAAAGTCAAATTTTTGCCCCCATTTCAGAAGCGGATCCCGCGACGACAACGACGTGCTACCCTGTTCCCGTTCTTCCCTCTTCATCCTCCTTCTTCCTGCTCTGTTCCCCATCTTCCAAGCATCGTCCCATCCGGCTCATCCTCCGAGCGATCGTCGAGGAGGATATCTCTCTCTCCATTCTTTTTAATTCTTTCTAGAGTAGATTTAGTGCTTTCTAGTGTAATCATTTTCTGCTTTCTAGTCGTAATGAGTAGTGTAATGAACAACCTCTTTGATAATGAAATCCATGTTCATTCTACATCCCTTTTTGCTTTTTGTTTGTAGTATTCTCTCTCTCTTCTATTTATTGTAAATAGATAGATAGTTTCCAATCAACTATTCGCCTTCATGACAAATAAAACAAACGCGTATTTTTAATCAAACGTCTGCCTCCCTAAGTTCAACCCGGGATTTCTATTTTGGTATAAATTTTATTTGTTGAACACGAGTTCTACACTTTCAAACTACAACGACAGGTTTTCAAAACCAAATACGATAGTGTAGTAACCCGTAGCTTCAACATTTTGGCACCGTTGAACTCCAATCGTCGCCTTGATCAGATCTATACGGTTGGATCTTCGATCCAAGGCCCCGATAAATAGTTGCCCTATCCCTGACCATAAAAAGAGACAATTAACCTCTATTTTATTCAGACTAATCTAAATGCAGGATGATGCATGTTATGCAATATTTATAGTATGTAATGCAATTCTATGCTTAAGAACATGCATAAATAGACATTTTATGTAATGTAAACATTTTTACATCACACCCCCATGCCTATCTTTTGCTAGTCCCTAGCAAAAACTACATGCTATTTATAAAAGAATTAGGTTGGATTATTTGGGCATAAGTTATTTTCAACATTAAGAAAATTTTTACTTAGGATGTAAACTTTCAAAGACACAACAGCGCCCGGATATCTGCCAAAATGCAAACCTCCTCAAGCCCTCGCCTTATTCAAAGAAAATTTTCTTTTCCTCTTTTTCTTCTTTTCTAATTTTTTTTTTATTTTTGAGTTTAGGGTTTAAGAGTGGCTTTCTATAGCCATTCAACTCACCTAAGATTTGATGAGAACCCTAAGTTCGAAGCATCTTATTATGAATGTGATAGACTCATTAATCGGCAATTAGAACGGACTTCGGGTTTCTATGCCTCTAGGTGACCTTAAAAAGAGAGTTCTGCCTAAAGATGTATCTTTACAACCGATAGCTTTCTCCCTACTTTTATTTTTTTGGGGTCAACACAAGGGTGAATCCAGTGTATATCTTCCCGATTTATTCTACTTCTCCACTTCTTCCTAAGTGTTTTGGGAATTTTAAGTGCATTTCTTGAGTTGGGTTCTGGACAACCGGTCGATGAGCTATTACCACCGATAACTTACCAGCCATACTCGTGCGGCGAAGTCTAGCTTCTTTCTTTTATTTTCTTTTCTTTTCTCCTTTTCTTTTTCTTTTCTTTTTGACTTTCTTTTTCTTTTTTTAAGTAGGTGGCTTCCCTGGTCTAAGATTTACCTAAAGGCAGCAAGAAGAGAATGGTCCAATGACTGGGCTCTAGACAACCTACCTATGGGCTGTTACCCATGATAACTTGCTAGCCATATCACCCTAGAAGGTTCATTAGCTACCCAATTTCCGTTAGAACCATCGATTAACGAGTCAGTGACAAGATAGTGTGTAGATGCTTTAGACTTATGGTTCCCTCAAATCAGAGGGCGGGTTGATAAGTTGTGTACTTATCACCTAAACTTATTTACTCAAATTAAAATAGAATTCAGGTTGGCGAGGACTCAAAAAATAAATCCACATTTTAGTGGATACACGAGATGATTAAGTCCAAAAACCTGAAGGGTCTTTGTGTTCTGATCCCAATGTAATATTTCCTAAGATTGAAAAGTCCTAATGTCCAAGTATTCCTTCCTAATTCAAAATTTTTTTATTTTTTTTAACTAAATAAAAGAAAATAAAATGAATCTACGGAGCTGACGAAATAATTCAGCGATGAATAGGGCTATAAGAATTATTTTGGTACACAGTTCTAACATAAAAGAAAGCGTACTCAATATTATATGGGGGTTGTTAATGTTAATCAACAAGAGCAATTTCCATACTCATGGAAAGAGGTAAGTATCTTCTTTCAATTGCCATATTGGAAGGATGTTGAAATTAGACATAATTTGGATGTGATGCATATTGAAAAAAATATTTGTGAAAATATATTGAGTACAATAGTTCAAATAAAAGGAAAGAGCAAAGATAACATTCAAGCACATTTGGATCTAAAAGAAATGGGTATTCGAAGAGAGCTTTTGTCGAAAGAAAAGGAAAATGGTATATTATCTTTTTCATCTTCTTGTTATCAATTGTCAACTTCTGAGAAGGAATGCTTTTTTAAAGTACTGAAATTGATAAAAGTTCCAGATGGGTATTCTTCAAATATTTCTAGAAAGATCAACTTGGACAACAAGATGATAGGATTGAAAAGTCATGACTATCACATCCTTATGCAACAATTGCTTCCATTTGCAATCAGGGGCTTACTACCAAGCAACATATGTCGACCAATCATAAATGTGTGCTGTTATTTCAATAAACTATGCTCAAAAGTTATCGATAGAGAAGAATTTTCCAAAATGGAAAGTGATATTGCAGTGTATTTATGTGAATTGGAAAGGATATTCCCACCATCATTTTTCACAATCATGATGCATCTACCTATTCATTTGGCATATGAGGCAAGTGTTGCAGGACCTGTACATTATCGGTGGATGTACCCTATAGAAAGATACCTGCTAACTCTTAAAAGATATGTAAAGAACATGAGTCATCCTGAAGGTTGTATAGCAAAAGGGTACTTAGCAGAAGAATGTTTGACATTTTGTTCACGTTACTTGAAAGGGGAATCTAAGTTAAATCATGAAGTAAGAAATCTTGATGGAGTTGCAATAAGTGGAGGAGCAGTTCGATGGCTTCCTACGGCGACATTGGAACAAGCACATCGCTATATTCTCTTTAACACTGATTCAATGGAAGCGTATCAAAGGTAACTTCCACCCTAAACATGTTTGATTATAAAGATATCTATAAAGTTATTTCTTTAATGATATCAGTAAATTTTATTTGCAGAAAGCATGTGCGATTTCTTAAAAAGAATTTTCCATGACTTGCATCTCGCACTCTTGATAAGAGGCACCATCTTGAATTTCCTAAATGGGTGAACGAACATGTACGTTTGTAATTTATATCTTGTAATAAGGACTTGAAAATATTTCTACTCAAACACTCTAACATTTAAATTTTTTATAATTAGGTCTTGACTTTGCGTGAAAAGAATGTGAAAGTGTCAGAAGAAGTAAAATGCCTAGCACAAGGTCCTTTATCGGAGCTACTTCGTATGATGGGTATATTGTTAACGGTTGCTGATTTCACTGTAGGAGTGTGGAGGTTATACGCCAAACTCAAAATAGCGGAGTGTATTTGCAAGCAGACATAGTCAGTTATTCCAATTCAAGTGACCAAAATTCCATTTTGGAGAAGGTAACATACTATGGGCAATTAGTGGATATTCTCGAATTAAGGTATGGTGGAAGTATGAAGATGGTGTTATTTGAATGCCTTTGATTTGATGAGAAGCATGATAGAGGGTTGGTCATTGATGAGTATGGATTCACCTCTTTAGATTTTTCTAGATCTACACATATGGATGATAGATTCATTATGGCTACTCAAGCACAACAGTGCTTTTGCATTGAGGATCAACAAAAGAAAGGATGGAATATTGTGATATAGGTGCCTCCTCGAGATTTTTACGATGTTCCGATTGATTGTGTTTTTGGGAATGTAATAATACAACCAAGTCAAATAAGGATTGAAGACGAGTTAACCACTTGGGTTAGAAAAGATATACCAGAGCAATTGCAATACCATAATGAAGTTGAAGATGATGATCATAATTGACAAATCATGAACGGTATAGTAGTCTTCGTTTCACTTCCAAAATTTCTATCTGTACTCTATTTTCTTTTATATTTTCATTTTACTAGTGATATATTTGTGTTTATGTTGAAGATATATATATTTTTTAAATCTACAGGGCAATGAGGACAAGGAGATCATTATTTCAATTAGAAAGGGAAGAAGCAAGGACCTCTACACTCATTGAGGAGCAAGATGTGCAAGAACTTAATGATGTCATAAGGGGGCAAGGAACAATGGGAAGAGCAACAGGGGAAGGTGAACACTTTCAACACGAGGATGAACATGAAGATATGGAGGAAGAAGAGGAGTCAAGTGACGAAGTTGTTGGCAATTTGAAAAAGGGACGATGAATTACTACAAGGAATGCATTTAAGACCAAAGATGGAATTCCACAGGTCATTGAGTGGAACAAGCATGGGCAGGCAATAGGAGAGAATGGAAAATGATTGTCACGAGGTTGCGCTTTTTATGCTCATTAATCATGGCTTTGGCACTCGATCAAAGATGGAACAAGATACGAGAGAAAGGCTCCAAGGACATGTGGAAACTTTTAAAGGTAATGATTTTTCTTTAGTACAAAAATCCCTTATTTCATGTAAATGCATATTTATCCAAACTATCTATTGGTCCAATTTTCTACTTGAATAGCCTGTTGTTTGTCTTTTATGCATTTGGAGTGCTTTTAAGATATGCAAGTTCACATTAAACATTGAATATAAATCCTTTTGTTATTTATAAAAAGTATGAACATAATGATTTAAGACGATTTCAAATTGGATGGCCATTCAAATGCAAAGAAGTGGGTACTTTAACATGTCCATTTAAGATGGAAGTCTTGGAGGAACACTATGAAAAAGAACTGGGAAACTTTTAAGGACCATGAGATTTAAGGCCTATGTTGAGATGGATCCACATATTAGTGCTAGTCAAGTTGATAATTTGGTTGGTGAGTGGGAGTCATACAAATCAAAGGTATGGGAGATTTATTTATCTTTATACCTTGGAATATTAATGTGTCAAAGCTTATATGAAATTGATAAAATCATTTGTCTTTATTCTTTTCTATAGAAAAAGGCTAAAATAAATAGGAGGAATCGTAACAACAAGAAGTTAAATCACAACTGTGGAACACTATCAATTGCGAACATACACGAAGAAACGGTAATGTATAGTTTTGACTAATGTTCATTTTCCTTAAAAATGGACAATGACTTTATAAGCTCTTTTCAATTTTAGACAAAGGAATTGGGAAGGGAACCAACTAATATGGATTTGATGAAAAGGATCTACGTAACCAAGGACTAGTGGTAAGTCTAGATTAGCACTTTCTATATTAACAATGGTTGTAACACATACATCTAGTTTTTTTTTTCTTATCCTTGAATTTAGTATGGCATTGAAGATCGTGTGGAGGATAGACAATCAGCTATGGAGAACTTACCCCATTCACATCTCAAGGAGTATGCATATAACTATGTCCTAAAACCTAAAAGGAAGGATTACATTCGCAATCTTGGGATTGAGCATGATTATTCCAATCGTTCATCTATTGATATAGTATTCCAAGAATATGATGGGATGCATTATGATGACAAAAAGGTAATTTTTTAAATAAAATTATATTTATTCAAGTACAACTATATTTATATTCTTTTGTTCTTTAATATAGGAAAGATTGAAGAAGCTTGAAGACCTTGTGTCATCCCAAAACACGATAATTGAGCAATTGAAACAACAAATCCAAGAAATGAGATAGAAATCCTCTCACTCAAGTTATCAGGTAATAGGTAGTAGACTTGAAAATAAAATTTATATGAGTGTAAATATTAAATTGATTTAAATGTTTTAGCTACCTGAGAATTTGAATGGAGGACTCAGTAATGGTAGTGGCAGTAGCCACTACCAAGATGAAGGTAGTAGCACAAATTTAAATAATATCATGGCCAACCAATATTCAAATCACCCTTTCTATCTAGTTCCATATTTTCTCCCACCACAAGTTTGCTTTCATTACTTTTTAAGTAACCTTTATTTATTGACTCCCAAATATTCTTTATTACATGTATTAGGTACAATGTCAATTTTATTTGCATGTTGGTTATCATAATCAAGGAGGTGGATTCCAATGTGGTACACCTATCACTCAACCTCTTCCATAGGTAATTTTAGCATCGATCCTTTAAGATTGTTTTTAAAATGTAAATTTTGCATTATTCATTAATTTACTTATTTATGGTCATCAAAATGTCAACAATCCATTTGGAAGCTTGAGCCAACAAAATGGGAGTTGAAGTTGGTGCTCTCTAAGAGTGACCTTGCGAAGAAGCATGCTTAAGACAGGAATTATTTTGGTTTTTTTGTTTTTAAGAAAGGTTTTGCTTAGTGTTTGGGATTGTCTAGACACTATCTCACTCTTGAAATGTTACTTGAGAAACATCCGTTTCTGATGGAAAACTTTTTTTTTTTTAGTGATTTCTTCTCTTTCATAGAATTTTTTAGTGATTTTGCTTAGTGACGAAAGTAGTGCTGATATGTCCACTTTAGTGGACCATTATTTGGCCTAAGTACTCTTTAATTATCTATTCATAGTTTTTAATTAATTAGGAATTAAATGATAATTCATCTTAGCCTGTGTATAATTTTATGCATCAATTTTACATTTAATAACAAATAATATGATAACATAACCTATTTGATGGATGCAGATTAGGTGCAAGAGTTATTGAAATATGAAGGCATCATTCAAACATCCATTTTTCTTCTATAAGACAACCTGAGCTCAGATCAGACGTCTGAGAACCTCCACCGTGGATTTACTGCTGTCTACACATTTTAAGACATCCAAAACTTAGTCTAGAAAAGGTCTGGACATCTAATGAAGTTAATGACAGATTTCTCCGTCCGTTCCAACCACTCGCGATCTTCGCTGAGTGGTTGGAGAAACTTTTGGTCGAAGAAACAAATGAGCCTTTTTAAAAGCAACAGCCAGCCATCCTCTGGAGAATCATCTTCTTCCTCGATGGCCACCATGCACCGAACTCACACTGTGAAACAAACGTGCACCGTGCAACAGGCGTTCCCCACTTCCCATCATCCTCCCTCTCGTCGGTCGCACGGTGACAGCGTGTGGCCACAACCTCACCACCCTTCACCACAACCAACACCACATCATTGAACCCACACCCCTTCCCCTTCCACTCCTTCTTCAGCCTCCTACTGCCGCCCCTATCCCACCTCCACCACCACCTGCAACTTCAACCCAAACCCAACATCACCACTTTCCCCCCCTCGCATCCATCCACACACCATAGCCAACCACGCCTAAGCCCCCTCCTCTTCTTCTTATTCTTCGGTTCCCTCTTCTCCTCTGTTCCTTCCTTCCATGTAACGAAAAGGACCCATCACCGCCACCTTGACTGCCGACCACCGTCATTCACAGCCACCATCGTCTCACTCCATACTTGATGCCAATCTCACGCACGTCTGGCCAACCACCATCGTACCTCCCCTGAGGGTCACAGCCACCAACCGTCGCCACATCTTCACCGACAACAGCACCCACTGCCGGCGGGTTCCCCCTCACCCTCCAACCGCCTCTCATCACCTCGTGACCGCCATCTCGACGCTCATCCTGCAGCACACCTCCACCACATGTAGGCCGATAGCTGGCTTCTCTTCTTCACGCATGAGTAGGAGAGAGGAAGATTCCTCTGTTCTTCATCCCAATTCTATTTACAAGTGGTGCCATTGAGAAATACTATGCATTTATTTAACAAGTTAATATATTGTGTAAATTTGCAAGACAAGCCCCTTTAGTTCTCACAATATTGTCTGAGTATCTATAATTGCATTTCCCTCCGCTCTATTGGCCTTCCATACATTGCATGATATACTACAATTGTAAGCAAATATCGAACTATCACGTTTTGATAAATTGGCAAAAGCATGGAAAATATTTGCTATGATACTTATAATTGCATGAAATGTCCATCAACTTTCTCCTCTTTTTAAAAATCACTTTTAACGCAAGAAGAAGATCCCTCTTGAAATAAGATTTAGCATGGGTATATTCGTGAGTTTATTGGCTTAGTTCCTCCTTGTGGATACGACTTAATCCCTTGTGGTTAGATTTAATGAACATTTGATATGACATTTCCACCACATAAAATACTACAACGACACATTTGTATTATCATCTTTTTAATCAAGTGAAGATCTCGTTATCAAATGGCATTGTTGCCAAGGAGGCAACAGGCCTAATAAACTCACAAGTATTTTTTTTCTGTCTACATTGAGTTCTAATTGAGATTATACATCCATTAATCTATTATTTTTCTGTGTGAGGTACATTCTTGAGGATGAGTACACAGTGGACACTCATTTTAATGGACCTTGACGTCACTTGAAGGACAGCAATAGGAGCCCATGGGGATTGACCCTACACGTGAAGATGCACAAAGCAACATCTAGGAGGATTTTGCCTCTTAGATTTCTGATTTAGCATTTTAGACTATTTAGGATTTAGTTTAATCATCTATTTTCTTGCCCTTGTAATCTGGGGCGTGTTTTCACGGGAGTGTCCCCAATTCTTTAGATTCTAGGATTATTCTATCTATGGTAGTTAGTTTCTTTTGATTGCGCATTTATTTAGTAAAAAAAAAAATCAGAGTTGCCTTATAGAAGTTGCATATCCATAGGTCGATCATCTAGGAGTTCTTGAGCAGCATCTAGATTTTTCTTATTGCATTGCGTGCATCTCTGCATCGTAGAGTGCTGGAGCAAGGTACGTGCTTCCTATCTTTCTACATCAGTTATCTGCACATGCATTGCATTTGGAATAATTAAAGATGACCACTTAAATTGACTTGAAAAGATTAATCAAGTGGCCACATTACTTCTTGAAAGAAAGGTAAAATATACAAGAAGTGTTTGAATAACTTGATTGTGATTTTCAAAGCAAAAATCAATTTTTCGTGGTGTAATGCACACTTCCTGCACTGAGCACGCAATGTAGGCACCGCACTAGGACTTAGACCCTTAAGGCTATAGGCCTCAATCTCTTTATCGGTGTAAACCCTCCTATCCCGCTTTGTGACAGTGGTATTAACTTTTGCCCAAGTGATTTGATACTTTAAGGAGGGGGACACACTTTAAAGGAATTCAAGGGTAGTTAAGAGGCACCGCTAATGCATCGCCTCAAAGGAAGGGTTCGCCCTACTTGTATCCCTTGGTTCCATCCTTAGAGTACCTTGTTACTTGAGCATTTGAGAATATTAGTGCAACAAGGTGTACGTCTTTGGGGTACTCGAAGGTCAATTTAGGGTGCATAATTGATTGATGATTGCACAGCAAAAATACACCAATAAATATGTCATCTTGTGTTATTTCCTAGCACTGGCATTGCATATTAGGTAGCCATAATTGCATTTGTAAAATTGACACATGCATGCATTTATTTGAGAGGGGAGGAGAGTGAATAATTGACCATGTAAATAACATCTTCTTCAAGTGCTGCCTCGCAATTTCACCATCCTCATTTTTTATTTTGACTTTGAAGTTCTTCTCCCTCGCGCGGCTCAGGGCATGGGCTTACACTTCTTCGCGCCATTCTCTGCCAGCAGCATGCTCTGCCAGCTACATGGCTGGTCATGCACACCTAGAGCATGGCCGTGGAATGCCTCCATCCCCTTTAAAAAGCCCTGCCCTCTTCCTTGCAAGGGGGAGCCTGGAAGATACAACACAGCAGCCACCTTCGTCCAGGCCATCTTCCTCCCCTCTCCCCTCCATACGCAGTACCTCTTCCCACTGAAGAGATACACTACGGGCAGGAGCAGGCTCACAGTGGTCCCACGACCACCACTGTGAGTTCCACCACCGCCCAGCTCATCCAAGAGCAGGTGGGCATGGTGGTTGCACTCCCTGTCTTCACCGCTCAACACCTTCTCGCCATTGCCAAAGATCCAAGCTCCAGAGCTCCAGCAGCAGCAGCACAGCACCACCAGTAGCAGCAGCAGCCCGCGTGCATGCTAGCACCATCCGCAGTCCCTTTCCGCGTGCGTAGGCACCTTCCAGTGCACCCACGCATGCAGAACCGACCGCAACCGATTGTTCTCCGCGCGCGGCACTGTAGCTACTATTCACGCCTCTCAACGCGACATTGTAGCTACAGTGCGGTGACTAGAGAGTTTCTCACTTATCTGGTCACAGCGTGCTCTCTCTCCTCGCCGCTACCGCCTCCAGCCAGTCAGCGCAGTGAAAGAGCAATCTTTGTTTTCGTTGAAAACTTTAACATAAAATGATATGTCGTATTTAATCACGTGGTAGAAAATCGCTTTTCAAAACATTTTAAATTTTAGAATCTAAACACGAATAGTTAGGTCATCTCCATAGGGAGGAATTAACCTATTAAACAAGAGTAATGATGTATCAAGTAATCGAGAATTTCAACGGATGTGCATGCTAAATGGTATTCTCATTTCCCGCGTAAATTCTCAATTTAGATAATTAACCAAGAATCTGAGGGTGCACATGCAAAATCACCACTATGGAAATACCAGAATTGCTACCTTAATACTGACAAGCGTCATCAAATTTATCTAAATCAGAACTTAATTCCCATAGCAAAGTTACATTTAGCTAAGTCATGAGATGAATCTAATGTAACTGCATGCAATTCCATTAAAGTTGAGGGTCATTCATGCACTTTTACCGTAATATAATATTAAGATAAATAAATAAATAGTAGCTTTGACAATGGCAATACTTGTAATTTTTAAAAGGATTTTTTACTGTTGAAAAATAGAGCATTGCTCTCCTTGGCGCACACGAGGAGGAGGGCCCACAGCTGAATGCACTGTGCTCGAAGTAGATCGGCCGGGATGCGAGCTTCGCGTTGGTGGTCGTGGTGTCGACAGAGGTGGCCGGCGGCGGCCGGTTGGAGCCTTGGATGCCGTCGGCGGCAGCTTACGCGCGGGTACGTAGGGATGGCGGGAAGGGCTGCTGCGAGCGTGGACAGCCTTGTGAGGGCAAGGCGAAGTCGATGGCGCTGTTGGAGTGAAGCTTCGTGGCGCGTGGAGGTGGCTGCACTTGGAGATGGATGGTCGGCGATGGGTTTCTTCGGGGAAGAAGATGAACAGTGCTGTGTGAGACTGGCTGCGTGTGCGGCTATGCGCGCTGCAAGGTTGCGCGCTTGTGCTATGCGCCTGCGTGGTTGCACGCTGCAGTGGCTGCAGGGGCGCGTGTGCGCGCGGTGGACTGGAGAACTACCCGCAAGCAGTGCGGGAGCAGCCCTGCGGGCGTGCAAGGGTAGAAAGCCTGTGGGGGGGGCGATGCAGCGCCTGTGGGCTCTTGGGAGGGCAATGGCACGATGGCATGGCAAGGGCAGGATGGGGTGGTGCACCTTCTCCACAGTGCATACTCTCTCCACAGTGGAGAGGAAGGATATCCCCCCAGGGGGAGGAAGAAGAACCCGTAGATGAAGAAGATCCCCTTTCCTCTGCTCCCCTCCTCTTCATTTTAACTTCTCCATTGCGCCTTCGAGAGTTAAGGGATTTTCAAAACCCTTAACTATCTCTGGCCGGCAGCTGTTGAGGGTTCCTCGGAGAATGGGGAAAAGAGCAGCCGTCGGTGATTTGAAAAAGGGTAATTTATCCTTTTCCCCTCATTCTTTTGCCAATTATTTTTCCTGCACATAAAAAGAACATATTAAGTTATAGAACAAATGTAAACCTAAATCATGATGCATGCAAACCTTCTATAACTTAATATAGTTATTAACAAACCTAAAAGACATAATTAAAATTACTTAGGCATAATATTAGTCCATTAAAATTGACTCATCAAATACCCCCATGCCTAAGATTTGCTAGTCCCTAGCAAAAATGAAAAATAATAGAAGTAATCAGAAGATTTATTCTTTTCTTATTTCAAAACTTTAGAAATCCAGACAAATGTGAAGTGTTGATAGCCTAGGTAACAGATCCAAGTGAAAGAGCCGATTCGCATTGGGAGTTCATACATCACCCTTGGCAAAAATTTCTGTCGAGATAGGCAACTACTTCCCTCGGGGATAAAGCAGACGATAATCTGTAATTTGACCCCGACGTTTGGCTTAGGTAGGAGATATCGAATGGATTTGTATTTGGTGGCACACACTCATCTGGTGCTACATATAGTCTAGTACTGCAGACTCTAGATCTCTAGACTATTAGACAAGTCAACTTCGAGAGAGGCTACACAATTGTGCTCTCTTGATATTCCTGGGCACTCTCTCTTTTCTTTCTTTCTGAGATCACGAATCTCGCCAGATTTAGAAATTGTACTCACTATTTGGTGGCCTCACATGGCATCCACACTTCAATTAAAGTCCTAATAACTCTACAACTAAGTTAGAGTTCTCAGCCAGTATTCAGGTGATCAGAAATACTAAAAGGTAGGTATGGGTCATATTTGGTGGAACGCGATAGGTGTTTTGCTGCCTCAGAAACAGTGTTACTTGGACTTTTTTTTTTGTAATATAACTATTTCTTCTTTTTGTTCTTTCTATTTCTTCTTTTTCTTCTTCTTTTCTCTCTCCCTTTTTTTTATTATTATTTCTTCTTGTTTTTGTTTCTTTTTCAATCAACACAACACGATACGGACTTTTATTTACGAGACATTATTGGGGATGATGATGGTCAAAAGGAAGTTGTGTGGCTTATTTGGTGAAAGTGCCTATTCTCGGCACTGGGAAGGAATGGATAGGACAGGCGTATTTTTGACCTTTGACATTATTACCCTCTTTCAGCCAAGGACTCTATGAAGGATGGTCGTATCCATCCACCATAGTTATAGCTTTATTAAGACTCAATCTCTGTGTATTTACCTTATTTGATGACTCTCAGGAATTCACACACAGGAACAGAGAGTGAAAAATACACCTAACTCTGAAGTATCATCATCTAATTATCCAAAACTTAAGAGTCTTTGCACTAGACTTAGTGCACCAGTAATCTCTCTACTTCTTCTCACAAATATGAGGTGGATCTACTAGAAGATAGCATGCCTGACTCCCTATGAATTGTCCTAGGGTTCAGTAGACTTACAAATGTTCATTGATTTTCCTCAAGGATCCATTGCCAAGTCTACGTGCACGTGAAATAAATGTACTGGATTCTAAACTTAAGAAATAATTCCAGAAGAAAAACCTCTAATGACAAAGGTATTTTGCTAAGGACTAACCCATTCAGCTCAAGAAAAGAGAATTTTTTTTTATATGCTAACTTAAATGCATGAATACTTCCTAAAATGCAAATGCACTCCCCCATGCCTAAATCCTACAATGTCCCCATTGTAAAATTAAAACAGAAGGAGAAAGGAAAAATATCACCTGACACGGTCTGCTGGGTTGCCTCCCAACAAGCGCTGCATTTTCTGTCAGCAGCCAAACCAAGAAGGAACCTATAAGTCTGGTTCCAAATAGAAAAGGTTAGGCCCTAAGAATATGCGTAACAGTGCAGGCCTAGAAAACAAGTAACCAATGATGTTGGCGAGCTGATGATGCAATGTAATTCCAAATGCTCGCCAGAAGAAATGAAAACAAAAAATCTCGTTGGCTACCTGGGGAGGTCTAGGAATAAGAAACGGAATATGAAAAGAGGCCTCCCGAAACGGAATAAGTAGTGGATAACAAGGATCCTCCAAAGTAGGATGGGTTTTAAAAGATATAATCATTATTAGTTCAAACCCTTGAATGGTGAGAGTAAAAGTACAAGCATCAATCCATACTCGCCATTCTATCCTAGGATGTACTGGCCTGATATATTCTTCAGAAAGAATGTACATGAGCAAAGATCTGAGCCACGGATCGGTTAGGGAGTATAAGGGTTGTTTGTAGTGTTGGAAGGTAATGGTTAAGTCCAATGAGGGCTTAGTTGGTGTTAGGTCTAATTCCAACAATGATTCAGATTATGTACACTCCCTAACAGCTGTAGACAACTTCAAGTTATCCTACCTAGCATTAATGATCAAAGTCATATTTGAATCAAGGGTAGGCTCCAAATTACAACTTTTGATGGCAGGGTCAAAATGTAAGAATCATTATCATTCATCTCATCCCCAGGTATATTTGTCGGGGTGTATATGTGATTCATTAGGGGTTGGATCAGTTCCTCAATTATTTCTAAAGGATGATCAATCTTAATATTTTGGAGGAAGCCTATATCATTGAATTCGTTATTGTTCTCAGGGTATAAATTCTTAATTGATGTGTTTTGTCCCCGAGAGTCTCTCATAGACTTCTCATTATTTTGTTTGTCCTCCTCTAATATCAACTCCTGTTTTGATGGAGGATGACTCTCAAAAGAAAGGAGGAATCTGGATTTAATCATAATATTTCTACCCTCTGGAGGTAAATCCTCAAATAATAAATTCTCCTGTGATTCACTCCAGATTTTTAGTCCAGGCTCCTCTGTTGGGGCATCCTCATCCTCTGAATTAGACTCTTCATATCCCTGAGACTAGAATTGATCATCCTCTATTCCCTTAGGGTCTCCATTAGGTGCATTTGAATCCTCAGAATATTGAATGGTAGGTGTTGATTCCCTAAGTGGAGGGTCAGGAGTAAGCTCACTAAGAGTAGAATGGGATTCCACCAAATAATCAAGAGGGGAAGTGATAGGAACAATATAACCTTGACCCGGGTTGGTAGGGGTAAAGAGAATACCGTCATTGGGGTCAAGGTTCTCAAGAGGTACCATCTTCCCTTGCTTTTGACTCCAATGTAGTTCAAGTGGATAATCACTATGATCATTGTGCTCTAGTAGCCGTGTCTCATTGGGAGAGTCTAAGTGATAGCTACATAAAATTGGATCCCTATTGTCATTAGGTTCCTCAGAATTATTTTCATGATCATGATCGTATGGGTAGGGATTAGGGCTATTGGGGAGCGTGTAGCTAAGTTGTCTTATTTCTTCATTTAACTGTTGACTATTCCTCAACATCTCTCCCATTGATTCCATTATTTCCTTTTGTTGTTTTTGCATTTCTATCATGAAAGAGGAGAGGCTACTATTATCAGGTTGGCGAGGATAGTCAATTTCAGGCTCTGGTTGCCTAGGGGTATCAGTCCAACCTCGATACGGAAAATCATGAAGGGTGGGAGGGTTAGGTGTTTGCATGGAAGTAGGGATTTCAGGGCTGGAAAATCCCACTCCTAGGCTCTACTCAAAAGTGGGAGTTATCAAGCTAGTACTCCCAGGGTAAGAATGAGAATGATCCCATGAATTATCAATGTACCCATCAAAGGATGGATACGCTCGGAGCATGGGATCCTGATTAAAAGATGGGAAGTATTGACTCTGATAATCTGAATGATAGGAGTAAGAGTAATCCATTTCTTTAAGCAAAACAATTTTAACTCTCTTAAGATTTAGCAAAATTCAGAATATAAGCAGAAAACTTCCTAAAGAGTTCTATTGTCAAAGCAAACGCAAATTCAATGGGATCTATTTTTAGTAGACTATTGGTCTTAGAGTTATATGTTTAGTTGGTGGCCAAATAAGTTTTGCAAAAATTACGCTTCCTAGGCCAACCTTCGCTGGTGCCTATAACCTACTCGCAAGGGATGAAGTCTCGAATCGAGCCCACACACGAGGAACCGAAGTAACTTGGTGGATAGGCTTGTTGATTTCCGACTAACTTCCCTTGTGGTGCAAAAGAGGAGAGGTAGAAATTTATCTAGTGACCTTATGTGAGGTGCACAGTGTCTCAAGTGTGCAAACATACGATCGTGTTTTGATTTTTTGAAATTCCGCAAACAGGATCCTTTTGCACACAATTTTTAGTCACAGATTTTAAAGTCCAACCTCTTAACAGTCCCAATTAGTTTAAAGTGACCACTGAATTAATTTGATTCAAGCACTTTAGTGGTCTTAGATTTAGGTTCAATGCATATGCATGACAAGTAATTAATGCTCAAGAGAAGGCGTACCTTACTCCGGCTTTCTTCGTGCAGTAATGAATGCAATGCAATAAAAATAAACTAGATGCTGCTCATTCAGTCCTAGATGGTCGTCCTATAGATATGCAGCTTCTAGCAGGCAATTCGAATTTTTTTTTTTTATATACTAAACAAACAGACTTAATCTAACTAACTAATCGAAATTCAGTTCAAACAGTTCAAATAATCCTATAATTTGAATAAATGGGAACGCGCTCCCGAAAATATGCCCCTGCAAACAAGAGCAATAAGAAATAAAGTGGCACTGGGGACACGTTCCCAAAAATACCCAACAAGGGTCCAAAAGACAGAAATTAAATTCTAATGTCTATCTAACTAAATCTAACTAAGACTTACTGCCTAAATCAAAAATAGGCTTCTTCGTAAGCCTATGTGCGTGGGATCAAGGCCCACGTGTTCCTGTTGCCGTCCTCCAGGTGGCTTCAAGGTCCACCAAAAAGATCGTCTTCGTCGTACGCACCCATCGCATTCGCCGCGTGTTTTTGCACAGAAGAAAATCCACAGTTAATAATTCAGAAAAGTTTTCAAAATATCATAAAAATAACATAAAATTCCCAAAAAATTAATAGGCATTTTTCCTCTTCGGCAACGGCGCCATTTGAAAGAGCGATCTTCGTTTTCGTTGAAAACTTTAACATAAAATGATGTGTCGTATTTAATCGCGTGGTAGAAAATCACTTTTCAAAACATTTTAAATTTTAGAATCTAACCACGAATAGTTAGGTCGTCTCCACAGAGAGGAATTAACCTATCAAACAAGAGTAATGATGTATCAAGTAATCGGGAATTTCAACGGATGTGCATGCTAAATGGTATTCTCATTTCCCGTGTAAATTTTCAATTTAGATAATTAACCAAGAATCTGAGGGTGCACATGCAAAATCACCACTATGGAAATACCAGAATTGCTACCTTAATACTGACAAGTGTCATCAAATTTATCTAAATCAGAACTTAATTCCCATAGCAAAGTTACATTTAGCTAAGTCATGAGATGAATCTAATGTAACTGCATGCAATTCCATTAAAGTTGAGGGTCATTCATGCACTTTTACCGTAATATAATATTAAGATAAATAAATAAATAGTAGCTTTGAAATGGCAATACTTGTAATTTTTAATAGGCTTTTTTACTGTTGAAAAATAGAGCATTGCTCTCCTTTTTGTGCACGAGGAGGAGGGCCCACGGCTGAATGCGCTGTGCTCAGAGTAGATCGGCCGAGATGCGAGCATCGCGTTGGTGGTCATGGTGTCGACAGAGGTGGCCGGCGGCAGCCGGTCGGAGCCTTGGATGCCGTCGGTGGCGGCTTACGCGCGGGTGCGTAGGGACGGCTGGAAGGGCTGCTACAAGCGTGGACAACCTTGTGAGGGCAAGGCGAAGTTGATGGCACTGTTGGAGTGAAGCTTCGTGGCGCATGGAGGTGGCTACACTTGGAGATGGACGGCCGGCGATGGGTTTCTTCGGGGAAGAAGATGAACAGTGCTGTGTGAGGCTGGCTACGCGTGTGGCTATGTGCGCTGCAAGGTTGCACGCTTGCGCTATGCGCCTGCGCGCTGCGTGTGGCTGCAGGGGAGCGTGCGTGTGCAATGGACTGGAGAACTGCCCGCAGGCAGTGTGGGAGCAGCCCTGCGGGCGTGCAAGGGCAGAGAGCCTGCAGGGGGGGCGGTGCAGTGCCTGCGGGCTCTTGGGAGGGCGATGGCACCATGGCGTGGCAAGGGCAGGATGGGGTGGTGCACCTTCTCCACAATGCATACTCTCTCCACAGTGGAGAGGAAGGATATCCCCCAAGGGGGAGGAAGAAGAACCCGTAGATGAAGAAGATCCCCTTTCCTCTGCTCCCTTCCTCTTCATTTTAACTTCTCCATTGCGCCTCCGAGAGTTAAGGGATTTTCAAATCCCTTAACTATCTCTGGCCAGCGGCAGTTGAGGGTTCCTCGGAGAATGGGGAAAAGAACAACCGCAGGTGATTTAAAAAAGGGTAATTTATCCTTTTCCCCTCATTCTTTTGTCAATTATTTTTCCTGCACATAAAAAGAACATATTAAGTTATAGAATAAATGTAAACCTAAATCATGATGCATGCAAACCTTCTATAACTTAATATAGTTATTAGCAAACCTAAAAGACATAATTAAAGTTACTTAGGCGTAATATTAGTCCATTAAAATGGACTCATCACGCAGCGCCCGCGTCCACGGCTGCGCCCGCGTCTGCAACCGCACCCGCTCCAGCCCACAGCGCGCTGCGCTGCACTCCCGCACCACCCTGCATGCAACGCAAGGACCGCGAGCTCACTCCAGTGCCTGCAGGTAGCCCCTTGCGCGCCTGCGCCTGTGCGCGTGCCCACACATCCAGACGGCGCCTGCATCCACCAGACGCCTTAAACTCTCTCTCTCTCTCTCACTCCTCTCCAGCGCTCTCTCTCTCGCACACTCTCTAGTAGACACACACACAGACAAACACCACACTCGTACACACCCACAGTTGTACACTCACACTCACTTGTACTCCCTTATACATACATACATATATATATATATATATATATATATATATATATATATATATATATATATATATACACACGCATATTAATACCTATACAACTAAATATAAGTATGTATACATATATATATACGTACATATACATATATATATATATACATATATTTATACATATATACCTATATATCTATAGATATAAATACATATATATATATATATATATATATATGTAAATATATATAGGTATATATATATATATCTATATTTATAACTAGATATATATGTATATATAGTTAAATATATATACATATATATCTAGTTATAAATATAGATATATATATATACCTATATATATTTACATATCTATATATATATATATATAACTACATATACACCTATATAGTTACAACCCTATATATATATATATTTACATACATATCACCTACTTTCATCCATACGCACTAGTCACTCCACCACGCGATATATCGCGGGAATATCTGCACCAATTGCTAATATTCCCTGATACCTGCGTAAAGAAAGCACCTCCGCACACACTCCCACACATCCATCCTACACTCTACGTAGCACTTCGTCTTGTTGGTTGCGTCTTCCTAGACGTGGGCCAACTCGACACTGTGCTACACGCCATTTCCACCTCCACCCCCACCCTTATATATAATATATATATATATATATACTATATTTATTTCTTTACAAGCAACCTATCTAGTTTCTATTTCTCTTGTGTTTCCTGCTATTAAAAAGATAAAAAAAAAAGAGTAAAAGAGAAAAGATAATCCTTGTCTTATAGGTACTCGGTCTTGCGAATAGCAAGATCAGTTTTTTTTGAAACCCTAATTTGGCTCAAAGCCAAGAACAATTTGGCTCGAAGCCAAGGACCTGATTTTGAGGGTGTACCTCAAGGATAAAATTATCAGCAAAAAAAAAATCTTAAATAGAAAAAAACCAAAAACATAATAAACGCACGGAAGAGATTCATTGTAGGAAAGGCGTAGAACTTATTCACCCTTAATCCCCACCTCCCTGAGTTCGACCCTAGGCCTAAAAGTGACCAAGATAAAATTAAGTAGGCCAGGTTAAAAATTTTGTAAAAATATGGCTAGGCTAGATTTAGGTTAACCACTATACTCACTTCAACGATAATTTTACAATATTAACACAACCTGTTTGAGTCCCGACAATTGACAACTTGATTGGTCCCCCAAAAGAACTAAAAATAACCTTAACCTCCTTAACAAACATTGACCAGGAATCTCAAGTGCCTCATTTCTCTTATACCACTTATTTGGGAACAAAGAAACACTGCCTTGACTCTATTTGGCCAAGCTGGGAAAGTTGGAAGAGGGGTTAAAGTACTTTAAATCAACAAAAGGCCTGCTGTCTTATGTTTGCTTGGTGTATGCTTGGTAGGCGCTCTCTTAGGAGTCTTATTTTCAACCCGAAACCCGAGAGAATTGTTAGAAAAGCCAACCAAGAAAGGAGAAAAATGACAGAAGAAAGACCTAAAGAAGAGATTAGGGTTGGTGAAAATCAGAGAATCCTGAGAGACTATTTCCTTCCTACAACTCACCAAGCCCTACCTATTCAGAGACCTGGAGTGGACAATCCTTATGAGATCAAGAGCAACACCATATCTTTGCTTGCCACTTTCTATGGTACTTCTAGGGAGGATCCCTACAGCCATCTTTTGGAATTCACTGAGGTCTGTTCCACGGTGAAGCTCCAGGGCTTTGCTGATGAAGACCTGATGAGAACTCTATTTCCTTTCTCCCTAAAGGATAAGACCAAGCACTAGTATCATACCTTCGATGCAAAGGTAAATGATTGGGCCACCCTTAAGGGAGAATTCTTGAAAAAGTACTTTCTTATGAGTAAGACCAATCATTATAGAAGAGAGATTATGGATTTTACTCAGCAGGAAGAGGAGCAATTTCACGAAACATGGGAGCACTTCAATGACCTCCTTAGGTTATGCCCCCACCATCGATGTAGCTTGTGCAGGAACCTTCATGACCAAAATTGAGGATGAAGCCTGAGCATTATTTGAAACATTAAGTGATAATTCTATACATATGTCCTCTGCCTATCAGGAAAGAAAACCATCAATCTTGCAGAGGAAGATAGAGGCCCATGGAGTCGAGGCTACTTAGGATTTGGCTTATCAGATTCAATTGTTGAACAAAAATTTTGATAAGCTTTTAGCAAACCCTGGCATGAACCTGCAAGTAGCCTCAATCTTTCAGGCTTCAAGTGAATGCTCCATTTGCCAAAGAACTACGCACGCCACTGCGGAGTGCCACATGGAAAATCAATTCCCTGACTTGATTCAGGCTGACCTGAATGCAGCCCAAGGTTTCCGACCACCTCTTCGTAATAATCCCTTTTCCAATACCTGTAATCTGGGGTGGCGAAACCATCCAAACATTTCATGGAAGCAAGGTGATGCTTCTAACTCAGGGAATGCAAAACCCCAACCTCCCCAACCCGTATACCAGCCATCCTATACTAACTTCCTCAGAATAAGCCTTCTAAGATGAATGAACTAAAAGCCATGATGAAAGAGATGCAAGAGCATCAGAATATGATCATCCAATCTCAGAATAAGATGATCACTGATATGCAATCCTAAATTGGTCATGTTCAGGGAGCTTAGAAGGCTGCCTAGCTCTTCCGAGAAGAACCCAAAGGGTAAGGAGGTTATGTTTAGGGATCACACTCAAGCTATGACCGTACTGAGGAGTGGAAAGAGAATCGACAAACTTGATAGCACTCCTACGGTCACCTCTCAAAGTTCCCCTCCTACACCGAACCCGACTTCCACCCTCACCGAGGAAGAACCACACTACTCTCCCTCGCTTGAAATCACCAACCAAGAGGATGTCATCATTCCACCTCCCCCTTCCCGACATGAGGACCCCTTTACCCAAAAGTCGAGGGTGCCCTATTCTGAGCGCCTATCTGCTCCTGGCGAATCTTCTGTTGGCTCATCTGGAGCCAAGGATAGGACGGATGAAATTATGGACACTTTTAGGCAAGTCCACATCAACTTGCCTTTATTGGATGCTATTAAACAGATCCCATCCTATGCCAAGTTTCTGAAGGACCTGTGCACCCAGAAGCACTGATCTAGGAGACAGGTCCAAGCTAAGGTCATCTTGCCTGACCATGTTAGCTCGGTGCTCCAACATGGAACACCTCCCAAGATGAAAGACCCAAGAGCCCCATATATTTCAATGGTTATAGGTAACCAACACATTGACGAGGCTCTGCTCAATCTGGGCATGAGGTGAACATTTTACCAAGCTTTGTCTATGACCTTTTCGGAGGAGGCGATTTAAAGCCTAGTCCAATCATCCTCCAAGTCGCAAACAGATCGCTAAAGACACCATGGGAACTACTGGAAGATGTCCTGGTGAGAGTGGAGGACTTCTTCCCTGTTGGCTTTCTTGTGCTAGATACTGACCCATCTAATAAGCCCACCAAGCCATCCATTATTCTGGGATGCCCCTTCTTGACCACAGCCAATGCCTCTATCAATTGTAGATCAGGGGCACTTAAAATGGGCTTTGGGAACAAGAAGATCCGGTTGAATATTTTTGATACCTACCGCAATCCGGATTTGAAGACTGTTCTCAGATTGAGGTTGTTGATGAAATCATTGAGGAGACTACTCCAGCACTCTTATGTAGAGATCCCCTTCAAATGGTCATATCTAAGGACCATCTGTTCGACACGTAAATCGCATTTTTAAAGTAAATCAGTTGTAGTATAGCACAAAGTACATTGAAATAAATAAAATTTACGAGATGTGAGTCCCGGTCGAACTCAGGGTGGCAGAAAACATTTTCGATCTCAAAACTGATTTGGATATAAATACTAACTAGATAATAATCCCAATATATATAAAGAGAATGTAGTCATGAGTTTGATCAAATAATTCTAGAGTTATGACTATGTAATGCTAGAACAAGAGTAATTGAGTTGCAGAAATAAACTAGAATATCACTATCTAATTTGCCAGAATAAGCGCACCACGGGTGGTCCGTGGTGGCCTTTTGGAGAGGCTGGGGAGAGCAACGGCGGTCCGCCAAGATGGCTTGATGGGTGCTTCAGGAGGATAGTCGAAGACGGAGAGAGATAGAGAAGAAGCTTTGAAGAGTTGGAGAGCGTATGGAGGAGTTCTAAGGAGTTAAGAAGAGTTGTTCTCCACTAGGGGGCCCTGGGGTTCTTTTTATAGCTTTGATGAGGGGCAATACAAGCATTTGAGCCTTCAAAACCGTGCAACAACCCTAGATTGATCAGATTCGTCGATCGGGAGATCAACGGATCAGATCGCACCTCAATAGGCCTTCCAAATTGTCTTCTACGCATGGATTCGCCCTCATGCTGACACATGGCACCTTCTCTATCCTTGGATTGAAATCGCATAGCTGCTGCTCACTTCGCACCTGCTTCATCAACCACATACGCGTGAAACGCGCTCGACCGTGCTCATCAGATATCAACCATCCGATTGTGAGATCGGATAACTTAAAAGAGCCATGCCTCTTGAATTTCAAATGCACGCGCACACTCGTTCGTTCTAGCGTGATCCGATGCTTCATCATCTGAGGCCTCTCCGCGCATCGTGTGGTCACACCCCCACCGCCGATTGATGATCCAATGGGTGGATTTCATCCGCGCATTGCCACCTCTAATCGAAGCACGGATTGTGCCTTGAACCCCCATCCTTGCCTTGCATTTGTGCACGTGAGCCAACATGCTATGTGGCTGAGTTGTGTATTCTATTTTGCGTACAACTGTCGTCAACCGTTGGATGGAGATCCAACGGCTGAGGTTTCTTCTTTCCTTATTGAGGTGTTCCTGGAGCAACGACGTGGCCACGTTGTGGCCATTGGATGATGATCCAACGACCCACAGCATACAGGGAGAGCCTCTTTAGAAGTTGGGCAGTGGCGAGGGGTGACTACGATGGTGCCACATGGCACCATTGTGGTTGTTCAACTTCTCTCTTTTGTAAATGGTGATGTAGGCCTCCGATTGATATGATTCTTGTGCCATTGGAGTGCGATCACTGATCCAGATCCATCTAAGGTTCGGATTTTTACTTATTTGCCTCTTGGTCCTTAAACTTCTACAGACTCCATAGGATGCTACAGGAGTTTGATTGATGTGATCTCGGAAGTGTTGGACTCTCGTCGTTGTTCTGAACAAATCCATATGGTTGGATCGGTCATCCACAACCTCGAATTACCTACAATTGTTAGTACCTCTCAATTAGCACATAATATGACATTATTATTTACAAAACTAATAAATCAGCTATGATGCAAAGTATGATGCGAATGCATGCAGAATGCATAAGTTAAGCTAGGTTTTAACTTAATTCATGCATATTAGGGCCTATGATTGCTACGCAATCACCATCCTCCAAGTATTGAAGAGAATGAAGGGGATATGCCCAAATTGGAAGAGTTGCTGGGAGTACACACAGAGTCTCTGTCCCTACCTTGGACTCTGAAGGTAGATCCGCTACCTAAGGTAGGGACATCTCAACTTATACCCTCGATCCATAAGGCTCCTGAGTTGGAGCTTAAACCCCTCCCGAGCACATTGAAGTATGCTTTCCTTGGCCCTAACGACACGCTCCCTATCATTATCTCATCTACATTAACTAAATCGCAGGAGGGAGCTTTGCTCGAGTGTTTACAAAGGCACAAGGGAGCTATTGCTTGGTCGATAGCCAATATTAAGGGTGTTGACCCCTCCCTTTACATGCATCATATATACATGGACGAGTCTGTGAAACTCTTTTGAGACATGCAGAGAAGGCTCAACCCCAATATGTCGGAGGTTTTTGAAAAGGAAATTCTGAAATGGCTGGATGCAAGAATTATTTATCCCATTTCAGATAGTAAATGGGTTAGCCCAATACATGTGATGCCCAAAAAGGTAGGAATCACTGTAGAAGAAAATGACCAAGGAGAGTTGGTGACCACTAGACCCTCAACTGGCTGGAGAGTCTGCATTGATTATCGCCGCTTGAATATGGCTACCCAAAAAGATCATTTCCCCTTGCCGTTTATTGATCAGATTTTGGAACGACTGGCGGGGAACAAGTACTTTTGTTTCCTTGATGGGCATTCTGGGTATAATTAGATAGCTGTCTTCCCTGACGATCAGGAGCGTACCAACTTCACGAGTCCGTATGGCACATTTGCATTCCGTCGAATGCCATTCGGGTTATGTAATGCTCCTGCCACATTCCAACGATGTATGATGGCTATCTTTTTTGACATGATTGACGAGTTTGTAGAGATCTTCATGGATAACTTCTCCATTTACAGCTTGTCATTTGGCCTATGCCTTTCGCACCTTGAAAAAGTCTTAACCCGTTGCGAAGAGGCAAGGCTAGTGCTTAGCTGGGAGAAGAGCCACTTTATGGTCCACCAAGGCATTGTTTTGGGGCATGTAGTCTCTGAGAGAGGATTAGAGGTGGATACCACCAAAATCAATTCCATCTCTAAACTTCCATTGCCCACCAATGTTTGTCAACTTAGATCTTTTCTTGGCCATGCTGGATTCTATAAGCGCTTCATTAGAGATTTCAGTAAAATATCTAAGCCACTCTGCGACCTATTAGTGAAGGATGTTTCCATCTATTTTGATGACAAATGTGGTGAGGCATGCCAAGTCTTGAAGAAAGCCCTTATTACCACACCAATTCTCCAAGCACTAGATTGGGCCTTCCCGTTTGAGCTGATGTGCGATGCTTTTGATTTCACAGTGGGAACGGTCTTAGGTCAAAGGGTTGATGGCAAACCTCATGCTTTACATTATGCCAGCAAGACCCTTACTGATCCTCAACAAAACTACACGGTCACTGAAAAGGAACTTCTTACTGTAGTAGTTGCTTTGGAAAAGTTTTGGTCTTATTTATTGGGATCCAAGGTTGTGGTGTTCACCGATCATTCTGCTTTAAAGCACCTTCTTGCAAAGAAGGACACCAAACCTCTTTTCATTCATTGGATTCTGCTACTCCAAGAGTTTGACCTAGAAATTAAAGATAAGAAAAGAGTTGAAAATGTGGTAGCAGATCATCTGTCCAGGATCCCTATTGAGGCATCAACCCCTACTAGCAATATCCAAGAGACTTTTCCTGATGAGTCTCTAATGACTGTGGAAGCCAAAAATCCTTGGTTCGTAGATATAGTGAACTATCTGGTCACGGGCATAACCCCCAGTACTTTGGACAAGCAGAGGCAAGACAGGTTTCTTGCCGACGCTAAATTTTATCACTGGGAGGAACCCAATCTTTTTAGAATAGGCCCTAATCAGTTATTTTGTTGTTGCATCCCTGACGAAGAACAAAAGAGTGTTCTGAGTTTCTACCATGACCTCCACTGTGGAGGGCAATTTAGCGGGAAAAAGACTACCCATAAGGTTCTTCAGTCTGGCTTTCGATGGCCCACATTATTCAAAGATGCACATACATATGTGGGCACAGTCTACGTTTCCAGCAAATGGGAACCATTGGAAAAAGGGATGAGATGCCCCAGCAACCTATTCTCCCCATTGAGATCTTTGATATTTGGGGCATCGACTTCATGGGTCCCTCTTTTGTGTCCTTCAGATATGAGTACATCATTGCAGCTATGGACTATGTATCGAAATGGATAGAAGCCATACCCACACGGACCAATGACCATTCCGTGATCTTGGATTTTATTAGGGCTAATATCATTTCTCGATACGGGTGCCCAAGGACTATCATAAGTGATGGAGGACCTCACTTTAAGAATGTGCACTTCACAAGACTACTCCAAAATTTGGGAGCCAACCACATGATAGCCACACCTTACCATCCCCAAATGAGCGGACAAGTTGAAGTGTCTAATAGAGAGATTAAACAAATTCTGGAAAAAACTGTTAGGCTCGATCATAAGGATTGGTCGAAAAAATTGAATGATGCTCTGTGGGCCTACAGAACAGCGTATAAAACTCTCTTGGGCATGTCTCCTTTTTGTCTTGTCTACGAGAAAGCGTGTCACCTTCCCATTAAAATCCAACACAAAGCTTATTAGGCTATTAAAAACATCAACTTAAATCTAGACAAAGCGGGTAAGGCATGCATGCTAGAGTTAAGTGAGCTTGAGGAGCTTCGCAACGAAGCATACGAAACCTTATAAGGTTACAAGCAATGTACAAAGGTCATCCATGATAAGCACATCATTAGAAAGACCTTTAAGCCCAACTAGTGGGTCTGCCTTTTTAATTCCAGACTTAAATTATTTCCTGAAAAGCTTAAGTCTTGCTGGAATGGGTCGTATGTTGTTATCAATGCATTCCCTCATGGAGTAGTTGAAATTCAGAACTTTACTTCTGGCGTGAGCTTTAAGATAAATGGCCAACAACTTAAACCATATGTTACTCTTTCCGATGGCCAGGTTTTGGACGTACTTCGGCTTGAGGAGCCTGAGCTCCTTCCACTCTCCTCCTCAAGTGATATTCTTCTATGTCTTTATTTTTCCAATGAGGACATTGTCAATCTTAGGCATGGGAGGGTATAACCTGAGGTTTTTTATATCATTTATAAATATTTGCATGCATTTAGGATAGGTGCATTAGTTAAAAAAAAATCTCTTATTTTCTTAAGCTAATTTGGTTAATCCTTAGCAAAATATCTTTATCAAGGAGGTGTCATTGATGATTTTCTTCTTAAATTGTTTCTTAAGTTTAGAATCCAGTACATTTACTTTACTTGCATGTAGACTGGGTAATGGATCTTTTAAGAAAACCAATAAACATTTTTTAGTGCTGAACCCTTGGGCAGTTATTAGGGAGTCAGGCAAACTATCTGCTATTAGATCTACCTAATATTAGTGAAGAAAAGGTAGAGAGATTACTTGTGCACCAAGTCTAATGCAAGGACTCTTGAGTTTTGGATAATTAGATGATGATACCTCAGAGATAATCATAGTTTTCGCTCTTTGTTCCTGTGTGCGAACATTGTGTGTGAATTCCTGAGAGTCACCAAATAAGATAGATACAAAGATATTGAGGTCTAATAAAACTATGACTATGGTGGATGGTTATGACCGCCCTTCATAGAGTCTTCAGCTGAAGGAGGGTAGTAGTGTCAAAGGTCAGAAATACGCTTGTCCTGTCCATTCCTTCCCGGTACCAAGAGTAGGCACTTCCACCAAATAAGCCACACAATATCCTTTTGAACATTATCATTTCTAATAATGCCTAATGAATAAAGATTGCGTTGTGTTATTATCTTAGAAAAAAAAATCAAACAGAAAAAGAAAAAGAAAAAAATATATACATATATATAGAAAAATATGAAAAAAAAAGTTTAAGTTTTTAGCTTTATCCTTGTATAGATTTCATTGAGGCAACAAAAACATCCATTGCGATCCACAAAATATGACCCATACCTACTTTTCAGTATTTCTGGTCGTCCGAATACTGGTTGAGGACTTCTAACTTAGTTGTAGGGTTATTAGGACTTTAATTGAACTGTGAATGCTATTAAAGCAACGGGTTACTACGCTTTCGAGTGTGATTTTGAAAACCTGTCGTTGTAGTTTGAAAAGTGAAGAACTCGGGTTCAACAAATAAAATTTATACCGGAATAGAAATCCTGGGTCGAACTCAGGGAGGCTATGTCGATCTAAATTTGCAATTATATTTTTTTCGTATTTTTGTTGAAAAGCGGAGTAATTACAATGAAGCAATATAAACAATCAGAATAAGAGAGAGAGAAAGAACATTCACTTAATACTTCAAAATGTTTATACAATTAAGCAAGTGAGAAATTACACTATAAAACAAGAAAACTATTACACTAGAAAGCAAGAAAATTCTACTCTAGAAAGCAGGAAAAAGGAATGGGAGAGAGAAGTTATCCTCCTCGATGATCGCTTGGAGGATGAGTCAGACGGGACGACGCCTGGAAGATGAAGGATGGAGCAAGAAGAAGGAGGTCGAGGCAAAAAGAACGATAATGGGGCAACACGCCATCGTCATCGCAGGATCCACTTCCGAAATGAGGGCGAAAATTTGACTTTATCTCTTGAGGAGCATCCCAGGTGTGGGACAAGATTCTCTTGAGCTTTAGAGAGGGAGAGAAGAGAAGGAAAGGATGAGAATTTCCTATGGAGGGGGTCTCCTTTTATAATTGCAAGGAGTGAGGGCAATTTGGTCATTACATGTTGAAAATCATTAATTTAGAACCTTTAGTGATGGATAAATCCGCCACTAAAGACCTAAACGTGGTTGTAGTGGGAGGCTCACGCACGCCCGCTCACCTCCCCGCACCTCAACACACGTCCACGATCTTCCAATCTCGACCATTCGATCGTGAGATCAAACGGCTAAGAGCGCTCCATCGCCCGCCTCATTCGCGTGCCTCATCGCGTGCGATGCCGCGTCGCCTCACCGTGTCAGATGGTGGGTGGATCCGATTGGGCACGCACAGCCGCCCGATCTCCATTGCGCGATCAAATGCACCCGCTCGCCAGTTCCAAGAGAGCACCTCGCGGCTCGAACCCGCGCCTCAACGCTGAGTTAAGGCGCTCAACCAACGTGCTGTGGATGCGTTTGTGTCAAGTGCTTAACTTAAGCGCGGGAAATTCATGGCGTTGGCGCTAAGGGCCTCAGCGGTAGCGTGCGGCCGATTGGCCAGCCGAGATGGCGCCACTTGGTGCCATCTTGGCCATCCATCTTCTGGGTGATGTAGATGGTGCCACGAATATCAGATTGAGTCGATTTTTGCACCGTTAGGCTACGATCGTCGATTCGAATCCATCCATGCAGTTGGATTTGTTGTCTAAAGTGCAGATTAACATCATCTTGGTCCTTGATCTTCTAGGGTTCCTCGGTCTCTATCTGATGCTACGGATATCCGATTAGGGCAATCTTGGAATCGTTGAACTTCAATCGTCGCCCTGATCAGATTCGTATGGTTGGATCTTCGATCCGAGGCCCCGATAAACAGTCGCCCTGTCCCTAACCATAAAAGGAGACAATTAACCTCCATTTTATTCAGACTATTCTAAATGCAAGATGATGCATGCTATGCAATATTTATAGTATGTAATGCAATTCTATGCTTAAGAACATGCATAAATAGACATTTTATGTAATATAAACATATTTACATCATAACCCCATACCTATCTTTTGGTAGTCCTTAGCAAAAACTACATGCTATTTATAAAAGAATTAGGTTGGATTATTTGAGCATAAGTTATTTTCAACATTAAGAAAATTTTTACTTAGGATCTGAACTTTCAAAGACACAACAGCGCCCAGGTATTTGCCAAAATGTAGACCGCCTCAAGCCCTCACCTTATTCAAAGAAAATTTTCTTTTTCTCTTTTTCTTTTTTTCTAATTTTTTTGGATTTTTGAGTTTAGGGTTTACGAGTGGCTTTCTATGGTCATTCAACTCACCCAAGATTTGATGAAAACCCTAAGTTCTAAGCATCCTATTGTGAATGTGATAGACTCATTCATCAGCAATTAGAACGAACTACAGGTTTCTACACCTCTAGGTGACCTTAAAAAGAGAGTTCTGCCTAAAGGTGTATCTTTACAACCGGTAGTTTTCTCCCTACTTTTATTTTTATGGGGTCAACACAAGGGTGAATCCAATGTATATCTCCCTGGTTTATTCTACTCCGCTTCTTCCTAAGTGTTTTGGGAATTTTAAGTGCATTTCTTGAGTTGGTTTCTGGACAACCGGTCGATGAGCTATTACCACCGATAACTTGCCAGCCATACTCGTGCGGCGAAGTCTAGCTTTTTTCTTTTGTTTTCTTTTCTCCTTTTCTTTTTCTTTTCTTTTTAACTTTCTTTTTCTTTTTCTAAGTAGGTGGCTTCCCTGGTCTAAGATTTACCTAAAGGCAATAAAAAGATAATGATCCAGTGATTGGGCTCTGAACAACCTACCTATGGGCTGTTATCCACGATAACTTGCCAGGCATATCGCTCTAGAAGGTTCATTAGCTACCCAATTTCCGTTAAAACTGCCGATCAACAAGTCAGTGAAAAGAAAGTGTGTAGATGCTTTAGATTTAAAGTTCCCTCAAATCAGAGGATGGGTTGATAAGTTGTGTACTTATCACCCAAACTTATTTAATTAAATTACAATAGAATTAAGATGGCGAGGACTTGAAAAACAAAACCACATTTTAGTGGATACACGGGTTGATTAAGTCCAAAGACCTGAAGAGTCTTTGTGTTCAGATTCTAATGTAATATTTCCTAAGATTGAAAAGTCCTAGTGTCCAAGTATTCCTTCCTAATTTATTTTTTTTTTATGTATATATAAGAAGAGAAATACAATTTACAAGAATTTCACAAAGCTAACAAAATGATTCAAAAATGAATCCACCCCCCCATGCCTAGCTGATGCAATGTCCACATTGAGAAAAAGAGACATGAAAGAAAGGGTAGAGTATGAAAGATATCACCTGAATATGAAGCTCGGGTCAGCTTTGTGTCATATGTACAACTGCTGAGTTTAATGTCGTCAGCTAGGCGAAGTCCAGCCAAAGAAGTCACAATATAGCTAGCGCAACCTTGTATGAGACGGGTTCTGGAAGAGTACAATCAATAACAGGCTTCAGACGTTGATCGTTGACTTTAAATGTGTTACCTGTCTTTGGGTCAGAGATCTGAACGGCTCCATTTGGAAAAATCTGATCGATAATGAACGGGTCATTCCATTTAGATCTAAGTTTGCTGGGAAAGAGCTTAAGTCGAGAATCGAATAACCAGACCTTCTGGTTCGGCTCAAAGCTCTTGCGGGAAATCAATTAATCATGTAGAGCTTTGGTCCAAGCCTTGTAGATCTTGGCATTCTCATATGCATCATTTCTAAGCTCTTCCAACTCAGATAGTTGGAGTTTCCTGATTTTCTCAGCTAAATTTAGATCTAGATTGCATTGCTTGATTGCCCAGAATGCCCTATGTTCAATCTCTACGAGTAAATGACACGCCTTTCCATACACCAAACGAAATGGAGACATGCCGATGGGCGTTTTATACGCCGTACGGTAGGCCCAAAGAGCATCCTCAAGCTTTGAGTCCAGTCCTTGAGATCAGGCCTAACCGTTTTCTGCAGAATATTCTTGATCTCCCGATTGGAGATCTCGGCCTATCCATTCGTCTGGGGATGGTAAGGTGTGGAGATTTGGTGATTAACCTCGTATTTAGCCAACAAATTACGGAACTGGGCATTAGTAAAATGAGTGCCACCATCACTAATGATGGCCCTTGGAATCCCGAACCTACTGAAGATGTTTTTCTTGACAAAATCGATGACCACCTTGTGGTCATTGGTTCGGGTGGGAATCGCCTCAATCCATTTGGACACATAATCAACGGCAACAAAAATGTACTGATGTCCAAATGAAGGGAGAAAGGGTCCCATGAAATCGATGTCCTAAACGTCGAAGATTTCGACAGGAAGAATTGGGTTTAGGGGCATCATATCTCTCTTAGTTATGCTCCCGAGTGCCTGACATCAAGAACATGACCTTGAGAAATCCTGGGCATCCTTGAATAAAGACGGCCAATAGAAGGCAGATTGCAAAATCTTTGCAGCCGTCTTTTTCCCGCAGAAATGTCCACCACACGCAGATGCATGGCAAAACTCGAGTATACTGTTGAATTCATTATCCGGAACACATCAGTGAATAATCTGATCAGAGCTGATGCAGTACAGTTCAGGGTCCTCCCAGAAGTAGTATTTGGCCTCAGATTTAAGTCTATCCCATTGTTGCTTGATCCAATCTTGGGGAATTTGACCAACGGCCAAATAATTAACAATGTCAGCAAACCATGGGGTTTGGACACCTGAAACTGCAAGGATAGTTTCGTCCGGAAAAGTATCGGCAATCGGGATGTCCGGACGAGAAGAATCACTTAGAAGTCTCGATAAATGATCTGCCACCACATTTTGTACCCTGGATTTATCCTTGATTTCAAGATCAAATTCTTGAAGCAGAAGAATCCAACGAATAAGTTGGGGTTTGGCATCCTTTTTGGCTAAGAGATGTCTCAAGGTCGAGTGGTCGGTATAAATGATGACATGAGACCCTAAGAGATAAGCCCTAAATTTTTCCAAAGCAAGTACTATGGCTAGTAATTCCTTTTCAATAACAGTGTAATTCCTCTGGGCTTCATCCAGAGTTTTACTAGCGTAGTAGATGACAGAGGGCTTCCTGTCCACTTTTTGACCCAAAATAGCCCCGACCGCGTAATCAAAAGCGTTGGTCATGATCTCAAAAGGGGTTGTCCAAACTGGTGGTTGCAACACCGGAGCACAAGTGACTGCCATTTTCAGGAAATCAAATGCCTTACGACATGATTCGTCGAAAACAAACGGTGTTTCTTTGGCGAGAAGATTGCTCAGAGGATGAGCAACCTTCGAGAAATCCTTGATGAATCTTCTGTAGAATCCCACATGACTAAGAAATGATCGAATTTGTTTAACAAATGTGGGAGGCGGAAGATTAGCAATAGCATCAACCTTAGCTTTATTTACTTCAATTCCCCGTTCAGAGATTACATGACCCAAGACGATGCCTTCTTGTGTCATGAAATGACTCTTTTCCCAACTAAGGACCAATCTTGTTTTGATGCATCGTTTAAAAATCATTTCAAAATTAGTCAAACAAGAGTCAAACGATTCTCAAAAAATAGAGAAATAGTCCATGAAGACTTCCATAAACTCTCCCACCATGTCAGAGAATATGGCTAACATACACCTTTGAAAAGTTGCAGGTGCATTGCATAAACCGAAAGGCATCCTACGGAAAGCAAAGGTTCCGTAGGGATAGGTAAAAGTAGTTTTTTCCTGATCCTCGGGATGGATAGGAACCTGGTTGTATCCCGAGTAGCCATAAAGAAAACAGAAGTACTTCTGCCCGGTTAGTCTTCCCAAGATTTAATCAATGAAAGGTAGAAGAAAATGATCCCTTTTCGTGGCCGTGTTCAGCTTCCTGTAATCGATACAAACCCTCATCTCCATCGCGTGGATCCGATTGGGCGTGCACAGCCACTCGATCTCCATCGCGCGGTCGAATGCGCCCGCTCGCCCGCTCTAAGAGAGGTGCCCCGCAGCTCGAACCCGCGCCTCAACGCTGAGTTAAGGTGCTCGACCAACGCGCTATGGGTGCGTTTGCGTCGAGCGCCTAACTTAAGCGCGGGCGATTCACAGCTGTTGGATCTTGATCCAACGGTGGAGAGGCGTTGGCACTAAGGGCTTCAACGGTTGCATGTGGCCGATTGGGCAGCCGAGATGGCACCACGTGGTGCCATCTTGGCTGTCCATCTTCTGGGTGATGTAGATGGTGCCACGGTATTGGATTAAGTTGATTTTCATGCCGTTAGGCTGCGATCGTCAATCCGAATCCGTCCGTGTGGTCGTATTTGTCGTCTGAAGTGCGGATTAACACCATCTTGGCCTTTGATCTTCTAGGGTTCCTCGATCTCTATCTGATGCTATGGATATCCGATTAGGGTGATCTTGGAGTCGTTGAACACCAATCGTCGCCCTTATCAGATCCGTATGGTTGGATCTTCGATCTGAGGCCCCAATAAACAGTCGTCCTATCCCTGACCATAAAAGGAGATAATTAAGCTCCATTTTATTCAGACTAAAATAAATGCAAGATGATGCATGCTATGCAATATTTATAATATGTAATGCAATTCTATGCTTAAGAACATGCATAAATAAATATTTTATGTAATATAAACACGTTTACATCAAATGCCATGTGAGGCCACCAAACATTGAGTACATTTACAGAATCTGGTGAGATATGTGTTCTCAGGAAGGAAAGAAGAAAAAAGAAAAAAAAGAAAAAAAAAAGAAGAGAGAGAGTTAGCGTAAAGGAACATTAAGAGAGCACAGTTTTTAGCTTCTCTCTGGGTTGACTCATTTGAAAGTTTAGAGATTTAGAGTCTACAATACTAGATTACATGTAGCACCAGATGAGTGAGAGCCACCAAATATGAATCCATTCAACTCAGTATCTCCTACGTAAGCCAAAAAGCTAAGGTCAAATTATAGGTTATTTCCTGCTTTAATCCCCGAGGGAAGAAGTTGCTTATCCTAATGAAACTTTTACCAAGGGTTAAGTACAAACTTCAATTGCAAGTTGTTTTTCACTTGGATTTGTTACCTAGGCTACTATCACTTTACATTTGTCTGGATCTCTAAACGTTTGGAATAAGAAAAGAAGAAATCTTTTTGATACATCATTCACCATGCATTCATTTTTGCTTGGGATTAGCAAAATTTAGGCATAGGGGCATTTGATAAGTCCACTTTAGTAGATCATTATTTTGCCTAAGTACTCTTTAATTATCTGTTCTTAGTTTTTAATTAATTAGGATTAAATGATAATTCATCTTAGCCTACGAATAATTTTATGCATCAATTTTACATTTAATAACAAATGGTACGATAACATAACCTATTTAATGGATATAGACTAGGTGCAAGAGTTATTAAAAAATGAAGGCATCATTGAGATGTCTATTTTTCTTCTATAAGATGACCTGAGCTCAGATTGGATGTCTGAAAACTTCCATCATAATTGCTATCTACACTTTTTAAGATGTCCAAAATTTGATCTAAACATCTAATGAAGTTAACGCAGATTTCTCCATCTTTTCCAACCACTAACGGTCTTTGCTTAGTGGTTGGAGAAGCTTTCGATCGAAGAAACAAAGGATTCCTTTTAAAAGCAACAACCGACCATTCTCTGGAGAATCATCTTCTTCCTCTACTGCCACCGTGCACCGAGCTCACACCATGCAACAGACATTCCCCAGTTCCGCTCATCCTCCCTCTCGCCAGTCGCATGATGACAGCGTGCAGCCACAATCTCACCACCCTTCACCACAACCAACACCACATCATCGAACCCACACCCCTTCCCCTTCCTCTCCTTCTTCAACCTCCTGCCGCCGCCCCTATCCCACCTCCACCACCACCTGTAACTTCAACCCAAACCCAATATCACCACTTTTCCCCCCTCGTAGCCGTCCACACACCACAGCCGACCATGCCTAAGCCCCCTCCTCTTCTTCTTCTTCGGTTCCCTCTTCTCCTCTGTTCCTTCCTTCCACGCAATGAAAAGAACCCATCACCACCACCTTGACCGCCAGCCACTGTCATTCACAGCCACCATCGCTGTATGCCATACTTCACGCCAATCTCACGCATGTCTAGCCTACCATCATCGTACCTCCCCTGAGGGTCGCAGCCACCCACATCTTCCCCGACAGTAGCACCCACCGCCAGCGGGTTCCCCCTCACCGTTCGATCGCCCCTTGTCGCCTCGTGACCGCCATCTCGACGCTCATCCTCCGGCGCACCTCCACCGCATGTAGGCCAATAGCCGGCTTCTCTTCTTCACGCGAGAGCAGGAGAGAGGAAGATTCCTCTGTTCTTCATCCCAATTCTATTTACAAGTGGTGCCACTGTGAAATACTATGCATTTATTTAACAAATAATATATTGTGTGAATTTGCAAGACAAGCCCCTTTAGTTCTCACAAGACTGTCTGAGTGTCTATAAGTGCATTTCCCTCTACTCTATTGGCCTCCCATACATTGCATGACATACTACAATTGTAGGCAAATATCAGACTATCACATTTTGATAAATTGGCGAAAGCATGAAAAATATTTACCATGATACTTACAATTGCATGAAATATCCGTCAACTTTCTCCTTTTTTTGAAAATCACTTTTAACGCAAGAAGAAGATCCCTCTTGAAATAAGATTTAGCATGAAAATATTCGTGAGTGTACCTATGGATACGACTTAATCTCTTGTGGTTAGATTAATGAATTTTTGATATGAGATTTCCACCACATAAAATAATACAACGATACATTTTTATTATCATCATTTTAATCAAGCGAAGATCTTGTTATCAAGTGGCAAATTGACAAGGTAAAGGATTTATACACTTGATGGGTTCTATGAATTGTGGAGAGAAAATTGAAGTTCGTATTGACAGAACATAGATCCTTTGAAATCAGGTTTGCTTCTTTTTTTATGGTTGCAAATGCCGAGTTAAAGTTTATGACTTTTCCATGCTGCAGTTGTTTCTTGTTACCATTGGTAATGTTGTGTTCATGCCGAGCAGTTTATGATTTTAAATTTTGTAAAATAGTATTCATTTTCATATAGAAAAATCTATCTTTGTAGAATGCCCTGAATGCAATAATGTCTTCCTGATCCAGTAAGAATATCTTGTTCATATCTCTGATGTGATTTTGGGAATATTCTAGTTGACTAATAATTTGGTTGGAGAGAGTTGGACTTGTTTGCCTGGTATGTGATTGTTGTCGAATATGCTAGCTGACTAAATTCTTTTGAATTGATGTCAAATGGGAAAATGCTAACTTGAGTTTTTGTGCCATTCACTGATAGTACTTGTAATATAGATTATGGATCAATCAGGAGGGTAAATTCTTCTCATACGTATAGACAGCTTGGACATTCATTGGAATAATTCACATGGTTGAAGCGCCAAAGTTTCATGGAATAAAATCGATACCAATGACAAATAACTTAGAAGGGTACCTGGCTTCAAAGAACCCATGCAGAAAAGTGAAGGCTTTGTTGTATAAAATCGATATCAATGTCTATCTTATACTACTTTCCGACCTCTGGGTTTGATCTTGACACATGATTCATTTCAAGTTACTGACTAACTGGTTGCCTCATATTTAATCTAGTTTTTCCCCCACCCAGCATTGATTATTCACCTGGGCTCTCAAGTTCTCAAACTAAACGTGTTACTGGAAAATTGCCTTTGAATGGGGACGTACTTTCAAAGAAGGTAAAATTTCTTATATTGTACTTTTTGATGAGGGTATTATTTGACTCCTAATCTCCAATGTGGAAGGCCAACCTCTATTGAAATGGTTTTAATGTTTATGGATAATTAATATTGCTTGTCTATATCTTGCTAGAAAAATGTCCGAGGCTGTTTCTTTATTTTAATGCCCAAAATTTTGAATTTTGATCATCATCACATCTGCAGATTGGAATTTTGAATGTCATAGACAGCATGGAGCTTCCTCTGGAACTTATATAATCCATTTTCTTGGTTGCTTGTGCTGATGGGTAACTTACTGAAGCAGTCTCATGAAACAAATCTATATTTGTTCTTCCTTTTACCCCCTTTGAAATTGACATTTCTTTTGTTGGTGATTTTTTTGTAGCCAAGAGCCTGTTCTTAAGAAGAAAAATTTTGATGGAGCATGGTCATTAGTGGAGGATAATGAAAAGGAGATATTGCTTATTTTTTTCTTTCTTTCTTGCTTTCTTTCCTTTTTTTCTTTTTTGATTTTGGGGGGAGCATGGGGGTTTCTTATAACACAAAAATCCTAGGGCCTATGTGCTCTAATACTAGACGGAGTGCCTTTCTGTATAGGCACCCTAGAAAAATAGAGGACACTTTTTCTCTGAGACACGTATTTGATGGTCATGCATTGTGACCTTTCGCATAAGATTGGCCGTTGTGGATGAGTAATTTCTTTTGATGTATGTTGAAGGATCATATATCTTTGTGGTAGCTCTTATGTTTAGATGAATAATGCAGGTTCTGCCATAGCTGAAAATATTGCTGCAGAATCTAGAATGTCTCCAGGAAGTCTAGCATTGAGATTGCGTTTGATGTCCATTTTCTGCCGGTCAATTGCAGCAGCAAATGCTTTCCCCTCAACTCTGCAGTGCATTTTTGGTTGCTTTTATGGTGAGTTTTTTTGTGATAGTTTGCTTTTATGGCGAGTTGATGTTTTTATTGCCTCTTACGTGTGCCATAGAACATTTTCTCTCGAAGTTCTTGTGACAGTATCGAAGTTCAACATCTGTTTTAATGGTTGAGCTTTTGTTATGTTTTTTGGGTAGGTAGGCAAGCTGGGAGAGTATATCTGCTGAGTTTCGACCAATGGGGATCATAATCATATGTTTTTTAGTTGTTGAGTTTGCTGAGCTACCTATAAATTTGTGCTGCTACCTCCAGCAGCAGCAGCATACCAGCAGCAGCAACATAGCTATAGTAGCAACAGTAGCAGCAACATAGCCGCAGCAGCAGCACCATAGCTGGTACCTCCATCTCAATGCTACTGCAGCATACCAGCAGCATAGTTGCAACATGCTACTGTAGCTAGCATACTGGTATGCTATGTTGCTGCTGCTGCTGCTGCCGCTGGTATACTGCTGCTGCGGTTGCTGCTGCAATTATGTTGTTGCTGCTGGTATACTGCTGCTGCTGCTGGGATGGGACCCTATGGAGTGAAGATGCCAATATTTAGTTGTTGGGTTTGATAATATTCAGTTGCCTGCGCTTACTGCAAGTCTTCAATTCAGCAGTCAATTGGTTTAATAGGGACTGAAATTCACTCATATCAATGATGTGGATATCTTTGTCACCTTGTCAGAGAGGAACGAGGGAACTGTCCAGGCCCCAGGGTAGGTGTAGGTCCTTGTTTTTGTCCTATTTTTGAATCTATACATGAAATTATTTCTGTGGAGAGCTATGAAAATTTCTCTCCTCATTTTGGCAGTTTTTTATAGCAGAACTAGTGCTCGAACTTATGACTATCCATTTTGTGGCTATGCCAAGGAGTCATTTCAGCATTTATTCTTCATTGTTCTTTTTCTTATGCAATGTGGTTTGCAGCAAGTTTAAAAATTCAATGGACAATAATTGATTAGTTGTAGGAAATTTATCAATTTTTACCTAAATACAAAGAGCATCAATTGTTGAAACATATGCTTTTTTACATCCTTCATACCATTTGGTTGGGTAGATGCACTATTATTCATGAAGAAAACCTATAGATCCAATTAGAACTTGATGGCGTATTTGATGCTGCACTTTTATTCACTAACACAAAATGTACACTCATTAGAAGATAATCAATATAGTGTCATTATTTCAAATGTTAATGCAAGATTAGACTGTCCATGGAAGAATAGAGGTTGCACAAATAAGGGCAAGTTGTGCAAAGATTGAACAATCACAAATTCAAAAGAGTAGATGCTGCAAGATATATTAGTCCATGAGTTTTAAACCATGCACAGAGATTGTTTGTCTTGACTTTTTGCTTTTATCCGCAAAATGCGTGTAGACAATCTTTTGATGCTTCTCTTTTTGCCATGTGTAGGCCATGCTTTGAATGGCTTGCCTACTGCATCGAGTTACTGAATAAAATCATTATGTATACCTCTTGATATTAATCTCCCTATTCATACATGCCTTTCAAAATCATTTGCAATTTTACAATCACAGCCAGCATGGTCATTTTGCAATTAGCATAAGGGATTTCTGGGTGGGAGATGACAAATGTCCTACTAGAGTTATTGGCCTACAATAGTTTCCTTTGACATGGCACAGGGGAAAGGGAGAGGTGGTGTGGCTTATGAAGGTGGCATTGTACGAGGAGGTGAGGGAAGGTGCATAGGGGAGGGGGCAGGAAGGGGACAAGAGCAAGCAGGAAGGGGAGTGAGGGGCATCAAAGAGGAGGAAGGAGGGGTAGTCGTGAGGAGGAGGGACGGGTGTTGGTGTGTGGAGGGAGGGGTCATTTTAGAAGGGGTAAACTGGGAGAAGATTGGGGACAAGAGCTTTGGGATGGGGAAAAGCTGAAAAATTAGAGCCACAGGATCATAATAGATCCAATTTTGGGGGTTGTGGGCTACACATAATTTAGTGTAGCTCAATTATACCATCCCTTTGCCAAATAAATATGAAAGAGCATAAAGAGAACCCCTTAAGTTAATACTTGATGGGAATACCATCATGAGCCATAACTAGCTTAGTTTAACCTAATTGAGAGAATAAATGCTTCAACATAACCAACTGAAGGTCCTAATTCACTGCATAACCTTTCTGAGAGAAAAATAAGAAACTAGGGGTAAAACTACAATTTTACCAATGCAGTACAACAACGGCTTTTCTCAAGGGCTAAACAAAAGTCAAAGGGTCTTAATAAGATAATAAGTAGGTTGGATCAAACAGAAAAGAGTTTGTGTGAGTTCTATGAATTAAATGACTTCTTGAAACCCTAAAATAGACCTACTTGAATAACCAAGGTTCTGGTCAAGATAAAATTCACTTAAATACTCTAAAAATCATAGAAAAATATTATCTAGGGTTTAGAATCTTCAATTTGGCCATTGAAACTCATCTTGACCTAGAATAGGGTCTCTGACAGATATTTGCCCTAAATTGAATTTTTACATAAATTTTTCAGTCAAACATGGTCAAACCTAAAATCTAACTTCACCATTGGATTCCTTAGGTCCAAATTGAGTTTGTAACAAAATTTGGACTCAAAATGAAATTGCCTTGACCTAGTTTGCAAAAAGGTCCATTCTGATTATATTTCTACTTCTATCTTTCAAAAATCCTTACAAATTACCCCGAGCTTCATCATTTTCGCAATTAGGTCCCTCCACCATTATAGCAGAGGAATCCTACTCTTACGAGCTTTGGAAGGAGAGTTCTCCCCGATTGCTCAGAGAATCTCTTCCAAACTTGGAAGGGAGATTCTCTAAGAAAATCCCTCCAATCTGAACCCAGCTTTGATCCTTGATTCTTTTCCAATCTCTCATGCAAACGCATGAGAGATATGGGTATCCTAACAACTTCCAACTTTGGCGAGCTTTCCTTACTTGGGAAGCTTGCTTCCCAAGCTTCCCAAGCCCTAACTGACCTTCAGAGCTCTATTTAAAGGATCCTAGACCCCTCATATCACTTCACGATCGAATTCGGCTGCAAGCACCCCTAATTCCTCTCTTCCCTTCACGGCCGTAGGTTCCTCGACGTCTGGCGAGCTTCCCTGCCTCGTCGTCCGACCGCCATACCTGCGGTGGATTCCTCCTCCTTGACTTCGTCCGCGCCTCGTCGTACCCGCAGGCGCTTCCCTCTCTTCGTCCTCGCCGATCTCCACTCACCGGAGCCACTCTTCATCTCCGGCGTCGGCCACATTAGACTCGACGCCTTCGCTCACCCCCGTCGTCTCTTCACCTCCTAGATAAGCTCCCTCTCCCCTCTACATTCTTCTCCACCCTTTATTCTTCAAAACCAACCACTGCCGACCTCCGTCACCTACCATCCCTTCCATCTCCGACCACCAACTCCGATGAGGCTGCTCCACCTCCACAGGCCATCCCAACCCTGGTCAACAAGTCCATAAGCTTCCCCTAACTCCACTAAACATTTCCCCTCACTCCACTCATCGCGCCACTCACTCTCGCACCTCCCCGAACACACCCACACACTCACACACAGTGTGCCTTAGGCACGCACGCACAGGCACTGCCACGCCATGCCAACACCACAAGCATCTTCGCTGTGCTCCGGCAACCCTCACTGAATATTTTGACGCAGTCGCAAGGCCAATCTTGTGATTTCAGGTTCAACACCCCTCCACCATTGTTGCAGAGGTTGAACCAAGCTTGCTGCAGCTCTAAGTCTGCCAAGCCCAGGTGTAGCAGTCTCAGGTGTGCAGAATACCTTCGCGCATGCACTTAGACCCTCAATTGGAGTCGAAGACCTCTGCGGCTACTGAAATCGCGAAGGCCATCTCTGCAGGCACACGCGAAAGGAAGGTGGGACATTTAGTCCCACCTCGAAAGTGGAAAGCCGGCCGCACCTGCATAAGAGGAAAAAGTGACATAGCCTTGTCGCCTCAGATCCACGGGGTGAGGTCCCACTCACCCGACCCGGTCTCGTCCGCGCTCACGCCCCGCAAACCTGGCCTGACCCGACCCAACTGCACACCTCGCCCACTCACACGCCGGTGGGCCTGGTCCTGGGTATGCACCCGACCTGATTACCCGACTATCTGTGAAGCTCTGGGAGAGCATATCCTAAGAGAGAAAGTGAGGAGAGCTGCATGCGAGTAAGGGTAGGTTTTGCTACAGGTTCTTCAGGCCAATACTTAGCCGCAACCAGAAGAAAGAAGAAGAGCAAGCTGAAGAGGAGAAGAAGGCTAAAGGCTGAGAAGGAAGAAGGCTAAAGAAGAAGGAGAAGCCAAGGCAGAAGAAAGGCAAAGGCAGGAGCTGAAGAAGAGGAGGTCAGAAGAAGAAGAAGAAGGAAGAAGAAGGAGAAGCTAAGGCAGAAGAAAGGCAAAGGCAGAAAGAAGAAGAGAAAGAGAAAGATCGTGAAGTCAAAGGAAGACAGAAGCCAAAGAAGAAGAAGAAGGAAGGAGAAGACAGAGAAGAGAGAAAAGAAGAAATCACTTTAAGTCGTCTGATTAAGGAATCGGACGACAGATTCTAGGCTCCATTGCATATTTACATTGAATCATTTGGTGATATTGTAGGAGTTTTTGGTGATCTACATCATTTTACTCCCATATTTTTACACTCTAATACTACTACTATTACAATTTCTTTTAAGTTTAAATTGTGATCTTTATTTCTAAATACCAATTTACTCCCTATGTTCGATCTCGAAAATCTTTTCAAGTAATAAAATTATATCTATTTTGAATGCTTTTTCGACTGTACTACAACACAATACTTTTAAATACTGATTCAGCGCGACGAACATTTTGACGCCATTGCCAGGGAGCAACGGGCAATTTAGAATTCTTGATTACAATTCCTGATTTGGTACTAACTTGCTATATCTCTTTTTGTTGTGGTTGTTTCAGGGAGAAGATTCAAAAAAAAGATAGCCGCACATCAAAACACACCAGGGGTAAGTAATTTTTGAGTACTCTCTCTCTTAAACCTCTCATTATGAAAAGGAAAAAAGGATAAAATCAATTAGGGCTACTTGCTTTACATTCTTAGCTAATTCATCAAGTTACCTGATTTGATTTAAACAAACAAAACTGATTTGTGCACCCATTTAAGGTAACTAGGGCTACCACTTTCTTGTTTGAGCCCTAGATACCACATTTAGCAAATTAAATTGGACCAAAATTAGAGCCAAATTAGGGATTCCAATTTAGGATTTTAGAGACACTTTCATAAGCAAGAATCAACTCTCCAAAATGATGTGTGCCTAAGCCTTAGTTGAAGTGATTTTTTCAAGCAAACCCTAAAATTCAGGCTCTTAATCTCACTTGAATCCTAAAAGAAGGGACCTAAAACTTCTCAAAGGATAAATAGGTGAAGTTGACCCACCTTGTTGGGTAAACCAACCTTGAAATTAGTCACTTTTTGCACTCAATACATCTAAAGTTCAAGTGAAATCTTAAGCACCCTTTCTCTTAATTAAAATTGGTAGATTTAAGAGATCAAGTCCCTATTCTGGTCTATCTGGAACATCAATGATAAGAGAAGTCAGGTGGGGGAAACCCTGTAACTCGTGGGGGCACTCTACCGTGTAGGAGTCTTTGCGGGACTCTCCCTCTTTGGCTGCCCAGGTATTTCTCAGGTGGATGACTTTCTGACTAAGGGGTATCATCCGCCCCGAACCTCTATAGTCATCCAAATTTTTTAGGTGTCTTGATTGGGTCCATCACATTCTACTCTCATCCAGACCATTGGTGCATGTTCGATAGGAGGTCCTTAAGACCATCCTTGAGGCCTCCTTTAGTCATTCACTCCCGTCGAAGCCAGGCCTCGACTTCCGTGTGTGTGCAGCAATCCCATCACATAGACATCTCCTCTGATTCATCTGAACCAAATTCTCCTTCCATCATCATGACACAACCCATAGAACAAGAGAATAACCTTGAGAATAAACTTCAACGTCTTAATGATTTATTCCAAGCCTTTGTGAATCCACCGCAGTGTCCTATGATGCGAGATCATTACAATCCCGTTGTGGTAGCGATCGAACCTCGAGTCCAAATCCCGACTAGAGGTCCTGACTCTGAACTCAAGCCCAACATGATTCATGCTATTCCAAAATTTCATGGGCTCAATTCCGAAGATCCTTTCCAGCACATCAAACAACTCAAGCATCTAGCCCAGACCTTCGGGTTAGATGTCCAAAATCGGGATATCCTTATGATGAAGATGTTCTCCTTCTCTCATGGACAAAGCAGCTCATTGGTATCAGACTCAAATGCATTACAATCCGAGTTTCTGAAAAAGTTCTTCCTAGTTGGTCAGACGATCGCTTTATGACACCAGATCACATACTTCACACAGCAGCCTGGAAAACCACTTCACGAAGCATGGGATCATTTCCTAGATCTCATGCGGAAGTGCCCTCATCACGGAGTTCCTAAATGGGAACAAGTCCAGTCTTTTTACTAGGGACTCCATGAAGATATCTGTTTATTCGCCAATGCAACTTGCGAAGGAAATATCATGGGTCAACACGAAGACACTGTGTGGAAGATTCTCGAGAATATGTGCGAGAACTCCATCAACAATGACTCCATGGGCTTATTCGACTGGACGAATGCCCACGCATCGATGAATCCAAGCGGGACACATGAGACATAGGGCTTGTTCTCATCTATCGACTTAGAATTGATGGTCAGTCGTTTGGACAAGGTCTTTATCATTGAGAAGAAGGTGGATGAGCTAATTCGACATCTGCAGCAAGCCACCTCTGCGCAAAACCCGTCCGCATAGCCGCCCTCTAGGAAGGAAGCTGTGCATAACATCTATCACCGATCTTCTTAGGGGATGGACCCGTATCCACCCCCGTCTGACTCTAGGACCGGAGGAAACTCCGATCCTGCCAACTTTAGTTGGGGGAACTCTGAACCCTCGTACTCTGACTTTTTTTAGGTTCCTCAAACCTACGAGGACCTTAACGCCATCCAGAATGACCCATTCTCTAATACCTATAACCCTGGATGGCAGAATCATCCCAATTTCCTGTGGGCGAGAAATAATCAAAATCAGAGACCACCATATCAACCTCATCCACAAGCTCCTCGTCCATACCAGCCGCCTCAGCCTCGGCCCAACCCCACCTATCAATCTGGGCCAACTCAGACAGATCAAATGACTCTCATCCTTCAGACTCTTGCTGACATTCAAAAGACGAATGCGGCTATGTAGAAACAACACAAAGACGAGATCACAGAGGTTCGCAATCAATTCGCCCAGATGGCGAATTCCCGCCAACCTGGCACACTCCCTCCGCAACCTCTGCCGAATCCGAATAACTTGTCGAACTAGAGGCGTGTTATGAACCCAAATCCAGGCCAAGCCCACATGATTTATCAGGCCTCTTCTACTCCATCACCTGATGGGATGGAAGCTTCGACATCATATTCGGGAGTTCAGCAGCAGCCACCTAGTTTACCGACACCAAACCAGAACTAGGCAGGACTAAATTCAATAACAACCCGTAGTGGCAAAGCAACACAAGACCCACCTTACCCAAGCCACTTTCAGCCTAGTAGTAACCCAAACCCTAGGATAGTTATCCAGGATACCCCTGTCCCTGATCAAGAACCTGGACCTATTCTAGAGGAACCATCCAAGGTTCCATTTTCCGAGGCTTTGACCAAGGGAAAAAGGACAACCAAACCCGTGGCACCTGAGGAGGACCTAGTCAAGCTCTTTAAACAGGTCCAAATAAACATTCCTTTGATGGATGCGATTCTCCATGTACCAGCTTATGCACGATTCTTAAAAGACATGTGTACACCTAAGCGTAAGCTGCGAACCAAAAGTGGGAGCCCAATCGTATTGTCAAAGCAAGCCAGCTCTATAATTTTATGCAAACTCCCACCTAAGGCAAAAGACCCAGGTACTCCCCTTATTTCTTGTACAATTGGTGATATCCAATTTGATAGAGCTTTATTGAATCTAGGAGTCTCCATAAACCTAATACCTACATCCCTACTTGACCATCTTGAGGAAGCGAAGCTCAAACCAACAGAGGTGACATTACAGTTATGACCCGGTTCCCGAATCCTTACAGGACATGAGATCAGACCGACTCGACTGATCTCAAGACCTAGTCGTCCAACGAGAAAGTAACTAAAAAGCAAGAAAGTAAACCACATTCACTATGCTAAGCAACTAACAGTAACAAAAGTATAGCAGTAAAGAAGTAAAACTATTACAGTACGCACCACCACAACAGTAGAAAGTAAACGGGTACAGGAATATAATGTTCAAAATGTAAGAGTACAGAAGTGCAATAAACTACTCACTACAACAGAAAAGGAGTACAACAAGAAACTACAACTACTGGGCTCTACTGGGCCCAGCACCCTCTGCAGCCGCAAGCTCTGGCTGCTCAACACTTAGACTTGAAAAGGGTTTTGAGTACAAAACGTCAGCGAACGCTAAGTAAAGTAGCAACCAACTAACTAAAGCAATAAAGGTGGACAGGTAGCTGTTGTTTTTCAATTTCTTTCTTTAACTAATTACTCTTTCTATCATCACTTGGTTTATTTCTCAGGTCTCTTTCTTGAACTCGAATGTTCATCGTAGGAACGATCTTGATTGCAGTCTTTTCGAAAGAGTAGAAATCGCACGTGGTGCTCTCTTGGCCGGGAGAGTCCCCCGTGGTGGTCCTACACTCAGTCAACCACCCCAAGGTCACGGACAGACATAACGGTGACTACGGCATGCGCGATAACCGCATGGGTAGCTACCCCGTACTGGCACGCGGTCAGTCGTTTCCGTTAGCGGGTGTGCCCAAAGTACAGCACGGAACCAGTATAGGGCATAACCCTCTCAGTAACAGGGGTCTAACCCCTAAGAACCAAATAGGGGTCTCGCCCCTCCACAATCCGCGCTTCTTCGCCTGACTACCCTGGTTTGCCCAGTGAGCCTAACAAGTCAGTGTAGGGCAGCTAGCTAAACTCCAGGTCCCGTGGGGTGGCTAGCTCTCTCCCTACACTAGTAGCCCTCCCCGGTACAGTATACGCGAGGGTCACAGAGTCGGTGCAAAGTGGCCAAACCCACCCCACGTCTCAACCCAAAGGCAGCAAGCTCCCCTCTACACTAAGAGGTAACAGGCGCTCCCCTTGGTACCACGTACTAAAGGGCCAACACATGTCCCAACACATTTCCAGATCCATTCCATTTGTTTCCAGGAGTTCAACTCTTAATTTTCCGTAGGGTTCATGCTCCTATTCCTCATGCCATTTCATACCAGGTTTCCTCATTTCTATTTCCATTCTCAGGTTATATACAGGTAGCTCGTATTTCCAACATTCACATTACCATTCTCAAATTATATACATGCAGCTCATATTATGTCATTTCATGTGTGCAACCGGAAAGTTACATACAACAGTTAACTAGCACAAGTACTACATATTTCTCAGGCAGCTGTTATTCATTTACAGGCAATTATTATCATTCTATCTACTCATTCAATACCGACATTCCAGTATTTCTAGTCGTAGGACTCATGTGATATCCTAGGTTTTAATATTCATTCCACACATGCAATTAGGTTGTAATTAAATTAAGGGGGAAGCCACTCTACCAGTAAACCCAGGAGTAATGGCGGCTTGAACGGCAGGCTCACGTGCCTCAGCAAGCCCTGAACCCGCAACGGAAACCAGTCCTATCACAAGGATTAATCACAAGGGAATACTCAGAACAGTATAGAAAGTCTTCTAACAAGTAGTAGAATTCATACAGGAAACATCGGTATCTTAATTGCGGAAATTGGACCTCAAACGGACCCTAAACGGGTCAAAAATAGTGTTTCTGACTCAAATCAGATGTCTGGAACAACATCCAAATGTCTTAAAAGTGTCCAGTGCCATACCTCAAGTCCTGCGTCACTCCTCAGACGTCCAAGAACTCCGTTGGACCGTCTAGACCTAGTTCGAGACATCCGACCACCTCTTCGGACGTCTGGAAGCGCTTCCTGTCATCTAGTAGGTTACCCAGACGTCTAAAATGCGTGGGAGGGCATGTCCCGCGCCTTCCCGAAGCGAATCCTACACGCGAAAATCGAATCTTCTCAAATCGGGCATGAAACAGTGCATCGGCGGAGCGACTTGCATGGCCGTATTCGTAAAGAAGACGTACCTTCGCGAGGCCTCCTCAGACGTCTGGCACCACCTCCAGACGTCCGGACCATCGTCTAGAGGTCACTCCAGACGTCTAATTCTGGGAAAATCCCAGAACCAGAATCTGCTTCCGCCCTCGCGCCGTGCGTGGCCGCACCGCGCCCTCTCGCCTGCTGCTCTGGCTGCAGCAGTGTCGGGGAGGACCTCCCCAACACACTCCTTCGCCTTGCGCACGTGCTGCTCCGGCCATGAGCTCACCGGCGAGCTCCTACGCGAGCTCGCAAGCTTGCTCTCCTCTCCTTCTCACGCTGCTCCTCTCCTTTCACGTCGCTCCTCTCCGCCGTTCTCGCTCTGCTGCTCTCGTTGGAGGAAGGAGGAAAGTGGCTGGGAAGTGGGGGGTAGAATGAGGGAGAGGAGGGGGGCTTATATAAGGGTGTGGGTTTAGGGTTTTCGTCAGGCAGAAGGAGAGAAAAGAAGAAAACGAGAGAAGTGTATTGTCTGCGTGCAGCACGGGCGCAGACGTGAGCTCATACACGAAATTTTTGATTTTCAAACGTCTGGGAATGAGTCCAGACGTCTTACAAGACGTCTGACCCTCAGTCCAGACGTCTTACCAGACGTCTAACCTAAAGTCCGGATGTCTTAAAAAGGCTTAACAGCACGGGTCTTAACAACAGTTGGCAGATCGATCTATTAAGTCACCTAAAGGAGTTCTTGAGGATGTCATATTTAGGGTTCGGAATTTCTATTTCTCGGTGGACTTCGTAGTCTTGGATATGGATGCTCCAGAAAATTCGAGGAACACACCAATCATATTAGGGAGACCCTTTCTGGCCACTACTATGGCCAACATAAATTATGAGGGCCAAATTGAACTGAAATTTAGGAACCAAACATTAAAGATTGTCATCTTTAAGGCCCAACAAGGGATTAATTGCGGAGTTATAAAACAGATATATGACATCAAGGCTGTGGTTGACGCTTCATATATTGAGGAAAACCTGACTGCTTCTGATCAACCACAAGAGGATCAAAACCCGTAATCAGAGGAGTCTGAACTTGACCTAGACATACCCATAACTCCTTCCCTTGCTCCTGACACACACCCTGAACCGCCTGTTGCTTCTGATAACCCTATCTTGGAACTCAAGCCTCTTCTCGAGCATCTAAAGTACGTCTTTTTGGGTTCCAATTAGACTTTTCCTGTGATTATCAATTCCAAACTCACACCTGATTAGGAATCCCATCTTATTACTATTCTCCAGCAACATCGAAGAGCCATTGGATGGACTCTCGATGATTTGACTGGCATCAACCCCTCTTACTGCACACACCACATCTATACTGAAGAGGGCACACGACCCTCCCGTGAAATGTAAAGACTTCTGAATCCTAATCTGCAGGAGGTCGTGAAAAAGGAGATCATTAAGTCGTTAGATGCTGAGATCATCTACCTGATCTCCGACAGTCGGTGGGTAAGTCCAATTCAGGTTGTGCCTAAGAAGGCAGGACTCACCGTGATCACGACTGAGACCGGAGAAATCATACCGACCTGTGTGGCGAATTTGTGGAGAGTCTGCATTGATTACAGAACACTCAATACCTTCACAAAGAAGAATCATTTCCCACTACCGTTTATTGATCAGATCCTCAAGAAATTAGCGGGAAATAGGTTATTCTGCTTTTTGGATGGGTACTCCGGTTATAACCAGGTGACAATCCATCCTGAGGATCAAGGAAAGACCACTTTCACCTGCCCCTTCGGGATGTACACGTTCCGAAGGATATTGTTCAGTCTCTGCAATGCACCCGCTACTTTTCAGCAGTGCATGCTTGCCATATTTTCAGATATGGTAGGTGATTATCTGGAAGTCTTCATGGATGACTTTTCAGTATTTGATTAATCATTTGACGATTGCCTCCTACACTTGGTCAAGATCCTCAGGCGGTGCATTGACGTGAATCTGGTTCTTTCCTGGAAAAAGAGCTATTTCATGGTGCATGAAGGAATTGTCTTGGGACATCTCATATCAGAAAAAGGCATCCAGATCGATCGAGCCAAGGTGAATCTGATTTCCAAACTCCCTATGCCTAGCTCGATCAAGGACATCCGATCTTTTTTGGGGCATGTCGATTTTTACCGTCAATTCATTCCTGATTTCTCAAAGATCGCGCTCCCCCTGACTACTATACTATCTAAGGATGTTCCTTTTGAAATCTCTAAGGAATGCACTCAAGCATTTGAAATCTTACGTGATCGAGTTACTCAAGCTCCAATCCTACAGTCCCCTGATTGGTCTCAACCCTTTGAGAACATGTGCGATGCATCTGACTTCGCTGTAGGAGTGGTACTTGGGTAGAAAATTGCCGGGAAACCCGTGGTCATCTACTACGCTAGCAAGACACTTGACAAGGCTCTGTATAACTACATAGTTACTGAGAAAGAGCTGCTAGCCGTAGTATTTGCCTTGGAAAAGTTCATATCATATCTTTTGGGTTCCCATGTTATCATTTACTATGATCACACAGCTGTGAGGCATCTTCTTGCGAAGAAGGATGCGAAACCTCGACTAATCCACTGGATATTGTTGTTGCAAGAATTTGACCTTGAGATTCGTGACAAGATGGGAAAGCATAATGTGGTAGCTGATCACTTGTCCCGCCTTCCTTCTGATATTATCGACCCTTCTAGACCCATTACGGAACATTTTCCTAATGAGTACCTCCTGACTATCAGTACAGGGCTTCCATGGTTTGCTGATCTAATAAACTACCTGGCATCACATCAGATTCGTCCGATTGGTTGAAGGCCGAAAAGGACAAATTGCTTTCCGATGCTAAGTACTACTTTTGGGAAGACCCGTATCTATTCCGCATCGGTGCTGATCAAATCATACGACGATGTGTCTCGGAAGAGGAATTCAGGGCATTTTGTCCTTCTGCCATGACCAGGCATGCAGTGGACACTTCTCAAGACATAAAATCGCAACGAAAGTCTTCCAGTGCAGCTTCTATTGGCCCACGATTTTCAAAGACGCATACAATCACTGTAGGGCATGCACTCGTTGTCAGACCTTAGGCAACATGAGCCACCGTGATATTATGCCATTACAACCAATTCTCGTATACGAAATCTTCGACATCTGGGGGATTGATTTTATGGGACCCTTTCCTGTTTCGGATGGCTTCGAGTACATTCTACTCGCTGTTGACTACGTGTCCAGATGGATCGAAGCCATTCCGACCCAAACCAATGATCATAAGGTGGTTATCAAATTCATTTATCAGAACATCTTTTCTCGGTTCAGGATTCAATGTGTTATAATCTCTGATGAAGGGACTCATTTCACTAATGCTCAGTTCAGGTCACTGATGACCAAGTACGGGGTGTCACACCGAATCTCTACTCCTTATCACCCCCAAACTAATGGTCTAGCTGAGCTATCAAATCAGGAGATCAAGAAAATCCTCCAAGTTATTGTTCGACCTGACAGGAAAGACTGGTCATCCCGACTTTCGGAAGCTTTGTGGGCTTATAGGATTGCTCACAAAACCCAATTAGGTATGTCTCCATTCAGATTGGTGTACGAGAAGGCATGTCACCTCCCCGTCGAATTGGAGCACAAAGCCTATTGGGCAGTACGGAACTGCAATCTATATCTTCATAAGGCTGAAACCCCCAGAAAGCTTCAAATGAGCGAGATCGATGAATTACGCCATGACGCATATGAGAACTCGCGAATTTACAAAGAGTGGGTTAAGGCCTTTCACGACAAGCACATATCCAGAAAGATCTTTCACCCTGGTCAAAAAGTCCTACTCTTTGATGCCAAGCTCAAACTATTTCCAGGAAAACTCAGATCAAAATGGATCGGACCTTACCTAATCCGATAAATCTTTGGAAATGGAGCCATCAAGATCAGTCAATTCAGCCACGATTCAGAACCTTTCATCGTGAATAGCCAGAGACTCAAACCATTAATTGAACTTACCGATACAAATTTGGCTGAGACATCCTTTACCCTCCATTCTCCCTGAGCTCATTGCGCCCAGCCGATGGCGTTAAACTCAACGCTTAACAGGAGGCAACCCATCATTTTTGAAAAATCTGAAACCTTTCTTGACATTTCTATGTTGAATTCATATTGCACTTTAGGGTTCATCCATTAGAACAGCCGACCCCACCTCAGGTACCCGTACCCAAGCTTGAAATTGTCCGCAAACAGTCATCTCGACCCGTTCGCCAACCCAGAACCTGTTCTAATGAATGATCTAAGTTGAACTCGAACCCACCTAATTTACAATGGGGACATTGCAAATCATAGGCCTCGGGGGGTATGAAAGTGCAAAACACTGTAAAAATCATCTCACAAGAAAATGTTTCATCAAAAAAATTACATATTCCAAAAATATCAAAAAAATGAAAAAATTATTGAAAAAGAACAAAAAAATTGAGAGAGAAAAATTTTGAGGGCATATCAATTTTGAGGAGAAAAAGGGGAAAAGTGAAAACTGTTAAAAAGGAGCACAAGTTGAAAAGAAAAAGAAAAGAGATAGTCATTAGTAAGAAATTAAGGAATTAACTTAGCTCTAGAGCATATCAAGAAAAAAAAAATGAAAGGTAAAAAGTGCTAATGAAAACACAGAAGAGATTAGTAAGAACGCTGATTTTAGGCCTCTTGGGTTGTAATCCTAGGCATAAAAATTCAAGTATCCACTAAGATCTGGATAGTCCTCAAGAGGTTGAGAAAAATGCAAAGCTTAAGTATTAGGTCTAAGGCTTAGGAAGTATTTAGCCTCGTTAACTGACCTCTGGTTTGCGGGACTTGGTAACCTAAGTACCCCAATTCACACACAGTCTGGTTCAGTGCACATAAGTATCAAAATCACGCAAATGCATTTAAATTGTCATGGAAAAGTCATCTAGATTAGGAGCGGCTGATCAACATAAGTTGATTTAGACAAGTTTCCGGCGTGGAGAGGTGGGAAATTCCCTTTGAAGATGTGCAATAACATATCATCACCTCGATGCTTGTCTCCTAGGATATCTACATATCCTATAGGGGTATGTAAGCACCTTGTGCTGGTTCAGATGCCATAGGCGGCACTATCACGAAATGTTGATTGCCAAGGTCTAGATTTAGCTACAGAATGCCATGGACGGGATTATCTGAAAATCTCGAAAGCCAGGGTTCTAGGGGTTGCCATGGGCAGTGCTATCTTAAAGTATCGATTGCTAGGGACCCTTCGAGGATTGATGATGGGGACTAAGAATTCGATACAGACCATGGTGTGAAGCTAATTAGAAGCTAGAAATAAAAAGAAAAGAGAGAGAAAACTCTCCAGAAAGAAAATTCATCTGTTTCTTTCTTACAAAAATGCACTGCAAACTAAACCGAGGCTAAATATATTACAAGCACGGGTGCTTTAACCGCGAAGTCCAATGAACCTTGAGATAGTTCCTGTAGGCCTTAAAAACCATCGCGGCAGATTGAGGCAAGAGCTGGTCAGGTCCAGATCTTGGTTGCTACTTGAGTACCTTTAGGTCTACTATCGGCATTCTAACATAATCTACAGAAGAAAGCACACATCACAATTTTGAGCATAAAAAAGATTACATGGTCTAGAATCAAAGTTAAAACCTTAAAATTTTGCTAAGGGACTAGCAAAAGTTAGGCATGGGGGTATGATGGGAACACCATCATGAGTCCTAACTAGCTCATTTTGACCCAATTGAGAGAATAAATGCTCCTACATAACCAACTGAAGGTCCTGATTCACTGCATAACCTTTCTGAGAGAAAAATAAGAAACTAGGGGTAAAATTATAATTTTACCAATGTAGTACAACAACGGGTTTTATTAAGGGCTAAACAAAGGTCAAAGGATCTTAATAAGATAATAAATAGGTTGGATCAGACAGAAAAGGGTTTGTGTGAGTTCTGTGAATTAAATGACTTCCTGAAATCCTAAAACAGACCCACTTAATTAACCAAGGTTCTGGTCAGGATAAAATTCACTTAAATCCTTTAAAAATCATAGAAAAATATTTTCTAGGGTTTAGAACCTTCAATTTGGCTATTGGAACCCATCTTGACTTAGAATAGGGTATGACAGATATTTACCCTAAATTGGATTTTTGCGTAAATTTCCTAGTCAAACGTGGTCAAACCCAAAATCCAACTTCACCATTGGATTCCTTAGGTCCAAATTAGGTTTGTACCAAAATTTGGACTCATGATGAATTTACCTTGACCTAGTTTGCAAAAAGGTCCAGCCTGATTCCATTTCTACCCCTATCTTTCAAAAACCCTTACAAATAGCCTCCTAGCTTCTTCATAATTTTCACAATTAAGTCCCTCCGCCATTATAGGGGAGGAATCCTACTCCGACGAGCTTTGGAAGGAGAGTTCTCCTCGATTGCTCAGAGAATCTCTTTCAAAATTGGAAGGGAGATTCTCTGAGAAAATCCCTCCAATCTGAACCCAGCTTTGATCCCTGATTCTTTCCCAATCTCTCATGCGAACGCATGAGAGATATGGGTATCCTAGCGACTTCCAACTCCGGTGAGCTTTCCTTGCTTGGGAAGCTTGCTTCCCAAGCCTAACCGGCCTTTAGAACTCTATTTAAAGGAGCCCAGACCCCTTCGATCACTCCACGCTTGAATTCGGCCGCGAACACCCCTAATTCCTCTCTTACCTTCACGACCGTAGGCTCCTCAATGTCAGGTGAGCTTCCCTGCCTCTCGTCGTCGTCCAACCGCCATACCTACGGCGGATTCCATCTCCTTGACTTTGTTCGCGCCTCGTCGTATCCGCAGGCGCTTCCCTCTCTTCGTCCTCGCCGATCACTCACCGAAGCCACTCTTCGTCTCCGGCGTCGGCCACATCAGACCCGACGCCTCCGCTCGCCCCCGTTGTCTCTTTACCTCCCAGATAAGCTCCCTCTCCCCTCTACATTCTTCTCCACCCTTTATTCTTCAAAATCGACCACTGCCGATCTCCGTCACCTACCATCCCTTCCATCTCCGACCACCAACTCCGGCGAGGCCGCTCCACCTCCACAGGCCATCCCAACCCTCGCCGACAAGCCCATAAGCTTCCCCTAACTCCACTGAACATTTCCCCTTACTCCACTCACCGCGCCACTCACTCACGCACCTCCCCAAACACACCCACACACTTGCACACAGTGTGCCCTAAGCACGCACGCACTGGCACTGCCACGCCATGCCAACACCCCCAACATCTTCGCCATGCTCCGGCGACCCTCTCTGAACATTTTGACATGGTTGTAAGGCCAATCTTGTGATTTCAGGTTCAATGCCCCTCTGCCATTGTTGCAGAGCTTGAAGCAAGCTTGCTGCAGCTCCAGGTTAGCCAAGCCCAGGTGCAATAGTCCCAGGTGCGTGGAATACCTTCGAGCACGCACTCAGACCCTCAATTGGAGTCGAAGACCTCTGTGACTACTGAAATCATGAAGGCCATCTCTGCAGGCGCACGCAAAAGGAAGGTGGGACATTTAGTCCCACCTCTGAAGTGGAAAGCTGGCCGCACTTGCATAAGAGGAAAAAGTGACATAGCCTTGTCGCCTCAGATCCATGGGGTGAGGTCCCACTCACCCGACCCAGTCTCGTCTACGCTCACGCCCCGTGGACTTGGCCTAACCCAACCCGACTACACACCTCGCCCACTACTGCACATCGGTGGGCCTGATCCTGGGTACGCACTCGACCTGATTACCCGACTGTCTGTGAGGCTCTGGGAGAGCATATCCTAAGAGAGAAAGTGAGGAGAGCTACGCGCGGGTAGGGGTAGGTTTTGCTACAGGTTCTTCAGGCCAACACTTAGCCGCAGCCAGAAGGAAGAAGAAGAGCAAGCTGAAGAGAAAGAGAAGAAGGCAGAGGGATGAGAAGGAAGAAGGCTCAAGAAGGAGAAGCCAAGGCAGAAGAAAGGCAAAGGTAGGAGTTGAAGAAGAGGAGGTCAGAAGAAGAAGAAGGAAGAAGGAGAAGCTAAGGCAGAAGGAAGGCAAAGGCAGAAAGAAGAAGAGAAAGAGAAAGATCGTGAAGGCAAAGGAAGATAGAAGCCAAAGAAGAAGAAGAAGGAAGGAGAAGACAGAGAAGAGAAAGAAAAGAAGAAATCACTTTAAGTCGTCTGATTAAGGAATCAGATAACAGATTCTAGGCTCCATTGCATATTTACATTGAATCATTTGGTGATATTGTAGGAGTATTTGGTGATCTACATCACCATTTTACTCTCATATTTTTGTACTCTGATACTGCTACTATTACAATTTCTTTCAAGTTTAAATTGTGATCTTGATTTCTAAATACCAATTTGCTCCCTATGTTCGACCTCGGAAATCTTTTCCAGTAATAAAATTATTTCTGTTTTGAACATTTTTTGGGCTATATTACAACGCAATACTTTTAAATACTGATTCAGCACGACGAACAATACTCCTGCTCAAGTTGGAGCATCTATGTCAGGCTTGCGTAGGCTGCTGCATAGCCTAGAATGATGATCTTGAGGAGGTTACATGATCATCCTAACAAAGTTGCATATTTACCAAACATGTCAACAACTTAAAGCTCAGAGGAAATTGGAGTTACAATTGTTCCTTCTGCAACATAGTCACATATAAAATGGTGGTCCACCTTGATATGTTTAGTACTTATGGAAGATAGGATTAGATGCTATGTAAGTAGCTATAGTAGGAAAGATTGGACCTACATTAGCTCATAAGTCAATGTGTGCCATTGTTTTATATTTTATTGTTATGCTAGATCCAACTATATATAACTGTTTGTCTTACTCTTGTAAGTTACTAGATTATATAGCATTTTATATTATGGAGAAGTAGCATTATCTACATCAAAATATGCACATAAATCTGGATAATCATGCCTTTTCAGGTAACAACCCTCCACCAAGTGACCCGTTTGGATATTTAATTATCAGATGTACTGAATGCCAATGATTATATCAAGGTTTCTCTAGAATTTAGATAATCCAATTAATTGCAAAACTGATGTCTGTTTTGATAATTGTTAGATAAAGTTGTTTCCCTTAAATGACACTTGTATAGCATCTGGACCATCAAACTCAGGATAATCAGTTCTCGTTAAATTCATTTCAAGGTCCATGAATGCAAATGGTAGTTTAGCACCAAAGAAGATTTGTCTCCACAAATGGAGCAGCAGTAGCATACTAGCAACAGCAACATAGCTGCAGTAGCAATAGTAGTAGCAACATAGCTGTAGCAGAAGCACCAACAGGATGCAGCAGCACCACCAACAGGCTGCAGCAGCTCAGCCAATTCGTGCCTTCAGCGAACTTGAAGTTCCTCCATTAGTAGCAGCTACAGTAGAGTAGAAGTAGCTACAACTACAGTAAAGTAGCAGAAGCAACAACCTGTAAAGGGTTCACCTCCAGCAATAGAAGGGGATCAAGGGTGTTGTGCAGGGATCAAGAAAGAACTACTCTAGGTAGAAACCGTCACTAAATATCTCTCGACAAAGAGAAAATTGGAAATTTCACAGATATCTGAGTATATGAAGATCCCTTATCATAGCAATGACTTTCTTCTCGAGCTTCTTCGTGGTGTTAGATTGGAATAGTTTTAACTTCTATTGTAAAGAGAAAAAAAAGAGTTGAGTGCTCTTTTGTATTATATATTTTTTTTATAATTTCTTCATAACATTGTAACAAGTACTTTGTATTTTCATTTCAATAAAAATGTCTTTTGTCAAAGATCACTTTTGTCAAGCTATGCATGTTATATGTGTTACTATAATTAAGAATGTTCTGATGTTTTATCTTAATAATTAACATTCACAATTACATATTTCTTAAAAGATTATGAGGAGTACATATTTTTGTTCCTAAAACTTGTAGAGACAGAGCAATCCATCCCTAGAAAAAGTCAAATGCCAAGTCATTATCTTATTTTGTGACCAATTCTCTGTCACAATAGTTTTAAGGATGGAAAATCTATCCCTAAAACTTTTAGTGACCCTCATTTCGGGGATGGATTTTTAGGGACGGATTTTCCATCCCCCACCCTAAAATCTGTCCCCGTAACCTTCAATTCTGTCTCCAAAGGCAATCACTACAAGTCTATTTTGTTGTAGTGCGGGGGGGGGGATGGCTTTGGAAGATGGACAAGGAAGGGAGGTCTTAGAGGAAGGGAAGAGAATGGAGGGAGAGGAGCTGTGGACTTATGGAGAGGAGGGAGGGGGGGCGCTTAAGGGATTGGTGGTGTGGAGTTTTAAGATTTTTATAAAAGGTGAAGATAATTGTAATTGGTTGATGGAGGGAGCCTTGGATTAAGGGAGATGGAAGGTGGACGATTGGGATTGTGGGGGGGGGGGGGGTTGTGTGCACTAGGGGATAGGGTTGGGTTGTTATAGCCAAAATGATGGAGGGTGGAGATCATTTGGGTTTAAAATGGAGGGTTTAGATTAGAGGATGTGACTATGGGTTTTTTGGCTAGGTTTTAGGCTAGAGTTAAGGTGGTGTTGAGGATGAATGGGGGCTATGTTAGGTGAATTAATTGGATGGCTAATTTTGTGGCTCCAATTAGTATTTAATTAGGCTTCTGCAAACAAGAATAGCCACTAGTATAATGCAATAATTAACTCTAAGATGCATAACTAATATTAGAATGCACTAATGCCTAAAATGCAACATTTATAATGGGATTGATATAAATGATAATGAAACTAGCCTAAATTAGGTAAATTATCTAAATCTACTTAGTTTTCATCAAGAGACTACCAAGTTAGGATCTAAGGAAATGATATGTCTCAATCTCCTCTACAAGTGAGAAATGCTTTCCATAATCTGACTCCGAAGGTGAGTGAGGGAATGAATAATATTGTTAATAAATCATGGGATGGTTAATAGGAAAAAAGAGAAATATAACTAATGGTCTAGGCCTGTAGTGTAGAAACTCATACATTACCCATTGTGCTTTAGTTGTTACATGTAGTTCTGTCCCTACTGTGCTGATTGCCTCACCCCTACTTTGTGACCCTTTTTCAAGATTCGATGTCATGGTGCAGTGGCTTTCGGATTTCTCACAAGCAAAATCAATACCTCAATTTAGTAGACTAACTCTTCTTCCAAACCCTGTGGTGCCTGGAGAGGGTGATGACAGAAGAGCAACACTTGGAGAGGTGGGCAACCCACCAACAGAGCCCCTCCGAGTTCTCATTGTAGATTTCATTGTCATCACCTGTCTTCTAAAGCAAGCGGTTCGCTTTGCAGGTTTTAGGCCTAAGGGTAACATAGGATAGTTTTTAGCATGTTGGCTTCCTACCCTTTTTATTTCTTTTTGTAGGCCCATTTTGTACATATTACAAATGGCGTAGCCGAGCCTCGCTTTTTATATAGCTTGTACATAAATAGTTTTTGAATAGTTTGAAAGCATGTATATAAAGAACTATGATCTTTTGCAAATGGTATATGCATAGATAGTGGATAGTACGGTGGTTTCTATAAATATTATGGGATAGATGATGTTATGGAAGGTGAATGGTTTTAGTTTCGCTTTTGAGTTATACAACTATTTTCATATTCACGTTGTACTGTGGTTATAGGATGTGCCCACTCTAGTTATTTCTTCTATATTGCTCCAATTGTGGCTGATTGTGGGGTGTACCTGATAATAGCCTAATTTATTACCCTAATTGGCTTAACCTAGAGCTAATTCTCCAAGCGTTGGCTGCATTCAAGCCAAGGGAGGGAGAGGATGCTTTTATTTGGAGGGAGGGGGTATATGCCCCAAGTAGCACCTACGAGCTTCTTTCTGGGATGCATGTTGGAAGTGACCATGAGTGTGTCTTTGTCCATTTGTGGAAGTTGAAGATACCGTTAAAGATTCAAATCTTCTTATGGCTGGTCAGACGTGGAGGTTTGATTATAGGGGATCTTAGGCAGACAGTTTTTGGTGCAGACAGGATGCTTTGCTCTTTGTGTGGCTTTGAAGAAGACGATGTCATGCACCTGTTCAGTACATGCCTTGTGACAAATGAGGTATAACAGAGATTCTACTCATCTTTACTTCCAAATTGGGAGACTTTATGGATGCTCTTCATAAGGAAGGATAAGCCACGAGAAACAATGGCTATAGTTTTGTGGGTTGTGTAGAGGGCTAGAAATGATCCCACTTTTAATGGTGGTAATGTGTGAGTGGAAAATATTTGTGGAGATGTGAAAGTAGGAGGATATCCTATAGATCGCAACGTATACTAGAGGGGACGGGTGAATATTATCACCTTAAAAAATGTATATACACAGATAAAAAATAAATCACAAAAGACTCAAGCACAGAGTACACCTGATTTATAGTGAAAACCCAAACCAGGTGAAAACCACTACCTAAGCCTCCCAGTTTAGGATTTTTCCGACTGGTTCAAGCTCATCAATCCAATAACTATACCACTTGAACGAGAGTGGCACGACCTCTTACAACCACTTCTCTTTTTATCCTGAAGAGAAGTAAAAGCAACAACCGCAGATCTTCCCAATAATCTTGGGATCCGTAAATCAAAGCAACAAGATAGAATAACAGAAACAACTTTTATAGAACCTCAATAAAATATCAAATCAAATTTTTCACAAAGGTTCGAGGTGTCGTGCTTTTGAAGAACGTGAAAAATGGGGCGCAAAGGCTTTTGAAATAAGCATGAGAAGTTCTTTTTGAAATATATTTCTTTTTGAAAGTTGTTAATAAGATGGGTTGCATACAACCTCTATTTATACTAAAAGTATTGCCTGAATAGGAAATTAAATTGGTTAATCAATTAAGGTTAATTGGTCAATCAAAAGGTAATTTGGTCGATCAATTAAGGTGGTTGGTCGATCACTAATTGATTGGTCAATTTACTTGGTTGGTCGATCAAAAGGATATTTATCTACTGTTGAATGTATTACGAATCGCTACGCTAACGTGTTCGATTTTGGAAAACCTGTCGTTGTAGTTCGAAAGCAAAGAATTCGTATTCAACAAATAAAATTTATACCGAAATTAAAATTCCGGGTCGAACACAGGGAGGCGGACGTTTGATTTAAAAACTACGCGTTTCTTTTTATTTGTCACAGAATAATTCAATTTAAAACTATCTAATTATTTACAATAAATAGAAGAGAGAGAGAGTAAGAGAGAGAATATTACATAGAGAAATCAAAATGAGATGTAGAATAAACAAGGAATTTTTCATTGAGGAGATTGTTCATTACAACTAGAAAGTATAAAATAATTACTCTAGAAAGTGATAAATTTACTTTAGAAAGCATTAAAAGAATGGAGGGAGAAATGTCCTCCTCGACGATTGCTTGAAGGACGAACAAAACTACACTAGAGAGTAGTAAATCTATATTAGAAAGTAGTAAAAAGAATAGGGAGAGAGAAATCCTCCTTGACGGTTGCTTGGAGGACGAGCCGGATGGGACGACGCCTGGACGAAGGAGAACGAAGCAGGACGAAGCAGAAGAATGGGAACAAAGCAGCACGCCGTCGTCGTTGCAGGATCCACTTCCGAAGGGGAACAAAAATTGGACTTTATCTCGCGAGAAGCATCCCGGGTGTGGGACAAGCTTCTCTTGAGCTTTGAAGGGGTAGAGAGGAGAAGGAAGGGATGAAAATTTCGTATGGAGGGGGTCTCCTTTTATAGTTGCAAGGAGTGGGGGCAAAATGGACATTACAACTTCAAAACAATAAATGAGGGGTCTTTAGTGACGGATAAATCCGTCACTAAAGCCCCAACGTGGGCGTAGCTTCCGCGCCCACGCGCGCCTCCTCGGCTGCCCGCTCATCAACGTACACGCACGTCCAGCGATCCTCAGCCGTCCGATCGCGAGATCGGACGGCTTAAGTCGCGCCTTCTCCCGCTGCATTGCGCGCCCGCCCGCGCGTCCGATTGCGCGTCCGCGCCGCGCGTTCAATCGTGCGTCGGCGCTATTGGGCGCACACGGCCATTGGATTGCGATCTGACGGTTGATGAAGGCGTGCCCACTCGCCTCAGAAATCGCCTGGCGGGGCTCGAACGCGCGCCAGCGCCTCGCGATAAGGTGCTGGACCGCTGTGCTGCCTCGCCCAAAAGGTCGCGCGGATGACTTTAAAGAGCCGCGTCCACAGCCGTTGGATTGAGATCCAACGGCGGAGAGGGGGCGGGTGCGCAGTCTTCATAGAATGCAAGCGGTCGTTTAGGCGGCTGAGATGGTGTCACGTTGCGCCATCTTGGCCGTCCATCTTCTGGAAGTTGTAGATGGTGCCACGGATGTCGGATTGACTCGATTTTTGTGTCGTTGGGCTGCGATCGTCGATGCGAATTCATCCGTGCGGTCGGATTTTTCATCTGATGTGCGAATTTACACCATCCTGGCCCTTGATCTTCTAGGGTTCCCCGGTCACTATCTGATGCTACGGATGTCTGATTAGGGCGATCTTGGAGTCGTTGAACTCCAATCGTCGCCCTGATCACATCCATACGGTTGGATCTTTGATCTGAGGTTCCGATAAAATGTTTGCCCTGTCCAAGCACATAAAAGGAGACAATTAACCTCCATTTTATTTAAACTACTCTAAATGTAAGATGATGCATGTTATGTAATATTTATATCATGAAATGCAATCCTATGCTTAAGAATATGCATAAATTGACATCTTAAGTAGTGTAAATGTGTTTACATCATCTACTTCCCAAAATGGGCTGATTTGATTGGTTAATGAAGTTGGTTGATCGATCAAAGTATCTTGCTCGATCAATTAACTAATTTGGTCGATCAATATCCCTAAAAACTTGATTTTGAAAAGATATGTGAAAATCCACTTTTGAGTTTTTATTTGAGGTTCCTTACAATAATGTCTTAGACTCAAATAAAGATAAAAAGACACATTAGCAACTATTTGCACTTGGCTTGAAAGACGCTTTAATACTTTAATCCGAGATAGTCCTGAAATGTTAGTCTGGCAATAAGCATAATTTTGGTGCATCAAAACAAAGATGCTTACATTCTCCCCCTTTTTTATGATAACAAAATTATAATTATGTAATTGAAAATAGTTTTGCATAATATCTCCCCCTTTTTATTTCAGCAAAAAGTAAAGCATGCTGCTATTGATTTTACATTTAACTCTCCCTTAAACATGTAATTTAAGCAAGATAAACTTAAACATGCATTAACCAAGAGAGTAATATTGAGAGAGATAACATTCATGCATAAATAAAGAGTCTAGATAAGCAGTGCATAAAATATAAATGTTTGGAGAAAAATTAAGTTGTATGTGCCAACAAGAATTAAGTAAAAAAAATCTAATCATCTAATGATGCCATGAAGGCATCCATCGTGCTCTGAAGATCATTGTCCAACTCGAGGTCCAACAAATCTGATCTTTTAGAAGATGTAGGCTGACTAAGACAAAGGCGACACTGAGCTGACGACCTGGGTGTCGGTTGCCTAGATGTCTTGCATGGTGGTGTAATCTACTGATCTGCTGGTGCTGCTACTAAAGTAGTAGGTGGAGGAGGAGGTGCTACAGAGGATGGAGGCATGGTAGTTGATCGATGAGGTCGAGGAGGTGGTGAAGCTGCTGCTGGATGTCATAAACGCACTCTCCAAGTTTGTCCAACAACTGACTCGGAGCATTCAGGAAGTCAGATACCTGATGCCCAGGGTGCATCATCATCAAATTTGTCTCCTTCTGCCGATGCATCATCAATGAGATATCATTTGTCACATCCTAAATACTCACAAAGTCCCTGCCCAAAAGCTATTGGTCCAAGAGGCTCCAATCTTGGTCGTAGAAGGATGGAGACAGTCTCACTGGAGGAGGACAAGTTGCTGTAAAGTGCTCATAAGGCGGAAAAGGAGGAGGAACTGCTGATGGTTCCTTTTGCTGCTGCTGCTTGTGGGTTGCTTCCTCACCATAGGCTCCTTGTGCTTGCTCCATCTTTGTGTAAGTGAGCATATCAAAAATGGAGATTCTAGTGATAAATTGTTTATGGTTTATATCCATGGAGACACTAAAGTGTAGGAAGATATGGGAGAGAAGTGTCCCAAACTAGGAGTTAGTGGGAGGCTTGCTCATGAGATACAGAATCAAGTTGTTCCAGTTGAATCGCTTGTTCGTAAGGAATGCGTAAAGAGTGATGAGTATAATAGCAGGGCAGTTTTCAAATGACGTAGATTTTGACATAAAATTCCATAGAAAAACTCAATTAAGAAAACGTGGAAGACGACAAAAATAAGGGTGACTTGGCCAGACGACCCAAGTCAAAGTGAGAGGGAGTGAGCAGGGTCTCCCTAATGGTATCCGTCTGTGTCTGCTGATGGAGCTCAAGAAACTTGGGACCAACAGACAGACAATCGAGAATCTCAGAAAAAACATCCGTGTTAACCAGAGCCTCTATGCCATAGACGTTCAAGGTCAACTCGATGTTGAAACCCTTACCTATATTTTTCAGATTAGCATAAAATAGGTGACAAGCCATGGGATCAACATCGGATATGCGGTTGTTCGTGGAACTCGCGTAAAAATTCTACTCAAAAAGGCGTAATATCTGGGGGTAAGCAAATTTTTCGCAGATGCCAGGGAATATAGACTCAAAATAAGTAAAGTCAACGGGTCTACCAACATGTGGTGAAAATTTTGCGAACAAGAAAAAACGGTCACGTGCAGCCTTGGTGATGAAGAAACGATCAAAGGTGTCATCACGATGAGATGAGGAGGTACATGTGCATTTTGGAGCCATTCGAAAATTGCAAAAACACATTGGTCGATCAAAAATATCAAATTGGTCGATCAAAAATGACCCAGACAGAGGTAATGAAAAATGGTCTTTTGGTCGATCAACCAAGGTATTTGGTCGACCAAAAGAGTAACAAACCGAAAAAAAGGTGTTTGACCGGATGATAGGCTCACATATACTTCTAGATTTCGCAATCAAACACAAAAACAACAATATAAAAGTAGTGATGATAATGTCATCCTCAGCCATATCTACCTTTAATTAGTCATAATCCATTGATAAATGTTACTACATAACCGTCAGAAGACCGTAATTCATTGCAAATCCATTCTAAGAGATAAACATGAAACCAAGGGTAAAACTGTAATTTTAATATCATATCATGAATGCAGAACAATCACGAGGTTTCCCAGGGGTTAAATAAAGGTCAAATGGTCATTAATGTCTAATAAGTGGGTTCATGCAGACAAAAATGGGTTTTCATGCGTTTTGAGAATTAATGGACATTTGAAACCTTAAAAACAGACACGCTTAATTAACTAAGGTTCTGGTCAGGATAAGGACATTCGTTGGATGCGTTTGTGTAAAAAGTGTTTGTTGTAGTGCGCTTACGATGTCAATTTTAAATAAAGAATCGGAGGTGAATCCGAGTGTCGAACACAGGGAGGCAATAATTAGATCAAATACTCGCTTTCGTGTCACATAAATATGTCATTTGTGCTGCTAAAATCGATTTGAGAAAATGAGAGAGATAGAGAGAGAAAAGTTAAAGAACCATGCTCAAGATATCATAAGATCAATGTATCAACAACCTCTTATCAAATGTGAAATCAACATAATGTAGATGAATGTTTAACAAAATAGATGAACTACACTATAAACTGAAATAAAAATAAGAATAAGGATGAAGAATGCGTTGAGATAGCCACGGCAGTGGAGGGGCTTCCGACGGTGGCTTGGCGGCTTCGGGATCTTACTTGGAGCTCTAGAAGGTGGTGGTATCTCATGGGTGGATGATGGGTGCAAATGGGAGGGATAGATCCCTTTTTATAGTTGAGAAGAAGGCTCAAATTCATCCTCGGGTCAACAACGACATTCAAAGACATCGCTGAAGACCCACCACAAGCGTCGTCGTAGCCCTCGCCCTCACACCTTCAACGCCCTATGCTGTGCCACGCGCCATGTCGCGTGTGCCTGCCTCATGCACGCTGGTCTCTGCGTTGCCTCGCGCATGCTGCTGCTCGTGCGTGCACGCTCGTGCTTGCGCTGCCGCTGCTCCTACTACGCCGCGCCTCAAGCGCCCAATTGAGAGGGCAGTGGGTTTCGAACCTGTGTCATGTGGTTAAGGCATGAAGTCTTGACCAATGTGCTAAGGCCACACATTGGTCTTGACTTTGTGTCTGGCGCTTGCACACCTCAGCTCTTGGATCAAGATCCAACAGCTGAGAATAGAGGGCGTGGATGATGTAGTGAAGGGCCGGTGTTGGGCGGCCTAGATGGCACCACGTGGCACCGTCTGGATCGTCCATCATCTTTCTGTTGTAGAGGATGCCACGTGCTCAGATCGAGATGATTCCCATGCTGTCGAATTGCGATCATTGCTCCGGATCCATCCATACGGTAGGATTTTTCATCTGAGGCCCATAAGGATGCCACATTGCCCCTGGCCATTGATCTTTCTCGAGCTTGTTGTGGGAGCTACGGAAGTCGGATCAAAGTGATTTCGAGTCTGTTGGACTCCGTTCGTCGATCCGGATCCATCTGTATGGTCCGATCTCTCATCTAAGACCTATTTCAAAATGAACTTATGCACATGGTCATTAAACATTGATTCTAAGCAATTAAAATGTAAAGATCAAGCAATATGCATGCAATGCTCCTTAGCCCATTATAATACATTATTATCGCATAAGTATCCTCAAAATTGACTCTAACTGATAATATTAACACTGAACATTGTAGAGTCATCAGATAAAATTTACCTAAACCTTCTAAAAATCATCGAAAAATATTTCCTAAGATTTGGTACCTTTGATTTGACCATTGGAACCAATTTTGACCTAAAATAGAGTCTTAGACAGACAGTTGCTCTAATTTAGGTTTCTACGCAAATTATCCAGTCAAACTTGGTCAAAACCAAAATCCAACTTCACCATTAAATTCCTTGGGTCGAAATTAGATTTATACCAAAATTTGGACCCAATCAGATATTATCATGGCCTAGTTTGCATTTCAGTCCTGTCTGACTCTTTTCTCACACATATGCCAGTAACTTTTGAAATCCTTGCAAATACCCCCCTAACTTCATCATCTTCTTCACCAACAGGTCCCCGCCGCCTTCAAACTCCTAAACCCATCACTGGCGACATTCAATCAGGGATTACTCCCTAATTTCAAGGCCAAACTCTTCCAAATTTGGAAGGAAGATTCATGAAGAGTTTCCCTACAATCTGAGCTGCATCTTGGGCTCTAATTCTTGCCCAAATCCTCATACGAATCTTTCAAAGGTTCAAGTTTCCTATCCTTACGAAAGTTCCAAGCTTTCAAGCTTGGGTTCCAAGCTTGGAATGACCATCTAGCACCTATAAAAGAATGCCCATTGCAAGGCCGTGCTCCCTAGCAAGGTTTGGGACCAAAAACTTCTTCAAATACCTATCTCCGACCCATCTCCAACCGAGCTTCGGTGAGCTTCCCAGACCTCCTTCTTCCGGCCATTAGACGGTTAAATCAAGTGGCCCATCATCTTCCTCACCTTCTTCCGCCTCTCATCAGTTAAAGCAAAGGTTCCCAGACCTCCTTCCTCATCGTCCCACATCGGAGAGTTCTTCTTCGCCACCGGCCTGCCAAAATAGGCACGGACCCTACCCCTTTCGACTGTTAGATTAGGTTAGTTAGGTTCCCTTAGTTTCTTAGGTTAATTCCCCATCTTCAAAACCCAAAAAGAACCCCTCGACCTAACCGCACGCCACCTTTGTCTCCACCTCTGGCTGCACCTCCAACGAGGTCCTTCGCATGCTGCACACCTTCAAACTCCTCGCCGACAAGTCCACAAGCTTCGCCGTTCCACCACGACCAAAACTCCTCTCTTATTTTACCCTCTCGACCACTCAAACCCCCCTGTTGAACAACCCATCCTTCACACGCTATCTCCATCACCGACCGACCTCCACACACGCTCTCGCACCACACAACCACCACTCACACACTCGCCGTAGTCCGGCGGTGCTTATGAACTCTTTTAATGTGGCTGAGAGGCCATGTTGATGATTCTCAGGTTTCGTCGGAGCTCCGCCACCATCGCCATCATCGCCACCCCGTTCTTCGTGTTTCTAGCCATGCAAGCCCCAGCTGTTACTCCAGGTGACGCGGAGTAATCCCCAGCACACGTCCAGGTGGTCACTCGAAGACCAAGCCCTTTGTAGCTGCGTCAATTGAATGAAGCCTCACTACAGCAGTGTGCAAGCAGAAGGGATGGGATTTAGTCCCACATCGTTCATGGATAAGTGTTTGGCCACGCATAAAGGGAATTTCTCACATGAACTTATCGCCTCAAAACACTTGTGGGTGAGGTCCCCGCTCACCTGCACATGACCTGACCCGCCTAAGCTACTCGCACCTTGGTTATGACCCCATGCACGCAGCCTTGGTCACCAGATCCGTATACCCGATTAAAGCCTGGGTTTAAGAGAAGAGGAAAGGAAAGAAGGAAGAAAGGAAAGAGAGAGAGTGGAGGAGGGGTGGGTTTTGCTCCTCTGTGCATTGTGCGAAACTTAGTCACTGAGAAGGAAAGAAGAGAAGAGGAGAAGAGCTAAAGAAGAAGAAAAGAGAAGGCTTGGAGAAGAGAAGAAAGGAAGAGAGGGGCCGTGCCTAAGATGAAGAAGAAAGGGCTTTGAAGAAGAAGAGAAAGGAAAGAAAGAAGAGGAAAGGCTAAGGCAGAAAAAAAGAACAGAAGAAAGCTATCTTGAAGTCACTATAGTAGGCGACATTTAAGTCATCTGACTTGAGAGCCAGTCATCTGATCACTATTCACTTATTTGATATTATTGAGTAGTTGATATATATGTGCTTAAACAAATAATTGGTGATCAAAATCACTATTATTTTGTCTTAGACATCTTTTTGCTTCATTAAACTCTTGATATGCTTATGCTTGTCATTGAATATCAGATTTGAGTAGTTATTCATTGAAATATCTTTATTGTACTTCATTCATTGTGCTCATTTATATTTTAATTGAAGATTAGTGCGTGAATTCCATATTTTCTCCCTACGTTGAACCTCAGACTTCATTTTTAGATATTCGATTAATAAATTGTATTTGTTGAGAGAGCTATTTAGGATACTTTACTACAACAAGACACACTTAAAACTCCTATCTAGATCCCTCCAACAAGTAGTAAGCCAAAGCACATTATAAACACAAGAAAAATCCAAGGAAACGGATGTATTCAAGGTTTAGAATGTATCAAGATTGAACCAAAAATAGTCGATCAAGGGCGGATGCGGACGAAGGATGTGTGAGGAGGTTTCACAAAGGGGAGAGGTCGTCGCATGGAGGACACACACATGGAGGAGGCTTGCACGCGCGATGGTCGGTGGCACCAGTCGTTGGTCGATCACACGGCCAATGGAGAGGTGTGGGGTCGAGTGTGTTTGAGTTTTGGTGGAGTGGGGACCAAATATGTAGGGTAGGGTAGGAAAAAATAGGTTTTGGAGTAAAAAATGAAGTGTTTTATAGAAGACATGATTAGCAAAATAGGTAAATAACCTTAAGGCAACTAATCATGTAGGTTAGAAACGATAAAAGGTGATTGCGAACGCAAATCAAGGAAAAAGATTGCAATCTTCGAAAAGATAATCCGCCCAATTTTGGTCAATCAAAAAGGATTTTTGGTCAATCAAAATGAAAAGTGGTTGATCAAAATGTTAGTTGGTCGATCAGGGTTTGAATGTTTGGAGGGAAAATTCCAGCCCAACCGGATTGGTCAATCAAACATCTTGATTGATCGATCAAAAGTCAAAATTTTAGAGGGAGATTTCTCGCCAAAGATTTTGGTTGATCAAAGTAGACTATTTGATTAATCAAATGTTTTGGTCGATCAATTTAAAAAATTGATCAATCAAACAGTGAAAAACAGCATTCATTAGGTAAATTAATTAAGCTCTTTTAATTTTGATAAACCTAGTGAATGACAAATTTGGTTAAATCTTTCTTTTGGCAAAGGTTTTGTGAATATATCAGCTAGTTGATTTTCCGTGTTAACAAATTCTAGATTGATATCTCCTTTTAAGACATAATCTCTAAAAAAATGATGTCTAACATCTATATGTTTAGTCCTAGAGTGTTGTACTGGATTCTTGGATAGATTAGTGGCACTTGTGTGTCATACAAAATTTTGTTATTCTTATAAGATAGGCCAAAATCTTGTAATGTCTATTTCATCCACAATAGTTGTGAACAAGCTAAAGATGTAGCTATGTATTTGGCTTCAGTTGTGGATAGTGATATAGTATTTTGTTTTCTAGAGAACTAAGAGACTAGGGAATTTCTAAGAAATTGACAAGTTCCACTAGTACTCTTTGGGTCTGAGAAACTACTCACATAGTTAGCATCACAAAAGGAATATAATTCCAATATATCTGACTTCGAATAGAAAAGTCCTAAGTCTTGTGTGCTATTTAGATACCTAAGTATTCTTTTAATAGCATTTTGATGTATTTCTTTAGGGTTTACTTGAAAGCGAGCACACAAACAAGTGCAAAACAATATATGAGGTCTACTTGCAGTTAAATATAACAAGGATCCTATCATGCTTCTATATAGTTTTTGATCTACTGATTTACCTGTGTCATCAATTTTCAATTGGGTAGGAGCTACCATCGATGTTTCTTTACCTTTGACTTTGTCCGTCAAGAATTTCTTTAGTATCTCTGTTGTGTACTTTATTTGAGATATGAAGATTCCAGAGGACACCTGATCAATTTGAAGTCCGAGAAAGAACCGAAGTTCTCCCATTATGCTCATCTCAAACTGATCCTGCATCACCTTTGCAAAGTCTTGGCATAATAGATCATTAGTAGCACCAAAAATAATATCATCAACATATATTTGTATTATTAAGAGATCATTTTCTTTCCTTTTAGTGAATAAGGTTGGATCTATATTACCAATTTTAAATTCATTTTCAATTAGGTGTGTTTTTAATCTATCGTACCAAGCTCGTGGGGCTTGTTTAAGTCCATATAAAGCTTTGTTCAGTTTATAGACATGGTCTGGATTTTTAACATCTTCAAAACCTGGAGGTTGTTTAACATAGACTTCCTCCTTGATAAATCTGTTTAGAAAGGCACTCTTGACATGCATTTGAAAAAGTTTGAATTTCATATGGGAGGCAAAGGCTAGCAGCATTCTAATGGATTCTAGGCGAGCTTCGGTGTAACGACCCGGTTCCCGAGTCCCTACGAGACACGAGAACCGGACCGACTCGACTAATCCCAAGACCTAGTCGTCCAACGAGGAAGTAACCAAAAGACAGTAAAATAAACCACATTCAGCATGAATATAACTAACAGTAAGAAAGTACAGCAGTAAGGAAAGAAACTACTACAGTAGGTACCACCACAACAGTAAAACAGCATTTATCATATAACAAGAACTGCAGGTAAAGAAGGTACAGCGGAAACAAAAAACTACTCACTAGAACAGAAACAAAAGGGGTACAAAAAGGCTGTGGTAACTCTACTGGACCCTACTCGGCCCAGCGTCCTCTGCAGCCGCCGACCCTGGCTGCTCAACACCTGGTCCTGAAAAAGGTAACGAGTGTAACACGTCAGCAAAACGCTGAGTAGAGTGGCAAACTAACTAAAGGCAACAGTAGAGTGTACAGTAGCTGTTATGTTCTATTACTTCCTTTATTCACATCTTTCAATTTTTCTCACTATTTCATTTATTTCTCAGATCCTTTACTTGATCTCGAATGTCCTCGTGGGAACGATCTTGATTGCAGTCTTTTCCAAAAGTAGAAGTAGCACGTGGTGCTCTCCTGGCCGGGAGAGTCCCCCGTGGTGATCCTACCCTCAGTCAACCACCCCAAGGTCACTGACAGACGTAACGGTGACTACGGCACGCGCGATAGACGCACAGGTAGCTAGCCCGCACTGGCACGCGGTCAGTCGTTTCCGTTAACGGGTGCGCCCAAAGCACAGCACGGAACCAGGGCAGAGCCCTCTCAGTAACATGGGTCCAACCCCTCCACAGTAACCAAACCGGGGCCTTGCCCCTCCACAGTCCGCGCACCCTCGCCTGACTACCCTGGTTTGCCCTAATGGGCCTAACAAGTCGGTGAAGGAGGCTAGCAGAACCCCGGGGCCCGTGGGGTAGCTAGTACTCTCCTAACACTAGTAGCTCTCCTCGGTACTACGTACACGAGGGCCAACAAGTCGGTACAGAGCGGCCAATCCTAACCCCGGGTCCCTGGGGCGGCTGGCCCCACTCTGCACTAAACAGGTACAGGTACTTCCCTTGGTACTGCGTACCCAAGAGACAGTACAAACTACATCTCAGTTCCATTCCTTTTTCTTTCCAGGAGTTCCACTCCTAATTCCCCGTAGGGTTCCAGCTCTTTATCTCAGAACACCATATGTTTCACTTTCCAGATTCACGTTCTCAAAATCCATGATCTCAAACATGTTTCTTTATTCATAACAGGCAGCTGTTAATTAAATTTACAAGCAGCTTTATATATTCCTTTCCATTTTCCCAAGACTGCAGTAATATACATTCCACTAGTTTTTCCACCCTAGGATTCATGCCATATCCTAGGATCTATCATACAATCTAGTTTTCCGGCCCTAGGATTCATGCAACACCTAGGAGCTATCATTCCATATATTTCTCATTCCTAGGATTCATGCAATGCCCTAGCTTCTAGTTATGGTTCCATACTTTAACAGATTTTATTAATACTTAAAGCCACTCTACCAGGTACAACGGGAGTAGTGGGGGCGTGATCGGGAATCCCGCGTGCCTCCGCGACTCTCAAGACTGCAACCGAACGAGGTCCTATCACAAGGATCAAACACAAGGAGTGTCTCAGAACAGTGTATAGCTACTGTAGACGGGTAGAGGAATTAATTCTGAAAAGAACGCAACTCGAATCGCGGAAAACGGAGCCCAAACGGGCCCTAAACGGGTCGAAAAAGACGATACTGTGCAAAATCAGACTTCTGGAACTCCTTCCAGACGTCTTAAACGGTGGATCAGAGAATTACCTGTTCAGCTTGGTTCCCCGGACGTCCAGAAGTCTGCGGGGACGTCTGTCCTATACCCCAGACGTCCGATGGTCCACACGGACGTCTGTAGATCACTCCCGCCGTCTGGTACAACTTTCAGACGTCTGATTCGCAAAGGATGGCGAATCAGCGAACCTGCGCACAGCCAACCCCCCCTCCCTCAGTACGGTCAGTCGAGAAGAAGGAAGAAGAAAGCGGAAATTTACCTTTCAGACGTCTGTATGATCTTACAGACGTCGACCTTGCCGTCTGGCTATCAACCCAGACGTCTGATTCTGGAAATTTTTCCAGAATCAGAACCCTGCTCGGCCTCCGCTCGCGACGCCGCCCGCGTCGCACCTCGCGCGTCTGCTGCTCAGCCCACAGTAGGTCCCACTCCGCGTTGCTCCGCGCCCCCTGCGCCCTCCGCCGGCCGGCCAAGCCGCTCCGGCGAGCTCGCCCTCACGGCAGAGCCCCGCCCTCGCACGCCGCACCTCCTCCGCGCTCACTGCGGCTGCCGCTGCCGCCCTCGCGCTCAGGAAGGAGAAGAAGGAGGAGACGGTGGAGACGGGGGGGGAGGCGCGCCCTTTTAAGGCCGCGCGAGGAGGAGAGAGAAGGTGGTCGCAGCGCGCCTGCACCCGCAGAGAGAGAGAGAGAGGAATCGCAGGTCTGCGCGCACAGGCGCGCAGACGAATCTCCCGTGCGAACATAACTGTTTTCCAGACGTCTGTAAACGATCCCGGACGTCTGGTCGGACGTCTGCATGTGATCCAAGACGTCTGGTCCGACGTCTGGGCCACCTCCCAGACGTCTTAAAAGGCGTCTGGGGCACGTGTTCGTTACAATATAACAAACTCAAAGGAAGTTTCGTCCCCGAAACTTGCGCCAACTAGGGTGCAGGAAAAAGATGTCCAAATAACCATAACAAACTCAAAGAGAACCGAAGCCGGTCCGAAAAGACGTACCCGCGAAAAGCTCCGGGTACCGCTCCCGCATTGCCGCCTCAGGCTCCCAGGTAGCCTCCTCGTACCGCTGCCTCCTCCACAAAACCTTTACCAGGGGTACTTGCTTTCGTCTCAACCTGCGGACGGCTCGGTCTAGGATCTGCACTGGCCGCTCGGGGTAGGTCAGGTCGTCGCTCACCTCGACGCTCTCGTGACTCAGTACGTGGCTGGGATCGGCTACGTACTTCCTGAGGTTGGACACGTGGAACACGTCGTGCACACCAGAAAGCTGCGGGGGAAGGGCAAGTCTGTAAGCAACGGGTCCAACCCGCTCCAGGACCTCAAAGGGCCCCACGAACCTCGGTGCGAGCTTCCCTCTCACCCCAAACCGCTGTAAACCCTTCATGGGCGAAACACGAAGGAAGACGTGGTCCCCAACCTCGAACTGCACCTCTCTGCGTCTGCGATCTGCGTAGCTCTTCTGTCTGCTCCTGACAGTGCGGAGTCGTCTGTGGATCTGCTCGACTACCTCCTGACTCTGCCGGATCAACCTGGGGCCAACCTCCCACTTGGTCCCCACCTCAACCCAACTCAAGGGTGCCGTGCATTTCCGTCCGTACAGAGCCTCGTAGGGAGCCATGCCGATGCTCGAGTGATAACTGTTGTTGTATGCAAACTCCGCCAGGGGCAGGTGCTCCTCCCAAGAGCCCCTCCAGTCTAGTACACAGGCACGCAAAAGGTCCTCAAGTGTCTGTATCGTGCGTTCCGACTGTCCGTCCGTCTGGGGGTGGTAAGCCGTGCTAAACCTCAACCTCGTCCCCAAAGCCTGCTGAAACTCAGCCCAAAACTGGGACGTAAAGCGGGTATCCCGATCGGATACGATCTCCCGCAGAACTCCATGTAGTCGCACCACATCACGGATATACCTCTCTGCCAACTGTGCTGGTCCCAAAGTGACTCGGATCGGCAAGAATCGTGCCGTCTTCGTCAATCTATCCACTATTACCCAGACTGCGTCGTGTCCTCGCTGGGTAACAGGTAAGCCCACCACCAAGTCCATGGTGATGCTCTCCCACTTCCACTCTGGCACTGGAAGCGGCTGAAGCGGCCCTGCAGGCCTCTGATGCTCGGCTTTCACCTGCTGGCACACTAAGCACTGCTGTACGAACTCACCCACATCCCGCTTCATCCCTCTCCACCAGAACTCGCATCTCAAGTCATGGTACATTTTCGTGTTTCCGGGATGTATGGTGAATCTGGAACCGTGTGCCTCAGTCAGGAGCTCTCTCAACAGCTCCTCGTCTCTGGGGACGCACAACCGTCCCCTCAAGCGTAACACCTGGTCTGTGAAAGAGAAGTCCCCTGGGTCCCCTGATAGTACTCTGTCGCGCAAAGACTGCAAGTACGGATCGGCCATCTGTCCCGTGATGATGCGGTCTAACAACTCTGGCCTGGTCTGCCGTGTCACCGTCACTGCCCCACAGTACCCTCGTAACTCTAGAGGTCGCCAACTGCCCACCTCCTCCAAAAGGCTCTAACTCTGTAACTGTAGACTGGCCAAGCGTGCGGGCGCCTTACGGCTCAAGGCGTCAGCCACCACATTGGCCTTTCCCGGGTGGTAGGAGATGCTGCAGTCGTAGTCCTTCAGGAGCTCCAACCAACGTCTCTGTCTCATGTTTAGCTCCTTCTGGTCAAAAAGATATCTGAGGCTCTTGTGATCTGTAAAAATCTCGAAGGTCTCACCGTACAAGTAGTGCCTCCATGTCTTCAGCGCGAAGACAACAGCTGCCAACTCTAGATCGTGGGTAGGGTAGGTATGCTCATGGGGCTTCAGTTGCCGCGAAGCGTAAGCGACCACGTGACCCCTCTGCATGAGCACACCTCCTAACCCCTGCAAGGAAGCGTCCGTGTACACAACGAACCCGCCACTACTGTCAGGGATGGTGAGCACGGGAGCCGAGGTCAACCTCTCCTTCAGCTCCAGAAAACACGCCTCACAGGCGTCTGTCCAAGCGAAAGGCACGTCCTTCCGGGTCAACTGTGTCATAGGACGCGCAATCTGTGAAAATCCTCTGATGAACCGTCTGTAGTAACCTGCCAGTCCCAGGAAACTGCGAATCTCAATGACTGAACGCGGTCTCTCCCACCTGAGCACTGCCTCGACCTTGGCGGGGTCCACCGCCAGGCCGTCTCCAGAGATCACATGACCCAAAAAGGTCACCTCCCTCAACCAGAACTCGCACTTGCTGTATTTGGCGTACAGCCTGCGTCGTCTCAGAGTGTCCAGAACCATCCGCAAGTGCTGTCCGTGCTGCGTCCGATCTCTAGAATAGATGAGTACATCATCTATGAAAACCACCACAAACTGGTCCAAGTACGGTCTAAACACCCGGTTCATCAGGTCCATGAAAGCAGCGGGGGCATTGGTCAGCCCAAACGGCATGACCAAAAACTCGTAGTGTCCGTACCGGGTGCGGAAAGCTGTCTTGGAGATGTCGGTCTCCCTGATCCTCAACTGGTGGTATCCAGACCTCAAGTCGATCTTGGAAAACACCGTGGCACCCCGCAACTGGTCATACAAATCGTCGATCCTCGGCAGCGGATATCTGTTCTTGATGGTGACCCTATTCAGCTGTCGGTAGTCCACACAAAGGCGTAGGGTCCCATCCTTCTTCTTCACAAACAGTACCGGGGCTCCCCAGGGAGACGCACTGGGCCTCACGAAACCTTTCTCCAAAAGGTCCTGCAACTGGGACTTGAGCTCTCGCAGCTCAAGCGGTGCCATTCTGTATGGCGCGGTGGAGATGGGGCTGGTCCCTAGTACTAGTGAGATCTCAAACTCAATCTCACGCTCGGGCGGTAGTCCTGGTAACTCGTCTGGAAACACGTCGGGGTACTCTCTGACCACCGGGATGCTCTGGAAGTCTGCCACGGGGCTGTGCTCTGCCACCACACAAGCTAGGAAGCCCTCACACCCCTGGCTCAAAAGTCTCGCCGCCCGAAGTGCCGAAATGCACCTGAAACCTCCGTCCACTGGCTGCCCGTGAAACTCGAAAGAAGGCAACTCCGGAATGGAGAAGACAATCTTCCTCTCAAAATAGTCTACCAAGGCGTGGTAAGCGGACAACCAATCCATCCCCAGAATCACTCCAAAGTCCTCCATCTGTATCATAATCAGGTCAGCTGGCAGGCTATGTCCCCCGATGCTGACCCCGCAACCCGTGTACACCTCCTCAGCTACAAACAGCTGACCACTCGGACCTCTGATTACGAACGGATTCTCTAACAGTGTATAATCCTGGTCCAAACTAACTACGAAACTGGCTGCGACAAACGAGTGCGTAGCGCCGGAATCGAAAAGCGTGTAAATGAGTCTGCCAGAAACTGAAACCATACCTGCTACCACGGATCCCGATGCTCTGGCGTCCCTGTGTGTTAGGGCGTTGATACGCCCCTCAGCTCTAGGTGCGGACGAAGCAGCCACACTCTGCGTCGGACGGGTAGGTGCTGGCCGGTACCCTCCTCGCGACTGCTGTCCTCCTCCTCGTGCCTGGGAACCGCGGCCTCCTGCACGCCCTCCAGTGCTCTGCACGGGAAGTATCTGCTGACCTCCTGCCCTAGATGGGCAGTCCCTCCTGACGTGGCCCGGCTGGCCACACTGGTAGCAGAGGGGAACCCGACTCCCGCCCTCAGTGAGTCCCTGCTGTCAGCTAGGCGGGGGTCCGGTGCTGGCGACTGGCCCCTGTCGAGGGCCCCCAAAGGCCACTGATGGCCCTGCACAGCGTGACAGCTCTCCTGCGGATGTCACGTGTCTCCGTTCTCGCCGGCCCTGTGAGAAGTCTGGCTGAAAGGGCCTCTTACGCCCGCCGTCGGTCTCTCGCGCGGACGGGTTGGTCTCCTCGTAAGTCATAGCTGCCTCTACCACCCTCGAAAACGTCGGCAGCTTCAGGGGTTTGACATACCCCCGGATCGCAGGCCGGAGCACCTCGGTGAACCTCCAAAGGCGCTCCTCCTCAGCGGCTACCGCTGTCGCTGCAAAGCGGGACAGCTCCAAGAAACGCGTGCGGTACACGCTCACAGTCATCGTCCCTTGGCGGAGAGTGTGGAACTCCCGCCTCCTCTGGTCCTGCCACGTCTGGGGAAAGTACTGCTCGCAGAAGAGGGTGACGAACTGGTCCCACGTCGGCTCGTCCCTCTCCTGTCCCCGGACCGCCCTCCACCACCGGTGTGTCGCACTCTCCAGCTGGTACGTGGCAAAGAACACGCGGCACTCCACCGGGGGGCGAAGGGTGTCGAAGATTTTCTCCAGCTGCTCAAGCCAGTCCTCTGCCTCGGTCGGGTCCTCATCCCCCTTGAAGGAGGGGGGCTTCAGCTTCCGGAACTGTCCGAAAAGCTCGAATTGGCGCTGTAGGGGAGGTGCTGGTGCACCTCCAGGCGAAGGTGCCTCGTGTACAGAAGTGTCGGAGGAAGGTGGGGGCGGCAGGGGCCCATCCCCTCCCTCGTGTACAGCGCCGCGTCTGTCGCATGGTCCCACAGAGGACTCCCCCTCTGCAACCCCAGGAGGAGGTGCTCGGGGCGGTGGGTGGAGCTCCTCTCGTACAATATCCCGTATCAGTCTGGCGAGGTCCTGGGCTTGGGCGCCAGGGAGTGGTGGCTGGTCCACCGAGACGTCAACGACAGCACATCCACCTCGCCGACCTCGCCCTCGGCCGCGCCCGCGGCCAGTCTCGCCAGTCCCGCGACGAGGCATCTCCTGCAAGGAGACGCGAAACGAAACGGAAACGTCAAAACAGCAGGTACCTAACAAAACTTCTAAGAGCTCATGTCAAGAGATATGCTGTGGTGGCTACTCTAGCTATAAACATGTGAATTGGTTATTTTCCAGTCAGTTGATTCACTTCTCGGGACGACCTTGCTCTGATACCTCTTGTAACGACCCGGTTCCCGAGTCCCTACGAGACACGAGAACCGGACCGACTCGACTAATCCCAAGACCTAGTCGTCCAACGAGGAAGTAACCAAAAGACAGTAAAATAAACCACATTCAGCATGAATATAACTAACAGTAAGAAAGTACAGCAGTAAGGAAAGAAACTACTACAGTAGGTACCACCACAACAGTAAAACAGCATTTATCATATAACAAGAACTGCAGGTAAAGAAGGTACAGCGGAAACAAAAAACTACTCACTAGAACAGAAACAAAAGGGGTACAAAAAGGCTGTGGTAACTCTACTGGACCCTACTCGGCCCAGCGTCCTCTGCAGCCGCCGACCCTGGCTGCTCAACACCTGGTCCTGAAAAAGGTAACGAGTGTAACACGTCAGCAAAACGCTGAGTAGAGTGGCAAACTAACTAAAGGCAACAGTAGAGTGTACAGTAGCTGTTATGTTCTATTACTTCCTTTATTCACATCTTTCAATTTTTCTCACTATTTCATTTATTTCTCAGATCCTTTACTTGATCTCGAATGTCCTCGTAGGAACGATCTTGATTGCAGTCTTTTCCAAAAGTAGAAGTAGCACGTGGTGCTCTCCTGGCCGGGAGAGTCCCCCGTGGTGATCCTACCCTCAGTCAACCACCCCAAGGTCACTGACAGACGTAACGGTGACTACGGCACGCGCGATAGACGCACAGGTAGCTAGCCCGCACTGGCACGCGGTCAGTCGTTTCCGTTAACGGGTGCGCCCAAAGCACAGCACGGAACCAGGGCAGAGCCCTCTCAGTAACATGGGTCCAACCCCTCCACAGTAACCAAACCGGGGCCTTGCCCCTCCACAGTCCGCGCACCCTCGCCTGACTACCCTGGTTTGCCCTAATGGGCCTAACAAGTCGGTGAAGGATGCTAGCAGAACCCCGGGGCCCGTGGGGTAGCTAGTACTCTCCTAACACTAGTAGCTCTCCTCGGTACTACGTACACGAGGGCCAACAAGTCGGTACAGAGCGGCCAATCCTAACCCCGGGTCCCTGGGGCGGCTGGCCCCACTCTGCACTAAACAGGTACAGGTACTTCCCTTGGTACTGCGTACCCAAGAGACAGTACAAACTACATCTCAGTTCCATTCCTTTTTCTTTCCAGGAGTTCCACTCCTAATTCCCCGTAGGGTTCCAGCTCTTTATCTCAGAACACCATATGTTTCACTTTCCAGATTCACGTTCTCAAAATCCATGATCTCAAACATGTTTCTTTATTCATAACAGGCAGCTGTTAATTAAATTTGCAAGCAGCTTTATATATTCCTTTCCATTTTCCCAAGACTGCAGTAATATACATTCCACTAGTTTTTCCACCCTAGGATTCATGCCATATCCTAGGATCTATCATACAATCTAGTTTTCCAGCCCTAGGATTCATGCAACACCTAGGAGCTATCATTCCATATATTTCTCATTCCTAGGATTCATGCAATGCCCTAGCTTCTAGTTATGGTTCCATACTTTAACAGATTTTATTAATACTTAAAGCCACTCTACTAGGTACAACGGGAGTAGTGGGGGCGTGATCGGGAATCCCGCGTGCCTCCGCGACTCTCAAGACTGCAACCGAACGAGGTCCTATCACAAGGATCAAACACAAGGAGTGTCTCAGAACAGTGTATAGCTACTGTAGACGGGTAGAGGAATTAATTCTGAAAAGAACGCAACTCGAATCGCGGAAAATGGAGCCCAAACGGGCCCTAAACGGGTCGAAAAAGACGATACTGTGCAAAATCAGACTTCTGGAACTCCTTCCAGACGTCTTAAACGGTGGATCAGAGAATTACCTGTTCAGCTTGGTTCCCCGGACGTCCAGAAGTCTGCGGGGACGTCTGTCCTATACCCCAGACGTCCGATGGTCCACACGGACGTCTGTAGATCACTCCCGCCGTCTGGTACAACTTCCAGACGTCTGATTCGCAAAGGATGGCGAATCAGCGAACCTGCGCACAGCCAACCCCCCCTCCCTCAGTACGGTCAGTCGAGAAGAAGGAAGAAGAAAGCGGAAATTTACCTTTCAGATGTCTGTATGATCTTACAGACGTCGACCTTGCCGTCTGGCTATCAACCCAGACGTCTGATTCTGGAAATTTTTCCAGAATCAGAACCCTGCTCGGCCTCCGCTCGCGACGCCGCCCGCGTCGCACCTCGCGCGTCTGCTGCTCAGCCCACAGCAGGTCCCACTCCGCGTCGCTCCGTGCCCCCTGCGCCCTCTGCCGGCCGGCCAAGCCGCTCCGGCGAGCTCGCCCTCACGGCAGAGCCCCGCCCTCGCACGCCGCACCTCCTCCGCGCTCACTGCGGCTGCCGCTGCCGCCCTCGCGCTCGCTCGCCCTCGCGCTCAGGAAGGAGAAGAAGGAGGAGACGGTGGAGACGGGGGGGAGGCGCGCCCTTTTAAGGCCGCGCGAGGAGGAGAGAGAAGGTGGTCGCAGCGCGCCTGCACCCGCAGAGAGAGAGAGAGAGGAATCGCAGGTCTGCGCGCACAGGCGCGCAGACGAATCTCCCGTGCGAACATAACTGTTTTCCAGACGTCTGTAAACGATCCCGGACGTCTGGTCGGACGTCTGGATGTGATCCAAGACGTCTGGTCCGACGTCTGGGCCACCTCCCAGACGTCTTAAAAGGCGTCTGGGGCACGCGTTCGTTACATTCGGGAGCATATGTTTCATCAAAATCAATTCCTTCTTCTTGATTATACCCTTGGGCCATAAGTCTAGCTTTATTTCTAACTACTTCTCCTGATTCATTAAGTTTGTTCCTAAAGACCCACTTAGTTCCTATAATGGTTTGTGATTCAGGCTTTGAAACAAGTTCCCATACTTGATTTCTCTCGAATTGATTTAACTCATCTTCCATTGCAATGATCCAGTGATTATCAGAAAAGGCTTCCTTGACATTTTTGGGTTCTAAGTGTGAAACAAATGCAGTTAAAGATAAACTATTAAAGGAAGATCTAGTTTTAACTCCTTTAGATAATTCACCTATCACTAATTCTTTTGGATGATCTTTCACAAGCGAAATATCTTTGGGTAGTTCATTAGAAATATTCTCTTCTGGAATGTTTGATGGCTCAACTATTAGGTCATCATCATCAATCGCAGAAGATTTTGGTTGAACTAAAGTTTCATCAAAAGATACATTCATGGTTTCCTCAACAACATAATTTTTCTTGTTAAAAACCCTATAGGCTTTACTTTTGGTTGAATAACCTAAGAAAATTCCTTCTGAACTTTTAGCATCAAACTTATCAAGATAGTCTTTAGTATTAAGTATAAAGCATCGACAACCAAAAATCTTGAAGTAGGAAATTCTAGGTGTCCTTCCATGATAGAGTTCAAAAGGTATTTTGTTTAGGATAGGTCTAATTGGTGATTTATTTTGGATATAGCAAGTAGTGTTTACAGCCTCAGCTCAAAAATATCGAGGCAGCTCGCACAGTATTGTACAGGCACACTTTTGCAAAGTCCTATTTTTCCTCTCAACTACACCATTCTGAGGTGCAACTCTAGGGAAGGCAAATTCATATTTTATCCCATATTAATCACAGAAATTGGTAAATGATTCATTCTCAAATTCTCCGTCGTGATCACTCCTAATCCTAATTACTTTAGACCCTTTCTCATTTTGTAATCTTCTAACTAATTTGCTAGAAACATCAAATGTTAAGTCTTTACTTTTTAAGAAAGATACTCAAGTAAATCTAGAAAAGTCATCAATTATGACTAAGCAATATCTACACCCTCTTAGGCTTTTGGATTTGGTTGGTCTGAACAAGTCTAAGTGAAGTAGCTCTAAAGGTTGTGAAGTGCTAACCATCCTTTTTGGTTTGAAGGGATTTTTAGTTTGCTTACCAACTTTACAAGAAATGCAGACTTTGCTTCTCTTGAAGTTGACATTTGTCAAACCTTTGATGAGTTCATGTTTCATGAGTCTACTGATGTTCCCCATGTGAACATGACCTAATCATTTATGCCAAAGTGTTGCTTCTTTGTTAGATACGACCAGACATTCAAGACCGTCGCATTTATCGAAGTTTACAGTATAAATGTCTTTATATCTATTTCCTTTAAGAATAATTTGTTTTGTTTCTTTATCATGAATTTTAAAACCTTTTGATGTGAGAGTAATTTTATAACCTTTATCACATATTTGACTTACACTTAGCAGATTATGTTTTAAGCCGCTAACTAAGTGTACATTATGAAAAGAAGTAGAAGAGTTACCAATTTGGCCAGTATTAATAATACGGCCCTTATGGTTGTTCCTAAACTTGACCGTACCACCTTCCTAACGGTTGAGCTGCAGGAATAGATCTTCCTCGCCGGTCATGTGCTTGGAACAACCATTGTCCATCATCCATCTTCTTTCTTCTCTTTCCTATCATTGGTTTGTGTTTGTGAGGCTTTATTTGATAGAGTGGCTTCAGTGTTCCATTTGTTTGTTGGAAAGTCCACTTCTTATAATCTACAGAACCTACAAAACAAGATTGCAATATACATTTTAGTACCCATTTTTGTTTGGGTCCACAATGGTTAGTTTGTGTTGCCTGTTTTGGCAGTCTACCTTTTCCTTTGCTAGAACTAGATGCTTGATGATCATTTTTTGGTATATAACCTAGCTCAAATTTTGTGGTGCTTTGGGTTTGTGTTCCTAACAATTTATATAGGTTTCTACTTCCATTTGTGAACTTAACCTAGCCCAAATTTTGTGGTGCTTTGGGTTTGTGTTCCTAACAATTTATGCAGGTTTTTACTTCCATTTGTGAACTTAGCTAGATCATTTAATAGAATAGCAGAGTTTTCTTTTAGTTTGTCTATATCTACCTTTAAGTTGTTTATCTTTGATTTTAATGCAATGATCTCAACAGATAACTCTTTGTTTTGATTATTAAGTACGTTTTTTTGTGCTTTTTCTTCACCTAATGCTTTTGCTAGGTTTTTATTTTCTAATTTTAATGATTTTACTATATCATGCATCACAAAAAATGTTTCTAATAATTCATCTTGAGTAAAGGAGGTTACCTCATCTTTTAGAGCTATAAGACCGAGAAGAGCTTCTCTTGAGGTTTCTTCTTCCTCTGAACTTGAGTCTGACTCATCCCAAGTTGCTGTGAAAGCTTTCTTCTTTTCGTCTTTTCTGAAGGGCTTCTTTTTCTTGTCTGACTCCTTTTGGAGAAGCGGACAGTCCTTCTTGATGTGTCCCCTTCTCTTGTAGTTGTAATAGGTGATTGCATCGTTCTTGATTTCTTCTTTCTCCTTCCTCCAATTTTGAGGAACTTCCTAAATTTTCTGGAGAGGAGGGCTATGTCTTCCTCTTCTTCTCTGCTTGAGGTTTCTTCAGATTCTTGAATAGCTTCAAGAGCTATAGTTTCTTCTTGGATCCTTCTCCTTCCTGATTCCTCATGTGTTGGAGTTGAACCTCATATGCCATTAGACTTCAAATAAGATCGTCCAATTTCAGGGTGGACAAATCTTTTGACTCTTGAATGGTGGTAGTCATGGTTTCCCAATTGCTGATGAGTGAGCGAAGGATTTTTCTGACAAGGGCTTCACTTTTGATGTCTTGATCAAGATTCCGCAAGGAGTTTATGATGTCCATGAATCTTATGAATATCTCCTTTATCGACTCCCCTTTCTTCATCCGAGAAAGCACGTAGTTCTAGGTTAGTAGATTTACCCTTGTTTCTTTTACCTTTGAAGTTCCCTCGTGGGTAACTTCGAGAATGCTCCATATCTCGTGTGTGATTTTGCATGCAAAGACTCAGTTAAATTCTGTTTTGGAGAGACTGCAGAATATGGAGTTCATGGCTTTTGCGTTGTTTGTAGCCATCTTCTTTTGGTCTAGAGTGATTGCAATGCCGTCTTTGATTTATGGGCGTGTGTACTTCGAGGCGAAAACATCCTATACCTCATAGTCCATTGACTCCAAGAAGATATGCATCCTGGTCTTCCAATAGCCGAAGTTTGTTCCATCAAAAGAGGAGGTCGAACCGTCGACTGACCCTCAGCATACGTGTCAACATTCGACTTTGACATCTCCTAAACAACGCAAGCTCTGATACCAGGAGGATATCTTGCGGATCGCAACGTATACTAGAGGGGAGAGGTGAATAATATTGCCTGACAAAATTTATATACAGAGATCAAGAATAAATCACAAAAAATTCAAGCACAGAGTACACCTGATTTATAATGGAAACCCAAACCGGGTGAAAGTCACTACCTAAGCCTCCCTGCTTAGGATTTTTTCGACTAGTCCAAGCTAGTCAATCCACTAACCGTACCACTTAAACGAGGGTGGCACAACCTCTTACAACCACTTCTCTTTTTATCCTGAAGAGAAGTAAAAACAACAATCATGGATCTTCCCAACAATCTTGGGATTTGTAAATCAAAGCAAAAAGATAGAATAATAGAAATAACTTCTATGGAACCTCAATAAAAGATCAAACCGAATTTTTTACAGAGGTTCGAGGCATCGTGCTTTTGAAGAACGTGAAGAACAGGGTGCGAAGGCTTTTGGAATAAGCACGAGAAGCTCTACTTTTTGAAAGGTATTTCTTTTTGAAAGTTTGCGTACGACCTCTATTTATACTAAAAGTTTTGCCTGAATAGGAAATTAAATTGGTCGATCAATTAAGGTTAATTGGTTAATCAAAAGGCAATTTGGTCGATCACTAATTGATCGATCAATTTACTTGGTTGGTCAATCAAAATGATATTTATCTACTTCCTAAAATGAGCTAATTTGATCGGTTAATGAAGTTGGTTGGTCGATCAAAGTATTTTGGTCGATTAATTAACTAATTTGGTCAATCAATATCCCTAAAAACTTGGTTTTGAAAAGATACGTCAAAATCTGCTTTTGAGTTTTTATTTGAGGTTCCTTACAATAATGTCTTAGACTCAAATAAATATAAAAAGACACATCAGCAACTATTTGCACTTGGCTTGAAAGGCGCTTTAATACTTTAATCCAAGATAGTCTTGAAATGTTAGTCTAGCAATAAGTATAATTTTAGTGCATCAAAACAAAAGTGCTTACAAGATGTAGCGTTTTGTGGCATGAAAATTTGTAACTATTATTGAATAAATGAATAAAATTGGATTACTACTGTGAACGGTAGCATTCCTCCCTCTTTATCAAAAAAAATAATCATGCCTTAGGGTTATTGATGTAGACACATCCATTTAGGTTGAAATGCCTATTTATGCATGTTCCTAGGCTTAGATTTGCATTCCATATTATAAATATTGCATAACATGCATCATTCTGCATTTAGAGTAGTTGTGTATATTTTAGGTTAATTGCATCCTTTTTGTGGTTAGGAGAGAAGGAGATTTATTTTAAAGCTTCGGATTGACGATCCAACCGTACGGATCTAATCAGGATGATGATCGGAGTCCAACGCCTCCGAAATCGCCTTGATCAGAGTCCCGTAGCGCCGTATGCAGTCTGAGGAAGATTAACAGCCAAGGGATTAGGTGACGTAATTCGAAGCTTCAAACGACAAATCCAACTATGCGTATGGATTCGGGTCGATGATCGCAGCCTAACGACACCAAAATCGACTCAATCCAACCTCTGTAGCAGCCCCTACAACTGAAAGAAGATGGACGGCTTAGATCGCGCCCCATGGTACAACCCAGGCCGCCCATGCGCACGCACATGTGCAGCAGCGTGCGCGTGCACGCGAGTGCATAGCGTGAGGAGGCACGCGACGTGGCGCGTGCCAGCGTAGTGGTAATGTGGGTGCGTGGGCTATATTCAGTGACATTTGCAGCGGATCTTTAGCGACGTTTATGATCGTCACTAAATGTCCTATGTACGAATTTGATTCTTTCCTCCACTATAAAAGGACCCCTACCCCTCCCATTTTTCATCTCTTCCTTTCTTCCTCTCACCACCTCCAAGGCTCTAGAGAGAGCTTGTTTGAAGCCCGGGATGCACCTCTAGAGTAGAAAACAAATATTTGTTCCCGCCTCTCATCCCCCTTTGTGGAGCATCCCATGGCCGTCTTCTCACCTCCCTTCGGGAAGAAGATCCTCGCCACGACACTGTCCTTCCCTGCCCTCCGTCGTCCGGCTTCGTACTCGTTCGTTTCGCTCCTCACCACCTTCCTCCAAGCAACATTAGAGCGAGTCATCCTCCAAGTGACCATCGAGGGGGATTTCTCTCACCTATCTCTATCTTTATTGCTTTCGTAGTATAGATTTCCCGCTTTCCTAGTTGTAACAAATATTTGTTTCGAAATATATGACTATTTCTCTCTCTCTCTCTCTCATATTTTGCAAGTAGATTAGCTAAAAATTTCATCGACCTGATCTCTTGCTCTATTAAAAATACCAAAAAAATAAGAAAAGACAAAAACAACAAAAACAAATAAAAGCGAAATGCGTATCTTTCAAAACCAAACGTTCGCTTCCCTATGTTTGACCCGAGACTCATATTTCGAGTTTTGATTATAAATTTTATCTGATCGATGGATTTTCTTGCGAATCGAACTACGACGACAGGTTTCCAAATCCAATCCTTTTCGTGTGCGAATCCACCGTTGTCAGTTATAAATAATGTATTTAAAGCATGCATGCATATTTAGGCTTTATGTTTCTTTTATGCCTAATTATCTAATTTTAGACTTTTTGTGAATAACGTAGGTACAAAATGTAGAGAATAACATAGAATCATGAGTGGAATGGAAAATAAAGCTACAGAGCTAGGAGCTGGTTGAAGGGCAAGACATGATTGAAGAAAAAATGAAGACTTAAAGAAGAAGAGAGAGAGAGAGACTTGGATAACCTAACCCTACCCCTTAGAGCCCTAGGATATCCTTATCCCAGAATCTAACCAACCTAATCAAGATCCAATTCCTAACATAGAACCTAATTAGGATTCCCTTAACCTATTTAGAAGCTTCCCCAACCCAATTACACACTCAGACTTGGACCAACACTCAAATTGGACATCCAGACACCTCTTTGGACGTCTAATTTGGCAGATCCAGCATCTAAATCCTTCCCAGATGTGCTTGTAGCCTATAGCTTTGCTTTGGATGTCCATAACACCCTCTGGACATCTGATTTTGCAGTATTAGACATCCAGACAATGTCCTAGATGTCCAAAACCCTTCTCCAACAAACAAAAACCACTGAACATAGCCTTATCCCCTTGAAACAACCCAAAACACCACCTAAACTCTATCCTTAAGCCTATAACCTATCCTTTCCTAAAACCTACACTTAATAACATATCTCCTAGGTTTTAGATTTTATCCTCTCAACCGAGGTTGCCTATTTTTAGAAAACCACCATCCTATCCTAGCCTTGCAACCTAGATCCTAAGGTCCTTATTTAACCAATCCTAGGAATCACTTTTGATGGAATCTAATCCATCCAAATTAGTGATCCTAGGCACCTTAGATTGACGAATAGGAAGCCACCTACTTTTTTATAAAAGGACCTAGCCTCCAACCCTTAGAGAACAATTAGCCTTAGTATATGATGGGAATACCATCATGAGCCATAACTAGCTCAATTTGGTTTGATAAAATCATTAAAATCTCCTACATATCAGTTAGAAGGTCTTTTGGGCAGGTTAAGTTGTTCTAAGAAGAAAAGATGAAAATAAGATTATTTCTACAATTTTACCATCTTATCACAAATACAGAATAACCACAGGGTATGGCAGGGGTTTATTAAAGGTCATTTAGTCATTAATTTCTAATAAGTGGGTCCATGTAGATAGAAACGGATTTTTACGCATTTTAAGAATTAATGGATATCTGAAATCCTAAAAACAGACCCGCTTAATTAACTGAGGTTCTGGTCAGGATAAAATTCATCTAAACCCTCTAAAAATTATATAAAAATATTCTCTAGGGTTTGGCATCCTTGATTTAACTATCTGAACCTGTTTTGACCTAAAATAGAGTCTCAGACAGATTATTGCCCTAATTTGAGTTTTTGCATAAATTACTCAGTCAACCTAGGTAAAAACCAAAATCTAACTTCACCATTGGATTTCTTAGGTCCAAATGAGGTTTTTATCAAAATTTGGACCAAATCAGAGATTGTCTTGACCTAGTTTGCATTTCAGTCTTGTCAGATTCTTTCTATTTCACAAGCACCCCTAGCTTTTGAAATTCATTACAAATAGGCCCCTATCTTTGTCGTCACTCTTTGCAAAGAGGTCCCTCTGCCATTGTCATGGAGGAATCCTACTCTGACGAGCTTCATTTGGCAAGAACTCTTTGATTACTTGACGAATCCCTCTCAAAATTGAAAGGGAGATTCGTCAGGTAATCTCCTTCCTATTGAGCCATGTCCAAGTATACAAATCTCTCTGAAAAGCTCGTGCGAATCCTTCAAAGATTCAGGTCTCCTATTCCATGAAGCTTGGGAGCTTCCAAGCTTGGTTTTCAAGCTTCAAAACTCACCCTCTGGCCTATAAAAAAACCCCCATGGCATTCCTTACCTCCTTAGCGAGAAATTGAGCCAAATCTAGCCCTATTTCCTCTTCTCCTCGGCGCACCCCGCCTCTCTCCAGCGACCCCTTCCTCCAAGCTTCTTCACCGGCCATCACGAACCATAGCCAGCTGGTCTCGACTCCCCAACTTCCTCCGCACCTTGACATACCCTCGAGGCGCTTCCCCTTCTTCGTAGCTGGTCTCTCCCACTAGAGCTTCATTCGTCTCCGGTGCCAACCATACCATATTTGGCATCGCTCCTCCCCATCATTCGCTACCTACTCAAACCAACTCCTTAACTCTGCTACTTCACAACTCCGTCTTCGGCACTCTGACTCAACCACTGCATCGCCTCCCGCGACTTCATCTTCCTCCGCTCCAGAAACCACTTTGGTGAGGTCTTCCGTACACTTCACCACCCCAAACACCTCGCCAACCGCCTCATAAGCTTCGCCGTTCCTCGCCCACCAAAACCCCTCAAACAATTGAGGGGATTGGCCACTCAATGCCTCCACCCGACACCACCCTCACCGCACCACCTTCCCGAAGTCACCAGACCACCACACACACCCTCACACGATGTAACACCCACTAAAGCACTCGCCGCTCCACGGAGAAGCTCCTGAGCTTACTTGATGTGGCCGCAAGGCAGTAATTTGTTTTTCAGGTGCTGACCAGACCTTCGCCGCCGCCCGTGATTTCACTGACCATGCCTTCAATTCTCCAACCACAACTACTCCAGGTTTCACTCCCAGGCTTTGCAACTAAGTCCTAGGAAGTGAACCCGACGCTTGATTGAACTCCAAACCTCCTTCTTGACCTCAATTGGGGGCGTCTTCACCAGCTGCTACGTCGCGACAGAGGAGAGACCAGATAGTCCCACATCGTAGAGCATTGTACCTTCAACAGGGGTTATATTATTTTTGTTACGAGGGCTTATCGCCTTCGAGTCAGTGGGGTCAGGTCCCTACCACGCCCTTACACACGTAGCGCCTCACGCGCTCGCTCACGCCCTCACCCACGCTCACGCCACGCAGGTTTGGGTCCTGATCCGATTGCCCGATTACCTGGGTCTGGTCTGGTTTGCCCAATTCGAGAGAGAAGAGAAAGAGAGAGAGACAGGGGGGGTTTTGCCTCTGCTGCTCTCTACACTTAGTGAAATCTGAAGAGGCCGTCGCCTTTGTTGGTGTTGTGCTATGCTATGCCTATGCCTCTCCTTGAGGCCTGAAGGAAAAAGAGTGGTTCTAAGACACTGTAGCACTTAAGTTGATGTGGCATTTGGTTGATTAATACTATTGCATCAATTAAGTAGAATTGTAATAGGGTAATTTGGTGATTCAAATCACCATTTTTATCCTAATCTTTTTCTACATTGACTCTTGAATTTATATCTATATCATTTGTGCTTGAAATTGCTATTGCATTGCTATATTCTTGCTTAAAATTATGATCTTGAGATAAATTGCTATATTGCTCCCTGCGATCAACATCGGAATTTCTTTGAGCTATAAATTTAAGTGTTCTACGTGATTTATCGGCTATACTACAATGCATTACTTTTAAATCACCGATTTAGAGCATTCAACAGTATAGTTTAGGCCACCATAGTCCACGTCTTCTCTCTCCGAGCTCTCTCTCCGATCTTCTTCCCGATGCCCTGGATCTGAAGCTCTACGAAGTTTCACACAAGCATCCCTTAAGTGGCTCCGCCATCTCTCTCTCTCTCTCTCTCTCTTTTATTACTATGTTTTCATGCTATTTGTAAGCTTTCCTCCAGAGTTTAGGTGTAAAACTTTTCATGAATAGCAATAAAGAGAATTATTCAATGGAAATCTTTGCAAGCTTTCCTCTAGAGTTCATGTGTAAACTTTTCATGATTAGCAATAAAGTGCATTATTCAATGGAAATATTCTCTCTTTATGTGCTTTCATTAGATTAGAATAGTTAGTGAGAAAGGTTTTAAGAATCTCATTTTACCTCCCTACGAATGACTCAGGACTTACCAATTTCCGATCTATAAATTTATTTGATTTGACGTGTTTTGCAATTGCAACGATAACGTAAAATCCTTTTATGCAATTCGCGTTGAACAAATTTGTGCCGTTGCCGAGGCTGCAATGGAGTTATTCTTGAAACTTTTCTTCTCAATGCTTACTTGAGATTTCTAACTCTATTTCTGTTTAATTGCGTGTGTGCAGGAAGCATGAAAAGTTGGGAAGAAACGCAAGAACGGAAGGATTGTAGGCTTTTCATCTCAAGGAAGTACTCATATCTTAGTTAAGTTAGATTTTCTTTTGAAAAAAAAATTAAAAAAAAAATTAGGTGCTTTGCTTGATCCTTAGGATTAAAAGTGTTTGTTTTCTTTCCTCATAAAAAAAATTTTAAAAAAATTATTTTGTTGGTGGGCATTATCACTTGAGAATCATCAAAACCACCTCCTTGAAATTTGGATTACAACTACTTGCGAGATTCAAAATTCATTTTTTGAACTTTTGTAAGTCTAAAAATTCTAAAAGTCCTCCTGGACATAGGCATTGAGGTCAAGAATATCATAGCCAAATTTCACGCAAATATGATTAGTACAAAGTTTTTAAAAATTTGCAGACTATGGTGCTATCAAATCTGTTATCTTTCCTGATTTTTCAGACTTACAAAAATCATTGGAACTTTTATATAACTTCGAATTATCAAAAATTTATGGCGTTGAATTCCTATGATAATATAGAATCTCAAAAAAATCTTAAATAAATATTTCACACACATTTGATTGCATGGAAAATTCAATCACCAACTGGGGTTCAAAATAGACTATAGAAACCCCAGCACACTTTAAATCTAAAAAAAATAGAAATCATGCATTAAAATTCTTGAAAAAATATTTTTTGAGTGCCTAATTGGTGGTGCAAGAGAACCAATTGGTTGCATTGACCAGGTCGCACCACCTTACTTATCTTTGGACTTAATTGGACCATATAGCACTATTTGATTTTAGGGTTTTAACAATAGGATAGAGTACATTTGCATCTCACATACCTAATGGAAATTGATTTCACAAATTGCGACTTGCAAAAACTTTTTATGTGCTCCATTAGAACATTGCTTGAATTTATCTGAATATGAAACCCTAAAATTCACTTATACAAGCAATTGAACCTTAAAATTCATTTCACCATAAAAATTACTTGTGAACCCCTTGCTTGTGCACTTCATACTTTTCAAATCTATCTTAAGGGAAATACCCCCCTAATATCCATCATATTCTAAAAGCACTTCAAGCCTAAACCTAAAATTGAGTAGATGTGCCCTAGGTAGGACTAATCTACTTGGTAACTTGAGGTTAGATTGGGCTAAGATCAAGGCCTTGTCTACTTGGGCCAACTAGTAACAAGAAAGGTCAGTGCGGTAACTACATTAACCTCTAGCGATGTCCCGCCGTAAGGGGTGCCTTAGGGGGTCCCACCCTTCTGGCCAGCCAAGTAATTCGAGGGTTGGTCTAATCCAGTTGTATTTTTGGGAGCCAGGATTAGATCTAACTAGGGTTTACACTTTAAGGACTAGCTTGATTACTTGTATTGTGAGGGTAGGTATTCTCTCATCTGTCTTCTCTCTCTCATCTACTTAAATTCTTCTGGTGCATGTAAGGTAGAAGATCTCTAAACCCTAATTTAATGCCACCCTTAGAGAGAAATCTTGGGAGAAGACTTGTTTTTTCTAAATCTGATTCTAAATCTTTTCCCAAGGGTAATCACCATAACTAATTTAGGAGAACTTGGACCCATACTCTTTTGCTTCCCATTATTGCTCCTTTTCTCCCTATCCCAACTGATCCCTTATTGATGGTAACATGATCATTTGTCATAACTAACTTGAATTAGTTAGAATCAAGTGATAAATGCTCCTTAATGATCGTCTAAGGATCGTAATTTCATGCTGAACTGATTTGAGAAGATAGAAAGAAGGGTTAATTCTACAGTTTTAACATCCATTCACTAATGCAGATTAACTCAGGATTAATCAAGGGTTAATTCAAGGTCAAATGAACCTAAAAGACCAAGAAGTGGGCTTAGAATAATTGAACCTGGTGATGTGCGTATATCTGATTAACTTAAAATATCTATTAATGCATGTTCTTAGTGTCACATTAACATCATACATTGTAAATAGTGCATAACATGCATAATCATGCATTTAGATCAAGTTGTATAAATTGTACAGTAATTATCTCCTTTTTATGGTTAAGGATAGGGCGACTTTTTATCGGGGCCTCGGATCGAAGATCCAACCGTACGGATCTAATCAGGGCGACGATTGGAGTTCAATGACTCCAAGATTGCCCTAATTGGACATCTGTAGCACCAGATAGAGACCGAGGAACCCTAAAGATCAAGGGCAAAGATGTTAATTCGCACCTCAGACGACAAATCCGATCACACAGATGGATTTGGATCGACGATCGCAGCCTAACGATGCAAAAATCGGTCCAATCTGACACCTGTGGTACCGTCTACAATACTCAGAAAATGGACGGCCAAGATGGCACCACGTAGCGCCATCTCAGCTGCCCAACTGGCCCCAAGGATCCGCATCTGCCTTTCCTCTTCATGTGATCGACAATTCTCCGCCGTTGGATGCTCATCCAATGGCTGCAGGCCCGCGCACATAAAACAATCGCATGACACTAAGCCGCCCGCAGTGCGTTGGTGGAGCACCTTCGCGAGAAGAGAAGGTCGTGCGTTCGAGTCACTACGCCTCAAATTGAAGAGCGGGCACGTGGAGCAAGTGAGCGAGTGGAGCCGTGCGATGAAGATCGTGCGACGCTAAGCAAGCGATAGCGCCCATGTGCAATCAGACGCGCGGCGCTGACGCGTGATCGTACGCGGGCGCGCGACGCAAGCGTAGGTGGTTTTTAGCCATCCGATCTCTTGATCGGACGGCTGTAAGAGCGCGGATGTGCACGTGCGTTGAAGGACGTGGAGGCGAGGAGGTGCGCGAGCGACGGGCACGAAGGTCACGTTCAGGCCTTTAGTGATGGATTTATCCGTCACTAAAGGTCTTGAATTAATGTTTTTCAAATTGTAATATCCAAAATGCCCCCACTCCTAACAACTATAAAAGGAGACCCCGTCCATACAAATTTCTCATCCCTTCTCTTCTCTCCCTCTCCAAAGCTCAAGAGAAGCTTGTCCCATACCTGGGATGCTTCTCAAGAGATAAAATCAAATTTTCACCCCCATTCCGGAAGCGGATCCTGTGATGACGATGACGTGCTGCCTCGTTCCCGTTCCTCCTACTTCGACCTCCTTCTTCCCACTCCGTTCTTCGTCTTCCAGGCGTTGTCTCGTCCGGCTCGTCCTCCAAGCGATCGTCGAGGAGGATAACTTCTCTCTCCCATTCCTTTCTCCTGCATTCTAGTCGTAATAGTTTTCTTACTTTCTAGTATAATTTCTTACTTTCTTAGTTGTACAAATATTTTGCAACATCAAGTGAATATTTTCTCTCTCTCTCTCTTTCTTATTGTTTATATTGATTCCATTACATTGTAATTACTCCGCTCTTTAAGTATATATATATATATATAATTGCGAATTTTGATCGACGTAACCTCCCTGAGTTCGACCTGGGATTTCTTTTTCGGTATAAATTTTATTTGTTGAACCCGAGTTCTTAGCTATTCAAACTACAACGACAGGTTTTTAAAACCAACTCCGATAGCATAGTCCTTCGACGTTTAACACCTGGGTTTCATGTATTTTGGATATTAAAATATTACATAAAAGCCCTAATTATCAACCTCACTCAAACTGAAATAGCTCTGGTAGAGATAAATTCAATCTGAACCTTCTAAAAATTATTGAAAAATATTCTAAGAGGTTTGGTACCTTCACTTTGACCATCCGAACCCATTTTGACCAAAAATAAAGATTCAGACAGGAATTTACCCTAATTTGGGCTTCTGTGCAATTTACCAAGTCAAACATGGTCATAACCCAAATCCAATTTTACCATTAGGTTCCTAGGTCCAAATTAGGGTAACACCAAAATTTAGATCCAATTAGAGTCCATCTTGACCTAGTTTGCAATTTAGTCTCCAAATCTCTATTTTTTCAATTAGACCCTCATCTTTTACCTTTTTCTTACATATCAGCCCCTAATTTCTCTCCTTCACAAAGAGGTCCTTGCTGCCTGATTTTGACGAGTTTCCTAAATAGAGACCTAAACCCATGACCGTCGACTTTGACTTGCTGATTTCTCCATCAGATCTCCACCAAATCCCTCCAAAATTGGAGGGATTGGTATTCAGACCATGAGGAATTCAATGAACAAGATCTCGAATGCTAATGTGAACATGAGAGCCCAAGTGAGCTCGAGAATTTCCAAAATTGAACTTTCTAAATTCACGAAGTAAAATCATGAATTCTTGGCATTTGAAGGCCTGATTGAGCTCTATATAAGCTCCTCGATGTTCCACAATCAAGGGCAGTCAATTCTTGGCTGGAATCCCCCCTAATTCCTCTTCCCCATCCAACTCCACCATCGGCTCCAGTGAGCCTCTTCTTACCCCTTCTTCCGGCCACCCAACGACCAAATTGGGTGGCCCACTCTCTTCCTCTCACTCCTCGCCAACTAAAGCTTGAGAGTGTTCCACCTCTTCTTCCTCGTCGATTCCTCCATTGGATTTCGTCACCTTCCTCGCATCTGGCTGGCCAACTCTGGACGCTCTTCGCCTCTACTCATCCAAATAAGCATCTATCTTTCTCCTTCTTTGCCTCTAGCACCTTTCTACACCTTTGGTTACTAGGATCATCCACTGCACCCGCCACTCCACTCTCATCTTCCTCACCTCTGGCATGAGCTTCGGCAAGCTCACATCGATGCCGTCGTTCACCAAACGCCACAATGCCACTACCACAACCATCCTCACCTCCCAACGACCAAAAGCCCCAACATTATTGGAACTATTGGCCACTCATTCGCACCCTCGAACAAATCCATACTCCACCTGAAACACCACCTTCGTCTGACCACCTCCACCTCTTAAAACACCTCGCCATGCCATCACCTTCCATGCTTCCTGGCGAGGCTTTTAAGCTATTTAATTGGGGCTTTTAGCTTGTATTATTGATCCAGGTTCCCTCGTCGTCGAACTTCATCACCGTCATCATTCTCCGCCGATCATACACCGCTGACCTCGATTCCACCCTCAGCAAGTGTAGTTTGATATTAGGAAGCGACGTGGGCTTCCAATTGAAGCAGAAGCCAGCAGCAACAGCTTAATTTGGACGAAACACTCGCATGTAGCTACTAAAGAGGGGCTGATTAGACATAGTCCCACATCAGGAACTTTTGAAAAAAATTTCAATACTTATTGAATTGTGCCCGTTGTCGTGTTGCCCTAGTCACGAGGGGTTGAGTCCCTCCTTACACGAGCATATGCACACTAGCTCCGCTCGCCCATGCCCTTGCGAGCTGAACCAGGCCCCCCCTCTATGCTTGAACCGGTCTGGGTCTGAGAGAGGATTTTTGAGAGAGAGAAGGGGGGTTTTGCACTATTGGGATTTGAAATAAAACTTAAGTCGTCAAAGGCTTAATTGAGACGTTTATCTAATCTGAGGTGTTGTTGAGAATTCGACTAAGTGTTTGAGGCATTATTTGAGAGTTGGTCTGACATTGAATTGAGAATAAGCCTGAGTATTAAGTGATTAATTGGTGGTTCCAACCACCTTCCTTTTTTCTTTTTCTCTATTATATTTTTGTTCTCTGACTTTTGATATCCATTTGAAATACGTTGAGCATATTTTTCATATATATTGAGTTTTGTTTTGAAATTGGATTGGGGATTAAATTGTGATTATTTGCTCCCTACGAACGACCTTAGAACTCAATGTTTTTCGAGCTTTACAAATTTTAAATGTCGATTTGATTTTCGTCGACTGTACTACGACGCATATTTCTCTAAACTATGACGATTACTGCTTCAACACTTACTCCAACTTCTTCAAGATGGGAGAACTCTCCTCAACACCTGGGGCTTGATTCCCTTACCTACGCCTCATTCCCTAGGAATAGCTAAGCCTACCTTATCCTTACGGAATTCCACACAAATATTTGGATATTAAGGATTTCTACAATCTCAAGAGACACTCTCCATACAGGACCAACACCTGATCGACATGACCAACTATCTTGATTAGTTTAACCAGACTCATCTCCCCCCTGGTCGGGGATATGCCTCAGAGTCCCAATACCTAAGATATCAATCCTATCCCCAAAATCACTTTGCAGATTATCCCAATTTCACGCAACCCACTCCACCTTCTTATTGGGATAACCCTACACCACCCAACCAAGAATATGATCCTTACCCTAGGTATTCAAATCTTGATAATGGATATTTTGATTTGAGTGAGGTTAGAAATCCTATAAATTATTATCCTCAACCCACTCAAACCCCTAACCATGGCAGTGATCCCAAGGTTACCCAATTGCTCCAAGTGCTCCAGGAGATGAAAGAAGCTAATAAAAGAAATACTGATAACCTATTAAAGGAACTTAATAGAATCCAGGAAGCACAACATGATAAACTTGGTCCCAGTGTGTCACAAGTTGGTGGTAAGCCACTTAGGGTTGAGGATCTGACCTTAAGTATGGAATCTTATTCAGTCCCAACCTCTACTTACACTGAACCCATCCACCAGCCCTGTGATTATCCAGAACAGATCTTACCCAGGCCTACATTTGAACTAATAGACAATTTTGATGTCCCAAAGACTGACTCTGAAATGAATGACAAATCTATGGAAGGGACATCAAATGGGGTCCTTGGAATTGATTATGACACATCTAGAGTTGAATCATTTGGAAACCCCATCCTGGAAAATGATGAGGAAAATGTAGGCATCCCCAAGATTGATTCTCAATCTAAAAATCCTGAATCTTGGGAGATCACGTATGTTCATGGAATCCAATTTATATTATCTAATAACCATATTGAGATTAAGGAGGAAGACTCACTCGAGGATCTAAATCTTGATTTAGGCCTTGAATTACAATCATTCTATTTTGAGGAACAAATCTCTGGTGGGCCTGAGTATGAGTCCTTTATGTTTGAGGATGCACATTTGGACTTTGAGGATGATTTGAAGTTAGATATCTCAAGAAATTTGGAGGAATTTGAACAAGATAAAGATTGTAAACAAGCAAAAGAGACCTCTTAATAGGATAGACGGATTGAGGACAGTGACACTCCTAGCCAAGCACATTTACATGGTTCTGATAAGATTTTGTCTGAGGTTTCTAATGATCATATGTGTCTGGATGATTCGATTATGATATTTAGAGTTTACGATATTAATCATTCTGAGATACCCCAGATAGAAGTTGAATCTATTTTCACTTCTATATCAGCTGATTCTCACCGTTCTCTTCCCATCCACCACAGTCCTGAGAAAAACCCCGATTCTACATTCCCTTCTCCTAACTTTAATCACCAACATCATGAGATTGAGCAAGACAAACAATCCTCCTTTGAAAGAGATGTTCAAGAGATTGCAAAATTATTTGGGATGACTTATGATGATTTACCTGAAGAAGAGAAGAATTCATCTGAATCATGGAATTCCAAGGAACTTGATTTGATAGATAAGGAAAAGGAAGACATTAGCTCAGAGCATGGAGTTCAAAACAAAGTAAATTGGGATCTAACTTATAATCCGAGTAACTCTAATGGATGGCTCGATTCTGACACTGAGAAATTCACAGAAGCCACATAACTAAAAATGAAAGAATTTGAGGCTTTAATTAATCTAGATTTTGATCTTCAACCCCCTTGGGAAATGATTCTGAGAGATAATGAATTTTCGCCCATTGCATTTGAGGATTCGCATCATGAATTAAGATATGATTTAGGCCACTCATATGAGATTTTTTATCACCCCAGAGATGAGCTTGAGGATTTTGATTTAGATATCCAGCATGATTTGGGTGAATCTAGAACTGTTGAGATGGACCATTGGATTTTATTTGACTCACCTACTATACATCCATCCACACTCGACTTGACTCACGAAGTGGTTCCTTAAATCATTTTAGACTACATCACTCGGGTTCCTCCTTTCATTTCCTATCACTTTCAGGACCCGCATGATTTATTCCCCACTTACCACTCTTTATCCACCTCATCTACCTTACTTATGCACCACTTCTTAGGGTTGCTACTATCTACTTTCCACTTTAGCACCCACACTTCTTTTTCTCTCTTTTGTAGCACCTGGCTGCAAAAAATTCGAAGCCCGATTATTTTATCTTTTCGACCTTTTGGGCTTGGTATTCACCATCACCTGGTCCACATATGTGGACCACTGATTCTTGGGCCGCATGACCATTTCTTCATATTAATCCTAACTCAACCCATTAATTTGATCATTTATTTTTTTTTTGGGGTTTTGGTCTAGCAAATGAAGTAAAACTTAGCGTTGGCTGGGAGGCAACCTAGTATTCTGTATAGGTACTTAGATCTTTATAAGCTAACTTGGAATAACAAGCTTAGTCAGGTCATATCCCCTCTTCTTGCTTATTGCATTTTAATTATTCTTTATGCATTTCAATGAGGACATTGTAATGAATAGGCATGGGGGGGTGGACATTGCATGTTTTATTTTTGTGTCAACTAATCTTGTCAATAATCCTATATATAGATAGCATTTTTGTCAGAAAAAAAATTGTATTTGCATCCTTGCATATGTTTTCCTGTGGTATTTCTTTTGAATAAGAGTGTAGTTCTTAAGATTCAAGCTAGGTGGAGTCAGGAATTCTCGATTTGAGAATTTACTAACTTTAGGAAGTGTGAAACAAATTCTTTTCCGCCTAGACTCTTCAGGTTGTACGTCGGCTTAATTATCTCGAGTATTTACGTAAATCTGGATTGATTTTCCTGAGACTTTGAAAGGAGTCTGAAAAAGCTAAAAGTATTAAGTCAAAGGGATGATGAGTGAATGACTTATCGTTCCACCCTTTAGTTTGGATGGTCTTTAAGTTTCAAGCATCTTCACTTGTAAATTGCACTAACTCGTCTTTTGGATGATTTTGTTGGGTTCTTAGTGATCAATAAGATTTAGTCTTAGGCCTGCAGATCTAAATGACCTTGTCATGTTTCTAGCTCTTAGGATTATTCCATTTTGTAGGAGAAAGCATTTAAAACAGATGAAGGAGAGTCACTCACCTAGAAAAATGAGTTGGAGAAGAAAAAAAAAAATATTTAGCCTTGGATAAAAAATGAGGATAAAAAATTTTTGAAAAAAATATTATTATATTCCACAAAATAAAAGCATCTCACTACATATAGATGATATTCCTTTCCATTTCTGAATAAAAACACCTCACTACATGGGTGTTTATCCTATAGAAAAAAGAAAAAAAAAATATGGAGAAAAGAATTAGGAATAAGAGACCTAGAGGTCCAGTTGGGGAAATATACACCTAGTGTGTTGACCTCGGGATAGAAAAATGATGAGAATAAAGCTGCCAAATCCTAGTGTAGCCTAACCGAAGACAGGTTGTCTTAGAAAGACATAGAAATATTCTAAGTCTTATTAAATACTAGGAATCAACTTGATTGTCCGTCTGTTAAGTCACATAAAAATCACACACAGATGCTTGCTTCTCACATTCGATTAGAATCTTGGGTGGGTCGACTTAGTTAGAGAAAGTTACTTTGACGACCCAAGTCTAATGCTAATAAGATTTTTGATTTGATTTGGGAGGTCTGGATTTGAGTTGGTACTTTGGAACTGTTGAGTTTTTGCCGTTAAGGATTTGTTCATAATTTTCTTTCGTTGGTGAAAATCTTATTAGGGTTCTTGATTTAAACTAGCTCGATTCTTTGACAACACCTTTATGAAAAAAAAAAATTCGTGTTTTACTTTTGAAAATAAAGAAAACCCGCGCATATGATTTTCGCATGTTAATTTTGCTAAGAGAGTAGCAAAAGATAGGTATGGGGGTGTGAAACAACCTAATTTATTACCTTAATTAGTTTAACCTAGAGCTAATTCCTTAGTAAAATCATGTATTAGGGTTATATATACTGCATTTAGAGCATGCATACATATTTAGGTTTTGTGTTTTTTTATGCCTAATTATCTAATTTTAGACTTTTGTGAATAATGTAGGTACAAGATGTAGAGAATAACATAAAATCATGAGCGGGATGAAAAATAAAGCTACATAGCTAGGAGCTAGTTGAAGGGCAAGACATGACTGAAGAAGAAATGAAGACTTAAAGAAGAAGAGAGAGAGGGACTGGGATAACCTAACCCTACCCTTAGAACCCTAGGATATCCTTATCCCAGAACCTAGCCAACCTATTCTAGATCCAATTCCTAACCTAGAACCTAATTAGGATTCCCTTAACTTATTTAGAAGCTTCCCCAACCTAATTACACACTCAGACTTGGAACAACACTCAAATTGGACGTCCAGACACCTCTTTAGACATCTAATTTGGCATACCCAACATCCAAATTCTTCCCAAATGCACTCATAACCCATAGCTCTGCTTTGGACATTCAGAACACCCTCTGGACATCTGATTTTCAGTATAAGACATCCAGATAGTGTCTTGGATGTCCAAAACCCTTCTCCAACAAGCAAAATCCACTGAACATGGCCTTGTCTCCTTGAAACAACCCAAAACACCACCTGAAATCTATTCCTAAGCCTAGAACCTATCCTTTCCTAAAACCTACACTTAAGAACATATCTCTTAGGCTTTAGATCCTATCCTCTCAACCTAGGTTGCCTATTTTTAGAAAACCACCATCCTATCCTATTCTTACAACCTAGATCCTAAGGTTCTTATTTAGCCAATCCTAGGCATCACTTTTGATGGAATCTAAGCCATCCAAATTAGTAATCCTAAACACCTTAGGTTAACCAATAGGAAGCCACCTACTTTTCTATAAAAGGACCTAGCCTCCAACCCTTAGAGACAAATTAGCCTTAGTATAGTTTAAGCCACAATGGTCCACGCCCTCTCTCTCCAAGCACTCTCTCCAGTCTTCTTCCTGGTACCCTGGATTTGAAGCTCTGTCGAGTTTCACACAAGCATCCCTCAAGCAGCTCTGTCATCTCTCTCTCTCACTACTCTTTTTCTATTTTATTACTATGTTTTCATGTTATTTGTAAGCTTTCCTCTAGAGTTCATGTGCAAAACTTTTCATGATTAGCAATAAAGAGCATTATTCAATGGAAATCTTGTCTCTCTTTAGGTGCTTTCATTATATTAGAATAGTTAGTGCAAAAGGTTTTAAGAATCTCGTTTTAACTCCCTGCGAATAACTCAGGAGTTACCAATTTTTGATATATAAATTTATTTGATTCAATGTATTTTGCAACTACAACGATAACGTAAAATCTCTTTATGCAATTTGCATCGAATAGTACCCACCATATGTTGCGGTATGCATGTGTAGGTTTCTTTTTTAAGTATAGGTTTTGGGGAAAAACTCAATAAAATAGTAGAAACTCTACTAGATTTTCACCAGGTTTCGATCTCTTTGGCTAAATAATTGTCTATTTAAACCTCTAAAACATACCTAATAATTAAACTATGTATTGGGATCTTAGCACCTTTACTCTAGGTAATCCACTTCTGAACCATTGGAGGATTAGTGGAGCGTGATAAAGGACACATGTATTGATTGCGAAGTTCATGCCCACAACAATAGGTGCTACATATCAAGAGAGATGAGGGTCTCTCAATTTACTATTGTGACAAGAGTACCGGATCATACAAGATTAGATTGAAAATACTGAATTGAACTAAATCATATTAAATGACTTTCGCATGGATTCTGGGTAGGTCGTATTTATCCAATCTTTGGCCGACAATAGGGTAGGAAATTATCTTTAGCTTTCCCTATAATAGTAATGGTTAATCTTCCGAGGTGGCCCGTCATGCTATGATTAAGGCTACTTCTTATCAAGTTTTAGAATATCTGCTCATGTAATCCCTACGTAAGAGAATACAATACCCTTTCCCCTAACGAAGCCTTGCCTTCCACACTACCTGCTATATTAACAACTAGAAAAACTTCCTGATATTCGAATCCTTTGACATTCGAATCCTTTAATATCCAAACCTAATGATATCCCACAGATAACATCTAAATTTTAAGGTTTAATTTGATCATAACCTATATTATAATAAAATATATTTCTGACAACCACATTATACGGACGAATTTAATGATGACAAAAGAAATCATTTCAAAAAATTGACCAATAATTTTAAGACCTATATTTAGTCACCTGCCAACGAAATCCTTTCCCACCGATGATTTTACGTTCCCACCAAAATTCCACACAAATCCTACCATCCCTCAAACCCTTCCAACTCCCCCTCCCAGCCTCCTCCTTGCCAGGTGTTGGGCGTTGGCTGGAGGGGTCATCGCCTCCTTCCGTAAGGGGCGCACCACCTCCCTTGCCGGTGGCGCCAGCACCGGGATCCTCATCCTCATCACTGCCGCCCTCTCTCTCACGCTTGGCTTGTCTCTCGATCACGACGCGGTTTTGATGTTGGAATGGCTTTCCTACCGATTCTCGTACCTCCACCACCCCTCGGTGAGCGCCCATGGCTGCCCCTCGTGAGCTCTCAGCGGTGGCGCTGCTACTCCTAGTGATCGCTGCCCTATGTGTCGCCGTCGACGATGCACAACAATAATTGGGCCATCTTGGTTTGCACCTCTTGCTTTTGGTAATGCCTCAAAGTCCATCTGGTCATTCACCTCAAAGTCCCTCACCCTCCCCAACAACGTATGCGATACCATGCGAACTCGCCACCTTGCCGATGATTACTTTTCGCACCTCCGACCCTAAACTGACGCCTCCTCCTCCCCCTCGCTCTCTTACCTTCGATCTCGTTCATGACCTCCATCTTTCGTCCGAGATTGATCGCCTTCCAATCGAGGGACCTCTCACACCGTACCTTGTTGAGGTCATCCTATGCAGGTCTCGATCAAGACTGTGGAGGCCGATCGGCTAAGTCCCAGCCTATTCCTTGTGTGCTCGATGGAGGTCAGATCGGATTCAAGGAAGGGGTGTTGGAGGTGTTGTTAGGTGGAGGAGATTCTAGATCAACGCTGGAATGTGAACAGGAGGAAGTGGCGTTATGATGGTCTCGAGATAGAGGAGGAGCATGGGATTTTGGAACCCGAAGTGGTGATGGAAACGGAGAAAGGATTTTGTGCACCGGCGAGGTGTTCGATGAAATGCCTCTGCTAGTCGTTGGGGTGGTGGTGGTGCGGGCGAGGTGTGGGGGATGAACAAGTGTTTGATGAAGTTGACCTTTGTCATTTATAGGTTGTTGATTGTGGAGAGAGAATTGAACTTTGTATTGTTGAAACAGAGAACCTTTGAAATCAGGTTCGGTTCTTTTTTTTTGTTCCACCTTCTCAAGATTTTTGCCCTGCTTCGCCCCTAATTGATTGATTGAAAAAGGAAAGCTAAGAATCGAGAAAGCAGCAGGCACAGAGCACAGGTGATGGTGATATAATCTATGTTGGGTAACTGCTAGGCGACAGCCCATGGTATTATCTTATGTCAATTAACTACCGAGTACATATAAAGCTCATTGTCCTTTTTCCAATGATGATAATATTCTCAAATCTCTTGAAAATCATCCAAAGTTTGGGTGTCCATAATAGCTGCTATGCTGCTGTTGTTTCTTATTCCCATTGGTAATGCTGTGTTCATGATTCAATACTTTGGTAGGAAGAATAGAGAAATCCAAATATTTGGAACTCTGCTTGTTGAGGCATTAGATTAATCTGCTTCATGTTACTATCACAGCATCTTTCAATCTTGATTTTTTGCTGTTTTTGTTGCGATCCAAGTTCAAATCCTCGTCTAACTGAGAAAAATAAATTCTTTCAACTTGTTAGTTTTGCATCTGGTGTTTCCAAGACAACTACCTAAACTTCTTTAGCCCAAATTGTAAAGCTGGAATCTTCAACCTGTATTATTTAGCATGTGTCCAATGCAAAGCCATTTTTGAGATATTTAAGTAAATACCTACTAGTAAAACTTACTAGCTAAGTTTTATTTTATCAAATGTAGATGCAACACAGAATTGTTGCTTGCTTTATTAATAATTTTCCTGAGCATTTGTTAATCAAGGACTCTCTCATAAAATGTCTTTGAGCCCAACAGGAAGACTCCAAAAGTTTGAATCATTATGCTTCTCAATTATCATAGAGAGAATGGGGTAAGAATATGTTCATTACAGTTCACCTACCAATCTGGTATGAATCACACTTCTCATTCTCTGTTGTATTATCAAATTAGTTGTTTTGCTTTGATTATGTATTAGTCTTGTCAACCCTTTGGGGCAATTAATTTCTATTCAAACTTCAGCTCTGTATTCATCAGTATGTGGGGTATTTTTAGTACTGAACTTCTGATATCCTAAATTTAGTTGGAAGGCAAAATTAAAATTGAATTGTGTAGTACCTTTTTCAAGTCAAATGACCATTTCCTTTTTTTTTTTCCATCACTAGGATGCTTTTCTCATTGGTCAATTTGACAGGGATTCTGGAGAGGTAATGTTCCTGCTCATCTGATGGTCATGCCCTACACGGCTATACAGCTTACAGTACTGCTAGTACAAAATAAAATCAATGGCTGCAGGCTCTTCAAAATCTGGTATCTTTGCCTTTCTCAAGGCTTTATCACAACATTTCAATTTTTTCTTCAATAAGTTTAAGAGGTGTTGAAGATTTCTGAAGATTAATGTCACAAAAATCACGATTGTTGTTAGGGGCTTTTTTTTTTTCGGTGGCCGTGAAATCCATTGGTGGCCTTCAATTGGTAAGCCTACCTTAAATCTCAATTCTTTCAACTATATATCAATATGGCATGGATGTTCAATTGCTTGTTTCCTGCTAATAGCTGAGAACCAATACATGTTTGCATGGCACCTAATTGTGCTTCCACCCCACATTTATCCTATCTTGCTTCAAGGATGGGAGAGGTACGCTTCCTAAGGAGTCCTTTTTCTTTTGGTGGCAAAGCTCAATTTGGGGCTTATTTTGGGAGGCCTTACATCATTGCACAGGTCTTCCATATATGCACACTTTGCATGGTCAAGCCATCTCCACTATTCATGTGGCCTCTACTTGTGGTAATCTCCTCCTAGGTTCCATCCACTACATGCCTCCATGCATGACTATTAAGTCAGTTCTTTCTAATTTAGTTATATCTAATAAGTTAGTTGCAAAATCATGACACCTCCAACTTACCGTGGATTATGAAGTAGATCTTCTATAGACGTGGAGTAGCTCTTCTCCATATGATCGGCATACTTGCATGTGCATGTTATCAAAAGATCTACTTTTGACACCACTTGCTATGGATCAAATGGCACAAATAAGAAATCAAGGCATCAATACAATGAAAAAGAGTAGAGCTATATGGAAAAACCTCTTTGAAGGAAGAAGGATAAATAACTTGGGTGAAAACTCCTCACTAAAACAACAATAGAAAAAGATCCATACCCATCATAGGAGAAATGTCAAGATAGAGTGCATGCTCTTTTTGAGCTAAACTTCTCTCAATTACATTTTGACTTCTGTCGAAAGCCTATGAGGAGGGAACCCCTTTATTTATGCATATAGTGACTCAGAAGCGAAACCTTGAAGAAAATATATGATTACATGGGTTATGATGGTTATGGGGTGGGGGAGGTGGAGTAGGTGGCTAAGGGGTCCGGCTTCGGTTGCTTGGGATGGGGAGCTGTTGGTGCCCCATGTTGAAGGTGCTTACATGGAATGTTAGGGGTCTTTGTGACCCTTCTTGCAGGGGGATGTTAAGGTCATACCTACTGAAGTGGAACCCGGATGTGGTGTTTCTCCAGGAGACGAAGTTGTAGGGGTGTGATAAGAGGGTTTGGAGAGAGATTGGGGGTGGCTTGCTAGGAGATTTTTTGGCTTTGGATGCAGCTAGGAGGTCTGGAGGGGTGGTTGTTGGTTGGAAGGACTTGTTCTTTTTGGTGGATTCGGAGGTGGGGGTGGGAACAGTCTTGATGCAGTTGAGGAGGAACGATGGGCTTGTGATGGCGTTCTCATTTGTATGGATCGGTTGATGACTCCGAGAGGAGCTCTCTTTGGGAAAGGCTGCACCAAGTCGCTGGGAGATTTTAGGGGAGCCCATGGCTCATTAGAGGAGATTTCGATGTTACCCTCTTGGCGGAGGACAGGCTGGGGGGGAGAGGAGGTAGGGACCGAGGCTCATAGGACTTCGCAAGGCTCATTGTTGAGCACGGGCTGCAGGATATACCCCCCTGTTTCCTGTGCGTACATATGGAGGAGCTCATGAGTTTTGATGTCCAGATTGGATTGTTTTCTGTGCTTGGTGCAATTGGCAGAGGTATTCCCATTGGTAAGGGCCCGTGCTCTGGAGAGGCCATTCTTAAACCACTCCCCTTTGTTGTGGGAGTCTGGCGAGGGGTTTCGATGCGGTACATGCTTCAAGTTTGATAGAGCGTGGCTGTTGGAGGAAGGATTCAGGGGTTTGGTGAAGGACAAATGGAGGGCTATGCACCTGGATGGCTCGGTTGTCGTGAGGCTTGAGGCGAAGCTTCAGGAGTTGAGATACTTTCTGAAGGACTACAAGAGGCAGGTGAAAGAAGAATGGACCAAGAAGTGGGACGAGCCAAGAGGGGGAGATTCAGAGGCTTGACAGAGTAGAAGATCAGGCCTTGATGATGGTGGCGAAGAGACAGAGCAGGGCAGGCCACATGAAGACCATCCAGGAGGACCGGAAAGCGGAAGTGGAGTGGAGGACAAGATCCAGGTAGAAATGGATCAAGGAGGGAGACTCGAATACCAATTTCTTCCATATGATGGCATCAGCCAGGTGTAGGAGAAACTGGATTGATAAGCTCCTGGTGGGTGAGGCGGAGTGTTTTGGTAGGGAGTCAGTGGGTAGGGCAGTGGCGGAATACTTTAAGGAGTTTACGGGGAGGAGGGACGGGAGGTGATGGAGGGGGTTGGGAGCTCCGGCGGTGGACTCGATAGAGGCAGAGGGGCTGGTGGCACCTTTCACAGAGGATGAAGCTCGTGGGGCGGTCTAGGGTCTAAATGCAAAAGGGTGTCCAGGTTGGACGGTTTCCCGATCCTCTTTTTTAAGGAATTTTGGTTGTTATTAAAGGTTGAGATCTTGCAGGTCCTGGCAGAGTTCAGGGAGGGCAACATGGGATTTAACAGGTTGAATAAGTTCTACATGTTCCTGCTGCCTAAGAAAAAGGGTGCAGAGGCAATTGACGACTACAGACCAATTGCTCTCTTGAATGCAGCATATCTGGTTGTGGCAAAGATATTGGCGAATAGGCTTGGGAGGGTGATTGGTAGAGTTGTGTCGGAGGTGCAGACAACGTTTATGCTAGGGAGATGCATTTTGGACGGGTATGTTGCAGCGACAGAGATCCTAGCACATTGGAGGAGGGAGAAAAGGAAGGCTTTTCTATGGAAGGTTGATTTCAAGAAGGCTTACGACTTGGTGGAGTGGTCCTTGTAGGCGGCTATAGCCAAGAGGAGTTTCTCGCCGATCTGGATTAGATGGATGAAGTAGTGCGTTACAACATCGTTCTCGATCCTCATCAACGGGAACTTAGCAGGGGGTTGGATTCAGCCGAGGAGGGGTGTGCGGTAGGGGTGCCCCTTGGCACCTATGTTGTTTGGGTTGGTGGTGGATGCTTTAGCAAGGGCATCTGACAGGGCATGTGCAGTAGGTCTGATAGAGGGCTTCCCTTTGGTGGGTGGAGAGGGTATTTCGGTGCTGCAGTACGTGGATGATATTCTCTTCTTTGTGGAAGGGGCGGTAGTAGAGGTGGGGCGATGTATCCTTCTAGAGCTGTTTTGTGAAGTGTTGGGTATGCAGATTAATTACTCTAAATCTTTGTTTGTCCAGTTCAATATGCGTGATGAGGAGGCCGAGGTGTGCTCGGAGGCCCTAGGTATAAAGGATGGGGCTCTACCCCTCCGGCACCTGGGCCTACCCACTTGGGCCTGCCCTTGATAGATAGGAGAGTCTCGGTACATGATTAGGCTCCGTTGCTTGAGAGGATTGAAGATCGGTTGGCTGGGTGGGCATCCAAGTTGTTGTCGAGAGGAGGGCGGGTTCTCTTTTAAGGCAGTTCTGTTGGCAATGCCAGCATACTCTACTTCGGTTGTGAAGATGCCGCAGAGAATTAAGACCAAATTGTGAGCCTGATGAGAAGCTTCTTCTGGATCAATTATGGAGTGGGAGGGAAGGGGGCGAAGTTGGTGGCTTGGAGTGAGGTGTGCAAGCCTGTTAGGGAAGGGGGATTGGGAGTGAGAGAGGTGGGGAGAATGAATGACAGCCTCCTGTTGAAGTGGATTGCGAGGCTGCTTGGAGGAGAGGTTGTTTGGTGGGGAGGGTCCTGCGCTCTTGCTATGGGAGATTGCCGAACTGGGATCTCCTTGCGTCCCCTCTTAGAGGAGCTTCCCACTTCCTTAGAGGTCTGTCTGTGGTGGCACCGAAGGTCCGACCTTTTTTTACCCTTGTGTTGGGGTTGGGCGAGGCCTTCGGGTTCTGGACGGATGATTGGATGGGGCTTGGAGTTCTTGTAGAGCGCTTCCCCAGACTTGTGGCGCTGGTGATTGATAGGAGAGCTTCGGTGGTGGAGGTTTGGGACGACACATGGTGTCCCACTTTCTTGGGCAGTTTGTCAGACTAGAGGCTTGGGGAGATACAGGTATTGCTGCAGGAGTTGCAAGGGATTTAGCCAGAGGTTGGTGTGGACTATTTTGGGTGGGAGGAAGGTGATTTCTCCGTGCAGGATGCTTATAGAAGGCTTGGTGGTTCGGGCATGCTGAGGGATATTGACTTGGCTAGAGATTGCAGGCAACTTTGAGAGGCTTCTTGCCCACTGAAAGTGAAAGTGTTCGTTTGGCTTCTTAGGAGAGGGAGACTGATGACCAAGAAGTGGAGGGCACGGTGGGTCCCAGATGCGAAGAGGTCTTGCTCGTTGTGTGGTTAGGTGGAAGAAGACATCGATCATTTATTCTTTGCGTGTCTGGTTGTGACGCGGGTTTAGGAACAGATGGGGGATCGGTGGTGGGCCCATGATTCTTTTACTAGTTTTTGGTGGTCTTTCAGATTTGGTAGGGTTGACGTTGAGCGCAACGTGTTTTGATCGAGGAGAGAACATGCTCGATCACTGGCGATTTTTTGGGCTATTTGGCTATGCATGAATGTTGCTATGTTTAGGGGGTAGTGCCCATGTGTGGAGAATTTTGTTGAGCTTGCGGTGTCTTTTATTTTGGGGTGGAGCTCTTGCATATGATGTGAGCATTGTAATCTTTTGGTTTAATACATTTCTGGGTGGTATCTAAAGGATTACCACCCTTTCCCCTCTAAAAAAAAAATAATTACATGGTATATAAGCGAAAGTACAATTTGGGATGAAATTAACTTCCAACATGGTAGAACTAATTTGAAAAGGCTTGATATCTTAAGAATGGTTCAAATAGGTAATGCAAACGAAGAGTAGTCATTGGCTTAGATGGCATGTTCTAGTTTAAGGCTAAGGTTATTCTTACTAGTTGTTTTGATATGTTGCTATACTAGGACGGCCTAAAGCAAACCTATTCACATGGAGAATGAAAGGGAAATGACCATTTCATCAAGAATACAAATGATGCCCATCACTTGTCTTAAAAGGTCAAGTGCATTGCACGCCACTCCCTACTAGAATAAGAAAGATGCACTGGCTTATATGTGTCACTTTCACCAAATTGGAAATTAAGATCAACAAAAATTTAATTGTACTACCCTTAAGGAAGACAGAGTAAGCATCCATCTAAAATTGATTTTTGGGTTGGGGGAGAAATGGAACTCGGAACCTTTTAATCCTAATCGAGCAATGCAAGTACACAGACTTTCAAGCTAATGTAAAATTTGTCTTCTTCAATTTCACATTGGTTGTAGCCAATCGGTTACATCCATGGTTGTAGCGTGAAAGTTCAAGGCATTATAGCATGCAAAGAACGTATTCACTCTATCAACACCATTCTTCAGAAGCTTTTGAGACCCACGCTTGCATGATAAAAAGGAGGCTATTCTTAGCAGGATACTTTGTACAGAATTTGAGCATTAAACTGAAGAGCTAAACTAATGAAGCAACATAAACTCTTGTAACCAAATACCTAATACAAACTGATGGTATGCTGCTCATAGTCATTGTAAAACCTTTAGAGCAGGTTTCTCCTTTTTCACTAGAATGGAGGGCATAAACTGGATGAGTATCATTAGTAAGTACTCGTTTTAAACCTTTTCTTTAACTAAAAAAGAAAAGAAGAGAAGAAAATCAGAATCTGCTTAACTTGAATACCTGTTTTGAATCGAGACAAGACCCTATGTCCAATCGAAAAAGAACAGATCCTACTATGTTTCTTTCAGGTCAAGCTAGTGGAATCAGATCAAGAACCTGAATCGATCAAGAAATACAATGACAGGATTTATGCAGGCTACACCCAATTAAAATCTTAGTAAAAAGATTACCTTTTGGAATGTTGCCAGTTGGATTAATCATATACAAGTTGAAACTACATCAATTTGGATTACTCAACAAACCCCTGAAAAAAAAGAGGAAAAAAGGAAGAGATTTACCTCAAAGAAGCAAAGAAAATCAGACAGGTATCATGCTAACTTCCAGCTAAATCATCGACAAGAATTTCAACATATATAGTGTCATTACATTTTTCTTTTTTATGATCCGATTTTTTCCTTTTGCCACTTGGAACTGATGAATTAATAATTCTCGAGTTCCCATATAGTGCAATTACCTTTTGGAAAACATTACAAGATAACAATGCACTTACACTTTGCTGGTTCACAGGAAAGTCCCTACAAAGCCCCTACAGGCAGATTACCAACATTACAACTATGGCAATCAGAGGGAGGGGGAGCAGAGCTAGAGGGCGCTCATCAACAACCTCATTGGTTGCTGTAGTCATTGCCATGGTCTCTTTCGCTGCTGCATTCACGTTGCCTGGCAGCTATAATGTAAATCTTGGTGCTGGCAAGGGGGAGGCACAGCTGGTTAAAAGTTAATTTGTTGAGTGCTTAGCTTTGCATCAAATAGGCTTAAATTGAAATAGTTTAAATTTCTGTCGTAAAGATGAAAAAAAAATTAAGTTGAGCACTCTTTTATATTATGATATATTTTTTTATTGTTTTCTTTTGTATTTTCTTCACAATATTATATTAAGTATTTTGTATTTTAATTTCAATAAAAATGATGTCACTTTTGTCAAGTTATCCATGTTATATATATTACTAAAATTAAAAATATTTTGATATTTTATCTTAATAATTTACATTCACAATTCCATAATCTTTAAAAATTATAGAGTAATTATTTTTGTTCTTAAAACTTGTAGTGACAGAATCATTCGTTTCAAAAATAAATTAAATGCCATGTCATTATTTTTTTTTGTCTAATTTGTTGTGATTAATTCTCTGTCAATAATTTTGAGGATAAAAAATTAATCTCCAAAATTTTTAGTGATCCTCACTCAAGGGAAAGAATCCATCCCCCACACCTTAAGATCTATTCCTATAGTCTTCAATTTCATCCTTGAAGCTATAAGTGTATTTTGTTGTGGTGCTAATGATGGTTTCGATCTAAGGAGAGGGTCGAAGTCTGATCCCTATCAGCTTCTACTGTCCTTTGAGTCAATGGTTATATTAACGGAACCCCTTACCACGTAAATAATATCATAATAAATTGTATTTTTTTGGCACACTAGTGACTTAGATGGTAAAAATTATTATTATGTCAATAGGTCCTTAAACTCTGTTGCTCATCTGGCAACTCAATCTTAGCTCAATGGTCATTTTGGTTTCCAATGGGTTAATGCTATCCTAACCGATGTTACAAGTACTCGCAAGGATAGATTGTTTAACTAAAGATAGAGCTTTTGACTCTTTTTCTGCGAAAAGAAAAAGAAAAACTGACAAGGGTATATTTAATTTCTCTCTTTCGAGAGTGAATGGTGCATCACTAACTGCTTTATCGGCTCTTCTTAAACAAGGAGCTTTAAATAATAGAAGCCTTTAGTACTTTTGCCACAAGCATGCTTAACGCAAAGGAAGTATGAGTTGTTGCACTAAGGTCGATATTCTTTTATAATTGACTAAATTGTATGACAAAGGAGTTTGGTAAAGAATAGATGTTGCACACCCATGCGGGAGAGGGATTTGATTATGGCAAAACTAGGATTTTCATGGTTAAAAAAAATAAAACTATGATTTGATTACTTTAGGTTCACCCTACCATTAAATTTAATAGTGTTAACTAACATAGTTGCAATTATAAAAGTGATGTTACATTTTCAATAGCATTTAAAGTAACTTTAGGGAGTAGATAGTAAGAAAGGAATATCAACAATGTTTAGCGACACCTAAATAAAAACCCCATAAAAAATAGAGTGCTCTGACATTTTTGCCATAAGCATGCTTTACGCAAAGGAAGTATGAGTTTTTGCACTAAGGTCGATATTCTTTTATAATTGACTTAATTGTATGACACAGGAATTTGGTAAAAGAATAGATGTTGCACACCCATGCGGGAGAGGGATTTGATTATGGCAAAAAGTAGTTGTATACTACGTAATGGTACATGACATGTAATCCATACTTTCTCGCATGAGAATATCAAAAGTAGACGTTGCATTTCGTGAAGGCACACCGATTCAAATATCCCGAGTTGCATTCAGTTCTCTTGATCGCAAAATATATATTATCTTAGTTTTTGTAGTTTTTGAGTTGTCTATGAACAATCTGGGTCAAAATTATACAACTATAACAACATTCGGCACCTATACCGATGATCATTAATTATTGGTATAGGTCAAAATGATCGTCGCTGTAGGTCCAAAGAGTTATTTCGATCGTCGTTGAAAGTATTCTCTTAAGAAATATCACTGTAGGCAACACCGAAGATTTTTTTACCATTGGTGTTGTATCTAGACCTACATTGATGGTCACATCTTACAAGTTGGTCATTCTTGTGATAGCAGCAACAACACTTTCATCTGTCATTGTAAGGTAAAAAAATGTTACTAAAATCATTACAAGTAATAACTCTAATTATTTTTTTAACATAATACCAACACGACCATCCGTCACTAGATCTGTCAATATAGATATCAAAGCAATATCTTAATAGAATTAAGATTTAATCTTATCGTCAACAATAATATTTACCTTCATTCAAGTAAGATTAAAAGAAAACATACAAGATATAATACTTTTGAAATAACAAATTGAATTATTCATAAAAGTATATATGTACATCCAATGGAACAATTTTTCTATATGATTCTAAAAGAAATTTGTCTATCAGCAAGTACTATAAGTGACATGAGTTACAATTATCCATCAATCTCTTTCTATACACAAGTATCTAATTGCTCTAAAAGTTTGTTAGTTGTCAAGTACTTCAACCATGAGATCTTGAGCAGCTCGCAAAGGTTCTTGATCAATTTGAGGTAGTGCACAACTGCAAATCATTAAACATGATGTTACAACTCTTGAACAAAAAATGATGATTTTACTGTTTGCTTATACATAAATATAAAATCATCATAGAAAGAAGAGAACTTCAATGTTAATATCCAGCTTCTCTCAAAATGACAAAAAATCTTGAATATGACATGGAGGACTATATATATATAATTTTTCTTTCACTTTTTGGCAAGATGGAGAGGAGGGCAATGGGATTACATGGGATCTGAATGGGTCATATGAGAATAAATACAAATTAGGCATCAAATTTACATTTAGATAAATTGTCACGTCAGATGTTAGGGGATAAATGAATGGGACATATCCATAAGCAAGAGACATCTTCGGTCAATTTCTCCCACTACAGAGGTTTGTTTGCACAACTACAATTTTAGTTTTTTTAGATAAAATTTTGAAGGGGATTCTCCAAAAATGCGTGCCTTTAGAAATCAAGTGTTGTGCTAGTTGTTTTCTGATTTCTTGAATGATTAAAAGAAACATACTACTCAAACTATTTTCAATTGGGTTACTCAATTTCTGTTTCTTCTCCAATCATAAAATCTCCCTTGAGCTCTTAATCCTAAGATTCCTAAACTCTTGGAATCCAAGCCAAGGGGACCTAGGATCGTAATTAATTTTGACCTTCAAACATAGATCAAGGTGCCCTACATTAAAGGAATCTCAAGAAATTTGCATAGATGGAGATAGAAAATTATAAGTCATGCGGGTTGGATAGTAGTAGATTATATCTTTTGACCCTCTTTTCCCAAAAATTAATATTCCCTCTTCAATATGCTCAACTTTCATATCTACCAAATTTGCTATTCATAAAAATTAAATAATTAATCTGCCCATAAAGGTGTTCTGATCTTTAACCTAAATTTAAAATCCCTATTATGTTAATCGGGGATAATTAATCCTTACCTAAATTAGGAATTGTCTTCACTTAGTGGCATCAATAATGATCTTAGCATCATCTAACCGATGTTTAGTAAACAATACATGAGTAACATCAATAATTTCTAAGTTGATTAAGTGGTAGTTTTGTGAGAGAAGTTTCTTGGTAATGGAATGTGTTTCCAAAGTTGCCCATATTCCTCATGTAGCTACTACATTTGCAGGCAAAATTTCTGAACCGTCAAAATCAAAGTATAACAAATAAGTAAAAAGAGAACTTGTTGGATTCATACTTAGCTTAAAAAAAAATACTGTTGAATGGATATACCCATGAAAAATCTAAGTCAATATGAGTTTGCTATCCTAAGGTTCAGTTTGGCCAAGAGCATGTAATCTAAACAATTCCTTATGGTTGTTAACAAAAGAAACTTAATCACAAACTTAATCAACCTTTCTTCTCCTATGTGTTATAACCTTTGTGTATGTCCACAAGGAAACTTTAATCACAACCTTGACTTTAAAACCAACACAACCCATTCAGACACATAACCCATATGCCTTGACCTCCACTGGAGGGATTTGACAACTCAAGAGTGTAAATGGTAAATGTGACTTTGGGTAGTCCAGTACTTCTCGCTATATTTTCTAAGTGACATGGCTTGTGTATGCCACTTATCAAGTTGTATAACAACATGGATTCAATTGGTTCTTACAACTTGACAATATGTAACAACATAATAGAGTTGAATGAACTAAAGATTGAAAACCCTTTAGGCTGTTGTTTTCCCTTTCTTGGTTAGAGTTGCCCTTACACCTGAAAGAAGGTTCTCAAAACCTTCATCACTAGAGAAATAGAAACCACACGTAACTTCTGAGGTGCCCATCTTTGAAAACCTTGGCAGTCAAATGCCTTCATTTTAGGGACCACATGAAAATTTCACCTTTAGAGGGGCCTTTTCACCATGTTACGTTGCAATCACTAAATAAAACATCTTTTTTTAAAATGAACTTTGCATAGGCATTCCACATATAATATCATTATTACATGCCCAACCATTGACCTTTGAGCTACTTAGAGTGATTGTTGAAAAGGAAGATTTACGTAAAAAGGGATTGGATTTTGAAAAATCCGTCGTCGTAGTATGATTTGCGAAGAAATCCGTCAACAGATAAATTTATATCGAAACTCTAAGAATTCCGGGTCGAACGCCAGAGGCGGACATTTGATTAAAAATACGCATTTGTTTTGTTTGTCACAAAATATATTAGCTGGTCGAAAAATAACTATTTATTTAACAAATAATAAATAGAAGAGAGAGAGAATATTATAAATAAAGACAAAAGAGAGGTAGAATAATCATGGATTTCATCATCAAATGCTATTCATTACACTAATCATTACAACTAGAAAGTAAGAAATCTACGTTAGAAAATAATAAATCTACTCTAGAAAGCGGTAAAGAGAATGGAGAGAGAAGTATCCTTCTCGATGATTGCTTGGAGGACGAGCCGGACGGACGACACCTAGAAGATGAAGGTCGAAGTGGGAAGAAGGAGAACAAAGCGGAAAGAACCGGGGGCAAGGTAGGACATCGTCGTCGTGGGATCCACTTCCAGAATGGAGTGAGAGGACAATTACGGGATGCTCCACGAAGGGGGGAGAAGGTGTTAAAATTCTAATTTTAACTCTAATGGAGCATCCCGGGTTTGGGACAAGCTCTTAGAGCTTTGGAGGGGGTGAGAGAAGAGAGGAAAGGATGAAGAAAGTGTGGGGGTCGTAGGGCTATATATAGGTGTAGATTGGAGGGGGCAAAGAGGTCTTTTGTCATAAAAGCATTAATGTTAGGTCTTTAGTGATGGGTTTATCCGTCACTAAAGACCTGAATGTGAGCTGAAGATCCGTGTGCACGCTCGCCTCCTCACCTTCGGCTACCTCAACGCCCACGCACGATCTTGCCTTATCAGCCATTGTTCTCACGCTTTTGTGCGGGTTTAAAGTGTATCACGTTGTAGTATAGCCGACAAAGCGTTCAAACAAATAAAGAATTTTATTACTCGAAAACCGGAGTATCCGAAGTATCCGAGGTCGAACACAGGGAGCAACTGAAATTTACTACTAATCAAAATGTAATTGAACACTCTAATTTACTCAAAATGTTAATTCAAATATGAATGTATGCGATTAAAAGTAATTAGGACAAAAAATATGAAATTGGACGTCTGATCTGGTGATCAGACATCTTAAAAATATTTTCCCCTTTTCCTTCTTCTGATCTTGCTTTCTTTCTTCTTTCTCTTCTTTTCTTGCAAAGGCTTCTTCTTCCTGCCTTTGTATCTTTTCTCTTGTTTCTTCTCTTGCCTTGCCTTCCTTCTTCCTTCTCTTTGGTTCTCTACGAAAGCTTCTCCTTCTTTTTCGGCTACACAGCCTCTTCTTCTTTCTTCTCTTCCTATTCTGCAGCTGCTAAGTGCTCTTTGCTTCCTTTGCTTCTTCCTTCCTGCACACACCACAGCCAAAGCAAAACCTACCCCCGTCCCTCTACCCAAGCGTCTCTCTCTCTCTCTCAAGCAATTCACTCAAGGACGCTCTCCCAGAGCCACACAGGTAGTCGGGTCGGATTCGCACCCGGGACCAGGCGCACCGGCAAGTGGTGGTGCGCGAGGAGTGCTCAAGGTTTGGGTCGGGTCGGATCCCACCAGATCCGCGAGATCAAACCGCGGACGAGGCGGGTGTGAGGGCAGGTGAGGGACCTCACCCCTGTGCTTACGGAGGCGTTAAGGTAATATCAAAAATTCAATTTATGGCGCAGCGGCGCCTCGTCTCTCCACGATGTGGGACTAAAGCCTCTGCCCTGATTTCGCGCGCGCCCGTAGACTTTGCGTGTCATCCCCATAGCTACTGGCTCTGCTTGCACTCCTTGCTGGACCAGGGCACTTCGCGACACTCGCACGACTACGCAGCACCTGCAGCCTGGGAACCCTGGCGCCTAGAGCTGCTACGGAGCTTCTTCAAATGTCGTCCATGGCGGCAAGAGCATCAACACTGTCAGACACAAAACGAGCCTCTCGGCCTAATCAGACCAGCTAGAGACCTTCGCCGTAGCACGGCGAAGGCGGTGGACGGTGCTGCAGGCCGCAGGTCGGCCTAGGCATGCGTGCTTAGGTCAACCTATGGTCGGAGGTGTGGGGTTGATCGGGGGGTGATTGTGAAGGTCTGGAGTGGCAGTGGAGGGGTGGACTGAGTTCTTGGTGGTGAGGCGGAGCTCACGAGAGGGTTGGCGAGCCGTGTGGAGGGGCGGAGTGGTGTGGGCGGCTCGCCGGAGGTCGGTCGGAGGCGAGGAAGATGGAGGTGTTCAGGCACTGTCGGGGGGTAAGTAGATAAAATAGCAAGGGAAAAAGAGAGAGGGGAATGTGGAGAAGGTACTTGGCCTAACTACAGGGATGAAGGGGGACGGAGAGGCGAACAGCAGTACCTGCTGTCGCCGGAGAAGATGCTGCCCAGTAGGGGAGAATGGCGGCGACGACGGGGCTGAGACGGCGTGCGCGGGTATTGCGCGACGCGGAGGAGAATCAGGAAGTTAACTCTGCCACTGGTTTGGTGGCAGAGCGAAGAGGATGGGAGAGGGAGCTCGTTGGAGCTTGCTGGGAACTTTGGCCAGGCAGGAGGAGATGAATTGGAGGTGGAAACTCGACCAACTCAAGCTGAAGATGAGCGGCCGGAGGTGTGGGTTCTTATATAGGCACTGGGCCAGTCGTTCAAGGCGTGGAAGGCACGCAATCGTCTGAGGTCGGTCGCCGGAGATGGAAAGAGTTTAGATACCCAAATCCCTCGTGCGTTCGCATGAGAGATTGGGTTCACACCAGGGATTAAGATTAGCCTCAGATGGAAGGGAATTCCTCAGAGAATCTCCTTTCCATTTCTGGGAGGGGATCTCTGAGGAATCAGAGAGGATTCCCTCTCAAATCCTCGCCGGAGCAGGATTCTGCCCTAATAATGGCGGCAGGACCTGATTGCAAAGGTGGTGAGGAAGTTAGGGGGCTTTCTGTTATGCTTTTCAAAAGATAGGGACCAAATTATGATTTGGGTGTACTAAATTGCAAAGTAGGTCAAGATGACCTCCCCTTAGGTCCAAATTTTGGTACAAACCTAATTTTGACCTAAGGAATCCAATGGTGAAGTTGTATTTTAGGTTTGACCTCGTTTGACTGGACATTTTGCATAAAAACCCAAATTAGGTTAATTGATGAACTAGGACCCTAATCTAGGTCAAACTGGGTTCCAAAGGCCAAATTAAGTATTCTAAACCCTAGGGGATATTTTTCCATGAATTTTAGAGGGATTAATTGATTTTTATCTTGACCGAAACCTTGTTAAATTAAGCGGGTCTGTTGTAGGGTTACCACATGTCATTTACTTCCTAGATTACACATAAACCCATTTCTGATTGACTCAACCCACTTTTTATCTCATTTAGACCTTTTGACCTGTGTTTTGCCTCTGAGAATCCCGTTTATGTACTGCAATGGTAAAATTACAGTTTTAACCTTTAATTCATGTTTTCTTCTCAGAGCACTTATTCCTTCAGTTAAGCCTTCTTCTAGGTTGTGTAGGAGCTTTTATCTTCTTTATTGGGTCAAAATGAGCTAGTTATGGCTCATGATGAGGCTCTCATCAGTCGTCCGATCATGAGATCGGATGGCTTAAACTCATTGCGCCCAATCTCCTTCAACGCCTGTTAAGAGGCAACACAGCCTCCATCGCTGTTGGATCGAAGATCAATGGCTCAGGACGCACGCTCCCCTACCTTCACAAAAGCACGTCTGATGGCAAGTTCTCGCTCCTTGCATCACGTCACCCGCATCCGCGTCGCCCGCTCACCATTCAACGGCTCAATTGAGCCAGACTTGCTCGTCTGCTTGATTTGAAGCGGAGCGCGGATCCAACTTGCGCCCTTCACTCACGAAGAGGCACTCACCCGCTACGCTGCCCCCTCTTCTTTGTCGACTTTCTAATTGCGGCGCGCGTGCTGATGGCCGTTGGATCAAGATCCAATAGCCCATATTTGATCTTGCGTTGAGGAGAGAGAGAGAGTGCGGCGGGTCCTCGCATATTAGTTGGGCCGGTTTGGGCGGTCGAGATGGTGCCACGTGGTGACATCTTGGTCGTCTATCTTCTGTGACTTGTATAAGGTGCCACGGATGTCGGATTGGGTCAATTTTCATGCCGTTAGGCTGTGATCATCGATCCGAACCCATCCGTGTGGTCAGATTTGTCATCTGAAGTGCGAATTTACACCATTTTGGCCCTTGATCTTTGACCTTCTTCGGATTATATCTGATGCTACTGAAGTTCGATTGGAGCGATCTTGGAGTCGTTGAATTCCGATCGTCACCCTGATCAGATCCGAATAGTTGGATCTTTGATCCGAGGCCCCAATTGAATATCGCTCTATTACCTGACCACAAAAAGGGAAAATTAACCTAAAATTTACACAACCTAACCTAAATGCAAGATGATGCATGTTATGAAATATTTATAATGTATGATGTAACTCTATGCCTAAGAACACACATAAATAGACAGTTTATGTGATGTAAACGTGTTTACATCACACCCCCATGCCTATCTTTTGCTAGTCTCTAGCAAAACTACATGCTATTAATAAAAGAATTAAGTCGGATTTCATGGGCGAAAGTTATTCTTCAACACTAGGAGATTTTTACTAAGAACCTAAACTACAAAGACACAATAGCGCCTGGGTGTCTGCCAAAATGTAGACAGCCTCAAGCCCTCGCCTTATTCAAAGGAGGATCTTTTTCTTCTTTTCTTCTTTTCCATCTTTTTTGGTTTTTTGAGTTTAGGGTTTCGGAGCAGCTTTCTACGGTCATTCAACCCACCTAAGACTTGAAGAGAACCCTAAGTTGTAAGCATCTTTATGTGAAATGTGATAGATTCACTGATCGACGATTAAATTGGACTTTGGGTTTCTATGCCTCTGGGTGACCTTGAAAAGAAATTCTGCCTAAAGGTGTATCTATTCGACCGGTAGCTTTCTCCCTACTTTTATTTTTATGGAGCCAACATAAGGGTGAACTCAGTGTATATCTCCCAGGCTTATTCTACTTCTCTGCTTCTTCCTAAGTATTTTGGAATTTTACATGCATTTCTCGAGCTGGGTTCTGGACAACTTACCAATGGGCTGTTACCCACGATAACTTGCCAGTCATACTCGTGCGGTAAAGTGTGACTTATTTTTTTTTCTTTTCTTTTTGAATTCTTTTTTTTTAAGTAGTTGGCTTCCCTGATCTAAGATTTACTTAAAGGCAGTAGGAAAAAAATGGTCATGTGACTGGGCTCTGGACAACCTACCAATGGGTTATTACCCATGATAACTTGCCAGCCATACCACCCTAGAAGGTTCATTAGCTACCCAATTTCAGTAAAAATTGTCGAAAAGTGAGTCAGTGCAAATAATGTGTAAATGCTTAGACTTAAAATCCCCTCAAATCAGAGGGTAGGTTGATAAGTCCATACTTATCACCCTAACTTATTTAACCAATTAAATATGAATTTAGAATGGCGAGGACTCAAGAAATAAGTCTATATTTTAGTGGACACCCAGGCTGATTAAGCCCGAAGACCTGAAGGGTCTAAGTGTTAAGATCCTACAGCTTTATTCTCTAAGACTGAAAATTTTCTAAAGCCCAACTTCTTTTTACTAATTCCAATTGTTTTTTAATACATAAAAAGAAAATAAAGAAAACAAAAAGAATTTACAGAGCTGACAAAATAATTCAGAGATGAATATCCACCTCCCTATGCTTGTCTAATGAACTACCCTCATTGTATTAAAAAGATATGAAACAGAGTGGAGTAGAGTAGAAAACACCTGAATTGTGTGAATAATGGGTTTGATCTGAGATGAAAAGAATTGTATACGTGTTGAATTTAGTGCCTTCAGCTAGGCACACTATACACAAAAGAAGAAATAAAGAATTCACAGGTGTAGGTTAGAATAAGAATAGAAAGATTCACCTCAGGACCTGCAGTAGATGTCCACAGATGTTGACCAGATTGTGTTGCAAACCCATACCCCATGGTCGGGTATATCTAAGGTTTTAGATAAAAATTATCCAAAACCTGAGATCATTTTGCAAACAGGGTCAGGCCTATGATTTGTGAGGATGCAACCCAATACCAAAAAGTCGGGTTATAGAGAAATCAAGCTCAAAAGAATAATCAATAAATTTATGCTTTGGATTGGACATCCTCTGAGTCATAAGGGTCCTGGTAGAAGTTTGGTGGTTTCAAACAAATAGGCACCCTTAGACTCGATCTTTTACTTTCTCCGGAATTGACTTCCCAAATCATCATTTCCCAATTCCTATCATCCTCAATCAGAATTTTGAATTTTGGGACCTCCTGCATATTAATCACCTCATCTAAAATGTCCAAGTCCAAGATTTGTTGCTGAATCAGAATTGACTTGGGTTTAGTGATCTCAAAACCAAAATCATCAATATACTCAAAGGGGTGTAATTGAGGAATGGGGCTTTAAATTGAATCCTTCATGAAATTAGGATATGACTCTGCCATGTGAGCCCCAAGATCAGTTTTCTCAGTTTTAGGGCCATCAAATAATTTATCGAATTCCTCAGGCCTAGTCCTCTCACAGAAATCATGTGCTGTAAACTTACGTGAGACTTCGATTAATGATTCTTCACCTTTAGAATCAAAGAAATATAAATCCGCATTAATGTGTGTCTCAAAATCATCAATCACTTTCTGATCCATGAAGACATACGTTTCCTCATACCCCAGCTCAGGGATCTCAGGTGAAGAAATTAGTTCATCTTTAATTGGTTTCTCTAGACCAATCTGGTCAATCTCGATCTCGTAACACGTGTCCCCCCCAATAGATGCCTGAGCGGGTTCTGACATCCGCTCGCCTGTTAGGGGTTCATCCTGGGAATCCTCGCAAGATTGGACTAGAGCAATCACAAATCTCATCCTCAATTTAGATAACTTCCCAAGTAAAAACTCACCTAGGCCCTTATCCTTAACATTGGAGCCAATCCAACAGATACTAGTTAAGATCGTCAATCATTTCAATTAGGGGCTCCAATTCTTTAGGGCAAGGTGTTGGTTGAGCTTCTAAAGATTGTATAGTATTCCTTAAGTTAGCCAACACCTTCTCTTGGACCTGGTTAACTTGAACCAAATGGTTTGGTTTAGGGTTGGGCGGGTTTGGGTTCAGTGCAAGGGAGTCAACGAATTGAGGATCTTGATACCCTCCCTGATAATAGGTCATTTAAGGTTGTTCATAAGGTGGTGATGACCTAAAGGCAGTGTATTCTAAGGAGGGGTAAGGATCAGTGTATCCTTCTTGATTGTAGATCTTATTGGGTTGTCTAAATGAGGGCGGTGTTCTAAAATCAATGTAGCTCGAAAAAGGATAGAAATTGAAATCATGGTGTCTAGGGTTAGACCCTAAACATGGAGGTCCGGAACTGTATCCCCAATCAGGATTATCCCAACTAGAAGATGGATGAGAATAAGTTTGGTTGAAATAATAATCATTTTGGGAATAAGTAGTGGTAGGAGGGTAGGAATGGAAGTGTGAATAGGATGTGGAAGGATCCATGGCAGAACGGGAGGAAGAAAGGTGCCCTACAATACAAACAAACAAACCTATCCTTATGTGGGTTAGCCTAAAGACCTACAGACTCCCAGAACCTGTTTTGAGATTAATAAATGATTTGATCTACTTCTTTCCGGTCAATCCAACCAGTTAGAGGGAGGGACTGGGGAGAAGGTTCTTCCTTTGGCTTGCGCCTCTGGTTCCTAGTGTACCCCTTAGCCGCGATTGTTTGATTCTGCTCCCCTATCAAGACATCAGATTAAACAGTAGAAACAGACTAATCAAAAATAATCTTAGTCTGGGCTCCAAAGAGCGAATCCAATCCTTAGGGCTAACATCTACTCTGTTTTAATTAGGGTTAGGTTTGAATGTGCTTTGGAATGTGATGGGCCCTTTATCTGGGTTGTGCCCTTAATGATTGATTGATATGTGTGTGCGTGCACAACCAATGATTTTTAAGCAAGATTATTTTTGGATGCGGTGAATTTTAGGATTTAAGTCTTGCTTAGTAGCTTTTAGGATTCAAATTTAGATGTATTCAATCAAGTTCAGTTGACACACCAGGTTTTGAAAACATAGGTGAAGATGTTTTCCTTTAAAGCTTTAAAAGAATGTGGAGTGTCTGGTAAATCCCTAGAAGTTGAACCTATTTGGCAGCTACTTGATGAGTTGATTTTAATTGAAGTGGTGCGGCCCAAACAACTCAAACAATTGGCCTGATGCACCATTTAATTAGGCACACAAGTGGTTACCTAATCTGATTTCTACTCAATTATGTGTTGGTGTGTGTACTGGTTCCAAAGATCAGGTTACCAGTTGAGTTTGAAAATCAGAAGAGGTTATGTATCTCTGTGAGATTTTTTTAAATTTTTTTTCTTTTATATGTGGAGGGTAAGGTGGGTGGAGATGACAAACAAACAATCAAAAACTAACCTTAGAATTTATGCAAGCTTCAAGGTTAATTAGGGTTTGTGTTATTAGGTGATGGAATGAAATCTAGTGGGTGGGGAGGTGGGGGTAAACTTACAAACCTTTCAACAGCACTTTCTCCAATCTACCACTTTTGCTCCCCTCGTAAGAGTACCTGCAATCACAATAAGAAATGAGAGAAGTGAGGTAAAAGATAAGTAAGGCGGAAAAGCACGAAAAATCAAAGAGCATCGCCTCCTTGGCAACGATGCCAAAATGTTGAAGCGGAAGATCTACACAAAAAGGGATTGGATTTTGAAAAATTTGTCGTCGTAGTATGATTTGCGAAGAAATCCGTCAACAGATAAATTTATACTGAAACTCTATGAATTCCGGGTCGAACACAGGGAGGTGGACGTTTGATTAAAAATACATGTTTATTTTGTCTGTCACGAAATAGATTAGCTGGTTGAAAACTAGCTATCTATTTAATAAATAATAAATAGAAGAGAGAAAGAGAATATTACAAATAAAGACAAAAGAGAGGCAGACTAAACATGAATTTCATCATCAAATGCTGTTTATTACACTAATCATTATAACTAGAAAGTAGGAAATCTACGCTAGAAAATAGTAAATCTACTCTAGAAGATGGTAAAGAGAATGGAGAGAGAAGTATTCTCCTTGATGATTGCTTGGAGGACGAGCCAGACGGACGACGCTTGGAAGACGGTGGTCGAAGCAGGAAGGAGAACAAAGCGGGAAGAACCAGGGGCAAGGCAGAACGTCATTGTCGTGGGATGCACTTCCCGAATGGAATGAGAGGACAACCACGGGATGCTCCACGAAGGAGGGAGAAGGTGGAAAAATTCTAATTTTAACTCTAATGGAGCATCCTAGGTTTGGGACAAGCTCTTAGAGCTTTGGAGGGATTGAGAGAAGAGAGGAAGGGATGAAGAAAAAGGTGTGGGGGTTGTAGGGCTATATATAGGTGTAGATTGGAGGGGGCAAAGAGGTCTTTTGTCATCAAAACATCAATGTTAGGTCTTTAGTGATGGATTTATCCGTCACTAAAGACCTGAACGTGGGCTGAAGATCCACACGCACGCTCACCTCCTCACCTTCAGCTGCCTCAACGCTCGCGCATGATCTCACCTTATCAGCTGTCCGATTGCGAGATCGGACGGCTTAAATGCGTTGCGCCCAATCTCCTTCAATGCCTGTTAAGAGGCGATGTGGCCTCCATCTCCATTGGATCGAAGATTAACACATCAAGACACACGCTCTCTCGCCTTCACAAAAGTGCATCTGATGGCGCGTTCACGCTCATCGCATCACGTTGCCCACATCCGCACCGCCTGCTTGCCATCCAACGGCTCAATTGAGCCAGGCCTGTGTGTCTACTTGATTTGAAGCGGAGTGTGGATCGAACTCGTGCCCTTCGCTCGCAAAGAGGCACTTGCCCGCTGCTCTGCCCCTTTTCTTTATCGACTTTCTAACCGCGGCACATGCGCTCGTGGCCGTTAGATCAAGATCCAACGGCCCAGATCTGATCTTGCGTTGAGGAGAGAGAGAGAGCACGGTGAGTCCTTATGTATTAGCTGGGCCAGTTTGGGCGGCCGAGATGGAGTTACGTGGCACCATCTTGGCCGTCCATCTTTTGTGACTTGTAGAAGGTGCCACAGATGTCAGATTGGGCCGATTTTCGCTCTGTTAGGCCACGATCATTAATCCAAACCCATCTGTGTGGTCGGATTTGTCATCTGAAGTGTGGATTTACACCATCTTGGCCCTTGATCTCTGACCTTCCTCAGATTATATTTGATGCTACGGAAGTCTGATTGGGGCGATCTTAGAGTCATTGAACTTCGATCGTTGCCTTGATTAGATTTGTATGGTTGGATCTTCGATCCGAGTCCCCGATTGATTATCACCCTGTTACCTGACCACAAAAAGGGAAAATTAACCTAAAATTTACACAACCTAACCTAAATGCAAGATGATGCATGTTATGAAATATTTATAATGTATGATGCAACTCTACGCCTAAGAACATGCATAAATAAATAGTTTATGTGATATAAACATGTTTATATCAGTGATTCCTCTCAGTAATCCTAACAGTTGAACCCCCTCCATATGCTGGTATGAGAAATTGCCCACAATGCAAGGTGTGCAATTATCAATGGTGGAAATCTCTAGACTGTCCAAAAAGTTGTGACTGAAACAAAATTTTCTTGTGTTAGAGTAGCTAACCTATTGAATTAAAAAAAAAATTAATAGAGGAAAATATCAAAGAAATCCCCACTCTAGCCGAAAGGAGAAATTACACCCTACTTCTAGTACCCCAGTTAAGAAGGAAGCAACCCTAGTTGTCGCCTTTTGGAAAATGGCATGCCATTGTTCCTTGTTGTTTGCCAGATCAAGAAAAACTAATGGTAACTATGTAGGAATGACCAAAGCAAGCTGCCTTCTCCTCATAGCATAAGGCAACCTATTTAGATAGCAATGTCATAATTCTTCCTCCTTAGTTCCGATATTGGCAAAATCCCTAAAGAGTTCCAAAAGAAGGTTGGCATAAAAAAATCAATCCTTTTCATGTGATAAGTGGGAAAATAGAAAAGACTCTAGTAGCACCAATCTCCCTCCCCTAAACAATAGCTTTGAGCTTCAAGCCTCTAGTCTCCTTTCCAGCTGCACCAAAACTAGGGCCCAGTAAAGGTAGCCCCAGATAGATAATGGGTACTACAACATTGCAACACAAGCTTCTACCTCATGTACTTCATATCAAAATGTTGAATTTAGAATTTGTGTGATTAATGCATAGACCCAGAGAATCTCCAAATCTATTGGTTAGGGTCCAGTGGGCCCATTTGATGGGTCAATTCCATTTTATTAGCATGTGCATGCAGGCTAATATGGATGTAGATTTATTACCACATGCTATTATGTGATTAATTTTTATTGGATACTTATGGACACAAAAAGTATGTTTCAGATATTTTTTAAAAAATTATTAAAATGAAAATAAATTAGATACAGATGTCACTAAGGACTATAGTAAACTTAGATAATTTATATCGATGAATTTCGAATCATGCAACATTTCAAAAAAAAAAAAAAAGGATCATGCAACTATCATTAAGTATTACTAATATGTTTGATGACTGAGCCTCTATCGAAGCAAAATAATTGAAATCAAACATACTTGAATGAGGGAAATAATATTATTATGTGTATGATAAATACATGTGAGGGTATCCATATGTATACATAAAAAATCAGGAGGTGACTGACATCTTATGCATAAAATACTTCTAATATAAGAATATGTAATTTGAATCATATATCTTTTGGTTGGTAGATAGATGATGAAGACCCTTTTTCTCCACGAGAGTTGCTAGGTACACTTCTAGCATGAGAAGCTTATGAAGTAATAGATAATTACAACATACAATCAAATTATATAATTACATAACAAAAGGTTCATGTCTTTTATACAAATAAAATAATTGAATACCTCTTCTTGTCCTACCACTACCTATATATAGAAAACAAACATTCAAATCATATTAAAATACGTGAATATAATTCATGTCAAATAAATGTATCAAATCATACCTACATAGCCAATTGCCTTGCATGTTGCATAATATCATCCATGTTGGCATTGAGAAATTGTTCTTTCAACATCTGGACCATCCTCGAAATAATACCGAAAAGTCCATTCAAAGTCTCATGGATATTAGATTTAGGCAATGTTGTGGTGTTGAAGCTTTTGGAGGGAGCAACTGGTCCCAAACAACGGACCTTGTCTTTCTTCTCATCTCCCTTCACCTTCGAGTAGGCATCCCCTTACCAAGAAGTGACTCCCTTGGAAGTTGAACTACTAGCATCACTTTGATATTTCTTCATGAGATCCTAATGATTGTAACAAGAAAAAACTCAATCCTAAAAATATACCATGGCAATTAATCATAAGTCAAGATCCTAAAAATAATAGGAACATTGCTTGATTTGATCAGTAGTTCAGCCATCAACGCCAAGCTCAATTAATTTTCTTAGAATTATCCTTTTGTTTGACAAGATGTTCCATTTTTCTTGAATTAATATTGTCGGGTTGACTTAAACAACAACAACAACAACGAATAGTCTAGAGAATTATAATTAGGTTATATAATCTTGTTGATCCAGGTCATGACAACATCTTGGAATAGATTACAATCTAGAGAATCTTTTTCTTTTCTTTTAAAAGATTTACTGAGGTTAAGTTAGGCCAATTTAGGTGGTAACACATTATAATCCATGTACCCCCTACCACAAAAGTATTTAACATCCAAAGGCAGTAAATAAATCAAATCATGTACATATGTCATTTCATCACCAAATTTCATAAATCTAGTGAAGCCAACAACACATGATCAACCTACCCAGTATCATCATGTAGGCATAGCTCCACCTTTTCAGTTTCACTCTCTACCTCTACCATGGCCTCCACATCTCAGTCCCATGTTGTCTAGAAAGTCATCAACAACACACAGACAACTGGTTTTGGCATTAGCAAGTCCAACAGCATAGACAACAATGGAAACAATTGGTGAATATCGGGAAAATATTGGTCACTTGATTGATGTTAATCCTAGAGACAACTGGCTTCCCATTACAAAGTCAAGAAATGGTAACGTCTATTATGTAGGAATCCACACTCGTGGAATTGGGGTGTAGACATTGCTACTGCCTATTGCTTTCGTGCACCTTGCAAGAGAACAAATAGAAATTGATAGAAATGACAATTTCATGTGACTAGTGCTTAACCTTTTCACCTAAATATGCAGGATATGGGGAACTTTGTGGTTGGGTTTTGCCTTCACATGGTAACTCGACACGCTCTGGGTGCTTACTGAACTCATGAATCTTCAAATGGGATGAGATACAGCAGACATCTACATCTCTCCATAGCTTCCTATGGAACAGACTGTTTAGGGCCAAACATAAAAAATATGGTCAAAAAAGAAAGGCAGCACATAAATTGCATTAAAATTATTCTTTTTGTTTCCTCTTCTCTTAGGACTAGTTTACTTGAGGTGTTATAAAACTTGGGTTTTAAAATGTACAAGGGGTGTTAACCCCCCTTTTTATTTACTTGTAGGAAAGGTTCATACCTGTTCTTATGGTATTAAGGAGAAGGGTAAAAAAAGGATGGTGTTCATTGAACGACGAAGAAAACTGTTGTGATAACCTAATTACAAGGTTATATAATTAGGTGACCATGTAAATGGTGTATCAGTGGACAGCGAGTATGCATGGCTAGAAGAGACAGAGAGGCTAGGTGACATCTATGTGCTTGATGCAAAGTACAAAGGCCCTCAGATCTCCGATAACTAACCGTGACACTGGCAATTCAATTGCCATAAGAGCAGCATGCCACCTGATAAACACACATGAATTCATGATAAAATGCTTATTTATGATAGTTTCTAGGGTTAGCATTGCATATCATGTTATAAATACTGCATAACATCCATTGCATGGCATTTGGGAAAGTTGTATATTATGTATAGTAATCTTCCATTTTACATGGCCAGGAGGTAGTGCAACATCTTTATGGGCTTCAGATGAAGAATTTGACCGTACGGATAAATCCAGAGCGACGATTGTAGTTTGTCGATGTGAAAATCACCTTGATCAGAGCTTCATAGCACCCTCTACAAGAAGATGAAGATGGACGACCCAGATGGCGCCACATGGTGCCATCCAGACCGCCCCCCCACCTGAGCCATCATGCCGGCCTCAAGCAAGGATGCACTTTGACCGTTGGATCTTCATCCAATGGCCAAGGTGCACATGACTGCACTGCCTTTCGCTCGACAAAGCATTGCTTTGACGCAATGGTGAGGACGAGCGTTCTCAAACAACGAACACAAGTTCCAGTCGCGATTCGCCGAGCCCGCTACAGTGCCAGCTGCAATATGGCCGCTCGATCTCAATCGAGCGGTTGAGATTCTCCACCTGTGATCTGATGCCGCCCACTGATGCAAGGGCACACGCTGGATCGCACGTGCACCTCTAGGGGGTGCATTTAAGATGACTAGGAGAGACGCTCGTCGTCTGATCCTCGCAATCGCATGACACGCGTGATTCAAATCAAAGCGTGTGCGATTTGCAAGCAAGCCTCGGCCATGCAATGCCTCATCCGACAGCTGCCAGCGCATGCGCCAGTGGTGTGGATTTCAAATGGCTACGAGAGTGCGTTCTCTTCTCGCAATCACAGCCGTCCACGCCTGATCCAACGGTCGACGATCGCCGTGCCTATGACAGCTACGGCCAAGCGTCCAAGCGCTAGCCAAGGCATGTGAATGCTTTAGCGACGTCTCAGGTGGGTCTTTAGCGACGTCTTAAATGTCACTAAAGGCTCGTGTATGCAAACCACCTCCATTCCACCACTATATAAACACCCCTACACCCCCCATTCCAAACCATCTCTACCTACTCTACTCCCACCTACTCCTAATCTCTAGTAGCCTACCAAAGCTCCATTAGAGCTTACTCTCAAGCTCTAAAGGCCTCCTATTAGTGTAGCATTCCTTTATCCTACCAAATATTCGTCCCTCATCCCATCACCTTCATAGGTTGCCTTGGAGCCGTCCTCCCACCTTCATTCTGGTAGTAGATCACCTCCGCCTCCTCACCTCCATTCCAGAGCCTCGGTGAAGCATTCCTCTACCCGGCATCCTCCTGCATCTCACCTCCGTCGTCCTGCTCCTCAACTCCTTTGTCCAAGCTTCCACTAGGCTCCGTCGTCTCGTCTGTTGGTGCTAGAGCACCACGATCATTTGTTTTGATGATAACAAAACACGTGTTATTTAACATTTGCAATTTGAGTCCTAGATTTCAGGTCAATTGCAAATGTGGAAATGTTTAGACGGAACTCGAGCTCGCATCCAGGACGGATTGGAGGAGCTTGACGGAAAACAGAGGAGGTTCGCGTGGAGCGACAGATTGAAGATAGAAGACAAGAAGAATAGGATAGATTCTTTTTAATCCTTTCATGTACTTTTATCTTTATTTTTGTTGCTCTTTATTTCCTTAGATATTTCATGTTAAAGAGCCTCAAAGAACCCTAACAGTAGTCCTAGGAACACCGGCACAACCCTAGGATACTTAGGTTTTCTGTAGAATACTTAGAAAACCAATATAGGGTTCAAACAGCACTTCCAGACGTCTAATTCCAAAATCAGACGTCTGATAAAGTATTGTAAGACGTCTGACTGTTGTTTCAGACGTCTGATAACTGTTAGGCTGGACATAGCTAGTTCTATCTGATGAAATCAGACGTCCAGACCTTAGTCCAGACGTCTTAGAAGACGTCTGATGGACTTGCCAGACGTCCAATTAATGGACCGTTGGCTGGCTTAGCAAACAGTCAAGAATATGACCGTTAGAGCCTTATCAGACGTCCTTAAGTCTTTCCAGACGTCTGATAAATGACCGTTTTGCCTCGGCTAACCCAAAATCTCTTCTCAGAGATTTTCTAGCCGTTGCAACGTTTGGAAATCAATTCCCACAGTAAAAGTAGGTTTCCAGACGTCCAGACATAGTGCCAGACGTCCTGTATGTCGTCTGATGGACTTGCACAAAAACCCTGTTTAGATCTGATTCAAGTCAGGAGGAAACCCGCACAGAATCAGACGTCTGACCTTTAAATCAGACGTCTTAAGGTGGCCTTCCAGACGTCTGATGCCAGAGTTAGACGTCTGATAACCCTGTCAAATGTAATCATTGTCCTGATTTCGGCCTGATTCTCTTGGACTTTGTTCCCAACGGCTATAGAACCCTTTCTAAGCCTTCCAAAGCCTTCCTAAGGCCTCTATAAATAGAGGGGAACCTTTGCAACACAAATATACACTTAGAAACACAAAAGACACACTTAAGCAACATACTTCCACTCTCTTGTGTCCAAGAAGCTCTTGCTCTCTAAGCTCAAGTTCTACATCTTGAGAGCATCATTCCCTTCGCGCACCCGCTCTCCCGCCGTTGTCTACGAGAGCGACATTGCGCCGTTGCGTGGCTCACGCACCCGCGTCATCGTCGACGCACTCCTTGCAAAGGGGAGTTTCCTAAATCCTATAGAAGCTTAGGTTAATTACTTTGTTGGCTCTATAGGTTTGTTGTTTTATTTTTGTTATTTTGGTTGGGTATTCGCTTTGCGAATTCCCGTCTCCTTCGTGGGACAAAATCCTTCTCGTGGAGAGAAGGGGTTGAGGAACGCTACCCTCGTACTTGTAGCGTGGTTGTACTGAGGTTGAATCACCCTCGTTTTAAAGTGATTCGTTTAGTGGATTTGATCAACTAGGTTGATCGGAAATCCTAACTCGAGAGGGTTAGGTGGTGGTTTTTACCCGGTTTGGGTTTCCACCTAAAAATTCCTGTGTACATTTTGTGATTGCTTATCTTTGTGAGATTGTTTATATTTTCAATTCCGCATTTTTTTGTCACGCTGATCTCACCCTTCCAAGTAGGGAATTTCATCGTCAAACAGCCAATTTGGGAGATTCCTTCTCACCTCCCTCTCTTTTATGCTTTCGTAGATTATTGTAATAGAGATTTGTGCAATATATCTTATTTGATTCCATCTCTCTTGTTAATTTATTCTGCTTGTTTTTTTATTTCAAAAACAAAAAAAAAAACAAAACCTCAAAGTATAAAAAAAAACAAAACAAGCGTGATTTTCAATTAAAGTAAACGTCGCCTCCCTGTATTTGATCCGGGACTCCCTTGGAGTTTCAGTAAAATTGTATTTGATAATGAGTTTTGCAACTACGATGACGGGTTCCTCCAAATCCTGATTTCTACCACGTGAAATGCGTTCATCACCACCCATTTCAAAATTCATCAGTGTACATATGACATGTGAAAGCAAAGAACCACAAAAGATGACTGCAACAACTTATGCCTATCGCACTGTTTCATGATCTTCGATTATAAATATATGTATGCTTTGACAGGAACCATGGTTGGATTCTTTGTGTTTTTGCTATGGTTCCTAAGATCAGCTTAAGGCTCTTTTTATCGCAATTCTGATGTTGTCACTAGCCTTTCAAACGAATAGACGAATAAATGTGAGTATGCCATTTTTCCACTTCTAATGCATTTAGCATTTGAGCAAAATGAAGAAAAGTACTTAGTAGTATTTTTAGTAAATTCACTATATTCCTCTTACACTTTTATCATTGAGGTGGATTCTGATGATATTAGCATCTTATATTTTTCCCCAAAGTTCAAGAAAAAGATTCTAAATACTCTCCAAATGTTTTTGTAAAAAATTGACCTATCTCTGAGACATCTTGTATTGGAGCATTTGGTGATGAAACTGAAGTTGATTGCTCACTTGCAATTGTAGGCTATTTTCTTTTTCTTGTATCAACCACTTTATGGTTCCTTTTCCTCCCCATTTATCTAAAGAAGAAATGACAAGAAAACTAAGAAGATGGATGAGGTTTCTAAACTCTACCTTTGCAACATATATATGATTTTAGAAAATAAGAAGATGAAGTAGAGATGACATGAAAATAATTTGGCCATGATGGAAACATGGATGAGAAGAACTGGCTACCTGAGTTTGAGGCCAACTGCTGGTTTTCTTAATAACATGGAATTTTCATGGGATTTCCCATCTTCCAGGCAGACCCTAACTGAATACAACCACTTGAATTCTTGGAAAAGGGAATCCCTAATGGAGGTCAAGGAGGCAAGCCAACCAGCCAGCTAGCTTGCTTCCAGTTCCTGGGCCACCACATTATATATTTCACATGCAATCTCCATCTAACTGATTGAAAATTTGAAACTATACTCTTAGACCTTTCATACAAAAAGGGTCTTTGCCAATGCCACGCAACAGAGCACCCACGTTACCACACTGACACACACTTCTGACAAGACAACAAAACATACTTCGGCACACACACACAAACACAAACCCCACCTTATGATCCACACATCCAATATCTCATAAATCAACCCAATTCCATTAGCCCACCAATGAATCATAATCCCCAGTTCATTGATCCAATTAGCATCATCCAGCAAGAGATAGAAGAGGAGAAGGATTTCAAAGAGGAGGTAGAAGAAGAACATAGCCCTTTTAGTTTAAAAAACAATCCAAATATTCCTTCTTTTCTAGCTGTCTCCTCCCTCCCAAGGAAAAATATCTCCATGGTCCTGTGTTCACAGCCCAAAATCTTAGAGAACACGAATGCAGCACACCTTAATTGACCAACCAAAGAATCATAATCGTCAATCATCTTCAACTCAATCGCCAACAAGAAAATCCCAAACATCAATTTATGAATGACAGCAACAACAGAGAGAAGAAAAAAAAAAAAGAAAAACTTGCGTACATTACAAGAACTCAAAACATCCAGAACTGAAAAAAAGAAATACAAAATCACGAAGCATGACCTTTCTCCAAATGTAAAAGAACAAAAACGAAAAACAAAGGACCCGAGAAATTCCCCCTTGTCTAGCTCTCCCCTCCTTCCACCATTGGCATCGTCGGCAACCAACACATCATCATGCTAACTAGCTGAACTACTCGCTTTTCATCTTCAATCAATTTCCTTGGTTTTTTCCCTCTTGTTTCTAAGTGTCAAATGCAGCTTTGTGGAGTAGCCTATAACATAAACTTGCGGGCTGATTTTTTCTATACTTGTCAATATATTTCCATCTTGTATGGGCCAGCTTCATCTATCTAGATGAATTTGTCTATGTGGTTTTGAGATCAGCATCACAACAAATCGGTATAGGTGTAGGGGAGTACTTGGAAGTGACTGTGAGCTTGATTTTCCACATAAGTGATCTATCTCAAGAACTTTGCACTGTAGATACTGTAAAATATCTTAACAACTTTGCACTGTAGATACTGTAAAATATCTTAACATTAATGTAAAATCATCATTAGTGTTGCCAAATCCCAAATCTCAAAATATTTTCGAGTGATGTCTAAGGAATCTGATTTTTTACTGAAATTATTCTTTTTAGAGAATTTAAATAATTTTCACCCACACTTTAATACCATGATCTCGGATTTCACAAGTTCGAGTTTTTCAATTGAAACTTGAGTAGATAATCAATTTTTATTTTATACCTAACTGATATCTCTTCGGAACAGAGTAAGGTTTAATATTTGCAGAACTGAAAGAGTTCTCTAATCAACTGTTGAAAAGCCAGAGAAGGTTAGTTAGAAAAGTATTTATTTTAATTTCGATATGATTGACAAATGGGAGTGCAGGAAAAACATCTCTAATATGGCGTGGAACAACCCCAAGGATCATCATAAAAGACCCTGACATGATAAAGGAAATTCTATCAGAAAAATCAGGGTGCATTCAAAAACCACCTATAGGTAACCCTCTGGCAAAGCTCATAGCAAATGAGGTCACAGTCCTTGTAGGCGAGGAATGGGTGAAGCGGCAGAAGTTGATTAATCCAGCTTTCCATATAGAGAAACTGAAGGTAAGCCCTTTATTTGAGTTGATATGGAGAGATTAAACTTCCATGAGAACATATGCTTTCTCCTTTTCCAATTCCATTTCTCAGTTATGGATTTGTTAACAACCGCGGGGAATGCTGCCTGCTTTTACAAGTAGTTGCATCGAATTATTAAACCGATGGGAGAAGTTGGTCGGTGCGAACAGGTTTTGTGAGTTGGACATCTGGCCAGAATTCCAGAACATGACTGGGGATGCCATATCTAGAACTGCCTTTGGGAGTAGCTATTAGGAAGGCAAGAGGATATTCCTCAGATGGAGCTGGTTGATCTGGTATGAGCAGCTTTGAGTGTGTACATTCCTAGTCTTAGGTGAGCCTTGATTTCACCCCAATCCTCCCCGGCTTAGCCTTTAATTTTGGGTCAAAAGTGAGAGTTTTCATTCATGTTCCAAGAGGGGGGAAACATTTTATTAGAACAAACCAAAAAAAAACTTACGTACACTTTAGGAACACAAAACACCCAGAACTGAAAAGAAGAAATACAAAATCACGAAGGATGATCTTTCTCCAAATGCAAAAGAATAAAAATGAAAAACAAAGGACCCAAGAAAATCCCCCCTGTCTAGCTTTCCCCTCCTTCCACCATTGGCATCATCGGCAACCAACATATCTTCATGCTAACTAACTGAGCTACTCGCTTTTCACAGCCAAAATATCAAACAATTAAAAAGCCACACAACTTAATTTATACTAATGCCTCTGATCCTCTATATCTGTCAGCTCGTACCGATGCTTCTTCTCTCAAATGCTATGGACTTTGTTTACAAAGTGGAAGCTATACTGTTAAATTGCACTTTGCAGAGATAATCTTTATAGACTGTTAGTGGCACAAGAAGGGAGGGTTGAATTGTGCAATAAAATTCTCAAACAATTGCAACCAAAAATAATATGTAGGTATTTAGAGAGGAATTACTAACAACAAGTAATCTTACAATTCCCCTCTTTTTGGACAAACCCCAAGAGGAGTTTTGCTTCTCTACTAAGAGGAAACGAGAAACCCATAAATCGGGTACCCAAATAAACTATCAAAAACAATATATTCCTATAAGCCTTCAATGAAATATGAAATAAAAGGATTAGAATACTCCCTTATCAAGCCTATGAGCAGTAGGAAGAAAATTTGCTCTTAAGAAGCAACAACACAAGTGGAGCACAAAAGAGAGCACAAATGAGATCAAGAGCTTTTCAAATGAGTAGAATGTATTTTTCTTTGTTGTGTTTGCTTAAGGTTACCTATGGGGGTATATATAGGTGTATAGGGTCTGATTTAGGTCTAGATAGTTATTATAATTTGAATTGAAATGGAATAAATTAAGGTAGAATGGCTACAATGCATTTACTCAAAATCTAACTGTATCAGACGCCCAAAAAATCATGACAGACTTCTAAAAAGATTATTTCAGACGTCTGAGAATAAACCAGGACGTCTAAAAAAGCTCCAGAGGAAAAGTAGTCATTACTGGATTTCACAAGATCAAATACAGGGACGTCTAAACAAAAAAATAGACATTTGAACAGTTAGTTTCAGATGTTTGAAAATAAAACTGGACATTTGAAAAAGCTTTAGGTTCAAAGTGATCGTTACTGGAATGAAGTTGAATCCAAACATGGATCTAAAGACATATGATCAGACATCTTACTTGATGTCTGATAAAAAATAGAGACGTCTTAAAATAAATGATTAGACATTTGACAAAATATGAAGACGTTTGAGGGTCGATAACATTCCAAAATCAAAGCATAACGGAAATAATCAATTGTGGTCAATTTTAACGTTGGATAGAAAGTGAATGTTGGTCATTTTTAGACATCTCAAGAAGACGACAGACATCTGAAAAACAACTAAAATTATGATTGTTGTTCTATTGAAGTTATCAAAAGCTCGAGGAGGCATCTAAAAGACACTACTAGTCGTCTGAAGTAGAGAATAGATGTTTGGAAAACCTAGGTAACAGTGATTGGCTATGAATCTAGGCTTTGGACAAGATCTTAGACGTCTGGTGAAGTATATCAGACATCTTATAAATCATACTCAGATGTCTGAAGGGAAAATGAGATGTTTGAAAAACCAACAGAAATAAATCTTTACAAATTTAAGGATACGAATATGGATAGGAAGATTCTAAAGACATCTTAAGGATAATTCAAGGCTTTTTTACTTTCTAAACAAATAAAATAAACTATAAAAGAAATTCTTTTGCCCTTCCTTTTCCTCGATCGTTTTCTTTAAATCCTTCTTGCAATATGTTAGTCTTTTCCAAGGAAATAGCTCATTTGTCATTATAAAAAATATAATTATAAATATTTTAACAATAATCTCCTTTTTTGTAATGACAAAATATTTATATGGTCCAAAAATATGCTCCCCCTAAATAACAACTTATGTGCTCCCCCTATGAAAAACTTAGATACTCTTATCAATCATGTCTCCCCCTTTTCGGCATTAGTAAAAAAATAAATGCTTTAAGATAAGGACATTCTCAAATAAAAATCACATTGACATGAGAAAGTTAGAACAAACATACTGCAAGAGAGTCAATAATGTCACAAAATAACAAAGCAAAAAGAAATCATGATGATCATAACAAGTTTTTAATAACATTGAAAGTAGATTCCTAATTGGTGCAAAGTAGCCATCTAAAGATAAAAATCAATTTTCTTCTTTCCTTTGGAGTATCCAGACTCCAAATTCTTCATGCGATCTTCAAGACGAGAAAGCTGCAAAGCATATTGATTTGTGAAGCTCCTTAGATAATCATGATCTTCATGTTGCCTCTTCAGTTGAAGATTCATTCCATCAAACATGGCTTTTTGAAAAGCCTCTTGATTTCCCTACACGTTTTCCTAAGAGTATTCCCAAGAAGTGGAATAGAAGAAATGAGTAGAAGGATCGGGAAGCATGAGAGGGACTTGAGAGGAAGTAGGAGAAGATCGAGAAGGTGGAGGCTGAGGAACTTCTTCCTCTACTTGTTCTTCTTCAATTCCTTTCTTAAGACTCATAAGAAGTAAAGTAGTGCAGTCAAACTTCTTAACATATTCATCTACAAATTGGCGTTTCAAATCAAGGTTGAAATGAAGAAGCATGTTGGAAATAAAGGCACCTAAAGGAAGGTTCCTACGGTGTGTGCTACATAATGTGTCCATGATTAAATCACACCAATTCATTTTGGTATGGTTTAATAAAGCATATAGGATGTAGGCAATCTCCCTAGAAATGTGATCAAAAGATCCTGATTTTCCATGCAAGTTCCATGAGACAAGTTTAGCTAAAATGCGAGGCACAACCTTAAGATGACGAGATTCTAGTTTCATCCCTTCAAAATAAATGTCATCTTTAACTAATGTTTTTGTAACTGTGGAGAAGGTTACTTCTTTTGCAATGTCCCGGCAATGTGAGTCAGCAGTGCAAGCAATAGAAGAAATTACTTCATTGGTCACAGTAAAAGATACATTCAAAACACTAGATTTTAAGATAGAAGTAGTAGGTGTGAAGTCATTCACTAGATTGGCATAAAACAATTTCACAAGCTTGGGAAAGATGCCAGGAATTTTTCCTTCAGGAAAAAATTCTTCATCAAAGAAATGTTGGATTCCTTGGGCTTGAAATAGGGCTAGGAGACCATAATCCTCAAAGTCATCCCATATAATTGGTCTTCCACACCTAACCTTAAACTTCTCAAAGTTATTAAGTTTTTGGGAGGCCTTTTTGGTGAGGCAAAATTGTTCCATTACATTAGGTAATTCTTCTTCTTCAGGAGGTGGGTTACTAGGTTCAGTACTCTTTTGCTTCCTACAAGGCATAATGAGGAAAAGAGAGAAGAACAGGCTTAACAGAAATAGCCTCAACTAGACGTTTGGTGTGAAAGTTAGATGTCTGAAATCACAAATTAGATGATTGAAAAATGCAATCAGCTGTCCAAGATTTTGAGAGATAGAAATCATAATAGTAGCCGTCTGAAAGAATAATTTTTATGGACCATCCATGACATTAGGGGGATCGACCCATCTTATTGTAATCATCATATTTTTATAGAAGATGGGTCCCTCTCTTCTCGTGAGATGCAAAGGAGACTAAACTCGAATATGCGAGAAGTGGTCTAGAAGGAGATAATCAAGTGGCTTGATGCCCAATCTCGGATAGTCCGTGGGTTAACCCTGTTTAGATTGTACCCAAGAAGGTGGGAATAACCATTATGACTAATGAGAAAGGGGAAACCTTCATCACTCATTCAGCTTCTGCTTGGAGAGTTTGTATTGACTATAGGAAGTTGAACATAGCCACTAAAAAGGATCACTTTCCCTTGCCATTCATCGATCAAATCCTTAAAAGGTTAGCTGGGCAAAAATACTTTTGCTTCTTGGATGGTTATTCAGGATATAACCAAGTCCCTATCCATCCCGAAGACCAGGAAAAGACAACCTTCACATGTCCCTACGGAACCTTTGCATTCCGTAGAATGCCATTTGGGTTTTGCAATGCACCTGTGACTTTTCAAAGGTGCATGCTGGCCATCTTTTCTGACATGGTGGGAGATTGTCTTGAGGTGTGCATGGATGATTTCTCCATTTTCGGAGATTCTTTTGAGTCTTGCCAAGCTAACTTGGAATTGATCCTCCAGAGATGCATCAAAACATGACTAGTCCTTAGCTGGGAAAAGAGACACTTTATGACTCAGGAAGGCATTGTCTTGGGTCATGTGGTCTCAAGTCAGGGTATTGAGGTTGATAAAGCTAAGGTGGATGCTATCTCTAGACTTCCTCCACCCACATCCGTAAAACAGATCCGCTCTTTCCTTGGGCATGTGGGTTTTTACAGAAGATTCATTAAGGACTTCTCGAAGGTTGCTCGGCCCTTGAGTAACCTTCTGGCCAAAGACACGCTGTTCGAGTTTGATGAATCATGCCGTAAGGCATTTGATTTATTAAAAACGGCAGTCACCTGTGCCTCGATGTTGTAACCACCGGTCTGGACAACCCCATTTAAGATTATGGCTGACGCATCTAATTATGCCGTCGGGGTTGTCTTGGGTCAAAAGATTGAGAAAAAGCCCTCTGTGATTTACTATGCTAGCAAGACTCTGGACGAGGCCTAGAGGAACTACACCGTTACTGAAAAAGAATTGCTAGCTGTAGTTTTCACTTTAGAAAAATTCAGGGGTTATCTTTTAGGTTCTCATGTCATCATCTATACCGACCACTCGACCTTGAAACATCTCTTGGCCAAAAAGGATGCCAAATCCCAGCTTATTCGTTGGATTCTGCTGCTTCAAGAAAGGGATAAAGCCGGGGCACAAAATGTAGTAGCAGATCACCTCTCGAGAATCCTAATTGATTCTCCTAATCCAGATGTCCCGATCTCGGATACTTTTTCGGATGAGACTATCCTTACAGTCTCAAGTATCCAAACCCCCTGGTTTGCAAATATTGTCAATTATTTGGTCGTTGGTCAAATCCCCCAGGATTAGACCAAACAACAATAGGATAAACTTGTGTCTGAGGTCAAATATTATTTTTGGGTTCAATCCCGAGTTGTATTGCATCGGCGTAGGCCAGATTATTCGTCGATGCATCCCAGAAATTGAGTTCCATGGCATACTTGAGTTCTTCCACACATCTGCGTGTGGTGGACACATTTCTGGGAAAAATACGACAGCAAAAAACTTTCAATCTGGATTCTATTGGCCATCATTATTTAAGGATGCCCAGGAATTCTCAAAGTCATGCACCCAATGCCAGACACTCGGGAACATGGCTAAGAGAGTTATGATGCCCCTGAACCCAATACTTTCCATCGAAATTTTTGACATTTGGGGCATTGACTTTATGAGACCCTTCTCTCCTTCATTTGGACACCAGTATATTCTGGTCGCTGTTGATTATGTGTCCAAATGGATTGAGGCAATTCCCACCCGGAGCAATGACCACAAGGTGGTCATTGATTTTATGAAGAAAAATATCTTCAGTAGGTTTGGGATTCCTCGGACAATTATCAGTGATGGTGGCATACATTTCACTCCTGCCCAGTTTCAGAATTTACTGGGGAAATACAGGGTGAATCATCAGATTTCCACACCTTACCACCCTCAGACGAACGGATAGGCCGAGGTCTCCAATTGGGAGATCAAAAATATTTTGCAGAAAACCATTAGGCCTAATAGGAAGGATTGGACCCAAAAGCTAGATGATGCTCTTTGGGCCTACCGTACAACATACAAAACACCTATCGGTATGTCTTCGTTCCGTCTGTTGTTTGGTAAGGCATGTCACTTACCCGTAGAACTTGAACACTAGGCATTTTGGGCCATCACGAAATGTAATTTTGACCTAGAGTTGGCTGGGAAAACTAGGAAACTCCAAGTATTTGAGTTGGAGGAGCTTTGAAATGATGCTTATGAAAATGCCAGAATCTATAAGGCAAGCACCAAAGCTCTCCATGATCAGATGATTTCACGTAAGAGCTTTGAGCTGAACCAAAAGGTCTAGCTTTTCGATTCTCAATTGAAGCTTTTCCCCAGAAAACTTAGGTCTAAGTGGGACGGCCTGTTCGTTATTGAGCAGATTTTCCCTAACGGGGTCATCGAAATCTCTGACCTAAAGACGCGTAATATCTTCAAGGTCAACGGACAGCGTCTCAAACCCTTTATTGGCCATATGCTTCTTGAACTCGTCTCGGACAAGGTTGCTCTTACCTTGCCTTAACCACCGTGGGCCAATCATCGCCTAGTTGAAGGCACTGAACTCAGTACGTGTAAAGACTATTCCAAGCTGACCAAAATCCCACAGAAACCAGTTGTTATTCTTCCACTTCTACTCTCCTGCATGCCTGCATTTTTAACAATGAGGACATTACAATAGCTAAGCATGGGGGGGTGGACATATCTTATAATCTTTTTGTCAGCTGTAATAGTAATTTCTGTTATTTGATTCCAAAAAAAAAAAATAGAATTAGGAGACGAGAACTAGGCATTAGGAGTTGCAAACTTTAGGAATTGATACTTTGGGACCTGAATACTTAGACTCTTCAGGTCTTCGGGCTTAATTAGCCCGGGTGTCCACTTGAATGTGGACTTAGTCTCGAGTCCTCGCCAATCCAAATTAATTTTAATTTGGTAAATAAATTGGGATGATAAGCATGCGACTTATCAACCTGCCTTCTGATTTGGGGGGACTTTAAGCCTAAGCATCTACACACATTTTTTGCACTGACTCACTTTTCGGCAGTTTCTTCGGAAATTGGGTAGCTAATGAACTATCTAGGGTGGTATGGTTGGAAAGTTGTTGGTGGTAACAGCTCATCGACTGGTTGTTTAGAGCCCAGTCACAAGATCATTTTCATTGTACTGCCTTTTGGTAAATCTTAGATCAAGGAAGCCACCTACTTAAAAAACAAATAAAAAAAATAAAAAGAAAAAAAATAGAAAAAGGAGAAAAAAATAAAAAAAACCACACTTCACCGCACGAGTATGGCTGGCAAGTTATTGTGGGTAATAGCCCATTGGCGGTTGTCCAGAGCCCAGCTCACAAAAAGGTACAATAAGTCCCAAAACACTTAGGGAAGAAGCTAGGAAGTAGAATAAACCAGGGAGATATACACTAGGTTCGCCCTTGTGTTGACCCCATAAATAAATGAAGTAGGGAGAAAGCTATCGTTCAAAAAGATAAACCTCTAGGCAAGGTCTCCTAGGGTCATAGAAACCTGAAGTCCATTTTAATGGCCGCCTAGTGAGTCTTTCACTCTTTTCACTATATGCTTAGCACTTAGAGTCCTTTTCGAGTCTTGGGTGGGTCGGGTAGCCGTAAAAAGTTATCCCAGAACTCTCAAACTCCAAAAGTACAAAAAACTTAGAAAAGAAGAAAAATAAGAAAAATTTTTTATCTTCTCTTCTCAAATAAGGTGTGGGCTTGGATGGTCTGCATTCTGGCAGACACCCGGGCTCCATTGAGTCTTTATAACCAGGTCTTGGGTTGAAAGTTCCTAAAATAACCAAACAAATTATGCCTAAGAGATCAAATCCTAATTCTACTTTTATAAATAGCATTTAGGTTAATTTTGCTAGGGACTAGCAAAAAGTAAGCATGGGGTATGATAAACACATATGAATTCATGATAAAATGCTTACTTATGATAGTTCCTATGCTTAGCATTGCATATCATGTTATAAATACTGCATAACATCCATTGCATGGCATTTAGGATAGTTGTATATAATGTACACTAATTCTTCCATTTTACATGGCCAGGAGGTAGTGCGACACCTTTATGGGCTTTGGATGATAAATCTGACTGTACGGATGAATCCGGAGTGACAATTGCAGTCAGTCAATGCAAAAATCACCCCGATCAGAGCTCCGTAGCACCCTGTACAAGAAGAAGAAGACGGACGGCCCAAATGGCGCCATGAGGCACCATCCAGGCTGCCCCACCTGAGCTAATGCATTCTCAAGGATACCGTATGATGAGATCTCAGCCGTTGGATCTTAATCCAACGGCTGAGGGGTGCCCCAACCATGCGGCCGCACCAACACTCCACTCGACAATCCGCAGTCGTGGTGTAGTGGTGAAGGTAGGCATTTTCAACGAAGGGGCGTGGGTTCGAAACCCGCTGTCCCCCTAATTGAGTGCATGAAGCAACGCATGGCTACCTGCAGCACAAGCATGCATGAACCTAGGTGCGCGCATAGCCACCGCAACGCCTGCGCACGTGATGTGTGGACTAGCTACGTGCAGGCGAGTTCTTGGTTGGTGTCAGCCTACAGTGACGCCTGAGTTGGACCTACAGCGACGCTTACATCCATTGCTAATTGTTTGCATGCTAACAAGGCCAACTGTGTCGTGAGAGGGCATGAGATGGTTACAGCGACACTTACAGTGACGTCCTGGAGGTCGCTAATGGTCCCATGCCTATTCTAACCTCTTCTCATCCACTATATAAGGACCTACACCCCCTCCCTTCCAAGCCATCTCTACCTACTCTACTCCCACCTGCTCCCAAGCCCTAGCAAGCCTACCAACGCTTTGTTAGAGCTTGCTCTCAAGCTCCCAAGGTGACTATTAGTGTAACGAAACTCTACCCCACCAAATACTCCATCTTCCCATCCCCATTCATAGGTTTGCCTTGGAGCCGTCCTCCCACCTCCATTCCGGTAGTAGATCATCTCCACCTTCTCACCTCCATTCTGGAGCCATGCTAAATCTTTCATCTACCCGACGTCCTCCCGCTTCTCACCTTCGTCGTCCTGCTTCCCAACTCCTTCGTCCGAGCTTCCGCCAGGTGCCGTCGTCTCACCGAACAGTCGCTTCGGGAGATTTCTTCTCACCCCTTTCTCTTTTATGCTTTCATGGTTTATTGTAATTGACATTCAAGCAATACATCATATTTGATTCCATCTCTCTCTTGTGATTGATTGTCATTTTATTTCAAAAACAAAAAAAATAACAAAACCCTAAAACACCAAAAAAGAAACAAATCAAAGAGCGATTTTCATACAAAGTAAACGTTGCCTTCCCGTGTTCGACCTGGGACTACCTTGGAGTTTCAGTATAAATTATATTTGATTACAAGTTTTGTAACTATGATGATGGGTTACTCGTAACCTCGATTTCAAACACAAAACCCGTGTGATCACAAGACATCTGAAAAAAATAGAAAGAATCATATCAAGAAGAAAGAACAAAGAGATTCCCAAAACCAAACAAAAAAAATCATAGAAGAGAGTCAATCATGGGCATAAATATATCCTCATAAAAGTTTTTTTTTTTAAAATGAGAATATACTAGATCTAGGTGAGAAGATATAGTGATTACCAAAGGAAGAATATATGATCTTCCTTAACAAGTGACCTTCTCAGATTTAGAGAGGAGGATGAGGTAACAGATGTCCGGTGAGCGCAAAAGACATCTGGCAAGGCACAGGAGGCGTCTGGCGAAGACCAAGAGATGCCTAGTGCTCTTCAGAGGATAAACAATGGAGGAATGTAGATGAAGAAGAGAAGTGGATGTGAGAGAGTTGTTTGGAGTGTGGCAAAAAGTGAAGAGTGAGAAATGGAAATGACCATGAGGTGGTGTTGCACTTTAAGAGAGTATATCAAAAAGAGAGAAGATTTCATCATAAAGAGATCAAATATCCATTGGTTAAAAGAAAGATTGATGTTGTTTCAAATTTCGAATCAAAGAGCATTCAAATATTAGACGTCATTAGTTAAAGACAAACGTCTGAACATAGTTACTCTGACGTCTAAAAGATGAAAAGGACGTCTGAAAGACCGTTTGAATTTGAATTCAAAACACTTCATTTGAACTTCAAAAAGATGACCGTTGAATGACCATTGAATGAATTATACAAAGGTCAGTTAGAAACATAGATGTTTGAGAAGCATACAAGATGTCTGAAATCCCTAAAACTCCTTCATGAGGGAAAAATTGCACTCTCAAGAGAATAAGATGTCTGAGATGGACATTCAGACGTTCAAAAAACTTAAATTTCTAAATCTTTCAACTTGCAAATTCCTAGATGCCTTCTAATATGACTATATCTTTTTAAACTAAGGGGTTTGGTCAAGATATCTACAAGTTGATCTTCAGTGTTTACAAAATCTAACTTAATTTCTCCTTTGAATACATTATCTCTAAGAGAATGATGTCTTACATCTATATGTTTAGTTCTAGAATGATTTGCAAGATTTTTGGATAAATTTATAGCACTTGTATTATTACTACATATTTTAGTTTGTTTAAAGTCTAATCGTAAGCCAAATAAAGTTTGTTTCATCCAAAGTACTTGAGAACATGCCAAAGAAGCTAAAATATATTCAGCTTCAGTGGTGGATAATGCAACACAATTTTGTTTCTTAGAAAACCAAGAAACAAGTGCATTACCCAAAAAATGGCAAGTACCACTACTACTCTTTCTATCAGTCCTACTACCAGCATAATTGGCATCACCATATGCTAGTAAGTCCAGTGTATGAGTTCTAGGATTGTACAAACCAAAATCACTAGTTTCTTTCAAATATTTGAAGATTCTTTTTAATGCAGACATATGAGATTCTCTTGGTGAATTTTGAAAACGTGCACAGAGACAAGTAGCAAACATTATATCAGATCTACTTGCAGTAAGATAGAGTAATGGTCCTATCATACCTTTGTATAACTTTTCATCGAATTGCTTACCATTTTCATCCAAGTTAAGACTTATGTTTGTAGCCATAGATGTGGTTTTGCCCTTCACATTTTCCATTACATATTTCTTCAATGTGTCATTGGCATACTTTGTTTGACATATGAAGATTCCTTCATCCATTTGAGTAATTTGTAGTCCAAGGAAGAATTTTAATTCTCCCATGAGACTCATCTCAAATTCATCCTGCATAATATTTGAAAACTCTCTACACAAACGATCATTAGTAGAACCAAAAATAATATCATCCACATAAATTTGAATAACTATTAAATCATTATGTTGATTCTTAATAAAAAGAGTTGGATCTACCTTTCCCATTATAAAACCTGATTTAATAGGCATGATTAGGAAATTCATAATTTATAAACCCAGGAGGCTGGGCTACATAAACTTCTTCTTTTATAAATCCATTTAAGAAAGCTGATTTTACATCCATTTGATATAATTTAAGACCTAAATGCAATGCAAATGCAAGAAGCATTCGAATTGATTCAAGCCTAGCTACAAGAGCATAAGTTTCTTCATAATCTATACCCTCTTGTTGATTATAACCCTGTGCAACAAGTTTGGCCTTATTTCTTTCTACTTGACCATCTTCATTAGCTTTATTTCTAAAAACCCATTTAGTCCCTATAATGGAATTATCACTTGGTTTAGAAACTAATTCCCATACTTGATTTCTTTCAAACAGATTTAGTTCTTCTTGCATAGCAAGTATCCATGAAGAATCTAAACAAGCTTGATCAATAGTTTTGGGTTCAAGTTGAGATACAAAAGCAGTTAGGACAAAGTTAACTTGTGATCTAGTTTTGACTTTGTCATTAATCTCTTCTATTATTTGTTCTTTTGGATGATCTTTATTAAAACTCCATTCTTTAGGAAGATTATGTGTATTTTGATCTTTAATGTGTGATACATCTATAAAGGGTATGTCCTCATCATCACTATCTGCTACTTCAACTTGTTTATTATCTATAGAAGAATTTTCATCAAACTTGATATGAAGAGTTTCTTCTACCGTTAGAGTTCTCTTATTGAATACTCGATAAGCTTTACTTTGGGATGAATACCTATGAATATACATTCATCTCCCTTAGCATCAAACTTATCAAGATTTTCTTTAGTGATAAGCATATAGCACTTACTTCCAAATATTTTGAAATAACTAATTTTAGGTATTCTATTATAATAAAGTTCATAACTTTTTTTATTAAGTATAGGCCTAATTAGGACTCTATTTAGTACATAGCAAGCCATGTTAGTAGCTTTGGCCCAAAAATACTTTGGAAGACCAGATTCTATAAGAAGTGTGCAGGCACATTCTTGAAGAGTCTGATTTTTCTGTTCTACTACACCATTTTGTTGTGGAGCTCTAGGAAATAAAAACTTATGTTTTATTTCTAGTTCTTCACAAAAATGAGAAAAATCTTGATTTTCAAATTCTCCTCCATGATTGGATCGAATTCGAGAAATCATATATCCTTTCTCATCTTGAACAAGTTTTAAAAACTTGCTAAAAATTTCTAGGGTTTGGTCTTTAAGTTTAAGAAAATATACCCATGTAAATATTGAATAATCATCTATAATTACAAGACAATATTTACTATCATTTAAACTACTTGTTCTAGTTGGTCCAAATAAGTCTAAGTGTAAGAGTTTTAAAGGTCTAGGTGTAGAGACTATATTTTTGCTTTTGAAAGAACTTTTATTCAACTTTCCAAGAGTACATGCATCACAAAAAGTATTTGAATTAAACTTTTTCTTAGCCAATCCTTTAACTAATTCATACTTGACTAATTTATTTAAGTATTTGAAATGCAAATGACCTAGTCTTTTATGCCAAGTAAACATTTCATCATTAGAAGCTACTAAACTATCATAAGTTCCATTTTTATCTATTTCAATAATATATATATCCTTATATCTTTTTCCAATTAGAAGAATTTCATTTGCTATACTATCAAATATCTTAAAAAATTTAGTACTAAATAGAATATCATATCCTTTATCACAAATCTGACTTACACTTAAAAGATTGTGTTTTAATCCTTGTACCAATGCAACATGGCTAAAAGAAGCATTACCTTTACCAATAATACCTGTACCTATAATTTATCCTTTGTGGTCGTTCCTGAATGTAACAAAACCACCCTCCTTGTATGTTACCTCCGTAAAGAGTTCCTCGTTGCTCGTCATATGCTTGGAACATCTACTGTCCATGATCCAAGTTCCTTTAGTTTTGTCCTACAAAATATGATCGTCTTTGAGTTGATCTTCTTGGCCGCTCTACTATCTTTTTATAGGCATGTAGTCATTCATTGGTTCTCTTAAAGATATATATCTTGATAAATCTACTTCTTCTTGACCTACAAAACAAGATTGAACAAGTTTCTTTGGTACCCATTTTTTCTTGGGTCCATTGTGGTTAGTTTTTGTTTTCATAGTTGAATATGAAAACTTCCTTACTTCCTTTTGACTAGATATAAAACTAGTTTGTTTGACTTTTGATGAACTAGCTTCATGAGAATATCCAAGACCAAATTTGCAAGAAGGAGATTTTTGTGATGATAAGAGTTTATCTAAGTTTTCCTTCCAATTAGTAAACCTAGCAAGATCTTCTAATAATCTTTCTGAATTATCTTTAAGATCTTGAATATTAGTCTTAAGAAGTTCTATTTCATTCTTTAGACTTTTAGTCTCATCACATAGAAAATATTTTTCTTGCATAATCTTGTCTTTCACATTTTGAAGATCTTGTTATTTTTCTTTAAGATCTTTATTTTCTAACTTAGTATTTTTAAAAGTATAATATAAATCATCAAAGGCTTCTATAAATTCTTCTAAAGATAAATCATTTACCTCATCTTCTAATGCCATAAGTCCAAGGCATGCGACTTCTTCCTCGGTTCAGTTTCATGTTCACTTTTGCTTGAATCTGAATCGTCCCATGTAGCTTGCATAGCTTTCTTTTTCTTGTACTTGTTAAATGACTTCTTTGAATCTTTCTCTTGTTTCTTTTTTCTCCTTTTGTAAGAAGTGAACAATCCTTTCGAATATGTCCCTTCTTTTTTCATTGATAACAAATAGTTGGTTCCACCTTTGAATCCTCACTTGATCCCTTTTTCCTGAAATTCTTGTTATTTCTTAGAAATTTTCTAAACTTATGAGTAAGCATGGCAAGGTCTTCATTTTCTTCATCACTATCCTCAGATTATGAAAACACTTTAAAGGCTAGTTGCTTTTTCTTCCCTTCCTTCGTCCCTTTCTTCTTTTGATTGAGCTTTGTCTCATATGCCATGGGATTTCCAAGAAGTTGATCCATATTCAAGTTTTCAACTTCATTGGCTTCTGCTATAGCTGTGACTTTAGGCTCAAAAATATTAGTCAAGGAACGTAAAATCTTACCTTCAAGCTCACCTCTTCTGAAGGTCTTTCCTAGAGCCTTCAAGTTGTTGACAATGAAGGTGAAACGGGTGTACATATCCTTCACACTCTCATTTTCCTGCATTTCAAATTTCTCGAATTCTTGGGTTAGTAAAACAACTTTGGAAATTTTTACCTTATTTGTTTCCTCATGAGTAACCTCAAGAGTTTTCCAGATTTAATATGCACTTGTGCATTGAGAAATTTGATTAAACTCGTCGTGGCTGAGTGCACCATACAAGGCATTCATAGCCTTGGAGCTGAGTGAGAGCTTCTTCTTGTTGTCGTCCATCAAGGCTCCATTTTCAAGTTTCATCGGCCTTTCAAATGATGTTTCCACCATTTCCCAGAGAGTATAATCTCCAGACTGAAGGAAAACTTCCATCCTCTGCTTCTAGTATGAGTAATTTGTACCATCGAAGTACGGAGGTTTTGTCATTGAGAATCCACAGTTGTTGCTTGTTGCTACCACCCTGGATGCCATTGGATGTCTTTCTCAGGCTTTGACACCTACACACAGGAATAAACCAATGCTCTAATAGTAAATGTTAGTGGCACAAGAAGGGGGGTTGAATTGTGTAATAAAATTCTCAAACAATTGCAACAAAAAATAATACACAGGTATTTAGAGAGGAAACCTTTGCGGGAAAATCCTCTACCTAGATCTCTCAATCTAGGATTTTGCCCCTACCCAAGTAGGAATTACTAACAACAAGTAATCTTACAATTCCCTTCTTCCTGGACAAACCCCAAGAAAAGTTTTGCTCCTCTACTAATAGGAAATGGGAAACCCACAAATCGGGTACCCAAATAAACTATAAAAAATAATATATTCCTATAAGCCTTGAATGAAATATGAAATAAAAGGATTAGAATACTCCCTTATCAAGCCTATGAGTAGCAGGAAGAAAATTTGCTCTCAAGAAGCAACAGCACAAGTGGAGCACAAGAGAGCACAAATGAGATCAAGAGCTTTTCAAATGAGTAGAATGTATTTTTCTTTGTTGTGTTTGCTTAAGGCTACCTATGGGGGTATATATAGGTGAATAAAGTCTGATTTAGGTCTAGGTAGTCGTTAGAATTTGAATTGAAATGGAATAAATTAAGGTAGAATGGCTGCAATGCATTTACTCAAAGTCTGACTGTATCAGATGTCTAAAAAACCATGATAGACATCTGAGAATAAACTAGGATGTTTGAAAAAGCTCCAGAGGAAAAGTAGTTGTTACTAGAATTCACAAGATCAAATACAGGGGCATTTAAACAAAAGAAATAGACTTTTGAACAATTAGTTTCAGATGTTTGAAAATAAAACTGGACATCTGAAAAAGCTTCAAGTTCAAAGTGATCATTATTAGAATGAAGTTGGATCCAAACAAGAATCTAAAGACATATGATCAGACGTCTTATTGGATGTTTGGTCAAAAATAGAGACGTGTTAAAATGAATGATTAAACATCTGACAAAATATGAAGACGTTTGAGGTTCGACAACATTCCAAAATCAAAGTATAATGGAAATAATCAATTGCAGTCAATTTTAACGTTGGATAGAAAGTGAACGTTGGTCATTTTTAGACATCTCAAGAAGACGACAGACGTCTGAAAAATAACTAAAATTATGACCGTTGTTCTATTGAAGTTATTAAAAGCTCGAGGAGGCATTTGAAAGACACTACTAGACGTCTGAAGTAGAGAACAAATGTTTGAAAAACCTAGGTGATAGTGACTGGCTATGAATTTACGGTCTGGACAAGATCTTAAACGTCTGGTGAAGTATATCAGACGTCTGAAGGGAAAATGACACATCTGAAAAACCAATAAAAGTAAATCTTTACAAATTTAAGGATACAAATATGGATAGGAAGATTCTAAAGAAATCCTAAGGATAATTCAAGGCCTTTTTACATTCTAAACAAATAAAATAAACTATAAAAGAAATTCTTTTGCCTTCCTTTTCCTCGATTCTTTTCTTTAAATCCTTCCTGTAATATGTTAGTCTTTTCCAAGGAAATAGCTCATTTGTTATTATCAAAAATAGAATTATAAACATTTTAACAATATAGATGACCAAACATATGCCAGTCTTAGAAGGTGATTTTTTGATGTAGTAATTCAGGTAATTGGGTGGTTTAATGGCTATAGCTAAATTACTTCCATATTTCTTATTATACTTCTTTGCAGATTATGTAGGTGTTGTTCATTATCCCATTTGACTGCTATGGTGCTTCCTTGTAACTATACTTCATCAATTAGGATATAAAGAAACTTTTCCTAGAGGTGTCATTCTCTACTTATGAGAGCTTTGCCCTAATGCTATAGCATGTATAAGATTTAGGATTTTTTATGTACCCCAATTGGAGGTGCCATTTTAATTATTGTCTCTGTAGAACACAAAATAATCTATGTTCGCATGAAATTAAAAGTGTTAGAATGTATCAGGTGCTATGTTCCCAATTCAGAAATTAGGTGTTTTAGACAAAGACTTGCTCCAATGTTCACAAGGAAAGCATCATGTGTGAAGCAACATCTCCTATCAAATATCATCATCCGAATCAACTTCCTCATCAGTCACATGAATATCCAAATCTTCCACATCTCTTAACCAAGTGGATGATTCATTTGCTGCCATCCTTGCATTCCTTGCATTTAGTCCATGCATGAGACTTTGGACGTCTACAATTTCAAAGGCATCTCTAACCTTGACTTGCTTAACCACATGCCATCCTTCATTATAAATATCCTTAACATAGAACACTTTCGATGCTTGAGATGCCAAGATGTAGGGGTCATCCCCGATATCCTTCCTTATATGTGATAAGTTTGAGAAATTAACAATGGTGAATCCATAGCCATCAGTCCTGCACCCTCTGGTTGGATGAGCCTAATCACATTTGAATAGAACCACTCTATACATCCTTAAATAGCTTAGTTTGAGAATGTCTTTTAGCACACCATAATAATTTTGTTCCCTGTCAATTGGTTGATCATCTACTAGAATAGCTGCTTGAGCTAGAAATGACGTCTACACCACTATTTTGTGTCGTCAAATCCTTCTCATGTTCTGTGGTATGAAACCTAAACCCATTAATAATGTACCCTTTGGAGGTAATAACCGTGTCAGAAGGGCCTTTGGCTAACCACTTCAACTTCTAAGAAACTTCATCACTTCCTTCTTTCTCCAAATATTCAATCTGCAATAAATTAAGTAATATGATTTCAATTATTGATAAAACTAACTCAAATTTAGTTGAATATGTAATTAAAAAATCAAAGGAATCTCACTCTATCACAAAATCGATCATTGAACTCAAGACTATGAAGCTTGATTGGGTTTTTACGTTGTTTGTAAAATGTGATTTTTATAAGTCGTTGCAATGCGCAAAAATTGATTCACTTTTAAATTTGCAATACCTAGATAGTGGAGTATCTAGGGTTGTCCAAGGAGGTCAAATTGTTAATCACATTAGTGGTTCTCTCTCTCGCCTCTCAAATCCACACTTTTTTTTTGTGATTTTGATTTTGTTGTTTTTATATTTTTCAAAACAATCGGGCTTGAGATATGCGAAGACGAAATTACGCTACAACTACACCTATCACTAAACTTAAGTGACAAGAATGGAGTTCTCTCTTCTAAGCTCACCCTAGGCAAGTGCACCTAGGATAGTTAGAAGAGGAGAGTGTGGTGTGCACTACACTAGCATAACATGAAAAACACAATAAGATAAGGACATGAGCTTGGAAGGCAATTATGACTTGTATTACTAGCAAAGTCAATTACAAGTAGCTAAATGCTTCTAAAAGGAAAAGAGAAACTAAACTAGCTAATACAAGATAAAAGAAGATAAAGAAGATGAATCCTCTATAGAAGTTTAGGAGAGCCCTTGCTGCAAGTGCAGTCACCCCGCACTTGAAAAGAACTCTTCCTTAGCTTCTTCTTGTAGTTGTCCTCCTCCAGGCAGTCTCTCCTCAAGGTGGGTGTCAACCACCTCAAGTCTCCTCCTCTTGCCTGGCCGTCCCTATAGTGTGAAGATCTCCTTCTCCTTGGAGTGGGTAAGGGAGAAGAGGGAGCGGAAGAAGGCACCAAGGGGGCAAGTAGGTTACCCCCTTGATCTTCTTCCCTCCTTTCTTGGCATGGAGATTGGGTGGAAGAATGGTGAACCTAACTAAGGGAGAAGATGATTTTTAGGTGTTAGATGGGTGGGGTATATATAGAGTAGGTGAGGGGTGGTTGGCGTGGGCTTGGGTGTAGGGCTAGGATTAGGTTTAATGGGTAGTTAAGGGTGGTTATGGGAATCCTAGGGTGTAGGTTTGTTGGTGCCAACTTAAGAGTGTGAAGGGGGGGTAGTTGTAGGTGGTGTTGGTGGCTTTTGGTGGTGAAGAGACACATCAAGTTGGCACTCAAGGAGGGGGTTTCTAGAAGGCTTGGTTGGCACCAAAACATGGATGGTGGAGATTATGGTTTATGGTGGATGAAGGGTTGGGTTGGCGCCATTTTGATGGTGGCTATGGAGGGAGTTTTGGCATCAAAATATGGTGTCCCTTGGTGGTGATGGTGGGTTGAAAGGGTGTGTGAAGTTGGCACCAAAGTGGAGTAGGACTAGTTAGCTTAGGTGGACTTAGGTTTAGGATTGTTAGGTGGAGTTTAGGTAGGTGGGTTTTAGGGTTAGGTTGGGTTGCCAAGGAGGTGCCTAGCCTCCAACCCTACTACCTACTAGCTAAGGTAAGCTAGCTTAGCTAGTAGGGAGTAGGGTTGGAGGCATTTGAATCTAGGGTTTTGAGGGAGAAGAGCTAGAGGTAGTTATCTTGAACTGCATGGAGTTGGTGGCTGCTGAAGAGAGCTGCAAGGAGCTACCTTAGCTGGCTTAGCTTGTGTAACGAATGTGTGCCCCAGACGTATTTTAAGAAGTCTGGGAGGTGGCTCAGACGTCGGACAAGACGTCTGGGATCACAACCAGACGTCTGATAAGACGTTTGGGACAGTTTCAAGACATCTGGAAATCCGTTATTTTCGACACACGGGAGTCGCCTGCGCGCCTGAGCGCGCAGACCGCATATTCCCTCTTTTCTCTGCGGCTGCAGGCGGCCTGCCGCCTTCTCTCTCTCCTCTCCGCGCGGCGTTAAAAGGGGCGCGCCTCCCCTCCCGTCTCCACCGTCTCCTCCTTCTTCTCCTTCCTGTGCGCGAGAGCGAGCGGACGCGAGGGCGGCAGCGGCGGCCGCAGTGAGCGCGGAGGTGCGGCGTGCGAGGGCGGAGCTCTGCCGTGAGGGCGAGCTCGCCAGAGTGGCTTGGCCGGCCGACGGAGGGCGCAGGGGGCGCGGAGCGACGCGGAGAGGGACCTGCTGCGGGCTGAGCAGCAGACGCGCGAGGTGCGACGCGGGCGGCGTCGCGAGCGGAGGCCGAGCAGGGTTCTGATTCTGGAAAAATTTCCAGAATCAGACGTCTGGGTTGATAGCCAGACGGCAAGGTCGACGTCTGAAAGATCATACAGACGTCTGAAAGGTGAGTGTCCGCTTTCTTCTTCCTTCTTGTCGACTGACCGTACTGAGGGAGGGGGGTTGGCTGTGCGCAGGTTCGCTGATTCGCCATCCTTTGCGAATCAGACGTCTGGAAGTTGTACTAGACGGCGGGAGTGACCTCCAGACGTCCGGAGGGACCATCGGACGTCTGGGATCTAGGCAGACGTCCCCGCAGACTTCTGGACGTCTGGGAAACCACGCTGAACAGGTAATTCTCTGATCCACTTTTTAAGTCGTCTGGAAGGAGTTCCAGACGTCTGATTTTGCACAGTATCGTCTTTTTCGACCCGTTTAGGGTCCGTTCGGGCTCCGTTTTCCGCGATTCGAGTTGCGTTCGTTGCAGAATTAATTCCTCTACCCGTCTACAGTAGCTATACACTATTTTGAGACACTCCTTGTGTTTGATCCTTGTGATAGGACCTCGTTCGGTTGCAGTCTTGAGAGTCGCGGAGGCACGCGGGATTCCCGATCACGCCCCCATTACTCCCGTTGTACCTGAGTAGAGTGGCTTAAGTTATTTTTAAAATCTGTTAAAGTATGGAACCATAACTAGAATCTAGGACATTGCATGAATCCTAGGAATGAGAAATGTATGGAATGATAGCTCCTAGGTGATGCATGAATCCTAGGGCTGGAAAACTAGTTGTATGCTAGATCCTAGGATGTGGCATGAATCTTAGGATGGAAAAACTAGTGGAATGTATAATACTGCAGTCTTGGAAAAATGGAAAGGAATATAAAGCTGCCTGTAATTTGAATTAACAGCTGCCTGTTATGAATAAAGAAACATGTTTGAGATCATGGATTTTGAGAACGTGAATCTGGAAAGTGAAACATATGATGTTCTGAGATAAAGAGCTGGAACCCTACGGGGAATTAGGAGTGGAACTCCTGGAAAGAAAAAGGAATGGAACTGAGATGTAGTTTGTACTGTCTCTTGGGTACGCAGTACCAAGGGAAGTACCTGTACCTGTTTAGTGCAGAGTGGGGCCAGCCGCCCCAGGGACCCGGGGTTAGGATTGGCCGCTCTGTACCGACTTGTTGGCCCTCGTGTACGTAGTACCGAGGAGAGCTAGTAGTGTTAGGAGAGTACTAGCTACCCCACGGGCCCCGGGGTTCTGCTAGCCTCCTTCACCGACTTGTTAGGCCCACTAGGGCAAACCAGGGTAGTCAGGCGAGGGTGCGCGGACTGTGGAGGGGCAAGGCCCCGGTTTGGTTACTGTGGAGGGGTTGGACCCCTGTTACTGAGAGGGCTCTGCCCTGGTTCCGTGCTGTGCTTTGGGCGCACCCGTTAACGGAAACGACTGACCGCGTGCCAGTGCGGGCTAGCTACCTGTGCGTTTATCGCACGTGCCGTAGTCACCGTTACGTCTGTCAGTGACCTTGGGGTGGTTGACTGAGGGTAGGATCACCACGGGGGACTCTCCCGGCCAGGAGAGCACCACGTGCTACTTCTACTTTTGGAAAAGACTGCAATCAAGATCGTTCCCAAGAGGACATTCGAGATCAAGTAAAGGATCTGAGAAATAAATGAAATAGTGAGAAAAATTGAAAGATGTGAATAAAGGAAGTAATAGAACATAACAGCTACTGTACACTCTACTGTTGCCTTTAGTTAGTTTGCCACTCTACTCAGCGTTTTGCTGACGTGTTACACTCGTTACCTTTTTCAGGACCAGGTGTTGAGCAGCTAGGGTTGGCGGCTGCAGAGGACGCTGGGCCGAGTAGGGTCCAGTAGAGTTACCACAGCCTTTTGTACCCCTTTTTGTTTCTGTTCTAGTGAGTAGTTTTTGTTTCCGCTGTACCTTCTTTACCTGCAGTTCTTGTTATATGATAAATGTTGTTTTACTGTTGTGGTGGTACCTACTGTAGTAGTTTCTTTCCTTACTGCTGTACTTTCTTACTGTTAGTTATATTCATGCTGAACGTGGTTTATTTTACTGTCTTTTGGTTACTTCCTCGTTGGACGACTAGGTCTTGGGATTAGTCGAGTCGGTCCGGTTCTCGTGTCTCGTAGGGACTCGGGAATCGGGTCGTTACAAGATGGTATCAGAGCAAGGTCGTCCCGAGAAGTGAATCAACTGACTGGAAAATAACCAATTCACATGTTTATAGCTAGAGTAGCCACCACAACATATCTCCTGACATGAGCTCTTAGAAGTTTTGTTAGGTACCGTCTGTTTTGACGTTTCCGTTTCGTTTCGCGTCTCCTTGCAGGAGATGCCTCGTCGCGAGACTGGCGAGACTGGCCGCGGGCGCGGTCGAGGGCGAGGTCGGCGAGGTGGACGTGCTGTCGTTGACGTCTCGGTGGACCAGCCACCACTCCCTGGCGTCCAAGCCCAGGACCTCGCCAGACTGATACGGGATATTGTACGAGAGGAGCTCCACCCACCGCCCCGAGCACCTCCTCCTGGGGTTGTAGAGGGGGAGTCCTCTGTGGGACCACGCGACAGACGCGGCGCTGGACACGAGGGAGGGGATGGGCCCCTGCCGCCCCCACCTTCCTCCGACACTTCTGTACACGAGGCACCTTCGCCTGGAGGTGCACCAGCACCTCCCCTACAGCGCCACTTCGAGCTTTTCGGACAGTTCCGGAAGCTGAAGCCCCCCTCCTTCAAGGGGGATGAGGACCCGACCGAGGCAGAGGACTGGCTTGAGTAGCTGGAGAAGATCTTCGACACCCTTCGCCCCCCGGTGGAGTGCCGCGTGGCCTTTGCCACGTACCAACTGGAGAGTGCGGCACACCGGTGGTGGAGGGCGGTCCGGGGACAGGAGAGGGACGAGCCGACGTGGGACCAGTTCGTCACCCTCTTCTGCGAGCAGTACTTTCCCCAGACGTGGCAGGACCAGAGGAGGCGGGAGTTCCACACTCTCCGCCAAGGGACGATGACCGTGAGCGCGTACCGCACGCGTTTCTTGGAGCTGTCCCGCTTTGCAGCGACAGTGGTAGCCACTGAGGAGGAGCGCCTTTGGAGGTTCACCGAGGGGCTCCGGCCTGCGATCCGGGGGTATGTCAAACCCCTGAAGCTGCCGACGTTTTCGAGGGTGGTAGAGGCAGCTATGACTTACAAGGAGACCAACCCGTCCGCGCGAGAGACCGACGGCGGGCGGAAGAGGCCCTTTCAGCCAGACTTCTCACAGGGCCGGCGAGAATGGAGACACGTGACGTCCGCAGGAGAGCCGTCACGTTGTGCAGGGCCATCAGTGGCCTTTGGGGGCCCTCGACAGGGGCCAGTCGCCAGCACCGGACCCCCGCCTAGCCGACAGCAGGGACTCACTGAGGGCGGGAGTCGGGTTCCCCTCTGCTACCAGTGTGGCCAGCCGGGCCACGTCAGGAGGGACTGCCCATCTAGGGCAGGAGGTCAGCAGATACTTCCCGTGCAGAGCACTGGAGGGCGTGCAGGAGGCCGCGGTTCCCAGGCACGAGGAGGACAGCAGTCGCGAGGAGGGTACCGGCCAGCACCTACCCGTCCGACGCAGAGTGTGGCTGCTTCGTCCGCACCTAGAGCTGAGGGGCGTATCAACGCCCTAACACACAGGGACGCCAGAGCATCGGGATTCGTGGTAGCAGGTATGGTTTCAGTTTCTGGCAGACTCGTTTACACGCTTTTTGATTTCGGCGCTACGCACTCGTTTGTCGCAGCCAGTTTCGCAGTTAGTTTGGACCAGGATTATACACTGTTAGAGAATCCGTTCGTAATCAGAGGTCCGAGTGGTCAGCTGTTTGTAGCTGAGGAGGTGTACACGGGTTGCGGGGTCAGCATCGGGGGACATAGCCTGCCAGCTGACCTGATTATGATACAGATGGAGGACTTTGGAGTGATTCTGGGGATGGATTGGCTGTCCGCTTACCATGCCTTGGTAGACTGTTTTGAGAGGAAGATTGTCTTCTCCATTCCGGAGTTGCCTTCTTTCGAGTTTCACGGGCAGCCAGTGGACGGAGGTTTCAGGTGCATTTCGGCACTTCGGGCGGCGAGACTTTTGAGCCAGGGGTGTGAGGGCTTCCTAGCTTGTGTGGTGGCAGAGCACAGCCCCGTGGCAGACTTCCAGAGCATCTCGGTGGTCAGAGAGTACCCCGACGTGTTTCCAGACGAGTTACCAGGACTACCGCCAGAGCGTGAGATCGAGTTTGAGATCTCACTAGTACCAGGGACCAGCCCCATCTCCACCGCGCCATACAGAATGGCACCGCTTGAGCTGCGAGAGCTCAAGTCCCAGTTGCAGGACCTTTTGGAGAAAGGTTTCGTGAGGCCCAGTGCGTCTCCCTGGGGAGCCCCGGTACTGTTTGTGAAGGATGGGACCCTACGCCTTTGTGTGGACTACCGACAGCTGAATAGGGTCACCATCAAGAACAGATATCCGCTGCCGAGGATCGACGATTTGTTTGACCAGTTGCGGGGTGCCACGGTGTTTTCCAAGATCGACTTGAGGTCTGGATACCACCAGTTGAGGATCAGGGAGACCGACGTCTCCAAGACAGCTTTCCGCACCCGGTACGGACACTACGAGTTTTTGGTCATGCCGTTTGGGCTGACCAATGCCCCCGCTGCTTTCATGGACCTGATGAACCGGGTGTTTAGACCGTACTTGGACCAGTTTGTGGTGGTTTTCATAGATGATGTACTCATCTATTCTAGAGATCGGACGCAGCACGGACAGCACTTGCGGATGGTTCTGGACACTCTGAGACGACGCAGGCTGTACGCCAAATACAGCAAGTGCGAGTTCTGGTTGAGGGAGGTGACCTTTTTGGGTCATGTGATCTCTGGAGACGGCCTGGCGGTGGACCCCGCCAAGGTCGAGGCAGTGCTTAGGTGGGAGAGACCGCGTTCAGTCACTGAGATTCGCAGTTTCCTGGGACTAGCAGGTTACTACAGACGGTTCATCAGAGGATTTTCACAGATTGCGCGTCCTATGACACAGTTGACCCGGAAGGATGTGCCTTTCGCTTGGACAGACGCCTGTGAGGCGTGTTTTCTGGAGCTGAAGGAGAGGTTGACCTCGGCTCCCATGCTCACCATCCCTGACAGTAGTGGCGGGTTCGTTGTGTACACGGACGCTTCCTTGCAGGGGTTAGGAGGTGTGCTCATGCAGAGGGGTCACGTGGTCGCTTACGCTTCGCGGCAACTGAAGCCCCATGAGCATACCTACCCTACCCACGATCTAGAGTTGGCAGCTGTTGTCTTTGCGCTGAAGACATGGAGGCACTACTTGTATGGTGAGACCTTCGAGATTTTTACAGATCACAAGAGCCTCAGATATCTTTTTGACCAGAAGGAGCTCAACATGAGATAGAGACGTTGGTTGGAGCTCCTGAAGGACTACGACTGCAGCATCTCCTACCACCCGGGAAAGGCCAATGTGGTGGCTGACGCCTTGAGCCGTAAGGCGCTCGCACGCTTGGCCAGTCTACAGTTACAGAGTTGGAGCCTTTTGGAGGAGGTGGGCAGTTGGCGACCTCTAGAGTTACGAGGGTACTGTGGGGCAGTGACGGTGACACGGCAGACCAGGCCAGAGTTGATAGATCGCATCATCACGGGACAGATGGCCGATCCGTACTTGCAGTCTTTGCGCGACAGAGTACTATCAGGGGACCCAGGGGACTTCTCTTTCATAGACTAGGTGTTACGCTTGAGGGGACGGTTGTGCGTCCCCAGAGACGAGGAGCTGTTGAGAGAGCTCCTAACTGAGGCACACGGTTCCAGATTCACCATACATCCCGGAAACACGAAAATGTACCATGACTTGAGACGCGAGTTCTGGTGGAGAGGGATGAAGCAGGATGTGGGTGAGTTCGTGCAGCAGTGCTTAGTGTGCCAGCAGGTGAAAGCCGAGCATCAGAGGCCTGCAGGGCCGCTTCAGCCGCTTCCAGTGCCAGAGTGGAAGTGGGAGAGCATCACCATGGACTTGGTGGTGGGCTTACCTGTTACCCAGCGAGGACATGACGTAGTCTAGGTAATAGTGGATAGATTGACGAAGACGGCACGATTCTTGCCGATCCGAGTCACTTTGGGACCAGCACAGTTGGCAGAGAGGTATATCCGTGATGTGGTGCGACTACACGGAGTTCCGCGGGAGATCGTATCCGACCGGGATACCCGCTTTACGTCCCAGTTTTGGGCTGAGTTTCAGTAGGCTTTGGGGACGAGGTTGAGGTTTAGCACGGCTTACCACCCCCAGACGGACGGACAGTCGGAACGCACGATACAGACACTTGAGGACCTTTTGCGTGCCTGTGTACTAGACTGGAGGGGCTCTTGGGAGGAGCACCTGCCCCTGGCGGAGTTTGCATACAACAACAGTTATCACTCGAGCATCGGCATGGCTCCCTACGAGGCTCTGTACGGACGGAAATGCACGGCACCCTTGAGTTGGGTTGAGGTGGGACCAAGTGGGAGGTTGGCCCCAGGTTGATCCGGCAGAGTTAGGAGGTAGTTGAGCAGATCCACAGACGACTCCGCACTGTCAGGAGCAGACAAAAGAGCTACGCAGATCGCAGACGCAGAGAGGTGCAGTTCGAGGTTGGGGACCACGTCTTCCTTCGTGTTTCGCCCATGAAGGGCTTACAGCGGTTTGGGGTGAGAGGGAAGCTCGCACCGAGGTTCGTGGGGCCCTTCGAGGTCTTGGAGCGGGTTGGACCCGTTGCTTACAGACTTGCCCTTCCCCCGCAGCTTTCTGGTGTGCACGACGTGTTCCACGTGTCCAACCTCAGGAAGAACGTAGCCGATCCCAGCCACGTACTGAGTCACGAGAGCGTCGAGGTGAGCGACGACCTGACCTACCCCGAGCGGCCAGTGCAGATCCTAGACCGAGCCGTCCGCAGGTTGAGACGAAAGCAAGTACCCCTGGTAAAGGTTTTGTGGAGGAGCCAGCGGTACGAGGAGGCTACCTGGGAGCCTGAGGCGGCAATGCGGGAGCGGTACCCAGAGCTTTTCGCGGGTACGTCTTTTCGGACCGGCTTCGGTCCTCTTTGAGTTTGTTATGGTTATTTGGACATCTTTTTCCCGCACCCTAGTTGGCGCAAGTTTCGGGGACGAAACTTCCTTTGAGTTTGTTATATTGTAACGAATGTGTGCCCCAGACGTATTTTAAGACGTCTGGGAGGTGGCTCAGATGTCGGACAAGACGTCTGGGATCACAACCAGACGTCTGATAAGACGTCTGGGATAGTTTCAAGACGTCTGGAAATCCGTTATTTTCGACACACGCGAGTCACCTGCGCGCCTGAGCGCGCAGACCGCATATTCCCTCTTTTCTCTGCGGCTGCAGGCGGCCTTCCGCCTTCTCTCTCTCCTCTCCGCGCGGCGTTAAAAGGGGCGCGCCTCCCCTCCCGTCTCCACCGTCTCCTCCTTCTTCTCCTTCCTGTGCGCGAGAGCGAGCGGACGCGAGGGCGGCAGCGGCGGCCGCAGTGAGCGCGGAGGTGCGGCGTGCGAGGGCGGAGCTCTGCCGTGAGGGCGAGCTCGCCGGAGCGGCTTGGCCGGCCGACGGAGGGCGCAGGGGGCGCGGAGCGACGCGGAGAGGGACCTGCTGCGGGCTGAGCAGCAGACGCGCGAGGTGCGACGCGGGCAGCGTCGCGAGCGGAGGCCGAGCAGGGTTCTGATTCTGGAAAAATTTCCAGAATCAGACGTCTGGGTTGATAGCCAGACGGCAAGGTCGACGTCTGTAAGATCATACAGACGTCTGAAAGGTGAGTGTCCGCTTTCTTCTTCCTTCTTGTCGACTGACCGTACTGAGGGAGGGGGTTGGCTGTGCGCAGGTTCGCTGATTCGCCATCCTTTGCGAATCAGACGTCTGGAAGTTGTACCAGACGGCGGGAGTGACCTCCAGACGTCCGAAGGGACCATCGGACGTCTGGGATCTAGGCAGACGTCCCCGCAGACTTCTAGACGTCTGGGAAACCACGCTGAACAGGTAATTCTATGATCCACTTTTTAAGACGTCTGGAAGGAGTTCCAGACGTCTGATTTTGCACAGTATCGTCTTTTTCGACCCGTTTAGGACGTCTGATTTTGCACAGTATCGTCTTTTTCGACTCGTTTAGGGTCCGTTCGGGCTCCGTTTTCCGCGATTCGAGTTGCGTTCGTTGCAGAATTAATTCCTCTACCCGTCTACAGTAGCTATACACTATTTTGAGACACTCCTTGTGTTTGATCCTTGTGATAGGACCTCGTTCGGTTGCAGTCTTGAGAGTCGCGGAGGCACGCGGGATTCCCGATCACGCCCCCATTACTCCCGTTGTACCTGAGTAGAGTGGCTTAAGTTATTTTTAAAATCTGTTAAAGTATGGAACCATAACTAGAATCTAGGACATTGCATGAATCCTAGGAATGAGAAATGTATGGAATGATAGCTCCTAGGTGATGCATGAATCCTAGGGCTGGAAAACTAGTTGTATGCTAGATCCTAGGATGTGGCATGAATCTTAGGATGGAAAAACTAGTGGAATGTATAATACTGCAGTCTTGGAAAAATGGAAAGGAATATAAAGCTGCCTGTAATTTGAATTAACAGCTGCCTGTTATGAATAAAGAAACATGTTTGAGATCATGGATTTTGAGAACGTGAATCTGGAAAGTGAAACATATGATGTTCTGAGATAAAGAGCTGGAACCCTACGGGGAATTAGGAGTGGAACTCCTGGAAAGAAAAAGGAATGGAACTGAGATGTAGTTTGTACTGTCTCTTGGGTACGCAGTACCAAGGGAAGTACCTGTACCTGTTTAGTGCAGAGTGGGGCCAGCCGCCCCAGGGACCCGGGGTTAGGATTGGCCGCTCTGTACCGACTTGTTGGCCCTCGTGTACGTAGTACCGAGGAGAGCTAGTAGTGTTAGGAGAGTACTAGCTACCCCACGGGCCCCGGGGTTCTGCTAGCCTCCTTCACCGACTTGTTAGGCCCACTAGGGCAAACCAGGGTAGTCAGGCGAGGGTGCGCGGACTGTGGAGGGGCAAGGCCCCGGTTTGGTTACTGTGGAGGGGTTGGACCCCTGTTACTGAGAGGGCTCTGCCCTGGTTCCGTGCTGTGCTTTGGGCGCACCCGTTAACGGAAACGACTGACCGCGTGCCAGTGCGGGCTAGCTACCTGTGCGTTTATCGCACGTGCCGTAGTCACCGTTACGTCTGTCAGTGACCTTGGGGTGGTTGACTGAGGGTAGGATCACCACGGGGGACTCTCCCGGCCAGGAGAGCACCACGTGCTACTTCTACTTTTGGAAAAGACTGCAATCAAGATCGTTCCCAAGAGGACATTCGAGATCAAGTAAAGGATCTGAGAAATAAATGAAATAGTGAGAAAAATTGAAAGATGTGAATAAAGGAAGTAATAGAACATAACAGCTACTGTACACTCTACTGTTGCCTTTAGTTAGTTTGCCACTCTACTCAGCGTTTTGCTGACGTGTTACACTCGTTACCTTTTTCAGGACCAGGTGTTGAGCAGCTAGGGTTGGCGGCTGCAGAGGACGCTGGGCCGAGTAGGGTCCAGTAGAGTTACCACAGCCTTTTGTACCCCTTTTTGTTTCTGTTCTAGTGAGTAGTTTTTGTTTCCGCTGTACCTTCTTTACCTGCAGTTCTTGTTATATGATAAATGTTGTTTTACTGTTGTGGTGGTACCTACTGTAGTAGTTTCTTTCCTTACTGCTGTACTTTCTTACTGTTAGTTATATTCATGCTGAACGTGGTTTATTTTACTGTCTTTTGGTTACTTCCTCGTTGGACGACTAGGTCTTGGGATTAGTCGAGTCGGTCCGGTTCTCGTGTCTCGTAGGGACTCGGGAACCGGGTCGTTACAGCTTGCTAGTTCTTTCCTAGCTGCTAAGCCAAGCTAAGATGAGCTGGCTTCTACTGATGTAAGTCGAGGTGAGCTGGGTCTGGTCTTCCCAAAGATTACCTAGTTAGCTGGACTTGAGCTGGCCTAAGCTGGTTAAGGTCATCTTCAACTGATCAAGTCTAGCTTGTTGATGGTAGTAGCTAGTCATAGTCAGTTTGAACTTCAAGTGAACTCTTCTGAGCTGGAAGAGCTAGAATGGAGCTAGGATCAACTGTCTTCAGCTAGTTTGAGCTGCCATCCAGCTAAGGTGAGTTGAATGAATTTAAGGTGAACTAGCTAGAGCTACCATTCAGCTGAGATGAGCTGAATGGAGCTCAGGGTGAGTTGATCCAGCTAGAAAGAACTGGGATCCAACTGGGATGAGTTAGATTTAGCTGAGATCCAGCTAATAGGAGCTTCTTCTTCATCTTCTACCTTCCTGAGTGCCAAGATGTGTAGGATCGTACATTTTGTGTAATCTTGACACTCAGATAAATACATTAAAAATACACTAAAAATGCAATGCATGCCTATCCTAGGTAAATGCCTAAATGCAACCCAAAAACCCATTTGTGGAGTTAAAACCCTAAGAACTAGGTTAATTTTGGGGCATAAGAATGATGATAAACTGGCATTTATCAAAGCTTATCAAGTTCAAATTGAGATAGGTGAGGTGAGCAGTGATGCCTTCTTAGCATAGACTTATTATCCCTATTTCAAAAAGGCAGTGAATCTCTAGTTACATGATACTTGAACTTATTATGATAATCCAATTAAAGAAATGAAGAATTTCCAATACATATGTTCTAAAGTGACTGATGTCTTCATTGTTAAAGAGAACATAATGATGTGCCTGAAATAGCGACTATGAATTGAGCTTCTTCCTTAAAAATCTTCTTTGTTTCTTGAGATCCAATTGCTTGTTTGTTATTTTCTTCTTCTCTAAAGGTCGTCCCAGTGGAGATGGTAGATCTTCATCCATCTGAGGGATAACATCCTTGTCATTTAGCAGTGGCCTATTGATGGGAACACCATCATAAGTCCTAACTAGCTTATTTTGACACAATGAAGAGAATAAAAGCTCCTACATAACCTATTGAAGGTCATAATTCACTGCACAACCATTCTGAGAGTAAAATAAGAAACTAGGGTTAAAACTGTAATTTTACCAATGCAGTACAACAACGGGTTTTCTCAAGGGCTAAATAAAAGTCAAATGGTCTTAATAAGATAATAAGTAGGTTGAATCAGATAGAAAAGGGTTCGTGTGAGTTCTGGGAATTAAATGACTTCTTGAAATCCTAAAATAGACCCACTTGATTAACCAAGGTCTTGGTCAGGATAAAATTCACCTAAACCCTCTAAAAATCATAGAAAAATATCCTCTAGGGTTTAGAACCTTCAAATTGGCCATTGAAACCCATCTTGACCTAGAATGGGGTCTCAGATAGATATTTGCCCTAAATTGGGTTTTTACGTAAAATGCCAGTCAAACGTGATCAAACCCAAAATCCAACTTCACCATTGGATTTCTTAGGTCCAAATTATGTTTTTACCAAAATTAGGACCTAAGGGGAACTCATCTTGACCCACATTGCAAATAGGTCCAGCCTGATTACATTTCTACCCGTATCTTTCGAAAACCCTTACAATCAGCCCCCTATCTTTCTTATCATCTTCACAAATAGGTCCCTCTGCCATTATAGTGGAGGAATCCTACTCTGGTGAGCTTTGAAAGGAGGATTCTCCTGGATGGCTCAGAGAATCCCCCCTACAAATTGGAAGGGAGATTCTCTGAGTAATCTCCTCCAATCTGAACCTGATTTGATGCCCTAATTGTTTCCCAATCTCTCATGCGAACGTATGAGAGATTTGGGTCTTTTTGAAGTTTCCATCTCCAGCAACCATACCTTGCTTGGAAGCTTGGCTTCCAAGCACAAATCCTTCTCCAGAGGCCTATTTAAGAAGCCCTTGATCCAACTGCATTCCCTCAGCTTGAAATTGGGCCGGATTACCTCACATTCTTCTCTCCTCATCGGCTTCAACCCTCCGCAAGCTTCGGTGGCTCCTCCCTCGCTCTCTCATCACCCAACCACAATACCAGTGGTCGGGTTGTCTTCCTCTCATTCATCCGCGTCGCACAACACTGGCCGATGTCGCCTCTGCCCCATCTTCGCCGCTGCCTCATCTACGGAGGTCTTCATCTTCCCCACATACGCTGACCATACCGGTGTGGGTTCTCTATCCCTCTTAATCCCTTAGAGGTAGATCTTAGACTCTCTCTCTCTCTCACTCCCTTTCTTTCTCTCTATTTCCCTAAATGACCCACCTCAGAACTGGAAGGAGGCCCGTGTGCACATAAAAGGATTTTGTGTTAGAGGCTTATCACCTCCAACACTAAGGAAGAGGTCCTCCTTCTCCCTCTCACAGCCTCGTCTGTGACACTGCCCATGCGGACCTAGCCACGACCTGTTTACCTGATAGACTTATTCCTCGCTCACCACCCACGTCGGTGAGCCTGGACCCGGGTCTCCGTTAGGTCCGATTACCCGAACAGGCTTTGGCTCTGGGAGAGCAAACCTGAAATAGAGAAGAGAGACAGAGAGGAAAGATACGTAGGGGAAGGGGGGTTTTGCCTTGGAAAGTTTGGCTCCACACTTAGCCAAATTCAGAGAAGGTTGAAGAGGAGGAGAAGATAAGCTAAAGAAGAGGAGGTCAGGCAGCGAAGAAGGAAGGAGAAGGGCCAGAGAAAAAGGAAGAAGAAGAAGGAAGGAGAAGCTGAAGGAAGAAGAAGGAGAAGCTGAGGAAGAAGGAAGACAGGGGCCAAAGAAAAAGAGAAAGAAAAAGAAGAGGCAGCCGGTAGAGAAAGGCAAAGGAAGAAGAAATGGTAGAAGTCAGAGAAGACAAAGAAGGAAGAAGTTGAAGAAGAAGGCTCGCAAAGGCAGAAGAGAAGAGAAGAAGAAGAAGCAAAGAAAGAGAAATCAAAGCAAAGCACTGTAGCACACAACTTTTAAGACGTCTGATTGCAAAATCAGACATCCAATTTTTATATGCTCTCAATTATTTTGTCTAAAATTATTTTTACTCTTCATATCTCATGCTTTACACTCCTAATTAGATTTTGAGTAGTATTATGTGTTCAATTTGCATTTATTGTTGAGATTAGTGCGTGAATTCCATTTTCTCCCTGTGTTCGACCTCGGAATATATTCGAGTAATAAATTGTATTTATACTGAATGCTTTTTCGGCTATACTACAATGCGATACTCTTAAAACCCAAATCAGCACTCTTAACACCTATCAAATTTAGTATGATCGCCACCAAAATGCCTTGAACAAAAGGTTAAGCACTCATTTGCCAAGAATCTTTCTGCAATTGATCCCTCAGGATGAGCTTTGTTCTTGACAAATCCTTTCAAAGTCAGAAAGAACCTAAAACATTGGAAAGCTCACATATTAGTGAAACACAATTTCTGAAAAGACATCTAGTAGATAATTATATAATTCAAAAATACCTACCTCTCAGTGGGGTACATCCATCGATAGAAAATTGGACCTCCAAGCTTTGCTTCCTGTACTAAATGGATGACGAGATGTATCATGATAATAAAAAATGAAGGGGTAAATAGCTTTTCCATTTCACATAATGTTAGAATGGCTCGGGATTGTAGTATTTTGAGATCTACCGGTCTAAGAACCTTGGTACACAAGCATTTAAAGAGGTGGCATAAGCCAATTAAGATAATTATTACTCTATCAGGTAAACAACCCCAAACAACCACTGGTAAAAGCTCCTACATCAGAATGTGGCAATAATATGTTCTCATCAATGTTACCCTCTTCTTTTTAACTTGTATCTCATGAAAGATGTTGCACGATAACTAATATGGAAGCTTCATCTCCTTCAAGATGGTAAAAAAGATTATAACTTCTTTCTTCATCATCTAATAACAAGCTCTTGGAATCACATTTCCAACTCCTTTCAGATGGAGGTCACTTCTAATCCCCATATCTACCAAATCTTCGCGAGACTTGTAAGTATCCTTTGTCTTTTTGGCTTGACATGTGATTGTCCCAAAAATATTGTCCAATTCATTTTTCTCAATGTGCATAACATCAATGTTGTTGCATAGCAAATTATGCTTCCAATATGGCAACTCAAACAAGATGGTCAATCTCTTTAAAGGATTGCATGATTCATCCTTCAACGGGGCAACCGACTTTACAACCTCAAGTATGCTTCTACTTGACTGTTGAGAGTGTTGAATCGATATTTAAGAGTGTTGCGTTGTAGTACAGCTGAAATAGCGTTCAAGCCAAATACAAATTTATTACTCGAATATATTCCCTGGCCGAACACAGGGAGCAAATGGAATTCACACACTAAACTTGGCAATTAATGCAATTTGAACACAAATCATTACTCAAAAACTAACCATGAATGTAGAGAATATGAGTATGTCAAGAGTAAAAAGAATTGTAGACTACATAATTGTTACTCAAATTAATTAAAGAAGAAAATATAAATTCAGACGTCTGATTGCAAAATCAGATGTCTTAAATGACTCTGGCTATAGTGCTTTTCCTTCTTTTCTTCTTTTGATCTCTTTCTTTGATTTCTCTTTTCTTCTTCTTCTTTTGCCTTTGCGAGCCCTCTTCTTCTTTCTCTTCTTTCTTTCCTTAGCTTTCTCTATCTTCTCCTTCCTTTTCTTTCTCTATCTTTGGCCTTCTCTTCCTTTTCTCTTCCTCTGCCTTTGACCTTCTCTTCCTTTTCTCTTATTTTGCCTTTGGATTTCTTCTTCTTCCTTGCTTTGCCTTAAGCCTTGCGATGCTCGTCTCCTTTTTCTTCTTCCTTTTCTGCCTGACCTCCTCTTCTTCTCTGAATTGGCTAAGTGTGGAGCCAAACTCTTCAGAGCAAAACCCCCCTTCCCCTACGTAGCTCTCCTCTCTCTTTCTCTCTTTACTATTTTAGAATCGCTCTCCCAGAGCCTTTAATTGGTCGGGTAATCGGACCTAACGCAGACCCGGGTCCAGGCTCACCGACGTGTGTGGTGAGCAAGGAGTGAATAGGTCGGGTAGTCGGGTCGTGGCCAGGTCCGCAGGTTATGTCACGAACGAGTCCAGTGAGAGGGGGGAGGAGGACCTCACCCTTAGTGTTGGAGGCAAAGAGCCTCTAACACTTTTTCCTTTTATGGGCACAATGGTGCCTTTCCACTTCCGAGGTGGGACTAAATGTCCCACCTTCTTCCGCGCATTGCAGCAGTAGATGGCTTCCTCAATTAGCAAAGCTACAAGGGCATATGACTCCAACAGAGAGCCTGGATGCATGAGCGCCTCAAGTTCGCAAACCTGGGGCGATCTCTTGGAGTAGAGCGAGGCGTGGAGCAGCTTGAAGCTTGCTTCAAGCTCGACAGTAATGGCGGATGGTCGACGAGCCTGAAAACATGAGAATGGCCTCGCGGCCACGTCAAATAGCACAGGGAGCGTCACTGGAGCACGACAGATGTGTTGGGAGTGGTTTCGTGTCATGTGGGTGGCTGTGGTGGTGTGCCTAGGGATCACTGTGTGCGTGTGAGTGGGTGTGTTCGGTGGAGTGTTTGAGTGGTCGATGGAGTGATTGGAGTGAGGGGATGTGATCAAGGAGTCAAGGCGGAGGTCATAGGGTTGTTGGCGAGGTGGATGGAGGTGCGGAGCGACGGGAGGACCTCGCCGGATGTATCGCCAGAGGTGGAGAAGGTGACGGTGGTCAAGGGCGTCGGTGGGTGTTTTAGAGAAATAAAGAGAGGGAAAGAAGGTGGGAGAGAGAGGGAATCTAAGAAACCTTAATCTAAGGATGAAAGGAAAGGATGTCCCATGCTGGTATGGTTGCCGGACATCGGGAAGACGAAGCTCCGTAGGTTAGGCGACGGTGAAGATGGGGCAGAGGCGACGTCGGCTGGTATTGCGTGACGTAGACAATTGTGGCGGAGTTAACCTGATCACTGGTATTGTGGTTGGGCGACGAAAGAGTGAGGGAGAAGCTGCTGGGGATTGTGGAGATTATGGTCGGCGAGGGAGAGAGGAATGTAGGGAGAACCAGCCCAATTTCAAGTTGGGAGAATGCGGTTGGATCTGGGGCTCCTTTTATGGGTCATTTGGAGAGGGATTTATGCTTGGAAGCAAAGCTGCCAAGCAAGGCAGGCTTCGTCGGAGATGGAAACTCAAAAGAGACCTAAATCTCTCATGCATCCGCATGAGAGATTGGGAAGAAATTAGGGCATCAAACTGGGTTCATATTGGAGGGATTTTCTCAGAGAATCTCCCTTCTAATTTTGGAGGAGATTCTCTGCGCAATCATGGAGAAACCTCCTTTCAAAGCTCTCCGGAGTAGGATTCCTCCGCTATAATGGCGAGGGACCTATTTTTCAAGATGATGAGAAAGATAGGGGGCTGATTGTAAGGGTTTTTGAAAGTTAGGGGTAGAAATGTAATCAGATTGGACCTTTTTGCAAAATAGGTCAAGATGAGTTCCCCTTAGGTCCAAATTTTGGTACAAACCTAATTTGGACCTAAGGAATCCAATGGTGAAGTTGGATTTTGGGTTTTACCATGTTTGACTAGGTAATTTATGCAAAAACCTAATTTAGGGCAAATATCTGTCTGGGACCCCATTCTAGGTCAAGATGGGTTCCAATGGCCAAATTGAAGATACTAAACCCTAGAGGATATTGTTCTATGATTTTCAGAGGGTTTAAGTGATTTTTATCCTGACCAGAACCTTGGTTAATCAAGTGGGTCTATTTTAGGGTTTTAGGAAGTCATTTAATTCACAGGACACACACAAACCCTTTCTGTCAAATCCAACCCACTTATTATCTTATTAAGACCATTTGACCTTTGTTTAGCCCTTGAGAAAACCCGTGGTTGTACTGCATTGGTAAAATTGCAATTTTAACCCTAGTTTCTTATTTCACTCTCAGAATGGTTATGAAGTGAATTATGACCTTTAGGCGGTTATGTAGGAGCATTTATTCTCTTCAATGGGTCAAAATGACCTAGTTAGGGCTCATAATAGTGTTCCCATCACTGACATTCGTAGAGGTGCCGACCAATGCTTTGTGCTCCCATTGAATGATTCACTATCTAAGTAGAAGTTGTGATTCTGATTTAACCATCTCTGATGTCCCATAAAGCAATACTTCTTACTATGAGACAACCATAAGGATTTAGTGCTATAACCATAATAGGGACACCCTTTTTCTCCCCTTACACTCCAACCAAAAAGTGTTCCATAAGCTGGAACATCATCAACTATCCATAGTAATGCAACTTGCATAAAAAAGGTTTCATTATTAGATGTATCAAAGGTTTCAATTCCATGCTCCCACAACTCCAACTCCTCAATGAGAGGTTGCATATAAACATCTATCTTGCCCCCAGGAGCTTTCGGACCAAAAATCAACATGGACAAGATGAAGTTGCTTTGTTTCATACATACCCAGGGAGGCATGTTATAAGGTATTAGAATGATAAGTCATGTGCTATGGACAATAGTCATATTCTTGAATGGATTGAAACCATTAGCAGCTAATCCCAAATAAATGTTACAAGGCTTGACAACAAATTGTGGGTGCAAAGAATCAAAGTGTTTCTACGCTAAAGAGTCTACAGCATGCCTCAATCATTGCAATCTACCACTGTCTATCAACATGCGAACAATCATTGCAATCTTGGTTTTAAAGGAAACCATTGCAACACATTAGCTAGTTTTCTCTTTTTCTTTACCACAAAAAGATCAACCAATGAATCCTTACCATCCTTAATGTTTTTCCATCTTGATTCACCACATATTGAGCACACATCATCATTTTCATTATCTTTCCAAAAGAGCATACAACTATTTGGGCAAGCATGTATTTTGTGATAACTTTAGCCCAAGCTCGAGATGATGCTCTTTGCTTCATTATGAGATTTTGGTAAGCCATTGCCCTCCGGTAGCAAGAAGCTTAAATACTCCAAGAGTTGAGTAAATGAGTTGTTACTCCAACTGTTTACACACTTTAGATGGCATAAATAAAGAGTGGCAGCCAACTTCCTCTCATTCAAGTTACCATATAACGGTTTCTCAACATCCTTCATCAAATCAGAGAACTTGCGTCGCTCCTTTGCTACTCTATCGGATCCTTGTTTGCTAGCACCCTCAAATCCCATATCATCCTCAACAAAATTAACATCGTTGTTGCTCTCCGTGCATCCTACATCTACATTGACTCCAACAAAAACATCCTCCAACAATCCATGAACATCATGCTCAAAGGCCACATACCCATCCCTCGCATTAGAGATTGAGGTGAAAGAAGTCTCACCATGATAGGTCCAATTCACATGATTATTAAGAAATCCATTACAAAGCAAATGATCAATCACCTCATCCTTTGTTCTCTACAAAGCATGAACACACTTCTGACAGGGACACAAAATCCGACCATCTACCGAAGACTTATCAAATGCAAAATCCAAAATCGCACAATGCCTTGCATGTATTCTGTGCTTGTCCTCACTTTTGACTCAATCCATGATTTATACATTGCTTCTTGCGATACAACCATAATCTAACAATCAATCGTAGCTATCATGACGAATCAACTCCTTATTGCATATAGGTAAGCATAACAACAAATCTACAAATAAGCCATGGGGAGAGCCATAAATAAGCCATGGTAATAATCCCTTTTGATCTAACAATCAAATGACCACTTGATGGATCAAAAATATTTTTGATTGATCAAAAGGAATTTTCAACCCCTGAGCAGCTTCATTTTATGACAAATGGAAGTTGGCCATTTAAGGTTGGATTGGTTCAACGGAATCTGAGAAGCACAGGATGATGAGCACCTAAGAGACTCAACTTCAAAGGATGGTTGTAGATGAGTTTAATGGAGAAACTTTAAAGGATGGTTGTAGATTGGTTCATTTTCACTCGTGATTCATTTGCCTCATTGTTTACTTCCTAGAACTCCAAGATTCCAATTAACTTGATAATTATAAATAAAATCCTTGAACCTTCTCTTTTTGGAAAGCAGAGGCTCTAGATGCAAAATAGATTATTACAATACCACATCAAATTTGTTAACAATTTCATGTGTGGTTATTTAGTTTTTTTAGGAAGTAGATATGGTGGCAATGAGATTTTATCTCATGACCTTTTTGAAGGCTAGTGGGGTACTCTACCACTGAGCCAATCCCTTCTTGTTGTTAACTGTTTGGTAACATTCAACTTCAAAGGGCAAAGTAGAGAATATATAATAAGCATATAGTAGCAAGAGTGTACCAACAATAAGAATGCAATACAATATCCAATACAACAATTATAATTGCCTCTTACACACATAGCTAAGTAAGGCTCAACATATCTAAGTTGTGCTATTGTTATTTTTATATATTTTATTTGTTACTCTTTATATAAGATCTGAAGCTTATAATTCATAAATTTGAAAATTAACTTATACTACTAGACTATATAGCATACTAATGAACACAACATTGACAACATCAATAATAACAAAAATAATGGCATTAACAACAAAAATAAAAACAATGAAAAAAATATCAATTGGAAAAGGATGACAAGAACGCATTTTCTTGTAAAGATCAAAGAATAGAAAGTTGATAGAGAAGGTGTAGAACCTACAAAGAGACAAAAAGAGGTTAGATGCAAACAACCTAATGAATCTAATATCACATTCACAACAAAATGAATAAGCCAAAATGAATTAAAAATTATATTGTAAATCCTTTGTTAGATACTTACTAGGTTTGCATTTCCAATTTCATGTTTGATTTTGGTTCTATCAATTATCAAAATTTCATTATGAGGAAAATGACTTGATATCAAGCTTTAATCAAAATCATGTTGTGTTGTGCTCTAAAATCTCTTACAATACACCAAAACTTTGGTCATCTTGGTTGTGATAATGCTTCCTAAATTTTACATTCTGGACCAATTTTGATCCTTTCCTATGAAATTTGTATTTCCTCGGGCTATATAATGCATTGCTTCCCCTTTTGTGTTTATGTCCTTAGAAAAATCTAATTTTCAAAATTTCACATTTCCCTTCAAACTTCTAGCATTGATGTTAAATGAATTACATAAATTTCTCATCATTGCCACTAAGTATTTCTGGGCCCTCATCTTTAAAGAGATAGGGAGGTCAATGTTTTTATGTAGTTACCAACTTTCAATGTAATTGTTGAAACATGTTTTTGTGAAGTTACCAACTTTCTATAGTCATTCTTGTTATGGTCTTAAATGATATATGCCACTATTTTTATAGGAATAACCGCAACTTGTGCATAGACTTCTAAACCAAATGAGGAGGCTCCTAATGTTGAAAATCCCGATCTGAATGCTAAGCATGTGAGCATACATCCAATGCCACCAGAACATTTAATTCAAAAACAAGAGCAAGAAGAAGAGCCCGTTAAGCTAGAGCAGGGTGAATGCACGAGCTGCAAAACTAATTTTCATTTTTCCTTAGGATTTTAAAATTGATTCCTAGTTTTCTGATGTTTATTTCTCTGCTAATCAGTAAAGAAGCAACTATTACTTAAAAATAAAAAAGAAAGAAAAATAGAGGCAACTATTACTTAAAACTAAAAAACAAAGAAAAACAGAAGCAACTACTTTCTTCTTCTTGCTGCCTTCCAAATAATCCATAAGCTGATTCTCACCAACTAGTGTTTGGAGCCACATACAAGATGTATCTGTACTCTAATTGTAATTTTATGAAACATATGAATACCAAGTCTAATTTTTTCTAAACCTTTTATGTACTGCAATAAATTAGTTTTTTCATTGAGAATGCCATATATTAACTTTCTAATTCAAAGTCTATCAAGCTACTATGAGAGTTCATTACAGCATATAAGACTATCTTCATAGTTTTATCCTGCTCAGCTATATTATTGCATTAACTTTAGAAAGCATATAGTTTTTTGCAATGCTAGAAAGGAAACTGAACATTAGTAAAGCATAATCACTCTAGGAATTAGAATATGGAAGTTTGAGATCAATTGGGAGAGATCTGATCGATGGAACAATGAGAGATTAGAAACCTTAAGATCAATTTAATGAAGTTCGAGATTAGATCACTGAGTAGTGAGAGATCGATGAAGTTGGAGACATTGAGAAAGAGAGGGATCAATTTGAATGCTGATTTCAAAAACTAAGTGAGAGATTGATCCAACACAAAAACGTCAATGAGATCCAAGTGAGAGATCAGATCCAAACACCTAAAATAGATATATCCAACTTCGATAATCGTCAGCGGGAGCATGAATAGAGAGATAGAACTTTAACTTACCTAAGTCGATGAAAACATGACACTCGATCAGGGGTGGAGACTCTAAGGGAGATATTGTAGGGTTTTGATCAGATCGAGTCAACTCGACAGAGGTTAGGGCCTCGACGATTAAGTCAACGTGAAGCAGTGATGGGTGGGTCAACGAGGGAGGGGGAGGGAAGGTGGAGAAGGAGGATGAGGAGTTAGGGTACATGACATCGACGAGGTGAGGATGAGGTCGGCGAGGGGAGAGGAGGTTGACGCATGACAAGGAGCAGAAGAGGAGAAATGGGAAGTAAGTTGTCTGTAGTCGAGGAGTGGCGAGGAAACAGGTTGGGGAGGAAAGGGCAGTCAAGGAGCCGAAGACACATTTACCCTCATCATTTTTTTATTTTCTCTAAAGGTACCCACTGGTGTAGCATCTATCATTAGCAACGTATAATAGAACCTACAGCAACATATGTTTGATGTCAATGTTAGTACACTGTTGCTATAGGTCAATTCTTTTGTGGTGAATTGGACAAAAAATTATTCTTAAACCTTTTATAAATGGATCTATTTGACAAGACACAAATGACACTCAAAAATATATTATTAAATGTTTGAACCCAAATGAAGAAATTAATAACACTTGAGGACTCGTTAGAAACCTTACCTCCACATACGAGTGTTGAATTTTTTTTAGCAAGCAGGTAATTTACTTAATATTTAATTGCATACAACATGTGGTATCGGGCTTCCTTAGGAGATCAAAAGCAAGCAACAAAAAGTCACTAATCACAAATTACATGAGATGCATAGGTTTGAATAGATTGTATTGATGAGGCCTTCTATGGTGGAACTCTTAGAAGCATGTAGGCGCTGACTCCTCTCTCTCTAAAGATGCCATATAATGCAGTAAAGAACTTTACCATCTTAGGTTTATCCACCTTCAGTACATCAGCACGATCCAATGACATGGAAATGAAAGCCCCTAAACACACCAGTAGGCCCATCTTTGATAGAATTCGCTTCCAAACCTCCAAAGGGAGATGGCATAGAAAGAATAAGTATCTTGCATCCTCCTCCTCCAGTTCACTTAAAAGATATGCACTATCAAGTTGCCTCCCCCATGTAGCTAAATAAGCCCTTGTTACCAAGTGGTCTCTTAATGCAAGTATATAAAGCACAACATGACCACTTGGGCACATGCCCCTTAGCCCAAATGTAGGACATCCTCTACATAGGTGGAACCTTGTCTCACATTAGATTCCAAATGTCCTTCTCTTTGTTTCGGCCATTGTCATTAACCATCGCTACTTCCTCCAAAGATGTTCTTCATTCTGTTAAGGTGTTGCATCACATGTGTCCAACATCTCAACCCCTTGCTTTGGTAGTGCATGAAGCCTCGGTCGATTGCATAACATCTCCTCATCCAATCGACCAACAAGCTCCCCTCATTTTGCATCAACAACCTCCGTGTCCTCTTGCAAGCTACCACAAAATCCATGTCTAAAAGGTGTCAAAGCCTGAGTCCTTCCTCAGTCAAGGGCAAACATACTTCCTGCCAGTTGATTAAGTGGACTTTGTTTCCCCAAACAAAGGCGACCTCTAATGCCATTATTCTCTTTAAGATGGATGTAGGGATAATCATCAAATCAACCATAAATTAAGTAAGCCTTCCACCACCTGTAACAACTGCACATCCCATTTTGGATAAATGCTTGGTTCACCAACTACCAAATAATTCATGTACTTTATCAATATGACCTTGGAAGAGAGTTATTCTTCCCACACCAGGAAATAGGGGCATACCAAGATATGTAGTGGGGAGCCCACCCTCTAGCATCCTAAGGTTAAGGCAGATTACCTTACAATCCCTCACTCCTCTGGAGATATAGATGCAATTGTTGTTCACACTAAATAATACTCCTAAAAGTTCCTCTACTACAAATGGTAAATTTGCAGCCAAACTATAGCAAAGTCTTAGAACTAATCTTTATCTTAAAGGAATTAATTGTTGAGGATTAGTTGTTTCTTTAAAGAAGCTAACCTAACCTATGGAATTGGCCATAGAAGGAATTCAAAATGGAACCTCATGTTGTTTGGGAGATAAAAGAGTTGAACTAGGGGTACGAGCCGCACCCTACAGAGAAAAGAATAGGGACTTGAGAAGAATGCTAGAAAGGTAGTCCAATGGAGGTGCTCTATGAGTAATCAACCAATTTAGACTACCTAAAAATGGCTAACTGACCTTGATTAAAGGTGAGGGACAATTATTCCCTAAGTTGACTAGTGGGTCAATGGTTAGAGTAATCTATGGGTTGGAATAAACCTAGTGGGTATAGGGATAGTTCATACAAGCGAATAAGGAAACAAATTTTAATCTAATTAAAATAGAGTTTATATATATATATATATTTAGGATATGTATCCAGTGAGCACTATACTCATAAAACACTTAGTGAGCACATCATAACCACCGTTGATGTTTACAGCATGCTTGATGAAATCAGTTATAATACGCTATAGTGGTTTTCCAAATCACTCTTCGATTTTACAAATTATTTTTGGAAACATTTATTTATTTGGAAAGAATATTTTTGGTTACATATGTATGCCATCGAAATTCCAGTACGTAATCTTCACATTGTTTGTTACATGCTTTCACCTTCGTTTTTTCATTTCTGTCCACTTCATTTTGTCCTTTGAGTCACAATCTTCATGTCCACAAGACTTCCCTCGTCCTTATTATCGTTGTTCTTCTGAAAGAAATGCAAGCATCTTTATATAACACAATGGTTTGATACGTGCAAGGTTCCCTAGATCTGACTTACATTATTATTGCATTTGTGTAATATGTATTACATAGTTGCAAGTTACAAGACTATTCGTATGTATCCAAGCGAAGTGTTGCATTACAACATATTTCAGTGGTATATGGGAATTACCGGAAAGTGTATTACAGAGTTGCACAGTGCCATAATAAGTTGCACAATGCTTGACAGTCTTTTGTATTACACAGTACCCCTTACATGAAATGCACATTTTTTTGTCTTTTAGCAAGTGATCAACTATCTGGATCGCTAGTTAATTAAGGTTAATTAATCACATTTTAGTAAAGTACCTCAATCCAGACGAATATCATTTATTTATATACAATTTTTACTAGTTTTATTTTAGGTCATTCATTAGGAGGCAGTTATTGATATATGTTACTCTCTATTATCCAAAAATCATCTTTTATTCCAAAAAAAATTTTAAGTTTATTTACAATAGAATGAATTATGAATGAAAGAATGAACTAATCTAAGTCAAGTATGTACAAGAATGAATGAATTACAGTCAATAACAATGCCTCAAAATCGTTTAAAAAAAAAAATAACAATGCCTCAAAAATATATATAATATTAAAGGCATAAAAAACATCCTAAATTAATCTATGTTAATTATATACACAATATCTAAGTATCTAAACTAACTAGCCTATATATATACAACTATTATACTGATTATATGAATGTGCCAACATATATATATACCTACTACTAATATATATACATATCGCTACTTATATATATATATATGTATAAGAAACTTAAAAATAAGTATATACAAAAATAAGGCAAAAATAATATATATATGTATTTTCTTTATGTACACTACACGTATATAATATATAAGATATATATACACTATCTATATACATATAGTATATATATATATATATATATATATATATATATATATATATATAACAAGCTAGTGTATTAGTATTTAATATTCATATACTATACTGTTATACCAATATAGATATACTTAACACACACACACATACATATATACTTATACAAAACACATATACTTAGTTATTTAACACTTAACACATACACTAACACTCTAACACTCACGCATGCACACATTAACACTTACACAACAGTTAACATAGTTCCTAACTTAGCTAATTTTTTTACTTAACACTCTCGACACTTAAACCAGAAAAATTGGGTTTTGGGGCAACTTTTCACGGGATCAACGTCCCCTTATAGGGCTGGATCGACCCCTACTAGGTCTGCCCATAGGGAGGGATTTTACTTATTTATGTGTAGGTTCAGGCCCATTCAGGCCCACATCAGGCCCACAGGCCCTCCAATCAAGACTCATATAGGTGTTCTGCTCTCTTTTTTTGTCTCTCTTGAATGCTCTTAGGGATCCAACCTTGTACTGGACAGGAGGTTGGCCCACATGCTTCTTTAAATACTGCATAGGCGGTCTCAACATGAAATGACCCGCTACCCTTTTGGGTTGTTTAAGACATCTGGATTAACCGTCAGACGTCTAGATAGAGGGTCAAATGTCTGAAAGTAAAAGAACCGTACCTTGTATTCATTTTCCGCATGCGCACACACGCACACACCTCTCTCTCTCCTCACCCCAAACCCTAACCCTCTCCTATTTAATCCCCACTCCCCCCCTACTCCACTCTCTCCATCTCCACTGACCACCATCTTCATCCTTCCCTCCTACCGACCGCCACCTTCCTTCCAACCACCAGCGCGGCGTGTGGCGAGGAAGAAGAGAGAGAGAGGGACAGGACGCGGAGGAGGAGGAGAGGGGAGCTCGAGAGGAGGAGCTCGCGAGGGAACCGCGAGAGCGTGGGAGGAGCTCAGAGGAGCTCGTGCACGAGGAGGAGGAGCTTGTGATGGTGGGCTTTGCGACCTCCTGAAGCTGCCATCGTAGCAGCTACGGGTGGTGTGGAGGGGCTGCGCAGAGGAGAAGGCTCATGAGAGTTCTGTGTACTGGACATTTTCCAGTATCAAATGTCTAGAGCATCTCCCAGATGTCTGGAGTAGTAGAAGGACGTCTGAGCTAAAATCGGACGTCTGAAAGCACGCTCAGTGCCAAGGTACGTGCTTCTGTGCGGTTTATGGCCATGCAGGCTCACCTCAGAGATTTGTCTAGCCATTTTTACGTTAGCACCTACGTACGTAGGGGGAAAGGCATTGGAAAGGTGTGGAGTGCACCTTTTGAGGTGCTTTTGGACGTCTGGACATGTCGCCAGACGTCTAACCGTACCTCCATATGACCAGAAGGAGAGTTCGACATCTGGAACTCACCTCAGATGATTGCAGAGGGATCCAGATGTCCGAGGTAGCCGCAGGAAACCCAAGGTGAGTATTGATGTCTTTTAATACGTCTGAGACTACACCCAGACGTCTGATTTTGGACAGTGTGAGTGTTTTTGGCTCGTTTAGGGCCCAAACGGAATCGGATTTCCACAAACGAACTACCATTGTTTTTCGGTTGAGTTTCTCTATGAGTTAGTGTCACTTGCATATAGTTTTGGACTCATTTGATGTGGTTGGTTAATTGTATAGGTCTCCAGCCAATCAAGTACACGGGAGCCACGGAGGCGATGTGATCCGCGATCCGAGCCCCCATTCCTCTCGTGTTTGCCGGTAGAGTGGTTTACATTAATATTATGATTTAAATAAATGAACTGCATGTTTAGAATAACTTGAATGAACCCTAGGATGAAAATGAACCCTAGGGCAGGAACAAATGAGTATGGTTTGAGCTATGCTGTATACTTGAGATACATGTAGAACCCTAGGATGAGAATGAACCCTAGGGCAGGAACAAATGAGTAGGGTTGAGCTACACTATTTACTTAAGATGCATGTAAAACTTTAAATGCTAGCAAATGTATTGGTTATTTTAATGTGATGCATTGTTAATTAGAAAATCACGAGCTACCTATTTTAAGAATGGAACCGAAAATGCAAAATAGAGAGATCTGAAAGCTTGGAATATGAAACGAAAGGAATACTAGCATGAACCCTATGGGGAATTAGGAGGAAAACTCCTATAGATGGGAAGTGAGCTGGCCCTTGTGTACGTGGTACCAAGGAGAGCCACTGTTCCTTTAGTGTAGAGGGGTACTAGCCAACCGTTGGGTTATGCCCTGGGGTCAGGCCTAGACACTCTACACTGACTCTTTTTGACCCTCGTGTACATGGTACCGAGGTGAGCTACTTAGTGTAAGGAGGGAGCTAGCCACCCCAGGGGGTCCAGGGTTAGGACTAGTCGCCCTACACTGACTCTTGTTAGGCCCATTGGGTAAACCAAGATAGTCGGATGAGGGTACGCGGACTGTGGAGGGGCGAGACCTCTGTTCTGAGAGGGCAAGGCCCCATACTGTTCCGTGTTGTACCTTTAGGCGTACCCACTAGTGGAAATGACTGACCACGTGCTAGTGCGAGATAGCTACCCGCACGTTTATCACGCAAGCCGTAGTCACCACTATGTCGCAACCATGACATCGGGGTGGTTGACTGGGTGTAGGATTACCATGGGGGACTCTTTTGGCCTGGAGAGCACCACGTGTACCTCCTACATGATGGAAAAGATTGAAATGAAGATCATTCCCGTGAGGAACAGGCCAGATCAAGAAATGATTTAAGTGAATAAAGGAACAATAAATTAGAAGTACTTGGTTGAACTAAATGAAAATGGATAGTTACTTAATTGCATTAATTAATAGCTTGTCTTAATTATATGTAAATGGCTAAATTACCACTCTACTCAACGTTTGCTGACTCCAAAAATTTTTTTATAATCTTGTTCAGGTCAAGGAGTTGAATAGCCAACACTATTGGCTGCAGAGGGAGCTGGGCCCAGTTGAGCCCAGCCTTAGCTACATTTCTTACTATTTCCCTAGCTTCTGTTGTAGTAGTGAGTATTTTGTTCTATGAAATACTATTTCAGTTACTTTTCTGCTGTACTTCCCTCTGTCATAGTTGTGATGGCCTGTAATATTGATACACTATTCGCTCTGTTTCTTTAACTCTCTTGTTTTCTTTCTGCTTAGTTACATTGCATGTGTGGATGTGAATTATTTCCTGCTTTTGGTTATTTCTCGTTGGACGACTAGGTCTTGGGATTAGTCGAGGCAGGCCTGTCTCGGGTCCTGTAGGGATCTGGGATCGGGTCATAACAAGATGGTATCAGAGCAAGGTCATCTCGAGAAATGAACCAAATGGTTTGAGAAATAGTCGCTCACATGCTTGTAACTAGGATAGCCATCACAACGTATCGCTTTGATCTTCGCTTCGAATCTTATCTCTTGATGTAATCTACTATCATTGATTGTTTCTATTCTTTTTCCTGTGTCTCCTTGTAGGAGATGCCTTGTCGGGGAGTTCCCGAGGCAGGCTACGGATGTGGTTGTGGGCAGGGTCGAAGGGGCAGATGTGCCGAACCTGAGGCACCAGCCGACCCACCTCTCCTTCTGGGCATCCAGGCCCAAGATCTCGCCTAGATGATCTGAGATATCATACGGGAGGAGCTTTAGCAGCCTCCTCGACCACCCTTCCCTGAGGACGTGGAGGGAGAGTCCTCCGTGGGACAGGGGAACCGCCACAGCACCGTATGATATGGAGGGGGAGGCGGTGATCATCCACCACCCTCAAACACTTCTAAGCACAAGCCCTCCTTGCCTGGAGGCATACCTGTTCCCCTGTTGCAGCTCCACCATGAGCTTTTCAGCCACTTATGGAAGTCGAAGCCCCCCTCCTTCAAGGGGGATGAGAGCCCGTCAGAGGCAGAGGATTGGCTAGAGCAGATAGAGAAGGTGTTCGACACCCTCTACCCTCCTGCAGAGTGCCGTGTGGCCTTTGCCACGTACCAGCTGGAGAGCACAACCCATAGGTGGTGGAGGGCAGTCAGAGGCTAGGAGGGGAGAGAGCCGATGTGGGACCAGTTTGTGGTTCTCTTCTACGAGCAGTACTTCCCACAGACCTGGTAGGACTAGAGGAGGCGGGAGTTCCACACTCTCCGTCAGGGGGCAATGACAGTTTGCGCGTACCGCACGCGTTTCCTGGAGCTGTCACGCTTCGCCCTGATAGCTGCGTCTACTGAGGAGGAGCGCATGTGGAGGTTTACTGAGGGGCTTTGACCTGCGATTCCGGGGTATGTGAAACCCCTGAAGTTACCCACTTTCTCTCATGTGGTTGAGGCGGCCATGGCTTATGAGAAGACCAACCTGGCCGCGCGAGACACTGACGGCGGGCGAAAGAGGCCCTACTAGCCAGAGTACTCATAGGGCCATCGGGAGAGGAGGCACATGGTGGTCGTAGGAGAGTAGTCTCGTTCTGTGGGGCCACCAGTGGCCTTTGGGAGCCTCAGATAGGGACCAGCTGCTAGCACCGGACCCTCACCTAGCCATCAGCAGAGATCGACCGAGGGAGGAGGCTGTGTTCCTTTCTGCTACTAGTGTGGCCAATCGGGCTACATCAGGAGGGACTGCCCATCTAGTGTCGGAGCACAACAGTTGCTCCCCGCACTAAGTGCTGGAGGTTGAGCTGGCGGCCGCGGTCACTAGGCACGTAGAGGAGGACAGAAGTCATGAGGAGGGTATCGGCCAGCTGTTGCCCGCCCGACCCAGAGCGTGGCCGCTTCGTCTGCAGCTAAGACTGAGGGGCGCATCAATGCCCTAACACACAGAGGTGCCAAGGCTTCAGGTTCTGTGGTAGCAGGTATGGTTACTATTTCTGGCAGATTAGTCTATGTTCTTTTTTATTTTGGTGCCACACATTCCTTTGTCTCCTCAAGTTTTGCTGTCAGTTTGGGATCGGGTAGTGTACTATTAGAGGTTCCGTTCTTGATTAGAGGGCCAGTTGGACAGTTGTTCGTAGCAGAGGTCTTTACAGACTGCAAGGTCGCTATAGGGGGACACAGTCTTCCCGCCAACCTGAATGTAATCCTGATGGAGGACTTTGGCGTGATTCTAGGGATGGACTGGTTATCTGCCTATCACACTTTGGTAGACTATTTTCAGAGGAAGATCATCTTCTCCATACTAGAGTTACCTCCCTTTGAGTTTCACGACCAGTCGGTGGATGGAGGATTTAGGTGCATCTCTGTGCTTCGGGTAGCGAAGCTTTTGGGCCATGGGTGTGAGGGCTTCTTGGCTTGTGTTGTAGTAGAGCCTAGTCCCGTGGTTGACTTTCAAAGTATTCTGGTGGTCTATGAGTACCCCGACATTTTTCCAAAGGAGTTTCCTGGACTACCGCCTGAGCATGAGATTGAGTTTGAGATCTCACTAGTACCGGGGACCAGCCCCATTTCTACTGCACTGTACAGGATGGCGCCACTTGAGCTGCAAGAGCTCAGGTCACAATTACAGGACCTGTTAGAGAAGGGCTTTGTGAGGCTGAGTGCATCCCCATGGGGAGCCCTTGTGTTGTTTGTGAAGAAGGACGGTACCTTATGACTTTGTGTCGACTATCGACAGCTGAATCGGGTCACCGTAAAAAACAAGTACCCACTGCCTTGTATCAACGACCTCTTTGACCAGTTGAGAGATGCCACAGTGTTCTCTAAGATAGATCTAAGGTTAAGTTACCACCAGTTGAGGATCAAGGAGACCGATGTCTCCAAGATAGCTTTTCGTACACGGTACGGGCACTACGAGTTCTTGGTCATGTCGTTTGGGCTGACCAACACCCCTGCTGTTTTCATGGACATGATGAATCGTGTTTTCAAATCGTACTTAGACCAGTTTGTGGTGGTGTTCATCGATGACGTCTTAGTCTACTCACGGGATCAGGCGCAGCATGGACAGCATTTACATATGGTCCTGGATACCTTGAGATGACGTAGGTTGTATGCCAAATACAACAAGTGCGAGTTTTGGCTGAGACAGGTGACTTTCTTGGGCCACGTGATATCGGGAGATGGATTGACTGTGGATCCAGCCAAGGTTGAGGCCGTGCTCAGGTGGGAGAGACCACGCACAGTGATAGAGGTACGCAGTTTTCTGGGATTGGCAGGCTACTATTGGCAGCTTATCAGAGGGTTCTCTCAGATCGCGCATTCTATGACTCAGCTAACCCAGAATGATGTGCCCTTTTCCTGGACCGACGAGTGTGAGGCGTGCTTTTAGGAGTTGAAGGAGAGACTGACTTTAGCTCCTGCACTTACCATTCCAGATAGTAGTGGTGGGTTCGTGGTTTACATCGATGCAACATTGTAGGGGTTGGGTGGTGTGCTCATGCAGAGGGGTCACGATATCGCTTATGCTTCGCGGCAACTGAAGCCCCATTAGCATAATTACCCCACTCATGACTTAGAACTGGCACCAGTTGTCTTCGTGCTGAAGACATGGAGGCACTACCTGTATGGTGAGACATTTGAGATCTTTACTGATCACAAGAGCCTCAGGTACTTATTTGACCAGAAGGAGCTCAACCTGAGACAGAGGCGTTGGTTAGAGCTCTTGAAGGACTACGACTGTAGCATCTCCTACCACTTAGGGAAGGCCAATGTGGTGGCCGATGCCTTGAGCTGGAAGGTGCTTGCCCACTTGGCCAGTGAAAGCGCGATCTTCGTTTTCGTTGAAAACTTTAGCATAAAATGATGTGTCATTGTATTTAATCGTGTGGTAGAAATCACTTTTCAAAACATTTTAATTTTCAGAATCTAACCATGAATAGTTAGGTCATCTCCATAGGGAGGAATTAGCCTATTTAAACTAGTGCATTGTGCTTGTTTATTCAGGAATCTCAATGTGTATGCATACTAACTGGTGCATGTGTTTTCAAAATGATTTCTTGCTTCAAATAATTAATCAAGAATACAAGGGTGCATATGCAAAATCACCACTATATAATATCATGTAAAATAATGATCTTGATATTAGTAAACACCGTAAATACTAATTTCTCGAATATAGCTTGTTCACCATAATATATATGACATGCATTAAATCATTCATGAGAGATATGCATATGCAAGCAATTTTGATTAAATAAAAGGTTGGCTACGCAAATTCACCTCAATAATTTAATTCATTAAATAAATGAATAGTGTTCCTATGTAATGGCACGATTGGTAATTTTTAATGCGAAGGAAAACATAGTGTTTTCCTTCTCTCTTCTGCCGGCTTGTGAACGATGGAGGCACGCCAAAGGACGGATGTCGTAACGGAGGTGGCGCGGCGGCCGGTGGTGGACGGCGGCAGCCGAACGGTGGAGGTGCATCACCGGTGTTTGGTTCTGCCGCATGGTGTGCGTGCAGCCTGTGGCGTGCTTACGGCTGCGCGCTCGCGCGCGGGTGGGTTGAGGCGCTGCGCAGTCTGAGGCGTGGCCTGAGGTGTGAGGTGGTGTGAGTGCTAGGGGCATGGGCGCGGCTGCTGCAATGGGTTCTTCTTGCGCGCTGCTACTGGAAGAATAAGGAAGATGAAGAAGACAAGAGGTGCGGTCTACAGTGAGTGTCCTTGTGCGCACTTTGGAGGTAGATGCAGCGCGCATCTACTAGCTGTGGGAGAGCACTGGAGAGGGGCACGACTACAGGCGGTGATGGCGCTAGAGGAGGAGCACGTGTAGTGGAGAGTGCTGTGCTTGCAGAAGGCACGGGTGCGGGTGTAGTGTGGGCGCGCAAAGGCGCTGGAGGGTGCAGTGCTTGCGGCCGCCTGGTAGTAGCACGGGGATGGGCTCTTGGTGCAGGCTGATGTAGCGTTTGCAGTGTAGGCGGTGGGGGGCAGTGATGGTGCACAGTGCAAACAGTCTTCCCACAGTGCGTGCTCCCTTCACCGTTGGGTCCCTACTAGGGGGAGGAAGAAGATGACCCGAAGATCCCCCCTCTCCTTTGCTCAGCCTCCTCTTAACTCCTCTCTTCCGCCCTTCCAGGGATTTTCAAAATCCTTTTCTAAATATGGCTTCATTTGTTGAGGGAGGGCGGTAGGAGATTAGATATTTGTGAGGGAGGTGTTGTGGCTGGCCGGAGATGAGGAAGGGATTGAGCCGACTGTTTGTTGGGGAAATTTATTCCCTCCTCGTTCTTTCCCAATATCATCCTGCAACATAAAATAATTGCATACTAAGTTATAAAATACAATAAAATAGATAAAAACTCAAGTAATGATGCATGCACTTATTTAATGACCTAATGTGATTATTAACAAACATAATATGTTAGAATTGAAGTACTTAGGCGTAACAATAGTCCATTAAAATAGACTCATCTGCCAGCTTGCAGGCATAGAGTTGGAGACTCATGGAGGAGGTGGGTAGCTGGGGACCCCGAGAGTTGCGGGGGTACTGCGGGGCAGGGACAATGACGCGACAGGTATGACCAAAGCTGATAGAACGCATCATTGCAGGACAGATGGCTGATCTGTACTTACAGACACTGCGAGACAGGGTGTTGACAGGGAACCCAAGAGACTTTTCCTTCTCAAACAAGGTACGACGCATGAAGGGACGCCTATGAGTTCCTAGAGACGAGGAGTTGTTGAGAGAGCTCCTGACCGAGGCGCACGGGTCTCGATTCACCATACATCCTGGAAATACAAAGATATACCATGATTTATGACATGACTTCTAGTGGAGAGGGATGAAGCGGGATGTTGGTGAGTTTGACCATCAGTGCTTGGTATGCCAGCAGGTGAAGGCCGAGCACCAGAGGCCTGCAGAGCCGTTATAGCCGCTTCCTGTGCTAGAGTGGAAGTGGGAGAGCATCACCATGGACTTAGTGGTGGGTCTACCAGTTACCCAGCGGGGACATGACGCAGTTTGGGTGACAGTAGATCGGTTGACGAAGATGGTGTGGTTCCTACCGATCCGAGTCACTTTTGGGCCAGCACAGCTAGTAGAGAGATACGTCAGAGATGTGGTGCGTCTGCACGGAGTCTCTCGTGAGATCGTATCTGACAGGGATGCTCATTTCACTTCCTAGTTCTGGGCGGAGTTCCAGCAGGCATTAGGGACCTGTCTGAGGTTCAGTATCGCCTACCACCCCCTGACCGATGGGCAGTCAGAGTGCACCATACAGACTCTTGAGGACCTCCTACGAGCTTGTGTACTAGACTGGAGAGGTGATGGGAACACCATCATGAGCCCTAACTAGCTCATTTTGACGCAAAGAAGAGAACAAAAGCTCCTACATAACCAACTGGAGGTCCTAATTCAATGAATAACCATTCTGAGAGAAAAGCAAGAAATAAGGGGTAAAACTGTAATTTTACCATTGCAATACAACAACAGGTTTTCTCATGAGCTAAACATAGGTTAAATGGTTTTAACAAGATAAAAAGTGGGTTGGTTCAAACAGAAAAGGGTTCATGTGAATTCTGGGAATTAAATGACTTCTTGTAACCCTAAAACAGACCCACTTGATTTAACAAGGTTCTAGTCAAGATAAAATTCACCTAAACCCTCCAAAAATCATATAAAAATATATCTAGGGTTTAGAACCTTCAATTTAGCCCTTGAACCTATTTTGACGTAAAATGGGGTCTCAGACAAATATTTACCCTAAATTGGATTTTTATGTAAATTTCCTAGTCAAACATGGTCAAACCTGAAATCCAACTTTACCATTGGATTCCTTAGATCCAAATTAGTTTTGTACCAAAATTTGGATCTAAGAGGAATTCATCTTGACCCACTTTGCAAATAGGTCCAACCCAATTACATTTCTACCCCTATCTTTTGAAAACCTCTACAGAAAGCCCCCTAGCTTCTTCTTCATTCTTTGCAATTAGATCCCTCCCTATGCCATTATAGCAGAGGGAATCCAACACAGTGAGATTGCAAGGTCATGTTCTCCTTGATCTCTCAGAGAATCCCCTTCAAAATTGAAAGGGAGATTTATGAGAAATCTCCTCCAGTGTGAACCTAATTTGAGGTCTTCTTTGGTACCCAATCTCTCATGCGACCGCATGAGAGATTCGGGCCTCTTTCGAGTTGCCATCTCTGGTGAACCTCCCTTGCTTGGAAGCTTGGCTTCCAAGCACAAATCCATCCTCAGAGGCCTATTTAAGCAAGCTCAAATCACCCCGCATCTCCCAAGCTTGAAATTTACCGGAAAAACCCCTCAAATTTGTCTCTCCCCATTCGACCAGTTTGCTCATCAAGCTTCGGCGACTTCCCTTACTCTCCCTCGTCGCCTAGCCACAATAGTGGTGGCAGGTTCCTCTTCCTCCTACTAATCCGCGTCGCACCACACCCGTTGACGCCTTTGCATCCCCTTCATCCTCAGCGACCTCCCTTACTGAGCGCCTCCATCTCTGGCGTTGGTGACACGAGCCAGCCACCATCCTTGCCAGAGATGGAGGCATCGGCATTGCCTCCATCTCTTTACACCCAGATAAGTTCCCTCTCCCTTCTACTCCTTTTTCCCCCTCTAAATCTCTCAAAACACCCTTCGACACACTCCACCACCATCATCCCTTCACCTTCGGCCAAACCTCCGGTGAGGCATCCCCATTGCTCCATACCTCCATCCACCTCACCAACCACCCCATAAGCTCCGCAGCACCTCACTGAACATAACCCCTCACTCCATACATGCCATCACTCAACCACAAGGGCCCCCGAACACACCCACACACACGGCCATAGGTTGCCCTAGGCATGTGCACTCAGGCAGTCCCATGCCACGCTGACCCTTGCAGTATACTCGTCGTGCCTTGGCGAAGCCTTCTGAGCATTCTGACGTGGCCGCGAGGCCGTTTGCATGATTGCAGGTACAGGAGGGTTGCCGCCATTGACGAACAGCAAGGAGCTTGCTTGCAAGCTCTCTCCAGGGTCCGCCCACTCCAAGCAAATAGTCCCAGGTTGCACGGACTTCCCTCATGCACAACTCTAGGCAGCTAATTGGCATCGAAGGCTAAAGCGCAGCTGCAATCAAGTGAAGCATCCCTGTTGCAGGCACGCATGAGGGAGGTGGGAAGATAGTCCCACCTTAGAAACTTTTGAAGTGCCACACCTACATAAGAGGAAAAGTTGCATAGGCCTTCTCGCCTCAATTACCACGGGGTGAGGTCCCACTCACTCTTCACCGGCCTCGTCCGTGACCTTACCTTCGCGGATTTGGCCTGACCTGACCCGATTGCACTCCTTGCCCACAACCGCATGCCGGTGGGCATGGTCTGGGGCGCGTACCTGACTCGGTTACCTGAGAAAGCAGCTATGGGAGAGGGAACCTAAGAGAGAAAGAGGAGAAGAGAGCACATGAGGGTAGGGGTAGGTTTTTCTCTATAAGGAAGGAGAAGAAGAGGAAGCTAAGGAAGGAGAAGACAAGGCTGAAGAGGAAAGGCTGCAACAGAGAGAGGAAGGAAAAGGACTAAAGGTAGAAGAAGGAGCCGCTAGAGAAAGAGAAAGAAAGAAAAGAAGGCAGAGAAAGGCTATGGCAAGAAATCAGAAGAAGAGAAAGAAAGAAGAAGAAGAAAGGAAGCAGCCACCAGAGACAAAGAAGAGAAGAGAAAGAGAAAAAAGAAGATCAAGCACTGTAGCATCCATTTTTTAAGGCATTGATTCACCAATCAGATGTCCAATTTTGCGCTTGTTTACATACATTGATTTCTTTAATCTTCTGTGCTTACATTTTTGCACTATAACTTTGATTTTTATTGCATTCAAATTCTCAAGTTGTGATCTTGATTTCTAAACCCTAATTTGCTTCCTGTGTTCGACCTCGAACTTAAACGTCAAGTAATAAAATCTATTTGTTTTCAAAGCAATTTCGACTATATTACAACGCTTTATTTTAAAACTCGATTTCGCCTTGTCAACATTTTGGCACCGTTGCTGGGGAGCAAAGGGCGATTTAGAAATCTTGATTACAATTGCTGATTTGGTATTAACTTGATATATCTCTTTTGTGTCATTTGACTGTTCGATCTTTCGCTTTTAAGTCGTTTGTAGTTTAATGTGGTGGAAAAATCGACTAATCAATTTTTAACAAGAAATAACCACTCGCAGAGGAGCGGGTTGTATCCACAGGGAGGCAATAACATATTAAAATTCGCGCCACTTAAAAATGTTTGTTCTTAGTCAATTTGGACAAGAACCAAGCCAAGATTGCCTTTAGATTAAGGTTTAAGCAAGAAACAATGCTGAAATGGCAATTATGAGAAACTACAGGATATTTTCCACAATGCAGAGTCAATAGAATATGATTAAAATGTGGCAATGGCAGAAAATGTAAATTTTAATTAACGTTTTACTGTAGCAAAACAGGGAAATTTTTCCCCGTTGTCTTGCGCGACGAGGAGCCGATGGCCGGGTGCGGGAAGCTCGGAGGAGGTCCCTTGGATCAAGGGCTTCAAATCGGTGGTGGCGACGAGTCGCGCGGTGGCCGGAGGTGGCCGGACGAGCTCCGGCGGAGGTGCTGCAGCCGGCAGCTTGCGCAGCCTGTTGGCGTGAAGCCCGCCGCCTGCTGCTGCTGCGGGGGTGGCTGCTAGCGCTGCCGTGGGCACTGCTGCGGCTGGCGTGGCAGGCGTTCGTCTGCAGGCGCGGGGAAGAGGGTGCTGCAGGCGGTTCTGCAAGCGCAGCGGAGGGTGTTGCAGCGCGGTTGGAGGATGGCGTGCGCTGCGGAGGGTCTGCGGAGGGCGCTGGCGCAATTGGCGTGGGCGGTGGTCTGCAGGCGCGTGGAGATGGCTGCGGTGGTCTGCAGGCGCGGTTGATGGTGGGCGCGGGTGTGCTGCAGGCTGATGGGCGCGGGGAAGGTGGCGTGGGCTGATCTGCAGGCGTGCGCAGGTCTGCAGCCGGTGAGAGGTGGAGGGTGCAGGCGGTCTGGTGGCCGGTTGGAGAGTGCAGGCTGAGGAAGTGGAGGTGAGCGGGTAACTTCAGACGTCTGGGAAATTTCCCAGACGTCTTAAGTTATTGAGAGGGTGGCTGATCAGTAGCTCGGTGGTGGTGGTCTGCGAAGACGGCGAGGAAGATGCACGCTAAGGTGCTCACGGTGATGCGGCGAGCTCCGGATGGCGGTGTGGCCTGTCACACCACACGCCCACGGTGCTGGAGACTCGTTGCCACAGTAGAGGCCGGCAGTGTGGAGTGGAAGAGAGAGGTTCTCTCTGCACAGTGGTGGGTCGGTGGCGGAGGCCTGCCTCGCTCAGCATCCTCTCTCCTCCTTTTGTAGAGGCCTGCACAAATTTGAATGGAGAGGCGGGAGCAGATCCACCTTCTCCACCGATCCATGAATGCGCTTTTAGTGAAGCCGGAGGCGTTGCAGCGACAGCCGAGCCGTTGCTGAGAAGAAGAATAAAGAATATTATTAAAATATTATGGTTATTTATATACAAACCCTCAAGTTTTATGTTAACTAAAATAATGTACTTAATTAGTTAACTAATTAGATGAATGGCATTCTAAGCTAATTCTAAATGCACTTAAAATATGAATGCAGTGCATGGATTATGTAATTAAATTAAAAATATGAATTAATCTATTTACATCCTAATTTATGCTAAATAAATGTTAGAATTATCCTAATGTTTAGGCATTTAAATACTTAAATAGCCCACAACTATGGGCTAATCAAATACCCCCATGCCTAGTTTTTGCTAGTCCCTAGCAAAATTAAGCGAAACCTAGCACTCTAAGTAGACTAGTCAACTCGCTTAGTCTTCCTTCAAAAGCATATTAAGTTCGGGCTCTAGACCCAAGGTTCCTAAGTAGTTGCTAAGTTACAGACTAGGTTGGCTAAAGATGAGTTGCAGGCACAAGTTTCCCTGATTTCTGACTCTACCCTAAAGTTTAATGATCCCTGAGATTAAAGCATCCGTGCTTGTGTATTGGTCTGAGTTATTTGAGTTAAAGGGTTTTTTTTTATATACATATATATATATATATACTTTTTTTTTTTTTTGTTTGATTCTTCTAAGTCTAACCTCAGATCAGCTATCAACACGGTCTGTGTCGGATTCATTGTCCCCATTACCATACCTCGAAGGGTGCCTGGCTTTCGATGCTTCGAGATAGCACCGCCCATAATGACCCCAAGAACTCCTGGCAATCGACACTTCGAGATAGTATCGCCCATGGATTTCTTAAGCGAATTCAGGCCTATGGCAATCGGCACTTCGAGATAGGGCTGCCCATGGTACCTAAACCGCGCAATGCGCTTACATGCCCCCAGTAGGATGGATATCCTAAGAGACAAGCGCCGAGGAGGTAATATGTTATCATCGCATCCTTAAGGTGAGTATATGCTCGACCTCTCCTGCGGCGGGAACTCTTCCAATCAAAATGTGTTTTCAAGCCTCTCTTAAGTCAAAATTAAGAGAACCAAATCTCTTTTCAGAAAGACAAAAATTAAGTTGATTACCAGACCAAGTGTGTGAAATTTGGATGCTTGGGTTACAAGGACCCGTAAACCAAAAGGTAGAATAAGACTCTAGGTACTACCCCACCTTTTAACTCAAACCCTAGCTTCCCTTTCTCAACCTCTTGAGGAATGGTCCGCAACTTAACTCCTACTTAAGTTTTTAAGTCCACAAAGGACCCTAAAGGTCTAAAGCTAGTAGCTCATTTAGCTTCTAAAGTTTGACCCTAGAATTAACTTAGTCTACCCTAGAGTTCTGATTTGCTTAAGACGGCAAGATCTAGCCAGTTAAGCTCAAAACCTTTTTTTTTTTTTATATATATATTTTTTTTCTTTTTTTTTTCTTTCTTTTTTTTTTTTTTTATAAATGCATGCTATAAACAAAATGCCTCAGGTCCTCTCCCCCATGCCTGGTTCAAACAATGTCCTCATTGAAAATCAAAAATAGCTAAAGGAAGATATTATCTGAGGCGGAGAATAGTAGGAGCTAAGGCTCCTCAAGAGTGACTTCGTCAACTAGATGGCCATCTAAAGTTTTGTACGGTTTTAACCGTTGACGATAAAGGGAGTTGCTGAAGAGGAAGGATTTTTGATCTCCACAGCTCCATGGGGGAATACTTTGGTGATTATGTAAGGCCCATCCCAACGAGATTTTAATTTCCCAGGAAAAAGCTTAAGTCTGGAATTGAAAAGCCAGACTTGTTGGTTGGGTTCAAAGGTCTTTCGAAGAATAAACTTGTCATGCAAGACCTTAGTTCTTTCTTTATAAGCTTGAGAGGTGTCATAAGCATCATTCCTCAGCTCCTCAAGCTCACTTAATTCTAGAAATCGTGCCTTACCTGCCTTCTCTAAATCCATGTTAACACTTCGAATAGCCCAAAGTGCTTTATGTTCCAACTCAACAGGTAAATGGCACGCTTTTCCATACACAATCCGAAAGGGAGAAGTACCCAAAGGGGTCTTATAGGCCGTTCGATAAGCCCACAAAGCATCATCGAGATTTTGGGACCAATCTTTCCTATCAGGTCTAACGGTCTTTTCCAAAATATTTTTTATCTCCCTATTTGATACTTCAACCTGACCACTTGTTTGAGGGTGGTAAGGGGTAGCAACCTTGTGAGTCACTCCCAAACTCTTAATTAACCGATTGAAGTGGTGGTTTCGGAAATGAGGTCCCCCATCACTTATAATAGTCTTGAGGCAGCCGAAACGGGATATGATATTGGCCTTCACAAATTTCAAAACCACAGAGTGGTCATTTGTGCGCGTAGGAATGGCCTCTATCCATTTAGAGACATAATCAACTGCCACCAAGATATATTCAAAACCATGGGACGACGGGAAAGGGCCCATAAAGTCAATTCCCCACACATCAAAAATTTCAACAGATTGAATAGGATGTTGAGGCATTTCTTTCTTCTTCCCAATCGTTCCAGTCCGTTGACATCTAATACATGCCTTAACAAAATTATGAGAATCCTTAAATAAGGAAGGCCACCAAAAACCGGACTGGAGAACCTTAAAAGCAGTTTTCTTAGCACCAAAGTGTCCTCCACAATGAAGTTCATGGCAAAATGTCAGCACACTTTGTTGTTCCTCTTCAGGCACACAACGTCTCAATACTTGGTCTTGTCCAATTCTAAATAATTTTGGCTCTTCCCAATGAAAATATCTCGCTTAAGAAATGAATCTCTTTCTTTTCTGCTTATCCCAAGAGCCAGGAGTTTGTCCAGTGACCAAGTAATTTACAATGTCTGCATACCAAGGTAAAGTTGGTGTTACCGCCATCAGAGTTTCATCGGGAAATGTCTCGCGAATGTCTTCAGAAATAGAGTCGTTAAGAGGAAGACGAGACAGGTGGTCAGCCACAACATTTTCTACTCCTTTCTTTTCATGTATTTCCAAGTCAAATTCTTGAAGGAGTAAGATCCACCTAATCAGACGTGGCTTAGAATCTTTCTTAGCAATGAGATGTTTCACTGCTGCATGATCAGTAAAAATAACCACCTTAGACCCAAGTAAATAAGACCTAAACTTCTCCAGAGCAAAAACTACAGCAAGTAATTCTTTTTCAGTGACGGTGTAGTTTTGCTGAGGTTCAGTTAAAGTCTTGCTTGCATAATGCAGCACATGAGGTCTTCCCTCAACCCTTTGTCCAAGGACTGCTCCCACTGCATAATCCGAAGCATCACACATAAGCTCAAAGGGGAGTGTCCAATCAGGAGCTTGGAGAACAGGCACAGAGATTAAGGCCTCCTTTAGAGTTTGAAAGGCCTCGGCACACTTTGAATCAAAACTGAAGCAAGATTCCTTCGCCAATAAGTCACAAAGTGGCCTAGAAATCTTACTAAAATTTTTAATAAAGCGCCTGTAAAAGCCAGCATGGCCCAGAAAGGATCTAATCTGTTTGACATTCATAGGCAATGGAAGTTTGGAAATAGAATCAATCTTGGCTTTATCTACTTCCAAACCTTGCTCGGATACAACATGCCCAAGTACAATTCCTTTCTGTACCATGAAGTGACTTTTCTCCCAGCTGAGGACTAAACCAGTCTCCTTACATCGTTTCAACACATTCTCCAGGTGCAGGAGACACTGGTCGAAAGACGAGCCATAAATAGAGAAGTCATCCATAAATACTTCGACACACTCGTCAATCATGTCCGAAAAGATAGACATCATACACCGCTGGAAAGTTGCAGGGGCATTACATAATCCAAACGGCATACGCCTGAATGCAAAAGTACCGTAAGGACTCGTGAATTTGTCTTTTCCTGGTCATCAGGAAAGACTGCCACCTGATTGTACCCAGAATATCCATCGAGAAAGCAATAATACTTATTCCCTGCCAATTTTTCGAGAATTTGATCAATAAAAGGCAAAGGAAAGTGATCCTTCTGGGTAGCGGTGTTCAGCTTGCGGTAATCAATACAGACCCTCCATCCAGTTGAGGGTCTAGTGACAACTTGTTCACCTTGGTCGTTGAGTTCCACAGTAAAGCCTGCCTTCTTTGGCACCACATGAATGGGACTGACCCATTTACTATCAGCAGTGGGATATATGATCCCAGTGTCCAACCACTTCAGGATTTCCTTTTTTACAACCTCCCTCATATTAGGGTTCAGACGTCTCTGCATGTCCCTAAAAGGCTTGATGGAATCATCGGTATAAATGTGGTGCATGCAGAGTGTAGAGTCTATACCCTTAATGTCAGCAATGCTCCAAGCAATAGCTTCCTTATGCCTAGACAGGCATTCAATCAAGGCTCCCTCCTGTGCCTCAGACAGCACAGCCGAAATGATAACTGGGAGCGTATCATTGGCACCTAGGAAAACATACTTGAGAGTGTCAGGGAGGGGTTTCAACTCAAGGTTGGGGGCTTGTATGGTTGAGGGTTTCATAATAGATGTCCCCATCTCAGGTAGCAAATCTGCCTTCGGCGGAAATGATAGGGGAAGAGACTCAGCAGAAACTCCTAGCAATTCCTCTAGTTCTAGTATATCCCCTTCACATTCCTCCAAGAGATGGGAATGCTCATTTAGCATGACATGTTGAAGGGGGTCATCACATAACATTGCAGGAGTTGCCTCTTCAATCAGGTCATCTATCACCTCAACTTGAGAACAATCCTCAAGTCTAGCTTGTTTGTAAGCATCAAACACATTAAACCGGATTTTCCTATTCCCAAAGCCCATTTTCAATGCCCCAGTATTGCAATTAATTGAAGCATGGGAAGTTGCAAGGAAGGGGCGGCCCAAAATGATGGAGGGTTTGGTTGGCTTGTTGGTAGGGTCAGTGTCCAAAACTAAGAAGTCAACGGGAAAGAAGAAATCCTCCACTCTTACGAGGACATCTTCCAAAATTCCCCGTGGTGTCTTAAGTGATCGATCAGCAACTTGAAGGATTACAGGGCTAGGCTTCAGATTGCCTCCCCCAAGTTGTTCATATACATAGCTCGGAAGGATGTTCACCCCCGCACCCAGATCAAGCAGAGCCTCATCAATTTGTAAGTCACCAATAACTACAGAGATATATGGGGCTCCTGGGTCCTTAAGTTTCGGAGGTGTGCCATGTTGAACAATTGAGCTAACAGAATCAGGCAGGACAACTTTAGATTGGACCTGTTTTCTAGATTGTCGCTTTTTCGTGCACAAGTCCTTTAAGAAGCGGGCATAAGACAGAATCTGCCGGATAGCTTCAAGCAAAGGCAGGTTAATCTGCACTTGCTTGAAAGTTTCCATAATCTCATCCGTCTTATCTTTGGCTCCAGATGAGCCAGCAGAAGTCTGCCCAGAGGTGGATAAGCGCTCTGGAAATGGCACTCTCGATCTCTGGGTGGAAGGGTTGTCATGTCGAGTAAGGGGTGGAATGGGGGCAACTTCTTCCAGTGAGGTGATTTCAAGCGGAGAAGATTTGGGCAAATCTTCTTCGGTGGGGGTGAAAGTCAGGGTGGATGTTTTTTTAGGGGGTGAGACTATAGGAGCATCGGGTTTGGAAATTTCTTTCCCACTCCTCAGAATAGTCACCGCCTGAGCATGCTCCCTAAAGACAATCCCTTTTCCTTTAGGATTTTCCTCAGCAGCACTTGGAAAGTTCCCAGTCTCCCTCTGTCTAATGGCCTCAACAAGGTGTCCAATTTGTGATTTCATCTCATGTATAGCCTTGTCATGAGATTGGATGATGGCACTTTGACTTTCTTGCATAGTTTTCAACATCGCCTTCAATTCATCCATCTAAGAGGTTTTAGGTTGGGCAAAGGTCTGAGGTTGGTTCATTTGATGGTTTTGAAAGGATTGCGGTTTGTAATTCCCTGAATTTGAGACATTTCCTTGTCTCCATGAAAAGTTTGGGTGGTTCCTCCATCCCTCATTATAAGTGTTGGAGAAAGGATCATTACGAGGTCTTGGACGGAACCCTTGAGCGGCATTCAAATCCGCTTGTACAAGCTCAGGGAATTGGGAGGCCAAGTGGCAATCCACAGTGGCGTGTGTATTGCCTTGACAAATTACGCATTCGGAAGCTTGGGATGTGGAGGTGTTAGGTGTGAATGAACTCGGGTTCGACATAAGCCTTTCCATGTTTTGATTCAGTAATTGAATTTGATAGGCTAAATTCTGGGTGTCCCTTGCTTCATTCGCCTCCAACTTTCTTTGCATGAGAGTGGGCTTTCTATCCATGTAGGCAGAATTCAAGTGAATAGAATTCTCACTCAAAGTATCAAATAAGTTCCAAGCTTCATCCTCAGTCTTAGATAGAAAGGTTCCTGCACAGGCACCATCCACAGTTTGCCTATGCGAATCATTAAGTCCGGTGTAGAACCTTTCAACTAGTTTCCATTTAGGCACCTGGTGATGTGGGCAAAGTCTCAGCAAATCGTTAAAGTGCTCCCACGCATCATGGAAAGCTTCCCCATCCTTTTGAGCAAAACTCATGATTTCCCTCCTAAAGTGATTTGTTTTTCTCATGGGGAAGTACTTCTTCAAAAACTCCTTTTTCAGGGCATCCCAAGTATTTAAATTATCAAGGGTGTGATACCAATACTTGGCTTTGTCCTTTAGGGAGAAGGGAAAAAGGGTCCGCATTTGAGCGTCATCAGTAACGCCCTGCAGCTTCACCGTGGAACAGACCTCGGTGAATTCCTCAATATGCCTGTAAGGGTCTTCCCTAGTAGTACCATAAAAGGAGGGTAGCAAGGATATGGTACTACTTTTGATCTCATATGGATTGTCCCCTCCAGGTCTACGTAGTGCTGGGCCAGCTTGGTTGGTTGGGATGAAATATTCCTTAAGGCTCCTTTGACCGGCCATTTCTACCCTTAGGAGGTCTTTTCTTAGGATTCTTTCCGGTTCAGGATCAAATACAAGTTGTCTCCTAAGAGAACGCCTACCAAGCATGCACTACAAACACAATTCAAATGGACTTGTTTGGTCTTTACAGATTTAGGCTTTTGAATTTAATTCAAATTGTAGGTGACAAAACAAGTTACCCAATCAATTACGCGCCTATTGTCAACCTTCGAAATGCCTAAAAAGACCTAGTTGGAACTTAGGTATTCTTCCCTAAATCTCAAATGGTCAAGTAAATCCAAAGACGGAAGATCGAGGGATGCAAGTAGGCCTAAGCCTTCCTTTGAAGTTGTGCTTTCGCGGTGCTCCTCAACTACCCCCAAAAATCCGTGACAGGGTATCCCCGTCTTTGGATTTACAAAACCTTTGATTTCCAGTTCCGAACACTTCAGAATCCAACGAAAGGTGGGCTCTTGTCCTAGTATTTCCAAACCTAAGGAGTGTCTAGAAGCGTGCCGTGGTGCAAGTGAAATAAGTGTGCATACACCGTCAAAGATTTTGAACTTTGAATCGCACGTCAAGTTTGAAAATCAAATCCTTGGTTTTTAAAATGTCCTTCCTTTAATTAGTCCTTTTTCTAAAAAAAATATGACCACTTGTTAGATCGCTTCAAGACAAACTTTGTGGTCTTTGCATTAAATCCTAAATGCAATGCGTGATCAAAAATAGGATGCAAAGTAAGAGAATACGTACCTTGCCTCCAGCGATCTTCAATGCAAAAATGCACACAATGCAGAAAAGCAAATCTAGAGGCTGCTCATACGGACCTAAATGGTTCGTCCTAGGGCAGGCAGCTTCTAGCATGCAGCTCATTTTTTTCCTTTTCTGTTTTTTTTTAGAACTACTTATGCACAAGAAAATAAAAGAAATAAAAAAAAAAACCTAAATCTAAAGAAAAGGGAACAGGCTCCCAAAAATTACCCAACATGGGTCCAAAACAAAATCGGGGAACAAACCCCTCAAAAGTTACCCCAGAACAAGGGTTTCAAACTAACTGTAATGAAAAATTAAGTCTACAATCTTAATTCTATTCTAATTAAACTAATGACTAAATGGTGTCCGTCGCGTCCTCGTCCTTCTCCTCCGTTTAAAAATGGCTTGCCCAATTCTCGTCTGGCGATGTCAAGGGTCGCCTCTCACACTGGTGTAGCAAAACAGGGGAATTTTTCCCCGCTGTCTTGCGCGACGAGGAGCCGATGGCCGGGCGCGGGAAGCTCGGAGGAGGTCCCTTGGATCAAGGGCTTCGAATCGGTGGTGGCGGCGAGTCGCGCGGCGGCCGGAGGTGGCCGGACGAGCTCCGGCGGAGGTGCTGCAGCCGACAGCTTGCGCAGCCTGTTGGCGTGAAGTCCGCCGCTTGCTGCTACTGCGGGGGTGGCTGCTGCCGCTGCAGTGGGCACTGCTGCGGCTGGCGTGGCAGGCGTTCGTCTGCAGGCGCGGGGAAGAGGGCGCTGCAGGCGGTTCTGCAAGCACGGCGGAGGGTGCTGCAGTGCTGTTGGAGGATGGCGTGCGCTGCGGAGGGTTTGCGGAGGGCACTGGCGCGATTGGCGTGGGCGGTGGTCTGCAGGCGCGTGGAGATGGCTGCGGTGGTCTGCAGGCGCGGTTGATGGTGGGCGCGGGTGTGCTGCAGGCTGATGGGCGCGGAGAAGGTGGCGTGGGCTGATCTGCAGGCGTGCCCAGGTCTGCAGCCGGTGAGCAGTGGAGGGTGCAGGCGGTCTGGTGGCCGGTTGGAGAGTGCAGGTGTTTGCACCTCAAAACACGCCTGTAATAACGCCTTCTTGTGCTATTTTCTAGCATTAACATTGCATAATAGGATCCTGTAATCGCATTTGTAAAAACACTTGCATGCATGCATTTAATCAAGAGAGGAAGAGGAGTGAAACAATCGCCTGCATAGTTACATTTTTCTTCAAGTGCCTCCTTGCAAAATCACCCTCTTTTTATTTTTCCTCTTGATTTCTTCTTTTCTCTCCTTCCCGCGGCTGCACTCTTCCCGCAGCTGCATGCAACGCAGCACTTCTTCCCGTCACTTCTCCCTGCCAACGCCGCTCCCTATAGCTGCAACTTGCGCACCCTCTCCCTGCTGCAGCAGGCACGCCACTCTCTCCTCCTCTATAAGTAGCTGCAGCTTCATCCTCGCAACGAGAGCTGCTGCAGCAACAAAAACCCGCAGCCATCTTCTCCACCGCTTTCCCCTCCCATACGTCGGCCCTCCGTCGAGGAGGCACCAGGCGAGCTGGAGAACCTACTGTGGTGCACACCACCACAGTGGGAGCACCACCGCCCAGCTCTTCGATGAGCCGGTGGGCATGGTGCATTCCCTCGCTTCGTTTTTTTTCTCTTTAACGCCATTGCCGCCGCTCCAAGCTTCGAAGCTTGAAGCCACGGCAGCAGCAGCCACGCAGCAGCAGCAGCAGGTCCTCCCGCCTCCTCCGCGACCTTCCCCGCAGGCGCGTAACCCTCCGCGCGCGCCTGCAGGCCCGTTCCCCGCCTCTGTCTCCGTTCTGTCCACCTCACAGTTGCACCTGTAGCCGTCCACCGCGCGCACTGCAGCGGCCGGTTACGGCCTCGCGCCGACCCCTGCCCTCCTCCGCAACCCTCCGCGACCGACTGCAGACTCCCCGCCGCCTTCTCCGAGCGCGCCATCGCCCGCTCTCTGTCCTCGCACCCGGTCTGCAGGAGACGCCTCACGTCCTCTGCGCAAAGGCGCGGTGCACCGCGACGGTCAGACATCCGCCTTCGCCTTCAGACGACGCGGCGTCAGACGTCCGCCACCTCTTGCAGACGTCTTAACTCGCGCGTCCGCGATCTCCCTCTCTCTCTGCTGATCTCTCCCGCGCACGTCCGCTCGATCTCTCCCGCCCGCTCTCCTCTGTCTGGTGCTCTCTCTCTCTTTTATTTAACTCACAGCAACACACACACACACATTCACCGACGCACACACACATTCACCGACACACACACACACACTTATAGTAACATATATACATATATATCTATATATATATACTTATATACATAGTATATCTATATAGTTATGTATACATACATATATATATAATATACATACATATATATATATAATATATATATATATATATATATATATATATATATATATCTACTTATATATACATCTATATACTTATACATATACTTATATATATATAGACATATATACTTATATACATATATATATATATACATATCTATATACATATATATATACATATATATAGTAATATATATATATATACTTATATACATATATATACACATATATATCTATATATATATATATCTATACATATATAACTATACATTTATATATATATATAGATATATTTACTTATATACATACATATATACATATATTTTCATGTTATTTACTATACGCTGTATCGCGGGAATATCTGCACCAGTTGCTGATATTTCCTGATACACGCGTGCAAAAAAAAGCGTGGTCCCATACATCATCCATCCTCCATCCACACTCCACGCGGCACCTAGTCGTGTTGGTTGCGTCTCTCTAGACGTCGACTGACTCGACATAGTGCTACACTCCATCGTCACCTCCACCCCCACCCCTTTATATGTATACTACATATATATATATACATACTATATTTACTTTCTGTCTATTTGCTTTTCTGTTAGTAAAAAGATAAAAAAATACATAAAAAAAGAAAAGATAATCTTTGACTTGCAGGTACCTCGTCTTGCGAGTAGCAAGACTTGTTTTGGGACTCTGTTTGGCTAAAAGCCAAGGACACAATTTTGAGGGTGTGCCTCAAGAACAAGGATTACCATAAAAAACCTAAATAAGAAAAACACCAAAAACACAATAAACGAACGGAAGAGACGCGTTTTAAGGAAAACGTAGAAACTCGACTTTAACCCCACTTCCCTGTGTTCGACCCTGGGCCTAAAAGTGACAAGATAAAATCAATTAGGCCAGGTTAAAAATTTTGTAAAGAGATGGTTAGGTCTGAATTAGGTTAACCACTATACATATTTCAACGATAAAAACATCATATTAACAACCTATCCGGGCCGACCCATCAGCAGGCTGAGGAAGTGGAGGTGAGCAGGTAACTTCAGACGTCTGGGAAATTTCCCAGACGTCTTAAGTTACTGAGAGGGTGGCTGATCAGTAGCTCGGTGGTGGTTGTTGAGCGTGTTACGAAGCTACGCTAACGTGTTCGGTTTTGGAAAACCCGTCGTTGTAGTTCGAAAGCGAAGGATTCGAGTTCAACAAATAAAATTTATACCGAAATTAAAATTCCGGGTCGAACACAGGGAGGCGGACGTTTGATTTAAAAACTTCGCGTTTCGTTTTTATTTTGTCACGAAGAAATTCAATTTAAACTATCTAAGTATCTACAACAAATAAAAGAGAGAGAGGGAGTAAGAGAGAGAGAAAGAATACTATACATGGAAATCAAAATGAGATGTAGAATAGACAAGGAATTTATCATAAAAGAGTTCATTCGTTACAACTAGAAAACATAAAACAATTACTCTAGAAAGCATTAAAAGAATGGAGGGAGAAATGTCCTCCTCGACGATCGCTCGGAGGACGAATAGACTACTCTAGAAAGAAGTAAATCTATACTAGAAAGCAGTAAAAAGAATAGGGAGAGAGAATCCTCCTCGACGGTCGCTTGGAGGACGAGCCGGACGGGACGACGCCTGGACGAAGGGGAACGAAGCGGGACGAAGGAGGACGAAGCAGAAGAACGGGAACGAAGCAGCACGCCGTCGTCGTCGCGGGATCCACTTCCGAAGGGGGACGAAAATTTGGACTTTATCTCGCGAGAAGCATCCCGGGTGTGGGACAAGCTTCTCTTGAGCTTTGGAGAGGTAGAGAGGAGAAGGAAGGGATGAAAATTTCGTATGGAGGGGGTCTCCTTTTATAGTTGCAAGGAGTGGGGGCAAAATGGACATTACATCTTCAAAATAATAAATAAGGGGTCTTTAGTGACGGATAAAACCGTCGCTAAAGCCCCGACGTCGCCGTCGCCGCCGCGCCCACGCGCGCCCGCTCGGCTGCCCGCGCGCGTAACGCCTACGCACGTCGCTTGATTTTCAGCCGTCCGATCGCGAGATCGGACGGCTTAGATCGCGTCCGCGCCCGCTGCGTAGCGCACCGCCCACGTGTGATCGCGCGTTACGCCCGGCGTCCAATCGCGCGTCCTCCTGATTGAGTGCGCGCAGCCGTTGGATCTTCATCTGACGCTCGTCCGCGCCCACTCGCCCGCGCCTTCCACCCCCTCACCGCGGCTCGAACCCACGACCTCCGCTTCGCCCGCAGCTGCGTCGCCGCTGCGCTACGCGGACGGAATGGTCGCGCGGACGCTTTTAAGCGCGAGCGACCGCAGCCATTGGATCGAGATCCAACGGCGGAGAGGAGATGGTGCGCGGTCTTCACAAGACGCATGCGGCCGATTGGGCGGCTGAGATGGCGCCACGTGGCGCCATCTTGGCCGTCCATCTTCTGGAAGTTGTAGATGGTGCCACGGATGTCGGATTGACTCGATTTTTGTGTCGTTGGGCTGCGATCGTCGATCCGAATTCATCCGTGTGATCGGATTTTCCATCTGAAGTGCGGATTTACACCATCCTGGCCCTTGATCTTCTAGGGTTCCCCGGTCTCTATCTGATGCTACGGATGCCTGATTAGGGCGATCTTGGAGTCGTTGAACTCCAATCGTCGCCCTGATCACATCCATACGGTTGGATCTTTGATCCGAGGCCCCGATTAAATGTTTGCCCTGTCCAAGCACATAAAAGGAGACAATTAACCTCCATTTTATTCAAACTACTCTAAATGCAAGATGATGCATGTTATGCAATATTTATATTATGAAATGCAATCCTATGCTTAAGAACATGCATAAATAGACATTTTAAGTAGTGTAAATGTGTTTACATCATACCCCCATGCCTATCTTTTGCTAGTCCCTAGCAAAAACTATATGCTATTTATAAAAGAATTAGGTTAGATTATTTGGACCTGAGTTATTTTCAATCACTAAGAAATTGTTTACTTAAGAACTGCACTTTCAAAGACACAACAGTGCCCGGGTATCAGCCAAAATGCAGACCGCCTCAAGCCTCGCCTTATTCAAAGAAAAATTTCTTTTTCTGTTTTTTTTTTTTTTTTTTTTTTTTTTTTTGGATTTTCAAATTTTAGGGTTTAAGAGTGGCTTTCTACGGCCATTCAACTCACCCAAGATTTGATGAGAACCCTAAGTTTTAAGCATCTTATTGTGATTGTGATAGACTCGTTGACCGGCAATTAGAACGGACTTCGGATTTCTACGCCTCTAGGTGACCTCAAAAAGAATTCTGCCTAAAGGTGTATCTTTACAACCGGTAGCTTTCTCCCTACTTTTATTTTTTTAACGGGGTCAACACAAGGGTGAATCGAGTGTATATCTCCCCGGTTTATTCTACTTCTCCGCTTCTTCCTGAGTGTTTTGGGAATTTTTAGTGCATTTTCTGAGCTGGGTTCTGGACAACCGGTCGATGAGCTGTTACCACCGACAACTTGCCAGCCATACTCGTGCGGTGAAGTGTGGCTTATTTCTTTTTGTTGTTTTCTCCTTTTTGATTTTTTTTCTTTTTTATTTTTTCTTTTTTTTTTAAGTAGGTGGCTTCCCTGGTCTAAGATTTACCTAAAGGCAGCAAAAAGAGAAAGGTCAGTGACTGGGCTCTGGACAACCTACCTATGGGCTGTTACCCACGATAACTTGCCAGCCATATCACCCTAGAAGGTTCATTAGCTACCCAATTTCCATTAAAATCGCCAAATAACGAGTCAGTGCAAAGAAAGTATGTAGATGCTTAAGACTCAAAATTCCCTCACATCAGAGGGTGGGTTGATAAGTCGTGTACTTATCACCCAAACTTATTTACTCCAATTAAAATAAAATTCAAGTTGGCGAGAACTCGAAAAACAAATCCACATTTTAGTGGATATACGGGCTGATTAAGTCCAAAGACCTGAAGGGTCTTTGTGTTCAGAACATAATATAGTATTTCTTAAGATCGAAAATTTTCTTAAACCCAAATTCTCTTTCCTAATTTTGATTTTTTTTTTATATAAAATAAAACAAATTTACGGAGCTGACGAATGAATTCAAAGATAAATATCCATCCCCCCATGCCTATCTAATGCAATGTCCTCATTGTATTAAAAAGACAAAACAGAGTGGAAAAGCGTAGAAAGCACCTGAATTGCGTGGATATCGGGTCCGCTCCGAGATGAAAATGAAAAAGAACTGTATATGTGCTGAGTTTAGTGCCTTCAGCTAGGCACACTATACAAAGAAAAGAAATGAAGAATTCAGAAGTGCAGGTCAAAATTAGAATAAACAGAAGAATCCTCCGACCTGTCAACAGAGGTCCACAGATGTGGACCAGATTGTGGTGCAGACCCATCCCCCATAATCGAGAATATCTTAGGTTCTGGATAAAAATTACCCAAAACCTAAAATCAGAATGCAAGCGGGGTCGGGCCTGCGATTTGTGAGGATGCAACCCAAGGCCAAAATGTCGGGTTACAGAGAATTGAAGCTCAAAAGGATAATCGTTAAATGTGTGCTTGAGTTTGACATCCTCGAAACAAATGTCGTAAGGGTTCTGATTTGATGGTTTCAGCTTAAAAGGAACCCTTCGACTCAATCTTCCATTTCCTCCAAAATTAACTTCCCAAATTAGAACTTCCCCGCTCCTATCCTCCTCATTAAGTGTATCAAATTACAGGACCTCTTGTATATTCATCACCCCGTCTGGAATCTCCAAGTCTAAATGATGTGGCAGAATCAAAATTGACTTGGGTCTAATTATCTCAGAATTAGAATCATCAATAAGCTCAACAGGGTGTAACTGATAATCAGGGCATTGAATTGATTCCTCCAGAAAATGCGATTCTGGATCCGTATCGTGTGCCCTAATAAGATCAGTTTCCTCAGTTATTGGGCTATCAAATGATCTATCAGATTCCTCAGGCCCAATCGTCTCACAAAAATCGTGATCTGAGAACTCGTGTGAGACTTCGCAACTTGAATCTTCACCATCAAAGAAATCAGGATCCGTATCAATGTATGTCCCAAAATCAGTTGTCACTTTGTGTTCCCAGGAGACATACGTTTTCTCGTAACCCGGCTCAGGGATCTCAGGTGAAGAAATCAGATCATCCTTAATTGGTTGCTTTAATTCAATCTGGTCAGCCTCGTAACACATGTTCCCCCCAACAGGTGCCTGAGCGGGTTCTGTCATTGGCTTTCCTGAAGAGGGTTCATCCTGGGAATCATCCCAAGATTGAATCAAAGCAACCACGAATCTCATCCTCAATTTCGCTAATTTCCCGAGTAAAAACTCACCCGGGTTCTTATCATTAACATCCTGGAGCCAATCCAACAAAGACTTGTTTAAATCATCAATCATTTCAATCAGGGGCTCCAATCTCTCAATGCAAGGTATTGGCTGAACTTCTAAAGATTGTATGATATTTCTCAAGTTAGCCAGAACCTTATCTTGAACCTGATTAACCTGAACCAAATGAGTTGGTTCAGGATTGGGCGGGTTTGACATCAAAGCAGAGGAATTAACGAATTGAGATTCGTTATACCCATCCTGATAATAGGTCATTTCAGATTGTTCAAAAGATGGGGATGACCTAAAGGCAGTGAAATCAGAGGATGGGTAAGGATCAGTGTATCCTTCTTGATTGTAGATCGCATTAGGTTGTTCATGAAAGGAGGATGATCTATAATCGATGCAACTCTGAGAAGGATAGAATTGAGAATCAAAGTGTTCAGGGTTAGACCCTAAACACGGGGGTCCAGAATTGTATCCCCAATCCGAATTATCCCAACTAACTGATGGTCGATTACAATACGAGTTGGGATAATCGTCATGTTGAGGATAATTTACAACAGGAGGGAAAGAGCGGGAATGCGTGAAATATGTGGAAGGATTCATGATACACGGGAGGAAGAAAGGTGCCCTGCAATACAAACAATCAAACCTGTCCTTAAATATGTTAGCCTAAAGACCTACAGACTCTCAAAACTCATCTTGAGATAAAGAAACGATTTGATCTACTTCCGTCTGTTCAATCCAACCAGTTAGAAGGAGGGACTGGGGAGAAGGTTCTTCCTTCGGCTTACGCCTCCGGTTCCTAGTGTACCCCCCAGCCGCGATCGTTTGACTCTGCTCCCCTAGCTAGACATCAGATTGAACAGTAGAAACAGACTAATCGAAAATAATCTCGTTCTGGGTTCTGAAGAGCGAGTCCAATCCTTAAGGCCAACATCTACTTTGTTTTATTTAGGGCTAGGTTTGAATGTGCTTTGGAATGTGATGGGCCCTTTAAATGGGTTGTGCCCTTAATGATTGATTGATTTGTGTGTGAGTGCACAACCAGTGGTTTTCAAGCAAGATTGTTTTTGATGTGGTGAATTTTAAGATTCAAATCTTGCTTAGTAGCTTTTAGGATTCAACTTTAGGTGTTTTCAATCAAGTTTCGTTGGCACACCAAGTTTTACAAGCACAGGTGAAGATGTTTTCCTTTAAAGTTTGAAAAGAATGTGGAGTGCCTGGTAAATCCCTAAGAGTTGAACCTAATTGGCAGCTACTTGATGAGTTGATTTTATTTGAAGTGGTGCGGCCCAATCAACTCAAACAATTAGCCTGTTGCACCACTTAATTAGGCACACAAATGATTACCTAATCTGATTTCTACTCAATTATGTGTTTGGATGTGTGTACCGGCTCCTAAGATTGGATTACCGGTTGAGTTTGAAAATCAGATGAGGATGTGTACCTCTGTGAGATTTTTTTTTTTTTTTAATGTGGGGGTTGGAGTGAGTATGGATGTCAAACAACAAACAATCTGACCTTCGAGTTTATAAGAACACCTAGGTTGATTGATGTTTGAATTATTATGTTATGAAATGAAATCTAATGGGTGGGAGGTGGGGGATAACTTACAAAACCTTCCACAGCACTTTACTCCAATCTACCGCTTTTGCCTGCCTCGAAAGAGTACCTGCAATTATAATAAGAAAGGAGAAAAGTGAGGTAAATGATTTGTAAGTTACAAAACGCGAAGAGAAATCAAAGATCGTTGCCTCCCCGGCAACGGCGCCAAAATGTTGAACGATTTACGAAGCTACGCTAACGTGTTCGGTTTTGGAAAACCCGTCGTTGTAGTTCGAAAGCGAAGGATTCGAGTTCAACAAATAAAATTTATACCGAAATTAAAATTCCGGGTCGAACACAGGGAGGCGGACGTTTGATTTAAAAACTTCGCGTTTCGTTTTTATTTTGTCACGAAGAAATTCAATTTAAACTATCTAAGTATCTACAACAAATAAAAGAGAGAGAGGGAGTAAGAGAGAGAGAAAGAATACTATACATGGAAATCAAAATGAGATGTAGAATAGACATGGAATTTATCATAAAAGAGTTCATTCGTTACAACTAGAAAACATAAAACAATTACTCTAGAAAGCATTAAAAGAATGGAGGGAGAAATGTCCTCCTCGACGATCGCTCGGAGGACGAATAGACTACTCTAGAAAGCAGTAAATCTATACTAGAAAGCAGTAAAAAGAATAGGGAGAGAGAATCCTCCTCGACGGTCGCTTGGAGGATGAGCCGGACGGGACGACGCCTGGACGAAGGGGAACGAAGCGGGACGAAGGAAGACGAAGCAGAAGAACGGAAACGAAGCAGCACGCCGTCGTCGTCGCGGGATCCACTTCCGAAGGGGGACGAAAATTTGGACTTTATCTCGCGAGAAGCATCCCGGGTGTGGGACAAGCTTCTCTTGAGCTTTGGAGAGGTAGAGAGGAGAAGGAAGGGATGAAAATTTCATATGGAGGGGGTCTCCTTTTATAGTTGCAAGGAGTGGGGGCAAAATGGACATTACATCTTCAAAATAATAAATAAGGGGTCTTTAGTGACGGATAAAACCGTCGCTAAAGCCCCGACGTCGCCGTCGCCGCCGCGCCCACGCGCGCCCGCTCGGCTGCCCGCGCGCGTAACGCCTACGCACGTCGCTTGATTTTCAGCCGTCCGATCGCGAGATCGGACGGTCTAGATCGCGTCCGCGCCCGCTGCGTAGCGCACCGCCCGCGTGTGATCGCGCGTTACGCCCGGCGTCCAATCGCGCGTCCTCCTGATTGAGCGCGCGCAGCCGTTGGATCTTCATCTGACGCTCATCCGCGCCCACTCGCCCGCGCCTTCCACCCCCTCACCGCGGCTCGAACCCGCGACCTCCGCTTCGCCCGCAGCTGCGTCGCCGCTGCGCTATGCGGACGGAATGGTCGCGCGGACGCTTTTAAGCGCGAGCGACCGCAGCCGTTGGATCGAGATCCAACGGCGGAGAGGAGATGGTGCGCGGTCTTCACAAGACGCATGCGGCCGATTGGGCGGCTGAGATGGCGCCACGTGGTGCCATCTTGGCCGTCCATCTTCTGGAAGTTGTAGATGGTGCCACGGATGTCGGATTGACTCGATTTTTGTGTCGTTGGGCTGCGATCGTCGATCCGAATTCATCCGTGTGATCGGATTTTCCATCTGAAGTGCGGATTTACACCATCCTGGCCCTTGATCTTCTAGGGTTCCCCGGTCTCTATCTGATGCTACGGATGCCTGATTAGGGCGATCTTGGAGTCGTTGAACTCCAATCGTCGCCCTGATCACATCCATACGGTTGGATCTTTGATCCGAGGCCCCGATTAAATGTTTGCCCTGTCCAAGCACATAAAAGGAGACAATTAACCTCCATTTTATTCAAACTACTCTAAATGCAAGATGATGCATGTTATGCAATATTTATATTATGAAATGCAATCCTATGCTTAAGAACATGCATAAATAGACATTTTAAGTAGTGTAAATGTGTTTACATCAGTGGTGGTCTGCGAAGACGGCGAGGAACATGCACGCTAAGGTGCTCACGGTGATGCGGCGAGCTCCGGATGGCGATGTGGCCTGTCACACCACACGCCCACGGTGCTGGAGACTCGTCGCCACAGTAGAGGCCGGCAGTGTGGAGTGGAAGAGAGAGGTTCTCTCTGCACAGTGGTGGGTCGGTGGCGGAGGCCTGCCTCGCTTAGCATCCTCTCTCCTCCTTTTGTAGAGGCCTGCACAAATTTGAATGGAGAGGCGGGAGCAGATCCACCTTCTCCGCCGATCCATGAATGCGCTTTTAGTGAAGCCGGAGGCATTGCAGCGGCAGCCAAGCCATTGCTGAGAAGAAGAATAAAGAATATTATTAAAATATTATGATTATTTATATACAAACCCTCAAGTTTTATGTTAACTAAAACAATGTACTTAATTAGTTAACTAATTAGATGAATGGCATTCTAAGCTAATTCTAAATGCACTTAAAATATGAATGCAGTGCATGGATTATGTAATTAAATTAAAAATATGAATTAATCTATTTACATCCTAATTTATGCTAAATAAATGTTAGAATTATCCTAATGTTTAGGCATTTAAATACTTAAATAGCCCACAACTATGGGCTAATCATCATTGTTTCAGGGGAGAAGATTCAAAGGAAGACGATCGCACAGCAAACACGCCCGGGGCAGGTAATTTTTGATTTATCTCTTTCTCTTAAGTCCCTCATTCTAAAAAGGGAAAACAAAATAAAACCAATTAGGGCTACCTGCTTTCCATCTCTAGCTAATTCACCAAAGTTTGCTTGATTTGATTTCAACAATAATACTGATTTGTGCATCCATTTAAGGTAACTAGGGCTACCACCTTCTTGATTGAGCCCTAGATACCATATTTTGGCAACTAAATTGGACCAAAATTAGAGCCAAATTAAGGATTTCAATTTAGGATTTTAGAGACACACCTTCATAAGCAAGAATCAACTCTCCAAAAAGAGGTGTGCCTAAGCCTTGGTTGAAGAGACTTATTCAAGAAAACCTTAAAAATTTAGGCTCTTAATCTCACTTGAATCCTAAAAGAAAGGACCTAAAACTTCTCAAAGGACAAATAGGTGAAGTCGACCCCCTTGTTGGGTCAACCAACCTTGAAATTAGGTCACTTTTGCACTCAATACATCTAAAGTTCAAGTGAAATCTTAAGCACATTTGCTCTTAAATAAAACTGCTAGACTTAAGAGATCAAAGTCCCCATTCTGGTCTGCCTGGAACATCAGTGACAAGAGAGGTCAGGTGGGGGAAACCCTGTAACTCGTGGGGACGCTCTACCGTGTAGGGGTCTTTGAGAGACTCTCCCTCTCTGACTGCCCAGGTATTTCTCAGGTGGACGGCTTTCTAACTAAGGGGTATCATCCGCCCCGAACCTCTATAGTCATCCAAATTTTTGGGTGTCTTGATTGGGTCCAGCACATTCTACTCTCGTCCAAACCATCGGTGCATGTTCGGTAGGAGGTCCTTACGACCATCCTTGAGACCTCCTTTAGTGATTCACTCCCGCCGAGGCCAGGCCTCAACATCCGTGTTTGTGCAGCAACCCCACCACATAGACATCTCCTCTGATTCATCTGAGCCAAATTCTCCTTCTTCCATCATCATGGCACAACTAGTAGAAGAGAATAACCTTGAGAACCAACTTCAGTGCCTTAATGATTTATCTCAAGCCTTTGTAAACCCATCGCAACATTCTATGATGCAAAATCACTATAATCCCGTTGCAGTGGCGATTGAACCTTGAGTCCAAATCTCGACTGGAGGTCCTGATTTTGAACTCAAGCCCAACATGATTCATGCTATTCCAAAGTTTCATGGGCTTAATTCCGAGGATCCCTTCCAGCACATCAAACAACTCAAACATCTGGCCTAGACCTTCAGGTTAGATGTCCAAAATTGGGATATTCTTCTCATAAAGATGTTCTCCTTCTCTCTCATGGATAAAGCAGCTCACTGGTATCAGACTCAAACGCGTCCAATCAACACATGGGTTGAACTACAATCTGAGTTTTTGAAAAAGTTCTTCCTAGTTGGTCGGACGAATGCCTTACGACACCAGATCACACACTTCACCCAGCAATCTAGAGAACCTCTTCATGAAGCATGAGACCATTTCCTAGATCTCATGTGAAAGTGCCCCCATCACGGAGTTCCTAACTGGGAACAAGTCCAGTCCTTTTACCAGGGACTCCATGAAGACATCCGCTTATTCGTCAATGCAACCTGGGGAGGAAATATCATGGGTCAACATGAAGACACCGTGTGGGAGATTCTCGAGAATATGTGTGAGAACTCCATCAATAATGACTCCATAGGCTTATTCGACTAGACGAATGCCCATGCATCGACGAATCCAAGGGGAGCACATGAGATGCAGGGCATGTCCGCATCCGTCGACTTGGAATTGATGGCCAGTCGGTTAGACAAGGTCTCTATCATTGAGAAGAAGGTGGACGAGCTGACTCGACATCTGCAGCGAGCCACCTCTACGCAAAACCTGTTTGCACAACCGCCTTCTGGGAGGGAAGCTGTGCATAACATCTACCACCGATCTTCTCAGGGGATGGACCCGTATCCACCCCCATCTAACTCTAGGACTGGAGGGAACTCTGATCAGACCTACTCTAGTTGGGGGAACTCTGAACCCTCGTACTCTGACTTTCCTGAGGTTTCTCAGATCTGCGAGGACCTCAATGCCATCCAGAATGACCCATTCTCTAACACCTATAATCCTGGATGGTGGAATCATCCCAACTTCTTGTGGATGGGAAATAATCAGAATCAAAGACCACCATATCAACCCCGTCCACAAGCTCCTCGTCCATATCAGCTACCCTAGCCTCGGCCCAACCCTACCTATCAAATTGGGCCAACTCAAATAGATCAAATGACTCTTATCCTTTAGACTTTGGTTGACATTTAGAAGATGAATGTGTCTATGCAAAAATAGCACAAGGACGAGATCACAGGGTTTGCAATCAACTCGCCCAGATGGCGAATTCCCGCCAACCTGGCACACTCCCTTCACAACCTCTATCGAATCCAAATAACGTGTCGAACTAGAGGCGTGTTATGAACCCAAATCTGGGCCAAGCCCACATGATTTATCAGGTCCCTTCTGTTCCATCACCCGACGGGATGGAAGCTTTGACATTGTATGCTGGATTTTAGCAGTAGCCAGCTATTTTACCAACTCCAAACCAAAACCAAGCAGGACTGAATTCTGTAACAACCCGTAGTGGCAAAGCAACACAAGACCCACCTTATCTAAGACCTTTCAGCCTGGTAGTAACCCAAGCCCTAGTATAGTTATCCAGGATACCCCTGTCCTAGATCAAGCACCTGGACCTATTCTAGAGGAACCATCCAAGGTTCCATTTCCCGAGGACTTGACCAAGAGAAAGAGGACAAATAAACCCATGGCTCCTGAGGAGGATCTAGTCAAGCTCTTTGAACAGGTCCATATAAACATCCCCTTGATGGATGCGATCCACCACGTACCGGCTTACACACGATTTCTGAAAGACACGCCCAAGTGTAAGCTGCAAACCAAAAGTGGGAGTCCGATCATACTGTCAGAGCAAGCCAACTTTGTAATTTTGAGCAAACTCCCACCTAAGGCAAAAGACCCAAGCACTCCCCTGATTTCCAGTACCATTGGTGATTTCCTGTACCTCTGTGGATCTAGCCTGACTCGACCCGACTGCACTCCTCGCCCACCACCGCACATTGGTGGGCTTGGTCTCGGGCGCATACTCGACCCAGTTACTCGAGAAAGCAACTCTGGGAGAGAGAACCTAAGAGAGAAAGAGGAGAAGAGAGCGTGTGCGGGTAGGGGTAGGTTTTGCTCTGTAAGGAAGGAGAAGAAGAGGAAGCTAAGGAAGGAGAAGACAAGGCTGAAGAGGAAAGAGCTGCAGCAGAGAGAGGAAGGAAAAGGACTGAAGGCAGAAGAAGGAGTCGCCAGAGAAAGAGAAAGAAAGAAAAGAAGGCAGAGAAAGGCTAAGGCAAGAAATCAGAAGAAGAGAAAGAAAGAAGAAGAAGAAAGGAAGCAGCCACCGGAGAAAGAGAAGAGAAGAGAAAGAGAGAAAAAGAAGATCAAGCACTATAGCATCCATATTTCAAGGCATCTGATTCACCAATCAGACGTCCAATTTTGTGCTTGTTTACATACATTGATTTCTTTAATCTTTTGTGCTTACATTTTTGCACCATAACTTTGATTTTTATTGCATTCAAATTCTCAAGTTGTGATCTTGATTTCTAAACCCTAATTTGCTCCCTATGTTTGACCTCGGACTTAAACTTCAAGTAATAAAATCTATTTATTTTCAAAGTGATTTCGACTATATTACAATATTTTATTTTAAAACTTGATTTCGCCTTGTCAACAAGAGGCTCCTGGGAGGAACATTTTCCCCTGGCAGAGTTTGCATATAATAATAGCTATCATTTGAGCATCAGCATGTCACCTTACGAGGCTCTGTATGGACGGAGGTGTACCACACCCTTGAGTTGGGCCGAGGTGGGGACCAAGTGGGAGGTTGGCCCCAGGCTGATTCAGCAGAGTCAGGAGGTGATAGAGAAGATTCACAGGTGACTCCACACTGTCAGGAGCAGACAGAAGAGCTACATCGATAGGAATGTAGGGAGGTACAATTCGAGTTTGGGATCACATCTTTCTTCGTGTTTAATCCATGAAGGGCTTGCAGCATTTTGGGGTGAAAGGGAAGCTTGAGTCGAGGTTTGTGGGACCCTTTGAGGTTTTGGAGCGGGTTGGACCCGTTGCTTACCAGCTTGCCCTTCCTCCTCAGCCCTCTGGAGTGCACAATGTGTTCCACATGTCCAACCTCAGGAAGTACGTCGTTGATCCCAGCCACGTTCTGAGTCATGAGAGCATCAAAGTGGGAGATGACCTGACCTATCCCGAGAGGCCAGTACAGATATTAGACAGAGCCGTCCAGAGTTTGAGACGGAAGCAGGTATCACTGGTGAAAGTCCTATGGAGAAGCCAGCGATACAAGGAGGACACTTGGGAGCTTGAGGCGGCAATGAGAGAATAGTACTTGGAGCTTTTTGAGGGTACATCTTCTCAGACCTACTTTGATCCTCTTCAAGTTTATTATGTGCTTTTACTTTACCTTTTCAGCATCCTACTTGGCTCAAGTTTCGGGGAGGAAACTTCCTTTAAGTTTGTTATGTTGAAATGACCTGCTGCCCTTTTGTGTTGTTTAAGATGTCTGGATTAGCCGTCAGACGTTTGTCCAGACGTCTGGATAGAGGGTCAGATGTCTGAAAGTAAAAGAACCGTACCTTGTATTCCTTTTTAGTGCATGCACACACGCACACACCTCTCTCTCTCCTCACCCCAAACCCTAACCCTCTCCTATTTAATCCCCACTCCCCTCCACGCCACTCTCTCCATCTCCACTGACGACCACCTTCATCCTTCCCTCCTACCAGCCGCCACCTTCCTTCCACCCACCAGCGTGGCGTGTGGCAAGGAAGAAGAGAGAGAGTGACGAGATGTGGAGGAGGAGGAGGAGAGGGGAGCTCGAGAGGAGGAGCTCACGAGGGAGCCGTGAGAGCGTAGGAGGAGCTCAGAGGAGCTCGTGTGCGAGGAGCTTGCGAAGGTGGGACTTGCAGCCTCCTAAAGTTGCGGGTGGTGCAGAGGGGCTGCGTCAAAGAGAAGGCTCGCGAGAGTTCTGTGTACTGAACATTTTCCAGTATCAGATGTCTGGAGCATTTCTTAGATGTTTGGAGTAATAGAAGGACATTCAGAGCTGAGGTCGGACGTATGAAAGCATACTCAGTGCCAAGGTACGTGCTTTTGTGCAATTTACGACCATGCAGGCCTCACCATAGAGATTTGTCCAACCATTTTTAGGTTTGCACCTACGTACGCAGGAGGTAGGGCATTGGAAAGGCGTGGGGTGCACCCTTCGAGGTGCTTTTGGACATCTGGACACATTGCCAGACGTCTGACCGTACCTCTAGACGACCGAAAGGAGAGTCCGATGTCTGGAACTCACCTCAGACGATCGTAGAAGGGTCTGGACGTCCGATGTAGCTGTAGGAAACCCAGGGTGAGTATTGACGTCTTTTAAGACGTCTGGGACTAGACCCAGATGTCTGATTTTGGACAGTATGAGTGTTTTTGGCTCGTTTAGGGCCAAAGCGGAATCGGATTTCCGCAAACGAACTATCGTTGTTTTTTGCTTGAGTTTCTCTACGAGTTAGTGTTACTTGTATATGATTTTGGACTCATTCGATGTCATTGGTTAATTGTATAGGTCTCCAGCCAGTCGAGTATGCAGGAGCCGCAGAGGCGACGGGATTTACGATTTGAGCCCCCATTCTTCTCGTGCTTGCCGGTAGGGTGGTTTACACTAATATTATGATTTAAGTAAATGAATCGCATGTTTAGAATAACTTGAATGAACCCTAGGATGAGAATGAACTCTAGGGTAGGAATAGATGAGTATGGTTTGAGCTATGCTGTATACTTGAGATACATGTAGAACTCTAGGATGAGAATGAACCCTAGGGCAGGATAAATGAGTAGGGTTGAGCTACACTATTTACTTGAGATGCATGTAAAACTTTAAATGCTAGCAAATTTATTGGTTATTTTAATGTGATGCCTTGTCAGTTAGAAAATCACAAGCTGCATGTTTTAAGAATGGAACTAGAAATGTAAATAGAGAGATCTAAAAGTTTGGAATATGAAACGAAAGGAATACCAGTATGAACCCTACGGGGAATTAGGAGAAAAAATCCTGTAGATGGGAAGTGAGCTGGCCCTTGTGTACGCGGTAGTAAGGAGAGCCACTGTCCCTTTAGTATAGAGGGGTACTAGTCGGTCGTTGGGTTGAGCCCCGGGGTCAAGCCTAGACAGTCTACACCGACTCTATTTGGCCTTCGTGCACGTGGTACCGAGGTGAGCTACTTAGTGTAGGGAGGGAGCTAGCCGGCCTAGGGGGCTCAGGGTTAGGACTAGCCGCCCTACACTGACTCTTGTTAGGCCCACTGGGCAAACCGGGATAGTCGGATGAGGGTACACGGATTGTGGAGGTGTGAGATCCCTATTCTGTTCTATTCTGAGAGGGCAAGGCCCTGTACTATTCCATGCTGTACCTTTAGGCGTAGCCTCTAGCGGAAATGACTGACTGCATGCCAGTGCGGGATAGCTACCCACGCATTTATCACGCGTGTCGTAGTCACCACTACGTCGCGACCGTAACCTCGGGGTGGTTGACTGGGTGTAGGATTACCACGGGGGACTCTCCTGGCAGGAGAGCACCACTGTACCTCCTACATCATGGGAAAGACTGCAATCAAGATCGTTCCCGTGAGGAACAGGCCAGATCAAGAAATGATTTAAGTGAATAAAGGAACAACAAATTAGAAGTACTTGGTTGAACTAAATGAAAATGGATAGTTACTTAATTGCATTAATTAATAGCTTGTCTTAATTACATGTAAATGGCTTTGAAAGGAATGTTAAAGGAGTATGGTGATGTTATCTCTGTCCTCAGGCATCAGAAACGTCGAGAGGCCTTGATGAAGATTCAGGAACTGGATGCCAAGGAAGCTGTGGCTCAGCTGTCTGAGCTAGACTTTGCTGACAGAAAGAAGTGGCAGGGGGTGGTGGCTGAAGAAGACCTGAAACTGGAGATGGATTGGAGGGAATGATCAAGGCAGCTGTGGCTAAGTGAGGGGGATGCAAACACTAAATTCTTCCACTTGGCTGCCAACTCTAGGAGAAGAGTTAATTTGATCTCTTCAATTGTTAAGGAGGGGCAGAGAGTTACCTCCATCTCTGATATCAGAGCTGAGGCTGTCAGGTACTTCAAGGAGTCTTCAAGAGCTGCAGGTAGGGGCTGTTGGAGGATGGAAGCTAGTGATCTCCCCAAAATTACTGAGGCTCAGGGGTCCAGCCTGATTGAATCTGTGTCTGAAGCTGAAGTCTTGAAGGCCATCAAGGATCTCAATTGTGAAGGATCGCCTGGTCCTGATGGGATCCAAGTTTTCCTCTACAAAGAATTATGGGATATTGTGGGCACTGAGGTTATGGAAGTGATCAGAGAGTTTGAGAATGGCAATTTTGGCTTTGAAAGAATAACTAGGTCCTATCTCTTTCTTTTGCCAAAGACTCTAGGTGCTGAATCTTTTCAGGAGTTTAGACCTATTGCCCTCTCTAACTCTTTGTACTTGGTGATTGGCAAGGTCCTGGCCAATAGATTGAGGCCTATTTTGCAAGAATTGATCCATCCTGCTCAATCAACCTTCCTGCCCGGCAGATCTCTAGAAGAATCCTTTATCATGGCCCAAGAGATGATTTGTGGATGGCACAAGAGAAAATGCAAGGCTTTTCTTTGGAAGGTTGACTTTCGCAAAGCTTATGACTCCATCAGTTGGCCCTATCTATGTGATGTGCTTAAAAGAAGAGGCTTTCCCTCTACTTGGATTCATTAGGTGAAAAGATGTATCACCACTGCCTCTTTCACCCCCTTGATAAATGGGAAGCCCTGTGGGTCTTGGATTTAGCCCTAGTGTGGTATCAGGCAAGGATGTCCCCTGGATCCCCTGATTTTCAACCTGGCAGTTGACAACTTGGCTTGGTATGCTTGTAAGCTCGCTGAAGTGGGTCTTATTAGAGGGTACTCTTTGTCTTGCAGGAGTAATTTGGCTCCCATTCTTTAGTATGTAGATGATATGGTTTTTTTTGTAGAGGGGTCTATGGATGAAGCACTGGCTTTGCATCATATGATTAATATCTTTGGTGAGTTCTTTGGCTTGAGGTTGAATTGGGATAAACCTAGTTTGGTCTGCTTTGGCTTACCTGAGGAGGAGCAAGGAGCTTTACCTGCTGTTTTGAGGACCCCCCACATCAGTCTTCCTATTAGATACTTGGGGCTGCCTTTGAGGTGCTTTAGAATGAAGAAGAGAGATTGGAGCTGCCTCTTTGACAAGATTTTAGTGAAATTGGATGGCTGGCATAGCAGTTTCCTCTCCAAAGGTGGAAGACTTATCTTGCTCAACTCTTTGATCACCTCCATCCCCGTTTTCTACTTTTCCATATTTAAAGCACCTAACTCCATTTGGAAAACGTTGGATGTGTTGAGAAAAAGGTTCTTTTGGAAGGGAGCTAAACATGAGGGCAGATTCTTGCAGCCACTCAAATGGGAGCAGATTTGCCTTCCAAAAGATAGGGGTGGACTTGGGATTAAGTCTCTGAAACACTTCAATGATGCTTTGCTACTTAAGTGGGCTGTTAAAATCTTGCAAGGAGACCTGAAGCCATGGACTGTCCTGATCAGAGATATCTATGGTGCTTCCAACAGTGTGTTGTCCAGACTTCAGCTCAGCAGTCCTTCTCCTTTTTGGAAATTAGTGATAAGAGCTTTGGCTGATCACTTCCACCTGTTGTAGCCGGCTCTTGGGGATGGCAGGACCTTCACCTTCTGGAAGGAGGGGTGGTCAGGGTTGGGTGTCTTGAAGGAGCTGTATCCAAGGGCATTTGCTGTAGTATCTGACAAGGAGGCTATTGTCAGCAGGGTCTGGTCTTGCAGCAGCAGCAGTTGGAATCTGATTGAGGAGGATTCCAGCAGGAGGGGTACCCAACTGTGGGAAGAAAGGAGGAAGTTAATTTCAGACCTTGAGAGCTTTAGGCCTAGGCCTGGAATGGAGGACATGTACCTTTGGGAGGGGATTTATAATGTGTGAACTGGCTACAACAATATTTTAAACCATGAAAGTGGGTGGAGCTATGACTTCATTGACAAGAAGATCTGGCTTCTAAAAATTCCCCTTAAGGTACAGATATTTCTTTGGCTATGTAGGAGAGATGGATTGATCACAAGTGATCTGTGACATAGAAGGTTGGGAACTGATCATCAAGTTTGTTATTTGTGTGAGATGAATACTGACAATACAAATCATCGCTTTTCTTCTTGCCTTATCACTGATGCTATTTGGAGAAGGACACGTTAGGAGCTGCTACCAGATTGGGATTCCATCTGGCATGGGTTTGGTATGAGAGGGAAGCCACATGTACGTATGGCTGTCACTCTATGGTGTGTGTGGAAGGCGAGAAATGAGAGACTTTTTCAGGAGAGGCCGGTGTGCTGTGAAAGAATTGTAAGAGAGTGCTAGTCCCTCATACATTTTTGGGGATCTCTTTTGTAATTTCTCTTACTTGTTTATATAATATACTGCACCAGATTGCTATCGTAAGATGATAGCTTTCCTTTCTGTTTCAAAAAAAAAAATTACATGTAAATGGCTAAATTACCACTCTACTCAGCGTTCGCTGACTCCAAAAAATTTTTTATAACCTTGTTCAGGTTAGGGAGTTGAGCAGCCAGTACCACCGGCTGCAGAGAGAGCTGGGCCCAGTCGAGCCCAGCCTTAGCTGCGTTTCTTACTGTTTCCCTAGCTTCTGTTGTAGTAGTGAGTATTTTTGTTCTATGAAATACTATTTCAGTTACTTTGTTGCTGTACTTTCCTCTGTCGTAGTTGTGATGGCTTATAATATTGATGGACTATTCGCTTTGTTTCTTTTACTGTCTTTTGTTTTCTTTCAGCTTAGTTACATTGCATGTGTGGATGTGAATTATTTCCTGCTTTTGGTTATTTCTCATTGGACGTCTAGGTCTTGGGAATAGTTAAAGCGGGCCGATCTCGGGTCTTATAGGGATCTGGGATCAGGTCATAACACAACATTTCTAATGTAGTACCAAATGTGAGCGCTAAATCTCACGCTTCAACTTGACTTTATGCTGATTTTAGGGATCTGATTAGGTAGTAAATAATTAATTATTTTACAATTAAATTATATACACATGTAGGGAATACATAAGGCTTTCATATGGTATAGTTTAATTACATTAATTAGTTATATAAATATATTTAAATCATTAAAGTAAGTGATAAACACATGTATAATTTATGCTTAATTACTTAATTAAAGTATGAATTGATGAATTGATGGTATAATTGACTCTTAACTTAGTTAATTTACATTATTACTTAACTAATAAAGATATTTAATTGATTTTTATTGATTTATTTCTATATTTACACATTTAAATACACGGTATATATATACATATATTATACAATATAAAATACTATTCTATAGTATAAATAGGGTTATAAACATGCTAAAAATACTTTCAATTATAATATACAATAATACAACATAATTTATTTCCTCATTTTACTAATTTACTAATATAGATTACATTAACTTAATAATATACTAATTAACTTATAAATATAAATATATACAATATATAAATAAATAAATAAATAAATAAATAAATAAATAAAAATATATTATTGTACCTAAGAATTACTATAAGTTATATATATAGTTATGAATATGTTAATAAGTACATATATAGCTATTTATATTTACATATAGATTATATGCATATAGTATAAATATATATATATACATAAATATATTATTATACTATATACTATGTAACTTAACATAAATTTCTATCTAAATAAATAAAAGAGATATATAAGTTATTTTCATAATTTACATACATTTAAGTTACTATATACACATAATTTTGGATTATATACAAGTATATACATTATTTGCATAGGTATTTTTATAGGATTTTGAAGTTTTTTATATTTTTATTTTGTTTTTGTATTTTATAGAAGTAGAAGAAGAAGAGAGAAAGCTAAGAAGAAGGACAGAAGGTCCTTTTTTTTTTGTTTTTGGTTTATTTTCTATATTTTTAACTTGAGAAGTCTAAAACTTCTGTAGGTAGGTTCTCCTAACTAGAAAGCTCAAAACCCAAATCTAATTATAGACACACCCAAAACTAATCTTAGTCTCACTCAAGACAATTTTCTTTTATTTATTTACTTTATTTATGTAGTATTTACAAATGAACGGCTGGAAATAGCCTATAACATGATAAGTAATTTAAAACAAGCCATAAAGATTCTATGAAAATGCTGAATGGAAAGATCTGAACATTATAAACTTCCAGGCAACCATTCTAATCTGGTTCAACCTTAAAAACATGCATTATCATTGATTTAAACAAGATTCTATAGTTTGGACAGTTATAAGCATCAAGATTGCTAACAAAACTTTTAAAATTCAACTGCAAGAATTTACAATCTAATTTAACATCAGAGAAAGGTACATGAATGCTTCCTAACTTTAATTGTTATTCAGCTATGTTCAAAATTCATTACAACTCAAAGAAGGCTCAAGAATTATTCAGATCAAGCTCCAGCAGTCCTGATAGTGTCACCTACCGCTATCAAATGATGAATCAGACCTTCTTAGGTTTGATTTGTGTTCTATCCTTCATTCCAAATGAATCATAAGAGTATATCTATATCAAATTAATTCCAACCAAATCATTGCACACATTTTTCATTCCAAATCTATTTTAAAATCACGATCAAAATCCGATTAAAAATCCTTCCAGATAACTAAGCATTAGTAGCTGACAATATATAGATCAGATCTTCTTAAATTGAATTTAGAGTTATTAACCTTAATAAGAACATTATGCATATTTCATAAACATAAAAACTCATCTCAGGTCTTGCTTAAAGCATTATCAATCAACTTGAAACCTCAAGCCTTTCAGATCAACCTAGGATTTGAGGTTTGAGCTAAAAAATTCTAGATTAGGTTAAAACCAATTGGAAACCCATTTTTTAAGTGTTGCATATTCTCATTACACATCCTGGAACTCTTCAAAATCCAATTAATGAATATAGATCCACGAAAACCCTAACCTGAACATCCTACTTCCGCTATAGATAGCGGAGAATGATAGGTCAGATAAGGTGGTTAAATCATGAATAAACCATTTCTAAACCTTCATTCAAATCTATTAAAACTCATTCAAGATTCGATCAACTGATTAAAACAATTTTGAGTTGAATTAAACTGTTGCCCATTTTGGCCTTTGATCTTGAATCGCTATGATGTTATGAACATTTGAAAACCTTGCACACTATTGATTAGTGTACAGGGACCTCAGGTGTTGCTTGTGGTCCTATCAGGTCATTACAAAGGCATTAAAACCATGTATCAAAATTCGATCGCCTTTGCTACCTAGAATATGAAGAAAAATAGTACTCATCTAACAAATTAGGTGTGAAGAACTTTGATGATGAAAATCCAATCAAATTAGTTCAACTTCATCGCATTAAGCTCAATTGAACTTTAAAAAACTCAATTCAATTGATTAAAATCAATTAAGAACAAATTGAATCTCTAATCATCTTATTAGGCATGAATATCAAATTTAATTCAATTGAATGAGTTGTACCCAATTCAAACCAGATGGAGGGCCATTGTGATTGGATGAAATGAGTGGGATGATCCTTAGATGGAATTTGGCACTCTATTGGATCTGAGAGCTACTTAGCTTTAAATCCATTAGAGCTTTGGTGGAATGTTTGATTGGAGATTAAAACATAGAGGAAAGAAAGAGAAAATGATCATAAGATGGAGAGAAAGGCTAGTGAATTGTGATGAAGGTGCAGATTAGCCTCTCTGATATGGTTTGATCAGAGAGGACTCATTTAGGAACTGAGTGTAGTAACCACTAATCTAAGCTACACTAAACACAATTATAAGCTAATTCTAATCTAAACTACATATCTAAGCTATATACTTGAACTAACTTAAACTAGGAAAGCTATAGATCCTAAACTAATAGGAAGAAAGGGACTTAAGGTGTTGCAGTTGGTCGTTGTAGCTGTAAAGGCCCGAACCCAAATTCCTGAGTCATTTCAAACTTAAGCAGGTTAAGACTAACCCACCGACGCTTTTTGTGTGTCAATTGGAGGTTGCACAAATTAAAAATGCTTAATTAGATTAGAAACCTGCTTGTTTTCATTTTTGAGATATGGACCTCGGATCGACGATCCAAAATACTGTTAGCTTTCTGGTGTTGCGAGGATTTCTATGGTATGTTCTGTTGGAGATCGGACCTCGGATGTGCCAAACATGTGTGAACTGTGGGCAAACTTGCATGTGACATGCCTTAGGGATCACATTTTGTAAATGACCTCCATTTGGAGATCCATAAATATTGTATGATTTCTTGTCTCATAACAATTCCAATGATGCATGTTTCATTGGAATCGGAGTTTGTTCGACCTTGTTACAAGAGTGCTCTATTTATAAAAAAAATAAATCTGTGTAAAGGGAGTTTAATGAAAAAGTAATAGTTAATAAATAATAATAATATTATTATTATTTGAGGGAATAATTGGGTTGTTTTTTTTTGTTAACAAATCCATTTAGCATGGGTGTATATAAAGAGTGGGAGGGGTGGCCATGGTACTCAACGAAGAGAAAGAGAGAAAGAAAGAAAGTGAGAGAAAGGAGAGAGATCAGAGAAAGAGAGGGGGAAGAGTTCTCTCATTTGCCTTCTCCTTCTTCCTATTATTTCCTCATTCTTTCCCCACGCCGTACGAAGGGCGGCTGCGGCTAGTAGGTAGCACATCGGACAGTGCTTGACATCCAAGGATGTAGACGACGCAAGCGAGATTGGGACCATCTAAGGTCGAATTTCGACAATCCAGGACTCAATCTTGGGGTTCTCGAGGGTGCTAGATGCATCTGTATGGTTGGATTAGGCTTTTTGCTTCGATTTCCATGGCACAGATTTGGGAGACATGTGTAGTGTTGGGAGTCTCCGACCTATTTTTACGTAGTCGTCGTGACCCCCCAACGACGTTAGGTAGAGTAGTCTCTCCCTTTTTCCATGTGGTTGTCTACATTGTGACTTTCTTCGTGTATTGCACCGTTTAGTGTATGTTCTCGCCCCTTGTTGAGATTGAAACCTATCTTCATGTTTCTTACTGTTTGGGTACTTAAATATTAAATCTTAATGCTGTGATCAGATTGATGACTTGGAATGTGAAAAATCAATCTGATATAGTTGACTGTCAGATCCGAAGGGATTAATTACAATTAATTGGACAATTCTCATGAAATAAATGAATTATGAAGTACTTAGTATATTTGATGTTGCCTTATCCTCATGTGTCAAATGGACTCCGTTGTTCATAAAACTAACATCATTGTGACTGTTAATTAGTAATTTAATTAGAACCACCATCCGAAGTGGAAACTACTTGTAAAAGGTTAAGTTGGAGGATAACGTGAACATCTAGAAATCCTGAAATTAAAAGGTGTAATCGTTGGTATGGTTTGATTGGATGCCAATAAATGATGCAGTTATCTGGAAATGATTAAATATACATAACAACAGATTTGTCGAGAATTAAAAGAATTAGATAACTCATTTTAGCCCTGCTACTCCCAGATTTTGTCTGTAGCTTTGGTCTTTCAAACTAGTTTTAGGGGCTGGTTTAAGGAGTTGCTGGTATCCCTACGACTCTTTGGTTAGGCTTAGCGGCCAACTGGGATAGAAGGATGCGTGGCTCGAGTTTTGGAGTGGTTCTTTCTTGGCCAATGGGTCGGTCATTGGCTATCTATGGTTCAACATACATAGCACTTGTACATGTTCATGCTACATGATGTAGCCACCACCCCATTTCGCAATGACCCCAAGGTGATGGAGAGTGGTGACTTGATGGGTATAAGCTGTCTTCTCGGGGAGGAGGGTGGCTTATACTAGTCTTGTGCCGCAAGAAGTTACATGAGATCATCTTGTACCCTGAGACGTTGATTGACAGATTGCGAATTATAATAACTTGGGCTACCACTATATAAAATGGAATTGGATAACGAGATGCCTAATAAATGGAGTAATTAAAGCTATAGTACCCATTTTGTTTTACTCTCTGTTATTGTTGTGTTCTCTTGTTGTTGTTTCTACTCTACTCAATTTTTACCAATGTGCTTTTTGGGTTCCGTACTTAGATGTATTTTGCAATTCGCAAGATGATTTCTGTTGTACATCTCTTTGGCTTATATACTATAGTAAATCTCTGGTCAGTATTAAATTTCTGTTCATTTAGTTGATGCAAAATAATTAGTTTGTTTGGTTATGTTTATATTTTATGATTATGTGTTAGGTGACTGCGATGTTGTGGGTGCTTGTGCTGGTTGTTAGCACACAGTGACTAGGGTTTCGTCACTTAGCGGGACTAGGGTTGTCATAGATGGTATTAAAGCAAGGTCACCTCACTAATCATAAAATAACCCAGGAAAGCCATACAAATATTCATGTTGTATCGTGGATGGAATACTTAGCCGCATGGTGATGCAGTATCCCTAGTCCTGATTCTCCATGGTATTCCGACATAGTTCTCTTTTCGATTCTTATCTTATCTCCACCCCATTTAGTCTCCTTGCCTCCCTGTCAAATCTTGTGATCAAGGTCCTTCGTTTAGCCTTTAGGCTAAGCAAATTAGGTGTCTCATTGGGGCATTGCTTGGTTTGGATGTGATTCCAGGAAGAAATTGAGGAATTTCTTGGTTCGTTCAAAATTTCTGTGACCGTATAGTTTTCTAGGGTTTTGCTTGTGGTTTTGCCTAGTAATAAATTTGATTACCAGGTCGACGAACACTCTAATTTGTAGCACTACTTGGTTGTGCATATTTGTGATGCTTAAATTATGTGTCCATACATTACTTATCCCTTTCGTAGAATCACCCAACCACTGTTTGTTAAATATACGTGTAGATCATATATATTTTCATAGCATATATAAATGTCTATGGATAATCTATAATAGTGTATTTCTGTTAATATTGGGTTATCCCATGAAAAGGTAGATTATTCTCTACCAAGCACTTTTTATTTCACATTCAGTACCCCTTTTTCTATACTTATAAATTTTTATGGTAATTAGGCAATATTTTGGCAATTTGGAAAGTAATTAGTCATTGTGAACAACAATAGCCTCAACTAATTGCTTAGAATAAAATTGGTAAAAATTTATCATACCCTCTGGCCAATTCATTTCATTTATGATCTCATTGGGATAAGTGCCAATATCCGATCAGTAATTGTTGGTCTGTGCTATCTGACAAATCACATGGTTACTTGTCTTGTTACTCAACTAATTCTTACATGACGCATTTTCTGTATTTGCAAGTGTGAAATATATGTATATATATATTACATTTTTTTTGCAACAAAATTCGACTCGTAACATACCTTAACATATCAATGTGTATATTGAAAGCATGTGAGGGATTGAGTTGAGGATATAAGATTCATTATCCTGTTAACGTATTTTCTTAAATGGTTAATTATTATTTTAATAACTATGGAAGGAAGATGGTTGTTTGAATTTCTAACGTAGTTGGTAACTGATGTTATTTGTGTGGCTTAATGTTAAAATCTTGTAGAAATTAATTTTATGAAGCAACTTATTTAGATTGAAATGGAATTATGTTTATTACTATTTGGATTAAATTGAAATTAATCCATTACTCATATGGATTAGTATAAAATTAATCGATTATTGTTCCTACATTGTAATTAATTTAATAGCAATTGAATGAATATGAATGTTTTGGTTTTTGGCACAGTTGATTATACTTGTTATAAAAGTATAAATAATACATTTATCCCTCCTGTATATTATAATGAAAGGAAGATTTATTATACTATCATGCACGTTTATATGCATAATTATAAGGGTAAGATAAATATATTTTCAGTACTCATATTACTTTAATTCTTAATCTTGATGTATTCCTACCATGTTGATTATGATAGACTTATGATAAATGAGGAAAAATTGTTGTGTTAGTTTATTGTTACTAATTGCATTGTCAAAGGTATTATAAGGAATAATATGTTTGAATAAACAACGGCTTATACATTCAAGATATTGATGAACTAATAGTTCATATCTCATTTATGGAGTTGGTATTAATTTATAAACTGGACAATTAGATTCGGAATGTCATAAAAGAAATAAATGTATAAATTGATGAGTTGAAAAGATTTGTATATTACTTCTTTTGCTGGATTAAGGAAATAAAATGATAACTCCGATTATCAATTGTAACAAAGGATAAATTGTGAAATTGGTTTATACCTAAAGTGTCAAGTGACAATTATCCAGTGATAAATGGATACATGGATATGATGGAATTGATAATTGAATTGAACAACCAAATGAGACTCTAATTATCTTAGGAATGATATTTCTATTGTTTTTCTTAAGAAATTAGAACATACCATTGCTTAGAGTACAAAGCTTACATTTTACTTGCCAATTACAAATGCTTTTACTAATTACTTTCGAAACTTGAGTTTGATCTTTGAAAGTGCTTAAAACTTGAAATTTTTCTTGATGCTCCATGTTCTTAAGTTCAGAGTTCAAGATCATTTCATCCACATGAATCTAAAAGTTTAAGAAATTATATTTTGCACCTTGAAATTTGGCATGGATTTGAAGGCAATTTCCAGTGTTATTAAGTAATACGTATTAATTATGAATTATTCATGAATTATATCATATGTAATTGATTTCTGCTTAACAATGATTATAGGTTGCCACAAAAAGAAGGGTTTGTCAAATCTGCAGCTGTATGCTGTTATTATTATTTGCATTTTTCTCCTCTCATTAGGGAAGGGGTTTCTTAACCTCTATTTAGCATATCATATGATATGGTTATATTTCCTATATTTACCAATGACAGACAAGTTTCATGTTTCTATTCAAGTCGAAGTCCCCGAGTCTGCATTTAGCTTCTTTATTTTTTATTTTGGACAGTTCGAAAAATGACATGGTTGAGTGATGAGATAAGCAGTGATTAGGTGGGACAGGAAGGTGATGTACTGCAATTATGGGGTTAATAATTATTATTTAATCACTTGGTATTTGATGTTGAGTTTACTTTAATATTTTTTGTACCTGGCTATATTTAAGTAAATTACATGAAACTAGCAAATTTTGTTTGTCAAAGTTGGAAAATGAAAGTTTCTTATTTGTTGACTCTTGTTGACTTTTGTTGTAAATTTCTTATGCTTTGCCTACCTCGCACCTTAACCACTACATAACCCCTTCATTTTAGTGCTTGTGCTCTATAGTTACCTTACTCACAACAAAATGCATTTTGAATAGTTTTCTATGTTTTTCTTTTATCCTTTTTAGTTTATTATCAAGAAATAGAGCTTCTTGCCTAGTTGAAGTGTGGGAGAGGTGATGTGCATACATCTGATTAACCTAAAATGACTATTAATGCATGTTCGTAGTATCACATTAGCATCATACATTGTAAATAGTGCATAACATGCATAATCATGCATTTAGATCAAGTTGTATAAATTGTATAGTAATTGTCTCCTTTTTATTGTCAGGGATAGGGCAACTTTTTATAAGGGCTTCGGATCGAAGATCCAACCATACGGATCTGATCAGAGCGACGATTGGAGTTTAACGACTCCAAGATCACCCTAATCGGACATCCGTAACACCAGATAGAGACCGAGGAACCTTAAAGAGCAAGGGCCAAGATGGTGTTAATCTACACCTCAGATGACAAATTCGACTGCATGGATGGGTTTGGATCGACTATCGCAGCCTAACAACGCAAAAATCGGTCCAATCCGACACCCGTGGCACCATCTACATCACTCAGAAGATGGACGGCCTAGATGGCACCACGTGGTGCCATCATAGCCGCCCAGCACCACCTGCTGCCTTCCTTCTTCACCCACTTGCTTGATCTCGACCGTTGGATGCTCATCCAATGGCCGCAGAGTCGCGTGCACAAAAGCGCCCGCTTGCCTAAAGAGGAGACGTAGTGTAGCGGTCGAGCGAATCAAAGAGTGGGCGTGGAGCAGGCACGCGATTAGAGCCACGCGATGAAGATCAGGCAGCGAGGAGTGAGCGATAGCGCCCATGCACGATCAGATGCGTGATGCTTACGCGTGATCGCACACGGGCGCGCGGCGTGGGCATAGCTGCTCTCAACCGTCCAATCTCTTGATCGAATGGCCGTGAGCGTGCGAACGTGCGCATGCATTTTGGGCGGAGAAGAAGAGCGGGTGCGCGCACACATCGCCCACGACGGACCTTTATTGATGTTTAAGTCCGTCAGTAAAGGTCCCGTATTAATGTTTTTGAAATTAAAATGTCCAAAATGCCCCCACTCCTTGCAACTATAAAAGGAGACCCCTTCCATACGAATTTCTCATCCCTTCTCTTCTCTCCCTCTCCAAAGCTCAAGAGAAGCTTGTCCCACACCCGGGATGCTTCTTAAGAGCTAAAATCAAGTTTTCGCCCCCATTCCAGAAGCGGATCCTGCGACGACGATGACGTGCTGCCTCGTTCCCATTCCTCCTGCTTCGACCTCCTTCTTCTCGCTCTGTTTCTCGTCTTCCAAGCATTGTGTCGTCTGACTCGTCCTCCAAGCGATCGTCGAGGAGGATAACTTCTCTCTCCCATTCCTTTTTCCTGCTTTCTAGAGTAGAATTTTCCTGCTTTCTAGTTGTAATAATTTCTTGCTTTCTAGTGTAATCTTTTCTCACTTAGTTGTAAAAACATTTGGCAACATCAAGTGAATGTTTTCCCTCTCTCTCTCTCTCTTATTGTCTATATTTATTCCATTTCATTATGATTATTCTGCTCTTTAAACAAAAACACAAAAAAAATATAATTGCGAATTTTGATCGATGTAGCCTCCCTGAGTTCAACCTGGGATTTCTTTATAGATTTCCAGTATAAATTTTATTTGTTGAACCCAAGTTCTTCGCTACTCGAACTACAACAACAGGTTTTCAAAACCAACTCCGATAGCGTAGTCCTCCGACGTTCAACATTTTGGCGTCGTTGTCGGGGAGGCAACGATTTTCTGATCTTCTTTTTGCATTTCACACACTTTACTGTCTTCTAACTTACTTGCTTTAGTGTCTATTGTTTTGCAGATACCTCTATCGGGGAATCGTCAAGCGGGAGATCGGAGTGAAGTGTAGTTGAAGACGACTGTAAGTGCTCCCCATTCTTCCCCCTCCATAGATTTCATTCATCACATTAATTTCAAATCCCAATTAACCTAGGTGTTTGCATAAATCCTAGGATTCGTTTGGTTGTTTGGATTTCCACTCACACTCACATTTCACCCTCACATATAACAAAAATAAAGAGAATTTTGTGGGGTAATTCAACATACACACAACATAGACCCACATTCAAGGCACTTAACCTAATTGATTTTCTTCTACTCAGCCGGATTTTGATTTGTGGAACCGGTACACACAAATCAACACATAAAAGAGTAGAAATCATTCTGGGTTAATCATTTCTGTGTGCCTAACCCAGTGGTGCAATTGTGGCCAATTGTTTGAGTTGTTTGGGCTGCACCACTCAATTTAAAACCAACTCATCAAGTAGCTTCCCCTTAGGGTTTTCAATCTAGGTTCATACCAGGCACTCCACTTTATTTCTGATTTTAAAGGAAAGCAATCTTCACCCATGCTTGAAAACCTAGTTTGCCTCAAACTTGATTGAAATCAACCTAATTCTAAACCCTAAAAGCTACTTAAGCAAGATTTGAACCCTAAAATTCACTGCATCAAAAATAATCTTGCTTGAAAACCACTTGTTGTGCATGCACACACACATCAATCAATCATTAAGGGCACAACCCAGATAAAGGGCCCATCACATTCCAAAGCACATTCAAACCTAGCCCTAAATAAAACAAACTAGACATTGGCCTTAAGGATTCGACTCGCTCTATGGATCCCAGAATGAGATTATTTTCGATTAGTCTGTTTCTACTGTTCAATCTGATGTCTAGCTAGGAGAGCAGAATCAAATGATCGCGGCTGGGGGGTACACTAGGAACCGGAGGCACAAGTTGAAGGAAGAACCTTCTCCCCAGTCCCTTCCTCTAACTGGTTGGATTGAACAGATAGAAGTAGATCAAATTATTTCTTTATCTCAAGATGGGTTCTGGGAGTCTGTAGGTCTTTAGGCTAGCCCACTTAAGGCCAGGTTTGATTGTTTGTATTACAGGGCACCTTTCTTCCTCCCATCTATCATGAATCCTTCCACATTTTATATGCATTCCCACTCTTTCCTCTTGTTATGAGTTATCCTCAACATGATGATTATCTCGACTAGTACTGTAATCAACCATCGGTTAGTTGGGATAACTCGGATTGGGGATACAGTTTTGGACCTCTGTGTTTAGGGTCTAACCCTGAACACCATGATTGTGATTTCTATCCTTCTCAGAGCCACATTGATTATAGTTCACCACCCTTTCATGGACAACCTAATGCGATCTACAATCAAGAAGGATATACTGATCCTTACTCATCCTCTGAATACACTGCCTTTAGGTCATCACCACCTTTTGAACAATTTGAAATGACCTATTATCAGGAAGGGTATCTCAAATCTCAATTCATTAACTCCTCTGCATTGATCCCAAACCCACCCAACCCTGAACCAAGTCATTTGGTTCAGGTTAACTAGGTTCAAGATAAGGTTTTGGCTAACTTGAGGAATACTATACAATCTTTAGAAGTTCAACCCATACCTTGCATTGAAGAATTGGAGCTCCTGATTGAAATGATTGATGATCTGAACAAGTATTTGTTGGATTGGCTCCAGGATGTTAAGGATAACAACCCGGGTGAGTTTCTACTTGGGAAGTTAGCGAAATTGAGAATGAGATTTGTGGTTGCTTTAGTTCAATCATGGGATGATTCCCAGGATGAACCCCCTTCAGGAGAGCCAATGTCGGAACTTGCCCAATCACTTGTTTGGGGGGACACGTGTTACGAGGCTAGCCAGATTGATTTAAAGCAACCAATTAGGGATAATTTGATTTCTTCACCTGAGATCCTTGAGCCGAGGTACGAGGAAACATATGTCTCCATGAACCAGAAAGTGATGGATGATTTTGGGACGTACATCAATATGGATTTAGATTTCTTTGAGTTTGACGGTGAAGAATCAAGTTGCGAAGTCTCACATGAGTTTACAGAATACGATTTCTATGAGACAACTAGGCCTGAGGAATCCGATAGATCATATGATGGCCCAATAACTGAGGAAATTGATCTTGTTGGGGCTCACATGACAGATTCAGAATTGCATTTTCTGAAGGATTCAATTCGATGCCTCGATTGTCAGTTACACCCCATTGATCTTACTGACGATTCTATTTTTGAGATAATTAGACCCAAGTCAATTCTAATTCAGTCACATCTTTTAGACTTGGAAATTTCAGACGGGGTAATTAATATGCAAGAGGTCCCGGAGTTTGACATTCTGAATGAGGAGGATAGAAGCTGGGAAATTTTGATTTGGGAAGCAAACTTTGGAGGAAGTAGAAGATAGAGTCTAAGGGTTCCAATTAATCTGAAACCATCAAACCAGGTCCCTTATGACAATTGTTCTGAGGATGACCAACCCAAGCACACATTCATTGATTATCCTTTTGATCTCTAATTCTCTGTAACCTGACTTTTTAGTCTTGGGTTGCATTCTCATAAATCGCAGGCCCGATCCCGCTTGCATACTGATTTTAGGTTTTAGGTAATTTTTATCAAGAACCTTAAATATTCTCGACCATGGTGTATGGGTCTGCACCACAATCAGGTCCACACTTGTGGACATCTGCTGGCAGGTTTTAGGTTTCATCTTTTTATTCTGATTCTGACCTGCACATGTGAATTCTTTATTTCTCTTCTTTGTATAGTGTGCCTAGTTGGAGTGTTATGAACGCACGCTCCAAACGTCGGACCAGACGTCTGGAATCACCTCCAGACATCGGACAAGATGTCTGGGATCATTTCCAGATGTCTGGAAATCGGTTATTTTGGCACGATTGTTTCTTCTGCGCGCCTGAGTGCGCTGACCTGCGAAAATTCCCTCTCTCTCTTTTTCCCTCTCCCTCCTGCGCCCTCTGTCGCGCTCTCTCTCTCCTCCTCGCGCGGCCTTAAAAGGCCACGCCCTCTCCCTCACTCCCGTCACCTCCGTCTCCTTCCTTTTCTCCTTCCAGCCAATGCGCGAGAGCGAGCGCGAGGGTGAGCGGCGGCGGCGACAACCGCGACGGGTGCGGGAGGAGGTGCTGCGCGGGGGAGGAGGCGTTGGCCGTGAGGGCTCGAGCCTGCCGAGGCAGCGGGAGCCGGCCGGCGGGGGCGCAGCAGGCGCGGAGCGACGCGGGAGGCCTACTGCAGCTTGAGCAGCAGGCAGAGCACTCGCGGCGCGGACAGGTGTCGCGAGTGGAGGGCGAGTCGCGCCCTGGTTCTAGAAACTTTTCCAGAATCAGATGTCTGGGCTTATAGCCAGACGGCGGGGGAAACGTCTGGAAGACTGTACAGACGTCTAAAAGGTGAGTTTTTCCGTCTTCCTTCCTTCCTTTCGACTGACCGTACTAAGAGAGAGAGAGATGGGTACGCGCAGGTTCGGTGATTCGCCATCCAACGCGAATCAGACGTCTGGCTGTAGTACCAGATGATGGGAGCGACATCCAGACGTCCGGGGTGACCATCGGACGTCTGGGAACTAGGCCAGACGCCCCCGCGGGCTTCTGGACGTCTGAGAGCCCACGCAGAGCGAGGTAATTCACTGATCCACTTTTTAAGACGTCTGGAATAAGTTCCAGACGTCTGATTTTGCACTGTTTCGGCGTCTTCGACCCGTTTAGGGCCTGTTCGGGTTCCGTTTTCCGCATTTCGAGTTGCGTTCTTTTCGGAATTAAATCCTCTACCTGTCTACAGTAGCTGTATACTATTTTGAGAAGTTCCTTATGTTGATCCTTGTGATAGGACCCCGTTCTGTTGCAGTCTTGGGGGTTGCGGAGGCACACGGGATTCCCGACCACACCCCCAGTTCGCCTGTTGTAACCGGTAGAGTGGCTTTAAGTATAATCTGTTAAATTATGAAACTATAAATAGAACCTAGGACATTGCATGAATCCTAGGAATGAGAAATAGATTGAATGGTAGATCCTAGGGTGTTGCATGAATCCTAGGGCTGGAAAACTAGATTGTATGATAGATCCTAGGGTATGACATGAATCCTAGGATGGGAAAACTAGTGGAATATGTGAACACTGCAGTCTTGAAAATCTGGAAAAGAAATAATAGCTGCCTGTGAATTGAATTAACAGCTGCCTGTTATGAATAAATGAACATGATTAAGAATATGGGATGTATGAACGTGAAACTGGAAAGGTGAAACCGGAATGCGTTGAGTTAAAGAGCTGGAACCCTACGGGGAATTAGGAGTAGAACTCCTGGAAAGTGAATGGAATAGAATTGGGGAAGTGAGTTGGCCCTTGAGTACGGAGTACCAAGGAGAGCGACTGTCCCCTGTTTAGTGCAGAGCGGAGCTAGCCGCCCCAGGGACCCAGGGTTAGGACTGGCCACTCTGTACCGACATGCTGGCCCTCGTGTACGTAGTACCGAGGAGAGCTACTAGTGTAGGGAGGTACTAGCTACCCCACGGGCCCCGGGGTTCTGCTAGCCTCCTACACCGACTTGTTAGGCCCATTGGGGCAAACCAGGGTAGTTAGGCGAGGGTGCGCGGACTGTGGAGGGGCAAGGCCCCTGTTTGGTTACTGTGGAGGAGTTGGACCCCTTTTACTGAGAGGGCTCTGCCCTGTACTGGTTCCGTGCTGTGCTTTGGGCGCACCCGTTAACGGAAACGACTGACCGCGTGTCAGTGCGGGTTAGCTACCCGTGCGTTTACCGCGCGTGCCGTAGTCACCGTTACGTCTGTCAGTGACCTTGGGGTGGTTGACTGAGAGTAGGATCACCACGGGGGACTCTCTCGGCCAGGAGAGCACCACGTGCTACTTCTACTGTTCGGAAAAGACTACAATCAAGATTGTTCCCACGAGGAACATTCGAGATCAAGTGAGGATCTGAGAAATAGATAAATTGTGAAACAATAGAAAGACGTAAATAAAGGAAGAAATAAAATTAAAACAGCTACTGTACACTTTACTGTTTCTTTAGTTTAGCTGCCACTCTACTCAGCGTTTTGCTGACGTATTACACTCGTTACCTTTCAGGACCAGGTGTTGAGTAGCCAGGGTTAGCGGCTGCAGAGGACGCTGGGCCGAGTAGGGTCCAGTAGAGTTACCACTGTTCTCTTGTACCTCTTTTTGGTTCCACTGTAGTGAGTAGTTCTTGTTTCCACTGTACTTTTCTTTACCTGCAGTTCATATTATGTTATGAATGTTGTTCTACTGTTGTGGTGGTACATACCGTAGTAGTTTCTTTCCTTACTACTGTATTTTCTTACTGTTAGTTATATTCATGTTGAATGTGGTTTATTTTACTGCTCTTTTGGTTACTTCCTCGTTGGACGACTAGGTCTTGGGATTTGTCGAGTCGGTCCGGTTCTCGTGTCTTGTAGGGACTCGGGAATCGGGTCGTTACATGGAGACACTAAATTCAACACTTATACAGTTTCTGTTTATCTCAGGGTGGACCCATTATTTACGTAATTCAGGTGCTTTCTACTCTACTCCACTCTGTTTCATGTCTTTTTAATATAATGAGGACATTGCATTAAATAGGCAGGGGGGTTGGATATTCATCTCTGAATTACTTTGTTAGCTCCGTAGATTCATTTTATTTTCTTTGATTTATATAAAAAAATAATGATAATAATAAATTGAATTAGGAAGGAATACTTGGACATTAGGACCTTTCAATCTTAGGAAATATTACAATAGGATCTAAACACTAGGACCCTTCAGGTCTTTGGGCTTAATCAGCCCGGGTATCCACTAAAATGTGGATTTATTTTTCGAGTCCTCACCATCCTAAATTCTATTTTAATTTGAGTAAATAAGTTTGGGTGATAAGTACACGACTTATCAACCCACCCTCTGATTTGAGGGAACTTTAAGTCTAAGTATCTACACACTATCTTGTCACTGACTCGTTGTTCGGCGGTTTTAACAGAAATTGGGTAGCTAATGAACCTTCTAGGGTGATATGGTTGGCAAGTTATCGTGTGTAACAACCCATAGGTAGGTTGTCTACAGCCTAGTCATTGGACCACTCTCTTCTTGTTGCCTTTAGGAAAATCTTAGACTAGGAAGCCACCTACTTAAAAGGAAAAGTCAAAAAGAAAAGAAAAAGAAAAAGGAAAAAAGGTGAAAATAAAGAAAAATAAACAAAAAGAAATAAGCCACACTTCGCCGCATGAGTATGGCTAGTAAGTTGTCAGTGGTAACAGCTCATTGATCGGTTATCTAGAACCCAACTCAAGAAATGCATTCAAAATTCCCAAAACACTTAGGAAGAAGCGGAGAAGTAGAATAAGCTAGGGAGATATACAATGGACTCACCCTTGTGTTGACCCCATAAAAATAAAAGTAAGGAGAAAGCTACCGGTCGTAAAGATACACTTTTAGGCAGAACTCTCTTTTTAAGGTCACCTGGAGGCGTAGAAACTCGAAGTCCGTTCTAATTGCCGATCAACGAGTCTATCACATTCACAATAAGATGCTTAGAACTTAGGGTTTTCATCAAATCTTGGGTGGGTTGAGTGGCCGTAGAAAGCCACTCTTTAACCCTAAACTCAAAATTCCAAAAAAAAAAAAATTAGAAAAGAAGAGAAAGAGAAAAAGAGATTTTTCTTTGAATAAGGCGAGGGCTTGGGGCGGTCTACATTTTGGCAGATACTCGGGTGCTGTTGTGTCTTTGAAAGTTCAGCTCCTGAGTAAAAATTTCTTAATGTTGAAAATAACTTATGCCCAAGTAATCCAACCTAATTCTTTTATAAATAGCATGTAGTTTTTGCTAGGGATTAGCAAAAGATAGGCATGGGGGTGTGATGTGCATACATCTGATTAACCTAAAATGTCTATTAATGCATGTTCTTAGTGTCACATTAGCATCATAGATTGCAAATAGTCAATAGCATGCATAATCATGCATTTAGATCAAGTTGTATAAATTGTATAGTAATTGTCTCTTTTTTATGGTCAGGGATGAACAACTTTTTATTAGGGCCTCGGATCGAAGATCCAACCGTACGGATCTGATCAGGGCGACGATTGGAGTTCAATGACTCTAAGATTGCCCTAATCGGACATCCGTAACACCAGATAGAGACTAAGGAACCTTAAAGAGCAAGGGCCAAAATGGTGTTAATCTGCACCTTAGATGACAAATTCGATAGCAAGGATTTGTTTAGATCGACGATTGTAGCCTAACGACGCGAAAATTGGTCCAATTAGACACTCATGGCACCATCTACATCACTCAAAAGATGGACGACCTAGATGGTGCCATGTGGCGCCATCATAGCCACCTAGCACCGGCTACTGCCTTCCTTCTTCACCCGTTCGCTTGATCTCGACCATTGGATGCTCATCCAACGGTCGCGTGCATAAAAGCATCCGCTTGCCTGAAGAGGAGGCATAGCGCAGCGGTCGAGCCACCCTTCGCGAGTGAAGGGCGCGCGTTCGAGTTGCGCTGTGCCTCAAATCGAAGAGCGAGCGTGGAGCGGGCACGCAATTAGAGTCGTGCGATGAAGATCAGGCGACGAGGAGTGAGTGATAGTGCCCACGCGTGATCAGATGCGCTGCGCTTACACGTGATCGCACGCGAGCGCACGGCGCAGGCATAGCTGCTCTCAGCCGTCCGATCTCTTGATCGAACGGCTGTGAGTGGGCGAACGTGCGCATGCATTTTAGGCAGAGAAGAAGAGCGGGCGCACGCACACGTCGCCCACGACGGACCTTTAGTGACATTTAAGTCCGTCACTAAAGGTCCCATATTAATGTTTTTGAAATTAAAATGTCCAAAATGCCCCCACTCCTTGCAACTATAAAAGGAGACCCCTTCCATACAAATTTCTCATCCCTTCCTTCTCTTCTCTCCCTCTCCAAAGCTCAAGAGAAGCTTGTCCCACACCCGGGATGCTTCTCAAGAGATAAAATCAAGTTTTCGCCCCCATTCCAGAAGTGGATCCCGCGACGACGATGACGTGCTGCCTCGTTCCTATTCATCCTGCTTCGACCTCCTTCTTCCCGCTCCATTCCTCATCTTCCAGGCGTTGTGTCGTCCGGCTCGTCCTCCAAGCGATTGTCAAGGAGGATAACTTCTCTCTCCCATTCCTTTTTCCTGCTTTTTAGAGCAGAATTTTTCTGCTTTCTAGTTGTAATAATTTTTCGCTTTCTAATGTAATCTCTTCTCGCTTTCTTAGTTGTAAAAACATTTAGCAACATCAAGTGAATGTTTTCCCTCTCTCTCTCTCTCTCTTATTGTCTATATTTATTTCATTTCATTGAGATTATTTTGCTCTTTAAACAAAAACACAAAAAAAATATAATTGCGAATTTTGATTGACGTAGCCTCCCTCAATTCGACCTAGGATTTCTTTGCAGAATTTTGGTATAAATTTTATTTGTTGAACCCAAGTTCTTCGCTAATCGAACTACAACAATAGGTTTTCAAAACCAACTCTGATAGCGTAGTCCTTCGACGTTCAACAAGAGGTATCCCGAGTTGTTTATCAGTGAGTCCATAGCACCCTAGTTTATTCTCTTTAATGTTGTTATTGTCTCTTTAATGTTGTTATAGACTACTTGCTTGCACGTCTCTTTTCGTACCTAACTAGCTTAAGTTTTGGGGGCGAAACTCCCATTAAGGTTGTTACATTTGGAAGGCCAGAACCCAAATTCTTGAGTCATTTCAGACTTAAGCAGGTTAAGATGAACCTACCAATGTTTTCCATATGTCAATTGGAGGTCACACAAATTAAAAATGCATAATTAGATTAGAAACCAGCTTGTTTTTCATTTTTGCGACCTGGACCTCGGATCAATAATCTAAAATACTGTTAACTTTTGGTGTCACAAGGATTTCTACGGTATGTTTTGTGTAGCAATCGAACCGTGGATGTGCGAAACATGTGTGAATTGCGAGCAAACTCCTCGGATGTTCGAAACATGTGTGAATTGCGGGCAAACTCATGCACGTCCTACATTAGGGATCACATTTTGCAAACAACCTCTGTTTGGAAATTTGTAAATATTATCGGATTTCTTATCTCATAACAATTCCGGTGATACGTGTTTCACTGGAGCTAGAGTTTGTTCGACCCTGTTACAAGAGTGCTCTATTTATAAAAAAAATAAATCTACATAAAGGGATTTTAATAAATAAAGTAATAATAAATAAATAATAATATTATTATTATTTGAGGGTATAATTTGGGTTTTTTTTTTTGTTAACAAATCTTTTTAGCATAGGAGTATATAAAGAGGGGGAGTGGTGGCCATGGTACTCAACGAAGATAAAGTGACAAAGAAAGCGAGAGAAAGGAAAGAGATCGGAGAAAGAGAGGGAGAAGAGAAGTTCTCTCCTTTGTCTTTTCCTTCTTCCTATTGTTTCCTCATTCTTTCCCCACACCGTATGAAGGGCAACTGTGGCTAATAGGCAACACGATGGAGGGTGCACGACGTCTAAGGATGCAGATGATGCAAGAGAGATTGGGACCATCTGAGGTCGGATTTCGACAATCCAAGACTCAATCTTGGGGTTCTCGAGGGTGCCAAACAACATTTTAGCTATGATAAGCTACACCTCATCATACCCCCATGCATGCTTAGCTTTTGCTAGTCCCTTAGCATACAACTCATTAAGTGCAAAGCAATGTAATATTAGCTAGGTAAGTGTAAAGAGATTTCTATTTACTTATTTTCAAATGTTAAGTGTTTAGAGATGATCTTTAAGCTGAATTTTTCTGTAACAAGGCAACTATGTTTATGTAGTGGACATTGTGAGAACCAGTTGCAAAGAAAGACTACCAGTACTCAAGTCATACATGACGTAGACCATCTCTCGACTAACAATGACTCTTGATATTTAAACCTTAAGTGCGATTTCTAGAACTTAGAAAGTTTTACTAAGCTCAAGAGCTAAGAAGTTATGGTTGTGCTCAGTGCAAATCAAGACTAACTAGATGAACCCTAAGACTCAAATCCAGGGTTTCACTTCTTTTTAAGTCCAAGTTGATTTCAGCTTTAGCTCATGTTTTCGAATTGACTCTCAAAATAATTGAAGACTCAAACCCAACACTTATTGCATTTGTGGCTCAAAGAATATTTGGTGGAAACACAGGGTATTTGTAATGCACCCTGAAATAACTTTTTTGGTGGAAATACAATTATATACAACTAGAATTAGAGAACATACTGACTTATTCAAAAGAATATCTTTTTCTTTTCTTTTTGACTTTTTCTATTTTTCATATTTTTTTGTCATTTTTCTTATTTTTTTTCTTGATTTTCTTCTTTTTTTGAAAGCAAATGTCAGTATGTCTCCAACTTTATTTGGTGGAGCACACTTATGTGGTGGGTGATTACTTTGGTGGAAAGAGATTCTCCTCGACACAAGACTAAAGACTTAGACAAAGAGTCTACTTGCATGCACAGGTAAGGACTCCACCTTCCCTAATGAACACTAGGGTTGAGACTTAAGTTCACCTGGTCTTTCCTGAATCCGTGTAGTGTAAACCAAATTTACTTAAGACTCTTAAACAAAGGCAAACAAATGAATTCTCTACTGGTGACTCAGGTACAAAAATGTGTCCAAGGTTAGGAGAGATCTTAGTTCTATCTTGTCAAAACTCAAGTGTATTAAGCTTAAGCCTACGCGAATCAAGCATATGTGGCCAAGAAAGTCTAACCAGCAAATGTTGAATATCCACAAACACTTATTCTATTTTTGGTTTAGCTTTAAGATCATAATTAAACATTTATAAGAAATTTGATTCTTATTTCTCCCTTTTAGAATATTCAAGAGCTTGTCCCTCATAAGTGAATATAGATAAGGTCCCTTATTGTATTTTTGGAATTTTGTTTTTCAAAATTTTTTATGTTTTTATTTTGTAATTTTTTTTAAATATTTCAAAAATTTTCAATTTTTTGGATGTTCAGTAATACTATCTATTTACACTAAAGGGTGTGTCTATAATTGCATTCCAGTAAATGATCTCACCATTTACACCTCCCTATGCTTAAATGATGCAATGTCCTCATTGAATTATTAGGGTGGATGCAAATGCATGCTCTGCATTTCACTAACTTAGGCTAGGGTGCCAGAAGGAATGAGGAGATAAAATCTTTGTGCGGACTATTTCAAGTATGATAAGAATTAGAGTGGACAGTCAGGCTAAGTAGTGAAATGTAGGACATAATGTGACTATGCATGCAGACTAAGAATGCAAGGATAAACACTTAAGGAAGAAAGGAAAACAAAGAAAGATAAAACAACTATATACAAGATGGGTTAACTCTTAAGAAGTGTTAAGTTTTACGCCTTCAGCTAGGTGTAAACCCAGAATCAGAAGTGATTACAAAATGTAGGACTGAAAAGGTAGAATTGACAAGTTTAAGATCATGAGGCTCAATAAAGGGTTTCAATCTTTGTCCATTCATAGTGAAGGTTCAGATTTGTCAATCTTAGTAATCTCAATAGCTCCATTATCAAATACTTGCTTGATGACAAAAGGTCCAGTCCATTTAGATCTGAATTTCCCTGGGAAAAGTTTAAGTCTAGAATCAAATAGAAGAACCTTCTAACTAGGGTGAAAGGTTTTCCTATGGATGTGGCGATCATGGAAAGCCTTGAGTTCATCCTTATAAATCCTTGAGCTTTCATAGGATTAATTCCTTAACTCATCTAGCTCAAAAATTTGCAATCTTCTATGATCACCAACCTTCTCTAGGTCCAAATTACACTTTTTGATTGTCCAATTGGCTTTGTCCTCAAGTTCTATGGGAAGATGACAAGATTTCCCATTCACTAGTCTAAAAGGAGACATGGCAATGGGATTTTGTGAGCTATCCTATACTCCCACAAAGCATTAGAAAGGTCAGATGACCAATCTTTCCTATCAGGTCTAATGGTAGTCTACAAAATCTCCTTGATCCCTCGATTGGACACTTCAGCATGTCTATTGGATTGTGGGTGATAAGGTGTTGCTATTCTATCTGTCACCCCATACTTTTGAAGTAGGGACTGAAAATGTGTGTTCCTAAAATGAGACCCTCCATCACTAATGATGGCTTTAGGTACCCCAAAATGAGAAAAGCTATAATCCTGCATAAATTGTGTCACAACTATATAATCATTTGTTCTTGTGGGGATGCCTTCAATCCATTTTGACACATAATCCATAGTTAATAAGATGTTCATGAAGCCATGAGAATTTGGAAAAGGTCCCATAAACTCTATACCCCATATGTCGAAGATCTCACACACTAGAATATGGTTCAAGGGTATCATGTCTTAGAGGCCAATACTACCAAGAGACTGATAGCGTGTACATGCCCTACTATAATTTTGTGCATCCTTGAACATCGTGGGCTAATAGAAACTGCTCTGCAAAATCTTGGCAGCGATGTTTTTGCCAGAGAAGTGACCGCCACGCTCCTGGTCATGGCAGAACGACAGAATGCTATCTATCTCCTTATTAGATAAACCCTTCCTAAGGATCTGGTCTTTACAGTGCTTGAGTAACTAAGGTTCTTCCCAATAATAGTGCTTGACTTCGAATCTAAGTCTGTCTTTTTAATGTCGAGCTAGTTAGAGGGTACTACTCTAGAAGCCAAGTAGTTGACTATGTCAGCATACCAGGGAAGATAAGAATGAATGGCCAGTAATTGCTCGTCAGGGAAGTGGTCAACTATGGGTAGTGAAGGAGATATCACTTCAGAAGGAAGACAAAATAAGTGGTCAGCTACCACAGTCTACTTCCCAACCTTGTCATGAATCTCTAAATGAAATTCCTGCAGAAGCTGGATCCATCTAATCAGGCGAGATTTCGCATCCTTAGTGAGAAGTTGTCAAACTACATTGTGGTTAGTGTAGACTATAATGTGTAAACCAAAAAGATAAGGTTTGAATTTTTCCAGTGCAAATACTACTGCTAGCAATTTTTTCTCAGTGACTGTGTAATTCCTCTATGCTTCATCTAAGGTTTTGCTAGTATAGTAAATAATTATAGGTTTCTCATCCAGTTTTTGCCCAAGGACAACCCCTACTGTATAATCAGAGGCACCATAAATGATCTTAAAAGGGTGAGACCAATCCAGGGGTTGCAATATTAGTGCCTTGGTGACCAGATCACGAAGTGTCATATAGGCACGGACACAATTGCTAGAGATCTGGAAGTCTACATCCTTAGAGAGGGGATTGGTAAGAGGTTGGGCTATCTTAGAGAAGTACGCTATAAAGCGGAGATAGAAACCAACATGCCCGAGAAAAGATCTAATCTATTTAATTGAGGAAGGTACTGGCAAGTCAAATATCAATTTTACCTATGCACCGTCATCCTCAATTCCTCTCTCAGAAATAAGGTGACCTAAGACAAGTCCTTCCAGTACCATAAAATGTGACTTCTCTCCCAGGAAAGTACTAGATTCACATTAATGCATCTCTGTAGGACCTTAGTCCAGTGGTCTAGGAAAGTGTCAAATGTACTCCTAAAGATCAAGAAGTCATCCATGAAGACCTAGGCAATCACCTACCAAATCGGAAAATATTGCAAACATACACTACTAAAAAGTAGCAGGTGGGTTGCACAACCCAAAGGGTATCCTACGGAAAGCAAAGGTTCCATAGAAGCTATTGTATGCACGAGATTCATCTTTTAGAAGTACGTGTCATAGTGTAGGAAAAACATCACGACAACACTTAAATTTATAAAAGTGCTCGAAAAGAAGAAAATGAGTCCGAGGTTTTTCGCAGGGAGCAAATATGAAATTCACGCACTAATCACAATATAAAAATAATGATCACAATCAATGAATCACAATTACAAATATTCAATGAATAATCTACCCAAAAATATATGCAATGATAAACCAATGTATCTCAAGAAATAGAGGGACAAAAAGAAGATCAAAACCTTAAAAACATGGTGATTTAAATCAACATTTATATCCCTCATTTAAGGACATATGATGATAACGTCATCATTAGTCATATCTAACTTTATTTAGTCATATTCCATCATTAAATGCTCCTACATAACTGCAACAGAGATGTAATTCACTGCAAATCCATTCTGAGAGAATAACAAGAAAACAGGGGTAAAACTATAGTTTTAACAGCACATCTTAATTGTAGAACAATCATGGGATTTCTCAAGGGTTAATTAAAATTTAAATGGTCTTAATTTTCTAACAAGTAGGTCCATACAGACAGAAAAGGATTTTCATGCATTTCAGGAATTAAATGACATCTAAAATCCTAAAAATAGACCTGCTTAATCTACTGATGTTATAGTTAGGATAAAATTCACATAAACCCTCTAAAATTTATAGGAAAATATTCTCTAGGGTATGGCATCTTCAATTTGACCATCAAAACCCATTTTGACCTAAAACTGAGTCTCAGACAGACTTTTGCCCTAATTTGGATTTTTGCATAAATTACCCAATCAAACAAGATCAAAATAAAAATTCAACTTCACCATTGGATTCCTTAGGTCAAAATTAAATTTGTATCAAAATTTGGGCCCAATCTGATATTGTTTCGACCTAGTTTGAACTTTGGTCCAAGTCTAACTTTCTTTATCTCCAATAGCCCCTTAGCTTTTGAATTCCTCACAAAAAACCCCTTAGCTTCTTTGTCTTCTTCACAAATAGGTCCCTGCAGCCCTAGAATCCTAATCCTACAACTTCAACGAGCTTCATCTAGCAAGATCTCTTTGATTTCTTGACGAATCCTTCATAGATTTGAAAGGGGAATTCGTCAAGAAATTAGCTTCCTTTTTAGCCAGATCCGAAGTCCCAAAAATCGCTCAAATCCTCATGCGAATCCTTCAAAGAATTGGGTTTCCAACTTCGGCGAGCCTTCCAAGCTGGGGAAGCTTGCATCCCAAGCTCTAACTGCTCCCTGAGGCCTATATAAGGATCCCCAGGGCCTACCCGTTCTTCTCAGTAAGGTTTGGGGCCAAAACCCTCTTCAAAACTCCACCTCTGGCCTCGCTCCGCCTTAGCTCCAGCGAACTTCTTCCTCCAACGTCTTCGACCTCCCAACAATCAAATTGGGAGTGCCAATATCTCCCTCTCCTTTGTCTGCTCCTAGACGGCCAAATCAGGGGCATCTCTACCTCATTCTTCGTCGCCGCTACCTCATGGAGCAGTTCCCTTCTCCGGTGCTGGCCTACCAATGCCAGTGTCATTTTTCCTCTCTTAGTCCACTTAGAATAGGTAGTTAGCTTCCTTAGTTCTCTTAGGTTAGTTTTACACCCTCAAAAATAAAAAATATCCCCTCAACATTGTCAATCACCCTTGTCTTCCCCATCTCTGGCCGCTCCTCCGGCGAGGCATCCCCGCCGCTACACACCTCCATCCGTCTTGCCAAAACCCTCATAAGCTCTGTTGCACCACCCTCTATAAAACCCCTCTCCCATTTTGCTCCATCGTCCACCGAACCCTCCACCGAACAAACCCATCATCTCCAACCTATTCTAACTTCACCAGCCACCTACACGCATCCTCGCGCTACATCACACACACCACCACGTTCGCCATGCTACGGTGAAGCTGCTAAACCATCTGACGAGGCTGCAAGGCCGTGTTCTTCATTTCAGGTTCATCACCACCGCCGCCATTATCGAAGAGCTTCAAGGAAGCTTCAAGCTCGCTTCAGGACCTGCAAGCCCCAGGCACTGTGGAACCCTCTCAGCAACACATGCAATAGGTCAATTGGGAGCATTAACCACTTCCTCGACCTCAATCAGAGCTACCTGCTGCTGCTACAACACGGGGAGAAAAGGGACTGACTTTAGTCCCACATCGTTAACCATTGAGCGCCCGCAGTGACATAAAAGGAATTTGTGTCTACGGCTTACCACCTCAACACACAGGGGGTGAGGTCCCCCGCACGTGCCCCACACACACCTCGCCCGTGACACTATGCATGCGGGCCTGGTCTGGCCCGTATACCCGCCTAACCTTGTAGTCACACCTCGGCTGCAATCCACGCCTGTAGCCCTGGTTTTAGGTGCGCTCTTGGCCGATTACCCGATAACCCGATACTGTGCATGGCCCTGGGAGGGCGTGAAAGAGGAGAACCCAGAGAGAGAAAAGAAGAGAGAGTGCGGGGTTAAGGGGGTTTTGCTCTGTTGTGTAACAGCTAACACTTAGCTGCATCTGAAGAAGAGTGCCCCCCTGTGCATAAAGAAAAGAGAAGAAGAGGAAGGAGAGCTGAAGGGAAGAGAAGAGATAGAATGCTAAAGAAGAGGAGGCATGCAGAGAAAGAAGAAGAAAGAAGAGGACAGTAGAAAGAAAGAAGAAGCAGAGAAAGAAGAAGAAAGGAAGAAACAAAACAACAACAGAAGAAAAAGAAAAGGAGGAGTACTGTAGCAAAGTCTTTTAAGACGTCTGATTATAAAATCAGACGTCTGATTATCAGTTCTTTCCTTAGATTATACTTAAGTAATTGCTATATGTGTTGGACTTATAATTGGTGATCCAAATCACCATTATTTTGTCTAGATTTCTTTTTGACTCTTCATATACTCATGCCATACATTGCATATTAGATTTTGAGTAATTAATTGTGCTCATTTACATTATATATTGAGATTAGCGCGTGAATTCCATATTTGCTCCTAGTAAATGACCTTGGACTTCATTTGAGTTATAAATTTTATTTATTGTACGAGCTATTTTTGAGGAATTATTACTACAACGAATGCATCTTTCAAAACCCTCGAATCAGCCCCAACAACAACATATCAAGCATTCAATTTCATATCAATTTTGCTACAGTGGTCTCAAGCCACTTATTCAAGTCAGCATATGCCTCAATACATTCACAGTGTTTAGAACCAGGCACAAGGCCTCACCAAACGTCATCAAGGTAGATCAGACGACTTAAACCACCAAGGCACAGAGCCTTAGCAAGATGCACAAGGGCGCCAAGCATAGCACAAAGCCATCTCAAAATGGCTAAGTATTAGGCATGCTGCATGCATGTTGAGGCCACAGTGTAAAACCTTCCCCCCTCATCCTCAAATTTCTCTCTTTTAGAACTCAGTCGGACCCAGTATTCAGGTAAACGGATCCAATGCCCAGACTTGCGGGCGAGGGCGCATGACCAAGCACGTGTATAACATGTGCAGTGGGGCGTGCATATGGGGACCTCACCCTCGGTGCGTACTGAGGCGAATAGCTACCAGCAGCAATTCCACTTATATGCTGAAGCCACTCTTGAGATGCATAATGTGGGACTATCCCCACGTCTGTTCTTCGTATAGCTTGCAGCCAAAGAACCCTGTGGCAATTGGAGTAGCAGCTACTATGGATGTGCCCAGTTGAAGACCTGGAAAGATTCCAAGATGAGTTTCGTAGGTCCAAGGTGTTGCAGCTAAGTTGGAGATGGTTGGAGCACTACGGATGATGTTGGAGAATGCAGCAACGGCGACAAATGTCCGGCGAAGCCCTGAAATCCAAAACACGGCCTTGCGGCCTAATTAAACATGTTTAAAAGCTTTGCAGGAACTTGGTAAAGGTGCTCATGGTGGTTTAGTAGAGGTTGGAGGTTGGTGGACCTCTGTTGAGGTTGGAGAGGGAAGTCCAGTGGTGGGATGCTCAATAGGAAGATAGGGAGTGAAAAGCCCAAAATGTCTTGAGGGCTTTCACTCAGTGCGACATGGTGAAGGTCATGGAGGTGGTGAAAGTGGATTTGGTGGCCTGTAGTGCCAGCATGAGCTCCCTAGAGCTCGTGCCAGCCGTGGGGAAGACAAAGGTGTTGAGGGTTAAGCAGCGGTCAAAAGTGAGATTTGAGTGGATAAAAGTGAAGAGAGGATTAAAGGAAGAGAATAGAGGGAAGGAAGGGGAAGAACAGGGAAGAGGAGGAGTTGGAGTTGGCGTTGGATGGCCAGCATCGAAGAAGACGAGGAAGGCGGCGAGGTAGAACGACGATGACGAGGAAAGGGAAGACTCCCGTTGTGGCGAGGAGTGGAGGAGTGAGACAAAGACAAAGAACCTCCCAATTTGATTATTGAGAGGTTGGATAAAAGGGATTGGAGATCGTCGCTGGAGCTGTGATCTAGAATGACCGGAGAGGAGGAAAAAGAGGGTTCAGGCCTTGAAACCCAGCTGAAGAGAACAACCTGGGCGAGAGGGCTCTTTATAGAGCTTTAGATTGAGCTCTTAAATTGGGAAAAGGCTTGGGATTGTCAAGATTTCAAGGAAAAATATCCCTTGATATCTCAATCTCGCATGGGCTTGATAGGTCTCCTCAGAGTTTTTGATTGGGTGCAAACGATCGGGAATTGCTTAAGGATCAATCTCTCCAATTTTGGAGAGATTTGGCTCTGATTGGAGGAAGAAAATCTTCTTCGAATCTCAGTTGAGAAGCTGTATTCACACCAATGGTGGTAGGGATCAGTTTGAAGAAAATAACGATAAGTTAGGGGGGTAAATGCAATAAATCCAAAAGTTAGGGGCTTAAATGTGAAGATTAGAGATTTTTAGGGACTGAATTACAAACTAGGTCAAGGAATGTAATATTAAAGTTGGATTTCAGTTTTGACTATGTTTGATTGGGCAATTTACATATAAGCCTAAATTAGGGTAAAATCCCGTCTGAAGCTCTGTCCAAGGTTAAAATGGGTTCAGATGGTCAAACTAAGGGTACCAAACCTCTTAGAATATTTTTCTATGAATTTTAGAAGGTTTAGATGAATTTTATCTTTACCAGAACCACTTCAATTCAAGCGAGTCTGAAATTAGGGTTTTGTGTGTTGTTTTGGTTCTCGGAGTGCGTGAAACCTATTTCTATCTGTGTGGACCCACTTATTGGACTCAATGCTCACTTGACCTTAAATTAACCCCTAACAAACCCGTGGTTACTTTGCATTTATGATGGGATGTTAAAACTGCAGATTTAACCCTATTTTAATGTTCTCTTCTCAAAATGGATTTACGTGGAATTATAGTTTTTAGGCGATCATGTAGGAACATTTGTCACTTGATTTCAACTAATTCAAGTTAGTTATGGATAATGATGGTGTTACTATCAGGGGAAGGTGAAGTTCATTTTTTCTTGGTCATTAGGGTGACTTACTACCTAATTATAGCTTGAATAGCCATCCAAAAAATAGAAAAATCTATTCCTTGCTAATCTTTCCAGTATCTAATTAATGAAGGAAAATGGGAAATGATCTTTCTTCATTGCTTGGTTGAGCTTGCGGTAGTCAATACATACTCGCCACGAACTTTCAATTCATGTTAGAATGACTTCTCCAGACTTAGTGGTTATGACGGTGAGTCCAGCCTTCTTAAGCACTACCTGAATAGAACTCACCCACTGACTATCAGATATGGGGAAAATGATTCCATTGTCTAGCCACTTAATCATCTCATTCTTAATTGGCCCTGGAAGGGTTGGATTTAGTCTATGCTGTGGCTACCTAGTAGGTCTAGATCATTTTTCAATGAAAATCCTATTTGTGTAGTAAGAAGGACTAATGCCAGTAAGATTCGTTAAGCTCCATCCTATGGCCTGTCTCTATGATCTTAGGACAGAAATGAGTCGTGATTCCTGATCAGAGTTCAAATGAGAGTTTATAATCATAGGAAAAGTTTGATCTTGTCCTAAGAAGACATAATTAAGAGAACTAGGAAGAGGTTTAAGCTCAACGAGTGTAGGATTAGATGAAGGAGCAGGAAAGGAGGTATCAGAAGATCCTAAAGGTATTGGAGGGAGTCCAAAGTCTCTCTAGCAAGTGTCTCAGGAAGAGTTAAATCAGAGGTAGAAGGGAATTGAGGTTCTAATGAAAGTGAATCAATCAGGGTATCCTCAACCAACTTGTCTAATGAATTTAAGGAATAGATTTCCTCAATAAGACTACAAGATGGTCCCTTCTGTACCTTAAAAATGTCTATCTTCATCTTCTGATCTCCAAATTTTAGTTCTAATAGGCCCTCCTTACAATCTATGTTCGCCTTGGCTATCACCAAGAAAGGTATTCCTAGTTTGATAGGTGTGTTCTGAATATCCTCAAGTACTTCCATGTCAAGGACAATGAAATCCACAAGGAAATAAAAGTCTTTAACTTGTACTATAACATCTTCCAACACCCCCCAAGGTATCTTAACTGATTGGTTAGCTAATTGTAGAGACACCTCGGTTGGCTTCAAATTACGAACCTCAAAATGAGTCAGGAGGGAGGTTGGGATAAGATTGATGGAAGAACCTATATCAAGTAAAACTCTATTAAATGTGGTGTTTCCTATCATACAGGAAAGTAGAGGGGTACTTGCGTCTTTCTTTTTCAAAGGAAGGTTGCTGGAGATAATGGAACTAACTTGTTTCGATAGGATAATAGGACTACTCCCTTTCTATAATCTAGCTTTATGCTTAGGTGTACAGAGGTTTTTTAAGAACTTAGCGTAAAGTGGAATGTGGCATATCACATCTAGCAAGGGGATGTTTATATGGACTTGCTCAAAGAGCTTAAGCAAATCCTCCTCAGGAGACACACCAGTCTGCTTCTTCTTTCCTTTACTCTTCTTCAAAGCCTCTGGAGAAGGTACAAAATTGCTCGTAGGAGGATCATTCCTAGGTCCAAAAAAGTTAGGATCAGATGGAGGTAAATTAGATGGAGGGTTAGAAGGTCCAGGTTGAGATGTAGAGGTAGGAAATGATGGATCAACAATGCTTCTACCACTCTTAGTAGTGATGGCATTGAGTTCAACCTTAGATGTAGGTAGTTGATGTAGAAATATGCAGTTTTGTAATTACATATTTTTATGCTGTTGCAACGCATAAGCTTGCAATCAACTTTTACAATTTATAACCTAGATAGTGGTGATATATAGGGTCGTCTAACGAGGCAACCTTTAGTCAAATAGCTTGTTCTCTCTCTCTCTCTCTCAAATCAACACTTGTCATTTTGTCTCTTTGATCATCAGGAGTGAAGTGTCCTCCAAGTGAAGCTCAGAATGATCTTCGCTCCAAGCTCGGTAGCTCCCAAGCTTGAAGAAGAAGCTTCCTTGCTCTTTCCTTCAATTGTGTCTCCACCAAGGGTGGACGTACACCCATAAGAATTCTCCTCTTGCCTGGCTATCCCCTCTAGATGAAAGTTTCTCCTCGTTGGTGTGGCACAAGGGAGAAGAAGAAAGAAGAAGAAGGCACCAAGGGGGCGAGTAGGTTGCCCCGTTGATCTTCTTCTCTTCTCCTTCTTCCTTGGACATAGGTAGTAGGTGGTATAGGTGGAATTAACACTAAGGGAGGATATGTGTATGGTGGTGGTTAGATGGGATACTGTAGGTTCGGCCCTATCGGGAGGGATGACGTAATAATTGTGGAAATAAAATAAACAATCTTCACAAAATAGCAATCACAAAAAGTACACAAGTATTTTTAGGTGGAAACCCAAATCGGGTGAAAACCACCACCTAACCCTCTCGAGTTAGGATTTTCCGATCAACCAAGTTGATCAAAATCCACTAAACCGAATCACTTTAAACGAGGATGATTCAACCTCAATACAACCACTCTACTTAAACGAGGGTAGCGTACCTCAACCCCTTCTCTCCACGAGAAGGATTTTGTCTCATGAAGGAGACGGGAATTCGCAAAGCGAATACCCAACCAAATAACAAAGATAAAATAAATAAGTAATCCTATAGAGCCAACAAAGTAATTATGAACTTAAGCTTCTATAGGAATTAGGATACTCCCCTTTGCAAAAAGTGCGTCGAGTTGATGAGGCGGTGCGTGAGCCACACGACGGCGCAACTTCGCTCTCGTGAACTACGGCGGGAGAGCGGGTGCGCAACAACTTGATGCTCGCAAGAGAATGGAGCTTGAGCTTGGAGAGCAAGAGCTAGCTAGGACACAAGAGAGTGGAAAGTGTATTACAAAGTGTTTCTTGTGTATCTTGGTCTCTCTAGGTGTGTGTTTGTGTTGCAAAGGTTCCCCTCTATTTATAGAGGCCTTAGGAAGGCTTTGGAAGGCTTAGGAAAGGTTCTATAGCCGTTGGGAACAAAGCCCAAGAGAATCAGCCCGAAATCAGGAACAATCATTGCTCTGACAGGCTTATCAGACGTCTAATTCTATCATCAGACGTCTGGAAGTTCACTTTAAGACGTCTGATTTCAAGGTCAGACGTCTGATTTTGGGTGGGTCTCTTCCTGACTTGGATCAGATCTAAACAGGATTTTTGTGTAAGTCCATCATACGACATATAGGACGTCTGGCACTATGTCTGGACGTCTGGAAACCTACTTTTTCTGTGGGAATGGATTTCCAAACGTTGCAATGGCTAGAAAATCTCTGAGAAGAGATTTTGGGTCAGTGGAGGCAAAACGGTCAATTATCAGACGTCTGGAAAGGCCTAAGGACGTCTGATAAGGCTCTAACGGTCATATTCTTGACTGTACAATAAGAGAGCCAACGGTCCACTAATTGGACGTTTGGTAAAGTCATCAGACGTCTCCTAAGACGTCTGGTCTAAGGTCTGGACGTCTGATTTCATCAGACAGTACTACTTAACTCCAGCCAAATTGTTATCAGACGTCTGAAACAACAGTCAGACGTCTTAAAATACTTTATCAGACGTCTGATTTGGGAATTAGATGTCTGGAAACTCTATTTGAACCCTATATTGGTTTTCTAAGTGTTCTACAGAAAACCTAAGTATCCTAGGGTTGTGCAGGTGTTCCTAGGACTACTGTTAGGGTAGTTTGAGGCTCTTTAACAGAAATCTAAGTAACAAAAATAAAGAGCAATAGAAATAACGAAAAATACAAGGAGTACAAGAGAAGGAAATCTATCCTATTCTTCATCTCCTTCCTTCTTTAATCTATCGCTCCTCGCGAATCTCCTCTGTTTTCCATCAAGCTCGTCCAATCCGTCCTGAATGCGAGCTCGAATTCCGTCTAAACACGTCTACATTTGCAATTGACCTGAAATCTAAGACTCCAAGTGCAAATGTTAAATAACACGTGTTTTGTTATCATCAAAATAAATGATCGTGGTGCTCTAGCACCAACAATCTCCCCCTTTTTGATGATGAGAAAACCATAAATAATAATGCAAAAAAAATCCTCCCCCTTTTTGACATTATCAAAAAGGTTTGATTGATTTTAAATTTTCTATAACTCCCCCTTAAAACATGCTCTTCTATGAATTTCTCTTAACAATGGTAATGTCCTCCCCCTTTTTTATAACAACAAGATAGCTATTATTTTTCTCCCCCTTTCTAAAGGAAATTTAGCTAACTTATATCTCCCACTTAAAAATTGACAATTAGCTCATAAATTTTAACTCTCCCTATCTAAATGCTACTGATAAACAAAGATAGGGTCAAGAGTTTTTACCTCACCTACCATGGCCAATAAAATGACCCGAATGGTGGTGGTGGATGCCACATCGGATGGGGCTCCCATCCGTAGCTTGGAGGCCCGGGCATTGGCGTCGGTCTCCAATCTGGTGGTCGACGTGCGGCGGGTCCGTCGCTTGTTCGCCGTCTCGTCGGTCGTTTTGTTTTCCTCCTTGGTCTACTCCTTGGTTCTCCCAACTCGAGTTGACCAGCCTTTAGTTTGTAGGTCCAGTCCTTTGTGTTGTAGTTATCCCTGAATCCTACAAAACAAGATTCTAATTCCTTTTTTGGTATCCAAGTGGGCTTGGATCCGGATCGATTAGCGGGTCTCCTTGATGGAGATCCTTTCTCAACCTTAGGGCTATAAAAATTATCTATTTTGTTGATTAATTTGTTAGAATTTTCCCTAAGACATGCGATTTCTTTTTCTATAATACTCATCTTAGTCTTTAAATCAGAAATTTCTATTTTTAGACTGACATTTTCCTCAATCAATTTATTATTTTCATTGATGAGGTTATGATTTTCTAATAATAGGTTATCATTTTTAGGACTAGCTTCTAGATCCTTAAGTTTATTTTCTAATCTTTCATTTTCACTTCTAAGAAAACTAAGATTCTTTTTAATGCTTTTATTTTCTATCTTAAGTGCTTTACTAACTTCAAATAGTTCATTAAAAGCTTCTTGTAAATCGAGATTTACCTCATTGTCGGAGTCGCTTCCGCTGTCGCTGTCGCTATTGCTTCCTCTGGCCATGAAACCAAAGCAAGCGGTTTCTTCTTCTTCTTCTTCCTCCGAGCTCGAATCGTCCTAAGTGTCTTGGAACGCCTTCTTCTTAGATTTCTTCTCCTTTTCCTTTTTCTTCTCCTTTCTGAGAAGAGGGCATTCTGGTCGCAGATGCCCTTTCTCGTTGCAATGGTAGCAATGTCTCGGGCTCTCCTTCTTCTTCTTCTTTGATTCCCTACACAACTTGGAAAACTTTTTAAGTAAAATTTTAAAGTCTTCATCGTCGGAACTTACCTCGCTATCCGACGCGGCTTTGAAGGCGGTAATCTTCTTCGATTTAGGCTCCGGTGTATCCTTCTTCTTCTGCTTTAACTTAGTCTCGTAGGCCATTAGATTGCCTAGGAGATCTTCCACGTTGAGCTCCTCCACTTCGTTCGCCTCCTCGATGGCGGTGACTTTCTGTTCCCACTCCGGTCAGAGGGAACGAAGAAGCTTCCCTTGAAGCTCCCCCTTGATGAAAGTTTTCCCTAAAGCTTTCAAGTTATTTACAATGAGAGTGAAACTAGTGTTCATCTCACTTAAAGACTCGTTAGGTTTCATAGAAAAAGATTCAAATTCTTAAGAAAGTAAATTAATTTTAGATGTTTTTACCTTAGAGGTACCTTCGTGAGTTACCTCAAGTGTGTGCCAAATCTCGTATGCGGTGGCGCATTGCGAGATTCTATTGAACTCCTCCGAGCTGAGCGAGCAATACAACGCATTCATTATTTTCGCGTTGAGAGAGAGCTCTCGGATCTGCTGCTGCGAGTATCCTCCGGCGGGTTTCTCTGGGATGTCGAAGGCGGTCTCGCACCTGGCCCAGACTGTGAAATCGGTGGCTTGAAGCCACGTCTTCATCCGCAGCTTCCAGTAAGGGTAGTTGCTCTCGTCGAAGAACGGCGGACGATTCGTAGACTGGCCCTCGGAAATCCTACCCATGGAACTTCTTCCCTCCATAGATCTTCTTGCTTGGTTGTTATGCTGAAACAGCAAGACCCGCTCTGATACCAATTGTAGGTTCGGCCCTATCGGGAGGGATGACGTAATAATTGTGGAAATAAAATAAACAATCTTCACAAAATAACAATCACACAAAGTACACAAGTATTTTTAGGTGGAAACCCAAACCGGGTAAAATCCACCACCTAACCCTCTCGAGTTAGGATTTTCCGATCAACCAAGTTGATCAAAATCCACTAAACCGAATCACTTTAAACGAGGGTGATTCAACCTCAATACAACCACGCTACTTAAACAAGGGTAGCGTACCTCAACCCCTTCTCTCCACGAGAAGGATTTTGTCTCACGAAGGAAATGGGAATTCGCAAAGCGAATACCCAACCAAATAACAAAGATAAAATAAATAAGTAATCCTATAGATCCAACAAAGTAATTATGAACCTAAGCTTCTATAGGAATTAGGATACTCCCCTTTGCAAGGAGTGCGTCGAGTTGATGACGCGGTGCGTGAGCCACGCGACGGCGCAACTTCGCTCTCGTGAACTATGGCGGGAGAGTGGGTGCGCAATAGCTTGATGCTCTCAAGAGAATGGAGCTTGAGCTTGGAGAGCAAGAGCTAGCTAGGACACAAGAGAGTGGAAAGTGTATTACAAAGTGTTTCTTGTGTATCTTGGTCTCTCTAGGTGTGTGTTTGTGTTGCAAAGGTTCCCCTCTATTTATAGAGGCCTTAGGAAGGCTTTGGAAGGCTTAGGAAAGGTTCTATAGCCGTTGGGAACAAAGCCCAAGAGAATCAGCCCGAAATCAGGAACAATCATTGCTCTGACAGGCTTATCAGACGTCATATTCTATCATCAGACGTTTGGAAGTTCACTTTAAGACGTCTGATTTCAAGGTCAGACGTCTGATTTTGGGTGGGTCTCTTCCTGACTTGGATCAGATCTAAACAGGGTTTTTGTGCAAGTCCATCATACGACATATAGGACGTCTGGCACTATGTCTGGACGTCTGGAAACCTACTTTTTCTGTGGGAATGGATTTCCAAACGTTGCAACGGTTAGAAAATCTCTGAGAAGAGATTTTGGGTCAGCCGAGGCAAAACGGTCAATTATCAGATGTCTGGAAAGGCCTAAGGACGTCTGATAAGGCTCTAACGGTCATATTCTTGACTGTACAATAAGAGAGCCAACGGTCACTAATTGGACGTCTGGCTAAGTCATCAGACGTCTGGTCTGAGGTCTGGACGTCTGATTTCATCAGACAGCACTACTTAACTCCAGCCTAATTGTTATCAGACGTCTGAAACAACAGTCAGACGTCTTAAAATACTTTATCAGACGTCTGATTTGGGAATTAGACGTCTGGAAACTCTGTTTGAACCCTATATTGGTTTTCTAAGTGTTCTACAGAAAACCTAAGTATCCTAGGGTTGTGTAGGTGTTCCTAGGACTACTGTTAGGGTACTTTGAGGCTCTTTAACAGAAATCTAAGTAACAAAAATAAAGAGCAATAGAAATAACGAAAAATACAAGGAGTACAAGAGAAGGAAATCTATCCTATTCTTCATCTCCTTCCTTCTTCAATCTATCGCTCCTTGCGAATCTCCTCTGTTTTCCATCAAGCTCGTCCAATCCGTCTTGGATGCGAGCTCGAATTCCGTCTAAACACATCTACATTTGCAATTGACCTGAAATCTAAGACTCCAAGTGCAAATGTTAAATTACACGTGTTTTGTTATCATCAAAACAAATGATCGTGGTGCTCTAGCACCAACAACATATAGGGTAGGATGGTGGTGGTTGGCATAGGCTTAGGAGGAGGGCTAGGATGGTCTCTAGGTGGATGGTTAAGGATCCAAGGGGGGAGATGTGTTGGTGTCACATGGGGGGATGTGTAGGTGGTGGTTATGGCCATGGAGGCACCCCATGGTGGATGTCCATGGTGGAGGGATGCCTCAATTGTGGCACCAAAAATAGGGTTTCTAGAAGGGTAGGTTTTGGAGGAAAATTTGTATGGTGAAGATTGGGTTGAAGGGCATGTGTATGGTTGAGATGGAGGGGTTTTTGGAGGGAAATTATGGCACCAACTTAGGGTGGTTGTGGGGGTGGCTCATGCCACATTTTGGTGGCTCTTGGAGGTGGTGGCTATGGTGGTGGTGTGAAGGGGTGTGTTCATGCTGGTGCCATGTTGGAGTGGTGCTAGGTAGCTAAGCTAGCTAAGCTAGCTTAGGGTAGTAGTGGATGAGCTGAGGTGAAGTAGAGAGGAGGTAGTTTGGAGCTAAGCTAAGATAGCTAGGGTAGCTTAGCTAGTAGATGAGTAGTGGAGTAGATGTTCTGCTGAGGAGTGATTAGCGAGATTTTTGTATGCTAAAAGGCTGAGTTTGAAACACGTCGTTGTAGTTGCGTAAAAATTTGCTATCAAATAAAAATTATAACCAAAACTCAGGTGAGTCCCAGTTTAAACATGGGGAGATGAACATTTGATTAAATATCGCATTTGGAATTATTTTTCTCAAAGCAGATTAGCTGGTTGATTGCGCAACAATCATAGGTCTTAATTGACCAAAATTAGGATAGAACTTAGCATAAGTTAGGGTAATTCATACATGCATAAGCATTATCTGCATCTTTACTGCTTTACTTTAGTTATGCATAAAATAATGTTATAATGTGCTCATTAAGTGCATTATGTCAATTGCAGGCAATAAGCTATTCAGAAGCTGGATCTGGAGCTGGATATGAAGCTGGATCAGGAATAATGAGTGTTGCAGCAGGACATGAGCAGAAGACTTAGATTAGATATAGGGAATAATGATGTAAGGGAGTTAAGGTATGCTATTCTATTAAATAGGAATAAAGTAGTAAAATATGAAGAGCTTAGGTCCATCCTAGCCCTAGGATAGCTTAGAGACTTCCCCCAAGCCTTAGCCACCCTTAGATTAGGTCACCTCACCCTAGGAAACCCTAAAACCCTAGTTCCAACCTTTATCTGGACGTCCAGATGAATTATAGGACGTCCATAACCCTTAGCCAACTCCCGCACACCTCAAACCCACTTCTGCAGTGTTATTGGACGTTCAGACACTTTGTTAGACATCCAATTTCTACAGAATACCCAAAACAGAACCTAGAATTCTCCCTGACTCAGATTGGACATCTAGAATTGAAGTCAGGACTTCTAATTTTTGAGTATAAGTCGTCTGATTCTATTTTTGGATGTCTGGAACTGTTCTCCAGTTCCTGTTTTGAGATTCAAGCCTTGATCTTGGATCTCGAGCTCCCTAGACCTAATTCCAGCCCCATAGGAACCTAAATTAAGGTGCCCTAACCCTAGTACATCACCTCTAAACCTCCCTAAGGACCTAATTAGGTCCTAATCAAACCCAATTGACTTAGATCAAAGTCAATTACCATTACCTAAGTCAATTGGACTCATAGGGTCCAATTGAGCTCAGATATCAACCCACACAAGTCTAATTGGACTTAGTGAGAGTCCAATTGACCTAAGCCCAACCTAATTGAGTTATTTCACTCTCAATCAGGTTCACACTCATTCAATTAAACTTAGGTAAGTTTAATTGCAATTTTCCCTTAGCAATTAGGGTTTGCAACCCTAATTCAAGGCATACACCTACCCAAACTCCTTAGAACCTAACCTAAACCTCTTAGCCACCTAGGGCATGACCACACACACACACACACACACACACACACACACACACACCCATTCACGCACACACACTCCTCTAGAGTTCACTAGAACTCTCTTGAAGTGGCGCCACTCTTGGTTGCCAAATTTAGCAACCAAGAGGCATTCAATTCTTAGATCCACTTTTTGTGGATCTAAGAACCACTTCTCTCTCACTTGGCCGGCCACTCATTGGAGCTCTCTCTAGAGAGTTCCACACTTCTCTAGAGAGACTCCCTTAGGTCTATAAAAAGACCTAAGGGGTGGCCATTTGCACCCATCCATTTCCTTGGCATTCATTCCACTTAGGCTAGCCACTTTCATCTCCACTCCACCTCCATGAGAAGCATCACCATGAAGGCCACCATCTCCATGCCAAGATGCTGGATCACTTCTCCAACCTCTCTCTAAGGGCCGACCTAAGCACCATTGGCCACCCCTCCTTCTCTCAGCCACTCAAAGGCCATCGGAGACCACCTCCGAATGCCCTTCCTTTCTGCTAGATTAGTAACTTAGCTCTCTGTAGTTTTACTGCTTTCATTTACTGCTTAGTAGTGTACCTCTTATTCTCCCCCAATGATGCATGCACAATCCCCCCCATAGATTCCTGTATGTGATCAATTTCTGGTAGCTAGATTTACATTTTCAAGCATTCCTGTACAAGCTTTCCTCTACATTCCATGTTGCGAACACTTCTTTGAATGAATAAAAGATATATTTTTATACATATCTCTATGTTTGAAAATCACCATGAGCTTATTGATTGCAGAATATTTCGTGTGATTAAAGTTGCCTGCTTTTCATTATCATCTATTGCAACTAAGCATGTCGTGTTTAAATGCGTAATAACCATAAATCGCCATGCGACTGTAAACAAGTAGAACGAAAGGATCGATTTCAGATTTGCACAAACGCGTCCCAGAGACGAACGACTGGGACTCAAAGTCTTGTTACTTTTACAAAATCATTTTTTTCACGAACGTTTTTGTGCGACTATACTATGATTTCTGATGACTTTCAAATGCGCGAAAATGCCTTCTGTCAAATGGCACCGTTGCTGGAGAGGCAACGCCATTTTTTTTCTTGATTTTGATCTTTTAAACTATCACTGACAAATCTTCCTCTACTTTATTTTTGGATGTGCAGGACAACATAGGTAAAAAACAGGATCTACGCACACAACGAGCATGAAAAAAGAAATCAGGTGCACATCTCTTCTTAGGCTAGGTTTTCTTTTTAACCCTAGGATTTGATTTGCTTCTGTTAATTTCTTTTGAAAGAAAAAAGAACTTATTCATTTTCGTGAAAAAGAAAAAAAAATAAAAAATAAAAAAATCTAGATTAGGTTTCTTTTTGAATCCTAGGTTAGTTTGAAAAAAGCAAATATATATATTTGAAAATCCTTTGAAAAAAAAAACCTTTTTTGGAAAAAAAGATTTTGCAAAAAGTTTTTGAAGAAAAAAAATTTTTTGGTGGAAAGTTTGAATTTCAAACTCAAACACTCCTTGAAAGCTTCTCCACCATTATCTGATTTTCGGCCAAGGTTCAAAATTTGTTTTAAAAATTCGATTGCTGAAAAATTAGTGATAAAAAAATTATGAAATTCGGGCTAGACCTTCATTTTGAAACCATCTTTCAAACGGCATAGTTCTTTTGAAAAAATTCTAAGTATACAATTTTTAAAAATTTGCGAAGTGTAAGGGAGTCAGACTGACCCAGATTTGAGATTTTTCAAATTTCAAAAATCAATTCCGAGCAATGCGTGAAAAATCGACCAGGGGCCAAAATTCCAAATCTGACCTCCTGACATTCAAAAATCCCTAAAAATTCGATTGAAATAGTAAAAATTACAAAAAAATATTCTTTGAAAAGATAATTGAGAAAGGAATCTACTCGCCAAATTTCAAGTTAATTGGATTCCAATTGTAGCCAGAGAACTGATTGTAATTTTTGTGGTCTGCTGAAGAAGAAAAAAAAATAAAAGAACAAAACCCTAGAATTGGATGAACCCTAGGTTACACCTTTAGGGTTACAATTTAGAGACCACATTTGGGCTAACCTAGACTTAGTCAAGTCTAGTACTTAGCCAGTGAGCTTAGTCACCTTGTGGGCCACTCACCAAAAACCCCAACTGAAGAAAAAATGGGCTAAAAATCAAGTCTAAAACACGAAATCAACCCGAATTCGTTGTCGTACTACTAGGTGCTTTCAACCTCTTGGCTGGGTTAGCTGAGAGGTGGGAATCGCTTTCAATCGGTTGTACGATGAATTTTCTTCAAGAATTAGAACCTAAAACGAAGAATCTGGTCATCTGATTCATAAGGACCATCTAATTGATAGGGCCTTAGCCTTGTCTGGCTCGGCTACACCAACCTAGGGGTTGGGTGGTGTATGTGAGGAAGGAGGTCACTTAGACCTCAATTGGTTGGACCTTGGGAGCCACTCCCAAGGAGGCGAGTCACCTCGCCAGTACCTACTTCTACCTCTATAGCCACAATGGCTAATCCTGGACCTGGACCTAGACCAGGTCAGGATATTGAGAATCTGGACCCGATGGCTTGTCTGGAAACCCGGGTGATCGAATCTGAGGGGCGACATCGGTAGAGCATGGACCGCATTTTGACGACACTTGACAGGATGTAGCACCCGCCGCGAGGAGAACAACTGCGGGATTTCTACGACCCAGCCGCACCAATCGTCGCACCTTTAGTCAGAATTCCCACAAGCGGAGATGGTTTGAGCTCAAGCCCAATGTGATTGGGTTGATCAGCACTCACTTCTATGGAAACTCAAGCGAAGATCCATTCTAGCACCTAGAGGACCTGAGTGGGCTCGCAGAAACGATTCAACCTAGGAACATTGTGTTGGTGCTAGAGCACCACGATCATTTGTTTTGATGATAACAAAACACGTGTTATTTAACATTTGCAATTTGAGTCCTAGATTTCAGGTCAATTGCAAATGAAGACGTGTTTAGACGGAACTCGAGCTCGCATCCAGGACGGATTGGAGGAGCTTGACGGAAAACAGAGGAGGTTCGCGTGGAGCGACAGATTGAAGATAGAAGACAAGAAGAATAGGATAGATTCTTTTTAATCCTTTCATGTACTTTTATCTTTATTTTTCTTGCTCTTTATTTTCCTTAGAAATTATGTTAAAGAGCCTCAAAGTACCCTAAAAGTAGTCCTAGGAACACCGGCACAACCCTAGGATACTTAGGTTTTCTGTAGAATACTTAGAAAACCAATATAGGGTTCAAACAGCACGTACAGATGTCTAATTCCCAAATCAGACGTCTGATAAAGAATTTTAAGACGTCTGACTGTTGTTTCAGACGTCTGATAACTGTTAGGCTGGACATAGTTAGTTCTGTCTGATGAAATCAGACGTCCAGACCTTAGACCAGACGTCTTAGGAGACGTCTGATGACTTTGCCAGACGTCCAATTAGTGGACCGTTGGCTGGCTTAGAAAACACTCAAGATTATGACCGTTAGAGCCTTATCAGACGTCCATAGGACTTTACAGACGTCTGATAAATGACCGTTTTGCCTCGGCTGACCCAAAATCTCTTCTCAGAGATTTTCTAGCCGTTGCAACATTTGGAAATCAATTCCCACAGTAAAAGTAGGTTTCCAGACGTCCAGATTTAGTGCCAGACGTCCTGTATGTCGTCTGATGGACTTGCACAAAAACCCTGTTTAGATCTGATTCAAGTCAGGGAGAAACCCGCATAGAATCAGACGTCTGACCTTGAAATCAGACGTCTTAAAGTGGCCTTCCAGACGTCTGATGCCATAATTAGACGTCTGATGACCCTTTCAAATGCAATCATTGTCCTGATTTCGGCCTGATTCTCTTGGGCTTTGCACCCAACGGCTATGGAAGCTTTTCCAAGCCTTCCAAAGCCTTCCTAAGGCCTCTATAAATAGAGGGGAGCCTTTGCAACACAAAAACACAAGAAGAGAAACATAAGAGACACTTAGAAATACACTTGGATACACTTAGCTACACACTTTCACACTCTTGTGTCCAAGAAGCTCTTGCTCTCCAAGATCAAGTTCTACATCTTGAGAGCATCAAACAGTTTGCGCGCCCGCTCTCCCGCTGTTGTTAACGAGAGCTACGTAGCGCCATCGCGTGGCACACGCACCGCGTCATCGTCGACGCACTCCTTGCAAAGGGGAGTTTCCTATTTCCTATAGAAGCTAGGTTTAATTATTTTGTTGGCTCTATAGGACTATTGTTTATTTTATCTTTGTCTTTTGGTTGGGTATTCGCTTTGCGAATTCCCGTCTCCTTCGTGGGACAAAATCCTTCTCGTGGAGAGAAGGGGTTGAGGAACGCTACCCTCGTACTTGTAGCATGGTTGTATTGAGGTTGAATCACCCTCATTTTAAGTGATTCGATTTAGTGGATTTGATCAACTAGGTTGATCGGAAAATCCTAACTCGAGAGGGTTAGGTGGTGGTTTTCACCCGGTTTGGGTTTCCACCTAAAAATTACTTGTGCACATTTTGTGATTGCTTATTTTTGTGAGATTGCTTTATATTTTTCATTCCTCATTTTTTTTTGTCACGCTGATCTCACCCCTCCTAGTACAAGTAGGAACTTTCACATTGATCTTGGGATTGTTCTAATGAAGCTTTTCCCATTCTCTCTGAGGGTCAAAGCTTCTTACTGGTTCAAGACCATTGGGAAGCCAATTGGAACCTGGTCGGAATTACGACGTGAATTCCTGCAAAAGTTCTTCCCAATCGGTCAAACAAACGCGATGAGGCACACATCACGACTTTCTCCCAAGGAGCTGGGGAGAAGTTGCATGAAGCCTGGGATTGATTCACGACCTTCTCTGGAAAAGGCCGCACCATGGTATACCTAGATGGCACTTAGCTCAAATATTTTACCACGGGCTGGATGACACACATCGGTATCTGGCCGATGCATCTAGTGGTGGGAATTTCCTCACAAAAGATGAGAACAACGCATTTGAGTTGTTCGAATCTTTGGTAGAGAACTCGATGAATGCCGCGTCCATGAACCAGTTCCAGCGGCCTGGTCAGCAGTAGGTTGGTGTCCATGAGGCTCACACCGAGTCTATTTGAGCCGACATGGATATCATCATCAAGAAGCTGGATAGAATAAACCTGATTGAGAAAAAGATTGACCAGATTAGTCAGGGTCAATCTGACATGAACTCTGCCACCCTAAGACCCTCCTATGCACCCCAAGCCCCACCTGCTTAAGTTAATCTACTCACTCGAGATGCATCCTCTCCTTATTTACGAGATCCCGCATATCAGGATCTCGTAAACAATCCAAATCTGGCACCTTACGACCAGGGGTACGCACCACCCGCAGATTATAATACGTATCCCCTTGATGGATATACGTCTCAGACATCTTCGACCTATGAGGACGTCAGTGCTATCCAAGGATACGAGCATAATAACTCATCTTCAGAGACGCATAACCCTGGTTGGCGCCAGCATTTGAACTTCTCTTGGTCTGGTAATTCACAGAGACCACATCAAGATCCACACTATCAGACCAGGAAATATGGGAATGCGCAAAACACGTACCCTAGGCAGCAGCCATTCTCACATCAGCAGCAACCTCATTCTTTATACAACCACTGTACCAAGCTACCAATCACCCTCCAAAGCGGGTTGACCCTTTGGAGGCACTGAAAGAGGAGCTGTAAGAGTCGATGAGGAAATCTACACAGGATAGCTTGTAGATAATGAAGGCGATGGCTGACCAGATATAGACTATACAGAACACGCAAAACCAGCTGTTGCAGGAGCATAGGACTCAGGGAGTCTTGCCCGCCCAACTCGTCTCGAACCCTCGATATGTGCAGAACCAAGAATCCCCGCCTAGGTTTCAGGCACCGCAGGGACAGGCCCACGCCATATTACAGGTGCCTCCTGTACCACCCGGTTATGCTCAAGGCGAGCAACCTTTGTAGAACCCTGCATACTCTGCCCCTTCCGCTCCCCCACCACCTCATGGACAGTAAGCCGATGCACATGCTGTCTCTTTGAGGAGCGGAAGGAAGACATTTGACCCACCACATAAGTAGGCGGGTCCTGATTTTTCCCACCATTCATCGCAAGTGGGTTCGACTCCTTCATCTCAGGAGCCACCTACGGTAGACAAGGGTAAGAGGCCACTTGACCCTGAGATTCCTGTCCCTCTTCCCGAGGCTCTGACGTGGAATGTAGTATGGAAAGAGGACACGTGGAATTTTGAGGACCTGAAATCAATGTTCAAGGAAGTACATATTCAGGTCCCCCTCCTTGAGGCAATTGATCACATCCTTGCTGTCGCTAGGTTCTTCAAGGACTAATGTACCCCGAAGAGACAACCCAGAATTGGACGACAGGAGGTACTGTCGAAAGAGGCTAGCGTCGTGATTCTAGCTGACTTGCCACTGAAAAGGAAAGACCCTGGTACCCCACTTATATCCTGCTTCTTACAGGACTCTCCATTTGATTGGGCCCTTCTAGATCTGGGTTCGTCCATCAACCTAACTCCCACTGTCGTATTTGATTGATTTCGATTTGGGGAGTTAAAGCCCACCTCGGTCACAATTCAGCTGGCTGATAGATCAGTAAAAACATCGAGAGGGGTGGTTGAGAACGTGATCATAAAAGTCTACGGATTCTGCTTTCTCACAAACTTTTTCATTCTCGATATGGAAGTTCCTCTTAATCTCCGAGATGCACCAATTATTTTGGGTCGCCCATTTCTAGTGACAGCCTGAGCGAACATTGATTGTGCATCCGGGTGTATGGAGATAGCCCTAGGCAATGAGCGACTTCGACTTGACATATTCAGGGCAGCAAAGAATTTTGACTGTGATCGCATAGAGGAGGATGGTGAAGATGAAGACTTGGCATATTGTGGTAACATTGGGCTCCTTTGTGATGACCCAATGTCGCATTCGTCTGCACTATCAGGGTTCTTGGACCTTGATCCACACGGGACTGAGACCACTGTACTACACATATCTCCCTGAGGATCAGAATGTTTAGGGTGTGCTTTTGACCATAGCACCCTTGAATCCAGCTATCCTGATCCACACATTGCTGAATCTCCCCTGTTGTTGTAGGAAGACGTGACCATAACTAACAGGTTTCCTGTTAACGCAGTCACAACTGATTATTTCACAGGAAGCGAATCAACGGGAATTCACGTGCATACGGATCAGCAGATTCCCACCCTCGAGTTTGCTCCTCCCACTCCCATTCCTGACCCTGACCCACCCGTGATTAAATTGAAGCCCTTACCTGACTCACTTAAGTATGTGTTCTTGGGCGAAAGTGAGACATACCCAGTCATTATTAATGCCCACTTAACCCAAGAACAGGAGCATCAATTGATTTCTACGCTACAAGAACATAGGACTGCTATAGGGTGGAGTATTGTTGATCTTCGCGGTATTTGCCCCTTATATTGCATTCATCACATTTACATGGATGAGGGGGTGAAACCTTCGAGACAACCTCAAAGATGGCTTAACCCAAATATGCTAGAGGTTGTTAAGAAGGAGATCATCAAATGGCTAGATGCAGGTATTGTATACCCAATCTCTGACAGCCAGTGGGTGAGTCCGATCCAGATAATGCCCAAGAAAGCAGGACTCACTGTAGTAAAAAATGATAAGGGAAAATTGATCCCGACCTGCACTACGACATCTTGGCAGGTCTGCATTGACTATAGGAAACTAAACATGACTACCCAGAAGGATCACTTTCCTTTGCCTTTCATTGATCAGATCTTGGAACGGTTAGCCGGATGCAGTTTCTTTTGCTTTCTGGATAGATACTCCAGGTATAATCAAGTAGCGATTAGCCGGAAAGATCAAGACAAGACCACATTCACATGCCCCTTTGGAACATTTGCTTTCAAGTAGATGCCCTTTGGCCTCTGCAACACACCAGTGACATTTCGGCGTTGTATGATGGCCATCTTCTCTGACATGATTGGGGACTATGTAGAGGTATTCATGGATGACTTCTCCATTTTTGGAGATGATTTCGCATCTTGTCTTGATAACCTCACCAAGATCCTGAAATGGTGTATTGAGGTAAACCTAGTACTATCCTGGGAGAAAAGCCATTTTATGGTGAGGGATGGCATAGTACTAGGGCACAGGATCTCCAAAAATGGACTCGAGGTCGATCGAGCTAAATCTGAGATTATTTCCCACTTACCGCCACCTAGCTCGGTCAAGTAGATCAAATTATTCTTGGGTCACGTCGGCTTCTATCGGAGATTTATATGTGATTTCTCAAAAATTGTATGACCTTTGACGAATCTCCTTGTTGCCGATGTCCCATTTGAATTCGACACCTCGTGTCTTAGCACCTTCGAGACTTTACGAAGCGCTGTCTCTGATTCCCCTATTCTCCAACCACCTAACTGGTCACTTGATTTCGAGATGATGTGTGACACTTTTGACTTCACTGTCAGTGCTGTTTTAGGCCAGCGTCGGGAGAAACAACCCTTCGTCATATACTATGCTAGCAAGATGCTGAATGAGGCTTAGCGCAATTACACTGTCACTGAAAAAGAATTTCTAACAGTAGTATTCGGGTTGGAGAAATTCAGATCTTACTTATTAGGGTCCAAAGTCATCATCTTCACTGAGCACTCCGCCCTCCGGCATTTGTTGGCAAAGAAGGATGCCAAACCATGACTCATTAGATGGATCCTTCTATTGCAAGAATTTGATATTGAAATCGACGACAAAGCCAGAAGGCAGAATGTTGTGGCGGATCATGTATCCAGATTGGACCTAGACCACATTCCTTATTCCTTGCCTATCCACGAGAAATTTCTGGATGAATCCTTTTTGGTAGTTCACTCTGTGGAGTTCCCTTGGTACGCGGATATCGCAAACTACCTTGCTGCAGGCAAGATTCCTACGAACCTATCCGAGGACCAGAAACTCAAATTCACTGTGGAGGCCAAATTCTGCCTCTAAGATGATCCACTGTTCTTCCACATTGGAGTGGATTAGATTATTTGAAGATGCATCTCAGATTCTGAGATCCCCAGTGTGTTATCTTTTTGCCACAATGATGCTTATGGTGGTCATTTCACAGGATGGAAAACTACAGCAAAAATTTTGCAGTCGGGATTTTTTTGGCCAACCATTTTCAGAGATACACACGAATACGCCCAACACTGCAATCGATGCCAGCCGGTTGGTTCTATGACCAGGAGAGACATGATGCCACTCCAGCCCATTATGGTTGTAGAAGTGTTCGATATCTGGGGCATCGATTTTATGGGCCCTTTTCCAAACTTGCATGGCTTCGAGTACATTTTTTAGTCGTTGATGAGAGCCTCATCATGAGCCATAACTAGCCCATTTTAACCTAATAAAGAGAATAAAAGCTCCTACATGACTTAGAAGAGGGCTTAATTGAAGGAATAAATGTTCTGAGAAGAAAATATGAAATAAAGGTTAAAACTGTAATTTTACCATTGCAGTACATAAACAGGATTTCTCAGAGGCAAAACATAGGTCAAATTGTCTAAATGAGATAAAAAGTGGGTTGAATCAATCAGAAATGGATTCATGTGCAATCTAGGAATTAAATGACATATTGTAACCCTAAAACAGATCCGCTTAATTCAACAAGGTTTCGATCAGGATAAAAATCAATTAAACCCTCTAAAATTCATGGAAAAATATCCCCTAGTGTTTATAACATTCAAATTGGCCTTTGGAACCTAGTTTGACCTAGAATAGGGTCCTAGCTCATCAATTGACCTAATTTGGGTTTTTACGCAAAATGTTTAGTCAAACGTGGTCAAACCTAAAATCCAACTTCACCATTGGTTTCCTTAGGTCCAAATTATGCTTGTACCAAAATTTGGACCTAATGGGAGGTCATCTTGACCTACTTTGCAATTTAGTACACCCAATCACATTTTGGTCCCTACCTTTTGAAAACCATCACATAGAACCCCCTAGCTTCCTCACCAATCTTACAATCAAGTCCCTCCGCCATTATTGGGGAGAGATCCTGCTCCGGCGAAGATTATAGAGGGAATACTCTATGATCCCTTAGAGATCCCCTCCCAAAATTAGAAGGGAGATTCTCTGAGGAATCCCCTTCCATCTGAGCCCGATCATGATCCCAAATTTGCACCCAATCTCTCGTGCGAACGCACGAGAGATTTGGGTATTTAACCACCTTCAATATTCGGTGAGATGTCGGTGGCAGAAGGCGTGCCCTCCACACACCAGACGCACGGCCAGCACCTATAAATTAAACCCCAACTCCGGCCGCACCTCCTCAGCTCGACTTGGTCGGAATTCCACCTCAAATTCCTCTCCTTCTCCGGCCAAGAGGTCCAGCGAGCTTCGGCGAGCCCCCCTCCTCTTCCACTTCGCTCTGCCACAAAACCAGTGGCAGATCCATCTTCCTCATCCTCCTCCGCATCGTGCAACACCCGCACGCGCTGCCCTAGCCCCGTCATCGCCGCCATCTTCCTCCACTGGCACTTTCTTCTTCGGCGACAGCAGGTACTGCCGTCCGCCTCCTCGTCCCCTTCGTCCCTTTAGTTAGGTTAAAACCATTCTCCTCTATCCCCTCTTTCATTTCCCTCATTTTATTTCATCAAAAACCCCTCGACCACCGCTGTTCACCGTCACCTTCCTCATCTTTGGCCACCCTCCGGCGAGACGCTCCTGTCGCTCTGCAGCCCCAGACGCCTCGCCGACCATCACATAACCTCCGCCTCACCTCACTGAGTAACCTCCACCCATCCATAGTCCCTCTACACCTACCCAACATTCCCCCGAACACACCCATCCATCCGACCACAGGGCGACCTAGGCACGCACGCCTAGGCCACCCTGCGGCCTGCCACCTAGCTCTTCACCTTCGCCGTGACATGGCGAAGGTCCCCCGGTGATCTGATTAAGCCGTGAGGCTCTTTTCGTGTCTGACAGATCTCAAGCTCCAGCCGCCATTGACGGCAACTAGAGGAAGCTCCATGCTCGCTCCAGGCCTCAGGACCACAAGATTCCAGGTGCTGCAAATTTGGGAAGGTCGTGCAAAGATATCTGACCTAGCAAGAGACGCTGCAGAGTCTGTAGTAGTGGCAATTGCAAGAAGGACTTCTGCGGGCGCACGCGAGAGAAGGTAGTGGGTATTAGTCCCACATCAGTAACTTACAAAGCACTGGTGTGGTTTATATTGATTTTGTCATATCTGCTCGTTGCCTCCGAATGCACTTGGGGTGAGGTCCCTCACCTATCTCACTGCGTCTCGTCCACGAGTTCACCATGCGGATCTGGCGTGACCCGACCCAACCCTGTCCTGAGCACACCTCGTGCACCACCCTCACGTCAGTGCACCTGGTCCCGGGCGTGCGATCCGACCCATTTACTCGGCTCTAGGAGAGCGTGCTGATGAGTGGTTTACACAGAGAGAGAGACGCGCGGGTGTGGGTAGAGGGTTAGGTTCTGCTTTGCTGTGGTTGTGTAGGGAAGGAAGGAAGAAGGAAGAAGTGAAGCCAACACTTAGCTGCTGCTAGCAAGGGAAATGAAGAAGTAAGGAAGCCATTGCAGAGGAAAAAGAGAAGGAAGAGGCAAAGGAAAAAGAGTAGAAGAACTGAAGAAGAAGTAAGGAAGCCATTGCAGAGGAAAAAGAGAAGGAAGAGGCGAAGGAAAAAGAGTAGAAGAACTGAAGAAGAAAAAGAAGAAGAGGAACTGAAGGCAAACAGAACCAAGGAAGGAAGCAGAAGAAGAAGACCCGTAGAGAGAAAGTAACTGCAGAAGAAAATAGGAAGAAAGAAGCAAGGCACTGCAGAGAAGAAGAAAGGAAGAAAATCAGAAGAAGAAAAATAAGAGAAGGGAAACACATTTTTAAGACGTCTGATCCCATGATCAGACGTCCAAATTCTTCTTTTTTCCACAATTACTTTTCAAACTCATACATTTATATTTGAATTAAGTTTTGAGTAATTTAAGTGTTCAATTATATTCTTGAGATTAGTAGTAAATTCCAATTGCTCCCTGTGTTTGACTTCGGATACTTAAGTTTTCGAGTAATAAAACTTTTATTTGTTGACGACGCTTGATCACCTATACTATGAAGTAATTAACTGTTAAAACACGATCGAATTTCACGTCAACAGCCGTCGACTATGTCTCGAAGTAGGTCGAGGCCATCCCGGCGAGACGGGTTAATCATAAGACCGTCATTTCCTTCGTACAGCAGTACATCTTCGCAAGATTCAGAATACCCCATGCTCTGATTAGTGACGGGGTAAGCCACTTCATTCACGCCCATTTCAGGTCATTATTAAAGAAATACAGGGTACATCACCGTATAGCCACCCCATATCACCTGCAGACCAATGGGCAGGCTGAAATGTCTAACCGTTAGATCAAGCTGATTCTCTAGAAGACGGTTGACCAGACAAGAAGGACTGGTCCGATAAATTAGTTGATGCACTCTAGGCATATCGGACCTCATACAAGGCCCCACTCGGAATGTCACCATATCTCATGGTATATGGCAAGGCCTTTCACCTTCTTGTAGAGTTGGAACACCACGCCTTTTGGGTGGTACGAAAATGTAACCTTGACCTCGATGAGGGAGGTCGAGAACGAAAACTCCAACTCAAAGAATTAGAAGAGATCCAGCGGGAGGCCTATGAGAACGCATTGATATAAAAGGACAAGACCAAGGCCTTTCATGACTGCCACATCTGGAGGAAAGCATTCATGCCCAACCAGCAAGTATGGTTGTTTGATTTGCTACTGAAACTTTTCGCAGGGAAGCTTAAGTCCAAGTGGACTAGCCCGTATGTTGTGATTCATCCATATCCTAATGGGGCAGTCCAGATCAGGGACCCAAAATCTAGGCATATATTTACGATAAATGGCCAATGCCTCAAGCCATTTTTGGCCCAGGAACCTCCTCCACCTGACGAGGTTGCTCATCTTATTGAGGACGTGAATTCTTGCCCAGCTGGAGGCATTAAACTCAGCACATATAGATAGCATATCCCACATTCCACCATCATTTATACATAACCATTTTTATATAGCATATTTTTCTTTTAGCATATTTTCTTTCTGCTTATTACATACTGACAGGTTGGTCGGTGCTGAATGTATAATTTCAGGAGCAATTACAGGTGATTTCTACCCATTCTTTTTCCCTGTTGTATTTATTTTCTTTTATATTCATGCATGAGGACATGCAAGAGCTTAGGCATGGGGGGTAGATACAACAAAACTGAAAATTTTTATGCCAACATTTAGGAAAAACCTTAGAGCAGCATGTCAAATGTATTTTAGGATCCTAAATAAAAGAACAACCGACTCCACCTCCAATGTTCGCATTGGAGCTAAAAATCATCCGCAATAATCATTTCCGACCCACCCGCTCACCCTTCCTGTTCTGAAATTTAGGGTCAAGCTGAATGTAACCCGATACGGGAATTTCATGAAGTACAAATTATAAGAGCTTAATTGTTTATAGCATATATACATATTGCATTCATGAATAAGATTATCTTATTAAGAGAATGCATTAGGGATTTTATCCTCTAGTTGATTCCTGTAATCTGAAATCTAGTACAATTTTTTCACACACGTATAATTTGCAATGGATTCACTGTGAAGGCTGATAAGCATCTTTAGTCTGTCGAGAAGAAGCAATGCTTCTTCTCCTGAACCCCTGGACAGTGTTTTGGGAGTTAGGCAGCTTTTCTTCCAAAAATCCACCAAATAGTGTGAGATGAGAGTAGAGTGTACTAGTGATCTAAGATTAGTACAAGGAATCCGGAGTGTTAGATAATTAGGTGATGATACTTTGAGATTAGACATAGTTTTCGCTCTCGGTTCCTGCGTATACATTTTGTGTGAAATTTTGAGAGCCACCAAATAAGGCAAACATGCGGAGAGCGAGTTTTCATAAAACTAGAGCTAAGGTGGACGGTTACGACCATTCTTTATGGAATCCTCGGCTGAAGGAGGGTATTGATGTCAAGGTTAGAAATACACCGTCCTATCCATCTTTCCCGGTGCTGTGAGTAGGCACTTCCACCAAATAAGCCACCTAATGTCTCTTGTGTACCACCAATCCCTAATAATGCCTCTTCAATAAAATTCATGAATGTGTTGCTAGATTGTGTTGAGTTAGAAAAAGTTTATATGAAAAAAAAAAGAGAATGAAAAAAAAGAAAGAGAAAGAAACAAAGAGAAAAAAAGGAAAAAAAGAAGAAGAAAAGAGCAGAAAAAGAGTTTGTGAATATTTAGTATTTATTTCATTGAGGCAATACCACCAAATAAATTTGAGATCCACCAAATATGGCCTTAACCCACCTTTCTTATGTTTCTGACTGCCCGAATATTGGCTGAGGAATTTCGACTTAGTGTTAGGGTTATGGAAACTCAATTAAAGTGTTAATGCCAAGTGAGACCACCAAATACAAGTCATATGTGTGAATCTGGTGAGATTGTGAGCTCTAAGAAAAAGAAAGAAAAGAAAAGAAAAAGAAAAAGAGAAAGAGAGAATGAATACAAAGGAACCAGAAGAGAGCATAGTTTTTCTCGTCTTTCTCTGAGTTGAGTTACTTGATATTCCGGGAATCTAGATTCTGAAATACTAATCTCTATGTAGCACCAAGTGAGAGTGAGCCACCAAATAAACACCCGTATCCCTCAGAGATTCTCTACCTAAGCCTAAAGCCAGGGTGGAATTCATAGAATATCTTGAATACCTTGAGGGAAGAAGTTCGCCTATCCTGCCAGAATTTTTACTAGGGGTCAAGTACAGGCTTTAGAGGTGTATCAATTTTTCACTCGAATTCGTTGCAAAAGCCACATAGCTGCACTTTCACGATTGTCTGGATTTCTAGAGCATAGGATGAAAACAAAAATGAGAAAAATCTCTAGGCAAACACTTGATAAAATAATCAGTCCCTTAGGGACCTTTGTTGTAAATAATTTAGTCTTGAATTTGCTAGGGACTAGCAAGATTAAGGCATGGGGGTATGATCACGCAGCAGTCATAGGTCTTAATTGACCTAAATTAGGCTAGAACTTAGCATAAGTTAGGGTAATTCATGCATGCATAAGCATTATCTGCATCTTTATTGCTTTACTTTAGCTATGCATAAAATAATGTTATAATGTGCTGATTAAGTGCATTATGTCAATTGCAGGCAATAAGCTGATCAAAAGTTGGATCTGGAGCTGGATCTGAAGCTGGATCAGGAATAATGAGTGTTGCAATAGGACTGGAGTAGAAGACTTAGATTATGTATAGGGAATAATGATTTAAGGGAGTTAAGGTATGCTATTCTATTAAGTAGGAATAAAGCAGTAAAATATGAAGAGCTTAGGTCCATCCTAGGCTCAGGATAGCCTAGAGACTTCCCCTAGCCTTAGCCACCCTTAGATTAGGTCACCTCACCCTAGGAAACCCTAAAACCCTAGTTCCAACCTTTATTTGGACGTCCAGAACCCTTAGCCAACTCCTGCACACCTTAAACCTACTTTTGCAGTGTTATTGGACGTCCAGACACTTTGTCAAACATCTAATTTTTGCACAATACCCAAAATAGAACCTAGAATTCTCCCTGACTCAGATTGGACGTCCAAAATTGAAGTCTGGACTTCTGATTTTTGAGTATAAGTTGTCTGATTCTATTTTTGGATGTCTGGAACTGTTCTCCAGTTCTTGTTTTGAGATTCAAGCCTTGATCTTGGATCTCTAGCTCCCTAGACCTAATTCCAGCCCCATAGGAACCTAAATTAAGGTGCCCTAACCCTAGTACATCACCTCTAGACCTCCCTAAGGACCTAATTAGGTCCTAACCAAACCCAATTAACTTAGATCAAATTCAATTACCATTACCTAAGTCAATTGGACTCATAGGGTCCAATTAAGCTCAGATATCAACCCACACAAGTCTAATTGCACTTAGCGAGAGTCCAATTAACCTAAGCCCAACCTAATTGAGTTATTTCACTCTCAATTAGGTTCACACTCATTCAATTAAACTTAGGTTAAGTTTAATTGCAATTTCCCCTTAGCAATTAGGGTTTGCAACCCTAATTCAAGGCATACACCTACCCAAACCCCTTAGAACCTAACCTAGACCTCTTAGCCACCTAGAACACGACCACACACACACACCCATTCACGCACACACACTCCTCTAGAGTTCTCTAGAACTCTCTTGAAGTGGTGCCACTCTTGGTTGCCAAATTTAGCAACCAAGAGGCATTCAATTCTTAGATCCACTTTTTGTGGATCTAAGAACCACTTCTCTCTCACTTGGCTGGCCACTCATTGGAGCTCTCTCTAGAGAGTTCCACACTTCTCTAGAGAGACTCCCTTAGGTCTATAAAAAGACCTAAGGGGTGGCCATTTGCACCCATCCATTTCCTTGGCATTCATTCCACTTAGGCTAGCCACTTTCATCTCCACTCCACCTCCACGAGGAGCATCACCATGAAGGCCACCATCTCCATGCCAAGATGCTGGATCACTTCTCCAACCTCTCTCTAAGGGCCGACCTAAGCACCATTGGCCACCCCTCCTTCTCTCAGCCACTCAAAGGCCATCGGAGACCCACTCCGAATGCCCTTCCTTTATGCTAGATTAGTAACTTAGCTCTCCATAGTTTTACTGCTTTCATTTACTACTTAGTAGTGTAGCTCTTATTCTCCCCCAATGATGCATGAAAAATCCCCCCATACATTCATGTATGCGATCATTTTTTGGTAGCTAGATTTACATTTTCAAGCATTCCTGTACAAGCTTTCCTCTACATTCCATGTTGCAAACACTTCTCTGAATGAATAAAAGATATATTTTTATACATGTCTCTATGTTTGAAAATCACCATGAGCTTATTGATTGCAAAATATTTCGTGTGGTTAAAGTTGCCTACTTTTCATTATCATCTATTGCAACTAAGCATGTCATGTTTAAATACGTAAAAACCATAAACTGCCATGCAACTGTAAACAAGTAGAGCGAAAAGATCGATTTCAGATTTGCACAAACACCTCCCAGAGATGAATGACCAGGACTCAAAGTCTCATTACTTTTACAAAATCATTTTTTTGACGAATGTTTTTGCGTGACTATACTACGATTTTCGATGACTTTCAAATGAACGAAAATGCCTTCTATCACTGGTTGAAATTAATCTGCACTAGCTATTCTACTTAAAGAATAAATAATAGAAGAGAGAGATAGAATAACATAAATAAAGAGAAAATAGGGAGAGAATAAACAAATATTTTATAATGATAGAATCATGTCCATTACATCTATTTACTACACTAGAAAGCTGAAAATCTATACTAGAAAGTGATAAAAAGAGAGGGATGTGAAAATCCTCCTCAACGGTTGCTTAGAGGATGAGCCGCATTGACGGAGTGCTCGAAAGAGGGTGGTGAGATGCTGGATGAGGGAGAACAGAGCCGGAGGATGGAACATGGCGGCGTCATAGTAGGATCTGCTTCCTGAATGGTGGCAAGAAGACAACCACGGAATGCTCCACGAAGGGGGTGAGAAGATGGAAAATTATTTTACTCTAGCTCTAATGGAGCATCTCAGGTATAGGACTTGGAGGGGGTGAGAGAAGAAGAGAAGGGATGAAGAAAAACTGGAGGGCGTAGGGGCTTTATATAGGGGGGTTTTGAGGGCAAAAATGTCACTTAACATCTTTAAATCTTTAATTTAGGTCTTTAGTGATGGATACATGTGTCACTATAGACGCATGTCGTTGTAGCCATGCATACAATGTCAGCCGCACGATGGAGATCCAAGCACTCAGAGCTCACCATGCCACTGCCTCCTCAGCTTCAGCTGTTCGCGCACCTCATTGTGCTACTGCTCTGCCGTCCGATGGTGCATCCGACGGCTTAGAATCATGCAACCCTGATCGCCATCGTGTGTTAAAGGGTGACGCAGCCCCTCTGATCGCCATTCGATGAAGATTGAATGCTCCAGATCACTCACAAGCACGCGCATTGAGGAGCACTGATAAACGACAGTTTATCATCATTCTTATGCATTAAAATAAACCTAGCTCTTAGGATTTTGCTCCGCAAATGGATTTTTGGGCTACATTTAGGCATCAATTAGGGTAGGCATGCATTGCACTTTTTATTATCTTTTTAATGTGTTTTTGTGAGTGTTAGGGATATACAAATTGCTAGATCCCTAGAACCCTAGCACTTAGGAAGGCAACTGGTGAAGGAGAAGTCCAAACCAGCTGGAACCTAGCCAGATCCAGCTCATCATAGCTGGATTTTAGCTCACTTGATCTAGGGTTAGCTCATCCTAGCTCCATTCAGCTCATCTCAGCTGAATGACAGCTCAAGAGAGCTCATCTTAGCTTACCCTAGCTTAGGTCAGCTCAGATCCAGCTCAACTTAGCTAAGTCTAGCTCATCTCAGCTCCCATTAGTCCACAGGAAGCTCTAGCTAGCTCAGCTGAGTTGACTGGAGTTCACCCCAGCTTAGGTTCAGCTACATCCAGCTCCACTCAACTCCAGCCAGCTGAGACTTCATTTCAGCTCAAGAAGCTCAAGTCCAGCTCCCGAGGACTCAGCTCACCTAAGCTCATTTTGGTAGAAGCCAGCTTACTTTAGCTTGGCTTGGCTTGGCAGCTAGCAAAGAACTAGCAAGCTAAACCAGCTAGAGTAGCTCCATGCCACCCTCTTCAGTAGCTGCCAGCTCTAGTTCAAGCTCTAGACTTCTCCTCCTCAGCTTCTCTCCTAAAACCCTAGCTCCCATTGCCTACTCCTCTACTCCATTACTAGCTAAGCTAGCTTAGCTTAGCTATGCTCCAGCTCCCTTGTTATTTACCACCTTAAAACCCCACCTAACTAGCTCCACCAATCAACCCTAACCCTAAGTCCACCTAGCTAACCTAGTTCACCCCTAAGTTAGAGCCAACCCTAGCCACCTTTTCACCCCTCACCGCCTTCCAAGAGACACCTATTTTGGTGCCAACTAACCCTTCTAGAACCCCCTCCTTTTGGCACCAAAATGACCTCCCATCTACACCCTACACCTACCCCTTCCAAGACCTATCCACCCTACACCTCACCCTCCCTCTAGAAGCCTTCAAGTTGGTGCCAACCCATGGCACCCTTCAATGGTTGGTGCCACTTTTAGGTACCCCTTGGCTAGCCCTAACTACCCCCCGTAGCACCCCGTAGGTGGTGCCACTTAACCCTAGCCCTAGGATTAACTTAACCACCCATAACCACCACCAAACTCCATCCTAGCCCTCCACCTATTCACGCCAACCCTACCCCCATCCTACTCTATAAAAACCCATCACCTACCAGCATTTTGATCATCCTCCATTTAGTTAAATCTACCCTATACACACCTCATATCTACGGCCAAGAAGAAGGAGTAGAGAAGAAGATTAATGGAGCACATCACCCGCCCCTTTGGTGCCTTCTTCTCCCCATTCCTTCACCTTGTGCCACACCAAGAAGGTGGAGCATTCCACATCAAGAAGGATGGCCAAGCATTGGAGGAGAAGGGCGGTGCACATCCACCCTTAGAAGAAGCATAGGCACGCCCACCTTGGGGTTTGCCTTGGAGGACATCAACTTGGTGGAGCTTTCGAGGAGAAAGAGTTGGAGCACTTCTTTTCAAGCTCAGGAGCTACTAGGCTTGGAGCAAGGAGCCTCCCCTCTTCATCATTTTTTTTAGAGGATTAGTGTTTCTTTACTTTATACTTAAAATTCTAGTTGTAGAAGCTTTCCTCTACTAGGGTTTTTGTACAACACTTTCTTAAGTTACCTTCTTTGAAATTTCTTTTTAGTTGCATTTTAATTGCTGTGACTCTAGCACTCTTCACTCCCTCTCCCTAATTACTCTAGGCCTCCACGTGCCTAGAGTGAGCTTAGGGAGAGGACTTATTTGTCACTTAGGTGTTAGCTTAGTGATCATAGTTGTCACTTTCCCTCCAACAACTCTTGTTTTCCTTCGTTATTTCAAAACCCTAAAAAAATGATATATTGGAAAAGACCAAAAAGAAAGGTGATTTCTACTTCCAAGCAAGAGACCTGAATTTTGCAAATATATTGCCTCCTTAGATGAGCCTAGATACTCCCCTATCTAGGTTTTATAAATTTAAGAGCGTATGCAATTTCGTATGTTACAACTACTCTAAAAGCCCTAATTACAAATCACACAATTTACCACATCAAGTGCGCCTGATTGCGCATGAGATCTGGAGCCCAATCGTGCGTCCATCTGATCAATCGATTTGAGTCGTTGGCGCTTGATCGCATGGCTGAATTGCACTCTTCACGCAAGAGCGGGAGGGGCGGAGTGAAGACTCGATTGCACGAACTCCAATGGTGAAGTGCTTTACCTACTGCTCTATGCACTCTCTTTGGTCACATTTACATTTTAAGGGTCGAGTGCTTGCAACCGTTGGATGGCAATCCAACGGTCAAGGGTGCTCGAACCCTTTCCTTTAGTGGATATGGTGTGGGCCTAAGAGTGAATCTTAGCTGTTGGATCGATGATCCAAGGGCTAAGATGCATTGATCATCTGATGAAGAAGTGCTGGGGGAAGCTTGGGTCGTTTTGGGTGACTGGGATGGGGCCATGTGGCGGCATCCTAGCCATCCATCTTCTTTGACTTGTAGATGGTGCCACAGATGTCAGATCGAATTGATTTTCGCATTGTTGGGCAGCAATTGTCTATCCGAACCCATCCGTGTTGTTGGATTTGTTATCTGAGGTACAAATTTTACACCACCTTGCCCCTTGGCTTCTGATCTTTCTCGGACTGCATCTGATGCTACAGAAATCTGATCAGGGCGATCTCAGAGTCGTTGAACTCCAATCATCACCTTGATTAGAATCGTACGGTTGGATCTTCAATCCGAGACCTCGAAATGATATCGCACTGTTCCCTAGCCACAAAAAGGGAAATTAACCTATATTTTGTATAACTAATCTAAATGCAAAATGATGCATGCTATGCAATATTTATAATGTTGAACGTAATTATATGCCTGAGAGCACGCATAAATAGATAGTTTATATGACATAAATGTGTCAACATCAAGGAGCTGAGGGAGAGTTGAATTGAGATGCATATGAGCTACACTGGAGCTAATGGTTGTTGAAGAGAGCTGCATGTGAGCTCCTTAGCTAGCTTAGCTAACTGCTAAGCCAAGCTAAGATGAGCTGGCTTCTGTTGATGTGAGCTAAGGTGAATTGGGTTTGGTCTTTCCAAAGATGATCTAGCTAGCTGGAGTAGTTAGCTTATGCCAAATAGCTAAGCTCAACCAAGTTGAGCTGAGTTGAGTCTTCGAGAGCTGAACTGGAGCTAGCCTGAGCTGGTTGAAGTCTTCTTCAGCTGACTAGGCTTAGCTAGTTGATGGCAATAGCTAGTCCTAGTCAGGTAGAACTTCCAATGAGCTGTTTCAAGCTTGAGCAGCTAGAATGGAGCTGGGATCAACTATCTTGAGCTAGTTTGAGCCGCCATCTAGCTGAGGTGAGCTAAATGGAGCTGTGGTGAACCAGCTTGAGCTACCATTCAGTTGAGATGAGTTGATCCAGCTAGAAGGAGCTGGGATCCTGCTAGGATGAGCTGGATCCAACTGAGATCTAGCTGATGTGAGATTCTCCTTCATCTTCTGCCTTCATGAGTGCCAAGGTTTGTGGGATCTAGCTTTCTGCCTATCCCTGACACTCAAAGAAACACATCAAAAACATAACAAAATGCAATGTATGCCTATCCTAAGTGAATGCCTAAATGCTCGTTGAAAACTCATTTGCGGAGTTAAAACCCTAAGAGCTAGATTAGTTTTAGGGCATAAGAATGATGATAAACTGGCATTTATCACAAGGGAAGGAAGGGGGTTGGCGTTGGGTTTTTGGATGGTTAGGATGAAGTTTAAGAGGTGGCTATGGGATCCATTAGTGGAAATGGATGGCTCCAACCCAAGGGGTATGTAGGGTGGTGGTTATGGTGGTGTTCGTGGCTCTTGGTGGTGGAGAGACACCATGGTTGGCGCCGAAATGAGGGCCTTCTAGAAGGGTTGGTTGGCACCAACAATTCAAGGGTTGAGATGGGTTTTATGGATGATGGATGGTGGAGATTGATGGGATTTTGGAGGGAAGAATTGGCACCATATGTGGGTGGTTATGGGGGGTGGTTGGCACCACTTTTTGGTGGCTCTTGGAGGTGGTGGTGGTGTGAAGAGGTGTGTGTATGGTGGTGCCATGTTGGAGTGGAGGTAGGCGGTTTAAGTGGTGGTCTTGGAGTAGAGTTAAGGTGGAGCTAGCTTAGGGTTCAAGGTTAGCCAAGGTAGGGGAGTGAGAGCTGAGTTAAGCTAGCTTAGCTAATAGAGGAGTAGTGGAGAAGATGTTTTGCTGAGGAGGAGCTGAATTGAGCTGCAAATAAGCTGGCTGAAGCTTGTTGTTGCTGAAGAGAACTGATCTTAGCTAGCTAGTTCTTTACTAGCTGCTAAACTAAGCTAAGTGAGCTTAATTCCTTCAAATCTGAGTTGAGGTAAGCTAAAGTTGATCTTCCCAAAGACTACCTAGCTAGCTAAGGTAGCTAGCTAAGGTCAGGTAGCTAAGCTCAACTAAGTTGAGCTGTGTTTAGTCTTCGGGAGCTGGAGTTGAGCTGGCCAGAGCTGGGTGATGACTCTGCAGTTGACTTAGCTTAGCTAGTTGATGACTAGTAGCTAAGCTAAGTCAAGTGGAGCTTTAGTAAACTGGCTAGAGCTGGAATGGAGCTAGGATCAACTAAATTGAGCTAGTCTGAGCTGTTATCCAGTTGAGGTGAGATGAATGGAGTTGAGAATAGGTTGATTCAGCTAGAATGAGCTAGGATCTAGCTGGGATGAGCTAGATCCAATTGAGATCCAATTGTTATGAGTTTCTTCTTCATCTTCTTCCTTCTTGAGTGCTAGGGTCTGTGGGATCTGACTCTCTGCTTAACCCTGACACTCAAATAAACACATTAAAAATACAAAAACAATGCAATGCATGCCTAGAAACCCATTCGTGGAGTTAAAACCTAAGAGCTAGGTCTATTTCAGGGCATAAAAATGATGTTAAACTGGCATTTATCAATGGTGTATCCGGATTGGGTAGAATAGGTGATTGTGAATCAGGATAGGAAGAAGTATGATCAGAATAGAAATCAATTTATTCATGTAAGGTTTGAGAAATGAAATGTATTTGACCTTGCATAGGAGTCCTAGGATGTACATTCCTCTGGGCTAGTATGTTCCAAGGATTGGGTTGTGTTTGAGATGGGAGTGAATGTATTTGACGAGAATCTGTCAAATGTGCTAACTGGGCTCTCATCTCGGCTAATGCTACATCCTGTTTTTGTGTATAATAATATTTTGTTGTTGCTTGTCAGCAAGTCTTTCATGATAGTCCCCAACTGCTCATCATGTGTAGGCCCAGATTGAGAGTACTGGGAGGCCTTGGTTGGGGTTGCTGGTAAGCACGCGGTGGGTATCCGTGTTGTGGTGGAGGTGGTGCTATGGTTAGGCTCGGAAGTGGTGGTGCAGAAGTTTGTTGGAAATTAGGTCTTTGAGAATTTCCTGACCATAAGAAATTTGGATGATTACGTCATCCAGGGTTGTAGGTTTGTGAATATGGGTTGTTTTGAATGACGTAGAGCTCATCCGAATCTTCAGGAAGTGCAGGGAAGTTAGGATATGAAGGAACAAAGGTTCCTCTGGCCGATGGTGAAGGATAGTGCAGTGAATAGTCAAAAGTTGGTGTCATAGAAAGATTGTTCATAGCTTCCCTCCTCGTAGGAAACTGAAAAGTGTGATGTGCTGGTGGAGAAGAAGGAGATGGCTTAGAGAGAAATTTCCACACCTCATCTACCTTCTTCTCGATTAAGCCCACTTTATCTAGCTGACTGGTCACAATCTCCATGTCATGTGTGTTGGATTAGACTTTGTGTGCCCCGGTATGTGAATGGGAATGCGAGGATCTTCTGTTAAAAGCACTCATCGAAGTGTTGTTAATCAAATTTTCGACCATACCTTCGAAGTGCTAGAAGGTATAATCCTCGTTCTGACATAGGATGTTGCCTCCACATGTGGCATCTACAAAATTCTTAATGTCATCATGGAACCCATGATAGAATATTTGGACGGGTTGCCAGCATGGGACACAATGGTAGGGACATTTCCTAAGGAGTTCATGGAATCTCTTCCATGCCTCGTGCATTTGTTCTCTTGAGTTCTGTGTGAAAGTGATGATAGCATGCCTCAAGGCATTGGTGTGGCCTACAGGAAAGTACTTTAAGAACTCATGTTCCAAAGAAGGTTAGTTCTCTATGGGTGTAGTCCGTGAAAGTGTGTGGTACCAAAAGGTGGCCTTATCTTTAAGAGAGAAGGAGAACATCTTCATCAGAAGTGTGTGTGGACCCAAAGTTTAGGCAAGATTTTTTAGCTCCTCTAAGTGTTGAAAAGGGTCCTCAAAAGCAAGACCATGGAAGTGAAGGGTAAGGGCAATTATGTTTGGCTTTAATTTAGTAGCATGACCCCCAGCAAGAAATAGAATTGCAGGCATAACGGGTGCAATCATGGGATTATGGTAATCTCATAGTTTAGGTCTATGAGCCTAGGGTCGGGGGTTTGCAAGAAAATGAATAGCTTCAGTAAGTTGTTGGACCTGTTGTGTAAGGGTATTCATTTGGACTTGTGTGTTAAATAGGTGTTGTAGGTTTGGTGGACCTCTCTCCAGTTGGGGTTGGTTTGGGAAGTTAGAGTATGGAGGAGGTGGAAAGTGTTGTGGTGGTAGGGGAGGTGGGTGATGTGGTGGATAGTGAGGAGGATGATTCGCAAAGTCTTCGTACTGTGCAGAGTCGTGGTCATCCTCAAGATGAACAGAGTGGTCGATAGGTGTTTGAGGCTCAGGGGGTAAAGGATTAGAAGTGGAAGGCAAAGTGGAAGTAGCAGGTTTGGGCATCAACATCGAAGGGAGGTACAAGTGGTGGGTTTTGGGATCTCCTACCATCCATGAGTTCGATTTTTGAAAACATGTTCTAAAATAATCACAAACTCACAGATGGCAATCTCAATCTCAATCCAATCCATCAAATCAAAACCAGAAATCCTAATCTCAATCTTAGAATCACAAGACCAATTAATCAATCAAGCAAGACAAAATACACGAATCTTTTCCTAGGGGTTTGCTATGACAAATAATTTACGTAATCATATGCATCAATATATTCGTACACTTCCTAAGAAAAACCTACGAAGTGTAGACCTCTAAATCCACCCAAAATCTAGATAAGACCAGTATGCAATCCAGACCCTTGTGGGTGCACAGAGAGATGAGATAGAATCTGTGTGTACCTTATGTGATCGTGTACTGTGTACACAATAAGCAATCAACAAATATAGTGGTGAAAACAACAATCAGATTATTGAATCACCTTTTCGATTAAGTTCTTCTTTCTAAGATGTGTTTTGTAGGAAGAAGAGTCTTACTTTTTAGTCTTTTTCAAACAAGTGATGGTCTTGTTTACTTTAAGTCAGAATGCAAGAGATGGCAAGAGCTAAGATAGGAATGCATACTTGGCTACAACACTCAACAAGATGCAAGATTGACAGATAAAGAAATTTAACAGGAAGAATGCAAACCTAAGATGGAATGCCTATGAATATGCTACTGCTAGATAAGAGAATGAGATATTTTTGGTATTTTTTATTTTGCTAATTTTTTTGGATTTTCTAATGCAACAAGCAAAATCAAATCAAAAAATAAAGCGAATCGAAAAACCAAAGCGATAAGGAGAGTAGAGAGAGATAAAAAATCCAGAGTCCAAGTTATTACAGAAATGCATGAGAACATGCTCTCACAACTTATTCCTAACAAATCAATCCTAAGTATATAACCTAAGTCTAAACCCTAATATCTATACTACTCTAAGAAAACATGAAAACAATAGCTCTAGGTCGAAGATGACTGTTTAATCTCTTTAATTGCGAGTTAAGGAATATGCGTGTAGTATAGTCGACAAAAGCGAATCAACACCTAAAATTTATATTCTCAAAGTAAGAGTATTCTGAGGTCGTCTCTGGGAACAAATGAATGCGTGAAATACCACTATCAAAGGTTCACAAAAATTTAGTTCAAGAACTAGATTGAATGAGTTTGATTTTCTAAGTAATGAATCTAGTTCAGAAATGTTATGCTAACCCCACAGTTAATTCAATTCAGAAAATTGCATTTCAATCACTTAATGCTTAATTTAATCAAGAATAATTAATCATCAATGAACTAAGCACTAAATAATCCATAGGAATATTGTTTGAACAAAATAAGGTAATGAAACCATAAGATATTTAATAATGAAATTGATTCTTCAATCAATTCAACAAAGTTGCAAATGAGTCGCTGCAATTAAGGCTTTCCTAGAAATTAGGCCCCAATAAATTTGTGAGTTGGTTCTTACAAATAACTTGTTCTCTCGATCTGATCCCTGGCTGCAGCTTCAAGAGGCCTTATCTTCGTTCTTGACACAAACACCTGTAGGGAGAAGTTGAGGGCTCTGTGACGAGCTTCAGCGCCTAGAAGCCCCTTGCCGGTGGTGGATGGAGTTTTGCTAGGTGCCGCAGAGCTTCTCACGAAGCTTACAAGCTCAGGGGTGGTTGGAGGTAGTTTCTAATAAACACTAGCTTATCATCATTCTTAAGGCTCAATTCACATCTAGTTCCTAGGGTTTTCACATCTACATTGCATTATATCATTACATGTAGCATAAACATGCATTTTAGGTTTAGGTCATGCATTATCATAGTTTCTATCATTTTATGTATTAATACATTAGATTTGATTGTTAGGGTTGATTACATACAAAGATCAAGTAAGCCCTGGCAATGTGAGAGGCATATACATTTTGACTAGTCGATTGTTCGCTTTTCAAGTCATTTATAGGTTTATGTGGTGGAAAAATCGACTAATCAATATTTAAAATAACCACTCGCAGAAGAGCGGGTCGTATCCACAGGGAGGCAATGACGTATTTAAATTCGAATCGGTTCAAAACGTATGTTCGTAGTTAATTTCGACGAGAATCGAGCCAAATTTGCCTTCAGATTAAGGTAGAATCAAGAAAACATGCTGAAATGGCAATTTTTAACAACTAAAGGATATTTTTTGCAATGCAGATTTAATAAAATATCAATAAAAGTTGTCAATGGCAGAAAATGTAATTATTAATGGGGCATGTACTGTAGCAAAATAGGGGATTTCTTCCCCTTGGCTGTGCGCGAAAAGGAATGAACAGCCGGAGGTGGTCGGAGGAAGCTCTTTGGACTGAGGGCTTCGTAGCGGTGGTGGCGGTGAGTCGCGAGGTGGCCGGAGCCGGTCGGACAGAGCTCCGGTGAAGGTGGCTCTCGACGGTGGCTGCACCTGTTGGAGGAGGAGCGGTTGTGCGTGCATGAAGGATGCTGGCAGGAGGGGTGTGCGGGTGCTGCTATTGCACGCACTGAGTCCACACGCACTGCTGGAGGCGCTGCAGGTGGCGGTGGGGGGGGGCGCTGCTGTTGGCGGAGAGGCTTTGCAGGCAGAAGGTGCGGGCGCATTGGAGCGAGTGCATGGGGCTTAGCGCTGCTGTTGGTAGAGAGGCTTTGCAGGCGGAAGGTGTGGGTGCGCTGGAGCAGGCGCGCGGGAGTTGAGCGTTGCTGCAGGCTGCTGGCGGGCGCGTTGCAAGGAGCGGGCGTGGGCTTGGCGCTGCAGGGAGTAGTTGGTGGCCGGTGCTGTAGGGTGCACATGTGGAGGCGGATTTGCGCAGTAGGATGTGCGCGAGGCTGCAAGGTGGTTGGCGCTGGAGGTGATACGGGCAAGGGCTAGCGGTTGGCGCTGGAGGTGAAGTGCAGCAAGGGTTGTTGCTGCTGCAGGCTGGAGAGGCGTTGGAAGCTTCAGACATCCAGGAAACTTCCCGGACGTCTTAACTGACTGAGGAGTGAAATTGCAGTAGCTGCGGCGGTGGTTGTTGGTGACGACGGCGAGGTGCTCACGGTAATGCAGACGATCTCCAGATGGCGGTGTGGCCTGTCACACCAGACGCCCACGGTGGTGGAGGCTCGTTGCCGCGATTGAGGTCGGTGGTGGTGAAATGGAAGAGATGAACTCTCTGCACAGTATGGATTGGGTGGAGGCCTCCCCCGCTCAGAAGCCTCTCTCCTCTTTTTGTAGCTGCCTGCATGAATTTGAATAGAGAGGCAGGAGCAGATCCACCTTCTCCGCTAATCCATGAATGTAGGCTTTAGTGCGGTAGGTGGCGTTGCAGCGGCAGCCAAGCCGTTGCTGAAAAGAAGAAGAATAAAAGATATTGTTAAAATATTATGGTTATTTATATACAAACCCTCAACTTTTATGTTAACTTAAATTAATGCATGCGATGCACCTAATTGGTTAACTAATTAAATGAATGCAGTTCTAAGTTAATTCTAAATGCATTTAAAATATGAATGCAATGCATGAATTATGTAATTAAATTAGAAATATGAATTAATCTATTTACATCATAATTTATGCTAAATAAATGTTAGAATTAACCTAATGTCTAGGTATGTAAATACTTAAATAGCCCACAAATATGGGCTAATCAAATACCCCCATGCCTAGTTTTTGCTAGTCCCTAGCAAAATTAAGCGAAACCTAGCACTCCAAGTAGACTAGTCAACCCAATTGGTCTTCCTTCAGAAACATATTAAGTTCGGACTCTAGACCCAAGGTTCCCAAGTAGTTGCTAAGTTACAGACTAGGTCGGCTAAAGACGAGTTGCAGGCACAAGTTTCCCTGATTTCTGACTCTACCCTAAGGTTTATTGATCCCAGAGATTAAAGCGTCCGTGCATGTGCATTGGTCTGAGTTATTTGAGTTAAAGGAAAAAGGATTTTTTTTAATAATATATATATATTTTGCTTGATTCTTCTAAGTCTAACCTCAGATCAGCTATCAACACGGTCTGTGTCGGATTCATTGTCCCCATTACCATACCTCGAAGGGTGCCTGGCTTTCAATGCTTCGAGATAGCACCGCCCATAATGACCCCAAGAACTCCTGGCAATCGACACTTCGAGATAGTATCGCCCATGGATTTCTTAAGCGATTCAGGCCTATGGCAATCGGCACTTCGAGATAGGGCCGCCCATGGTACCTGAACTGCACAATGCACTACATGCCTCCAGTAGGATGGATATCCTAAGAGACAAGCATCGAGGAGGTAATATGTTATCATTGCGTCCTCAAGGTGAGTATATACTCCACCTCTCTTGCGGCGGGAACTCTTCCAATCAAAATGTGTTTTCAAGCCTCTCCTAAGTCAAAACTAAGAGAACCAAATCTCTTTTAAGAAAGAAAGAAATTAAGTTAATTACCAGACCAAGTGTGTGAAATTTGGATGCTTGGGTTACAAGGACCCGTAAACCAAAAGGTAGAACAAGACTCCAGGTACTACCCCACCTTTTAACTCAAACCCTAGCTTCCCTTCCTCAACCTCTTGAGGAATGGTCTACAACTTAACTCCTACTTAAGTTTTTAAGTCCACAAAGGACCCTAAAGGTCTAAAGCTAGTAGCTCATTTAGCTTCTAAAGTTTGACCCTAGAATTAATTTAGTCTACCCTAGAGTTCTGATTTGCTTAAGAATGCTGGACCTAGCCAGTTAAGCTCAAAACAATTTTTTTTTTTTAATGCATGCTATAAACAAAATGCCTCAGGTCCTCTCCCCCATGCCTGGTTCAAATAATGTCCTCATTGAAAATAAAAATAGCTAAAAGAAGATATTACCTGAGGCGGAGAATGGTAGGAGCTAAGGCTCCTCAAGAGTGACTTCATCAACCAGATGGCCATCTAAAGTTATGTAAGGTTTTAACCATTGACCGTTGACGATAAAGGGAGTTGCTGAAGAGGAAGGATTTTTAATCTCCATAGCTCCATGCGGAAATACTTTGGTGATTATGTAAGGCCCATCCCAACGAGATTTTAACTTCCCAGGAAAAAGCTTAAGTCTGGAATTGAAAAGCCAGACTTGTTGGTTGGGCTCAAAGGTCTTTCGAAGTATAAACTTATCATGCAAGACCTTAGTTCTTTCTTTATAAGCTTGAGAGGTGTCATAAGCATCATTCCTTAGCTCTTCAAGCTCACTTAATTCTAGAAGTCGTGCCTTACCTGCCTTCTCTAAATCCATGTTAACACTTCGAATAGCCCAAAGTGCCTTATGTTCCAACTCAACGGGTAAATGGCATGCTTTTCCATACACAATCCGAAAGGGAGAAGTACCTAAAGGGGTCTTATAGGCCGTTCGATAAGCCCACAAAGCATCATCGAGCTTTTAGGATCAGTCTTTCCTATTAGGTCTAACGGTCTTTTCCAAAATATTTTTCATCTCCCTATTTGACACTTCAACCTGGCCACTTGTCTGAGGATGGTAAGGAGTAGCGACCTTGTGAGTCACTCCTAGACTCCTAATTAGCCGATTGAAGTGGTGGTTTCGGAAATGAGGTCCCCCATCACTTATAATAGTCTTGGGGTAGCCAAAACGGGATATGATATTGGCCTTCACAAATTTCAAAACCACGGAGTGGTCATTTGTCCACGTAGGAATGGCCTCTATCCATTTAGAGATGTAATCAACTGCCACCAAGATATATTCATAACCATGGGACGACGGGAAGGGGCCCATAAAGTCAATTCCCTACACATCAAAAATTTCAACAGATTGAATAGGATGTTGAGGCATTTCATTCCTCTTCCCAATCGTTCCAGTCTGTTGACATCTAATACAGGCCTTAACAAAATTATGAGAATCCTTAAATAAGGAAGGCCACCAAAAATTGAACTGAAGAACCTTAAAAGCAGTTTTCTTAGCACCAAAGTGTCCTCCACAATGAAGTTCATGGCAAAAACTCAGCACACTTTGTTGTTCCTCTTCAGGTACACAACGTCTCAATACTTGGTCTTGTCCAATTCTAAATAATTTTGGCTCTTCCTAATGAAAATATCTTGCTTGAGAAATGAATCTCTTTCTTTTCTGCTGATCCCAAGAGGCAGGAGTCTGTCCTGTGACCAAGTAATTTACAGTGTCTACATACCAAGGTAAAGTTGGTGTTACCACCATCAGAGTTTCATCAAGAAATGTCTCGCGAATATCTCCAGAAAGAGTCATTAAGAGGAAGGCGAGACAGGTGGTCAGCCACAATATTTTCTACTCCTTTCTTTTCACGTATTTCCAAGTCAAATTCTTGAAGGAGTAGGATCCACCTAATCAGACGTGGCTTAGAATATTTCTTAGCAATGAGATGTTTCACTGCTGCATGATCAGTAAAAATAACAACCTTAGACCCAAGCAGATAAGACCTAAACTTTTCCAGAGCAAAAACTACAGCAAGTAGTTCTTTTTCAGTGATGGTGTAGTTTTGCTGAGGTTCGGTTAAAGTCTTGCTTGCATAATGCAGCACATGAGGTCTTCCCTCAACCCTTTGTCCAAGGATTGCTCCCACTACATAATCTGAAGCATCACACATAAGCTCAAATGGGAGTGTCCAATCAGGAGCTTGGAGAATAGGCGCAGAGATCAAGGCCTCCTTTAGAGTTTGAAAGGCCTCGGCACACTTTGAATCAAAACTGAAGGAAGATTCCTTCACCAACAAGTCACAAAGTGGCCTAGAAATTTTACTAAAATTTTTAATAAAGCACCTATAAAAGCCAGCATGGCCCAGAAAGGATCTAATCTATTTGACATTCGTAGGCAATGGAAGTTTGGAAATAGAATCAATCTTGGCTTTATCTACTTCCAAACCTTGCTCGGATACAACATGCCCAAGTACAATTCCTTTCTGTACCATGAAGTGACTTTTCTCCCAACTGAGGACTAAACCAGTCTCCTTACATCGCTTCAACACGTTCTCCAGGTGCAAGAGACACTGGTCGAAAGACGAGCCATAAATGGAGAAGTCATCCATAAACACTTCAACACACTCGTCAATCATGTCCGAAAAGATTGACATCATACACCGCTGGAAAGTTGTAGGGGCATTACATAATCCAAACAGCATACGCCTGAATGCAAAAGTACCGTAAGGACTCGTGAATGTCGTCTTTTCCTGGTCATCAGGAAAGATTGCCACCTGATTGTACCCAGAATATCCATCGAGAAAGCAATAGTACTTATTCCCTGCCAATTTTTTGAGAATTTGATCAATAAAAGGCAGAGGAAAGTGATCCTTCTGGGTAGCGATGTTCAGCTTGCGGTAATCAATATAGACCCTCCATCCAGTTGAGGGTCTAGTGACAACTTGTTCACCTTGGTCATTGAGTTCCACAGTAAAGCCTGCCTTCTTTGGCACCACATGAATGGGACTGACCCATTTACTATTAGCAATGGGATATATGATCCCAGCGTCCAACCACTTTAGGATTTCCTTTTTTACCACCTCCCTCATATTAGGGTTCAGACGTCTCTGCATGTCCCTAAATGGCTTGATGGAATTATCAGTATAAATGTGGTGCATGTAGAGTGTAGAGTCTATACCCTTAATGTTAGCAATGCTCCAAGCAATAGCTTCCTTGTGCTTAGACAGGCATTCAATCAAGGGTCCCTCCTGTGCCTCAGATAGCACAGCCGAACTGATAACGGGGAGCGTATCATTGGCACCTAGGAAAACATACTTGAGAGTGTCAGGGAGGGGTTTCAACTCAAGGTCGGGGGCTTGTATGGTTGAGGGTTTCATAATAGATGTCCCCATCTCAGGTAGCAGATCTACCTTCGGCAGAAATGATGGGGGAAGAGACTCAGCAGAAACACCTAGCAATTCCTCAAGTTCTAGTATATCCCCTTCACATTCCTCCAAGAGATGGGAATGCTCATTTAGCATGACATGCTGAAGGGGGTCATCACATAACATTGCAGGAGTTGCCTCTTCAATCAGGTCATCTATCACCTCAACTTGAGAATAATCCTCAAGTCCGGCTTGTTTGTAAGCATCAAACACATTAAGCCAGATTTTTCTATTCCCAAAGCCCATTTTCAATGCCCCAGTATTGCAATTGATTGAAGCATGCGAAGTTGCAAGGAAGGGGTGGCCCAAAATGATGGAGGGTTTGGTTGGCTTGTTGGTAGGGTCAGTGTCCAAAACTAAGAAGTCAACGGGAAAGAAGAAATCCTCCACTCTTATGAGGACATCTTCCAAAATTCCCCGTGGTGTCTTAAGTGATCGATCAGCAACTTGAAGGATTACAGGGCTAGGCTTCATATTACCTCCCCCAAGTTGTTCATACACATAGCTCGGAAGGATGTTCACCCCCTCACCCAGATCAAGTAAAGCCTCATCAATTTGTAAGTCACCAATAACTATAGAGATGTATGGGGCTCCTGGATCCTTAAGTTTTGGGGGTGTGCCATGTTGAACAATTGAGCTAACAGAATCAGGCAGGACAACTTTTGATTGGACCTATTTTCTAGATTGCCGCTTTTTCGTGCACAGGTCCTTTAAGAAGTGAGCATAAGATGGAATCTGCCTGATAGCTTCAAGCAAAGGTAGGTTAATTTGAACTTCCTTGAAAGTTTCCATAATCTCATCCATCTTATCTTTGGCTCCAGATGAGCCAGCAGAAGTCTACCCAGAGGTAGATAAACGCTTTGGAAAAGGCACTCTCGATCTCTGGGTGGAAGGGTTATCATGTCGAGTAAGGGGTGGAACGTGGCAACTTCTTCCGGTGAGGTGATTTCAAGCGGAGAAGATTTGGGCAAGTCTTCTTCGATGGGGGTGAAAGTCGGGGTGGATGGTTTTTTAGGGGGTGAGACTATAGGAGCATCGGGTTTGGAAATTTCTTTCCCACACCTCAGAATAGTCACAGCCTGAGCATGCTCCCTAAAGACAATCCCTTTTCCTTTAGGATTTTCCTCAGCAGCACTGGGGAGCTTCCCAGTCTCCCTCTGTCTAACAGCCTCAACAAGGTGTCCAATTTGTGATTTCATCTCATGTATAGCCTTGTCATGAGATTGGATGATGGCACATTGACTTTCTTGCATAGTTTTCAACATCACCTTCAATTCATCCATCTCAGAGGTTTTAGGTTGGGCAAAGGTCTGAGGTTGGTTCATTTGATGGTTTTGAAAGGATTGTGGTTTGTAATTCCCTGAATTTGAGACATTTCCTTGTCTCCATGAAAAGTTTGGGTGGTTCCTCCATCCCTCATTATAAGTGTTGGAGAAAGGGTCATTACGAGGTCTAGGAGGAACCCTTGAGCGGCATTTAGATCCGCTTGTACAAGCTCAGGGAATTGGGAGGCCAAGTGGTAGTCCACAGTGGCATGTGTATTGCCTTGGCAAATGGAGCATTCAAAAGCTTGGGATGTGGAGGTGTTAGATACTAATTGGCTCGGGCTCGACATAAGCCTTTCCATGTTTTGATTCAATAATTGAATCTGATAGGCTAAATTCTGGGTGTCCCTTGCCTCATTCGCTTCCAACTTCCTTTGCATGAGAGTGGGTTTTCTATCCATGTAGGTAGAATTCAAGTGAATAGAATTCTCACTCAAAGTATCAAAAATGTTCCAAGCTACATCCTCAGTCTTAGATAGAAAGGTTCCTGCACAGGCACCATCCATAGTTTGCCTATACGAATCATTAAGTCTAGTGTAGAACCTTTCAACCAGTTGCCACTTAGGCACCTGGTGATGTGGGCAAAGTCTCAACAAGTCATTAAAGCGCTCCCACGCATCATGGAAAGCTTCCCCATCCTTTTGAACAAAACTCATAATTTCCCTCCTAAAGTGATTTGTTTTGCTCATGGGGAAGTACTTCTTCAAAAACTCCTTCAGGGCATCCCAAGTGTTAATATCATCAAGGGTGTGATACCAATACTTGGCTTTGTCCTTAAGGGAGAAGGGAAAGAGGGTCCGCATTTGAGCGGAATCAGTAACGCCCTGTGATTAGCCCATAGTTATGGGCTATTTAAGTATTTAAATGCCTAAACATTAGGATAATTCTAACATTTATTTAGCATAAATTAGGATGTAAATAGATTAATTCATATTTTTAATTTAGTTACATAATCCGTGCACTGCATTCATATTTTAAGTGCATTTAGAATTAGCTTAGAATGCCATTAATCTAATTAGTTAACTAATTAAGTACATTATTTTAGTTAACATAAAATTTAAGGGTTTGTATATAAATAACCATAATATTTTAATAATATTCTTTATTCTTCTTCTCAGCAACGGCTCGGCTGCCGCTGCAACGCCTCCGGCCTCACTAAAAGCGCATTCATGGATCGACGGAGAAGGTGGATCTGCTCCCGCCTCTCCATTCAAATTTGTGCAGGCCGCTACAAAAGGAGGAGAGAGGATGCTGAGTGAGGCAGGCCTCTGCCACCGACCCACCACTGTGCAGAGAGAACCTCTCTCTTCCACTCCACACTGCCGACCTCTACCGTGGCGACGAGTCTCCACCACCATGGGCGTGTGGTGTGACAGGCCACACCGCCATCCGGAGCTCGCCTGCATTACCGTGAGCACCTTAGCGTGCAACTCCCTCGCCGTCGTCACCAACCACCACCGCCGCAACAACCGTCACTGCAATCACCTTCTCATTCACTTAAGACGTCCAGAAAATTTCCCGGACGTCTGAAGGTACCCGCTCACCTGCGATCACCCGCCCATCTCACCATTCACGCCCGCACCACCACCCCCGCGCCTGCGCCTTCATCCGTGCGCACCCACGCCTGCAGCGCCACCCACCAGCCTCCAGCGCAACCGCGCCCACCATCAGCCTTCGCCATCTCCACGCGCCTGCAGCTCACGCCATCTCCACACACTCACCGGCTGCAGCGCCCTCCTCCAACCGCGCCTGCCGCTTGCAAGCGCCATTCACTCGCGACTGCAGAGCCCTTCGCCCACGCGCCTACACCCTCCAACAGCGCCTGCAGTCCACGCCGTTCACCACTGCGCCTGCAGAACCGCCAGCAGCGCCCTCCGCAGACCCTTCGCAGCGCACGCCATCCTCCAACCGCACTGCAGCACCCTCCGCCACGCTTGCAGAACTGCCTGCAGCGCCCTCTTCCCCGCACCTGCAGACAAACGCCTGCCACGCCAGCCGCAGCAGTGCCCACCGCAGCGGTAGCAGCCACCCCCGCAGCAGCAACAGGCGGCGGACTTCACGCCAACAGGCTGCGCAAGCTGCCGGCTGCAGCACCTACGCCGGAGCTCGTCTGGCCACCTTCGGCCGCCGCGCGACTCGCTGCCACCACCGATTCGATGCCCTTGATCCAAGGGACCTCCTCCGAGCTTCCCGCGCCCGGCCATCGGCTCCTCGTCGCGCAAGACAACGGGGAAAAATTCCCCTGGTTTGCTACAGTAAAACGTTAATTAAAATTTACATTTTCTGCCATTGCCACATTTTAATCATATTCTATTGACTCTGCATTGCGGAAAATATCCTGTAGTTTCTCATAATTGCCATTTCATCATTGTTTCTTGCTTAAACTTTAATCTAAAGGCAATCTTGGCTTGGTTCTTGTCCAAATTAACTACGAACAGACATTTTTAAGTGGCGCGAATTTTAATATGTTATTGCCTCCCTGTGGATACGACCCGCTCCTCTACGAGTGGTTATTTATTATTAAAAATTGATTAGTCGATTTTTCCACCACATTAAACTACAAACGACTTTAAAAGCGAAAGATCGACCAGTCAAATGGCGCCGTTGCCGGGGAGGCAACAGACGCAATAATTTCGCCTAATTTTATTTTGATTATTTGTCAATTGCACAGAGATTTGACCATTCATTATTTTCTTTTCTGTGCGTGAAAATTTGTGCAAGAATCAGCCACTGTGAGAGGCGACCCTTGACGTCGCCAGACGAGAATTGGGTGAGCCATTTTTAAACGGAGGAGAAGGACGAGGACGCGACGGACACCATTTAGTCATTAGTTTAATTAGAATAGAATTAAGATTGTAGACTTAATTTTTCATTACAGTTAGTTTGAAACCCTTGTTCTGGGGCGTATTTTGAGGGGTTTGTTCCCCGATTTTGTTTTGGACCCGTGTTGGGTAATTTTTGGGAGCATGTTCCCTTTTCTTTAGATTTAGGTTTATTTTTTTTTATTATTTCTTTTATTTGCTTGTGCATAAGTAGTTCTAAAAAATAGAAAAAGAAAAAAATGAGCTGCCTGCCCTAGTACGAACCATTTAGGTCTGTATGAGCAGCCTCTAGATTTGCTTTTCTGCATTGCGTGCATTTTTGCATTGAAGATCGCTGGAGGCAAGGTATGTATTCTATTACTTTGCATCCTATTTTTGATCATGCATTGCATTTAGGATTTAATGCAAAGACCACAAAGTTTGTCTTGAAGGGATCTAACAAGTGGTCACATTTTTTTTAGAAAAAGGACTAATTAAAGGAAGGACATTTTAAAAACCAAGGATTTGATTTTCAAACTTGACGTGCGATTCAAAGTTCAAAATCTTTGACGGTGTATGCACACTTATTTCACTTGCACCACGGCATGCTTCTAGACACTCCTTAGGTTTGGAAATACTAGGACAAGAGTCCTCCTTTCGTTGGATTCTGAAGTGTTCGGAACTGGAAATCAAAGGTTTTGTAAATCCAAAGAGGGGGATACCCTGTCACGGATTTTTGGGGGTAGTTGAGGAGCACCGCGAAAGCACAGCTTCAAAGGAAGGCTTAGGCCTACTTGCATCCCTCGATCTTCCGTCTTTGGATTTACTTGACCATTTGAGATTTAGGGAAGAATACCTAAGTTCTAACTAGGTCTTTTTAGGCATTTCGAAGGTTGACAATAGGCGCGTAATTGATTGGGTAACTTGTTTTGTCACCTACAATTTGAATTAAATTCAAAAGCCTAAATCTGTAAAGACCAAACAAGTCCGTTTGAATTGTGTTTGTAGTGCATGCTTGGTAGGCGTTCTCTTAGGAGACAACTTGTATTTGATCCTGAACCGGAAAGAATCCTAAGAAAAGACCTCCTAAGGGTAGAAATGGCCGGTCCAAGGAGCCTTAAGGAATATTTCATCCCAACCAACCAAGCTGGCCCAGCACTACGTAGACCTGGAGGGGACAATCCATATGAGATCAAAAGTAGTACCATATCCTTGCTACCCTCCTTTTATGGTACTACTAGGGAAGACCCTTACAGGCATATTGAGGAATTCACCGAGGTCTGTTCCACGATGAAGCTGCAGGGCGTTACTGATGACGCTCAAATGCGGACCCTTTTTCCCTTCTCCCTAAAGGACAAAGCCAAGTATTGGTATCACACCCTTGATAATTTAAATACTTGGGATGCCCTGAAAAAGGAGTTTTTGAAGAAGTACTTCCCCATGAGCAAAACAAATCACTTTAGGAGGGAAATCATGAGTTTTGCTCAAAAGGATGGGGAAGCTTTCCATGATGCGTGGGAGCGCTTTAACGATTTGCTGAGACTTTGCCCACATCACCAGGTGCCTAAATGGCAACTTGTTGAAAGGTTCTACACCGGACTTAATGATTCGCATAGGCAAACTGTGGATGGTGCCTGTGCAGGAACCTTTCTATCTAAGACTGAGGATGAAGCTTGGAACTTATTTGATACTTTGAGTGAGAATTCTATTCACTTGAATTCTGCCTACATGGATAGAAAGCCCACTCTCATGCAAAGAAAGTTGGAGGCGAATGAAGAAAGGGACACCCAGAATTTAGCCTATCAAATTCAATTACTGAATCAAAACATGAAAGGCTTATGTCGAACCCGAGTTCATTCACACCTAACACCTCCACATCCCAAGCTTCCGAATGCGTAATTTGTCAAGGCAATACACACGCCACTGTGGATTGCCACTTGGCCTCCCAATTCCCTGAGCTTGTACAAGCGGATTTGAATGCCGCTCATGGGTTCCGTCCAAGACCTTGTAATGATCCTTTCTCCAACACTTATAATGAGGGATGGAGGAACCACCCAAACTTTTCATGGAGACAAGGAAATGTCTCAAATTCAGGGAATTACAAACTGCAATCCTTTTAAAACCATCAAATGAACCAACCTCAGACCTTTGCCCAACCTAAAACCTCTGAGATGGATGAATTGAAGGCGATGTTGAAAACTATGCAAGAAAGTCAAAGTGCCATCATCCAATCTCATGACAAGGCTATACATGAGATGAAATCACAAATTGGACACCTTGTTGAGGCCGTTAGACAGAGGGAGACAGGGAAGTTTCCAAGTGCTACTGAGGAAAATCCTAAAGGAAAAGGGATTGTCTTTAGGGAGCATGCTCAGGCAGTGACTATTCTGAGGAGTGGGAAAGAAATTTCCAAACCCGATGCTCCTATAGTCTCACCCCCTAAAAAAACATCCACCCCGACTTTCACCCCCACCGAAGAAGATTTGCCCAAATCTTCTCCGCTTGAAATCACCTCACTGGAAGAAGTTGCCCCCGTTCCACCCCTTACTCGACATGACAACCCTTCCACCCAGAGATCGAGAGTGCCATTTCCAGAGTGCTTATCCACCTCTAGGCAAACTTCTACTGGCTCATCTGGAGCCAAAGATAAGACGGATGAGATTATGGAAACTTTCAAGCAAGTGCAGATTAACCTGCCTTTGCTTGAAGCTATCAGGCAGATTCCGTCTTATGCTCGCTTCTTAAAGGACTTGTGCACGAAAAAGCGACAATCTAGAAAACAGGTCCAATCTAAAGTTGTCCTGCTTGATTCTGTTAGCTCAATTGTTCAACATGGCACACCTCCGAAACTTAAGGACCCAGGAGCCCCATATATCTCTGTAGTTATTGGTGACTTACAAATTGATGAGGCTTTGCTTGATCTGGGTGCGGGGGTGAACATCCTTCCGAGCTATGTATATGAACAACTTGGGGGAGGCAATCTGAAGCCTAGCCCTGTAATCCTTCAAGTTGCTGATCGATCACTTAAGACACCACGGGGAATTTTGGAAGATGTCCTCGTAAGAGTGGAGGATTTGTTCTTTCCCGTTGACTTCTTAGTTTTGGACACTGACCCTACCAACAAGCCAACCAAACCCTCCATCATTTTGGGCCGCCCCTTCCTTGCAACTTCCCATGCTTCAATTAATTGCAATACTGGGGCATTGAAAATGGGCTTTGGGAATAGGAAAATCCGGCTTAATGTGTTTGATGCTTACAAACAAGCTGGACTTGAGGATTGTTCTCAAGTTGAGGTGATAGATGACCTGATTGAAGAGGCAACTCCTGCAATGTTATGTGATGACCCCCTTCAGCATGTCATGCTAAATGAGCATTCCCATCTCTTGGAGGAATGTGAAGGGGATATACTAGAACTAGAGGAATTGCTAGGAGTTTCTGCTGAGTCTCTTCCCCCATCATTTCCGCCGAAGGCAGATTTGCTACCTGAGATGGGGACATCTATTATGAAACCCTCAACCATACAAGCCCCCAACCTTGAGTTGAAACCCCTCCCTGACACTCTCAAGTATGTTTTCCTAGGTGCCAATGATACGCTCCCAGTTATCATTTCGGCTGTGCTGTCTGAGGCACAGGAGGGAGCCTTGATTGAATGCCTGTCTAGGCATAAGGAAGCTATTGCTTGGAGCATTGCTTACATTAAGGGTATAGACTCTACACTCTGCATGCACCACATTAGGGACATGCAGAGACATCTGAACCCTAATATGAGGGAGGTTGTAAAAAAGGAAATCCTGAAGTGGTTGGACGCTGGGATCATATATCCCATTGCTGATAGTAAATGGGTCAGTCCCATTCATGTGGTGCCAAAGAAGGCAGGCTTTACTGTGGAACTCAACGACCAAGGTGAACAAGTTGTCACTAGACCCTCAACTGGATGGAGGGTCTGTATTGATTACCGCAAGCTGAACACCGCTACCCAGAAGGATCACTTTCCTTTGCCTTTTATTGATCAAATTCTCGAAAAATTGGCAGGGAATAAGTATTATTGCTTTCTCGATGGATATTCTGGGTACAATCAGGTGGCAGTCTTTCTTGATGACCAGGAAAAGACGACATTCACAAGTCCTTACGGTACTTTTGCATTCAGGCGTATGCCGTTTGGATTATGTAATGCCCCTGCAACTTTCCAGCGGTGTATGATGTCTATCTTTTCGGACATGATTGACGAGTGTGTCGAAGTATTTATGGATGACTTCTCTATTTATGGCTCGTCTTTCGACCAGTGTCTCCTGCACCTGGAGAATGTGTTGAAACGATGTAAGGAGACTGGTTTAGTCCTCAGCTGCGAGAAAAGTCACTTCATGGTACAGAAAGGAATTGTACTTGGGCATGTTGTATCCGAGCAAGGTTTGGAAGTAGATAAAGCCAAGATTGATTCTATTTCCAAACTTCCATTGCCTACGAATGTCAAACAGGTCCTTTCTGGGCCATGCTGGCTTTTACAGGCGCTTTATTAAAAATTTTAGTAAGATTTCTAGGCCACTTTGTGACTTATTGGCGAAGGAATCTTGCTTCAGTTTTGATTCAAAGTGTGCCGAGGCCTTTCAAACTCTAAAGGAGGCCTTGATCTCTGTGCCTGTTCTCCAAGCTCCTGATTGGACACTCCCCTTAGAGCTTATGTGTGATGCTTCGGATTATGCAGTGGGAGTAGTCCTTGGACAAAGGGTTGAGGGAAGACCTCATGTGCTGCATTATGCAAGCAAGACTTTAACTGAACCTCAGCAAAACTACACCGTCACTGAAAAAGAATTACTTGCTGTAGTTTTTGCTCTGGAGAAGTTTAGGTCTTATTTACTTGGGTCTAAGGTGGTTATTTCTACTGATCATGCAGCAGTGAAACATCTCATTGCTAAGAAAGATTCTAAGCCACGTCTGATTAGGTGGATCTTACTCCTTCAAGAATTTGACTTGGAAATACGTGAAAAGAAAGGAGTAGAAAATGTTGTGGCTGACCACCTGTCTCGTCTTCCTCTTAACGACTCTATTTCTGAAGACATTCGCGAGACATTTCCCGATGAAACTCTGATGGCGGTAACACCAACTTTACCTTGGTATGCAGACATTGTAAATTACTTGGTCACTGGACAAACTCTTGGCTCTTGGGATAAGCAGAAAAGAAAGAGATTCATTTCTTAAGCGAGATATTTTCATTGGGAAGAGCCAGAATTATTTAGAATTAGACAAGACCAAGTATTGAGACGTTGTGTGCCTGAAGAGGAACAACAAAGTGTGCTGACATTTTGCCATGAACTTCATTGTGGAGGACACTTTGGTGCTAAGAAAACTGCTTTTAAGGTTCTCCAGTCCGGTTTTTGGTGGCCTTCCTTATTTAAGGATTCTCATAATTTTGTTAAGGCATGTATTAGATGTCAACGGACTAGAACGATTGGGAAGAAGAATGAAATGCCTCAACATCCTATTCAATCTGTTGAAATTTTTGATGTGTGGGGAATTGACTTTATGGGCCCTTTCCCGTCGTCCCATGGTTTTGAATATATCTTGGTGGCAGTTGATTATGTCTCTAAATGGATAGAGGCCATTCCTACGTGCACAAATGACCACTCTGTGGTTTTGAAATTTGTGAAGGCCAATATCATATCCCGTTTCGGCTGCCTCAAGACTATTATAAGTGATGGGGGACCTCATTTTCGAAACCACCACTTCAATCGGTTAATTAAGAGTTTGGGAGTGACTCACAAGGTTGCTACCCCTTACCACCCTCAAACAAGTGGTCAGGTTGAAGTATCAAATAGGGAGATAAAAAATATTTTGGAAAAGACCGTTAGACCTGATAGGAAAGATTGGTCCCAAAATCTCGATGATGCTTTGTGGGCTTATCGAACGGCCTATAAGACCCCTTTGGGTACTTCTCCCTTTCGGATTGTGTATGGAAAAGCGTGCCATTTACCTGTTGAGTTGGAACATAAAGCACTTTGGGCTATTCGAAGTGTTAACATGGATTTAGAGAAGGCAGGTAAGGCACGATTTCTAGAATTAAGTGAGCTTGAGGAGCTGAGGAATGATGCTTATGACACCTCTCAAGCTTATAAAGAAAGAACTAAGGTCTTGCATGACAAGTTTATTCTTCGAAAGACCTTTGAACCCAACCAACAAGTCTGGCTTTTCAATTCCAGACTTAAGCTTTTTCCTGGGAAATTAAAATCTCGTTGGGATGGGCCTTACATAATCACCAAAGTATTCCCCCATGGAGCTGTGGAGATCAAAAATCCTTCCTCTTCAGCAACTCCCTTTATCGTCAACGGTCAACGGTTAAAACCGTACATAACTTTAGATGGCCATCTAGTTGACGAAGTCACTCTTGAGGAGCCTTAGCTCCTACCATTCTCCGCCTCAGGTATTATCTTCCTTTAGCTATTTTTGATTTTCAATGAGGACATTGTTTGAACCAGGCATAGGGGAGAGGACCTGAGGCATTTTGTTTATAGCATGCATTTATAAAAAAAAAAAAAAAAAAGAGAAAAAAGAGAGAGAAAAAAAGAGAACAAAAACAAATATATATATATATATATATATAAAAGGTTTTGAGCTTAACTGGCTAGATCTTGCAGTCTTAAGCAAATCAGAACTCTAGGGTAGACTAAGTTAATTCTAGGGTCAAACTTTAGAAGCTAAATGAGATACTAGCTTTAGACCTTTAGGGTCCTTTGTGGACTTAAAAACTTAAGTAGGAGTTAAGTTGCGGACCATTCCTCAAAAGGTTGAGGAAGGGAAGCTAGGGTTTGAGTTAAAAGGTGGGGTAGTACCTGGAGTCTTATTCTACCTTTTGGTTTACGGGTCCTTGTAACCCAAGCATCCAAATTTCACACACTTGGTCTGGTAATCAACTTAATTTTCGTCTTTCTGAAAAGAGATTTGGTTCTCTTAGTTTTGACTTAAGAGAGGCTTGAAAACACATTTTGATTGGAAGAGTTCCCGCCGCAGGAGAGGTCGAGTATATACTCACCTTGAGGATGCGATGATAACATATTACCTCCTCGGCGCTTGTCTCTTAGGATATCCATCCTACTGGGGGCATGTAAGCGCATTGCGCGGTTCAGGTACCATGGGCGGCCCTATCTCGAAGTGCCGATTGCCATAGGCCTGAATTTGCTTAAGAAATCCATGGGCGATACTATCCCGAAGTGTCGATTGCCAGGAGTTCTTGGGGTCGTTATGGGCGGTGCTATCTCGAAGCATCGAAAGCCAGGCACCCTTCGAGGTATGGTAATGGGGACAATGAATCCGACACAGACCGTGTTGATAGCTGATCTGAGGTTAGACTTAGAAGAATCAAACAAACAAACAAACGAAAAAAAAAGGGGTGTATATATAAAAAAATTTTCCTTTAACTCAAATAACTCGGACCAATGCACAAGCACGGATGCTTTAATCTCAGGGATCAATAAACTTTAGGGTAGAGTCAGAAATCAGGGAAACTTGTGCTTGCAACTCGTCTTTAGCCGACCTAGTCTGTAACTTAGCAACTACTTAGGAACCTTGGGTTTAGAACCTGAACTTAATATGCTTTTGAAGGAAGACTAAGTGAGTTGACTAGTCTACTTAGAGTGCTAGGTTTCGCTTAATTTTGCTAGGGACTAGCAAAAACTAGGCATGGGGGTATTTGATTAGCCCATAGTTGTGGGCTATTTAAGTATTTAAATGCCTAAACATTAGGATAATTCTAACATTTATTTAGCATAAATTAGGATGTAAATAGATTAATTCATATTTTTAATTTAATTACATAATCCATGCACTGCATTCATATTTTAAGTGCATTTAGAATTAGCTTAGAATGCCATTCATCTAATTAGTTAACTAATTAAGTACATTGTTTTAGTTAACATAAAACTTGAGGGTTTGTATATAAATAACCATAATATTTTAATAATATTCTTTATTCTTCTTCTCAGCAACGGCTCGGCTGCCGCTGCAACGCCTCCGGCCTCACTAAAAGTGCATTCATGGATCGGCGAAGAAGGTGGATCTGCTCCCGCCTCTCCATTCAAATTTGTGCAGGCCGCTACAAAAGGAGGAGAGAGGATGTTGAGCGAGGCAGGCCTCCGCCACCGACCCACCACTGTGCAGAGAGAACCTCTCTCTTCCACTCCACACTACCGGCCTCTACCGTGGCAACGAGTCTCCACCACCGTGGGCGTGTGGTGTGACAGGCCACACCGCCATCCGGAGCTCGCCTGCATTACCGTGAGCACCTTAGCGTGCAACTCCCTCGCCGTCGTCACCAACCACCACCGCCGCAACAACCGTCACTGCAATCACCTTCTCATTCACTTAAGACGTCCGGAAAATTTCCCGGACGTCTGAAGGTACTCGCTCACCTACGATCACCCGCCCATCTCACCGTTCACGCCCGCACCACCACCCCCGCGCCTGAGCCTTCATCCGTGCGCACCCACGCCTGCAGCGCCACCCACCAGCCTCCAGCGCAACCGCGCCCACCATCAACCTTCGCCATCTCCACGCGCCTGCAGCTCACGCCATCTCCACACACTCACCGGCTGCAGCGCCCTCCTCCAACCGCGCCTGCAGACCCGTACAACCGAGCACGCCTCCTCCCGCGCCTGCTGCTTGCAAGCGCCATTCACTCGCGACTGCAGAGCCCTTCGCCCACGCGCCTGCACCCTCCAACAGCTCCTACAGTCCACGCCGTTCACCACTGCGCCTGCAGAATCGCCAGCAGCGCCCTCCGCAGACCCTCCGTAGCGCACGCCATCCTCCAACCGCGTTGCAGCACCCTCCGCCGCGCTTGCAGAACCGCCTGCAGCGCCCTCTTCCCCGCGCCTGCAGACGAACGCCTGCCACGCCAGCCGCAGCAGTGCCCACGGCAGCGGCAGTAGCCACCCCCGCAGCAGCAGCAGGCGGCGGACTTCACGCCAACAGGCTGCGCAAGCTGCCGGCTGCAGCACCTCCGCCGGAGCTCGTCCGGCCACCTCCTGCCGCCGCGCGACTCGCCGCCACCACCGATTCGAAGCCCTTGATCCAAGGGACCTCCTCCGAGCTTCCCGCGCCCGGCCATCGGCTCCTCGTCGCGCAAGACAACGGGGAAAAATTCCCCTATTTTGCTACAGTAAAACGTTAATTAAAATTTACATTTTCTTCCATTGCCACATTTTAATCATATTCTATTGACTCTGCATTGCGGAAAATATCCTGTAGTTTCTCATAATTGCCATTTCAGCATTGTTTCTTGCTTAAACTTTAATCTAAAGGCAATCTTGGCTTGGTTCTTGTCCAAATTGACTACGAACAAACATTTTTAAGTGGCGCGAATTTTAATACGTTATTGCCTCCTTGTGGATACGACCCGCTCCTCTGCGAGTGGTTATTTATTAGTAAAAATTGATTAGTCGATTTTTCCACCACATTAAACTACAAACGACTTTAAAAGTGAAAGATCGACCAGTCACCCTGCAACTTCACCATGGAACAGACCTCGGTGAATTCCTCTATATACCTATAAGGGTCTTCCCTAGCATTACCATAAAAGGAGGGCAGCAAGGATATGGTACTGCTTTTGATCTCATAAGGATTGTCCCCTCCAAGTCTATGTAGTGCAAGGCCAGTTTGATTGGTTGGAATGAAATATTCCTTAAGGCTCCTTTGATAGACCATTTCTACCCTTGGAAGGTTTCTTCTTAAGATTCTTTCAGGTTCAGGATCAAACTCAAGTTGTCTCCTAAGAGAACGCCTACCAAGCATGCACTACAAACACAATTCAAAAGGACTTGTTCGGTCTTTACAAATTTAGGCTTTTGACTTTAGTTCAAATTGTAGGTGACAAAGCAAGTTGCCCAGTCAATTACGCGCCTATTGTCAACCTTCGAAATGCCTAAAAAGACCTAGTTGGATCTTAGGTATTCTTCCCTAAATCTCAAATGGTCAAGTAAATCCAAAGACGGAAGATCGAGGGATGCAAGTAGGCCTGAGCCTTCCTTTGAAGCTGTGCTTTCGCAGTTCTTCTCAACTACCCCCAAAAATCCGTGACAAGGTATCCCCCTCTTTGGATTTACAAAACCTTTGATCTCAAGTTCCGAACACTTCAGAATCCAACGGTAGAAGGGCTCTTGTCCTAGTCGTTTCAAGACTTAGGAGTGTCTAAATGAGTGCTGTGGTGCAAAAGATATAAGTGTGCATTCACCGCAAAAAGATTTTGAATTTTGAATCGCACACCACGTTTGAAAATCAAATCCTTGGTTTTTTAGATGACCCTCCTTTAATTAGTCCTTTTTCAAGAATATATGTGACCACTTGTTAGATCGCTTCAAGACAAATTTTGTGGTCTTCAAATTAAATCCAAATGCAATGCGTGATCAAGAATATGATGCAAAGTAAGAGAATGCGTACCTTGCTTCCAGCAATCAACGATGCAAGAATGCATGCAATGCAAAGAAGTAAATCTAGAGGCTGCTCATACAGACCTAAATGGTTCGTCCTAAGGGCAGGCAGCTTCTAGCAGGCAGCTCATTTTTTTTTTAATTTTTTAAAACTACTTATGCATAAGCAAATAAAAGTTACCAATCCACAAAATAAACTAAAAACCTAAATCTAAAGAAAAGGGAACATGCTCCCAAAAATTACCCAACACGGGCCTAAAACAAAATTAGGGAACAGACCCCTCAAAATATACCCCAAAATAAGGGTTTCAAACCACATGCAATGAAAAATTAAACCTAAAGTCTTAATTCTACTCTAATCAGATTAGCGACTAAATGTATAATGATGACCATCGTGTCCTCGTCCTTCTCCTCCTTTTCAAAGTATCTCGACCAATTCTCCTCTGGCGACGTCAAGGGTCGCCTCTCACGATGGCTGGTTCCTCGCACAAAATTTCTTGCACAGGAAAATAATAAGTGGTCAAATCACTGTGGAATTGAGAAATAATCAAAATAAAATCAGGTGAAATTATTGCGTTTGTTGCCTCCCCGGCAACGGTGCCATTTTGACGAGTCGATTGTTCGCTTTTCAAGTCGTTTATAGTTTTCGTGGTGGAAAAATCGACTAATCAATAATTAAAATAACCACTCGCAGAAGAGCGGGTCGTATCCACAGGGAGGCAATGATGTATTTAAATTTACACTGATTCAAAACGTATGTTCTTAGTTAATTTCGATGAGAATCGAGCCAAATTTGCCTTTAGATTAAGGTAGAATCAAGAAAACATGCTGAAATGGCAATTTTTAACAACTAGAGGATATTTTTTGCAATGCATATTCAATAAAATATCAATAAAAATTGGCAATGGCAGAAAATGTAATTATTAATGGGGCATGTATTGTAGCAAAAAAGGGGATTTCTTCCCCTTGGCCGTGCGCGAAGAGGAATGAACGGCCGGAGGTGTGAAGCTCGGAGGAAGTTCTTTGGACCGAGGGCTTTGCAGCGGTGCTGGTGGTGAGTCGCGAGGTGGCCAGAGCCGGCCGGACGGAGCTTCGGCAAAGGTGGCTCTCGATGGTGGCTGCACCTGCTGGAGGAGGAGCGACTGTGCACGGGTGCTGCTGTTGCGCGCACTGAGTCCGCACGCACTGCTGGAGGCGCTGCAGGTGGCGGCGGGGGGGGCACTGCTGTTGGCAGAGAGGCTTTGCAAGCGGAAGGTGCAAGCATGCTGGAGCGGGCGCACAGGGCTTGGCGCTGTTGTTGGCGGAGAGGCTTTGCAGGCAGAAGGTGCGGGCGCGCGGGAGTTGAGCACTGCTGCAGGCTACTGGCGGGCGCGCTGCAAGGAGCAGGGGTGGGCTTGGCGCTGCAGGTGAGCAGTTGGTGGCCGGTGCTGCAGGGTGCACATGTGGAGGTGGATTTGCGCAGCACGATGTGCGCGAGGCTGTAAGGCGGTTGGCGCTGGAGGTGATACGGGCAAGGGCTAGCGGTTGGTGTTGGAGGTGAAGTCCAGCAAGGGTTGTTGCTACTGCAAGCTGGAGAGGCGTTGGAAGCTTCAGACATCCGGGAAATTTCCCGGACGTCTTAACTGACTGAGGAGTGAAATTGCAGTAGCTGCGGCGGTGGTTGTTGGTGACGACGGCGAGGGAGGTGCATGGCGAGGTGCTCACGGTAATGCGGATGATCTCCGGTTGGCAGTGTGGCCTGTCACACCACATGCCTGCAGTGGTGGAGGCTCGTTGCCGCAGTTGAGGCCGGCGGTGGTAAAATGGACGAGATGAACTCTCTGCACAGTATGGATTGTTGGGGTGGAGGCCTCCCTCGCTCGGCAGCCTCTCTCCACTTTTTGTAGCTACCTGCATGAATTTAAATGGAGATGCGGGAGCAGATCCACCTTCTCCGCTAATCCATGAATGTAGGCTTTAGTGCGGCAGGTGGCGTTGCAGCGGCAACCGAGCCGTTGCTGAAAAGAAGAAGAATAAAAGATATTGTTAAAATATTATGGTTATTTATATACAAACCCTCAACTTTTATGTTAACTTAAATTAATGCATGCAATGCACCTAATTGGTTAACTAATTAAGTGAATGCAATTCTAAGTTAATTCTAAATGCATTTAAAATATGAATGCAATGCATGAATTATGTAATTAAATTAGAAATATGAATTAATCTATTTACATCCTAATTTATGCTAAATAAATGTTAGAATTAACCTAATGTCTAGGCACTTAAATACTTAAATAGCCCACAAATATGGGCTAATCACATTTCAAAAGAAGTAGACAGAAGCTTCAGTAGCTGGATTCCAGCTCATCTCGGCTAGATCCAGCTCAATTCTTGCTCATCCCCAACTCATGGAAGCTCATTCCTACTTAGCTTAGTTATTAGTGATGAACTAGCTAAGCTAAGCCATCTGAAGACTCATCATTCAACTTTGGCTTGCTCATCTCAGCTTCAGAAGAGATGTGGCTAGCTCATGTTAGCTCTACTCAACTAAACTTAGTAGCTAGTAAAGAACTAGCAGGCTAAGCTAGTTGTGGAGTTCACAGGTACCTCTTAATCAACATTTACAAGCTCCATGCAAGCTCAAGCTAGCTCAAGAAAGCTCCTTCTAACTCCTCCATCTACTTAGCTAAGCTACTAGCTAGCTTAGCTAGCTCCTCATCTAGCTCCACCTTTACTCCCTATCCCTCCACCAACCCTTCGTTATCTTGGACCCAAAATACCCCCCTTGGCACCCTTTCACCGTGGCACCAAAACACCTCCATAAGCACTCTTCAAAATGGCACCAAGGTGGTGTAATAATCACCCCCAAGGCACCTCTTCACCTTAGCACCAAATCACCCTTCCATCTCCACCATCCAACCACCATCAAATGCCATCCCAGCCATCCATCTTTGGTGACAAGAACACCACCTTCTAAAAGCCAAATATGGCACCAAAGAATGGTGCCTTTTCCACCCCATATTCGACCACCCAAAAATCCATTTCTACCCCTTAACCACTACCCATCCTAGCCTATAAAAGGAGGTCCCTACCTACCATTCCAAGCCATCCTTGGCGAGTGCAAAATACTTCCTATATTCTACCTATAATAGCTGACCAAGGAAGAGGAGAAGAGAAGGTGATCAAAGAGAACACCTTGTCTCTTTGGTGTGCATCTTCTTCTACCCTCTTCCTTGGTTCCAAGCCAAGGAGCATCCACTTCAAGGAGGACGGCTAGGAGAAGCAAGTCTAAGGGTGGTGGACGTCCATCTCTGGAAATTAAGGAGGAGACTAGAGAGGAGTACCATCCATGAGAAATTGAAGAAAGAAGCCGAGGAGAAACCTTTTCAAGTGCGGGAGCAGTTGCATTTGGAGCAAGGATTATCCAAAGCTTCTCCTGGATGATTACATCCCTTTCTATTTCATTTATTTTTTGTATTATCTATTTTAATTGTGGGAAGCATTCCTATACAAGCATTCCTTTACATTTGACTTTTAGAAGTAGCAATACAAGTTCATTTGCCTCTCTTTCTTAAGCTTGACTTTTTATGTGTTTTTCTGGCACTTAGCTACTTAGATTCTAGTTGCACCCTCTTCTACCCTCTAATTGCCCTAGGTACACCTTCCTAGGGTGAGCTTAGAGGTGTAGAATTACTTGTTGCACTTAGGCGTAGGTTTACTTTAGCTCTTTGCCCTGATTTGTCCCAAAACCCTAAAAACACCAAAAGAAAAATACAAAAAAAAAGAGAGAGAAGATTCGAGTTTCTGCAAGGGAAGAAACATTTCTCAAAACACCTATTGCCTCCTTGGACGACCCTAGATATTTACCCTATCTAGGTCTATAAATTTAAAAGTTGGTCGAATTTTACACATTACAATGACTAAAAAAACCTACATTTATAAAAGCACTCATTTTTTGTATTAGTCCCTGGTGTCATGGGGAACGGTGGCAGAGGGATGGTCAACTAGCGGTGGAAGGCATGGAAGCTCTCAACCAAAGGGTCGGGAATCTCCGCCTTAGCTTGCTGGAGGTGTTGGTGGTGTTGATTGGTAGCAAGGAGGTCAGTGGCGAGCCATCGGAGTCGTAGTTGATAGCAAAAGAGGAGGTTGACAGTGATTGAAGCCCTCAATTTCTTGAGGGCTTTTGTCTGCCTTGACCTCGTGAAGGTGGAGGGGTGTTCGGCGAGTGATGAGGAGGCATGACTGGAGGTCATCAGAGTTGATGCCAGACACACATCGAACTCGGGGAAGAAGATGCGGAGAAGGAAGATGGAGGCAATGTTTCCTATATTTGAATAACCTAAACTACAATACAGAGGGGTAGGAAGAAGAATTACTACCTGAGAATGGGTGAGGATGATCGCAGGGCGTTCGGCATTAGCTAATCGGACGCGTCGAGGATGAAAACTCTAGCGAGGGAAATCAGAGCGAAGGAGTTTCAAAAGTCGAAGCTTTGTGTGAAGCTTCTTGAGACGATGGGAAAGGGAAACCCTATGCCTATTGTACATGGCAAAGGGTGACGAATGGTGTTGGAGAAGCTCCAGGTTCATTAATGGTGTGCACATAAGAGGAAGAAGGAGAGGGCAATGTGCTCGATTTCTGGACAAAGAAGCTCGTGAAGGCTCGACAAAGCTTTATAAATGGTTGGTGCAGAGGATTTGGGTTGATTCGCTACCTTGCAAAGGTAACCTCGTGTTTTAGCGAGGCGAGATCAATGTTAAAATCAATGCATCGTAGTACAGTTGAAATCGCTCGAAAACAAATAAATTTTATTACTCAAAATTGTAAATCCAAGGTCGAACACAGGGAGAAATTGGGGTTTAAAAATCAAGAACACAACTTTGAGAAATTGAATATAATGAAAATCAGAGTTAATGCAAAATGTAAATATAGCCACAAAATATCAATGTATATGAAGAGCACAAAAAAATGGACGTCTGATTTTGTGAATCAGACGTCTTAAACTAGTGTTTGCTACAGTGTTGTGCTATTTCTCCTCTTCTCTTCTTTGTCTCTGATCTTCTGTCTCTGATCTGTCTGGCTTCCTTCTTTTCTTCTCTGATTTCTTCATACCTTAGCCTTCTTTTCCTTTGTTTCCTTCTACCTTTAGCTTTGGCTTCTTCTTCTTTTTCCTTTTCCTTTCCTTCTGTCTCTGCGGCTCTTCTTTCTTCTGCCTTCAACTTCTTCTCCTTCTCTTTCTCTTGCTTTAGCCCTTCAGCCTTCAGCTCTTCTCCTTCCTTAGCTCCTCTGGCCTCCTCTCCTTCCTTGGCTTCTTCTTCTTCTTCTTCTTCTTTCTGTGAGAGAGAAAAACCTACCCCTACCTGCCCCCGTGATCTCTCTTCTTCTTTCTCTCTTAGTTTCGCTCTCCCAGATCCTTCTTGGGTAATCGGGTCGGGTACGTGTGCCCGGGACCAGGCCCACCGGCGTGCGTGGTGGGCGAGGAGTGCAGGTTGGTCAGGTATACAGGTCAGGGCCAGGTCAGCGAGTAGTGGGTCACGAATGAGGCAGTGAGGACAAGTGGGACCTCACCTCGTGGTCAGGAGGCGAAGAACCTATGTGACTTCTTCCTCCTATGTCGCTGCACCTGCTCAAGACTTTATGAGGTGGTACTATGTTGTCCCACCTTCCTTCGCGAATGCCCGTAGCAGAAGCTTCCTTGATTGCAGCAGCTGCGGGGCCTTCAGTGCCAATTACCTGGCTGTGGTTGTATGCGAAGGGATTCCGCACGACCTGGGACCTGTTGCCTGGAGCGAGGAGTCCTAGAGGGGGCTCCAAAGCAAGCTCCTTGCTTGCGCTAATGGCGACGAGCCTCTAACCCTGTCAGCAAGAAAAATGGCCTTGTGGCCTCGTCAGAAAGCTCGGGGAGCTTCGCCTAAACACGATAAAGGTAGTGCGAGGGTCGGTGTCGCATGGGGTGGCCGGAGTGTGCGTGCCTAGGTCACCCTGTGCACACGAAAATGGGTGTGTTCGGGGGGAGTTCTGGGGGCTTGGCACAGTGAGTGGAGTGAGGGTTTAGGGTCAGTGAGGTGTGGTGGTGCTCGTGGGGTGGTTGGCAAGGAGGATGGAGGCGTGGAGCGGCGGGAACACCTCGCCGGAGGTCTGGTCGGAGGTGGAGAAGGTGGTGGTGACTTGCGAGCGTCGAGGCGTGTTTGCAAGAATAAAATTTATAAAAATGATGAGAAGGGAGAGAGGACATAGCTGAGTAAAAATAGAGGAAGGGGGATGCAGAGGAGGCGGTCGGCTCGTATTGCCATCGCCGGAGACGAAGTACCCAGTGGGAGGAGGATGGCGACGATGAGGGGGTTGCAGGGATGTCGGCTGGTGCGGCGGGACGTGGACGAAGAGGATAAAGAGAACCCTTCCACCGGTATTGTGGCAGAGCGACGAGAGAGAGAGAGAGAGGGGTTGCTGGAGCTTGCTGAGTTATTGATCGGAGGGGGGAGAGAAGAAATAGGAGGTTTCTTAGTCCAATTTCAAGCTTAGAGGTTGCGGGTTGATCTGGGCATGCCTTTATAGGCCCTAGCAGAAGGTCTTGTGCTTGGAAGCCAAGCTTCCAAGCATGATAACCTCGCTGGAGTTGGAAGGTCGAAGGTGACCCAAATCTCTCATGCATTTGCATGAGAGATTGGGTGCCAAATCCAGCCTCTGACTGTGTTCAAACTGAAAGAGATTTCTCAGAGAATCTCCCTTTCAAATTTGAAGGGGATTCTCTGAGGAATCAGGGAGATATTTCCCACGATACCTCGTCAGAGTAGGATTCCCTCTGCTATAATGGTTGAGGGACCTAATTTCAAAGAACGACGAGGAAGTTAGGGGGTTTCTATAGAGGTTTTCAAAAGATAGGGGTAGAAATGTAATTGGGCTGGACTTGTTTGTAAAGTAGGTCAGGATGAATTCCACTTAGGTCCAAATTTTGGTAAAAACCTAATTTGGACCTAAGAAATCCAATGGTAAAGTTGGATTTCAGGTTTGACCACGTTTGACTAGGCAATTTACATAAAAACCTAATTTAGGGAAACATTTGACTAAGACCCCAATTTAGGTCAAAATAGGTTCTAAGAGCCAAATTGAAGGTTCTAAACCTTAGAGGATATTTTCCCATGAATTTTAGAGGGCTTAGGTGAATTTTATCTTGACTAGAACCTTGTCAAATTAAGTAGGTCTATTTTATGGTTACAAGAGGTCATTTAATTCCTCAAATTCACATGAACCTTTTTCTGTCTAAACCAACCCACTTTTTATCCTGTTAAGACCATTTGACCTGTGTTTAGCCCATGAGAAATCCTATTGTTGAAGTGTAATGGTAAAATTACATTTTTACCCCTTGTTTCTTACTTTTCTTTCAGAAGGGTACAAGAGGTCATTTAATTCCTCGAATTCACATGAACCTTTTTCTGTCTAAACCAACCCACTTTTTATCTTGTTAAGACCATTTGACCTGTGTTTAGCCCATGAGAAATCCTATTGTTGAAGTGCAATGGTAAAATTACAATTTTACCCCTTGTTTCTTACTTTTCTTTCAGAAGGGTTATTCATTGAGTTAAGACCTCTAGTTGGTTATGTAGGAGCTTTTGTTCTCTTTTCTGGGTCAAAATGAGCTAGTTAGGGCTCATGTTGGTGTTCCCATCATACCCCCATGCCTAGCTTTTGCTAGTCCCTTTGTAAAATTTAAAGGTTTTAACTTCTGTTCTAGACCATGAATTCCTTGATGTTCAGAGATTATGATGAGTGTTTTTTCTTTTCTTTTTGATTAGGTTAGAATGTGTTGAACGCACGAATTGCTACGCTAACGTGTTCGATTTTGGAAAACCTGTCGTTGTAGCTTGAAAGCGAAGAACTCGTGTTCAACAAAAAAAATTTATACCGAAATGAAAATTCCAGGTCGAACACAGGGAGGCGGACGTTTGATTTAAAAACTACGCATTTCTTTTTATTTATCATGAAGTAATTCAATTTAAAACTATCTAATTAGTTACAATAAATGGAAGAGAGAGAGGGTAACAGAGAGAGAGAATATTACACATAGAAATCAAAATGAGATGTAGAATAAACAGAGAATTTATCATTAGGGGGATTTGTTCATTACAACTAGAAAGCATAAAACAATTGCACTAGAAAGAGATAAATTTACTCTAGAAAGCATTAAAAGAATGGAGGGAGAAATGTTCTCGACGGTCGCTTGGAGGACGAGCCAGACGGGACGACGCCTGGACGAAGGAGAACAAAGCAGGACGAAGGAGGACGAAGCAGAAGAATGGGAACGGAGCGACACGCCGTTGTCATCGCGGGATCCACTTCCGAAGGGGGACGAAAATTTAGACTTTATCTCGCGAGAAGCATCCTGAGTGTGGGACAAGCTTCTCTTGAGCTTTGGAGGGGTAGAGAGGAGAAGGAAGGGATGAGAATTTCCTTTGGAGGGGGTCTCCTTTTATAGTTGCAAGGAGTGGGGGCAAAATGGACATTACAACTTTAAAATAATAAATAAGGGGCCTTTAGTGACGGATAAATCCGTCACTAAAGCCCCCAACGTGGGCGTAGCTCCCGCGCCCACGCACACCTGCTCAGCTGCTCGTGCACGCAACGCATGCGCACATTCAGCAATCCTCAGCCGTCCGATCGCGAGAGCGGACGACTTAAGTCGCGCCTTCACCTGCTGCGATCGCGCGTCCATGCCGCGCATTCAATCGCGCGTGAACGCTATCGGGCACGCGCGGCCGTCCGATGAAGATCCAACGCCTGCCCGCGCCTTCCAGCCCTTCGCTGCGGCTCGAACCCGCACTCGCCGCTCGCGTAAGCGCGCTCGACCGCTGCGCTACGAGGCTCGGATGGTCGAGCGGACGTTTTTAAGCACAGCTGACCACAGCCGTTGGATCAAGATCCAACGGCGGAGAGCGAGCGGGTGCAAGATCTTCAGAGGTTGCATGCGGCCGTTTGGGTGGCCGAGATGGTGCCACGTGATGCCATCTTGGCCGTTCATATTCTGGAAGTTGTAGATGGTGCCACGGATGTCGGATTAACTCGATTTTTGCGTCGTTGGGTTGCGATCGTCGATCCGAATTCATTCGTGTGGTCGGATTTGTCATTTGAAGTACGAATTTGCACCATCCTGGCCCTTAATCTTCTAGGGTTCCCCGATCACTATCTGATGCTACGGATGCCTGATTAGGGCAATCTTGGAGTCGTTGAACTCCAATCGTCGCCCTGATCACATCCATATGGTTGGATCTTTGATCCGAGGCCCCGATAAAATGTTTGCCCTGTCCAAGCACATAAAAGGAGACAATTAACCTCCATTTTATTCAAACTACTCTAAATGCAAGATGATGCATGTTATGCAATATTTATATCATGAAATGCAATCCTATGCATAAGAACATGCATAAATAGACGTTTTAAGTAGTGTAAATGTGTTTACATCATACCCCCATGCCTATCTTTTGCTAGTCCCTAGCAAAAACTATATGTTATTTATAAAAGAATTTGGTTGGATTATTTGGACCTGAGTTATTTTCAATCATTAGGAAATTGTCTACTTAGGAACTGAACTTTCAAAGACATAACAGTGCCCGAGTACCAGCCAAAATGCAGACCGCCTCAAGCCCTCACCTTATTCAAAGAAAAATTCTTTTTCTCTTTTTACTCTTTTCTAATTTTTTTTTTTGGATTTTCAAAGTTTAGGGTTTAAGAGTGGCTTTCTACGGCCATTCAACTCACCCAAGATTTGATGAGAATCCTAAGATTTAAGCATCTTATTGTGATTGTGATAGACTCGTTGACCGGTAATTAAAACGAACTTCAGATTTCTATGCCTCTAGGTGACCTCAAAAAGAATTCTGCCTAAGGGTGTATCTTTACAACTGGTAGCTTTCTCCCTACTTTTATTTTTTTACGGGGTCAACACAAGGGTGAATCCAGTGTATATCTCTCCGGTTTATTCTACTTCTCCACTTCTTCCTAAGAGTTTTGAGAATTTTTAGTGCATTTACTGAGCTGGGTTCTGGACAACCAGTCGATGAGCTATTACCACCGATAACTTGCCAGCCATACTCGTGCGGTGAAGTGTGGCTTATTTCTTTTTGTTCTTTTCTCCCTTTTCTTTTTATTTATTTATTTATTATTATTATTTTTAAGTAGGTGGCTTCCCTGATCTAAGATTTACCTAAAGGCAGCAAAAAGAGAAAGGTCCAGTGACTGGGCTCTGGACAACCTACCTATGGGTTGTTACCCACGATAACTTGCCAACCATATCACCCTAGAAGGTTCATTAACTACCCAATTTCCGTTAAAATCGTCGAAAAATGAGTCAGTGCAAAGATAGCGTGTAGATGCTTAAGACTCAAAATTCCCTCAAATCAGAGGGCGGGTTGGTAAGTCGTGTACTTATCACCCAAGCTTATTTGCTCCTATTAAAATAAAATTCGGGTTGGCGAGAACTCGAGAAACAAATCCACATTTTAGTGGATACACGGGTTGATTAAGTCCAAAGACCTGAAGGGTCTTTCTGTTCAAATCATAATGTAGTATTTCCTAAGATTGAAAATTTTCTTAAACCCAAATTCTCTTTCCTAATTCCAAATTTTCTTTTATAAGAGAAAATAAAACAAATCTATGGAGCTGACGAATGAATTCAGAGATAAATATCCACCCCCCCATGCCTATCTAATGCAATGTCCTCATTGTATTAAAAAGACATAAAACAGAGTGGAAAAGCGTAGAAAGCACCTGAATTACGTGAATCTCAGGTCTGCTCCAAGATGAAAACTAAAAAGAACTGTATATGTGCTGAGTTTAGTGCCTTCAGCTAGGCACACTATACAAGGAAAAGAAATGAAGAATTCACAAGTGCAGGTCAGAATTAGAATAAATAGAAGAATCCTCTGACCTATCGAAAGAGGTCCACAGATGTGGACCAGATTGTGGTGCAGACCCATCCCCCATAATCGAGAATATCTTATGTTCTTGATAAAAATTACCCAAAACCTAAAATCAGAATGCAAGTGGGGTCGGGCCTGCGATTTATGAGGATGAAACCCAAGACCAAAAAGTCGGGTTACAGAGAATTGAAGCTCAAAAGGATAGTCGTTAAATGTGTGCTTGAGTTGAACATCCTCGAAACAAATGTCGTAAGGGTTCTGATTTGATGGTTTCAGCTTAAAAGGAACCCTTCGACTCAATCTTTCATTTCCTCCAAAATTAACTTCCCAAATCATAACTTCCCAGCTCCTATCGTCCTCATTCAGCATATCAAATTCCAGGACCTCTTATATATTAATCACCCCGTCTGAAATCTCCAAGTCTAAATGATGTGGTAGAATCAAAATTGACTTGGGTCTAATTATCTCAGAATTAGAATCATCAATAAGCTCAACTGGGTGAAACTGACAATCAGGGCATTGAATTGAATCCTCTAGAAAATGTAATTCTGGATCCGTAATGTGTGCCCTAAGATCAGTTTCCTCAATTATTGGGCTATCAAATGATCTATCAGATTCCTCAGGCCCAATCATCTCACAGAAATCGTGTTCAGAAAACTCACGTGAGACTTCGCAACTTGAATCTTCACCATCAAAGAAATCAGGATTCGTATCAATGTATATCCCAAAATCATTTGTCACTTTCTGTTCCAAGGAGATATACGTTTCCTCGTAACCCATCTCAGGGATCTCAGGTGAAGAAATCAGATCTTCCTTAATTGGTCGCTTTAATTCAATCTGGTCAGCCTCGTAACACGTGTCCCCCCTAACAGGTGCCTTAGCGGGTTCTGTCATTGGCTTTCCTGAAGAGGGCTCATCCTAGGAATCATCCCAAGATTGAATCAAAGCAACCACGGAACTCATCCTCAATTTTGCTAATTTCCCAAGTAGAAACTCACCTAGGTTCTTATCCCTAACGTCCCGGAGCCAATCCAACAAAGACTTATTCAAATCATCAATCATTTCAATCAGGGGCTCCAATCTCTCAATGCAAGGTATTGGCTGAACTTCTAAAGATTGAATGATATTCCTCAAGTTAGCCAGAACCTTATCTTGAACCTGATTAACCTGAACCAAATGAGTTGGTTCAGGGTTGGGCGGGTTTGGGCTCAATGCAGGGGAATTAACAAATTGAGATTCGTTATACCCTTCCTGATAATAGGTCATTTCAAATTGTTGAAAAGATGGTGATGACCTAAAGGCAGTGAAATCAGAGGATGGGTAAAGATTGGTGTATCCTTCTTGATTATAGATCGTATTAGGTTGTGCATGAAAGGAAGACGATCTATAATCGATGTAGCTCTGAGAAGGATAGAAATCAGAATCAAAGTGTTCAGGGTTAGATCCTAAACACGGGGGTCCGAAATTGTATCCCCAATCCGAATTATCCCAACTAACTGATGGTTGATTACAATATGAGTCGGGATAATCGTCATGTTGAGGATAATTCACAACAGGAGGAAAAGAGCAGGAATGCGTGAAATATGTGGAAGGATTCATGAGACACGGGAGGAAGAAAGGCACCCTGCAATACAAACAATCAAACCTATCCTTAAATGGGTTAGCCTAAAGACCTATAAACTCCCAAAACCCGTCTTGAGATAAATGAATGATTTGATCTACTTCCGTCTGTTCAATCCAACCAGTTAGAAGGAGGGACTGGGGAGAAGGTTCTTCCTTCGGCTTGCGCATCCGGTTCCTAGTGTACCCCCTAGCCACGATCGTTTGACTCTGCTCCCCTAGCTAGACATTAGATTGAACAGTAGAAGCAGACTAATCGAAAATAAGCTCGTTGAGTTCTGAAGAGCAAGTTCAATCCTTAAGGCCAACGTCTACTCTGTTTTATTTAGGGCTAGGTTTGAATGTGCTTTGGAATGTGATGGGCCCTTTAAATGGGTTGTGCCCTTAATGATTGATTGATTTGTGTGTGCGTGCACAACCAGTGGTTTTCAAGCAAGATTATTTTTGAGGTGGTGAATTTTAAGGTTCAAATCTTTCTTAGTAGCTTTTTAGGATTCAACTTTAGGTGTTTTCAAACAAGTTTCATTGGCACACCAGGTTTTACAAGCACAGGTGAAGATGTTTTCCTTTAAAGATTAAAAAGAATGTGGAGTGCCAGGTAAATCCCTAAGAGTTGAACCTAATTGGCAGCTACTTGATGAGTTTATTTTATTTGAAGTGGTGCGGCCCAATCAACTCAAACAATTGGCCACAAATGCACCACTAAGTTAGGCACACAGAGATGGTTGACCTAGAATGATTTCAACTCTTTTATGTGTTGCTTTATGTGTACCGGTTCCACAGATCAGAACCCGGTTGAGTAGAAACAAATCAATTCGGTTAAGTGCCTTTGAATGTGGGTATACGTTGTGTGTTTGTTGAAAATTGCCCCACAAAATTATCTTTTTATTTTTTTTATTTTATGAATGAGGGTGGAATGAATGTGAGTGGAAATCCAAACAACCAAACTATTCCTAGGATTTATGCAAACACTGAGGTTATTTGGAATTTGGATTCAATGTGGCGAATGAAATCTATGGAGGGGGAAAGAATGGGGGATAACTTACAAAACCTTCCACAGCACTTTACTCCAATCTACCGCTTTTTCTCATCTCAAAAGAGTACCTGCAATTACAATAAGAAAGGAGAAAAGTGAGGTAAATGATTTGCAAGTTACAAAACGCGAAGAGAAATCAAAGATCGTCGCCTCCCCGGCAATGGCGCCAAAATTTTGAACGCACGAATTGCTACGCTAATGTGTTCGATCTTGGAAAACCTGTCGTTGTAACTTGAAAGCGAAGAACTCATGTTCAACAAATAAAATTTATACCGAAATGAAAATTCTCTGTTGAACATAGGGAGGCGGACGTTTGATTTAAAAACTACGCGTTTCTTTTTATTTGTCACGAAGTAATTCAATTTAAAACTATCTAATTAGTTACAATAAATAGAAGAGAGAGAGGGTAAGAGAGAGAGAGAGAGAATATTACACATAGAAATTAAAATGAGATGTAGAATAAACAGAGAATTTATCATTAGGGGGATTTGTTCATTACAACTAGAAAGCATAAAACAATTGCACTAGAAAGCGATAAATTTACTCTAGAAAGCATTAAAAGAATGGAGGGAGAAATGTCCTCCTCGACGGTCGCTTGGAGGACGAACAAAACTACACTATAAAGCAGTAAATCTATGCTAGAAAGCAGTAAAAAGAATAGGGAGAGAGAAATCCTCCTTAATGGTCGCTTGGAGGACGAGCCGGACGGGACGACGCCTAGACGAAGGAGAACGAAGCAAGACGAAGGAGAATGAAGTAGAAGAACGGGAACGGAGTAGCACGCCGTCGTCGTCGCTGGATCCACTTTCGAAGGGGGATGAAAATTTAGACTTTATCTCGCGAGAAGCATCCCAGGTGTGGGACAAGCTTCCCTTAAGCTTTGGAGGGGTAGAGAGGAGAAGGAAGGGATGAGAATTTTGTATGGAGGGGGTCTCCTTTTATAGTTGCAAGGAGTGGGGACAAAATGGACATTACAACTTTAAAATAATAAATGAGGGGTCTTTAGTGACGGCCCTTAAGCTTTGGAGGGGTAGAGAGGAGAAGGAAGGGATGAGAATTTTGTATGGAGGGGGTCTCCTTTTATAGTTGCAAGGAGTGGGGACAAAATGGACATTACAACTTTAAAATAATAAATGAGGGGTCTTTAGTGACGGATAAATCCGTCACTAAAGCCCCCAACGTGGGCGTAGCTCCCGCGCCCACGCACGCCTTCTCAGATGCTCGCGCGTGCAACGCATGCGCACGTTCAGCGATCCTCAGCCGTCCGATCGCGAGATTGGACGGCTTAAGTCGCGCCTTCACCCGCTATGCTGCGCGCCCGCCCGCATGCGATCGCGCGTCCATGCCGCGCGTTCAATCGCGCGTGAACGCTATCGGGCGCGTGCGGCCGTCCGATCAAGATCCAACGCCTGCCCACGCCGGATCGCCCGCGCCTTCCAGCCCTTCGCTGCGGCTCGAACCCGCGCCCGCCGCTCGCGTAAGCGCACTCGACCGCTGCACTACGAGGCGCGGATGGTCGAGCGGACGGTTTTAAGCGTGGCTGACCACAGTTGTTGGATCAAGATCCAACGGCGGAGAGCGAGCCGGTGCGAGATCTTCAGAGGTTGCATGCGGCCATTTGGGCGGCCGAGATGGTGCCACGTGGTGCCATCTTGGCCGTCCATCTTCTGGAAGTTGTAGATGGTGCCACGGATGTCGGATTGACTCGATTTTTACGTCGTTGGGCTGCGATCGTCGATCCAAATTCATCCGTGTAGTCAGATTTGTCATTTGAAGTATAAATTTACACCATCCTGGCCCTTGATCTTCTAGGGTTCCCTGATCACTATCTGATGCTACGGATGCCTGATTAGGGCAATCTTGGAGTCGTTGAACTCCAATCGTCGCCCTGATCATATCCATATGGTTGGATCTTTGATCCGAGGCCCCGATAAAATGTTTGCCCTGTCCAAGCACATAAAAGGAGACAATTAACCTCCATTTTATTCAAACTACTCTAAATGCAAGATGATGCATGTTATGCAATATTTATATCATGAAATGCAATTCTATGCTTAAGAACATGCATAAATAGACATTTTAAGTAGTGTAAATGTGTTTACATCAGAATGCCAATAGTAGGCCTAGAGGTACTTAAGTATCAACCAAGATTCGGACCTGGCCGGCATAGTCTCGGACCTCCGTGAAGGTTTTTAAGGCTCACAGGAACTATCCTAAGGTTCATTGGACTCCGCGGTTAAAGCATCCGTGCTTGAAATGTATTTTAGCCTTGGTTTAGTTTGCAGTGCATTTTTTGTAAGAGAGAGACAGAGGATTTTCTTTGTTTAGAGAGTTTTCTCTCTCTTTTCTTTTTATTTCTAGCTTCTGATTGGCTTTCAACACAGTCTGTATCGGATTCCTCATTCCCATCATCAACCCTCGAAAGGTCCCTAGCAATTGATGCTTCATGATAGTAGCGCCCATGGCAACCCCCAGAACCCTGGCTTTCAAGATTTTGAGATAATCCCACGCATGGTGTTCTGTAGCTAAATCCAGACCCTGGCAATCGACATTTCATGATAATGCTACCCATGGCATTTGAATTAGCACAGGGCACTTACGTGCCCCCGTAGGGTATGTAAATATCCTAGGAGATAAGCACGGATGAGATGATATGTTATTGCGCATCTTCGAGGGGAATTTCTCGCCTCTCCGTGTCGGGAACTCGTCTAAATCAACTTGTGTTGATCGGCCGCTCCTAATCTAGGCGACTTTTTTAGAACATTTAAATGCTTTTACGTGATTTTGATGGTTATGCGCACTGAACCAAACTGTGTGTGGATTGGGGTGCTTAGGTTATCGAGTCCTGCAAACCAAAGGTCAGTTAACGAGGCCAAATACTTCCTAAGCCTTAGACCTAATACTTAAGCTTCGCATTTTCCCCAATCTCTTGAGGACTATCCAGATCTTAGCGAATACTTGAATTTTTAAGCCTAAGAGTTTAGCCCAAGAGGCTTAAGATCAGCGTTCCTACTAATCTTTTTTGTGTCTCATTAGCACTTTTTCCAACATTTTTCTTTTTCTTGATATGGTCTAGAACTTCAGTTAATCCCTTAATTTCTTACTAATGACTATCACTTCTTTTCTTTTTCATTTTGTGCTCCTTTTTTGATATTTTTCACTTTTCCTCCTCATTTTCTCCTCATGATTTGTATGGCCTCAAAATTTTCTCTCTCCTCAGAATTTTTTGTTCTTTTTCAATATTTTTTTCATTTTTTTGATGTTTTTTGTGATATGTGATCTTTTTGTTGAAACCTTTTCTTGTGAGATGAGTTTTCATGGTGTTTTGCACTTTCATACCCCCCATGCCTACGATTTGCAATGTCCCCATTGTAAATTAGGTGGGTTTGAATTCAGCTTAGATCATTCATTAGAACAGGTTTTGGGTGTGCGAACGGGTAGAGGTGACTGTTGCGAACGATTTCTAAACTCGGGTATGGGTACCTGAGGTGGGGTTGGCTGTTCTAATGGATGAACTCTAAAGTGCAATATGAATTTAGCATAGGAATGTTAAGAAAAGTTTCAGGTTTTTCAAGATGACGGGTTGCCTCCCTTTAAGTGCTGAGTTTTACGCCATTGGCTGGGCATAATGAGCTCAGGGAGAATGGAGGGTAAGGGATATCTCAACCAAATTTGTATTGGTCAAGTCAATGAACGGTTTGAGTCTCTGACCGTTCACGATGAAAGGTTCGGAATCGTGGTTGAGTGAACGGATCTCAATGGCTCCATTTCCAAAGATTCCTTGGACGAGGTAGGGTCCAATCCATTTTGATCGTAGTTTTCCTGGGAATAGTTTAAGCTTGGCATCAAAGAGTAGGACCTTTTGACCAGGATGGAAGATCTTTCTAGATATGTGCTTGTCGTGAAAGGCCTTAACCTGCTCTTTGTAAATTCGCGAGTTCTCATACGCGTCATGACGTAATTCATCGATCTCACTCATTTGAAGCTTTCTATGGGTTCCTACCTTAGAAAGATCTAGGTTGCAGTTCCATATTACCCAATAGGCTTTGTGCTCCAATTCGATGGGGAGGTGACATGCCTTCCTGTACACCAATCTGAAGGGAGACATACCTAATTGGGTTTTGTGGGCGGTCCTATAAGCCCACAAAGCTTCCAGAAGTCGGGATGACCAATCCTTCCTGTCAGGTCAAACAGTAACCTGTAGGATTTTCTTGATCTCCTGATTTGATAGCTCAGCTAGACCATTAGTTTGGGGGTGTTAAGGAGTAGAGATTCGGTGTGACACCCCGTATTTGGTCATCAGTGACCTAAACTGAGCCTTAGTGAAATGGGTCCCTCTGTTAGAAATTATAGTGCGTAGAATCTAGAACCATGAAAAGATGTTCTGATGAATGAATTTGATAACCACTTTATGATCATTGGTTTGGGTCAGAATGGCTTCGATCCATTTGGACACATAGTCAACAGTGAGTAAAATGTACTCGAAGCTGTCCGAAACAGGGAAAGGTCCCATAAAATCAATCCCCTATATGTCAAAGATTTGCATACAAGAATCGGCTGCAAAGGCATTGTTGAAGCTGCCAGTTACTACGCTAACATATTTGGTTTTGAAAAACTTGTCATCGTAGTTTGAAAACGAAGAACTCATGTTCAACAAATAAAATTTGTACTGGAATAGAAATCCTGGGTCAAACTCAGGGAGGCGGATGTTTGATTAGAAATACGGGTTTGTTTTATTTGTCACGAAGCAAAATAATTGATTAGAAACAATCTATCTACTTACAATAAATAGAAGAGAGAGAGAGAGAATATTACAAACAAAAATCAAAAAGAGATGTAGAATGAACATGGAATTCATTATCAAAGAGATTATTTGTTACACTATTCATTACGACTAGAAAGCAGAAAATGATTACACTAGAAAGCAGTAAATCTACTCTAGAAAGCATTAAAAAGAATGGGGAGAGAAATATCCTCCACGACGGTCGCATGGAGGATGAGTCGGATGGGACGACGCCTAGAAGACGGGGAACGGAGCAAGACGAAGGAGGACGAAGCGGGAAGAATGGGAACGAGGCAGCAGGTCATCGTCGTCGCAGGATCCACTTTCGAAATGAGGGAAAAAATTTGACTTTATCTCTTAGGAAGCATCCCGGGTGTGGGACAAGCTTCTCTTGAGCTTTGGAGAGGGAGAGAAGAGAAAGAAGGGATGCCAATTTCATATGGAGGGGGTCTCCTTTTATAGTTGCAAGGAGTGAGGGCAATTTGGTCCTTTTAATTTGAAAAACATTAATTTAAGACCTTTAGTGATGAATAAATTGTTGCTAAAGTTCCGAACGTGGACTTCGTGGGCAGCGCTCGCGCACCCGCTAGCCTCCCGTGCATGAAATGCACGCTCCATGTTCTTCAGATCTTAGTCATTTGATCGTGAGATCGGACGGCTTAACTCGCCCCTCGCCGCGCCTTCTCATCGCGCGCTCGCCGCGTCTGATCCCGCGTTACGCACGGGCATCTGATGCGGCGTGAGCACTATCGAGTGCTCGCGACCGCTCGATCACGATCGAGCAGTCAATTACTCCCGCTCACCGTGCCTCAGTAACTACTCCTTGTGAATCAAACGTGTGCCTCCTGATCTCGCAAGTGCTCTCACCTGCTGCACTACACAAACGTTTGTGTCGCGGTAATGTTTCGTGCGCACGCATCCACAGTCATTGGATGCACATCCAACGGCGGAGAAGCGACGCTCAAAATGAAGAAGAGATGGAGCAACGGGTAAAACGGCCGGTTGGGCGGCTGAGATGGCGCCATGTGGTGCCATCTTTGCCATCCATCGTCTGGATGATGTAGATGGTGCCACGGTTGTCAAATTGAGTTGATTTTCATGCCGTTAGGCTGCTTTCGTCGATCCAAATCCATTCGTGCAGTCGAATTTCTCATCTGAAGTGCAGATTCACACCATCTTGCCCTTTGATCTTCTAGGGTTCCTCGATCTCTATCTGATGCGACAGATGTTTGGTTAGGGTGATCTTCGAGTCGTTGAACTCCAATCATCGCCCTGATCAAATCTGTGTGGTTGGATCTTCGATCTGAGGCCCCTGATAAAATTTGCCCTGTCCCTAAACATAAAAGGCAACAATTAACCTCTATTTTATTCAAACTAATCTAAATGCAAGATGATGCATGCTATGTAATATTTATAGTATGTAATGCAATTCTATACTTAAGAACATGCATAAATAGACATTTTATGTAGTGTAAACATGTTCACATCACACCCCCATGCCTATCTTTTGCTAGTCCCTAGCAAAAACTACAAGCTATTTGTAAAAGAATTAGGTTGGATTATTTGGGCTTGAGTTATTTTCAATCATTAAGAAAATGTTTACTTCAGATCTGAACTTTCAAAGACACAACAATGCCTGGGTATCTGCCAAAATGCAGATCACCTCAAGCCCTCGCCTTATTCAAAGAAAAATTTCTTTTTCTCTTTTTCTTATTTTCTATTTTTTTTGGATTTTCGAGTTTTAGGGTTTAAGAGTGGCTTTCTACGACCATTCAACTCACCCAAGATTTGATGAGAGCCCTAAGTTCTAAGCATCTTATTGTGAATGTGATAGACTCGTTGATCGACAGTTAAAATGGACTTCGGATTTCTATGCCTCTAGGTGACCTTAAAAAGAGAATTTTGCCTAAAGGTGTATCTTTACAACCGGTAGCTTTCTCCCTACTTTTATTTTTAATGGGTCAACACAAGGGTGAATCCAGTGTATATCTCCTCGGTTTATTCTACTTCTCCGCTTCTTCCTAAGTGTTTTGGGAATTTTCAGTGCATTTATTGAGCTGGGTTCTGAACAACCGGTCGATGAGCTGTTACCATCGACAACTTGCTAGCCATACTCATGCGGCGAAGTGTGGCTTATTTCTTTTGTTTTCTTTTTTTCTTTTCTCCTTTTCTTTTTCTTTTCTTTTTGACTTTCTTTTTCTCTTTTTTTTTAAGTAGGTGGCTTCCCTAGTCTAAGATTTACCAAAAGGCAACAAAAAGAGAATAGTCCATTGACTGGGCTCTGGACAACCTACCTATGGGCTGTTACCCACGATAACATGCTAGCCATATCACCTTAGAAGGTTCATTAGCTACCCAATTTCCGTTAGAACCGCCATTTAATGAGTCAGTGACAAGATAGTGTGTAGATGCTTTAGGCTTAAATTTCCCTCAAATCAGAGGGCAGGCTGATAAGTCGTGTACTTATCACCCAAACTTATTTACTCGAATTAAAATAGAATTCAGGTTAGTGAGGACTCAAAAAACAAATCCACATTTTAATGGATACACAGGCTGATTAAGACCTGAAGGGTCTTTGTGTTCAGATCCTAATGTAATATTTCCTAAGATTGAAAATTTTCTTAAACCCAAGTTCTCTTTCCTAATTCCAAATTTTTTTTTTAAAATAAAAGAAAATAAGACAAATCTACGGAGCTGACGAATAAATTCAGAAATGACTATCCACCCCCCCATGCCTATCTAATGCAATGTCCTCATTGTATTAAAAAGACATAAAACAGAGTGGAATAGAGTAGAAAGCACCTGAATTGCGTGAATGTCGGGTCCGCTTTGAGATAAACAAAAACTGTATATGTGCTGAATTTAGTGCCTTCAGCTAGGCACACTATACAAATAAGAGAAATAAAGAATTCATAGGTGTAGATCAGAATCAGAATAAAAAGAAGAAACCTCTGACCTGCCAACAGATGTATAGAGATGTGGACCAGATTGTGGTGCAGACCCATACCCCATAATTGAGAATATCTAAGGTTCTAGCTAAAAATTACCCAAAACCTAAAATCAGTATGCAAGCGGGGTTGGGCCTACGATTTATGAGGATGCAACCCAAGATCAAAAAGTTGGGTTATAGAGAATTCGATATCGAAATGATAATCAATGAATGTATGCTTGGGTTGAACATCCTCAGAACAAATGTCATAAGGGTTTTGGTTTGATGGTTTCAGATGAATTAGAACCCTTAGACTTGGTCTTCTATTTCCTCCGAAGTTTGCTTCCTAAATCACAACTTCCCAGCTTCTGTTCTCCTCATTCAGAATGTCAAATTTCGAGACCTCCTGCATATTAATCACCTCGTTTGAAATTTTCAAGTCTAAAAGATGTGGTTGAATTAGAATTGACTTGGGTCTAGTTATCTCAAAAATAGAATCATCGATAAGCTCAATGGGGTGTAACTAAAAATCAGGGTATTGGATTGAATCCTCCAGAAAATGTGATTCTGGATCCGTAAGGTGAGCCCCAATAAGATCAGTTTCCTTAGTTATTGGGCTATCAAATGATCTATCAGATTCCTTAGGCCCAATTATCTTACATAAATTGTGTTCTGTAAACTCGCATGAGACTTCGCAACTTGAATCTTCACCATCAGAATCAAAGAAATCCAAATCCGTATTAATGTATGTCCCAAAATCATCTGTCATTTTCTGGTCCATGGAGACATACGTTTCCTCGTACCCTGGCTTAGGGATTTCAGGTGAAGAAATTAGATCATTCTTAATCGGTTGCTCTAATTCAATCTGGTCAGCCTCGTAACATGTGTCCCCCCTGATAAGTTCCTGAGCGGGTTTTGACCTTGGCTCTCCTAAAGGGGGTTCATCATGGGAATCATCCCACGGTTGAACCAAAACAACCACAAATCTCATTCTCAATTTCGCTAACTTTCCAAGTAGAAACTCACTGGGTTCTTATCCTTAACATCCTGGAGCCAATCCAACAAATACTTATTCAAATCATTAATCATCTCAATTAGGGGCTCCAATTTTTCAATGCAAGGTATTGGCTGAACTTCTAAAGAGTATATGATATTCCTCAAGTTAGCTAAAACATTATCTTGAACCTGGTTAACCTAAACCAAATGAGTTGATTTAGGGTTGGGCGGGTTTGGGATCAATGTAGAGGAATTAACAAATTGAGATTCGTTATACCCTTCCTAATAATAGGTCATTTCGGATTGTTCAAAAAGTGGTGATGACCTAAAGGCAGTGTAATCAGAGGATGGGTAAGGATCAGTGTATCCTTTTTGATTGTAGATCATATTAGGTTGTCCATGAAAGGTTGACGATCTATAATCGATGTGGCTCTGAGAAGGATAGAAATCACAATCATAGTGTTCAGGGTTAGACCCTAAACACAGAGGTCCGGAACTATATCCCCAATCCGAATTATCCCAACTAACTGATGGTTGATTATAGTACGAGTCGAGATAATCGTCATGTTGAGGATAACTCAAAACAGGAGGGATAGAGTAGGAATGCGTATAAAATGTGGAAGGATTCATAAGAGATGGGAGGAAGAGAGGTGACCTGCAATAGAAGCAATCAAACCTGTCCTTAAGTGGGCTAGCCTAAAGACCTACAAACTCCCAAAACCCATCTTGAGATAAAGAAACGATTTGATTTGCTTTTGTCTGTTCAATCCAACCAGTTAGAAGGAGGGACTGGGGAGAAGGTTCTTCCTTCGGCTTGCGCATCCGGTTCCTAGTGTACCCCCCCAGCAGCGATCATTTGATTCTGCTCCCCTAGATAGACATCAAATTGAACAGTAGAAACAGACTAATCGAAAATAATCTCATTCTGGGCTCTGAAGAGCGAGTCGAATCCTTAAGGCCAACGTCTACACTATTTTATTTAGGGCTAGGTTTTAATGTGCTTTGGAATGTGATGGACCCTTTATCTGGGTTGTGCCCTTAATGATTGATTGATGTGTGTGTGCATGCACAACCAATGATTTTCAAGCAAGATTATTTTTGATGCGGTAAATTTTAGGGTTCAAATCTTGCTTAGTAGCTTTTAGGATTCAAGTTTAGGTGTTTTCAAACAAGTTTTGTTGGCACACCAAGTTTTGAAAGCACAGGTGAAGATGTTTTCCTTTGAAACTTAAAAGAATGTGGAGTGCCTGCTAAATCCCTAAGAGTTGAACCTAAGCGGCAGCTACTTAATGAGTAGATTTTTAATTGAACTGGTGCGGCCCAATCAACTCAAACAATTAGCCTGATGCACCACTTAATTAGGCACACAAGTGATTACCTAATATGATTTCTACTCAATTATGTGTTTGGATGTGTGTACCGGTTCCAAAGATCGATTTACCAGTTGAGTTTGAAAATCATATGTGGTTGTGTACGTTTGTGAGATTTTTTTATTTTTTTCCTTTTAAATGTGGAGGTTGAGGCGGGTGTGGGTGTCAAACAAACACATAAAACTAACTTTAGAGTTTATAAGAACACCTAGGTTGATTGATGTTTGTGTTATTATGTGGTGAAATGAAAACTAATGGGTAGGAGGTGGGGGATAACTTACAGAACCTTCAATAGCACTTTACTCCATTCTACTGCTTTTGCTCATCTCAAAAGAGTACCTACAATAAGAAAGGAGAGAAGTGAGGTAAATGATTCGTAAGTTGTAAAACGCGAAAAAAAAACAAAGAGCCTCACCTCCCCAGCAACGACACCAAAATATTGAAGCTGCGAGTTACTATGCTAACATATTTGATTTTGAAAAACCTGTCATCGTAGTTTGAAAGCGAAGAGCTCGTATTCAACAGATAAAATTTGTACTAGACTAGAAATCTCGGGTCGAACTCAGGGAGGCAGATGTTTGATTAAAAATACGCATTTATTTTATTTGTCACGAAGTAGAATAATTGATTAGAAACCTTCTATCTACTTACAATAAATAGAAGATAGAGAGAATATTACAAACAAAAATCAAAAAGAGATGTAGAATGAACATGGAATTCATTATCAAAGAGATTGTTCGTTATACTATTCATTATGACTAGAAAGCAGAAAATGATTACACTAGAAAGCAGTAAATCTACTCTAGAAAGCATTAAAAAGAATGGGGAGAGAAATATCCTCCTCGACGGTCGCATGGAGGATGAGTCGGACGGGACGACGCCTGGAAGATGGGGAACGGAGCAAGACGAAGGAGGACGAAGCGGGAAGAACGGGAACGGGCAGCACGTTGTCATTGTCGCGGGATCCGCTTCCGAAATGAGGGCGAAAATTTGACTTTATCTCTCGAGAAGCATCCCGGGTGTGGGACAAGCTTCTCTTGAGCTTTGGAGAGTGAGAGAAGCGAAAGAAGGGATGCCAATTTCATATGGAGGGGGTCTCCTTTTATAGTTGCAACTAGTGAGGGCAATTTGGTCTTTTTAATTTGAAAAAATTAATTCAGGACCTTTAGTGACGAATAAAACCGTCGCTAAAGGTCCGAATGTGGCCTTCGTGGCCGGTGCTTGCGCGCCCGCTCACCTCCTGCACGTGAAATGCATGCTCCACGTTCTTCAGATCTTAGTCGTTCGATCTCACTCTCCCCTCGCCGTGCCTTCTCATAGCGTGCTCGCCGCGGCGTCTGATGCGGCGTGAGCGCTATTGAGCACGCGCGACCGCTCGATTGCGATCGAGTGGTCAATCATGCCCGCTCACCGTGCCTCAGCAGCCGCTCCTTGCAAATTGAACGTGTGCCTCCTGATCTCGCAAGCACTCTCACCTGCAGCGCTACACAAATGTTTATGTTGCGGTAATGTTTTGTGCACGTGCATCCACAGTAGTTGGATGCGCATCCAACGACGGAGAAGCAGTGCTAAAAATGAAGAAGAGATGGAGCGGCGAGTGCAGCGGTCGGTTGGGCAGCTGAGATGGTGCCACGTGGAGCCATCTTTGTCGTCCATCTTCTGGATGATGTAGATGGTGCCACAGTTGTCGAATTGAGTCGATTTTCACACCGTTAAACTGTGTTTGTCGATCCGAATCCATCCGTGTGGTCGGATTTCTCGTCTAAAGTGTGGATTCACACCATCTTAGCCCTTGATCTTCTAGGGTTCCTCAGTCTCTATCTGATGCTACAGATGTTTGATTAGGGTGATCTTGGAGTCATTGAACTCCAATCATCGCCCTGATCAAATCTGTACAGTTGGATCTTTGATCTGAGGCCCCGATAAAATTTGCCCTGTCCATGAATATAAAAGGATACAATTAACTTCCATTTTATTCAAACTAATCTAAATGTAAGATGATGCATGATATTCAATATTTATAGTATGTAATGCAATTCTATGCTTAAGAACATGCATAAATAGACATCTTATGTAGTGTAAACATGTTCACATCAAGCATCATATCAGGTGGCTCATGTTGCCCAAGGTCTGGCAATGAGTGCATGCCCTACAGTGATTGTATGCATCTTTGAAAATTGTGGGCCAATAAAAGCTGCACTGGAGGACTTTCACTGCGGTTTTATGACCTGAAAAGTGTCCACCGCATGCTTGGTCATGGCAGAAAGACAATAGGTCTTGAATTTTCGCTTCCACGACACATCGTCGGATGATCTAATTAGCACCGATGCGGAGAAGATATAGGTCATCCCAGAAGTAGTACTTGGCATCGGAAAGAAATTTGTCCTTCTTGGTCTTCGTCCAATCGGACGAGATCTGATGTGATGCCAGGTAGTTTACTATATTAGCAAACCATGGAAGCCCTATATTGATAATCAGAAGGTGCTCATCAGGGAAATGTTCCGTGATGGGTCCGGAAGGGTCGATGATCTCAGAAGGAAGGTGGGACAAGTAATCAGCTACCACATTCTGTTTTCCCGCTTTATCACAAATCTTGAGGTCAAATTCTTGCAACAGCAAGATCCAGCGAATTAATCGAGGTTTCGCATCCTTCTTCACAAGGAGATGCCTCATAGTTGTGTGATCTGAGTAAATGATAACACGGGACCCCAGGAGATAAGATCTGAATTTTTCCAAGGCAAATACTATGGCTAACAGCTCTTTCTCAGTAACTGTGTAGTTACGCTGAGCCTCCTCAAGTGTCTTGCTAGCGTAGTAGATGTCCTCGGGTTTCCCATCAATTTTCTGCCCAAGTACCGCTCCTACAGCAAAAGCAGATGCATCGCACATGATCTCAAAGGGTTGAGACTAATCAGGGGACTGTAGGATCGGGGCTTGGGTAACTCGATCATGGTGGATTTCAAATGCTTGAGTGCATTCCTTGGAGATTTCGAAAGGACCATCCTTAGAGAGTAGAATGGTCAGGGGGCACGCGATCTTTGAGAAATTAGGAATGAATCGACGGTAAAAACCGACGTGCCCCAGAAAAGATCGGATGTTCTTGATCAGGCTAAGCATAGGGAGTTTGGAAATCAAGTTCACCTTGGCTTGATTGACTTGGATGCCTTTTTCTGAAATGAGGTGTCCTAGGACAATTCCTTCAGGCACCATGAAATGGCTCTTTTCCCAGGAAAGAACCAGATTCACGTCAATGCACCACCTAAGGATTTGGACCAAGTGCAGGAGACAATCGTCAAATGATTCTCCAAATACTGAAAAGTCATCCATGAAGACTTCCAGATAATCACCCACCATATCTAAGAATATGGAAAGCATGCACCACTGAAAAGTAGTGAGTGCATTGCAAAGACCGAACGGCATCCTTCGGAATGCATACGTCTTGAAGGGGTAGGTGAAAGTGGTCTTTTCTTCGTCCTCAGGATGGATTGCCACCTGGTTATAACCGAAGTACCCATCCAAAAAGTAGAAGAACCTATTTCTCGCTAGTTTCTCGAGGATCTGATCAATAAACGAGAGTGGGAAATGATCCTTCTTCATGGAGGAATTGAGTCTTCTATAATCAATGTAGACTCTCCACGAGTTCGCCACACGGGTCGGTATGACTTCTCCGATTTTAGTTGTGATAACGGTGAGTTCTGCCTTCTTAGGCACAACTTGGATTGGACTCACCCATCGACTGTTGGAGATCGGGTAGATGATCCCTGCATCTAACCACTTAATGATCTCCTTTTTCATGACCTCCTATAGATTGGGATTCAAACATCTCTGCATTTCACGAGAAGGTCGTGTGCCCTCTTCGGTGTAGATACAATGTGTGCAGTAAGAGGGGCTGATACCAGTCAAATCATCGAGAGTCCACCCAATGGCTCTACGATGTTGCTGGAGAATAGTAATCAGACGGGATTCCTGGTCAAGTGTGAGTATGGAGTTGATAATCATGGGAAACGTCTGATTGGAACCCAAAAAGACGTACTTTAGATGGTCGGGAAGAGGCTTGAGTTCTAGAACGGGGTTATCAGTAGCAGCGGGCGGTTCAGGGTGTGTGTCAAGAGCAATGGAAGGAGTTATGGGTGTATCTAAGTCAGATTTGGACTCCTCTGATTGTGGGTTTTGATCTTCTTGTGGTTGATCGGGAATAATCAGGTTGTCCTCAATATATGGTTCATCAACCACGGCCTTGATATCACATATTTGTTCTATAACTCCGCAATTAATCCCTTGTTGGGCCTTAAAGATGTCAATTTTCAATGTTTGGTTCCCGAATTTCAGTTCAATTTGGCCCTCCTCACAGTTTATATTAGCCCTAGCAGTGGCCAGAAAGGGTCTCCCTAGTATAATTGGTGTATCCCTTGGGTTTTCAGGTGCATCCATATCTAAGACTACAAAATCCATTGGGAAATAGAAATCTCGTACCCTAACGATGACATCCTCGAGTACTCCTTTAGGTGACTTAATAGATAGGTCAGCCAACTGCAATGTTACCTCCATCGATTTAAGCTCAGATTCTTCAACGTGGTCAAGGAGGGATGTAGGTATTAGGTTTATGGAGGCACCTAAATCTAATAAGGCTCTATCGGATTGGGTATCACCAATGGTACATGAAATCAGGGGAGTACCTGGGTCTTTAGCCTTAGGTGGGATTTTGCTCAAAATTACAGAGTTGGCTTACTCTAACAGTACGATCGGACTCCCACTTTTGGTTTGTGACTTATGCTTGGGTGTACACACATCCTTTAGAAATCGTGCATAAGTCGGTACATGACGGATTGCATCCATCAAGGGGATGTTTATGTGGACCTGTTCAAAGAGCTTGACCAGATCCTCCTTAGGAGCCACGGGTTTGTTTGGTCAAGGCCTCAGGAAATGGAACCTTAGTTTGCTCCTCTAGAATAGGTCCAGGTTTTTGATTTGGGATAGGGGTGTCCTAGATAACTATCCTAGAACTTGGGTTACTATCAGGCTGAGAGTGGCTTAGATAAGGTGGGTCTTGAGTTGCTTTACCCCTATGGGTTGTTACAGCATTCAGTCTTGCCTGGTTTTGGTTTGGGGTTGGTAAAATAGGTGGCTGTTGTTGAAATCCCGCATAAGATGTCGAAGCTTCCATCCCGTTGGGTGATGGAATAGGAGACTGATAAATAATGTGGGCTTGGCCCGGATTTAGGTTCATAACGTGCCTTTGGTTCGGCACATTATTTGGATTCGGTAGAGGTTGAGAAGGGAGTGTGCCAGGTTGGCGGGAATTCGCCTTCTGGGCGAGTTGATTGCGAACCTCTGTGATCTCATCCTTGTGCTATTTTTGCATAGCCGCATTCATCTTTTGAATGCAGCCAGAGTCTGAAGGATAAGAGTCATTTGATCTGCTTGGGTTGGCCAAGTTTGATAGGTGGGGTTGGGCTGAGGCTGAGGCAGCTGATATGGACGAGGGGCTTATGGACGGGGTTGATATGGTGGTCTTTGATTCTGAGTATTTCCTACCCACAGGAAGTTGGGATGATGCCGCCATCCAGGGTTATAGGTATTAGAGAATGGGTCATTCTGGATAGCGTTAAGGTCCTCGCAAGTCTGAGGAACCTCAAGAAAGTCAGAATACGAGGGTTCAGAGTTCCCCCAACTAGAGTAGGTCGGATCGGAGTTTCCTCCAATCTTGGAGTCAGACGAGGGTGGATACGAGTCCATCCCCTGAGAAGATCAGTGATAGATGTTATGCACAGCTTCCCTCCCAAGAGGTGGCTGTGCAAATGGGTTTTGCGCAGAGGTGGCTCACTGCAAATGTCGAGTCAGCTCATCCACCTTCTTCTTGATGATAGAGACCTTGTCCAACCGACTGTTCATCAGTTCCAAGTCGACGGATGCGAATAGGCCCTACATCTCATGTGCTCCCCTTGGATTCGTCAATGTGCGGGCATTCGTCTGGTCGAATAAGCCCATGGAGTCATTATTGATGGAGTTCTCGCACATATTCTCGAGAATCTCCTACACAGTGTCTTCGTGTTGACCCATGATATTTCCTCCATAGGTTGCATTTACGAATAAGCGGATGCCTTCATGGAGTCCCTGGTAAAAAGACTGTACTTGTTCCCATTTAGGAACTCCGTGATGGGGGCACTTTCTCATGAGATCCAAGAAATGGTCCCATGCCTCATGAAGAGGTTCTCCAGATTGCTGAGTGAAGTGTGTGATCTAGTGGCACAAGGCATTCGTCCAACCAACGAGGAAGAACTTTTTCAAAAATTCGGATTGCAATTCAACCCACATGTTGATTGGATGCGTTTGAGTCTGATACCAATGAGCTGCCTTGTCCATGAGAGAGAAGGAAAACATCTTCATAAGAAGAATATCTTGGTTTTGTAAGTCTGACCCGAAGGTCTGGGCCAGATGTTTGAATTGTTTGATGTGCTGGAAGGGATCCTCGGAATTAAGCCCATGAAACTTTGGAATAACATGAATCATGTTGGGCTTGAGTTCAGAATCAGGACCTCCAGTCGGGATTTGGACTGAAGGTTCGATCGCCACCGCAGTGGGATTATAGTGATCTCGCATCATAGGATGTTGTGGTGGGTTCACAAAGTTTTGAAATAGATCATTCAGGCACTGGAGTTGGTGTTCAAGATTGTTCTCTTCTTCAACTGGTTGTGCCATGATGATGGAAGAAGGAGAATTGGGTTCTAATGAATCAGAGGAGATGTCTATGTGGTGGGGTTGCTGCACAAACATGGACGTCGAGGCTTGGCCTCGGCGGGAGTGGGTTGCTAAAGGAGGTCTTAAGGATGGTCTTAAGGACCTCCTACCGAACATGCACCGAAGGTTTGGATGAGAGTAGAATGTACTGGACCCAATCAAGAAACCCAAAAATTTGGATGATTATAGAGGTTCAGTGAGGATGATACCCCTTAGTCAGAAAAGCTGTCCACCTGAGAAATACCTGGGTGGCCAGAGAGGGAGAGTCCCGCAAAGACCCCTACACAGTAGAGCATCCCCACGAGTTACAAGGTTTCCCCCACCTGACCTCTCTTGTCACTGAGATTCCAGGTAGACCAGAATGGGGACCTTGACCTCTTAAGTCTACCACTTTTATTTAAGATCAAAGGTGCTTAGGATTCCACTTGAACTTTAGATGTTTTGAGTGCAAAAGTGACCTAATTTCAAGGTTGGTTGACCCAACAAGAGGTCAACTTCACCTATTTGTCCTTTGAGAAGCTTTAGGTCCTTTCTTTTAGGGTTCAAGTGAACTTAAGAGCTTAAATTTTAGGGTTTCTCTTGAATAAGTCTTTTCAATCAAGGCTTAAGCACACCTCTTATTGGAAAAGTTAATTCTTGCTTAGAGAGATGTGTCACTAAAATCCTAAATTGGAATCCTTAATTTGGCTCTAATTTTGGTCCAATTTAGTTGCCACAAATATGGTATCTAGGGCTCAATCAAGAAGGTGGTAGCCCTAGTTTCCTTAAATGGATGCACAAATCAATATTTGTTGAAATCAAAATCAGGAAACTTTGGTGACTTAACTAAATATGGAAAGCAGGTAGCCCTAAATTGATTTTTATCTTCTTTTTCCTTTTCAGAATGAGGGGATTAGGAGAAAGGGCTAATCAAAGATTACCTGCCCTGGGTGTGTTTGTTGTGCAACCATCTTCTTTTGAATCTTCTCCCCTTAAACAATCACAACAAAAGAGATGTATCAAGTTAGATCAAATCAGAAATTGTGATCAAGATTTCTAAATCACTCGTTGCTCCCCGGCAATGGCGCTAAAATGTTTTAGCGAGGCGAGATCAATGTTAAAATCAATGCGTCGTAGTATAGTTGAAATCGCTCAAAAACAAATAAATTTTATTACTCGAAATTGTAAATCCAAGGTCGAACACAGGGAGCAAATTGGGGTTTAAAAATCAAGAACACAACTTTGAGAAATCGAATATAATGAAAATCAGAGTTAATGCAAAATGTAAATATAGCCACAAAATATCAGTGTATATGAAGAGCACAAAAAAATGAACATATGATTTTGTGAATCAGACGTCTTAAACTAGTGTTTGCTACAGTGCTGTGCTATTTCTCTTCTCTTCTCTATCTCTAATCTTCTATCTCAAATCTGTCTGGCTTCCTTCTTCTTTTCTTCTCTAATTTCTTCGTACCTTAGCCTTCTTTTCCTTTGTTTCCTTCTATCTTTAGCTTTGGCTTCTTCTTCTTTTTCTTTTTCCTTTCCTTCTATCTCTGCGGCTCTTCTTTCTTCTGCCTTTAGCTTCTTCTCCTTCTCTTTCTCTTGCTTCAGCCCTTCAGCCTTCAGCTCTTCTCCTTCCTTAGCTCCTCTGGCCTCCTCTCCTTCCTTGGCTGCTTCTTCTTCTTCTTTCTGCGAGAGAGCAAAACCTACCCCTACCCGCCCCCACGATCTCTCTTCTTTCTCTCTTAGGCTCGCTCTCCCAGAGCCTTCTCGGCTAATCGGGTCGAGTACGCGTGCCAGGGACCAAGCCCACCATCATGCGTGGTGGGCAAGGAGTGCAAGTTAGTCAGGTATACAGGTTAGGGCTAGGTCCGCAGGTAGTGGGTCATAGACAAGACAGTGAGGGCGAGTGGGATCTTGATTGCGCAGCAATCATAGGTTTTAATTGACCTAGATTAGGCTAGGACTTAGCATAAGTTAGGGTTATTCATGCATGCATACGCATTATCTACATCTTTACTGCTCATCCTTAGCTATGCATAAAATAATGTTATAATGTGCTGCTTAAGTGCATTATGTCGATTGCAGGGAATAAGCTAATCAGGAGCTTGATCTGGAGCTGGATCAGGAATAACGAGAGTTGTAGCAGAGCTGGAGTAGAAGGCTTAGTTTAGATATAGGAACAATAATGTAAGGGGGTTAAAGTTTTCTATTCTATTAAGTAAAAATAAAGCAGTAAAATCTGAAGAGCTTAGGTCCATCCTAGCCCTATGATAGCCTAGAGACTTTCCCAAGCCTTAGCCACCCTTAGATTAGGTCACAACACCCTAGGAAGCCCTAAAGCCCTAGTTCCAACCCTTATCTAGATGTTCAGATAAGTTATAGGATGTCCAGGACCCTTAGCCATCTCCCGCACACCTCAAACCCACTTCTACAGTGTTATTGGACGTCCAGACACTTTGTCAGATGTCCAATTTCTGCAAAGTACCCAAAACAGAACCTTGATTTCCCCTAACTCAAATTGGACGTCCAGAACTAAAGTCTGGACTTCTAATTTTTGAGTATAAGTCGTCTGATCCTATTATTGGACGTCTAATGCTGGTCTTCAGTCCCTGTTTTGAGATTCAAGTCTTGATCTTGGATCTCTAGCTCCCTAGACCTAATCCCAACCCCATAGGAACCTAAATTAAGGTGTCCTAACCCTAGTACATCACCTCTAGACCTACCTAAGGACCTAATTAGGTCCTCACCAAACCCAATTGACTTAGATCAAGTCAATTACCTTCACCTAAGTCAATTGGACTCATTGAGTCTAATTGAGCTTAGATCTCAACCCACACAAGTTCAATTGGACTTAGTGAGAGTCCAATTGACCTAAATCCAACCTGATTGAGTTATGGCACCCTCAATTAGGCTCACACTAATTCAATTAAACTTAAGTTTAATTGCATTTTCACCTTAACAATTAGGGTTTGTAACCCTAAAATCAAGACCTAAACCTACACAAACCCCTTAGGACCTACCCTAAGCCACCTAGCCATGTAGGGCATGATCACATACACACTTCTTTAGAATTCTCTAGAGATCTCTTGAGATGGCGCCACCTCTTGGTTGCCAAATTTAGCAACCAAGGGGAATTCAAATTGAGATCCACAATTTTTGGATCTCAAAGACCACCTCCAACCCCATGTGGCCGGCCACTCTTGGACTCTCTCTAGAGAGTTCCACACCTCTCTAGAGAGAAGCCATTGGGTCTATAAAAAGACCCCATGGGCAGCCAAACACACCCATTCACATCCCTTGGCTTCATTGGCACCACTCACCTCATTAGCTCCATACACGCCCACCTTCACTTAGGTTAGCTACTCCACCTCCACGAGCTCACCACCATCATGGAGGACACCATGCCAGGATGTTGGATCAACCCTACCTCTCTCCAAGGGTCGGCCTAAGATACATTGGCCGCCCCTCATTCTTCTCCTGACCACTCTAAGGCCATCGAGGACCACCCCTGAATGCCCTTTTATTCTTCTAGATTTAATTCATGCTCTTTATAATTTTATTGCTTTTATTTACTGCTTAGTAGTCTAGTCTTATTTCTCCCCCAATGATGCATGCGAAATCCCCCCATCGATTCTTGTATGCGATCATTTTCTGGTAGCTAGGTTTAATTTTCAAGCATTTATGTACAAGCTTTCCTCTAGATTCCTTGTGCAAACAACTCCCCAATGAATGAATGAAAATGCATTTATATATATATATATCTCTTTATGTGTTTGAAATCACCACAAGCTTAATAATTATCGTATTTGCGTGATTTAAGTGCCTGCTCTTTAACTGTCTATCTATTACGCACCAGCATGTCATTTCCCGAGGATATTGAAAATCTAATAATAGACGCTTCTCCATAAATAGTCACCACCTCACTAGAATCGTGCGCACAGAAACTCACACATTCACCTTCGTAAGTTATTTGATGCATGCGCATGTGATCAGAGTTAATAACAGAAGTGGTGAAGTTTTAGTTAGGAGATTGGAAACCGGCGTGCATCTTTAAATGAAGTAGAGTAGTAAAAAGATCGATTTCAAAAGTAAAAGCAACGCCTCTCAGAGATGAACGACCGGGACTCAAAGTCTCGTTATCTTTAGAAATCATTTTTTGACGAACGTTTTTGCACAACTATATTATGATTCTGACGACTTTCAAAACGCGTGAGAACGATTTCTGTCAGACCTCACCCCATGGTCAGGAGGCGAAGAGCCTATGTGACTTTTTCCTCTTATGTCGCTGCGCCTGCTGAAGTCTTTCCGAGGTGGGACTATGTTGTCCCACCTTCCTTCGCGAACGCCCGTAGCAGAAGCTTCCTTAATTGCAGCAGTTGTGGGGCCTTCAGTGCCAATTGCCTGACTGGGGTTGTGCGTGAAGGGATTCTGCACGACCTGGGACCTGTTGCCTGGAGTGAGGAGTTCTGGAGGGGGCTCCCAAGCAGGCTCCTTGCTTGCGCTAATGGCAAAGAGCCTCTGACCCTGTCAGCAAGAAAAATGACCTTGCAGCCTCGTCAGAAAGCTCAAGGAGCTTTACCTAAACATGGCGAAGGTAGTGCGAGGGTCGGTGTGGCGTGGGATGGCCGGAGCATCGTGCCTAGGTCACCCTGTGTGCGCGAAAGTAGGTGTGTTCGGGGGGAGTTATGGGGCTCGGCGTGGTGAGTGGAGTGAGGGTTTAGGGTTAGTGAGGTGTGGCAGTGCTCGTGGGGTGGTTGGCGAGGCAGATGGAGGCGTGGAGCCGCGGGAACACCTCGCCGAAGGTTTGGCCGGAGGTGGAGAAGGTTGTGGTGACTTGCGAGCGTCGAGGAGTGTTTGCAAGAATAAAAGATAGAAAAATGATGAGAATGGAGAGAGGACTTAGCTAAGTGAAAATAGAGGAAGGGGGATGCAGAGGAGGTGGCTGGCTCATATTGTCGTCGCCGGAGACGAAGTACCCAGTGGGAGGAGGACGGCGACGACAAGGGGGTTGCAGGGACGTCGGCTGGTGCAGTGTGACACGGATGAAGAGGATAAAGAGAACCTTGCCACTGATATTGTGGTAGAGCGACGAGAGAGAGAGAGAGAGGGGTCACCGGAGCTTGCTGAGTTATTGACCGGAGGGGGAAGAGATGAAATAGGAGGTTTCTCAGGCCAATTTCAAGCTTAGAGGTTGCGAGTTGATCTGGGCATGCTTTTATAGGCCCTGGCAGGTCTTGTGCTTGGAAGCCAAGCTTCCAAGCACAGCAACCTCGCCGGAGTTGGAAGGTCGAGGGTGACCCAAATCTCTCATGCATTTGCATGAGAGATTGGGTGCCAAATCAAGCCTCTGACTATGTTCAAACTGAAGGAGATTTCTCAGAGAATCTCCCTTTCAAATTTAAAGGGGATTCTCTGAGGAATCAGGGAGATCTTTCCCTCGATACCTCGCCAGAGTAGGATTCCCTCCACTATAATGGAGGAGGGACCTAATTGCAAAAGATGATGAGGAAGTTAGGGGGTTTCTGCAAAGGTTTTCAAAAGATAGAGGTAGAAATGTACTTGGACTGGCCCTATTTTCAAAGTAGGTCAAGATGAATTCCCCTTAGGTCCAAATCTTGGTACAAACCTAATTTGGACCTAAGGAATCCAATGGTGAAGTTAGATTTTAGGTTTGACCATGTTTGACTAGGTAATTTACACAAAAAACTAATTTAGGGCAAACATTTAACTAGGACCCCAATTTAGGTCAAAATAGGTTCTAAAAGCCAAATTGAAGGTACTAAACCCTAAAGGATATTTTTCCATGAATTTTCAAGGGTTTAGGTGAATTTTTTCCTGATCAGAACCTTGTCAAATTAAGTGGGTCTATTTTAGGGTTATAAGAAGTCATTTAATTCCTCGAATTCACATGAACCCTTTTCTGTCTGAACTAACCCACTTTTTATCTTATTAAAAACATTTGACTTGTGTTTGGCCCATGATAAATCCAATTGTTGCACTGCAATGGTAAATTACAGTTTTACCCCTTGTTTCTTGATTTTCTTTCAGAAGGGTTATTCATTAAGTTAGGACATTGAGTTGGTTATGTAGGAGCTTTTGTTCTCTTTTTTGGGTCAAAATGAGCTAGTTAGGGCTCATGATGGTGTTCCCATCACCTCGCATTGACTTCGATGAGATTTTTGGCCACAATTCGTGCCCTCCACAAATGGAAATCGAAGCTAGAAAAGGCTCAATTTGGATGAGATACGATTGAGGAATCTTCCCACCAAATTTTGTGGGATTTCATCGAAGAATCGGGGAGATATCAATCCTTGAAGTCACGCCAGTGATCACGAACTGAGCTTCTGCTTAAAGGAGAAGGTGGACTTGAGGAATATGGTTGCAAGGACCATTCTGCAAGGAAATTTGAAACGTAGGGGTGGTTTTGCAATAATAAAAAACTAAAGGAGCAAATTGGAAACTTGATCAAGATGGAGTCTGATTGGGCTCAAAATTTATGGGCAACTCAATTTGGACCCAAGGAATCCATTGGTGAATTTAATTTTTGGTTTTGATGAATTTTATTGGCCAATTTATGATTTAACCCAAAATATATTAAATACCCGTCTTGGTCTTCATTTTAGGTCAATTTAGGCTCATTTTGTAAAATTTAATGTTTTAAACCTTATAGAGTATTTTTCAATGAATTTTAGAAGGTTTAGATTACATTTATTTTCATCAAAACCCTTTAAATTGAAGTGAAGCTGAAATTAAGAATTCAATATTTGTAATTCGACTTTTATTTCATAAAATCCTTAAATTGATCAGCGTGAGCTCACTTATTAGAATTTTGAGCTTAGTTGACCTTCAGTTAGGTATAGGTTCACCCTTTAGTTAATTTGCATTTGTGTTAGCTTGTTAAAATAATAGAATTAACTTATTTGAATGTCATTCCTCTTAATTCTTTATGTTATTAAGTTATACTCTTTTATTGGTTAATAAAGTGTATTTAACCTGATAACATAGCAAAATCAAGCTAGATATGAAGGATGATGGCGTTACCATCAATGACTTCTCCAAGAAGTCGAGTCGAAGCCACAGTGACTCCTCCAAGAAGTAGATCTTCAGCAGGAAGATCCTCAAGTGTTGCGAAAACAACAAATGATTAGTAAGAAAATTATATACAAAATGAATCAAAGAATATAATGAATTAAAGAATGTATATACAAGAAATAATATGAATAAAAGAATGAATATATACAAAGAAAAGAAAAATATTTACAAAAGAAAAAACAAAAGACAAATTTTGGCTTATAGAGAGTTGCCTCCTCAGCAATGACGCCAAAAAATGATCAACGATCTGGATTGCTAGTTAAATAAGGTTAATTAATCACATTGTAGTAAAGTATCTCAATCCAGACGAATGTCATTTATTTATATATAATTTTTACTAGTTTTATTCGAGTTCATTCATTGGGAGGCAGTTATTAATACACATCACTTTCTATTATCCAAATATCATCTTTTATTCCAAAAAAAATGTTAAGTTTAATTACAATAGAATGAATTATGTATGAAAGAATCAAAGAATGAACTAATCTAAGTCAATTATGTACATGAATGAATGAATTACAATCAATGACAATGCCTGGAGAATATATATAAGATTAAACATAAAAAGCTATCTTAAATTAATCTATGTTAATTATATACATAGTATCTAAGTTTCTAAACTAACTAACCTATATATATACAACTATAATACTATATGAATGTACCAACATATATATATACCTACTACAAATATATATATACATATCACTACTTATATATATATATGTATAAGAACCTTAAAAACAAGTATATACAAAAATAAGGAAAAAATAATATGTACATATGTATTTTCTTTATTTACACTACACGTATATAATATATAAGATATATATACACTATCTATATACATATAGTATATATATATAACAACATAATATATTAGTATTTAATATTTATATATTATACTGTTATAATAATATACATATACTTAACACACTCACATATATATGTACACTTATACACAGCACATATACTTAATTTATTTAACACTTATTACATACACTAACACTCTTAACACTCACACATGCACACACTAACACTTACACAACACTTAACACAGTTCTACACTCAGCTAATTTTTTTACTTAACACTTTCTACACTTAAACCAAAAATATTGGGTTTTAGGCGAACTTTTAGTAGGATCAACGTTCCCTTATGGGGTCGGATCAACCACTACTAGGTCGGCCCATAGTGTGGGGGGTTGGGGGGTGGTGGCCCACCAATCCAAAACCACATAGGCCTTCCTCTTTCTTTTCCTCTCTCTCTTTCTCAAATGCTCTTAGGGATCCAAACCCCATATTGGATGGGAGGTCGGCCCGCATGTTTCCTTAAATGCCGCACAGGCAGTCTCAACATTTCCGATGTGGTACCAAATGTTTTCACTAAATCGCATGCTTCTGGGTGACTTTATGCTGAATTTAGGGATATGATTAGGCAGTAAATCATTGATTATTTTACAATTAGATTATATGTACATGTAGCTAATATAAAGGGCTTTCATATGGTATAGTTTATTTACATTAATTAAATATATAAATATATTTTAAAATTCATTAAAGTAAGTGATAAATACATGTATAATTTAGGCTTAATTACTTAATTAAAGTATGTATTAATGAATTGATGGTACAATTGACTCTTAACTTAGTTAATTTACATTATTACGTAATTAATAAAGATTTTTAATTGATTTTTATTGATTTATTTCTATATTTACACATTTAAATACATGATATATATATATATATATATGCATACATACATATTATACAATTTAAATATTGTTCTATAGTATAAATAGGGTTATAAACATATTGAAAATACTTTTAATTATAATATACAATAATAGAAAATAATTTATTTATTTATTTTACTAATTTACTAATATATATTACATTAACTTAATAATATACTAATTAACTTATAAATATAAACATATACTATAAGTTATAAATAAATATAAATACATTACTGAACCTAATAATTACTATAAGTTATATATACATTTAAGAATATGTTAGTAAGTACATATATAGCTAACGAAGTGAGGGAGTTGCGCCCCCTTGAGATCTACTAGGGTTTTGCCTTTCCCCTCTCCTCTCCCCTCCTCCCGCTCTCCCTTCCCCTCCCCTCCGTTGCCCCTCCTGTCTCCTGCTCCTCTTTCTGGTGAGGCTCGTGCCTTCCCCCTCATCATGGCATCGTCCCTTTAGACCTCACAGAGGGGGAGCTGAGGGGTGGTGGTTTGGTCCCCTCTCTTTTTCTTTCTTCGTCGCCTGTTTTCTTTTCCTGTTGTTTGTAGTGGGATTCGCTCTTTATGTGATCTCCATGGTTTTCTTGTGTCTTTGGTTTCTGTTCACCGTGTTTTGGCTTCTTGGGTGTGTGCCTGGCCATGATGCCTTCTGGAGGATCTGCCTCCCCTATGCTTTCCTTTGATGGTCATTGCACCTCTCCTAAGAGGTCATTTGCCTCTGCTCTGGTGGGTTCCGGCTCTCTCGACCCATCCTTTGTGGAGTTGGCCTTCAAGGTGTGTCATCCGGAGTTGCACGATGGCGTTTGGGGTACTCCGATTTCCTCTAAGGAGGTTGCCGATCTTAGCAGGTCCCTCTCTTCCTCGGTTGTATTGCGTGCGTGGGGCCCTAAGCCCTCCTCGAAAGCTTTAAAGGATTTCCTCACCAAACGCCTTCACATTTCTGTGGGTTTTGATTTATTTCCTCTTGACTTCAGACATTGGCTTGTTTGTTGTGATGCTTACTTGGAATTCTGTAAGATTTACTCACTCGGATCTATGTTTTTGAAGTGGGTGAGGGTCCAGTTCATTCGATAGAACCCTTCTTTCTACACGGACTCATCCGTGGTGTCTACTCTTGTGTGGGTGGGGTTCCCGGGTCTCAATCTTCACCTCATTCAAACAAACGTTCTAGTGTCCCTAGCTCATCAATTGGGTCATCCCATCTGTGTGGACCAAAGAACGCTACAAGGCCTTAGACCTGGATACCCCAGAATCTGTGTTGAGATTGATCTTTGTAAGCCTCTTCACAATTCAGTTGTTGTTTTTAATGGTGATATTAAAGTTGTTCAGCGTGTGGTGTTTGAGAAACTTTCGGCTTTTTTTGCTACGTGTGCTAAGATCGGCCATCTTTCTTCCACTTGTTCGAATGTTGCCTCTGTTTCAGGTCCCGAGGTTTCCTTCGGTGAGACCCAGTAGGTCATGGTTTGAGCTTTGGCTAAAGAGCCTTCCCCGGACCCTGGAAAGAAGAAGGTCAATAAGAAGGAGAGTTCCACAGTTCAGCCTGACCCTTCCTCGCAGGCTGTGGAAGATCCTACCAGTCCTGGGGCTCAGGTTGATGCTTGTAATGATCCAGCTTATTTAACCTCTCTCCCCTCTTCTGTAGGTGGGATCTCTACCTCTCCCCCTTCCTCCTCTCTCCCCTAGGATAGTAGGAAGAAGTGTTGGATGTAGCTCCACCGTCGAGCCAAGCAGGTCTCCTACCGGTCCAAGGGGAAGGAGGCCTTTGGTGTTGAACCTTAGCCTGAGCCTTCCCCCAAGGTTATATCTTTCGAATCTCCTCCTCTTGTGGTTGCTGATGATGGTTTTCGTGATTGTGATTCCTCGCTCCATTTTCCAAACGATTTGGTTGATGCTGCCGAAGATTTCTCTGTGAACCGCGAGGATTTTCAAATGACCGTTTGTTTTCCAGATGATGCTCAAGCTCCAATCTAGGTTCTCGATAAGAAATTCTCTTTCAAAATTGGCAGCTCTAAATCTAGTCCTGAGTTAGCTAATTTAGATGAGGATTTTTCGATAATTTTATGAAACTCTAAAGAAACGTAGATTGATAGGTCGGTCAGTCAAAGCATTTTTCAATTGGACCCTAAAGAAAATCATCATCCCATAATGTCTTGGGGCATCTACCTTCCTATTCCTTCTTGTCTGCCTATCCCAAACATAAATAGGGGTATTAAACCCTCGATGTCTCTTGTTGAGACCTGCTTGGATGGGGGGAACCACATGTGTACGAGCAATGATGTTAACCCCTTAGACTCAAACTTTGAATTGGAGCCTCTTGGTGGTTCAGTTTTCTATGATGCTGAACCCCTGGTCCTCCAAGATTCAGCATATGAGGCACACTCTCCTATTAAGGCCAGAGGAGTCCATCGAGGTCACTTCTTGGAGGACTCGGGTATGATAACCCAAAGTCGTGCCAAATCCCTCTGCAAAACCCTTTCCCTATGAATTGCTTGTTTTGGAATTGTAAGGGTATTTTGAACTCCCCTACCCTTAACCATCTCAAGAATATGATCCATCTTCAAAAAATCAAACTCATCTTTCTCATGGAACTGTTTGCTGACCCTTCCATCATCAACTCCTTGCTGTCGGTCATTGCTTTCCCATTCTCCCTTGTTGCGCCAAACTCTCCCAAGATCTGGTGTTTGGCAAAAGACCCTGACTCTGTTTCACTGGTTTCCTCCTCCTCTCAGGCTACTACTATTTGCTATTCTGTCTCCTCTATTCTGTTGAAGATTATTACTGTGTACACCTCTACGGAGGCTGAGACCCATCGTGAGTTGTGGAACTACCTCTCGGAGGTATCCCATTCTTCCCTGTCCCCTTGGGTGGTGGGGGGCGACTTTAATTGCATCCTCCGAGCCACCGATAAAAGTGGTGGCTCCCCTTTCTTAGACCCCTAGGCCATAGACTTTAGAACCATTATCCATAATCTTGCGCTTATCAAGTTGCCTATGGTTGGTCCCCAGCTTTCCCGATGTAACGGCAGGTAGCGCGAACAGCGTATTTATGAAAAACTTGACAGGATTTTGATTACCCATGATGCTGTTGCTCACATTGAAGGTGGATCGTACCTCAATTGACACTCCTCTGATCACGCCCCAATGATTTTGAACCCTAAAGCCCCTTAACCCTACCTACCACATCCATTCTGCTTCCAGAATATGTGGCTGTGTGATTTGGCGCTCCCCAAAATTGTGAAACAGGCTTGGAATCATGCCTATATTGCTCCAACTCTTGACCCTATTTCTGCATTTTATACTAATCCATCTCAAGAGTGTGCTATGCACTTGGAATCTTACGACTTTCGAGAATATCAATCAGTTGGTCTAGGACCTTGAGGCTCATTGTGAGGAGCTTGAAGGGAAGTTGTCCTCCGTTTGGGACGACAACACTACAGCTGAGCTCTCCGACCTACACATGCAACTGTTAGACGTCCATGCTAAGTAGGATGATTTCCTTAAACAAAAAGCTAAAATTGACTAGCTTAATAATGGTTATTAAGAGGCACTCTGTGAAACGCAACAGGTTGAATCTTACTAGTGTTATTGGAAATGGCTCCTGGCAGGTGGCTCCTGATAAAGCTACTCAATTCTATAAAGACCTCCTTTCCTCTTCCCAACACGATGACTTCTCCCCCTTCCTCAGTTCTATCCCTAATGCCCTTGATCTTGGGGAGTCTTTGAGGTTGTTTAGTCCACCCTCCCAATAGGAGGTCCTAGACTCAAACTCGATGCCCCCTGATCGGACCCCTAGTCTAGATGGTTTCAACGCTAAATTCTATAAGTTCTTTTGGGATCTCATTAAGAATGAGCTTACCTTAGCTATTGCCCATTTCTTTGAAGCTCATAGTGGTCCCCAGGCGTTTAACAACACTTTCATAGCCTTAATCACCAAAAAACCTGATGCTACAATTTTATCTGACTATCGTCCCATTAGCTTGTGTAATGTTTCTTATAAAATTGCCTCCACAATTCTCACTAGCCACCTTGCCTCCTACATCCCCAATCTAATCTCTACTGAGCAGGTAGGCTTTGTTAAAGGGCGATCTATCTTGGATCATGTGTCCACTGCCTTTGAGCTTACCTAACACATAAATAGGAAGGTTTTTGGATCTAACATTATCATTCAACTCGACCTCAAAAAAGCTTATGACCATGTGGAATGTGGGATTCTTTATCGTATTTTGTCTAAGTTTGGTTTCTTGGCCCCTACCATCTCCTTAATATCTGCTTTTGTTAAGCATCAGGGATCTTCTATCCTTATCGATGGAGCCTCCTCTAATTTCTTCCATCCTTCGCAAGGGCTCAGACAAGGTGACCCTCTCTCTCCTTACCTCTTTGACATTTTTATGGAACGATTCATTAGAGGTCTTAAGGAGCTTGAATACCATAAAAAAAATTATGCCTTTTTCTGCCAAGAGGGGAGTTAAAGCCCCTTTGGCCCTACTCTATGCTGATGATGTCATTCTTTTCCTCAATGGTGGTATGCACACATTTCTAATCTATCCAAGTTCTTCCATGATTTCCATGCCTCGTCTGGCTAGCAGTTCAACCTTTCCAAAAGCTTCTATTATGTTGGCAAACAACTCCCCCATGATAGAATTTCCTGCATCACTCAGTCCTTGGGAATGCAGCAGGGTGCATTCCCTTTTGATTACTCGGTGTGTCCTCTCTACGTTGAGAGAATGAAGAACTCCTATTTTTATCTGATCATTAACAAAGTCCAATCTAAATTAGTGGGTTGGAAAGCTAACCTTCTCTCCTTGGCCTCCCATTTACTCCTGATTAAACATGTCCTTTCCTCTATCCCCATTTACATCCTCATCATGAACCCTAACTATTGATGAGAATCTCATCATAAATCCTAACTAGCACATTTTGACCTAAATAAGTATACAAAAGCTCCTACAAAACCTAAGGGAAAGCCTAAATCAGAGAACTATAAATTTAAGTATTAAGCAATACACAAGGGGTAAAATTGAAATTTTACCAATGCATTACACAGAAGGGATGTCTAATGGTCTAAACATAAGTCAAATGGGCTTAATAAGAGAGAAAGTGGGATGATTTGATCTGAAAAGGGTTATAGCAGCTTTTAGGAATTAAATGACATTCTGTAACCCTAAAACAAACCTGCTCTAATTCACGAAGTTTCAGGTAAGATAAAAATCAATTAAATCCTCTAAAATTCATGAAAAAATATCCCATAGGGTTTAGAACCTTCAATTTGGCCATTGGAATCTACCTTGACCTAGATTGAGAACCATACCCAATTTTTGACCTAATTTGGGTTTTTACGCAAATTGATTGGTCAAACATGGTCAAACCTAAAATCCAACTTCACCATTGGATTCCTTAGGTCCAAATTAGGGTTATATCAAAATTTGGACCTAAGGAAAGTTTGCCTTGACCTACTTTACAAATTGGTCCTCAAAAATTATTTTTTGACCCTTAACTTTTTGAACCCTTGCACTTAGCCCCTCAACTTTCCCTTCGTTCTTTGCAAGCCGGTCCCTCTGCCACCTGCAGCAGCGGCCCATGCCTCCGGTGAATTTGCGCGAAGGATGGCGCCGCGCAGGGTATGGGGACCAGCCCCAAAAACGAAGGGGGGTCCCCTGCGTTGTCTTCTTCCGCATGGACCCCCTCCCATGCCCTTTCGACACCCATACCTCTCATGCGAATGCGTGAAAGGCATGGGTCTCTTTTCCAGCCATTCTCCGGTGGCCTGCCCACGCTTCCTCCTCGAGTTCTCCTCGCCAGCACCTATTTGAGGAGCGGCAAGGGCTGCCATTTGGGGCAGACTTGTTTTGGCCACAGAATCCCCCAGATTTCATCTCCCCTCTCTCCAACCAAGTATCCCGCAAGCTCCGACGATTCTTCCTCCTCCCTCTCTTCGCTCTGCTACCATACTTGCAACAGGGTTCACACCGCCTCGTCCTCCCGCGTCGCGCCGCACCAGCGCACGCCTTCCTGTCCTCCTCTTCGTCGCAGTAATCTCCCTCAGGGCTGTCTTCTCCGATGACAACACAAATGAGCCGTTTGTCTCTGCTGCCCCCCTTCGCTCCAAATAATCCAGATAAGCTCCCCATCTTCCACTCTTTTATTTCCCTCATTCTATTTCATACTACACCCCTTGACCGCCACTGTCCACCCGCATCTTCCCCATCTCCAGCCACCCTCCGACGAGACGCCTCTGTCACTCCGCACCCCCACATGTCTCGCCACCCACCGCACAACCTCCGCCACACTCCACTGAATACCTTCCACCCATCCACAGAACACCACACACACTCCATGCTTCCCCCGACCTAACCCATAACTCCGACCACAAAGCGACCTAGGCACACATGCCTAGGCCACCCCGCGACCTCCCACTGATCGCCTGACCTTCGTCGTGACATGGCGAAGGTCCTCCTATGGTCTGATAGAGCTGCAAGCTCCATTTTGTGTCACGTAGGATCTGAGCCCCAGCCGCCATTAGCGACAACTCGAGGAGGTCGAAGGCTTGCTCCAGGCTGAAATGCTTCAAGGTCCCAGGTCCAGCAGGTGCAGGGAAGCCTCGCGCAGGCAGTTGTCCCAGCAATTGGTGCTGTGAGGCCTGCAGCTGCTACAATTGGAAGGAAGATCTCCTGCAGGCGTGCAAGGAACAGCAGGTAGGACATTAGTCCCACCTCGTAAACGGCTGGGCGCAGCGCTTCACAGAAATTGAAAAAGTGTATTGGGCTTATCTCCTTCGATACATAGGGGTTAGGTCCCTCGCCTATGCATGTAGTGTGCCACATGCTCGCACCCGCCCTCGCCCGCACTCACGCTCTGCGGGTCTGGGCCAAACTTGACTACCTGACCAAGCACTCCTCGCCCACCAACACATGCCGGTGGGCCTAGTCCCGGGCGTGTTACCCGACCCGTATACCTGCGAATGCTCTGGGAGCGAACCTTTGAGAGAGAAATAGAGAGAGAGAGAGACGTGGGGCGGGTAGGGGTTAGGTTTTGCCTAATCGTGTAACGTGTAGGGAAGAAGGAGAAGAAGAAAGGAGGAGGAACGACTGAAGACTTAGCCGCACAGGGCAGTTGTTGAAGAAAGAAGACAGGAAGGAGGAAGTTGCACAGAAAAGAAAGAGAAGAAGCAGCCAGGAGCTGCAACAGAAGAAGAAAGAAGAAAGCGGAAGAAGATAGGAAGGCAGAGAAGCCAACTGAAGAAGGAGAAGGCACAATGCAAGAAGAAGAAGAAGAAGGAAGCCGAACAGAGAAGAGAAGAACCTGCAAGGCACTGTAGCAAAAGGGTTGATAAGGCGTCTGATTCAAAGAATCAGACATTTGAGAAAGGAAAGGCAGAGAAAGAAAAGAAGGAAGAGAGAAGAGAAGAAAGAACAAAAAAAAGAGAAAAGGATTTTTTTTTTGTTCACTCTCTCTCCCTTTAATTTTTGTAAAATAGTATATAGTCAATTATGAATTTGTATGCTTCTAGACCAAAGTTTGCACCCTGAGTTCGACCTCGGAATATTCTAAATTTTGAATAATAAATTAAAATAAACTGGTAATCACTTTTCATGGTAATACTACAATGAAGATATCTTTAAAAAATCGCGAAAAGGCGACCCACCAGTTTTTGGCGTCGTTGCCGGGGAGCAACGGTCATTCTAGAAGCTATTAATTCACAATTTTTGATTTACTGCTGACTTAATCTCTTCTCTTTTGTTGTGCAGGCATAGTAAAACAAGAAGGAACAAGCAGCCGCACAACAACCACACCAAGGGACAGGTAATTTTCTATCCTCTCTTTTATGCTCCTAAAATTCTAAAGAGGAAGAAAAAGAAAAGCAATCTAGGGGTTACCTATCTTTCATACATAGTAAATCACAAGAGTTGTCTGTTTTTCAATTTCAACACATTCTATTTGTATATCCACTAAAGGTAATTAGGGCTAAAACCTTCTTACTTGAGCCCTAGTTACCTAATCTTGAGGCAACTAATTGGACCACTTAGAGCCAACATAAGATTCTAAGCTAGGGTTTTAGAGACACCTTCTAATCAAGAATTGAAAACCCTAAAAGAAGTGTGCCTAAGCCATTGCTTGAAAAGATCTATGAAGAGAAACCTTAAGCAATCCGGCTCTTAAGTCACTTGAACCTCAAAAGACAGGACCTAATAAGCTCTCACAGGAACTAATAGGTGAAGTTGATCCCTTGGATCAACCAACCTTGAAATTAGGTCACTTTTTGCACATAAAAGGATAAAGTTCAAGTGAAACCCTAAGCACCTTGATCCTAATTAAAAGTGGTAGACTTAAGAGGTCAAGGTCCCCATTCTGGTCTACCTGGAATCTTAGTGACAAGAGAGGTCGGGTGGGGGAAACCCTGTAACCTGTGGGGATGCTCTACCATGTAGGGGTCTTCGCGGGACTCACCTTCTCTGGCTGCCCAAGTAATTCTCAGGTGGACGACCTTCTGATTAAGGGGTATCATCCGCCCCGAACCTCTATAGTCACCCAACATTTTGGGTGTCTTGATTGGGTCTAGCACCTACTAACCTCATCCAATCCATTAGTGTATGTTTGGTAGGAGGTCCTTGAAACCTCCTCTAGAAATTCACTCTCCCTGAGGCCAAGCCTCGATACCCTTGTTTATGCAACAACCTCTTCACATAGACCTCTCTTCTGATTCTGAACCCAATTCCCCTTCTTCCACAATGGCTCAGCCTGTTGAAGAAGAGAATAATCTTGAGCACCAGCTCCAGCAACTCAATGATCTCTTCCAAAACTTCATGAAACCACCGCAGTGCCCCATGATGCGAGATCACTATAATCCCACTGCGATGGCAATTGAGCCTCGAGTCAGAATCCCGACTGGAGGATCGGATTCCGAACTGAAGCCCAACATGATCCACACCATACGTAAATTCCATGGGCTTAATTCTGAGACCCCTTCCAGCACATCAAACAGCTTAAGCATCTAGCCGAGACCTTCAGGTCAGATGCGTAGAATCAAGATATACTACTTATGAAGATGTTCTCTTTCTCCCTTATGGACAAGGCAACCCATTGGTATCAAACACAGACCCGCCCGATCAACACTTGGGAAGAACTTCAGTCCGAGTTCTTGAAGAAGTTCTTCCCCATTGGTCGAACCAATACCTTGCGCCATCAGGTTACTCACTTCATGCAACAGATGGGAGAACCTCTTCATGAGGCATGGGATCATTTTCAGGATCTCATGAGAAAGTGCCCCCATCACGGAGTTCCTAAATGGGAACAAGTCCAGTCTTTTTACCAGGGACTCCGTGAAGATATTAGACTATTTGTCAATGCAACTTGCGGAGAGAATATCATGGGTCAACATGAGGACACCGTGTGGGAGATTCTCGAGAATATGTGTGAGAACTCCATCAACAATGACTCCATGGGATTATTCGATCGGACAAATACCCATGCAGCGACGAACCTTAGGGGAGCACACGAGACGCAGGGCTTGTCCGCATTAGTCGACCTGGAATTAATGGCCAGTCGGTTGGACAAGGTCTCTATCATTGAGAAGAAGGTGGATGAGCTGACTCAGCATTTGCAGCAAGCCACTGATAAATGCCAGTTTATCATCATTCTTATGCATTAAAACAAACCTAGCTCTTAGGATTTTACTCCGCAAACGGATTTTTGGGCTGCATTTAGGCATAAATTAGGATAGGCATGCATTGCATTTTTTATTGTTGTTTTAATGTGTTTTTGTGAGTGTTAGGGATGTACAGATGCACAGATCCCTAAAACCCTAGCACTCAAGAAGGCAAATGGTGAAGGAGAAGCCCAGACTAGCTGGAACTCAGCCTAATCCAGCTCACCTCAGCTTGATCCAGCTCACCGCAGCTGGAACCTAGCTTACTTGAACTAGGGTTAGCTCATCCCAGCTCCATTCAGCTAATCTCAGCTGGATGGCAGCTCAAGAGAGTTCATCTCAGCTCACCCTAGCTCAAGTCAGCTCAGATCCAGCTCAACTTAGCTGAGTCTAGCTCATCTCAGCTCCCACTAGTTCACAGGGAGCTCTAGCTAGCTCAGTTGAGTTGACAGGAGTTCACCCCAGCTCAGATCCAGCTACATTCAGCTCCACTCAACTCCAGCCAGCTGAAGAAGAGTTCATCTCAGCTCAGGAAGCTCAAGTCCAGCTCCCGGGGACTCAGCTTAGCTCAACTCAGTTGAGCTAAGCTACCTTAGCTGCCTCAACCAGCTTGATTCTCCCCGGGAGCACCAGACCTAGCTCACCTCAGCTCATTTTGGTAGAAGCTAGCTCACTTTAGCTTGGCTTAGCAACTAGCAAAGAACTAGCAAGCTAAGCCAGCTAGAGTAGCCCCATGCCAGCCTCTTCAGCAGCAGCCAGCTCCAGCTCCAACTCTAGACTTCTTCTCCTCAGCTCCTTCCTCTAAACCCTAGCTCCATTACCTTCTCCTCTACTCCTCCATTAGCTAAGCTAGCTTAGCTTAGCTTAGCTTAGCTTAGCTTAGCTATGCTCCAACTTCCTTGGCTTATACCACCCCAAAAACCCACCTACCAACTCCACCCAACTAGCTCCACCTAAGCTCCACATAAGCTAACCTACTTGGCACCAACCTAACCTACCCACCACCTCCAAAAGACACCTAAAAGTGGCGCCAAAAACTACCCATAACCACCCCTTAATGGCACCACTTTTCCCTCCAAAATCTCCCCTCATCTCCACCACACAATCTCCCTTGAACCCATCTCCACCATCCACCTAACCCCCCTTCTAGAAGGCCCCATGTTGGCGCCAACATGGTGGTGTCTCTCCACCACCAAAAGACACCAACACCACCATAACTACCCCCTTTAACACCTCTTGGGTTGGCGCCAACTCTCCTTAGCCATAGGATCACCAACCACCTCCATTCTTCCATCCTAGCCCTCCATTTCAAGGGGCACCTTAACCCCCCATCCTACCCTATAAAAAGACCACTACCCACCACCATTCAAGCCATCCTTGGCTAGCCATTTCATTCTCATATTCCACCAAGAATCCCACGTCCAAGAGAGAAGAAGAAGAAGAAGATTAAGGGGATATTCTGTCCCCTTGGTGCCTTCCCCTCTTCCCTTCTCTCTTGGGTCACGCCAGCCAAAGGAGAAGCCAGGCAAGGAAGATCTTGGAGGAGATCTTGAAGGTGGTCACACCACCTTGGCGGAGTTTTTGAGGGTGGTGCACGCCCACCCCTTGGAGAGAGCATTAAAGGTGGTAGCTTCCACCTTGGAGGAGCTCTCAAGGAAGGAGAAGAAGGAGGCCCTCTTTTCAAGCCAAGGAGCAGCTAGGCTTGGAGCAAGACGACAACCTTCTTCACCATTGTTACAAGAGGATTTGTGTTTCTTTTCTTGCTTTTAGATTGTTTAATTCTAGTAGAAGCATTCCTCTACTTGTCCTTGAAAAGAACACTCATTCTACTCAATTAAAATTGCCTTCTTTTAGTTTTTTTTATTGCAGTTGTTTGTTTTGGTTCTAGCACTTGTTTCACCTCTTCTTCCTAATTACTCTAGGCCTCCACTTGCCTAGAGTGAGCTTAGGAAGAAGATATTTCTATCTTTTAGATTTTAGTTAATCAATTGTAGGTGTTAGTTCTCTTCGCTACAATCTGCAGTTTGCCCTCGTCTTTTCAAAATACAAAAAAAAAAAATTTACATATTGAAAAATATTAAAAAGAAAGTTGAGATTATATTCCAAGCAAGAGAATCATTATTGCAATTTTTACCTCATTGGACGACCCTAGATACTCCCCTATCTAGGATATAAATTTTAAAAGCTTAAGCGGATTCGCGTGTTACAACGACGTTAAAAACCCGCTTTTACAAATCACGCGCATTTCGCTATCAGCCACCTCTGCGCAGAATTCCTTCGCACAGCCCCCTCCTGCATGGGAAACTGTGCAGCACTTTTTTCACCAACCTTCTCCTGGGATGGACTCGTATCCACCCCCTTCTGACTCTAGGACTCGAGGGACCTCCGATCCTTTCTATTCCTGTCGAGGGAGCCCTACTCCCCCATTCTCCAACTTTTTTGAGGCTCCTCAGACCTGCAGGAAGGCAAAGAAGCCAACTGAAGAAGGAGAAGGCACAGTGCAAGAAGAAGAAGAAGAAGAAGGAAGCCGAACAGAGAAGAGAAGAAAAAGAAGCCAAGAGGAGAACCTGTGAGGCACTATAGCAAAAGGGCTGATAAGGCGTCTGATTCAAAGAATCAGACGTCTGAGATAGGAAAGGCAGAGAAACAAGAGAAGGAAGAGAGAAGAAGAGAAGAAAGAAAAAAAAAGAGAAAAGGATTTTTTTTTGTTCACTCTCTCTCTCTTTAATTTTTGTAAAATAGTATATAGTTAATTGTGAATTTATATGTTTCTAGAATCAAAGTTTGCTCCCTGAGTTCGACCTCGGGATATTCTAAATTTCGAATAATAAATTAAAATAAACTGGTAATCACTTTTCATGGTAATACTACAACGAAGATATCTTTAAAAAATCGCGAAAAGGCGACCCACCAGCTATCATCCAAAAGCTGGAGTCCACTTTTGCTAACTTTTTCTGGGGCTCCTCTTTAGATGAAAGAAAATTCCATTAGATATCTTAGGAAAGGATCTCTTTGCCTCAAGCCATTGGGGGTCTTGGTATCCATAACCTTGAGTTGTTCATTGAGGCTTTTAGAATGAAATTCATTTGGAACATCATGTTCCATGAGTCCCCTCACTCTCATATTATGAAAGGGCTTTATGGCATGTCCACTGCTGATTCCGCCTTGATCCCTTTGAGAATCAAAAGTCTATGGGTTGCTTACCGCAAAATGAAGCGCTTTATCAGATCGGAAGTCCACGAAGGGGTTGTTGACTTCTGAAGGACATATGGATTGGGAATTCGCCTCTGAGAGATTGCATTCCCGATGACCTCTCTCCCCCTCGGGTTTCTATCAAAGATATCATCCATACTTTTCAAACCAGCCCATTCTCTACTTATATACCCCAAGCCCAGTAGGTTCATATTGTCCAAACTACTCTTGATGAGGATAAGGACTTGCCATTATGGACCCCCTACCCCAGAGGCAATTTCACCATTGCTTCAGCTTATAAGGCCAACTTCTGCACCTTACCTCTGACTCCTGACTTCAAGGATCTTTGGAATCTTCGGGTTCCGTTGAGATTCTCTCTTCTTGCTTGGAAAGTTCTCCACCTTAAACTCCCTATTGACAATAATATTCAGAGACTGGGTATTTCTTTGCCTTCCAAATGTGTTTGTTGTCAAACTTCTCCTAAAAATGAGACGATTGAGCACGTTTTCATGCATAGTGAGATTGTTCACTGGATTTCCTCTTGAGCATCTAATAAGAGCCTTATCAAGCCCCACAATTCGAGGCAATTCTTTTGCACTATGAAATCTACTACGACCTCTTCTCCCATTAGACGTTACAAAGGTCTCATCATGTTCATTTGGCATAACACGTGGTGGTTCAGGAACAAACTTAAGCATGACGAGATATCCTGGGATAAGCTAGAATTTTGCTTGGACAAAAGTTGGAGCAAATTTAGCTTCGGTGGTTGGTTGCATCACAATAGATTCTTTGCTTTTGCTGTTTCTTGGGTCCAACCTTTGGATGGGATTAAAATTAATGTTACTACTGCTACTAATGGTTCTCTTTTCGAGGTTGGCTGGTCAACTCATAATACTGATGGTGACTTTCTCTTGGAGGCAACTACCTTGATGCATCATTCGGTTAGAGAGGTGGTCATCATAGATGCTATTCTTCATGCGTGCGCCAGAATCCCCTCCCACCCCGTGCACGTTGATACTGACTCTACATTTCTTCATCATTGGTGGAACGGAAAGTTCCCAATGTTGTGGATTATCAAGGAAGATCTTCTTGTGCTGCAGCGGCTGTCCACTAGAATCAGATCATTCTCCTATATCTGTGATACGGCGAATTCCCTCCCTTCTCTTCTCCCTCGAGGGAGTGCCGGATCTTGGCATATCATTCAGCCTTGTGAGCTTTCCAGACGTGCTTCAGGCACCATTATTTTAGATCGGATTCACTTTCCTTACATCAGTATTTAGGTTGCTTGCTTTTGGTATGTACTAGACTACGAGTCATGGTCTCTTTTGTTTTCCTGTAGGGCAGGTTTTGGTTCAGTCCCCCCACCCATTTAATTTTGCCTCTAGGGAGTAGAGGTTGAATATGATCAACTCCTGATTTGTGTTCTATTCTTCATTCCAAATGAATCAGAAGAGTATATCTATATTAGATTAATTCCAACCAAGTCATTGCACACATATTTCATTCCAAATCCATTTAAAATCATGATCAAAATCTGATTAAAATCCTTCCAGATAACTAAGCATCAATAGCTGACAATATATGAATTAGATCTTCTTAAATTGAATTTAGAGTTATTAACCTCAACAAGATCATTATGCATATTTCACAAATATAAAAACTCATCTCAGGTCTTGCTTAAAGAATTATCAATCAACTTGAAACCTCAGGCCTTTTAGATCAAACTAGGATATGAGGTTTGAGCTCAAAAATTCCAAATCAACTTAAAACCAATTGAAAATCCATTTTTTAAGTGTCGCATACTCTTACTACACATCTTCGAACTCTTCAAAATCCAATCAATGAATATAGATCCACGAGAACCCTAATCCGATCATCCTACTTCTGCTATAGACAGTGGAGAAGGATAGGTCAGATTAGGCGATTAAATCATGAATAAACCATTTCTAAACCTTCATTCAGATCTATTAAAACTCATTCAACATTCGATCAGCTGATTAAAATAATTTTGAGTTGAATTAAACTCTCTCCCATTTGGGCCTTTGATCTTGAATTGCTATAATGTTATGAACATCTGAGAACCCTGCACACTAGTGATTAGTGTACAGGAACCTTTGGCGATGCCTGTGATCCTATTAGGTCATTACAAAGTCATTAAAACCATGCTTCAAAATTCGAAGGCCTTTGCTACCTAGAATAAGAAGAAAAATAGTACTCGTCTAAGAAATTAGACCCAAAGAACTCTGATGATGAAAATCCAATCAAATTAGTTCAACTTCATTGCATTAAGCTCAGTTGAACTTTAAACAACTCAATTCAATCGATTAAAATCAATTAAAAACAAATTGAATCTCTAATCATCCAATTGAGCATGAATATCAAATTTGATTCAATTGAATGAGTTGTACCCAATTCAAACCAGATGGAGGGCCATTGTGATTGGATGAAATGAGTGGGATGACCCTCAGATGGAATTTGGTGCTTTATTGGATCCGAAAGCTACTGACCTTCAGATCCATTAGAGCTTTGGTGGAATGGTTGATTGGTGATTAAAGACATCGAGGAAAGAAGGTGAAAATGATCGTAAGATGGAGGGAGAGGCTAGTGAATTATGATGAAGGTGCGAATTAGCCTCTCTGATATGGTTTGATCAGAGGGGACTCATCGAGGAATTGAGTGTAGTAACCACCAATCTAAGCTACACTAAACACAAAATCAAGCTAATTCTAATCTAAACTACATATCTAAGCTATCTAATTGAACTAAGTTACACTAGGAAAGCTATAGATCCTAAACTAATAGGAAGAAAGGGACCTGAGGTGTTGTAGTTGGTCGCTACAGTGACAGAGGGAGGGAGGATGACTCCAACGATTGAAAGCTTCAAGTGAGGGAGCTCAGAGTTTCCTTTAAGAGTGAAGGGATCCCTAGCTGCAAGGATGAATTGAAAAGAGACTACTACCTTTGTCACAGGCCGCAATGAAGGGGAAAGGGTACTAAAGTGGAATGAAGTGGTTGACACAATGGGGGATGGAGCCGATAACTTCACGCAGGGGGTCAAGGGTCAAGTATTTATAGGTGTAGGTAGCTGCGGTGACCTGCAATTGAAGGTGTGAGCCGTTGAGGGTCTACGACTAAAATGAAGATAGAGGAGCGCACGAGGGTTTTGGATGAAATGTGGTTGTTCGATGTGAAGTAGAATAGGGCGCGAAACCATGGGCACCAGCACTAGCACGTGAGGTGAAGATCCACCCTTGGATCAAGCTAGGATGGGACGAACAACGAAGAGGGCTTGTGTTCATTGCATGAAGAACACCTACAACTATAGGTGTTTTGGAGAAATTGCAGAGAAGACCCTTGCGCGAAGAGATAGAAAAATTTCTAGGAAACCCATTAGTTAAAGAAATAATGACCACAAAGTCCCTGTGTGTTTACATGCAAGTCCCTATGGTTTGCAATAAGGTCCCTGGCGAGTTTTGACTTAAGAAAATGTGAATGATTTAACTTGGGATAAGGACATATATGTGATACATGCATTTCTAGGTCCAAATGGGGTCAAACCTCAATGAAGTTTTTATGGCATGTTAATTGAACATATTAGAATAAATCCAACCATTGATTTGTTCATCCAAGCTCAAATTGTGTTCAATTGGTATTTAATACATCCATATACATGCCGATGTATAAAATCTCTCAAAATTGACCTAATTGTGCATTTTTAACACAGAATTGATGTTTTAGTTCATTTTCCTTAATTTTCACACTTAACCCATTTTTTTGTGTTAATTGATAGTATTTTAATCTCGTTTCTAGCTTAACTTGGACATTTTAGTTATGATGAGCCACACCTCATCTGTAGGCGATGGAATGTGTATTATAGTTTCAAGTCACAAGACTATAGATATATATCCAAGAAAAGTGTTGTATTACAACATATTTCAGTGGTATATAGGAACTGATGGAAAGTGTATTACAGAGTTGCACAACGCCATAATGAGCTGCACAATGCTTGACTATTTTTTGTATTACATAGTATCGTTTACATGAAATGCACATTTTTTTTGTCTTTTAGCAGGCGATGGAATGTGTATTACATAGTTGCAAGTTACGAGACTATAGATATGTATCCAAGCAAATTGTTGTATTACAACATTTTTTAGTGATATGTTGGAAGTGATGGAAATTGTATTACAGAGATACAATTTACGAGGATATGTATTTATATCTCAAGAGTAGTTTTTATATTACAGCATTCTTGTTAATCTATTTGTTACAACACACCCATTTGTTTGTTACAACCTTCATTCATTCTTTTACAACTGCATTGTATATTTGTTACAAATGTATGTAATCTACGTTACGACGTGATAACTAAGGCGTTACAACGATTTTGTTGATTTAATGCTTATTGCATGCCTATTCCAAACTAATTACTAGATTAACGGGATGTGATCACATTCTAAATATAGTATTCAAAATTTATCGGGATTTATTTTTATTTTTTTTAGTTCAAAATTATTTTATTTTGGTAACTTATTATTCGCTACATTAAGAAGCCATCGTGGGTTTATTTGGTGCTTTTTTGTTTTCATTGTTAGATCATAATCGTATGGATAAAATTCTAGTGCTCATTTGCATTTTTTGAGCACTGTGCTATGTGAATAGGCCCTATTTATACATATATACATAAGTGTATATGTATACATAGACATATATGTGTGTGTAGACATAGACAGATACGTGTGTATACAGACACATATATGTCTATGTATACACACACATATATGTCTATGTATACACACACATATATCTATATGAACCATTAATACTAATAAAACACTAGTTAAGCCCTATTGAGCAACTTGGCTCACACCTTCATCTTATTCTATTTTCAGGGCAGGATGTCGAGTGCATGAGTTCCCAAAATGTCGAGTGCATGAGTTCCCCATCGACTCTGGATATGAGAAATGTAGTAGCACACCCAACTTCTCAAGGAGCACTTGGAGGCAATCAGGATCTTTCTGCTAATGCCCAAGGAGGAAGGGTACTTTTCTGGTAGCGGTCGTGAGGAGATCTTCTCCAAGTACGTGAAGGAGCTAATCGAGGTGCTACAGGATCTGGTGGACCTCCTCAAGGAGGGAGGAGTAGCTTGATGGTGTGACGGACTACCATCCACTACCTTTTTGTTATAGTGAGTAGTTGATTTGCACTCTTAACACTTTTCACTTATTGTTATTGCTGGATCACCTTTTGTATGATATATATACTTGTGATCCCTTTACTTTTGTAACCACTAGACAATCTAAACTACATGTACTAATGGAGCTAGTTGTGGTTTGATATTATAATGATGATGGTATGCTGATGCTCTTAATGTGAATGTGTGGTTGTGGTGATATCAATGTGGATGCTTTATGCTTTACTTTCTCTCTCACTTCCCCTTTTTCTTTCATGAATGTGTGACGTGAGATTGTATATTTGTATAGGTATAGATATGATTATAGGTATAAGTGATCTATGGGTCATAAGCATTTCGCGTTGTCAAATCTGGGGTGTCACAATTATTATATTTTTCAATATCTTTATATCTACACCAATGCTTCTATTGACATAAACATATGTTGGACTGACGACCTTACCAACCATTATTGTTGGCATAATATTTTTTCCCTGTTGGGTATGTGACCTATACCAATAGATAAAAGCATCACTATTTGCAGTATTGTCAAATTGCATTACCTTAAAAACTGATAGTTGTTGTAGCGCTAGGTACAATATTGATGATTTTTACTGTTGAGTTACCCTACAGCGATGCATCTTAATGCTAAATATGAGCATCAGAATTGGTCTTAGACCTATAGCAATGGTGTTTTGGATTTATTGCAAATGTAGGTATAGACTGTTGTACCGACTGGAAGTGTGATTAAGAATCTTTCATGTTATAATAGCTACATGTGTACTTAATAGTGCACCTTATGATCTGGAAGGCATTAGTTAACTTTGTTGGTGCATGCACACATCAATAGCAAAATCAATAGAGAAAATATGTTGAACCACATAGGAATAGCTTATGAAGGCATCATCATAATTATTTAAGCTTGAATGGCTATTCCATTATGCACAATTGAAAAAGGGTGAAAGAGGAGGAGAGAAGAATGAGAAACAAGGGATTTGAAATGAGTTCTTAGGCCTCTTTTTCGATGGTTCATTTAGTATGTTCTATCGTGGTCATTTTCTAAAGATACATGAGATAACAAAATCATATATAATCTTCCAAAGTCGAATGACAAAGTGCCAGGATTATCTATTTTGGATTATTATTGTCAATATTTTCTATGGTTGTTTATACTCAAATTTGAACATAAATCAAATATTGAAGTATTGTAATATTGGCTTTCATATATGAAAATCTGTTCTAGTTAGTGTGCCTTTTCCCTTTCTCCCCGAACAAGTTTTTCCACGTAAAAACCATACTCTTCTTGTTTATTTGATTTGTTATGTTTTCTTTGTTTTAAAAATTCACATATTTATAGTTTTTAACTAGTTTAAAATTAGCTGGGCTTCATCGCGAGTATTATTTTCTTGGAACCTAGTAACATTAAAGCTTTTTCTTTCATTGGGATGAAATTAAATACATTACACTCAAAGAGACACTTTGTCAAAGATGGAGCCAAACTTCGACTTGGAGTTAAAGAGGAATTAATACTCGGATGTGCCCATGGCATTCTTCTCTTGCACAATTAAGAGTGAATTAGTTGATCATGCCAAAACTTCCTCGCTAGAAGTTTCAAATTGGAGATCTGTTGATTTCAGTGTCTGAAAACTTGATGATAGGAGGTGGAAAGAATGGAAGATCTTATGTGACGTCGTTGAAGGAGATATCAGGAAATGCACTGGGTATCTCTACAAAATATACATACACAAGATATTAGTTAATTATATGTAAGGGCGGCCTGTGCGTGGGGACTTGGAACATCCTTGTAAAGCATTAACTAATAATAAAAAGGGGAAAAAATCAATAACAATTGTGGGGAGACACGCCCAAGAAAATCTTTTGCTCCCTTTGAATATAAGGTAAAATTTTCCTATGCGATAGGATAATTTATGAAATAAATAAATAAATATATATATATATATATTTTTTTTTTTTTCTTTTAAGTGTTCGTGTTGAGAATGTTTAACTCATCTAACTTCATATATATATATATATATATATATATATAACTGTTATTTGTGTTATCTTTATAATCAATTAAAAATATAACCTCATCATTATTTATTATATTAGTAATCTTACCCATAATATATCAACTATCACATCTCATAGAATTATTGTGATCGTCGATGCAATTATAAATCTTTACCCAATAAAATTGACTACCTTGGTACCAACAAGAGTGAGAGAGAGATCTCGAGAGATATTAGACAAGCACTTCTCTAGATTATTTAATCACAAAAGCATATATCATCCACCTCACAAGATTATTTAACGACAAAAGCATACATAAGTTGCCTGGCAGATATATAATTAACTCCATGTTCCCATGTAAAAATATTAATAGGCACTTAAGCCACGGTCTTATTTAGGTCACAGATGTATGTATGGGATCTCATGGAGGCTGCGCGAGCAAAGAGTACTGATCAGTTGTGAACGGTAGCCGACGGCTTAGCTGCGGCGACATTTCGGTGCTGCTTCACCTTGTTGCTCCCGCAGGCACAGGGACAGACACCGCCGTGGCAGGCGGCTCCACAGTGAGAACAACGATCTGCACAGAAATGAAAATTTTTACTCTTATCTAATTCTTTGGTTAATTATTGATCGTTTTTAGAGCGATTCTAACTACTAGCTATATATATATATCTCAAATTCAAGTGGAGTTCGTCCAAACTAGCTGGAAGGCCTGCAGCCAGCGAGGGTTCTGTGTGATTCTTATTTAAGAAAAAAATGATAACGTTCATTTTTGGTAGGAGGATAAACAGTCTGTAGTTCAGATTCGAATTCAGGACCCACTATTTCTTTCCGGGGCGGAATCAGAAAAATTATGGTCAATAGCATAATATCTTTTAAAATAAATAAACGACAGATAAAATAATTCATATTTATCTTTTAAAATAAAAAATAATCTCTTAACTTTTATTTAAATCAAAAATCATCATCCCAACTATCCGTAAAACATGACATTCTACAAGTTAATTAACACAATCAAGTAAATATATACTTGTTATTTGTAATAATTAAAATTAGTAGAAAAATTATTTACTAAAGAGGTGCAATAAAAAAAGTAATTATTTGAATTTAATATATCATTTTTTTTGAAAAATATTATTTTATAACTATATAAAACTTTCAAACTTATTTGAAGGATAATATTCATAAAGATAGTATAATAATAAGAAAAATATTATACGAGAATCTAGAAGTATTTTGTTAAAGAACTAATTAATTTATTATCAAGTTGAAAAGAGGATGTATGTTAACTATATTCCATATATATATATTAATTAATTAAAAGATATTAAAGATAATTAAATATGACATATTCTTATAATAAAAATAAGATTAAGTTTATCTATCTTCTCATATTTCTTTTATGATGACATTTACAACTCGATTGAGTATATTTTATTTAATTAAAATAAGTATTTTTAATTTTTTTTAATGTATAAACGAATATGCAAAGAGTGAGATAACATGTAAAATAGTTAATACCTTAAAAAAAAACATGCAATAATTAAGGATCATAACCTCCCATAACAATGCCTAGATCCATCAATAAATGATATCAAGTTACTCACCAAATGAGTTATCTAACGATCTCTCATTCTTAATTTTCATTTTAAGGAATTTATGAACGTCGTCGAAGGAAGAACAAGAACGATAACACTTCGAGTAATAGCGTGGAACCGCAATTAATAGAAGAATCCGCTTCCGGAAAACTTAAATATTAATTAGCATTAGACATATTTTAAATTAAGAATAAGGTCTTCTAATTTTAAGGTACTTAAGTAGTTCTTCCGCAACGAATTGACACACAAGCGAATTTTACATGAGTGCATTTACAAAATAATTTTTATTCACAAATATATCTAATTAACAAAGGATTAATTTTTATCCGGTTATAAATTAAGGTCGAACAAGTAAACGAGGTTCAGTGAATCATTAAGAGAAACATTCCGTTGAAATTAGGGATAAGGTACCAAAAAGTATGTTCTAGTATATTTTATAAGATACGGCTACTACTGACAGAGAATTAATAAGTTGAAAATTAAAATATATTTATTAAAAATTAAAATTATTAAAATATATCAATTAAAAATAAAAATTATTAATTAAAAATATAAATATATTAATATATTCTACCTCTCAATTGATATTTATTTAAAATAATTTCTTATCAGTTGAAAGAATATATCTATAAAAAACTAATTTTTTACTTAAAAATTAATTTTTACTTATAAAATATGATTTTCATATTTAAAAAATTATAAAATCACGATCTCTCACTTTACATATTACAAAAAGAATTACCAATATATTACGTTACTTTTTTACCTAAAACTAAAACCAAAGTCTTTTTTAATAGCCCCTTTTACGAAAAAAGAGCGCCTACGATCGATAATTTCGTTTTTTTTTTTTAGAAGACGATCGATAATTAATTCATCAACCCTTTGTTTTTTAACATTTTTCCTTCGATCAGATAGGGAAAGATCGACACTTTCAATCGAATGTCGATCTCCGCTTCATGAAACCATTACTCGATCATGAAATGCTGACAGCTTTTCTTTCTTTTGGCGGGAGAGTAACACGCGCACATTATTACGATGGAAGTCATTTTCATGTATTTTTTTTAGAGAGATCAAACTCGCACGACCTTTTTCAAGCATTTTTATTTTGGGGTGGGTTGCAGGGGGTGCGTGTTGCGTCCACTTCCGAATGGTAAGACCAATAATATATATGACCTCAGATTTGGCAGCTTTTAACGATAGCTTTTTTTTTTCAAGTGTTAAGAAATAATATATATACCATGATTTGACATAAATGAGTAGGTAACCGACGGATGTTCACCTTAACGAAACGAAAAAAAATATTGAAAGTTAACGTCATTCGTACTTGATGTTAGCATAATCAATCCATTTAAATAGCCCAAGAAGACTATTGCACACCTTCCCCGATTGCTTTGGGCTTTGCAAGAGTATCTCTTGCGGAGGCGACCAGAAGGAGAGGACTCCAATCACAGCAACAGACTTCGGTGCCATCCTCTTCCACACAGAGAATAGGAGAAGCGACTCTATCCGATCAAGGAGGTGCGTTTGTGCGTAAATGTTATTGCTCGATGACGAGCCTCTCCCTTCGGCCAGTTCTATTTATAGAGATGTATGAATACATGTATGTAGTAGACTAGTAGTGGTAACAGAGAAGTCAAGTACGTGACGAATCTCCTGACGTCGTTTTCCACGACTTGGAAGGATATATATGCATCATATCTAATAAGCCTCTCCAGCATAAGTTGCATATGATGCAAGACGCATACATCTTAAAAGAAATTCGACCTCGAAGTTTAGTTATGGCATTATAAGTTTTCTCTGAACGTGTGTCTTTTTGTCGAGGCTCCTTTTGTCAGCCAGTCATCATAATGTAATTATCAACAACAATGAGGCCTACGTAATATGATGATATAGCTGTAATTTAATATATACTGGTGCCTTGTGTTGAGAGGCTGTTACGCTTCGATCACCTTTCAATTATATCAGATATTATAAAATTGAAGGTGTGTGGGTAGAGAGCAGGCGCGACCTCATCTTCCTCTTGGCTAACACAACATGGTACTAGAGTGATGGCATTTTTTATTTTGAGCAGCAGCTAGCCATGCACAAAGGGCCAGACCACAACCATGTTTGAGCTCTTCGTTTGTAATTCTGCTCCTACCACCTTTCCAGTCTCCTTGCCACTATCAAACATCCAACGGATTATTTCCTTTAAGCTTAGCCCCACCGCCTTTCATCTATGGGGAGCACAAATTGTCTCCCCACTTCATGCCTATAATCTCTTTGGCCTTGTTGATGAAACTTTCGTCGCACCATCTCAGACAGTCACTGATTCTTTCGATGCAGAGTCCCCAAATGAAGCCAATTCCCTTTGGAAATGCAAGGACCAACTTGCAGTTAGTTGGATCCTTGTCTCGATTTTTGAAGAGATTGAAACTCAAATTGCTTATCTCTCTACTGGACGAGAGGTTTGGACATTCTTGGAAAAATATTTTGCAACTCATAGTTGGGCACGGGTTTTGCGATATAAATTTGAAATAACTACTATGAAAAAGGGTGATATGTCTATTACATATTTCACCAATAAAGCAAAATTGTTGGCCACTAATCTTGTTGTTGCTCGGGGTAAACCCCTGGACATTGATGACCTCATATTGGCTATACTAAATGATGTAGGATCGGGCTATGACTCTGTTGTTACTTCTGTAACCAGCAAACCTAGAATTATTTCTTATGAAGAACATGTGGGTTTATTATTGGCTCATGAATAGAGGATTTCATGTCGTCAGCTTTAATCAGATATCCATATCAACCAAGCTTCTCATGGTCGTGGTTTTTCTCGTGGTTGCGGCTGTTGGAGTTCCTGTGGGCGGCAACAATAATCAAGGGGACACACACCTTTCCTCCATCTGCATGATCCTCTTCTAGTTACTACAATAAAATGTACAAAATGTGACGAATAAATAATGACGATTAATAGTGTTTATTGTTATGTTTAAATATAACAGCAATTTTAGTTATTTGTTACTATTTATTTTGAAAATAACAATGATTATTTTTATTTGTCGTTATCCATTTGTTAATAATGAAAAAAATCATTGTAATCTTATTTATTTAAATTTAAATAGATAATAAAAGATGTGTTATATATTTTTTCAAAACCCTCATTATAAACTCCTCTACTTCAATAGTTTGATCCCCCCTTCCCCCCTGTTGAGACGACAACCACCCTTGTCAATCCCGACATGGATCCCTCGACCTCAAACCAACAAGCTCTCTTGTGTGCTCTCTCCCTTGATTGCTCCCACCGTCGATCCAACAAGCTCTCGCAAGATCTTCATCCTTGATGCACCATCGTTGTCGCCATCGCCACCTCCTCCAATCCTCGAGGGGGCTAGCGTTGATACTTTGAAATAACACTGTCCATGACACACCCTAGGAACTCATAACCCCAAAATACAATGCAGTATAAAAGGGCACTCCAAGCGAACTCAGGCTCTTGCTTCGACAGTATGGGTAGAGCACTGCCCAAGACACCTGAGCCGCAAAATTGTGCTTTAATTCCCTGTCTAAAAATATGAAATACAGATATGGAGCAACGTCGAGGCAGTAACATGTTGACATCGCATCCTTCAAAGAAGTATTTTCCTCCTTCTTTGAGGTGGGAACTCACACCAATCATCTGCTTCGGATTCTCACTAAGACTAAATGGAGGGTTTTTCTAGATTTTCTAGTTGTTTTTGGGTTGGGTTATGTTAGCTTTGTGTGTGAAATTTTTGACATAAGATTTCAAAATGAGATGCAAGTTTTTGGGTGAGAAACTAGGCCAAGTAATTTCTAGGTCGCTAAATAAGATCAAGTCACCTTAATCATCAAGAGTTCAGGAGGAATTTTTCAAAAGATACTTGATCTAGTCTTAAGTAGACCTAGAAGTTCTAACAATTGGATCCACATCCTAATCCCTAGTTTGTTAAAGGTTAAATCTTAGTGTACCTTGAAGTGAACTTTCAATCTTAGTCCTGAGTCTTCAAAATTTCCTCAAAAGGCTTTTATGATTTTTCAGATTTTTATGAAGATGCATGCAAAAGGAAAAATTTTTGAATGTTTTTGGGTTTTGAAAATCTTGAGAAGATCGTCAAAATTTAAAACACCCTCCCATGCTTATGATATGCAATGTTCTCATGCATTAGGTAGGGAAAAGAGATCACCTTAGTGAAAAGAGGTTGGATTCAGGATAGTCAAAACTTGGGAAAAGAAAAGAAAAACTAAAGCAGGAAAAATGATGGGTTACCTCCCATCTAATGCTATCTATAACGCCATTTAGTCAGGTGTGAAGTGCACTAATTATAGGGTACATCGTGAAGGTCTTGAGTATCAGAGTTCGCATTTAGGGAGTTTTCAAAATAGGGCTTAAGTTGTTGACTATTGACCTGAAAAGTGTTGTTTGTTTTTGGATCCAAGATTTCAACCGCTCCATGTGGGAAGGTATTAAGGACAATGTAAGGATCAGTCTATTTTGATTTTAGCTTTCTGGGAAATATTTGTAACCTCTCATCAAAAAGCCATACGCATTGATTTGGTTCGAAAGATTTCCGAACGATAAATTTGTCATGAAATTTCTTTGTTTGGTCTTTGTAAATGCATGTATTTTCATAAGCCACATTGCGAAGTTCTTCAAGTTCAGTTAATTATAATTTTTGGTGTTTGCCGATTGTGTTGAAATTGTAATTTAATTCCCTTATTGGACAATAAGCCCTATGTTCTAATTCAACCGAGAGGTGACATGCCTTGCCAAAAATTAGCAGAAAGGTGACATGCCAATTGGAGTTTTAAATGTTGTATGATAAGCTCATAATGCATCATCAAGTTTGGTTGACCAATCTTTTCTGTCGGGCTTTACTGTCTTTGGTAATATGTTTTTAATCTCTCGATTGGATACTTCAGCTTGGCCATTTGTTTGAGGGTGATATGGTGTAGAAATTTTATGGTTCATCCCATATTTAGTAAGAAGTTGACGGAATTGGGAATGCGTGAAGTGTGAGCCTCCATCACTAATTATGGCCTTTGGAACACCAAAATGTGAAAATATATTTTTCTTGATGAAATTCATGATGACCCAATGGCCGTTGGTGCCTGTGGGTACCGCTTCAATCCATTTTGAAACGTAGTCGACAACGACAAAAATAAATTGGTACCTAAAATAAGTGACAAACGGTCCCATAAAATTGATGTCCCAAACATCAAAATTTTCAACTTCTAAAATCGAGTTGAGGGGCATCATATCCTTTTGGTTCATGTTGTCAATGCTCTAGCAACACACACAAGACAGTGAAAGGTTTTGAGTGATCGGTAGGATTTTCGCTTTTCAAATATGCTGTTAGAAAAATACTGCATCATTGTAAATAATGTGATGGAAAACCCTCGATCAAAGTTACTAAAATACTAAAATAATACCACACTTCAGGTTGTATCACAGGGAGACATAGAACTAATAAAATCACCAATATCAATTCCACGTAAAATCATGTTCAAGAAAAATAAATTGCCATTGACATCAACTCATCATGGGAGGAAAGAAAACAAAATGCATTAGCCAGTAATTCCAATCCTTTAATATTGTCACAAATAACCAAGAATAGAAGGGCCTCCCATAAATTTACCATAATACAATAATTAATACCAAAATCCCAGTCTTTAGCAAGGGCAATCAATGTAAATTTTAATTGAGCCAAGAACAGGGGATTTGCTACCGGTGCACGCACGTGGAGGAGGAGTGGACGGTCGGCCTTGCCGTGCTCGGAAAAGGTCGAGGATGCGAAAGGCATTCCAATGGTGGTGGTCCCACGTCGAGAGGTGGCCGGAGTTCGCCGGATGGCGAGACGGAGGTTGTCGTTGGTAGGTTTCTCCACACGTGCGCGTGGACTGCCATCGGCATTTCAGATGATGTGGCGGAGCTCGTGGAGTCGAGGTGAGTGCGGTGGAGTCAACGACACGTCGAAAGGATGGCTGCGGTGACGGCGGTGTGGAGGTGTTCACGGTGGGCAATGGGTTCTTCTCTGTTGGTGAAGCTTGAAGAAGAAGGAGGAGAGGAGAGGGTATGATCGGCTGCTTGCTGGAGACGGAGGAAGGCCGTAGGGAGGTCGTGTGGCCATTCTCTTTGCATGGTGCTGCTGCTGCGAGGAGCAGCTGGTGGCTGTGGAGGCTGGCTGGCGGTGATGACAATAGTGTAGGCGTCGGTGGCACTGCGAGGAGGACGTTGACGGCAGCCACGTCGAGAGAGGGCAGCCGAAGGTGATGGAAGTGGTGGCAACGATGGGTGGCACTGATGGGTTCGCCTTGAGGGGTGAAATAGGGGAGAAAGAAGAAGAATGGAAACGAAGAAGGAAAGGAAATTGGGTGTGCGCAGGGGATGGTGGTGGAGGTGATGGAAGGCAGAGAGGGAGAGTGCACAGTTTGGGAAGATGAGGGTGGTGATGATCACGGTAAGGATGGTGGCGCTCGTGCTGTCACCATGAGAGCTTGTAGTGGTGCGGAGGAGGGAGGCAGTGCGCTAAAAGATCATGGTGCAAGCTTCGGCCACGGTGTTGGCTCTCTTTCATCGTGGAGGAGATGGCCCCTCAAAGGGGAAAAGAAAGAGATGATCCCCCCAAGGCCCTTGCGTGGCTGTTCTTTTTTTAAAAAAATCCTGCAGTTAAGAGAAATGGGGAGGAGGTTGTTTCAACCGAGCATTTCAACTTTGATTTTTTCTTTGTCAAATTTGAAGATACCTGCACATAAAAAATATATATAAGTAATATGTCAACAAATGATCAATGGAGCATATGCATTGGGTTAAAAATACATGAATGTCAAAATTCGAGTTTAATTAATATTCTAGTATAATGCGCACTTGAAATGTAGTTCAATTCCTAACTTGAGTGCTCTTAAGCGTAATTAGTAGTCCAATAAATTGGACTCATCAGCGAGCATCTTTGTGTATGCTAGGCTAATAAAATCTGACATTTAATACCTTGGCTACCATTTTCTTCCCTGAAAAATGTCCATCACAAGCCATCGAATGACAGTGATTCAAAATATCTTGAGTTTCTGAATCTGGAACACACCATCTGATGACTTGGTTGGTATAGATGCAGAATAGATTGGGGTCCTCCCAAAAGTAATATTTGACCTCCGTAAAGAACTTATCCCTTTTGTGTTTTTGGCCACTCATATGGGAATTGTTCAGTTGTGAGGTAATTTGCATAGTCAACATAGTAAGGGAGGGATTTCAAGGTTAGGAGCGTTTTGGCAGGAAAAACATCTGTTTGGGTCAGCACATCACCGGTCTCAAGTCGGGATAGGTGATAAGAGCCTCATCATGAGCCATAACTAGCTCATTTTGACTTAATAAAGAGAATAAAAGCTCCTACATAACTTAAAAGAGGGCTTAATTGAAGGAATAAGTGTTCTGAGAAGAAAACATGAAATAAAGGTTAAAACTGTAATTTTATCATTGCAGTACATAAATGGGATTTCTCAAAGACAACACATAGGTCAAATGGTCTGAATAAGATAAAAAGTGGGTTGGTTTAATCAGAAATGGTTTTATGTGCAAACAAGGAATTAAATGACATCTGATAACCCTAAAATAGACCCGCTTAATTAAAGAAGGTTTCGGTCAGGATAAAAATCAAGTAAACCCTTTAAAAATCATGGAAAAATATCCCCTAGGGTTTATAACATTCAATTTAGCCTTTGGAACCTAGTTTGACCTAGATTAGGGTCCTAGCTCATCAATTGACCTAATTTGGGTTTTTACGCAAAATGTTCAGTCAAACGTGGTCAAACCTAAAATCCAACTTTACCATTAGATTCCTTAGGTTCAAATTAGGTTTGTACCAAAATTTGGACTTAAGGGGAGGTCATCTTGACCTACTTTGAAAATTAGTACACCCAATTACATTTTGATCCCTATCTTTTGAAAGCCATTGCATAAAACCCCCTAACTTCCTCGCCACTCTTACAAGCAGGTCCCTCTGCCATTATTGAGGAGAAATCCTACTCTGACGAGGAATAGAGAGGGAATACTCTCTGATTCCTCAGAGATCTCCTCCCAGATTTGGAAGGGAGATTCTTTGAGGAATTCCCTTCCATCTGAACTCAATCGTGATCCCTGATTTGCACCCAATCTCTCGTGCGAAAGCATGAGAGATTTCGGTCTCTTAACTGTTTCAATCTCTGATGAGGATTCCCGTGCTTGGAAGCTTGGCTTCCAAGCACAGGAGTTCTTGCCTGTGCCTATAAATTAACCCCCAACTCCGACCGCACCTCCTTAGCTCGACTTGGCCGGAATTCCACCTCAATTTCCTCTTCTTCTTCTCCGGCCAAGGGGTCCAACGAGCTCCGGCGAGCCCCCCTCCTCTTCCTCGTTTCTCTGCCACAAAACCAGTGGCAAAGCTATCCTCCTCATCCTCCTCCACATCGCACAACACCCACGCGAACAGCCCTAGCCCCGTCGTCACCGTCATCTTCCTCCACTGGACGCTTTCTTCTCCGACGACAGCAGGTACTGCCAGTCACCTTCTCGCCCCCTTCGTCTACTTAGTTAGGATAGAACTGTTCGTCTCTATCCCCTCTTTCATTTCCCTCATCTTATTTCACCAAACGCTCCTCGACCGCCGTTGTCCACCACCATCTTCTTCATCTCCGGCCACCCTCCGGCGAGACGCTCCCGTCACTCCGCAGCCCCACACGTCTCGCCAACCACCGCATAACCTCCGCCACACGTCACTGAACATCCCTCACTCTTCCACAGACCCTCTACACCTCCACAACAACCCCTTGACCAAACCCATCCAGCCGGCAACAGAGCGACCTAGGCACGCACACCTAGGCCGCCCCGCGACCTGCCACCTACTACTTCACCTTCGCCGTGACACGGCGAAGGTGCTCCTGTGGTCTAATGGAGCCGCAAGGCCCTTTTCATGTCGTGCAGAGTCAAGCTTCCAGCCGCCATTAACGACGACTCGAGCTTAACTGTTCTTCAGCTCCAGGCTGTGATCGACTACTCCCAGGCTTCCAGACCATGTGAGTTGCGAGTGTGTGCAAGCCCAGCTTGATAAAGGGCGCCGAGAGACCTGCAGTGCTGTAATTGGAGAACGATCTGCTGTGAGCGTGCGCGAAAGAGCTGTGGAACATTAGTCCCACCTCGGTAAGTTGTAAGGCGCGCGAGTAGTTTATATTGATTTTGTGATATAAGCCAATCGCCTCCGATAACACATGGGGTGAGGTCCCTCACCTATACATAGTGCCTCATTCGTGAGCTCATCACACGGATCTAGTGACCGGACCCGATACACTCCTGAGCACCTCTCGAGCACCACACCTACGCCGATGCGCCTGGACCCGGGCGCGCGACTCGACCCGATTACCTGGCTCTGGGAGAGCGTGCTGAAGAGTGATATACATAGAGAGAGAGAGACGCAGGTGTGGGTAGAGGGGTAGGTTTTGCTCTCCTTGGTTTGTGCAGGGAAGGAACTGAAGAAGGAAGCAGGGACTTAGCCGCTGCAAGTGAAGGAAAAGAAGAAGGAAGGAAGCCTTCGCAGAGGAAAAAGAGAAAGGCAAGGCAAAGAGAAGAGGAACTGAAGGAGCAAGAAGAAATAAAGAAAGGGAAAGACAAGAAGAAGAAGAAGAGAAGCTGAAGGCAAGGGAAGCAGAGCCAAGGAAGGAAGAAGAAGAAGACCCACAGAGAAAAGAAAGAGAGAAAACTACAGAAGAGAGGTAAGGCAGAAGACAGAGGAAAATAAGAAGAAAGAAGCAAGGCAAGAGAACTGCAGAGAAGAAACAAGGAAGAAGAAGAACAAAGAAGAAAGGAAGAAAATCAGAAGAACAAGAACAAGATAGAAGAAAACATCTTTTTAAGACGTCTGAATTCCTTATTTTTTGCTATAATTGACTTTTAGACTCATGCATATATATATTTTGAATTAAGTTTTGAGTAATTAAGTGTTCAATTACATTCTTGAGATTAGTAATAAATGCCAATTGCTCCCTATGTTCGACCTTGGATAACTTAGGTTTTCGAGTAATAAATTTTTATTTGTTGACAACGCTTGATCACCTATTCTACGATGTAACTAACTGTTAAAATACGATCAAGACGTGTCAACAATAGGTGATTGGCCATGACATTTTGTGAACCTGCTTTATCTTAAATTTCTAGATCAAATTCTTGTAATAATAGAATAGTTCAAATTAGGCAGGGTTTCTCATCTTTCTTGCTTAACAAATATTTCAAGTTGAATGATCAGTATAGATGGTGATGTGTGACCCTAACAGATATAAACGAAAGTTTTCAAGGGCAAACACAACTGCAAGTTCTTTTTTGGTGACAGTGTAATTTCGTTGTGTTTTGTCAAGAGTTTTACTTGCGTAATAAATCATAACGGGTTTCTTGTCGATTCTTTGCCCTAAAATAGCTCCTACTGCATAGTTTGAGGCATCTGTCATTAACTCAAAAAGATCATTCCAATCCGATCCTTGCAAATTTGGTGCCTCAGTGATTGCTTGTTTCAAAAATTTGAAACTCTCCAAGCATTTATTATCAAACTCAAAGGGTTGGTCTTTGATTAAAAGGTGGCTCAAAGGTTGGGAGATTTTGGAGAAATCTTTTATGATTCATTGGTAGAATCACACATGCCCTAGAAAAGATCTTATTTGTTTCACCAAACTGGGCGGGGGAAGTTTTGAAATTGTATCAACTTTAGCTTTGTCTATCGCAATTCCATTTCTTGAAATTACATGGCCCAAGACAATGCCTTCCTAAACCATGAAATGATGCTTTTCCCAACTAAGGACCAGGTTGACCTCAATACATTTTTGTAGAGTTCTTTCTAGATTCCAAAGATAATAATCAAGTGAGTCTTCAAAAATGGAAAAATCTTCATAAAGACCTCCAGGCAATCACCTACCAATTTACAAAAGATTGCTAGCATACACCTTGGAAAAGTCACGAGTGCGTTACACAATCCAAAAGGCATTCTTTGAAAAGTAAAGGTTCTGAAGGGGTAGGTGAAAGTGGTCTTTTCCTGGTCCTCAGGGTGGACTGCCACTTGATTGTCGCCAGAATATCCATCCAAAAAATAATAGTATTCTTGTCCTGCTAACTGCTCCAACATTTGATCAATATATGGAAGTGAGAAATTATCTTTCTTCGTGGAAGTATTTAATTTTTGATAATCTATATGTACCTGCCATGAAGAGGTAGTCTGAGTTGGGATTTCTTCACCCTGATTATTTGTAATGACAGTGAGGTTAGCTTTCTTGGGTACGACTTGTGTAGGACTTACCCACTAGCTATCTGAGATTGGGTAAATTATTTGCATGTCAAGCCATTTAATAATATCCTTTTTAATGACCTTTTGCATATTCAAGTTTAAGCGACGTTGCGGTTGGTAGGAAGGTCGAGATTCGTCGTCGAGAAAAATACGGTGTGTGCAATAGGATGCATCGATGCCTTCTAAATCATTTAAAGTCCAATTGATTGCTTTACGATATTCGTGTAAGACTTGGAGTAACTTTTCCTCTTGTACCCCAAAAAGATGTGCATTTATAATGAGGTGCATTGTATGATTGAGGCCCAAAAACATGTACTTCAGAGAATTCGGCAAGGGTTCAGATCTAATTGCAGGCCAAGTTCTAGAATGGGGTTAGTGGTTAGCGTGAAATTAGATGTGGTGCAGGAGGTAGGTTAGACGATTTCTGCAGCTCAGGGGAAGAAGCAAGTGAAAAACACGTTTCCATGTTTGAAATTGAAAGCATTTCCTCAACCAGATTTGTTGTTTTAGAATTTGAGTTGTCAAAAAAATCCAGCTCGTAGAATCATTTGGAAGCCTTAAAAATGTCTAAGGTGAGTTTTTCCACAGCAAGTGATGTCCATTTTTCTAGAATCGCAATTAATATTAACCTTAGCAGTGGTGAGAAAGGGTCTTCCAAGTATGATAGGTGAATTTTTAAGAGATTCAGGTACATCAATGTTGAGGACCAAAAAGTCCATAGCAAAGAGGCAATTTTGTCCTGAACAATTACATCTTCCACTGTCCCTTTTGGATGAATTATAGATCGATCAGCCAGTTGTAGGGTTACCTCGACTGATTTAAGCTCACCGAATTGGAATTCTTCAATAGCACATAGGGATAAGGTTGATGCATGCACCTAGGTCTAAGAGGGCGCGGTTAGGTGGTGTCATTAATGACAACTAATATGAGTGGAGTGCCCACGTCCTTTCTTTTGTGAGGCAGCTTGCTCTAGACAACAGAGCTTATTGTCTCGGAAAGGACAACCTTTCCTAGATTTTTAGGTTGCCTTTTTGGTGTGCAAATTTCTTTCAAAAATTTAGCATAGGCAGGGAAATATTTAATTGCATTTAAGAGAGGCATATTTATTTCCACTTGGCCAAAAATTTCATGCAGTTCTTGTTCAAATGGCTCAATTTTTCTTATTTTCTTTTTCTTGGAGGTCAAAGCTTATGGAAAAGGTGTCATGTTTTTGCTTTCCTCTGTACCTTGTGAGTGAGCGGAGATGGGAAAAATTTTCTCTTGAACCAATTGATTTTCATGCGAAGGTCCTGCATTTTATGTAGTTTTTCCACTTCATAAAGTGACTACATTTGTAGTGTGATTATTACGAGGTTGGAAATGTTGATTTCGTTGTGAGTTTTGAAAATCGGGTGGGAATTGAGGTGCAGGATTTATTGGTTGTTGGTTCTAATTGTTTCTGACTTGAAATTGGTTTCATTGATTGTAGGGATTTGGGATAGGTTGGGAAGGAAAATTTCCCAAGGGCCCTTGATCAGGCATTATTGTAGGTTGACTTTGTAGATTAGAAACTGCATAGGTAAGGTCGCTCATTTGTTGTTGCATTCCTTATAGGGTTTTCATTAATTGGGTATTGGCCTACGAAGGTTGAGTTTGCCCAAAATTCCCAAATTGGTTTTGAAATTGTGCAACTTGGTTTGTATTTTTCCAGGAAAAATTAGGATTATTCCTCAAATTGGGATTGTAAAAGTTGGAGGAATTATTTCTGGAAGTATCCTGGAGAGCGAAAATATTTTCAGTAACTGGGGAAAATAGAGTAGGATCATCAAAAGTCCTAGTAAATTCAGGTGCAACATTGGGGTTTTGAAATCCGCTTGTGTCAATCTGGTGCAAATTTTCTCGACGAAGAAGGGTTGGGTTAGGGTTGGGGAAATGTGAGTTAGCATTGGTCAAAATGGGATTTTGTTGTCGTGCATCAATCCTTTCTTCTATTTTCTTTTGGTTGATTTGAATTTAGTCAAGCTTTTGTGCAAAAAGATTTAAATCATCTTGTGTGACTGGGAGAGATTGTTGCTGCATGCCTACTTCAGGGACACCTACCTAGGGATTGGAATTTCTACAAAAGGTGCCTATGGATGAGTGGTTAAATGAGTTTTCACTCATTTCATCAAATAATTGATAGGCACTTTCAGCATCTCCACTTAAGAAATTACCCTCACATGAGGTGTCAACAAATTACCTTATTTCGGAGACGTTTTATTGGGTTTTTAAAGGATGTCACGTTGTAATATAGCCAAAAAAATGTTCAAAACAAATAAAGATTTTTATTACTCGAAAACTGGAGTATCCGAGGTTGAACACATGTGATAAACATGTATAAATTCATCGTAAAATGCTTATTTGTGATAGTTCCTAGGCTTAGTACTGCATATCATGATATAAATATTGCTTAGCATGCATCATTTTGCATTTAGAGTAGTTGTTTATATTTTTGGTTAATTAGGTCCCTTTTATGGTCAGGAGAAGAGAGGATTTATCTCAGGGCCTCGAATGGACGATCAGACCATACAGATCTGATCGGGACGACGATCGGAGATTAACGCCTCTGAAATCGTGCAGATCGGAGTCCCGTAGCATCACATTAAGCCCGAGGAAGATCAACGGCTAGGGGGGAAATGCGACATCCATATGGGTTTCAGATGGAAAATCCGACCGTACGGATGGATCCGGAGCGACGATCGCAGTCCGGCATCATAAAAATCATCCCGATCTGAGCACCGTGGCACCCTCTGCAAGAAGAAGAAGACGGATGGCCCAAATGGCACCACGTGGCGCCATCCAGGCCGCCTAAACCCGGCCAGCAGCCACCACCCACTCTCCCTCATCATCTACACCGTTAATCCTAGCCGTTGGATCAAGATCCAACGACTGGGAAGCATCTGCACCAATTTCTTCCTCGTGACACAAAGGGCGACGTGGCACATTGGTTGACGCGGCGGTTTGCAAAGGAGGGGCGCGGGTTTGATTCCCCGCAGCCCCTCCAATTTGCAATTGGGCGGGCACTTGGAGCTCAGCGCAGCGGCAGTGGCAGCGCGCGTGCGCACGTGCGGGCCAGCGCATTGCAAGCGCACTTGCCAGCGCACAGCACACGCGCACACAGTTGGGCGCGCGGTCAGCGCGCGTGAAGAGCGGGGCAGGCGGCGCGGGCGCAAGGGGCGGTTGGCGCCAGCTTTCAGCGACAGCTGGACTGACCTACAGCGACACTTACAGTTGTCGCTGTTTCATTACAAGCCAGCAGAGCTAGCTATGGGCGTGTGTGGAGGTGAGCTGTCTACAGCAACGTTTCCAGCGACGATCTGGAGGTCGCTAGAGGTCCTTTATCCATTTTTAGCCTCTTCTCCACCACTATAAAAGGGCCTTCACCCCCTCCCTTCCAAGCCATCTCTACCTACTCTACTCCCACCTACTCCCAAGCTCTAGTAAGCCTACCAATGCTCCATTAGAGCTTGTTCTCAAGCTCCCAAGGTGCTTATTATTGCAGCGAACCTCTGCCCCACCAAATATTCCTCCAACCTCCCATCTCCCTTCATAGGTCACCTCGGAGCTGTCCTCCCACCTCCATTCCGGTAGCAGATCACCTTCGTCTTCTCACCTCCATTTCGGAGACACGCCGAAGCTTTCCTCAACACGACGTCCTCCAACATCTCACCTCCGTCGTCCCGCTCCTCACCTCCATCCGAGCTTCCGCTAGGCACCGTCGTCTCGCGGAACAGCCGATTCGGGAGATTTCCTCTCACCTCCCTCTTTTTATATGCTTTCATAGTTTCTTGTAATTGACATTAGAAGTAATATATATCAGATTTGTTCCAGATCTCTATCTTGTGATACGTTTGCTTGATTTCTTTTATTACAAAAATACAAAAAAAATATCAAAACCTTAAAATACCAAAAAGAAATGAAATGAAGCGCGATTTTCAATAAAGTAAGCGTCGCCTCCCTGTGTTCGACCCGGGACTCCCTTAGAGTTTCGGTATAAATTTTATGTGATCGACGTGTTTTGCAACTACGACGATAGGTTACTTGTAACCCTTGTTTCTAACGTGCTAAGCACGCACGACCAACAGGGAGCAATCTAAGTACTTTTAAAAACTTGAGAATACAACTTCATTTAAATGAAAAACAATTGGTTTAATGAGAGAATTATAAAAAATGAATTGCTAAAAAGGACAGAATTGGACGTCTGATTTTTGTATCAGACGTCTTAAATGTAAGTCTTGTTCTGTCTTGCTGTTCTTTTTCTTCTTCTTTTGATTCTGTCTTCTATTAGTTCTTCTTCTTCTTCTCCTTGGCGGGTCTTCTAATTCTGTCCGCCTTCTTCTTCTTCTGCATCCTCTTTCTTTCTCTGCAGTCTTCACTTCTGCTAAGCCTTCTCTTCTTCTTCTTCTTCTTCTGCCTTGGCAAGCCTTTTCCTCTGCTCAGCTTTTCTTCTTCAGCTTCTTCTCTTCTCCTTCCTGCGGCCAAGTGCTGAGCTTCTTCTCTTTTGCGCTGTCTGCCTGCACACAAGGCAGCAAAACCTATCCCTTCCTTCTACCCACGCATATCTCTCTCTCTCTACAAACAGCTCACAGGAAGCTCTCCTAGAGTCGGGTTAACGGGTCAGGTTGCATACCCGGGACCAGGCGCACCGGCATGTTATGGTGCACGAGGTGTGCTCGGTAGTGTGCCAGGTCGGATCCGCCAGGTCCGCATGGTGAATCCGCGGACGAGGCGGGCGCGGGGCGTGGGACCTCACCCTAGGTGTATCGGAGGTGATAAGGCTAATTCACAAAATCAACTTAAACCAGTGCGGCGCTTTATGAACTCACGATGTGGGACTAACTGGCGCCTCTCCTCGCGTGCGCCCGCAGGAAGACTTCTTCGCAATCTCCTCATCTATAGCTTCGGTTCTCTTCGGTTGCTATCTAGCTGCCTTCGCAGAAGTCTCCCCAATCCGCAACAACTGAAAACCTGGAGCCCTGAAGCCTGGAGCTTGGAAGAAGCTGCTTCAAGGTGGCTTTAATGGCGATCGAGCCTCAGAATCTGTCAGAGACGAATATGGCCCCACGGCCTAATTAAACTACCGGAAGACCTTCGCCGTGGGACGGTGAAGGTGGTGTGATGTGCAGTAGGCTGCGGGGTAGCCTAGGCGTGCGTTCCTAGGTCGTCATGTGATCGGAAAGTTGGGTGTGTTCGGGGGTGGGTTGTGTGAGTATAGAGGGACTATGGAGGGGCGGAGCGTATTCAGTGGGATGAGGCGAAGCTTCTGGGTCAGTGGAGCTACGGATCAACGGGGGCAACTCGCCGGAGGTTGGTCGGAGGCAAGGAAGGTGATGGTGGTCAGGCGTGGTCGAGGGTCGGTTTGAATAAAGTAATGTGGGAAAAGAAAGAGGGGAAAATGGGGAGTAGTTCTAACTTACTTGCAGGGACGAAGGGGGCCGGAGAGGCGGGCAGTTGTATTGACTGTCGCCGGAGAAGAAGCACCTAGAGGGAGAGAGCGGCGACGAGGAAGTGGGTAGGGAAACGTGCGCTTGGTGCGGCATGACGCAGGAAGACTAGACGAAGCAAACTCTGTTGCTGGTATGGCAGTAGAGCGACGAGAAGGAGGAGTGGCCGCCGGAGCTTGTGGGTTTCCTGTCGGAGAAGGAAGGGAGGAAATTTTGAGAGATTCTCCACCAAGATAAGCTTGCCTCAAGCAGCTGGTGCTGGGGTTTCTTTTAAAGGCACAAGCAGAGGGTCAGATGCACGGAGGGTGAGCAAGGCTCTCACTGGAGGTCGCCGCAGGTACAACACCCATACCTCTCGAGCATTCGCACAAGAGGTATGGTGCGAATCAGGGCATGGGGAGCTACTCAGGCGGTAGGGGACTTCTCAGGGAACCCCCCTTTCACATCTGAGAGCAGCTCCCTGGGGAAGCGAGGAGAAATCCTTCTCGAAACTTTGCCGGAGTATGGGTCTTCTGCTGCATTGGCAGAGGGACCGGAATGCAGAAAGTGACAAGAAAATTTAGGGGGGGTTTTCGCAAGGGTTTTCAAAAGTTAGGGGCCAGAATGTAATTGGGTGGACTATTTTGCAAAGTAGGTCAAGATGTCCTTCCCTTAGGTCCAAATTTTGGTACAAACCTAATTTGGACCTAAGGAATCCAATGGTGAAGTTGGATTTTAGGTTTGACCACGTTTGATTGGATATTTTGTGCAAAAATCCAAATTAGGTCAAATATTGAGCTTGGACCCCAATCTAGGTCAAAATAGGTTCCAAAGGCCAAATTGAAGGTTCTAAACCCTAGGAGATATTTTTCATGAATTTTAGTGGGTTTAGTTAATTTTTATCCTGACTGGAACCTTGTGAAATTAAGTAGGTTTGTTTTAGGGTTATAGAGTGTCATTTAATTCTTAAATTTCACAATAACCCTTTTCTGACTGAATCATCCCACTTTTCCTCTTATTAAGCCCAATTGACCTATGTTTAGCCCCTGGAAAATCCCGTTGATGAGCTGCACTGGTAAAATTACAGTTTTACCTTTTGTTTCATGTTCTCTTCCCATATTAGTGATCCCTTGAATTAGGCCTTTCTCTTGGTTATGTAGGAGCTTTTGTTCTCTTTATTAGGTCAAAATGAGCTAGTTATGACTCATGATGAGGCTCTCATCATACCCGCATGCCTAGCTTTTGCTAGTCCCTTAGCAAAATTTCAAGGTTTTAACTTCCATTTTAGACCCTAAGTGTTTGTCAACAATTATGATAAGTGCTTCTCCTTTTCTTTTGTGATTAGGTCGGAATGCCGACAATAGGCCTAGAGGTACTCAAGTACCAACTAAAATCCGGACCTGACCCGCTTTAGCCTCAGTCCTCCACAAAGGTTTTTAAGGCCCACAGAAACTAACCTAGGGTTTGTTGGACTCTACGGTTAAAGCACCCGTGCTTAAGACATTTTCAACCTAGGTTCAGTTTGCAGTGCGTTTTTGTAAGAGAGAGATAAAAGATTTATTTGTTTGGAGAGCTTTTCTCTCTCTTCTTTTTTATTTCTAGCTTCGGATTAGCTTCTCAACACGGTCTGTATCGGATTCCTCGTCCCCATCATCAATCCTCAAGGGTCCCTCGCTATCGAGATTTCAAGATAATCCCGCCCATGGAAACCCCCAGAACCCTGGCTTTCGAGATTTCAAGATAATCCCGCCCATGGCATTCCGTGGCCGAATTCATTCCCTGGCGATCGACATTTCGTGATAATGCCACCCATGGTATCTGAACCAACAGAGTGTTTACATGCCCCCAGTAGGATATTTAAATAACCTAAGAGACAAGCACCGAGGAGACGATATGTTGTTACGCATCTTCGAGGGGAATTTCCTGCCTCTTTGCGTCGGGAACTCGTCCAAATAAACTTGTGTTGATTGGCCGCTCCTAGTCTAGGTGACTTTTGCAGAACATTAAACGCTTTTGCGTGATTTGGATATTTATGCGCACTGAACCAGACTGTGTGTGAATTTGTGGTGCTTAGGTTACCGAATCCCACAAACCAAAGGTCAGTTAACGAGGCCGAATACTTCCTAAGCCTTAGACCTAATACTTAAGCTTCACATTTTCCCCAACCTCTTGAGGATTATCCAGATTTTAACGGATATATGAATTTTTAAGCTAAAGAATCTAGCCCAAGAGGCCTAAAATCAGCGTTCCCGCTAATCTCTTGTTATGTTACCTTAGCACTTTTTTCCTTTTCTTGATCAGGTCTAGAACTTCCGTTAATCCCTTAATCTTTTACTAATGACTATTTTTTTCTTTTTCATTTTGTGCTCCTTTTTTGGCAGTTTACTCTTTTCCTCCTCTCATTTTGTATGATCCTGAATTGTTTCTCCCCTCCTTCAAGTCTTTTTTTTTTTTTTTCAAGATGAAACCCTTTCTTGATATGAATTTTCCTGACATTTTGCACCTTCATACCCCCCATACCTAAGATTTGCAATGTCCCCATTGTAAATTAGGTGGGTTCGATTTCAGCTTAGTTCATGCATTAGGACAGGTGTGTGGTGAGTGAACGGGTCGAAATGACTTGTGGCGAACGATTTCTAATCTCGGGTAGGGATACCTGAGGTGAATTCGGCTGTTCTAATGGATGAATCCTAATATGAATTCCGCATAGAAATGTCAGAAAATGTTTCGGGTTTTTCAAAGAATGACGGGTTGCCTCCCGTTAAGCGCTGAGTTTTACGCCATCAGCTGGGCGCAATGAGCTCAAGAGGAATGGAGGGTAAAGGATGACTCAGCCAAATTTATATCGGTCCTGTCAATGAACGGTTTGAGTCTCTGACCGTTCACAACAGAGGGTTTGGAATCGTGGCTGAGTGGCTTGATTTCAATGGCTCCATTTCCAAAGATTTGTTGGACTAGGTAAGGTCCGACCCACTTAGATTGTAGCTTTCCTGGAAATAATTTGAGTCGGGCATCAAAGAGTAAAACCTTTTGACCAGGATGAAAGACCTTTCTAGAAATGTGTTTGTCGTGAAAAGCTTTAACCCGTTCTTTGTAAATTCGTGAGTTCTCATACGCGTCGTGGCGTAATTCATCGATCTCGCTTATTTGAAGTCTTCTGTGGGTTCCAGCCTTAGAAAGATCTAGATTACAATTCCGTACTACCCAATAGGCTTTATTCTCCAATTCGACAGGGAGGTGACATGCCTTCCCGTACACTAGTCTGAAGGGAGACATTCCTAATTGGGTCTTGTGAGCGGTCCTATAGGCCCACAATGCTTCCGGAAGTCGAGAAGACCAATCTTTTCTGTCAGGTCGAACAGTAACCTGAAGGATTTTCTTGATTTCTCGGTTTGATAGCTCAGCTAGACCATTAGTTTGGGGGTGGTAAGGAGTAGAGATTCGGTGTGACACCCCGTATTTGGTCATCAGTGACTTGAACTGAGCGTTTGTGAAATGGGTCCCTCTGTCGGAAATTATTGCTCGTGGAATCCCGACCCTTGAGAAAATGTTTTGATGAATGAATTTGATAACAACTTTATGATTGTTGGTTTGGGTCGGAATGGCTTCTACCCACTTGGACACATAGTCAACTGCGAGTAAGATGTATTCGAAGCCATCCGAGATCGGGAAGGGTCCCATAAAATCAATCCCCCAAACATCAAAGATTTCGCATACGAGAATCGGCTGCAAAGGCATCATGTCGCGATGGCTCATGTTGCCCAAAGTTTGGCAACGACTGCATGCCTTGCAGTGACTGTATGCGTCTTTGAATAGTGTGGGCCAGTAGAAACCACACTGGAAGATTTTCGATGCGATTTTGTGCCCAGAGAAATGGACACCACATGCCTGGTCATGGCAGAAGGAAAGAAGATCATTGACTTCATCTTCTGGGACGCATCTCCGGATGATTTGGTTAGCACCTATGCGGAAGAGGTACGGATCTTCCCAAATGTAATACTTGGCATCAGAGCGCAATTTATCTTTCTTGGCCTTCGGCCAATCAGATGGGATCTGATGAGATGCCAAGTAGTTTACTATATCAGCAAACCATGGAAGTTTAATACCAATAGTAAGCAGGCGCTCATCAGGGAAATGCTCCGTGATGGGTCCAGAAGGGTCGATAATCTCAGAAGGAATGTGGTACAAATGGTCAGCTACCACATTTTGTCTTCCCGCCTTGTCGCAAATCTCGAGATCAAATTCTTGCAACAGCAAGATCCATCGGATTAGTCGGGGCTTCGCGTCCTTCTTTGCAAGGAGATGCCTCACAGCTATGTGATCCGAGTATATGATGACACAGGAACCCAGAAGGTATGATCTGAATTTTTCTAGGGCAAATACTACAGCTAGCAGCACTTTCTCAGTAATCGTATAGTTGCGCTGAGCCTCATCCAGTGTTTTGCTGGCGTAGTAAATGACCACAGGTTTCCCGTCAATTTTTTGCCCCAAAATCACTCCTACAGTGAAGTCAGATGCATCGCACATGATCTCAAAGGGTTGAGACCAATCAGGGGACTGTAGGATCGGGGCTTGGGTGACTCGGTCACGTAGGATCTCAAATGCTTGAGTGCATTCCTTGGAAATTTCGAAAGGCACATCCTTGGAGAGAAGAGTGGTCAGGGGGTGCACGATTTTTGAAAAATCAGGGATAAATCGACGGTAAAAACCGACGTGCCCCAAAAAAGATCGGATGTCCTTAATCGAGCTAGGCATAGGGAGCTTGGAAATCAGGTTAACCTTAGCTCGATCAACTTGGATGCCTTTCTCTGAGATTAAATGTCCCAGGACAATTCCCTCAGGCACCATGAAATGGCTCTTTTCCCAGGAAAGAACCAAATTCACATCGATGCACCGCCTGAGTATTTGGACCAAGTGTTGGAGGCAATCGTCAAATGATGCTCCAAAAACTGAAAAGTCATCCATGAAGACTTCCAGATGTCACCTACCATATCTGAGAATATGGCAAGCATGCACCGCTGAAAAGTTGCAGGTGCATTGCAGAGACCGAAAGGCATCCTTCGAAACGCGTACGTCTCGAAGGGGCAGGTGAATGTGGTCTTTTCTTGGTCCTCTGGATGGATTGCCACCTGGTTGTAACCGGAGTACCCGTCAAGAAAGCAGAAGAACCTATTTCCCGCTAGTTTCTCGAGGATTTGATCAATAAACGGTAGTGGGAAATGATCCTTCTTCGTGGAGGAATTGAGTCTTCTGTAATCAATGCTGACTCTCCACGAGTTAGCTATTCGGGTAGGAATGACTTCTCCGGCTTCAGTCGTGATGATGGTCAGTCCTGCCTTTTTAGGCACCACCTGTATTGGACTCACCCAACGACTGTCGGAGATTGGGTAGATGATCCCTGCATCTAACCACTTTATGATCTCCTTTTTCACGACTTCCTGTAGGTTAGGGTTTAGGCATCTTTGCATTTCTCTTGAAGGTCGTGCGCCTTCTTTAGTGTAGATTCGATGTGTGCAGTAAGAAGGGCTTATACCAGTCAAATCATCGAGAGTCCATCCAATGGCTCCACGATGTTGCTGGAGAATAGTAATCAAACGGAGTTCTTGGTCAGGTGTGAGTCGAGAGTTGATAATCATAGGAAACGTCTGATTCGAATCCAAAAAGACGTACTTTAGATGCTCGGGAAGGGGCTTGAGTTCCATGACAGGATTGTCAGTAGCAGCTGGTGGTTTAGGGTTTGTATCAGGAACAAGGGTTGGAGTCATAGGTGTGTCTAGATCATGTTCGCACTCCTCTGTTGGCGGGTTTTGATTTTCTAGTGGTTGATCAGGGATAATCAGGTTGTCCTCTGTATGCAATTCCTCAACCACGGTTCTGATATCACAAATATGCTCTATAACCCCGCAATTAATCCCTTGTTGGGCCTTAAAAATGTCAATCTTCAGGGTTTGATTCCCAAATTTTAACTCTATCTGGCCCTCTTCGCAGTTTATGTTGGCCCTAGCAGTGGCCAAAAAGGGTCTCCCTAATATGATTGGTGTGCCCCTTGGGTTCTTAGGTGCATCCATGTCTAGTACTATGAAGTCCACCGGGAAGTAGAAATCCCGTACCCTAACAATGACATCCTCGAGTGTTCCTTTAGGTGACTTGATGGATCAATCAGCTAACTGCAATGTCACCTCAGTTGGTTTGAGTTCAGATTCTTCAAGGTGGTCAAGGAGGGATGTAGGTATTAAATTTATGGAGGCACCTAGATCTAGTAAGGCTCTATCAAATTGGGTTTCACCAATTTTACAAGAAATCAGGGGAGTTCCTGGGTCTTTAGCCTTGGGTGGGAGTTTACTCAAGATGATAGAGCTGGCTTGCTCTGACAGTACGATCGGATTCCCATCCTTGGTTCGCGGCTTACGTTTGGGTGTACATACGTTTTTCAAGAATCTTGCGTAAGTCGGTATGTGGCGAATTGCATCCATCAATGGAATGCTTATCTGGACCTGTTCAAAGAGCTTGACCAAATCCTCCTTAGGGGCCACAGGTTTGGTTATCCTTTTTCCTTTGGTCAAGGCTTCAGGAAATGGGATCCTAGTTGGTTCCTCTAGGATAGGTCCAGGTTCTTGATCAGGGACAGTGGTATCTTGGATAACTATCCTAGGGTCTTGGTTATTATCAGGCTTGGAGTGGTTCAGATAATGTGGGTCTTGGGTTGTTTTACCACTACGTGTTGTTACAGAATTTAATCCGGCCTGATTTTGGTTTGGGTTTGGTAAGAGGGGTGGCTGCTGCTGAAATCCCGCATAAGATGTCGAAGCTTCCATCTCGTCTGGCGATGGAGCAGCAGGGGCCTGATAAATCAAATGTGTGTGGCCTAAATTTGGATTCATAACGCGCCTCTGGGTCGGCACGTTATTTGGGTTGGGCAGAGGTTGCGAAGGAAGGGTGCCAAGTTGGCGGGAATTTGCCATGTGGGCCAGTTGGTTGTGAACCTCTGTGATCTCGTCCTTGTGCTGTTTTTGCATTGCCGCATTCGTCTTTTGAATGTCAGCCAGTGCTTGAAGGATAAGAGTCAGTTGATCCTGGTTTGGCCCGGATTGGTAGGTGGGATTGGGCCGAGGTTGAGGTGGCTGGTAAGGACAAGATGGTTGTGAACGGGGCTGAAAGGGTGGTCTCTGGGTTTGGGAATTTCTCACCCACTGGAAGTTGGGATGGTTTCGCCATCCAGGATTATAGGTGTTGGAGAATGGGTCATTCTGGATGGCGTTGAGGTCCTCGCAGGTCTGAGGAACCTCCAAAGGATCAGAGAAAGGGGAATGGAATTCCCCGGACTGGTATAGAAAGGATCGGATGACCCTCCGATCCGAGAATCAGATGGGGGTGGATATGGATCCATCCCAGGAGAAGATTGATGGAGAATGTTTTGCACAGTTTCCCGTGTGGAAGGAGGTTGTGCAAAGGAGCTATGCGCAGAGGTGGCTTGCTGCAAGTGCTGAGTCAGCTCGTCCACCTTCTTCTCAATGATGGAGACCTTGTCCAATTGACTGGCCATTACAGGCCCTGCATTTCGTGTGTTCCCCTAAGGTTCGTCGATGCGCGGGTATTCGTCCTGTCGAATAAGCCCATGGAGTCATTGTTGATGGAGTTCTCGCACATGTTTTCGAGAATCTCCCACACGGTGTCCTCATGTTGACCCATGATATTCCCTCCACAAGTTGCATTGATGAAAAGCCTGATATCCTCACGGAGTCCCTAGTAAAAAGACTGGACTTGTTCCCATTTAGGAACTTCGTGATGGGGGCACTTTCTCATGAGATCCTGAAAGCGATCCCATGCCTCATGGAGAGGTTCTCCTGTTTGCTGAGTGAAGTGAGTAATCTGATGGCGCAAGGCATTGGTCCGACCAATGGTAAAGAACTTCTTCAAAAATTCGGACTGAAGTTCTTCCCAATTGTTGATCGGCCGAGTCTGAGTCTGGTACCAATGAGCGGCCTTGTCCATAAGGGAGAAGGAGAACATCTTCATGAGGAGAATGTCCCGATTTTGTTCATCTGACCCAAAAGTTTGGGCCAGATGCTTCAGCTGTTTGATGTGTTGGAATGGATCCTCAGAGTTAAGCCCATGAAACTTTGGTATGGCATGAATCATATTGGTCTTCAGTTCAGAATTAGGACCTCCAATCGAAATTCGGACTCAAGGTTCGATTGCCACCGCAGTGGGATTGTAGTGATCTCGCATCATAGGTCGCTGTGGTGGGTTTACAAAGTTTTGAAAGAGATCATTTAGGCGTTGAAGTTGGTGCTCAAGGTTGTTCTCCTCTTGAATGGGTTGTGCCATGTTGGGAGAAGAAGGAGAACTTGGTTCAGATGAAAGATTAATGTGGTGGGGTTGCTGCACAAACAATGGCGTCGAGGCTTGGCCTCGACGAGAGTGAATTTCTAAAGGAGGTCTTAAGGGTGGTCTGAAGGACCTCCTACCGAACATGCATCGAAGGATGTGATGAGATTAGAAGGTGCTGGACCCAATTGAGACACCCAAAAATTGTTGGGTGACTATAGAGGTTTGGGGCAGATGGTACCCCTTAGTCAGAAAGGTCGTCCACTTGAGAAATACCTGGGAAGCCAGAGAGGGAGAGTCCTGCAAAGACCCCTACACGGTAGAGCATCCCCATGAGTTACAGGGTTTCCCCCACCCGACCTCTCTTGTCACTGTGGTTCCAGGTAGACCATAATGGGGACCTTGACCTCTTAAGTCTACCATTTTTACTTTATGATCAGGGTGCTTAAGGTTCCACTTGAACTTTTAGGTATTTTGAGTGAAAAAGTGACCTAATTTTAAGGTTGGTTGACCCAAGGGATCAACTTCACCTCTTGTTCCTTTGAGAGCTTTTGGGTCCTTTCTTTTAAGGTTCAAATGGATTTAAAAGCCTGATTTGCTTAGGGTTCCTTTTGTATAGATCTTTTCAAACAAGGTTTAGGCACACCTCTTTTTGAAAAAACTTTTTTCTTTTTTAAGAGAAGGTGTGTCTCTAAAAACCCTAGCTTTTCAATCCTTGAGTTGGATCTAGTTGGTCTAATTTAGTTGCCTCAAAATTTAGTATCTAGGTCCCAATCAAGAAAGTTTTAGTCCTAGTTACCTTAGTTGGATGAGCAGCTAAAAATGTGCTGAAATGAAAAATTAGGCAACTTTGATGAATTACTAAGTATGAAATATGTAGCCCTAAGTTGATTCTTCTTTTGTTCCTTTTCAGACCTTGAGGGAGTTAAGAGAGGGTTAATGAATATTACCTGTTCCTTGGAGTATCTGTTGTGTAGCTGCTCTTCTTTTCTCTGCATTCCCTGAGATAAGCACAATAAAAGAGATGAATTAGATCAAATATTGGATCAAAAGTTATGATCAAAAGCTTTAAAAGTGCCCGTTGTTCCCTGGCAACGGCACCAAAATGTTTTGGAGATGTTTTATCGAGTTTTTAAAGGATGTCACGTTGTAATATAGCTAAAAAAACATTCAAAACAAATAAAGATTTTTATTACTCGAAAATTGGAGTATCCGAGGTCGAACACAGGGTGCAATCTAAGTACTTTTAAAAACTTGAGAATACAACTTCATTTAAATGAAAAACAATTGGTTTAATGAGAGAATTATAAAAAATGAATTGCTAAAAAGGACAGAATTAGACGTCTGATTTTTGTATCAGACGTCTTAAATGTAAGTCTTGTTCTGTCTTGCTGTTCTTTTTCTTCTTCTTTTGATTCTGTCTTCTGTTAGTCCTTCTTCTTCTTCTCCTTGGCGGGTCTTCTGATTCTATCTGCCTTCTTCTTCTTCTGCGTCCTCTTTCTTTCTCTGCAGTCTTCACTTCTGCTAAGCCTTCTCTTCTTCTTCTTCTTCTGCCTTGGCAAGCCTTTTCCTCTGCTCAGCTTTTCTTCTTCAGCTTCTTCTCTTCTCCTTCCTACGGCCAAGTGCTGAGCTTCTTCTCTTCTACGCTGTCTACCTGCACACAAGGCAGCAAAACCTATCCCTTCCTTCTACTCGCGCGTATCTCTCTCTCTCTACAAACCGCTCACAGGAAGCTCTCCTAGAGTCGGGTTAACGGGTCGGGTTGCGTACCTGGGACCAGGCGCACCGGCATGTTATGGTGCGCGAGGTGTGCTCGGTAGTGTGCCGGGTCGGATCCGCCAGGTCCACGTGGTGAATCCGCGGATGAGGCGGGCGTGGGGTGCGGGACCTCACCCCAGGTGTATCGGAGGCGATAAGGCTAATTCACAAAATCAACTTAAACCAGTGCGGCGCTTTGTGAACTCACGATGTGGGACTAACTGGCGCCTGTCCTCGCACGCGCCCGTAGGAAGACTTCTTCGCAATCTCCTCAGCTGCAGCTTTGGTTCTCTTCGGTTGCTGGCTAGCTGCCTTCGCAGAAGTCTCCCCAATCCGCAGCAGCTGAAAACCTAGAGCCCTAAAGCCTGGAGCTCGGAAGAAGCTGCTTCAAGGTGGCTTTAATGGCGGTCGAGCCTCAGAATTTGTCAGAGACGAATATGGCCCCACGGCCTAATTAAACTATCGGAAGACCTTCGCCGTGGCACGGTGAAGGTGGTGCGATGTGTAGTAGGCCGCGGGGTGGCCTAGGCGTGCGTGCCTAGGTCGTCCTGTGACCGGAAAGTTGGGTGTGTTCGATGGTGAGTTGTGTGAGTATGGAGGGACTGTGGAGGGGCGGAGCGTATTCAGTGGGATGAGGCGAAGCTTCTGGGTCGGTCGGTGAGTTGTATGGAGCTGCGGATCAACGGGGGCAACTCGCCGGAGGTTGGTCGGAGGCGAGGAAGGTGATGGTGGTCAGGCGTGGTCGAGGGTCGGTTTGAATAAAGTAATGTGGGAAAAGAAAGAGGGGAAAATGGGGAGTAGTTCTAACTTACTTGCAGGGACGAAGGGGGCCGGAGAGGCGGGCAGTCGTATTGACTGTTGCTGGAGAAGAAGCAACCAGAGGGAGAGAGCGGCGACAAGGAAGTGGGCAGGGAAACATGCGCTTGGTGCGGTGCGACGCAGGAAGACTAGACGAAGCAAACTCTGCTGCTGGTATGGTAGCAGAGCATCGAGAAGGAGGAGTGGCCGCCGGAGCTTGCGGGTTTCCTGTCGGAGAAGGGAGGAAATTTTGAGAGATTCTCCGCCAAGACAAGCTTGCCTCAAGCGGCTGGTCCTGGGGTTTCTTTTAAAGGAACAAGCAGAGGGTTAGATGCACGGAGGGTGAGCAAGGCTCTCACCGAAGGTCACCGCAGGTACAACACCCATACCTCTCGAGCATTCGCACGAGAGGTATGGTGCGAATCAGGGCATGGGGAGCTGCTCAGGCGGTAGGGGACTTCTCAGGGAACCCCCCTTTCACATCTGAGAGCAGCTCCCTGGGGAAGCGAGGAGAAATCCTCCTCCAAACTTCGCCGGAGTATGGGTCTTCTGCTGCATTGGCAGAGGGACTGGAATGCAGAAAGTGACAAGAAAAGTGGGGGGGTTTTCGTAAGGGTTTTCAAAAGTTAGGGCCAGAATGTAATTGGGTGGACTATTTTGCAAAGTAGGTCAAGATGTCCTTCCCTTAGGTCCAAATTTTGGTACAAACCTAATTTGGACCTAAGGAATCCAATGGTGAAGTTGAATTTTAGGTTTGACCACGTTTGATTAGACATTTTGCGTAAAAATCCAAATTAGGTCAAATATTGAGCTTGGACCCCAATCTAGGTCAAAATAGGTTCCAAAGGCCAAATTAAAGGTTCTAAACCTTAGGGGATATTTTTCATGAATTTTAGTGGGTTTAGTTAATTTTTATCCTGACTGGAACCTTGTGAAATTAAGTAGGTTTGTTTTAGGGTTATAGAGTGTCATTTAATTCTTAAATTTCACAATAACCCTTTTCTGACTGAATCATCCCACTTTTCCTCTTATTAAGCCCAATTGACCTATGTTTAGCCCCTGGAAAATCCTGTTGATGAGCTGCACTGGTAAAATTGCAGTTTTACCTTTTGTTTCATGTTCTCTTCCCAGATTAGTGATCCCTTGAATTAGGCCTTTCTCTTTGTTATGTAGGAGCTTTTGTTCTCTTTATTAGGTCAAAATGAGCTAGTTATCGCTCATGATGAGGCTCTCATCATGCCTCAACTAGTCATCAGGACCATGGTCAAATATTTGTACGAGCTACCAAAGCGACACGTCGTAAGTGTGGCCAACTTCTAAGTAAATCTTGGAGTCTCTCCCAAGCTTCGTGCATATGTTTGCCATGGTTTTGTTGGAAGGTAGTTATTGCACGATGTAAAGTGTTAGTGTGACCAATTAGGAAAATTTTTTTAAGAAATGCACTTTTGAGTTGGGTCCAAGTATTCATGGGTTTTCCTACTATCTAAAACCAATAAGCGGCCTTGTCCTTAAGAGAGAGTGGGAAGAGCCGCATTAGCCATAAGTCTTCCCACACATTGCGGGATTTAGTGGTTTAAGTGAGGACCGTAAGTTTCTCGAGGTGGCTAAACGGGTTTTCTCAAGGAAGGGCATGGAAATGTTTAATGAGATTTAAGACAACAGGTTTAATTTCAAATTCTACATCAGTTATGACCACCCCCAGGTCTTTCTTCATAATTTGAGGCATCATATAAATCCCTTAATGGGACAGTTGGTTCAGCATGGGGTGGACTTAGGTTTGTAATGGTCTTACTATTGTTGATTCACTTGGAGTTGTTTGAGTTGGTTGACCATCATGAAAAATAGGTTTGGATTATCAATGTTCAGATGTCCCGTTGGGTTTTGAAGCAGCGACATTTCAAAATGTGGTTCGGGAACTTCGATGTTAGGTTGATGATTTTGGTGAAATTGAGACATGCTGTTTCGATTTTGATTGTTAGATGTGGATGTTGAGGAGGATGGGCTGTTGGTATTTTTGGTAGGGTTTTGGGCATTTTCCATTTTTTGTTGCTTTTCAATAGAGGAAGCAAACAAGCGAGTGGAGGTGGTGTAGTGGGCCAAAAAATCAGTTGGTCCCTCCAAGTGCGGATTTTAGGGCCGTCGACTATGCATACACTTTATGGAAGAAGCGGAGGAGAAGAGAAGCAAAAAAAGAGAGAGAATGTGTGCAAATCAAGCAACAAAATTCTAAGCCTACCTTAGGGTTGACTTCTTAAGAAAACCTAGGACTTGGGAACTGTTTACGACGCTTGATCGGGTTTTAAATAGGTAGCATTGTAGTATAGTCGAAAAAGCGTTCAAAACAAATAAGAATTTTTATTACTCGAATGTTGAGTCTGAGGTCGAACACAGGGAGCAAATGGAATTCATACTAATCTCAATAATAGATGCAATTTGAACACTTAAATCTACTCAAAATCTAATTCAAAATATAAAGCAGGAGTTTATGAATACTAAGATGTGGCAATAAAAGAGAAATTGAATTAGATGTAAAAAATATTTGACTCTTCTTCTTTTGGTTTGTTCTTCTCTTTCTCTTCTTTTCTTTTCTACCTTTCTTTTTCTCTGCCTTTGTTTCTCTTTCTTTTCTTCTCTGGCATTGGCCTTCTTCTTCTCTGACTTTCTTTCTTTCTTTCTTTCTTTCTTTCTTCTCTTCTTTGGCTTTAGTCGATGGCTTCCTTCTTCTTCTAACTTCTCTTGCAATAGTGCCTTTCTCCTTCCTTCTTTCTTGCCTTAGCTTTGCCTTTGCATTTTCTTCAGTTGTGCCCTCTCTACTACAGTGCCTCTTCTTTTCTTCCTTAGCTTCCTCAGCTTCTGCCTTCAGCCCTTTGCTTTTCCTTCTTCTCTGTGGTTGCAGCTTCCACTCCCTTCTTCCTTTCCCTGCACACACAAGTGCAAAACCTACCCCTACCCTCCCCCGCGTATGCTCTCTCTCTTTTCTCTCTTAGATTCATTCTCCCAGAACCAATCAAGTATTCAGGTCGGGTTACACACACCCAAGTCCAGGCACACCGGCATGGGTGGTGCACGAGGAGTGAGCGGTAAATGGGTCAGGCAAGCCAGGTCCACGTAGCGTGGGTTGCGGACAAGGTGGGCATATGGGCGAGGGGACCTCACCCTGTGATCAGAGGCAATTAGCCGATAGCACAAATTCAACTTATATCACTTAATGTGCTCCAAACTTTTTAAGGTGGGGCTAAAAGTCCTACTCGCGTCTGCATGCACGCCTGCAAGGAGCCGCCTTCAATTGATGCGGCTGTGATACCTCTCAAAGCCACTCACTGGCTGAATGTATGCGTGAGGTGATTCCACATCACCTGGACCTGTTTACCTGGAGCACAATAGCCTAGTGTGAGCTTGTGAGCTCCTTCACGTCTGCTCTAATGGCAGCAAAGGTTGGATCTGTGTTTCAAGCAATACGGCCTTGCTGCCACATTAGAACACGCAGGCAGCTTTGCCGTGGCACGACGAAGGTGTCTAGGTGGGTGGTTGGATGCGGGGCGGCCTAGGCATGTGTGCCTAGGTCGGTCTGTGGTCGTGATGATGGGTGTGGTCGGGGGGAGCTTGTGGAGCGTATGGCGGTCGATGGAGATGGGGAAAGTGATTAGTGGATGATGGTAGAGGTTCTGAGGGGTCTGGCGAGGTGGATGGAGGGGTGGAAGTGATGGAGACACCTCGTCGGTGGTCTGCCGGAGGTGGAGAAGACGGTCGTGGTCTGCGGTGACGAGGGGTTGCAGTAGAAATAAAGAAGGGGGAAATACAGAGAAGAGAGAGGGGAAGAGATGTAACCTAATTAAGGGACGAAGGGGGACAAGAGGATGGTTGGCGCGTACCTGCCGCCGCCGGAGACGAAGGTTCCAGTGAAGAGGGAATGGCGACGAAGAAGGGGCTGCAGGTGCATGCGCGGTTATGGCGCTACACGGACGACGAAGGAGGAGAAGGCTCTACCACTAGTATTGTGGCAGAGCGATGAGAAGAGGGAGGAGGAGTCGCTGGAGCTTGCTGGACGCTTGGCCGAAGGAGAAGAGAAGAAATTAGAGGTTGTTCTTCGGCTAAACTAAGTCGAATCTGAGCGGCAACCTCAGGGGATCCTTTTATAGGCACTGGCAGAGGACTTTGTGCTTGGGAGGCAAGCTTTCAAGCGCAAGAATCCTCGCTGGAGTAAGACTGTGCGAGAGATACCCATGTCTCTCTAGTATTCGCACGAGAGATTGGGTGCGAATCAAGGCTAGAGATTGCGTTCATATGATAAGGAATTTCTCAAAGAATCTCCCTTTAAAATCTGAGAGGGGATCTTTAAGGAATCAGGAAGAAATCCTCCTCGAATCCTCGCCGGAGTAGGACTCCTCCGCTGTAATGGCGGACGGACCTAATTGCAAAGAGTGGCGAGGAAGATAGAGGGTCTTCACAATGGTTTTCAAAAGCTAAGGGTATAAATGTAATTGGGTGGACTATTTTGCAAAGTAGGTCAAGGTGACCTCCACTTAGATCCAAATTTTAGTACAAACCTAATTTGGACCTAAAAAATCCAATGGTGAAGTTGGATTTTAGGTTTGATCATGTTTGACTGGGCATTTCACACAAAAACCTAAATTAGGGCAAATAATTAGCTAGGACCCTTATTTAGGTCAAAATAGGTTCCAAAGGTCAAATTAAAGGTTCTAAACCCTAGGGGATATTTTTCCATGAAGTTTAGAGGGTTTAGTTGATTTTTATCCTGACCAAAACCTTGTTGAATTAAGTGAGTCTGTTTTAGGGTTACAAAAAGTCATTTAATTCCTAGATTGCACATTAACCCTTTTCTGATTGAACCAACCCACTTTTTATCTTTTTACAACCATTTGACCTATGTTTAGTCCCTAAGAAATCCCGTTGAAGTACTGCAATGGTAAAATTGTAGTTTTACCCTTTGTTTCTTATTTTCCTCTCAGAATAATTATTCCTTGAATTAGGTCATTCTCTAGGTTATGTAGGAGCTTTGTTCACTTTTCTAGGTCAAAATGAGCTAGTTAGGGCTCATGATGGAGTTCTAATCATACCCCCATTCCTAGCTTTTGTTAGTCCCTTAGCAAAATTTTAAGGTTTTAACTTCTGTTCTAGACCATGAGTTTTTTTTCACAATTTATGATAAGTGCTTTTTCTTTTTCTTTTCGATTAGGTTAGAATGCTGACAGTAGGCCTAGAGGTACTCAAGTACCAACCAAGATCCAAACTTGACCATCTTTAGCCTCGATCCTCTGCGAAGGTTTTTAAGGGCCACAGGAACTATCCTAAGGTTCGTTGGACTTCGCGGTTAAAGCACCCGTGCTTGAGACATATTTTAGCCTTGGTTCAGTTTGTAGTGCATTTTTGTAAGAGAGATAGAGGATTTACTTGTTTGGAGAGTTTTCTCTCTCTTTTCTTTTTATTTCTAACTTCAGATTGGCTTCTCAACACGGTCTATATCTGATTCCTCGTCCCCATCATCAATCCTCAAAGGTCCCTAGCAATGGATGCTTCATGATAGCACCACCCATGGCAACCCCCAGAACCCTGGGTTTTGAGATTTTGAGATAATCCCGCCCATTGGTGTTCTGTAGCCAAATCCAGACCCTGGCAATTGACATTTCGTGATAATGTAGCCCATGGCATCTGAACCAGCAGAGTGCTTACATGCCCCCAGTAGGATATGTAAATATCCTAGGAGACAAGCATAGAGGAGACGATATGTTGTTACGCATCTTCGAGGGGAATTTCCCACCACCCTGCGTCGGGAACTCATCTAAATCAACTTGTGTTGATCGGCCGCTCTTAATATAGGAAACTTTTTTCAGAATACTTAAACACTTTTGCATGATTTTGATAGTTAGGCACACTGAACCAGACTGTGTGTGGATTGGGGTGCTTAGGTTACCGAATCCCACAAACCAAAGGTTAGTTAACAAGGCTGAATACTCCCTAAGCCTTAGACCTAATACTTAAGCTTCGCATTTTCCCTAACCTCTTGAGGATTATCCAGATCTTAGTAGATGCTTGAATTTTTAAGCCTAAGAGTCTAGCCCAAAAAGCCTAAGATTAGCATTCCTACTAATCTCTTTTTGTGTCTCATTGGCACTTTTTCCTTCATTTTTTTCTTTTCATGTGATCTAGAACTTCGATTAATCCCTTAATCTCTTACTAATGAGTATCTCTTTTTCTTTTTTCATTTTGTGCTCTTTTTTGCCATTTTGCTCTTTTCCTCCTCATGTTTTGTGACTTCAAAATTTCCTTCCCTCTTCCATTTTTTTGTTCTTCTTTATAATTTTCTATTTTTTTGGTAATTTTGGTATATGTGAATTTTTTTGTGAGACTCCTTCTGACTTTTCTTGGTTTCTATATGTATGCACTTTACCACCCCCCTATGTCTAAGTTTTGCAATGTCCTCATTGTAAACGAAGGGTGTGAAACATTATTGGGTTTAGGGACTTAGAACAGGATATATCGGGTGGGCGAATGGGTCAGGAATGACTGGTGCGGACGATTTCAAGCTCTGGTATGTGTACTAGAGCTTGAAATCGTTCGCACCAGAGGTGGGATTGACTGTTGTAAGACTGAACTCAGGGTGCAGTAGACGTGGAGTACAGATGGATAATCAGACGATTCTTGAGTTTTTGGAATGACGGGTTGCCTCCCGTTAAGCGCTAAATTCAAGGCCTTCAGTCGAGTGGAAAATGGGATGGAGAGGGAGTGGCCAAATCAGTAGAGTTTTGTAGAACAAGCACCTTGATTAAGAGCCTGGTTGGTCCAACTAGGTGCTTGTTGAGATCAACAGGCTGATGATACAGCCCAAACCCAATCAATCTAGTGGCTTTATAAATGTAGATCAAGAGATTTGGAACCCACCATATGCTCTGGAGCTCAAATGGATGTGGAAGTGTAAATTTGAGGTTTGGCTGAGTCGAATTAGCCTGGTCAGAGTAGGGATCCGTAAAATAATCAGTGAATGGTGTGGAAACCCTACAGGGGTGATCAGAGAATGATGGAGCATGGTTTTCAGTCTAATCAATGTTTGATACCTGGTATATATGTGGAGTTGAATCATCTGCAATCAACTTAGTAAGAGGGGAATCAGAATAGAAATTGAGTCCGATTGCGGGTCAGGGTTGAAAATGGGTTTCGATTGGTTCTGTATATGTGGAAGAGGTGGCTTCAATGAGGATTGTGTAAGAGGTCTCTTCTAGAAAGGAGTTACAGGTGGTTTCATGTAGAGAGTCCTTATAGTAGCTTTCAAAACCAAAAGTGAATGCCTGAAGAGTGTCGATAGGATAATGGAAATTTGAGTCGAGAAAAGATTCGAACTCTGGGTTGTATTCACTCTCGGCATTTTCTGGTTTTGATTCCTGAGGATAGAAAAGAAATGATTCCATGTCACTAGAACGTGAACTTAAATAAGTGATCTCGGGAACTGGGACCTCAGAGTCAGAGTCGGAGAATGAATCATATGAGCCGAGGTCGTAGATTGGCTTGTGTTTAGGAAGCAGAGTTTCTTCGAAATCATGGTCATATTCGAAATCGTCAGAGAAATTGCGAAAATCAAGTTCTGAATGAGATTCGAGATCAGGAGTTCCATCACAGAATAAATCACATGATGTAGATTTAGCAGCCTGACTAGGATCTAGCCTATATGTCAATTCTGAGCTTAAAAAGGTGCTCTTATTTGGTCTAGGCTCAAGTTCTAGGCTTGTGGGAAAGACCCAATCAAAGCCCCACTCGTCCAACTCCTCTGTTTTTGTATCATAGATTGGTGCGACTTCTGAAAAATCGATTTGAATCTCTAAGAATGTTGGAGAGGGATATTCATCAAATAGAGGCCCAGGATCATACTCTTCATTGAAAATTTGATCTTCTTCATATGGGGCCTCATAATCTTCCCAATACATTTCAGATACAGATTCTAGGCTTAGGATGTGGGTTGAATCACTCGAATCTAGATCTGAATAACCTTCGAGGGTCACCTTATCAGAATAAGGAGTAGGATTTACACCCTAGAGAAGTTCAGTGCTAATCTCATCATTACAAGAGTTTTGGAATTCTATGCTTGGTGATTCAGGGTCTAGGGTTGGCTCAACATTGTGTTCTCCTGCAATTGGAACTTCCCAACCTACTTCATTATTAGGCACATTGTACTCCATCTGGGTTGGGAATCCATAACAACTCTGTGCCTCAAACCTGAGATCTGGGAAATCGGATTGATCCTCGATACTCTTCCAAGATGGTTCATCATCTGTTTGGGGTGTGTATAGGTATTGCTGATCGATGACTTGTTTCAATAATCTCATCATCTCTTCCCATTTTTCAAGATCATCTTGGTATTGTTCCCATAGTACAGGATTTGTCATGCATTGATGGTATTCAAAGTTGTGTAATTTTTCTCTCAATGTATCCTGTTATGAGAATGTCTCGGGTTGATCTGTTTGTGGCTTCTGTCAATAAAACTTGGGCACAGTTTATGATGAAGGTTGTGGTTGTTGGTACATTAACTTGAATGTCTTCTATTGGTGTTGAGGTTTTATATTCAATTTCATAGAATTCAAGGGCATCCTTATCCTATCTCTCATGGATCTCTATGATTCAGGTTTCTTGAAAGGTAGTCCTAAGTAACTTGGCTGCATATTTGGATCAGATGGTGGAATCAAGATGTAGAATCAGAATTTGGATCAAGATGTAGAATCAAGTTGTGAAGTGAATAGATTTGAATAGAGAGTCCCACTGAAGATTTATGTGTGTGCTCTAAAGAGAAGGGTTGAGGGACTGGATGTGTTTTTGACCCAATCAAGACACCCAAAAGATGTTTGGATGACTATGGAGGTTCGGGGCGGATGATACCCTTGGATCGGAAAGTCGTCCACTTGAGAATTACCTAGGCAACCAGAGAGGGAGAGTCCCGTAAAGACCCATACATGGTAGAGCATCCCCATGGGTTACAGGGTTTCCCCACCCGACCTCTCTTGTCACTGAGATTCCAGGTAGACCAGAATGGGGACCTTAACCTCTTAAGTCTACCAATTTTAGATTTAAAGGTGATTAGGGTTTTCACTTGAACTTTAGATTTTTTGGTTTTGTGACCTAATTTCAAGGTTGGTTGACCCAACCAGGGGTCAACTTTACCTGACCTGTCCTAAAGATGGCAGAATGATTCTAGGTCAAGACCTAGAAATCATCCTGATTTGACTCCTAGGTTATTAGGTCCAAGGTTTTTAAGATTCAAGTGATTTTAGAGCTCAATTTTAGGGTTCGTCTTGCTTAGTTCTTTTCAATCAAGGGCTTGGGTAGCACACTGATGTGGGTGGGTTTGTTTCCTTTTAAGTAGGCACGTGTGAACTAGCACTAAAAAAACCCTAATTTGGTTCTATTTTCAATCCTCTTTGCTTTTCAAAAAAAAGTTCTCTTTGGACTTAAAACAAGAAGTGTGTAGTCCGTGGAGATTCGGAAATTAAGTGTGATCTCTAATAGGCATAGGAATTTTGTGGGGTAGGATCTTCTAAAAATCGCTTCAAATTCAGTAAGATTTGAAAAACTTTGCCAAATTAGGTAACTTTGCCTTTAAAATGGTAATTACTATAGAAGGGAAGGTAGTTGATTCCTAATTTGATTGCTTCCTTTTGTTTTCACAAGATTAGGAGATGGATTTAGGGAAGAAGAGAGATTTTACCTACCTTGGAGTGGTTGATTTGCGTGGGAGATCTTCTCATGAAATACCTTGCAAAATCACAGCAAAACAAATAGGGCAAGTTAGTGTTCAAATATAATCACAAATAATGCAGAGATTAGTGATGAATTACGCGTTGCTCCCCGGCAACGGTGATAAAATGTTTACGACACTTGATTGGGTTTTAAATAGGTGGCATTGTAGTATAGTCGAAAAAGCATTCAAAACAAATAAGAATTTTTATTACTCGAATGTTGAATCCGAGGTTGAACATAGGAAGCAAATGGAATTCATACTAATCTCAATAATAGATGCAATTTGAACACTTAAATCTACTCAAAATCTAATTCAAAATATAAAGGATTTTATGAATACTAAGATGTAGCAATAAAAGAGAAATTGAATTAGATGTAAAAAATATTTGACTTTTCTTCTTTTGGTTTGTTCTTCTCTTTCTCTTCTTCTTTTCTTTTCTACCTTTCTTTTTCTCTGCCTTGGTTTCTCTTTCTTTTCTTCTCTGGCATTGGCCTTCTTCTCCTCTGACTTTCTTTCTTTCTTTCTTCTTTTCTTTGGCTTTAGTCGATGGCTTCCTTCTTCTTTTGACTTCTCTTGCAACAATGCCTTTCTCCTTCCTTCTTTCTTGCCTTAGCTTTGCCTTTTCCTTTTCTTCAGCTGTGCCCTCTCTCCTACAGTGCCTATTCTTTTCTTCCTTAGCTTCCTCAGCTTCTGCCTTCAGCCCTTTGCTTTTCCTTCTTCTCTACAGCTGCAGCTTCCTCTCCCTTCTTCCTTTCCCTGCACACATAAGTGCAAAACCTACCCCTACCCTCCCTCGCGTATGCTCTCTCTCTTTTCTCTCTTAAGTTCACTCTCCCAGAGCCAATTAGGTATTCGGGTTGGGTTACGTGCACTTGAGTCCAGGTGCATCGGCATGGGTGGTGCGCGAGGAGTGCACGGTAAACAGGTCAGGCAAGCCAGGTCTGCGTAGCATGGGTCGCGGATGAGGCAGGCATATGGGCGAGGGGACCTCACCTCGTGATTGAAGGCAATCAGCTAATAGCACAAATTCAACTTATATCACTTAATGCACTCCAAACTTTCCGAGGTGGGACTAAAAGTCCCACTCATGTCTGCGCGCATGCCCGCAAGGGGTCACCTTTAATTGTCGTGGCTGTGATGCCTCTCAAAGCCACTCATTGGCTGAATGTATGCACGAGGTGATTCCGCATCACCTGGACTTGTTTGCCTGGAGCGAGCTTGCGACCTCCTTCACGTCTACTATTATGGCGACGGAGGTTAGACTTACGTTTCAAGTAATACGGCCTTGCGGCCTCATTAGAACACACAGGCAGCTTTGCCGTGGCATGGCGAAGGTGTCTAGGTGGGTGGCTGGTCACGGGGTGGCCTAGGCGTGCGTGCCTAGGTCGGTCTGTGGTCGTGATGATAGGTGTGGTCGGGGGGAGCTTGTGGAGGGTATGGTGGTTGATGGAGATGGGGAAAGTGGTCAGTGGATGATGGCGGAGGTTCTGAGGGGTCTGGCAAGGTAGATGGAGGTGTGGAAGTGATGGAGACACCTCGCCGATTGTCTGCTGGAGTTGAAGACGGTGGTGGTCTACGGTGTTGAGGGGTTGAAAGTAGAAATAAAGAAGGGGGAAATACAGAGAAGAGAGAGGGGAAGAGATTTAACCTAATTAAGGGACAAAGGGGGACAGGAGGATGGCTGGAGCGTACCTGCTGCCACTAGAGACGAAGGTTCTAGTGAAGAGGAAATGGCGACGACAAAGGGGCTGCAGGTGCGTGCACGAGTATGGCGTGATGCGGACGACGGAGGCGAAGAAGACTTTGCCACTGGTATTGTGGCAGAGTGATGAGAAGAGGGAGGAGGAGTCGTCGGAGCTCGCTGGTCTCTTGGCCGGAGGAGAAGAGAAGAAATTGGAGGTTGTTCTCTGACCAAACCAAGCTAAATCTGAGCGGTAGGGTCAGGGGATCCTTTTATAGGCACTGGCAGAGGATTTTGTGCTTGGAAAATAAGCTTCCAAGCGGAAGAATCCTCATTGGAGAAGGACTGTGCGAGAGATACCCATGTCTCTCAAGCGTTCGCATGAGAGATTGGGTGCGAATCAAGGCTGGAGATTGCGTTCAGATGATAGGGAATTCCTCAGAGAATCTCCCTTTCAAATCTAAGAGGGGATCTCTAAGGAATTAGGAAGAAATCTTCCTCGAATCCTCGCCGGAGTAGGACTCCTCCGTTGTAATGGTGGAGGGACCTAATTGCAAAGAGTGGCGAGGAAGATAGGGGGGTCTTCACAATGGTTTTCAAAAGCTAGGGGTCTAAATGTAATTGGGTGGACTGTTTTGCAAAGTAGGTCAATGTGATCTCCCCTTAGGTCAAAATTTTGGTACAAACCTAATTTGGACCTAAGGAATCCAATGGTGAAGTTGGATTTTAGGTTTGACCACGTTTGACTGGGCATTGTACACAAAAACCCAAATTAGTGCAAATAATTAGCTAGGACCCTTATTTAAGTCAAAATAGGTACCAAAGGCCAAATTGAAGGTTATAAACCCTAGGGGATATTTTTCCATGAATTTTAGAGGGTTTAGTTGATTTTTATCCTAGCCAAAACCTTGTTGAATTAAGAGAGTCTGTTTTAGGGTTACAAAAAGTCATTTAATTCCTAGATTGCATATTAACCATTTTCTGATTGAACCAACTCATTTTTTATCTTGTTAAGATCATTTAACCTATGTTTAGCCCCTGAGAAATCCTGTTGATGTACTACAATGGTAAAATTACAATTTTACCCTTTGTTTCTTATTTTCCTCTCAAAATAGTTATTCCTTGAATTAGGCCCTTCTCTAAGTTATGTAGGAGCTTTTATTCTCTTTTCTAGGTCAAAATGAGCTAGCTAGAACTCATGATGGTGTTCCCATTAGGAACCTAGGAAATCAAGAAATCAGTAAGTGGACCTACTTCCTAAAATGAACCTGGCTAGACTATAGAGGTGGCTTGGGCCCAAGCATGTCCTGGAAAAATCACCATGAGCTTATGTAAACCCGTACCCGTCATTTGACTTCCCTCTTAGTTTGATGCCTGATTGATTAAAGGAATTAGGAATGATTAAAGATAACTTGAAATCTGGATATCAAGCATAAAATTGATGAAGTCCTTAAGTGGTCGAGTGACTACCAATTTTAATTTAGGCTTAAGAGCTCAATGTGCACGGGAATGTGAAGGGAGTTGATTGGGGTAATACCCAATTATCACTACAAGAATTTCCACTTTTGTCGTCGGTTGAAAACCAACAGCAAAACCCTTTTAACCGACACCGAAAAGTGATGGCGTAAGTAGTGTTGCTGTTTCTTTTTACCATTGGTTATAAGAAAAAATCGACGCTGAAATATCATTTGCCCAGTGGATGGATTAGATCTTCTGCCATCATTTCACAACCGATGGCAATCTGCTTTGCCATCGTTTATAAAAAAAGTGATGTTTTTCGTCACTTTTTCCCCACGTTAATGCTCCATTTTTGAGTTATGTCATCGTTTAAAAGAAAACGTTGTCGCTTATACAAGCGATGGTAAAAATATGTCTCAAAAGCGATGGTACAAACCTCTTTTTGTTGTCGGTTAGTTTAAAAACTGATGGCAAAGGTAGGGGTAATTTTTTTAAAAATTTTGAAAATTAGGATCGTCTCTCCTGTATTAGTGGAAGGACATTGTAAGATGTAACAGAGTGTCTCATATTTATCAAGCAACTAGAAATAGATAGAATCAAGTAACCAACATAGGCAATCCACAAAGAACAAATAAAATAGATGCAAAAATTACACAAAGAAAAGCAGGCCACATGCATAGGTAACCATGAACAAAATCATTAGAAATGATGGTTTGGGCTTCAGGCCACAAAAACATTAGACATAGGATCTAATCTTACATCGATGAGTTGATCTTGCAAAAGATGAAAAAAAAGACATCAAGCCTACATAACTTACACACACACATTAACCACGATACATCATTAGACCAAGAATAGCCAACATTCCACTAACATAAGCTCTAAGGTCCACTACTTTGACATTAATCAATATCCAGCTTATGAGACACCTCCAGCTTTTATGCATATGGCATATCCAATCCATTCGATGTGTTAAACTCCTCGGCCTCCCAATTGGCAAATGACTACTCATAAAGAAGAAAAAAATAATAAAGGTAATACAACAAAATCAAAGATAGAAACTCTGGAATAACACTACCCATCTTATGCATCAATCAAACAAATGTGAAGCAATGATCTAAACCAAAAACTTTATAAAAATAATACCACAACCACAAAAATAAAAAAGATCTCTAGATGCTAAATAAGAAGACCATCAAACAAGATTTTTGAATCACATTCTATGAAAGCACTAAGAGAAGTTGTTGGGCTACTATATAATGAAGTCTTTGTTTTTTTTTTGAAAAGGCAATGGGGTTAAATGGTTGGTGGGAATGGGTGGTAAAATAAATATTTGGAGGGATAGCTGGGTCAGGATTTGGGAAGGTTCAGTTGTGGCAATGGGCAGAAGAGGGTTGATGGTTAAGTATGTTGCTAATTTAATCGATAAGGAGGTTATGACATGGAAAAAGTAACATATTTCAAAGAACTTCTAGCCAAGTTAGTAAATGAAGTATCGACAACATCTATTCATAATGGGGATGATGTTGATTTGGAAAGCAAGTCCAAAAGGGGAACTTTACAATCAAGTCCGCTTATCAAATGCTATTGGATCTACATGGATTGTTCCTCACCTAGCTCTTTCTTCACCTCAATCCATGCTAGTCATATTTCCACCATGTATTACATTTTGAATGTTCCTTACAACTTCTTTGATAGAAAAAAACTAAACTTATTTGATAGCAAAAACTCTCACTTTTGTATTTACTAGATTGACCAATTCTAGATAATTGCACCTGGTGATTGGATTGCTTTTATAAAAGATCTAACGTGATTACTTTTACAAAAAATAAATATGATAATATAGAAAAGGCGTGTCACATACCAATCCAGTTGTGGGAAGAAGCCATGATATCTTTAATCTTCTTAGCAGTATATATATCAGTCCCAACAAAGTGGCAATTGGCATGTCCATGCTTCCCAATCTTGGATGTTAAAGCTTTAACAACCTAAGAAAAATAATGGATAAGTGTTAAAAATGAACAACCTAAGAAGGAAATCAGTGTAGCTGCATAAGCTATTGTAGTTATATCAACCCCTAATAGCACCAATCAAATGGAATTGCTAAAGTCAATTCAACAATAATTAGATCATAGAATACCAGAGCAGCTCTGAATCATTAAAAAGTAATTTAGTAACAACAGAATCAACATAAATATAGACGTTTGCTTCTAAGTATGACAGGTCAACATATATGATGGATAGATATGAAATTGTTCATGAAGAGAAGTTTGCAACTTGGAGTCAATGATACCATATCTATTGGAAGCTAGATGATAGTATAATAGAAACAGAAGGGATTATAGCTGATGAGCAAGGAACAAAGGTGGGAAGGAGTTAAACAACTAAACGTGCATGGCAATCTTGCAGTGGTCCTACTAGAACAGGAAGAGTTCAACAGAATGTGCATTCCAGGAGACTTGATACCAAGATAGGATGCCATGGTATCCTATAACATCTGCAAATAACTTCAATATCCATTGAAAAAGAAGATGAAGATGGCAGATTACCCAAATACTCTTATATCAAGGAAAACTTTGAACTTATATCAACAAACTAGACATTTGTTGGTCAAGCAATCAAGGAAGGAGAAAGGAATCGAATTAACCAACCTCTTGTTTGCAAAATTCAACTATTTCCTGTTGGTTCTCTTCAGCAAGCACCTAGATAGAGTTGGTCCATTTCCAAGCTCTTTATATGAATCCATAGAGCATATGGTATACGATAAGAAAAACAAAAATAGCTTGCAAGTCACAAGAACTGCCATCAATTCAATGACTCCATTGCTTCTAGTAGGTTGTTCCCTAAGTGACCCACGTTAGTCAAAAGATGCATCCCTAAGGACATGATTTTGCCATGGTAGTTATCCTTTAATGGATAAGGTTCTACTATCATTAAAAAAATATAAATATTTGTGTCCCCTCTTGATGGGAACACCATCATGAGCCATAACTAGCTCATTTTGACCTAATTAAGTCAGTAAATGCTTCTACATAACCGCTAGAGAGTCACAAGTCATTGCAAAATCATTCTGAAGGAAAAGCAAGAAACTAAGGTTAAAACTGCAATTTTACTAGCTTCTCATGAATGTAGTACAACCATAGGTTTTCTCAGCAGTTGAATGAAGGTCAATTGGTCTTAAAAGATAACAAGTGGGTTAGAACAATTAGAGAAGGGTTTGCACATGTTTTGAGAATTAAATGACTTTTGAAACCCTAAAAATAGATCCACTTAATAAACTGAGGTTCTGATCAGGATAAAATTCACCTCAGCCCTCTAAAATTCATAGAAAAATATTCTCGAGGATTTATAACCTTCAATTTAACCATCAGAACCCATTTTGACCCAAAACAGAATCATAGACAGACATTTGCCCTAATTTAGCTTTTACATAAATTACCCAATCAAACATGGTCAAAACCAAAATACAACTTCACCATTGGATTCCTTAGATCAAAATTAGGTTTGTATCAAAATTTGGATCCAAAATGAATTTGTCTTGACCTAGTTTGCAGATTGATCCTGTCCAATTACATTTCTACCCTTAACTTTCAAAATCCTTTCAAATAGGCCCCTAACTTTGTCATCATTCTCACAAACAAGTCCCTACCACCATTAACCTATTCCTACTTGCTCTAGCGACCTTAAAAAGGAATGAACTCCCTGATTTCTTGACGAATCCCTTTCAAATTTGAAAGGGAAGTTCGTCAAGAAATTCCCTTCCTTTTGGACCTAATCCTAAGCCCTGAAATCTACACAATATCTCATGTGAACGCATGAGAGATTTGGGTATCAAGAAACTTACAACTCTAGTGACCTTCCAAGCTTGAAAGCTTGGCTTCCAAGCTCTAATCGACCCCCTAACACCTATATAAAGACTCCCCAGGCTTGCTTAATCCTCCAAGCTTGAATTCGACTTGAGAATCCCTCAAATTCCTCTCCTCTCCTTCGGTCGATTTGCTCTTCAAGCTCCGGCGACCTTCCCTACCTTCCCTTGTCGTCTGACCACAATACCAGTGGCAGACTCTTCCTCCTTGTCTTCTTCCGCGTCACGCAGCACCCGTCGGCGCTCCTGCCCCCCTTCATCCTCGCCGTCCACATCTCTCTGAGCAGCTTCATCTCCGGTGTCAGCTACACCTCACTCGACGCCAACTCCACTCCCCTTCATCCACCTCCTTTCCTAAACGACTCCTCGACTTCCCCTCTTCATTTTTAAACATCTACCACTTCATTTCGACCGTCGACACGCCTCACCATCCTCTGTCTTCCACCTCGCTAGAATACCTCCGGCGAGCTCGCACGGCCACTACACTCCACCAATCCGGTCGCCGTTCATCTCCACACCTCTGCCATGTTCCAGAGAGCAAAAGCCCTCTAGTCTTCGAGGCTATTAGCCTCCCCACTGCTCCGTCAAACACCACACTGTCGCACTTCACCTTCCGTCACCGTCCGGCCACCTCACGAACTCCTACACCTCACGAACACCACCATTCAATTCCCCACCTCACAGCGAAGCTTATGAACTATTTTAACTGGGGCTCTTAGCTCGTTCTCATGCTTGCAGGTCCCAAGTCTCCTCTGCCATTACCAAAGCTTCGAGTGAAGCTCGAAGCTCGCTTCAAGCACCTGCAAACCCCAGGCAAAGTTCCAGGAAGAGCGGATTACCTCCAGAAGTTTCCTTGCACGGTCAATTGGAGCCTTTAACTAAGTCCTCTATGCCAATTTGACGAAGGAAGCAGCTACTACTGCTGCGCGAAGGACAGAAGGTGGGATAGTCCCACCTTGGAAGCTAACTAGCCCCTGTGCTCGCATAAATTGCAAAAGTGTCTGTATGGCTATTTGCCTCCAAACATGGGGTGAGGTTCCTCTCATCTACACATGCCTCATCCGTGATCTCTACCTGCAGACCTGGCCTGACTTGTTAACCCGCCTAGGCAAGCACTCCTCGGCTGCGACCATGCCCACAACCCTGGACCCAGGTGTGCGTGTACCCGATAACCCGATATCTTGAGAAAGGCCCTGGGAGGGCGGAGCCTAAGAGAGAAAGGGAAGGAGAGATTTCACGGGGGTAGGCGGGGTTTTGCTGCAGTGGACATTGGCTGACACTTAGCCAATTTGAGAAGTTCCCCTCCCCTGTGTGAAGAAGAGACTGAACAGTAGAAGAAGAAGAAGAAGAGAGGGAAAGCACTCCAAGCACAGAGAGAAAGAAGAACATCAGAAGGGAAAGGGAGAGAAGAGCATTGTAGCATCAGACGTTTAAGTTGTCTGATTTCATCTTCAGATGTCCGATTTGAGTTTCTAAAGCTATAATTAACTCTGATATTGTGCTTCTACTTGCTATTACTGTATAAGGGTAAATGGTGATTTAAATCACCATTTTACCCTCTTCATTTTGCACATTGATCATTGATTTCTCATTAAGCTTTTACTTATATATTGTGTTCATTTACTATAAATTGTGATCTTGAGCTTTAAATTCCATATTGCTCCCTGTGTTCGACCTTGGAACTTTTTTGAGTAATAAAATTTATTTGTTTGAGCGCTATTTTGGCTATACTACAACACGATAATTTTAAATACCGATTTAACGCAAAGAACATTTTGGCACCGTTACCTGGGAGCAACGAGAAATTTAGAACTCTTGATTGCAATTCCTAATTCAGATTCTAACTTGCTCTATCTCTTTTTGTTGTGGTTGTTTCAGGAAAGGTACATTCAAGGAAGATCAACTACACAGTAAACACACCAGGTGCAGGTAAGTTCTAACCACTCTCTTTTAAGCCCCTCATTCTGAAAAGGATAAAAGGAAAAAAATCAATTAGGGCTACTTGCATTATTTCCATAGATAATTCATCAAGTTGCCTAAATTGATACATTTTATTTGGACAACAAATCCTGATTTATGCACCCACTTAAAATTTAAGGTATATCACATTCTTGTTTGAGCCTTAGGTACCACATTTGGATAAATTAAAATGGACCAAATTAGAGTCAATTAAGGATTCCAGTTTAGGGTTTTAGAGACACACTTGCTTAATCAAGAAATCATCTTCCCAAACAATGTGTGCCTAGACCTTGATTGAACTGATCTATTCAAGCAAAACCCTAAAAATCAGGCTCTTAAAGTCATTTGAACACTAAAAGAGGGACCTAAATTTTCAAGGACAATACAGGTGAAGTTGACCCACCTTGTTTGGGTCAACCAATCTTCAAATTTGGTCACTTTTGCACTCAACACATCTTAAAGTTCAAGTGAAATTCTAAGCACCCTTGCTCTTAATTAAAATTGGTAGACATAAGAGGTCAAGTCCCCATTCTAGTCTACTTGGAACATTAGTGACAAGAGAGGTCGGGTGGGAGAAACCCTGTAACCCTTGGGGGCACTCTATCGTGTAGGGGTCTTTACGAGACTCTCCCTCTCTGGCTGCCTAGTTAATTCTCTGGTGGATAGCTTTCTGACTAAGGGGTATCATCTTCCCCGAACCTCTATAGTCATCCAAAATTTTTGGGTGTCTTGATTGGGTCCATCACATTCTACCTCTCATCTACTCCATCGATGCATGTTCGGGAGGAGGTCTCTAAGACCATCCATGAGGCCTCCTTTAGTCACTCATTCAACTTGTTTGTGCAACAACCCAATCCTATTGATATTTCTTTCGATTCATTTGAACCTGATTCTCCTTCATCCATCATCATGGCACAACTCGCAAAAGAAAATAATCTCGAAAATCAACTCCAATGCCTCAATGATCTATTCTAAGCCTTTGTGAACCCACCGTAGTGTCCAATGATGCGAGATCATAACAATCCCGCTGCGGTAGCAATCGAACCTCAAGTACAAATCCCCGCTGGAGGTCCTAACACTGAACTCAAACCTGATGGAGAGATTCTCGCTTATTTATGAAGATGATAGCAATAAAGTGATATGTCGTGTTTTATGTGGTGGAAAATCTCTCAATCAAAAATAAATATCAAATTTAACCACAATAAAATTGTTGCATCCACAGGGAGGAATAGAACCAATAAATTCATGAGTAGAGGATGATGTTGTTTGTAGACAACTTTGCAACTTCAATGTGAGGAATATACTACTCTAAATGGAGCTTGCAATTTCCTTAAAAGTTCAAGGTTATTTATGTAATTTTCACATCAGGAATTAAGCTCTCAAAAATATGTATTTGATGCATGTGTAATGGCATATCATGTAAATTTGATTTGCATGCCAATCAGATTTGAATTTCAATGTTGAATGATGCACATAACACAAGTAAAGTAAATTCATGAAACTATAAGTGCATCCATGCAATGTGGCATGAATAAATTAATAATATCAAAATAGAAATGGCATGCAATGTAAATTTTAATTGGGGAGAAAACAGAGGATTTGTCCTCACTCTTCCTCGCTTGAACGGCCGTGCGCGGTTGACGGCAAGAGTCGACAGGGTGGTGCGCCTCGACGAGTGCTTCGCAATGGTGGTGATGCGGTAGCCGGAGGTGGCCGGCGGCAACCAGATGGTAGAGAATAGCAGCCGGCCTATTGGGCTCTGTTGGAGGAGAAGAGCCACGCGTGGAGAGGAGGAAGAGCAGCTGCCTGCAGGCAGCTGCTGTGCAATGGTCACACGCCCAAGGGCGTCTTAGGGTGCGCCTGCAGGCGGCTGCACTGCGGGCATTGCTGTGCATAGGTGGTCTGCTTGCGTGCGGTCTACCTGCGGGTGTGCAAGGGCACGCCTGCCGGCGTGGGCACCTGCGGGTGCAGTGAGGACTTGTAGGGCGCTGTGAGGGCAGTAGCGCGGGTGCAGGCTGGCGATGGGGCACGGGGGCGGGCTAGCGAGGGCACGGGTGTAGTGAGGGCTTGCAGGGTGTGGTGAGGTGCAGGCTGGCTATGAGGCACGGCAGCAGGCTTGCAAGGGCACTTGGCTGCCTGCAGGCATGCGGTGGAATGGTGAAGGCAGGCTGGGCTGGCGGTGGAAGTTGGTGCGCATAGTGCATGCTCTCTTCATAGTGCACACCCTCTTCTTCACGATGGTCCCTCTTCCTCAAGCCCCTCGCCTCTCTCCTTTTATCTCCTCTCCCCCATGCGAGTGAAGGGATTTTCAAAATCCCTTACTAAACATGGTTGGCGCTGTTGGTGGGGTTGTTGAGGCCGGCCATAGGTTGAGAGATTTATGGGGGAAAATATCTTTTCACCCCCTATTCTTTTCCACAATTGATCCTCCTCCCTCTTCTTCCTGATTATTAGCCTGATAGATTAATTGGAGGAGATGTAACGAGTGCACTGTTGCGAGACCTGCATGAAATATAAAATAATTACATAATAAGAAATAGAATAAATGTAAACTTAGATAATGACATATGCAATCATTTAATAACCTAATGTGATTATTAACAAACATACAATGTTAGAATTGAATTACTTAGGCATAACAATAGTCCATTAAAATAGACTCATCAAATACCCCCATGCCTAAGATTTGCTAGTCCCTAGCAAAAATGAAAAATAATAGAAGTAATCAGAATATTTCTTCTTTTCTTATTTCAAAACTTTAGAGATCTAGACAAATGTGAAGTGATGATATCCTATGTAACAGATCCAAGTGAAAAGCCAATTTGCATTGGGACTTCATACTTTACCCTTGGTAGATATTTCTATCGAGATATGCATCTACTTCCCTTGGGGATAAAGCAGTAGATAATCTGCAATTTGACCCTGGCTTTTGGCTTAGGTAGGAGATATTGAGTTGAATGGATTTGTATTTGGTGGCACACACTCATCTGGTGCTACATGTAATCTAGTACTACAGACTCTAGATCTCTAGATTATTAAACAAGTCAACTCAGAGAGAGGCTAAACAACTGTGTTCCCTTGATGTTCCCTGGTGCTCACTCTTTTCTTTCTTTTCTTTTTGAGAACCCAAATCTTGCCAGATTTAGTAAGTGTACTCACTGTTTGGTGGCCTCACATGACATTCACACTTCAATTAAAGTCCTAAAAACTCTACAACTAAGTTAGAGTTCTTAGCCAGTATTCAGGCAATCAGAAATACTGAAAGGTAGGTATTGGTCATATTTGGTGGATCGCGATAGGTGTTTTGTTGCCTCAGAAACAATGTTACAAAGATAACATTATAAACTTGGACTATTTTCTTTTTCTTTTCTCTCTCTCTTTTCTTCTTTTTTTCCTTTTTTTTGTAATATAATTGTTTCTTCTTCTTCTTCTTCTTTATAAATCAACATAACACGATACAGACTTTTATTTATGAGGCATTATTAGGGATGATGATGGTCAAGAGGATATTGTGTGGCTTATTTGGTGGAAGTGCCTATTCTCGACACCAGGAAGGAATGGATAGGACATGCGTATTTCTGACCTGTGACACTATTACCCTCCTTCAGCCGAGGACTCTATGAAGGACGATCGTAACCATCCACCATAGTCATAGCTTTATTAAGACTTAATCTCTGTGTATCTGCCTTAATTGGTGACTCTCAGGAATTCACACAAAGTACGCACATAGGAACAGAGAGCGAAAACTATGCCTAACTCTGAAGTATCATCATTTAATTATCCAAAACTTCAGAGTCCTTGCACTAGACTTAGCACACCAGTAATCCCTCTACTTTCCTCTTACAAATATGGGGTGGATCTACTAGAAGATAGTATGCCTGACTCCCTATTAACTGTCCAGGGGTTCAGTAGACTAAAAATGCTTATTAGTTTTCTTCATCGATCCATTACCCAGTCTATGTACACGTGAAGTAAATGTACTGGATTCTAAACTTAAGAAATAATTCAAGAAGAAAATTCTTTAATGACACCTCCATTGACAAAGATGTTTTGCTAGGGACTAACCAATTCAGCTCTAGAAAATAAGAGTTTTTTTTTTTATATGTATGCAAATATTTATAAATGCTATAAACATTCACAGGTTATACCCCCCCATACCTATGACTGACAATGTCCTCATTGGAAAAATGCTGACATAGAAGAATATCACCTAAGGAGGAGAGTGGGAGGAGCTAAGGCTCCTCAAGCCGAAGTGCATCCAAAACCTGGCTATCTGAAAGAGTAATATAAGGTTTAAGTTGCTGGCCATTTACCTTAAAGCTCGCACCTGAAGTAGGGTTCCGAATTTCTACAGCTCCATGAGGGAAAGTATTGATAACAATGTATGGCCCATCCCAGCGGGACTTGAGCTTTCCAGGAAATAATTTAAGTTTAGAATTGAAAAGCAAGATCCACTGGTTGGGCTCAAAAGTCTTTCTAGTGATGTGCTTATCATGGAAGACCTTTGTACGTTGCATGTAAGCTTGAGAAGTTTCATAGGCTTCATTACGAAGCTCCTCAAGCTCACTTAATTCTAACATATGTGCCTTTCCCGCTTTATCCAGATTCAAGTTAACGTTTTTAATAGCCCAATAGGCTTTATGTTGGATTTCAATGGGAAGGTGTTACGCTTTTCCATAGACAAGACGGAAAGGAGACATGCCCAAAGGAGTCTTATATGTGGTTCTGTACGCCTAAAGAGCATCATTTAGTTTTTTAGACCAATCCTTCCGATCGGGCCTGACAGTCTTTTCTAAAATTTGCTTAATCTCCCTATTAGACACTTCAACTTGTCCACTCGTTTGGGGATGGTAAGGTGTGGCTACCATGTGGTTGACTCCCAAATTTTGGAGTAGTCTTGTGAAGTGTACGCTCTTGAAGTGAGGTCCTCCATCACTTATGATCATCCTTGGGCACCCGTATTGAGAAATGATATTAGCCTTAACAAAGCCCAAGACCACAAAATGGTCATTGGTTCGCGTGGGTATGTCTTCTATCCACTTCGATACATAGTCTACAACCACAAGAATATATTCATATCCGAAGGACACAGGAAAGGGACCCATGAAGTCAATGCCCCAAATATCAAAGATCTCAATAGGGAGGATAGGTTGTTGGGGCATCTCATTCCTTTTTCCAATGGTTCCTGTCTGCTGGCAATGTAGACATGCACCTACATACGTATGTGCATCTCAGAATAATGTGAGCCACCAAAAGCCAGACTGAAGAAACTTATGGGCAGTCTTCTTCCCACTAAAATGTCCCCCACAATGGAGGTCATGGTAGAAACTTAGAACACTTCTTTGTTCTTCATCAGGGATGCAACGGCGAAAAAGCTAGTTAGGGCCTACTCTAAAAAGCTCGGGTTCCTCCCAGTGATAAAATTTAGCGTTAGCAAGAAACCTGTCATGCTTCTGCTTGTCCCAAGTACTGGGGGTAATGAACGTGACCAGATAGTTCACTATGTCAGTGAACGAAGGAGTTTTAGCTTCCACGGCCATCAGAGATTCATCAGGGAAAGTCTCTTGAATACCGCCAGTAGGGTTTGATGCCTCAATAGGGATCCTAGACAGATGATCTGCTACCACATTCTCAACTCCTTTCTTGTCTTTAATTTCCAGGTCAAATTCCTGGAGTAGCAGAATCCAATGAATTAGGCGAGGTTTGGTGTCCTTTTTAGCAAGAAGATGCTTTAGGGCAGAATGATCAGTGAACACCACAACCTTGGATCCCAAAAGATAAGACCGAAACTTTTCCAAGGCAAATACTACAGCAAGAAGTTCCTTTTTAGTGATCGTGTAGTTTTGCTGAGGATTCGTAAGGGTCTTGCTGGCATAATGCATCACATGAGGTTTGCCATAAGCCCTTTGACCTAAGACCACTCCCACTGCAAAATCAGAAGCATCACACATTAGCTCAAACGGGAGGGTCTAATCTGGTGCTTGGAGAATCGACATGATAATAAGGGCTTTCTTCAAGACTTGGAAAGCCTCGCCACATCTATCATCAAAATCGAAGGAGACATCCTTCGCTAATAGGTTGAAGAGTGGCTTAGAGATTTTACTGAAATCTCTTAATGAAGCGCCTATAAAATCTAGCGTGGCCAAAGAAAGATCTAACTTGACGAACATTGGCGGGCAATGGAAGCTTAGAGATGGAATCAATTTTTGTGGTGTCCACCTCTAATCCTCTCTCGGAAACTATATGCCCTAACACAATGCCCTGTTGGACTATAAAGTGGCTTTTTTCCCAGCTAAGCACTAGCTTTGCCTCTTCGCAACGGGTTAAGACTTTATCAAGGTGCGAAAGGCATAGGTCAAATGACGAGCCATAAATGGAGAAGTCATCCATGAAAATTTCAACGAACTCATCGATCATATCAGAAAAGATAGCCATCATACAACGTTGGAAAGTGGCAGGAGCATTACATAACCCGAATGGCATTCGACGGAACGCAAATGTGCCATACGGACTCGTGAAGGTGGTACGCTCCTGATCGTTAGGAAAAATGGCTATCTGATTATACCCAGAGTACCCATCAAGAAAACATAAGTACTTGTTCCCCGCAAATCGTTCCAAAATTTGATTGATAAACGGTAAGGGGAAATGGTCTTTCTGGGTAGCCATGTTCAAACGGCGGTAATCAATGCAGACCCTCCAACCAATTGAGGGTCTAGTGGTCACCAACTCTCCTTGGTCATTCTCCACCATAGTGATTCTTGCCTTTTTGGGTACTACATGAATAGGACTGACCCATTTACTATCTGAAATGAGATAGATAATCCCTACATCCAGCCATTTTAGAATCTCCTTTTTAACAACCTCCCACATATTTGGATTGACCCTTCTCTACATGTCTCGGAAAGGTTTCATGGACTCATCCGTGTATATATGATGCATGCAAAGAGAGGGATCAATACCCTTAATATCAGCAATTGACCATGCAATTGCTTCCTTGTGCCTTTGTAAACACTCAAGCAGAGCTCCCTCCTGCAATTCAGATAATGTAGACGAGATAATAACAGGGAATGTGTTATTAGGGCCAAGGAAAGCATACTTCAATGTGCTCGGGAGGGGTTTCAACTCCAACTCAGGAGCCTTTTGGATTGAGGGTTTAAGTTGAGATGTCCCCACCTCAGGTAGCGGATCTACCTTCACCATCCAGGGTGGGGACAGAGACTCAGTGGGTATCCCCAGCAACTCTTCTAATTCGGCCATTTCCCTTTCAGTTTCTTTAATAAACGGGGGATGGTCCTTAGATATGACCTTCTGAAGGGGATCTCTACATAAGAGTGCTGGAGTAGTCTCTTCAATTATTTCATCAACGACCTCAATCTGAGAACAATCTTCAAATCCAGATTTCTTGTAAGTATCAAAAACATTCAACCGGAACTTCTTATTCCTAAAGCCCATTTTAAGTGCCCCAGATCTACAATTTATAGAGGCATTGGCTGTGGCCAAGAAGGGGCATCCCAGAATAATGGATGGCTTTGTGGGCTTATTTGATGGGTCAGTATCAAGCACCAGAAAGTCAATAGGGAAGAAGAAATCCGCCACTCTCACAAGGACATCTTCCAACAATCCCTGTGGTGTCTTAAGTGATCTGTCTGCAACCTGGAGGATTACTGGACTAGGCTTTAGCTTGCCTCCTCCCAAAAGGTTGTAGACAGAGCTCGGTAAAATGTTGACCCTTGCACCCAGATCAAGTAGAGCCTCGTCAATGTGTTGGTTACCTATAACCACTTAAATATACGGGGCCCTTAAGTCTTTCATTTTGGGGGGTGTTCCATGCTGAAGAACCGAGCTAACATGGTCAGGCAAGATGACCTTGGTTTGGACCTGTTTCCTAGATCAACGCTTCTGGGTGCACAAGTCCTTGGCATAGGATGGGATCTATTTAATAGCTTCCAACAGAGGCAAGTTAATCTAGACTTGCCTAAAAGTGTCCATAATCTCTTCAATCCTATCCTTGGCTCCAGACGAGCCAACAGAAGATTCCCCTGGAGTAGATAGGCGCTTTGGATAGGGCACCCTCGGCTTCTGGGTAGAGGGGTCGTCATGGTGGGAAAGGGGTGGTGGAAGGACGACATCCTCATTGTGGGTGATTTTGTGTGAGGGAGAGCAATGTGGCTCTTCCTCGGTGGAGATGGAAGTCGAGTCAGGTGTAGAAGGGGAATTCTGAGATGTAACCATAGGAGTGTTATCAGGCTTGTCAATCTTCTTTCCACTCCTCAGCATGGTCACCGCTTGGGCGTGCTCCCTGAATACAACCCCCTTGCCCTTAGGGTTCTCCTCAGAAGAGCTAGGCAGCTTCCCCGGATCACGTTGCCTAACTGCTTCAGTAAGATGACCAATTTGGGATTGCATATTAGTAATCATCTTATTTTGAGATTGGATGACCATATTCTGATGCTCTTGCATCACTTTCATCATGGATTTAAGTTCATCTATCTCAGAGGGCTTATTCTGAGGAGGGTTTTCATAAGATGGTTGGTATATGGGTTGGGGAGGTAAGGGTCTTGTATTCCCTAAGTTAGAAGCATCACCTTACTTCCAAGAGAAGTTTGGATGGTTTCACCACCCCAGATTATAGGTATTGGAATAAGGGTTATTGCGAGGAGGGAGGAAACCTTGGGCCGCATTCAAGTCGGCCTGAATCAACTCAGGGAATTGATTTTCCTGATGGCACTCCGCAGTGCCGTGTGTTGTGCTTTGGCAAATGGAGCATTCTCTTGAAGTATGAAAGATAGAGGCTGCTTGCAGGTTCATGCCAGGGTTTGCTAAAAGCCTATCAATGTTTTTATTTAATAATTGAATCTGATAAGCTAAATCCTGAGAAGCCCCGGCTTCATGGGCCTATATCTTCCTCTGCAAGATTGATGGTTTTCTTTCTTGATAGGCAGAGGACAAATGTATGGAGTTGTCGCTTAATGTTTCAAATAATGCCCAGGCTTCATCCTCAGTTTTGGTCATGAAGGTTCCTGCATAGGCTGCATCGATGGTTTGCCTATGCCTTTCAGATAATTCGTTATAGAACCTTTCGACCAATTGCCATCTTGGCACCTGATGGTGGGGGCATAACCTAAGAAGGTCATTAAAGCTCTCCCAAGTCTCATGAAATTGCTCTCCTTCTTGTTGAGTAAAACCCATAATCTCTCTTCTATAATGGTTGGTCTTACTCATAGGAAAATACTTTTTCAAAAATTCTCCCTTAAGGGTGGCCCAATCATTTACCCTTGCATCAAGGGTATGATACTAGTGCTTGGCCTTATCCTTTAGGTAGAAAGGAAATAGAGTCCTCATCAGGGCTTCATCAATAAAGCCCTGGAACTTCATCGTGGAATAGACCTTGATGAATTCCTCCAAATGCCGATAGGGGTCCTCCCTAGTAGTACCATAAAAGGAGGGCAACAAAGATATGGTATTGCTCTTGATCTCATATGGATTATCCCCTGCCAGTCATCTCAGTGCTTGTGTGGGTTGGTTAGTTGGAATAAAATAGTCCCTTAGGGTCCTTTGCTGATTTGCTCCTTGATCAACCATTCCTTCTCTTTTCTCTCCTAGGTGAGCTCTCCTAGGAATTCTCTAGGGCTCAGGATCAAACACTAGACTACCCTCAAGAGAGCGTCTACCAAGCATATAATATCAATCACAATTCAGGTTCTTATTGATTGAGTAAGTGAAACATCCACTCCAAAGATAAGTCAAAAGGTCAAGGCCTATCCCTCCGTTCCCACATAAGTGGTATAAGAGGGGTGATGACTTGAAATCTTAACCTTCTTTGTTGCGGAGGTTGAATTGGTTGATATAGATGGGCAAACAAGTTTTTCACTGCAATTACATGCCTTAATTCAACCTTTGAGTGCCTTAGGACCTATACTTTGCTTGGATGATACTCCCAGGTGATCAAGTGAGAAGTTACTCCAAGGACGAACAAAGGGATGCAAGTAGGGCGAACCCTTCCTTTGAGGCAATGCGTATGCGGTGCCTCTTAACTACCCTTTTGTTCCTTTAAGGGGTGTCCCCCTTCGTGAAGTATCAAAACACTTGGTCAAAAGATAGTACCACCACCACCACAAAGCACAATAGGAGGGTTTACACTGATAAAGAGATCGGTGCCTATAGCCTTAAGGGATTGAGCCTTAGTGCGGTGCCTAATGTGCGTGCTCAATGTCAGAAGTGTGCATCACACAGCAAATCTTTTTAATTTAATTTTTTTTTTTGAAAACTCAGACAAGTCCCTTAGAATCAGATCAAATGTGAATTGATTTTAAGGTCGAATCTGATTATCAGTCCTACTTTTAGTTATGCGACCACTGAATTAGTAAATTCAAGCAACTTGGTGGTCTTGAATTTTAATTTGAATGCAAATGTGTGAACAGGAGTTGGATGCAAAAGTTAGAAAGGTGTACCTATCTCTAGCAATCTTCGTGCTAATATGCTTGCAATGAAATAATAAGATCTAATGTGCTACTTAATCACCCCTAAATGCGCGCACCTAAGGGCACGCAACTTCTAAACAGGCAGCTCAATATTTTCTTTTGTTGGTTTTAAAGGCAAGTAGGTAGAAAATGGAATCACGCATGCGGAAAAATGTAAACCCTAGTAGCTAAAGAATGTGGGGATAAACTCCCAAAAATTCAGCCCCAATTACTACAATGGCGAGAAGACAGTAATAAATTTTGTGATGACGGAGAATCCCTTGTGAAAGTGGGATCCAGGTCTCCTACGTCTTTTCCTCGTGTGGCTTAGCTCGAGGCTGATGTCGCCGCTCTGTTGCGCCTCATCGCTCCGTCAGATCCCTCGCACAATAAAAAAAATGATCGGATAATTACACAACTCACAATATTCAAAAATAATAAAGTGAATCTATTGCGTCTGTTGCCTCCCCGGCAACGGTGCCATTTGATGGAGAGATTCTCACTTATTTATGAAGATGATAGCAATAAAGTGATATGTCGTGTTTTATGTGGTGGAAAATCTCTCAATCAAAAATAAATATCAAATTTAACCACAATAAAAATGTTGCATTCGTAGGGAGGAATAGAACCAATAAATTCACAAGTAGAGGATGATGCTGTTTGCAGACAACTTTGCAACTTCAATACGAGGAATATACTACTCTAAATGGAGCTTGCAATTTCCTTAAAAGTTCAAGGTTATTTATGCAATTTTCATGTCAGGAATTAAGCTCCCAAAAATATGTATATGATGCATGTGTAATGGCATATCATGTAAATTTGATTTACATGAAAATCTGATTTGAATTTCAATGTTGAATGATGCACATAACACAAGTAAAGTAAACTCATGAAATTATAAGTGCATCCATGCAATGTGGCCTCAATAACATAATAATATCAAAATGGCAATGGCATGCAATGTAAATTTTAATTGGGGAGAAAACAGAGGATTTCTCCTCTCTCTTCCTCGCTTGAACGGCTGTGCGCAGTTGACAGCGAGAGTCGACGGGGTGGTGCACCTCGACGAGTGCTTCGCGATGGTGGTGACGCGGCGGCCTGAGGTGGCCGGCAGCAACCAGATGGTGGAGAACAACCGCCGACTTGTTGGGCTCTGTTGGAGAAGAGCTACGCGTGGAGGGGAGGAAGAGCAGCTACTGCGCTATGGTCACGCGCGCAAGGGCGTGCTAGGATGCGCCTACGGGCAGCTGCACTGTGGGCGTGGCTGCGCACTGGCGGTCTGCTTGCATGTGGTTTGCCTGTGGGTGTGCAAGGGTGTGCTTGCAGGCGTGGGTGCCTGCAGGTGTAGTGAGGGCTTACAGGGTGCAGTGAGGGCAGTAGTGCAGCTGCAGGCTGGTGATGGGGCACGAGGGCAGGCTAGCGAGGGTGCGGGTACAGTGAGGGCGTGCAGGGTGCGGTGAGGTACAGGCTGGCAAAGGGGCGCGGCTGCAGGCTTGCAAGGGCGCTTGGTGGGCTGGCGGTGGGCAGGTGGAATGGTGAAGGTAGGCTGGGCTGGCGGTGGGCAGGTGGTGCAAGTTGGTGTGCATAGTGCACGCTCTCTTCATAGTGCACACCCTCTTCTTCATGATGGTCCCTCTTCCTCAAGCCCCTCGCCTCTCTCTTTTTATCTCCTCTCCCCCATGCGAGTCAAGGGATTTTTAAAATCCCTTGCTATACATGGCTGGCGTTGTTGGTGGAGTTATTGAGGTCGGCTGTAGGTTGAGAGATTTGTGGGGGAAAATATCTTTTCACCTCCCTATTCTTTTCCATAATTGGTCCTCCTCCCTCTTCTTCTCGATTATTAGCCTACTGGAGTAGATTAAGTGGAGGAGATGTAACGAGTGCGCTGTTGCAGGACCTGCATGAAATATAAAATAATTACATAATAAGAAATAGAATAAATGTAAACTTAAATAATGACATATGCAATCATTTAATGACCTAATGTGATTATTAACAAACATACAATGTTAGAATTGAATTACTTAGGCGTAACAATAGTCCATTAAAATGGACTCATCAAAACCCAACATGATTCATGCCATTCCTAAATTCCATGGGCGTTATTCTGAAGATCCTTTCTAGCATATCAAACAACTCAAGCATCTGGCCCAGACCTTCAGGTTAGAAGCTCAAAATCGGGATATTCTACTCATGAGAATGTTCTCCTTTTCTCTCATGGATAAAGTTGCTCACTGGTACCAAACCCAAACGCGTCCAATCAACAACTGGGCAGAACTTTAATCTGAGTTTCTGAGAAGGTTCTTCTCTGTTGGTTTAACAAATGCTTTATGACACCAGATCACACATTTCACACAACAAGCAGGAGAACCACTTCACGAAGCATGGGATCATTTTCTGGATCTCATGCGAAAGTGCCCCCATAACAGAGTTCCTAAATGGGAACAAGTCCAGTCTTTTTACCAAGGACTCCATAAGGATATTAGATTATTCGTCGATGCGACCTGCGGAGGAAACATCATGGGTCAACACGAAGACACCATGTGGGAGATTCTCGAGAATATGTGCGAGAACTCCATCAATAATGAATCCATGGGCATGTTCGATCGAACGAATGCCCATGCATTGACGAATCCAAAGAGAGCACATGAGGCGCAGGGCCTGTCCTCTTCCGTCGACTTGGAACTAATGACCAGTCATCTGGACAAGGTCTCTATTATTGAGAAGAAGGTGGATGAGCTAACTCGACATTTGCAACGAGCCACCTCTACGCTAAACCCGTTCACACAACCACCCTTTGGCTAGGAGGCCGTGCACAACATCTATCATCAACCTTCTCAGGGGATGGATCCATATCCACCCTCGTCTGATTCTAGCTACGAAGGAAACTCTGGATCCACCTACTCTAGTTGGGGGAACTATGAACCCTCATATTCTGATTTTCCCGAGGTTCCTCAGACTTTCTAGGACCTCAACGCCATTCAAAATGATCCATTCTCAAACACCTACAACCTTGGATGGTGGAATCATCCCAACTTCATGTGGTTAGGCAATAATCAAAATCAGAGACCTCAATATCCGCCCCGACCACAAGCTCCTTGTCCATATCAGCCACCTCAGCCTCGGCCTAACCCAACTTATCAATCTGGGCCAACTCAGACAGATCAAATGACTCTTATCCTTCAGACTCTGGCTGACATTCAGAAGACAAATGCGGCTATGCCAAAATAGCATAAAGACGAGATCACAAAAGTTCACAATCAACTTGCCCAGATGGCAAATCCTCGCCAACTTGGTGCACTTTCTTTACAACCTCTGGCTAATCCGAATAACGTGCTGAACCAGAGTCACGTTGTGAACCTAAATCCAGGCCAAGCTTATTTTGTTTATCAAGCCCCTTCTACTCCATCACCCGACGGGATGGAGGCTTCAACATCATATACGGGTTACCAACAGCAAGCACCTCTTACTCCAAACCAAAACCAGACATGATTAAATTCTATTACTACCCGCACTGGAAAAAACAACACATGACCCACCTTATCCAAGCCAAACCAAGCCTGGTAATACAAGCCCTAACCCAAGGATAGTCATCCAGGACACCTCTATCCCATATCAAGAACTTGGAGCCATTCTAGAAGAACCATCTAAAGTTCCATTTCCTAAGGCCTTGACTAAGGGAAAAAGGATAACCAAAACCGTGGCACCTGAGGAGGACCTGGTTAAGCTCTTTGAGTAGGTCCATATAAACATCCCCTTGATGGATGCGATATTCCACGTACCGGGTTATGCACAATTTTTGAAAGACATATGTACACCAAAGCATAAACCGCAAACCAAAAATGGGAATCCGATTGTACCGTGAGAGCATGCTAGCTCTGTCATTTTGAGCAAACTCCCGCCTAAGGCAAAAGACCTAGGCACCCCTTTGATCTCTTGTGAAATCAGTGATATACAATTTGACCAAGCTTTATTAGACTTAGGAGCCTCCATAAACTTGATACCTACATCCCTACTAGACTACTTCGAGTAATATGAACTTAAACCGATTGAAATGACTTTACAACTAGCAGACCGATCAATTAAGTCACCAAAAGGAATTCTCGAGGATGTCATAGTTAGGGTGCATGATTTCTATTTCCCAGTGGATTTCATCGTTTTAGACATGGATGCTCCTGAGAATGTGAAGAATACACCGATCATATTAGGGAGACCCTTTCTGGCCACTGCCAGGGCCAATATCAATTGTGAGGAGGGCCAAATCAAATTGAAATTTGGGAGTAAGACACTAAAGATCAACTCCTTTAAGGCCCAACAAGGAATTAATTGCGGAGTCATAGAACAAATTTGCGAAATTGAAGCAGTGGTTGACGACTTCATCGAGAACCTGACATTTTCTGATCAACCACAAGAGGATCAAAACCTCAAATTAGAGGAGCCCAAACTCAACCTAGACACACCCATAGCTCCTTCCTTTACTCCTGACACCCATCCTGAATTACCTGTTGCTGCTGAAAACCTGATTTTGGAATTAAAGCCTCTTCCCGATCATCTCAAGTACATCCTTTTGGGTTCCAATCAGACATTTCCTGTGATTATCGACTCTCGACTCACACTTGATCAAGAAACACGCCTGATTTCTATTCTCCAACAACATCGAAGAGCCATTAGATGGACTCTTGACAATCTCACTGGTATCAACCCCTCATACTACACACACCACATCTACACTGAAGAGGGCTCACAACCATCCCGTGAAATGCAGAGGCACCTGAATCCCAATCAGTAGGATGTCATGAAAAAGGAGATTATCAAGTGGTTAGATGCCAGGATCATCTACCCGGTCTTCGACAGTCGGTGGGTGAGTCCAATCCTGGTTGTGCCTAAAATGGCAGGGCTCACCGTCATCACGACTGAAATCAAAGAAGCCATACCGACCTGTATAGCAAACTCGTGGAGAGTCTGCGTTGATTATAGAAGACTCAATTCCTCCATGAAGAAGGATCATTTCCCACTATCGTTCATTGATCAGATTCTTGAGAAACTAATGGGAAATCAATTCTTCTACTTTCTAGACGGGTACTCCGTTACAACCAGGTCACAATCCATCCCAAGGACCAAGAAAAGACCACCTTCACCTGCCCCTTTGGAACTTACGCATTCCGAAGGATGCCGTTCGGTCTCTGCAATACACCGCTACTTTTCAACGGTGTATGCTTGCCATATTCTCAGATATGGTAGGTGAGTTCCTTGAAGTCTTCATGGATGACTTCTCGGTATTTGGTGAATCATTTGGCGATTGCCTCCTGCACTTGGTCTAGATCCTCAGCCGGTGCATCGATGTGAACTTGGTTCTTTCCTGGAAAAGAGCCACTTCATGGTACTTGAGGGAATAGTCCTGGGACATCTTATCTCTGAAAAGGGCATCCAGGTTGATCGAGCCAAGGTGAATTTAATTTCCAAACTCCCTATGCCTAGCTCGATCAAAGACATCCGATCCTTCCTGGGGAACATTGATTTTTACTGTCGATTCATTCCCGATTTCTCGAAAATTGCTCGCCCCTTGACTAATCTCCTATCTAATGATGTCCCTTTTGAAATCACCAAGGAGTGCACTCAAGCATTTGAGATCCTACGTGATTGAGTTACCCAAGCACCTATCCTGCAACCCCCTGATTGGTCTCAACCCTTTGAGATCATGTGCGATGCATCTGATTACGTTTTAGGTGCGGTACTTGGGCAGAAAATAGATGGGAAACCTGTGGTCATTTACTATGCTAGCAAGACACTTGACGAGGCTTAGCGTAACTGCACAGTTACTAAGAGAGAGCTGCTAGCCGTAGTGTTTGCCTTGGAAAAGTTCAGATCGTATCTTTTGGGTTCCCGTATTATCATTTACTCCGATCACATTGCTGTGAGGCATCTCCTTGAGAAGAAGGACGCGAAGCCTTGACTAATATGCTAGATCTTGCTATTGTAAGAATTTGATCTCGAGATTCATGACAAGGCAGGGAAACAAAATGTGGTAGCTAATCACTTATCTCGCCTTCCTTCTGATATTATCAACCCTTCCAGACCCATTATTGAACATTTTCCCGATGAGCACCTCCTGACTATCAGTACAGGACTTCCATGATTTGCTGATCTAGTAAACTACTTGGCATCACATCAGATACCGTCCGATTGGCCAAAAGCCAAGAAGGACAAATTACTTTCCAATACCAAGTACTACTTTTGGGAAGACCCATGTCTCTTCCGCATTGGTGCTGATCAAATCATCCGACGATGTGTTCCGGAAGCGGAAATTCAGGACATTTTGTCCTGCCATGACCAGGCATGCGGTGGACACTTCTCTGGTCATAAAATCGCAGCAAAAGTCCTCTAATGAGGCTTCTATTGGCCCATGGTTTTCAAAGACGCATACAATCACTGTAAGGCATGCACTCGCTGCCAGACCATAGGCAACATGAGCCACCGTGGTATGATGCCCTTACAATCGATTCTCTTATATAAAATCTTTGATATCTGGGGGATTGATTTGATGGGACCCTTCCCTAGTTCAGACAGCTTTGAGTACATTCTTCTCACTGTTGACTACGTGCCAAATGGATCGAAGCCATTCCGACCCGAACCAACGATCATAAGGTGGTTATCAAATTCATTCATCAGAACATCTTTCTTAATTCGGGATTCCATGTGCCATAATCTTTGATGTAGGGACCCATTTCACGAATGCTCAGTTCAGATCACTGATGACCAAATACAGGGTGTCACATCAAATCTCTACTCCTTATCACCCCCAAACCAACGATCTAGCTGAGCTACCGAATTGGGAGATAAAGAAAATCCTATAGGTCACTGTTCGACCTGACAGGAAAGATTGGTCATCCTGATTTCAGAAGCTTTGTGGGCTTATAGGACTGCCCACAAAACCCAATTAGGCATGTCTCCCTTTAGATTAGTGTATGAAAAGGCATGTCACCTCCCCGTTGAACTGGAGCACAAAGCCTATTGGGTAGGACGGAACTGCAATCTCGATCTTTTTAAGGCAGGAACCCACAGAAAGCTTCAAATGAGCGAGATCGATGAATTACGTCATGACACATATGAGAACTCATGAATTTACAAAGAGTGGGTTAAGGCCTTTCATGACAAGCACATATCCAGAAAGATCTTTTTCTCTGGTCAGAATGTTCTACTCTTTGATGCCAAACTCAAATTGTTCCCAAGAAAACTTAAATCAAAATGGATTGGACCATACCTTGTCCAACGAATCTTTGGAAATGGAGTTGTCGAAATCAGTCAACTCAGCCATGATTCAGAACCTTTTGTCTTAAACGGTAAGAGACTCAAACCGTTCATTGAACTCACCGATACAAATTTGGCTGAGATATCTTTTACCCTCCATTCTCCCTGAGCTAATTGCGCCCGGCTGATGGCGTTAAACTCAGCGCTTAACGGGAGGCAACCCGTCATTTTTGTAAAACCTGAAACCCTTCCTGACACATCTTATGCTGAACTCATATTGCACTTTAGGGTTCATCCATTAGAATAGTCGACTCCACCTCTGGTACCCGTATCTGAGCTTGAAATTGTTCGCAACAATCCCAACTTCACCCAAGGAAAATTCTGATTTTGAAAATTTTCCCTCTACGACAAATGCTTTAGCTACTACTATTAGTTACAATACAAAATTAAATAATGTGCCTTTATCCATGTGGCATGTAAGATTTGGCCATGCCAATTATTTCACAATTAAAAATGTTCTTCAATCCTTGCATTTTTCTATTCACAATGATGTTACAAATAAGCTTTGTGATGCTCGATGCTTGTGTGAAAAGGAAGCAACATAAACTTCATTTGTCACCAACTCATTCACGAAGTACTGTCTCTTTTGATATTATCTTTTCTGATTTGTAGACTTCTCCAATTATATCTTCTGATGGATACAAATATTTCATTAGTTTCATTGATGATTATTCAAGATTTGTCTGGATGTTTCCACTCAAACATAAATCTGATGCATATCAAATTTGTGTTGAATTCTTCAACTTTGTTAAAATATAATTTAACAAAACAATAAAAGCCTTTCATTCTGACTATGGTTGGCAGGACCAAAGGTTCTCTATTTGGCTATGTCAGCAAGGTACACATCACAGGATATAAGCCCCTCATACTACATAACAAAATGGTTGTGCTGAGAGAAGAATAGACATATTATTGAAATGACAAGAAGCCTGAGTTATTATGCCAGACTTCCTCTTTGTTTTTGGTTTTATGTAGTACACATGGCTGTTTATATAATAAATACCTTGCCTTTAGAAGTACTGCATGGTTCTTCCTCCTTTTGGATGCTACATGGGGTTCAACTGGACTACAAATTTATGAGAATTTTTGGATGAGCATGCTATCCCATGCTGAAGCACTACACTAAACATAAACTGCAGCCAAGGTCAAGTCTACATGTTTTTCTTGGCTATTCTCCAAGTCACAAAGCTTACAAATGTTATAATATAACCACTATGAAGATTCTTATTGCAAGACACGTTTCCTTTGATGAGTCCATATTTCCTTTCAAACATTTGTCAAGAAATTCTATGCCACCTATGATTGAGTCTTCATCAGTTACAGTTCCTGTTCCTTCAAGTATTGCACAAGTTGTCTATACATCAAAGAGTTCGTCATTTTTAGTAGACAGTGGTTCAACATTTCAAAATGCAGCAACTGCAAGTTCTTCATATAAAAGTAGTACTCAGTAGCATCCAATTGATCCCATTGTACCCATTGTTCCAACTGCTACAAATATTCCAAAGTTATCTAATATCTCGGAAGATATACCACCTAATAATGTGCCCATTGTTCCACCAAATATTTCTCCACCAAATAATCCCATTGCTCCACCAAAGAATTCTTCTAGTTTTCCCACATCGACAACTATTCCTTCATTAAATGCCTCTGCTAGGCACACATACACCATGGTAACAAGAGCTATGAAAGGGATTGTTAAAAAGGCCTTTCATAGTACATTGCATCCACTTCCAAGTGTATTTTTAGCACAAGGAAATATATCTGAACCTATGAGTTATTCTGAGTCAAAAAGGCCTTCTCAATTGGAATAATGCAATACAAGAAGAAATGAATGCTCTTATAAGTGACCAAACTTGGGAGCTTGTTCCTCGTAAGCCCTCTATGAATGTCCTCGGTAATAAATGGGTTTATCACATCAAGAGGAAACAAGATGGGACTATTGATCGTTACAAAGCGCACTTGGTTGCCAAAGGTTTTCACCAACATGAAGGTGTAGATTATTTTGAGACATTTAGTCCGGTCGTGAAAGCTACCACCATATGTCTACTTTTGGCTCTTACTGCTCTTTACAACTGGCACATTTTTAGTTTGATGTACAAAATGCTTTTCTTCATGGGAAGCTTGATGAGGATGTTTTCATGAATCAACCTGCTGGATTTATTCATCCAGAGTACCCATACTATGTTTGTGCATTGAAAAAGTCTTTATACGATCTCAAACAAGCCCCTAGAGCTTGGTTTAAAAGACTAAGTTCTTTTCTTTCTGATCAAGGCTTCTATGGCTCAAAAGTTGATTCATGACCATTTGTTTATTCTGCAAACTTAGTCCAAGTATACTTTCTTGTTTATGTCAACGACATTCTCATTCTTAGTAACAACACTGCAGCCATAGATGATATTATTCATAAATTCAACCAAGAATTTCTTGTTAGAAACCTTGGACGGCCTCATTTCTTCCTTGGTATTGACCTGCAATTTACTTTTGAGGGCATCTATATGTCATAACAGTGTTACATTGCTAACCTTCTATTGGTGCATAAGCTTGATGACACAAAACCATTGAAAACACCTTTTTCCACTACTCAACTTTATCGGAATGACTCCCCTTCATTAACAAGCCCAACTACTTATAGAAAAATTGTGGGAATTTTACAATACCTATCCTTTACAAGACTAGACATACAATATGCAACAAACAAACTATCGCAATTCATGCATCATCCCACTGAATGTCATCTAGTTGCATCCAAAAGACTTCTTTGATATTTGAAAGGCATAATTGATCAAGCATTATTTTCTTCTAAGAAGTTGCCCATGTCATTAGAAGCATTTTCTGATGCCAATTGGACCACATCGCCAGATGATAGGCACTCAACAATGGGCTATGTAATCTATCTCGGGGCAAGTTCTATTTCTTGGGCCAGCAAGAAACAAACTATAGTGGTGATTGCGTAGCAATCATAGGTCCTAATTTACTTGAATTAAGTTAGATTCTAGCTTAACCTAGGAATAATGATGCATAAGCATCTTTTTTTTTTTGAGAAAATGATGCATAAGCATCTTATTTTGCATAATAGTCTATTTGTTAGCTTTGTAAATAATAATGCTATATTATGTTCTAATTGAGAGGTAATAATGGCTGCAATAAATTCAGGGCCACGGATGATAAATCTGACCATACAGATCTGTTCACGATGATGACAGGAGTCTGACGCTTTTGAGATTGTCTTGATCAGACTTTCGTAGCACCTTATGAAGTCCACGGAAGAGCAAAGGCCAAGAAGCAAGGTGGCAAAAATATGAACCTCTGATGCCAAATCTGACCACATGGCTAGATTCGGATCAATGGTAGCAGTTCAACGGCACAAAAATTAGCTCGATCGGAGCCCTACAGCACCATCTACAAAGCAAAGAAGATGGATGGCCACGATAGTGCCATGTGGTACCATCACAGTCACCCAAGTTCGTCGCCCCATCCACTGAAGGAGTCCTATGTGTTAGTTCAACCTCTCATATATAATATTTTGATGATTTTACAAAATGAATAAAAAGAAATAAAATATAAGCGTAGCATATTTTTCTATGTAATAACACAATTGTAGGTTTCATGGAGTTTTCCAAGATGGAAGATAAAAGTGTGAAGACTAAGTAGCATAAGTATTGTCATAGGTCATAGGCTTTTTATGTAAACTTTCAAAGGTTGTAATCTTCATTTTATTTGAGTCTAGAGATGTTGTAAAGATCCCCCAAACATAACTTATAAATAGTTAACTTAGGCTCTCTACACTTAGGATAAATTAGAAATAAAAACCTAACAGTAAGACTCAAATCAGATGTCCATAACAACTATCAGACGTTTGATTTTCAACTTTAAGATGTCTAATAAGTGTTTCAGATGTCTAATTACCTATAGCTCTGCCTTTAGTTTCTGACTTCATAAACATCAGTCGAAGCAATCTTCTATCAGACATCCATAGCCTCATCCAGACATGTAATACCTTACCTGGACGTTCTTAAAACAATTGTTAGACTCAAGCACCCATCTTCCTTCTATATATAATGGGAAAAATACATTTTTAGACATCTGGACATGCCTTCAGACGTCTACCTTGGACCGTTGCTCATTTATTTCTATGCGTATCTCATTACGAACCAAAGATCTTCTGTCAGATATCCTAGGCAAGTCCTTTTAGGTTTCCAGATGTCTAGGGAATCCTACAGACATCCATACAGATGTCTATTCCTTCAGATTTAGAACCCTGTTTGGATCTGGTCAAAACAAGAATGAATCCACACATAATTAGACGTCCAATAATTTTATCAGACGTCTTATGTGAAAATATCAGACATCCTTGTTTCGATCCAATGAAACCAGTACAGCCTGGCTAATAGTATTAGACAACCATAATTCTAATCAGATGTCATATAAGACGTCTGACCTTAAAATTAGACGTCTGATATTGTTGTCAGACTCATCATTACCCTGATTTATGGTGGATTTTGTCCCAATCTCTTGAGATTTGCTTCCAACGGCTAAGAGATCTCTCCCAAGTGTTCTTGAAGGTTCGAAACTTGCCTATAAATAGACTACAATCCCTCTTAGGCAAAACACACCTCTTGAGATTCAATTCCCTTAGAAAAATCACTTGCTCACTACTCTTAGCCTCCTCTTGCCCTTGTGTTGTACCAACACTCTGATCAAAGGGCAAACCCACACTCCCGGTTCACTTCATTCTGCAAATTCTCAGGGAGTTCTCTTTATGCTTAATAGATAAGGAAGTAATCAAATTATTAGGGTGCTTTATAGGTGCTGTTTAATTCTTACTTTTGTACTTTGGGTATCTGGCCTATCGGGTCTCTGTCTCTTCATTGTGAAGGGAGAAACCTCCATTTAGGGATCGGAGGTGGGATTTGTAATTAAGGTACACTACCATCATTTAAGTAGTGTGGTTAGTGGATTGATCACTTTGTGATCGAAAATCCTAAGTCAAGGGATTAGCTTAGGTGATGGTTTTCACCCGTCTTGGGTTTTCACCTAGAAATCTGGTACCTCTTTTTGTGATTAAATTTTTTGTATTACAATATTTAATAAATGCACTATTCACCCCCCCTTTAGTGCAATTTCATTTGGTATCAGAGTAGGTTTTCCACTTTTAGGAGTAACATCCGTAGAAAGATTACATGGAGGGGAAAGTCATTTCCACTGGAAGATTTGAGGGGCAATCCACCACCCGACCACCACTCTTCGAAGGGACAAACTACACTTACTGGAAGCTGAGAATGAAGATGTGGTTTCAAGCCAACGATTTCTCCATTTGGGAGAAATGCGAATCCGTATACGTTATTCCCGAGAAACTAGAAACGAGATACACAGTGGAGCAAATTCATCACCTTGGATTGAATGCTAAGGCAATGAACTCACTCTACTGTGCACTCAGCTCAGAAGAATTCAACCGCATTAGCCAATGCAAAACTGCCCATGAGATATGGAGAACCTTAGAGGTAACTCATGAAGGTACGTCTAGAGTTAAATCCTCAAAGATTAACTTGTTATCGCAGGAATTCGAAGCCTTTTCTATGAAGGAAAATGAAAGACTTGGGGACATGTACACCCAATTCATGTTAATCGTGAATAACATCAAGTCACTAGGAAAGACATTTATAAAGGGGGAGCTTCAAGGGAAGCTCCTTCGCTCCCTTGGACCCGAATGGGAGCAAAAAATAATGGCAATAGAAGAAGCCAACCAAGTAGAGGATCTAGACATGGAAAATCTACTTGGGAATCTTATGGCTTATGAATAAAAAATGGAGCAAAAGAAGAAATCTATCTCATCGGAGCCAATGAAGAAGACCTTAGCCTTCAAAACTACGTTGGATGATGAGGTAAGTACCGATGACGAAGAATTTGTTTTATTAGCTAAAAAGTTTAAAAAGTTTCTCAGAAATAGAAAAGAGATCAAGAGAAAGAAAAGAGAGGAAGAACCTCTAGTTTGCTATAATTGTAAGAAGAGAGGTCACATAAGGAAAGATTATCCCTTACTCAAAAGGGATGATGAGAAGAAATCCAAGAAGCCTTCCGACTACAAGAAGATCTCCAAACCCAAGGGATTCAAGAAGAGGGCGTTTCAAGCAACTTGGGATGACTCCACCTCCGAAGAAGAGGAGGAGGAGGAAACAAAGGAAGAAACGACATGCTTGGGATTAATGGCAACAAAAGATGCTTCTGAATCTGAATCTGAGGAACCTGAGGTAAACTCCTATTCTCTAGATGAATTACAAGATGCCTTTGATTCACTATATCTAGATCTTAAGAAAACAAAAGACCAAAGCAAAGTTTTAAAATAAGAAAACTTAGCGAATAAGAAATTAATAAATGATCTTGAAGAGAAGAATCTGATTCTTACAAAAGAAACCACTACCTTAAATATGCAAATAAGAAACCTAATGATTGAAAAGGAGTCATTAACAAATGATTTGTATATGGCAATAAGTGAACAAAAATTTCTAGATAGAGAAGAATTACTCGACAAAATCCATGTGTTTGAAAAATCAACTCCTTTAAAAAGGATGAAAATAGCTTACTTAGAGTAGAGATTAGGGGACTAGAAGATAAACTAGACATAATGAAAATAGAGATAAATCACCTTAAAGAAAAATCAAATCAACTTCTTAAGGACCTAGTCAAATTTACAAAGGGGAAAGATAACTTGGACAAGCTCATTGCCCATCAAAAACCTTCCTCAAGTAAATTTGGACTAGGCTTTTATGAACCTAGTCAAAGTGAGACGAAAAAGGATCCTCCTCTAAAGGAGACCACTAACAAATACGGATCCACAATGCAATGGATAACGAAAAGACAACTCTCACTTTGTTTTGTAATGATGAAAGGACATTATAATGTCAAAAATTGGATATACAAAATGAAGGATGAACGACTCAAATTAGAAAGACCTATAGAAACACCAAGTCACCAACGAAGGTCTTTTGTAGGAGGAAAGAGGTCTACAAGGAAGAAGACAAGGAGACAACCGCCATCAAGGAGGCCGATGGGTGATGGACTCCAGGTGTTCCAAATATATGACGGGAGACAAGCACCTATTTTTGGACCTCCAACCTACGGATGGAGGAATGGTTACATTTGGAAACAACCATAAGGGACATATTATTGGCCTTGGTAAAATAGGTAACCCTCACTCTCCCATCTCAAATGTTTTTCTAGTTAAAGGACTAAAACATAATCTTTTATGTGTCAGTCAAATTTGTGATAAGGGATTTAAAGTAGTATTTACTTAAAAATGTTTGAAATTATGCATGCATTAACCAATGAAAACCTTCTTAAGGGAACTAGATTTAAAGACATTTATATCGTAGAATTTGATAAAGATAACACTTATGAATGTCTTGTAGCAAAAAATGAGTTAAGTATATGGCATAGAAGACTAGAACATGTTCATATGAAGCTAGTTCAAAAACTAGCTAAACATAAACTAGTCTGAGGTCTTCCTAAAGGAAAATTTTTAAATGAGCTTATCTGTGAGTCATGTAAATTAGGTAAAATTATGAAATCTAGTTTTAAAAGCAAAGAAGTTATATCCATGTCAAGACCTTTAGAACTACTTCACCTAGATCTGTTTGGACCAACAAAATATGAGAGCCTTAGTGGATGCAAATATTGCCTTGTAATTGTAGATGATTTTTCGATGTTTTCATGGATCTCCTTCTTGAGATCCAAAGGAGTATTTTCCGTCTTTTCTATTTTTTGTAGGAAGGTTCAAACTGAAAAAGGCTACCAAATCACTTGTATCCATAGTGATCATGAGGGCGAGTTTGAAAATTCCTTGTTTGATGATTTTTGTCAAGAGCATGGTATTGCTCATGAGTTTTCTTTTCCCTGAACATCTCAACAAAATTGGGTGGTTGAGAGAAAGAATCGTACTCTTCAAGAGTGTGCTCGAACATTGCTCATAGACTCGGGTGATGGAGAGATTCTCGCTTCCTTATGATAACAATAGAATGATATGTCATTGTAGTTAATGTGTTGGAAATCTCTCAATCAAAGATTAACATAGATATGAATTTAAACCACAAAAAGGATGTTGCATCCACAGGGAGGAGGAATAGACCAATAAATTCACGAGTCAAGGAATATACTGTTTACAGACACTACTGCAACTTTAATTCGAGGAATTTGCTATTTTAAATGAAGCTTACAATTTCCCTAAAAGTTTAGGGGTATTTATGTTACTTTTACGTCAGGAATTAAGCTCCAAAAATATGTGTATGATGCATGTGTAATAGCATATCATGTAAATTTAACTTGCATGCAAATCTGATTTTAAATTCAAAGTTAAATCATGCACATAACACAAGTGACGTAATTTCAGGAAAGTATAAGTGTATCAATGCAATGTGGCCTAAATAAAATATTAATATATACTTGGAAATGGCATTGAATGTAAATATTAACTGAGAAGAAAATAGAGGATTTTTCCTCTCTCTTCCTCACGTGGACGACCGTGCACGGTTGGCGGTGAGAGTCGATGGGGTGGTGCGCCTTGACGAGGGCTACGTAATGGTGGTGACGCGGCGGCCGGACAGAGGAGAATGCCTGCCGGCCTGTTGGCCCTGTTGGAGGACGAGGCTGCGCTTGGAGAAGAACAGTGCTGCTGCAGCCCACACGCAAGGCATGCTAGGGCACGGCTGGAGTGGCCTGCGGGCGTGGGTGTCTGCTGCCTACAGTGCAGCACCTACAGGTGCTTGGCGTGGGGCGATGGTGTGTTGCTGCCTACAGGGTGCGGTGCTTTAGCGTGAGCACTTGCAAGGCGTAGTGCAGGGTGGCATGCGCTTGCAGTGGAGAGGACGGTGCGGCGAGGGTAGGTGGGCATGTGGTGCAGTAGTGTGAGGCACGCAAGGGCGGTGAGTGCCTGCGGTGGAAGGTGAAGTAGTTGTAGGCGCATAAGGGCGGTGATGGCGGTGTAAGGTGATGGCGCGGGCACGTGAGGGCATGATGGGGTGGGGCACCTGCAGGCAGTGCAGGTGCGGTCAGATAGAGAAGGGCAATGGCGTAAGGCACCTGCGGGCGTGTGGTGCAACGCCTGCGAGTGCTTGGGATGCAGTGCACGCGGTGGGGACGTGGGGGCAGCGCCTGCAAGGTTGCAAGGGGCGGTGACGTGCGCTGCTGCTAGGAGCGTTGCTTGGCATGGTGAGGCTTTGGTGCAACCCGTAGAGGCAGGGTGCGTAAGGGCAGGCTGGGGGTGGCATTGGTGCACAGTGCACGCAGTCTTCCACAGTGTCCACCCTCTCCACGGTGGGGAAGGTGGAGAAGGATATCCCCTCAAGGGGGGAAGAAGAACCGAAGATCTCCTTCTCTCCTGTGCAAGTCCCCTCTTAACTCCTCTCCCCCATGCTAATTAAGGGATTTTCAAATCCCTTACTAATTTTGTCCGGCAGGTGTTGGCCTCGGTTGAAGGAGGATGGCTGTAGGTGGAGATATTTGGGGGGGGGGGGGGAATATCTTTCCACCCCCCTGTTCTTTCCACAATTGTTCGTCCTCCCTCTTCTTCCTGATTATTAGCTTGATGGAGATTAATTTGAGGAGATGGGTGCATTGTTGCGGGGCCCTGCATGAAATATAATTACATATGAAGAAATGTAAACTTAAACAATGACACATGAAATCATTTAATGACCAAATGTGATTATTAACAAACATACAATGTTAGAATTGAATTACTTAGGCATAATAATAGTCCATTAAAATGGACTCATCAAATATTCCCATGCCTAAGATTTTCTAGTCCCTAGCAAAAATAATAGAAATAATCAGAAGATTTCATCTTTTCTTATTTCAAAACTTTAGAGATCCAGACAAATGTGACGTGATAATAGCCTAAGTAATAGATCCAAGTGAAAAAGCCAAATCGCATTGGGAGTTCGTACTTCACCCTTGGTAAATAGTGCTATCGAGATAGGCAACTACTTCCCTCGGGGATAAAGTAGAAGATAATTTGTAATTTGACCCCGGCGTTTGGCTTAGGTAGGAGATAACGAGTTGAATGGATTTGTGTTTGGTGGCACACACTCATCTGGTGCTACATGTAGTCTAGTACTACAGACTCTAGATCTCTAGACTATTAGACAAGTCAACTTGGAGAGAGGCTAAGCAAATGTGCTCTCTTGATGTTCCTGGGCGCTCACTCTTTTCTTTCTTCTCATTCTGAGATCACAAATCTCGCCAGATTCAGTAATTGTACTCACTGTTTGGTGGCCTCACATGGCATCCACACTTCAATTAAAGTCCTAATAATTCTACAACTAAGTTAGGGTCCTCAACCAGTATTCGGGTGATTAGAAATACTGAAAAGTAGGTATGGTGAATATTTAGTGGAATGCGATAAGTGTTTTTGTTGCCTCAGAAATAATGTTACAACGATAAAATATAACCTTGGACTCTTTTCTTTTTCTTTTCTTCTTTTTTTTTTCTTTTTTTTTATTTGTTTCTTCTTCTCTTTTTTCTTTTTCTTTATCAATCTACATAACACGATACAGACTTTTATTTATGAGGCATTATTAGGGATGATGATGGTCAAGAGGATATTGTGTGGCTTATTCGGTGGAAGTGCCTATTCTTGGCATCGGGAAAGAATGGATAGGACAGTGATTGCACAACAAAAATACACCAGCAATTGTGCCATCTTGTGCTATTTCCTAGCATTGCCAGTGCATATTAGGTAGCCATAGTCGCATTTGTAAAAATACACGCATGCATGCATTTATTTGAGAGGGGAGGAGAGTGAATAAAATAGCCGTGAAATTAACGTTTTCCACAAGTGCTCCTTCGCAAATTCACCATCTTTATTTTTTAATTTTATTTGACTTTAAATTTCTTCTCCGCGGCTGCAATGCATGGCAGCCTCTTCCTCGCACCATGTCCTGCTCAGCTTGCCCTACACAGCCACTCCCTGCAAGCCATGCACAGCCAGGGCATGGCTGTGCATGCCTTCTTCCTCTTTAAAAAGGGCATGGCTTTCTTCTTTGAGCCGAGACTGGTCCACGCTAAAACCCAACACAGCAGCTTCCTCCAGGCCTCCTCCTACCCTCCCCTCCATACATAGCCTCTCCTCCTTCTGAGGAGCCACGCTGCGGGCAGGAGCAACTCACAGTGGCGCACAACCACCACTATGAGTCCCACCACCGCCCAGCTCATCAAAGAGCTGGTGGGCGTGGTGGTCTTCCCCGCTCTGATTTCACCTTTCCAAGCAATTTCCGCCATTGCCACAAAGCCGAGCTTTAAAGCTCAAGCACAGCAGCAGCAAGGCGCCGGCCACCGCACGCCCTGTCGTGAACCTCCACCGCACACGCCTGCAGGCCGCCCTCGCCTCCAGCGTGCACCTGCAGGCCACCCTCGCCTCCCGCTTCTTCGTGTCTTCACCCGCCTCTCCGCGCAAGCCAGCAGCCAGTGTAGCTTCTCCGCGTGTGCGCAAGCTACTCCACACTGCTTGCACTTACGGAACCGCTGGCACTCGGTCGCGTGAGCCGAGCGACACTGTAGCCACTGTTCACGCTAGTCAGTGGAACACTGTGGCTACAGTGCAGTGACTGGTAAGTTTCTCACTTATCCGGTCACCCAGCGCGCCGCGACCGACTGTAGCCCTTCCGCGCATGCCTGCGCCTGCTCCCACGTACGTCCGCGCTCGGTCCCACGTACGCCCGTGTCTGCTCCTTCGCCTGCACCCGCCTGGTTCAGCGTCTGCGTCTGCCCGCACCCGCCTCTCTGCGCAGCGCTGTGAGCTACGGTCTCTTCTTCGCGCCCACTCCCTCCTGCGTGCGCGCGCCTACGCACCTGCGCGTGCGTGTGGACATCAGACGATGCGCTGGGGCTCCAGACGGCTTAATACGCACTTCTTCACTCTAGCAGAAGCGAGCTCTCTCTCTCTCTCTCACAGCACTGTCTCACCCTCTCTGCAGACACATACACACACACACTCACACTCTCTCACACACACACTCTCACTTATACACTGCTATATACTTATATATATATACATATATATATTTATATATATATATTTATATACATATATATATACATATATCTATACATATATTAGTACTTATATAACTAAGTATTAGTATACATACATACATATATATATACCTATATATATATTATTACTTATATAACTAAGTATAAGTATAGATACATATATATACATATATATACAGATATACTTATACATACATATATATATATATATATACATCTATATAGTTATATTTACATACATATACATATATATATATCTATACATATATCTATATATACATATATTTACATATCTATATATATATACATACATACATATATATATATACATATAACTACATATTTACCTATATATCTATAACCATATATATATTTACATATAGATATACATTTATAGATATATATATATATATATATATATATATATATATATATATATATATATATATATAGTTTTTTTTTTTTTTCATATCACTTACCATACATTGTATCCTGGGGATATCTGCACCAGTTGCTGATATTCCTCGATACAAGCGTATAGAAAGCATTTTTCGCACACATCTTCCACCATCCATCCTACACTCCACGCGGCACTTCATCCTGTTGGTTGCGTCTTCCTAGACGATGACCAACTTGACACCATGCTACATGCCATCTCCACCTCCACCCCCACCCCTTTATACATATATGATATATACATATATATATATACTATATTTACTTTATTTCTATTTCTCTTTCCTGCTAGTAAAAAGATAAAAAAATATACAAAAGAGAAAAGATAATCCTTGACTTGCAGGTACTCAGTCTTGCGAATACCAAGACCAGTTTTGGAACCCTAATTTGGCTCAAAGCCAAGAACTTGATTTTGAAGGTGTACCTCAAGGACAAAAATTATCAGAAAAAAAAAATGTTAAAAAGAAAAACACTAAAAACATAATAAATGAACGGAAGAGATTCGTTGTAGGAAAGGCGTAGAAATTTCTTCTAATCCCACTTCACTGAGTTCGACCCTGGGCCTAAAAGTGACCAAGATAAAATCAAGTAGGCTAGGTTAAAAATTTTTGTAAAGAGATGGTTAGGCTTGATTTAGGTTAGCCACTATACGCATTTCAACGATAAAATCACTGTATTAACACAACCTATCCAGGCCCGACCATACACTCTTTTCATGGCGCCGTTGCAGGGGATAAGGCCGGAGCCCAGAATGTTGTGGCTGATCATCTTTCCAGACTGGACCCTGACCATATTGGACTTACTCTGTCAATTAATGAGATTTTTCCTGATGAGCACCTATTGGCAATTAATGTGGCAAGTGGACCATGGTATGCCGACATTGCCAATTACCTTGCTTCTGGATCCCTTCCACGTGGCTGGCCTAAAAACCAGCGCGAGCGTCTCATGGCAGAAGCAAAGTATTATTTATGGGATAATCCACTTCTTTTTCGGATAGGTGCTGATCAAATCATCCATCGCTATATTCCTGACAACAAGTTCCCTAGTGTGCTATCCTTTTGCCACGATTAGGCCTGTGTAGGCCATTTCTCTGGGAGGAAAACTTCAGCCAAGGTGTTGCAGCGCGATTTCTTTTGGCCCTCCCTTCACTAGGATGCACATAAGTATGCCAAGCATTGCACTAGGTGCCAGTCGTTAGGGTCAATGTCATGTCATGACATGATGCCCTTACAACCCATCCTAGTTGTAGAAATCTTCGACATTTGGGGAGTTGATTTCATGGGTCCCTTTCCTCCTTCCAACGGCTTCGAATTCATTCTCGTGGCTGTTGATTATGTTTCGAAATGGATCGAGGCTATTCCCATGCATCGTGCTGACCATGTTATATCCACTCGATTTGTCAAAGACCACATCTTTGCATGCTTTGGGATCCCTTGAGCCATTATCTCGGATGGAGGAAGCCACTTTACCCATGCTTCTTTTCGGGCACTTCTGAGGAAATACGGAGTTCACCATCGTATCGCATCCCCATATCATCCTCAGACGAACGGCCAGGCAGAAGTGTTGAATAGGAAAATCAAGCAAATTCTCTAGAAAATGGTTTGGCCTGATCGTAAGGATTGGTCCGACAAGCTGATTGACGCACTTTGGGCGTATCGGACCGCCTTCAAGGCTCCCCTTGGTATGTCTCCTTATAGAATCGTTTACGGGAAGCCTTTTCATTTGCCTGTGGAGTTGGAGCACCACGCTTATTGGGCGTTTCGCCAATGTAACCTCGACCTAAACCTGTGCGGTCGAGAAAGGAAACTCCAACTCCAGGAGCTGGAAGAGCTCCGTCGTGAAGCCTATGATTCTACCTTAACTTTCAAGCAATGCACTAAGGCTTTTCACGATAGCCGTATTTGGTGGAAAGAATTTGAGCCATCTCAGCAAGTTTGGCTCTACAATGCCCGGCTCAAATTCTTTCCTAGGAAATTGAAGTCCAAATGGACTGGTCCTTTCCTGGTCTCGAGACCATTTCCCAATGGGGCCGTTGAAATTGAAGATCCCAAATCTGGGCATATATTTACGGTCAATGGGAAGCGTTTGAAACCCTATCTTACTCATGAACCTGCCCCTGTTGGAGAAACTGTTGCCCTGCTGGAGGGTAAATAATTTTTTGCCTCATTCTGAGTCCAGCTGGGGATGTTAAATTCAGCACTCATTGGGAGGCACCCCAAAAAACTCACCATCCACCATCACTTTTCATGCCATTGCCACGATCACTTCACTTTTCACCTCTCCACCCACCCTACCACCCTGCTGTATTCCCTGCACCTCAGCTCTCGTTACTCGATCTTTCGTCCTTCCTCTACCCTACCCTGCATGCATATGAGGACCTACCATCGTTTGGCATGGGGGGGTGGATAGGCATCCATAGGATCTAGGTATTTTATGGTATCATGCAGTTTCCATCTATCTATCTATATATATATATATACAAAAAAAAAATGGTGTTTAGTAATGATCTAAAGGCTGAAACAAAAATACAATAAGTGTTTATGGATATTCAACCATTGTTTTGAAGACTTTCCAAGCCACAGAAGCTTGATTCGCTCAGGCTCGGCTTAATTCACTTGAACATTGACAAGATAGATCGGAATCTCTCCTAACTAAGGACGTATTCTTATACCTGAGACACTAGTACAGGTCCGTTGGTTTGCTTCTACTCGAGAGCCTAAGTAATCTTGGTTCACACTACACATATCAAGAAAGACCAGGTGAACATAAGATCCAACCCTAGTGTTCATTAGGAAAGGTGGAGTCTTTACCTTTGTGCGTAGGTAGACTTTTTATCACAGGCTTTAGTCCTTTGTTTAGGAGAGACTCTTTCCACCAAAAAAGAACTCTCCCACCAAAAAGAAAAGTGTGCTCCTCCAAATAATGTTGTAAGAGATAGACTGACACATGTTTCAAAAAAAAAAAAAGATGCAAATAAGTCAGTATATCTCACAAATGTCTATAAAAGCTTCCCCCTACAAAAGTTCTTCAGGGCAAGTCACAAATACCTTGTTTTCTTTGAGCCACAAATGTCAGAAAATGGGAGTTGAGTTCTCCGTCATCTTTTTGAGGGTCAATCCAAAGACACGAGCTGAAACTGGGACCAACCTGTACTTAAAAATTCGTGATACCCTGGGCTTTAGTCTTAATGTTCATCTGGTCAGTCTTGATCCTTCACTATGCACAAGCCATAATCTCTTGAGCTCTCGAGTACGGTAAAAACCTCCTGGGTCCTGGAAATCGTACTTAAGGTTTAAATATCAAGAGTCCTGCTTAGTTGAGAGATGGTCTATGTCATGTGAAACTTAAAGTACTGGTCGTCTTCTCTGCAATTGGTTCTCACAATATCCAACAAATAAACACAACTATGTCGCCTCAGAAGAAAATCTTCAGCTTAAGATCATTTCTAAATACAATACAAAAAATGTTTTGCTAGGGACTAGCAAAAGATAGGCATGGGGGTATGATTGCACAACAAAAATACACCAGCAATTGTGCCATCTTGTGCTATTTCCTAGCATTGCCAATGCATATTAGGTAGCCATAGTCGCATTCGTAAAAATACATGCATGCATGCATTTATTTGAGAGGGGAGGAGAGTGAATAAAATGGCCGTGAAATTAACGTTTTCCTGAAGTGCTGCTTCATAAATTCACCATCTTTATTTTTTAATTTTATTTGACTTTATATTTCTTCACTGTAGCTGCAATGCATGGCAGCCTCTTCCTCGCATCATGTCGTGCTCAGCTTGCCCTACACAGCCACTCCCTGCAAGCCATGCATAGCTAGGGCATGGCTGTGCATGCCTTCTTCCTCTTTAAAAAGGGCACGACTTTCTTCTTTGAGCCGAGCATGGTCCACACCAAAACCCAACATAGCAGCTTCCTCTAGACCGCCTCCTACCATCTCCCCTCCATACGCAGCCTCTCCTCCTTCTGAGGAGCCACGTTGTGGGTAGGAGCAACTCACAGTGGTGCACAACCACCACTGTGAGTCCCACCACCGCCCAGCTCATCAAAGTGCCGGCGGGCGTGGTGGTCTTCCCCGCTTTGATTTCATCTTTCCAAGCAATTTCCGCCATTACCATAGAGCCGATCTTTGAAGCTCAAGCATAGCAGCAGCGAGGCGCCGGCCACCGTGCGCCCTGTCGTGAACCTCCACCGCACACGCCTACAGGCCGCCCTCGCTCTAGCACGCGCTTGCAGGCTGCCCTCGCCTCCCACTTCTTCGTGCCTTCACCCGCCTCTCCACACAAGCCAGCAGCCGGTGCAGCTTCTCTGCGTGTGCGCCAGCCGCTCCACATCGCTCGCACTCACGGAACCGCTGGCAACCGGTCATGCGAGCCAAGCGACACTGTAGCCATTGTTCACGCTAGTCAGCGGAACACTGTGGCTACAGTGCGGTGACCGGCAAGTTTCTCAGTTATCCGATCACCCGACGTGCCGCGATTGACTGCAGCTCGTCCGCGCATGCTCTCACCAGCTCCCACGTACGTTCGCACTTGCTCCCGCGTATGCTCGCACCCACTCCTTTGCTCTCACCCACCCGCTTTAGCGTCTGCGTCTGCCTGCACCCGCCTCTCCGCGCAGCGTTGTGCGCTGCGGTCTCTTCTCCACGCCCACTCCCTCTTGCGTACGCGTGCCTCTTCGCGCGCCTACGCACCTGCGCGCGTGCGTGGCCATCAGACGACGCGCTGGGGCTCCAGATGGCTTAATACGCACTTCTTCACTCCAGCAGAAGTGAGCACTCTCTCTCTCTCTCACAGCACTCTCTCACCCTCTCTACAGACACACACACACTCACACTCTCGCACACACACACTCTCACTTATACAATACTATATACTTATATATATACATATATATTTATATATATATATTTATATACATATATATATATATACATATATCTATACATATATTAGTACTTATATAACTAAGTATTAGTATACATACATACATATATATATATCCATATATATATTATTACTTATATAACTAAGTATAAGTATAGATACATATATATATATATACATATATATACACATATACTTATACATATATATATATATATATATATATATATATATATACAAATATACATACATATATACATATATATCTATAACTATATATACATATATATATACATCTATATAGTTATATATACATACATATACATATATATATATATATCTATATATACATATATTTACATATCTATATATATATACATATATATATATACATATAACTACATATATGCCTATATCTATAACCATATATATATTTACATATAGATATATATTTTTTCATACAAGCGCTTTTCACACACATCTTCCACCATCCATCCTACACTCCACACGGCACTTCGTCCTGTTGGTTGCGTCTTCCTAGACGATGACCGACTCGACACCGTGCTACACACCATCTCCACCTCCACCCCCACCTCTTTATACATATATAATATATACATATATATATACTGTATTTACTTTATTTCTATTTCTCTTTCCTGTCAGTAAAAAGATAGAAAATTGTACAAAAGAGAAAAGATAATCCTTGACTTGCAGGTACTCAGTCTTGCGAATAGCAAGACCAGTTTTGGAACCCTAATTTGGCTCAAAGCCAAGAACTTGATTTTGAGGGTGTACCTCAAGGACAAAAATTATCAGAAAAAAAATGTTAAATAGAAAAACACCAAAAACATAATAAACGAACGGAAGAGATTCGTTGTAGGAAAGGCGTAGAAACTTCTTCTAATCCCACTTTCTTGAGTTCAACCCTGGGCCTAAAAGTGACCAAGATAAAATCAAGTAGGTCAGGTTAAAAATTTTTGTAAAGAGATAGTTAGGCTCGATTTAGGTTAACCACTATATGCATTTCAATGATAAAATCACCGTATTAACACAACCTATCCGGGCCCGACCATACACTCTTTTCAGACAGGCATATTTCTGACCTTTGACACTATTACCCTCCTTCAACCGAGGACACTATGAAGGACGATTGTAACCATCCATCATAGTCATAGCTTTATTAAGACTCCATCTTTGTGTATCTGCCTTATTTGGTGACTCTCAAGAATTCACACAAACTACGCGCACAGGAACAAAGAGTGAAAACTATGCCTAACTCTGAAGTATCATCATCTAATTGTCCAAAACTTAAGAGTCCTTGCACTATACTTAGAGCACCAGTAATCTCTCTACTTTCTTTTCACAAATATGAGGTGGATCTACTAGAAGATAGTATTCTTGGCTCCCTAGTAACTGTCCAAGGGTTCAGTAGACTACAAATGCTTATTGGTTTTCCTCAAGGATCCATTACCAAGTCTACGTGCAAGTGAAATAAATGTACTTGATTCTAAACTTAAGAAATAATTCAAGAAGAAAAACCTGCAATGACAAAGATATTTTGCTAGGGACTAACCCATTCAACTCAAGAAAAGAGAAATTTCTTTTTTTTTTTTATATGCTAACCTAAATGCATGAATACTTCCTAAAATGCAAAATGCACCCCCCATGCCTAAATCCTACAATGTCCCCATTGTAAAATTAAAACAAGGGGAGAAAGGAAAGAAATCACCTGATGACGGTGTTATTCAGGATGTTGGGTTGCCTCCCAACAAGCACTGCATTTTCTGTCAGTAGCCAGACTTAGAAGGAACCTGTAAGTCTGGTTCCAGACAGAAAAGGTTAGGATCTAAAAATATGCATAACAGTGTGGGCCTAGAAAATAGGTAGCATGGATGTTGGCAAGCTGATGATGCAACGTAATCCCAAATGCTTGCCAGAAGATATGAAAGTGGAGAACCTCGTTGGCTACATTGGGAGGTCTAGGAATAACAAAAGGAATATAAAAAGGGACCTCCCGAAATGGAATAAGTGGAGGATAACAAGGATCCTCCAAAGAAGGATAGGTTTTAAAAGATAAAAACATTAATATTTCAAACCCTTGAATGGAAAGACTAAAAGTACAAGCATCAATCCACACTCACCATTCTACCCGAGGATGTACTGGCCTGATATGTTCTCCAGAAAGAATGTACATGAGCAGAGATCTGAGCCAAGGATCGGTTAGGGAGTATAAGGGTTGTTTGTAGTGTTGGAAGGTAATGGTTAAGTCCAATGAGAGCTTAGTCGGTGTCAAGTCCAATTCCAACAATGATTCAGATTGTGTATACTCCCTAACAGTTGTAGACAACTTCATGTTACCCTGCCTAGCATTAATGATCAGAGTCATATTTGAATCAAGGGTAGACTCTAAATTACAACTCTTTGATGGTAGGGTGAAAATATCATAATCATTATCATTAAGCTCATCCCCGAATTCATTTGGTTCACTCAAATTTTTGTCGAGGTGTATATGTGATTCATTAGTGAAAACAGAAGTTGGATCAGTATCCTTAATTATTCCTAAAGGAGGATCGGTCTTAATATTTTGGAGCAAGCCTATATCTCTGAATTGCTTATTCTTCTCGGGGTATAAATCCTCAATTGACGTGTTTTGTCCCCGAGAGTCTCCCATAGGCTTCTCACTATTTTGTTTGTCCTCCTCTAATATCAACTCCTGTTTTGATGGAGGATGACTCTCAAAAGAAGGGAGGAATCTAGATTTCACCATATTGTTTATATCCTTTGGAGGTAAATCCTCAATTGGTAAATAATTCCCCTGTGATTCACTCCAGATTTTCAGTCCAGGTTCCTTTATTGGGGCATCCTCATCCTCTGAAATAGACTCTTCATATCCCTGAGACCAAAATTGATTTAATTCATCCTCCATTCCCTTAGGGTCACCTTCATTGGGTGCATTTAAATCCTCAGGATACTGAATGGTAGGTGTTGATTCCCTAAGTGGAGGGTCAGGAGTAGGCTCACTAAGGGTAGAATGGGATTCCACCAGATAATCAATAGGGGAAGTGATAAGAATAATACAACCTTGACCCGGGTTAGTAGGGGTAAGGAGAATACTGTCATTGGGGTCAAGGTCCTTAAGAGATACCATCTTCCCTTGCTTTTGACTCTAATATAGCCTGGGTGGATAATCACTATGATCATTTTCCTCTAGTGGCCATGTCTCATTGGGAGAGTCTAAGTGATAGCTACATAAAACTGGATCCCTATTGTCATTGGCTTCCTTAGAATTATTTGCATGATCATGGTCATCTGGGTAGGGATCAAAATTAGTGGGAAACACATAGCTAAGCTGTCTTATTTTTTCATTTAACTGTTGACTATTCCTCAACATCTCTCCCATGAAGTCCATCATTTCTTTTTGTTGTTTTTGCATTTCTATCATAAAAGAGGAGAGGCTACTATTATCAGGTTGGGGAGGATAGTCAATTTCAGGCTCTAGTTGCCTAGGGGTATCGGTCCAACCTTGATATAGAAAATCATGAAGGGTGGGAGGGTTGGGTGTTTGCATAGAAGTAGGGATTTCAAGGTTGGAAAATCCCACTCTTAGGCTCTGCTCAAAAGTGGGAGTTATCAAGCCAGTACTCCCAAGATAGGAATATGAATGATCCCATGAATTATCAATGTATCCATCAAAGGATGGATACACTCGAGGCATAGGATCCTGGTTAAAAGATGGGAAGTATTGACTCTGATAATCTAAATGATAGGAATAAGGGTGATCCATTTCTTTAAGCTAAAAAGTTTTAACTCTCTTAGGATTTAGAAGAATTCAGAATACAAACAGAAAACTTCCTAGAGAGTTCTACTATCAAAGCAACCGCAAATTCAGTAGGATCTATTTTTAGTAGATTGTAGGTCTTAGAATTAAATGTTCAGTTGGTGGCCAAACAAGTTTTGTACAAATTACGCTTCCTAGGCCAACCTTCGTTGGTGCCTATAACCTACTCGCAAGGGATGAAAGTCTCGAATTGAGCCCACACATGAGGAACCGAAGTAACTTGGTGGATAGGCTTGTTGATTTTTGACTAACTTCCCTTGTGGTGCAAAAGAGGAGAGGTAGAAATTTATCTAGTGACCTTATATGTGAGGTGCATAGTGTCAGGTGTGCAAACATATGATCATGTTTTGAGTTTTGAAATTTCGCAAACAAGGTCCTTTTGCACACAATTTTAAGTCATAGATTTTAAAGTTCAACCCCTTAGCAGTCCCAATTTTTCAAGTGACCACTGAATTAATTTGATTCAAGCTCTTTAGTGGTCTTAGATTTATGTTCAATGCCGATGCATGATAGGTAATTGATGCTCAAGAGAAGACGTACCTTACTCCAACTTTTTTTGTACAATAATGTATGCAATATAGTAAAAATAAACTAGATGCTGTTCATTCAGTCCTAGATGGTCATCCTATGGATATGTAGCTTCTAGCAGGTAGTTTGAAATATATATATATATATATTTTAATAATAATAATAAGCAAACCAACCTAATCTAACTAACTAATAAACATGCATTCCAACAATTCAAATAGTCCTATAATCTAAATAAATGGGAACATGCTCCCAAAAATATGCTCCCGCATACAAGAGCGATAAGAAATAAAGAAGCCTGGGAACATGTTCCCAAAAGTACCTGACAAGGGTCCAAAAGACAGAAATTAAATTCTAATGTCTATCTAAATTAAATCTAACTAAGATCTACTGACTAATTCAAAAACAGGCATCTCCGTAAGCCTATGCACGTGGGATCAAGGCCCACGTGTTCCTATTGCTGGCCTCTAGGTGGCATCAAGGTCCGCCAGAAAGATAGTCTCTGCCGTGCGTGTCGTTCAAGGTCAATGTTGTCTCTCTGCTGCACCTGTTGCCCCGTCAGATTCCTCGCACAATAAAAAATATGATCAGATAACTACGCAACTCAGAATATTAAAAATAATGAAGTGAATCTATTGCATCTGTTGCCTCCCCGGCAATGGCGCCATTTGACGGAGAGATTCTTGCTTTCTTATTATAGCAATAGAATGATATGTCGTTGTAGTTAATGTGGTGGAAATCTCTTAATCAAAGATTAACATAGATATGAATTTAAACCAAAAAAAGGATGTCGCATCCACAAGGATGAATAGACCAATAAATTCACAAGTCGAGGAATATATTGTTTGCAGGCACTACCGCAACTTTAATGCGAGGAATTTGCTATTAAATGAAGCTTGTAATTTCCCTAAAAGTTCAAGGGTATTTATGCAGTTTTCACGTCAGGAATTAAGCTCCAAAAATATGTGTATGATGCATGTGTAATATCATATCATGTAAATTTAACTTGCATGCAAATTTGATTTAAAATTCAAAGTTAAATCATGCACATAACACAAGTGACGTAATTTTAGGAAAGTATAAGTGTATCAATGCAATGTGGCCTGAATAAAATATTAATATATAATTGGCAACGGTATTGAATGTAAATATTAATTGAGAAGAAAGTAGAGGATTTCTCCTCTCTCTTCCTCACGTGGACGGCCGTGCACGGTTGGCGGCGAGAGTCGACAGGGTGGTGCGTCGCGACGAGGGCTATGCAACGGTGGTGACGCTGCGGCCAGAGGTGGCCGGTGGTGGTCGGAAGGAGGAGAATAGCCGCCGGCCTGTTGGCCCTATTGGAGGAGGTTGCACTTGGAGAAGAAGAACAGTGCTGTTGTAGCCTGCGTGGCTACATGCTGGGCGCGCGTGCGCAAGGCGTGCTAGGGCACGACTGGAGTGGCTTGCGGGTGTCACACTTGTGGGCGTGGGTGTCTGTTGCCTATGGTGCAGCGCCTGCGGGCGCTTGGCATTGGGCGATGGCGTGTAACTGCCTGCGGTGTTTTGGCATGGGGGCGCCTGCGAGGTGTGGTGCTTTGGTGTGAGCGCTTGCATGGTGCGGTGCAGGGTGGCGTGCGCTTGCAGTGGAGAGGATGGTGCGGCGAGGGCAGGCAGGCATGTGGTACAGTAGCGTGAGGCGTGTAAGGGCGGTGAGTGCCTACGGTGGAAGGTGAAGCAGTTGCAGGCGCGCAAGGGCGATGATGGTGGTGGAAGGTGATGGCGCGGGCACGCGAGGGCAGGCTGGGGTGGGGCACCTGCAGGCAGTGCAGGTGCGGTCAGGCAGAGAAGGGCGATGGCATAAGGTACCTGCGGGAGTGTGGTGTAGTGCCTACAGGCGCTTGGGCTGCAGTGCGCATGATTGGGATGTGGGGGCAGTGCTTGCAGGGCTGCAAGGGGCAGTGATGCGCACTTCTGCTAGGAGCATTGCTTGGTGCGGTGAGGCTTTGGTGCAACCTGCAGAGGCAGGGTGCGCAAGGGCAGGCTGGGGGTGGCGTTGGTGCACAGTGCACGTAGTCTTCCACAGTGTTCGCCCTCTCCACGGTGGGGAAGGTGGAGAAGAAGGATATCCCCTCAAGGGGGGAAGAAGAACCAAAGATCTCCTCCTCTCCTATGCAAGTCCCCTCTTAACTCCTTTCCCCCACGCCAATTAAGGGATTTTCAAATCCCTTACTAATTTTGGCCAGCGGCTGTTGGCCTCGGTTGAAGGAGGATGGCTGTAGGATGAGATATTTGTGGCGGGGGGGGGGATATCTTTCCACCCCCCTGTTCTTTTCCACAATTGTTCCTCCTCCCTCTTCTTCCTAATTATTAGCCTAATGGAGATTAATTTGAGGAGATGGGTGTGTTGTTGCGGGGCCCTGCATGAAATATAATTACATAAGAAGAAATGTAAACTTAAACAATGACACATGCAATCATTTAATGACCAAATGTGATTATTAATAAACATACAATGTTAGAATTGGATTACTTAGGCGTAATAATAGCCCATTAAAATGGACTCATCATCGGGGTTACCGAAGTACTTTTGGGCTGAGGCGGTTAACACGTCTTGTTATGTGTTAAATCACACCTTAATTCGATCTAGGTTGCGAAAAACTTGTTTTGAACTATACTATGGGAAAATACCCAAAATTAGTTATTTTAAGGTTTTTGGATGTCGGTGTTTTGTTTTGAATACCCGTTCTAATTTGGATAAATTTAATGCCAAAGGTGAAGAAGCCATTTTTATTGGTTATTCCTCATGTAGTAAGGCATATCAGGTCTTTTTACAAGACCACATTAATAGTGGAGGAAACCCTCCATGTTTCCTTTGATGAATCTCCTCTTCCTCTATTGACCAAGTCAATGTGGAAGATGAAGATGATTCTACTATTGATGTGTCTAACATTCCAAACTCCGATATCCATGATCTTCCAAAAGATTGGATACATCAAAGGATCATCCCGAAAGTCAAGTCATTGGAAGTGTTTCCGATGGTGTTAAAATCCAATCTCGTTTTAGTTGCTCTTTTGGTCTCTCCGCCTTTGTATCTCAAGTTGATCCCAAGAGTGTCGAGGAAGCATGCTCCGAAGAACCTTGGATGATGGCCATGAAGGAGGAACTCAACCAATTCCAAAGGAATAAAGTCTGGGATCTAGTACCTAAGCCTAAAGGGCAAACAGTAATAGGTACCAAATGGGTATTCCGGAATAAGTTGAATGGATCCGATATAGTCATTTGGAACAAGGCTCGACTAGTAGCACAAGGGTACAACCAAGAAAAAGGAATTGATGATGAGACCTATGCTCCCATAGCTCGACTCGAATCAATTCGCATGCCTCTTGCTTATGCCGCCTTCTTGGCTTTAAACTCTTTCAAATGGACGTTAAGAGTGCATTTCTTAACGGATTCATTAAGGAGGAAGTTTTCGTAAAACAACCTCCTGGTTTTGAGTCTCATGATAAGCCTTATTTTATCTATAAATTAAACAAGGCACTATATGGTCTAAAGCAAGCTCCTAGAGCTTGGTATGAGAGGCTCAAAGGCTATTCGTTAAATGCAAAATTTTCTATAGGGGAAGCTGATTCCACATTATTCATTAAAAGAAGAGAAAAAGACATTTTATTAGTTCAAATATATGTAGATGATACTATATTTGGTGCTACTAATGAATCTATGTGTAGAAAGTGAAGAATTCGAAATGAGTTTGATGGGTGAACTCAAGTTTTTCTTGGGCTTATAAATCACTCAACTCGAATTTGGAACCTTTGTGTGTCAATCAAAATACACAAAGGAGATGCTGAAAAAATTTGAAATGATGAAAAGTAAAGGGAAGAACACTCCTATGAGTGTCACAACTTCCCTAGACTTGGACGAATCAGGTACGCCCATAGATCAAAAGCTCTATCGTAGCATGATTGGATCTTTACTGTATTTAACTTCCAATAGACCTGACATTTTATTTAGTACCTGCTTATGTGCTAGGTTTCAATCAAACCCTAAACAATCACACTTAAATGCTGTAAAACGAATATTTAGATATCTAGTTGACACATCTGATTATGGCTTATTCTACCCTAGGAGTCCACAATTCAACTTAGTCACATATAGCGATGCAGACTACGCAGGTAGCCACACCAATAGGAAGAGTACTAGTGGGACGTGCCAATTCTTGGGTGAATCGCTAGTCTCTTGGTTCTAAAAGAAACAATCTACTGTAGCCCTATCAACTATGGAGGCTGAATACACAGCTGTCGCTTTAGCATGTTCCCAAGTGCTTTGGATGAAAAATACTTTGAAGGATTTTAACTTGATATTTAATAAATAAAAATATTATGTGATAATACTAGTGCTATCAACCTCTCAAAAAATCCTGTACATCACTCCCGTACAAAACATATTGATGTTCGACATCACTTTTTCAGAGATAATGTACTTAAGGGAGAAATTGAGGTTGAATTTATTTGTACTGAATTGCAATTGGCTGATATTTTCACTAAACCTTTGAATTATGATCATTTTAATTATATACGTAGGAAATTAGGCATATGTAAGCTAAGTGATATTTGAATAATTTAGTGATTAAATGGAATTTATTTTGTCATGAACATAGAAGGAGCCTTGACTTTACCAAGTTAAGAGCCTTTATACACAGTTCAAACATCAAAATGCACATTCTGTGTAATATCAGACGTCTGATTAACATCTCAGATGTCTTATACTTAAAAATTCGATGTCTGAAGATATGGGACAGACGTTGATTTTATATCTCAAAAGAGTTGATAAAAGAGCGATTTCAGACGTTCGTCATCATTCACAGACGTCTAGACCGTCATCCAGATGTGTTGACAGACGTCTATCTTTGCATCAGAGCATGTATTATGATTCAGATGTCTGATTATATAGTTAGACGTCGTATAGGTCGTCTAATCATGAAATCAGACGACAACCTGTAGCTTTAGAGTGAAATCCAGGAAGGTCTGTCTGTAGAAATCAGGCATCTAATTTTAGATTTAGACGTCCAGTAGGTCGTCTGATATAGAGATTGGATGACAACCTGGAGAATAAACCATTTTCCAGGGAGGTATGTCTGGAAAAATTAGACATCTAATTTTAAAATTAGTCGTCTGATAAGTCGTATGACAGTTAAAACAGACGACGCCATCAAAAGGGTTAAAATCCCAAAGGTCCAATCCTGACGTCTGACAACGTTTCCAGACGTTTGATCTGTTAAAAATCTGCCGCTTTGTGTCTGTTCTCTGAATGGTTTGCAATGCAAATCTCCCCAACCTCAGGGGAGACTTGCTCAAAGCCCTTAGGATATAAAATCCCCATCGCAAGGTCCCACTTCCCCTATATCAAATCCCTAAGGTCTCTCTCTCCTGCCCGACGACCGATGGCTACAGTTGGTGCTGCTCCTCTCATCTCTAGATGACCGCTCCGCCTCGTTGATGACTGGCAGCATTGTTGCTGCCCTGTGCACGTGCCCCCACTCCTCATCCGCGCATCTGGAGACCCTCCCTCGTGGGTATAACCTCTCAAACCCATAGGGCATCTCCATGGGCTTTGCTCAAGTTTGGCTTTGCTGTAATCTATTCATAGCACTCATCTTATTTTCTTTGTTGATCCACTCGATTTACTTGTTATATCATGCCTTTGTTTGCCCTAGGACCTAAAACTCTAGATCAAACCCTGTTTTTTCTATGGAGCATAAATGTTCTTTGATTTTGGCAAGGGTATTACCTCACAAGATTCAAGCCGACATCTTAGTGGCTTGAATTCAAAGGTATATTGCCACAACATCATGGCAAGTTGTATTGCCTCAAGGCATACTGCCACACATTTTTTTCTTGTATCAATGTTGTTTACATGTATGTTGGTTGAATCTGAGTGGCATGTTGGCATTATTGGTTGAATGCTGTTTGCATGAATGTTTTTGTAGGTGTTCTCTCCTAAAAACACCAACCTCTCCTTCCAAAACCCAACTAACCATATCACCCAAAATGCCTCCCCGTCGGAAGTAAGTCGAGGGCTCTTCCACCTCCTCCTCCACCTATTTGGCTAAAGATGGGAATACCATCATGAGCCCTAACTAGCTCATTTTAACCTAGAAAAGAGAACAAAAGCTCCTACATAACCAAATGAAGGTCCTAACTCAAGGAATAACCAGTCTGAAAGAAAAGCAAGAAACAAGGGGTAAAACTATAATTTTACCATTGCAGTGCAACAACGGGGCTTCTCAGGGGTTAAATACAGATCAAATGGTCTTAATAAGATAAAAAGTGAGTTGGTTCAAACAAAAAAGGGTTCATGTAAAATCTAGGAATTAAATGACTTCTTGTAACCCTAAAACTGACTCACTTAATTTAACAAGGTTCTGGTCAAGATAAAATTTACCTAAACCCTTTAAAATTCATGGAAAAATATTCTCTAGGGTTTAGAACCTTCAATTTGGCCTTTAGAACCTATTTTGACCTAAATAGGGGTCCTAGTCAAATGTTTTCCGTAAATTAGGTTTTTGTGTAAATTTCCCAATCAAAAGTGGTCAAATCTAAAATCCAACTTCACCATTGGATTCCTTAGGTCCAAATTTGGTTTGTACCAAAATTTGGACCTAAGGGGAGTTCACATTGACCAACTTTGCAAACTGATCCAGCCCAATAACATTTATACCCTTAACTTTTGAAAATACTTGCAGACACCCCCTAACTTCCTCGTCATCCTTTGCAATTAGGTCCCTCCTCCATTATAGCAGAGGAAATCCGACTCCAGCAAGGATTCAAGGGAAACAACTCCCTAATTTCTTAGAGAACCCCTCTCAATTTTGAAAGGGAGATTCTCTGAGAAATCCCCGTTCATGTGAACCTAATTTGGAGCTCCAATTTCTATACAATCTCTCATGCAAACGTATGAGGGATTTGGGTCTTTTCGACCTTCCAACTCCGGCGAGGTTGCCGTGTTTGGAAGCTTGGCTTCCAAGCACAAGGCCCTCTGCCAGGGGTTATAAAAAGGTCCCTAGATCATTCTGCTCCTCTCAAGCTTGATTTGGCCTAAGATACCTCCCAATTTTCCTCTCTTCCCCTCTGACCAAACTCCCAGCAAGCTCTGGCGACTCCTATCTCCTCCTCTTGTCGCTCTGCCACAATACTAGTGGTAGAGTTGCCTTTGTCTCTTTCGTCTGCATCGCGCTGCACTAGTGCATGTGCCTGCTTCCTTCTCATCGTCGCTGCCCTCCTCTCACTGGGCCTTCGTCTCCGGTGGCGGCACATACGAGCTATCCGCCTCCTCTGCTCCCCCCTTCATCTATTCCCTCTTAGATAAGTTCTCTCTCTCTGCTCATCATTTTTCCCTCACTTATTTCTGCTATCATGCCTCGACATTTGCACATCACCACCACCTTCTCCACCTCCGATAGACCACCGGCGAGGTGCTCTCGCCACTCCACGCATCCACCCAGCTTGCCAACCACCTCACAAGCTCTGCCATGACACACTGATCATAACCCCTCTTCCCATTCACTGCCACACGCTCCCAACACGTCCCCCGAACACACCCATCTTCACAGCCATAGGGTGACCTAGGCACGCACGCCTAAGCCACCCCGCACCACGCCGACCACGGTGACACCTTCACCATGCCACGTCGATGCTCCCTGTGTGTTTTGACGAGGCCGTAAGGCCATTTTGCTTGTGGATAGGGTACAGGTCTCTGCCGCCATTGAAGCAGGCACGAAGAAGCTCGAGAGCTTCATCCCAGACCCTAGGCTCCAGGCTTCAGGTTCTAGACAGTGCAGACTTCTTTCGCGCATGTTTCTAGCCTAGCAATTGGAGTCCAAGCCCCCTGCATCTGCTGCAATTGAATGCGACATCTGTTGTGGAGGCGCCTGCGAAGAAGGTGGGACATTTAGTTCCACCTCGGAAGTCTAGGAGCGGAAGCGGTGACATAAGTTGAAAAAGTAGTATAGGCTTATCGCCTCCTGACATGGGGTGAGGTCCCACTCAACCCATCACCTCGTTCGCAACCCACGCCTTGCAAACTTGGTTCTGACCCGACTACTCGTGCACTCACCCACCATCGCACGCCAGTGGGCCTAGTTCTAGGCATGCTAACCCGACTCGTTAACCTGAGAAGGCTTTGGGAGAGCGAGCCTAAGAGAGAAGAAAGAAGAGAGATCCAGGAAGGGTAGGGGTAGGTTTTGCTCTCAGGGGAAAAAGAGGAAGAAAAAGCTAGGGGTGAAGCTAGGGAAGAGGAAGAAGGAAGCCGAAGGTGAATCCAAGGAAGGAAGGGCAGAAGCCTGAGCAACTGAGGAAGAGAAGGCTCTTCTGAAGAGAAGAAGCTAAGGCTAGAGCAAATCAGAGAAGAGAAAGAAGAAGAAGAAGAAGAGCCAGTGAAGAAGAAAGAAGCCAAAGAAGAAAGAAGAAGAGAGAAATCAAAGATAGCACTATAACACTTAGCATTTAAGACGTCTGATTTTCACATCAGACGTCATACTTTATTTTGAGCTTATATATACATTGAGATTATCTTTCTTGCTTTACAACTTTGACTTGTCATTGCATATTATAAATTTGGAAGTTGTGTTCTTGGTTTTTAAACCCCAATTTGCTCCCTGTATTTGACCTCGGATTTATATTTTTCGAGTAATAAAATTCATTTGTTTTCAAAGCGATTTTGGCTATACTATGATGCATTATTTTAAAACCCGATTTCGCTTCGCAAACATTTTGGCACCGTTGCCGGGGAGCAATGGGCAATTTAGAAATCTTGATCACAACTTCTGATTGCATACTAACTTGATCTATTTCTCTTGTTGTGATTGTTTCAGTGGAGAATATCCAAAAAGAAGACAGTCGCACAACAACCACACCCGAGGCAAGTAATCTCTCATTAGTCCTTTCTCTTAATCCCCTCAATTCTGAAAAGGAAAAACAAAGAAAAAAATCAATTTAGGGCTACCTACTTTCCCTATCTAGATAATTCACCAAAGTTGTCTGATTTTGATTTCAACACATTTTGAATTGTGCATCCATTTAAGGTAACTAGGGCTATCACCTTCTTAATTGAGTCCTAGATACCATCTTTGTGGCTACTAAATTGGACCAATTAGAACCAAATTAAGGATTCCAATCTAGGGCTTTAGAGACACATCTTTTCTAAGCAAGAATCAATTTTCCAAAAAGAGGTGTGCCTAAGCCTTGATTGAAAAGACTTATCCAAGAGAAACCCTAAAAATCAAGCTCTTAAGTTCACTTGAACCCTAAAAGAAAAGACCTAAAGCTCTCAAAGGACAAATAGGTGAAGTTGACCCCTTGGGTCAACCAACCTTGAAATTAGGTCACTTTTGCACTCAAAATATCTAAAGTTCAAGTGGAACCCTAAGCACCTTTGATCTTAATTAAAAGTGGGAGACTGAAGAGGTCGAGGTCCCCATTCTAGTATACCTGGAATCTCAGTGACAAGAGAGGTCGGGTGGGGGAAACCTTGTAACTCATGGGGACACTCTACCGTGTAGGGGTCTTTGCGGGATTCTCCTTCTTTGGCTGCCCAGGTATTTCTCAGGTGGATGGCTTTTCTGACTAAGGGGTATCATCCACCTCAAACCTCGATGTCATCCAAATTTTTTGGGTGTCTCAATTGGGTCTAGCACATTCTAATCTTGTCTAATCCATCAGTGCATGTTTGGTAGGAGGTCCTTGAGACCATCCCTAAGACCTCCTTTAGAAATCCACTCCCGCTGAGGCCAAGCCTCGACGTCTGTGTTTGTGCAGCAACACCACCACATGGACCTCTCCTCTGATTCATCAGAACCAAATTCTCCTTCTTCCATCATGGCACAACCAATTGAAGAAGAGAACAATCTTGAACACCAACTCCAGCGTTTGAATGATTTATTTCAAAAGTTTGTAAACCCGCTGCAGCGTCCTATGATGCGAGATCACTATAATCCCGCTGCGGTGGCAATTGAACCTCGAGTCCAAATCCTGGCTGGAGGTCCTGATTCTAAACTCAAGCCCAACATGATTCATGCTATCCCAAAGTTCCATGATCTTAACTTCGAGGATCCCTTCCAGCACATCAAACAACTCAAACATCTGGCCCAGACCTTCGGGTCAGATGTACAAAATCGGGATATTCTGCTTATGAAGATGTTTTCCTTCTCCCTCATGGACAAGGCAGCTCATTGGTATCAAACTCAGATGCGTCTGATCAACACGTGGGTTGAACTCCAATCCGAATTTTTGAAAAAGTTCTTCCCCATTAGTCGAACAAATGCCTTGCGCCACTAGATCACTCACTTCACTTAACAATCTGGAGAATCTCTTCATAAGGCATGGGATCGTTTCTTGGATCTCATGCGTAAGTGCCCCCATCACGAAGTTCCTAAATGGGAACAAGTCCAGTCTTTTTACCAGGGACTCTGTGAAGACATTTGATTATTCGTCAATGCAACCTACGGAGGAACCATCATGGGTCAACACGAAGACACTGTGTGGGAGATTCTTGAGAATATGTGCGAGAACTCCAATAATGACTCCATGGGCTTATTTGACCTGACGAATGCCTGCGCATCGATGAATCCTAGGGGAGCCCATGAGACGTAGGGCTTGTCTGCATCTGTCGACTTGGAACTGATGGCCAGTCGGTTGGACAAGGTCTCTATCATAGAGAAGAAGGTGGATGAGCTGACTCGACATCTACAGTGAGCCACCTCTGCGCAAAACCCGTTTGCACGGCCACCTCTTGGGAGGGAAACTATGCATAACATCTATCATCAATCTTCTCAGAGGATGAACCCGTATCCACCCCCGTCTGACTCCAGGACCGGAGGAAACTCCGATTCAATCTCCTTTAGTTGGGGGAACTTTGAACCCTCGTACTCTGATTTTCCTGAGGTTCCTTAGACCTGCAAGGACCTCAACGCCATCCTGAAGGATCCCTTCTCTAACACCTATAACCATGGATGGCAGAATCATCCCAACTTCCTGTGGACGGGAAATACTCAAAATCAAAGACCACCTTATCAACCCCGTCCACAAGCTCCTCGTCCATATTAGTTGCCTCAGCCTCGGCCCAACCCCACCTATCAATCTAGGCAAAACCAAGCAGATCAAATGACTCTTATCCTTTAGACTCTGGCTGACATTCAAAAGACAAATGCGGCTATGCAGAAATAGCACAAGGACGAGATCACAGAGGTTCGTAATCAACTCGCTCAAATGGCAAATTCCCGCCAACTTGGCACACTCCCTTTGCAAGCTCTACTGAATCCAAATAACATGCCAAACCAGAGGCGCGTTATGAACCAAAATCCGGGCCACGCCCACGTGATTTATTAGGCCCCTTCTGTTCCATCACCCGACGGGATGGAAGCTTCGACATCTTATGCGGGATTTCAACAGCAGCCACCTATTTTACCAACCCCAAACCAAAACCAAGCAGGACTAAACTCCGTAACAACCCGTAGTGGTAAAGCAACCCAAGACCCACCTTATCCAAGCCACTCTAAGCCTGGTAGTAACCCAAGCCCTAGGATAGTTATCCAGGACACCCCTGTCTCAAATCAAGAACCTGGACCTATTCTAGAGGAACCAACCAATGTTCCATTTCTCGAGGCCTTGATCATGGGAAAGAGGATAACCAAACCCATGGCTCTTGAGGAGGATCCAGTTAAGCTCTTTGAATAGGTCCATATAAACATCCTCTTGATGGATGCAATCCACCATGTACCGGCTTATGCACAATTTCTAAAGAACATATGTACACCCAAGCGTAAGCCGCGAACCAAAAGTGGGAGTCCGGTCATACTGTCAGAGCAAGCCAGCTCTGTAACTTTGAGTAAACTCCAACCTAAGGATAAAGATCCAGGTACTCCCCTGATTTCATGTACCATTGGTGATACCCAATTCGACAGAGCCTTACTAGATTTAGGTGCCTCCATAAACCTAATACCTACATCCCTCCTTGACCACCTTGAAGAATCTGAGCTTAAACCGACAGAGGTAACATTGCAGTTAGCTGACCGATCCATTAAGTAACCTAAAGGAGCACTCGAGGATGTCATCGTTAGGGTATGGGATTTCTATTTCCCGGTGGATTTTATAGTCTTGGATATGGATGCACCTAAAAACCCAAGGGATACACCAATTATACTAGGGAGACCCTTTCTAGTCACTGCTAGGGCCAATATAAACTGTGAGGAGGGCCAAATAGAACTGAAATTCGAGAACCAAACACTGAAAATTGACATCTTTAAGGCCACACAAGGGATTAATTGTGGAGTTATAGAACAAATATGTGATATCAAGGCCATGTTTGATGAACCATACATTGAGGATAACCTGATTACTCCCGATCAACCACAAGATGGCCAAAACTCACAATCAGAGTCTGACCCTGATCTAAATACACCCATAACTCCTTCCCTTGCTTCTAACACACACACTGAACCGCTTGCTGCTGCTGATAACCCTGTTTTGGAACTCAAGCTACTTCCCGACCACCTGAAGTATGTCTTTTTGGGTTCCAATCAGACATTTCCTGTGATTATCAACTCCAGACTCACACCTGACCAGGAATCTCATCTGATTACTGTTCTCCGCCAACATCGTGGAGCCATTGGATGGACTCTCGATGATTTGACTGGTATCAGCCCCTCTTACTGCACACATCGTATCTACACCGAAGAGGGTACATGACCTTTGCGAGAAATGCAGAGATGTTTGAATCCTAATCTGTAGGAGGTCGTGAAAAAGGAGATCATTAAGTGGTTAGATGCAGGGATCATCTACCTGATCTTCGACAGTTGGTGGGTGAGTCCAATCCAGGTTGTGCCTAAGAAGGCAGGACTCACCGTTATCACGACTGAAACTGGAGAAGTCATACCGACCCGTGTGGCTAACTCGTGGAGAGTCTGCATTAATTACAGAAGACTTAATTCCTCCACGAAGAAGGATCATTTCCCACTACCATTTATTGATAAGATCCTTTAGAAACTAGCAGGAAATAGGTTCTTCTGCTTTTTGGTTGAGTACTCCGGTTATAACCAGGTGGCAATCCATCTTGAGGACCAAGAGAATACCACTTTCACCTACCCCTTCGGGATGTACATGTTCCGAAGGATGCCGTTCGGTCTCTGCAATGCACTCGCTACTTTTCAGCGGTGCATGCTTGCCATATTCTCAGATATGGTAGGTGATTATTTAGAAGTCTTCATGGATGACTTTTCAGTTTTCGTTGCATCATTTGACGATTGTCACTTGCACTTAGTCCAGATCCTCAGGCGGTGCATTGATGTGAATCTGGTTCTTTCCTGGGAAAAGAGCCATTTCATGGTGCCTGAAGGAATTGTCCTGGGACATTTTATTTCAGAGAAAGGCATCCAAGTCGATCAAGCCAAGGTGAACTTGATTTCCAAACTCCCTATGCCTAGCTCAATCAAGGACATCCGATCTTTTCTGGGGCACGTCGATTTCTATTGTTGATTTATTCCTGATTTCTCGAAAATCGCGTGCCCCCTGACCTCTCTACTCTCTAAGGATGTACCTTTTGAAATCTCCAAGGAATGCACTAAGGCATTTGAAATCCTCCGTGACTGAGTTACCCAAGCCCCAATCTTACAGTCCCCTGATTGGTCTCAACCCTTTGAGATCATGTGCGATGCATCTGATTTCGCTGTAGGAGTGGTACTGGGGCATAAAATTGACGGGAAACCCGTGGTCATCTACTACACTAGCAAGACACTTGACGAGGCTCAGCATAACTACATAGTTACTGAGAAAGAGCTACTAGCCATGGTATTTGCCCTGGAAAAATTCATATTTTATCTCCTGGGTTCCCGTGTTATCATTTACTTGGATCACACGGCTGTCAGGCATCTCCTTGTGAAGAAGGATATGAATCCTCGATTAATTCGCTGGATCTTGCTGTTGTAAGAATTTGACCTCGAGATTCGTGACAAAGCGGGAAAATAAAACGTGGTAGCTGATCACTTGTCCCGCCTTCCTTCTGAGATCATCGACCCTTCCGGACCTATCACGGAACATTTTCTTGATGAGAACCTTATGATTATCAATACAGGGCTTCCATGGTTTGCTGATATAGTAAACTGCCTGGCATCGCATTAGATCTCGTCCAATTGGTCGAAAGCCAAGAAGGACAAATTGCTTTCCAATGCCAAGTATTACTTCTGGGAAGACCCATATCTTTTTCGCATTGGTGCTGATTAAATAATTCGCCGATGTATCACGGAAGCGAAAATTCAAGACATACTATCTTTCTGCCATGACCAGGCATGCGGTGGACATTTTTCAGGTCATAAAACCGCAGCGAAAGTCCTTCATGCGGCTTCTATTGGCCCACAATTTTCAAAGACACGTACAATCATTGTAAGGCATGTACCCATTGCCAGACCTTGGGCAATATGAGCCATCATGATATGTGAAATTTTTGACATATGGGGGATTGATTTTATGGGACCCTTCCCTGTCTCGGATGGCTTGCAGTACATTTTACTCGCTATTCACTACGTGTCCAAATGGATCGAAGCCATTCTGACCTGAACCAATGATCATAAAGTGGTTATCAAATTCATTCATCAGAACATCTTCCCATAGTTCGGGATTCCACATGCTATAATTTCTAACAGAGGGACCCATTTCACTAATGCTCAGTTCAGGTCACTGGTGACCAAATACGGGGTGTCGCATCGAATCTCTACTCCTTACCACCCCCAAACTAATGGTCTAGCTGAGATATCGAATCAGGAGATCAAGAAAATCTTCCCGGTTACTGTTCGACCTAACAGGAAGGACTCGTCATCCCGACTTCCGGAAGCTTTGTGGGCTTATAGGACCGCCCACAAAACCCAATTAGGTATGTCTCTCTTCAGATTGGTGTATGGGAAGGCATGTCACCTCCCCGTTGAGTTGGAGCACAAAGCCTATTGGGCAGTACGAAACTGCAACCTAGATCTTTCTAAGGCAGGAACCCACAGAAAGCTTCAAATGAGTGAGATCGATGAATTACGCCACGACACATATGAGAACTCGTGAATTTACAAAGAGCAGGTTAAGGCCTTTCACGACAAGCACGTATCTAGAATGATCTTCCATCCTGGTCAAAAGGTCCTACTCTTCGATGTCAAACTTAAACTATTCCCAGGAAAACTGCGATGAAAATGGATCGGATCCTACCTAGTTTGACGAATCTTTTGAAATGGAGCCATTGAGATCGGCTCACTCAGACACGATTCCGAACCTTTTGTCGTGAACGGTCAGAGACTCAAATTGTTCATTGACTTGACCGATACAAATTTGGCTGAGATATCCTTTACCCTCCATTCTCCTTGAGCTCATTGCGCCCAGCCGATGGCGTAAAACTCAACACTTAATGGGAGGCAACCCGTCATTTCTTGAAAAATCCAAAACCTTTCTTGACATTCCTATGTTGAATTCATATTGTACTTTAGGGTTCATCCATTAGAACAACCGAACCCACCTCAGGTACCCATATCGGAGTCTAGAAATCGTTCGCAATAGTCACCTCGGCCCATTCGCACACCCAAAACCTATTCTAATGAATGAACTAAGCTGAATTCGAACCCACCTAATTTACAATGGGGACCTTGCAAATCGTAGGCATCGGGGGGTATGAAAATGCAAAACATCATAAAAACTCATCTCACAAGAAAAGGTTTCAACAAAAAATCACATATCGCAAAAAACACCAAAAAAATGAAAAAAACTTGAAACAGAACAAAAAAAAACTGAGGGGAGAGAAAATTTTGTGGCCATACAAATCGTGAGAAAATGAGGAGGAAAAGAGCAAAATGTCAAAAAAAGAGCACAAAAATGAAAAAGAAAAAAAGAAATTATCATTATTAAGAAATTAAGGGATTAATCGAAGTTCTAGACCATATCAAGAAAAAGAAAATGAAGGAAAAAAGTGCTAATGAGACAAAAGAGATTAGCAGGAACGTTGATCTTAGGCCTCTTGGGCTAGACTCTTAGGCTTAAAAATTCAAGTATCCGCTAAGATCTGGATAGTCCTCAAGAGGTTGGGGAAAATGCGAATCTTAAGTATTAGGTCTAAGGCTTAGGGAGTATTCGACCTCGTTAACTGACCTTTGGTTTGCGAGATTTGGTAAACTAAGCACCCTAATCCACACACAGTCTGGTTCAGTGCGCATAACTATCAAAATCACGCAAAAGCATTTAAATGTTCTAAAAAAAAAGTTGCCTAGATTAGGAGCGGCTGATCAACACAAGTTGATTTGGACGAGTTCCCAGCAAGGAGAGGCGGGAAATTCCCCTCGAAGATGCGTAATAACATATCGTCAACTCGGTGCCTGTCTCCTAGGATATTTACATATCCTACTGGGGGCACGTAAGCACCATGCTGGTTCAGATGCCATGGGCGGTATTATCACAAAATGTCGATTGCTAGGGTCTGGATTTAGCTACAGAATGCAATGGGCGGGATTATCTCGAAATCTTGAAAGCCAGGGTTCTTGGGGTTGCCATGGGCAATGTTATCATGAAGCATCGATTGCTAGGGACCTTTTGAGGATTGATGATGGGGACGAGGAATCTGATACAGACAGTGTTGAGAAGCTAATCCGAAGCTAGAAATAAAAATAAAAGAGAGAGAAAACTCTCCAAACAAATAAATCCTCTATCTTTCTCTTACAAAAAATGCACTGCAAACTGAACCGAGGCTAAAATATGTCTCAAGCATGGGTACTTTAATCGCGGAGTACAACGAACCTTAGGATAGTTCCTGTGGGCCTTAAAAACCTTCGCAGAGGACTGAGGCTAGAGCTGGTCAGGTTCGAATCTTGGTTGGTACTTGAGTACCTCTAGGCCTACTATCGCCATTCTAACCTAATCAAATAGAAAAAGCACTCATCATAATCTCAGAACATCAAAGGAATTCATGGTTTATAACAGAAGTTAAAACCTTAAAAGTTTGCTAAGGGACTAGCAAAAGTTAGGTATGGGGGTATGATGGGAACACCATCATGAGCCCTAACTAGCTCATTTTGACCTAGAAAACAGAACAAAAGCTCCTACATAACCAAATGAAGGTCCTAACTCAAGGAATAACCAATCTGAAAGAAAAGTAAGAAACAAGGAGTAAAACTGTAATTTTACCATTGCAGTGCAACAACAGGATTTCTCAGCGGTTAAACACAGGTCAAATGATCTTAACAAGATAAAAAGTGAGTTGGTTCAAATAGAAAAGGGTTCATGTAAACTCTGGGAATTAAATGACTTCTTGTAACCTTAAAACAGACTCACTTAATTTAACAAGGTTCTGGTCAGAATAAAATTCACTTAAACCCTCTAAAATTCATGGAAAAATATTCTCTATGGTTTAGAACATTCAATTTGGCCTTTAGAAGCTATTTTGACCTAAATAGGGGTCCCAGTCAAATGTTTGCCCTAAATTAGATTTTTGTATAAATTTCCCAGTCAAAAGTGGTCAAACCTAAAATCCAACTTCACCATTGGATTCCTTAGTTCTAAATTAGGTTTTTACCAAAATTTTGACCTAAGGGGAGTTCACCTTGGCCTACTTTGCAAACTAGCCCAGCCCAATAACATTTATACCCCTAACTTTTGAAAACTCTTGCGGACACCCCCTACCTTCCTCGTCATTCTTTGCAATTAGGTCCCTCTGCCATTACAGCGGAGGAAATCCTACTCCAACGAGGATTCAAGGGAAACAACTCCCTGATTTCTCAAAGACCCCCTCTCAAATTTGAAAGGGAGATTTTCTGAGAAATCCCCGTACATGTGAACCTCATTTGGAGCTCCAATTTCTATCCAATCTCTCATGTGAACGCATGAGAGATTTGGGTCTTTTCGGCCTTCCAACTTCGGCAAGGTTGCCGTGCTTGGAAGCTTGGATTACAAGCACAAGGCTCTCTGCCAGGGGTTATAAAAAGGTCCCCAGATCATTATGCTCCTCTTAAGCTTGATTTGGCTTGAGATACCTCCCAATTTTCCTCTCTTCCCCTCCGACCAAACTCCCAGCAAGCTCCGGCGACTCATATCTCCTCCTCTCATCACTCTGCCACAATACCAGTGGTAGAGTTGCCTTTGTCTCTTTCGTCCGCATCGTGCTGCACCAGCGCACGCGCATGCTTCCTTCTCATCATCGTCGCCCTCCTCTCATTGGTCCTTCGTCTCCAGCGATGGCACATACGAGCCGTTCGCCTCCTCCTCTCCCCCCTTCTATTCCCTATTAGATAAGTTCTCTCTCTCTACTCATCATTTTTCCCTCACTTATTTCTGCTATCGCGCCTTGACATTCGCACATCACCACCACCTTCTCCACCTCCGGCAGACAACCGGCGAGGTGCTCCCACCACTCCACGCATCCACCCAGCTTGCCAACCACCTCACAAGCTCCGCCATGACTCACTGATCATAACCCCTCTTCCCATTCACTGCCACATGCTCCTAACACGTCCCCCGAACACAACCATCTTCACAGCCACAGGGTGACCTAGGCATGCACGCCCAAGCCACCCCACACCACGTCGACTACCGGGACACCTTCGCCATGCCAAGGCGAAGATCCCTGTGTGTTTTGACGAGGCCGTAAGGCCATTTTGCTTGTGGATAGGGTACAGGTCTCTGCTACCATTAAAGTAGGCACGAAGAAGCTCGAGAGCTTCATTCTAGACGCCAGGCTCTAGGTTCCAGACGGTGCGGACTTCTTTCGCGCACGTTTCCAGCCTAGCAATTGGAGTCCATGCCCCCCGCATCTGCTTCAATTGAACGTGACATCTGCTGCGGAGGCACCTGTGAAGAAGGTGGAACATTTAGTCCCACCTCGGAAGTCCAGGAGCGGAAGTGGTGATATAAGTTGAAAAAGTCGTATAGGCTTATCGCCTCTTGACACGGGGTGAGGTCCCACTCAACCCATCGCCTCATCCGCGACCCACGCCCCATGAACTTGGTTCTGACCTAACTACCCATGCACTCCTCGCCCACCACCGCACGTTGGTGGCCCTGGTCCCGGGCGTGCTAACCCGACCTGTTAACCTGAGAAGGCTCTGGAAGAGTGAGCCTAAGAGAGAATAAGGAAGAGAGATCGGGGGGAGGTAGGGGTAGGTTTTGCTCTCAGGGGACAAAGAGGAAAAAAAAGCTAAGGGTGAAGCCAAGGAAGAGGAAGAAGGAAGTCGAAGGTGAAGCCAAGGAAGGAAGGGCAGAAGCCTGAGCAGCTGAGGAAGAGAAGGCTCGACTGAAGAGAAGAAGCTAAGGCTAGAGCAAATCATAGAAGAGAAAGAAGAAGAAGAAGAGCTAGAGAAAGAGGAAGAAGAGCCAGAGAAGTAGAAAGAAGCCAAAGAAGAAAGAAGAACAGAGAAATCAAAGACAGCACTGTAGCACTTAGCATTTAAGACGTCTGATTTTCACATTAGATGTCCATACTTTATTTTGAGCTTATATATACATTGAGATTATCTTTCTTGCTTTACAACTTTTATTCGTCATTGCATATTATAAATTTGAAAGTTTTGTTCTTGGTTTTTGAACCCCAATTTGCTCCTTATGTTCGACCTCGGATTTACATTTTTCGAGTAATTAAATTCATTATTTTCAAAGCGATTTTGGCTATACTACAACACATTATTTTAAAACCCAATTTCGCTTCGACAAACAGCTGACCAACTGTGTTGTGACTTCGCTAGACAGCGATTTCGTCGCTTCACAAATGCCAAAGTGAAGTGGCCTCGCTTTATTGTATGGAATGATTTTGCCCATCTAAACCTTCGGGAACACTTTGAAACCCTCCATCACTTCCATTATTTTGACCGACAATTCCATTCTGGCATTGGAACTATTGGTGTGTTTCCCGATCTTGTCCAACTTTTTTACTCCAACGTCGTTGAAGACTATAGCAATGATGAACTTGAATTACATAGCTGCTTATTTAGGCATGAAATCCATATCACCTCCGACTCTGTTTCCACCCTTCTTGCCATCCCTAATGAGGGTAGTAACTTCAATGACATTCTGAGGCAATATGACTCAGAAGTCATAAATCAAGAATTAGTCCTACTTGACAAATATGTTGAAAATCTTGGCACCTTACCATGCAAAAACCTCAAACCTCTTCCCCGATTACTATCTCGCATTTTTGGGTGGGACCTTCTAAACAAATCAGAAGGTTTTGATTATATCTTGCGCTAACACAAGGTGCTCCATTTTGCCGCCGTACATCACATTCCCTTCAACTATTGCCGCCTCATTGTCCATGTTATGAATGAGGACCATGGGGCATCTCTACCGTTTGGGTCCATTTTATCTAAATTTTTTTCAAGCCATCGGATCTCCATAAATGACCAGGCAGTTGACAAAAAAATTGAGCCCTACAACTGGGCCACAGCCGCCAAGATGCACATACTTAGGGAGCATCTTAAGCCAGCTAACGAGCTCACTGAAGAAGAGCCCCTTCCACCCTTTCTGGATTTCCATGAAGAACGGCCACTTCAAATAGAAGATCCTCGCTCAAGCTTTGACGAGGCCTAGGATCTCGCCACAGATTCCCTCTCCTGCGGCATCTCCCTTTTGCTGCGACGAACCGGCAAGATGTACACCTATATGGGGAGTATGCCACGCGACATCGACGAACTTCATTTAGACATTCAAAATCTGAAGATAAATGTTTCTTTCTATCTTCCATGTTGGTTTGTGTACCTACATTCCTTTCCTAGTTAATTTGCTTTAATGCTTTGTCATTTTTTATTCAGCATGCAGTTTTACTAATGCTCTCCACTTTATAAATGTCACACTTGTAGTTTAAGTTTCAACCCCCTTTTAGAACCCTTCATGATGATATTTAAAAAGGGGGAGAAGAACATAAGTAAGAACTTAGGGAATAACATAAAAATGAAAAAAACTTCTCAAAATAGGTATAGACTACTATGTACAACTTTCAGGGGGAGAAAATAAGAACCTACAGGTATATTTTGAAAATCATCAAAAAGGGGGAGATTGTTAGTTCAACCTCTCATATATAATATTTTGATGATTTTACAAAATGAAGAAAAAGAAATAAAATTAAGCGTAGCATATTTTTCTCTGTAATAACATAATTGTAGGTTTCATGGAGTTTTCCAAGATGAAAGATTAAAAGAGTGAAGACTAAGTAGCATAAGTATTGTCATAGGTCATAGGCTTTTTATGTAAACTTTCAAAGGTTGTAATCTTCATTTTATTTGAGTCTAGAGATGTTGTAAAGAGCCCCCAAACATAACTTATAAATAGCTAACTTAGGCTCTCTACACTTAGGATAAATTAGAAACAGAAACCTAACAGTAAGACTTAAATCAGACGTCCATAACAATTGTCAGATGTCTGATTTTCAACTTTAAGACGTCTAACAAGTGTTTCAGACGTCTAATTACCTATAGCTCTGCCTTTAGTTTTTGCCCTCATAAACATCAGTCGTAATCTTCTATCAGATGTCCATAGCCTCATCCAGCCGTCTGATACCTTACTTGGACGTCCTCAAAACAACCGTTAGACTCAAGCACCCATCTTCCTTCTATATATAATGAGAAAAATACATTTTTAGATGTCTGGACATGCCTCCAGACGTCTACCTTTGGACCGTTGCTCATTTATTTCTGTGCATATCTCATTAAGAACCAAAGATCTTCTGTCAGATATCCTAGGCAAGTCCTTTTAGGTTTCTAGACATCTAGGGAATCCCACAGACGTCCATACAGACATTTGTTCCTTCAGATCTAGAACCCTATTTGGATCTGGTCAAAATAGGAACAAATCCACACATAATTAGACGTCCAATAATTTTATCAGACATCTTATGTGAAAATATTAGATGTCCTTATTTCAATCCAATGAAACTAGTGCAGCCTGGCTAATAGTATTAGACAACCATAATTGTAATCAGACATCTTATAAGATGTTTGACCCTAAAATTAGACGTCTGATATTGCTGTCAGACTCATCATTACCTTGATTTGTGGTGGATTTCATCCCAATCTCTTAGGATTTGCCTCCAACGGTTAGGAGATCTCTCCCAAATGTTCTTGAAGGTTTCGTACTTGCCTATAAATAGACTACAATCCCTCTTAGGCAAAACACACCTCTTGAGATTCAATTCCCTTAGAAAAATCACTTGCTCACTACTCTTAGCCTCCTCTTGCCCTTGTGCTGTGCCAACACTTTGATCAAAGGGCAAACCCACACTCCCGGTTCACTTCATTCTGCAAATTCTCAAGGAGTTCTCTTTATGCTTAATAGATAAGAAAGTAATCAAATTATTGGGGTGCTCTATAGGTGTTGTTTAATTCTTACTTTTGTACTTTGGGTATCTGACCTGTCGGGTCCCCGTCTCTTCATTGTGAAGGGAGAAACCTCCGTTTAGGGATCGGGGGTGGGATTTGTAATTGAGGTACACTACCCTCGTTTATGTAGTGTGGTTAGTGGATTGATCACTTTGTGATAAAAAATCCTAAGTCAAGGGATTGGCTTAGGTGGTGGTTTTCACCCGTCTTGGGTTTCCACCTAAAAATCGGGTGCCTCTTTTTGTGATTGAATTTTTTGTATTACAATATCTAATAAATTCACTATTCACCCCCCTCTAGTGCAATTTCACTATGTGCCTTCTAGGCCGTTGGATCATCATCCAACAGCCACAAGAGTGCCATGTCAATCAGTCACCGCGCTTCATCATCAAGAGGATTCATCTCAACCATAGGATCCTCATCCAACAGTTGAGGCAACGAGCGCGGTAAAATGTAACCGTGACCATTTGCGGATGCAGCGTAGTGGTTAGCACGCTTACACAAGTGCAAAGGATGAAGGGTCGAGGTGCGCGATGCGTGAAATTGAAGAGGCAGTGTGCATGGGTGAAATTGAGTTGTGCAATCTCAATCAAGTGGTGCAACATGAGACACCGCTTTTGTAGGCACATGGACGAGCGTTGGATGTGGCAGTGCGGCATGTGTAGATGCACTGGCGTGTCCATGCATCATTGCATGCGTGATGGAAAAGGTGGTGCAGGCACGCTTTTAAGATGTCCGATCGTAACATCAGACAACTGGATTTAAACATGCACGCGTGCACGTGGAAAAGGCAAAGGTGGTGGAGCACACACAGTCACGACTGTGCAATCGCAATTCGAAGGGCGAGCGGCTTCCACATCTTGCAATCAGGAGTGTTCCGTGCGTACAAGGCGTTATGGAGGCTATTTTGAGGTGAAATCAGAGCCATTGATCTCTTGATCGACGAATCTGATCAATCCAATGTTATTGCATGAGTTGGAGGGCCAAATACCAGATTTGCCCCTCACATTTTTTATAAAAAGGACTCCAGAGCTCCCATCTGAAGGTATCTCCTCCTCCATCTCTCCCTCCAAACCTCCAAGCTTCTCCAGACTCCCTTTTTCTCTGAGGCATCCACAAAGACCACCTTGGTGCACCACTGCTCCTCTTCCCAACCTCTCCAAAGGCCACCAAGGACCACCCTTGGTGCCCTTGTTCTAGTAGCTTAGATAGCTATTTTTATTTTCAGTAGTTTTAGTAATTTCCTTTAGTTGTAGTTCTAATTATTCTTATATCTGAATAATCTAATCTGGGCAAATTTTCTATATATATATTTGATTATTATAGCACTAGTTAGTTCTAAATCAGTATTACAATCTTGTCATTTTCTTCCTCCCTGAGTTCAACTGAGACTCACATCTCATTATATTTATTTGTTTTGATGTATTTTCACGCTATACTACAACTTAATCACCTTTAAACGCGATTTTATGACCGAACAAATTGGCGCCGTTGCTGGGGAGGCATGGTGATTCTTGATTTAATAACTGATTTAGTGTATTTATCTTTCATGTGCAGGTATGAAACGAGGATCCGCTCACGCATTAAGTGCGGGTGAAGAAAATCAGGTGCACACGAGTATCATAGTAGGATTTTAGATTAGGGTCTGATTAGGATAGGAGTTAGTTGAAAAAAGAAAAGGAGTTATTTGTTAGGTAGTTAGGATTTGCTTTTCTTTGAAAAAAAAAATTAGATTGAAAAAAAAATTGCTATTACTATTTTTAGAAACTTGGCCAAAAATTAAATGCGAATTTAAAAATTTACTTGCTATGTTTCTCGTGATCGAAAAATTTTGAAATTTGGGTAGGAACTAGATTTTCAAGTTATCTTTCCAACGCCACCATTCTCAAGAAAAAATTCACAGAGTGCACAAGGGTCAGATAGACTGAAATCCAGATTTTTCTCAACTTCAAAAATTAATTCTAAATAGTATGCAAATCTGATTGACCCAAAAATGGCGGGGTTTGAAAGATATTCAAGTTAGTTTCCATTTCCATATTTTCCCTAAATTTCTGGATCACATTTGAAATCTCAAATCTGATCCCTTGTTAGTTAAAAATTCACATATACTTATTTGAGATAGTAAAACTTCTAAAAAAAAACTCTCTAAAAAGCTTATTGAAAAATGAGTTTTCCTATCAATTTTTAAATCATTTGGATTCCAATTTTATCTAAGAGTGTATTTCTTTGATTGGTGGTTTGCTATTTGAAAAATTTAGAAGTACATAAGCCTTAGGACTACATTGGACTAGCCTAGACTCAATCGAGTCCAGTGGTTTGTCAGTGAGTCGAGTTATCTTGTGGACCACTCATCACATACCAAATTCAAGGAAAGGCTAAAAAAACATAAAGGATATCATAATAACCCACATTTGTCCTTTGACTACTAGCTGGTCTCAACCTCTTTTGCCAAACCTGGTGGCTAAGCCTGTGGGGCAGTATAAGATGATCGCATCTAAGGGGTACAAAGGAACCAAAGGCGAAAGCCAAAGGAATAACCCTCCTCTTAGTACCCTCATAAATAGACTGGTCGGCTTAGCTTAAGAGGCGGGGACCATTTTCAGTCGGTTTCTCGACAAATTTTCTTCAATAATTAAAGCCTGAATGAAAAATATGGTCATATGATTCTAAAGGACCAATCTAATTAACAAGGCCTTATCCTTGTTTGGCTTAGATACACCAACCCTTGTTGTTGGTGTATGCAAGGAAGAAGGTCGTTAAGACCTAAGCTTGTTGGACCTTGGGAACCAAACCTGAGGTGGTGAAGGTGACTTTCGCCCGACCCTTCTTCCCAACCATAATCCTCCTCTCGATTACCTGAGATGGCTAATCCTAGTCCTAGACCAGGTTTGGCCCCCGAAAATCTAGACCCAATGGCTCATCCAGAAGCTAGGGTCGAGGAATCAGAACAGAGATATGAGCAGAGCATTGATAGGATTCTCACCACACTAGATAGGATGTAGCATTCACCTCGCAGAGAATAATTACGGGACTTCTATGATTTGGTGGCTACGATCGTGGCACCTAAATCCAGATTCCCGTAGGTGGAGATGCATTCGAGTTGAAGTCTAACATAATAGGTCTAATCCAAACTCATTTTCATAGGAACTCGAATGATGATCCCTTCCAGCACATTAAGGATCTGAGTTGAATTGCAGAATCAGTTTGACCCAAAAATATTGATATAGGGATTGTTTTTATGAAGCTTTTTCCATTATCTCTCAAGGATAAAGCTTCTTGTTGGTTCAAGACCATCGAGAGGCCGATTAGAACATGGGTAGAATTACATCGTGAATTTCTCCAAAAGTTCTTCCCAATTGGTCTAACAAATACGATGAGGCATACAATTACAACTTTTTCCCAAGGACTATGGGAGAAATTGCATGATGCTTGGGACAGATTTCATGACCTTCTTAGGAAATTCCTGCACCATGGTGTACCCAGATGGCACCTAGCACAAGTCTTTTACCATGGGATAGATGACACACATCGGTACCTAGTTGATGCAACTAGTGGCAGGAATTTCCTCATAAAGGACGAGAAGAGCGCATTCGAACTGTTCGTGTCCCTAGTGGAGAAGTCAATGAATGCTTCATCGATGAACCAATTCCAGAGACCTGGACAACGAGTTAGTGCCCATGTAGCTTACGTCGAATATGCTTGAGCTGGTATGGACATTATCACTAAGAAGCTGGATAAGATGGATCTGCTCGACAAGAAGCTTGGCGAATTGATTCGAGCTCAACCTGGATTTCCTGGCAATTTTGCTGCATCCCACTCTTCTCTCGCATCCTGAGCCCCTCCTGCTCGGGTACATCTACTTACTCAGGATGTATCTTCCCATATTCATGGGATCTTGCATATCAGGAACCCATGAACAATCTGGATTTGACACCATACAATCAGGGTTACTCACCCCATGATGACTCTAGTGCGTATTCCTTTGATGAATATGCATCATAGACATCTTTGGTCTACGAAGATGTTAATGCTATCCAAGGTTACGGGCGTAATAACCCATATTCAGAGATGTATAATTCTGGTTGGCGCCAGCATCCTAACTTTTCCTGGTTTGGTAACTCATAGTGACCAAATCAAGATCCACACTACCAGACTAGACAATACGGGAATGCGCAAAACACATACTCGAGGCAGTAGCCATTCCCATCTTAGTAGCAATCCTATCCTACTTATCAGTCATTGCATCATGCTGCCAATCACCCTCCAAGGTGGCACCCTTTCGAGGCATTGAGAAAAGAATTGAAGGAATCTATGCGTCAATCGAATTATGACAATTCGAAATTCATGAAAACGATGGTGAATCAGATTCAAAACATTCAAAATACGCAGAACCAGCTGCTACAGGAACATAGAATGCAGGGAGCCTTACCCTCCCAACCTATCCCTAACCTAAGATATGTACTGAACCAGTGCACCCCACCTAGGTTTCAGGCACCACAGGGACAGGCACATGTAACATTACAAGCACCTCTTGTACCTCCTAGCTATGTTTCAGGTCAGTCGACCTTATCATTGAATCTTGCCCAATCTACCCCTTTTGCTCCTCCCCCACCTCATAGATAGTATGCCGATGCAAATGCTATCACCTTGAGGATCGAAAAAGCTACAAAGGACCCACCATGTAGGCAGGCGGGTCATAATACTTCTTTGGCTAGCTCCTTTTCCCATTTTATCCCTTCAAAGGAGCAACCTAAGGAAGTGAAATCAATCACTGAGATCACCAACATCCCTTTACCCTTCCTTGGAGCCTTAACTCATGAACCTAAAGGAAAGATAAAGGGAATCAAAAGCAATGACGACTTAAAAGAAATCTTTAAAGATGTTAACATTAAGGTTCCCCTCCTGGATGCCATTAATCACATTCCTACTGTCGCTAAATTCTTTAAAGAATATTGTACACCTAAGCGACAACCGAGGAAGAGTAATAAGGTGGTATTGTCCAAGAAAGCTAGTGCAGTCATTTTGTCTGACTTGCCACCTAAGAAGAATGCCCCAGGACCCCCACTTATTTCCTGTCAGCTAGAGGATGCTCCTTTTGACTGGGCCTTGCTTGATTTGGGTTCAGCCATTAATTTAGCCCCCATTATTTTTTTGACCACTTCCAATTTGGGGAGCTAAAACCCACTTCGGTCACCATCCAATTAGCTGATAGATCAGTCAAAGTGCCCTAAGGTGTGGTGGAGAATGTCATTGTAAAAATCCATGGGCTTTGCTTCCCAGTGGATTTTTTCATTTTGGATATGGACATTCCTCCTAGTCTCCATGATGCAGCTATCATCTTAGGCCATCTGTTTCTAGCGACTGCCCAGGCTAACATTAACTGTGCATCCGAGTGTATGGAGATCGCCCTGGGGGATGAAAACCTCAGATTGGATATTTTTAGGGAAAACAAGGACCCACATTGTAATTTTATCGAGGAGAACTCAGATGATGATGAGCCCGAGCATTGTGGGAACATAGAACTTCTTCTTGAATTAACTCCACACACAGATTCTATCAGGCTCATTGATTTGAATTATAATGATTCTGACACCGTGGTGAATGATGATCGGACAAAGGCAATTGATGAGACATGATTTAGATTTTGAGAGATCTGGAGTGGAATTTTCTAAAATCCTCATGATAAGCTTAGATGATAAATACATTGATTTACATGAGATTCCATACATCCATGGGGTTGATTTCAAATTGTCAAAGAATCCAATCGAAGTTGAGGAATAATATGATAAAAACCTCATTTCTAATTGTGAGGAAATCTGAAAAATCTTGAGGCATTTTTGGATTTGGGGTCAGATGAATCTATTGCATCTTCACTCTTGGATTCTGATATT